>OX596021.1:23567526-28567526 GCA_951394055.1 Villa cingulata | reverse complement strand
AATAATAGTAAATAATAATATTATTGCATGTTACATAATACAAACAAAAAAAAAATATATATATACTTATATATACATACAAAAAATATATAAAAAATCTTACTAATTTTCCGTCACATACAAATTAAATAAATATCACGTTGGTCAGTTTAATTTAATCTTAGCAAGAAGTAAACGAATGAATTGCAAATATGTAATTGCACATTGCAGTAATAAACTAGACAATTACACGAATTATTTAAACTGCAAGCCGATACAATAACTACTAGTAGTTAAATTATTATATTGACTGTATATACATATATGTATATGTACATTACATATCATATTTATATTCTGTAGAGAACATAAATACATACACGTATATGTACATAAATCGTATGTTATATATGTACACGTAAACCATCTAAACGATAATCAAACAGAAGAAATATGAAAATAAATCGAAATTGCATTTGCGTAAATGTAGTATACGTAATACCATGTAGTAAGTTATATGGTTACTTATAATGTATAGACTATAGAGCATATATGCATATAAACACATAAATATGTATATTTACATGTATATGTATATACGATTTTGATACGTGTGTGTTTGTCTGTGCATTAAGTACACATGTACAATGTATACTTGTGCATATTAATGTAACTAAGAGTAAAACGTAGAATTATGATTTCTTTTCTTTATACATACATGTATTTTTTTTTTTTTTCAATAAATAATATTATGTACAATCCTATGGACCAGTGGCGGAGCCAGTAGTTTTTCCTTGGGTGTTCAGATTTTTTAATAAATATACAGATTCATTACACAAACAATAATAATTAAAACAAACTACCCTTAAAAATTTTTGGTCCAAAATGGCGGGTTTTACTAAATCCGTTATTTATCCAGATCAGGATCTTTGACTCAGATCAGGATTAGTTGATATACCATTTCTTCTTCTAGAACCTCCTGTTCTACTTGTCACAGTTTATTTCACTTTGATTGGATTAGCGGTTTTCGAGATATAAGGACTTAAAGTCAAAATTTCGTGTTTTTTAAAAATCACTTTTTCAACTTCTTTTGATTACGGTATAACTTCTAAACTTGAAGGATGACATAAATATTGTATTCTTTCATTTGAAAGGTTTTTTTTGTCCTCTTTCCAATGATATTATATTTATGGATAGAAACTGCATAGATAAAATATAAATGCACAAATATACAAAAAATTGCGAAAAAATCCACATAATTTCATGCATTTTCATACATATTTGAGTAATTATTTCAAAGCTTACTATTTTTCGTAGTATTATTTACCTTTTACTAAATATGTATGTACGTAAAAAATTCAGTGAAATTCAATTTTATTTACTATTTACAAAAATATACAAAAAATTCAGTTTAATATTAAATTTAGCTTTTGTTTACCCTTCTACTAATATTTATATAAGTTAAGTAGTAAAATTAAGTTTCATTTACCTTTTACAAAATTTTATATAAAAAATTCAGAAAAAAATTACTAACTTTTTTCTAAAAAATTATTTTGTATGAAAAATGTGTATTTTTTCGCATTTTTTTTTGTATATTTGTGCATTTATTTTTGATTCCTATAGAATCGATCCCATATGTCTGGCTGGGTATACATGATCAACATAATGGAAATGTGAACCAACAACATAACATGCATGCATTTTGTAAAATGTACAAATTGTATTTGTATATTGTATTCTGTATTCTGTATAATTAATTGTAATTGTACTGCTGTACATTTACATAATTTCTTATAAGTTTATAAGAAAAAGAAATTTAAAAGAGAAGAGTATAAAAGAGATCAATATATGGAGTTCCACCAACTTACATTACAAATTACAATACAATTACAATAAATTCAAACAAGATGTTTCATTTTTCATAATAAATGATTATATTCTTCTCTCTTAAATTTCTTATCTTATATAAAGAGAAGATATCTTATAATTTAAAGAGAAGAGGAATTTCTTATAAGTTTATTAGAAAAAGAAATTTAAAAGAAAAGAATATAAATCAATGTATGGAGTATCAAGTCAAGATGTTTCATAAATGTTCATTTCAAAATGTGAACACTTAAACAACTTCAACTTGATAATATAAATTCAAAGTTTTGTGCCGATTTTTGTGCAGATTGATATACATATTATAGAAAAACGAACTTTAATATGTTTGTTTTAAAATGTGAACACTTAAACAACCTCAACTTGATAATATATGATAAATTGAAGTTTTTGGTCGGTTCATATCTAAATGTGAACGCGGCTTATATATAGAAAAACGAAATTTAAAAGAGAAGAAAATAAATCAATATATGGAGTATCAAAATTTTTCATATGTTCATTTCAAAATGTGAACACTTAAACAACTTCAACTTGATAATATAAATTCAAAGTTTTCTGTCGCTTCATATATAAAAATGTGAATCAGATTGATATATAGAAAAACGAATTTTAATATTTTGTTCATTTCAAAATGTGAACACTTAAACAACCTCAACTTGATAATATAAATTGAAGTTTTCTGCCGTGTGAACTTTATATGTGAACTTTAGTGAAGTAATGTATAGAAAAACGAATTTTTTATTGTTTTCTTTCTCTTTTACGATAAAAATTTGTTTTTGAATTAGTTACAAAATTTTATGATCATGTTCATATAATTTTAGGGTGTTCACTGAACACCCTGAACACTACCACCCTCCGCCGATGCTATGGACATTGCATGTACTCGTATGTACATGCATATGTGTGTGCATGTAAGTATGTAGGTATATATATCGTTAGATACGCCTCAGCAATATTATATTGAATAATGTATAAATTGCAAGTACTTTATAGCTAACCCGCAACGCGCTATGTACATATATATAATAGAATTTACACTTTGAATAAAGTTCGTAATAAGAAAATATCTGCAAAATGCAAAAGTAAAAAACAATAAAAAAAAAAAATTATAAAGAGAAAAAAAAATAGATAAACACCATGGCATTAATTGCATCTTGACAAGGGCAACAACTTTCTAACAATAAGCCAATAAAATAACACTGACTTTAAGATTAGCGTATTCATATATATGTATACAGTATTGTGTATGTACGAAATCGTTGAAATAATATAGTATCTATCTACTGTATGTTTATCTCTCTAATGTTGGAGCTGTTAAAGTTAAAGATATCATATATGGATGGATAGATAGAGGAGCGCATCGTAGATATTATAGATATGTATATTTTTTATGTGTTTATAAACATTTATATATGTATATATAGCTATATTTTTTTTTCATATTGTATAATGTGTTGTTATATCTTGGACCACATTAACTTGAATTTTCTGCGCATTAAGATCA
The DNA here is from genome assembly GCA_951394055.1 of Villa cingulata. Taxonomy (NCBI): domain Eukaryota; kingdom Metazoa; phylum Arthropoda; class Insecta; order Diptera; family Bombyliidae; genus Villa; species Villa cingulata. Next base: position 28,564,162 of record OX596021.1, on the reverse strand, counting down.
GGTGTTTAGACTAATAGTTCCATATGCACATTAAAATATACACAAGTAAGTATATCGTTATACCGATAACCATGAAATGATTGCATATATATGTACATACATATAATATATTTACATACATATGTGCAGCACACTTTATGCACTATATAAGAAAATATTTATATAAAAACATATTTTCTATAGATACATGAATCCACATACGACACGATCCATGATGTGGAGGCTTATTACAGAAGACCACACTTTATTTATGAAAAAAAAAAAAAAAATGATCCGATATTTTAACCATATGTTGCAATGTATAAAATGTTTATATGTACAATTTATGTGTATATTAAAATTAACAATATGAAAATATCTTTTAATTTTTATACTGCAAATGGAGGCCATAAAAAAGGCTTCAAATTATTATCAATCGGCTCATTTTAGATGCTTGATGGTACATATACGAATACTCGTAATACAATATATATAGAATGGATGGAGACATCTGTTATATACACTGATATGCTGATAGTTGATTCCGAACAAAATTTATATGATTCTAGACCCCATTTACAATTGATTAGAGTTAACGTTACGTAAATATATTTTATTTATATGACTTTATCAGCTATTTGTACGTACGTGTGTATAGTGAGGAAAAAACCTCTATTAATGACACCAACAATAATACATCATAAAAAATATACATATTACAAAAGGAATTAAAATACACTTAAATTTATAATTAGATTATTAAATATTCCGATATCAGATTTTATGAGTTACGTTATAACTCTTAAAAATATAAAAAATTATTTTTTGAGTATATGATATAGCCCGCATAAAAGTAGAATTTTCAAATCCAGAAGATCTGATACTTATTTATTTTCTGTTTGGATTAAGATCAGAAATGATATCAGTTGTCATCGAAACTTCTTAGCAATCTTAGTCATTGAAATTGAAAATACAATTTATGAAAAAAAATTTTTTTAAACTAAAATATTGAATATCCTTTTCAAAATTTTGAACATTTCTTCAGTTATTTCAAAAGTAGAAACGAAAGAATATTGTACCTATTTCGTTTGGAAGTTCATTAGCGTGTGAAAATTATTATTTTATTCGTTATAATATCGTTACTTTTCATAGAGCATATCCAATTAATGAAAAGCTATGACGAGAAAAACATACGAGTACTGTAAAAAATTAAATTTATTATTTCTGATAATAAAAAGAATGAAATTGCATGTGAAATAAAATTAATTTTTAAAATAGATTCATGCTTATTTATATTTATGTACTTCAAAAAAAAAAAAAAAAAGAGTATATAACATTATAATGTAAAATGTATGTACAATTCGCAACATAAACCCATGCATATATAGTAGATACATAAGGATAAAATTATAATATTTCCATATTGTTTTCTATGAATTATGAGAATTGTTTACATTTATACAAAAATTAATTCTAGATAGGCGAAAATAATTAACATAAACATTAAACATATTGCAAAATCCAGATGTGTCCAATATTCCGATACTGTGTATGTTTTTTCATATTACGCGAACGAGTATGAGTAAAGTACCAAGTTACATATTATATGCGATGACAGTTACGCACAAACAATACGTGCAGTATAGATACGTGCATATTACGCATATACATATGTATATATGTTTAATAGTATCACGGATGAATATTCGAATTTTTTTTTATTTTTTTTTTTATTTTAGAACCATCTGCTTATTATTTGTTTTTGTCTATAAATTAAAAATTATTTGAATAATTAATTTAATACAGTATCTAGTCACGCAATTTAATATGATAAAACATAAAAGTTTCATCCAAGCATTGAGCTAGTGTAGTTTCAAAAAGGAGCACAATATAAACATAAGTATTGTTTTAATGCAAATCTGCATTACTTTTTAATTTTTTATATTTTTTAAATTCATAATAATTAACGGAAAACTAGAAAATTCCTGTTGTACATTATTGAAACATGCAGATACATAATGTAGATACACCTACGTGTGTGTTCAAGGAAAATAATTTGCAAATTTTATAATGAATTTTTCGTTATTAATTTCTGTTTCTATTTTTTTACTACCCACTTATAGAAAATAACAAAAAATAAAACTAAAAAAAAACAAGGATAAAGGATAAGAAAATAAAAAAAAAAATTGGTATTAAATTGCAATTTTTTTAAGTACAATATGTACACATAATACACGAGTATATGTACTATATGCGAGTATAATATGCGTGGGCATAAATTGAAGTATAAAGTAGATAATTTCATATAGAATTGAATGTGTATATACATATTATTGTAAGTTGTAAGTACAGAATGTATGTGTTTATAATATGTACACGTAAGTATATGAATGTCCATCACATCACCATATTCATTTAAGAATTATACATTTTCATCCCTTATTTGACCATCTGTCGCGTGAAATTCAAATTACCTTTTTGCTTCGAGTTTGAGTAGCTATACTATGTAATAAATGTACTCGTATATGCATCTACATAAATATGAGTGTGTGTATCTATGATAGTACAGAAATAAAACAAAAGTTTGAAAAAAAAAATTTTTTTTTTTTATAAGAAAAATTATTACATGACGTCATATTATTGAACACGTGCAATATCTGCATATCATGACATAAAATTCGCCCTCCTTAATTCGATATATTATATTATTCAACATGTACTACACCACGTATGAATTTATACTCCTGTATTTATGAACATTGATGTATATTTTATATTCTATTCTGTTTCTAAAGTGTGTGTATTTATGAAAACAATAAACTTATCGTTATTTATATTTTAAGAAATAAATGAATATGAATATGAAAAAATGATATTTATAAATACTCGTACATACACACATTATATCTATATAAACAAATTTTTCTATCGAATCCACATATAATATTCACCCCATTCCATTAAAAAATATTTATTTTTTATATCCTAACTGGTCATAAAATAGCACCAAAAAACAAAAAAAAAAAAAAAGGAAAAAAAATTGAACTCGATGATGAATCTATTTCGATATGTGTATTGTCTATTTAAACGACCGCTAATAAGTGAAAAACTAATGATGATCTACACACCTGACTGAATTTATTGTATGTGTATAAGTATATACGAGATACGATTACACCATATGTAGCTCTGTATGTATTCTGTATAAAGGTCCTAAGGTCTTTCTCTCTAACTAGACTACATACGAGTATATGATAAAGTTCAATAAACCAAAATATAATTTAAAATGTGTAAACTGTCATTATATCATTTTCAGAAATAGAATTAATATGATCTTCATCTTAATGTAAATAATGATTGGTCGTTACGTAAGAAAATATATCTATCTCTGTTATTATACATATTTATGTTTATATATAGTATCTGGATCTGTTCTTTTTTGATGCGTGTTCATTACGAGTACATTTACATATAAATATAATGTATGATACAGATAGGTATACCTTCTCATATGTAACGTTTGTATAATATATCCATGATTTAATCGGATACAATAATTGAAGGCATTGTCATAAATATGCTAAATCACGATGCCGTAAATAAATTTACGTATTAAATGCACAGTAACTAATTCTATTCTGTATTTAACGGAATATTATATTTTTGTGTGTACAAGTTGTATACATACTGCATTATTTTTGAATGATTATCCTGTATATAATGTATGTACATTGCACATAATATGTTCAAATTTGAAGTTGATTCTAGTGCAAAGGAACCCTTCAAAATAATAAAAATTCATATTGAGAAAAGTGAAAAAAAAAAAAACAAAAAAAAACAAGAAAAATTCGAAAAAAAAAATGTTTTCTTCTTTGTGTGTGTGTGTGAAGGAAAATCAAAATTGTATTTAATCCCCCTTTTCATGATGATAATCAATGAATGAAAATTCACTTGTCGGTTATGATTTCATAAGTAATCTGTTGACTCTAATTCTAAGTTATTTTCAGATTTCAAATTTTACTGTACATGCATACATGATAGTACAGTGCTAGTACATACATCAGTATACATACAGTAATAGCAGTACATATCACATAAAATATATTAGCATATGGTCTAATCTTATAAAATTGATTTGTCAGGACTAAACAATAAAATATAAAAAAAAGCACACACACACACATACAAAAAACTTATAAATGCAAAAGGACGCACATAGAAAAAAATTGCATAAAAATTACAATTTCATCCATGCAAGTGCAGTTTATTTTGTTGCTAAAAAACGTGATCCTTTTTTTTTATATTTTACGATCAATATTAGATAGGTATTATTATATTTGATATTATTAAGGATAAATGATATATCAGGTAATCCAGTAATTCTTATTGTGTGTGTTTTGTTTTTATTTATTTCATTTTTTAACCCTTGATACGAATATTTAACTTTTGTACGCATTTTTTTTTAAACCCGTTCAAATCCTAAGCGTACATTAACCGCATAATAATTTTCAATTTACTTGTATATCTATGTATACAAAAAATAAATCCGAGAAAAGGATATATGAATGTTATACATAAATTTGAGGTTTATATAAAATGTTTATGTACATTAAATGTATTTTTAGGTGCATTAACATTATTTTCGTTACATGCTTACATCAAATATTGTACAAAATCAATATACAACATACGCACACATCACATCACATATAATATGCAAGTAAGTATCACACTATCAACGTATAAATAAACGCTAAGAAGAAATAAATAACATAAAAAATTGACGTGAAGAAAAAATATCACAAAACTGTTGAAAAAAAAAACAAAAACATAAAAAAAGCATCTGTCATAAATGTGAGGAATATACTTGTACATTTACGTTTGCATACAAATATTAATACTATACGTGTACTGCACTATTACAAGGTTTGAGTGTAACATAAATATATGCAGGTGTTCATCGTAAGAAAACTATAAAGGTAAAAAAAAAAAAAATGAAATAATAAAAAAACAACAAATTTTCCAGGGTAAAAATACATGCATATGTATACAGTATTTTGATTGTAATGTAGAAATGTTAACACATCGCAATATGTACACATATCCATACAGTCATCCCATATGAACGCTATTGCATATATTTATTATAAGTATTATTATCGTAAATATTCTTATTTACAAACATTACATACGTACATTCAACTACAGATATAAAAATGTTTAATAAAATAAGTAAAAAACGAAATAAAAAAGGGAAGGTCTCTTTGCTTTTACTTTTAACAGGTAAGCAAAATGATTCTTTGTGTAAAATAATTATGATGATAATAATAATGGGGAGAATTAAAAGGAAGACTTATTCGAGTATGTTTGTCAGTAAGTACTTTTACATATTCAAACACATACATATATTTGTAAGCTAACTCTTGATTTAATACTAGCGTATCCCATATAACTATAATGTACTACACGATGTTTTATCTGAGCACAGAGGAGAATAACTCTTAGGGATTTCTTTACAAATATGAAGCGTTTTGATTGATTGAATAAAAAATAAATAAAATTAAAAAAGAAATTATAGTAAAAGAAATAAAAATGAGAATTATGTATTTGTTTTATAAATAAACCAAAAATAAATTATAATTGAACATTAGATTAGTTATTAGTGGTACAAAATAGTCCACAATTATGGGAATTAATTGTAAGTTTGAAATCATAATTTCAAAGCGCATACATTATATATAGGATGTAGTCGCGTATTCACATTACGTATTCATGTGTCTGTTTATCTACATTTTATTGATTTGAATTACATATTAAAAGGTCAGGTAATAAAACAATATTTTTTTAATTTTAGATTTCGTTTGCAATTAGCAAGAAAATAATTGCGGTTAGAAGTTAATAAAATATCAGAAGTTTTCCAAAATCAAAAAAGTTTGAAAGTTTCAACAATGAAAAAAAAAAGAAGATGAAAATGTAAATCTAAATGATTACACTCATGATCATTATCATTTTCATTATAATGAACATATTTGTGTACTCGTATTATTTTGGTAGATGAAATGATGAAATTATAAATAGTCGTATCAATCATTTGTATATCGTCGGCAGTTATGATCTCTATTTTTGTTTAAATTTTCATCCGCTTCAATTACAAGAATGACCAGCTACCTTTTACATTTTATCTTTTTTTTTTCTGTTCCGCTTCGCATTTCATTTATTTTCCACTAACAAATCCCAGTCGATATAAAAATAATAAGAAAATTAATTGAATATCATTTATTCGGAAACCTTCTGTTTTATATTTTACTCAGAATGAAATTATATCTAGAGGTATACTCATAATAGGAGAGGTATAGGATGTGATATGCAAATGTACTTATTTCGAAGTTCTGTGACTCTTTCTTTCAAGAACAATTATATTTATGAAAAAATAATAAAATCGATGAACATTTTATATCTCTAACAGAACAAATAATATTAAATAAAATTAATATTTTTTTTTCTCTTTCAGAAATATCAGTTTTCAATTATGTATATAATTTATTTTTTCAATACGATATAATACCATAATTTATGATGTATTTTTGATCCTTTTTCCAAAGCATTTCATTTCATTTCATAATAGATTATTTTCTTTGCTAAATGTTCAAATCAAAAATATAAAATTATTTAAATGTAATTAAATTATAAAAAATTACGTTATACATTTATACAATAAAGTTATTAAATTTCATTGCACATTATTGTAGCTTGTATAGTATATACAATCGTGTACTGAATTTACTGCATATATCATTGTGTTTATGTGTACTAAACTGTGTACATTTATGTACATACATCTATAACAAGGAGAGAAAATATAGAAAATCATCAAAAAGTCTTATTATCGTAAATAGGAAAACTCTTCAGTTATGACGGTAATTAAATCTGTCTGAAAAATATTATAAATATTATGAGTATAAGATACAGACAGGGGTGGATTTACCAATAGGCAACATATAGGCGACTGCCTAGGGTTGCAAATTTTGTTGTTAGGAACCGTTTCATTAGCAAACATGAAGAGAAAGATATTGATTTATTTGGAACAGATCATTTCAGGGTAGAAACTTTCAATGAGAAAAGTGATTTTCTCTGTCAATCTGTCAATTTCAAAAGAATGCAAATATTGTACATGACTTCTACTCTGTATACACTCTAGAAAAATGGAGGTCATTGGCTATTATAGTATCCATAGTATACTCTATGCTAGTTAGTTCGGTACGAGTAGTATTCTACACATCAATTGTACTCATTTTTTAATTATTGTCGTTTTGAAACTTCGAGTGATGCGTAGGGCGTTTATTGGATGAATCCGCCTCTGGATACAGATATTGTATGTTTGAATTTCAAATAAAAAATAAACTACAACGATCGAAAAATAAAAAGAAAAACTGTAAAATGAAAATAAAATAATATAAAAATTTATTTTACAATTTTTTTTTACTTCAAAAAATTTGATATAAACAAAAACTTTAGATATCCTTATACCATAGACATTTTGTATTTTACAGTTTGGATTTTATAACCAGATATAATGCTAGACATCTATGTATGTATATACCTTTGGTCGATTAGATTATTTGATGATACTGTAGAAAATACAAATACTCATACATACAAGATACAAGATGCAGATGGAGATGAGGACAGAAGAAGAAGGATGTTTGATAATAATAAAAATTTGAAAAAAATAAAAATAAAAAAAAATTCAGTTAAATTACCAGAAGTATATACCAAACAAAGATGGATATTTTTTTTTTTTTGCGAAGGGTGCGATCATTTAAATTTTATGAGTTAAATTTTAAATTAGAAGATTATATTTAATGGCAATAATATGTATGTAATATGATTTGCGAAATTTCTTCTTCTTCAAATATATAGAATATGAGTATAAAGGTATACGTACTGGTAATGGTAAATATTTTTATTTATATTTTTAATGTGTGCATTCATTCAATTCATTTATAAATAGATAGATATTTCGCCCTTTTAAAGATTCTGTAGGGCTGTATACACGGTGCTATTATATATACCACCCGACCCGAATGTTTGGGGGTGGTGTATGTACATAGATACATCGCCTATTATGGTTCGGTTGAAACGATATTTGTATAAGCGAAAATCATTTCATATTGAGTTTCTAAGGTGATACTAAATCCGAATACCGATTTTTGTATTTATTTATTTTGTATGTATATTTTTTTATTACCAAATGAATTGCATAAATACGATCCTATATTTATGTTGTACCAAACAATAATACAAACTCGTATTTGCAACAGAATTTACAGATTTTTAGTTATTCTTTTTGTATGGAAGATTTGTGAAATTTTTATTGAAAAGGACTTTTAATATGCCAGAAGCTAAAATGTAAAATGTACATAAAATCGTAAACAGAGTATATAGTACATATATGCGAAGAATAAGGATATAGAAATATTTTTCTTTTCCAAAGGTATTTTGTTGTATAGGTAAGTACAAAAAACCGTTTGGTATTTATATTTTTTGAGATTAAGAGAAAGTGAGAGGAAGGAGTAAGGAAGAGAGTGAGAGAGAGAGAGTTTTAGTAGCTGGAAAATCATTAGAATATCAGCATTTTTACTTGAAATGTAAACAATCACAATCTGTTTAGAGGGTAATCCCTTAAAGACATTAAAATGTCCTGAAGTTATATCTTCTTATATTATGATATCATTTTAAGAATTCCTTTATATTAATCGTATTTATTTTATCCCCAAGGATATGAACAATGACCTTATACCACTTTTTTTTTTACCGTATTAATATTATTTTTTTTGTCTAATTTGCGAATATTACACGACATTATATTTTATAAGGATATAACTTACATTTAGAAAATTAAAATTTTCATCAAGAAATTACGTTTAAAAGTGCCGCTAATGTAAAATATTAATATTTTCGTTTGATTTCATTTTTATTATATTTTTCTTTTTTACTATATGCTTTCTTCCTTTATACATTTTTTTATTATCCTTCTTTCTTTTTTCTAAATTATTATTAAAGACTGCAAATCTTGTTGATGTCTTGTAAAATTTTCTTTTTTTCATGCTCATTCAGGTGGAAGAAATAATACCCATGGTTTCATTTTCAGAATAGAAATAAACACATCCTGAAAATGCCAACAACTTTTTTTTTTGTTAGCATATACGGAGCAGATTGCTTTTTATTTTATATTTTTATGTAAATGATTCTTAAATCACAGTGTATATTCATACACGATGTCATACATTTGAATTCTTAATTCGAATACGCGAATTTATATTTACAATAATTCTGTGGTACAGCGTTTAAAACAAGCTCAGATGATGATGGGATGTTACTTTCGCACGATTTACCGTGAACATAAATTATACAAATACGAAAAAAAAAAAAAAAACACCAAAACGGACGAACTGAAAGGGTTACTTCTAACTAACTTTATACTTCTTTTACCATCATAGTGACCGATACATCCCTGTTTCATTTTTCAGTCTCATTATTAATGCATCCAATGCATAAAAAAAAATTATTTTGTTTTTCTGTTCGTTTGTTTGTTCATTTTTTTTTTTTTTTACTTTCTACTTTTTTATTCGCGTATTATTTAAATTATAAACTGATTCGTTGGTTAGTACGCTCGATTCATTGTTAACTTGTGTGTGTTGTCATTTGCATTCAAAGATTCCTGTAATAAGGTTTTTTTTTGTTTTTTGGTTCTTTCATTCCTTCATGAACATAGTATACGAGTATTTACAGGATATTTATGTGCAGACATTCTTTATAAATTATATGCTTTAGAATGGACTTGATATTATCCTGAAACGGAAATCTAATTGCAAGAAATATGAAAATCATCGTAATTTGAGATAAAATATAACAACATTTATTTCAAATATCGGACATTAAATTTATGAATGAATGGAGAATTTATGCTATTTTATCGTTTAAATTATGTGTACAATTATTCACATTATGTACATGATGTACTTTTGTCGCTTATGTATATACGAATTAACATATTATACGAGTAAGTATATAAATTGCTGTTAAGTAATCACCGCATATTTTATTACTTCCGTAAAACATAAAAGTAGGTACCGTGCATATGTACTGGATACATACGTTACGTGGTTCCATAGTTTAGAATGTGAGAGATTTGTATGGAAATTTTTATAGATGGTTCTGTAATGTATGAGTAATTGGTACATATGTACCTTCAAAATTTTTTTTTTAGGTCATCAGATTTTCCATATGAGAAAATTCTAAATATTGGTTACCTCTTTCTGTGAATAAATTAAGATATTTTCGACCATTTAAAAACATCTTAATAAACAAGAAAATTTCATTCTGTTTTTTTTTTATGGACTTACCAAATAGAGTATGTGATTTATGTTGTCAACGTCCGAACGTCATATAGTTTTTAGTTTCACTACCGAAACTGTTCTAGAAAAAGAAGGAAATAAATTTTAATTGAATGAGTTTTAGTTGTTAATGCGTTGCATTAGTGAAAAATATATATATCAAATGAATATTCAAATTTTTAATTTAGTGATCATTTTGGTTTTTCATTCCATTACACACCGAAAAATTCAAATTCATATTTCGGAATGTGCAAATAAATTAATTAAAAATAAATTATGTATACGTATTGTGGTCCCGAAAATGCCATTTGAATTAATTATAATCCATTCCAATTATCACAGAACATAGAGCACTAAGTATATCTGACATATTCGACATAATTCATTCTCTTACCATCAAAATTTATATTTTTATCCTCGAAATCAGAAAACGCAATTAGGGATCGAATATTGCTTGTATGTATAATCGAGAAAAATCAAATCATTTCTGTCTGTAAATGTCACGAAAACATGAAGAAAACATAATAAATTAATCACAAATTTTTGAATCCTTATATGAATGATATCTTCAATTTTTATTTTTGTCTTTTTCTTACCAAATTACCTGAAAAACTTTATCTATGTTTTTATATCTATATCAGAATTTTTTCGTGCATATCACATTCGTTCATCGAAAATTATATTTACGTATGTATGTATGTAAATATACATAAATGGATTGTCGGTATACAAATGTATATACGTACAATCCTCCAACACTCAAATCTATTCATACATATATGTTCTGAATTTCTTCCAAAACTTTACGTTTTTGTTCAAATTCCTTTTTTCGTCCTTTTATTTTTACTTTTTTTATCATTTTTGTTTGTCAGAATTCGTTCTTTGTCCTTTCAAAAATATTTTCCTCATTTGTTTTAAGGGCTTTGTCGCCTGTAAGTGACAAGCAAATAATCGCTACAATTGATTTTCACTTTGCGTGTTAAGGATTTCTTGTATGTATTTGTTTTTTCGTAAGACAATGAAAAGACATTTTGTATGCAGTGTACATATGTACATGCAGTGTACGTGCATACATACATTATATGATAAATAGATGAATATGTGAATATACTCGTATAAAATGTTTACACGTATGCATGACATTTTCGAGGAATAAATCGCTTTTTAAATGTAAACTTAAAAAATGTTAAAAAACAAATACGAAGGTAAGAAAAAAAAAAGAAACTAACATCATCATACACAAATTTGTGTCTGTATGCATGCATAAAAGAGCTGACTAAATATATTTTGTGTTTTTGGTTCTGTTTTATTTCATTTTTGTGAATGACTTGTGTCAGTAACATTATCTGATATTAACCATATGATGATATTTTTTTCAGTTATCCAAACCCCCATTTTTTTGTGTGTATTACAAATTTAGCTTTTATAAGGATTTCTTATACATAGTAGTGAACGTTGAATATTTGCATTTACAGTACATACACCGCCAACAGTGAATACAAAGAAATTATGCATAGATAGTAATGAATAAAAATGGAAATGATTTTCGGATTTTTCATTGTTTTTCGATTTCAATTTTATTTTCATGTTTTGTTGGTTTTTTCTTTACTTTTAGAAGTTTCGAATGAATGTATTAAATTACTCCTGGAATATGTTTTTTTCTTGTTCTATTACCAAAGTCATCGTTAATTTTTGTACAGTCTCAGGTCAATGTACAAATTAATTTTTTGTTGTTTTCCTTTTAGCTTTTCTTTACATCAAATTATTATCCTAGACTTATAGTTTATCCAGTGATGTATGTATCGGAATGAATTTATGCATGGTTTTTTTTTGTGTGAATGTATGTTTAAGTTAAAAATAAGCTAAATTTGCTTGCATGCTTTTCAATAATAATTTCTCATTAAATCAGGATAATTTGATCGAAATTAAATTCAAATATCGTTTTCGTTCGGTGTAGTAATACCTATAAATGTCTCGTGTAAAATTAAATTTTATTCAGATACTATGTATATGTGTCTTGCAATACAGAAGAATCGTATCAAAATGTTTTACATTGATTGAATGAATTTTAATCGCATAATAATCGTCTACAGAGTATTCCATTTAGCAGAAAGGCAAACGGTATAGAAGAATAAGCTTCATTAAAATTTCAATAATTAACAGAGAAAACTTTTGACTTTGCTAGGAAGCTCAAAAGTGAAAAGAATATAAAATACTCGTGCAATAAGAAACAATTTACCACAATGCAGAATGCCAAAAAGTCACAAAACTGTATTCAATTTTAATTTTTTAACATTATCGAAAAAATCTGTCACTGCTACTGCCACCAGCTATCATCCACTACACCGTGCTAACCAACGCCCCACCACCCTGTAATGAGTATATTATTATTGAAAGTCGAAACTGGTAGAAATTTTCATTTATGTGTGGACTCACATTTTAGTTTAAAAACTGAAAATTAACTAATTACGTGAATCAATTTTTTCGTTACGAGCTTCATGTGTTATTTGTATTTTCATTTTTTTTTTCTGCTGCAATACAAATCAAAATACAAAAATAAAGAAAATAAAAATTAATAAAAAAGCGAATAATGTTAACATCAGGAATATTAAAACACAATTTTCGCATTAACTTTCTCGTATATGGCAGTCACATTATACTCGCATACAACATATTCCAGTATGCATAACACAACACACAATGAAAACTCATGAAATTTGGAACATTAAAAATTTTTACATGAGAAAATTATTTACAAAAAAAAATTGTTCATTGTTATTCAGAGTTTTCAAAAAAAAAAAAATGAGTGAAAATGTATCGGAAAATGAATTTACATTATCCGCACTGCACACAGGAGACAGGATCTATCCGAACTGAATGTAATACCACTCATACTCCACGTATTTGCGTACTATTTTTTGTGTTTATAAATATTTTTTGTTTATTCAATTTTTTTTTCTCGTCCTTTTTGTTTCGCAAGTATATTATTATTATTTTTTTATTTTTTTTTGGTTGATAAACAGTAATGTTTCGTTCAAATAAATTAAAATTTAAAATTTTATAGAACAACAATGTGTTGATGTCAACAACGATGAAAAAGACTTTAACTGGTAAATAATGGGTAGATAATGGCTGATAATAGTAGTTTTTTTTTTGAATAAAAAAATCAGGACAAGAAAGAAAAAATGTATTTTTTATTAAATTTAAAATCGATCTATTGCACACGACATACACGTATCATAAAAATTTATCATGTACATATTCATGTATTACGTTATTATGTAGTAAACTGATGTGAATGTATACATTTTTTTAAAATGAGTCTAGATGAGATTTTGATGAGTTTTACATATCATTATCTGACAGGGACATATGCATGACCATGATTGATTATCGAGTGTATAAGGTATTCAATACAAAATACTCGTATATTACATTATATTAATATACTTTCAATCATAAATTTAAACAATTCACTTCCGATAAATGATAACTTATATCCTTGTTCCATAATGCTATCTATACTATCTGCTATCCCGTCATTATTATGTGAATTATTGTAAATTTCTATTTACTGGTGTAATAATTTTAATAATAGAAATATTGAAATCAATAAAAATGATGTGTGCGGTCATTGAAGGAAGTGATGTAATAAATGACCACATTTACTTTTGTTGTCCTGAAATAATATTAAATTGTTTTAAAGTTGGATTTTTGTTATTTATGGAATGTATTTTTGAGATTTTTCACTCGAATTTTTTAGTTTAATTTAAGGGAACAAATTTAAAATATATATTTCTGCGTAAATAGTTCAGAATATATCCAGGATATTTTTCTGATCTGAGCTTATGAATTAAAATCACACGATACATAAAAATGAAATGAATAATTACTTCAGAGTTAAATAAACCAAAAAAAAAAAAAATAATTTTCGGAAATATCCTGTCTTTCTCTCTGATTACTTTCGAATATACACACACAGTCTAGTATATCACAAAGAATCAAATTTACAGATTAATTTCATTTTTGGTTTTGTTTGTTTTTTTTTTTCTTTTTTTCTGTCGGTTAAATATTACATATGTACGAATTTACGAATGTACCGAGTATCCTAATGTTAGTTTGTATGCAGAAAATCATTAATCAACTTCATATTTTGAGACATAGTGACTTTACTTTGTTATGTCGATTTGAATTATTCATTATGATTTCGCATTCTTCTCATTTCCTTTACATTTTTGTCTGTTTTTTTGTTTTTTTTTTGTTTTGTGATTTGCTAAATTTATTAGAAAAGGAAAAGAAAAAAATATCAAAAAATAATTTATAGAAAGAAACATTAAAAATATTGTCCTGACAATATGTATGTGTATAAATGAACTTTTCGTAAAACTAAAAGTAAATATTTTTGCTGATGGATGAATTATTTTTATTGAAATTTTCTTCTTCGAATCGAAGCCAAACCAAATCATTAAAATGAATATGAAATCCTTCACTATAGAGTTCATACTATATAGTAGCTGTCTACGAAAAAAAAAAAAAAAGAAATGTCGAAGAAATTTGCTGTGTCACCTTGAACTACATTATCATATGTGCTCGTTGTAGTATAATACTCGTAACTAAATGATTAAATGACTTACGTATATTGTCCGTATTTAAGACGTATGTGTGTACATATTCACTTACATATGTAATGCATTAGAGTATATGTGATTAGATAGTTTTCATATTTCGTCCCACCTTTATTTTATAAAAAAAAAAAATAATTCTATGTTCAAAGTATGAATTTCTTATTACAAAACAAACCCTCTTTCAATTATGTTATTTGCCAGGACACTCGTATAATTTTTTGCTTCTCATCTTTCTTATTATTGTATTGTATAAAAGTACATACATATACGAGTAATATGAATTTACATCCATTAATGCATTACTACAGCTAATTTATAATTCGATAAGAAAGGAATTTGTTATGATAATTCTTTTATTAATACACGAATCTCATGTTCATTTCCTAATGTATTTCATTTTAGCCTTTTAAACAACTGTCAGACGACGATTTTATACATTATACATAGTTGCACAGGTCATTGTACCACTTGAATATCAAAATGATTTTCAATATTCATAATTTGCCATATTTTTATTCTTAATTTATTAATTTCATAAATTGATTGCGTATTTATGTTCAATTTAAATTAAGAGGTCTCTCTCTCTCTCTATCTGTATTTGAAAAAGGAATGGGAAAATTTCAAAATTTCGAAATTTCAATTCAACGATGATATAGAAGCCAATTTATACAAATTAGCTTTCAGCTTTCTAACTAATTCATCAATCAATTTCGCGTCTAAACTACGCATAGCTAAGAAGTGATTCATTCTCAAATAAATAAAAATGAAGTTAATCCTAAGAAATTTCTTAAAAGGATCAAAACTTAAGAATTTAAGAAAATTTTTCAGATTCAATTTTTTATAGTAAATCAATCCTTCAATCATATCCCTAAAACATTTACACATATAAATTCCAAAGATAATTTCATTTCGAAAATTTCCAAATTCAATTCGAATTGATTCGTCTCAGGAATATATATATTTTTTTTTCATTTTAAATTTATTTTGCTATGCCAAAGGGTTAGTAGTTATCCCGGATTTTCGTATAATTAAAACTTTAATAACAATAACTAGTATTACAAGGATAAAATAAATGTACAAATTTTCATTGCTATTGTAAAGTTATTGTCCTTTTTCGATTATTTTCGATTAAAATTGAACAGATACTCAATCATTCTATATTCAGCCACATTACAGCTCATCCATTATGAATTTTTTACATCAAGTTACGCATAATTTTCTTGGAATTTGTATAAAAGCAGTATTGCAGCTTATAACCATTCGGCATAAACATTCATTTTAAATCTTAGATGTTTTCAAAAAATAAAAAATAAAAAAAGAATTGAAAAAAATTTTTTTTCACAATTCATTTTAATTTCGTCTGTATTCCTTCGATGTCTTTTTCAAAAAAAAAAAATAATATTTTTCTTGGATAATTTTGTGCAAACTAATACACTGAAACGAATGTAATTCATGTATTTTGACAGGGATATGATTAATGCGATTTCATAAATACTATCTATACTCTGTATAATTTGTAAGTAAAATTTTAGGACCAGTTATCCAAAAATATCCCTTTGGGATGGTCAAGTGGCTTCAATTTTCTTTTTTTTTTTTTTTTTAAATATGAAAGGGTGCATATTTGCTTAGACTTATGCTGCGGAATAATAAAACTGAAATAAAAAAATTTATTTTTTTTTGTCTTTTCGATTTACTTACATATACTCCATGGAATATAAAATAAAGTAAATACTCAGATAATAAATAGTTAACCGTGAGATTCTTAAGGAGGAAGCTGTGGTTAACCGGATCTATCTACACTATACTTTAAAAGTATATTGTCCAGGATACGAAAGAGATATTACATTACTAAAAAACATGAAAAAAATTATGAAAGAAAAAAAAACATTAAAAATATCTTTTCTTTTCAATTTTTTATTTTCTTTCATTTTTCATATCATTTATTTGTTACATCCATTGTATGAAGATATTGTAACAGATTATTATTATTACTATTATCTATTATTATTATTATTATTATTATTATTATTATTATCCAGTATGTGCATGCATCATACATATTTAGAAAAGGGATGAACGGAAAATGAATAATAATATCATCATTAATCTTGCGGAAAAATCGAAATGGAGACGCAACCAAAAAAAAATAAAAATAAAATAAAGTTACGGCTACTGGTCACAGATTATTTACATAACTGTATTGTTAATGATTGTGAATTGATACGAAACAAGGATAACAAATTTATCCTTTTTCCAAAAATCTACATACGAATACGAATTGTCTGACTCTCTTTCTGTACATAAAAAATAAAACGTCCACTGTACCACAACGATTATGAGTAATAATAGAAATTGAATCTATATATGAGCAATTTTATAGTGGTAAAACTGGAATTGCAATGAAACATAATGATGTCGATGCACGTACAGTTATCAGAGTTCATTCAGAATATTATATTATTTAGGTGTTGAGAAATTTATTAAAATTACAATCTCCAAATGGTAATTATTAATGTGTTAGATTGTCATGTATCATAATGGTAGAACCAGATGTTCTACAAATAAATCATAATAAAGTGCATAAAGGTCAAGATAATCAATTCATACAGTTGAAAGGACTTTTCAGAATATCATGTAATTTTTAACCTGAACATTTTATTCATTTTTTCTATATTTACTTATGTAATAAGCGAGCATATATAAACTACATAACATTAAGTGCATAGATTAATGATAATAATTCACATTTTATGTAAGGCAATGACCCAGATCTGGTATTATGTACTGTAAAAGAAGAACAGGATTACGTGTTGGAATTTTGTCCGAAGAAAAGAATAACTGAAAAAATAAAAACTTGACTACAACTTCAAGAAAAATAAAAGAATTAATGAAATTTAGAATTTTTGATGTACTCGAATTCATAAGATTTGTCATTAATGTAAAATATTAAATATCTAAACTGGAGGATAAAAATAATAACATGAGAAACAACGATAAAGCCACAAAATATATTTAAAAAAAAGAATATCTATTTAACGAAAGCCAAGGCTCTCATAACGAGATGTTGAACAACAGAATAGAAGAAAAATTGAATTTTATATTAGAAAACAAACTTGTATGACATTTATTTCGGCAAAATTCATTCTTTTAAAAGTTATAATGAATCTAATACCATGACCATGTTTGTTTACAGATGAAAATGACGGTTTTTCTTGTTATTATTACATTTATCGGCTTTTCTTGTTTCCATGAATCTTTTTTCGATCTGAAATTCTTCTTCTTACACGTCTATACTATAATGTACTACGGTACTACATAATTTACACAAGAAAAGGAGAAGTGAAACTACTATATTCACGTGTATCTTTCTACTTTTCTTTTCACTTTTCTTTCTATTTCTCCTTCTACATCTTAAATCCTCAGGAGTTTATTGACCGCGTTTGTTTACAGATGAAAATGTATGTGAAGTGGTGAAAACATTTGTCGGTTTATTTTGTTTTCCGATTATATAGATGCGAGCACTTTAGGCCTTCACACAATCACGACGAATTCGTGATTTCCCTTCAAATCGATCTCGTTCATTATTCAATTTTCTATCATCACCAGATCGATTCAATTCAATTTCTTTTTTTGATTAATTTTAAAATTTTTTGTTAAAGGTGTGAGATAAAGTTTCCATTTTATAATCTTTGTTCAATTATTGATATGAGGCATGGTGTGTATAAATAAATAAACTAATTAAATTTTCATGGTAATAAAAGTTGTTAAGTCATATCATCCGATAAATTTAAGATTTCATTTTCTTTATCTTTGTTGATTTTACATTATCTTTTTATGATTCTTAATTATACTGGTATTTGAATTTATTTCATTGTAATATTTAAAATACGTAAATTACAAAATCAATGAAATAAAACATGAAGAAGATCATAATAAAAGAAAAAAAAAATAAAAGAAAAATAAAGGATTCTCATATGTGCATACGTGTACAATACTCACCGTAAATACAATAATAGACTGTCATTTAAACACTGCAACTGATGATGACGATGATGCTGATGATGATGAAGTTATTCGTTTTCTTTTCAACACAAATTTTCATTTCGAAATGAACTCATAAATCTTTTCCAAAACATTAAATGTTTCTTGAATGCAATTATGTATCATTTATTCGAAGTAAATCAGATAACAATGGACTGAATGACCAGTCAACTTTATCTCTCTGTAGTTTTTGTTTTATTTTATTTAATTTTATTTTTATTTTTTGTATTTTTTGATTTTGGTATTTAGTTGTTTTCTTGATGATATTAAAATAAAATAATATACTGAATCGCTCTATAAGTAAATAATCGTATACAGTACAGTATAGAAATGAAGTAAAATCACCGTAATGTCAGTAACCATAAAGGTGTTTCGTTTGAAATAGAATGTCCTCGCTTTCTTTATTTTTTCTTGTTGGTTTTCTTATTTTTATGTTTATGATACCATTAAGCATTTAAAACAGTAACGAAGAAAGTAAATTGATGTTTTTTGTTTTTGTTTTAGCCGCATAGGATATTTACTGCTAGAGGATATATGGACATAACTATATACATTCATACATTTATAGCATAGAATGGAATAGAATATATAATAATAGGATCCTTAGTAAAAATTGCTCGTTAAATAGATGCATTTCATATATAAATACTTAGATATGTCTGTGTGTGTGTGTATGTGTCATACAGTAGATTTTGGTAGATTAAAGTTTAAGGGGGATTGGAAATTTTATTGTTTTACCGACATAAATTTTTTACAGTTTCCTAATCCGTCACTTATTACACATATAGTCTATATGCTATAACTGCATTAATTTGTGTGGATTTTTTGTATTCAATAAACAAACACATATACCACCCATACAGATACATATATGTATGTATAAAAAAAGATGTATTGTATTTGTAAATTTGCAATGATTTCATTCTTTGTTTTACGTTTCACGTTTTACCTTCAGTTCACCTTAAAATGTTTAGCTTATTGCGCCCTCACACACACACACACAAACATATTCATTCATTCATCCTAGATAATGATACATATATAAATACTATAAATAGTGTATTATTTCAAAAACACTTTATTGCTTTCTCATTTTAATTGCCAATAACATTTTAACGTGTAGTTTTATATATAAACGTATGTATATAATAAATAGTTAAGCTGTGGATATATGTATGGCTGCAATGTTATACAATCACCTAATCTTTTGGGTAATATTATTTTCACATCAAATCGCTTTTATATATTGAAATGCTTCAGTAATTTCTCCTTAATTCAGGATAATATAAATTGTTAAAATATTTTGTCAATCGATATACACTCTATCTATACCTATAATATGAATACGATTTAAACGATTTATATCCTGTATACCGCATATAATACAGTCTGATAAATTTATTCAGATGTGTGTCTGTATTATCCTAACATTATTCTTAAAGAGAATAAAATAAATAAAAAAAATATATCAAAAAAAAAAAAAAAAAATTTTATATTTATGACTGTTGTGTATGTGATAAGCATTAAATTTAAATCATTATATACCCCTAAGTATTTTCGATATAAATTAAATAATTTCTAAATAACTATACACACATACAAATATACATTGATATAATGTTTGTGCATACATTTAATTACTTGTGACTTTTTCGATAAAATATAATTTTATAGTTATAGTATTCGTGTCGTTATGAATATATGCAGACATACATACATACATTTTAACTGAAATTTCATTCCACCACTCTCAGGATAAACTTACGATACAGTTTTACCACACATACGAAATACGTATACGAGTATCTTAATATCCTGCCTCTGATATGTCTCATATGAATTCCATAATAATATCATTCTAAAAATAATGTTGTTATGAATACGAAATGAATAAATTTCATATTCTGTACATTTTTCAAAGTTAACTTAAAATTTAAAATTTTTATATATAAGTAATATATTCACGTGCATGTACTCGTATTTCACTTTAGAAAAAAAAAATATAAGAAAAATCCTTTTTCAAGATTTCAAAAATCCACTGAGAAGCAGAAAAGTAATTGATTATAAATTTTTTTTTCTAGTTTTCCAATTAGAAAATTTTCAATTTTTTTTTTTTGTATTCTTAAAGAGTTCAAAATAATTAAATTCAAATGAAAAAAGGAATTTCAGTTTTTCCTCGTTTTTATTTTATTTTTTGTTTTTGTTGAGAAAAACATACGCAAAAAGATTCCAATCTACAGATGTATTTCATTTCCTTTAATTAAATTCGTTGACATTTTTGTTTTTCATCATTGTTTCGAAAAACGAAAAACTTAATTTATATCTGTTCTCAAAGACAGTATGTGTGTGAATTTTTTTTTCTTGTCTTTTTCGAAATATTTTCATTATCATTGTTTTTTTTTTATTTTTTTTCTAAATACAGATTGAATACTAAACATTGCATTCACTTAGCTAAGGAGAGAGAATTACGATTTTATTTTTATTTTCGGTGCTAAGACAAATAGTCAAGTTAAATGGAATGTACGAGTTTAATTATTATCGCTGCCCAACATAATGTATAAGGTAGGAGGAGTAATTCACTGATGTTATTAATGATCCCAGTGATTGAGGAAAATTAGAAATGTCAAGTAGAATTTTCACGCGGTCCCATAATCCCAATATCTCATCTATATCATCGTATATCGTTGTAGTCTATATAGGTACAGTCTGGTAAAATGAAAATATTTTCTTCTGCTGTTACATACATAGATCGTCGCGTCTGCCATAGTACATTGTATACTTTGTCAAAATACCTACTCGTTATGTTTTGCATTCGCCTCTAAAATTTGGTCTTTGTTTTTTCGTTCGTTCGTTCGTTAACATTTATCAGACACTTTACATTTTATATTTTGTTTTAAAAATTTTTTGAAATGTGTCAGTCACAAACTATCAAAGTATGTACATAAAACTATTTATTATCTTCTGTATTCATTACAAATCATTGAAATATCATCTTTCATTATTATTTACAATGTTAAATCCTTCAATAATGTGTTCATTTCAACATTTTTTTTTGTTTTTTTTGTTTGAGATTGGGAAAAGAAAATCAAAAATCTTGAAGGGTTATTATGTGTGTACAACGTTCCTATGTGCATATATACGAGAACGGATAAAATTAAATGAATTTTTTGAATCGGATCGTAGGCTTGCCACAAGAATCAAATTTCAAAGTGTAAAATTATTCCATCAAGATGACGCCCATTCTATTGGAACAATTTTGATGTTTTTTTTTTCAATTTTACTTTTTTTCTGTCGTTCATTTTCAGTTTGATCATCGTAATAATGATGTGAGTAAATATCGTAATTTTGTTGTTGTTGTTGTTGTATAAAATTTAGCTTCCTGACACATAAGGTCGAGGTTAAGAATTTTTCCATCAAACGAAATGTGGGTATGTGGGTAAGCCACACACACACAACAAGCGAAATTAATGCAAGTAAAAATGAAGAAAACGTGTGAATGATTAATTCATTATATCACAATTTTAGATAAAATATTACCAGTAAGATAGATATGTAATGAATTAAATGGTAAAACAGGACAAGCTATTTGGAAAGATTCTAGCAAATATCAAAATTCTCCACGGAGGGTAATTAAAGTGTGCTGTAAGCATGCAAATCAATTTGTCATATCGATCTACTTAAATAAATCTACATAGATCTTACAACTTCTATGCTTCTATAATTGCATATTTAAAAGATGAATTTTTAATTAATTGAGGCATTTTTTTGCAGCTTTTAAAAAATATGGAGGTGCTTCTTAATTGATTCCAAAGACTGAGTGTCTAATGTGTGCATGCAATCAAAAGAAATTATGCAAAGATTAAATTTGTGCAAGTTTTTTATTAATAGATACGACTGAATGTTTTTAATTTTCAGATTTTTTCTGTTTATTTTTTATCATCTGAACTGCAAACTAGTTTTAGAAAAATATGAAATGAATTCATACCCATATGTTCGTTATTGTAATACTTATCCCTAAATATATATTTTACAGTAGTGTTTTCAATTTTATTGCATTTCTTTTAACAATTTCATAAGCAAGTGAACAGAATCCTTTTGTTTAAAAATTTAAAAAACCAATTTGAAAAAAATAAAGAAACAAAATTTTCAAAAATAAATTTTATATACATATTTTCTATTCGTGACACACATGGGTCAATTTTTGGATAGTAATCGATCTGTAGATTTTTTATTATTTGTCCAAAAATTTTAAACATGTACATACATATGTACATGAACATGATTTTTTTACAACTATACGCTTTACTGCATACGAAAAATTTTGTAAATAAACAAAAATAATTTATATGTTTTATTTCTTTTCAAATTTCATATATCCATGTCCTTTCATATTATTCTAAAACATATTAAAGACATGGAAAAATCTTGTTTTTCAGGTATAAAATTTTCTTAATTTTTTTTTCATACTGTTGTTATATTATATTCATTTTTTTTTTTTTTTGATAAATTTTTAAGGATCCATTGTGTCTCAGTAAAACTGGTAAAATGCATAACTCTGTGATAATAAATAAATGCAATTCTATGCAGTCCATAGTATAGATAAGTATGTATGTATTTTTATTAGGTCCATTGCACAAACAAACATATGTACATATTTGTAAATGCAAGTGGCATAAGAAGTTAAATGCATTTGCCTTAAGATGTACAAGTGCACGTGTTGAATTTTAAATACTGTACAACATGCTCGCTTATAATGTAGTATTTTATCTCGAATACAATTTATGTACATTACGATTACATATTAAAAAATATTATACGATGAATTTATATGCACATACCTATACATATGCTTAATAATTGTATACGTATTCATGTATGGTTGGATGCAGTTTATATAGGTTGGTTACCCTCAATATGGTTCAAACGTGTCAAATTTCTAAAAATGAAAAAAAGATTCTGTCATCTCTATTTTGTGATTGATTCTATATTATTTAGTTTTTCTTTGTTTTTATATATACATTTATGGCCTTTTTGTCAGAGAAAAATAAAATAAAATAAAATCAAAAATAAAAAACTAAATGTTTAAAATAAAAAAAAAATATTATATATTCCTCTGTATTTATAATATTCTATGCATTGTAATACACATTTCTGTACAGACATATCATATTTGGACGTGTAAATATAACACATCATACCGTATAATATATACACACACGGTTCCGCCCTCAATAAATTTCATATATTCACATATTCATACATATGGATATGCATATGTGTTGTATTTGTATTCATATACGAACAGAATAAGAAATAAAAATTCATTTATTTTAGATTTTAAATTATCTGTGCACTGTATACTCGTATATATAATAAGATGCATATCGAATGGTTAAATTATGGAAATTATTTTTGATTTTAGTATTAATAGCGTAAATGAATATGTGTATACATACATTTATGTATATGTTTGGATATGTATACAAATTTATAAATTATTATGTACGAAAGTGTGTATAGCGTGTTGTATACTTTGGAAAAACTAAAAACGTCTCCTGCAGAGATGAAACACATCTTTATTATAATACGCGAGGCGAGTACATACATATGTAATATGTACATAAATACGATATAGATTCTCATTTGTATTTCTGTACGTACTATATTTCATCTGATATAATTATGTACGAATTGTAATTTTAGTTTGTCCAAACAAACATATGTTTTGTAATCGTTATAATATGTTGTGTTTTACAAAAACAAAAACAAAAAAATTAGAAAGAAAAAAATTTTTTTTTGTTTTTGCTGTTTAAGTAATGCATAATGCTTCTTATACGGTGCACGGTATATTCTACACACGGTACGGTACACATACGAGTAAATGGGTACTTTTTGTATATACACAGATTAATTGACATTATGTTTGTTTTGTTTTTTACTCATTTTACAGTACACTTCAATATATTCCTTAACACACTCGTTTGAAATCTATTTTTATAATTTCATTCGTTTTTAAATTTTTCAAAAAAAAAAAAAAAATGTTTTTATTTGATTTTTTTTTGTGTCCATTACTAAAATAAACTTATGAATTCATGGAACAGGTGAATCATTTGTATACAGAACAGTACTTTGTATAGTAGCAGATTTATAGAATCATTTCTTCCTATGCATAGGTATTTCCAAATAAAATTTACTGTACGAGTTAACAAAGATATTAAAATAGATTGCTAATTAAATGAACTAAAATTAGATAAATAATAGAAACTGTGTCTACTTTAGAATGTACATAAAATTACATGTATACAAATACAACAAAAAAATTAACAAAAAAAAAATCTCTATAATTTGAACTACTTAGCGAATTCACAAGAAAAAACAAATAAACAAAGTTCTATTTACTTGACCACACTTAACAAATTTTATTATGTTTTTAGTTTTTTTTTTGTTTTCGAAAGATTGCGACCATGAAATGCTTTAAACCGTGAACTATTATTCTGTCCATTTTGACTGCTTTGTATAATTGATGTAAAAAATTTAAAAATGAAAATTCATTACAAATTTTCAGAAAAAAAAAAAAAAAATTGCCTTTTTTTAATTAGGCAGAAAATAGAAACAAACTTAAGGGTGTGGCTTTACAAGAAAAAAATAAAAATTTAATGAATAGACGGTATTATATTTCATAAAAAATTCTCACCGGAAAATCTGATAATAATTAAAAGCGAATTAAGGTGTTAAATGCTTGATGTACAAGTATACGCATTTTCGTTTCAATTAAGGATTTTGTATATACATACAAAATATTTTGATAGGCATATTAACGCTTTAGTGCGTTTCGTTACCATATCGGAAAATCTAAAAACATATAAAATTTTGAACTCTTGATTAAATATCCATTAAGATACTTAATTTGCATTGAATTGAAAATATTTTTATCGGTATTTTTTTTTTCATTTGTTTGTACGCATATAGCACTAATGGACATGATGTGTACGAGTTTAATAATTGACTGTCTTAATAATATATTTCAGGTATGATGGTTACTGATTTGCATATAAATCATGTGCGAAATATGTATTTAAATGACAATTTTACTTTTACGATTTTACCATTTTACCTTAGATACAAACACGTACACAAACATACATATGTATACATTCATTCACATGAATATACAAACGGATAAATAAATTCGATTATTAAAGAAATTTGAATATTTTCTATTACAATCTTGTGTACATAGTCGCACACATTTTCAGTTCAGTCGTTCAGTGTATTATAAGGTACGAGCATGTACATACGAGTTAATATTAAGTTTTTGCTATTGTGAATTTTCCATGAGTTTATTTCCATATTTTCTAATCTAATTTTCCATTCATTCATCCACAACTACATATACACATACGTATTATAGTAGCGCAGCAGTTTCATGAATAGATTTACTCAAAGGAATATTTCTAAAAATATATACTCCATATACTCGTACATAAACAGTGATACACAAACTCCATTAACATAAATGTCCACATATTCGTAGTCGAACATTCAAATTATTATTACTCGTTCTCAAAAGTTTACGAAAAATTTTGCTGACTGACTGGATAAATAAAGTTGTGTGTCCTTTACGATAAATGTCATTTGCATATAATGTATACATATATATGCAGTGTATTATTATGTATTTTGGCAAACTAACTATTATTTTGTATGTAGTTGCTTTGCTACCATATACTTTTAGTACAAACAAGTATTCGATACCGACACTATAGTATATAAATGAGACCAAAGTGAAAGTTTAATTGAACTAAAATTACACCCATAACACTGTAGTCATCATTGTTTTCGAAAATACTTACTCTTATACATATTTAAGGATATATGGTCAACTTTTATGTGCTCCTTATTTTGTAATTTTCTTCACTTGCATAAAATATTAGACATGTATGCATACAAACTGTGGATAGTTTGTGAAATGATTTGAAAACGTATATGATCCGAAGTTTTGTAGGACGAGAATCTGACTTTACATTAGAATCTCATTTTAAAAAACAAAAAGGTATATAAAAGGATGAAAGAAAAAAAAAAATACGTTATGTATTAAAGAAAGTTTATTAGATTTCATTTTAAAATACCAATGTCTCCGAATGAAATGAACTTTTCAAAATGTTTATTTTCCTTTTCATAGAATAAAATTTTTTTTTCTTAATTCAGAACACATAAAAAAAATTTCCCTCATAAAACATTATTGTAAATTTTTTTGTTTTCTTCTGATAAGGATAAAAATTTTCTTTATTATATGAAATTCATGTGGGGTAATCAATTACTTTATAAATTGTTAGCAAAATTTATCACAAGAACATTAAAAAAAAATCTGAAATTTATTGGGACAATAACTTCAATTTCTTTCGAGTGCTTTGTATTTTCATTCATTCACTTTATATATAAGTATTTAAACGATCGCACAAGGATAATAAAGAAACGAAAAATTAATTTCATGTCTTGTAATCGTATATTTTTTAGTTTCTTATTGTATTTTTGTTTTGTAATTATTTTAAAACTTAATTATCTTTATTGAATATTTATTTTTATTTAAAAGTGAACGAAATGAAATTAAAGCGTGTAATATAAAAGTTTATAGAAAGAAAGAAAAAAGAAATGAAACTAAAATAAAGCAATTTGTAGATGTGTATCGCATGATTCAAATGACATTCAAATATATTTTATGTGAATACCATACTTTTATACATTCATTAAATGAAGTGCACATATATGTATTTACTTACTTACTTATGTAGGAGTAGATAATAGAATAAATTTTTGGTGAAACATGTAGATAGATACTCATTGTATATTCCTTTTTACTTCTTATAGCCAGCCATACAACATTCGTATAGTAAACAATCATATAATTTCTAAATGAATGGTAGATAAATTCTAAAAAATGATCAGATAAATCAGTTAATAAAATATGAACTTTAAGAATGTAAATAAACTGATGTTATTGTAATGATGTAAGCTTATATGTATATGTTTTGTTTATATAATTTCATACATTTATATTACTTACATATACTCGAACATTGTAATATCTATATTGACTTTAATATTAGAATATTGTCTCTGACCTAGGTCAAGATATCATATCTGTGACTGTCTATCTTCAGTAAAAAAAGAAAAAAAAAAAACGAAAAATACTCTGTACATGCATACATGTTTTAATCAAAAGACAAAATAATAATAATGAAAATTTTATTTCATTTTTTTCACATTACAAACACATATTTACGTACGACAAAAATTTCATATAACATACATATATTATTCAGTCAATTCTTTTTATATCTACACTTATACACGGTGTGTCATACATCGTATATAATATGTAATATGTAATGGATATATTATTATATTATTGTTGTGTTGTTTAATGTGAATTTTATGTGTCTCGTTGATGTTATCATTTTGAATTAACTGCCACGGAATTGTAACTCTTTTCTCTGTGTTTTTCTTATATGAAATTTTTTTTTTTTGGTTTTTAAAATATTTTTCATTTATTTTTGTCTTGAATAATACACATATAATAATACTCGTATTTACTACTCATACATGTTTGTGTATATATTGAATAAATTTTAAGTAACATAAACTCGAAGTTAAGGATAGCCATTCGTTAAACGTATTATAGTACTGGTAGTACACAGTATAAATTTTACTCTAATCTTAAGACTTGTGTGTATATATGTAATTTGTGAAGCATGCATGCAATTTGCAATTTATGCATTGATTACATGAATGATTATATTGTGGTCGGTCACCAAACATGTATGAATGTGTGTATATAATCGTAAAATTATACATAAAGAGTATCAACAATGGAAAATAATATATTTTCCTTAACTTTATATGAAATAAGGTAGTAAATTAATGTACAATTGTTTACACATTACACAGTTTTTATATAAACGAGTGTATATTTATGAGTACATATATACTATTATATACACATAACTAAATTATCATTTTAAATTAACATGTATCTATACTTTATGTATATGGATATGAATGAAGTTAAATAAATGATTGCATTCAAATTTAATTTTGAGTTCATTTCAGATGAATATTATTTCATTCATATACCTATATATGTATATTTGCTCATTGTGTATGAAATAATATGTTAACAGCTCATTTGTTATATAGGTGGCAATTATTAGTTAGAAGCGACATAAGTAACAGCAACAAAAAAAAAGGAATACATACTATAGAACAATAACAGAAAAAAAATTTTTTTGTTTTTACCTTTTAATAGAGGTGATTTTACAATAAAAGTTCAATCAACCAGAAAAGTAACACCTGTATAATAAATTATATGACAGAGTAACTTTATAATAATAACGATAATGGTAATAATGTAATGATAAAAAGTATAAATAACAAAAAATATACTCACACATAATCGTATACATACAGTTACTTGTATCTTGATAAATTTCATTTTTCTTTTCTATATTATTTTCTTTCTATGTAACAATACTTGCATTATAATAGTCACCAAGTACCTCTAATACTTAAGAATTTATTTCGTAATCGAATTTTTTGTTTCGAAATTTTTCATAATTCTAATTGTAAACAATATAAAGGAAATACATATGCCACCACATAAAATGTGTAAAAATGACAAAAAAAAAAAAAAAATGGAAAATCTTTGTTAACAATTTTTTGTGTCAAACGTTTTAGTTCTGTTCTTATGAAATTCATAATTTTTGCAAATTGTTACCGTCTTATTAGACACATATTTTTGAAAGACAGTCATTATTCACAGTTTTTCATTGTTCAGTTTTAAACGTGCATATGATTGTACATATATGAAATTAAATTTTGTTGTTTTTTTAAGTGAATTTCAAAGGTCTTAAAAGTAGGTAAAACAAGGAAAAGGTTTATTCTGTTGCTCAATTTAAAATATGTTGTCAGTTCCTAATTTCTCAACTGACAAAAATACTTGTACAGCAAGAAAATTGCAACCAATAAATAGGAACATCGGAATTTGATTTGAAAAAATTAA
Source organism: Villa cingulata (assembly GCA_951394055.1). Lineage (NCBI taxonomy): Eukaryota > Metazoa > Arthropoda > Insecta > Diptera > Bombyliidae > Villa > Villa cingulata. Next base: position 28,534,061 of record OX596021.1, on the reverse strand, counting down.
AATGTTTCAAAATAAATTCCAAAAATGGCAGCGCAACAGTGGATTTACTAATAATTGTTATCTGTAATTCGTAATTAGATTAAACTTTAGCTAGCAATGTGCTGTAAAATTAACATCATTTTAATTACTACAACTCAAAATGTAATAATTAATGACTAAAATGTATGAAAAATAATTCACAATAATTTTAGAAAAAAATCCAATAAAATATACCTAAGTCATAATACCTCTGAAAAAGTATAAAATATCCCATGGACATTTACATTTTTGTATAATATCACCTCTTCCAACACAATTTGGGGAAATTATTCAATTTTATAATTATAAAAAGTTCTCCAACAAAGATCAAAGCATTTTCATGAATGCAGCACATTTATATACTATATTTACAAATATATGCACCAATATGTGTGTCACAGATCGTAAAATATGAAAAAAAAAAAAATTGATTGAAATAATCGAAATCGACTGTCAAAATTTTAAATAAAAAACAAAATAAAAATATTTGAAATTTAAATTACGAAACAATATATATATGATCATTATTCACTCATCGATTTTTAAAGATTTATCTCTTTTTTTTGTATGTTTTATGTTTAATACGTAATATTTGTAAAAATAATAAAAACAAAACACAAAAGAACATTAAAATAAAATATCAATTTTGAATGAATTAAAACGATATAATATGTACTGTCATTATTTTGACACTATGTGTGGGAGTTGAACATATCCAAAATACAAAGTACATTATGATCATGTACGAAACTCCCCTGATGAAAAAAAAAAATGAAAAAAAAAATAAATGAATGAATGAATGAATAATGTAAATAATATGTAAAATATTGAAATGAATATAATAGCATTTTGTTGCAGATAGAATTATTGTGTAGTAATTATAGTACATATATGCAGAAGAACTTTTAATTTTATTTTGGGATTAATGAAAAAATTTCTATGAACTTTTAATTTGTAAATCGATTTGTTGTTTAACAAACTGCTTTTAAACTCAACTATTTGAATGTTATGTATGAGCATGATGGAATGATGTAAGCCCAATGCAAGCCTCCTAAGTATGAATTGGTATAAGTTTTCGTAATCGAACTTATGCCTTCTATGATAGATAATTGCGTACGTTGACAGATTATGTAAAACAAGTAGAAAAATGTAGCATACGAGCTAACAGATACAAAAGAATAAGCAACGTACGCAATGCAATGCTATGCAAGAGTAGACCAAATTTCAACTTTTCCGCATTCACGCATTCACCATATAATATACATTTTTTTTTGTTTTTTTATGTTTTTATTAAATATTTAGTTTTTTGTATATATTTCGAAAGAAATTTGTTGATTTCGATAATAATTTCATTAAAATAGTGAGAAACAGAGAGTTCCTGTGTAATAAAAAATTTAGAAAAAATAAATTTTAGCCTATAAATTTTAGCCCATACGCAGCAGCGCATTTATCTGTTAGCTTTCGCTTCCAATGGGCAATGATTTCGATGTATCGTACGCAACGTATACGGATATGTAATTATATGTCACTAGCATTACTGTTCGATATTCAGTAGCAATCTTCAATTTCATTCCATTTGGAACTATTAAGTCTGTGAAAAAAAGAGAGTCCAGTCAATATACTTTTTTACAAGTACATACTCGTATATTTTAGACCAATTAATTTTATATCCTTAAAAAAATGATATTTAAAATACATTAAGTATAAATATTTTATAGTATATTTAACAATTTATTAATGATAAATAATAAGAAAAATGAATAAAACTTTATGAGTATTTACTAGTCGTAATTTTATGTTGTAAACACATTTTTTTTTTTTAAATATTTTGTTTGAACTGTGTGAATTATGCATGATTAAAACACCTGCCTGTTTTTCTGACATTTTTTTGTTGTTTTTTTATTCAGTCAATCTATAAATTTTTTGCTTCAAAACTTTTTTCTTTATTTTTAATTTATAGTTTAGGAATTTTTGTGTTGTGTTATTATTTCTTCGTTATGTGCCATGTTGTACGAAAAAAAAACTGACTATAAAATAAATTCTAGAAAAAAAAGTAAGAATTTTGTAATAAAAAAAAATATATATATTTTATGAAATAAATTTTAATCGTTAAATTATAAATGATGGGTTTTTTGATGTGTATATTATTGTCTTAAGTTTTATGATCGAAAATTTCACTATTAAAAAATGTATTTTATAATGTATTACTTCGCGTACTAAATACAAACAATCTCGCGTATTATTTAGTATTTTATGACCGAAAAAGAAATTGTTTTTTATGATTAGCTAACATGCAAAGATATTTTTTTGCCCCTTTTTTCTTACCATATATTATAATCTACACCACCTTAGTAAATAAGACTAGTATAAATTTTTGTTTTTTTCTTATTCCTTTCGTATGCATATATCCTCGTATTTTTATATAATAATCGAAATTTATATAGTTAAAAATCGATTAAATAATGTGAACATACATATATTGTAATAACCATATAAAATGTGTATACAATTTTGTTATCAATTTCATTATTTAATTTGTTTTTTATTACTTTTCTGCTAAAATAACTAATTACTACTTTCTAATTTTATTTGAGGAAAAATAAAACAAAAAAAAAATATTAATAATTTGTTAGATTCTAACACTAAATTGGACTCAGTAAAAAATAACCGTGGAATTTGTTTATTTGTAAAATGCTTTCTTTTTCGGTATAAGGAAGTGAATTAAATGATATTGGTGGTAATAAAAAATCCATAAAAATACTAAAAATAATAGCGACATTTCAACGGAAATGTTAAATGTATGGAGGAGAGTATTTACTTTATTCCTTAGATATCTATAATTATTATTGCAGTTATCAAACAATTTTCAATTTCATTTACCCATAAAAAAATTTCTTCTATTATTTTTTTGTTTTCAAATAAATTCTGAGATAATTTTTTTAAACAAAATTGTTAGATAATTTTTATTATGCAACTACTTAGAATTCATATAGATATGTAGAGCTAATTGCAGTAAAACAATTAAAATTCATGCAACCGCAAACTTTTCAATTATCTCAGCTCAGATATTTACTCTTTATTTAAAAAACTAATTTAAAAGAATCCAAAATTGTACTTCATTTTGAATTCGATCAAACCCAACCCCACCAACACACAGTCACACACAATTCAAATTTTATAATCGTTAATTGATACGCGGCAATCCTCAACGTATAAGAAGCATAAGCATAGGCATATGCATACAATATGAGATATGAGTGTTCTATACAACTTTTAATTCAACAATTTGAATACTTAAGAGTGTGAAAAGTTACTATAGTCCTTTGAATATAATATGTTGATAAAACATAAGTGAGTATGTCCTTTTTATGGGGGTAATTTAATTTTTCTTTTCCAACTTTTTTTTTTTTTGTTAAAATATTTTTTTCTTTACGTTCACTAATTGTTGCTTCTTTTATGCGAAAACAGATTATTTTGTACCAACGTATCGACGTATGTTTATGTTTCTATGATTGTTGTATGCATCACCACATAAATGAATGTTTGTTTGCTTGTAAAACGTACACATCTATCTAAGTAAATTGTATTCGTATGCAAAGAAAATTGAATTAAGATTAACACAATAATGAAATGATAATAAAATATATACATATAATTTTATGAAAATCATTTCAAATCACAATTTTTATTCTATCGATATTGTGTGCATTTAAAAAGTAAAGAACAAAAACAAAAAATTTATTGTGGAAAATTGACGATGATGAAGAAACAGCAAAAAAAGAAACGAAATGAAAAACAAAAACAAAAAAAAAAAATGATTATTAAAAAGGAAAAAAAAGGAAAATCTTTAACAGTTGATAGATTTAAACAGAAATAATAGTATGGTTAAAAAAGCAAATAGCACTAAACATTACACGTGTTTGTTGTATTGACACGTGCACACCACTATTGAATTTTCAACAGATCACTCATTTACTTAATTTTCTTTCGTTTTTTTTTTATTCTTCTGTTTGTACTGTAGTACATTTCCACATACATACCATATGAGTATATTCTGTACGAGACGAGTACTCACTACATGCATATATTCGGATAAGCTTTATTATTAATAGTAGGGTAAGTTTTCCAAAATAAAAGGTAAAATGGATGATTCACTTCTTGACTATATGTGTGCCTAAACACATTATTTGTACTCGTATATGTATACATTTTAATGCTCAATTCAAATTATTGTACTTATATCGATTTATAAAAATAGTAAAATATCTATGTACATACGTACATAAGTAATGTTGATATTATATAAATAATAATTTTTTTTTTATATTCTTTCTTATATTACAACATAATTTTTACCCCAAACAATAAACAAAAATTTCAGGTTTTAATTCACATGTAAAAATCTTTTTATGTTAACAAATTCATCTATACATCCCGCACATAAATTTTTACATATGTGTATTGTATACATATGTACGTAAGTATGAATATAGTGTGTAAAAATTACACAGCCACTTTTCATTTGTTTGTTTATTTTAAGGCGAATTATAGATTCGTGATGAAATTATTTATTTTTCTAAAATTCACTTTACTGTGTATTTTGTCATTATATGTATATTTACACATATGCATAAATGATTTTCATTTTATATATTTCATTATGTAATTTATACACATATTTACAAATCTATAAACACACACACCCATACACATGTGTTAAAAAAATATATAAAATAAGGATATGAAGATTACATGGAATGCATGTGTTTCATCATTTATATGAAAATGTTATTTTATTAACTTCCATAAAAAAAAATTTTATAACAATCTTAACAAAATAAAATATAAAAAGGACGAAAAGGAAAAAATAGAATGAAAGAAAAATTTATAAAATACATAAGAAAACGTGTGTGCAAGTGAAATTCTCTATTGAGAAGGTGATAATAACTGTCACTAAACAAATAGGAATAAGCAGCAAGCAGTTTTTTTTTATAGTATGTGTATAAGCAAATTATTATAATCCTAGAAATGTGACTTAATTCATTTGTCTGGAAATCAAATTTATATAAAACGAATGAAAATAATATAAAATTGTATTCTGCGGGAAGTGAGAAGCAAAACAATTGCAGGGTGCAATGAAGTAGTCGGCAATTTTATTATAGGATTTAATGATACTCTCACATTTTGTTGTAAAATTTGAGAAACAAATAACCCCTATGTCAAATATAAGAGGAAAATTGCTCAATATGAAGAATTCTTACTTTAAGGATAGAGCCAATTAGATATTTGACTATTTATAGTCTAAACTTGTGCGTTTAGTTTCCAAAGACTCAAATTCCAGTTTTGAAGTGCTCCAAACAATTCAAGGCACTAACAGCTACAATTTTGCTTTGAAAACTGCAAAGAAATTGCAGAAGGATGACAAAGCACCCTGTTTCAAAATAAAAAATTAAAAATTTTATTGCAAAAATAATCAAAATAAATTCAACAGAAATATGTTAAGCAGATGCGTTTATAGTCATATACGTGAGTATGTGGTATACGTACAGTACCCTACACCGTACCTAAATATTTACCAATTTATTATGTAATATATCTAGAAAGCCTTCATTTAATAAACAATATATATATGGATGGATGGATACATTACGAGTATTTATGTATATGCATGCACTATTAAATTCATTTTTATTATTTTTTTACATTTTTAAATTCTTTGAATGTTCAATAAATAAAAAAATTTACGTATATGTAAGGTACTTTTAGATGTACCTACGTTTATATATTTTCATGGGGATAAAATGTTCATACATACACGCACACACACATACTTACTGTACATCCAGAATACATGTAGCATAATTATGTACTAAAAACGAAACAAAAATAAAAAAAACATTTAACTTATTGATATGTAATATACGCGCACATATCAATAAAAATCACTTCAATTAGGTATGCTTCATAGATCTTATCAATAAAGATGTCAATAAATCTGAAATCATATAAACCATCGTAAATATATGTAAGCAAAATACAAAACAAAATAAAATATAATCAAAAATAAAAATAAAAATTCCTTTTTATTTTTCTCTCTTTTTTGGCTCTGTATATGCATCAATATTGATTATGGTTATTGCATTGCGTATTCAAAATATTACTGCATGTACATATATTATAATTTATGCATTTATATAACATAACATATGCATAAAAAATAATTTTAAAATTTATTTTCTAGAAGTAATTTTTTACAATAATAATATTAATAATATAATAATATGATACGGCTTGTCGTCTACTTCTTCAGTAAAGCAATCATCAAAATCAAAAATCCATTGATATACATATGACTTTGACTCGTATTTATATATACGAGTATGTAAATTTACGCTTACGACCATCATATTCATGTCAGAATGATTTCATTACCTGATGTCTCTATAAACACAAAAAATAAAAAAAAAATAAAAAAAAAAATAAAAAATAAATATAAAAATTAAATTAAAATAAGGAGGCAAAATAACATAATACTCGTACGTACGTATTTCTTGTTGTTTTCATTTTTCATTTTTATTATAATTCCATTTCATTTTGTTACTGTTATTGTCGTTTCGTTTTTGTTATTTTTTTTTTTGAATGTCAAATGAAGTGTGCAATGTTCATAAATTCTTTTTAAAAGTTCAAAAATCCATTATTATTGATTTCGCGTTTTATGTACGAGTGTAGAACATACTTACATATATGTGTAGTATAATATTTTGCTGTAAACATTTATTATGATGATTAAAATGAAATGTTTCCATCCAAATTTTTGTATTTTTATTTATTCTTTATATATATATTTTTTTCTGGCGTGAGGATAACCATAAATTCTGTACTTAATGGTGCAAATGCAGTTTAAAATTGAATCTTTCAAACATCATATTACACAAACAAACAAACACAAAAATAATCCGATAGGAATGTCATTGCATTGGTTCAGTTTTATTTTAGTTAATATTTTGGGTTTCTGTTCTGTTATTGTGATGTACTGTAGTCTCTGAATAGTTTTGGTACACAAATGAAAATACGATAAAAATTGATATTAATTTCAGGTAAATATGTACACCTATGTATATATAAAAAAATAAAAATGCAATTGTGTCTCTATGTGTGTTTGTACGTCGGTTATATGTTTGGGAATGTGTGAACATTATATAGTATAAGGGGTCGAAAAAATTTATGAGAAAGTGATAAATTATGGTAACAATATTGTCTTTTGTGTACTTCCGGGTCAATCCTTATAACAATATAACTTCTATTTATGATGTTTTTGAATATGAAAAAAAATTTAAAAAACATAAAAAATTATTTTTGGTTTTTTTTTTTTTTTTTGACACCACCTTAAATTAGACCAAATATTCAATGAAATGTAACCTTTTGTTTTCCGGTTTATCTCATTCGGTTTTCAATGTATCAATTTTGTTGCATGTAATAATGTATAGAATCTTTTCAAATCGTACAACAAAATAAATGAAGGACCAGTTAAAAAATAAAACCCCTCCATCAAGAAAAAGGACATTCAAAAATGATTATTATGTGAAATAATATTTTCTCGGTGGTCTTAAAAAAAAATTTTTTTTTTTAAAAACGTATATCCTTATTTCCTTTTAAATTGAGTCATTATTAATGTCGCCCAAGATAAAAACAAACGGTATCATACACTCGTAGTAAATAATAATGGTAATAAATCGAATAAATTAATGATCGACTCGCCATATAGTTCACCCAAGTGAGTATGTGCGTTTTTTTTTAATATTTAGTTGTATAGCTTTTCAATAAGAAAATTTCTTAACCGGAAGTAATAAAGTGCTGCTTGTATGTTTACCTTTGTATCTATCTGTATGAACGATGAATAAAATTAAAATCGAAATATACTCTCTGTATGGTAGATAACGAATTTCGTATATAAAAAGAAAGAAATAAAGAAAAGGAATTATGCATGTCATAGAAAATCGTTTAAATTTAGTCATTAAGGATAGCGTTACTTTTATAGCCGTACTATGTATATTTACGAGTATCTGTGTGTAATATTGTAATTTTATAGTGCATTTAGATACCTTGAAATGTGTTTATTACATTTTGCAGGTGTCATTATTAGTTTTCTTATAATGTACGAGTAATTGTGCAAATGAAAGTATGTATACACATTAAATATACGAGTATATGTGGGTGTGCAGGATAATTCTATGTCTTTTATTCATTATTTAATTATTAAATAGTAACTGCCTATACAAATTAAATTAATTATGAATTATTTACACAGTCATGTTTTGTATGTATGTTTTTACATTTAATGCTACAGCTTTTAATTAGAACACTAAACGTGTAGCTAGGATAATAAATACCTAACATATATTATAGTGCAATATAAGCCTATTGTAATGCCATACAGTATATTACTATTGTGAATATTTTACTACCCAAATAATGTTAACGACTTGTACATACGATGTAGGTACATATTGTACAAGTACGGAAGCGTTTATACGTTATGTAGATCCATTTTAGGTAACATATTGTCGAAAAGAAATTCCATTACCCATCATATACAGTCACATATATACTTTCTATGAATATACTCGTATACTGCAATTTTATAGAGTCGAAAAATATTAATAAAACTTAAAATAACTATAAAAAATTTTTTTACTCGATTATTTAATTAAAAGCTGACAAAATAATAAAAACGAGAACAAATACGACACTTTCTTTAAAAAAAAAAACAGAGTGAGTTTATTAATTAAAAATTTTCTACTCGTCTCATAATTATTTGAAACGTGCTAGAATTACCTAAAATATATCGAAATTGATTAAGAAATTGTACAACAAACAATTTCAATTTTGATTCGTTGAAATTAAAATCCTTAATTGATTTTCATTTCATTCATAGCATTTCATAGTATATTCAAAGTGTAGTATGAGTATATTGCTAAGAGAGTATTATATGTAATATTTTTATGACATTCTAAACTTGAATATATCGTTATAGATATAATAGTATAAGCATACAATTTTTACGATTTATCAAAAGAAATAAAATAGATAAAAACGATAACACAAAATGAAAAATAAAACCAACCAAAAACAAACAAAAACTAACAAAAAATTGAAATGGAAAATTCTTTTGTTTATATAAAATTCAGTTACAATCTTACTACCTACCTACTACATACTATAATATCATATCCTCTAGTGAGATATAAACAGCTTTTAATTATCACTTCATGCACGAAATCAAACTAATAAAATAGATTAAAATGCGTTCTTGGCATTCTTCAATTGTATTTTATATTCATAAGGTATGTAAACTCTATATCTGTGTGTATATGTGTGTTACATTTATATCGATAAAATTTTTTTTTCGATTTTTTATTCTTTTCTTAGAAATCATTCTAATTCATACGTCTCATATGTATGTTTATCGTTTATGATGTTCCAAATTTATATGTAGTCAGTCGCATATATGTACATATAAATATCTAATACTTTTTCGATATCATATTCTTGCATATTTTCTTTCTTTATTTTTATTTTTCGAACATTATTATTTCTTTTTCTATATAGGTACATATGTAGATATACAGTTATAAATACCCTCCCACAAGATATCATAATATATACTCCTCGTATATGTACTTATTTTTCATTCTTAATTTCTTTTATTCATAACAGTCTTTTATTTTTATCATTTTTTTTCCTTTTATTTTTTTATTCAATTCTAATATTTATGTATGCATGTATTATTATTGTATTATGCATATACATTATGTATGTGTATAAATATGTAAAGGTTCTAATGTCATAAATCCCAATCAGTCCATATTAAAAGATTCACATAAAATGAAATAGCATTTTACTTATTCATAGTCAATCAGATATCCATTGAATGACCACCAACCAGAACCACCCCGAAAAACTTTTATCATATTCTTTATGGTCGAGGAGTATAATATACATATACAAGAATGTCTATATGTTTGTGTATTAGTTGCCAAAAAATTATTACACTATAATATCCGCACTAACATTAAAACACTCAATATTGCTGTTACGTTACAGTCTACATACTGCAGCTCCAGCTACTGATATTACATACGAGTTACACTTTATTATTCAGACAAAAGTTTATGACACAGATACTAAAAGTTCTGTATTAAAATGAAAATATATGTACACGAGTATGTGTAAGAAGTTACCTACTCCACATATCGCAAGATTTATTTTGTTTAATGTTTTTTTTTTTTTGTTTTCTCTTTTCATTTACTTTTTGTTGGTTATGTTTTTCTTAGATTTGACCAAGTGGAAAGTAAGTATTACTTTGTGTGCTAAGGAAATATCATATACTAAGTTATTACCTATAATAATGTATATAAAGGCGAATATAAAAAGGTATAATACGAGCGTAAATATTTAGTTGTAGATTTGTATGTATAGATAGAATGGACATAACATTCAAGATTATGTCATAATATTTTTTTTTAATGTTCATTATTATAGCTCATTTTTAATGATCGTTTTCTCTTGAACGGAATTGCTTTCTTTATTTCTTTATTTTTATTTATATTTTTTAGTTGTTGATTTTTTTTTTTTTGCTTTTGTTTTTATATTAAAATTTATTTGTTATTTAATCTGTACAGAAGAAATTGCCACTAATAATGTAGTGTATTTCACTTCTTTTTTTTTTTAAAAAAAAAAGGATCGTAAGTTTTTTTTTTTTGTCTCAAAAAATGAACTCAATATTATGGATGATTCAATAATAACCATACTTGGTGGTTGGTGGAATATAAACGGTTATTATAAAACCAAATATTTTTTTGAAAAAGCAAAATTTTTATTTTTTCGTTTTAAAAACGAAAATCACCCTTAATCACTATTTCGTGATAATAAGCCATAAAATTTGCGGCTATACTCTCGAACCACATATTAGCTGATCTTCTCCCATAGTTATACCACGTTATACCAATGAATTTCTCTATAATTTTTATAAAAGATCATAATTTGCTGTTAAATTATATAACATAAAATAATCAAAAAATTTAGAATAAATTCATTTACAATAAATATTAGAAATAAATTGATCCTTGACATGAATAACGGATTCACTATACTGATGGGAAAATATTTAGATTGGCTGGGAAATTTTGTTTTTTTTAAATGTGAAATAAATTATTGAAAAGTAAGGGATGATAACATGCAATTTTAAGAGGTGAAAATTATTATAACAGAGATACATCCTGTAACAAGTTTTTACTTCATTGTTTTGACAAACATAAATTTTAATTTCCATAAATTTTTGGTTAGTTTCAAAATACTTTTCAATTAGAGAATAAAATCCACTTGTATACAGAGAAACGATAAACCATACGAAAAAAAAACAAACGAAATGAGAATGGGTTTTTAAAATGTTAAATATACGTTAATGACAAATTTATCTATTTTATGTGAATTTTAGAGCCACTTCAGTATTTGCTTACATACATAACCCGTATAAATTCTTTCGGAATAAGTACCATGTATGCACTGTATGTATACTCAATGACAAATAAAACATATTCTTATCACTTCAAGACCACATTAAGAATGTAAAATCTAAAGTGAAAATTATTCTTTAACCCAAAACGTGCTCAAAATATTCATTCAAAGAGATGTTAATAGAGATATGGTCAAATAAAAATGGACTATACAAAATTGTATTTCCTTTTATTTATTTATTATTTTTTCTTTTCTAAAAATTGAAAATAATAATGAAAACAAACGATTCACTTTTATTTTTTCTTCTCGGTCTATAATATTTTGGAAACTTTTATTTTTTTATTTTTGCTTTTTTGATATCAATCCTAAATACATCGTTTTATTACTTCACTTTATTACTGTACCAGCAACCAAGCAGAGAAACACAAAAAACAAAAAAAAAGAAACGTACCCAAATATGTATGTGTATATACACACTCTTGTACTTATCAGAAGAATATATATGTATACTACCTTTAAGATAAAAGTAAAAATATTCCATTAAGAAAAATCAACAAAACGAATGCTATCAATTTTCAATTTCATGATATTATATGAAGAACTATGACGACCGTATGCCAAGGATTAGGTCAATAAGTTTAAACAAAACAGAGAAAAAAAAATAGTCTAACAAAACCAATATAAAAATATGCACTTAGTAAAAAAATAAAATAACGAAGACGACCGGATATACAAAGATATAAGGATAAAAATGAACCATGTAAGTAATAAGTCCAAATCAAATATAATCCAGATGGTTGTTATTTTATAATTTCATTTTTTTTCCTGTATTACGTATAGATACATGTTAATAGTGCATCCTTCAATATCCTTCAAAGAAAACTTTACAAAAAAAAAAAAATATACAAAAATATACAAAAAAAAAGTGAAATGATAAAAAAATATTTATAAAAATCTACTAAATTGTTTGGTGACATGAGCCCTTCATAAATATAATCCTTTTGGAAAAAATTTTGCCTTTCAATCAAATCAAATTCCGGAATCCCCTTACACATGTATTTTTGTGTGTGCATGGGTGTGTTCTGGCGAATATATCGAAAGATAAACATAATACAAAGTTGTAAGATTTAAAATTCCTTGATAGTAACATGGATATGGATGTGCTTATTTTTATTTTTTTTTAATAAATTTTCCTTTTAATATAATATGTGTTTTTTTTTTCTTTGCTGTTCTCTATTCATGCGAGGTGTTTTTTTTTTCTTCGATTGAAATTAAATTTACACAAACGTACATAAAAGTACACATATTATTAGTCTATGCACATATGAGAATATTCAATAATATTATATGTGATATGGATAAAAAAGCACAAAGGAAACAATTTGAAAAGGATAATAATGTATGTACATACACACATGTACATATATTAAATTGAACATGACATACGTGAACTTTCCGAGATTTATTTATATGATAAATTATTACAGTGTCCAATAGGATTTTATCTTACCGCAAATAATGCACACAGATGAACATACTTAGAGACATAACTGTAAAATATTCATACATAATTCTCCTTTATTTAATATAAAAGATATGAATATGTGTACATTATTATATGTCCATATATGAGGATAATATCATTGAAAATTCAACTTTCATCTTTTCTAAACAAACAAATAAATTTAAATTGTTTATTAAAAGAACGTTTTAATCAGATATGTATAACTTTATTTTCAATTCTCTATGTATGATATGAGAATGATATGTAAATTTTACATATAAAACGGAATAATTGGGGGTTAGAGGATATTCTCTTTGGAATTCGATTGCCTTTCATAGTTTACTTCACAAAATAGCATATACAACGCCACAATCGAAGTATATGGCCTTTTGGAATATTAAAGATTGATCAAATGTAAAGCAAAGAGTAAAAAGTTTAGGTAGTGGAGATATACATATCCCTGATTCTAAAATTCAAATTAAATTTCATTTAATGCATTTGTAAAATTTATTTAAAATTTTGATTAGAATCTTTCAGGAAACAAAATAATTAGTGTACAAAATTTTCAAATGAAACTTAAAATTTTAACTGTGATCAAAGGATGAAGATATTATGAGATTCAACTGTATGAGATGCAGTCATCTAAATTTCAAAATTATTCAAACTTCATTTTCAAATTTAGGTTCCTGGAAAGATTTCCAATTTTATTCTGAAAATTGTAAATTTTCAAAATAATGAAATTTCAAAAAATTACAATTCTAAATAATGCTTATCGCATGTAGTTTATGAACACATGTTCTTGTAATCATTTATCTGATTTATTAATTTCGATTCAAAGATTAACTTTCAAAAAAAACAAGAGTGCACAATACATAACAAAACATTTAAAAATTATTCGAATGTACATAGAAATTTATTAAAATTGGAACATTTCCAAAATTCATGAAAATCGTAAACATATAAACTTCTTCTGCATTGTATACGATTGCAATTGCGATTCTCATATATACGATTGCAATAAATACGATAATAGAATAATTATGGATGTGCAATAAATTCAAGTAATAAATATTCTTAATAGTATAAATGTGTAATCGTATATACCAAAAAGAATTGAACCATAAATTGAATCTAGAACTGAATGAGTCATAATTTCAAAACTTATATGCAGTTTCTTTTTTAATTTAAAATTCTATTTCCATTTTATCAGATAAAGATCAAAGTAAGCTGAAAAATATTTTAGAAAAAATATACTATATTTTTTAAATTAAAAATAAAAGGACAAAAGTTTTGTCTATAAACAAAGTAATATATGGGTTCGATGTTTTTTTTTTTATCAAAAATCGAAAATATTCTCCTCCTTTTTAGTTACTACACCGAACTAAACTATACTCCGCAAAGTGTTGAACTTTTGAAAATTAAAAGAATAAGAAAACGAATAAAAAAACACATACATACATATAGGTGCATATAATTTCGATACGATATTAATATTAAAAACAATTAAATGTTATTTTTTTTCTAGACTTTTATGATGTAATTAAAAAATTGCAAGTTTGTAAAACATTTTCATTTTCCATATCGTCGTGTACATTATGACTAAATTTATAGCGTTGTTATATTCTAACACTCTGTAACGTAATATAACTAACATAACATGAGTATATAGGAGGATACCCATAGTGTAGATATTAATCTGTTTTTGTTATTATTTTCATGACAAAAATTTGTTCATATTCATAAATAAAATAAAAAAAAAAGTAAAAGAAATCTAACTGATAGTATCGATATAAATTTTTGATTTAAATTTCTTTTCGAATAAAAATGGCACACGTAAAAATCGTTGTATGACATTCACTTCCATATAACTCGTTGGTATGACATTTATGTGCATATACGAACGAATGTTGTTTATGTTACAGTAGGTATTTATTTATGAGACATACCATAGCGCATCAGGACATGAGTGTCATAATTCAAAATAGTGATAAAATTAATGCATATTATAGTGACAAAGTTTACACTACAAAAATACATCATATACCCGCAAAATAATGTTTATTTTAATGATAGTCGTATTTTTGAAATGGAAAAACAAAAACTATATTGAATAGAAAATGAATATAATGTCTGCTCCTTTACTTTATATATACCTTTTACAGTTATAAATGTTTTTAATGGGAATTTTGAATAGTTTTTCGCTATATACACTCCTCTGTATCGAATAGGCACCTTAACTATTTGTTAAAATGTATTCTGTATGGATCTGTGTAGAGGTATCTAACTAAGTATAGAATATATGAAAAATGTGGTGATTTTAAATTTAATTCAAGACTTTTTTATATAAAGGGTTTACCAATAGTAACGTCAGAACTTTAAAATGAAACACAATGATAACTGCAAGTGATATTTACGTGATTTATTTATTATTTTGAAGAACAATCGATTACATTACGTTCTGAAAATAATATCGTATAAATGTCCTCCTCGGCTTCGTCTGGCTGAATGCAGTCTTGAGAATCAATTTTCCATTACTTTCTCACACATATCGGGTGGTAAATTTTCAATGGTGCGTTGGATGTTCTGTCTAAGATCGCGAATCGTTCTTGGCTTACCCCCGTAGACCAAAGATTTCAAATAGCCTCATAGGAAAAAGTCCAAGGGCGTTAGATCGGACTATATTGGCGGCCAGTTTATATCAGCATTTCTTGAAATAACTCGTCCACGAAATTTTTCTTGCAACAAGTCGATTGTGGCAATTGTGCAAAATGAAGAGGCACAAACCTACTGAGCCAGAAATGCGCTTCATCCGAAAAGATGATTTTCTTCGGCGAACCGAACAGCCATTTTGGTAATAAATTAGAATAATTTCTTGAATCGTATACCTTTCCATAGTCACTTGTCACACAGTACTGAGCACATCAATCAAAGCTTGAGTTTGACATTTCGATCAGTGTTATCGTTGTGGCTGTTTAAAGTTCTGTCGTTCCTATTGGAAAACCCTTTATAAGTACTTATTTTTTCTTTTATTTCAACCTTACAATAATAGAAGTTATTTACATACAACACACAATACCTTTGAAGTATGGAGAAATGTTCCCAATAGATATACTGACTGTTTCGTATAAGATACAATATACAATGTTATGAATTTTTTTTTTATTAATATTAACGATATTAAAAATGTGATGTTTTATGTGAAAAAAATGTTGAGTTGACATTAAAAAAATATGATGCAAATGTTATGTACAAACTATAAACGTCTATGTACATTATATTATTATTCTAAGTGTATTATTATATATACGAGTGCATACATAGATCTTCATATTAATATCTAGATAGAAAAACATATAAAATTGTAAAGAGTGTTAAAGCTAAAAAAAAAACAAAAATAATATCAAAGATATTAAATAATATTTTTTTTGTCGTCATTTTATTTTTTATTATGATGATAGTTTTGATACTATATCATATTGTAAACCTTAAAAAAACTAAAAAAACTTAAAAAAATCATGAATTTTAAATAAAACCACATACACTCTAATAAAATACAAACAAAAAAAAAAATTGTAATGAAATTTATTTGTTGAAAATGAAATAAAAAATTATAACCTATAATATAATATGTGCAGATATATGAATAATAAAAAAGTAAAAATAAATGACATGAACAATTTTAATTTGAAATTTTTTTTATTATCTTTGTATAAATATTATGTGTGAGTGTACTGTAATATTATTTAAAACAAAAGTAAATGAAATGAATTTTATTTTTCAAATTTAACTTTTTCTCATTATTGAGTCACTGCTTTTAATTTAGAAGTTTATAACCAGAACAGTGACATTACATGGATATTGGATCATATTTTTGCGTACTTTTTTCCGTTTTTTTTTTTTTTTTTTGAACAAATCACGAACAGACAAAGAGAAAGAGTGTATAATCTCAGATCATAAAAAAAATAATTGACCAAAGGATGTAGATAATATGAAAAATTTTTTTTTTCTAAAATAAATTAAAATTAATAATGGAAAGAGTAGATATCAATTTTTCAGTGACAAAAATTTTCAAAAAAAAAAAATTATATACGACTGAAAATTATATCCCAAAATTAGTTTACGAGAAGAACAAACTAAAAAGTATCATTCCATTCACTATTGTCCTCTTATGTTCCTTTTGTCTTTTCATAAAGCTCAAGCGTTTGCATACAATGTTTATCTAAAATACATACATTTAGCACCAAATACACACTGATAAATCGTATATAAATATCATCATTCTGTGCACACAGTTCATGTATGAATGAATCCTGTAAGTTATGTGAATTTTTTCCAACACAATTTATAGAAAAGATTTTTTTTTTTCGATTTTATTCTCAATCACATCTGGACTAACATCGATTGATTCGTACACAATGTATCAAGTATGGTAGATACTATTTTCAATTCAACAAAATACACGAAAACCAAATATGTATGTGATGCACACATACTCGTACACATCCACTCTTGCGGAAATTGAACTATTGAAAAATATTGAATGAAAAATAGTTGCATCCTCGTATATATTGTTGCATGCAACATTTTTTTTTTGTTTTTTACAAATTATTCATTTCATTTATTTTGTTTTATTTTGTGTGTTGAAAAAAAATTTCACACACCTCGATGACATATTTATTTAGTATGAGAAATAAAGCAACAATTTTTGAACAAGTGAAAAATACATTTTCAAAATAAAAATCAAAAATTAATTTAAAGTCACGTAATTGTCTTCACTTAAGCAACTACATTCCCAACTAAATTTTCATTTTAAACCCTTTAAAACCCTTTTAATACTCATATCAACCGGATTCATTCAACATATAAAATATAGAAACTATGAAATAACTGTAAACATTTCATTTTAATTAAAATTTTTATAATGTCCAAAAATACAGTAATTTCGAAAATATTTTATTTTTATACACGTAGAGTATTCTCTCTCTGTGTCATAAATATTACTACCTATGTACCTCTATCCTAGTAATTTTGCTTTCCTATATTGCACTAAAAAAAAATTTTTGTTTCATTTCATTTCATTTCGTTTTGTTTTATTTTATACTTTTTCTTGTTTAATTTGATTTTTAATTAAAAATTCAAAAAATAATTGACATAGTACACTCTTCTTGATTTGCATTTTTTCATTTTTTTTTTAGTTCTCCATCTCTCTCTTGCACTATCACCCTCTATATTTTCATTCTTATGCAATTCAATTTTTTTTGCAACTTTTCTTAATCAAATGTTATGAAAATAAAAATACAAACACTCGTGTGTAACGTGTAGTATACTTTTTTTTACATTTTCACAATTTTTCATGATTCCATTATCGTTCAACTATACTATCGCTCGCTACAACTATACTGCTATTGTATTTATGGCAAAAAATCACACACAAATATAAGAAAGAAAATATAAAAAATATTAAAAAAAAAAAATGAATAAAAAAAAATAAAAATCAAGTCATAAAAGAAATGATCTAATAAAACGAATGCTCAATAAAAATATTTAATTTTGTCTTCTATCATAAAATAATCTTTCATTTGCATAAAATTTTCTCTTATATACGAACGAGTATGTATTTTCCTTTCATTCATGCATACTCCACTCGAATGTATCGTAGTACGTATAGTACCGTAGAACCAGTAGTAGTTCTATATACTATCATATTTTCTTCGAGATTACGTTTTTCACTTTTCCATAACCTGTCACTATACTCATACCAACACCTACCACCATCACAGCAAAATATTTATCTGTAAATGTGTTTGTTCGTTACTTAAATTTATTTTGAATATTTTTGTATTTCATTTTTCCTTTTAGTTTTATCGTCTTTATGTTTCTATTTCCATTCATTCATTTCTTTTTTCTTCTACAGATTCTATATTTTTTTTTTTGATTCTTCATTCAGTATTTGTTTCAGTTTTAAAGATGACGTTTTAATTATTATTTCGTCATGATATTCCCTTCGGGTATTGTAACAATTCAGTTTGTTAATTATTTCACGTCTTTCAATGCTTATCTGCAATACTGTATATAGAGGCATATAGAGGTTATTTATGTATGTGAATTAGAGTCGAGAATATACGATTATTATTTTAATAGAAATAATGGCATAGACGTAGTTGTTATATCATTCATATATACTAATGGTCGTATAAATTATGTTTTTTTTTATTAAGGTTTTCTCCTCGTCAATTTTTTAATAGATGTAGTAATTAATGATTTTTAATACTGTCATCAAAAAACTTTAAATGCACACAAAAATATTATGTAATGTTTATTGATATGTCTATATGAATGATGATGATCATAATGATGATAGAACTTTTATTGCAAAATCTCTTACTTTTCTTTTAACATTTTTTTTTTCAAATTTTATGATTTTTATAATTTTTTTTCCTGATCATAATTTCAAGAATAATATTTTTTTTCCCTTATACCACCTTATACTTACTTACACGTGGATTCATATAATGCATTATCTATCAAAAAAATTATGAAATCCTTTGAAATCAACCAAGCAAAAATTCAATTAAAAGATATTACATACGTACATGATAATTTTATTTTCAATGGATGTATGGACGCGTACAATGTGTAGGTAGTGTACTTCATTGAGATAATCAACGCAACATTATAGGAGGGTATCAATTAATAAAATTTGTCACAGTTTGAAATTATAATAACCATTCAGTCAAGGACTAAAATATATATACAAATTCATTTGTTTGTGAATTGAATTTTCATAAAATCCCATAAAGAAAATTTTTGAATAAATATTAAATACGATACGAGAGTATATGAATAACGTCCATATTTACAAGTCAAACAAAATAACTAACTAACTAACAAACTATTGTATGATATGGATATGTACATTTGTATAGATTGTTATATATATTTTTGTAATACTAAATACCCAAAATCTATTTCTTTCTTTAATACAATGGCGTGACTTGATTTGTTACGCCTTATTCTAAAAATAATTTTTATTAATGATGTTGTCTAATTTTAGACTTAAAAATGATTAAAAGGCTGTGTGTGTAGTACATAAATAGTCTATCAATGGTGTACGATATGTAGTGACTATGAATATATGTTTGTGAGTGATAACGTTGTTATAACATCACAATATCAATGTTAACGTCCACTTTATTTTTCTTCTTCTTTCTTTCTTTCAACTAAATTAAATGGTTCACCGATTTTGGTTTATTAATTAAATAATTATGCGGGTCAATCTATGGTAAGATAAATGAAAGAAAACCCAAAAAAAATTGTTTTCTCAAAAAAAAAAAACAAAAATAATTTTCTAATTTGATGTAAGTGTACTATTATAAAATAGACACAAAATAATTTATTTGAAATTGTATACATATGTATATCCATGAATGTATAATAATTGAGAATGAAATATTTAATAACGTTTCTTCATATTTTTTTTTCATATTATTTAATTCATCATGTAGAGAAGTATTTGAAGTTGAAGTGCATAGATATTATATTCATAACAAAATATAATGATACTCTTTATGATCCTTCTGGATTGTACTATAGTAATTTCACATAACTTTTGAAGGTGATTTCTTTATTTATTATATACAATATTATCTGCACACAGGATAATAATTTATGTAATGGAGTAATTATTGTGTGTACGACTATTTTTATATTTTCTTTTGTATGCTTGTATTTTATACGAGTAGCACTGGTAGTAAATACATAATGCACAGAAAATGAAATTGGAAACTTTTATATTGACTCTAGAATTTTTTATTCATCTTCAAACACATGCATTTGTACATAGATACGGATTATACATGCATCAGCATCCTTAAATATATATTGGACATTACATATGATAAAGAAAATGTTATTACTGTATGCAATAACTGTCATATTTTTATGATGATTGAAATTACTGTAATTACAAATTAAAATTTAGTGCATATATTCATTATAATGTATATAAACATTATTATGTTTAGCATGGAAATAAAATGTATATATACATATACAAATATAGGGTGATCATCAAAATTTTCAAATGTATACTTTTTAGATTACAGATAAGTAAATATTTTTTTTGAATAATTTCTGTTCAAGATTTCTTCTGACACTTATCTTCCTACGTAGCTATATTTTCTGTTCATATTTTTGTACACTTTCCTACTGTTTCCCTATAAGACTAGATTCATACGAGTTTGAATTTGCATAAAAAATCACTCCTCAAATTTGAATAATTGGCAATTCATTTTTATCATATTTTTTTCGTCATTATATTTTTTCTTCTTCCATTACTTATTTTTCATTTCGAAATTACCCTGTTCAAAACATGTTTTCATAACTTCTAAATTTATGTAATTCACATAATTACTTATCGCATATAGGACTATGCATATCAGTTATGAAACATTATCGATTTTCAATTGTGCGTGCGGCATAAGTTTTATAAAGAGTCCAAATAACTTTTGAAATAATAACACACAAACAATAATAAAAAACATCACATAATTTGACGAGTACAACATACAAGAATCAAAAATATAAATATAAATGTATGTATACTCGTCATCATTATATCACATCACATCATCATAGATTTCACATTTATGTACCATGTACCACATCATATATACGATAATAATAATAATAATAATTTTGATTTTATTTTCCTTTTATCTTTTGAATGTATGTATGTACATTTATTTAATGTGTATATGAATCGTATCGTATGTAATAATAATCTGAAAATTTCATCAAAGAAATTATTGTAATAACAATAAGAAATTATTGGTACTTTATCAAGTAAACTATCGGATAAATTTTCTCTTTTTTTTTTTTTGTTTTGGTTTGCAAAAAAATACAAATAAAAATACCAAAACGAAGAAAAAAATTAAAATGAAGAAACGTATATATATACGAGTATACGATACATAAACGATAGTATAGTGAAACATTAAAACTCTACACACACTCACTAGCATTTAATTTTGATGAATAAAAATGTATATACGACAAAAGAGTAGGTTTATATTTATGTAAAAATTGTACATGATATAGAAAATGTTGTGTTTTTATCGATTGTCATTATTTACATTTCAGTGACTTTACGAGTTGAAACAACGAAAACTCTTGAAAAAGCAATCAACCGCACTATGCATTGTCCATTCATATCGCCATAAATGAGTTATTTATGAGCTATCAATATGAGCGTATGTCAAACACATCAAATTCGTCAACAAAAAAAAGGGATTCTTATGTATACTCTTATGCGTATATAACACATATGCAGTACGTGTATCAATAAAATAGTTTCGATAAAATATAAAATGTTCAACAGGATACAGGACTTTTATCATAAATTAATAATATAGTGGGAATTTCTTAAATAAGAAATATTTTTAGTTTTACATATTCAGCGAATATACACCCATATCGGGTTTTCTTGTAAACACCGATCTGGTTTCAATCTGTATTTTGAAATTCTTCTATTACGTGCTCACCTATTGCAGTGCAATACCTAATATACACGAGAATATAGGAAGAGAAACTAATATTCGCGTATTTTTCTACTTTTCTTTCTACTTGTCATTCTACATCTTATATACTCAAGAGTTCAATAACCATGTTTGTTTACAATTGAAAATATAGGTCAAAACATTTATCGGTTTTTCTTCTATACACGGATCTAGTTTAAATTAGATTCTTCTTCGTACACGGCTACTACAGACTACAGTGTAGTACCTAAAACCTAACATAGAAAAGAAAATAAGTAAAGAAACATCTATTCGCGTATCTTTCTACTTTTCTTCCTTCTTTTCTTTCTATTTTTCTTTCTGATTATCTTCCTACATCTCAAATAATCAAGAGTTGGATGTTTGTTTATATGTACATGAAAATATAAATCAAAATATTTATCAGTTTTTTTTTGTTTACACGGATATAGTTTCGATCTGAAATTTTTATTCACATACTCGCCTACTACAGTGCAGCAGCTAATTACAAAAAAAGGAGAAGAAAAACCACTTTTCCCCTATCTTTCTTCTTTTCTTTCTACTTCTTTATTTAGCTACTGCACTGTAGTAGGTGAGTACAAAGAAGAATTTCAAACTGAAACATGATTGAAGCAGTAAGTAATATGCACAAAAAAAGGAGAAGAAAAACTAGAACCATATATGTATATAAGAAAAATTATTTCGTTTTGTTTTGATCTATATTTTTCATTTGTAAACAAACATGGTGACTTAACTCTTGAGTATTTAAGATGTACAAAAATAAAGTAGAAAGATACATGAAGAGTAGTTTCTCTTCTTATATTCTTCTATAATTTATGTAAGTACTGCACTGCAGTATGCGAGTACGGAGAAGAACTTCCGATTGAAACTAGATTAGTTTATACATGTAAGAATAACCGATAAATGTTTTGACCTATATTTCGATTCGTAAACAAACATGGTTATTGAACTCTTGAATATTTGAGAAGCTGAAAGAGAAGTAGAAATAAAAGAAAAAGTTCTTCTTATTTTCTTCTGTACATATATTAGGTACTGCACTGTATGATGGTATTAGCGAGTAAATAGAAGAATTTCAAATTTACATCATTTCATATGCAACTTATTACAAAGCATATGATTAAAAACTATAAACTTTTGATTCGATATTCTATATGTTGTGCCGTTATACATTAATTTAGTGGTTCACTTGGTTCAAAATGAACTAATTATGCCATCTCGAAGCCATAATAATTAGAAGTTTGTAGCAAAACGTAATGATTTATCTAGGTAAAATATGGATGGCTATTGTTTTATACTCATATAGATAGAGCATGTATATTTTATTTTCCTGTGATTTGTAAAGTTTATTTATTTTTCTATAAACGGATATATGTAGCTTTCATTTCATTTTGTCCTTATTTGCGCCCTCGAGATTTTTCGGCCGATTTTAGTGAGCCAACCTATACAATCTATACAAGAACCCGAAAAAATTACGTCATATTTAATATCCTAAATTTTGCTATTTTTGTTCTTCAATTATTTTTGTTGCATTTGAAATTCTCCTGTCAATTTTTATTTGAAATTTATAAAATTGAATGCACAAAAAAAAATTTGGATATGTCAATAACAGTCTAGAAATTCATTCACATGAAAAAAAACAAATCAGAAATATTACAATAAATGATGAAATGATGAAAAATCAAAATTCAATTTAAGAAAGGATATAAACTCTATGAAACGATAGTTTACTCGTTTATTTTAGTTGTAGAGTTCACCATTCAAAAAACAAAAAAAATTTCTTATTTTCCGTTATTTCATTCTGTTACGGAAAGATTTCAATTTCGATGCTGAAATTGAAAGATGATTTATTCGAGTGCAATCGAAATATATACTCAATTTGAACGTCTTTCATGAATTTCATGTTCAAATTTATGCTTTATATAATATTCTGACACAAAGAGGAAAAAATACTACAACACACCTAATATCTAGATACATACACACTTCAGAAATAAACATTTTTACGATTTTTCAAAAAAAATTTTGAATCTTGTATAGCAAGTAACATTCAAATATATCAAATTCACAGCATTAAATCAACTCTTTACATACTACATACTACATATACGAGTACACCTTTCTGTGTGACAGTCATTAATTTTTGTCCATTTAATTTGTGTACTAGTATCTACACATATATTGGAGGTAATAAAAATTTATTTTTTCTTGATCACAATCAAAACCATTAAATTACGTTTTAATTGCGAATTTTTTTCTTCTCTTTATTTTTACAACATTTATAAATTATTATTGCATTGTTTACCAGTTTATAAGTAATTTCTACTAATTACGATTATATTCGTCTGTCTCTATAATGCGTCTACATATGTACATACATACATACATACATACATATTATACTAGCGTAAACAGGTAATAAAATATTTCATAAGTAATTTAAGAAGAAGAAGAAAAAAAATAATCACTTTTATAAAATATTACAATCAAAGACAATAGAATTTTAATTTATAATTTTTTTTTGATGACTTTATAAAATATTTAATTTTATTTTACATTTTCGATGTTCAATTTTAAATTTATTTACTGGCTTGGCATTTATTTTGATTTCACGTCACTCATATGTGAAGGACAAGAAACAAGAAGACTTTAAGACTTTTCAAACACAATAATGATTTCATTTCTGATGTTTTCATTTCATATGAATGTTGTATAGATATGTGGTGTGTAGTACAGTACGTATATGTATCTCGAATATTGCTTTAAGATCAGCATAACAAAATGTTGTATAACGACCTTCATTTTACAATTATGCTTATTGTCTTCAAAATAATATAATAATCAGAGTATGGGTAATATAATTTAACACCTAAAAATTTTAATGTTATGCTATACCTTAGATACATGCGTATGAATGAATAATTTTAGCAAATTATCATAGAATTGTAATTATAATATTTCCTGATTTTCTTACATTTTTTTTTTTTTCAAATGATGATTTGTCATTTGTTTAATAAAAGTTATGCAACAGTTACGATTAATATAAGTGCTCGGAAATTTTTTAAAAAAAAATGAAAGTTTCTTTTCACCACAACAAGAGAAAATTATTGGAGTGCGTTATGAGTAGAAAAATGAAGTTTCGTTTGATCAAAATAATTGGTGAGAAGAGAAATAATGAATGTGACACAGTTAATTAACTTGTTATTATGAATGTTGAAATTTTTTAACCAAAAAATGAAATTTAAATTCGCTTTTATCTAATTATATCAATTTTGCTTTATAGAAAAATTATAATTTATTTTTACAAATAACTTTATGATTTTGTTGGTTTCAAATTATAATTGACTAAATTTACATAAATTTTGCTACAAAATACAGTGACTTACAGAATTAAAATTTAATTATTTCGGTAGGTATGTAATTTAATGAAGTACCCTGACTAATTACTAGTTTTAGACTGAATTATTAGATCTATTCTGATAATCATCGTCATCATCACACTACCAAGACCAACTACACACAGATATTTCGTAATGTTTTATGGTTTTATATAATATTAGTACATTTTTAATGACCATAATTTCGTCACATTATTCATGAACTTTTTATTTTGAAAATTAAATTACATTAGACTGCTCTACTTTAAATATAATTTATCACTTTCATTTTTATTTCTTGAATTCAAATTTTTGTTTTCATTTTTTTCTTTAGTTTCTTTTCTATTTTTGTTTTTAATTTTCATAATAATATAATTGTCAATAAATTTCCAATGAATATTTGTCTTTATTACATCGTATAATATGCGAGTATTTTTTTTTTTTTTATCACACAGGCAGGTCTGTTTAACGTAACATAATATCGGCAAAAATGTATATAAGAAAAAATTTCCCTAACTAAAAATGCAAAAGATCCAAAAACAACAATAAAAACATAAAAAAAAATGTACATTACATACTCTTACATGTATGTCAAACATAAAAAATGAACATTTATCATACAATATCTGATTGAATAAAAATTCACCCCAAAAAATTCAAAAAAAAAAATATGTATATGAATGAAATTTTTTATATACACTAACAAAAAAAAAAAATTACTACGAAGAACAAGACAAAATTCCTGTTAAGAATAAAACAAAAAAAAAAATGAATATTCGAATATGAAAAAAAAAAAAAAATTACGGGGTTAATGTATAGAGTTTTTCTTAATTTATCTTGATTTTGGCTTATCTTGAAATATCATTTAATATGATTAGAGAAGAAATAAATTTATAAAAAATTGCCAAATCAAAATAATGTGTATGTAATATAGAAGAAAGAAAAAATGAATAGAAATAAAACTATTAAAAAACAAAAAAACAAAAAAATTGTAAATATTACACACACATACGCATACATATTTTCGTATAATAATGATGAGACTGTTTTCTATTTGTTTCTATAGTTCCCCAGAGGATATAATCAACATAATGATACAGACTGAAACATATATAGAGAGAGGGAGCGGTAGTGTGAGAGAGAGCGGGGAAGGGAAGGGAAGAAAAATAAAAAGAAATTACAATTCAAATAAAAGTTAAAAAATTATTTAAGGTGTAAGATCAAGATATGAATGAATTACTACAGCACAGCTCACAAGCAGTACACTTACGAGTCCATACTTGAATGACTTGTATAATTCTGTGTGTTTACGAATACGAGCACAACAAAAACAAAAAAATTTTTTATTGGATTGGATAGAATTTTTTTTTTTTTAATATTTTCAATAATTCTTATTTTATAGTGTTGCGTTTACTATTACCAGCTATTACGATGATGCTGCTGTTATAAGTAATGTTTATGTTTTAATATTATATGATTTCAATTATAAAATAACTGTTTTCAAATTTATTTACTACAATCAACTTTTGATAATAATGAACGATAATGCAATATGTTGTATTCGAGTGTAGAGTATTAATGTGCATTATTGCTTAAGGGAAAATTTTCCATTTCAGTAACATTCGTACATACATACGAGTAAATGTTTATTATTTCATATACATACTTCTTTATGTGTACTGTTACCAAGTATGTATAGATAAAAGTTTTAAGGCAAATTATCCAATGCATTTCCTCATAATCAGATTTTTTAAGTGTTGATTCAATGATGCTGTAAGCACATTTGAGAATTCATCTAAAATCTGTACTTATAACAGATAAACAATTAAACTAACGAAGAAAATAATAAAAGTTGAATTTTCTTCAATCACAAATCCCTAAATCTCAGAAATCTACTAAAATTTAAACACAGAAATACTGTATTGGCCTATTATAAGGCATGGATTTAGATTATGAACGGATAAAATTGATGCAAATATTTCATTTTGAAGATTTGTGTTTATTTAAAAAATCAATTTTGTATTCGAAGTTTAATATAGGAAAATTAATAAATTCAATCTGCATTGGTCTGCAGATCTGCATCTTCAAGAATTGCATTGGTATTCATTACAATGAAATGTACACACGTAAGTAGGATGAGTAAGAAAGTCCATATACAATTTTTCTCTTCCCAAAACTTCTCATATATGTGCATATATAGTATAGTTGAAAATCTCAATTCTAAAAATCATCAAGATAATGTCTGTCACTGGAGTAAAAGATATATTTTTGTGAAAATCTAATTTACCTGTCATCTTCAAAAATACTCCGATATTATGACTTTTAAGAGTACAAAAATTTTGGCTTAAGTGTTCATCATGCGATTATGAGTTTTCCATTACATTAATTAACCTAAAAGCACTAAAAAAAAGAGTAACGTACAAATTTTTGCGTTTTTATATATTCACTCATTCAAAATTCTTTTTTCATCAACAACAGTAACAGCACAAAAAATTTACGAGTCATAAAATATGAAACGAAAATCTAAAAATGATACGAGAAAATATTCGAACAAAAAATAAGCTTTCTCAAAACGGAAATTCATTAAATGAAAACAAAACCTTTTGCGATCAAAGTCATAAACTATATACGAAATGGAATGGATGCCTTTTTTCTAAAAAAATTAAAAAAAAAAATGGCTCATATGCATATGGCTATGTTGCTGTAAAAAACATATACATACATATTTATCATTATAACTGTAATTTCCTTTATTTTCCATCATCATTTTACACAGTGCATATGTACTTTATGGACAATTTTTACATTTTCTTTTATTCGCAAAATAAAAAAAAAATGTTTTTTTCTATTTTAAACGAAAATTGTTTTCTATAATAAAAATGTGAAAACAAAATAGAAAAGAATAAGAAACAAATAAAAAAAAATTGTATTAAACATATCATAACTGAAAAATCCTTATAACTATTATTACGTACAGGTTTGCTTTGCATTTTTATGTATACGAGTGCACATACATTTATGTATTGGTTGTATGTATAGCTATAAAATCCCAGCTGACCATTCAGTGAACTAGGTTCACAGTGAATTCATAGTGAATGCCAAAAATCTTCACGAAATGAATAATTTTTCTCTTATTCATTTTGAAAACACGAAATGAAAAATAAGTGAATTATTCAAAAATATGGGTACATTATGAATACACCAAGTGATTGAAATATGAATTATATTCATATAAAATTCATTTGATGAATGACGATTTATGTAAACGAATGACGACTATGTATTTTAATTTTATGATTAGGCGAATTCATTCGTTTTATCTTCGTAAAATGGTTGCGATTCACAAAGGCTAACACTATGGAATCATTTAGTGAACTTAAAGTGAAATTTTGTATTTCTTTTTCATGTACTAATTTGTAAACTGAAGCGATATAAAATGTAGTTACTTGAGTCTAAGAATAAGGAATAAGCAAGTGTTTTAAATTCTGTGTAATATTAGTTTATTAAAAATAGAAAGTAAAATAAATAAAAAATAACGAAGTGATTAATTATTAAGTGATTAAAGAGTTTTTATTTAAATCAATGAAAAAAAAAATCGAAAAGTAGGAATATAATAATTAGAGCCAGGATTCATTGATTACTCACATTGTGAATGATATTTTACCCTCACAAAGTGCATTCAATATGAATTCATTTCGTGTTTTCATTAAAGGTTCAGTAAGTGATTACAAAATGAATTCATTAAGTGAATTCACTGTGACCAGCTATAGCGTAAAAATTTTTGAAATAAAATATCTTCACTGTGAATTCACTGTGAACGTTCACGTGAAGAATCACTTGGTTGGAATGAATTCAGAATGAATTCACTATGAGTTCACTTGGTCAGCTGGGATATGTACCAAAGCTACATACATATATAGCTGATAAATGAATGAAAGAATAAATTCCATCAATTCTCAAACTCCAGGATACATATACTCGTATGTATGTATACGAGTATATTTCGTGCATTTCTTTTTTTCTGTTATTGGTACTTTTTTTTTTGTTAGTTAGACCCTTAAAAATTCAACGAATCATATGCAAAAATTGTTAGGTACCGGAAAGACTGACAGATATGACAAAATACGACTTTTCCTCACACTATAGACTAGCATCTAGCATCACCCTTCTACTTCTACACATTACATTCATGTACACAATTGTACATCTTCTCTACACATACATATCATATTATTATTATTATTATTATTATTATTGTCGTCAAATATAATATTATAACCAATGTGTACATGTACTCTACATACTTACGTTTGTATATCCGTTCTTATTATTATGTGTACAGTCTCTATTATCCTTTGTTGCCTTTTCAACCGATAATATCCCTAGAGTGTTAAAAAACGTAAATACATATATCCATATACGTATACACATACACATCATAATAAATATGTATAGTCAACGCACACATATACATTGAAATGAAATAAAAAATTTGAGATTTATTTTTTTTTTATTTTTTGGCCTCCAATTTTGAATATTCTAAAAATGATTGCAACGTTGATGAAAATAGTATTTTTTGGAAATCTCATAAAAAAAAAGAACAAAAAAAATATGATTTGGATTTTCTTCCATTTTCGTTTAGTTTTTTCCTCCCTTTTTTGTTGTTAATTTTTTTGTTTTACTTTTACACCATCGAAAGGGGAAAATTTGTATATTGTATTCTAAAAAACAAAAAAAAAATTCAAAAAATAAAACTCCTTAGTGGCATTTTAACAATTGAAAAAAAAATAAGTGTTAAGATGACAGACTATCAGATCAGCTTAACAATATAAAAGTAACAACCATAATTATTTAAGGTGGTTTATGTCTCACGAAACCTCTTTTTTTTGGGTTTTTAAATTTATTTGATAATTGAAGTTTTTAGAGGTTACACTAATCATTTTAAATACAAGCAAAATAATAAATGTTTCAAATTAAAAAATAAATTCATTTCATTAAGAGTACTGAGATATGGATTCAGTTAATTAATTACTGGAAATCTAAAATTAAAAACATTTTCCATATTTTTAAAAGAATATTAAAAATTAATCAATCTTTGAATTGTTTTCTCCTAAAGCAGACTTTTTGAATGTTTAACAATTTTCAACAATTTAAAACAATTCTAGCATTACTCACAAGCGCCTCATATTAAACTGTCACATAATGAGTCATCATTTTGTATGAGAAAAAGTTCGAAAACGAAAAGTTGGTAGTACAATGAGAACGGTCATTTTTTAAATGAATAAAAAATGACTTTAGGGAATCTGTTTCAATGCAACAGAAATAATGAAAATGAAAATGAAATACAATCACAATTTGAAGTTAACAATTATTAAACAATTTAATGAGTTTATACATATAAACATTTTTAATCTTTGAAAAAGTGAGAAATAAAAATAAAAAGAACTGATATTTGACCCTTTGTGCGATCTGAGTTTAATTATTTTCGTATTAAATGAAATCAAAGAATAAAATTTAAAAAAAAAAAAAAAATTTGCATATAGTTTAAAAATAAATTTAAAAATATTCACATACTCGTACATATACATACTCCTACATTACATATACTCGTATATACAGACATCAGGATACATAAATGAGTATGTATACATTTTCAGATTTATGTGTTCAACAAAGATAAAGTTAAGCAAATAAATTGTCGTTTAATATCAATTTGCATATTCAACCCTTTATTAATCTACTATATACACATAGCATACTTACATGTACATACATGTACATGTACTTATCATCAAATACATATGCCTACATATACATATCTACTTTACTATATATCTTTTGGTATATTATATTATGTAAGTAATTATGTGTAACATTTAAAATTATATTATAATATGTACCTTACCTACATACATATATAATGGTCTCAGTCCTATAGATTCTATGTACATAGATGATTTCCTTTCAACATCTTTGCATTAATGACATTTCCGATGTAACATTAATCTAGATTTACAACTGTATGTCTAATCCAAGTTATTTGTCTTAGCAGATGGACTTTGATACATACTTTCATTAATTACAAACTTAAAATTCATTTGTACAAATATCTCTACATATATGTACTTACATATCTAGATGTGTATATATTTATGCAAATATGTGTATGTGTGTATAAAATTCTCATTACTGACAAACATCGTATCATGTATGTACTTTACATACAAAAATATGTTTACATTAATGCAATTATTATCAACGTAACCGTACACAGGACATACATATATGTACATATGTATATGACTTCAGCAGGACCAATAATAATCATTACAACTTAGTAACAAAATTCTGATAGTTTTTAATGTTTTTTATCGTCAATTTTTTCTCTCGTCTATGATATGAATCCTTTTTTAATTCCTTCCTTTTTTTTGTATATTGTTCATTATTATTTATTTACACACCTGATGTCAATACATTCAATAGTTTCTGTCCTTCTAAAATATTTCTTTTGCATTTATATACCCGTACCATTCGCTCACATTTCTTTTATTGAGTTTCAATTTTCCCATTTTATTTGAACACTTTTCGAAATTTTCAAATGTTCGAAATTAAAAAATTGAATATAACAGATTTTATTTATAAAATAGGCGCACATAGAAATTTAGATGTACACACAATTTCATTCATAGATAACGTGAATGCATTTCACTTACATTTGTATGTGTGGTGTACGAGTATTCATTGGAAAATATGTAATTTAATCTTCCACTCAATCGGATGTGATAGTGAAAAATTAAATTAAAAAAAAATTAGGGGTTAAATTGATTTCAGAATGAAAAAAAAAAATATTCAAGTGATAAATTGAATAAACGCGTATTTGATTTTTGATTTTAACAATTTAAAAAAAAAAAAAAAATTGTTTCCTTATATATCGTTAACTCTTCTAAAATTACATAATCGCACACAATGAAGAAATCGAATTGATTTGATTAATGTTTTTATATAATAACAGTAATGGGAATTATTTAAAAAGTTCGTACCACACAGTCACAACTATATGACACTTACAGAGCCAATGGAGAGAAATATGAGAATTGCACTGATGCACTGCACTACGATGCAATTTGAGAATGCTAAAAAATAACTAATAAATTATTCTATGAATTTCCTTTTAAAAATTTTTTGTTTGCAATAATCCTAATCGATTAAAGTGTGTAATATTGGTCTGTTTTCGTACATTTTAAATAAGTTCTAAAGTGACAGAAATTTGATTTATTCACCAAATTAAAGTTTTTTTCTTTTTTTTTTGTATCTAACTATAGTTCCAAAAAAAAAAAAAAATAATAATTCTCTCCCGTTTACATTGACTTTTCTTTTCTGTTTTCAATCGACTGATTACAGCTGTACATTGTATTTTATAATCATATACAGACGATGACTTTAAAATGAAAATATAAAATTTGACATTTTCATAGATGGTAAATTTTTCAAATAAAATAAAAACTTCACACACATTATAAATACGAGTATGTTAGGTGAATATCTGCTACTTAATTTATTTTTTCCTATCATCATATATATCTGAATCTGATACTTTCAAATTTCAAATAATAATCACGTAGTGACATAAAAATTTTGACGATCTACAAAAATGATTACACAAAAATGAAACGATCGGGTAAATTATGACTGAACTAAAAATGAAACAAATCGTATAAGCGAAAAATAAGTGATAATTAAAGTTACTCATATACCCATATAACTCACTTCCATTAGTTGGCATCGCTCAAAATTAACTACCGAATTACATATACATATTGCACAACATTTTCATGTGCATACATACATACACATACGTACATATGTGCTTTTTTTTAGTTCTTTTTCTAATTATTGTTCTAACATTAAAAACTAAAAATAAACAAAAGCATGATCATCAAAATAACGATGATGACATGTGTATACGTTATACGAGTTCATATGTATACTACATTACATTATTATATTATTTGTATACTGTGAACGTGTAACGAAAACATTAAAAATTATATTATTTCTATTATTTTTTTTTCATTATTTCTTTAATTAAACTGTGAATAATGAACGTGATAATGTGAATAATTCGTTTAATATACGAGCACATATTTCTAATAATATAATATGTACAAAGAAATAGAAAGGAAAAATGTAAAAGCCAAAAATAACGAAAAACTATCTAAAATTTAAATTATCTAAATGATTTAGTCGAACGTTTCTTAATTAGTATATTATTATCTTTTTTCTGTGTACATTATGTACATTAAATTATAGTACTCGTATATGTATTACTCCGTTAAATGTGTATATATCCATATGATTGTCTGGACATTATGTGCGTTATGCTTTGATAATAACAATAACTATCCATTATATACATTAAATACGTAGCTAATTTATGAATTTATTACTGATAATACGTATAATTTCATATTTTTTTTTTTTTCGAAATTTATCAAAAAATTGTATCAAAAAAATCTAAAAATGAAAATTTCCGGAAAAGTCAATCATAAATACAGGTGATTCTTATCATAATGCGTATACCTTTGAATGTGTATTTATGTATTATGTAATGTAAACATGAGAATTTACTTGTACTCTTATATACTGTTACATACATGATATACATTCACATGTAAAATTTTGTTGTACAAATACAAATAGAATGCTGTAATTTTATTTTGTGACACGTTCAAAATTCATAATATATCACAATCGCTATGTAATGAGTTACATGCATACATAGGATATGCATATACTTATGTATGTATATGTGAACATTATTTACTCGTACACCAAATATGTTTTGTTGTCATTGAATGCACACATTATTACAGAATAAATAAACAAAAGCCTTCATAGTATTTATCAGTTTATTGTAATTCGAAAATGAAATGCATTATTACATAATTTAGCTAAGCTATTTACACTATTATTATTAATGTAAACGTTTGCTTGTTAAATTACAAACATGCATACACATGTACATATTAAGTTGTGCGTACAAAGAAATGAAAATATGTACTGTGAAAGTAATGTAAAATTAAGATTTTAATCATAGTTTTAGTGGTCTTCTACATATACTTATGCTCATATTAGGTACATATGTACATATGTGTATATAAAATCTAGCGTCTCTGTTCACGTATAAATGTGTGATTATTTACCTGTACCTATAACCATACATATTGTACACAAAATTTGCTATAATTGGATTCAAAAAGACGCCTACTTAATTATAATGCACGTACACTATATATATTGTCGTCGTATAGGTATTTGCTTTGACGATTTTCACTTTGTATAAAATTTTCAAAATTTAACATCGATATCCTTTTTCTTTTAAATGAGTATTTAATGTATACATACAGA
This sequence comes from Villa cingulata, assembly GCA_951394055.1. Lineage (NCBI taxonomy): Eukaryota > Metazoa > Arthropoda > Insecta > Diptera > Bombyliidae > Villa > Villa cingulata. The sequence continues at coordinate 28,498,686 of OX596021.1, read as the reverse complement.
TATGTATGTTTAATTTCTCACTTTTAAACTTATGTATAAGAAAATAAAGAAAAATATTTGAAAAGTTTTAAGTTTAAAAGATTACGGTACATAACCACATATCACTTTGAAGTAAAATTCTGTTCAAGACAGAGTCACAAAATACTTACTACATACATATGATGATTAAATGATTTAAGAATCCAATCAAAAATGGAAACAATCAAAAAAAAAGGAACTATTCGAACTAAATATTTAGTGAAGTAGTAAAAGAATTGTGAAATATCGTACATCATAGGATTAGAGTGAAATTTTGTAAATTTATTTTCTTTGATGAAAAGTTTTTGACGTTACACTTTACCATTTAGAACAATAATTTTACTTATGTATATTACTGCAATAATCGAAAAAAAATTTTATTTTTGACTTTTTTACAAAAGATTCCCACTGTTTCTGTTCAAAATTTACACATCCTTGATGGTTGGAGCAATAAATTTGTACCAAAAACATTTTCGAACACGAATTTCAGTCAGCACACTATATTCTCATCCAAGAATAATCCGACCTGCAACTTACACTAAAAGAATTGATTACAGATAAATCACTTAAATGATACAGATTAAACAATTAAGTGCGTTGAAGGTTCAAATATTGAATATTCGCATTTGAAGGCACCTATAAAAAGCAAAAATATTTTCTTACTAAATTTACAATTTTTTATTCACATTGATTTTTCACATATATCCTTAGACTACATTTTTCCATTGAACAATAGCAGCAGATTTTATTTTTTCAATCCATATTTTCGATTTTTTTTTAATAAAATATTTTTGATTAATTCCTCTTATTTTTCATTTATTTTTTAGCATTTCCTCAATAAAAATTTCACATTTATCTTTCATTAAATATCCTTTAATTAATAAAATATTGTTCAAAAAGAGTTAAATGTCAATAAATTTTTCATTTTCATTTTTTCTGTTTTATATTACATTTTAAAATATTTATTTTTGTATAAAATGTAAGGTATAATCAAGTATAATTTGAAATAATTAATTCTCTGATCTATGGATCCACCCTTAATTACTCGTACATTGACATTGTAATGAATGCATTTTAGTATATATGTATATGTACCAACCAACCAATATAAAACGATGTTAACAGGATGTATTTTTCATTTTTTAAGGAAATTGTTAGTTGTTAATCAATTATACAAATAAAGTAAGAAGATTTTTATCTAACAAAAATATAACTAATTTTCTTTTTTACATGCACATTCATTTTCTGTTGCTCAATTTCTCATATTATTTACAAATAAAAATGTAATTTGATTGTACATATAGAGGTGGATGAATTGTATATATGATGCGTAAGAATATAATGTGCGTGCATAATCTGTATTAATTTCATTCCATTTTAAAAGAAAAATAAAAAAAAATAGGAAAAAAAATTTTTTTCCTGTGCTTAAAACTGTCATAATGAAAAACTGAATGAATGAGTTAAAGATATCATCAAATGTTATTTGTTTTATTTTCAGTGTTTTTATATTTTTTGTTTTGTTTTTTTAGTGTTTTTCCTTTTTTTTCTGTTGTTTTTGTTGCTATTATTTAAGTTTCATATAACATGTAATATGTACGTATAAATGTAATACACACTGTGAAATTGCAGGTGTTTGATGTTTTGAATATTGACCACCACCACAATGATTTTCATATCCGATAAAATATTTACTCGTCGTATATTCCACATTACTAAATAGTCGAATTGAAAATACTTACATATAATAAACTGATTATATACACATTTGAAAATGAGAATTTCAACACTCTGTCTGTTCAAATGAACAAGTGAATGAATATAAATTATTATAAAAACGCTTTGATATTATGAATTCGAATGTGTTCTTTGTTTTCTTTTATGTGTGTGTGATTTTTTTAAAAAAAAATGCATACTATATCTTACACACATACGAGTAAATATACTCTAATTTTTATGTTACATTTTTGCATGTTAAGAGAAATTTTCCAATGAATGCATTTTTGATTGACTCCTTAAATGATTGTAAATTACAAATTTGTTTTAATTTATTTAATTCTATATTATTCACCTACGTTACACGTATGTACATATATCATATGACATATGAATGTATTCATTATTGTCCTTTTCATCAAAAAAAGATTTTGACGAGAAAGGTGTGCTATTAATACATAATAAATTTTGACAGTTTGTTCCGTCTTCGAAATATTGAAGTAAGTAATTTAAATTTTTCAGTTTTTTTTTTATTTCTATAATTATATAAAGTAACGGTATAATCATGTTACATACAGGTGTGAGAAGGAATTGATTTTTTTTTGTGAAAAAAAAAAAATTATTATTGAATTCCTGTATATTCAAGGAGTAAAATATTTTGTCTTTATTAAAAATTTCTTGGTCTAGTTCATTTTAAAATGCAATTTCCGCGATAGATTTGATTGATGATTCGTATATGAAAAGAGTATTACGTATTTTAAAGGACTTTTTCAATAAGCTGCAGTGTTGCGTGGAAAAGTATAAAAATGTATATCCTGAAGTATAAATTCAATTGAAACACTTTTCATATTACAAATATGAGGACAATTAATCGTCCATTTGCTATATACATTCTCGTATAATATTTTTTCAACTCTTTCTCATTAAGCTGTAGAAAGAAGAAAAAAATGTGAAAAAAAAAAAATCAAAAATAAACTAGGTAAAAAAATTCATTCAAAAATTTACAAATATCATCATCATCACCACCTCCACTACCATTGCAACATCAATATCATCATTCTCGCTAACTTTTGCTTAATGAACCATTTTTTCATGAAAGTCACCATATTTTTTATTTGTGTGTGTGTGTGTGTGTGTGTTTTGTTTGTATATTTTCTTTCATTATAACAATGATGAAGAATTGAATTTTACTTGAAATTTTCAAGTTGTTTCTATTTGTTTACTTTTTGCGTATTGTTTATAATTTCTTTTTTTTTTTTATATTTATTTATTTTGATGATTTTTCTTTTACACAAAACAAAAAAAAAATGAGAAAAAAATATAAATACAGACATTCAAACATGAAATGAATTACCCTTTCATTGATATTTGTCAGGTACATGAGTCATTGTAGCGTAAAAATTTTTCCATGAAAATAATTCGCGTAATGAAGTTCATCGACTTCATAAAATATATATTTTCAATTTTCAACTTCCATGTACCAAAATATTTATATATTTATGAGCAGTAATATACTATTTATGTGTATGTATGTATGTATGTGATAATAATAAAAAGCAATAACATAGATTCCTACATACATACATACATACATCTTACTTGAAAATATGATTCTCTATGAAAATATGAAAAGCAATGAGTGCATATTGTAATGAAATATTTTTAAATAATGAAGTATTATATACATTCTTACAGTATACGTGTACATAAGAGTTTATGGAAATATGTAATTTTGTGTGTATATAAAATTTTTCGCTTAGAAGACTTAATGATTCATATCGACTGTATATTCATGTATGAGAAACATTGTCGTTATCGTTAGTAAAATTCAACAATTTTCTCTATTTACATAATAATTTACCGATTTTATATTATTTATTATCAAGATATGAAATACACATACAGACATAGTGCATACTCGTGTATATATATACATATATGTATATATATATAACAAAAGCTTAAAGCAAAGCAAAAAGAAAACAGTTACTATAATATACGCGACTACATAAATAGTAAGTAAAGTATAAGCATTAGCAGTAGCAAATTATCCAACCGTACGTAATTAATAACAGAAGATTTTATATTATAATCCGAGCCGCGGAAATTTTAATCTTCTTGATTAAACATTTTTCGAAAATGTAAAATTTTCAAATTAACATACACACACACACAAACACACATTACATTGCATAATCATATATACATTCATACATACGATATTACAAAATTTTCATTAGAAAATATTTACCTTCATTTCTGTATATCGGTATATATTTTATTATTTTTCCTATTATTACTACTACAATGAACAAACGCAAGAAAATGATGCCTTTATTTATGCCTATATTCCTTATATGCATAAGATTTAGTTTTATATATGTACATTTTATTTATGATGATGATGATGATGAAACTGTTAATTATAATTTTCACCACAAAATCCATTCGTCAAAGCCATAGTTCAATGAAAATCTTTTTTTTTTTTTTTTTTGGGGGAGGGGGGTTTTGTTAAAAGATATAACGCACAACGTTATTATCAAGGCACAAGTACATTATTTAGTGGTTGAGAAAATGAGCCGCAACAAATAAATTCAACAACAAAAATTAGAAACAATAAGACGAAAATGAAATGAAAAAAAAAAAGAAGTAATATGTGAAAATGAAAAACGTAAACCAAAATAAAGCCACAAATTTAAATAGGTGGTGGTATTGTATAATGGCAGGGCAGCCAACATTATTCACCACAACATGTATCTTTCTACACCTACTATATATACATACTGTACTGTTATTTTATTCTATTACACAAAATATCCTTTTTGACAAAATATCAACAACAACAGATATTTTTTTTTTTTTTCAATGAAAGGTTTCACAATAACACAACCAACACAATAATAATAATATTTGAACTCTTTGAAGGTAACGCACATACTTAGTCTTACATATACATACATATCACAATCACAATCATGAACCACCCTTTTCTTGTACGGTATAATCTTCAAATTAGTAAATATCACTGGCACAATATTACGCCTGCCACTTAATGGTTTCTTCTTGCCTTGTAAACTGTATATAGACCTTATGTTTATGTATATGTGTGCATGCATAATTGTATATTGTACTATAGATTAATGCGTGTATATATTATGTAATATACTAATTCTCATCAAAGGGTTAAATAGGAAAATAGAAAAAACATTTTTTTTTAAAACCAAATGAGCCATCTCATTTACCCAAAGATATTTACATTTCCATACGGTTCATTTTTTTATTTTTGTTTTGTTTTTGTTTTTTTTGTCTTCAGTATTTTGCCTTTCAATTTTTACTTATCAGATACATATTTATAATCCATTGTTTAGATAAAAAATATAAAATGAAATGGAAAATGAAAAGAAATAAAATATTTACAAAAAAAAAAAAAAACAAACAAACAAACACATACAGATTCATACAGACATAAAAATGATATGCAAAAACATTAAAAATGAGCGGAAAATCTAAGTACTCGTATAAGGAATAAACAAAAAAAATATTGAAAATGAAAATGTGAAAATAAAAAAACAACAAAAAATGAATCGCATTTTCTCTGAATTTAACAAAAAAAAAAGAAAAATAAGTCGGAAAATATACAGAAACTGGCAAATATAAATTTTTTAGAAAGGAATTTTATGTTATCCTTTGATCTTTATTTATATACATACATATTATACTATATAAGAAAAGTGTGTAAATCCCTATTCAAATTTTTTTTTCTTTTCATTATCATATACATTTTCTTCTTCTTATTTTTCAATCCGTTCTTCGTCCTTTATTATTATTGTTATTATTATTATTATTTTGTTTGACTATAAAACCGGCATTTTTTTTTATTTTTGTTTATAATTTTTAATTAAGATGAAAAAAAATTGGTGACCCTTCATCAGAATATTCCTCGCCTATAACAATCCACTAATACATATGATACATTATAGCGAATATTTTTTATGATACATTTACATTGGTATTGTCATATAGTTAGAAGGATTTTAATCTTTTTTCATTATAAAGTGTAATGAGAAATTCATTTTCACCCCTTATATATTATATAAAATAATTAAGAGTTAATCCATCCTCGCTATCAGAGAATATAATTGAACTTATGTTCTGACTATAAACTTGAAGCTACCAACTCATCGTATTTATTATTAAATGACGAGTAATACCACTCATTTACCAAAGTGATAGGTGATAATTTAAAGATTTTCATTTTGAAATAATTTTACGAGTGTACAGAGAGATCCTTATAAAATTTATGCAAAATACATTTTTTGACAAATTTTTTTTATGCTTTTTTTTTTTTCGCTTTTTTTTTGGGATTCATAAGGTTTCATTGTTACAAATAAAAACGATATTGAATTTTTTGTGAAATCATTTATGGAATCATAGATTCATCATTAGTTTGTATTTTTAGAATAAATTTATCGATTGACCTTTTGGTTATACACAAATGGTTATATTCTCACTTCAAATACTAGTAATGTCCTTTTATTGAATTTATTTTATTCATTAACAAAACATTAAAAAGTTTCTTTTGTCCTTAATTAGAGCCCATTAAATAATTTCTTATATCATCTCTCTTGCATATAAACACCACGTATGAACACAAATAAATTGTTTGAAAGGCTATAGAAAATTATAAAAACTTTTACTTTACATTACTGAAAAAAAAAAAAAATTGTATATTCGATAATAAATTCCAATAATAAATACACACATACGAGTATATGACAAGAATGTGCATATATGTATATTTCTGTGTGCATGTTTGGTAATATAATAAATCCCAAATCAAACTGAAAATGTAAAATTGATTTGTCCATCAATCAACGAACCGTAATAACAAATAATATGGTTTTAAATTTCATTTCACATGACTGATCAAATTTAAAGATTCAGATTCTTCTTCGAAAATGAAATTGGATTGCATCCACATACGAGTTTACATATGCCCATAAAATTTCATACACATATGCATGTACTACATAATATGTACACATTTGTGTACTATTAAAATAATGAATAATATTGGGGGAATGGTTAAAAATGAAATAATTCCAAAACACACAAAAGCAGGATATAAATTTTGAAGAATGTGTTATACTATATATACACATAATGTACATTTTTACATACACATAAGATTGTATAATTTGTTCATTTTCTTTGTTATACAATACAATAAAGATGATGATCGTGTATGATGATAACATTAAGAAAAGAAACTTATTTTTGCAAAGTAAACAAAGAAAATTAAGCCTACCTTAAGGGGAAGAAAAATTTTCTAACTCAATTTACTTTTTCGACTGTAACTGATACGTATTGGTACTTTGGTTTGGATATGTTCCATATTACAAAAAGGATATGTGTCTAAAGTAAGGAAAATTTAATTTGTCCATTTCTGGTCTACCAAAAAAGAAAAAAAAAATACAATTTTTTTGTTTTTACTTCGAACAACGTCTACAATAATTTCATTTGTACATATTGTACCCACACAAATCCTTAAGTAAAGGAAAATTTTACAGTTTTCACATTGTTAGAAAATCATCAAACATAAAAAATATATGTATATTTTTCATTTTTATAATTTGATTATTTGTTTAGACAACGGAAGAAATACATAAGTCAATAAAGAATTGTTTTTTTTTTTTTAGTTTTCATAAACTTACTCCATTCTTTTTCACTCTTATGTTTGTATATTTGTATATGAGTTCATGTGCAGTCTAAATATATGAACATAATGATGATATATGTAACATGTATGCATTTTAGAAAATTTCGCATTAACTACAATGATAAGTCATAATATCAGTTAATTAATCACGTCATCTTTACCATAAAAAAAAAGGGAAACAGAAAATTTTTTTTTTCGAAATACAAATAAAAAATGAAAATTGCATGAAAACATAGGAAAAATGAATGAATTTCTATTTCCATATTTTTCGATAAATTCAATTTTTTTTTTTATTTTTTCTTCCCAAAACGGGAAAAACAACATTTACATGATTATTTGCACTTTTGTTAAAAATAAAAATGAATAACTATATTCCCTTCCTTTCGATTTGATTCTCTCTTTAAGAATGATAACACAACATAAGCGAAAACAAAAAATAGAAAAAACTTAAAAAATAATGCAAAAAAATTGCAAAAAAAAAAACTACAAATCAAAGGAAAAATATAGATGAAAAATAAAAAAATTCCACACATATCACACATACAAACATACGAAATGTATTTTACTTCTAAATTGTTTTATTTCCAGTCCACTAAACATTTGACAAATGCGAAGAACCGTTTCGTACTTTTTATACGCTGACAAGACCATCTTTCAACTTCATCATATATGTAAGGATAATATCCTGTATATACATACATACTTACTTGTTTGTATAGTGACAGAAACAAATAAAAAATTATGAAAAAAAAAGGAACACTTGCACATACATAATATCGAATTTTTTGTATTTTTTTTTTTTTTCTGTAATATGATAAAAAAAAATCATTTCATATGTGTATGGTTTTTTCATGTATTTAACAAAACAGAACAGACAAAAAAAAAAATTAAAGAAAAGAAAATAAATGGACTCAAATTTAATAAAGATAATCTTCAAGGGATATGTTTGAGGTGAAAAATTGGATATGTATTTGACACATTCATTTCAACTGTACACAGAAATATAGGAAATTTTTAGTCATTGACAAAATAACGAAGATTATAACTAAATTCTGACATCAAGTGAATTACCATTTGAATTTGGCAATAATGCATTAGCACTGACATTAGAGTTGTTGTACACATTACACACAAACACAATCAGTATTTACAACTCACATTCACATTCATATTTGATTCTATTCTTCTTTATAAATACGATTTTCTATAATTCATTTACTTTCTAAATCATATAATTATAATAAATATACATATAAGGAAAGAAGAAAATATAAATCATCAATAAAAAATGAATCTAAATCTGCACAGAAACATACATATAGGATGACATGTTGATAGAGTGTTCTTCTCTCTGTATTCATGTTTCTCTGTCATTTAACCAATTTTATGTAATTTAACATATTGTTTTCGTTCAATTTAAATTTGTTTTTAACGAAATTTTCGAAAAAAAAAACAATTCCTTTTGTTTGCTTATTCTATTTTTTTTATCAAATTTTCTTTTTTTTTTATATTTTTTTAATGAAAAAATGAGACTCGACAAAATTGAAAGATTGTTCGATGCAAATGAATTTGAAATTCGATATTTGCATATATGTACATAATGCCTAAATATACATACTGTTATTTGTGCGTATATCCTTTCCTAAGTATTGATTAATCACACTTTATTTCATTATTTTAAAAGTCAATATATAATGCAAGCAAATAAATTTACATGAAAATTTATCATATCTCATACTCGTCGTATATACAGTCAATTTGCATTGCGACCGTTACGCATACAATATGACATAATGTATGCATCATATACCGAATTTCACTGCATTTATCTAGTCCATATACATACCATCAACACCATCATCACCACATCCACATACTATTACCAGTTACCACTATTGTATGTTGATTTGAAAATTTAAATTTAATTAAAAATTTTGCAGGCTTTCACTTGATTAATTTATATGCAACTTGTGAGTGCTCGTTTTTGTGTTTTTCTCTTCTAATATTTTGTTTTTTTTGTTTTTTGGAATTCTAATGTTTTTATTTTATTTTATTTTATTTTTTAATTTTTGTTATGTGAATACAACAAAATAAGAGTAGTCGATATAATGGAACTGCAATTAAATCAATAACATTTCCGATATGTGCATAAAATATAACATAAAATCTGCACATGTTTGTAGGTAAGGTGTACACACTATCCGAACGACTACATTTTATTTTTTTTTTTTTTTAATTATAAATATGCATAGATATTTCAATACGGTATTTTATTAGGGTGAATTGACATGTTGGAATGCATTTGTGCATTTCGATTGAAATTCAGATTAAATGCATATCCTCCTAAAATGGAATTTTATTCCATTTCCACCAAAAACACAAAATGTGTATGTATACCTACCTGATGAATTTGTACGTATACATACACACACAACCATATGTATATTTAATTGTTTGTGTAAGTGTGTATGTATAGAAAATAAGTGATAAATTCCTGTCGATATACTACAATACAAATTGAAAACTGTTGAATTGATCAAATTTAAATAGTTCGAAAAGGATTTTAAATTATATCACCAAAATTGAATAAATGTGTTGATTATTTGATGAATTTTTCAGTTGTAGAATATTGCAAATTTTATTTATGATACACCTACATAACATGTACGAATATGTACGAGAATATTTGATATGTAATTCACATGAAAAATTTATTTAATTTTTCAAATTTCACTAAATACTAACTGATCTCTATAACAAAATGAGTTTGATTCATTTGAAAACTTTATAAAATGTTTTTCGCATCCAATAAAATAATCCAATTTTGAATCAATTATGAAATGAAATTTGTACACAATTTGATTATACAGTTTTCATTATCAAATTTCGATCACAAAGTCATGTACAAGTGTATGTATGTACTATAGTTTGGTTGTTTCCGATTACTCATAAAATCACGATAACTAGCACGTATCTACTGTATCTATTCGGAGTTCTATGAAAAAAAAAAAAGAAAAGAAAACAACCTCGAAAAAAAAATCTGCAAAAAAAAATTACAAAATATTCCAATCCGAAAATTGAAATAAATCTTTTCGAAATGAATAACACAATAATTTTATGTGAAGGCATTTATTCGAGTTGTTTTTCATGATTTTATTGACAATAAAATTGCATGTATATATGATAATAATTTTCTTAATTTCATTGAAAATCTACATACTCTCAAATCTACATACATGTATTTGCTGCATGCATTCATACGAGTGTGGAGATGTATTTGCATCATATATTTTACGATAAAATATACTGGATGATAGACTAAAAAAGATGTATCGCGTGTTATCTAACGTAAACACAAGTTATACCAAAAATATAAAAAAAGTTAAAAAAATAAATAAATAAACAATGAAGAAGAAAAAATAAAAAATTTTATTTTTTTTTTTGTGTATATATAGGATGCATGCATATAAAAATCGTTTTTCAGTTTTTATGGTAAAATCATCTATTCTTTGAATATATTTTATACTTACATATAATGTATGGAACAACACAATTCCAGACGGAAGCTATAAAACCTATGGATATTTTTCTTTTGTTGCAAAAAAAATAAAAAAAAAAGAGAACAAGAAAAAAAAAGAAATTTACGATCTATGTTATATAAAATGAATAAAGAATTTTATACAAAAGATTTACTACGAATTGGTGCCAACTCGCCACCACTAATCACAAATTCTTATGTACACAAGTCGACAACAACAAAAAAAATGAAAAAAAAGAGTAAAAAAGAAAAATCGATTTTAATTTCATTCCAAAAACCAAAAAAAAAAAAGAGAAAAACAATACAGAAAATTATTCTGCACTTGCTTTCAAACGTTTCATCTAACATCTATTTCTAGTAAAAAATCCCTTCCACTTCGATTACTCCTACATCATCATACTGTTGAGTTTGACTGATTAACGCAAACATAAACCAACTTTTCAAATTATACTAAATACGAGCATAATAATCAAACCAAAAACAACCAAAAACTGTTAAGAAGAAAAAATAATGATAGAAAAGAAACAATCAAATGAACATGTATGTACGTGCGTTGCGATACGTAATCGTATCAAATCTCCTTTAAATTCATTTTTAGACAAAAAAAATAAAGGGCACGAAAAAAAATTATACACCCTTAACTCATTTTTCTTATTTTCAAAAAAGAACAAAATTTTTCCCGTACACTTAACTGGTAAAAAAAAAAAATTGTTTGAAGGGAAGTGGTGTAATATTATGTCATTTATTTATTTTTCATTTTTTTTTCTTTTTAACTTGATTTGTTCGCTTTCTTCGTCGAGAAGGTTGGCCGGAAGTAATTTGATTACGGATACAGATAAATATCGGTCCTTAATCTTAATGCATCCATGTACAAACAAACATTCAGCAATTATATAAGAAGTATGCCAGAATAATAAGATAGTACATAGTACCATAGTACCATAGTACGTTGAGTTCTTGTGATACTCATTTGTGAATGAAAATAAAAACAAACAGAAAAAGAACACGGAAAATACAGAAACAAATACCAAGGATACTTTTAAAAAAAGGACAATAAAAAAATTTCCATTTTAAGAATTGATGAGCATTACGAAAACATACTCACATTCATACTCGTATCTTGCGTTAATGTATTCGAATAAATTTTGTTGGAAAATAAAAAAAAAATAAATTTTTTTAGCAGGGTTAAAATTATGCGGTTAATATGATTCCCAGAAAGCTCAAGGAGGTGAAAAATATTTACAGTAGATTTAAAAGTGTTTGGTATACACATTATGTAAGGCACAAAATTAGTAAGGAAGGGTATTTTTTTAGATAGTAATTTGTACTTGTACATATCCGTATCCGTATATAACAGCGATGACTTGATAACATTTTAAAAGTGATTTTTCATTTAGTGATAAAGTACACGTTAATTGGATTAAGGCTGTTCATTTTTGATTCCGTTTGAAACATAAGTATTTTTTCTTCTTCGCTATATGCCAAAGAAATTAATTACTAAAGATTCTAGTACGAAGTATGAGTATGTATTGAAATCAGAATTCCAGAAAATCAAAAACTTAATTAGATTTCATGATAAACATAAAAGAATATTCATTTAACTGATTCCTGTGAAAATAAGGATACAAAAAAAAAAAATTATTTTACACTACGTTTAACCGATATTTTCGAAATTATTGTAGTGAGTGGTTCATGTTTAAGGAGTAGCACTCACCAGCGTCGAATTTTAGAGTACTGGGCGTCCGTTGCACTTCTAAACATTTCGCTTTCTAGATTGAAACTTTACTATTCACTAGATTAACTTTAATTTGATTTTTTTTTTATTCAAACAGAACAAAATTGCATTTTATGAGTTTTTTAGCGTGCAGTACATAATTTACACAAGAAAAAGAGAAAACGCTATGATATTCACGTTTCTTTATACTTCTCAAATATTCAAAAGTACAATGACCATGTTTTTTTACACATGAAAATATAGGTCACAACAACAACTTGATAATCTTTTTAATAGAAAATTCATTCTTTCATTTTGTCCTTATTTGTGCTCCCGATATTTAGCGTTCGGTTTTAGTGAACCATTTCAACCTATATAGAACCGGGTATTGCACATATACAAAAATTCACACTAAAAACTTTTCAAAATATACAAATTCATTTTAATATTTGAGCACATTAATTTGATAACTTCTATTATTATACCGTCGTTTTTAATTACACACATGCACATCATTATGCACAATAAAAATAGTGTGAGTATGTTTCACATATGATTTCTAGACAATTTGTATAGTGTTATCTCTATGTGTATACAGAAACATGAAACATTTCAATCCTTTGTAAAATAATATCATTGAAGTTTTATTACCAAAAATTTCATCAAAATATGTGTAGTAATTTCAGTTTCAATTATACAGAGTATATACATATGCAAGAATTTCATTCCTTCATCATCGTCTTTTTCACGTTTTTTTTTTTTTTTATTTTAGAAAAATAAAAAGTGATAAATACTAAAAAATAAAATGAAATAAAAATTAAATATGTAGTTCACGAACGTATAACAAAATTTAAGTTGTCTGTAAAAAGACCAAATCAAATTAACGATGTGATTAAATAATCTCTCTCTTTATATGCGAATTTATACTTTTTAGATGTTGTGTGCTATGTATGTACGAGTACTTGTATAAAATACAAGATATATAACACATACTTAACCATGTTCAATCTGCCAAAATATCATCATAGAGTCATCTAATTTCAAACTTTTAGTCGTAAACCATGAAATGGCATATCCTTTCATTTCAGTCAGCAATCATCTATAACTAGAATCTAGGATATGCGATATATTACATGTAGATTTTTATGTATGTATGTACATCTGAATTGTACATGAAAATGATATCACATGATATACAAAAATTCAACCGGTGTGTATATCATCGTGTATCAAATCAAATAAGATATACAAGCACTGCACAACTATACTTATATATACGAGTATACGTACACACATAATCATCATTCAACTAAATAAATCCTTTGGGATTTAAATTTTTATCACCCCATCGTCGTCGAATCTAATCGACCATAGTGTAATCCTTAAGTTAAAACAGACTGTTATCATACACTATTCGTATACTGCGATTCTGATACTGATTTTGTTCTTCCGTTTGTTAATTTCTTTTATTTGTTTGTTTATTTATTTTGTTTTTTACTGTTTTATATTTTTTGTTAGATATGTTTGCTTTTTAGTTTTTTAAGTTTCATCTATTCGATGAAAATTTTTTTTAATGTAATGAACGTTTGTTGAATTTGAAATGTCATTTCGTTTTTTTTTTTTCTCGATTTCATTTTTTAAGTACAAACATTTTACATCATTTGTTGATATCATTTGATCTCATTGAGGTAAAATTTACAACCAAAAAAAGAAAACACACACACATATACATATGTATACATATAGATTTATACAAAATTCGTCATTTCAGTTACAAAAATCCTTTTTGTATTGTCAGTAAAAGATATTATACGTACACCGAGAGTAACGACGTTGAAAATTAGATGGATGTGTACACATATACGGTATTATTAAACTATATTGCTTGTGTTCAATACATAAGCGGCTAAAGAAAAAAAAAAGAAACAAGGAATTTGAAAAAAAAATTTTTCGATTTTTCAATGTGAAGCAAGTCATCACTGTAAACATTTTGACATTTTCTTATCACATCTATTCCACAACAAGATTTTCAGAAGCACAAATAAATAATAAAAAAGGAAACAAAAATAAAACTATAAAATACAAAAAAAGATATATTAAATTTTACACAAAAATACGGTTTTTACAGTTTAATACCACCAATAATGTGTGTAAATGGATTGTCGTAAATGAAGGCCAATCATTGTAAAGATTTATTTACAATCATCAGTGCAGTAAAGTATAATAAAAAAATAGAAGGAAGAAAACACACACACACACAGAGAAAAAAATAAATAAATAAATTGTGAGGAAACCTAAACTGAAAATCATTCAGAAAGCATTTTGTAATTTATCTGTCGTTACTCCTAAAGAGGCTTATCTCTCATTCCGTCTAAATTCTTTATATATATAGTAATTCATTTGATACTGTACCTTTATTGTAGGTACTATCACTGCTATCACTTTGAATGAATGTTTATTCATTTCCTTCTTCTTTTACTATAAAATTCTTATGTACACGATTCCATTGATACATTCACCTACACACATATGTGCAAGCAAAGCATATACTTAACTAAATCATTTACAGTTACAGAGATACGTACATTCAACGTTTGTATACAAATAAAATCTCGTAAATGACTTGTAACTATTTTATGTAAATGATACAAAAATTTACAAAAAAAAATAAAAAATAAAAAATATATAAAAAGTATAAAACATTTCATTATTTCTATTCTCCACTAAATGGTAACTGCGTGTATATAGTAGTAACTGAATCAGTCGTAAAATGATAATCCTTAGAAACATATCTTCAATTAGCCATACCCTAAAAAAAATGAAAATTTCTATTTCCTTTTTGGTGTATTTTGTGAGGATTTCCTTTTTTTTGAAATATGTGGGAGTTTTTAAATGAGAATAAATTTTCCTCATCGAATTATTATACTGATGCTAGGATTAAATTTTGTTACTTTCTTGTTGTATCATGTTGTTTCAGTACAGTAATTTTAATCGTACGGAGACTTATTTGTTGATTTTATTTTTTAGTTGGATTAAATTTTGAAATATTTTTCTTCTTTTTGGTAAAATGAAATGAAAATCTTTATTTGAGCCTTTATGGTATCTTTACGGTTTCAAATACGCATGCATGTAGATATAAAGTTGCAAATTTTAAGAAAAGATTTGTTTGATCATGATCATGTCATTCGAAAATTTATCCATAAGGCGAACATTTAAGAACATTTTAATTTTATACATTATATCTGTTTTCGAAAATTCAAAAGAAGAGATCAAATCAAATAATCCTTTTGATCCTTGAATTCTAATACATTTTAATAATTATAATAATATTATATGTAAGAAGGTCTAGTTTCAATGCATCACCAATGTACCAAATATAAAAATAACCAAAAAGTTAATAGCAAGGATTCATCCGATCAATTGTTTTAAATGCTACACATTCAATTTAATCACTATTTTTAGATTGATTACTTCGGAAATACGTTGATATGAAATATTATATTTACATTTTATGAATGAGCAAAATGAAACGTATAATAATAATTATCAAATCATTTCAATTATTATTTTATTTTGTTTCAATTCTTAAAATATCTTATTTTTCATTTCTTTTTCTCTTTTTTGTGTTTTTCATTCATGGTTTTATATGAAATATTACTATGCCATATTGTATCTCATAAATTTCATCATGTCAGAATGATATAATTATCTTTCCTTTACACCCAGTCACTACTACTATATAGTCGAGTCTTTGTAATTTTCCTCTACACACTTATTTTCTTCATTTTCTTCGTCTTCATTTTTTTCTTAGTTTTATTTTTTTGTTTTTATTTTGGTATAATAATTTTACTGAATTGCAAACAATTACAATGGACTGTTATAATTTTTTAATGACGTTATCTTCTTTACCGAGAAAAATAATGAAAAAAAAAAATAATACAAGACAAAAATGCAAAACAAAAAAAAACTAACAACAAAATGAAACAGAATAAAAGTAAAGAAATAAAAGGAAAAGTATATAAAAAAAAAATGAGAGAAATCATGAATATTTATGAGATATCTCCTGTTCTTTTTTTTTTTTTGATTATAATAACTGACTTATGTTTTCGCTCGGCTTAACTTTTTAAAATATCTCTATTCAATGTTGACAAATTACTTTTTTAAAAGTTTAACAAAATACAAAAGAAAAAACATTCAAGCAAGACAACAACAAACGACACAAACACAACAAAAAAAATGAATAAACAAAACGGATATACATATGTACGTGTACTAGCGAAAACAGTATGTAACAATCAAATATACACTCAGATATCCATACGAATGTACATATATTCTACAAAAAAGGATAATGAAAATGAGAATAATTTGTAAGAAAGTATATACATACTCAAACAATATGCATGCTGATGCATTAAATATGTTGTTTTTTTATTTTTCGAATTTTAATTTTTTTTCTCTTTCTTCTTCTTCTGTGTAGATTATTCTGAATTTAATTTGATTATGATTTCTGTGAATAATTTGAAACTGTATCCACATACACTTGCGTTTAAACAAGAAAAAAAATTGATGTAGAATAAAAATTTACCAGAATTATTATGCTTTTTTTATAAAAAAAAAAACAAAAAAAATGTAAAAAGGATAAAAATGTGTAATAAAGAAAGGAACAATTGAAGTGAAATGAAAGAAACGTAATAAAAAAGTAATAAAAATAAAATAATTAATACACGAATTACGAATATATAATCATAAGAAAAGATAGTAAAATTTTAATTTATTCTTTTAAAAGTAAATTAATTAAAAATTTTGAATCGATATTTAGTCTATGAATTTCATTGTCTCCTTTTGCTTTTGTTTTATTTACTATCAAATGGATGACTCATTTAAAACTATTTAATTGATGTTTTCTGTAACAATATAAACTTACATGTAACATTTAAAATTTCCAGAAAAGATTTTGACGTTATTACGTCAGTAAGGTCTTTGATTTCAGATTATGCATTAAGGCACATTATTATGCAAAGTGCCTTTAAAATCACGATAAAATAATTTTCAATTGATATTATTTAAGAAATATAAAATATTTCTTAAACAAAAATATTGTTATAACAGATAACAATAATTTGTATGCAGATATATGATCCATAACGATATCATTTAATGAACTCTACGCTTATAGAAAGTTTTCTTTGGAAAAAATCGCGAAATTATTATGCGATTTTTAGTTTTTCCGTTCGATAACAAAAAGGAAAATAAAATAATATACTTAAAATGAAATTTGAATTTTCTCCCCTAAATGCGTACAATTTAACATGTCTCCATATATGATACAAGGATACATGTACATATGAATATCCATATATTCCGGAATTGTATAATCCGTATGGTAATCATCATAATATTCTACAGAACATACGGTTCATAAACAATTCTAAATGAATATTGTTATTGTTATCTATATGTTTCGTACACCATTTAGCTTGTATGTATGTGCTTTAAAAAAAAACTAAAGTTTCATCACGTTTCACATATCAAAAAATCTTAAAGAAAAATAAATTCATGAAATAATTTTGTCACATTTACCGTTGATGACATAACTTTCATCGAGAAACGGAAAAATCTTCTAAAAAATAATAACAATAACAATGAATTTCATTTTTCCTCTACGGTAAAATTGATATACGAATCCGTTTGATGGTAAATATTTGGAGTTAAATGATGTAAAAGCGTTGACGACTATCAAACTTGTCTGAAAATCAAAATCATTATAATAAATAGGAATTCATTATCCTCAAGAAATGACAAAAAAAAAATCGGAAATTTCTGATTTCTTTGGTTTAAAAAATCATCATTTCCTTATAATAAATTCTAACGTTCTAAGTTTTCAAGTTCCAACATAACACGAAAGTTTGGAAGTTATTTGAGAAAAATTTCTCACTTTTTTTAATCGACATTCAGTCATTTTTTTTTTCAGTTAATTTGATAAACACACCATTTACCAAAACACTCGTACATTCGTTCACAAAAATATTTCAATCTCACCAAAATAGTATTAGAAGTTGTTTTTGACAAATTCAAAAAATAGTGAACGCCAAACAATTATCCAAAGATAATTTAACCTCAGATAATAATATTTACTTTTATAAGTATTTTTGTCGTATTGCATTCATTCATGTATTCATAAATAACGTCTGATTTAAATGAGATAAACACGTAATACGATAATGATGTTATACTATACGACATACCATTACGCTGTTGTGCATACAATACTCGCCCAATACAATAATAATTAAGATTCACAGAAGATAGTTAACTGAAGCGTTACATTGGTTGGCTGCTTCAAATAATAATTTTTAATATTTATTTTTTGCTATAATTTTATAATTAGTGTTTTTCCACCATTTGTCTCATTTAATTTAATGGATGTTGTTACATCATAGGATATCCAAAATTTCGATCATGCAACAGTAAATTTTATAGTGTGGTTTTTAACACTAATATTTATATATATATTTTTTTTTATCCACCCCACAATATTGCATTACATTACATTCGTCGGTATATCCATAGTATGTAATGTTGGCAGACACTTTACATTTAACACAACAAAAAAATAAATAAAAAATAATAGTAATAATAGTAATAATGAAAAAAAAAACACTTAGAAAAATTTAATAATTCACCGATCATATAGTAATGTCCTGTGACATAAAACTTACGAGTACGCATACACACACATAGAAATAAAATGGTCATCATAAAATGTGAGAATGAGAAATGGTGGTTTTCAGTTTATACTAACACTTCGATTGTAGTGTTTTACTATACAGTAGTATCATATAGTCGGCGATATAATAATTACTCGGCAAGTAGCCAAAAGCAATTCAAAATAACGGCTTTAAAATACAAAAATGACCCAACAGATGAACTTCAGTTTTATGTATTTTAATTTAATTTGTGTTTTCGGGCTATCATCTAGTACCATCGAAAATGTTTTCGGTTCATTATATTAAAATTGTATTATTTAATTGTATTCTAGCATCCAAAATATAATATTATACATTCATATTCATGGTATTCATTTCATTTCAATGTATAATCGTATATATGAATCTTCTTCACTCTCTAACAACACCATTAAAAACTGACCAACAATTTAAAATGACTTTATGATATCAATATTCTTTTGAATGCGTTTCGAATATAACATTATACACACATACACACACACACATAGAGCAGATAATATTTGAATTTGAATATTTTTCAGGTAAAGTTAAAAATATGAAAACAATTATTTACATTAAATATTTGTGAATATGTGAATAGGGTGAGGGTGGTTATGTTATGTGGCTTCAAAAATTATTATTTTCTATTCTATTATTTTCTGTTTACTTTTTATATTAAAATTAGAATGTCTCAAGTCACATAACATAATAATTGTATGTATGTATATACGAGTACTTATTGTACGTGTACATTTACGAGAATGTACATTTTCTGTATTTGCATAGCAATATTTCTTTTTATGCAAACACTTACGAATATATGTATCTATACATTCATATAAAAATAAATTTTCCCTATACATTTTATACGAATACTATGGATGTATATAATGTTGTGTTGTATTATAATGCAAATGTGTGTATTCAAAAAAACAGAAACAAGATTGCATCATAAAATTTCGTTAATTGGAAAAGTGGGTTTTTCAGACACTGATAAAACTTTTCTACCAGTTATGATTATAATAAAAGTTTAAGTATCATCAGATTATATCACAAAGTGTTAATAAATATAAAATAAAAGAAATTTTCAAAATATTTCAAAGTTTTCAACTGATGATGATGATATAAATGTGAGCAATGTGAGTGAGAAGATGAAAAGTTTTATAACTTTTTGTCATTCATCTTTTAGTAACTTTACTCCACTACTATATACGAGTATAATATACAATTATTATTCGTTAAATCGCATTTGTAACCTTTGGAAGCCAGAAGCTATTTATGTACGATAGAAGTAAGTGTCGTAATTTTGTTTAGAAAATAAAAATACACATTTTAATAAACGTTTATTTTATTTTTTTTTTTTTTGTTCCTGTTTTGTTTTTGCAATTGCATTTAATTTTCAAATGAAATTCACATTGGAAATTATACAACGTGGTCATAAGGTTCATGTTTCATTTTGGTGAACTGTTTGTGTACTGTTTTATGTTTTACGATCGAAAGGGTAGCCATTTTAATAGCTTTTACAAAATTTATTATTAATAAAATAATAAAACAACTTCTAAAAATGAACGGCAAGAAAAAAAAAATGCAACAAAAATATTCTCATAAAATGAATGTAATCATTAATTAAAATCATAATTTTTTAGATTTTAGATAAGAATTTAATGATCTTCATAACCAAATGATTCTCCCTCTACACCTTTATACAATATTATTATGTGTTGCATTGTGTTGTGACACAAAATTTATGTTTCATGTCAATTCCTTGTCGACCATTTTTGAAATTGTTTTGAATATTTTTAACACCATCAACATCGGAAATAAGAACTTAAATTTTCAAATTTTTCATATATGTATTACACGATGAATATTTATTGACTAAAGTTGATCATATTTTTCGTAATTAGAATTTGTAAAGAAAATATGTATATTTAAATTTTCTATAATATAAAAATATTTATCCTTATATCATTGATCCTATATTAGAAGGAAAAAAAATTTCTTTTATATGTATTAATATTAAAATATATTTGAGGTTATGAACATTAATTAAAAATTATTGTTCTCTTTTAAAAGCAGCAACTAGTGGTATACCACAATTATTCAAGGATTAACTGTATATGTACTTATATTTGTAACTAACTACATGCTCGTACTACTATCATATACATCTACATACCACTACCATAAATGGGATATATTTGTGGTGTGCCAAATGAAAAGACCAATATCAATAATAATTGGTCGATATTACAAGTAAAGACCACGAACGCGTTCCATATACACATTTAATACTGTTTGTTTCAATTAAAAGGGTTTATCTTTCATTGTATGAATGAATAAGATATTGGACAATATGGTATTTTACAATTATTTATGTTTTACTGTGTACAAAATATATTAAATAATATTTCAAAAAAATGTATATCCATACAACTACATAAATACTCTTATGTAGTATAAAAAAAAGGGTGGTTTTTATACTACTTACATACTCGGATATAGTACGCCTTCCATAATATTTCTGTTCAGTTTTATTAATATTTTGTAATATTAGCAAAGCAAAGCAAAGGTATTATAGACGTATACTCTGTAGAATTCATCAGTTAATTATATCAGATTTAGTATTTTATGTGTACTTTATTATACGGAATGAATATTTTGTAAAGCAGATACCTATATACGTTCACATAAATAGGAAGAAATATTACAATATTGAAGTACAAAACACATAATACACTCGTAAGCAAGCTTTAAGTTCAATTTAAAATATAAAATATGTGAATATTTTCGAATAATAATAAATTTCAAATCACCTAAGATTAATTATAAATATAATAATGGTAATGAAATACGAAAATTTTACAGAAAAATTTTAATCTGTATACAGTCAAAGAATGAGATTTTCTCTTTTATCTAACAAAAATTATTAATTACAAACTCTCATTTTCACTTCTCATTTAACTAAATACAAAAGATTATATTTTTAGATGTGTCTAATTTATGATGGAATAAAAATGATTCTGTCTGATTTTACGAAAGTAGTAATAATTTTTCTAGAATTGTAGAATAAATTAAAATTTTAATGTTCAATATAGTATAAGAGATTTTCTTCCTCAAAGTACATTATACACATGAAGATACATACATACATATTTCGAGATTATTTTCTAAAATTCCATAATCCGATTTAATACTATTGATATTTCCATACTCTTGTAATGTGATATATTACGAATATGTTATGAAATTATTTAAATTACAGATTTGAAGGAGAATTTTTTTTATATCGAAATTTGTAAATTGAATTTTCATAATTATATACCTGTCTAACAAAATCTTTAAATTTATGTGCGAAATTAAAATATTGCGAATAAAAATTATTTGAAATTTCTCTTTCAAATATTATTTACTATACAATTACAGCCACAACAACGACAACAAATTAGTAATAATCCAAATCCATATATAATATTTTTTTTTTACATTTTGTAAATTGAACGTCAAAATTCTATGATATATGATGCACTTTTTCTCTATCAAAAAAAAAACAGAAAAAAAAAGGAAAATTTTATTTAATACTTTATAATATCCAACTGAATAATGATTTTGAAAAAAGAAAACTAATACGACACCGAAAAATAAATCTGATTTCTATATGAATCTGTTTTCCATAAAAATTTGAAATTAGTCTGAATATTATCCTTAACATGTCCTTATTTTTTTTTTCAATTTTTTTTTGTACAAATTTGCTTTTACTTTTTTCTACATGTTTTCTACATATCATAAGAAGCATATCGAAAAAAATAAAAACGACGACAACGATGTAAAAAAAAAAAATATATAAATAAATATGTAACGTATACTAGTCGTATATTGTATGTACATCTTGTTCACTTCGGTTGAATTGTTCGTAAACTTTGATAAATCACAATGTTTCAACGACAGTTTGATTTATAGCTTTTAGAATGAATAAAAATGTTGTTTTTTTTTTTTAAAAAATAATTCAGAATTTTAATAAAATCAATAATATCTGCTTATAGTTGTTGCTTATACACCATGTATGAAAGTATGATGTTTTTTTTTTAAATTTTTTTTTTACATTTCTTCTTTTTCTATTTCTTATTTTTTAATAATTCATCATGGTTAAGAAAGGGGTTTTTTTCTCTGGTAAGATATGAAGAACAGTATCATACTATGTATACATGTATATCCTAATACTTATAATGTGTGCTCTACATTATACGAAAAAAAGAAAACACAAAATAAAACAACGTGAATATAAAATTACTTACATTTATATGAATATGAATATGTAAGTAAATGTTGGCGTGTATACATATACATACATACACACATTTATATGGTAGCATGGTAGTATAATGTGAAAAAGAAAAACATAAGAAAAACTACATATTATATATACCATAATATGAGGAAAAATATTTCACAAACTTTGTCACGTGTGATCTGATTTATGACCCTCATAGCTCGAATTGAAGTCAGTATTAAATGAATATGTGAAAATGTATTATTTACTATATACGAGTACATACTACATACATAAATACATACATACATACGTACACGTAAATATGTACGATTATACATAAATATGTAAAATTTGTATAAAAAATAAGTGATGCAATAAAAAAATATTTCCGTTTCAAATAACTTGTTAACATGTTATCAATCTAATTTAAATAAAATATATACAGAATGAAAAAAAAGGACTCAAATTCACTATATATACTCGTATATGTATATAGTGTGTCTATTTAGTAGGAAGGATATATTATTTTTATTTTAAACTGATATCTTATTTTTTCAAATAACAGATATAAAATATAATTCCATCAACAACAACAAAAAAAGGATAAGAGAAATACTAAAAAAAATATATATATATTTGCACAAACTTAGACATTGTGAAGAGTCTTTTTGTACCAATTCTGAGAGCACTTTGAAACAAATTCATCAATTTTAATTTACATGCATATTCGTGCTTATATACTCGCAGACACATATACAGTTACAATTCCTTATGATATGTTGTCTTTGTATTATTCGTTCAAATTTTTTTTTTTCAAAGCTTGACCCTTCGAATTATATTTAAATCAAAAGGAATACATCAAATTATATAGTCAAACACGAAATAGCCTCGAGTATATTGACAAACTTTAAAGGATAACATGTCTTTGAAGCTTAAAAACAATGTTTCTTATATATAGAGTATGATTATCTGAATATAATAGAATTTTATATAGAATGGAGTAATACAGAAAAAAAAAATCATTTTTAAGGACACAATTTTTGGAACCACTGCAAACACCAAATGATTACAACAATATTCATGTACACACACATGCATAATTTAATTTTCAATTTATTTATTTATTTTTCCTTTTCAATTTAATTAAGGAATTACAAAATATTCTTTTAATTGAAAATTGTAATTTAATAATTACATAATTTTTTTGTTTTTTTTTTTTTTTAGAAATTGCATTCATGTTTACTTTGATATTTTAGAAAATATTTAAATCTGCATTTGATGACCATTATTCTAAATTTTATAAAATCAACTTTTGTATAATAATGATTATATACAATTTTCATTAAATTATTTTATGTAAAACTAGTTAACAATAGAAGAGAAAATGTTATAAATATTCTCACATCATTGCATAAATAAATATGTATATGTGTAGTATGAATTTACACATACCCACCCACAAATTATATTTATTATTGGTCTTTATATCCTTTTTCAATTTATGATCATACATGCTTATATTACATAAGTACCAGCACTATAGGCATACAAATATATCTACCGTATACGCATATATCACACATGAATTAATTCTCTATCTTTGTAAATAGCAAATAAGTAGGTGTATGTTAATAACCACACGTTACGTATTTACATTTACACAATTTATATCTATACATATATGAATATAAAATACTTATATAATAGTGTGTACAATACTTAAGTGTTTAAATTAATGGCATCCTATTTATTTGGTCCTTAACACCTTCAAGAATAAAAGAAGGGTTTAATTGAATTTTAAATTATTTTATGTCATTCACATATTTATACAAAAGATCTAGACAAAATACATTTAAATGACCATAATAAAAAGGGTATACAAAATATACATCACATAACATTTAAATGAGTATATGCCACTATTACAAAAGTAAAATTCATGCATATATGTATTATATACATATATACTCATATGCATGGAAAATTAAATTGATAATGTATGCATTTATTTATTATATTCTATAGGTGAAAAAAACAATGAAAAATGATGTAAATTGATTACTTTATAGTACAGTTACTTTTTTTGAAATAATATAATCACAACTATTTCATCAAAATAATGTCCTCTGTCTTTGAAATTATCTTTATACATAAATATCCTTTTTTCTTTAACAAAAAAAAAATTGTTTAAGCACTGAATATAAATTGTGAACAAACTACAAATACTTATAGTCAGTCATATATACCAAATACGTATTCGGATGTATGTAAAATTATATAAAATAAATAGTGGCTTTTTCATTGTCTACAGCTAATTAAACTTATTAATAATATCTTTGGAAAAAAGGTCGCCACAATGAAATGAAAAATAATTTTTCCTATTCTAAATAAATAAATATATCAAGAGAAAGATGAATTAAATGTTTATTCATAGAGTTTTTGTCTATTGTGGAGACATATACTATACATATAATTATTCGAATCGAATATTATGCATACACATACATACATTCATACACATATGAAATCTATGGTGTATCACATAGTCACAGCTTTTTCATTTTTCTTGTTAATTTTTATTTTTTTGTTTTGTTTTTGTTTTATTTTTACTTTGAGGAGTATTTCTTGTTTTGTATAGTCGTCATATTGTCATATTATATAGATTAGATTCGTTACAGGAGCATTTAAAAGGGATTGTTAACAATAGAAAATAATTGGACACATGAGTGGTCATTTGGCCCTCATTTCATTAAAGTAAAAGGCGACTTAATATATGTGTACCATACACGTTTGATGTATATGTATACCATGTAATATACAAAGGTATCCATACAATAAACAATAAAAGGATATATGAGATATGATGAAGATAACACTAGTATGAGATTAATCACTTGAAGATATGTACATACTACATACATAACAGAATATATTTTTCCTGCTGATTTAATGGTAAGTTAAGCTTAGCACTTATACAAGATAAGAATATAATACAAAATTTTATATGAATTAACAATAAAACATATCAATATATATTTTTGCTATCCATACTAACAGAGACAACTTCTACTACATACATAGCTGTACATACAAAAAAAAAAAAAGAAGAAGACAATATTTACCAGATTTTTATAATGAAAAATTGACAACTATCTATAACGAAGGGATATTTTTAGTCATTTTATCAAGTACAAAACAAGTTAAATAAGTATGGAATTACTTTCATAAATGTTTAATAAATTTACGATTACTGTGGATACAATCACATATTAATGTACACAAAATATACAAAAGGTATACATATTAAATTAATGAGGTATATACACATACTCAAAGATTTGTATAGAAATGAATCAAATCAACCCATAAGAGAAATTTAATTTCTGCAATTACCAGAATATATAAATGTGAGTAGGCTATAAAGGTATACACTCATACATTTTTATATTTAATTTTGATAGTATAGATATACGATAGATTGACAACAAAAAGAAAAATAATTATTGATAGATACATATATCTTTTATTTAGTGCAAGTGAATCAAAATAATTAAATTGGACACACAACTGATGATTATTGGATAATTTCCATCGAAATGAAAACATAAAAATTCAGTAAATTTAATTATGAATATTAATAGGTAATTAAAAATATTTGTCAGTACATAAAAAATTTAATAAAATTTCTTGATATACGAGTAATTCTACATATTTTCAATTAACTCAATTAAGGAGATATTAAGAAGGTTTTGACTGTTTTCTCGAAATTTTAATTTTCTCACTATTCTATTATGTATGCAAGTAAAAAAGATAACTGAATAGTCAAAATTATCATTTTTACATTTTCTATTTAGAAAAATATATAATACGCCCGTACTCGAAGTTTCAAAATAAATATTAAAAAATGAGTTCACAAGATATGTACGAAATACCACTCGTACTATCGTAGCTTTTACTATAGGTACCGTAAAAGTCAATGACCTCCACTGCTTTAGAGTATGTACAGAGTAGAAGAGCTAGAATATAAAATTTTGCTAGTTGATTTTCCGTGTTTTGTCACGTACAATATTCGCATCATTCTACTCAGAGAGAAAATCAACTTTTTCTCAAGAATGGAAATATACTAAGTGTGAAATATCACCACACTAGTCCTACTAGCATATCGTATCTACTTACGATAATTCATCACTTTCAAAATCAAACAAAGCAAATATGTAGGAGAAATTTATGGATGTAAATCATTTCTGGATGTAATTAATAGAATACAACTAGACGAAATTTTATATTCATTACCAATTATCGTATCCACATATGTACGTCATCATTTTATAGATTTAACTAGATTCTTAAGTATTCTTTATGATCAAAACCGTGACGTAATTAAAATGAATTTTAAGTGATTTGAATAATATACACGTATGAATATTACTTTATACAAATACAAAATTTCTGTAATGGTAATTGGTACCTATGCATATGAAATGCAAATCCATTTTCAAAATATTCTTTTCCTTTCAATTGATCTGTAATTTTATTTTATTTTATAATAATTTTTGTTTTTCTTTTATTATTTTCTATTTCTCGTACTTACTTATTTATTTATTAAAAGTTCTACGTTCTACTTTAAATTCAAAACTTATTATGTCTTCTCAAAAACAAATATACAAACAAAGTTTTCTTGTTCATACGTACGAGGATAATGAACGTAATGAAAATGGGCTAGCTTTTTGTCTCTATATGAAAATATTTTAATTAATTTGGAAGCATATTATTAGATAGTATAAACTTTGAAAACTATTTTTCAAATACACTGACACAAACATATGCACATTGTATACACAATATAAAGAAATTTTAAAATGATATACATAAGAATATACTATATATAGTGATTACTTCACCCATAAATTCAAATACAACACTTATAAAACTTTTAACATATTTTGTTGTTATACAACGAGTACTTTGCATTAGTTTACATAATAGAGAATTCCTTGGATAGTTTTATTTTGAAACAAGGGTTTTCGATTAGATTATTTGAATCGACTTAAGACATTCACTATTTGTACATTTTCTTATACCATCTCACTATACCATTGCATATAATACTCATTTTTACAAACACATATGTGTATTTGTATACAAATAAAATATCCTTCTTCTTCTTCTTCTAGTTATACCGACAATATTATGTCTAAGACATTTTACAATCAAACTTAAATCAAATTCAATTGAGCAAATTTGTCAAAAGTGTTAATGCCGTTTTTGTTTTGAAGTTTTCTAATTCATAATGAAAAGGAATTTTAATACATTCTTGTTTAAATGAATTTCAAACGATTGTTATAATAAAAGTGTAAAACGTGTGAATTATAATAATATTCATGTATAAGTAAATGTATTGGTATCTAAACATCTTTAGAAATTATGTACGAATACATATACATACATCATATAGATTCATGTAGAAATTCCAAAACCACTAAGTAATGAAAGGATAAACAGAAGATGTATGAAACATTTTGGAAATGGAAATGTATTTTTGTATTTTCATTTGTGCAAATTATTTATTTTAATGTGCATAGATTATAATTTGCATATAATGAATGAAACCATATACAGCTTTATGTACACAATACCAATTCATAATGCATTCATATATACATATGAGCAGTCATTCGAAAATAACATTTAGCGAAAATTTTCTACAATTTCTTTGACGATTCTATTATTTAACGTATTTCATTAGAATACAAAAAGGATGTATGCACACAATTAAAAACAATCTGACTGAAAATAATCAATGATCTGAATTGAAATAAGAAAACGAAATGACAAGCATTCAAGAATTTAAATTTTTGTTGGTAATTTTTTTTAGTGCAAATTGTAAAAAAAAAGTAAAGTAATTGTAAACAAAAAAAAAATTTTTTTAACTACATACTCTCCACAGTATTCATGTTTAGATCAAATATCTTGAATAAAATGAAATGTCTTGGTTAAATAAAATTGTAGAAAAAAAAATGTCAAATAGATTACAAATTTGGTGATTACCATTCATCAAAGAAAAGGACGAAAAATAAAACAGAATAGATTATTCATTTACAAATAAGATAATTCGAGAAGAAATCGAAGGACTTACCTTTAATTTATTGTATCTGGTTTATTTTTTTTTTCTTTTCTTTAGAGAATATACTCGAGTATTTATGTATTCAGTTAATCTCCCTTTCCACTTCATTATTTTGAATAAGATACAAATAAGAACGCCTACAACAAATAAACGATTCCTATAATTCTAATTTATGCAAATTGAATAGGAAATCATTTTTCAGTACCTATATAATACCGAAGTTCTTTTCATTTTTCCACGTAAAAATTTTGCGTCATCGTATCAAATATGTAAGTCAATAATATAATTTTTTTTTCTTTACAATTTTTTTTTTTTACTTTTTATTTATTTTTTATTTATTTTTTAAAAAAATTTTTTCTTATATCTTTTTAAACTGGTTTCTTCTTTGACACAAAATTCATTTAAATTCCCAAATGAGTTAGAATCATTTTTCTTATCTTTCAAATATGTACTTTATATTCGCGTATTCAATAAAATAAAAAAAAAATATATAAAATATGATGATACTAGATGGTATACTGGTATACGTTCGTTATGTATTTTTCTTTTAAAAAGGAGGTTAAAGAAATAAATGACAACCCTGAAAAAGAGATTGATGACAGTATTAATGTAATTTGCCCTCGTTATTCATATAAACCGCTGTTATATACATAAATATGTCTACATAATGTATATACGCGAGTATTATTATGTACATAACAATACAATAATCATAAGGGAAAGACTAGTTCTTTTTACAGTTTTTCTTTTATGAAAAAACAAAAATACATATATATATCAAGTTTTTCTTTTGATTATTTTCTGAATTTTTTTCACATTTTTATTTTGTTCTTGAAATATAATCATTTTCAATGACTGACTGACTGACTGACTGACTCTACACTAACTAAATATAATAATATAGTCAAAAAATTTTACTATTTTTAACACTCTTATTATCAGTATTATTACATATCTATTAATATAATATACGTTTGTATATAAAAATGATTACAAAAGATTTTTAGATAGAATTATAAGAAAAATATTTGAAAGAAGTTTAATTACTGGCGACCATACCGAATGCTTTATGTCAAATCAAATGATCGGCAGTAAATAAGGCACCAAACATAGGATATTATGGACATTTATTTTCCTTCATTTAGTATATTTATCGTATTCATCATGTTTTTGCTGCATAAATGTATGATATATAAACTACGGTCTACGGATGTAATACAAACATATAGATACATGTAAATAGATAAATGAAAATGTATAAATATAGACAGATAAAGAAGATACATCTTAAAGGAATATATATTAATAATACACACCAAATTTATGTACATATACTTGCAGATATAGTAGCAATACAAATGAAAACATTTCAGTATATACATACACATAATCATCATACATTGATGCTCGTATAATATTAAATGAAGATGTTTTGTATCAATTTGATCATGATGAGTAACAAAGTGAAGTCGATTTATCAATGACAAATATAAAAGTTTTACATAATAGAAATCTGTTAAATATGTATCAGAAATTTATTTGTAATCTTGTATTTTTATAGATGAATATATGCGTTTTCCTTCTATAGTTTGGTATGTATTATTTATATTTTCTTTTTCATTTTATATTCTTTTGTCAATTTGATACATTTATACATATGTATGTACGAATACTCTTGAGTATATACAGCAGAAAATATCTACGGATTATTAAGTTAACAATTGACTTTGTTACATACTATATTACAAACAATGAATTATTTATTTTTCTTTTGGTTATTCATACATAAACTCTATAAATAGTCTAATTTAATGCATTATTTTTTTTTATTATTTATTTATTTAGTTTTTTTCTTTCAATCTTTTTATTTTTCATTTTTGTTGCATTCAAATGAAAATCAACTTGTGTACAGAGCATAAATGTTATATACAGACCATAGACATAATTTTTGTATACTAATTTAAATTACAAATAAATGAAATTTGTTAAAGTCAAATTAAATAGTCGGATAATTTCTAAAGAAAAATGCATCAATAATAAATATTTGAATAATGAGAGGAAAAATTATAGGATTAATATGAATATTTAGAAGAGAGAAGTATGTTTATATGTTATCTTTGAATTACGAACGATTATTTTCTTTTAAATGGAATGAAGTGGATAATACTAGTGTGTGATAAACTAATTTTGCATTTTTGTATTTATCATTATAAAAGATAATTATTTCCCATTTACATTATTTTCTAATATCCTGTATGTTTGTGTATAAAATATAATTCCTTTTCTGCAATTATTTTATGTATTTCCTTTTTTATTATGCTTTCTGTAGAGTACCAATAATGCATACAAGTTCACTGATAATTGGATAAAAATAATTATATTATATTCATAAACATAAATCAATTAGATACTATAAATGTATTCACAGTATAGGCAATGTACGCATGTTGGTATATACGTATATCATACAGTAAATCTACATCAAGAATGAATAAATAAAACGTTTACACATTTTTAATTATTTGAATATTGCAGATGACAAACACATGAACGACTTGCTCCTCTACTCTAAACATACTATATGGAGCAGTGGAGGTGTCATTCATTATTACAGTACCTATAGTAAAAGCTACGATAGTACGAGGAGTATTTCACACATTTTCTTGAGAAAAAGTTGACTTTCTCTCAAAGTAGAATGCGAATATCGTAAGTAAGTATATGACAAAAACTGAAAATCAACTAACAACATTCAATAGTTGCTCGTCTACTCTATACATATTCGGAAGCAGTAGCGGTCATTAACCTTTGCGGTACTTCTGGTATACGCGTATACGTTATGCTAGTACGAAAAGTACTACACACCATTATGTGTATTCATTTTCGAATTTTCGTTTTGAAACTTCGAGTGATGCCTAGTGGCGCCTTATCAGGAAATCCGTTACTGCATAAATGCAAAATATTCTTATAACTTCGAAGTACCTACCTATACTCGTATTAAAAACTTTTCAATAAAAAATTATTTTATCTTCATTTTTTTTATTTTTGTTATTCTATTAATATTTTTTTATATGTACATACAAAGAACATAAATGAGTGCTTTATTATCAATAATAATCTAAATTGCTATTACTAATTATACAATTATGAACACACATCCAAGATACAGTAGATATGAATGCATGTAGTGTGTGTGTATAGATTGATTACACATAATGTAGATACAAAAAAATTTTCATATAATATGCAAGTAATATTCTCTCATTTGTTTTTATTTTAGAACAAAAATATAAATTCAAATAAACTTGATTTCAGTTTGATTTCCTAAAGGCTTTATAATTATTACAGTATCCTGTACCGTATAATAAATGTCTTTTCTGTAGTTTAGATACTCATATATGACATATGTATGGATGTATGAAAATTGATAATAAAATAAATATTAATACATCTGTAACATTACAACATGTATGTACAATTATAAAATGAATGTATACATGTGCATCAATGTACATTAGTTATATGTAAATCCACATATGTACCATTGTTGTGTATATTTTACTTGTAAAATAGATAAAATGAATATTTTGAATGATTAACTCAAGTTCACATTATATGCAGTTGATAAGATAAATAAGCTTTCATTCAAAAGAGTACATTTATGTACACAAACAAACATATCCTTTATGTGTATATCTATACAAAATTTTAGTACAAAGTTACCTTAATCGAACAAACACAATCATAAATAAAGGGAAATGTACAAACTAGTACATGTGTATAGAGAAGAAAGTACATAAATTTATTTATAGGCACGAAACATATAACTACAAATGTACATTTAAACTGCATATACAACTTATATGTATTTGCAGATATTATATGCCTAACTAATAAAATATGTATAAACTTAGAAAATATTATTATACAAAATATAATGCATATTTTGTATGTACAAAGATGAATGAAAAAGAATAAAGGCCAGAAAATTATTTCCGTTACACAAAGTAAGCAAGTAACAAGTATAATATCTGAATGAAAATTTCTCTTTTATACACGTAAATATGAATACAAGTAAAGATAGAATATTTGTACACATTAAAGCAAAGATAGAACATATTTCTGAATAATATGTTATACAAATAAATATCTGATTTTCAATGATTAATCTTACTATACTATATGAACTGCCATGAGCCTTGAGTGTATAGTGAATGAAATGTATACCTATACATATGCAAATCAATACTATAAAATAATTTATATCAAATTTATATGTATTCATAAATGCATGATAAGTGTAAGTATGTATCGATATGATTTCATACAGATTTTATTTATTTACACACAAATACAATGAATTAAAAGCCGATGATTATATTTACTTTGATGATTTGTTTCAGTTTAATAAACTGCAACTAACTAAAAGATGTTAACGTATAAAGTATCCAATAAATATCAATTTGAAAAAAAAAATCAAAAAGAAAACAAAAATACTAGAACAAAAAAAAAAAAGAAAGAAAAGGGAAAAAGCAACAACAAATTTTTTTCTATGAATGAAAAAAAAAATTGTTTTCATTAATTCATATTCGATTCCGTTTAGGATTGGAATATGAATTCGTATGATGCTTGTTCTCTGTAGCAACAGTGTGTACGAGTATTAATGAATGCATATATGTACATACGAGCACATTCGTATACATGCATGAATTTTCTTTGTTACATTTTCAATCAAATCCTTTTGTAACATTTACTCGTACATTTTCAGATTTGATTTTATTTATTTATTTTTTATTGATTTATTGAAAAATTTGGATCATTATACTCGTATGTATACCACATAGATAATATTGTCTCTGTGATTATTCAAAATAAGAAAATCATTTATATCATAAACTTATATCAAAATAAATTTTTAACAAGGTGCACATTTTGTACGTGCACACATATGTATGTATGGATACTATTGTTATATGCGTGATCAAAATTTTATTAATTCATCCTTTTTTAGTTACCTACATTTTTTTATTATTTTGAATTTTTTTTATTCACTTTTATTTGTTATTTTTTTATCTTTTTTTTTTTTCTATGTAAAAAACCTCAAATATATTTTTTTTGTACACAAGGGGTTTATAAGTTTATGTATCCTTTTTTATATTATTTTTGGTAGAATTTATTCCATTCAACTGATTCAACTTAGTATTCACGTGAAAATAAAATAAATATGAAAACGGGAAAATTAAATTTTACACACATCTGATTATAGATGTGATTTGGCCAATTTTGACCACAATTTTTTATTTGATAACAAAATTATGAGAATACAAAAGAAAACAAAAAAATAAAAGAAACATAAAAACATATAACAGTGAGATGAAAGTGAAATCCTTAACGAGTGCTAACATGTAACACACATCCACATGAATGCTCACACATAAAATGTTTTGAGATTTTTATGTTTTGAAGAAAAAACGTAAAATCGAAAAAAAAAAAATTGTTGTACGTTCTGTGTGCAAAGAACTGACAATGAAAGCCTATTCGTAAAAGGGGTGATACACACCCATCAAAAAAAAAAAATGAAAAGGACTTTTTTTTTTTTCTAAATAACAGATTTTCAATATTCTGATTTTATGTATACATTATTTTACGTATTTTTCTAGTTACATGGTTACTTCCTTTTGAAGACACGTTCAACACGGTTTGGTGATACACTATATACAAAATATGTATACCCTTAGGCCCTATACATGAATCCTTTTCAATATTCACATATAAAATTTTGTGTCGTTTTTTTTTTCATTTTTCAATCTTTTTTTTTAGTATTTTTATTTTTATGCTTTTAATCTGTATCAGCAGTTATGTCGTTTCGCTATTTCTTCTAACAGAACATATAATACGAGCAGCAGTATATTGTATGGAAAGTAGTAAAAAAAAAAATATGTGCAACTATAAAAATTTTTTTTGTATATCATATCCAGATATCTACTTGTACGTATACATAATGTCAATCAGTTTGATTTGTGTCAACGACTTCAAAGAGGGATTATATATTTATTTATATATACTTATTTTTTTATTTTTTATTTTATTTTTATATCTATGATTTTGGTTTTTTTTAAGGATTTTCACATAATAAATTATATAAAGAAGAATAATTTTTGTTGCATTCTTGTTAGGACGCCAAATATTCAAAAGAAAAGTTTTATTCTGTGCTATTAAAAAAAATTAAACATAAAAACATAACGAATATCTACAAAACAACAAAAATGACCCATCAAAAAATATTTTTTTTTTTTACTTTATTATTAAGATTTTTTTTTTATATTCATTTTTTAATATGTAATGGATATTATGTATCTCTATTCACTATCCACATCCTTATTATTATTCTGTGTGTGTGTTTTTTTTTTTTTCAGTTTTATTTGTGACAAAGTATTCGGTAGTTATATTCACTATTTATTTCTTAAAATAAAAAATAGTTAAATATAAATAAAATTGCAAAAGAAAAATACAAGAAAAAAAAATGTATAAACACGTATATACATATGTAGATGTACTTGTAAAGAATCCTTAAGAAGGGGTGAATATTAAAGTAGAAAATCGTAAATGTTATCAATCAGAAATGAATTGAAATGGCTCATAAAATCAACAATAGTAGTAGGTTATATTATATGAGATTATTTTTATACATTTTATTATTTTTATCTATACAACTACGTATTCCACATTCATACATACATACACATACGTATTGTAGATATATGAACGCGCGCAACTAAAGTCATAAACCATTATAAATATAACAACATGGAGTATGTATATCAAATTTGACGATTTCTTCAATTTTAATTTTGATTTCAAGTTTGAGATATGTTAACAATTTCTTTTTTTATATTATTGAACATCTCATCATTTTGATTTCGTTGTCTTCCTGCTTTTTCTATACAAATTCTATACGTCTACTCTCAATTTTTGTCATAAAAATGAAATTTTAACTGCTTCAGACACTTTTATTGATGAAAAATGTTATTACATTTTCCTCCAAAAAAAAAAAAAAAATAAAAAATAAAAGAAAAATATAAAAAAATAAATAAATAAAAGTTAAAATGAAATTGTTAAAATCATTTATTGTAGCATCATGTGTTTATTTATTTCGTCTTATTCTTTTAATATTAAATCCCCTTAAATGATCAAATATCATCTGCTCCAGATACGAGTACTTTTTGTTATGTATATATGTATGTATACGCATAATATACGTATACTTGATTTTGTAACTACCGTTTGATTGCTATAAATATGCAGTTAAATGCAATACATTCGTAAATTTGTGTCCTGCCAGGATGATAAAATCCCAGAATTATAAAAAATATATACATATATTTTTTTTATTGAAATTTCGTTTGTAAAAAATTGTAATCAAATTAAAAGGAAAAATTTACCTTCAAAGAAAATCAAAATTTTTTATGATTAAAATCTTTTTCTATTTATGATATTTTTTATTCTTTTATTCTTAAAATCATTCTCTTCTAAAACAAACTGTCAAAAATGCAATTTTTCTGTGAGTAATAATCAAAAACTGACAATCAATACTTTAATACTTTCCCAATGGCTCCATTTTCATTTTTTTTTAATGACAATATGCAAATGTTCATTCGTTTTAATGGTCATCTTTTGCATAAAATAATTCAAATTGCTTGATAGTAGTAGCAAGTATATACACTCATTTCATGTCCAAAATACACAAAAATAAAGTTGAATCAAAAAAAAAACAAAATAATAATATCGTAAATAAATCAGTAAACAAATAAAATATAAATAAATAAAAATGAAATTCTATAAATACATATTTGCGTGTATATAACTAACACATAAATAAAAAGGAAATTGTATTATGCAAATTATCATTTTTATAATCTCTGTGATTTGCATTCAATTTTTTCTTTTTCTTTTATTTTTTTTTTTTTTCATTCGTCAAATATGTAATTTATTTATTTCCATATTGTGTCTTTTTTATTCGTTTGCCATTTCCACGAACAATTACATTTTGAATTGCTTTCATTTATTTTTTTTTTTTTTTTACTTTTTTAGTTTAGCCTTTTTTTGTTTATTGTAGAGATATTTATGTACATTTTTTACAAATTACTTATCTGATAAAATAAATTTAAACATATTCCATTATTTATTTACATAAAAAATGACATATGAGTCGTATGGTATTAACTTCAATTACATAAAAATTAAACTGTAATGTAATTAACTAAATTCTCTATATACATAAGTGTTACTTATTATATGAATATGTATATGTATATAGTATATGTTTTATGAAAATATAATGTAAATATTACCAACACGTATTTTATACGGTATGTAAAAATCCTATTTAAATATTGTCACTTATCTGAACCTTAGGGTTAATATAGGGTATATGGTGCATGCCTTTTTTTTTGTTTTTTTTTTTTGAAAAATATGTTGCATTTACCTATCAATAAGAGATCATAAAAAGCCATTATATCAAGTAATGTTGCAATGTCATGACTTACACTCTTGTCAAATTGCTACCTACCATATTTACAACTACAATTATACTCAGTTACTAATCTGTGTATATGAACTTCTACATATTATTATCATTATCTACCTATTTGTAAGGGTTTTTGGGTTTGTATTCGTTTTTTTTTTCTAACTTTTATTCCAAAATTCGATTTCAAATAAAACTATTCCACCTAACTTTTTGATGATATAACTTTAGATATAGAGAATTTATCTCAAAGGTATTTGATAACATATGTCATTTCTTTCACTTCATAATGATTAAAATGTAAACATAGCTCAATATTACTTTATGTGCACTTATTGCATGGACTGTTGTATTTGTACGATTCGATTATGTACAATATTATATATAAAACAGCATATGGTAGACCAGGTTACCGAACCATGTAATTTGCTCAAATACACCCCGACCACAACATGAAAATTCAGTAGCTTGATTGCTTATTTTATACTCTACATATACTCACTTACATTCACTATAGTATTTCTATGTAATGCACGTAATACCCTAAAATGGAAAATTGAAAGAAATCCCTTGCCAAGGGAACCAAAAATAGTATGGCACAAAAAAAAAAGAGATATACAAATGAAGAAAAAAGGATACAAAAATATCTTTGTATAGAAAAGTTCATGTAAACATATTCTTATTTATATATACATATTACATTTATTCCAAATACATATAACATATTTTCCATACTGTACACTTATGGTATATATGTACATCTACATGCAAACATAAGTCTAAAAGTGCCATTCATTATGCAATCAACATACAAAAATAATATAAGAAAATTGTGAAAAAGGGATTCAAAAGAAAAAAAAATAAATAAAAACACATCCACTTCTGGCTCTCAATTGATTTATTTATTTCAAATTTTGTTGATTACATTGACTGGTGATTGATTCAAGTTGAATTCTTTGGTTAATAATAAATAATATGGTACTTTATATGTACATACGTTCACATACATATATGTATTTACACACATCAGCAGCAATATGACCTTAAGTTATGAATACATCATAAATGTAATGATATTATGTATGTACGTATAGATACAATTGTATGTACTTTTACGTAATGTTGTATACACATATCATATGCGTATGCATATACATATACGTATGTATCTCGAATGATAATTGTTTTTCATTATTACACTCATCATGCATCATCATGTATGACACGCGTTACATTTTACTTTTATTATGATTATTTCAAATTGATTACCAGTTATAGATATACGAATGCATCATTACCAATGCATACAGATATTCTTAATAAAGGTACATTAAAAAATGAAATAATTATAAGATCTGTTGTACATAAATACACAGCATCCCATAATCACAATTACATTAATTTTAAATAAAATTATTTTTTTTTTCCTCTTTTTTTTTTTTAATTCTTTGTTTGTTAAAATTGCTGCCTTTTTTTTCGTCTTGTCTTTGTATATGTACACTAGTAATTTATTTTTGAAATCAATAAATTGATGCATGGAATAATATGTAAAATGAAATTGAATTAATAAAAATTTTTAATATTGTATGATGTTCGTTTTGTGGACATAATAAATTCATGTGGGCTATACACTTACATATAAAAGTAAAATAATATTGAATTCAAGTTTTTGGTTGGTCTAACAGATGTTAACCAATAATTTCATTTTTAATTTGAATATTCTGCATTTTCTACATAAAATAATATGAAATGCATTTCACAACATAAAATTTTCATAAAAATATTTTATTATCCTGTCATCTACACTATGAAAAGTTGAAAGGAAAAGAATGAAAAACATTCGAATTTTATTCTTTATATTTATGCAGTTAAATAATGAAATTTTTTTTTAATTTACACGAGAGTTTGATGTCATCGTTATCGACTCTATCGCTCAAATCGATCTTAGTCTCTTTCAAAATAATATACTTCTTATTAAAGAAAACGAAAAGCTTTCACTGCCACCTACCATGTGGTACTATCCTTTTAAAGCTGTGACAACCTCTTGGGATCTTCTACCCAATTTCTGGACATCATGCCTCTGATTTCCAATTGTTAACCTGTATCTCTCTTAGATCCTCTCGTACGCCGTCCATTTTCTCTGCCTTTTTTAATTTTTTCTTTTTTCTAAATTTTATAGCCTGTTGACTGGGCTTCATCGGATTAAAAACTTTACGTCGCCAATAAAATTGTAAATAATTTGCAATTTAATCAGTTTTCCTTTATACTGATAGTTTAATTTACTGACTTTTATCTGTTATTTTATTGCGATGAAACACAGTTCTTAACATCCTTATTTTACTTATATTGTACAAAAAGTAAATTAAATACCTCCGTTCATATAAACATTGACGTTAGACGAAATTAGAAACGATCCAACACCACAACCAGCACCAATAATATATCACAATCTAAAACTTATAAAGTGTTTTCAAACATTACAATGAACACGTTAAATTAAAGAAAACAAGAAAATAATACTCTACAAATAAACAGGACATTTTTTTTTTTTTTTGATTAGTACAAATTTTGTATATTCCTTTATACTGAAATAAATCAAAATGTTAGAAGAAAAAATATGCGGGTGAATCAAATCCATTGCATAATACTCGTACTACAATAAATGTGTACTTATTTTCCTGTTTGTAAGTTCCTTGTAATATAGTATATTGTTTTTTTGAATTTTCCATCGGTGAATTATCTAAACAAAAGTTGAATTGAAAATATGGAACAACAGCAAAAAAATAAAATTCATAAGAAAATATTTGACTGAAAATAATTTTCTAATTTATTTTCGTGTGTGCTGTTTGTGTTTTCTTCAATGGACTGTACATATGTATGTTTGTAGATTTGTTGGTGCTAGAAAAATTCGAGTAGGTACTTTCAATTGTAGCATTTATACATATATGTACATGTATAATACAGTATCACCTTAATATAAGTAAAAATAAAAACAAAACTCATAATCGATGGATGATGAGATTCTTGTAGAGTTTTTAGTTGTCAATGCCTCCGAAAAACCATCAACAATGCACGTGTTCATCATTCTGGCACGTGTAATATTGATGTTACAAACACAACAATAGTAACAACAAAAATATTTTGAAATTACGAAAAAAAATACTATACTCGTCGTCGTACTGTGTATATTAATGTTACTTGAAGTTGCATTTGTTGCACAGAATTATTACATGACATGAGTATTTAACCAATACATACTTTCCCTAAATATATACTCGTATACTGGATGACGTACAGTATTTAAATGTTAATGTTAATTTACACTCTAACATTATTTTTTCATATTAAATTGAATGCATGCATCATTCTCATCAAATCAATTTCGAAAATTCAATTGAAAGAAAACAAAAATACAAACAAATGTGCATACATGATCTACATAGCACATACGAGTATGTAACGTAACGTAACGTAACTTTGTATATTTATGAGCATAATATAAATATGAAAATGTATAAAGGAAAACAAAATAATTTTCATATTTATTGTTAGTGCTTTTTTTTCGTCCTTTTTTAATACTTTAATTTAATGTGTGTATGATGCGCTTAGAGAAAACGAAAATAAAAAAAGAAAATAAAAATAAATAAATAAACACAAATAAGTGGATATCGAATGTAACACTGTTTCCACTTTTTTTTTTATTCTTCTTCTTGTTTTGCTTTGATTGAAACAAAATTTAATTGACATGAAGTAACAAAAAACAAAAAGAAAAAAAAAAGTTTGCATAAAATGTCCTCAAGCTACATTTTTATAACAATGTTTCAATGTTTGCTGTTTTTATTTATTTTCTTAGTTTTTTTTTTTTTTTTTTTTTTGCTGCAAAAGCCTTCTCTCTTTATTGTACTTATTGTACAGAATTATAAACATCAAAGGTGCATAAAGGTAAATTGTACTTTGAAATTTTCCGACTCTTTTGTTATTCAGGATTTCCTAAATAATACAAATTTATGATTTGACAAGTTTACACACTATATTTTATAGTCAAGAATCTTTATGTTTGTTATTTTTCGCGTTGAGATTCTCATTCAAATTGAATTAACATCTGTAAAGCTATACATATAATAATCATATAAAGAATTTTATGCGTATGATGAATACAGATATATGTATATTATATTTTTTTTTAATTATTGCAAGGAAATTTCAAATGTTCCGTTGCTTTTATAAGAATTAATGACATTCAAAAGTATGTATAAGTATACGAGTATATTATATGTGCATATTTTCTTTGATTTGATGTTTCACTGATGTTTTCATTTTAAGAACACTATATACGATTGACGATAGCTGATGGATACATTTTTAGTTTCAATTTACTTTGTGATTATCGTTTAATATACTTATATGAGTCTGATGCATCGAATGAAACGATATACGAACTTTGATTTAATGTTCTGCGCCTTTAATATCTTCTTCTTTTCGTGTTACAATTTTGAAAGTTTAATTTATGGCCATTAATGTTTAAAAAAAAATTTTTTGTATATTGATGAGCATAAACACATAAAATATGCAATATACTCGTACACATTGATTGACAACCGCGCTGTTGATACCATCATAATTCATTCTAATAAAAAAAAAAATTTAAAAAAATAAAAACTCTATGACACATTAAATATTACCGAAAGGGGTTTATAATATACGCGGATACGATACATAATAAATGCATATAATATGAATAATTCGAAATATGTAAAAGGATATAAACGCACCCATGTAATGGTCTTTAACACAATTTTCATCTTGTTTTTATATGCGATATGGTAACATAAATAATACCTAAAAGTCATCATCACTCAAAACATCAAAACTCATTTACAAAATAATAATAAAAAAAATAAATACTTAAATAAAATAAGGATAAAGAACAAAACCCTTTCGTATTTATATAATACATATTTTGATTCGTTTTTTATTAATATATATCCTTCGATATTCAAATGAACTTACGGAGATATGTAAGTATATATACTCGTATACTTTCACACGGTTGTGATCACAAATCAGATCGGAAGTTTCACTCAAGCGACGAACTTATGCGGGTACTGGACACGTGACCCGTCCATGAAAATTTTCTAAAAAAAAAAACTATGACTATATACAATGTAAATGTATGTAAATGAAGAAAAAGATGAAGAAGAATATTAGAACATTTTTTTTTTTATTCGTCGATTAATTACGTAGATCTGATTGCAACAATTTACAATAACAATATGAAAAGGGTAAAGGACATTTTTCATAATATAAATACAACAGAAGAAAATAAAATAAATTTCAAAACAAAAACCAAAAAGAAGAAAAATATGTGTTAGTCAAAACAAAACTATAGAAAAATTATCGGTGAACCAGGATAATTGTTT
Source organism: Villa cingulata (assembly GCA_951394055.1). Lineage (NCBI taxonomy): Eukaryota > Metazoa > Arthropoda > Insecta > Diptera > Bombyliidae > Villa > Villa cingulata. The sequence continues at coordinate 28,454,915 of OX596021.1, read as the reverse complement.
TGTAAAGCGGAAGCCAAAAAAAAAAAAAGAGTTAAATATGAGTTACAATTTTTTACGAATTAAATTGTAGAAGGGTTATATAGAAAAGAAATTGTTTATTTTATTTATGTTACATTATTAGTTATATTAAAAATATTGTTTTGAATAGTTTTTTTTTTAGTTATTTTCATAGTAATCATATTTACTACTGCAGCTACTAAAAAAAGGAAAAATAATAGTTAATAAATGGTGACAAAGCTATTTTCATATCTCGACCAATTATTTATGTAATTAATAGAAAATTATAGTTCAAACAATCAACAATATTCCAGGTTCAAATATGTCTACTTCAAACAAAAAATTCCGACTTCGATGATGGTTAAGTCTAGAATTGAATGGTAATCGAAATTTTTTACCGTGACTTTCATATTTATTTCAAAACCAGTCTATTCGAAATTAAATTCGAACGAAAACAAATAAAAATGAAATCAATTTTTATTAAATTTCAATTATTCACAATTTATCTGTGAGCTAATGGAAAATTTTCAAGTAGTAAAATGAATTTAAAATTTCACAGAATGCTCAACTTATATCCAAGACAGACGATGAGCATAATCTTTTCTAGGTGTCATTTGCTTCATAAAAATTGACAACATTTAACCGAAAATTATGATAGCGATAATGAAATTTAAAAAAGGCTCATTTCTAAAGGATTTAAATGTAAATATGTGAAATGATAAATCTCATTTGGAAAATGGACTTTGGCCAAATAGTAGAATAAATTAAAATTTGCCAATTTTCCAGAAATTTCAAAAATCAAGAATTTTATATTGTTGCTGATGTTCAAATACATCAACTTTTTAAAATCGATCATTTCCAAATATGATCATACTTATTTACCATAGTGTGTCTGGGTAAATAAGTAAATATCTAAATTTATGATTTGATTCGTTACACTTCTTATACAAAAATATTTGTATGTACATATTATGTATGTAGGGTAATCTCTGAATAACTTGACATATCTTTTACAAATTTTGACATTTAAATAGAACCAATAATATAAGAAATTATACAACTTATACATAAATAGAAATTCCTTAAATTTTATCACATATAATATTTACAATGAAATTTTATTTTACTCCTGTTTTACATACAAATATTAAACCATCAAACTTTTATAATTTTGCTTTAAGAAACTGTCATTCAAATGAGCATAATATATAATATCATATACGACGACACGGATACGAATAAATAGCTCTAAGAGATAAGTGACTTTGTTTATTGTTTTCCTTTCTAATATATATCTGCATAAAGAAATCATTTGTTTTGAATATTTTCCTTTCATTTTATTTTATATTATGTATATTTTTTTTTTCGTTCATCTTTTCGATTATCCCATTAACTTTACAATCGATCTCATTCTTATCATTATATTATGATTCTGTTTTTTTTTTTTTTATATCAAATAAAATTCTTGTTATTGAAAATTATGCAAAATAGCTGCTGTATGTTAAGTATGGTATATTCAACTCATCTCATCTCAAAATTCATTTTGCTTTTCTTTTTTTTTTCCTTATAAAATTTAAATAACTAGAGGGTGGAAAAAAAATAATAATAAATGTATAAAAGAGCATAAATACATACCAATACTGGTGTAACAAATATCTGAAAATAACTAAAATTATACGAGAATATGCATATTACTTTTTTCACTTTGCATATGGAAGTTTAGTTATCAGTGTTGGTAGTAGCAAGAGTATACTAATATGTACGAATAATGTATTGGGAAAAAAAAACAAAAAAAAATAAAAATTGTTCATGAGTTTTAAAAAAAAATTAAACAAAATGAAATAGATAAGTGAGTGACAGGAAGAAAAAATAATTTTATGAAAATAAAAAGAATCTCATCAAAAAAAATTATATGCAAAAAAATAAAAAAAAAAAAAATTTTTAAAAATAAAATAGAAAATAAATAAATGATAATAATAAAAACACTATATTCCTGAACAGATATCTATAGGAAAAAAAAACATACTCATATTTATCTACAAAATGTTTATGTCTGTGTAAAATTTTTAGTGTATAGATACTAATATTTATGTGTGCTATCTACAACTGGTAGTTTTTTGTAATCTGCATATTACATTTTCTTGTTCAAAGTTTTGATAAATTGATATTCATTTTTATATTTTGAACATAAGAAAAAAATATCTATCTACACAATCTACATGCATTCTTTATTTACATACACACATTTTTGTAATGTAGATACATCTATATCTGAATATCTAGGATATTATGAAAATGAAAAAATTATACAATTTTAAAAATTCAAAAATAGAAAAAAAAAATATATGAAATTGATATTTTTTTTTTTTTTGCTGGTAGAGAAAACTATTATAACTTTAATGTAACCAATACATTCTCATGTAGTCAAGACTGTAACTGATGTGATGTCTTAAAGCACTATAAATGCATGTATGTATAGTATGTACATATATATTTTCCTATAAGATATCCTAAACATATGCACTACAAACTTCTTTGTTATTCAAATTAAATTTTATGTTGGTAATTTATTTTGTTTGATTCGACACATTTATCAATTTCAACAAATACTTTTTGCATTTATGTACTATACATATATATATATGAGATCGCTCATCTAAAAACCATCATGTTATTTATGGTCGTCTCTATACTCAGACTTCAAATCTTACATTTAAATGAAAGAAAATTCCAGGCAAAAAAAAAACTTTAATCTTGTGAAGATGTTTGGATGTATAATAACTTTTTTCGACTCAAAATTTTCAGAGATTTAATGAGATCTTATAATCTAATTATGATTATTGTATCCGTATAACCGTATGTATAACGGTATAAGCTTATATGTACAAATAATGATAATTTAACGTAAAATAAATCAACTCCTTACTACAACTTTATACAATTTTCCATTTAATTTCATTTCTAAAGTGTGTACATTGCTGATTATATAATATCCTTATTCAAACACATATAGTACACGCATACATACATTCATTATTTTATTACATTTTCTAATAATTAGATTATCACAATAAAACCAGCTTTAACAGTGTGTGCGACATATGAATCAAACTGAAATGCATGCATACAATGTATACTGTATGATTGTATAAAATGTTATTCAAAAAATGTATATACATACATGTGCTTTTTAATTGAAGTGTACCAGGTGCCAAACAAAATTTTATTGTAGTTATTAAAACATTTTTATTGTTTACTAAACAGAAACATGCATAGAAACAAATTCTTTAAAACATTAGTATCCGTACATTTTAATGTTTGTCTCTTATGTTTTTTCATAAACTAAAAATAAAAAATGTCCAAAGGAATATAAAAATATTTTTATCGTATATGATACAGTGAAATAATTGTGAGTATGTAGGTATTATATTTTTGATGCCTATAATATTGTTTGCTGTAATTATTATCGCACTTATATTTTTTGAAACATTCTAGTAAAATTCATATTCACATACTATTATTCCAATTATTCCTTTTCATATTTCTACATATAATATATAAAGTCCGGAACATATGTTTAATTTTAAATTTTATGGCTTTTGATATTTGTTTTGTTGTCATTTTGAAGGCTTTATACTGTATATTATCCGATGATGACAGAACATTTTGTTTGTTATTAACTGCTTTAAATAATACATTTAATGGTATCAGCCATTTTACAGGAATTATACTTACATAATATGTATGTATTCTTTTATTTTGTAAATTTTGTGTACACGTTACGATATCTTTAAATAAAATCATAAATATGGGCAATTTTTATTTTAAATGACATTGGATTTTTTGTTAAGTTTTAGATAAAATCAGCATTTTTTAACCTTCTTCTTATTTCTTGTGTAATAAATTTTATATTTAAAAACTTATATGCTTATAGACGATGGACATTGACAAATAAATTACAAATTACAAAAAGGATATACGATATACCTACCTAATAAATTAATGAAATTAAGTGGTTTTCTGTTTTATGAACATAAAATTATTCAAAATGCTTTCCTCCACCACTACAAAAAAAAACGATCCGATGCATCAAACAGAAATCAATAATGATGTAATCAAATTAAGAAAGAATTTATAACACGTTTACATTATCGTATATAAAATCGTAAATAAATTTCAAAAATTAATATATAAAATAAGAGAGAGTATAATTAAGTTAATTATAACACAGGATACACGAAAAAAAGCCACCCAATTTACCACATGTAATTTATGAATTAATCCTGCACAAGCTTTTATCACAAATGTACACTCATATAATTTAAAAATAATTACAAAACACTTAAATTTTTCAAGTGTACTTCAAAAAAAAAAAAGGACTTCTGTGTAGATACATTCAAACAATATTTTTTGACACAAATGTCATAGAATTAATATGTTTTGGTTATGATATCCTGTAATTTAACAAAAATTATGTAATTATACATATGTATGTACACGAAAATTTAATTCTTATTATAATACAAACATTCATGTACAATAAATGGCAGAAATTTAAAATATTTTTATGATCCTTTTTCTGTAAGCTCTTTTATGATATTTAAAATTGAAACAAAAATACAAAATCAGAACAAAACTTACACACCTACATAATGTACGTTATACAGTTATTCAATTTTTGTATGTCTATATGTATAAACGTTTTGTTATTTAAATTTTAGTTAAAAATTTTACAATGAAAATGTAAATAATCAGACCTATTTTCAATTTCAACAACATGAATAATCCTTTGTAATTTGGCATAATCATGGTCATAACCGTAAAAGTTACGCCTCTCTCACTGTATTTGTGTATATCTGTAACAATAATTTTGTATATACACATTATACAGAAAATATTAAATTTTATGTGATGATATAGTTTACTTTCTTCCTTCTATTGTTTTTGTTGTATTTTTTGGTTTATTTTATTTTATTAGAATAAAGGGCTCAGATGTGCATTTTTGTCGAAAATTTGATTAAACATCATTTACTTGACGGTTACAATGCATAATTTCAATTAAAAGAATTTGAACTTAGTACCAATATCTTTATAGTATTTAGTTAAAATATAAATATCTATCTGTATGTATGAGTATGTACATTATGTAGGTACTATTTTATGCGATTTTATTTTTTTATTCTTAAGCTATTGTAGTTATTTAGTTCACCCTTTATTTTTGGTTTCAAAATGAAAAAAAAAAAGAAGAAGAAAATAAATGAAAAGCAAAACCTTAAATTAATAGAATTTCTATGATTTTTGGGTGGAATTCATATTATACGATATCCATAAAGTTTGAATATTTTCGAATATCAGTACATAATTTTTGCGAAATACATACATATATACATATGTACGTTATACGTATACTTAATGCACAATACTTAAATGTGTTACGGTAAGGGTGAAAAATTTTTCAATCTGCACTTTATGCGTCAACGTGTATCACGGTAAACCCTAATGTCAATCATTATCGTCAAAACGTTTGCATTTTGTATCAAATGGTAAGTAAAAGGGTTGGAAAGAGGTACTATAAATGCGTGAATGAGTGTGTGTGCAAGTGTGTTTATGTTTGTAAATATGTAAATACTATGTATTACTAAATCTACCATTATCTACATATTATACGAAATATAACAAAAAATAAAAATAAAAATAAACTACATTCAAGTAAACGCAAAATATAAATGCAAATTCTATATGATTGGATGATGGTGTTTGTATGAAAATATGTTTATGGATGAAATGACTTCTGTTCAAGGGAAATACAAGTGTTCTCATAAAATTCAGAATTCAATTTTTCGTATAATACAAAATATGGTACCGTTCAGAATAAAATTTAGATTCATACATACATTCATATATGTTCGTATGCATATCCGCTTCTTTCATAGGTTGGAATTGTTTACTAAAATCAGGCGCCACATCTCGGGGGCGCGAATAAAATCAGAATGAAAGTTTGATATCCGTTTTTTGAAAAATAATTTTACAAATCGCAGTAAAATAAATATTCTTTGCGAAACATTACTTTGTTTCTCTGTTTATACCCATATTTTACGTACATTGTTTTGCTTACAACTTACAACTTCCAATCAGTATGGCTACTTCTCTTTCTACTTCACAAATACGAGTATGAGGAAGAATTTCAAATTGAAACAACATCAGTGTATACGAGTGTATACAATGATACATGGTCATAAAACTCTTGAGAATTTGATAAGCAAAAAGAGAAGATGAAATAGAAGTAGATATACACATATAGACAAGCGAATAGTAGTTTCTCTTCTTATTTTCTGGTGTACTATATTGGGTACTGCTGGTACTGCACTGTAGTAGTTTAATAGTAAAGTTTTAACGTAGAGGGTGAAAAGTTTAGATGTGCACCGGGCGCTCAAGAGGCTAAGAATGGCGCTGTATGTATGCATTTATGTGTCTACAATTAGACATATATGTATGTACATATATTCATGTATTACGCATACTAAATACTATAATGTACGTAAAAGGCTTTTAAAACAGAAAATTGTAGGCTTTATTATCTACAGAAAAATATTATATGCAGTTTGTCGGTTATAAATGTAATTCACAACCGTAATTTTGAATTTTTTATTTTTAAAAAAAATATAATTTTTGTTTATTTTTATGATATCTCTGCGTGAATTCTCTAATTGACTTTGTATAGAATTTGTGATGTTTTTTTTTTTTATTTTATTTCATTTCATTTCACTTTACACTGTATTCTTTCTATATTGGTTTTGATAGAGGCTTTATTGGAGATTATTTACATACAACAGAAAAAAAAATGTCTGCTATATAGAAATGCGTATATGAAGAGTGGTACGGAATGTGTATGCATAAAATTTAAATGTCATACAAAGTACTATATGTGTAATAAAAACCGGAAAAATATGGATATTGAATTAAAATGGAGAAAGCAAAAATTGAAAAAAAAAAAAAATAAAATACCAAAAGTAATAATAAAAGGACTTTTAGGATTTCTGATGTAACATACATATTTTTAAATATATTTGACGATTGACGAGTTTTTGTATCTGCAACTAATGAAACATTGTTGCTTAGAAACACAAATTATATAAAAAGGGCGAACGAATAATAAAATACTGCAATAGATTAGAATTTTTTGCAAATTTTCGAAAATTCATGATAAAAAAAATGTATGCATTCAGTATGTTTAGATTTTATTAGCGCGGATATCAAATTAAGGATTTTTATTTGGATTTTATTATTGAAATTTCTATTTACTTTATACGTATGTATATGAGTGTATGTACAAATTTAACTTCTAAAAAAAGGACTGTAAGCGTGAAAGGATTTTTGAAATGTAATTGAGGAACATTGAAATTGTGGTATCTTGAACCACCTTAAACTTAAAGTGAATTCAAGTGGAATTTTGACCTTTATTTGAACTTTAATTATACTCGTATGTGTACACATGACACAAAACCACAAAATTACTAATAATAACCAAACTAGAAAAATAATTTACTTTTTTTGTCTTGTTCTTCTATTTATTTTGTAAATAAGAATTTGTGTGTACATTACCTTGATGTGTATACCTGATGAAATTACACAATCATACTTATTTAACCTTATTCTTCTTGTTTCGATCCAATTAATTACTCACACATTTTCGAAACAAAGGTGTAAACATTCATAATCACAATCATTTCATTCACATATTATGTGTATGTAAGTATACTCGTAGGTATGTAAGTACTCGTATTGTGTGTGTGCATAGGCATATAATATCATATCCAGTCAACATTATATCAAGAAGAAACATTGTATTATTAAACTTCTGTTAGACACGCAAACATATCCTTTTTCATATTATTTATACACGAATATAATGTACACATAATATCTTCTTGCGTATATACATATTATATTCTTGTCTGTTTGTTTACTTAAAGACATATATCGAAAAGTCTCTTCTAATTGGTATTGACATTGGCCATTGAGTATATTTATATTTTATTTACTATAAGATGCAATTATCATTTCTATATTATGTACTCGTATATGTAATGTACATTATTTGATTTTATTATGTTTACTCATTTAAGCAGAAATTTCATTTCTTCCTTTATAAATACGGTCAACATTAAACCCTCTCTTCATATTATAACTAAAGAATTATATCAAATCACTCCCATAAATTGTTTATAAATTTCCAAAAAAATGTAATATTTAATAATAATATAAAAAAAAAACTGAGGAAAACCAAAAAAAAAAAATTATATAAAGTTACAAACCTTGTGTTATACAAACTGATTAATGAAAATGAAATCACAAATTAATAATGTCGATATAATTTCAAGTTTATTGAAGTTTTCAAAATACTTTTTTTCTTTCGTTTTCTTCTTCTACAATTTATTTATTTATTTATTTTTTTTTTTTTCGATTCTATTATATTTATCTATTGTTACTATCCATTTAATTCATTTCTGCGTGAAAAATATTCACAAAAATGTGTTAAAACTGGACACATCCTATTTATCTCAATTAAATGTCACGTGCATTGTGCACGTGTTTCATCTAATGACCATACAAGAACAAATAAACGCAAGAGTGACCATTGATTTTACATCAATAATATATGTATGTATCTTTTATACGAATACAAGTATGCACTTATACAAGTTATATTTATGATTCTAAATGTCTGTTAGTCTGACAGAGGTGACCACAAATTTTCATTGTTAAATGCACTGCATATATTGTAACATTGTCTGTCTGTTTTCTGTTACCTATCTATCGTATAAATTCTACTACTTGTAAATTAATGAAAAAATTTCATTAGGATTTGTAATACGATTTTTGTCAAAAAATAAAAAGACACCCTGAAAATGAGTATAGAAAATAAAAGAAAAATCAATAAATGAAATGAATTTTTTGATACAAAAGGTTGTAATAATTGGCTTAAAAAATTTCCAAAATATTCCAAAATACAGACAAAGGTAGACAAATATGTCTGTGAAAACGCTAAGAATCCATATAAAAGTTTACGAGTACGAGTATATTTCCTCATTGTTATCATAAACAATTTCTATTTTGAAATATTAATTTTATTCATTGCTTTTTGCAACAATATCATTTATATTTTCGTGAAATTTTTCATTTCATTTTATGTTTTTTTTTTTTTATTTTCATAATCATAACGCAAAAGTGTAATAAAATTTTGATAAAATTTAATTGCATCTTTTCATTATCATGAAAAATTTTAATTTCAAAAAATTTTTAATAGACTTATAACAGTTAATATTTGTGAATCCGTATTCCGTATTATATTCCGTATTATATACGAATATAACAAAAGGCATAATCATAAAAATCAATCAGTAAAGAAACTTAAATCACTTAGATTCTTCTAAAAGTCATATTATATTCTCAACATTTTATTAATCGTCTTTATTGTAATCTTAAACCAACCAACATTAAACAAACATAATCTATTCATTCGTTCATTTTCATTCGACATACATATACAAATATATACTTGTATCTTGTATGTAATATCTGAATGTATGCATCATATAAAAGTACAATACTTTTATATGTGTATGTATGAATGAAATTCGAATGATAAAATGTCGTTCTAGTATCGTAAATATTAAGTATAATAAAAGTTAAAATCTTCACTGTATCTTAATCATCACGTAAAATCCTAGTATGATTGAATGTTGTATGATGTATGAATGAATAAATTCGTTCGTATCTTTGTCTATGTTACGTTTTGTATGAAATTAATATTATTATTTTTTTTCAGTTTTTTTGGGGCAATGACTTTCAGTTAGACATTTTTGTATATTTGAATGTTTAAATTTTTTTATGATTACACTGAATACACAGATACAAATATATGTACATGTATGTACTTTCAAGTTCTTTTCAACTAATTTTATTGTCCTCATTTCATTTAATTGTATAGATTGTTTACCTATACATATAAATATAAACACATATAATATTCGTCCAGTAATATAACATCTATACATCTACATACACACACAAGTATATAATAAAAATAACTTCTACAATAATAAAAATAAAAAATATTTTTGGACAAAAAATTTTTTAATGTTTCCACAATCAAGACAAAAATATACTCGTATAAAATGACAACAGGAAAAAGTAAAAATTTTTTATGTAATAAAATATACAAAAACCCAGCAACAATGTATCCGTACACAATACAATAATATGAGATGAGTATATGCACTCGTATTGTATACAACAAAATGCAAAAGAATTAAATATTTTATTGTAAGGATGTCAATATAATATATCAGACCAAAAATAATAATATGTACAAGAAACAAACAAAAACAAATAATAATATTTCGTTCTGGTTTTCTGAGTAAAATATCTTAACAACATAAAAATTCCATTGTATTCAGCATTGTTTCACATCAATAATCATATACATTGCACATATAGATGATACACATTTATATAAGTGTATAGTTTGTATTATAAAAATCCTAGAGAATATCATAAATTCATCCTTTAATGAATAATATACATTTTGTAGCTTCTGGCCCTTGTTTAAAATGTCCAATTTGTTTGCAAATCATCAGTAATTTTATCCAGGTTAGGTCAGTATTTTTCTATTGTTCCTATTCATTTTGTCAAAAAATAAAATAAAATAAGCAAAATATAACCAAACATAAAAATAAAAATTACAAAATTTTCATTATTACATAGACAGAATACATTTTATATAAATTTTATTTTATTCTCGTCAAAAATATGAATAACGTTCTAAACATTGTTGCTGGGAACAGGTCATTATTATATGAACTGAACTGCAGCGAAAATAAAAGATAGTTCACATATTCAATAGTTCACAATGTAGTAAGTATACATATATGTATATTATTTCATGAAAAAAGGGGGATAGAGAATTTTTTGATTTTTTGTTTTGTAGCTATTGTTGCAACATATCACATCACATACTTATTATATATTTTTTTCACAATCAAAATGTTTTACTATATTTACATTTTTATTTAAAGTAAAAAGGTAATAAAGTCAATTAATATCATAATAGATTTGAAACATTGTAAACTTTATTACACGACATAATGCTCGTAATAATAATAACATATACGAAAGAGAAATATTAAATTAAATATTATATTGCAAAGAATTATTATGATGAGTATGTGTACAGATATTATTATGATTGTGACTCTTTCATATCGATAATCCTATAATTTATATGCTGAAAAGTTGATCAATAAAATTTACTAGTTTATGCTTAATTTGGTTGATAAAGAAGGAATATACATACTCGTATATTTTTTTCTTATTCCTTCAAATTCTATTGTAATAACAAGGTAATATATTTTAACGGTTCCAGATGTAAGAATTGCGATATACGTGTATACTTTATTCTTAATATCGGTTAAGGTATATACATTATGTCGATATGAGAAAATTGCGTCTTTCAAAATGAACAAAAAAAATATATATATATATAAATAAAAATATGTAATGTAATAATAAATAAATGAACAAAAAGAAAAAAACTTGGTCTAGTTTTAAAAATAAATATCATTTTAAATGAATTCTTTTATTATAAAAATAAATATGCTCTGTCACTATTGTGTAAACATTGACAATTATATTTAGCCATAAAAGGATAATAAAAATGTAACAGAAAATGCTCAAGAAAATTCACAAACAATAAATGTTGCATTTTGTATTTTTTGTACAGGAACAACCGTGTCTAAGAATTTTTCTAAAAAAAAAAAAAAATGTAGAAAATCTGTAACGAATTTAAGAAGTAACTCAGGAAAACTTTTGAAGCGAATACAAACAAATTTTCTTAAAAAAAAAAAATGTGTACGTACCTATTAAATTTAATTTAATTGTTAACAAGTCATCCAAAGATTATTTTTACAATTATTTATAGAAGGATATACATATGTACATAAAAAAAAATTTCATTTAAGACCAAAAAAAAAAAAACTCCAATATTATTTTCAAAGATTTAGAAAAATTTTATGTGAAAATTCAAAAGTTTTCCGGAACTTCAGATAATTTGTTTTGTCTCAGTTACAAGTATGTATACCAACTATTACTACATTGCCATGTTGGAATCATTAGAACAACATACAGGAACAGGAACTTTTATGTGTTGCACACTACATTAAGTTTTAAAATTTTTTCAAAACTATACATACAGATACACATATAAACTTTTTTACAGGAATCTAAACATCCAAATATTTTCAAAAAAAAACAAGAAGGAACACAAAATTATGTACCTATACAATAATTTGAAATTCTATCCGGCATCAGAGAAAAAAACAACATTACGAAATTGATTAAATGCAACAATACGTGTTCGAAGCTCCAAAATAACCATAAAATTCTGATAAATCAATAGATAGATCAAAAATGTTAATTCACTTGTCCATTACATATAGATAATGTTTGTTACTGTTACGTTTTGTATTCGAAATTAGAATTTAATTTTGCACCTAATACAAACAAACTATTTAATTCTTGAATTAGAAGATTATTTATCAAACCGCTATCAATCATTTCAATTCTTTATAGTACATTATCTGTATGATTATTTGAAATGAATCTAAGATTAAATATATTATGTTATGTCCATCATACATTCATATATGTATATATACACCAGATGAATATATTATCATACATATAGAGTTGTACTTATGTACGTGCATGGACAAAAGTATCTATGTTTTCGGTAAATATACAATAGTTTAAATCAACCATCTATAAGATATTACATACATAAATGATGTTATGAGGTTGATCAACTTTTGTTTGTGCGTATAAATTCCCCTAAGAAAATTGATCGATTTTATTACATATGTACATATGGATTCATAATATATACTTACATATTCGTACATACATATTTATAAACTGATGAAAAATTACCGTCCATTATGGATGAGTTACGAATAAATAAAAGATAAAACCATTTCAAATATACCTATGTACATCCATATAATATTCCTATATTTCTTTATATTCCCTTGCGAACAATAACTTTGAATTTCATCTTTGAAAATAAAATAAAATATGGAGAAAAAAAAAATTTGAGAAAAAAATATAACGAATAGGTGATGTATTACCTTATTAAAGTACACTTATTGAATTTTATATAATATGGCATTTTGAAATAGTCCCATGAGGTTAACTGGACACAAGACATTTTGAATTAAACTAAAGCGAAAAAAAAATTGAAGAAGGTTCAAAGGCTCTTTATTTATAAACTGTAAGACTTTATACTGGCACTCATAAATAAACAATAAATCTAAGATATACTACCAAGCAAAGAACTCAAAATAGATAAAGAATAAAATGTGATATATGTATAATGTACGCGAGTTAATATTAATAAGAACGCATAAATATATTCTGTGATATTTTTAAACTTTCAGAGATAATCAAGTGAAATATATCGATATTTTTCAAATCTATGAATGGAATTTTTTCTGAATTTGAAATGAGTATTAGCCCCAAAAATAGCAAAATGGACATGCATTTAATTCAAGTTTCTAAAACCTCGAATATCAGAAATTCAATTTAATTATTTGATAAATTTTCGCAATGAATAATATGTCATGAACTATGCAATTTTTTGTAAAAGATTTTAAATGCATTTTAAATCTGATCTTATATATATATGTACTTACAAAAATTTACACAATTCTAAATCCCATACACTTAGATAGATTAGAAAATTTAATTTTTAATGAAAATTTCACTTTTATTCATTTTAATTAAAATACATTCAATAATTATTTAGTAGAAATTTCTATTCGTTGAAAGTTGCATTTAATTATTTTATCTGATTACTGTGTAACGTCTATGCATAATTAAAATTGAAGAAGAGCCTATCATATACATACCATGTACATGTACATAATATAAAATATGTACTCATATCCTTGTATATTAATACACTTATAAATTGGAATATATAGATAAAATCTAACTATAATATTAATGGATATATTATTTATACCATACGTATGTACGAGTATGTAGATACAATGTAAGTATGGAAAATCTAATTTCATGTAAAAGGGATTTTACAGTTAAATTTAATACTTTTATTATACAAGCCCTGTTGATATGAATTACTGAGATATTATTAAATGCCTACATCATCAGTCATTGTTGATAATTGCTAGCAACTTTGTAATAATGTATAATGTAGTAATATAAAACGAAATTCTATGCATATTGGAATTAGTACGATAAAACAGAATATAACATTAATTATTCAGCACCTATCAAATCTATAATAATATATAAGTATCTATATACATACGTATGTACGTATATATTTGTAATATATGAAAATAATACTAAGGTGTTCGAACATAAACTCTTATCACAAGACCCGAGGCAAATTGCTTTAGAATCAGATTACAAAAATGGCCTATATAATATATATGTGTATTGCACTACTGTATTGCACTCTATCTATCTATCAAACACATACTCGTATACATATATGCAAATCTATTTACAAAATTTCATATTATGTATTTACTTCATATACTCAAATATTCATGTAATGCATATTATATAGATGAATCGATTTACAAATGCATTTTAGATAATATTATTAGTTTTGAAATGCATCTAATGAGAGATAGATATTTGGCGACAAACTATACAATTTTATACAATACCATATAACCAAACCATATATAATAATATAATTCAGTTATATACGTTGATAAACAAAAATATTCCAATATTTCAAATACAAAGATTTATGCTTACGAGTAGTTATGCATACGATAACTATAAATGTATTGCTATAACTATTTACAAATGAATTACAAAACAACGACAACGATGACGACTACGACCACGACGACGACGACGTCAAATTAGATTTGCTTTGCTCGTCTATCAATTGGATCATATACGAGTAGTTGGTAAAAATGTATTTTTCACTAATGACGTAAATCCAATTGAATTGAATTCATAATCAGAATATTATAATCTATACGATAATGACAAAATCAATTAAAGACAAGTCAATCGTTTAGTTTTCTCTGTATACCAACCAATTCATAGTTAAGTATATGTACATGTGTGTGTGTGTGTGTGTGTAAAATGCATAAATACCACTGTACAATCGATTATACAAATATATATTATTAGTTACTATACCCGTAATTAAGGCATGAATCGATTAGGCATATCACATTCAAAAATCCCACAAATAAATGAGGATTATAACAAATAAAATGTACAAATCACTGAATTTTGTTAATTCGATCTCTTCAATTTTATTTTTATATTTCAATTAAAACGATCCAAATAAGAAAGGACGAAAATTATGTAAAAACAAACAAATAATGAAAACAACATCACATTTATCATATACACAAATGAAAATTACAACAAATTACGTATGCTTGGTAGCACTTAACTTCAACATGTTTTGCACGTGACCATAAATTTACAAATATCTATGAATTTTTCCAAAAAAAAAAAAAAAAAAAAAAAAATATACCGGAAAGAAAAGAAGAACTGTTTTTCACATGAAATGAAAAGTAAATTAAAAATAACCCACTATCCACACATCCTGACATCCACTACATTGCACACAAACAAATATGTATGTATATATGTACATATGTATGTACACAATTTGAATTTATTCAAACATTCATTTAATAGTTCTGTATAGGCTGTAGGTAATATAAATTGCCTGTTGAAAAACAAATCACAACCAAATATTTGTAAGTCGCTTTTTATTTTTAGATGCAATAGTATCGTAGTATGTACATTACATATATAGTATTATTACAAACAAAGGTCAATTTGAGGTTGATAGTTATATTAGTTGTTGGTAAACTGCACAACTATTATTATGTATATTATTATTATTGTTATTTATATATTATGTACATATAGAAGAGAATTACATATTCAAGAATAATAGCCTCAGGATATTTGAATGGTCTGTATCGAATTTGAAAAGTTTTGATGAGGTTTTTGTGGACATTTCACATGAATATAAAAATAAAAAAAAAAAAAATTATTTTACACATGAAAGATCATTGTGTGAAATTTTTGATTTTAATATCTGTATACCGAGAATGTATATACTGCTCGTAAATGATATTATTTTTGTTAATTGAGACACTATATTCGTCTCAATGTGATTCCTAATTTTTGAATTTCTAATTTTGAATAGTATAATGAAATACGAATTATGTTGTATTCCTTTAGCGCATTACATTACCCTATTTCCTAATACAACCATTAAATTCATAGTTATATAGGATTTGAAAATTCTAAGGGAGATTTTTTTTTTCTTTCAAATTTTCAAAACAATAGAAGTGTGCTAAATACAACTAGTTCAATATTAGATTTCGATCACTTTTAAGATTGACCAGTGAACTTTGAAAAAAGATGACGGCATGCAGCATAGTTGATTTCATGTCCTGTATGCAAAATGATAAAAAAAAAATATATTTTACTAAATTTTTTTTCCATTGATATATTTTATGCAAAAAAAAAAATTTGAAAAAAATAAAAAAATATTAATTGGTCTTTCATTTTATTTACAAGCAGTTTATATAATCAAACAAACTCATAAACTCTTAACCTTGCATCCGTAGACACTTCTAACTTTACAACAAAATCACATTACATAAGTGATTCATTTTTAAATTTGAATTTAATTTCATTTTAATTTTAACTAACTTTAATCCCTTGAACATGGTACTGTTGTTACCCTTGTTAATTCTAACACTATTTTTGACTTTTAAATTGTTCTAGATTTTGAATTGTGAATAAAAAAATTTCATTTTGATTTTACCTTCAATTAACCTAGAAATATACAGCACGTTTTCTCATCATTAATAAATGAAAATAAAAAATTGTTGTTTCAAAGGATATTAAAAATATTCAAAGAAAAAAAAACTATTCAGGTTAAGAGCTAATGTTATTGACTGACTGACTATATTGTATGTGCATTCATGGTTCCTTTTACCCTAAAGATTTTTTAATGACTATTTCAATTTTAATTATTATTATTTTTGTTTTTTTTTTTTTTTTTTCAGCGCAATAGTAAAAACATTTTTAAGAATATAATATCAATTTCATAGTTTACGAGTACATTTACAATACATATGTAATGTGGGAAAAATATTTTTACCTTCTCAGATAAAAACAGAACTTAATAATTGTACTTATACCATATCATGACTGTAAATATGTGTGTGCTTACAGTAGAGGTATCATTTAGAAATTTTATTTAACTTAAAAACGTAAGCAAAATTGACTGAATTGATACGACAAGTAATACTTAATCACGTTTTCCCACTTATCTTGTCCTAATTTTATTATGTTTCCCAAAAGGGGAATTAAATCTGTAATATTATACAACTATATAGTACATACATACATATCAACATGATTTTGAGTTCCTTTTTATTTTACTTTTACTTATCGTTATTTTGCTTTCAAATGTAAGTACATTTTTACAGATATTTTAAAAGCAACCAAGTGCAATCAATATGTCATTTTACAATTTGTGATCATACAAATTTGCTTTTTATTTTGTCAATATACATATACCAGCATGAAATTATATGATTTTTCGATTGCAATTCAGTAGTAATTCACCAACATTTGATGTAAGTAAGTACAAACACACGCATCTATAAGGACTAATGTATATAATTTCTTTTATATTTTATAAATATTTGTTATTGATTATATTAAAAATTACCAACACACTTACGTATTGTATGTAAATACGATTGAAAATAAACAAACAAACCTTAGAATATAAAATGTCCATAAATGTAATTTATATGCTGTGCTATTTACTCATTTACATAAAACTATACATGTATTTTTATGACGGTATGTATGTATGTGATTTTAAAATTAACTTTTACAAAAAATCAAATAATCAAATTGCAGTCTCATGAGACCATTCGACATCGAATATACTCGTAAAATATTTTTTTGAGAGTTCAATTTTTATGAAAAAAAAAATTTTTTTCTTTTTAACGAAAATACTTCTGTTCCATAAATTCCTTCTCCTTTTTGCAAATATTTTATTTTATTTTTAGTTTTGTTTACAATAAAATAAATGTATTTGATTTCTTAATGGATATGTAAGTATATAATCTTTAATCTACATACATACATAATATCACAGTAAAGTACATACTTTAAACAAGGAAAAAAATTTTGTAAAAGCTTTTCTTTATCATATTCTACCTACGTTATCATCATGTTCTTATTTCTCGATTTATTTATTGACAATTTATTTATAAATCATCATATGAGACAACAACAAAAAATTCTATTCCTTAAAAGAATGAAATATTCGTAAAATGGAAAAATTTTCTTAATAATTTTTCATTGCATATTTCAATTTTCTTGTACGGCTTCTTCAACTGAATCGAATTCGATTGAAAAAAAATAAATAAATATAACAGAATAGGTAAATAATCGTTTCAATTTTTACAGTATTTTCATTTTCAAAAGGATAATATAATGAAATCTAAATAAATTCAATCGACAAAAAAAAAATAATAAATTAAATATTCAATATTTTCTAACTTTGATGTTTTTTTGTAAATTTTTTAATAAAATTTTTTGTACTACTTGTATTATGATGATTTGAAATTATTATCTTCTTTTAAAGATCATGTGCTATTTATTGTGTTCATTCATATGTATTTATATTTTGTATTATTTAAAGAAATAAAATTAAAAAATTTTCATATTATATTTCTATTGACACAATGAACACAAAAGTAAGGATAGATGAGCATAATACACTGAAATGTACTTAAATCCTTTTACAATATCCATGTAAACTTAAAATTCTTTTTTTTTTTTCATTTCGCTTATTATATAATTATTAACTGTATGCTTTCTTCAGATAAAGGATAAATGTATATTGTAGTATTTTTTGTTATAAATTCAATTTGAATAATAATAATGATAATAATTATAATTAGATTGGTTGCATTATCTACCGTATAATCTGATTAATGTAATGTAAAATAATTTTCATGTATGACTAATCATTTTCTGAATATGATTCTAAATCAATAAATACTATACATGCATAAGTAAATGAGTAATTGAATAATTATTGTACGTAAATTCTGTTAATTCTAAGAGATATGTAATGTAATTTGTTGCACTTATATCAATAAAGTATTCAATGTAAATTTATTATACATAATACACGGATTATACCAGTTATAGTATCACATAAACTTAAGTAAATCGATAGACTTTACGAATTACAGGTAAGTAGGTTTTTGTATTTAGTATAGACGCAGAAGTGATTCCGCTAACTAAGTATATTCACCATTTCATCAGAATACATTCAGAAACGTTCGTCATATGTCTTTTGTTTGATTGTTTTATATATAATAAGAAGGATTATGTCCATATGGTTTTTTTTAAAAACTTTATCTTTTAAACATGATAAATCCTGTAAAAACAAATTCCGTCGTCTGATAGTGGTAACTCAAACATTGACCAAAAATAACCATAGCCTGGGTTATATTCCTGTGGATGTGACAAGTAAAAATAATTTTTATTATTTTTCAACTTTTACTGCCTCGCAAGTTTAGCCAGCTACAGCTTTGAATAAGTATCAGCTTCCTGGTACATAATATGATTAGTGTCTACTTAGCACTAAGTAACTAAAGTCTCAAGCTCTTTTCCATACAACTCTGAATTCTGCAATTGACATTAAGCTGTAAATGCAAGCAAGCGACTGAATTTCAATCATTTCAATCACTATAAGCCCAAGTGCAGATATTAACAGTCGCACAGGTATCACATGTTGCGCTATAAAGCAGAATAATGAATAAAATATAATTTTTAATAAAATTAAATTCTAATCGATTCTCATAAAATAAATTAAAAATCTATTTTCTTCAGATTATTTTTGATCTGAAAGGAAATCCAAAAAAAAAAAAAAAAAAAAAACAAAATTAAAGGAATGGAAAAGAATAAAACTTTTAATATAAATGTACTTATGATTTTCCTTTATTCTTGTAGGTTTGTTTTCTATATATATTTTTGTCTTTACATATTTGTAAAATATAATAATAATAATAATAACGGAAATATTTCAAAAGGACATACACACATTATTCATTTCATATTCGTATTATTTATAATTTTTTTTTGTCTTTCTTCAAAGGTACTCTCACTTGATTAATTTCTTTGTGGTTTTTCTGTTTACCGTTTTTTTTTTCTATTCTTTTTCATTTTTATAATTTTTCATATCTTTTACGTGGCTTTTTTCAATTTTCCGCCAATCTTACATACCACATACACAAACTACACTCGTATACTTATTAATATTACAATACATCTGATTATTATTATTATTAGGATATCTGTTTGCACACAAACAGTAAATTTTCTATCCATAAATACGTATATCAGAATCAACATAATCAACTGAAAATAATAGAAAAACGAATCAAAGAATTTTCTTGCCCGTCCCATTTTATTCATTTAAATTTAATACACACAAACATATGTGCATATATAAATATTATATACTACGCGAATTATATACGGATAATAATAATGAATCTACGCGGATTTCTGTTTTAAATATGTATATACTATATATGAGCATTATATATTTTCTATCAATTCTTGTATATTCTAATGAGAATATTGTACATATATATTTCGCGTTTCATTTATATAAATATACATGTATACGAATGTATACGTGTAATATATCGTGTGTTTTATCAACTTTTTACTTCATTTTTATATTATCAATGTTTCTATTGTATCCTGAATACAATATCGCGTATATAAACGCCCGTACTCTAATGTAAGTATGTATGAATGTTCACAAATATTCGAATCAAATAATAATATGCATAAGCCTGTGTACCTCTGACATCCCGACAATATATTCTTTGATCTTTCATTCATTCGTTTCTCATCCCTATAATATCTACATATATCCTGTATGTATTTATGTACTATGATGTCTATATGTTTTCAGTATATTGATACACGAAAACAATATACATACTTACATATTTGTGTGTTTTTCGTATTTAAACTTTAATGCAGTATAAAATCGTGGTTTGATTTTGTTAAAAGTACCGGATTTGCATTCATAAAAATTTTACTAATCATCATTATCATCGTCATCATCATCACTAAAGCTCGATTCATTTTTTGTTGATGTTGTTGCTGTTGTTGTTGTTTTCGATGTCGTTGTTGTCATTTTTGTATTTTCCTTTTAGTTATTGCGGTAGAATCGAATTATTTAGTGAAAAATTTCATTCATTAGTTTTTTTTTTGCTCATTTTTCATTTTTAAATAATTTTCTTTTTTACATATTTGTTTTTTTTTTTCATTTTTTATCGTATAATCACAACAGGGGGCAGACGTTTGCATGTCCTTTTTAAAGTTATTTATTTTATTTTTGTTGTACTCTGTACAGTATTAGTTGACAAATTGCCTTTATGTCTGGCGACATTGCAAAAGTAATTTTCACAAAATTCCTTTTTGACCTAGGTCATAATCTTTCTATTGTGCATATTATTACCACAGTATTATAAATTTTACTTGTACTTGTACACTAGTGTAATAAGTATTTTCGTTTTATTTATTTTTATGTAAGAATAAAGTGAGGTGTAAATATTTAATGATTCTACTTTACTATAGCCACTTCTAAAATATATTTCCATTTCAAATTTGCTTTCTTTTATTTCTTATTTATTTTTTTTAATTTTATTTTTGGTGAAATTTATTTTCAAGTAAACGAATATTCTTTTTATAATCTGATACCCACTCCTTACTATTTCGTGCAATTTCATGACAAAAAATTTTCATAAATAATTTCACAGAACATGTAACCGTATAATATGGTGGTTACTATTAAGTTTAGTTTACTATTCAAATCCTCTTTATGATTTTTTATTGCTGGAGACAGTTAATGACCTTTATTCCCATACAAATGAACTTCTGAATATCATATATAGATAGATGGTAGAGCTAATTTAAAATTGGATTTTGTGTTAAAGTCGTGTGAATTATATACGAAAATAAAAAACCTGAAAAATGCACTATAATCATAATTGGATTTTAATATATCTTTCTTTAATATACATTTTTTTTTAAAAGTTTTCTTTAAAATCAAAATTGTGGAAAACTGATAAATTCGAGTCTTTGTAAAACTTAAATGCAAATTGCAAGCTGTACATACAACTAAACCCAAATCAATAAACAATTCACTTTGTAAACGTAATCGTAAAAGAGGATAAAATATTATTCAGTATAATGTGGTATAATAGAGGTAATCAAGATATACTGAAAGCAGGACGGAATATACGCACAAGCAAAACAGGCAGCTGACTAGGACGGAAAATTCTAGAAGACGACAAATTGACTTAGTAACTTTTTATTAAAAAATGCAAAAAACTGTTCGTCAAAATTCAATGCCTTTTAGAAAAATATTTTGATTTTTTTATGGCATTGCGAATTAATATAAAGCAAGAACTTACACTACACTTCAGTAAAAAAGTAATAAAAATTATTATAGGAAAATATCATTGAACTTATCAAAAAATAAATAATATCAATCTTGCTTATAATATAGCTTGCTTCGATAGTATAGTATGTGTAGTGTTCTAGACATTATGTGTACTAATTTTGAATTTTCATTTCAAAAATTCGAATGATGCCTAGGATGCTTTATCATGAAATCCGCGACTGAGCACAATTATCAATTATATATGATACTTAGTGCACGTTAGTTTGTTTTTTTCATTGCACAATTGCAGTTTTTATACATAGCGGATTTGCAAACTTCGTTTCAATTAGATCGACAAAAATTTATAAATAAAAACCAAAAATCCAGAAAGACTGTGAGTTACTATAATGAGGTAATAAATTTAAAATTAAATAAAAAGAACCAAAACAAATGTTGATAATTGAATGTGAATGTATGATATCTATGTAAGCTTGTGTATATTTTTATTTTTATGTACATACATACATACATATATGAACTTTTTCATATTCTCAATAGTTCATTTGTCTTTGCTCTTTAGGGATTTATAGATCAAACATAATATTCATATCGTCATTGTTTCGACACCATCACTTTGACTTTTCAGTTGTAAAATTAATAACATAAAATGAGCAAGTATAACAAAATTTTAAACAAAAAAGGAATAACAATTTTTTTTTCTTCCTTTTATTTTTTGTAAAAATATCATTTTGAATTCATATATTTATGTGCATATTTTTTTTTTATTTTATCTTTAATGTGCTTTTTTTATTTAAATTTTGAATAGACATAATCATAAAAACCAAATTCGTGCATGTACAGAGAACATTTGAATTAATATTCTCTTTTTCAAATGAATTTAAAAAATAAAAAAATAAAACCAACTTGTAACATTTTTGATCCTTTCAAATCTTTTAATAATCCAATAACGCAAAGACTATAGGGCGGAAAAAATGTTATTTCTACAAAAGACTACTTACATATGTACATTATATTATAGTACAGTAAATATTTGAAAATTATTAATATACGAATAAATTTAGAGACAAAAAAAGTCTTTATCTTCCTTACAAAAAAAAATAAAAAAAAAAAATCTCACTGTATATATACGTATTAATTTACATATACATATGAACATGTTCATTTCGTCATCTGTATATATGCAGATATAAAACATTGCATAGGTAGTATCCATATAATAATAATTTATAATGATAATACATAAATATAATGTAAGTATGTATTATATAAAAAGAAAAGCAAAATATCTATTTACTCGTATAATAGAAAGGAACACATCATAACGACAAAATTATTTTTTATTCATGCATTAAATTTTCTGTTTACAGGGAAGAAGCCCTTTATAAATGTTGATACTATATATTTTTTTCATTTAATTTTTTTTTTTTATCTTTATTTTTTCATTTTTTTTTTTTTGTATTTTCTCGATAATCAAATTATTATTCGACGAATGCTTTTTATTGAGTTAGTCAACATCTGCAAGTATTCTCATATTTGTCAAATCAAAGGTAATTTGGTTTGCAAAAAACAAGAAGAAGAAAACAAAAACACTCTGAAAATGAAAAAAAGGAAAAATGAGGAAAACAAGGATGATAAAAATAAGAAGAAGAAAAATATATTTGCAGAAAAAATAAGCAAAAGCTTAAAAATGTATTTCCGTTTTGTGTATATTTTCATTGTACACAAATTTTTTGGGTTCATTCCCTAAATCTTTCTAATAAATATTAACATTTATATGTATGTACATATACGTACATGTATGTGTGCATAATTCATATTTTTGTTTTGTTATTGTTTTTATTTCTTTGGAGTAACATAAACACATTTTTATATCTTTTAATAACTTATATAAGGATAAAGCAATTTCGATTTTTTTTTCCTGTATGTGAGTATATGAATTTTTTTTTTTTTTTGTATGTATTAGAGTCCTTTTATATATTATTTAGTTTATTACATATCTCCTTTATGATCCTTAATTATGTATATGCATCAAAAGTAATTTATTTCAAAATTTATAGCTTTACATTCGCAATAAATTCATATTCGTATATTACATATCCCTTTATTATATGAGTGAATTTTGAATATCCTTACATAATATTTGATTAGAATTGAAACGAAAAAAAAAATCATCATCTTAGCTCTTCCTTTGTACGTTTATTTTTTATTTTTTTTTTAATTTATTCATTTCCTGTGTTCTAATGTGATTTGATGTGATCTTAACTTGTATAGGTAGCTTCAATTATTACTTATTTCGCAAGAAGTTACATTTTATCAATTCTGACTTCTGACATTAAAATTTACGAAGTAACGTATAGAAGTAAAATTGCATCAAGGTCTTTAATTTATCCCTTTTCACTATTTTTTTTATTTTATTTATCAAATGTTTAATGCAAAATTTTATCCAGTTAGAGAAACTACATTATTTAGATATTTTCTTCTACTATGTATTTAACATTTTAATTAAAGCAATTAGTATAACAATGATTCATCTGTATAATTTTCTTCTAAAGATAAAATAAGTTACAGCACAACTAACTAGAAAGAAAACTACACACAAAGAAACAGTAAATTAAACTTTTTATGCTATTAATTAAGAAGAAATTAAATTAAATAGAGCCAACCAGAAAGTGTTTAGAATTTTTAAAATTTTTATTTAATTCAATTTCCGGATAATGTAATAAAGATAATTTCTATACATTATTAATACTAATAATCACAAGCATATATCACAATTTTTTTCTGGTTCAAATAATTCATTTTCCCACTGTTTTACATACAAATATACATTATATTATGTAAACAACAGTTTTTCAAATAAATTCTATTTCCGCATAGCTTGAATTAATGAATTGATTTTAATGATAAAAATAAATATTAGGTTATATGTATACTCGTACATTCTATTAAACACTTAAAAATGCATTTAGAGGTTTGTTCAAAAAGAAAAAAAACAATTTTTTTTTTCTATCATTTTATTTCAATTAAATATAAAGTCAAATTTTTCGCATGAGTTACTTTTGAAAAATTTTTTTTCAAAGAAAAAAATATTGTTTTATAATACTATATTAAATATGATATGATGACTGACAAATTCTTATCATTTTTTAATCTTCTTTTTACATACACGAATTATATGTTATGCATGTATCTACAAAAATATAAAATATAAAGTTTTATAGTACAGGGTTATTTGCATTTTTAAGACCCTCATCTTTGACTTCTTATACTTGTATTTACATTCATGAAGTTGACTATTATGTGACACATTCATTCGAAAAATTCTCTAAAATATTTAAAAAAAAAAATAAATAAATAAAAGGAGTGATTGCAGAAGCCCACATCAATCAAAGAAAGGAAAAACTCATAATGATGTACATATTACCAAACATAAATACTTCACCGCCCAATAATTTATTCATTTCACAATAATTTGTATACACATAAACATGTACCAGTACTGTATGTACGTAGTGTAACAAATATCATATATAACATGAACACATACTCATATTATACTACTATATATACGAATATATGTACGGATATGACCTGAAAGGATTGTTCTAATCGAAATTATCCCGAATCCCTCTAATCATAACAAATGAGCAAGAAGTAAAAGTACAATACATATGCACTACTACTCTTTATTTGTGTAATATATGAAAATGAAACATGAGAAGACCTTTACAATCTGATATGATTAATTGATGACGTTGATCACGACACGTGAGATATACCCGCATATTATCCTCTAGTACATTTACGTACACATTATAATACTGCAAACGTATATGAATACTTACTGTATATAAAAACATGAATTATTGTTAGTTCTATTTGGTTCTTAATAGACTGAAAGTAATTATATGAAAAGCATTTACATATTTTCTAATTTATAATGTACAATCAGCAACTTTTTTATTCTTTCATTTTTATTCATTTTTAATATTATTTTTTTTTGTTTTTTTATTATATGAGTATAATACATTTTATATGTGTACGTGTTTGTACATAAATATACACACATTAGATACTAAATAATTATTATCTATACTTGAGTGAATAAATTCAGTCATGTGACGTGTAAAATTCTAACACTTTAAAATTCTTATGAAAAATGATCTATGATTCTATGCATCTACACATACATATATGAGCTATAACATTTTTCAAATTCTAACATTTCAAAAGATAACAAATAACCAAATTATGTATGATGTATGAAAGACCAAAAAAAACAACAAACGATGATAATTTTGGACAGAGAAATTAATTTCAATTTTTCATTTTTTACAATGAGTAAACACCTCCTTAAAATTTAAATTATTTTTGTATTCGTATTTAACTCATATTCGATTGTATTTTTATTTCCCACATTGTTTTCAGTTCAAATATTTTGATATGAAATGATGAGAATCTGTAATATCTTGTATAATGAAAAGTAAACAAGGTATGTACAAATGTTTGAAATTATTTTTGAATCTATCAGATCAGGATATTTGTTTGAAATCATATATATTGATTGAGATAATGATAACTTTTTCATTTCTCAAATAGACTTAAAAGAATCGATCAAGATCAAATATATAATCTAGTAGATATGTAGTAGGAGTAACCATCATATCGTAATCAATAATAATAAAATTACTTTTCATTCATGATCATATCTTTAAATCAAAAAAATTTTTTTTAAAATATTTTTCATGTAGTATCTTTAATATCGAAGTTATATGTTGTATCTTATTTGAAAAAAAAAAAAATCTATTATAACATACATATAAACGATGAGTCGTTAGTAATACGTTCATTATGTTATTATTATTTATATAAAGATCGAATCAACACATTCTGGGAAATACAATATGCACATATAGAAAATTTAATTACATAAAAATATTGTAATTGATATCAATTACAAACATATTAAATTAATAATTACAAAGAGCAATATTGTTATCCACATATGATTTTTTTCATATATATACATACATATTTATATTTATATTTTCCAAAATTAAATCGTCCACTAATTTATTTACGATGCATTCTGTTACACATTCAAAGAAAACAAACTAAAACTAAAATAAAATAAAAAAAATCGAAAATATTATTATTATTATTTATTATTATTTTCCTTTTTTTAAGGTTTATTATGTGCTGTAATCATAAACCAATTACATAAAAATTTCCTCTATATTATGTCCTTTTGTATACCTTATAAAATATAAAGTAACAGGAAAAAATACATATTTTCTCAATTTCATCAAAAAATTATATCAAAACATTAATAAAACATTACACGAGTAGTATGTATATTGTTATATGTTTCATGTGTACCTTTCAAAAAATTTATTTACGTACATTTTACACATATAGTACGATTATACTTACATATGTACATTATATACAAAATGTTTACATATATGTTTCCGTAATATAAGATAACGGTATCGAATTACAAACGTAATGACAAGAAGAAATTTGAAGACTTTTTTATTTTTACTTTTACTCTAACAATATCGAGAAAAAAAAAGAAAAAAAACCAAACTGAAAAAGAAGAGAAAGCGAAATGAAATGAAAAAAAAAATTGTGGTCAAATAAATTGGGCTAAGTGGCTGTCAAATCGGCATGCGATCTGATTCTAAATCATTATTATTATGGGGTGTAAGTGCGTATACACTCGTATATATGAATGTAATTTTTATTTTTTTTTTGTTTCTCATTCGATATATTTCCTTCATTTTTTACTAAAAAAAAAACACAGACAAACAGAAGAAAATTTTTTTTAAAATAAAAAAGCCCATCATGTGCTGTGTTATAGAAAACATCGCTTACGAATTTGTTGTTGAAACAGACATTTATTTACTACAACATTAAATAGCAGGTCCCTATATATCCTTCAAAACTTTATGTTTCCTTTTTTTATTCCAATCTTATTTTTTTTTTATATTCATCAGCCCATATGTTACCCACAATATGATATGTCAAAGTCATTTTTAAGATTTTCAAATTGATTTGATGTGATAACATCACATATAATAATAGTGATTATATTTTCTTTAGAAAAAAAATAACCCAAAATAATAATAAAAATTAAAAAAAAAGGACATATGCGTAAAGTTGTCAAGTACCGAAAAATTCAATCAAACAATATTTTTAATTTGATATACCATTTTAATTTGTTGTAAAAAAAAAAAAAAATAATTTTTCTATTTAATTTTTAAGTGTTACGAAATGTAATGAAAGTTAACCAAGTGGAATTATTTTTAAAGTGCTTTTTATAATTCACAATAATTTAAATAAAAATACATAAATTGCTACTAGTATACTACTATTACATTTATTTTATATTACAAAAAAGAAATTAAAATGAATCGAAATGATAGTGAAAAAATTTTCACCCCTTTTTATTGTCAACATGAACCCAAGAAAAAAGAAAATAGAAATAGAAATTTTTTTTATCAATGAAAATGTTCTCAAATTAGTGTGTATATTAGTGTAAATCAATCAGATATATAATGTATGTATACAATTGTAGTACGAGAATTATAATGTTTCCAATGATACTCTGGGGTGGTATAAATTTATTAAAATTATTTCTACATATTTTAAAATTTTTATTTATCTCTATACACTTTTAGCTTCTAGTTTAGGTTGGATTATAGGTAGTAAAGATGTAACTAGAGTATAGAATTGAAAGGGATCAGAGATTAACAACAACAACAACAACAACAGAACATTTTTTTATTAACATATTATTCCTGCTAAATGAAAAATCCTGTGGTTATAATCTTCTTTATTTTTACTAAATTTAATCGGAGTAAATTTAATGCATAAATTTTAGTTTTGTTTATTTCTCTTCTTTTTTTTTTTCATTTTAAATTGTTAACTTTTCAAGTGGTTGAAAATGGAATTAATAAATGGAGATTTGTGTATTTTAAATAAATATATATTCATATTCATAATATGTACATATTAATTTTTATTATTAATATTTTGATTCATTCAATCATATAATGCATACAGATGTGATCCTGAAATGGTTGATTCGATTGTGATGAAATGGTAATAAATGTACCTATTTTTCTTTCATTTGAATCTGCAACAGATAGAGTTACATATGGTTAAGTTAAACTATTTTATGCAAGGAGGATGTTTTTTATCCTCGAATAAAATTAGCTACAATTCAAAGAATTTGTTTAAACATTTTTATAACTGTGAGCATGATTGCAAGAAATCGATTTAAAAAAAAAAAAATTGTTTAATGATTCATGGGATAAATTACAAAGAATAATAATACTTGAACATCTTGATGTCGAAGATTATAATTAGCAGCACAATGATACACATTTGAAACTAAACGGAGTGGTTGGGGTATAATAAAAGTTGAAAATAAAATAATGAAAATTATTTCTCTTACATTTGATCGCAACTTGGAGACTCGACCAAAACTCTATCCTCTGAGCCACCAACAAATCTCTATACGAATTAAGATACTTACCAAAATGTTTTTTTTTTTTCAAGTTCGTCCAAATCATCGCTATAATCCTCATTGAATCCTCTCCACCTAAAAAGTATTTTTTTTTTCAATTTCCGTTTAATTCAAATTACAATAAAGCATGGTGTAACGAATTTATACATTCAAATTTAAAAATTCTGATTGAATCATTATAATAATAATTGATTTTTTAAATTAAAAATAATCATTAGCGAAGCATATCATTTTAAATATTTATGAGAGAATGAAAAATTCACGTTCATATATCAATATATCGGTTAAAATGTGGTTACAAAATTTTTTTTTTTTTTAATACGAATACAAATACAGGAGTCCAAAGAATAATTAATGAGTTCATACCAGATGAAATGCTTTTCACATTTTAAAATGACATGTAATGCGTCATATGTCGGAAACGATACGGCAGGCACGCGCCCTAAATCTGTAAAAAATTTTATACTATAAGAAAAAGGAAAATATGTATAGCATCATCGTGTTACTCGTGTAACATAAAATATTTAGAAAAATCTTATATAGATGGTATGATGATATATAACAAATGTATACGTTTATAATGTTACAAGAAAAATCATCAATCAACAACAAGAAATAGATAAGAGAACTTGATTGGCGGAAGTGTCAAGGATTCCATTTAAAACGACAACGACTACAACAACAACAACAACACAAACGAACACAAAAATAAAAATAAAAATAAATGAAACATTTTTATTTGTTATTAATAACAAAATACCACATTTAATTCGAATAAAAATAACCTGCTTCTAGCATGTTCGTATTGTAAGTAATTTCCCCTAAATTATTTATTTGCAATTTGAAAATTCTGATGAGATGTCAACGAGGCATACCATACTTCATTCATATAGGATACACTCATATAGCTATAACTATAACAGGATAGCTAGCCAGCTAATCAATTTATCAAACTGAACGTAAGTCATTTCCAGTCCACTGGTCAAAATATATCATCCCTAATCAATGATTTAATTTGTCTCAAGATTTTGGGTATAATAGAAAATGAAAAACCAACGAAAGAAAAAAAAAATATATGTAGTAGGTAATATCGAAAACATTTTTCTGCAATTAGCTTATTACGATTTTTTTCTACTTGAGTTAATATTTTTTATTTAAGGGTTGATATCTTTATAATACTTTTACTTGTATACATATATCTACCTTATGGCCGATTGTAAATAATTTTCTTCAACCGAAGTGACATTGTCTATATTTTTTTTTTTTTATCTGTTATAGAAATATGTAGTAAATTTATTCATTTCGTGTACATCTTGATAAAATTTTCTATACTCAGAGTTGTTTTATTGGGTCATTGAAGCAAGAAATTTTTATATAATTTTCATTATTAAATTACTTTTAATGGTAATTTGTTGAAGTAATTAGATTTTTAAATATATAATTTGATTAATCTTCATATAAATTAAGTGAATCTCTTGTGTATTTGTTTGATTTATTATATTTTCAATGAACTGCTGAAATGACATGAAAGTTTATAATGTAAATGTAACGATTATCTTTAGTTAACAGATGTAATCTTCACAACAAAACAAATTTTCAAGTATTTTATATTCAAAATTATTTTTAATAAATTTTATGGAAACCTATAAGCAATACATAGAAACTTTCATATTTTTTTTTTTTTACCACATATAAGAAGTTAAATTTATAGCGAGGACAATCAACAGGCAGCTTTGATGCTTTCATTTTACTTCAAGATTGAGAAAAATTTTTAAAAAAATAATAAAGTTAATGGTAAGGAATATTTAGAAATTTCAGGGATACGAATACTAAATAGGTAATAATTAAAGGTTAATATCTTAAAAAATTCGCTAAAGATAAGGATTAGTCGAATATAAAAATTACACAATCAATCTGTTCATTTCGAACAATTTTTTTTTATAAAGCAACAAATCGAAACATCGAACTGCTATCGAACAGGAATATAAGTATATTACATTGTTGTTAGCAACAAGTTCCTATAATAAGTAAATTAAATTCTCCAAATAAAACATGAATTCAATTTTAATTATTACCAAATACAAAATTAATTATAAATAATAAAAAATCTTCAACCAAAATTAAAAATTAACTCGTATATTAACTAAAAAAAAAAAAATTGAAAATAGTAAAAGTCATAAATTTTATTGCTTAAATTTCAGTTTTTATTTTTAAAAAAAAATTTATTTGATTTTGTAAAAATCAAAATTATTATTACAATTATTATTTTATTACAATTTATTTTTTTTTTTTTTTGTTTTTGTCACATATACAAAGGATTATAAATCATTCATTTACATACATATTACATATATCTACTCATTTATGTACAAGTAAGTACATAATGTGCTCTGTATCATATGACATGACGTTTTGATGTGATTACAATTATTTCATTCAATCAAAAATATTTCTCATTTATATATTTTTTTTTTCAATTATCAAATTATTTTTTAATGTTTCTATACAAATATAATTTTAATTTAATTTTAAATTCCAATTTTTTTTTTTTGTGCTCAAATATTTATTATTTTTTCAAAAAATCAAAAAAAAAAAAATATTTTCATATCAAAATTAAGTAAATATCATTTCATTTTCATTATTTAATTCGATTTGATTTTTCTTATGTTCCATTTTCAATTTTTCCATGGTCTTTGTTTTTTATTTTTGTAAAAAATAAGTTAATTGTTTGACAATAATTTCGAGTGTAGTACATACGTACATTTTACAATCGTGTTCAGACTATACATTTTACAATCGTTTTTTATTGTATAATTATCGATATTACAATGAATTCTAAATTATAGAATTTTTTTTTTTTTATTCTTTATAAAAGATTCATTTTCTTTAGCTTATCGTTGTAATTTTTAATTATACTGTGTTATGTAATTATTACAATATTTTCAATTATACATTTTTATTTATCCTTCATTATATAAAAGTTTGACAATAAATTGCAAAAATTGCAACAGTATCATTTTATAATTAGAATTTTCGTTATACTTTTAAGTATAATAATAATTAATATTAAAATTTATTTTCTCCTTTATATTTTGGTTCATTATTAATTAATTTTATTTATTTATTTATAAAAAAAACAAAAAAAGAAACACACAAACATTTTATGAAATTTAATTGAGGACATAATTAGTAGACGGATTAACATACAATAATAATAATAATAATAATAAATTTTTTGTTCTTTTTATGTTCTATAATATGTAATGTACCATTTTTGTATTAAAAACTATACATTTATGTTGAAGTTTAGTATTTTATATAGTTTGAAATCTTACAATTATAAATAGTTATAATATGTATAATGATAAAAAATATAATATTTAATTATATGTAATTTATAAGAGTAATTGTTGATTGAAAAAGAAAACACTTAGATAAGCATTATATATTTACAGGCAAAAGTGATTGATTATCAGTTGCTTAGCCACCGAAAACTACTTTATATATAAATATATGTAAGTAAGTATTTTATTATTTTATTTTATTTTTTTTTTTAATTTTTAACGTTCTTTTTATTTTTTTTCATTATGTAAATCACAAAACACTTTGATGGAGCTTTTCTTTTAGAACAAAAGAAGAAAAACCATTAAATTTTTTACTTATTTCGTTCACATCATATTTTTTTTTTTCATCTTTTTTTTTTTTTTTGGTATTTTCTTCTTCTTTTTCTTTTACTACATTTAATTCTTACAAAAAAGGAAAATAAATTTTTAATTATTAAAATATTTATGTTTCTTTCATTTTTCCATTTGGTTTGTACTCGAATGATATCCTTACGAAACCATTAGCTGATGTTACATTTTGTAGATAGTATTGTTTTAGAGCATCACAAAATGCTCGTATTATTAATTCCCATGAGTAACTGTTTTCAAATGTATGATAATTAACGGGAATATTTATATTTTTTACATTATTATATTTTTGTGCCAATTTCGTTTGATCAGGAATATAAAAAGGAACTGCCATTTTTTTTATTTAATTTTGTATTTTTTTTTTAATTTTTTTTCTTTAATTAATTATATTTTTTCTTCAAAATATTTAATTTATTTTTTAAGAGTTTATTATTATTTTAATTAAAATTAAAAAAAATTCAGCACTGCAAGAAGTCCAACCAAATCAAAATAAATAGTAAATGTAACACTTTATCACTTTGACAAAAATCAACAAGTCTTTATCAGTTTCTCTATATAATAATATCAAACTTTGAATACTCGTAAAAATATTTTTATTTCTAAATATTATAGATTATGTATTTGTATAAAATAAAAACGAAAAAAATTTTAATTTTCTTCTTCGATATTACAATTTGAATAAAATTTTTCGATAAAATGTTATCTATTTCCTTGTTCGTAATCAACTGAAATCAAAATCCTTGTGCAGTAACAAATATAAACTTTTTATTTAATCCCGTATACATACAAATTGTTGCTTAACATTATTTAACATGCTGTTCTGCTATGTAATTTAACTAACAATCAATTATATAATGTACACAATGTACCATATACACGCGGTATACTTACATTTTAATAAGGTAAAAATGTATGTAATAAAATCATATTAATCGCGAGGGGAGATAAATAAATAGTACAGACAATAATATAATATTATTTAAATGAATGCATTTTTTAGAATATCATCATATTATTTCTTGCAACATTTTAAGGGTTCTGTATACATAAATGTACGAATACAAAGTTTCCCCTTGATTTGGAGGGTTAAAATTGTATGTGAACCACAACCACGTTCAAAAATGCTACAAATGAACAATTTCCTAGTAAATAATATTTATATACAAAAGTAATGTATTATACATGATTATACATTATGCACACAACGCAAATAAAATTCTCCTTTTTATAAAACTTCTTTATATACTACATTGAATATAGTATTATCCATTTTGTTATACATTGGGTTTATATAAAAGGAAGTTAATTTGATTACCTTAATATAAAATTGTATTAGAGTTATTCATATTGTATGCTTTTCTTCTTTGTATTGTCGAATTTTCTTATATATCCTTTTTATATACATATATGTATGATACATTTTCCATATACGTACTTCCTTCTTTATGAACCATATGTAATATATTTATTTATATTTTTTATATAAGGAAAATTCAACAGGACATTATATATCTATTATATAGGCCTATTGATACATTTATACATTTGAATTTATATTGTGATAGAGGCGGAGTTATTTAGATATATTGCCAAAAAATTATTATGGTCCGTCCCAATTCTAAGTTAAATTCATCCAATTACAATGAATAAAATTATTATCCAGGAAGTATATCGAAGTATATCCTACGACGTATTCATACAAATAAAATTGAATTAAAAAAAATATATTACACGTATATATAGGAAATGAATACCACTGTTATTTGGGCTTGATATTTCCAAGACAAACCAACACCATTCATCTTGTTTTTTTTTTCATTTATTTCAGTTGATTTGATATTCTGTGTGTTATTAACAATGAGCTAAGTTTTTTTTTTAAAATTAATTATTGTAATTGATAATTTTATTGTGACAAAAAAATATAAAAAATTTGAGAAACATAAATCACGATCATAAAATATTATTTCGACAAAATTCAAATTATGTAATTAAAAAATGTATGCAAAATAATTCTTATACTGAAAGTATCAATGAAATGAAATAAATTTCAGGAAGTGTTGTACTGTGATCGATCTTAAAATAATCCATAATTATTTTGATTTGAAATTAAATCACTTTTATCAATTTGTATTTTTTTGAATTATTTTTATTTTATTTTATTTTCGTTTTTATGAATAAATTGTTAATTATTAAACTTTTTTTATAATTAGATAATGATCAGATTTAATTCTTGTACAAAATGAGTTTCTCAAATTTGAATTATCTAAGTTTTTCACGATAATGTAACAGTGAAATAGACATTTTAAAATTTTTTATTTTAGTTTAACAAATATAATTTTATATTTGCGATAAATTTTGAAGAAGAGAATGTTACTTAGTAGTTATAAGAGATCAGAGAAATATGTATTTATTTATTGTGAAATTACTCATTATTCAAATAGTTGTGTTCTTGTATTTTAAAATGTATATTTTCTGATTTACATTATTGTAATTGATGAAAGCACAATATTCATAATGCTAAGAATGTTTGATAATTAACATTCTATGTGATAAAAAAATGCATTTAATCTGCACAAGGAGACTATTAAAATAAATTCTGTGCATTAAAAATCTTTTATTTTGCAGTGGAACTTCTGTAAATCAAAATTCAAAGGAAATGCAAATAAATTGCAGTTATAGAGTTTACTAAAAAAAAAAATGTTTGAAATCATTCTAATTTATACTACTTAAATGTAAAAATTTTCTTATAAAAATTTATAAAATTCCACGATCCTATAGAAATGAAAATTTTAATAATCAAAATATTTTATTTTTATAAATGTTCTAGGCTATACAACTGCAATTTTATAATAAATATTCCATCATTCTCATTTTGTTATGAAATTTTAGAATAAATTAATAAATTATTATCGAAAATAGCACAACATGAAAGAATGAAAGGATATGTATGTATATACTCGATGTATAAAATAAAAGTGATCAAAATCTTCAAACTAGAATCAAAAAATAAAAAGAATATTCCAAAGGCATGAAAAGAAATTCTTGGAGAATATACACTATGTTCACCATTTTGTGTTTTTCACTCACCATTTTTAATTATCATTAAATTTTGGAAAAAATAGTGAAAATACAAATAATTAAACATGTGAATTGTATTGAATAGATTTTAAAATATTAAACTATTATCTTTCATATTTTGTCTAAAGTATACAAGGAAAAAGTTTTTTATTAATTCATTTCATTATTGGTGGGTGTCCAAGGCTTATGACGCGTCAAATATTGCCTCTCCAAGCAAAAGCCAACCTCTGCCTTCTCGCGGCAGAACTCAGTTATCACAGAAGAGGCAATGGCGACCAAGCGTTAGGTGGGATAACCTTGCCCTAGTCTAGGTTCTTAGGAGGAAATGTCTAAAAACCGAAACAAGCAGTAAAAAGCAGGCTTGGAGGCTTTTTACCTGCAATAACAATAACAGCGGGGCCAACAGCATCTGTAGCACCATCAATTTCGTCAATAACACCATCAACAAAATAGCAGCCCTACCACTAAAACTTTGGAGTTTTGGGCTAATAACTCATTACTCCGAGATAATAAATATTAAAATGTTTACAAGAGGAGAAAACAGATCCTATGTGGACAGCCTATGTTCTTAAAAGAATTTGGCCTTATATTAAATAAAAATTTGATTAATATTGTACATTTTTAAAAAGAAAATTTTCTGATAAAATATGATAAAATAATTATTTATTTATAAATTCTTATTCTTATTTTTATTTTCGACTATACTTCTTTCAATTATTTCATACCACAATTGCAAATAAAATGTTCTATGTGTAAATTGGAGATATAATGGTATTTAATTTTAAAACTAGTCATTTTGAGCATCTTTTGTCTATAAAAAGTTGTTACAACACAATATACATATGTATGTACTTCGCAGTTCTAATTAATGATAAACATTTGAAATAAAATAACATTAAGCATTATGAAATAGAATTTAAATTTGAACGAATATTTTATCCATACAAAATAGATTCATACATTTTACTAGAATTGTAAGGATAATTATGTTTTGAATATAAGAAACAACAAACATTATAATAACTCCAGTAGGTATATAAAAAATTTTCCACATTTTTTCCAACAAAAGTAGGAAATAAATAAACAGCAAAGAAGTTATTGAAAATTTTGAAAATTTAATTTTTGAATTTTTTTGAAATTTTCTTAACATAAATCAACATAAAATCATTCAATTATTTACTTAAGAGTATATTTTTCTTATTTTTCATTATACAAATGAACATTTTTGTAATAATAATTATATTTACTTTGAAATATAAAAATATTCGATCTCTAAGTAAAAGAAACATTTATAATATTATTCAAATGATGGGCGTAATTTGAATTTTAGGAACCAAAAAAAATGTCATACATAAATAGAAATACTACTTTTATAAGAATAAATTGTACATAGTAACCACGCCTGTACTGAATTTTGCGACGGCCTTTCATCATATATGTATGTATCTATTGATTCTATATTATGTATATGTTTGAAATACGAATATTAGCATGATTCTAAATTATTGTAAAATTAATTTTTGAAACTTATTTTTTAATTTACTTTTAATTACATATTCTGAACAATTTGAGTTATTGAAAATTTTTTGAAATAATATTCATTGTAATATGAAAATGAATTAATTAATTTTTAAAATTTTTAACTTTTATAAAATTTAACCAAAATTGGAATTGTTAAATTTTAGACACTTGTAACAAATCGATCACAATTTTCACAATTAATACACCAATTATTTATTCTATCTAACATTTTGTATTAATTCACGTTAAATTCAATTTAATGATTTATTTAATTTTTCATATTTTCAAAAATACTTTAACGACAATAATTGACTTTATATGGCTAAAATAAAAGTAAATTAAAATATTTACAAAATCTGTTGAGGAAATGTGGCAATTCTTTTCTTGGAATTAGTCAAAATTTTCCAGATCAACATTTCATATGTAATGTGCTATGGAAAGCGTAAGTATTTTCTATAAAAAAAATGTTTTTTAGTTTTATCTTATAATATTTGAAATTTTTATTCATATAAGTAGTAATTGAGTCAGGCTTAAAGCCATTAAATGGGTGTTGTGAATATTATTCAGAGTCAGAGATCAAAAATAAAAATAATTTACTAAAAAATAAATTCATTTCACATCACATAAATATTCAAATGATTTTATAAAATTATAAGATGTAATTAATTTTTATTTTTGAGAAAACAAATAGAAAAACATAACATCACAAATTCTAATTCAATTATCCTTTTTCGTATTTTCATTCTTATTACAATTTCGCTCAAATAAAATTTATCAAATTTCCTCTGTCTCAAACATTTTTATTATATTTCCTATTTACAATTTTCATTTATTACTTTTCATTATTTACTTTCTCGTGCCTCCTGTATATAATTTACCTACGTTACAAAAAAAAATATATATTTATTCCGGTAATATTATGTAACACAAATATCCTTATATAAAACAAATAATAGGAGAAATTATAATTTATATAAAAGTAAACGGTAAATAATGTAAAAAAATAAAAAGGGGAAATAAAACAAACACCCCATTCGCATTAAGGGAAATTCTCCTATTTTTGCACGAAAGAGAATATATTCATTGTATATGTTGATAAGCTGAATGAAGCTCATGATTATGTTTATCATGACTTACATTTATAGACGCTAGCAATACTTATGTATTTGTAAATTTATTGCTCAATAAAAGCACACGATTATGAATGTATATGTAAATGCATAAACATCTGCACTGTATTGCACTGTATCACTGTATTTTATCCATTAAAATTGATGACTAATACGTCAAGTACTTACTTTACTTGACTGTTGCTGTTGTTGATTCAATTCAAATATCGAAACAAAACGAAAAAAAATACTACAGCGCTTTGTTTATGAGTATCTAAATATTCCAAGCGTAAACTGTTGCTACTTTTTTTTTTCTGTTGAATTGAAAAGAAATGCCGGATAATGTCTGCAATTCAAAGTTTTAAAAAAAAATAGATTTTATGCCTTTTCGATTTTCTTGAAATTAACATCAGTTAAAACAAAATAATTATGAGATCTTTACATTTGCAAAAAACAAATGACATACAAATATACCACATGCTAAGACCTACCACCATTTATCACTAAGTGACTGAAAAAATGATTCTGTGAAAACCAAACCACTGAAAATTCTGTAGAAATAAATTGTAAATTTTAAAAATTGGAAACCTTTTTTTTTATGAGTGAAAGCTCTAATAAATTAATTTATCAATTTTATTAATTACATTCTAATCTCCTCTGTGTTTTACAAAAAAAAGAAAATAATTTTTCCCTTACTTCTTAAGAAAATACCACACAACAAGTAATTAATTGGCTTCTTTAAAACCTTTCCCAATAATTTCCATTCAAAATTACCATATTTATGTGAGGTATACATCAACGTTAATACATATTTCTTCCTTCCCACAATTCCACGTGTTCTGGCATTTCTTCCTTCAAACTCAAACTACACCATTGACCGTGTACCGAACTTAATGTTCGAATGTATGTAAATATTTATTCGATCGATATTTATAAATAAAAAACTATAGAAAAAAAAAATAAATTTTCCAGAAAAAAGCCAAAAAAATATAAATAAATAACGATATTTTAGAAAGAAAAATGAAATCAACCTGTAATAAATAATTTATCGGGAACTTAAACAAAGAAGAAAAATGTTACCATTTATATAACAAAACAAGAAAAAAAAATTTCCATAAAAAATTGGGAGCTGGGAAAAAAAATTTATAACAAAGGCGACCTTGGTAACTTAAAATGCTTCATATACTCTCTACGAGCACACAATATAAGTTTGAAAATAAAAATAAATTAAATAAATTAATTCAAATAATGAGCAAAAATATAAAATAAAATACTACACAACACAAACCAGAGTGTACATACGTATATACATATATGCAGTTAAAAAAATGTTGGATAAAAAACAAATAAACACAACGAATACATTTGCGCAAAATGAAAGACAGTTAGTTAGTCATCGTTTTCGCTACAGTTAATATATCCTGTAGTCCTGTAGTTACATACATTTATATACATATGTATGTAGATTGTATGTACACATAATGTACTTTTTGTATGCGATGATGTATACGGGAATGCAATATAAACGTGGCTCCAAACTTTCTTGAAATCCTTGATATTAGTGAAATTTATATGTTCGTATGTACTTATATATCTTTATTTATGTATAGATATTTTATGAATGGTGATAATATCATAGTTACATAAATATACATATGCACATATACATACAATATAATAACGTCCTTGGCAATTGTAAAATAACAAAATGAATGAAAATCCATTTCGGGTAAAAATATTTTATCGTTTCACAATATGTCATATATAAATCACACCTTTATCTGTATTTTTGTATGTAACAATTTTATGTTATAAATTGAAATGATATATACTTTTTGGTAACTACATACGTACATAAATATATGTACATATGTATGTACATATATAAACAGACAAACATTTATAAAAACGCCCTCTATATGTCCCTTTACGATTATCAAAATCTGAAAAAATAAAAATATATCTATACTATAAATATTGTTTTCTTTTTATATTCTTATTATTTTCTTCTGTATATTGTTGTATGTACACACTCGTATACATACACTTACATACATACATATGTATATTCGCGTGCACTTTTGGTTTGTACAATGTATATGTACACTCGCTGTATACTTTACAGACTATAAAGACTGAGAAAAATGAAGTATGTTCACTATCATTATGTGAAAGAAAATCTTTAAATTTATACTTATATTTTATATATTATACGTATACTCATCCTCTGGAATGAGCTTAAAAAAATATCTGTGTATAATATTTTTACAATCATACTCGTACACTTGCACTTACATTTACTTACGCATATACTTAAAGAAAGTTTATATACATTACATAAATTTGTTATATCCATTGCAGTTACGTTTTCTTTGCTGATTTTTTTTTTTTTTTTGTATTTTTGTTTTTATATCCTGGAGCTATTGGTAAATTTATGATTATTTTTTTTTCTAATGTAAATAGTAGATATATGTACAATACAAACATAATGCATATATACATACTACAGAATCTTTGGAAAAATTGAAATTATGGTATAGAGAACTCTATAAAAAAAATTTAATAAAATTTACGTACATACATATATACTTATATTCAAGGAAAAGTAAAAACATCGATTTCGAACATTAAAATGTCGTATACCACTTACTGTACAAATTCTTATAATCCTAATACATACTTACATACAAGTGTATGTATGTACTTACACTATTATAATGACAATATAAAAAATATAGGGTGTGGAATATATCACAATAATGCACATTATGAACATTTCGCATACGTATATATATGCGTACATTATATTGTAATGTCATCTAAATATATGTATCCACTCCTGAAAATTATGAAATATATTATACAAATAACATACATCTTTCTTTTCTTGAACAACAATAATAATAATAATAATAATAATTATTAGGTATCTTACTCGTAAGACATTTATTGCCATCGAAAAAGATTTGTGATGTTGAAATAAGCTCCCTCCATCATACTCGTATACGTACATATAAATTTTCCTTTTCATTATTTTATTTTTTAGTTTTTCGTTTTTCATTTTGATAAATTTTTTTATTTTCTTTTGTTTGTTCAGTGGTTTTTCTTTTTATTTTTCATTGATGCTAGCAAACGCTTTTACATGCATAATGTTTCAGTTCGTCTACCTAAATCAATAAAAAAAATAAAACGAAAACATAAAGACAAGGAATAATGTGAAATAACGACATGAAATCAATTACTATACATGAAACAAAATTATCGTTATTATCCTTTGGCATCAGTTATACATTTTAGTGTTATATAACAAATATCTACCACCTAATACTATTGATTACTCCATTGAATAATCACAGGACTATCTTTAGATCAGGATTTCTCTTCAACATGAATTCATTTTCATTGATATTTCATCAATTATTTGCACTCAAATCTGTAACACTTTTACGCATTTTCTACATTAATAGGTATGTACATTCATTCATTCATTGTGAATTTTCCGATGAGGATAAATT
Source organism: Villa cingulata (assembly GCA_951394055.1). NCBI lineage: Eukaryota > Metazoa > Arthropoda > Insecta > Diptera > Bombyliidae > Villa > Villa cingulata. Next base: position 28,411,863 of record OX596021.1, on the reverse strand, counting down.
ACATACTTTGGAATGTACAGAAATTTTTATTTTCATTTGAAATTCTTAAATAATTTTTTTTTTTGATTTCTTCCTAAACATGTACCCACATTCCCCTCATTCTCCTTTACATATAAGAAATATCAATTTATTATTAAAATTTTAAATAAATTAAAAAAAAAAAAGTTCAATTCATCCAATAAAAAAATATTAAAAAAGGATAATAAAAACTGCGTTTTTTGTTTTTTTATATTCCTTTAAACATTTATTTTTACTTTTTTTTCAAACAATTTTTTTTATTTTTCGATTTTTTTCTTTTACAGAAATAAATTTTGAAATTATTGAAAGTTTAATATATCTCCAATAGATTTATAACAACAACAAAATTTTATATTTAGAAGCTGTAAAATTGTTTGAATTGTTTTTACTCAAAAATGGTTAAAGACTATTTATGCGTACAAAATATTTTTCTTCGTGCATAGTTCAAATGAATATGAAATGGGTAATAAAGTTGTAATTTAATGCATATGCATGTGTATGTAGACAACATAAAATAAAAATTATATATTTTACTGATAAAAAAAAAAATTTTATTTTTGTTCGTATTTTTGATTCACTCCTCCTCGTATTTTATTTCTCCTTCATTTTCCTACAATTTTGTTTTTGTATTCCTTTCAATTTTATTTCTTGTATTATAAAATCGAACCGTCTTGTATATGAATGTACTGATACACTCGTGCGTAGGTATAATACCTATTTATCTGTATAAAATAATAAGATAATTTCAAATGAATGAAATTGAGCAAAAAAAAGAATGTTCTCATATACATATACCATACCAACCATCATTACGTATGTATACTATAATCAAATTTATAGTATCAATTTTTACCAAAATAAAAGATACACTTATATGGATATAAATTTTTTTCTTCGATCGGTGTAAAGAAAAGATTTTTATTAAAGTCTTCATATATTACACGAGTATTATATGAAACGGATAAATAAATAAATAAAAATATAAAAACTGAATAAAAATACTATAGATATATACATTTACAGGATATTATAACATTATTGTGAGGGCTGTTGATTTTTATGTGTCAATCCATTTTTGTATTTTTGTGATCTCCATCAAATCCAATACATGAAAATGTGTATAGTGTACGAGTATAGTATAGAATATGTTCACACATGAGTATATATTTATATCAAATGACTATGATAAATGAAAATAGATGGATGGATCGATGAATATGTATTTATACGTATTTATATATGAAAGAACATTGACAAATATGATACACACATTAAATTCTAAAAGTGAATATTCACAACCCTCGAAAATTACTTACATTTTTTTATCCAGGAAGATATAAAAATGAATTCATATCTCGTCATATCCTTATTTTCAACTATGTATATGACATTCATTCATATATTATGTATGTGCATATTTATGTACATGAACGTCTGTCTTCTGTCGTATACTTAACACATTGAAAACTATTTATGACATTTTTCTTAAATACATATATGTACATATATTCTTAAATTTCTGTGTATGAATGCAAAATATTACACTTTTTATTTATGTATGTATGTGTTATTTATTATGTTAGTACACACATATATAAATATATTATTTCAAATTACTTGATTATCTAAAAGTTGAATTTACGATATTTTCACTATATATTCAATTGTCAGCATATTTTATTAAAAGCATCAGCTTGAAATTTGCGAGTTACGGAAATCGAAATTACCGAACCAAGATGCATTCATTCATTCATTCATTCATATACTTACATATTATTATCAATGTATACTTTGAATTTTTTTTTTTATATTTTTTTTTTTTTATTTTTATTATACTGTATAGCATTAGATTACTAAATAAAAAAATTACATTTGTATTGTCAAATAAAATGTATCCACCGTAAATTATATCCATATGTTGTATTCTATTTATATGTTGTCTGAGTACATTTTGTATTTGATTCTTAAGGTCGTAAGTTCATTCCACCCCACAAAAATTTTCATCTTCTTTTCTTTTTTTTATTGTCAATTTTTTGATGAGCTGAAAATAAAATTTAAATATTCACACATACTCTTATATACGAATTGCAAACGTAATTTGAATATTAATGAACTTATGTACCTACATGCGAACATTTCAAAATATACGTTATAAAATATTTTATTTGGTGATTGTAAAAAATCTAAATTATCTTAATTACAAGTAGCACATACATACATTGAAAATAAAATTCTTTAACCTTGAGAGAACAAAAATGTAAGCAATAATTCAAATGAAAAACTTATAAATGATTACGTATGTAATTCCCGATATACATACATAATACATAAACCAACTGTACATAACTGTATATATGTACATAACATCATGGCAATGTCCAAATATATCCTGAACATATAATTTATTTACACATAAAATATTCACATGAATTTTCATTGTCTTGTGGAATGAAATGAGAATAATTTATATGTTACAATTTGACATTTCAAAACGTTAAACTTTAAGATAAAATGGATAAAATGAAATTATTTTACAAATCAATTTGTTTTATCCTTTTTTTTTTTGATTTACTTTTAAATTTTGAATTCGATAATAAAAACCAAAAATTTTAATAAATTTTAAATCCAAATTAAATAATCAAATAAATTTAAAGAACATTGAATTAATTTCTTACCTTTCGTTTACGTAGATTACGAAATTTCGTATTTAATTACGAACAGACAAACGAAAGTCCATGGATCGATCCTCTTACATGACTAAATCTTAAAGAAGTTTTCTTGAATATGCATACATATACTCTTAATGATCGAGGTAAAAAATTAAAGAAAACAATTTTCAATAATCTCTTTGTATAAATTCATTTCATGTCCTGTAGAATATTAATTTCTATACGTGACGTAAATAAACTTAAAAATATATTTTTATTATTTTTTATATCTTTGATTTTTCCACAAAGACATTAAAGATATTGTTCAAAAACTTACATATTTCTTTTTTATTTTAAAAACTGTTTCCAGACAAAAAGTGAACTAAATACATATACTATTATATGAAAAATTCATATTTCAAAATTAATGTGGTACAGAAGAGTCGTATACCAGTAACATGATAAAGTTAAGCAATTACATTTTTCGGATGACTTAATATTTTATTTATTATGTAAAATTTTAATTAGCACATATGTAAGTATATGTATAGGAGGATTATGTGTTTTGTGCAGAAAAAGTAAAAAATACTCTTGTATACATAAAAATTGAAAAAGTTTACGAAAGTAATAAAAAAAAATTAATCTTTGGTGATAATTAGAAGTTTTACAAAAATTAATATTTTTCAAATACTTAATAAAAGTCAAATGGATTGATAAATTTGAAAATTTATGCGTATCTACATTTAGATTTGTAGGCGAATTCAATTGTAAAAGATATTGACGATTAAAATTACAAAATTATTTAAATATTGAAACAAATCAATGTGATACAAAGTCCAGTCGAACTTTTCAAAATTTTTCATATAAAATTTTCCAAAACACACATTAAAGAGAAATTCAAACTTACATATTTAACTGATATAAATACGTACATAATAAATAAATATTTCAAATGATATACGAGTTTGTATCGATTTTCTGAATGTTTAACATTTTTTGAATTCCTCAATAACAATATAACACCATAGGTAGAGAATATTATACGTGCATTTACACAGCATGTACATTGTACATACATATATGAAAAATAATGTACATATAATGAAAATGATATGCTTTATATGTAGCCACGTAATCTATCCGGTGAAAATCCATCAAAATATCAATAAATTTTATTTTCTAACATCGAAGGAATGTTAGGAATTCACTAATTACACATAATATGTATACTCATATACCAATTTGTTTGATTACAAAGCTAAAATTACGCAATTAGAAAGGAATTTTTCTTGTATATGCACGCAAATCCTTTTCAAACATGAAAAGTTTAATTTTTTTTTTTTATTCCTATTTTCCCTTCGTCTTATTTTTCTGTTTTTTTAGTTTATTTTATATTGAATTTTTCTTCATATGCTCGTTAAGTAAAGCATGTATGTATATACGAATAGGTAATTGTTGATATTCATGCACATACTTATTTTATACTATGTAAATACTTGTGTACACTCATGGTATATAGAATAGATAAGGTATGATATTAGTCTATGGTATGATCATGTATGATGGAATGAAACATGTTTCTTTTTCTCTTCATGTCATGCTACGTCACTGTATTACGACTGGTGTGTAGTGAGAGTATAAATAAACAGAAAATGAGATTTTCTCATGAATGAAAATACGATTAGATGTATTGCAATACAAGGTACTACTTACTAGCGTACTCGTATAATCTAATATAGTTTTAGCTGCTAATAATCTCTTTGCTTTTACTTACTTTCTCTCCCTTTTTCTCGTATACTTCTTTCTCTTAGGGTGTGTAGTGCAAAGCAAGTATAAACATATATTTACTGTCCCTACCTTTTTCTCGCGTACTTCTTTTGGTGTGTAATGGAAGCGAATATAAGCAGAAAAATAATTTTCTTATGAATCAAAATCGTACTATAGTTAGCTGCCAATAACCTCATTGCTACTACTTTCTGATTCTACCTTTTTCTCGTATACTTCTTTTGGTGTGAGTGGAAAGCAAGTGTAAAGAGGCAATGCATTTTTCTATAAAATGAATCCGTATTTATGACATGGTATACAATGTAGATATGGTATCAAAAACTGATATTCTTTCAAAACATTTTTTAACTTTATATTGCCTGATGATACAATGACGTCACTTTCTCTTCTATAAATTAACTTGCATACCTTATCTACTCTGTATATACATTATTGTTATTACACATATCACATATGAGAATCTATATACATGATATACATATTTTTTTTTTTCAATATATACTATACATATGCAAATAAATGTTTGTCTTCTTATGACGATAATATGCATATTAATAAAAAAAAAAAAACAACTTCTCATAATATATGATGACTTGTGAATGAAAGACTTTTTACTGTTATACGATTACGTAGCACTTAAAAAATTTGTTATGCTACAAATCTTTTCTACTACATAAATTTGCATGTTTACGCACACACACACACGTAAATACATATTCTTAGAATTTTACAGGATATTATAGCAAAAAAAAAAAAAAAAAAAAAATTTTTTTTTCTTTAATTCGTTCGAATGTTTTGAAAATGAATTTGCAAAAGTAAATGGAAAAAATCACTTAAATTTATAAAATCTATGAATCTGTATTCACACATACATAATACGAGTAAACACAAAAATACGAGTTATATGCATAGTGCAGTATAAGGAAATTTGTATGTATGTAGATATTAAAAAGTCTTAAAAATCACCCACTTAAATTACCCCTGCCTAAATAAAAATTTAATGTACGTACAAGAGTATAACCTGAACTATACTCGAAATACATATAAAAATCCATATGAAATTTATACACTTAACATTCGTATTAAAATATAGTACTTATACGATAAACATACACCACCATATTATAGTACATACATGCATTCACACATTACTTGTACTTAATACTCAAAATCAACAGGACGGAAATATTTATGACTTTAGAGGTGTTTAAAAATTAAATTTATGATTTCATGTAAAGACCATGTACTCCGTATGTAGGTACATTATTATGTAGACGTATTTTTTACAATATGTTATCGTATCAAAATTAATTTTGAAAAAAAAAAAAAGGATCTTTGGAGCCAAGATATCCATTCTAACATTATACACTTATGTACATATTTTCTTAATATTGTATATGCATAAATAGTACACCAGGGAATATTATATTATTTCATAGATATTTTAAAATGATTTGAAAATGGCGCGAATAAAAGTATAAAAACGTTAAAATAACCAACTTTAATCCGTGACATTAAATTTGAAAAAAAAAAAAAAAAAATTTCATGTACTTTAATGTACAATACATAGAACATACATATTATATATTACAGAAAATTTACAATATGATAATTGACACGACAATTCAGCACTACATATGTATTTTAAAACGTCGTCCTATAGTACTTATATGTTTTACATTCTAATAAAAAAAAACTCACACTATATTATTAAGCAATGTTCTTGTATATGTATATAGAAATAAATGAATTTAAATGTATTATTTAACGCCTGAATTCATTATAAAGAAATTCATAAATTAAATGTTAATTAAATTTTCTTTTTTTTTTTTTTGTTCTAAATTTTGTTTGTTTTTTTATTTACAAATATAATATAAAGAAGGGTTTTTCAAACAAAAATTTTAATATATGAAATAACAAATTACATAATATCACGCACACATATCAATATAATATGTATACAATGTACACATATATCTCTACCCAGCTGACCAAGTGAACTCATAGTGAATTCATTCTGAATTCATTTCAACCAAGTGATTCTTCACGTGAACGTTCACAGTGAATTCACAGTGAAGATATTTTATTTCAAAAATTTTTACGCTATGGCTGGTCACAGTGAATTCACTTAATGAATTCATTTTGTAATCACTTACTGAATGTTTAATGAAAACACGAAATGAATTCATATTGAATGCACTTTGTGAGGGTAAAATATCATTCACAATGTGAGTAATCAATGAATCCTGGCTCTAATTATTATATTCCTACTTTTCGATTTTTTTTTCATTGATTTAAATAAAAACTCTTTAATCTTTAATCACTTAATAATTAATCGCTTCGTTATTTTTTATTTATTTTACTTTCTGTTTTAATAAACTAATATTACACAGAATTTAAAACACTTGCTTATTCCTTATTCTTAGACTCAAATAACTACATTTTATATCGCTTCAGTTTACAAATTAGTACATGAAAAAGAAATACAAAATTTCACTTTATGTTCACTAAGTGATTACATAGTGTTAGCCTTTGTGAATCGCAACCATTTTACGAAGATAAAACGAATGAATTCGCCTAATCATAAAATTAAAACAAGTTTACATAAATCGTCATTCATCAAATGAATTTTATATGAATATAATTCATATTTCAATCACTTGGTGTATTCATAATGTACCCATATTTTTGAATAATTCACTTAGTTTTCATTTCGTGTTTTCAAAATGAATAAGAGAAAAATTATTCATTTCGTGAAGGTTTTTGGCATTCACTATGAATTCACTGTGAACCTAGTTCACTGAATGGTCAGCTGGGTACAGTCTACACATATTTATTTAAGTGTGTGTACTTATGCGATGATGATAAACTTTTTATCAATTCACTAATCACATAATTGCATGCAAACTTTTAGTAAATTTTACTCGTAAATATTTTGCATATCATTTTACTTGGGATATACCCATCGAGTGTCAAGCTACATATGTGATTGTTCCAATTTTATTTTTTTTTAACAAAATAATAATAAAAAGGATTTTTTATTGCATAGTATTTTTTTTTTTATTTATTTAAAAATGAATTTTCATGATTATTTGTCACATTTGCTCTTCCTGAAAGTAACTAATTAGTTGGCATTTACATTAAAAGGAAAAATTTTAATGCACCAATAATAATCAATGCGTCATTACGTACAAGATGGAAGTGACTTGAATATAAAATTTAGAATAAACTTAAAGTTAAATTTTTATCAATATAAAAACTTTTTACAATGAAATTTTCTTCAGAAAAATGTTAATGAATTCGCAAACATTAAACGATATTGTGTTTTTCTAAATGAAGATTTTTAGAATTTAAAAAAAAAATTTCACATTTTTTACAAATTCTTACCATTTATTCAGTCATATCAAAAACTATAGAATATATTCTATAGTTTTTGGTCATATATATTGAGTCCTTTTTCACACTTCTACTTCTACCAAAAGCTTCTAATATTAAAAAAAAAATAAATTCACAATGAACTTATATACATACTTATTATTACTTCAAACAAGATAACTTAATCCATTTTCTTGTAACCCCTTAAAAAAATAGGATAATTCATTGGACAAGAAAATATATAACTAAATTACGTAATTTTGTATTTTTTTTTTTTTTATTTGTTGTTCCTTTGCATTCTATATACCTAATGCGTTTACACATTATGTCAAATTAACAAACCATTATCCTTCCTATTTAGCAATAATATGAGAATAATACCAAAAAAATATCTACTATAATGTACAATTTTCACAAAAAAATTAAAAAGAATAAAAATGATAAAAAGAAGAAGAAACCCATCACATGTCCATAATTTACAAATAAATAGAATATTTATGTTATTTTGTCAATTTCCATGAATTTATATAAAAAAATATATTATTAGCAATTTATGACATTATAAGTAACAGAAGCAGTATATGTCTGTATACGGAAAAAAAAAGGAATAAAGGGTAAAAAAATATGTATATATAAAACACAAAATATTTCAAAATGATTAAAGTAAATGGATTTTATGTGACCAACAAAACTACGTATTTTTTATATGCATTTTCTTTTCTTTACATTTCCACAATTTTATATCTATGTATATGTAATATCGAAAATAAAAATATCATTATCAAGAGGGTGGACAAAACAGAAAACCATAATGTTTGGTCAGCACAAAAGAATACTCTTACATACATACGTTATGTCTGTATGCACAAACTTGTTACACATTACGAAAACATTTTTATTTATATATGGTGTCTGTTTTTGTTGTTAATTTATACACTTTTCAACTCTTTTTTCATTCTATGTACATGCACTATTATACAAGTTTTTTCTATTATATTATAAAGCCTTTCATACAATCAACATAATCAACACACATCATACGTACATATGTGTAGTATACCATCATCATTATTCGAATTCGAACAACAAACATTACTTTATAAATATTTACGAGCCATGAAAAATTTATTTATTATCGCACAATTCAATAAGTTAATAATTCAATTTTAAGATTTTCATGAGTTAAAACATTAAATTCAATGTGAATGCACCCTTTCTATTCAACTATAAACAATTTGAATTTGATAAAAAAAAAAAAAAAAAACACATACGAGTATAAAGAAAGGGATATGTTTGTTAGCAAGTGTGTTTTTATAAGTAAAAAACCTTCCAAAAACTTTTAACATTCATGAAATAATATACTCGTATATAGTAAAAATGAAAGGGTTTTGAAAATATAAGAAATCACCAGAAATATACAGGAAAACTCATGTACAGTATAAAACAAAACTAAAAACAAAACAAAAAACTATACACACGGTAAAAAAAACGCATATATACTAAAAAAGTTACATGTGAAAATATAAAATTTAACGAAATTGAATATGATTTTTTGGTTAAAACACCACTAAATCATACCATAATACATGATGTGTGAGAGTAAGTCATCGTACATTTTTAAGGAAAATGAAAGATTTCTTCTTTTTTTTTCCATTCTATTGAGTTACTTTGTTTTCGTTTTATTTTTATTTTTTCAACTTTTTCACTTTTTCACTTTTCAGACTTTCTTCTTAAAGTAAATGTTATTACAGTGGTTGAATATTTTTTGGATATTTTTTGCAGGCAATATACTTACGATTCTGTATATTATATTCAAGAGAAGATATAAAAAAAACTATACACATTCATAAATACATTATACATGTGCATGGTTACTTTTGTTTTTCCTATATAGATGATCTATGTTGATATGATATGCGTCGACATTTTAAAACGTCTCGAAAAATGAAATTTTCAAAATAATATCTAAAAAAAAAAAAATTTTTTCGCAAACAAAATGAATGTAAAAAAAAAAAAAAATAAATATTAAATAAAATAATAAAATAAAAATAAAATCATAAGGAAAAAAGTTCATAAATTATCCTGAAGATATTTTCAACATAAATAATTCATGTATCATATTATATATACAGGATAACGGAATACAGAATATTTCAACGATTCTGCAATCACCTTATAAAATTTCTTTTATATACTTGTAAGTATATATGCATATGTACATATATATGCATGTACGAGTACGTAGTATAAAGAAAATATGATGAATCTATTGCCCTTAGCCTTGATACAAAGTGTGTAATATATGCATATATACATATGTATAAATGTAGGTACCAAATATTTGTGCATAAAGAAAATTTTGATGTAAATGTAGTTTTTTTCGTAAGAAAAATATACTCATTCGTATATAAATGTATCCTTTGCTATATATACTCGTTCAGTTGTACATATACATACATATAAAAAGTATTCTGTGGATCGCCTTTCATGCTGAGTAATTAATTTTTAATGTTTTGCTATCGTATCATAAGATAACAAAAATTCTAAGACGAAAAATTTTTTATGGTTTTTTACAAAACATTCGAAGACATTAATCAGGGAATTCAATGGTACAGACAAGACATTAAAATGCACACTACAAAATGTGATATCTATACACAGCATGCATCGTGTATAATAGTGTATGTGTACGTTATCTTCAAATATTATTCATTTACTACATATAGTATATACATGCATACAATCACAAGTATAAAAAATATAAAATATAAAATAAAATAAAAATTAAAATGCATAAAGCTTTTTACATTGAACAAATAAAAATAAAATAATTTTTATTCTATGACTAAGTATAAAATGTGCAATTTACAATAAAACATGAGCAATTTGAATCCTTTTAAAAATCATTCACTAAATATCATTAGCAAAAAGAAAAAAAAAATATTATTATTGTAACGATTATATTGAGCTAAGTCATTCAGTATATATAAATTATCATCATCATTTTATTCTAGTAATATAAGCAAGGAATAACATGATAAAAATATCAAGTAATGGTCTTTCATCAAAATTTTATTCGTAATTTTATTTTATTTTTACTGAAAAATAAGGAAAAAAAATGAATTAAAAGTGTTTTTTTTCTTTTTAAAGAAAGAAAGAATACAAGTATCTAAAGGTGTGTCCTTGTTGTTTTTTTTTTTTTTTTTTTTGTACAAATAGATAAAAAGATATAAAATAAAACGGATATTAAGCTTTTGTAATGGATAAATTTATTATTATTATTATTATATGCATTTAAAAAGGATATGACATGAAACATGCTGATAAAATATCATAGAATATTCATTCCATAGTTAAATTTCTTATTATAGGTAGGAAAAAAAAAAAACAAACTTAAAATCAAAGAAAATTTATGAATGAATAATGTCACAGGAGTGGTGCAAAAAAATAAAAAATTATTAATTTAATGTTAATTGAAGCATTATTAAACACATTTTAATTTCGCTTTTAATTTAATAAGAAAAATATTTACATGATGAAACTCGTACTTCTGGTATGAAATATTTCCAATATTTTCCAAAAAACATTTTTCTCATTTTAAAAAGTTACTGCAAAAAATTCCATAAAATATTTTTTCTTGATTAATTGATTAATAAATAATTTTTTTCAATTTGATGAAAATTAAAAGAAAATTCCTTTAAAAATATAAAAGTAAGAAACTTTGTAATTGAACACCAAAAATGCTCATATAAAATATTTTTTTATGCACAAGTCGAAGTAGATATGTATTTCAAAAAGAAAAATAAATATATAAAAATTTTGTATGCAATTTCTAATAAACTTTAATTTAAAAATTTTAAGAAGAATAAAAGTTAAACATAATCATCTATACACGACACGAGTAAGAATGTACTAAGTGTATGCATGCATTTTAATATAAAATTGCTTAACTGAAGCAATTAATTTTCAGCATTAATTAACACCTTTTGTATAAGGCGTTATAATTATAAAGTTCATTTTATGTTTTTAAAGTCTTCATTTAACACACATTTCATTCACAATTACATGCATATACACAAACACACAATATTCACTTTTTTTTTTATATACATGAGTGAATATAAATGTATGCAAGAAACTAATATTCCCTTTTACACATAGTAAACACCTATAAGTATGAGTATATTGCTATAGGGTTTTTGGGAAAAGATTGCATAATTTGAACTTTTGCAACAATTAAGGGCAGCAGTTACCCTTAAACATAGTGTATTTATGTACGAGAATAACATTTATATACACGTACTTTGAAACATTGTAATACAACATTATAATACTTACTAAGTTAGTTACTAGTTACAATACACCATTAATAATATGTACATGTACATGCAACAATTTTACTTCAAACACTTTATATTTAAGTTTCTCAGAAACAATATGAAATTCAAATGAGAGGTGTTCGTTGAATTTATGAATAGTTCCTATATGTACGAAGTATAGTAATCGAATAGTGTTATAAATATGCATAGTACATTCATATTCATGTACACATTAAAACTATACATTTTGAAGTTAATTTCAGTTATTAACGATTATATTCTATTGAGTGTTTCAAAAATGCTTCAATTTACAATGTAATATTCTGATACAGAAATTCATTTAAATTTCACACGATAAAATTATTCTTCGATCTTTCGTTAGCATCCTTTCTACTCAACATGAGTATGAGTTGTTCTTTAGGTAATTTCAAAAACATTTTAATAATTCAGTATTTACATGTTGGTATGGGCGTGATAAAGTTTAAAAATGATGTACGTAATATATATTTTTTTTTTATAATTTTATTTTCATCCACCAAATAAGTAGATATGGATATGTCCGTATGTATATCTTTGAACTCGAGGCGTTTTTCCACATCGTTAATTAAATTCGATTACAAAATAAAAACAATTCTTTTTTTTCTAAATAAATATAAAATAAAACGTAAAAAAATAAAATAAAATTAACAATCTAGCACAATATTGTTATTATTATTTCTATATTATTTCATTCACTTTTTTTTTCTCATATTTTATTTTTCTATAATTACATAGCAACAATTGTAATAAGATATCATCAGTCAAAAATTATAATTGGCAAATCCATTCTAAAAAAAAATAAAAAAATAAAATAAAAATTCACTTTTATTTCTCTACGTTTTTATTTTTCTCATTTCATTATTATTTTTTTTTTTTAAAAAATATATAACAAAATAAAAAATATGAAAATTACGGTGTACGGTGGTGCACATTTTAAAAAGTTCAAATATCAACATTTACAATTTTACATTTTTTACTTTATAGCTGGCTGCTATTGTTATATCAGTTACAATTATCCCTCATAAATTTTCAAATTTACAATTTCAAAATAATTGGAATACTCAAATTTCTTTTCGAAATACAAAAAAAAAAAAAAAAAAAAAAATTCTCTATGTATATTTGTATATCTTTAGCATGAATTCAACTCAATGGCAAAGTTATATAAAAGATACATTATAGATAATTTTTGAGAAGGAGATAAAAAAAATATATTCCATACAATGAAATTTTTATTACAATTAATCTTTAAAATTTTATAATAAATGTATACGAAGTAAGTACTCTTTGCATTCTGTACTTTTTATAGTACAAATAAGGAAATAAATTTAAAACTTTTCATTTCAAATCTCTATGGAATTTTTATTTCAATAAAATGGAAAAAAAAATGTATATAGAAAACAAATTGAATTTTTAATGTTTTTACTATTGGTTCGTAAATATAAAGATGTTTGTACATATGTGCATGGCATTACAAGTTACATACTCATACTCCTACTATTCATATTTACAAGTTTACTTTATAAATAATATTTTAATTTATTTTTTTCAATTTAATTCTGATTATAATGTGTTGTACAATGTGTTTAGATTTAAGAATATCGTAAATTTCAAATTAAAATTCAATAATAATACATACCTAGACCCAGATAAACGTATGTAAGTATGAATGTGAAATGTGTAATCCCGAATTATTAAACATATGTGAGATTATCGAAAATAATTTTTTGTTTTTTATTTTTTATAATGAAATATTGTTACAATGTCAAAGATTTGTTTACAACATTTTAAACGTACAATATTCATATTTTATTTTTATTTTATTCGTATTACTTCTGTATGTCCTTATTTCATAGAAAATTCAACAATATTCCATAATAACATATTTATATATATAACATAACCGACAGATTATTGTTAATTTCAAAATAAAAGGATATTTTTCATAATATCACATAAATCAATTTTACAAAGAGCTTAGCAGGTGCTTTCATACTGAATTTTTACTCAATTAATCCGAATTTTACAAACCATAATTTTAGGATTTTGAAAAGGATACAAGTTAATGCGTATGTAAACGTAAAAATATACTCTGTACTGATATTTATTTGAGAATGAAATACAAAATTATAAAACGAATGTAGATAAATGTACGTGTGTTATACATCATATGTACATAAATGACAATTGTACACAATGGTAAAATGTGCCACAATTTTTCGCAAATATGTATGCACACACGAAAAGTATTATACATGTACATATATATAAATATATCGGCAGTCCCTTATTTATTTGGGATTAATTTTGATAAACAGTCCTTCCGATATGGGTGTCAGAATTTGCACAATTCACATAGTCATCATCAGACCATATACATACATAATAACTCGATATATATACGATTATTTATTATATAAATATAGTAGGCATATGTATGGTATAGTGTTAGATCAGTTGTATTTTTGTATAGAGAGACAATGAGACGTCGCTTCTATAATATAATTCTGTTCCGTATCCGTATATTTAATTTGTAGACGATATACTATTTGATACTCACTATGGTCTTCATTTAATTAAATGCAAAATTTTTGTCAGGAAAATTTTATACGAATGTACGTACCCACTACTCACATACAAATGTATATGTATGTAATGTAAATAAAATTGGAGCCCGAAAAGCTTTTCATCAGACAGGTTTTTAAATCAAAATGAAAATGTTTCAATGTTTTCGCCTCTTGCCTATACTTATGAAATAAATGAACACAAAATAGCAATTTTATTCTCTGTATTGAATATTCATTAAACACCATACTCTCTATTTTTGATATACAAACGTATACATACATAAATGTACGTTGTGCAACTGTTGAATTCAACTACGTACTATTGATACTATAGATTTAAAAATTTTAACACTTTCTACCTCTAATTTTCGTACACACATTTACTTACGTACATATGCAGTGTATAGTTGACCGCTCAAATTAATTAAAATTGAATTTTGTTTTCGAATTGACATTTTCCAATTGATAGAAATTTTTTTTTTGTTGCCTTTACCATTTCATAGTATACACCACATGAATCCAAAAAAAAAAAAAAATAATAATAATAATTTTCCATTGAAAATCACCGTATATACTTAATTCGTTTTTTAAACAGATTTTTCTTGTATCAAAGTTTTTTATCTGTAATTTTTGTACATATGCTTTTAACCTTTCAGCTTTCATAGAAAAAAATAAAAAATACTATGCATGTATTGTACGAGTATATACTTACATATAATGGAAGAAATAAATTCATTTTTATACATTTTATTTTGTATTGTTTTGTTCATATTTCATTCAATGAACTCGTATTGTATTTGTATTTATAATTTTTGTTTCTTTCATTTTTTTTTTCTTATTTTTTTTTTTTTTTTTTGCAATAAATTATTATCTTTGGTAAAATTTATGTTTTTCATATACATAATGAATATAAATCAAATCACACTTACTGCCTCGCCACATATATCAAATTAATCCTCAAATATTCTCTAAAGTAATAGCTTTTACCACTCAATAGGATCGATGACAGTTATCACCGAATATTAGAATTATGAGAGTTTCATTTTGACTAATGGGCTAGCTAACCAAAACCAACCATTACGTTACACTTATATATGCACATATAATATCTTCGTATTTAGTATATTTATTATTTGTTGTGGTCAAATTAAATGTATAACATATCCTTCTAAAAGTGAAATTAAATCAATATAATGTACATATATAAGTAAATAAATAAACATATAAATGTACACCATACATACATTAGTATGTATTGTTGTTTCTTATTTTGTATTTATTGAAAATAAAACAAATAATTTTCGTAAATAATAATAAACAGAATTAAACAAAATTTATTTGCTCATAATCTTTGTGTTCACTAATATGTTGGCTTGATATAGTAATGTACATTAGTTACATGCACTTATATGTGGATATTGTACATACATATATTTTAACTACATTTTTGCCTTTGTCTAATAAAATTTGGTCACCATAATGGTGTTCTTTTTTTTTTTTTGTTTTTTATTTAATAATTTCCTAAATTCTTTAAAAATATTTAAAGATTTAAAGTATTGCTGTTTGGAAAACTGAAATAATAATGAAGAATTCAATTTTATATTTTACGACTGTAGAAATGTAATTAAAACATTTTTTATTTTAAGAAATTCAAATTATGGTCTGACCGGCAAATTATAATTCATAACGCATCAATAAGATAAATATATGGATATCACAAACAAATACAAGGAATTATCCGTAGAAGACAAAATAATTTTAGTAAAACAGAAATTTGTTAAATATTTACATTATTAAATAATAATAATAATAATTATCATCATCATCATACCATGAAGATAATTTTGTAAACAGTATATATGAAGATAATGTCGAATGAATAATCCAACCGTAATAAAATCAAATTCCACACATATTGATTCTTGTAGTAACATTTTATGGACATGCATATATAAATAGGTAGGTTTAAGTTATATTATATAGTAGATACAAATTTATTGTATAACAAAACGCTAATTTTTAGTATAAGTAGAAAGTACATATACTGAGGGTAATCAGTTAACGTAGCAAACGACACGTAAACCGAATAAAACATGTTAGTAAGTAATTGTATTTTACTAGTAATACCCTCATTATTATTATGTACAAATATTTGTAATGTGTAAATTTTGTATAATATATTTACTATTACAGATAAATTGTGTAGAAAAAGCCGTTCAAAATTTAGATATATGTAATATGCTTACGTATAAGTATGTTTATTAATTTTATATACATAAGTTATACCTTCTTATATACATAAATGTAGTTAAAATTATATTACGTGTATGCATGGAATCTTAATATATTTATTAAACATCAAACGTGTCAGTCTGAATTACTTTAGTATATAATATTTTATTAGAATTTAGTATTATAATGAGATATCTTTTATGTAATTAATTTCACATGTGTAAACTTTACTGCTGACGCAAAATTAAATACATAATTATCGGTATGTATATTATATTAATATAATTACATACATAAATGCATATATTTACATATATACGTTATGTACAAATCATACTTGTACATGTATACATTATATTTATTTTACATAATATTATATTAGTTTTAATATGATAATGTACATTACTTACAATCTCATTATATTGTATAATATAATACATATATATACATACATATATATATTAATGTAGATATGTAACAAATTTATGTGTATTTGTATACTTATGTATGTCTGTACTATATTCAAAATGCATAAGAGTTGCAATACCATGTAAACATCTGTTAATATATCAATTAAGTTGTGCGGCTGTAAACAACATTATAATATACATACATACATACCTACACCCTGATTTTCAAGAAACATATCATATCGATGTAACAATATAATGTACATCATACTATCAAATTTTAGTTAAATTCAGTAATGCATAAAATCCATAATATACAATACTAATTACATGCATATACATATACAAAATGCATAAATATACAGTTATCCTTGTAAGTATACATATATGTACATATTTATATACGGATGAGATAATTATCAATGTCAATTTGTATCGGTTATAATGTTTTATAGTAAAACAAGATGTGTAATGTGTTAAATATATGGCAATAACCGTTAATTGCATTTACTTTAAATTATCCACATTCAAAAACTATGCATGCATATAATGTGTGTATTTACGTTAACTAAATAAACAACACAATGAAATCATAAATTTAATAAATCAACTTTTATATAGTTACATATATTTATATATAAATAAAATAAACAAATACATTTAAATAGAATGTAAATAGAAATTTAATTATTTTGTATTTTCATTTTTTTTATTTTTCTAATCGAATCATTCAATAAATAAATATTTAAGTTTAATTATAAAAAAATAATTATTATTATCATTATATCATTAAAATATATACCTATAAATTAAATTAAAATTAAAGTCAGCACCGGTATCAGCATCTTGGCCATTCGGTGCATTTCTAAGCTTTTCGCCCCCTTGATTGAAGCTTCTAATGTATTTTAAACTTTAATTTGATTTTTTTTGTTCAAAAAGCACAAAATTTCTATTTCTGTTTTCTTTTTCTTCTTTTTCTACTTCTTCAATACTCAAGACCATGACCATGTTTGTTTACAATTGAAAATATAGGTCAAAACATTTATCGGTTTTTTTTTATACACGGATCTAGTTTCAATTTGAAATTGTTCTTCATACACGGCTACTACAGACTACAATGTAGTATCTACAATGTAGTGTAGTCTCGTATCTTTCTATTTTTCTTCCTACTTTTCTTTCTACAATGGTCATTCAACTCTTGATTGTTTGAGATGTAGGAAGAGAAGTAGAAAGAAAAGTAGAAAAATACGCGAATAGTAGTTTCTCTTCTCTTTTTGTTATGAAAATCATGTACCACACTTTTGTAGTAGGCGAGTACTCATTAAAAAGGATGTCAATCATAGAGTGAAATAAACCTTAAACTGAAAAGATTATGAAAAACTATACTTTAACATAATAAAAAGAAGAGATTCACATTTTTCTCAATTTAATTTTTAGTACGTCTCAAGTTATCTTAACTACAAAAAATAAATGTTCATAACATAACGAGCTAACTAAAAAACTATAAATCAAATGAAAAATGAAGAAGTAAAATCCTTAATCAAAACTACCTAACTTTTGATTTTATAGTTACTTGTATTTCCAATTATTTTATTGTTTTTCTTTTTTTTAACTTTTTTTTATATTTTTAGTTACAAAATAAAAAAAAAAAAAACTTTAAATTTACATTGGCTATAATAATATTTAAAATTTGATATTCGTAGTCATATTCATGTACGAGTATTCTTACAGGTTTTTGGATCCACTATAACTTTACACTAACTCTGTATATAATGCAACACATAGCAAACATACACACATAAATAAATCTATAATTTTAGACTATAAAATAAACTATAAACCTGCATGCATAAGCTTAAGATTTCAAAATAACATTGGACATGTTTATTATCCTTGAAATGCAATTTTATGATTTTCACAAAACTTACATAAATGCGACGACTAAAAGATGATTGTCATAAAATTTAGGTTGGGTTACTTATGGTACTAAATATATGTACATACGAGTACATGAGTATAGCTGGCGAATATATTTGCGAGTAAATTTTATGAGTTCTTCATTTTATTCTTTCTGGACACTAAAAGCACATGGTGTCCAGTTTTTCATTTTACATTTCATGTAGTACCTATACTACAAACACATATAGTACATGCATGCATAAAATTTATACATATGACATGTAGTACTTAAAACGAAACAAAATGAAGAAAAAAATAATAATAAAGAACAGTATAAAATACGAATAATATAACTTAGACGTATCATGCAAATATAAGATTAGAAAATAAAATTGAAGAAAAAATTATTACATGAAAGACAACAAAACTGTATTTTAATAAGGAATCATCTGTATAGCATTTTCAAAATATTTATACTTATATACATACAGATATGTATATGAACTACGACTATTGAAGTTCTGTTTAACATATCAAATCTTTTCTTTGAATTTTATTATCCTATTTCCTGGATGATTTCACATTATTTTATACTATATAATCAAGCTAACTTTAATGGTATAAAATCTGCATACAAGAAGAGGATTTATGTACGTAGATGCACAAAAATAATTCTTATATAACTTTGAATAGCATTGTATTTGTACATGTGTATGTATAGATATCTGAGAGTATTTTCTATGATAAAAATTGATTTTTGATTATATGCAGCATTAATAATGAATAATAATAATAATAATAATAACAATATAATAATGATAATATTCTTTGTCTCCTTTTGAATATATTATTTATATTTAATATTTTCAAGATTACGATTTAATGACTTTACATAAAATCGTAAAATAATATATTAAAACAAGTGAAGCATGATTATTATTATCAACAATACATATATAACATCCACATTTTATATATATGTATTATTTTCAAAAAATTTACATGCAACGTTGATTTTTATTTAGATATATTATTGTTGTTTTCAAAATTTTATTTCGAAATTGATGAGATTTTTCGTTTTATTTCTTCTTCCCAGTATATGTATTTGCACATAGAAAGATAATTTGCATCCAATTTTTATATAAATTTTTTTAAACCTTTAAAAAAATATCCGTATAAACTTGTATTAAATGAATAAAGTAGACATGGTACAGAAAATTTAAATATTAAAAATTCAAAATTTTTATCTATAATCACAAAATCATGTTATATATAAACTTATAATAATTTTGTTAAAATTTAAAATGTAAAACATTCCAAACAGTTTTTAATTAATCGACATACTATTTACATATATACGAGTTATATTTAGATTCTATTCAAAAATTCATGTAATTTATTTATACTGTTGATACATTTACATTTTCGAATGAATGAAAAGACCACGATATGTAAATACGAGTACTATAATATGTATCAGATAAATAAATAAATTAGATATTATTTTGTAATGAAAACTAGTAATTATCAAAGTGAATTTGAATTTATATATACGAGTACACACACATACATTACTGGTACTATGTATGTACCTGTTTAGTAAAATAAATCTAATATTATATGGAATAAAGTTAATCAAATAAATGATTTGTGCTTTATATATGAATACTATATAATGTATGTATTATACATTTTGATAAATGAATACAATTACGTATTGTGTATGTATTTATATATGTATATTAGGGCATAAATATGTATATTGTATGAATATCACTATCAGCACCTTTTTACCTTTAGGATATAATTAATTTAATTGCAAATTTCTAAAGTTATATTATTTTAGTTTAATTATGAATACATATGTGTAGTTTATTATCTAATATTTTAGTGACGGTATTCGTTTACATTTTATATATGTATTTATATATATGTATGTATATATAATATACGGACATCTTTTAGTTTGCATTCATATAAATAGAAATGTTATTAAGAATTTATATAAAATTTCTTTACAAAATTTCATAATAATAAATGTATAAATGTGTTTACATAAATTTAATTATGTATACGTAACTATTCTTATTGTATTATATGCCCTTCTCATAGTATATGAAATTTGATATTATGCCATAATAAGTATATTATTCGTAATCATAATTATAACGTAAAATATAATAATTTTATATGTCAATAAATCAAAAATTCTCTATATTAAATGCTGATAGCTAAAAAGTTTATGACATCATTTTCATTTTATACTTGTATTTTATATGTTATGTGATATAGATGATGAATATCTACTATATGCACATTTTATGTGTACATGTAAATTCAATATTACTACATTATATGTATGTATGTACCTACACAAATCTAATAATTTAATTATTATCCATTTATTTTATGTATAACTCATATCAATTAAATATACAAACTGAATAACATCTGGATTGAAAATAAATTTTTAAACTTAAATTATATTTTAAATATGTACTCAGACACGAATACGAATGTAGTTATGTAAGTATATAAAATATTGAAATTGCATTTTACAAAAAAACCATTTTATTCGAATGAATGCAAAAGATTCATGCATACACATGTGATCCAACAAAATATGATGTTCATATAATATTCTCGTAAAGTTTACTACTCCACCAACTACTATCTATAACAACATCTTTGCATACATAAATGTCTTGTTATAAATTGAAAACATGCATTAAAAGTTTAATAAATTTAAATTGTGGCTTTTTAAATGTGATGATATGTGATCGTATTCATAAAATATATAAATGTCTGTCAGTCGAATATTTACATGCATATACGAGTATTATACATAAATCTAAAAATTTCATATATCAAATTATTAAAATGTTTAAAATTATTTGAAAGGATAATAATTAAAAATCTCAAGTGAAAAATCTTCAAACATATAAATCAAAACAAAAAAAATGAACAAAATATTTTAGTTTGTCATAAAAATGAAATTGCACTTTAGTCAATAATGAAAATTAAAATTGAAGTAGTCAATGAACATATAAATGTAGACGAATACACAACACAGTAATATATTGCATCGATCGAGATACATAGTTTCATCGAAGGATAAAATATAATTTCATATTATTATGTTACGTTTATCCTATATGTTATAAGTAGAGTATAGCTAAGAAAAAATATTATATGCTAAGTGGCTTTATTCATACATACATTTAACGACTATATACGAGTGTGCATATATGCAAATATCCAGTATTCCTGAATACACGAGTATGTATTTTATTTGTAGACATATTCAATTTATTTTGTTTTATACATATTATTATATTAATTCCATTTCATTTAAGTATATAAGCCAAAAACTTACACATGTACAATAAACAACACATATGTAAGTATCTTATTCTTCATACCTTATATGTCACCATAAACACGTATATGTATTTTATTTATGTTGAAGAAGCAAAAAAAAAACCAACATCCAAACATTTTTGTATTCGACATTTTCTACAAATCCATATATGTATGTACAAACAAAATACTATTTGCTTAAGTGAAAATCTAAATATTCTGTACAATAAGAAATTTTTGTATTTATAAAATGTGAAAATGAGTATATCTGTAGTCATGTTAATATTTATATTTATAGTGTTGCATGTATGTACGTATACATATAGCATCAGAATCAGAATATATATAGTATTGGAATAAGCACACATTGCATATAATACCTTTGCGATAAGAGCTTTTTATTGTTGTTTTATTAATTAATTCGAAAGTCAACTGTAAGAGTTTTAAGTTTTTTGTCAAGTACCGCCTCCATATATATAAAATACGAATATATTCATTTACATATAAGTAAATACAATTTATACATACATTACACCTGAGCGCTAAAAATGACGACAATACATAGTACATACATACGATTCTATACTATGTGTTTCTCTATACTCTACATTGTTTGTTTCGTTGATATGGTAAAATTGTTAAATGAATGATATCGCCTCAGGTGGTCTGCAAATGAAATTTTAACGACAAAAAGATTTTCTATGTGCTCAATTATCGTGCTTGGATACGTATTACATTCATTTATTAATCAAAAGAAATAGAGAATAGTAATTTTTATTTTTTTGTTTTTATACCAGTTTTATATAAGATTATTCATTATAAATACAATCGTATACATACAAATTATTATAAATACATGTAGTACGTATATATTGTACGATTTGAATCAATTAATGTTATTGAAATTTTACGTATTTATGTTGCATATCTGTGATTGAAAATATAAAGAAATGAAAAAATGAACTTTGAATGTTTTTACGAGACATATTACAAACACTCTTGCTTTATGCTTTTGACAATAATTACGTATAAAATACAGAAAGAAAAAAAGAAAAGAAAAAAAAAAGAAAATAAAAACAAAAATAAAAATTTTTATTGACAGCGGTGGGATTCGAACCCACGCCCCGTAAGACTGGTGCCTAAAACCAGCGCCTTAGACCGCTCGGCCACGCTGCCCATACATGCCCCTTTTCATAGATACCAACAGATTCACATGTTGATTTCTAAATTACAAAAATACATATCTATCTAAAACGAACAATTTTCTTTTTTTTATTTTCAGCGAGCCAAAAATAGAAATTTTAATCTTTATCGAATCGTTATCATCCCCGAAGCATATTTTACTTTGAATATTTTGTGGAATTTAATTTTCGAAAGAATATTTCCAAGCTCATTATTCAATTAACATTAATTAAGGTATAAAGTCTTTGACATCAATATTTATCTACTTTGAAAATTTTTTTAAAAAATAATTTTTTAGTAGAGAAAAATTCAAAATTTAATCGTCATGACGAAATAAGAATTTGAAAAAAATTAAAAGCTATAAATTTCTGTATTAAATTTCCTAATAAAAAAAAAACTGATCTTCAATCTTTTAAAAAAATTATCGTTATCATTTTCGAATGAATGTAATTTACCTGAATGTAATCAAAAATGATTCAAAACACAGATAATTATAATCTTTTGTTTTAGGAAATTGTTAAAATGATTTATAACAATAATACAAATTTATCCGTATAATTAAATTATTATTAATAATTCGTTATTGACAGATTAAATCGAAAATACCACACTTCTTCTAGTAATCTATAATTTAATATCTAATATATCCACATATGTATGTATGTATGTATGTGCAAAATATGCATTGTGTAAGTGTATGTATTGCAAATCAAGCATACAAGTATAATAATATTTTTTTTTTCTTTTAAGATATCCTGTGGTATTGGTATTAATATGAATGGGTATTTATATAATTTTTTTTTGTTATTGTTGTTGCTACTTTTTTTTTCATAATTACTATGAGATCATTGACCGAATCCCTTTTCAAGCATTATTAATCAAGAATTGTTGCATAAAATGAATGCATCTTTCTTCGTGCGTATTCAAAATTTATTGAAGCATATCATGATTATATATGTATGTGTATATGCTATTCTTATTTGTAGTATATGTATATATATGTATTTAAATAAGAATTATAAAAAAAATGTAAAACAAAAACAAAAGACAAAATGAAAAAAAAAAAGAAAAAGAATAGAAAAAAAAGAAAATCACATAATCTTTGATTCAAGATTTTTTCTTTAATTTTATACCTCCATCCATTCCCATATACATATAAATACTTACATTATAAACAATTTGTACATGATGTACTTATTTATTTGTATACTTACACATGTGTATACGTAATATATGTATATGTACGCATATGTAATAAATAAATGTAAAATCGAAAAGGGACAAAATATTTAGAAGGCTGAGATCTGAGATGATATAAATTTACAACATTGCATACCATAAAATGCATTACATTTCATCTATTATATATGTACATCACGTATGAGAATGTATTTATGTACATATGTAGATATTTTGTACAATATTCTTATTATGAATTCTTAAAGTCATATAAAATCTCGTAACTTTCATACAATATATATGAATTGGATACGTTTCATATATGCATATACATATGTCGATTGTCGATGCATATTATATAGTTACATATATTTCTTTAAATATGTATATAACAATTTATATACTTCTATAGTTTACTGAAGCAACGCGTAATGAACAAAAGCATAAACTTTATCTTATTGAAATTCCTTTACGTCAAATTATTGAAAATAAAAATTTATATTCCTCGGTACATACAAAATGTAAGTACTATATTGTAACATTCTGGTATATCCTACAGCATCTGATATTATATTCAAAAGACAAAGGAAATAACTAAAAATATTCTTTTATCGCTACATATTACATAAACATATAAACATAATTATGTGTATATATGTATGCTTATGTCATATTTTTTACTCTACTATATATTATATAAATCGGCAGTTGGAGTTTTATACATAGTGCATACATATATATGCTGTAACAGAGTCATCAAGTTCAAAAACCGCATCAAATGCACTACGTACTTACTACTTACATATACAAATTTATATTATATACTTGCATATTATTTCATTATTATGTACTACATTTATGTAAATACGAAAGAATTTGTATTTATTTTATATATATTATATATATATATATATATATATTTTTTTTTTTGAAAGAAAGTAAAATCAAAAGAAATAATAACAACAACAGCAACAAAAGAATACGAAAAAGAAAAACAAAATAAAAATAAAATAATTTATATAGAAAAATTATATTTGAAAGCCCTGCATTTTCTTTTTTTTTTTGCTTTTTTTTACCATATTAGTATTGTGGTAGGTCAATGAACCTCATTTATTAACATCAGTAGGGTGTAATGTAAAAGTCTTCAACCCTCATTTCCTATTATAACATACATTATATGTATTAAAAAGCAGTTGTCACCTTGACGTGTATTAGTGGTTTTTAAAATGATTTTCTTAAACAATAGATACTTGAAAGGTTGTTGGCTTCATTTCTATTCTAATATACAATATCTAGGTATCTAAAATATGTATGTAACCCCCTTTTACACTTTATCACGACCTAAAAAACAAAAAGTAAAACAAAAATAAAATGAAAATCTAAGTGGGTAAATGGGACAATATACCACCTGCTTAATAGACATACATATGTATATGTATATACCTACCTACCTATATATATATTTCAATGTGTTTACATAAAAATACATGCATATAAACGTATGTATGAATATGTATTTGCATAAAAATCTTTTTGCTCATTATATATTATAAAATGATATGTACATATATTACATTCCAATACAATAATAATAATCATGCCTTATTTAGCAAACAATTGTACACATATGTATACAGATATAATGTATTTTACGCTTTTCTCAAAAGTACATACATTATATTATTACATACACAACTCACTCTAAAATATGTTAAGTAATCCATCATGTCTTTCATTTAAAATATAAAAAAAAAAAAAAAATTTAAAAAAAAATCGAAATTTATATTTTTTTTTTTCTTCATATATGTATTTTATTTCTTTTTCATAATAATCCTTCCCCCAATTTCTTTACAATTAGAAAAGGGATATTATATTTTATATTATGCATATCTTGAGGGTTCCTTTCTAATTAAAATATGAATGTAAAAAATTGTATATATAATATCTTCTAATATATCACATTGAAAACATAAAAATATGAATCACATATAGATTTACTTTTTTTGTAGAAAAATATCCCTACATTTTCTTTACCAATACTACATTCTTTTATTTGATATTTTTTTAAATATTCAATTACGGATGTATTTGGAAAATTTCATAATGATATTATGTTAAACATTCACGTAAATAAATAACCTGACACATACATATAAAATTGATTAATATACAGATATGTAAAGATAGGATTTATATTAAAATTGTAAAATATAAAACTGAAATAAATATATATTTTTTTTTTTCAATTTCAATCATAACACACAAGAAAGAAGAACAACAAACAACGGGAACAAAAAATTTAATTCAAAAAAATAAACATAATGCCATGCTTAATCAACAAACATTTCATCGAAACTTTTTCATAAACTTCTTAAAAATTTATCCAACTGCATATTGAACGAAAAACAAAAATAAAATATAATTCATGCATTTAGTATATATACATACATATATATACATACATTTTTATGTGCTCATACATACATTTATATGTATATTTTTTAAGCTTCACATATAAGATGTTCATTTGAGAATAAACGATTTTGTTCAGTATTAACATCTATAAAAACGAACTGAAAAAAAAGGAAATATGTATGTATATACCAGCAAGAAAACTGAAAAACTTTTACATGCAACAATTCCAATATAAATGTTACTCGTATAAGGATGTTAGCAGATATCGAAAATTCCCAGAATCCCTTTAGTATGTAATATGAGAAAGAACTGAAATAAATAAAAATATTTAGTATATGTACATACATTCGTAGGTGCTGCATGGTACTACTTACTACACTTGTCTACTTTTATTTGTACTTGTACACTTTTGTACTGTTTGAATATTTTCAATTCATTTTATTTACTTCAAGTCTTAAAAAAGTTTTTGAGTAAAACAAATTGAAAAATTCGTATATGTACACGTACCTATTACTCTGGTATATGAACTGTATCTTGTTATGACTTTCATATTTTTTTTTTTTTTTTAATAAAAGCAATTGCACTTTTTGAATTTTTGTTTTTACATTTTTCATAAAAAAAAAAATATTAGAAATAAAAAAAAATCATTAATAAATTTGTGATTCAAATAAAAAAGTTTGAGATACATTTTTTGTATTTTTATAAGAGTATCTTCCTTGTGTACGCAAATAAAATTCGAAATTTTTCAATTAGAATTTTTTCATATGGAAAATTTGGAATAAAAAAAATGTTCCATGATAAAAATCAAAATTGCATACATTATTAATTTGTCCTATGGAACTCGTTCAATTGAATGTGAATATGAAAATTAAGAAATTTGAAGAGGTAAAACAGATGTGTTTTCAACTCTTAAGGAGAAGGAAAAAAGTATAGAAATTCATAAATGTCTAAAAGTTTATCATATTCTATTGAAGGAAGATGGGTTTCTCTTATGTCTTTCTGGCACTACAATCCTGAGTATAAATTAGCCATATTTAGCCTATTATTGTCATATTATTCAGTCAAACATATTAGGTTCACATACATTTCCTGAAATAAAATAAATTTCTTATGAAATGTGTAACTAAGTATGAGATTTAATGAGAAATTCGATGCAATATATTTTACATTTTTATTCGCAAATAATAACTTGGATTCGATATTTCGATTTTCTACTATATGATCCTTAAATCCAAAAGTTTTACTGATGAATGTAAAAATGTGAAATTCACTTCATCCATAAATAATTTTTTTGGTAGTAACAAGACTACATTGCAATACATACTTGCATATCTCTTACACTATATTCCACAATTTTCTTTTATGAATAATAAAAAATTCATTCTTTTTTGCAGTTTTATTTATTTAATGTGCTTGTGGTTTGATTAAAAAAAAAAAAGAAAATTATGTATTAAATAGAATTTTTAATAAATTCCGTCTTATATTCAATTTTTTGTTTGCATTTTGGAATTTTTAATTAAGGGCGTGATTATACATACGAGTATAATACATACACGAGTAATGTACATTTTTATTTAATGTATACATACACATATGTGTATATAAACATATCTCTATATTACTGAAAAAAAAATACTACATAATATTCATGATCTGATTCACGACTAATTCTTAATAATTAAATTACTATAGAATTTCCAACAGATTCTCTTTCAATTTAAATTATTAAAAGTAATATTAGACATGTAGTACGAGTACAAGTTGTATGTAGTATACATATGTATTATGTGCACTTTTAATTAAAATCCCTAGAAGCTATGCGGGAGCTCTTTATGAACAAAAAATATATACCAATACCACTTTTAATTTGTTATGACTTTTTATATATAAAATAACATAAAATGCAAAATATCTATTCACATATCTATACATATATAATATGCACATGAGTGTATATACATAAACATAATATATTTCTACTTACCATTTATATAAATGTTACGTACATCAATCCAAGTTGATAAGTGCATACATGTACATCATGATATTCATACATGATATCAACGAATTATACATATGAATAGGTATACTACTTACAGTTTGGATCCAGTTTCTCCCAAGGGAAATACTATATTTTCCAATATCTCCCTCTATATACATACATATACATATACGTACGTACATTATATGTACGAGTATTTCTATGTAAAATTGCATG
This sequence comes from Villa cingulata, assembly GCA_951394055.1. Taxonomy (NCBI): domain Eukaryota; kingdom Metazoa; phylum Arthropoda; class Insecta; order Diptera; family Bombyliidae; genus Villa; species Villa cingulata. The sequence goes on along the minus strand of OX596021.1, from coordinate 28,382,220 downwards.
CAAATACTTTTGAATGGAAGATATGAAGGCTTAACGAGATTATCGACGATGCGCCAATTTACTAGAGAATGGCGTCAAAATTGCACCATTCAAAAATGAAATGAGTTGCATTCATGCAGATTTCATCAGAAATGAAATTTTTTTTATTCAATATATGTATGTATGTACAAATGTATAGAGTATATTTGAAGCATTATATGTACAACTATATATTGATACTTGTATAAGACCATAACTTCTGTAAATAAATCTATAATTACGAGTACATTAAATACAAAGAAATAAAATTTAACTTTAGATTTACGTTGAATCGACAAAATCTTTTTTATTTATTTTTTTTTTATAATTATTTAATTTTTTTTTTTTGTGGCTTATTTTGAGGGTAATCAAGAAACCTGCAGAGTTAGCTGCATTGTTCTTTATCGAATCATTAGCTTTTAATGGTTTGATGAGCTTTATATATGATTTTTGCATTTTTTCCAAAAAAAAAAAAAAAAAAACAATTCTTCATCCTATTTCCTAAAACAAAAATAAACTCATCATGTAAGTATACAACTGTACAGAAAAATTACAGAACAAAGAAACAAGCAATTATAATCATGTAGTATGTATTTTTTTATTTCACAAAATAATCTGTAAAAAAAAAAGAATTAATTTGAGAAGAACTCTAAGCTATTCAAAAGATTTGTGTGAATTTTTCATTATTTTTCATGTCTCTAATAGTCGATGAGGGATGTTGAAATGAAAAAAATTTAAATGAGAAATGAAATTGCATTATCAAATAATTGGTTCAGAAATTATATATGTATATATATGTATACTGTACATCCATCCACATATATGTACATGTGAAAGTATAATGAAATGATGTAATAATTTTTCTGCAAAAATGCATTTAATTAGTTTCATAAAATGATATAACTGGAAAATACGATTAAAAATTCAATATTATACGAAAAAATTTATTAATACGAATGCAGCCAATTAGAAAAAACAAATCCTCTTTAAGTAATTTGCATCCTCTGTATCTGATTTTTTTAAAATTATTCAATAAATAGACAACTCAAAAAAAAAAAAAAAGTTTTGAAAAAATTTCCACAATACTGTAGGGAGGACAATATTTGAAATAAATCACAAATATATAATTGTTTAACATTTTACTTAGCGACAACAAATAGTCCTACTTTCCACATATGAAAATATGAATGAGTCTTTTAACTGCACTAGATATTTATTTTGAAAAGATATGATATTCTTTTTCAAATGGGTCATTCAAAAGACAAAAAAAAAATGAAAACATACAGTCAATACAGTATCACCCTTTACACCCTAAAAAAACCATCTAAAAATATCTAAAAAAGCTAAATAAAATTTCTAAAGATAAGCAGAATACATATTTAAGTAAAATAAAAAAAAAAATAATAAAATAAACAAGGCAAAAAATTTAGAGCATAAGTAAAGTAAAAAAAGATACAATGAAAATGAAAGGATAACAACCAGAATATCATTCGAATATACAAATAAGAAATAAATTATAGAATTAAATTGTATATGTATCGTATTTGTTTTTCTCATTTTATAAACAAAAAAAAAATTTAATTATGTAGACAATAAGACAATGTATAATTAGTTTTATCAGGCGAATAATAATGTTATTTGTAAAAATTTACAAAATGGAAAAAAAAAATTACAAACGAAAAACTATTATAATATTATTTTTATTTCATTTATATAACAATTCTATTAGAAAATTCTACTATATTCGAATATCAAATAACAAATGTACATATGTTTTTGTATACATACTCATATATGTGTATATATATATGTATATGTTTATGTGAATATATAAACACCCTAAAAGAAGATAAACAGATTCTAAAATTAAAACATTTCACATGACAGCGATATCATTATACTTCTTACATAATCTGTAACTTTTTATTTAGTTTCATTTTAGGATATGTATACGAGATACAAGTCCTGTATATGTACAGTTCAGAATATCATCATCATCACATTCAATGTTATATATGCAAGAAGCAAACATGCACCATGTAATACAGTAAAAATAAAAAAAAATAACAACGATATATCCTTGTTCCTGATGCTGTATCGTTTTACATCCACATACCTACTGAAAAAACCCTACACACACATAACGTTATGATGGTACCTACTATTCATCTATACATATGCAACACGAAAAACTGAAAAATGTATAAATACAAAAAAGTATAAAAATACTAAAAAAAAAAAAAAAAATGAAAAATAAAATGAAAAGAAAAAAACTGAAAATTACTCTATACAATTGCTTACAGCAAAATTTAATAAAAAAGTCTTTCTCAGCTTTTATAATCGCACAGCATAGTTACAGACAACAAGTTCGTTGATATTTTCGCATTCAGATATTTTTCATCTTAACCTGTAAATGTTTTTCATTTTAGATTTTATATTATATGCATATATGCAAGCTTAATTTTTATGTAAATATGTATGTATACTTGTACATATATATGCAGATATGTAAAATTATATATGTACATACATATATACGATATATACTCCTACATGTAATACTAAAAAAAGGATTATGAACGACATGATATTAGGAAAGAAAAGTTCGTGTAGATTTCTGAATGTTTAGTTTTGAAGTTAAATTTTCTCTTGTCCGCTGGTCGTCCCTAGCGATATAAAACATTAATTCCATACTTTAAATATACATATACATATTTATGTATGCATATGTACATATCTATCGATTTATACATACAGCATATGTGTATGTATATGGAGGGACTAAAATCTACAAAAACAAAAAATAAATAATAATAATAATGTAGAATGTATATGTGTAATGCATATAATAATATGTATGTAACTTGAGGAATGGAAAACTGATTGTTGCATGCTGTAAAAATGTTTCATATCACTGTTTCTAGGGGTGTTTTGCATCACTTGATCTAAAGCTAAAGCTAAAAATTTTTTTTTTCTTTTTCTATTTTATTTAAGGGAGAAATTATATGTAAACGTGATGATGAGTGTTTGTGAATTGTATAAGTCTTTACATGCGTGTATTATAAATAGATATTTCATAGTGTTAGTAATTTTCACATAACTATGCAAACAGGGTGATTTACTAAATGAAGTATCGCTTATATTCAATACATTGTTTTTTGTTTTGTTTTTTTTTTCTTTTGTAAGTAATTTTTCCCAACATTATCGAATCGATAGTAATTTTATTTACACATTATCTCAATCAGTATACATAAGTTTATAAACTTAAAATATCTACAAACTATACAACAGATCCTATATAACCATTATTATTACTCGACTCCCACATAAAATAATACATTAGGTTCGTGTATGACCATAACATCCTACCCTACTATATGTACTATATATACCTATACCTTACCATATCTTTTTACTACCATATACCCTACCGTACCCTTACAATATACATATTTATGCTTGTCATTTTATGTATGTATGCATGCATCACCTCTATTAAGTTTTTCATTGCAATTTTTTTTTTTACATATTATGCATACATACATATACATACACAGTAAATAACTAAAGAATTTAAAGCTTATACGTTTATAAGATAAAGGGATGAAAATTTCCGCATTTATGCACTTTCTATGCAAATGTAATGATATTCTTCGTTTATATGTCGACAATATATAGCATATCTATACATTCATATACCTACACGTATATACGGGAATTTATGTATGTTTTTTTTTGTAAATATGCATTTATATGTACAGTATATGATTATGTAATCGTATGCATGTACATATAATTTCAACGACAATATAATGATATGATGGTTGTTTTGTAAACACCACTAATGTGAGTCATCCTTTAAACTTTAAATACAATCGTTAATTAGCTCTAACTTGTTTAGAATAACACATACATACATATATTTATGTATATATATATAAGTATTTGTATACATATAAATATATAAATTTATTTAATGTACACAATTACGTACATGTTTTTTTTTAGTTAACGACAATTATACAAATTTACTAAATTAAATTTTAAAATGAGCAGTAGTTATTTCTATACATTGTTTTTTTTTTTTTTTGTTAAATGTTTTTCTTGTTTTTTTCTTATATATTCTTATAAAATACCACATAATATTAATGGTAGATAAATTAAAGCAATCTGAAATTGTTTTCAACTTACTGTATTTTCAGATTCAGACTAAAAATATATAATGTGTATTCGTAAATCCTTTTTTTTTTCAAATTTTATTTTAATTTTTTTTATCAATTTTATCATTTACATAAATAAATTTTGGTACTAATTCGAATTAAATCTAATTATTAAATTTGTATAAATAATAATTTCACTTGCTCATTTTTTGTTTCTGAATATAGAATATAATCGATAACTAAATACTTAAAAAGGATATTTTTGTAATGCATATAGTATGTATATTTTTTACATATACAGCTTAGTTAAATTACTTATAAGGAAACAGGATATAAATATTGAAAATGTATTTGACAATTTTTTGGATTTAAATATGCTTTAATAATTTCGGAAACAAATATTCAAGTTCAGTTGTGTATGAAATAAATTTTTAAAAATTGCACATACATACATATATACAAATGCATAAATATACAATTAAATATATAATATATTATTAATCTCTATATTTACATACATTCATACATACATATAAAAATATAGACATGTGTAGATAAAAGTTTGTATTCAAAATATCCATATATCATTTATTATTTACACAATATGAATCTAAAATTTATAATCAATAACCACAATTTCAAAGATAATAAATTGGAAATTTGTATTATTTATGTATAGATATATATATACGAGTATAATATGATATTATACATAATACAGATAAGAAATGCAATAATTTTAGTGACTTCAATTATGAAACTCTAATTACATTGAGAAATGAATCAATCGATCAGTTAGACATCATCTTTTGAAAATAATCTTTGAAGCATATATGCAATATAATGTCAATTTGTTATAAAATTATATACATACATATACATATATTTATTTTGTTTATTTTAACTGAAATGATGACATTCATATACAAATACAAACATACAATCAATTTATATCAATATCAAATAATTTCTCCTTGAAATTCACATAATAATATGACATGAATGGATTTAAAAAAAAAAAAAAAACAAAAAATTAAACTGAAAATAAATTATTATATGTATATACATGTATTTGTGTAAATAAATAAATGACATAACATACATTATTCAGAGAATATTATCATCAAAGTCAAATTTACTTTATTGTATTCATTATACGCCACTGGTCATTTGCATAATATGTTGCACAGCAAAATTCATACGAATATATCTACATATCTTTGAAAACTAAAACACATTATACATATGTATGTTGTCATACTAGTAAACATTACCAACAACAACAAATGTAAAGGTATACCATACAATTGTATGTCTAACATGCCAATGTCATAATTAAAACTTTGATATTTTCTCTATTTAACTTTGAAAAAAATAAAAATTCTGAAATAAAAGTTATAGAAAATATTTAAAATGAAAATAAAAAAAAAAGCACACACACACACAAACACACATAAAATATCCAGGAAACAAAAAAATTCTAAACAGAATTTAAAAAATGGTAGTATAGGAAATTATTTTATTACGCTTCTACGAATTTTCATTTTTATCCCTTCTCAAATACATTCATACACTCATATTATTCAACAACGTTCAACATAAATATAATACAAAAAAAAAATGAAATTCTATATACGTACTTACTATATATCAAAAGTAATTAGTTTCCTTTTAATACTTCAATAAAAAGGTACATACACACTCGTGTAAATATACATTCATTTCATACATATTATTTGTCCTCTAGAGAATTAAAAAGCAACAGCAAAATAATAATAATAATAAAAAAAAATATATTCACTACCTACTAACAGATAATAAAACAGTGAAAAAAAAATTGTAAATGAAATTTTGTGTCCTGCAATTTGAAAATTTTAATTGAATTCTTTCAAATACAATAAGATCCTGGAGAAAAAAAATTTGTTTTATTTTTTTTGTTCTACTAAAAGTATTCTATGGAATTTTTTTGTTTTTTTTATCAACAAAAAACTATACTGGAAAATGATGATAAATAACAAAAAAAAAAAGCATAAAAGCACAAAAAATTACAGTAATACAATCGTAAAAATTTTCTCATTTTTCTTCCTTTTATTTTCAAATTATGTGTAAAACGAAAAAAAAAAACAAAGAAAAAGAAATGAATGAAAAAATGGATTTGTATAATTTTTTTTTCTTTTTTCAGTAGTATGAAATATGAGACGAATATCTTCGCATATAAAATATGTATCATCATTTTCACGTTTTGTGAATATCAAATGTTAAGTCAGATTGTAAATACATACTTTTTTTGATTGTATGTGTTTCTATCTGTACATCACAACATGTAAATAGTTAATCCATATATAATTTGTGCTTAATGTTGTGAAGGATACATTTAGTCAGATATATATGTACATTCATAACATATACATGCATAAAATGAATACAATTTGTGATTTGTACATCTATACATACTATTTTTATGGCGACATATGTTTACGCATCGTCGGTCAGTTTAATTAATCTTTGGCCGCGCGATTAAAAAAAATTCTTTTTTCCATATCCATTCATACGTGTATATCTATCACATATTCGAAACACTATTAACAGATAAATATGTACATATGTACATAAAAAAGTATATATGTAAATAGAAGTATAAAATTTATCTCAGTTTGAGTTAATTGAAATTTACGTGCATATTTTTCGTGTTATACACACATTATGCATCAAAATAATAAAGGGGGGTCCTGTTCTTATATTACTTATTATAATCAACATATACAAATATACAAAAATTTATAGTAGCTTTCATTTTATTCTATAGAATAGAATGTATGTATATCGTATATCAAAAAAAAATTTAACGTTTGATCTCCAACCATCCGCAAATATTTTAAGTATTTTGTACACATAAAGAATAAATACGCGAATATACAGTCTAGCTAGCTAGATTAATGATCCAATACTCTTACTTACATGTGAATACAATAATATCTGGATACGTGTACAATCATATGCATTATATGTATCTGAATGTGTTTAAGCTGTAAAATAGATCTTAATTGCACTCAATTTACTTTAATTTCCCTTATGATTAATCGCATGTGAATTACTAGTATGATTTACCTTTTTAGTCCCTATATCCTATATGTAACATAGTATATTCGTATTCGTATCGTATTCATATCTGTAGTCATTTACAACAGCCAGATGATGTTTATCATTGGTAATTTGTCATCAAAATTTTTATCTAATGAGATGAATGAAGCCTTAAATTTTAATAAATGACCAAATACTAGACTATATACACACCATACACGATAAATAAAATCTACATATGTGTATGCAAATATAATGAGTGATGATAAATAATATGAATCGCTAAAGTATTTATCATAATTATAAATACTCATACTTTGATTATTCTTTTCATCTTTTTCTTTTATTTTTTTATGCAATTTAATTTATTACATCTTTCTGCTGTCAATAATTTTAGATTAAACAAGGTTTATTCAATTTTACATTTAACTTTTACTCCATATAATATCAGCTCCACTCCAAAGTATAATTCGAAGGATAATTGTATGAAATTTCCAACACTTGCTGCACAAATTATGATTTTTCATAATTACGAAAAAATTCATTCAACTGTTTTAAATGAATTTTTAATTGAAACTGATAATTTAATGATCATGTTTGTTTACAAATGAAAATATAGATCAAAACATTTATACTTACACGATCTTGTTTCAATCTGAAATTCTTCTCTCTACTCGCCTGTACTACAGCGAAGTACCTGATAATCTAACATACATACATATTTGCTTATCTTTCTACTTCTCTTTCTAAAAACTACATGTATTAGCCGCGTACGAAGAAGAAATTCAAATCGAAACAAGATCCATGTATACAAAAAAAAACAATAAATGTTTTGACCTATATTTGCATGTATAAACAAACATGGTCATTCAACTCTTGATTCTTTTAGATGTAGGAAGAGAAGTAGAAAGAAAAGTAAGAAGAAAAGTTGAAAGAAAAGTAGAAAGATACGCGAGTAGTACATAGTTTCTATTCTCCTCCTCTTGCGTAAATTATGTATTACACAGTGGTAATCTGAGAGATAAAAACAACTTTTTCTCAAGAATGAAAATAAGAGTGCACAACATGATATGTGAAATATTACTCGTATACTATGGGTACTATAATAGTCAATGATCTTCACTGCTCCAGAGTACATATGTATAGAGTTTAGATTAACAAGTATCAAGTGTTGTTAGTTGATATTTCGTTTTTATTCATCACAACTATATAAATGTCACACATATAAAGATGTATTTACATGAAGATTCAACATTGTTTCAATTTTAAATTGGTACTTTTCATCTTTTATTATTCTAACTAATGTATTTCTATATTTTCTAATTAAAATATTATATATTATATGTACCATGTAATAAAATTTGAAAATATTTCGGTAGCAGATTATATTAAATGAGTAAAGATAAACAAAAATTTCTCTACAATTATTTCAATATCTTAAATTCTGTATACCAAATAACCATATAAAATCTACAAAATGTATATATGTATATACTACATAGTACATACCTACACTCAGAGAAAAAATATGTTTATCACAACTAAATTTTTAAAGAACCATATTATAGTTGGTAGATATAGTTGTGATAACTGAGTTACATAATGTAACATAGTCAGATATTACATTACAACGTTATGAAATATAGGCAGTTTATAACTATATTTTATTTTCAAGAACCATAAAAATCTTCCAATATTGTTATCATAACAATTTTAATATTTATCCTAAACATAGTACATTAAATATCATAGGTATGGCAAATATACTTTTAATTGCCACAATCATATTTTTCTATTGATATAGTTGGTAGAGACATGATTTTTTTTAAATTTTTGTTGGTGGAAACATATTTTGTTTGCAAGGAGGAAAGTTTTATGGTTGAAGCAACTATAATATATTAATCACAAGTAAGTTTATATAGTTACGAAGAATATATATTAATCATAAAAATGTTTGCCATAACTATAATATGTCTATATATAACACAGCTTATATATATATATATATATATACATATTTTATACATATTTCAGCTAAAAGAAATAAAAATGCTTTATTTGAAATATATATGCTTTATTTAAAAAACTTAATTTTTATACATTCAAATACTTAAAATAATGTTATATGTTACAAGTTACAATAATTATTATATACATTACAAATTAACGAATACTTAATGTAATTGAAATTAATCAATTTTCCTTTTTAATATCAAAAGTTTTGTAAAAAATAAAATTGGTGCAATTAATATTGTATCTTTGATATGATTCTTTTTTTAATTTTCTAAAATCACTAAACACTTTTTAAAAATGCGACTGGCACATGCGAAAGTAAAGACTGAAATGAAATGAATGCAAAACCTATGTATATAACAAAAGATTGAAAATTTAAATTACATTATTAATATAGTTTTTTCCAAAATATTATGGTTATCTCAATCATAATATATTTGAGATAAATATATTATAGTTGCATTCTAACGGTACGACATAGTCGTTATAACCATATTATGTTTGTGACAAATATATTATAGTTGCATTCTAGTGGTACCATATAGTCGTCATAACCATATTATATTTGTGACAAACATATTATAATCGCATTCCAATGGTTAAATACAATATAGTCGTTATAACCCCATAACCATATTATAGTTGTGTCAAACATATTATAGTTGTATTTTAATGGTACCATATAGTCGTCATAACTATATGTATATTATATTTGTGTCAAACATACTATTTTGTATTGAATGTAAAAATAAAAATTTTTCTGGGATTTCCAGAAATTGACTAAAACCTTAACTGACATAGCTTCCTATATCTCTGAAAACAAAAGAGGTAACAATATAAGATGTAAACAAAAATTTTTCAGAAAGAATCAAACTTTTTACTGATGGAAAAAAAATTGCACATTAAACGGGTGTTTTTTCGAGAAATCACTAATTTTTCCCAAAAAATCAGGTAAAAAGTGTAGGTTTTTGAATTTGACTACTCATAACTTTTGAAGGGGACGGACAACAGGAGTGAGATATATGTCAAATGAAGCGGCAAAGATTCTCATTTTCTTATTAATTTTGTGTGGCTACATACATACTTAAAAAATTGCATACGTTCTCTATATTATTACAACGATGTACTTGAGAAATATGAACATGTTTAACACAAGCAAAATTTATATTTGAAATTGATGTAATATTTCATTCTGGAAACTTTTATTGATATGATTACTGTAACTATGGTTGTAAATTTCTAAAATTTTATTTGCGAAAATCATAATATATTCCTTGCAAGTATATAGTATGATTGGCAAAATCATATACATATATGATAATCATAACTATACAAAAAAGCGCAAGTTTATTATAACTAAAATATAGTTAACAACATGATTAGGAGAATCATATAATATTCGTTATAGTTGTAGTAACACTAATTAAGTTGAAACAACTATGGAACAAATATGCGATTTCTCTCAGTGTATATTTTATATAAATTACATTTCCACAAAAATGTACGAGTATGTATGTAATATTGAAAGTGGTTTGAAATTTAAAGGAACAAATAACAATGTTTCCACAAATTGAATTCAGTTAAAACCACATTAAAGTTTATCACAAAGACACATTTGTCTGAATGTGATGCACATACAATTAAAACGAACATAACCAAAAATAAAACATATAAAATCTTATTTTATTTTTATATTTATTTGTATGTGTGCAACAATATATGTAGGTATAAATATCTATGTGAATATGTTTATATACTCATATCATTATACCTTTTTTAGATAATGTACTACTTCTTTAACTGTACTGGCACCTGTTCTAACGACATGTAGGTGCATAAAACGTGATGACGAATTTAATGCACTTTTGACGACCGCAATTCAATGCATTTTCCAGTTACGTTTATAAACATTATCCGTTCGTTATATACACATAGACAAATATATATATAGTTATACATATTTTTACTAAGTAATAAAATAATATCTATGCATATAATGTATGCATGTATGTGAAAGTAATCATATATATTTGGATACATAAATGTATGTATACCATGTAGGGTAGATATTACACGAATATTGATATTATTTGGTTAAATATACATGGATACAGATAAGTAAAGAGCATAAGCAAGCAAAAGCAGGATTTCTGATATGGATAAATGCATTTCCGGTAATGTATTTTTCTGACAATATTACCTATCTACACAAACATATATATTTTATACATACATTTATACCGTTTATAATACACCACATGAAATCATAGCATCACTGTACATATAGGATTGTATATGTAGAATTGTAAAATTCAGTGTAAAATTTGATTTGGTTTTACATTATGCAAACAAAGTAAGTATGTACACATACGAAAAGTACATTGCACCAAAGATAATACACAATGTATGTACATATTTTCCATATGAATGTATATGCATGTTGTGTACATAAATCCATAATATAATATGCATTATGAAAAGTTCGTAGTATTTTGATATTCGTAACTGTCATTCAAAATAAGTATATGTATCTACTGTATATACTATATATATACATATATTTTTTTTTGTAAAAGTTTATAATACATTCATTTTAAATTAACTATGAAACATTATACAACTATACAACAGACATACAAAATTTTAACCTTCAAGGTATTTAAGATATCATGGAAATTGGAAAATTTCATATTTCCTTTTCATTTATTTTATTTTTTTTTCATATTTTTGAAATTGTTTATCTTCAATTTCATTTAAAAATATTTTCATGATTTATTCAAATCAAATCATAAATACAAAAAAGAAGATATGTAAATTTTAAATGCAGTTTCACATATTAAATACACATGAATATGCAGAAACATAATTATTTTGGAAATTTTAAATTTTAAATACGCTGTAAAATAATGAAAAAATTTAAAATTCCTCTCTCTTAAAATTTACAATAAATTATATGACTATAAAGAAATAATTTTATCACCCCTGCCTACATATATACAGTAATATAGTAGATGTATTTGATGGTGTATAATATCCATTATTCTGTCTGTAATTTATCTTACAAGATTTATAGTTTTATGAAATTTTAAACTTTTTTTAGACAATACATAACTTTAATTTATACTATACTTATACATACATTATCAAATTAAAAAGATGAATAAAATAAAAATAAAAATTATTCAAAAATAAAATTCTTAAAAAACACAAAAATAAAAAAATAAACGTAAAAAAGAATAAACAAATAAAAGATTTTTTTTTTTTTTTCATTCATTCACATTTAGTTCGTTCGTTATTTTTTTTTTCCTTGTATACATACATATATTACTTTGAATTCGTAGTGTAATAAAAAGTGTAAGAAATAAGAAAAAAAAACTGCGTACATATACATCATTTATCATTTTACAACTATGAAGCTTAGATCATAAAATTTTATTATTGGCAATTTAATGTAAGCTTTTTCAATATATTTTTCATGAATGTTATTATTATAAATATAAATATACTGATATATGCATGTACACACAAAAAACAAAAATAATAGCAAGCAAATACTTACTTGTATACATAATAAAAAATTAAATAAAAAATAAATAAAAAAAAAAGTTAAAAAGAAAAGTGATATAGAAAAAAAAAAAAATTTAAAGAATAAAAATGTTTAAACAAAACAGAGAAAATTATACACATACATACAAAACACATATAAAATAATAATAAAAAAATACATATACATACATACATAATGCATATGAAATGAGAATAATAATAACAAAGGTTTTTTCTCATGAAATTATATTGAAAATATATAGAATACCATTTATTTATATAATGATTGTATATTTATCTCCTATTTTATATAATACATAATAAGTAATGGTACACCTATCTACCAAAAAGGATATATGAATGGTACCATATTACATATATATCCTATACCAAAGTATAGAATATTCATAGTACCTACATATATGTGGTATGTAGAATAGTAGTAAAATCTATTATCTACGAGTATTTTTTTTTTGCTTTTTCAAAATGATTTTTTATATAAAATTACTTCCCATTACCGTTACATGCAGATTGTGATCATAAAATATGATGCAAATATTAATGCACTCTCTGTATACAAAAATCATTTCATTTAATGACGTCATATATAAAATGTATTTTCATTTCATACAGTAATAATAATACATATACATACATACTGCTATTTACTACTACGATACTACTATATTACAGCTACATACCTACTAAATTGCATGTATTGTATACTATATGATGCATAGTAAAAGTGCCATTTGTTGAATTAAAATGGTTTTTCATATAAGTAAAGTATATTATGTATATGTACCTATTTATTATACAACACACATATAGACAGATAGAATAATAATATAAGTATCCTTTTGTATTGTTTTCATTTTTAGTAAAAATTTACCCTATTTCACTTTATTATTTTACATTTATATATTTCACATTTATAAATGCATGCATCTATTTAAACATGTGTATACATTATTTTATATACATATTTGTATATAATGTATACTATAATATGCACATTCATATTTGTTATTATTATGACAGGTACATATTATATGTAGGTATTGTATTATATGCAATAAATGTACGAATATTGATGAAATCGCGTGCATACATTTTTATATCTGATGATAATTTATACATTTATATGTATACGTACTTATATTCTACATATATTCTACATGAAATGTATATGTACGTAAAATATCATCTCATTTATTTTATATTCTTTGCAATAAAATACTATATGCATTTAATATGTATTGTATAATGTACTTTTCTATACTGATAAGGACTAAAATTCAAATAACTCTTAACATTTTATAAATGCTATATTTAGCTACAGATATACATATATGTATATATATACAAATATTATATCGCTTTTATGAAAATTATATCAATGGAATGTATAATTTTGATTGTTTCATGTACTAAAATGTAATGATGAATCTAATCATAAAATTACGATATATTTTCTGCATTGGATATTCTACTAAATTCATACATATATATATTTATATCCATAGAATCCCTTAATTTGTATTTTTATTTTTTTTTGTTTGTTTTATGTTCAAGTAACATTTTATCTGAAAATGTTTCACTTTTGAAAATCTATCGTAGATAAAAGAGCACTTTAAAAATTTATACATATGCACTTAATCATGTAGGTAATGGGAAAGAAAGAAACATAATTAAAATATTCATGCATATAAAAAATTAAAGATTTTCTGAAAATACAGATAAAAATTCTATTCAATTAAATTGAATTAAATTAACTCTTAAGACTAGACTAAAAGAATTCCAATAATCATTGATTAAATTCGTTCCTGATGTACTATCTACTACATGTTACAACACCTTAAAATTTAGTTGAAATTTCAAATAAAAAAAAAAAATAATAATAATAATAAATGAATAAAAAATTTAGAGAGAAAAAAGTTCAAAAAGAAAAAAATTCACAAAAATGAAAATATAAAATAGAAAATTCTTCAATTTTTTTTTATCTAATTTTCTCCTTTTGAATTACTGATTTTTTTTTTTTCAATATTTCATTTTAATTTTATTTATTTTTTATTCTTCCAATCCATTAACATTCCTATGTTCCATAGCTGCAGATATACATACGATTTTATTTGATTGACTTGTATACTTACTGCATATGTATACGATTTGTGCCATGCATGTTGAATGATTGTGTATATGGGATTGGAAATAAAAAAATATATTGTTTTTTACCTTTTATATATACATATATACTATGTACTACACCTATACCAAACTAACTTCTCAATAATCCTTTCAAACCAAACAATCACCCTTTTGTCTAATAAAGCTAGAGGCGATCACGTTATTCTCATTTTTTCTCAGTCTTCAACAAAATTTTTTTCTCATACCATTATCCTTTTATACATACTCGTATATGCATTTACATATATTTTATATGGATGTACGAGTATATGTGAACATTGATGTACATATATGCACCATATACATTTAACTCTATATTTTATCTATTGTATATTTACTGAAGGCTAACCGAATAGAATCATTCATTGCATTGTTCCCAAATTGAAATGAAATATACACACACAAATAAAAAAACAAAGCAAAAACTTGGCAAAAACGAACTAAATGAAATAGAAACAAAAAAAAATATCTGAATCCTGTCAGCCAGATTGTTTGTGGGTTGACCGTATATTACACCCGTTGAATAGTATAATAGTGGTCGGATAGATTGATTAAAAGTACCTCAACCTTACATAATACACACAGCAGAATGTCATTGATCGTCCAATATTATATGAGTTAAACAGATTGCTAAATGTACTGAAGTTTACTAGCAAACAATGGCTAAATATTTTTAATCATATATAACATACAACACATACATATAATGATTCATATGATGTACAAAATGTATGTTTGCGCTTATGTTTATGTATATACATACATTAAATTCACTGACATTTATTTATCTACTACATATCAAACCGTATTGTATGCAAGAATAATCAATGATTTTCATTCTGGTTTGAATTCATTTTTTGTCCTTTTTTTTGGTTTTTGAAAAATCATGTATGTATATTCTGAAATACTACCATATACTACTTTACAAATTAAAAATAAAAATTACCAACTAAAAAATTCATGTGAAGTATTTAAATAATTAAATAGATAAAATTGCATGGCTCTATCATGAGTGCATATTCATATGAAAATTAAAAAAAAAATTGTAAATAAATAAATATAAATATGTATTAAATTATTGTAGCTTAAAAATTTAAAAAAATTCACCAATTTTCTATATCCTTTAAGCCTTATATTTCCAATAAAAAAAATAACTTTCTGTCATACTGCACAATATTTCTGAATTTATTATCACTCAAAGGTACAAATTTTTACAAATGTGTACATAGTGAATGAAATTCAGTTCAATAATAAATTCATTTGATGCATTTTTTTTTTTTTTGCTGCACTTCCTTATGTGTGCATTTACGATTTCCGTAAAATTTGTATACATGGATGAATGTATGACTTTGACGCTTGCATATACACGCAGCAACAGTTTGAAAGATGCACGATAAGTTGTACACATGCATAATATTAGCTGAAAGCCTGTAGTTATATATGATAGGTATATATTTATGTACATACTTAAATCTAACATCCAGAACAATGTATCAAATACAAAAAGGTTTTAGCTATTGTCGCCTTTAAACTTAAATTTACTTAAATTGCATAGATATACACTTTGATTGTGGCTAACCACAATGGTCACATAACTAAATGGCTTTTATATACATATAGAAGCTCTTGCATTTGACATTTATACAAACATAAATGGCAACATAATGGTCACAAAGACTCTATGTACCATGCATATTATTTACATATATGTAAATATACATCTCTATACTTGTACATAAATACGTATGTACTAAGTAATAAAAGCATTCAATTTTAGCGTAAAGGCACATTTATCAAATTCGAATATCTGATAGTATCGACAAGTTGTCAATGAACTGTCACATGCCCTAAAGAAAGTTTATACGTAAATACACATAATATATACATATGTACATGTATATATTATGCATATAGAAAAGCGTAATTTGCGATTACAATAATTTTAATATGGAATTGTACGAATATCAATATATTGTATACTTTTACCTCATTCTGCAATCCATACGTACATATATATTTTCAGTTCAGTTTTTGTTAATTTTTGAATCGATACCATTCTATAAGTGCCACAAAAGAATATTTGTTGCATCTCGTATTTATTATATAAAATGACTGTATTTTTTACTTTAAAATTTAATTTCATAACAATGTTAAAAATGCTTATATATGTACACTGCACACTGCATACATATAAACAGAGATGTCCATGAGTTGAAGTTGAAGTATCTGCTTTAATATAAACTTTAAGAAATTTTCTAAATGGAATAAAATATAAAATTGAATAAAATAAAATTGAAGAACTCATATTATTCATTAGCTACTTATATATGAATGTATTTTTATGTTGTGTATAAATATGTATGGAATGGATATATCTGTATCTGTATAAAAAAAAAAGTATAGTTAATTTATAATCGCACTCCACATATTGTACTATATACAAATATATCCGTATATGATCTACTATATGTGCATGTGTGTAAATTTTTTTTATATTTTATACATTAAAATATATTTACTTACATATGTACTTATATACGACATACGAGTGTATTTAATGTATATTTTGTACATATAATATGTATGTAGTTCATTTAAAGGTTTTTGTTTAGTTTAGAAAGTAAATTGCAATCAGTTCTGTCAGTTAAAGTTAATTGCATCTCCCCATCACTCCTCTTTTTCTATGTGTTATTATAAATATATAACTATAACTAACTAACTAACATTATAATAAATCATAAACGTCAAAGCTATTTTGTGTTTATGCTTTTGAATAAATTAACTAACATACAATATAACATGTATATGTATACCATATAATGTACTTATCTATAAATTTTCATATACATATAAATATACACATACAGATATACATACATATTAAAAATATAACTCCCCAATGATGATTACCCGAAAGACACATTATAAATCAGTCAGCCTGTCCATGAGCAATCATTTGTACAAGATAAATAGCCATGTAAAGTCATATTCTTAAGGTGTCACATGTAACACTCCTGAATACTATATACATATTATAATAATTCAACAGTATACATATTACTAACTTTTTTTGTTTTTATCTTCTTTTAAATAAATTTTATGCAAATGTTCTTATACTTACATTATATAATATCATTTACATTACATACTTATAATTATATATTTCTTATCCTGCTAGAATTATTATTTATTACTTTGAAATAATTTTTTTTTTAATTCGAAATCAATGCTATTAAATAAATTTTTCCTTTTTTTTTAATTCAAACAAATTGTTGGTTGTACGTTGTACAGAGAAGAGAACTTGAAATAAATAAATTTAATTATATGAACGGTAATTGTAATTTAATGATCTTTTGGTGATTTTTGTTTCATTGATTTCTAATTCTGAAGCGTAGTCAGTAATTATTTTTACTACCTAGCACAACTCTTTAATTTCAATTTTTTTCATTTCAAACAAATGACCAAAAAGAGAGATCGTTAAACTTGAAATCAAAAAAAAAGAATTCGATTTAGCTCACATCGAATCAACGTCTTCAAAATTGTTAGCCTCTAACCCACTCAGTCTCTATAGCCAATCGTCGTCTCCAGTTTCTACTCAGTAATACCAGTAATACTTAAGTTGATAATGGCATCGTTTTATACATAGTGTATAGTGTCTTTCTTCGTTACACCAACACTTATTTCCTTTCTGATCGTTGCCCCTGTAGATTTGTATTTGTATCACTTAAGTACTTTGTTGTCGGTTTATGTTTTTATTTAATTCAAAAATATTTGTCACCTAAAAATCAATTTGATTAGATTCTCAAACTGGTGTGTATGAAAATGAAATTTTGTCTCTGAAAAAATAAAATGAAATGCTTCGAAACGATCATTACAGCTAAAGAATGCAAAATTAAAAACAAATTACCATTTTTATTAAAACCAAAGTTTGAAAAAAAAAAACGTCCTTTTTGTTATTTTCCTTCCATCTAATCTACACTTATTCTTGTTATTTATTTTAATTTTTCTTTCATATAATGTTTACATACTACATACTCGTATATGTACTTACGTGCATAAAAAATATATTTATTGTGAATTTTTTACACACATTTGATTTCACGATAGAAAAAAAATTACACTCATATTTCATATCTTTTCATAGATGTGTACTGTGTTATATCAGTAGTAATATGTACTATAAAGAAAAACCGACAAAAAATTTTAGCTTTTTTAATGAATTTCTCTTTTTTCATCAATTTCAATGAATAAAATAAAAAATTAAATGGAACAAATATTCATATACCTACAAAATGGGAATAAATTACTTTTTAACTTCTCTCATTTATGGACAACTAACTATGTATACACATACACATTATGTAGGTGCATATATAGAAATAGAAGGTATATGTGAATGGTTGAAGGAAAAATCTACATTTTTATATTTTTCATATTTACTGGACATTATTATATAGAAGTACATATAAGTGTACATAATCATATGATATGAAAAGGAAGGATTATGAAATGACGATTTTTATGTTAACCATATATAGTACATACATAGTGGAAGGATAAAAAAAATAATAATAAAACAAGACAAAAATCTCAATTTACGAAATATTTTTGTTTGCAGATCAAACATAGAAAATACTTATTATACAATACATATGTATGTATGTAAAAATAAATATCTACACATATATCAAGGATACACTAATACATATATACATACATTCAAATTACTGTAAAACAGTTTTTCTGTTTAAGTATTATTTTTTTATTACAAAGAATAAAATGATGTCCTGCAGGTGTTGCATCGGTTTTTTTTTTTCTATAGCTTACATTTTCTTTTTTGCTACAACAATATTTTTGTGCTGTATGTATATAAAATTTTCATTATAGAAAAAAAAAATGGAAATGTAATATGAAAAAGAAGAAAAAAATTTAAAATAAAAATTTAAAAATAAATTGCACAAATATTATACTCTTATATACTAATACACACATTAGATACATAATAATACATATAGATATTCGTACAACTGACGATAAAGGAAGTCACCGTCTAATAAGGTTTTTTCTTTGTGCATAACATACTGTACTTATATGTATTCGTATATACATTTACAAAGTAAACACATACATATTCGTACATATGAAAATGAAAATTTTACTAAATCTGACATTATATGACGCTATATATACTATATGACCGTTTCCTAATGAGAATAATATTTTAAAAGATAATTATCGTTCAGCTTCAAATATTATATAGACACAATGAGAATATTTTTTACTGAAATATATACAGGACACATTATATGTAGTATGCGATTATATTGTCCTTTGCTTTGTAATAAGTAAACACATATACAAGCAATTTTTTTTTTTTACATTCCTTTTTACCATATGGATTTTATATAATAGAAATTAGATATTATAAGCTAGAACGAATTTATATTTTATATAGTGAATTAATAGTTTTTATTTGAGTTTGCTTTTATTCCACAAATAAAAAATTAATTTACCATTACATATGTATACCAAACCATACTATGTACAACATTATTCTGTATACATATTTTGTGAAAACTCTGTTTTGTGTAATTTTTTTTTTTTTTTTTTGAAAAAATTTATGAATCTTGAAAAGAATAGAATTTTTATAGAATTCTGGGGAATATTTTCATATTTTATATAAGGAAAACAATTAGGTACCCTGGTTTCATCCTGAAATTCAATAATTATCCAACTCGTAACAGAAACTTTAAATTAATTCATAAAATTCAGCAATAAAGACAACAATTTTTATTCAATTAAATTTTTGCAGAGCTATTCATGAATGTACAGTACATAATGTACGTACGGGTATGGCAAAGAAAACTGATACGAATTTTTTAAAAAAAAAAAAAAAAAATCTCACTCACACCGATGCTGTGTGGTAAAAACATCATATATAATTAAAATAAAAATCATATTTTTGTTATCTGCATTAAAATATGTAATTCTCATAAATTAATAATATATTATTTGTGTTTATGTATGTAAATTTATTCATATATATATGTATTTTTTAACCCATTTTCCATTATCGTATCATATTACTTGCCATTTTCATTTTGAATTTATATAAGTATATAATTTACTATTTATTATACATAAAAACCTTCAAATGATATTATTATTTTGATTAATTAAAATTCAATTAAAATTACCAACTGAAGTTTATTTAAAATTTATATTAAAACATAATCAACAACAGCAACAATGAAATACACAAAACTGAATGAATTGTAAATTACTTTTTATGGTTTTTTAATTTATATAGAGAAAAAAATTTTTTTGTTTTTGAATAATAACTATACCCACAAAACCTCAAATTAAAATTCCAAAATTATGTAAATTCGTATATATACGTCGAATAATGTATCATGTATCATTTAGGTATCATGTGTAGATTTTGACAAATGAAACTGTGATCTATCATATTTTATATGTAAATTTTTTTGTTAATTTAAAATCAATTTTTTTTATTTTTTTTGTTAAAAATTTTGTATAATTTTGAAATGTAATTCAAAGCCAATACAACGCCATCAAAAAAAATAATCATGTTGTACGAGTATATATGTATGAACGTATACAATAAAAATGTAAAACATTACTGTTATAAAATAAAAAACATCAAGAAAACAAAGTAAAAATAAAACATTTATGTACGAGTATGTTTTTATTTGAATAACAAACAATAGATAGAAAAAAAATTTTTTTTTTGTGTATATATTACATATTTACGAATTTGAATTTATTGAAGCAAAAAGCCAAGCTAAATAATAACAAAAGGAAACTAATATAAATAAAACTTCAATTACTCAACAATTAATTTTCTTATAAAATCGGCCAACCATAAGGACAGCCATGTAATTCGATGAATCTTCGTTATCCTCTTCCTTTTTCCGTTTTTATATTATCAACATACATAAATGTACGTATGATGTATGATATACAAATGTATGTACATATGTATGATGAGTGCTCTGCGTATATGTCCCAATGTCAGTTTTCTAAATTGTATTTTACGCTCAGCCCATTTAGTAGAGGCGACACAACTAACTTCCTGTTGGTGTCGTGACAAAACGAAAACTTTATTATAAATGTGTTTCTTTATATGTACGACGATGTATGTATACGTATGTGTCTATGGATAAACAAAATATTGTCTTAAGATATTCAATTCAAGAAATCATCGTCGTAAGTATATAAGTATGTATACCGTCTACCTTACATATGTATGTACGAATATACATATAAAATGTACAAATTATAAAGATGTGAAAAAGTATAATAATGAAAAACTTTTTATTTTCTGACGGGGGAGAAAATTATAAACGTGTTGTCATGAAAATACATACATTTATGTACGAATGTACATATATATGCTCATTTAAATAAATACATACTTTATATTTATATAAATGTTTATTAAAAAAAAAATTGTTGTGTAAATTAAACGATAAAATAAGTAGCTTAAAAAGAAAATTTTCTAATATAAATAATTTGTATATAAAGAAAGAAGCTTTTAAAGTGAATTTCGTATATACATAGTATACGAGTATAAATTTCGTAATGTTAATATAAATAAAATTTTGATGAGGGTTAGAGAGTGTTTTGAGAATTGCAATTACAACTTGTCATGTGACAAACCAAAATAATATCTCAAAATGAACAACAATTTAAGATGCAATGTTAATTGGAATTTAGGATATTATAATACGAGTATGTACATATATGTATACATATAAATACTGACTGATAATATATTTAGTACTCTGAAATTTTAGGACTGAGTCTTTTTAATTTACATGTAAGTACATAACTGCATACATATACATACTCTTAAATATTTTGAAATAAAAACATATACATATGTATACACATACGTACAGAATAGATAATTTGGCAGCATCTTACAATCATTTGACATTCTAATAAAGATTAGTTTCCAGTAATTCCACTTTAAATGAATAGAAGATATACATATTTATGTGATTTGTATATAGAATATATGTATGTCTTTTAAGAAATTTACATACATAGAAAATTTACATACCAAATCGATATCAAATAATATTATTATAGAAATTAGAACCCTTGTTGTTTAATAGAATCGATAATCATAGTTGAAATATTTTTGTATAAAATAAAATAACAAACAATATATACGTAATAGTAATGTGTATGTGTACATTTTACATGTGGTATATGATGTACAATATAAAATTTAATATAAATGTGTACATTTAGTATATATATAAGTATTTATATACAATAAGAAATGCCATACCAAAAATAATGATGTTTACAATTTATTTCCTTATCAACAGTCTTATGTCCGACTTAGTAATCAACAGAACTTGATTTCCTCTTTTCTTCTATATATGTACTTCGTAAAAGTTATGATAACAACTTACGGAAATCGAGAATGAAACAAGGAGAATTTTTGTTAGATCATTATTTGTTTTCCGGCATTTTCTTTAGTATGTATATACATATTATATACGAGTGCATGTATGTTTTTTGTTTTTTTTTTTTTTTTGTATACATACATGTGTATTAAAGAAGAAAATGTTGTGACGTAAGTGAGAAATAACATTAAGGAAAATCGTAAAATTTTATTTCATTAAGTGAAGCATCCCATCACATTTATAAGGATATTGTTTGTAATCATGTTCCAAAACATTAAGATTTTTAATGACATACACATACTGTACAACTACACTATATGTACTACTTCTACTACTACTACTACTACTACTACTACTACTACTACTACTACTATTACTTTTATTACGAACTCTTGAAAAGGTTAGTTATTATATTATTCTGCAGTCGAAACATACTTATAGCATAGCTATATGTACGTTACTTACATATAATGCCAATTCAGGTTATTGTTTAAAAAAAAATAAAAACAAACAATAATAAAACTCCCACTTTTCTGTATCTCTACTGTATTATCTCATATTCTCCTTGTGGCTCGTACATAAAATATTTTGCAGATTATTATCAAAATTTTACATGAAATGGCACAGAAATAATGCAAAAATACCTAATAAAAAAAAATCAAAACAAAAAAAAAGGAAAAATCTCAATTCATGATTCGATAATTTCAATAAAAATAAAAACAGAGGAAAAAATTAAATTTGAAAATTTTTAAAAGCACAAAAGTTATACGAATTAAAGGAAAAATCATTGTAGAAAATACCAATCGCCTAAACATTTAATGTGTACTTTTATTTTATATAAAATCCATTAAAAATATCTGCTTTTTTTTACTCTATTAATAAATTGATTATTTTTTGCGAGAAAAATTAAATATCTCTTCTAATATCCTTTCAGTAATGTGTACATATTTTTATTTATTTTATTTAAAGAATTTTTATTTACTAACAAAAATGTCTCACATTTTTCTCAATTTTTCTTTCCAGTTTTGTAAACATGTCATCTGCTATGTAACGTTTCATTTATGTTTTTGTTTTGGAAATTTCATTTGCATTTCCTGCAAAAAACAATCTTTTATACAAAACATGTACGTGAATACTTTTCTTTCTGTTTTGCTGTACTGTTTTTTCATTTTCTCTTTATACTTGCTTTGAACTGTGCACCAAAAGAAGTATACAAGAAAAACGGAGAGACAATAAGTAGTAACAATGAGGTTGTTGGCATCTACTTAACTGTGGTGCGATATACGAGCACAATAGTAGTGTAGTACCTTGCATATCATCTAATCGTATTTTCATTCATGAGAAAAGTTCATTTTCTGTTTATAATATGCACTACACACCATAAAAACTAAACAAGAAACAAAAAGAGACACTAAAGAGACAAATAAACATGTATCATTTCATCATCATCGTACTTTATCTACTCTATGTATATACCATTCATATATTACCATATCACAATGAGTTCCATTCAGCAACAGAAAAACGTTTTCAAAATTCAACTTTTAATAGCACACACATTCAATAATTATATGTATGCATGAACGAAATTCAACTATGATTTTCGTTTTATGATTATTTTTGGTGATGTTAAAAAGCTTGTTAATAATACAACGGATAACATTAAATTTTATGTAATGTTACAAAAAGTGCATATTTACCATTTCGATAAAATTAAAAAAAAAAAAACGAAATACAAAACGAAAAATCCTTAATTAAAAAATTAAAACATTGTCGAATGAATTGAAATATGTACTGAATACAATGTTTTGCACTTTAAAAAAGAATTTTTTTTAAAATAAAAAATATTCTACAAAATAGAATAAAACAAAGTTAAAAAAGTAAAATGAAAAATTCACAACTCATTTGGAAATATATTTACTGGAAAAAAAAGCCAAATATTATACAATCCGATATCTATGTACTATGTTACATGTACAGATATGTCTGTATAGGTGCATATACATAAAAAACGAAATAAAAGGAAAAATTTCATATGTATATGCATACATGAAAAAAAGGATATAAACTTTTATATAAAATATATATATATCTGACGAATAAACGTAAAAATGTTATAATATTTGCATGATGTGTTTCAAAAAGAACATTTAACTTGACATTACAGTCATCAAACGTTTGAAGGAATTGCATCGTATATAATATAAGAATTGTATTATATAAAACAAAAGAAATTTATATATCATACAAACTCATATTAACATATATGTAATATGAAGTGGTACCACACGTGCCATTTGCATTTATGTGATGTGAATCCCCTTCAGATTTTGATAGAATACTATCATCATAAACGATATATATTTTATCCTTGCAAGTAAATATCTGAAAATGTATATAAGTAATACAAACGTATATGTAAAATATCCATAAATGTTGTATATTCGTGAAATAATATACATAGAATATACTCGTATGATGCTAACATTTTTATGATTATGATCTTATCATCATGCAAAAAGCATGAAATAGATTATGTGAAGCGTACATAATATGAAGGGCAAAAATATATTCGCAGTCAAAAACAAAAATGCAAGTGCAATAGACTGTTTATACATATAGGTACTGTATATATACATATGGAAGTGTGTATAGTGTAGTGTAGTATTATACAATGATAACGATATATTCATAGTAAAAATTTATATGTAATGTGTGTATAGTTTACATGAAAATTTAATTTTTTTTTTTTCATTTAAATACAAATAAATGCACATGCATAATAATAAAATAAAAAATAACAAAAAATAAAATTAAATTTTGAAATTGGCTTCCACTATACGAGTATATGAGATATAAAGTACCTAGATTCTTTTCAATTTAATGAAATTATTTTTTTCCACCTATTACATATACATACATATATGCATACATCATCACATTGAATGCACATTATATATAGAATATGCATATTTACAAAGTAGTCCATATATGAGTACATACATAAAACATTTAATGGACATGAATAAACGTGAAAAGGTGCAATCGAATGGAAAATTTTGTCGTATTTAATTAGAAAATATTTTGATGACATTTTGACAACAACTTGAATACCGGAGAATAATAAAAAAATAAATAAATATAATTATGTACCTACAAGTTTAATATGTTTTTTGCCATTATATTTAATGTCCCATATAAATAAAAATCTATATTATTATCATTACCAAATTGAAACAAATAAAATATATAACAACTATTATACATTTATATGTAAATGGATACAAATAAAAATTTTAATTGTCAGTCATCATTGTCATTTTTTAAAATAAATACTCGTAAATATAAAATTTCAAATTAAAAAAAAAAAAAAATAAATAAATTCTTCATTTATGTAAAACTTGAAGGAAAATTAAAATCTGTATTCGAAAATATTTTATACATATGTATGTACATAAATATGAAAACTTATTTTTACATAAAAAAACAAGAATAAAATTTAAAAACTTCTCCATACGATATTGTAATAATAATATTCATTCATTTCGATACATCATCACAATGATTAATTTTAATCTCAATAAAAAATAAAACAAGTTTTTTTTTTTTTTTATTAAAAACTGTAACTGAAAATATTTAATCCTTTTATCTTTTATGTTGTTACATCCATATGTACGTACATACATGTATGTATATGAATTTCAATCATGTATGCAATATAACGCATCAGAATATTTCATTAAAAACTAAAATAAATAAAATTATTACATGTATGTATGCATGTATGTACATATGTATATGTTTTTCGAGTATGTAAATCAAAAATTTGCATTCAATATTTTATGAATCCATCATATCCACACATAGTATATTTACATATTTATTATATCAATATAATATAATTTGTATTTATGTAATACATATACATACTTTATATAAACTTATATGTTTATGTATGTACATTTATGTAAATATGTGTATGCATAAATTTGAATAAATGTACACCACAAAAAGATTACAATAAAAGCCACACTTGTGAAAATATTTATATATCGAATACAAAAATTAAAACAAAAAATATTTATTTTTTTTTTTTTTTTTTTTGCATATTACTCTATACTACTTACTACACAACCTACTATACTGATTGTGGTCTCATTAAATTATGCAAATCAAATACTTGATTTAACATCAACTGCGGTTAATTAAAAAACATTTTTCGAAAATACTTTAGTTAAGTAAACATTATACTAAAAAGCTTATTATAGTAAAATGAATGATTAATGAATAACATACAATGTGCATATATATAATATATACGAACATAAAAATATGGCATTATCGTATTACGTATATTAATATAAATGTATGTGTGCACGCATATTCGTATATGTATACGTGAAAAGTGCATTTCAGTTTGAAATGAATTTACCCATGATTATTATTATTACATATTATCTGAATTAAAATTGAAGTGTTGCATTGTTAGACTGTGATTATAAAATATTCGATCACTTAAAAAGTGATGATATATTTTCAACATTTATGTACTTTACATACCTATATACAATGTGCAAGTATACAGTATACTCACTATCGTATATAAAATTTAGCTCATTCTTAATCAAAATAATCGATATGATAGATATAAAAATAATGATAGATATCGCAATATAAATAATATGCACAATCATATATATTTAATTTCAATATTTCAATTCTATAGAGAAATTCTATAAAAATCTTTTAAAAATTCTGTATAGATATAATGTAGATATCATTAGATATCATATGGATATCATTCATACATACATATGTATATGCATGTATCTTCACGTAGATATATTGATATTATAAAAGTAGACATTTATTTGCCTTTGGTAACATTACATATTAACAAATTTTATTCTCATCATATTCATATATTTTATATGAACATATGTGCATGAGTATACGTTTATGTATGTACATTTAAATTCAATATGACCCTATACCATTATATTTAATATTAACTGAACGTCAAAGTAACACAAAATATGGACATCGTATCACTGTATTACATAGATAGATAAAACATGCATATATATATACATATACATACACAATCAGATGCACATACATATTCATATAGAGTGCGGTTGATAGGTGTAATTAAAACATATGTAAACTTCATTTAGTATGGTGGTTTTACTAATGGATCCCTTATTTATGTGCGATACTAAATATGAATATTGGTATATAAAAATCTCTTGTCTTTTATAATTTTATATAACTACATAACATAATATTTTATATAATTTCATATATACTGTATTATAATAACGAATATATATATATATATGTGTATGTAGATGAATAGATTCTTTACAATAACAGAAGTGGATTGATAAAATGATTACATTGTCAGACCATAAAATACACACCTAATAATGTAAATCTATGGAAGCGAAAGAGATTTTAATTGAAATTTGAAACGAAAACGTTACAACACAACACTATATATGTGTACTCTGTATTCTTTAAAGTATGGGACATCATATATTCACACATTCTTTAAAGTATGGGACATCATATATTTTATGCCTTTAATTGAAACAGGTAATAAGGTTATCTGCATATAACGAAAAATAATAAAAAAAAAAAAAAATTTCATTTTATTTCTATTGTCCATGATGATGAATACCAATTATCGTATTGTAGTACTTTGTATACTTTATTTATGATGAGTATACTATAATATAATATTGTATGTATGTATATACTCGCATATTCATTCAATATTTGATTGAATTTCAATTTTCAAAAAATTTACAGATTAACATACGAGTATTATATGGTGTTGCTTATAGATATAATGTACATATATATATATATATATGTACGTGCAGGAAAATTTAAATTATACACTGCATGAAATATGAATTAATAAACATGGAAAAAGCCAATTAAAAATACGATTATGTACATATATATGTAAGTATATATAATCATTCAATTATATAATCGCATATTGATTATCATAGTAGTAATTTTGCATTATCATAAAATACTTGTATACACAACACACATACTATATGTAATGAAATATACTATATGGTAATCGTATAAAATCGATTTAACAAAACAATAAATTTGAATTTGATATCCAAATTGTATACTATAGATTTATTATATTCTGTATTAATTACTTTTATATATTCCTTCTACTAATAATATATTTTTAATAAGTACTTTTCATTTTTTACATACAAAAAAAAACTAAGGACAAGATAAGGACTATTATTACGGCATATTTCTTATATATTTTCCTTTAATTTTTATGAAATTTTTTTTATTTTCATCTTTATCTCTTCGATAATTTGATTTCAATTTTATATTTCGCGATCACATATTAAAAAACTTGATAAATTTTATAATTGACCGTTGGCTATAGTTTATTCCTCATTCCTCTCTATAATTTATTTGTTTAAAAAGCGGGAATATTATGTCGCCATATTGTTTTGTATTGTTACCGTCACCTATTGGAATATTCTTGAACTATTTTTCATATTATCAAAGATAATATTATATTTTCTCTCGTTATATTCTTAGAATATAAAAAATTTATGAGTGATAACTTTTGACAAACAATTTAAAAAAAAGAAGAAATGAATTGTGTGATGTTGTGTGTAAAGTAAACAAATGACATTTTACTGTGTGATTGTTTGTTTGTGATCTTTTCACTTATAAGATAAAACAAAAGTTTAGATTTCATTTCATAATGTTTTCAGCTGATAAATTAAAACTTTTTATCAAAAATTAAAGTTGGATAAATTTAGAAATAATTGTTTATAAGATATTTGCAGAATTTCCATTTAATTACAAAAAGTAAGTTAAGCAAATTTTAATATTTGCTTCATTATTGGAATGCGAAATTGATAAATTTTAATTTTTAATTTATTAATTGAATATGAATATATTTTTTAAATTTTATACTTACACCCTGCAACACGTTCTGTCATGTGTTTTGTTTTAAATGATAAGAAAAAAAAAATTCACTTTTTGTTTATGGTGAACATGAGCAAATATATGAAAAGAATGTGTATGTATTGTGTATCTAAACAAAACCAAATAGAAAAAGTAAATAACCTTCTTATCTACTGACTGTGTAAAACTAAAAATTATATAAAATACCGTATTTTTAACATTTATCCTCAGTTTTGTGTTGAATTTAACGTGGCTTAACATAAACAAACAGAATTCTTCAACTTATCCTGACAAGTTTATTACTACCAAAATTATTGCCATATCGAAAACATGGCTTTACCCGAAGTAATCGGAAATAAATTTATGTATTTCGGATACGGAAGTAATATGCTTGCAAAACGAATTTTAATACAAAATAAATCCGCTATTCGGAAAGGTTATGGAAAATTGAATGTAAATAAAAAATATAAAACAGAATCAAATGAATATTAATTGTAAAATTTTATTAATTAACAATAATTTATTTATCTGAAATTTTTTTTTAGGACTATCAACTTCAATTCTATACCAGTTCCAGTATCAGTTCGACTAGATGGAAAGGAGCTCCAGCCACAATTGTTCCAAAAGCAGGCAGTCATGTTATGGGAGCAATATGGGAAATTGATTTAGATCAAATTAGTGAATTAGATAAGTATGAGAAAAGAAATTTTTTAAATTATTAATTTAATTGAAATGATTTTAATCAATTAAAAAAATTATATTTAATTTTTTAGACAAGAATCTGTTCCTGACGGTGTATACATTCCACTTAGTCTACCAATTATATTATCAGATGGTAATTCTTTAGTTTGCAGAGTTTATCAATTGAAAAATCTACCGCAAGAATTATCTGAAACAGAACCGATACCAGAAAATAGAAAACCATCACAAACATACCTTAAAACAGTCATTAAAGGTGCTATTGAAACAGGACTACCAAATAGTTATGTGAGTTTCTTAAAATCTTTCCAGCATAATGGAGCAATTGTTGATGATTTAGAAAATGCTTTAGATCTTAAAACATTTTCCATATAAACATA
Organism: Villa cingulata; assembly: GCA_951394055.1. Classification (NCBI taxonomy): domain Eukaryota; kingdom Metazoa; phylum Arthropoda; class Insecta; order Diptera; family Bombyliidae; genus Villa; species Villa cingulata. The sequence goes on along the minus strand of OX596021.1, from coordinate 28,350,726 downwards.
AAATTTGAGTGCACAATTTTTGATCATTTTTGAATGTTGGAAAATGAAAAAAAATATATAATTCAACAGATATGTATTTTTTTCATTTTCATTTAACAATCCTTAGATAAAAACAAATTTAAATAAATACTTAAGATTATTTACAATAACAACAAAAAATAAATAAATAGTAAACAGGTAATAAATTGTCTTTTTTATGATTTGTGACTAGAAATACAACAAATTGTGTGATTATCATGTCATGTTGAGGGAGTCTATATACGGTGCATGGTGGTTTCTTTTATTTATTTATTTTTTTTTTAAAGAAAACAAAAAAAAAAAACTATAAACAATCGACGGATTAACTATCACAGCTAGGGATAAAGAGACATTGCACATTTCAATTTGACATAAAGATACATTTCTTTTACAGAATAAGAATAATGTTCTTGGTCTTTTACACTTATTTCCATTTTATTCAAAAATCAAACAAATTCCGCCGATTAATCGGAATTTGTTGATTCTTTTTTCGTAATATTCGTTTCGCTTGACGTTGGTTCATTAACAGGTGTTGAAGGTGCTGACATATTTGAGGATTGAGGACTAGAAGAAGCTGCAACAGTACCTACAGCTACGCCACCACCACCACCACCACCACCACTACCACCACTAGAAGTCGTCGTAGTAGGAGTACCGTATTGATTTTGAAAAAACATAAACGGCTGATTAGAAATCGTTGGCGGAGTTAGTGTTCTATCATTTGTATCTGGTTTGATTAAAGGATATGTGGTATTCATTCCTTTAGACCGTTTTCGTCGAGCTTCATTTTCACATGGACTTGGTGCACCAGGATGTCTATAAGAAACATGCTTTCTTAATGCATCCTTACTTCGGGAAACATGAGAACAAACATTGCAAGCATATCTGTGAAAAGAAACAATCAAATTATGAAATTTCAATTAAAGAGAAAAAGTTTCAAAAAACTGAAAATTCTAATTTTCGAATTATAACTAACCTTACATTCTGATGCGTTTCTAAATGAACTCGAAGATTGTACTGATTGCTCAATTGTTTGTGACAAATAAAGCACGTTGCGTATAATTTTGAGTTATTTGGTTTTGATTGTTGTGAATTGGGATGAGATTTTTCTATAATCGATTCAGCAGTTGTAGATAAATTCTCTGGTGATGGATACGATTGTTGTCCAGATAACTGTTGTTCAGATAATAATCCTTCTGGTATTTTGTTCGTATCATCGGATGATATTAAATGATGCGAAAGATTCGGAAATGGTGGTGGCTTTAAAACTAAAGAGCTTACAGAATGCGCCATATTTATTGGTATTTTCGGTGTCAACGCATCCAAACATGGTTTATTCGAAGTTGAACGTAAATTCTCTGCAATTCTATCGATTCTCTTCAGTTCCTTAGTTTTACGTTCACCAGAAATACTACGCTTCGGACTACGATCGTCCACCAATGATGATGTTTCTTCGATATCTTTTGAAGCTGCTTGCACCAAACTAAATTGTTGTTGATATTTATTTAAAAATTCAGTTGTTTTATTTAGTGCTGATTGTGAAAAATTAAGCGGCTGACTTAAAATATTCGGATAGAATTGAAATGATTTCATGAAAAAATTTTCTAAAGGTGATGGTATTTTTGTTGGAGGTGAGGGTATACCAGAATCTTTTGGTGTACTTGTTTCTGTTCTAGGTGATTTCGAATTATTCTAAAACAACAAAAATAAATTATCATCAATTTAAAAAAAAAAAAAAAAAAAATAAAAATATTTCAAATTAGGAAAAATCAAACAACAAAAATCAAAAAATTTTATTTACATTATTTTGAAAATCAGCTAATCCTTTAATTCCTAAAGTTTCTGCCAACGTTAATAATGTCGGTATTTGCTCTTCGAATACATTTACTTCGCCAGAATACATAAATGTAAGAAGAGCAACGACAGCTGCGAAAGATGCTCCAGGTATAACGATAACAGGATGAAAATTCGTATCTAAAGTTCGAAATAGTTCGGAAAAGAATGTGCTACAGGCACTAAGTACGACACGATGAGCACGTAATGTTTTCCCTTCTGCTGATAATGTAACATCTGTTAGATGAGACTGATCCAATAGAAGTGGTAAAGTACTAAGTAAGCTCGCCTGAAAAATTTTAAAAATAAAAAAATTTTTTCTTTTCAAAAATTATATTTTTATCTTTTTATCTCTGACATGTCATATATATATATAAATATATGTAAATGTATGTGTGTAGTCATAAATGGATTCTACATATATAGAACTGCTTGATATAATAATATATTACTTTTGATTTAAAATTTAAAATAAAAAATTTCAAATTTTTCTAATTCTAAAGTATGAATAATTTGTGTTAGTTCGTATATGTATAGAAATTTGAAAAAAAATAAAATAAAAATTTCTGGTATATGAAGGACATAAATCATGCCATGCCTATCCTAATAATATAAGTGTTATTAATATGAAAAATTTTGTCACATAAATTTATATTCAAACAATTTTCTAACGATGTACATACACATTATGTACATATATGCTCTTCTAGTAATTAAAGAAATTTTATTTTTGTAATTCGACAAAAAAAATATATTATGTACCAGTATACCATATATTGTATATAATTTTATGTTTTTAATTTGTCTTTGTTTTTTTTTCTATCGCTATCTCTCTTTTATTTTTTTTCTTTTTTTTTTGGAGAATGCCAAAATAATATGACGATCTAATATACCCGCCGTGATCATGTTAAAAATATCAATATCGCATATATATAATTTGATGTTCGCGTGAATATAGCTGAGATTCGTGTTTATTTATTTATTTTTTTTTTTGCCTGGACATTACATTTACATTTACTATGAAAAATTTGTCACAGTACACAAGAAACAGTTTGTTCATTCGTTTTTTTTTTTTTCTTACTTTATAACTTATATTTATATACATATACATAATATATTGAGCTTCCCAAAATAAACAACTGAATATGTACATTACAACAAAAAAAAAAAAATCAAAACATTTTTTTTTAAAGTATAGCAGCTATAAAATGTATAGTATATTTGTATACATATACAATAATAAAGATTCATTACACAACACTGTTTCAAGAAGAAGAAGAACAACTATAACTGAATTTATTTCATATAGAATAGCAAAATTTAAACAGAAAAAAATAAATAAATAAATAATGTGTACCTAGCCTCTCTTTTCATCCAAAATAAAATTCACCTCCTCCAGCCAGGGTATGCATGCAATGTTGAAAATAATTTTAACGATGTGCAGCGAAAATATATCCGATTGTTCTAATTTTTTTCAATTCTCAAAAACAAAATAAAAAAAATAAAATAAAATCACAATATTTTATAATACCAGCACATATATTAACATAATGTATGTATATTATGTATGGGTATATATACAACATTATGTACATAAATTTATAAACGAATATTATAATATGTACGAGTATATAATAGTAAATTTATAGTGCGATTATATTCTGAATCATTTTATAAATAAAATAAAAATAATTATTGTTGCCAAACTAAAAATTCCAATATTTAAAAAGATGCCGACACTCATCACATCATATAAATACTTTTATTCTGGTTGTAGTATTATAATACTTATAATTCCTGTTTATAATATACTACTAAACTAATATTGTTTTTTAATATAATGCATATTATTCTATATCTATGTATATAATACACTTATATATACTCATGTTCTTGTATATATAAAAATTCATATGTATGTATATAATGTATGTAAGTACATTATAATATTCTCATTTTCATTAAAAAAAAAAAAAAGTCCAATATAACAAGAGTATTGCAATGTATGCGACATAAGAACTGATCTTTTTTTTTTTTTTTTGGAAAGTGGTGTAAGTCCAATTAATTAATAATAACAATGATATTATAGCAGCTTTTCATTAATAAATAGTTCCAAAAATATCCCACAAAATGTTCAATTTATCAATATAAATTTACCTCTATATTTAATGTCACCAAAACGCCCTAGCGGGTCGTGGTACGAATGAAAAGGGATGCAGGTTTACCTGATCCTCATCTTGTAATAAATAAATAAATCTCTAGAGTTAACCTAAATTTGGTATATTATGTCTCGAAAAATTAATAAAATATGGATTTACATCACATTCAAAGTAAAACTACTGTTCATTCTAAATGTGCAATAATGTAATCGCATTTATATATTTGTACAGTAAATTATCCACATTCATTATCATTTATAAAATTTATTAGCTAAAATTTATATTTATCAAAAAATAAAAACAATCAAAATTTTATTTGTATGTATTTGTATTTTGTGATTTTATTTTCATTTATTTACTACATTATTTCTATTTCATTTTAAATTTTAAATTTTAATTCAAATTTAATTTAATTAAATTTTTGTTTTTGCCTCTTTTTTTTTTGTGTATATGTCTTAAGAGCTTTTCCGATTTATTATGGTGTGTAAGTTAAATGTGTGTTGAGTTTGAGTGTTGATGTGTGTGTAGCTAAATACCAAATTAATTTGGAAGTTAAAAATAGAGAAAAGAACAATACAAAAATCACAACAATGCAACAATTATTTTACCTGATGATTATGCCATCTGAGACAGAATTGCTGTTGTTGATTCTGCTGCTGTTGTTGTTGTTGTTGTTGCTGTTGTTGTTGCTGATGTTGGTGTTGTTGTGTAGTTGAATTTAAATTATCCATAACAAAATTATCAAATATTTTATATATTAATTATTATTTTTATATTTTTATTGTATTATTTATTGTTTTTATCTAAATTTGATAAAATAAAAATAATTCGTTGATATAAGTAATAATTTATATTGTCGTACTTTTATAAAGCAGTATACTGGTGTAGCAGTGCAATAATAAAATCTCTGTTTTTTTGTTTTGTTTTTTTTTCTCCTGTTTTCTTTTTTGTTTTCGTTTAATTCGAATTACACTTTACAATTACTTTACAATTTCCACTATTATACACTTAAATTATAATTTTAAACAAAACGAACATATATGTATATATGTATATGTATAAAAATTTAGATTTACAACCAATAATAATCGGTTGTTTAACTGATGATTATACTGACGTTGATGTTGATGCTGATGCTAATGCTAATGCTGATGCTGATTGCTGATGCTGATTATGAAGATATGTATGTACAAACATGTATATTATACCCTTTAATAATGACGCACACACTTTTCCAAACCAATTCAAACAGATACTTATTTATAAAACAATTTTAAATATTTATGTATCATTTATACACAAATTACACAGATAATATTATGTACTTTCATCGAATTTTAAATAGCAAATTCTATATGTAAAAAACAAAAAAAAAAAATACGAAAAAATAAAATGTGTATTATTATGAGACACTTGTTATACTTTTGTCTTGAATTCTATTTTAGAAAAAAAAAAAAAAAAATACGCACTTTGATCTAAATTTAGTTGTGGTTATAAAAATTGTGTGAAAATTAATTACAAAAAAAAAAAAAAATAATTTAAAGAAATTTTTTTAAGCAAATTTTGGAAAATAAAAATAATTAGAAAAGGATATTCAAAAAAATAAATAAATAAATAAATAATTAAGAAAATCAATTTCACTTTTTCACCTTTTCTCTATTAATTTATCTTTTTGTATTTTTTGTAAGAAATTTAAAAACAAAAATTTTTTTAATTTAACCTTTGACTTTTGATCACAATTATTAACTTCCAATTAATATTTTTTTTTTACAAATTTATATCCAAAATTTAGACAAAATATAAAAATTTTAATAAAAATCTATTCGTTTATGTAAGCTTGAGATAAAAACACATATGAACAAATATACCGTTTTATTTTAATTTCAAATAATTTTCTTTTTTTTTTTTTTTCTTTTGGACACTTCGACACTTTGAAAAAAAAATGTTTTTTTTTTTCTTCTAATAGCCGATCATTTGAATGTTAGAAATAAACTCAAAATGCTAATGAAAAAATTTTCAATTAAATTTGTGCTATTTTGGCAGGAAAAGAAAAAATATTTTCTTGATTTTCATTTTGCTTTTCTTTTTTTCTTTTATTTATTTATTTTTTTTTTTTTTTCATTTTTATTTAAACATGCTGACAACCAGCCAATGTCCAGTTATTATAATTTTTATTATTAATTATATGTAGAACGTTATAACGCATATTTATTTAAATAAAAATTTGAAAAAAATAAATAAAAATATGTATAAAAAAAAAAAAAAAAAGATCCAGGCCAGGCCGTTTCAAACACTATTTTTAGGTTTTTAGCCTGGAGAAATTGAAACTGATTTTTTATTTTAAAAATGAAAAAATAATAAATACATTTATATGTTCATATTTAATACATATAAGTATGTTTGTACCTATATATTTAAATTATATATTTATTTATTTATTTGTATATTTAAAAAAAAAAAAAAAAAAAAAAAATCAAGAAAAAAAAAATTTATTCAAATTTTTACACACAAAATTAAAATCAAACGACGAAAACGAAAACGAAAACGTGGAACTGCTGATGATTACCTCGCGCATCTTATATGTATCTTTATCCCATTGTAATTTTAAAAAAGAATTTTTGTTTTTTTTTTTATTTTGTGTGTGTCGTTTTTCATTACATTTCTTTTTTTTTTTTTTGGTTTTTGATTTTTGGTTTATTTTTTTGGCTATATGACTTTTTCTATATATACATAATAATACCTCTCTATTTCTGATCTGGAGCTGACAATTCCTGATATAAATAAAACACATATTTTTCAACTAATAGAACATTACATACTTATACAATATAATATTATAAAATATCTCTGATGATACATACTCGTACATTGTATATTGTATACATATATATATATATGTACATACAGTACGTAGGTAACAGAACATGAATAACTAGCCACTTATATACTATATATTACACTATAATAATATAATTATTATTATTATTATTATTATTATATGTATCTAATCATTATAGTCAGTCACCACACCACAACACGGTGGTAATAGTGTCTCATTAAAAAATTTATGTAAAAAATAAATAAATAAAAAAATCAAATAAAAATTAAATATTACCAAAGACCATATAAATGATATTACATACTCATATATTATATGTATGTACATAAGATAATTAAGAATATATAATTCTACTCTTTTATTTGAATACTCTACATACTTGTGTTTTCCTTTCAATTTATTTTCTATAATATTCACACATATTTATATGTAAGTTGTTGTACGTATAGTAGGGTATACTGTACATTCTGTATAAATATTCTGTTCTGTGTATTATTTTATAGTATGTATATAGTAGTATAGTATAGTGTAATATATGTACGGAGAAAAAACTTAAAAATAAAAGCAATAATCTGGCAATCTTGACCAATAAAAATACTACTATTATACTGAAAATAAATATTTTAGAAAAAAAATAAATAAATAAATAAATAAAAGGCCAAAACAATATAACAAATTTTTTTCTTGGTGTGAATTCAAATTAGAAAAAACAAATGATATTGATATATACATATTATTATGCACATATTTTATATAATTGTAAACATTGTAAATATAAATATTGTAAATGTAAATGTAAATGTAATATTGGAATAATGATATGTATATTTTTTTGTTTTTTTTTTCTAATTTGCGTTATATTGTTATTTATTAGTCATTTTTATATGCAATTGTTCGATATGTTAATATCCTCATAAAATAAAATGCATACACATGACTATATCATCATCATCAACATCATAATCATTGTTTCATTCTCAAATTAAAAAATAAAATACTCATATAATATGTATTAATAAAATATTTTATGATGATGATAATTTTACCGCTCCTCATCTTTCATCAATTATAAATAATATGCATTCTTTCTTAACATAAATATGTAAAAAAAAAAAAATTAAAAATTTAATTTACAAAAGCAAAACAAATATGTTACATGTTTTTTTTTTCATGCTTACTAAAAAAAAATATTTTATTTTGAACCACTAATAGTAACGAAAAAAAAAAAAAAGAAATGGACGTAGTAACTGTACAACATTATGACCAAAATGTTGATAATAAAAAATTTAAAAATATGTATTTTATTAACGGACCAGACTAGACGTATATTTACTTATACACTCTCATGTTATGTACATGTACATAAGATACGATACTCATCATATACAGTGATTCACAAAACAATGTTACAAGAAATAAAAACAGAAATGAAACTATTTAAGCAAGACCCTAAATAGACCGTGACGGGATGAAAGAAATTAAACGAACGTATAAATACTCGTTTCGTTAGTTTAACAATTTGCCCTAAATAGAGAAACGATTCGAAACGAGTAAAATTGTGTATGATGCCGATTCTACATTCAATGTACCATGCGTTCGGTAATGTCAACTGCATAGCAGATGACAAATGTCGAAAGTTCGGTAATGCAGATTGCAAAGATCATACGTTCGGTAAAATCGATAGAATCAAATTTTTGATAAAAACCATGCAGATAACGCAGGTGATAATTATATGCTGCAACTGCAATCTGCAAACATCAACGTGTCTAGGTTATGTAGAAAGTAAAAAAACTAATTGAAAATAAAGATTTTGTTTTGTTTTGTTCTGTTAAATAGTTTTGCTCGTTATTATCTCACATTTTGCATTAATCATAATTTATATAAATTTATATAAATTCACTTACTCCATTATTTCACTTTAATTTAAAATTCACTCCAATTTATATTCATTTTTTCAATCCGTTTTTTAATGTCAACTGTGCAGACTGCATGTTTGATCACACAAAAATCAAGTGTCTTTTGACAATAGTCAAACCAATCATTCAATCCATCAATTGACAATATTTTCGACATTACCGAACGCATGGGTAGTGAGTTCAACTTGGATTTCGACTTTCGAGTAATAAATAGAAAATTAGCTGTCAAGTCTACTGCATCGAATGTGATCGAATGTAGTAGTTCTAATATTTATCGATAAAATTAAAGTCGAAGTTGAAGTCACTGCATGGAATGTAGAACCGGCATGAGTATTGACTAGAAACGAGTAGAATTGTGTATAAAATGAGTAGAAACGATAAAATGTACGACACCGCTATGACACTGTCCGTTTCGTCTCGTTTCGTCTATTTGACATTTAAACTTATCGAAATTGAACGAACGTAAGAATACGTCTACCCAGTTCTACGTACTACAGTACTATCGTATGTATCGTTTCGTTTCGTCCATTTAGGTTATGGTTATAGCTTAAGTCATAAATTCGGTAATATAATTTTTTTTTGTTTTTTCAAACATTGGAAATTGATGAAAATTTGTAAATTTTTCTACTAATCAACTGAATGTGTGAAAGAAAAATTGTGAAAAATGAATAAATTGAACTTACTGACACTAGAATAAAAAAATATTCACGTTACCGTTTCAAATATCTAACAAAAATTGAAATAAAAAATTACTAAAAATATTGTATAAACATTGATATGATGAGAATTATTGAAAACATTGTATTGCGCATTTGGAAAAAATTTACTTCTTACAATTTAAATGCTTTTTTGTTGAGATAAATGAATGCAATTTTTATCACATCCAATTTCATTCAGTTGCATATTAATTGTTTTGTTAATCACTGTATGTGTATGCATAAATTTCTCATATGTACATAACATAATTTTCTGTAAAGACACATATTCGTATATTTTTGCGTACACATAAAATCTAATATCTGATACATTTCTTTTTTTTTTTTTGTGAAATATGAAAACAAAAACAACAACAAAAAATTAAAACAAAATAGCGTGCGAATTTTAAAAACACGTAATTTGGCAATTTAACAATTATTTTTATAATATAAAATTATCTTCATAATTTGTGTTGTGTTGTCTGTTAAAAAAAAATCACAGTATAATTCAAAGATTTTGAAGAAAAATATGTAAAATGAATTAGATTAAAGAAAGGGATATAAATTGAATTGTACATATATGATATGACGATAAAGTAAAAATTTTTATGTTTTCTTTTCTACATGTAAAAGTAATAATTTTTTTTTGTTAATATTTCATTTATCCTATCTATACAAAGCTCAATATGGATTGTACAATTTAATTTGCCAAATGAATTTACAACATGAAAATTATTTGTCTGCCGACCTCTACCACACTATATATATCTCAAAATCGATTTTTACAACAAAATTGAATCGTGGTGTATATTCAGCATTACATTACAAGTTACCGGGATACCGGGAAACGCACATAAGCACACAACAACATATACATACATAGTAGTATGACATGGCGTGTACGCACATATAACACCACTGAATTTAAATAACAAATGAGTACAAGAAGAGAAAATTTCAAAATATTTTTTCCTTTTTTTTCTTTGCCTTTAAAAACATAAATAAATTTTTTTGATAATTCGTTTATTGTTTCTCGTTTATTTTTTTTTTTTTTTAATTGTAAATCAAAACGTTTACAAGCCATATACAATAAATTGTGTAAGTATCTAAAGTATTAAATAAATCAGTATAAAATTTAATTAAATATGTTTTCAAAAAACAAAAAAAAAACAGCAAATACACATTACATATATTTGAATACTTTTTAATAATAATTTCATTTGTATATTATTTGTGTATATTTTTAGAATAAAAAAAAAAAGTATAAAAATCCGATTTAAATACTTTACGCATAGTTTTTAAATAAATAAAAGATAAAAGTTAGTTTAGCTCAATCGATGATAAATTTTTCTAAGTAATTAAAAAATCTAAAAGAAAAAAAATGCATTTTGAATTACAAATAATTATCAGTAATTAAGTTTTTAAATAAACACAAAATACATTAATTAATAATGTTGTAAAAATACTTTCTTTATCTCATTCTTAAATTTTACGTAGACATAATTGATTTTATTTCTTTTATTTTCAAGTTTATTTTTTTTTTCCTTTTTTTTATTTAATTTAAATTTTTTTTCATTTGATTTCGTTGGCAGTTAATAATTTCATCCAATAATAATTTATGATAATTTTTCTTTTTTCTTTTATATAAATAATTTATAAATTTTTATTATATTTACAATGAATTATTTTTTGTTTAGATTTTTTTTTTTTTTTTTTTTTTGTTTTTCAACTAGATCGATTCAACTTCCCATACTTTTGTATTACAATCTTGACCAGTCGAAATCACAGTATTATTATTTAGCCATACTATACGTGTTATTTGCGATTGCGGATGAGCATCTAAAATAAAAAATTTTAATTTTTTTATTTAAATAATTATTATATTGTATCATCTCCCTCCCTGTATCGATGTTAAATTAAATTAATTAATTATTCAGATATTATGTGTATTACTTACTTTTGATTATTGTATGTTTAGATGGATTCGTTACAGACCATATAATTATTGTCGTATCCAATGATCCACTAGCTACTAAAAGTGAATCTGGTGACCATGCAACACAATTAACACGTGCATTATGAAAGCCCCATTCTTTATTATGAGCAGGCTAATTTCACATTCATAAGATTAAAATTTATTTTAAATTTATTTGTATGACTTTTTTTTTTTTTTTACTAAATAATGATATTCACCTTATATTCTTCAACATTGTATAAAACAACTTTTCGGTGGGAATCACATGCTACCAGCATTTTATTATTTGGTGAATAAACGCAATCTGTTAAAGCACCTAAATGATCTAACTCAATTTTCAATGTAAGATTTGTTCCATCCAATTTATAAATTCGTAATTTTTGATCATCACCACCAACGGCTATTTCACAAGTTTCTGGATTCGCACTAATGCAGCTAGCTTCATATTTAATTGGTAAAACAGAAGCTTTTTGTAGATCCTGTATGTATTAATTATATGAATTTCAATTCAATTCAGTTTCATTTTTCATTACAAAATAGAATGTTATACCTTAACAACCATGATTTCTTTTACGCATGCCAATACAACTATATTTTGTTCCCTTAAAACGTCAAGACTTCTTGGTTGACAATTTAATTTGACAACAGAATTTGTATACGTATTTCCTTCGACATTAATTTGCCTTAAAGAATCATCTATACCACAGGTATACATAAAATCTCCAAATGAAACGATCCCATTTATCTAATAATAAATGAATTTCATAAAATAAATACAAATATGTATTTTTATCAATGAATATCGTACTTGATTTCCATGTCCACTGCCTGCTACTCTATCATTAACACCACTTCCAGAATTCCAATTTGTTACTGCACCATCATGACTACCTGTATAAATTGTGCTGCAATCATCACTCAATCCTAAAGCTGTTATTGGTTTATTATGCCCTTTAATTATTCTTAGTGGTTTCGTTGGATTATTAACATCAAGATAATTAATGAAACCAGATAAAGAGACACTCAACAGATAATCTCCTTGCCATAAGCATGACACCTTAAAAAATTTAAATTTAAATTGAAATATTGAAAATGTACAAAATTAAAATTAAATTTTAAATTGAACCTGCTGATCCTCAACTGTGGTACCCATTATAAATTCGGTCACCATTTGTTTGGTTTCAACATCCCATAATTTGCATGTTTTATCTCCAGAACATGTCAGTAATTGAGTTCCATCTGGTTTCCATGCAACAGCGTATACACCACCTTTATGAGCTGGATTTCCAACTTCACAAACTAAATCAGATGATGTTCCATCGTAAATGAATACTTTCCCATCAAAACCAGCTGAAGCAAATAAATTTCCATTTGGTGAATATCTTACAGCCTGAACAAAACGAGTATGATCCTGTTTTGTCATTTTAAATTTGAACGGTGGTCCTTCAAAAATTCCAATTGTATTATCTTCGCTGCCAGTTATAATACGAAATGGACGTGATGGACGAAAATCACATGAATTAATCGGTTTTGATTGACCACTTATTTCGCCAACAGATGTACCAGTTTCAGCCATAAATACATGACCAAATCTTTCTCGTCCCTCACCGACAATAACAATTCTTTGATTATCTGGTGACCAAGAAATATCTTTAATCGGTCCACCAATCGGTTGAAATTCATTTTTTAATATATGCTCCTTATTCACAGTATCCCAAATTCGTATTTTACCAGATTGATCTATTTTACAAAATAGAAAAAGTTTAAATATTGTAGGTAATAAAATTTATATCAGTTTAAATGTCAGACACTGATGCATTTTAGTATGTACGATAAAATTTTTTGAAATGATAAAGCAAAAATTAAATCTAATTCGAATACCTATACTACATGTACGTACGTACATTTATAATAATTATACAAAATTTATATTTATCTTTTTAAACAAGAATAAACAGCTCTTAACTGCATATCAAATTCATTTGAAAAATTTAAATATGAACATCGTGATCATGTATATATGTACGTTTGTATGTATAAATATAAAATAAAATCACATAAAATTGAGCTGAGATATAGCCATAGCTATATATATTTTAATTCTCATATATATGTCAAGCATTTATGAAAATTTTCTGTGGATATTTTTAGTTTAAAATTAAATATAATACGCGTCAAAATATATATATCCACAAAAGTGTTTTTAAATAATTTTCCATTGGATTGACCACAAAATGAAATACATAATAGTAATACACGATGATGATGTGCTTAGTTTTCGGTTTTTGCTATTCGTTACTAAAATTGTTTACGCTACATCAGCTCCAGTCCAGCTGTCGTCGTAATATTTTTTTAGAATTACAGATATCAGCAGAATTGGAATTTGTTATCAGTATAGCAATATAGATACTAGCTACAATAATAATTTATCTTAACAAAAAAAGAGAAAAAAAAAACAAACAAGCATTTTTGTGCACACTTGTAATTAATTGAGAGTGCACTTGCACAATCATAATACATTCAAAATTGATAAATAATTTTTAGAAATTAATAACATTAAGCAATTTTTATTTATTAAAAATATATTAGTAAATATTTTAAAATAAAACTTACCACCAGACGAAATATAAAATCCACTAGGCGAATATTTGGCAACATTTACAGGGCATGAATGCTCAGTATAAACATCGGATATTGCTGGATTCTAAATAGAAATAGAACATTATGTAGGCGATATTTAATGATGATGAAAATTCTAATTTTAAAAATAATATAAATATAACTTATTATGAAATATGCCTATTGGTTATAGCTTACTTCTATATTTCGAATAATAACAGAATTTCCATTAGTGTATAAAAAATTTTTTCCTTTGGGATCACTTCCTAAAACAATCGGTTGCCCTCTTTGAGTTCTTGGCAATGTGGCATAAATGAATTCTATATTTATAGTGTTAAATAATTAATGTAGAAATAAAATTTATTTAATAAAAATATTTATTTATTTACATATATGTATGTATGTTAAAAATCTATAATATAATGATAGAATGGAATTTATTGTAATGTATGCTTCATCAATTTTATAGTACGATTTATATGCGATAATCATCGTATACAATACAATGATTCATTTTTATAAAAAAAAAATTTTACGGTTGACTAACTTTTTACCATATATGGTAGTTCAAAGTTAAATATAATGTTCACGATAAGGTAAAAAAACTTTCATTTATCTAATTAACAAAAAAAATATATGTGAATGATCATAAATGAAAGTATCAAGTAAGTATTCAATATACAGTACTCAAACTCAATACTAGAATAATATAACAAACACCGGTAAGCATACATATAATTTCCATACACTATAATTATGTATAGATACATGTAATATACAATTTAACGTACTATTAGAATAGGCCATAGTTTAGATTTTTTTTTTAAATAAAATATTTATTGCTATTTATTGTTTTGTTTTTAAATTGTAAAAATAATATTATTAAAAAATTTATTAGAATTTTTTTTGTTCTGAAATTTAACCAATTGTTTAAAAATCCAAACTTAATTTTTTGCACTTTTTTTAGACACTTGATATATTTATTTGATAAACCGAACCGACTATATTAGTATATTATCTTCTGTACTCGACTCGTTCATTTCATATATCAAATATCATATAAAAAAAATATTGTACGTTACTTTACTCCCTTGTCTCTTCTCTTCACTTTAAATTTTGATTTGATTGTTTTTGTGGTTTTTGGAATTTTTTTGGTTTTTTAATTTTTAGCAGTGTCAGTGTTTTGACTTTTTGACTTTTTCCACTTTCCCTAAATGGTAAAAAATCAAAAATGCTAATGATTTTTTGTTTCTGTTCTCTTTCTCTGTTTTCTAGTTTTCCATTTCCTTCCTTTTTGACATTTTCTTTGCTTTCAATTAATTTCCTGATTTCCTCAACAAGCACCACCACCAACCAGCCATAGCCAATTAGCCATCGAACATCGAACACTCGAATTAACACTCACTAGCAACATTTGATTGAAATTAATTTTAATAGAAAAAATTTATTTATTTTTGATTTTTTATTATTTAATTAATTTGAAGAAAATGAAATTATAATATTCACAAGAAAAATTTAAAAATCAATAAGTAGCTATATATGAATTTTTTTAGATACATTTTAATTTTTAGTACAAATTGTATGTATCATGTATGTTGTATCATTCATACATGTATGATTGCTTCAAACATCCTCAAACTTAAGTTCGATTTGAATGGTGTAGTTGTTTGCTGGTTAAATACCCTGCAAAAAACTGTTCTTGTTTATAACAAATCAGAGAACAGAAAATGCAGAAAATGAACTGTCAAATACTAGCTGTCAATGTCAAATCAGATTAAAGTTAAAAGAATTATTTCTTAATTTTATTGTTTTAAATAAACATTTTAAAAATAAAATAAAAGGTAGTTTTTCAAAAATAATTTCTGAAAACAATTAATAATATTTGAATTTATTGTAGATAGATTAATAAAAACTGTTACGCAAAATCACCTACAAATGATCCCTCTAAAAAATTTGAAAACATCCAGCCCATTGTATGGACAACTTGTGATTGGACCACCAGGATCTGGTAAAAGTACATATTGTCATCATATTACAAATTTTCTTAGCCAATTAGATAGAAAAGTTAGTGTCATAAATATGGATCCGGCTAATGAAAATATGGAATATCAACCAGAAATTGATGTAATGCAATTGATAACTGTACAAGATGTTATGGAAAATTATAATTTAGGACCGAATGGTGCATTAATGTATTGTATGGAATATATTGAAGAAAATATCGATTGGTTATTAGAAAAATTAAAATCATCATCAAATAATTATTTTATATTTGATTGTCCAGGACAAGTTGAATTATATACACATCATAAATCAGTATCAAAAATTTTCACAAAATTAGAATCGTTAGGATATCATTTATGTACAGTACATTTAGTTGATTCACATTATTGTTCTGAACCAACGAAATTCATTTCAACTTTACTATTATCATTAAATACAATGTTACAAATGGGTTTACCACATGTTAATGTTCTAAGTAAAGCTGATCTTTTATATAAATATGAATCAAAATTGTTATTCAATTTAGATTTTTATACAGATGTATTAGATTTGAAATATCTTTTAGATGCTATCGAAAATATTCCTGGTATGAAAAAATATTCAAAATTGAATGAAGCTATTGTATCAATGGTAGAAGATTATAGTTTAGTTTCATTTAAGCCACTCGATGTAAATAAACCCGAAAGTTTATTACGATTGAAAAATATCATAGATAAAGCAAACGGTTATGTATTTGGTGCTGGAGAAGAGAAATGTGTTAATTCTTTATTAGCTTGTGCAATCGGTGCAGAAACTGAAAATGAACGAATAGAAAAAGATGTCAATCCTTATTTGTAATACATTGTATTTATTTAATAATAAATAATTGTTACTAAAATATATTAAAATAGATCGCAAAAATTCAAATTACTTGGTTTTGTTTTATTCAAAATATTTTTTGTTTTTTAGCTTTCATTTCTTATTATTTTTTAACATAATAATTAAAACTTTTAAAATTTTAAAATATTGTAATATATTTTTTTAAAAAAGTATCTTTTATTTTAATACAAAATGTAATTTGAATACATCATTTTTAAAATTACGCATCTATACATTAATTTTTATTAATTATTTTATTTTATTTTTTTTATTTTTATTATATATAGTACACATAAAATTTTGAATTTTTTTTTTTTTTTTGTAAGTTCCTCATAGCTATTTATTTAGATTCCAGATTTTGTTGGATTTTTTACTGCACCACAGAATATCAATAAATTTGTTGTTTTTTCAATAATAATATAAGCAAATGGCCTGTTAACTAAAAATCTTGGTGGTGTTGCTTTATTAGCTAATATACCTCCAGATACTGCTGCTGCAATAGTACCTTCTTCGTTTACTTCAATTTTCGTTTTGTGAAAAACTGTCGATAAATACATTGAACGGCTTGACATTTTTGAAAAATCTGCTACAGTCTGATCAAAAGCATCAATAATACCCATCTACGTAAAAATAAAATACAAATGAAATTAAATTATTTTGTATTCAATTCAAACTGCTTAAGAATGGATAAAATTTAAAATTAAAATATGCACATACTTCTTCAAGAACTACATTCAATACTAAATCAGTTGTTGCACTAAATCTAGGTAAATAAACTTCAACTTCAGCATCATCGAAATCTTCATTAACTTTTCTAAGTCGAGAATAAACTTTTGTAATACCGAATTTTGCAATATTTTGAATAACTGATGTTAATGGTGCACCTAAAAAGAAAAAAAATATATATATGTATTCAAAATATCCAAAATTCATATTTAATCATAAATTATTATTAAATATTTGAAATTTTTCTCAGTTCTTACCTTTTCTTGGAAGAAATATGATCATAGATAAACGATTCTCTACACCATATGGTAATTCCAATACATGAGAATCAATTTCTGAGATTGCTGCATATGCGAATGGTCCTTTATTAAACATCATATTAACAGTTCCTAACACTTTATCATCTTCATCAAGAAAAGGTTCTTTTTTTGTGAATGTTTCATTAAATGGAATCTTTAATTGAGAATTTTTTTTTTTTTTTTTTTTTAGAATTTAAATAAAAAACATTTTTAGAACACAATTCTAAATAAATAAAATAACTACCTTCCATTGTCCTTTGAAAAATATACCAGACAAAAGAAGCATTTGTGCTCCTTTAAGATCACTGACATTCACAACTTCACCAATTAAACCTCTTGTTATACTTTTTACAATACTATTGATTGCATTCGTTGCATCTATTGGTTTATGAAAATCAATTGGAAATAATGCTGCTCTGTATGTTCGTTCAATAACATTTTCATATTCTGGATCAACTGGAAGATTTTTATCAGTGAAAATTGCTTGAATCGATGATACTTCTATTGTAGATGTATTAACGCTATCAAAAAAAAAAAGCAAAAAAAGAAAATATATATATATTTATATTTTGAATATATAATTTTTTTCTCGAAATGAAATTTATAAAAAATTGAAAAAAAAAAAAAAAAGTTAAAAGTAATTTAAAATTTTTTTATAAATTTACTTTAAAGCCTTTTGTATTAGCTTGTATCCTTCTCGTACACTTAAGATATCTTGGTCTATACGTAATGTTTTATGTAATTGTTGAAGTGTATTACCTTTCGCACCTTCTGCTATTAAAACAAGTAATGACCAAATTGAAAATGGTGATATCATAAAATCATAGCCTACAGGTGCTAATGCTGCTGATACTTTCTACAATAATTTAAATTTTAAATACAAAAAAAAAAAAAAATGTATGAATAAAATTCATATAAAATGTTATATAGAAAATGATGTTGGAAAAATAAAAAAAAAGTATTTATGAATTTTTTTTTCAATAAATAAATAATTATCCTAAAAAAGAAATTAATTTTGGCTCACTTGAAATAATTCCAATGAGAATTCTTCACCTCCAAGCGATATCTTTTTCAAAATATCATTTATATTAAGTACATTTGTGGTGGTGTTTACAGTCTGTGATTCAGCTGAATAATATTTTAAACAAACTAAATTTAAAAATAATAAATCTGTAAAAAAATAATAAAAAAAAAAGAAGGATAAGAAATAAAATGAAGAAATTTAAATAAAATTTTTATAACTAATATCAGTTTTTTATTGCCGGTTTTTATAGGATTGAGCGCAATTTTTATTATTTTTTTTTTTTTTCATAATTTTTGATTTTATAAAATTTTCTAATCTCTCAATGGCATCATTATAAATGGCACAAGACACAATCAATATATGGTATGTATGTGCATTTGTGTACAAATTTTTAGTACCAATAACCTTCGCATTAAAATTTAAATTTATATGTAAATGAATAATCATCATAGTCTTATAATTTCGCAAGTATAAACAGATAAGATAACATGACGATGACCTTAAATAAATCTCAAATGATATTTGAATAAAAAAAAAAAAAACTAAAAATAAATGATTAAAACATGTTAAATATTTTGGCAATACATAATTTTAAAACATAACACAAATCGTACATAATATAGTTTTTAAAATTGAAAAATACCAAAAATACCGAAAAATATAAATTTTTTTTTTTTTTTTTAGATTTTGATGCAAATTTAAAGTAAATTTTCGAGTTTAGAGATGTTAATATTTGAATGATCATCGATTTAACTTTAAAACTTCAATTTAAAATTTAAAAAAAATAAATTAAAATACATTTATGTACGTTACATGCAAACATTTCAATTGCACAAATCGTACAGTTTTGCTTAACATGAACATTTACCAAATTGACAGCATTGACATCAATTATCTCGGTTATTTCCCAACCAATTCCCATGAATTTGAAACGTATTGTAAACTAATTTGTTTGATAAAAATTTTGCAATGGGTGCGCGTTCAGTTCCACGCAGCGATGTATAATTTTCCATCGCTGCAATAATTTCTCTTACTGAACGGCTTCGCTGCATAATCGCTACCTTGCAGCGATGTAAATATTTTGCAGCTGAAAAAAAGTTCGCTTTAAAAGTCATCGTAAACAAATTTTGACATATTTTAATTGAACAACAGACAAAGCCAACTATTTAACTGTTTGCAGCGGGTTTTTTCGCTGTAAACAGTTCAGTAAATTGTATATTGTATACAGCGATTATCTAAACATCGCTGCATTTTCATCGCTGACTTGCATCGCTGCATTGAACTGAACGCACCCAATGAATATATGTAAATGAAACAGTTTCTTGAAAAAAATGTTATTCGGTTTTAAGTTGAAGTATACATACAGTCTCAAAATTGGGGAAATTTATGATATTCGTTCAATTTTGGTACCAATTACATACATTATTTTATTATATCTCTGGAATTTACGAATCGATTGCGACGAAATTTCGAACTACATATTTAAATTCTCAAATATGTACTATGTACACCTATGTACATACTCGTATTTATCATGGCAACCAGGATAAAAAAAATGTTACATCACATAAATAATTTATTTATTGATAATTTCATGTGTAATTGCTATGACTACAATTTTTCATAATTTTTTCTTTGAAATAAAAAAAGTTAATTAATTAGAATTACTAGACATTTTTGAAATATAAAAAAAGGACAAAAAAAATAAAAATAAAAATGGTTAAAATTACACAAACTGAAGATGAAATTTTAATTGCAATTAATATAAATAAATTATCAATAAATATCAATAATAAATCACCTCCAGATATTGTAATTTTAAAAAATTTCATTAAATTTAATCAACAACCAATTTATTTTGAAGGTTTTCTAACAAATGATATCAATGAGACGGAAAGTTATTGTAAAATTTATCAAAAAGAAGTTAAATTTATTTTGAAAAAATTATCAAAAGGTATATGGATAAAAATATTTGAAGATAATTTATCAAAAGATGAAATAAAAATGAAAAAAAATGAAATATCTAAAATATTAGAAGAATTATATAATAAACGTGAAAAGGAAAAAATTCAAAAATGTGAAGAAATTAAAAAGAAAATGATGAATAAAATAATTGAATATGATACAAAACAGAGACAGAATATTGAAACAATTACCAAAGAACAAATACATAATAATTTATTGTTACAGAGAAATGATGAAAATAAATCTAAATCTATGGATACAAATAATAAAATGAATGAAAAAGATCCTGTTGATAATAAAGTAAAAAATAATAATAAATCAGAAAAATTACAAAAAATAAATATAAAAAATACATGTCCACCTATACGAAAATATGGTAAAATTGAATTCAATTTTTCATCTGATTATAAATTAAAAGTACCAAAACGTGAATCACGAATGAATGAATATAATAAATTAAATTTGAATAGTAATGAAATTAAAGAAACACAATAAGGGTATTCACGGTTTGGTCTTGTATCATTGTAAACGGTGTAAATGATGGCAATTATGTTCACACATTTTACACTCTTACAACAATTCGTGAATACCTCTAATAATTCATTAAAATTCATTTGTAGTAGAGTATTATATTACGTATCGTAATCGTATATGGTATATAAAATTTCAGTTATCATCACGTGTAGATTGAGAGAATAAGAAAAAAAAATTTAATCTAAAATTAAATAATAAATAATAAAATTTATAATCGTATATATATAGGCACATGTACACATATATTTATGTATAAGTTTGTAAATAATGTAATGTAACATATGTACTTTTACTAACAAATGTTTGTAGTAGATATGTTACAATTAATAAAAATTAAAAATACTGTAAACATTATTATTACACATGATATGTATTACGCACATAATTTTGAATAAATTAATAAAAGTATTTTCTTTTTAATTAACATTATTATGATTTGAAGATTATAATTGTCGCTATATACGATCATACTTAGGCAAGTACAAAATGATTATTTAATTTTATTTCCTATATAGAATTTTAAATTTACAAAAATTTCATAATGAGATTAATGATCATGGTATATTTTTTATTTTAATTGCTATAACATGCGGTACATATACATATGTATGGTACTCATCATAACAACAAAACACAAAACACAAAACAAATAAATACATACATACATTACTTAATTACTATTATAAGTACATACGAGATTGATCCCAGTCGTGAATTAGTAAGGCATTACTGGCAGAATCAATTCTGTAACTAGTTCACAATTTTCCAATTCGAATAAAGTAGTTCAATAATACATTACTTCGTTAAAAAAGTAATGTGGATTGTAATGCAATTGTACTCCGAACAATACTGATGCTGATGCTATGTAATGCAAGCGGTAATGTGTATAACAATATACGCATTATATAATTATTGCGAAATTAGAAACATGTATGAATACGTCGATGGAAAGTTTTTGCGTTTTCTTTGTTAACCATAATCAATAGTTATAAGAAGTTCTGAACTCGATTTGAAATGGTGTTTAAAATAGTGAATAAATATGAGTTAATTCAGTAAATAATATTAAGTTAATAAAAAATTGAAATAACTGTGCATACATAATAAATATGTAAGATTTATTAAATTTAATAATAAATTAATTCTGTTTTTACACGGTAGATTAAAAAAATAATCCATGGAGGAGGTATAAACAAAATTTACAAAATATATTGAATGCAGAAATAATACTTAATCATAACTATGAGGGAATACATGGAAAAAACCATTTAAAGAATGCAAAAACATCAATAAAGTTCTTCAAAGTAAAATTTTTGTAAACTATTAAACGTTAAATGTACATACATATTTCTAAAATTTCAGGAGCAGTTGAAGACGATAAAAATATATTTGACCATGTGAAGGAAATTAAAAAAGTCTTTAAAGGCTTTTTTAACAAAGCCTTTAAAACATTTGAAAATAAACACTTCTAAAATATTTGTATGCAGAGAAGGAAAATTGAGTCCTAATTTGCCGCTTTTTTATTATAATTTTACATATTATTATTATATTCATTATTATTTTTTTTATATTATGCATACTTAAAAGTATTTATTTATTTATATTGTTTTAACAAAAAAAAAAAATAATTAATATATGTTGTATTGGTGCAACAAATAAATAAGAATTTGAGTTGTATTTTATTTATGAAAAAAATCACTTCTATTACCAATTAAAAGGAATACCTTCCATAATTACTTTTCAAGAATCAATATCGGAATTGCTCCTTTTACTGCTATTATGTAATTAATGTTTGAAAACGCGTTCTATAATAAGTTTAACTTGAATAAATGAAGAAACTAATTCTAGGTAATGCAGAAGGGAGGCGATTGATTACCTCCTATGACATCGCCGTGTAAAAGTAATGCGTTATTTTCAAACACAGTAATCGAAAGTAGAACTAGTTGCTGTTTAAAGGTTCGGTAATAACTTACCTACCCGACTGGGATATAATTGATATCTTAAACTATCATTAATTTCCAGTCAAAAAATAATAAAACAAAAAATTCATTAAGAAAAAAGTTTTATGTTCGTGTGCAACATTGTTGCTACAACACCAGTAATTTTTGAAATTAAAAAAAAATTTTTTTTTTCCTTTTAAATTTAGAAATATAAGTAGGTACTAACATATAACATAACATGTGTAGTATATAGAATAGACTATATAAAATCACATTTTTTTTAAAAAGTGATGTAAGGATGTAAGTCAATTTTTTGACAAAAACTTAATTAATGATGACAATAGCTGCTGATGACAATTGCTGATTTGGCAATTTTAAGTAATTGCGACTACAAAAATGTGTCTAGGATAAATTGTTAAAACGAACGACACAAAAATTATTCGTAACTATGTACTTGCATCTACTTCCAGTTACTTCAAAAATTTTTCATAAGTAGCTGCGAGTAGATGGTTTAACACAGGCATTTACCTTATCTATCCGCAAGTACTTGAAATTGTTAAATTTCAACGAAAACTAATAAATGCAATCTACCAAAGAAAAAAAAAATTATTCAAAATTTTTATCATTTTTTCAATATAAATTTACATTATACGTAAAAGATTTATAAGAAAAAATACGTAAAATTTAAAGAAGTTGCATCATCATTTAAATACAAAAACATAAAAATGTCTCCATATAATATTAAATGGACTTATACCACTTTCAAATAAAACAGCTCAACCTCAAGTATACGAGTATACATATGTAGTATAGAAATATGTTGGTTTGGTTGGTAGTGCGGTAGTGCAAAAAAAAATAAAAAAAAATACCATTACATATTTCCAATTCCAATTCAACTCAAACCAAAATCAACCAAAAATGTATACAGAACAGAATGTACATAAAATGTTGATATACAATATTTATATTCATATAATACTCGCGTTTAAGAGATTATTTGTTGAGATTGAGATTGTTATTAATAACCATTAATAACGAACGAATAACTAGTTATTTTTAGAAGCTGTGCTGCTATATGCTACTACCTGTTTTAACAGCATCATGAATTTAGTTTTTTTTTTCTTCTTTTAATTGCTTTTCGAATTTTTAGTTTTTATAGTAGATATGTGTATTTTCTTTTCATCTTTCGAAAAAAATTAAAAAAAAATAAAATTTTGTACTGTACATACATACATATAGATACTTATGGATACTTATGTATTTTATTTTAATGCATATTTCATAAAAGCAAATTAAAGTATGGTACTCTTTTATTTAAAATTTCACAAAAAATATCAAATAATTCACAAAAAAATAAACAAAATTTTATTTATACATAGGAATATGTACTTATAAGAAAAATAATATACAATAATCTGTTATAACTTCACTTACATTTGATTAGACGCATTTTATATTTATTAAAAAACTTCAAAAAAAAAATTCTAATGTGCAGAATGTAAAAGTTGAAAAGAAAAAATCAAAAAATGACTGAAAATAATTCACAAATATTAATTAAATATTTTTTTGTTTTATATATTTTCACTTTTTATAAATTTATATAATACATATATATATATATATATGTATATTATTTGATGATAAAATCAATTAATCAATAAACTAAACAAAGTACACTTTAGCTACACTTTAATACTGGTAGCTGCGACGGATTACGTTATTATCAAATAAATAATTCAATAACACTTGTTTTTTACACTACTGCGATTACTACCTATATATAAACAGTCAGGTATATGAAAACTTTCTTCAACATTCGTACTTTATTAATGATTAATGTAAAATGTACACAATATTGCCGTATATAGCGTGTGTATACTAAAACAAAACCATACAAAATTAAAATATCGTATCAATTTGATTAAATATGTAGGTATTTAAATTTTATTTTGAAAAAAAAAAAAAAAACAAAATCTATTTTCTTATTTCACTGTATTTCACTTCCTTCCATAAAATCGTTCGTGTAATATGTGGTGAATCGTAAAGAAAATTATTTTTTTTATTTTTCTCTTCAACAATATATACACAAATCTACAAAAAAACAGAAAAAAAACCTGCACAAATTGAATATTAATTATTTCAACTACATACAGGAGTATATTGTATAGAGATTATACGACGTTTGGACGTTGTTCTAACCGTTCTATTGTTATATATATAGACGTATATACGTTATATGGTTATATCGTTCAATTTATATTTACTACGTAAAGTATATTCAAAATTTAAATCGATTTTACTATTTTCATTATTTTTTTTTATTGAAAAATTATTTATGAAGAAAACAAGAAAATAAAATTACTTAATTTATAAACACATGACTGACTGAACTGAAACTTTATAAAACGGCAAATAAAATGGAAAATCCAATATTATTATTATTGTACCTACTGCTAACTATCATTTTAACATCAAATAATATATATATATATATATAATAAATGTATATATTTAATTTTATATTAATAGTTATATAGTATATATTTATGTACGTACTATATGTACATACATATATGTATCTATATAGATAATTAGTCAAACTTGAACTTAACACTAATTTTTTTTATGTTTTGTTTTTAAGAAAAATATTACTTCTCGACTTGACTCCGCGTATATTATTTTATAAATAAAATTTTATAAAACTGAACATATACGTGATCGTGATGATGAACTAGAAGATGAATTCAATCTTAAAACAAGACAGACTTTAAAATTTTTTTTAACTTTTTAACTCTATATAGATATATGTACCTATGTAATCTAAAATATATAAATTTTTAAAGTGTGTGTGTGTGAATACGAGTATGGATATAGATAGAGATACGAGTAGAACGGTTATAAATACGAACTACGAACTAAATAATATCAAATCAATATAGCAAAAGCAGTCAACAATATACTGATACTGATTACCGACGACCGGTCCAATATATTATATTTATATATGTATTGTACTATTATTATTTTCATATACATAATCTTCTTGGCTTTTAAAGAGTAGTCAAGTCAATACAATAACGCATTAAATTTTTTTTTACGATACTTTGCTATTTACTTTACACTTGCTCTGAATTTCCAAATCCACTGATTCATCGACTGTGTACATTTATTTCATAACAACATATTCATAGAAGAGTAAAAAAAAAAAAAAATAAAATCTACTTTTAATGACGATAATTTAATTCAAAATACATAGGCACTACGGCACTACATATGTATGTATATAGGGTAGAGAGTTCATATGTGATGTAATCAAAATGTTAATTAAATATGCATACACATTTATATGTACATATTAATAATATATTATTTATTTTGGATTTTTATTTAAAATTTAACAAGATAAGAAATAATCTGAAGAGAAGAGTAAGTATTTTGTAACGTGAGTAGCAAATAAATACTCTCAGTATATAGTAGTAGAGTATAGTATCACATTCACCCTGTAAAAATGTTAGCTTAGCTATTTTCTTTTTTTTTTTTTAAATGCAAATTTCAATGATTTATACCACATATTATCATACACACGCTTAATTACTAAATTATAATATTCAAAATTAGAATGTATATACACTGACTATACATATACATGCATAAGTTAAAATGTTTTGTGTACGTCAGAGGCAAAAGTAACATAACGATCAACACATAAATATTACAAATGATATTTTTATATTCATAAGTAAAAATTTCAAATTTTTCATTAAATTTGCAATTAACTCAATTCTATACTGTATGATTATTAGGTCAATGACAAAATCAAAATATGTATTACAATTAATTGGACGAAAGTTCAAAATATCCACCGAATTATAACAGTTAAGAATTTCGTTCAAAAATATATACATACCTATATAATATAAGTGGTGCAACTATCGTCCAGCTACTACCTCTGATTACAGATATATCTATGAAAATTATTTGGAGGCACGCACATAAATCCAATATGACGTTACAAAGAGAAAACTGACACCATTGGAGAGAAAGTTCAAAAATGCATAGCAATGATGCCACTCATTCCCATCGCGCTACGATCTCCTGTTCCATCAGAGATATGAAAATAATTTGGAGGCACAATAAATCTAATATGACGTTACGAGACAAAACTGTCACCATTAGAGGGAGCGTTCAAAAAATACATAAAGAAATAGCACGTACAATTTATTTTCATATATATGTATGTATATCTCTGGAAAATAATTAAATTTTTTGTTTGTTTGTTTTTTTTTTCTTTTTACAAGATAAAAATATTTAATTTGTTTACACATGTGCATATACTTATTCAATGAATAATATGATACATAATATATTATTAAAGCTTTCTTGTATTAATTTATGACTGCCTATATACATGCTACGGTACAAGTATTAAATATTTTGTCGTACATTGTAAACAAATTTTGTCATTCATTCGAAAGTTTGGAATTTCCCAGTTAATGTAAAAATAAAAAATAAACAAAACTAAAATGAAATTAAAATATACTCGTATAAGTAATTAAGATAACAATCAACATAAATAAATAAAAACGTTTAAACATTTTAAATTACCGCAAACCACAGAAACATTCAAAAGAAATTTTCAAAATCATTTAAATCATTAAAAAGTAATTCATCTTTTCACTTTTTTTTTAACTTTTTGCACCTTTTTGTTTGGTTTTTAGTTTTTGTATTAATCGATAAATTCTACACTTTTACAATGATTTATTAGGTATTATCTCTATAGGTACTATATCTTTCTGTTTCATCGGTTTCTATTAATTTTGTTTGATTTGATTTTCGCACTAAAAAATATCTTAATTTTTTTTTCATTTAATAAAAAGGGTGATTGAAGTTGCAATGATTTGCAAAAATATAAAATGGTGCATACACCATATAAAATCATCATACCTAGCTCTATAGCCGTCTGGGCGAGCTTTAGCCTCCTCCACAATTTGTCCCCCAGCACGTTCTATGGTTCTATCTTCTGCAGTCTCACGCCAATTTTTTACCTCCATTCTTAGTATATCTGATTCTAATATATTATCAAGCCATCTTGTTTTGGGTCTTCCTCTTGCTCTTATGTTTAATATTGTTGTTTTAGTAAACACAATTTTGGGCATTAGATCCCAAACAAAAATTTTTTAACGAAATTATAACTGATCTTGGAAACACCAATCCACGAGATGAAGATGATTGATTATTTTATAAAAAATAATTTGAATCTGTTGCAAATTTGAAAAATTTTTGTACAATCAATTATCATTTACTCAAGTTCTTTCCATGGAGATTTGCCAAAATGTTTGCAAAAAATGCACATGACTGCTGTATTATGTGCATGGTAAAAAATATGTGTATGGTACTGACTTGATCACCCTTTATTTAATCTAATAAATTAAGTCATTTTTCTTATTATTGAATAAAAATTAATTCAATAATTTAAAAATGTACAAAATTTAAGTTTTTTTTTTTTCTGTTTTTTATCGATTACGTACTCGAGGTACATAGTAAAATTATTATGAAAAATATAATCATCTGTGATATAATACGTATTTTACCTGTTTTGTGATATAATTTGAATTTCCATACAAAATTTATGATCGCGGGAATATTAATTGAAATTTGATGATTATCAGTTATAAAAAATGAATTCTAATAGATTCTAGACAAAAATAATGAAAAAAAAAAAAAAATAATTTTACGTAATTTTAAAATATTTAAATTTATACAACACGATCTCTTTATTGAAGGTCCGCAATGAATTTGTTATTTCATCAAATTTGTTTGAAAAAAAAAAATTTCTAAAACATTTAAAAATTGAAATCATCATCATTATTAGTGCGACAGCCCGGTGTGGGTTTTGATTTGTTCCAGAATTTCTCGCCATTCTATTCTCTCGTTCGCCACGTTTTTCCAGTTAGAAACACCAGTAAGTCTTAGGTCACTTTCAACATCGTCCAGCCAGTGGAGTTTTTGGCCTTTCCTGTCGTCTTTGATGTGCAATATCAACTTTTGTGGCATATCATTATAAAAATTGAAATGTTTATATAAAATTTGACTTTCACTACAACATTTTATCAAAGTATACAATCTATTCGTTTGATTTTATGTAAAATGTAAGAGTACAGAATTAATGAAGATCAGTTGATTAATACCCAAAATAATTAAAAAAAAAATGAATAATTGGTAATTTTGATAAATCGATGGTTAATATTGATAACTTGTAACTGCAAAAATGAAATGTTTACAGGAGAAGAAGAAATCTGATCTATTAAGTTACAACTAATTATGATTAGAAATTTGTAATTTTCAGGAATTCACCTTTAGTACAATATGAAATTATCGCAATATTATTTGAAAATTGAATACCAGAGATTATTTATTTATTTAATTTTAAGCCATATAAAATGTTATAAAAAAAATTTCGTAAAAATTGCATAGTTACTACGAAATAGCACATATTAACCCTCGAAATGCTCCTCTCTAAAAAAATAAATAATTAATCGATTAAATTTGTAGATTTTAGCACATAGTTGGATCATGGAAAAACTTATACAAGAATCACTTGCCATCACTTACTGTGGTCATAAGGAATAACCGCTTAAATCGGCATAAGACAAAAATGAGTTTTGAAATCTACTGAATTCTCTGCATCAAACATCAAACACTATATGCACACAAAATTTGGTTTTCCTAACATAGCCAAAACTGTATCACATTTCTGATCAGACTTACAGTGTAATTTCAGTACACATTTATGATGTCTGAAACGTATGTTTTCTCAATACTTCAATTTCAGACATAAGCGATTATTCCTTCTTATGACCACACAAGACCACAGCATAATAAAGAGTATGGATTCAAAAATTCAACACTGCGACTGCGTTAGCGTTAGTGTTGCAAAAGAAGCTTTCGTCAACAGTTCAAAAAGTAATCATGACTAAAATAAAATCATGTGTTCATTTTTGCATTTTGCATCATGATTTTTTATGTTGCAATGAATAAATTCTATACGTTTAGTTGATTTTAAATTATTATCAATGCTATCATAGATTGAATCATCATTGATTTTGAATTTGGTTTATTTATTTAATTTATTTTTGATTTTTTTGAATTTTTACTGATTTGTAAAATTTTAAAAGACAACAAAACTTCAAAACTGTCGTAAAATTAATCAGCATCATCAAAGCATCGCAACATAAAAATAATCAGTGTTGCGGTAACACTTCTGCAACACTGCAAAATCATGATTAATTTTTGAATCCAGACAAAATACCAATAATTGTGTTCTTTCTCTACTGTTTAATCTACGGATAGATGCAAAAAAAATTGATACCTAGATTCAAAAACAAAAATATAATAATAATAATAAATAAGTAGGTATATATATAATTGATTTATTTTTAATAATTGAAAATTTTTATTTTATTTTGAATAATATTAATTTATGTTATGTGTGTGTGTGTGTGTGTATCATAATAATTTTTATTATGTATATATTTCAATAAACACCAATATATAGAAGCAATTTTATTCTATTTTATAAATTTTTCATTTTTCACTTTTTAAATACAGTTATATAATATATAATAATTATAATTATATATATTATGTATGTATGTATGCATTTTATTTAAATATTATATAGCATTTTAAATTTAAATTCAACTTTTTCCAACTTAAATTAATCTTTGTACATTTTAAATTAAACTTTGTCAATTTTTAATTACAGTTGAAAAAGATTGAAAATGTGAGTGATACATTGATTATTCTGGATAATGTCAGAATCTATAAAACTTCTGAAAATAGAGAGCTAATTTCTTCGAGAGCTCGGTTGGAGTACTTGCCACCATACTCTGCAATGCTCAATCCCATCGAAAAAGCATAAAATGGACAAAGTTTAATTTAATATGTACAAAGTTTAATTTAATATGTACAAAGATTAATTTAACTTGGACAAAGATTAATTTAACTTGTACAAAGTTTAATTTAAGTTGGAAAAAGTTGAATTTAAATTTAAAATGCTATATATATGTATATGTATTTTTTTTAATCTAATATCAACATTGATTTCATGATTACTATTGTATTATATTTATTTATATAAATAATAATAATTATTATAATCATGATCGCTGTGTATTATCATTATGTATGTATGTATAATCTTTCTGTATATTATTTAATTTTAATCAATTACTAAATTAATTAAATATTTTTATAATTATAATTATTTTATTTATGTCTAAATCTTACAAAACTAAGATAATAATTTTTTATGTGTGTATATGTGTATTTCATATACATGCATACATATATGTATATTATATTATATACATACGTATATGTAATTTAGTACATAATTATAAATTTATTATCCAGCATTATACATGCATGCATGTCATCATCATTAATTTCATTGAATTTCTTACTTCTTTTCCATTTTCATTTTTTTCATTCTTACTAAAAGGTAATTGAAATTTTTTTTCTTTTAAATTTGTTTAATTACATATTTTAATTTGATGTTTTTTTTTATTTATTTATTTATTTATTTTTTTTTTTTTTGTTTGAAGAGAAAAATTACGCAGTATTTCTATTATATTTCTAGTGCAAATTTTAAATTGAAAATTTTTAAAAATTTATTTTTATTTTTATTTTTTACTTTTATTTAGTTTAATTTAGTTTTTTTTTTTTTTTGTATGTAAATGTAATTAATTTTAAAATTTTATAAAATATACAAGATTTAAATAAATTACATAAATTTGTATTTAAATTTTTAATTGTAAGTATATATTTTTGAATTAAATTTCTTTATTTTTTTTTTTTTCGATTTTTGTAATGTAATTATAATACTGTTTAACATAGTACAGTATTTTGGAATTTATAAATTTTTCTTCAAAAAAACAAACAAAAAGAGACACATGACATAAGGATCATGAAAAATATGTATAAAATAAAATTGAACAGAATTATTTTCATATTCAAAGAAAAGATTAAACAAAAAGATCAACAGAAATCTACAAAATTTTGATACGTTTTTCTTGTATCCTTCCTTGTATGTAAATTCGAGAAATTTTACACAATTTTCTGAACATTCATTTAGAGAGAATACATATTTTGAAAAATTAAAATAAAATAATTATTTTTTGATATGTTGTTTACATACATGTTATCAGTGTTATGTAAAAAGAAAACAAAAAATTAATGGTTTTTAATGATGGTGACTTTTTAATTATTACTTTAGATTTATAAAATTTTCTCTCATAAAATTTTGTGTAACTTCCAAAATGGGGGTAAGTCCGATAAGTTTATTTTATTATCGGAATGAAAATATACGTACATATTTTTCATTAATTTTATTTTTGATTTTATGAATTGAAAAATTTAGGAAGAAGATTAGAAATTTTAAATATTTTCTAGTATATCTGGTACAAAATAAAAGATGTACATATACTTTTTTGTTATAGAAAAAGACAAAATTTTTCTCATTTTTCTCATTTCAAAATAAACCTTTTTCTAGCATCAGAATATTAAACTTTCTTAATTTCGAAGTAAATCAGTAGTTACTTCTGTTTTTATGCGTGAAATTTATGCGTACATAAACATACAAATAATTACAATTCTAGCAAAATAAAAATTGAAAATAAAATTATATACACATCATTATCTTTATATATACAATGGAATTACATGTTTAAAGTAATAAAATTTTATAGTAAAATATAAAAAAAAATTAAATTAAATTGACCGATAACTTTCAATTTAGAATAATAAAGCTAACGCAATTCACGCATTTTCATATCAATGAATTTTTAAAATTTGAAAATTTGTGAAAGGACTCAGAAAATCTGATGAGCTTTTTACTCTATCACATCACGATGTGAGGTGATCTTAAACGATGTAATCAAAATATTGATTGTTTGCTTGCTTTTATATATTGTTTGAGAGTTTCTTTATGTGTTAGCTTTGTTATCCCGAGCAGCTTGCATTCATCAATTAAAGTAAAAAAAAAAAATAAAATAAATAAGAAATTATCTAAATAATAATTTTATGTTAATTTAAATTTATAAATAATCACATTCGTTGCAATCCGTAAACAATTTCCAACAATTCATTGAAAAAAAAAATTTTTCTTTAAAACAAAAAAAAAAACAGAACAGCCAAAAAATTAGTAAAATTTAACTAACATTCGTAGAATATATTATTACACAAAAAATAATTATTATAAAAAATCATTAAACATTTCAATAACAATTTCCCATTTATATTTCTATACGATGTGTACAAGTCATTACTTTACTTTTATGTACTACTATATTGGATGGAAGTTAACTTATAAATTTTTCTTTTAATTAAGCAAGCATAACATTTTAATATCCATTCTTTTTTCTTTGTTTCTTTTAAATACATACATACATTATATTCTATCATTATTATTATTATAATTTATTTTTATTAAATTACTGGTTATCAATATATTTTTTTTTTATTTTCATTTTCGAAACTACTATCGTATTACAATCAATCAATCCCTTAGTTACTAACAATTCTTCATTATCATCATCATTATCATCGTTATCTTTTTGTAAAAAAGAAAATGAATGAAATAAAAAAACACCAACCAAGAAAAAAAAAAAAAAAACAACCAACCAACATTATTAAATAACAAAAATTATATAACAATTACTATTATTATGAAATAAGCTATCTAAAACAATAAAAAATATACACAAATATATTGTATTAGATGTTATAAAGTAAAAGAAATAATATTTAATCTGAAAAATAAGAAAATAAAAACAAAAAAAATAAATTATATCCATATTAAATTTATAAATTTACATATTTTATTACTTTCTCTAAAAAATAAAAAAATTATCAAATATACACGTTTAACAAAAATAATTAAAAAAAAAAAAAAAAAATTAATCAAAAATTTTATTTTACACATTTTTCTAGTGACACATCTTCAATGTTTTTACAAAACAGAACAAATAAATTTATATTTAATATGTACTCATTCGCATAAATGTGTAATGTGTTATGTTGTGTGTTTAAGATTAAAATATTTTTTATTGAATATAATTTTTTCTTCCATTACGTATTCATTTTTATATGAATTTGAAAAATTTTATATGTACAGTCTGTTCAAAAAGAGACGAACTTTTATAAAAAATATAACAAAAAGTTTTTGAGCTTACATAATAACATTTATTGAAAGAATAATGTTAAACCTATTTCGCGTTAGCACTAGTATACAGTCCAATTTACACTGTTTTAAATCATGAGGTGACATCTTCTGGTACAAATTTCGCTCAATTTTTTTGCATACTCATTGGAATATCCGTTTCACAGTCTCTGTGTTTGTTCTTTCCAAGTGACGAACGTTCTTTATTTGTTTCCCGTGAAGTTTGTGCTTCATCAAAGCCCAAACGGTTTCTATCTTCAAGCCTTTTTTTTTATAAACAGAGCTCATTTTGTAAATATCTAACTACTTTAACAGTTTGAACGCAAATAAAAAAAATCTTGGTCAGCGAAATAGACAAAGGCAAGCTAAACATGACTCATGTAAAATTTTTAATATCTTGGTATTTATTGTATTTTATCTGACTGTCGTGACTTTTTGAACAGACTGTAAATTTGTATGCACTGTTTTTATGTAATTAAATTTTGTTTTGCAATTTAAATAAATTTGAACAATTTTATTAACTTTATAAATTTTTTTTTTTTTTTTGGTTAGCGAAACGTATAATTTTTAAATATTTTTGATATTATATAATAATATATATGTCGGGGGGTGTATGTAGATCTGTTTATATACTCGTATATGGTTATACATATACATTAAATGTAAATTGGAAGTTACTAAGAATTTTTAACTTTTTTGTTTTATATAAATATAACATAACTCATAATTAATAGTAAATTAATAATATAGTAGATTTATAATTAATTAGATCTAAGAATAGAATTTGTATTAATAATGAATAAATTCATAATATAATTAATAATGAAAATAATGAAAATTGAAGGAACAATTTATAATGATAAATAATTTATCGTAAATCTGGATCTTCATTATGTTGTTTCTTAATTCTGAGCAATATTGTTGTATACCATTGATCTAATCGAGAAATACTGTCATAATCTTTAACAGCTTCTGTAAAACCTTCAATATTTTGTTCTTCCAAATGTTCGCATAATGTCTGAATTACAAAAAAAACAAATAAATAAATAAATAAAATAAAATTAGACAATATAATAATCAAATAATTCATTATATTTTCATTTTTTTTTTTTTTTTTTTAATGTGAAAAAATAATAAATGTTTATTTTGAAAAATTTCACATTTTTTACATACCTTTACCAATTTGTATTCACGTGAATCTTGAAATGCTGGATACTGTTGGGCATATTTTTCGAGGGCATGTTGAGCATTCAACAGATCTACGCATAAATGGCACAGAGCAGCTCTGAAAAAGTATTCTTTTGCACTGTATTTTAACAATGAACTTTCAAGAGATGAACTGGCAACCTTTAACCAAACAACAACAAAAAATTAGTTAAATAAAAATATGAATAAGATTTTTAATTATACATAGTAGTCATAGTAGTTAAATACACATACCTGCTCATATATTTGTATTGCCTTATCATAATCCTCCAATTGGGCAGCATATTGTGCAACTTTAAGCATACATTTGTTTGCTGAACTTATTGATTCTTCACCTTTAAAGTAATCAGCCGCTTGTTCATAATGTTGAACAGCTCTTGACTAAAGAAAAATTTTTATATTTATTTTGTTATTAAAAAAAAAAAAAAAACATTTAGGCACATATAATTTAAATCATGGATTTATGAATTTTTATTCATTTAAAAATTAAAATTCTTACCAATCCATTTGGATCACCTTCATACATTTCAGCTATACTTTGATGATGTTTTGCTGCCATTGTAAATCGACCCATATCAGTGTAAATATCAATGGCTTTCAATAGGCACGAAACTGCTTCTTCAATGTCAGCCTAAAAAATTTACATTATTCATTGTAATTAGTTTTTTCTTTTTTTATTGTTCGTTAGTGTATTAAAATTTATGTATTTTCGTACCTTTTTATAACAATTTGAGGCATCAACATAATTTGTAGCCGCAT
The DNA here is from genome assembly GCA_951394055.1 of Villa cingulata. Taxonomy (NCBI): domain Eukaryota; kingdom Metazoa; phylum Arthropoda; class Insecta; order Diptera; family Bombyliidae; genus Villa; species Villa cingulata. The sequence continues at coordinate 28,314,139 of OX596021.1, read as the reverse complement.
CATGACGACTACCAGCTTTTGCATGTAAATTTGCTGCTTCACAAAATGCTTGACCAGCTTTTGTCCAATTTTTACCCATTTTAAACATATTTCCAGCTCTTTGATAGCATTCGATTGCATCTTCTACACGATTTGAACCACTGCTTTATATGTACATAAAATTAATTATAGATATATCAAAATCAAAAATTATGTAGAAATATAGATTATCTTATGAAATTTTAAAAACATGCATATCCAGATACCAATAACTACATAATATATTCGTGATTCGTGTATAAATGTAATATATGTATATATATGTCATTTTACTTTTCCTCATCATTTAATTACTTAGTAACTTACCCAAAAAGTGATCCCAAAAATCCTCTTGATTGGGTTAATTTCTTTTCGGCCTCAGCCATTAATTGCATTGCTTTTTGTTCGTTATCTGCCATTATTTTTTAATTAAAATTAAAATTTTTAATTTTTCTACTAACAATATGATGACACACAATTTAGAAAATTTCAATCGATTTATTCTCTTATACTTTTATTATACACTTTCCTCTTTGTTGGATTTGTTCGATTACGACGTTGTGCGAGCTGTGTCGCTGTGTGGTTGTATTTGTCGTATGTATTTCATTTTCAATATTTCAATTTGCTTTCATTGTTTTCCAGTGGTTTTCAAAATTGAAAAAGTTGAAAATATGGGGAAGATGGTTAATGGTAGAACTGTAATTGACATAGCTGACATGGGTAACATGAGAAATAATAAATTTTAAAACGTCACATTTGGTTAACTATAATAACATAGATAACATACTAAACTCTAAACATAAGCAATACGAATTTCACAAAATGAGGTTATGGCTTATGTTACTTATGTCATGTATGCTTTCGATCGTACTGCTTATGTCGAGCTTATGTTAAACGAATTTTTAACGAATGTCGGTAATGTCAATTATAGTTTAACCAGTTTAACTCATTGATTTGGCTGTGTTCGGCTACGACATATGTCATAGCCTATGTCACAAATGTCGATTATAGTTCTCACTTAAGATTTACAGTACAGTCCGAACAAAAAATTTTGTTTGATAAATGAAATGTTATTCTTTTTCCTGAAAATCGCTTTGACTTTGATATGACAACAAAAATTATTTGTCGAATTTAAATAAATTGCCAAACATTCAAACAGTGATAATTTTGTTGTTGCTGTAATATTATATATAAATTAAAGGATTTAAAAATATTTAATTGTATATAAACCATGACGACGGCATACACATTTCTAAGGCAATGAAAAGAATTTCTGACGTTTTACAGGTCGTCGGAATATAAATAACACAACAACAAGAAATAATAATTTATATATACAACCATACAATATACTATACTATTTTCAGAAATTGAAGTCAGTACAGGCAAGATAGGCATGCTTTTCTATATTCTTTCACATTGCGTTTTTATAAATCTGTCTCGTGTGTGGGGTGATCAGATCTCAATTTCAATCAAGACAGAGATATATTATTCAGAATTTCCTACAAAATATTATATGTGAAGTTATCAGAAACTCATCGGGTAACTTTTCCCATAAGCACAATACTGACTTCGATTTCTGAAAATAGTATATACAACACAACGCACAATTTTAATTTACATTTGTTTACAATTTAACGACCTGACTTACGTCACAATCACAATTCCAATTCCAACTATCACTCTAATGATTACATTGCTTTGGAAATGCAAAATGTGTATCGTATACCGTGCTGTGACATAAACAAAAATATAAAATTAATTTTTATCAAAACCTTTTTTGATATCTGCTCTGCTGAATTCGCTTGATACCATTTAAAATTTAAATTTAACATTTACCAGTTACCTTTAACTTCTTACCATCATATAAATAACTGCAAACAGAGACAGCTGATAAAAATGTGTGTTTTCTTTTTTTTCCCATGGTGGTAAATTTATTAAGAGTTAAACCAATTAAACTTTGTATTCTTTAAATTATAAATAATCAAATTTTTTTAATTATTATACAATAAAAAAAGATATAAATGTAAAATAAAAGCGTAAAAGTATAAGAAAAAAAAAGAAAACAAGAATTATAATGCATTTTTAAAACATTCGGGATTTGGGAATTAATTAATGGACATTTTGAATAATAATTAAATTTCATAACTAAAAAGGAAATAAATTTATTAAAGTGAAATTTCTTTTAAATAATAATGTAAGTTGAAAAATATATTTTATTACAATTTTATTGTCAAATACATACAGAATATAACATATGTATATATATACAATGTTTATATGCACATAATTTATTTGTGCATTTCTACGTTTTATCTTATATTTATAGCAAAATTCTAAGGTTAATATAAAATTCATGGAATTTTTCTCAAATTTTCTTTAAAATATATAAATTAAATTATAAAATTCACAATATACGCAAACATATTTATTACATAATATAAATTTATTTTGAAAAAATTCAATCTAATCTAATGATTTAATTTTAAACAATTTACAGATAGCAAGAAGTAACAAAAAAATTGAGTTCGATTCACATAGATATAAAAATAAAACCATGGTGTTATCAAGTTTAAGAGGATTTATCGATAGGCATAAAAAGAAATTCATTATAACCGGTGTAGTAATTGGAGGAAGTATTATAACATTTCGTTATATTCAAAAGAAATTAAAAGAATTCCAAGAGAATCAAACAAAAGAATTAATCGAAAAAACTAAACATTTAAATCATTTTGAATCAATTGAACGGACATGTAATCAAGTAATTGTTTCATTAAGTTCTAATTTATGCAATGAAATTATTCGTTTATTAAATACAAATGATATATTAGAACAATTAAGAAATAATCCAAATAATAAAATTGAATTATGGAATAAATTAAAAATAATATCATTTACACGATTAACAACATTAGTATATGCAACATCAATGCTTGTCATAGCACTTCGTATACAATTAAGTATATTAGGTGGATATTTATATAAAGATACTGTATCTGAACAAGCAAAAATATCTGATGAAATACGTGAATCATATTTATCAATTCAATATTTTATAACTGATGGTCTACAAGATCTTATACAATTGATACAGAAAAAAGTTGAAGAAATTTTAAATTCACATGAATTAAGTGAAAAATTAAATTTATCTGATTTAGAACAAATATTTTGGTCAATTCAAATGGCTGTGAACAGTGATAAAAGAGATCCAAATAGTAATATATCATTTTATATATTACCATCAACAATAAATGAAAATAATCAATTAGAGAAAATGTTCAATGAAACATTAGATATGCTTGAATCAGATGATGTTGCTACGCTCTGTACAAATAATGTTAGTAGAGGTTTTTCAATTGTTATTGATCATATTGCGGAATATTATGCTGAAACGGGTAAATTAAATGGAACACTAGAAAATAATAATACGAAAATAAAATTACCAAAAACGAGAACTACAACAATAGCAACAGCAACAACAATCGCCGAAGGAACAGCATCAACTACGAAAACAGATTTAAATACTTTTGTAAATATAAATGCAATTGAATTGCATTTAGCAAAAATATTACCAATAATTAATGGTTTAACATCGAAAAATTTCGATGCTACATCGAAACCACCAAATTTACCAACATCACTCATAACATTTTTCTTGGTGTCGGAAAAAATTAAAATTTTAGGAGCAAATGTATATGAAGCATTCAGCACTTAATGGGTGTTTTTTTCTTTTTTTTAATGTTTTAAATAAATTAATTAGTTTAGTACATACATGTATGAATAAATAATTCATTCCTTTGATTGATGTTATTTTACTTTAATAGTTTACTTGTATTTTAAATAAATACAATATTATGTAAATGTATGTATATGACTGGATAAAGTATATTTGTTATAATAAATTTAATTTTTTAGATATGGTCTAATAAAAGATGTATGCACATTTGTATTTTATTTTATAAAATAATGCATTGAAATTGAATTGTTTAATTTTTAAAAAATTTTCTTTTTTCTTCGAGAAAAATTGGTTCGATCATACAAAAAATACTCTCAAAACACCAACATGATTAGTCGTTTGGTTGGTTTGGTATTGGCACAAACAATTATGTATATAAAATAAGTATGTTTATTGTTTGAGGTATTGGCGTAATTGTTTGCAATAAGTTGCCAGCAACCAGCAACATAATTTGTTTCAATGTTTAACATAATTATACATACATACACTCAAACTTAAGTGTAAACAAACTGAAACACATAGAAACACAACAGCAACAGCACTGACATAACAACAATATAATACATATAAAACATAAACACGTGTTTACTTACAAATTTTGACAGTTTTTGTTTTGACGACAATTAAAATTCTCTTTAGATAATTTATTTTTATTTTGTAATTAATAATTCAATACAGAATTACAGATAGATACCGTTTTTTGGGAAAAAATTTGCTCTCTGAAAAGTATAGGATATATTAATAAATTAAAGTCAATTAAATATAATTGAAATAATGTGGCCTCGTTTTGGTGTAAAAATAGGAAATTCTACACTTTGTGTAGCATCAGCTAAAGTACGTAATGACTACATTTTGAAATTTTAAAATCGAAAAATTAAATAAATTTTTCATAAAATATATCAAAAAAATTTGTATGCTTGCTTACATTATATATTTATAGAAAGATGGAAAAATTGAAGTTGTCGCCAATAAACATGGAGATCGTGTATCACAAGCTGTTCTATTTTATGATGGTGATGAAATTGAAGTTGGACTTACAGCCAAACAAAAAATGATATCAAAACCATTATCAACAGTATGTAATAGTTTTCAAATGTTCCCCAAAGATATATCAGATGATGATATGTTAAATTGTTTAAAATATATTCCATGTGAATTTGATAAAAAATCAAAAGATTTCATTCTACAATCACAAGAAAATGAAATTGTTAAAAAAATATCACCATTTAATGTATGCATTGAATTATTTAAAACATGTTTTGGTATGTTAATGTTAATATGATTTTTTGTTATATAAAAATTAAAAATTAACTAAATAATTTTTTTATAATTGAATAGAACTGGCAAGACAATGTCATATTTTTGAGGAACATCCATCAATAGTTCTGTCCGTACCACATTATTATCCACATAGTTGCTGGGAAGATCTTTCAGATGCTGCCGAATCAGCTGGTTTTCATGTTGCACAAATTATTACTGAAACGATAGCCGGTCTAATGGCATATGAAACAGATTATATAAATACTGAAAATTCAAAATATATTTTATGCATTAAAAGTGGTGGTCTTTTAACTAGTTTTGCATTATTTGATGTTTGTGATGGTATATATACAGAAATTGGTAGTAGTCAACCATTTTATTTAGGCGGTAATCAATTTACTGATGTCTTAATTGATTTTATATGTAAGTTTATTTATTTATTTTATTTTTTTTTTTTTCTTAAAAATATTAAATTTCAATTTGTAATTGATTTTATCATAAAATTTTTAATTTCAGGCAATGAATTTCAAAAGAAATATTATCTTGATCCAAAAGAAAGTAAACGTTCGATGGCTAAAATTAGAACAGCTGCTGATAATTGTAAGCATTCTTTAACAACATTACCAACAACACAAATTTATATCGATTCACTAATGGATGGAGTCGATTTTAATGTTCAAATGTCCAGAGCAAGATTTGAAAGTTTAATTCAGCCCGTCATCAATAAATTTATGTCCATTCTTAATAATTCATTAGATGAAATTAACAAAGAAAATTATAAAATTGACGAAGTATGAATAAAATTTCATTTTGTTTTTTTGTTTTTTTTTTTTTTTCCATTTCTTGTACAAAAAATATTTCGTAATTAATTCATTTTTATATTTTATTTCAGATCATATTAGCTGGTGGTTCATTAAAAATACCAAAAATACAATCAGCCATTACATCGAAATTTCCTACAGCAACATTAAAATTAAATTTTTCACCAGATGAAATTGTTGCAATCGGTTGTGCTCAACAAGCAATGTATATAAATCCAAAAATGAAAGAATTAAATTCAACATTATCATGTTCACAAATAAAATCTGATGCATATATATGGTATGATAATAATCATGAAGGAAAAAAATTACTTATTAAAAGTGGTACATTATTACCAAATAAAAAAATAATCGAATTAGAAAATTCAAATGATAATAATGATAATGATAACGATAATAAAGATGTAATATTTAATATTCAAACAGAAGAAAATACAACATATAAAATTCATTTGAATAATGCAAAATCATTGAATGGAATATTTCGTCTTGAAAGTCAATTAGGAGCCAATGATGATAATGAACTTAAAATTGAATTAAAATGTATTTCATGAATAGAGCATATATTTATTTTAAAAATTTAATTTTTAGTTTTTATTGCCTGATTTTATAATTTATGAATTTATTATTTTGTCTTCATTTTTGAATTTTATTCTTTTGTAATTTAAATTTAAAATTAAAAAAAAAAAAACTAAAAAATTAAAAATATAAATAAACATGAAAGAATAACGAAGAAAATTATTTTTATTTTTTAATTAAAAAAAAAAAAAAAAAAATATTTTCCTTATTATCAGAACAAAATAGTTAGATAATAAATTACAAAACATGTGTGTGAGGGTATTTATTTATTATGGGGGAGAGGTCAGTAGTTATCTGTATGATCTATGTAATATTCGATACATATAAAACCACAAGTATGATGAGTTTACGATAAAACTTCTCTACGATAGTTAATTCATAAATTTTTTTTGCAGTACATATGCATTTATGTACATATGTATGTATATATGTGTAATCCAGGAAATGCATATAGCTTGTTAAATTAACTTTCATTTTGTATAGAAAAAGTTTTATCAATTTTTTATTATTTATATAATCGAAAGAGCTATTCAAATTCATATACAGTATATGATATATGCATGTATAATGTATCCTTTTTTTTTGTTTTTTTGTAAGTAAAATCCTATATGTAACTTTCAAGAAAAAGTTTTTATGTTATGGCACTTTTTTATTCCACGTGGAAATGTAAATATATAAATAAAAAGGATATAAATGCGATGTAATATGCATATGAATACGTATGTGTGTTTGTTATGTATTTCAATTAATTATACATACGCGCCACATATTCATACTTATTTTATATGAATATGAATTCTTTTACGAAAATAGAAAAATCATGAATATTATGTATGTGTGTATACGTGTGTGTGTGTGTGTGTGTACGAGTATGTGCAATATTATAACATATATGTACATGTAAGTATGTGTACACATTATAATGTATAGCTTGTTTAAAATTCCCAGCGAATGGAATATATGCGCAGTGAGAGTATGGCGTCATGCTTTGAGCGAGGTTATAATTGTAGTGGTTACACTTTTTCAGGTTTATATGGGAGAAAAACACAAATACATATAATCATTTTATGTACATATTTAATTTCAAGAGAAACATGCGCAGATTATTCGCTGGGAATTTTGAACAAGCTATACATTTCATTTTATGTATAGAGAGTCAGTTCGCATGAGCAAAAACATTTCTCAAGGCTAAATACCGAACCGCAACTATTTTTATATCATGGAATTATGGTACCCCTTATCATAAAAAATTGACCCTATATACTCGTACATGTACAAAGTACACATATTCATCATGTTTCGTCCTTATATAACGGGGTAACGGGTATATATACAGTTCGCCGTTATTATGTTCAGCGTTTCAGCTGTGTAACATGGTGGAATGAAATCAGTTTAAAATCGACTTTGATTCGAATAAGGATAATATTAATAATAATAATAATAATAAGTAGTAGTAGTAGAGTAGTAGCAAAAATAAATAAATAATCTAAAGACGAAAAAATATAAATTAAATCTTATACATACATTACATATACATACGCACAAGAAACCAAGTAATAAAATATTTTTATATGAACTATATTTTGTATTGAAGTATATTGAATATAGAAAAAGAAAATTACATAATATATAAAAGGAACCCTTCGCCGACAGTATATAAATACATTTATCTAAAATACTATACTATAAGGATACAAGATTAAAGATTATTGTATCTACATATTATCAGGATTTTTTCTGTTTTTTTTTTTTTTTATTTATTTTCTTCCTTGTTGGGTGATTTTTTTTTTTTTTTTTTTTTTTGTCTTTCATATTTTTGCAACAAGGGGTGGGGTGTTTTGTCCCTCTTGCATCGAAGAAAAAATATTACATGCTTCTGTATAAATAAATATTTAAAAATAAATTCAACAAGGTAAAATTTGAACTGAAAATACAAAAAAAAAAAAAAACAAAAAAAAAAATACTCGTATTCTTTGAAAAAAAAAAAAATAAAGGATAAATAATAATAATAAAGGTAGTAAAGAAAATAATAAATATGAAACATTTTTTCTGTTCTATTTATGATTTTTTGATCAACTGTACCGTATATATTGTATGTACATATTTTACTTGAAGGATTATTAAAACATGAATGTATGTACATTTTTATACGCAGAGGTACATATAATTATTATGTAAATGTATGTAAATATTATGTACTCGTTTTTTAAGGTAGATACATTCATATATTATATTTTGTTGTTAATGATTCAACATATTCATCACAATTATGTACAAGTACTCGTATATCTAAAAAAAACTGTACACAGAACATACATTTATATATATATATATAAAAAAAAACATAAATAAATAAATAATAAAAAGATACGCTTTATATGTACCATGTATATAGTTTTATTATAGTTTTTTCTGAATAAACCACTGATACAAAATTTTTATCAGACAAAAAATAAATAAAATATAAAATGTACAAAAAGGATACATATACATGAAAAAATAACTGAATAAAAATGTATATAAAAAAAAATGTTTATATATATGTATTTACATGTATATGTATTTTTTTTTTTTTTATGATTTCAAATGAACTTAACGATTAGAATAATTATTGTGTATAGTTATTTGTAGTATCTAGCTGTTTTGTTATAAGCGATGTAATTACGTACATATGTATATGTACATATAATTAATAATACTTAGACAAAAAATAATTTCCGGGATAAAAACACGGTGATGAATTTTTTTTTTTTATTATTATTATAAATATGGTTGTGTAATAATGTGTGAATAAACTATATAATAAAGTACATATAATGTATAAATGTAATGTATTTATAAAATATGTAGTTGATAAAATGTGAATAGAAATGTGAATACAAAATTATTATGTGAAAATTATATTTATAAAAATAGCAAAAAAAAAAAAAAATATAAATAAATAAAAAATTAAATAATAAAATAAAATTTAAATGAAAATCAAAAATAAAATTTAATTATCTACAAACAAAAAAAAATTTATTCAAAATTATATTATCACAAATAACTGCTGTATACGCATATTTATATTGATGGAAATTTTTAATTAAAAAAAAAGTATAAAATAAAAAAAATTAATTAAAAATATATTCTATTAGTCTATATTTTTATCTATGATGGTTATAAAATAATATTCAAGTAAAATAAAAAAAAAAATAAAGAAGTGCATAAGATCTAAACTAATAAGATTAGAAGAAAACAATAATATCGTATACCTATATTTGATATTAAATATCTTTAAAGGATTTTTGTTTTTATTGAAGTTTTTCAAAAAAAAATTTTTTTTATACATATATCTATGTAATCTTTTAGTACTTATATCTTTGTTTTACTAATTAACCATATTTTCTTGGTCTATTTAATGAGCACCTATAAATACCTACATAGCACCTATCTAAATCTAAATTTTGAAAAATATAAAAATTCAATTCGTAAAAATATATTTAAATCACAGAAACAATTTTATTTTTTTGTTTGCGTTTTAAACGTATACACATACATAGCACATATACTCGTATTTATGCATTGTAGTATGTATAAGTGTTTTAAGAGATTTTTTAAATGATTTTTCTTTTCACGAGAAGTGTCTTTTTTTTTTTTTTGCTAAATTTTGTAGTCTAAAAAAAAAATTAAAATAATAATAAAAAAAAGGACATTAGTACACATGTACTTTATATTTTAGTAAAAAAGAAAAAAAAAATTTTTTTTTTCACCTTTTTCCATGACAATATGTGCATTACAAGAGTACACATACATATGAGTGGATATAAAATATATTTAAAATTTTTATCCTTTTTATTTTATTTTCTTTTTACTTTTGTTTTTTGATATTTTTCTTAAGATTACAGGAATTTTTTTTTATATATTTTTTTTTTCTATTTACATATTTTCATATTTTATATAAATGTATACATACATACATATACAATGTTGATAAGAATATTTTTGTGTATAGTCATATTCTTATTCATTCGTATATATGTAAAAATATGTACATTATATAGTTTCTTAAAATACATCAGCAAAGTGTGTATTATATGGTATTATGTACTAGTAAATATATAGTTTGTATGGTCTGACATATTTTCATTTTAAATGTCCTTTTTTATTCATTTTCATTTATTTTTATTTTTATATATTTTTTTTTTATTTTCTCTTCAAAATGTTTTGTGGTTCAGAAAATTTTATGTTTTATTTACATTCGACTATATATAAATATGATAGAATATTAACATATTTTTATTATTATACTTTTCTTTACTGGAAAATATAAAAAAAAAAAATGATCATGCGCAAAAATGCAAACATTTTTATTAACTTACATTATATACAAAAATTATTTATGTAACATACATGCATACAATACAATGTAAATGTATATGTTGGTACTATGTGTATATATTTGGGAGTATAATATACTATTTAATTTTCCTATAATATATGTACATATATCCTTTATTTGTTTAAATGCTTGCGTATATTCCACATTGTATACATTGTGAATATGTACATATAATTCCTTATAGCGAATGAATATACATACATATATATACAAATTTAAATTTTATAAGAGTGTATTATGTGGAACATTCGCATTCCATTCCATACGGTTACCAAACAAAAAATTCTAAAGTATATTTTTATTTTTATTTCTTTTCCTCTGGAATACATATAAGAAACTTATTGTATCGATAACAGCTGAACTGCCATTATTCTTTTATTATTGATGTTAAAGTTATGGTGATAAAATGCGATTTGACTGATATAAAGAGTTTGTGTATGCTTTCTTAAAGTCAACATACTACATACATAGAATTTTAGAAAATTTTTATTTTGTACATATACATTGTATGTATATGTACAAAAATAGAAATATACATACCTATTTACATTATGTGTTTATATTTCTTTGTTTTATTAAAATAATTATAGGAAAAATTAAATTCAAAATCCTTGGCTTTTTTGAAAAAAAAAAATTTATGTTCTCCAAAGAAAATACAACAAAACCACCCCCTTCTCCTTTTCTTTCTCTTAAGTTAAAAGCCTGGAGTTTCTATGACGATAATAATGCTTAAAATTGTAATAAAATTAATATTCGTATTCGTAATATTATTTTATTTCTCAATCTCATGATTGAATTTATGCGTTTCATTATTTAAAAAATTCAATTCAAAAATGTTTTGAGATTAATTTGATTTTTTTTTTTTTTTTTTTGTAGCAGATTTTTAGAAATATTAAAGTCAATCTATGCTAGAATTTTTCAGCAATTCTTTATTTAATATAATTCAACATCCCTGGATGGGTTAAGTCTTGCTACAAGATTCATCCATCTATCCATCCATTCGTTTGGTGAGATTTTTCAAATTCAAATTTACCATTCCGATTTTCTTTAGGTCACTCTCTCTACATCATCGATTCAGCACAACTTCGGTATTTCTCTTGTTAACATGCCACCGGGAAAACATATACATAATGTACGTTAACATTCTTTTGATTATAGCATTTTCTATTCATTTTCGTTTCAAATTTTCCAAGAATTTTTCTATAACAAATTTTAGGTATACATAATACATATGTATATAGAAAGATTATTGGAGCGTGTACTGTAGACTAATTTCCTATAATACAATCATAACTCTATAACCTGTATATGTATGTGTATTATAAAAGTTTGAATTCATGTGATAATATCCAAAATTATATTATGTCTAGTAGTTTTCATTTATTATTAATTAATTGAAGAAAAAAAAAATCAATTATTTATTATCCTGTATGAAATTTCAATTAAAACCATATAAATATGTATAATAGGATAAAATCAAGTACATACATGCACTTATAAATATGCATGGTAAAAGATAAAAAGTTTATATGTGTATTTTAGCATTTTGTATTTTAGTGTTTAAAATTAAATTCAAGTATGTATGCATATTAACTATAATATCGACTGTAAATTTAATTAAATTTAATTGAATTTTATCTATCCATGCAATTATAATTTTACACAAAATACACCATACCATATACCATTTACCATGCATACCATACCACATATGTACATATACATTATTATAATGTCTACCTATACTTTTTGATCTCCTAAATATTTCACTTAATTTAATTGAAATTCGAAATGCATATGCACACTATACTTATCGATATGTTTACCCATAACTTGTATATTTTAAAACAAAAAAATTTTTTTAAATTAAATTATAAAGTCATTAAAATATTTATCTGTATGATGCCCAAAATATGGGATTATTTACATTATGTACTAATGTAAATTATAATAAATTACATATAGGCACAATATGGCATGTAGGTATATCACACAGCAAATCCATATCAAGGATGAATAAATAAAACTCTTGTACATTTTCATTTCATTTTATACCTTGATCCTCTACTCTATACATACTCTAGAACAGTGGAAGTGGAAGTCATTGAATATCGCAGTACCTATACCATAGTAGTACCCATCGTACCAGTACAAGTAGTATTTCACACTTCATGTGTACTCGCATTTTTATTCTTGAGAAAAAGTTGATTTTCTCTCTTAGCTAGAACGCGAATATTGTTTGTACATGACAAACACAGAAAATCAACTAACAACATTTAATAGTTGCTCCTCTACTCCATACATGCTCCATACATACTCTAAAGCAGTAGAGATTTTACACTACATTGCCTATAGTATATGTTACGCTAGTATACGAGTACATACTATCATACTAAGTATTTTACACATCATGATGTGTACTCATTTTTGAATTTTCATTTTGAAACATCGATTGATGCCTATTATACCGGCATTTAATTGGGAAATTCACCAATGAATATACATATTATATCATTTGTAATAATTGAGCAGATATTTATGGGCGATAAAGTATTTGTTTCATGTCATATAGTATTATACAAAACTTCTTAATTAACTAAATGATTTAAAATACAAATGAAAATTTTCATAAATAGCAAACAATAAATCAAAATATCAATAACAAAAAAAAAGTAACGAAATAACGTATAATAATTATTTTTTTTTAACATAAAAATGAAGAAATACACGAGTATATATAATGTAATACAGCATCTTTTTTTCAAAGGTACACGTATACATTAAATTTTAAATCATACAATTTATCACAGAGCAAAAACATATGTAGTACATACATATGTAAGTACGAGTATGTATCTAGAAGGGTGATCAAATCAGAGCTATATATGTATTTATTTTGGAAGTTATTTCATGTGATTGTTAACGATCGTTACTGCTTCTAAATTTTTTTTTTAAAAAAAACTCAATTTGATAGCTTTTATCTTTTCATATAAATTTGCTCTTATTTCACCAATATCACGCGGACAATGTTGATTTTGTGAGGTGATTGAATGCCAGAGAAAAATGTCTAATGAATTTTTTATCGCATGATTCTTGGCGTTGGTCAATTCAGGAAATCGAAATGATTTAAGAGTAGGATTCGACTTTGAAAAATTTTGAAAACAACAACAAAGATTTTACATACAAAAATTTTAAAAAATGCTTTTGCATACCTCTTAGGTGCTAATAAAAATGGATTTTTGAATATTTTGATGAAAAAAAAACATAATTTTATTTTGTTAATAAAAATGGAAATATAACAAAGAATTTTATACTTTTTTTTTTGTAAAAACATCAGAAAAGTCCAAACTTTATTTTGATACCAAAATCATATACATACATATATGAAGATTTAATGTATAAAAATAGAAGTCAAAGTTAAACGATTTTTCAAAAACAACTCTCTCCTTTCTTAAGAACTATATAACTAAATTTTATGACCTAAAATCAAAAGTGTGCTCTATCCAAGCACTACAATATCCTTCAAGTTACCTATATTCAAAATATCAAAGAAATTGGTCAATCAGTGTTTGCTGTACGAGGTGAATTTAGAAGCCGAAAAATCGCAATTTTGACAAATTTGACACCCTGTAAAAAGGAAACAAGGACATTTTTTTTAAAAAAAATGTTCATTAAGCACCACAATTCCTATCAAAGTATCTATGTTTCAAATTTCATTGAAATCGATTAGGTAACTTTGAAGATATGTGGTGCACAAGATAGCAGATATATCGAATCCTAATCTTAATTTCTTTTCAATGGTGATTTTTCAAACTATTCGGAACACAAAATGTGAATTTTGAATTGAATCTAAAAACAAATCCCCCAAAAACGGGTGCTATGATGTTCAAAAAACATAATATTTATTAAAAATTTAATCACCCGATAGCATACGAAAATATTCTAGTACTCATATAATACATACTCGTATGAGTGTAAACATGTATGTTTATATAGAAGAAAAAAAATTTAAAAAATAATGGGTGTATATTTTTTGATCAGATAAACAAAAACAGCGGCTATAACATTGCAAAAAAAAAAAAACATAGATACATTTATTTACAAAGAACAGTCTGCGTATCATTCTGTTACTATTATTACTATACTATTATGTTATTAATTTCATTATTATTATTATTTTAATTAAATTTTATAATTATATGAGTACTTTATGATGTGTATGTACTGTATACATTTTATGGTGATCTAGTGGTGTATATAATTTAATTGTATCGTAATCATATGAAATTATAAAACAAAATTGTAAAAATAAAATATGTAAATGTATATTCTTTTTTTTTTTTTTATTTTTTATTCAATTTTATTAAGTGGTTCCATTCAATAAGAGTAAAAGTTACAATAAAAAATAATAAAAATCAAAGCAAAACAAACAAATAAATTGTTTTATGCAAATTATTTAGTAAAAAATTTAATTAAAAAATAAATGAAATTTTTTTCTTTTTTTTTTTCGTTATAATACAGAAAATAATAATAACAAAATTACATACATATACATATATAACACCTACACATAGAATACAAAATGAAAGTGAAAAATTTGAAAAAAAAAAATTAAAATTTTTCGAACTATGCAATTTCGAAATTTTTACTGTTTAATCGTATTTTTAAATTTTAACGAATTCTTATTATCATTTATCTTTAATTAGATTAAAAATTTTTGAGAGAGCATAAAATACATCAATAAAAAAAAAACAAAGTCATATATTGTAAGGATATTATACGATATTACCATATACATATAGTATTTCAAAATAAATTTATTATTATTTAATTGGTAATATAGAAAATAAATTCAAGGATCATCTCTATATAATTAATTGAAGAAAATTTTTAATTAGTTATAGAGAAGAATTAAAAAAAATCATCGTATCGTATATATATGTATATGTAAATGTATAGCTATGTTTTTGTTATTATGTTTATGAAGAAAATTAAATAAAAATAATAATTCAATTTTCAATCGATTAATTTTCAAGGATAAAAAAGAATGGTTATGTATAATTTCAAATGTACAATGTATATATTATGTACAAATATGCATAATACACGTTAATTAATAAATTTAATTGAAATGAAAACATGTACATATGCTCGTATATACGAGAACGAGTATATAGTAATTGATGATGATTTTAACTTGAAATACATACAGGTATACATATACACCTTTTTAGTATCTATAAGTGTAAGTTTGTATGTATATATAAATGTATACTATTATGTGTAATCAAAATATATATTACACACATATAAATACCAATTACCAAAGTATATACATATACATAAATATTTTATGTAAATTTTGTATTTAAATAAATAAATAATTATTATTATTATTCACCTGTATATATAATATGATGCGGATGCCTCTATGATTATAGATACCCATATATGCCCATATGATAAAAATTTTCCACACATAATTAACTTTTCTAATATACGTAATGTACACACATATGGTAATGTGCTCTATAAGAATTTTATTATTGTGTTATTATTACTATTATTATTATTGATGATGATTACTTTACTATTATTATACTGGCTTGAATATTTTGATATAAATTCTTTACACATATACATATACATATACTTATTTGTTTATTAAAAATGTATATTTATACAGTATACTAATGTGTTCATGTGTACACATTTTTAATGTATATACATTTATATAAATATAGAAGGTTTTCAATTTGATTAAACATTCCAAAAAAACAGAAAAAAAAAAAAACAAAATACATAATAATATTTTGAATAAATTTAAAATGAAAAATAAAAAAAAATTATTTATTTGTTTGAACAAAATTATTTAATTTAGTATTACACACGTCTCAATATAAATGTACATATTATGTATAGTACGTGGTAGTACACCATACGTACAAAATATATAATAATATTCTATGTATATACTATATTTGTGTAGTATATTTACTATATTTGTGTAATATTATTTTGCCTTATCTTTATTATTATTATTTTTTTTTTTTAGAAAAAATTTATAAAAATTATATTTTTTTTATATTAATTCATACATTTATTTACAATACATATATGTATGTATATTATTTACACCTTTATATATACATATATATAATACATATATATTTATGTATGTACACACACTGTATAGTGAGTGTATTAATATTCTATCTTTGCATCTAATGCATTTTTTTTAAATTTTTTCATTTGATTATTATTATTATTGTTATTATTATTTTTGCGTATCATTGTACATTTATGTATCTTCATAAAAATAAGTACACTATACACTCTCTCTCTATAGTACATGAAGTAGTAGTATACTATTATAGTATACGCGTTATTTAGTGTATATATAGTAGGGAAATAGTGGTAATAGATAGTAGACAGTAGACTATGATTAATTCATCATAAATTTTATATAGAGAATATTTTTTTTTTAATAATTTAGAAAATAAAATAAAATAAAATTACAAAAATATACGTATTTGTAAATAATATAGAATATAAAATATATTAGTAGATACCAAAGTATATAAATAATATGTATACAGTATACAATATATACGTTCATTTATAGAAACATATGTATATGTATGTAGTACCAGTAGTACATAATATTTGATACCGCCGGTAATACATAATTACACATGTATGTACAACGTAATGTATATAGAAATATAAAAAACAAATTTTTGATTTTGTTTCACTATAATTATATTTACATATTTTATTTTATTTTTTTTTTGTTCTAAAGAAAAGTAAAATTAAGTATGAAATAAAATTTTTATCAATATTCATTATTATGTACATAATATATACATATATCTACAATGCACATTTGTTTCAATTGGTATGGTGAATATTTTCTACATACATATACTTATGCGTATTTCAATTAATTCATCAAGTAAAAGCGTCTATCCCAACTAGCAATTAAAGTTGCATATACCAGGCCTAAGTGTTTGGCCACCAAAATATGGTTAGTGCCACGTATTTGCTTCTATTTTTGTTACTATATTGTTGTCAGCCACTGCAAGGAAACTTTTGCCAAGTAATTGAGACGGAAATATCGCCACCTTATAGATCTCAAGTTCAAAGTTCCAGCCAATACTACATCGTAGTGGCAAAACCGATTCAAATACTACTTGAAGTTTTCTTTACTTTATAGTTATTTGACCTCAGTGTTCGAAACGTTTTTGCTACTTTATATTGTTACCTCAAGGTGGCAATTTTTAGGTATTTGTTAAAAGTGACAATTACGTTTCAAATACTGTATTTCGTATACCATACAATAGCAAGGATTTTGTGCAGTATTCGCCATGTAACAAATACTTGTTTTTGGCACCATAAAGGTTTTAATACCCTGTGATTGATGGCAATTTATACCATGCAGTTGCTTTAAGTGATCGTGCATTTTACAAATAAACTGACACTACCACTTTTTAAATGAGGAGCTACTTTGCAAAAAGCGACATGTCACATTTATGTGATTTTGAGAAAAAGTGAAAAAACTGCTGACACACACTGTGAGTTTGCACACAACTGAGGAAATATAAATTGAAAAATACGACTTATTTAGTATCATTTCAAGTAAACTAAGTGATTAGATTTGTGCACATGCTCTCCTTTAACATAATTCTGTAACTAACTCAAAATGGACCGACATGGACATGTCGCCTGTTGAAACGTACCTCCTCATATAGAAAAGTATGTAAATACTGCTTGCCACCTTAGAGTAACAGTTGGAACATTCAAGTGGCAATTGGGATAATTAAATATCATTTGCCAGTAAATAGTATATACAAAAGTTTTTGAAACCATAAAGAATAATACTTATAATTTACGACACTATAAAGAATCTAGTGCCACGTACCAGTTACTTTTTAAAAAGTAATAGGAATTATAAAGTATTATTTTCAAGTAATGAAGACTTCTAAGTGGCAGTGTCAAAAATCGCCATTTTTATTGTAAATATTTATCTAATAAATTTTTATACGACTTTCGAAATTTCTTTGAACCCTTTAAATTCATATATTTTACAAACATAAATGATTGAAAAAGCCAATAATATGCAATATTAATGTTTTTCGAAAGAAAAAACAATTAAAAATGGTAAAATTAAGATTTTCAAAAATTTGAAAAATAAAAATTTTATGCAAAATTTCTTTTAATTTTCATTTTTTGCGAAGGGCAATAATTTTCTCGAAGTAAAATACCCACTTTCATCGTAAAAATTTTGTTCGCAAAATAATTTTATCTATAGGAAAAAAGACTTGAAAATTATAAAGTTTCATTATTAATTCAAAACGTAATAATCTAAAAAATATATATATGTATATTTTACAAAAATGTAAAAGTATCATTCATATCACACATACTCTTAGTTCATGGCTGAACCTAGTGTCTAATACTTCATAGTAACCTATGTGGTATTCACTACGTATAGCAACACACTAAATTTGCTAGTTGGGTATAATTCGAAAACAAAAACCAATTATTTTAAAAAATAAATTAAATTGAATTTCATTCATTATATGTATATGTACATGTACATAAGGAGGTGATATTATATTTAAATTTACATAACATATTAAAAATGTTTAGTGAGAAAAAAATAATAATTTTTTTTTATATATATACGAAAATGCATGTACAAGTGTAGTGGTACTCGCGGAACTCGGCTACCCGTATATGTATTTTGTATAGCAACATATAAATGATCGTTATACTCGTATATAGTGTGTATTTTTGAAATTATTGTAACGAAAAAATAATGTATAAGATCAGTTACTGATTCTTTATAAGATATTTTCAAAAGATGACTATACTATTTTCAGAAATCGAAGTCAGTACAGGCAAGATAGGCATGCTTTTCTATATTCTTTCACATTGCGTTTGTATAAATCTGTCTCGTGTGTGGGGTTATCAGATCTCAATTTAAATCCGAGGGAATTATTTTAAATTGTATATTATGAAGGGCTGCAGTTTGCAAAAAACTTTTTTTTTAGATTTTACAAAAAAACAGGTAATTTTGTGACATTTTGGGAAATTTTATGAAATATGTTCATTTCTTTACAAAATAACATATAATAACAAGCTGATTTGAATAATATGATAGCAATTTGCATTGTAAATAATTTTCTTTCTTATTCTAAGAAAAGACAAAACAAAAAATAAAATTCAGAATGTAACGGTAACGTAAAGAAATCATTAACAAGTACATAAAGGGAACAAAATAGAAGAAAATGGACAAATAAACAAATATGAAAATGAATGTATGTACGTATGTATACAAAATTTAATATCAAATTGATACTGAACACATAATTTTATAAATAAAATTAAAAATACTGAATATGGTTTAATCATAAATTCATATATTTTTTATAAATTTAATCAATACTCCCAGTAGCTACGGCAACCCTGAATTATCATCATTTTCTTTTATGCCCATCTTCCCGCTGACACGATTCAATCAACATTTTATACTTTGAGTGGACATCGGCTGCGCAACGACTTCATATTTTATAGTTCGGTTTTTTATTTTTCATATAATCAAAATGGTGTTAACTGATTAAATCAGTTGCCTTCACGCTGTGTGATAGGCAACATCAAAGGGGGTGGTGTATTTCTTTTTCCCAAAAAAAACAGGGTGATTCATTATTAGAAAAAATCAGCAAACAAAAATTAAAATTTGTCTTAAAAACCGAACATTTTTATGATATTTTCAAATAATGCTACTTTTTTATCAAATATAAATTTACAGGAATGTGAAATATGTACAGAATCTCCCTTTTAAGAATTATTTGTGAACAAAATTATAAATTTATTTATGCACAATTTGTAACATCCTGTTAACATATTTTAAAAAGTACCTTCTTCAGGGTTGACAGAGATATATTATTCAGAATTTCCTACAAAATATTATATGTCAAGTTATCAGAACCTCATCGGGTAACTATTTCCATAAGCACAATACTGACTTCGATTTCTGAAAATAGTATATGGTAATAGACATGTGTATAGTAATTAATAGTGTTGATAGTATTCATATAGTTTAGAAAATTGTGATCATTATAGTATGTCCTTAAAAATTTATATGTATGTATTTGTATTGAATATAAATTATAAATTGTTGTGTGTTATTATAATTTTATCTTATAAATAAATTTGTTGCGTCTGTCTGTATGTATGTATGTATGTATGTATGTTCCGGGTAATCTCGAAAACGGCTGAACCAATCTTAATGGAATTTTTTTTATCTGAAAGAGCAATTCCTCCCACAAATAATAGGCTACTTTTTTTCCAAAATTTATTATTTAAAACAATAAAAATTTGATTTAAACAGACGAAGGTCTAAAAAAAATCTATAAAATGTATGAAAAGCTTTTTCTTCTAAATGAACTGATAATCGTGGTTGATCGTGATAATTGAATTACAAACTCGATAGAAATGACGTAATAACATAAAGCTTTACAAAGAGCTTCTTCGCTCTGGCTTTCATTATTCTCTTATTCTGTACATCGTAGTTTGTTTTATTGCTCTATGACAATGCGGACGAAGTCGCAGGCAAACACTAGTTTTAAATATAAATAGTGAATTGTATATATGTATGTGTTGTTGAAAATACTAGAGAGATAATATTGTAGTAGTAAGAAACAATGGTAACAATAACGTATCTGACAACTGACACCTTCTCGGAACGTATCTGATACGTCTTTATACACAGTTCCAAAATCGTGGCAAATACGTTCCAAATCATTCCCCATTTTGGTGGCAAACACATTTTAAATACGTACCATATACGTGGCTGAACATAGTGTCTAATACTTCATAGTAACCTATGTGGTATTCACTACGTAGCAACACACTAAATTTGCTAGTTGGGTATAATTCGAAAACAAAAACCAATTATTTTAAAAAATAAATTAAATTGAATTTCATTCATTATATATGTACATGTACATAAGGAGGTGATATGTGATATTATATTTAAATTTACATAACATATTAAAAATGTATAGTGAGAAAAAAATAATAATTTTTTTTTATATATATACGAAAATGCATGTACAAGTGTAGTGGTACTCGCGGAACTCGGCTACCCGTATATGTATTTTGTATAGCAACATATAAATGATCGTTATACTCGTATATAGTGTGTATTTTTGAAATTATTGTAACGAAAAAATAATGTAAAAGATCAGTTACTGATTCTTTATAAGATATTTTCAAAAGATGACTATGGTAATAGACATGTGTATAGTAATTAATAGTGTTGATAGTATTCATAGTTTAGAAAATTGTGATCATTATAGTATGTCCTTAAAAATTTATATGTATGTATTTGTATTGAATATAAATTATAAATTGTTGTGTGTTATTATAATTTTATCTTATAAATAAATTTGTTGCGTCTGTCTGTATGTATGTATGTATGTATGTATGTTCCGGGTAATCTCGAAAACGGCTGAACCAATCTTAATGGAATTTTTTTTATCTGAAAGAGCAATTCCTCCCACAAATAATAGGCTACTTTTTTTCCAAAATTTATTATTTAAAACAATAAAAATTTGATTTAAACAGACGAAGGTCTAAAAAAAATCTATAAAATGTATGAAAAGCTTTTTCTTCTAAATGAACTGATAATCGTGGTTGATCGTGGTAATTGGTGGTAATTGAATTACAAACTCGATAGAAATGACGTAATAACATAAAGCTTTACAAAGAGCTTCTTCGCTCGGGCTTTCATTATTCTCTTATTCTGTACATCGTGGTTTGTTTTATTGCTCTATGACAATGCGGACGAAGTCGCAGGCACACACTAGTTTTAAATATAAATAGTGAATTGTATATATGTATGTGTTGTTGAAAATACTAGAGAGATAATATTGTAGTAGTAAGAAACAACGGTAACAATAACGTATCTGACACCTTCTCGGAACGTATCTGATACGTCTTTATACACAGTTCCAAAATCGTCAATTGATAATCATTCGAAATTGGCATCAAATTTATAATTTCTTACATTATATTAAAAACCTGCTTGATCGTCAAAATTATAATTCATAATTTTTGAAAATATGTATAGTTATTTTGTCTATAATACAAAAAATTCTTCGTTTTCAAACAAGACCATATATGTAGCTTACAAAAGTATATTTATGTATGTAGGTAATTGATACCGATACCAAAATAAGTTTTGAGAAATATAATAAAATGTTTTTTACCACTAATATTAGTATCAATACTACATTCTTGTTTGTTTCTAGGCTCATTTGTAGGCTCTACTAAATTCAAATAAAAAACAATAAGTTAGTGTATGTATTCTTTAAAAAATAGAAAAACAAAAAACACACACACATTTTCCTTTTTGTTAATGAAATGACAAGGTTTTAACCTTGTAATTTAACATTAATTAATAAGATTAAGTGTAGTAGAGTAGGTAGAGATTATCTCACGCGATTATTAGTTAATTGATTGATTATAAAAAGAAAAAAATCGTTATTCTTATCTAATCGTTATCATTCATTGCGCATAAATACAAAATGAATGAATACAATCAATGAAATGAGAGAAACCAAAAAAAAAAAAAAAAAACAATTCTCAATTTTTGATGTTAGAATAGAAAATAAAAATTTTCACTTTTTTTGTTTCTTTTTTTTTCTTTTGATAGTTCGAAATTTGTGAATGACAACAAACACATATTATGTACACATTACATTACCTACAAAATATACAAATAAGTTAATTTAATTTTTGGAATAGAATAAACTATAAACCATAAATGAATTTCACACATATATATAGTTGAATATAAATTAATTATTATAAATAATGATAAAATGACAGAGTGCGCACAAAAAAAAGTTAAAGAAAAACATAACGTAACGTAAATTTTTTTTTAATTTAATTTGTTAAAAAATGTACATTTAAATTATATGATAAATTGTATACAAATTAATAAATTTTGTATATAATAAATAGTAACAATTATTATATAAAAATAAAAACCATACATACATACATATATAGTATAATATTTTGTTTTTGTGTATTAGATGAAAATAAAATGAAATTTATAAAATATTTATTACATATTGCAATTATTTTAAATTAAAATAATGCGATTACCGAAAATTTCATTGAAAAAATGCTTTTTCTTAACGCTTGGTTTTGCTCTAGTTTTACTGTTTGGATTCAATCTAAGGTAAGTGAATGTTAAAATGTTTGATTTTATTTTTTTTTAAATATACATACAATAATGTATATATAGTATATATTAAGTGCACACGGATATTCAGTCCATTATGGCACCTTCGATCAGTAATTCTGTCAGATATATCATCCATCAGTTTATCATCAGTAATCAGTTACTGATGGTATACATTGCTGATGGGGAATTAATGATCGATATTACGACTTGGGCAAGAGTAGCGCCCCTGGCTGGGATT
The DNA here is from genome assembly GCA_951394055.1 of Villa cingulata. Taxonomy (NCBI): domain Eukaryota; kingdom Metazoa; phylum Arthropoda; class Insecta; order Diptera; family Bombyliidae; genus Villa; species Villa cingulata. The sequence goes on along the minus strand of OX596021.1, from coordinate 28,289,842 downwards.
CGAACAGTGATCTCAAGATCACAAGACCGACACCACAACCATCGAGCTATTCAAGCCCCTTGTTGTTGATTGATTAGTAATTTTTTTTTTGTACATTTCATTTTCACAAAAATATAAACGTAATATTGTATTTAATTTTTGTTTGAAAACATAAATTAAAGAATCTGATTAATTATTTAATTTTTGGACATGTACATATCTTAAAAAGGCATTTATTTATTTATACAAATTCATTATTTATTGGTTGCTTGAAAAGTTGTTTTAAAATTTTAAAATTGAACCATTATTGCATAAAAACTAAACAGATTATACGAGTCTGTATATATGTACATATATTACATATTCAATTCATTTATATAGTTCCTTTATGCAAAATCCTACAATAATTATTCGATTGAATATTTTACATTGAATGTTCAATCATCAGTCATCAATAATTCTATCGGTTTATCATCAGTTATCATAGTTACTGGCGTACATTACTGATCCAAATAATATTAATTGACTTATGGATGGGTAATGCTAGAGTACAGTACGTAGTACGCAAACTGGGATTTAAAATCGATATATTTTGTATGTACAAATTCACTACTCTACCAAATCAACTATTGAACTATTTTTAAGTTCTAAGCCCTTTAGCCTTTATCCTATAATTTATATTACAAAATCATTCAACTGATATGCAAATCCCTCTAAAACAAATTTTCGAGCGTACTTTATTTTATAAATAATTAAATTGTACACAAGTACTACTTCAACAAATATGTATAACATTCACATGCATACTCGTAAAAAATTTTTCATTCATAATATATGTATGTATAATAATTTCCCTCCTAACTTATGTTTATATTCATTCATTTCGTTTAACAACAACATCAATAATAATCATTATCATTACACAATTTTTTTTATTAAAGGACATTATGTTCGAATGTCTATACAATAATGATTATTTTGAATTTTTTATTATTTTATTTTATTTTTTTTTTTGTTTTCCATTTCTAAGTGTATTCAATTCAAAAAAAAAAATTTTTTTTTTCTATATAGAGCAAGAGAAACATGGAAGCCAAAGATGTCACAGTCACAATTCTATTCAATGGAAGGCACAGAAGCTGACCTTTATGGTGGTAATCATCGAACAACAGTAAGACAAAATTGAAAATTGAAAAATCAAAACAGGAAACATAAACAAGTAAAAAACAATTTCAAATTTAAATTAAAATTAAAATTTTTCAGGATATTTCAAATCAAAATAATATCAATGAAGATTATGGTGTGAACAACAATAACAATAATAATAATAATAATAATGATATTCCAACAACAGATACACCAAAATCAAAAGCATGGTTCTTTTTTAATGGTGAACGTTATCCGTTACCAGCAAAACGTAATAAAAAAACTGGAAAAAGAATAGCTAAATTATTTCCACAAGATGATATCCGTAACGATCGTATAACAAATCAATTAATGTTCATTCCACCAAATTATGAACAAATTCAAGAGGAAGGTACTTTAAAAACGATACTTTTATATAATGGTCTTGGACCATGGAATGTAAAACAAGGTATGTACATAAATTCATTAACATCCCATAACACTTAGATAATGTACAAATATATATAATCATTTTGTGTATCTTATCTAAGCGCATACAGACGCACACTTACCATTTAATGAATGGAAATCATTTAATTTTTGTCATTTTTCTTTTCTTTTATTTGTATTTTTAATTTTTTAGGTCGAGATGTATTTTTTTCGTCAAAATGTCCAGTTGATACATGTACAATTACAGCGAATAGAGAAAAAGTTTTATCAGCCGATTTAATTTTATATAAAGATCATTTTATACCGACTGGTGTTCATAGACCAAGTAAACAAGTTTTTATGTTATATTTTTTGGAATGTCCATATCATACACAAAATGTAAAAGTTCCTGATGCTTTTAATTGGACAGCAACATATAGGTTTATACAAATTTTTTTTTTTTTTTTTTTTTTTCAATCTTTGCAAAGAATATTTTTTTTAATTATTTTTGTATTTTTTTTTTTTTATGATAATAATTGTAAACAGAAAAGATAGTGATATAGTTGCACCATATGAAAGATGGGAATATTATGAGCCTGGTATTAAACAAATGGAACAAGATAGAAATTATGCATTAAATAAAACGAAAAAAGTTGCATGGTTTGTATCGAATTGTGGTGCACGTAACGGACGACTACAATACGCCCATGAATTACAAAAATACATTGAAGTACATATATATATATATATATATAAAATAATATTGAAATTTAAATAACATTTATTTTTAATTTATTTTTTCTTTACAAAAATATTTATTTTCTTTTTTTTTTTTTTTTTTTTTTGTATTTCTCTTTTCATATTTAAAATTTACATATACATATATGTAGGTTGATATTTATGGAGCTTGTGGTTCATATAAATGCTCTAGAAATACGGGTGATAAATGTTTTGATATATTAGATCGAGACTATAAATTTTACCTCGCATTCGAAAATTCTAATTGTAAAGATTATATAACAGAAAAATTTTTTGTAAATGCATTAAATCGTAATATATTACCGATTGTAATGGGTGCTAGACCAGAAGATTATGAAATTAGTTCACCATATAAATCTTATATACATGTTGATGAATTTGCATCACCAAAAGAATTAGCCGAATATTTACATATATTGGATAAAAATGATGATTTATATAATTCATATTTTAAATGGAAAGGTACTGGTGAATTTATAAATACATATTTTTGGTGTAGAGTATGTGCATTATTACATGATGAGGATTCTATTAAAATACCAAAATGGTATCAAGATATAAATGAATGGTGGAGAGGACCAGGTATATGCACAAATGGTTCATGGAGAAATTTTAAAGCTCGTAAAGATGTTATTAGTGACGATTAAATAATTATAATATATGTAATTAAATTATAAAATTAAAAAAAAAAAAATGTTTTTTAGACATAAATTAAAAGTATATATACAGTACAGTATGTATGTATACATATAAAATAATGTATATATGTATATGTACGAGTATATAATGCATACTTACATTATTTGTAGTTTACTCGTTTTTAGAGAATAATTTTTAGTGATATATAATACCTATTTGTTATTAATTAGATTATTGATATTACATACATTGAAAAAGTAATGTATGTATGTATTTATTTATTATTTTATATACATAGATACTACATAGCTATGTATATAATTTTACATGAATAAAAACCAAACAAACAAATAAACAAAACCTCTAAAAAAAAAAGGAAAATCATGAATGCTGAAAAAAACATGAAATGAAATACAGATAGCCGTAATTTTAATTAAAGCCAATGTAGTTTTATTAGGTATGTATTAGAAAATAGACAACATAGTATGAAAACATAAACCAAAACAAAAAAAAAAAAAAAAACTGCAAATTCAATAAAATTAAGTTATTTGAAAAAAAAAAATTTAAATTTAAAATAATATTTAAGGATACCTACTTAATTAATGAGTTTTGTCTCATTTCAAAAATGTCTTCGAAAGTTAATTAAGTAATAAAAGAAGTACCTATTTCTGTATAAATTTTTTCTACAACAATAATTTGTTTTCTGTAGAAGTACAGATACAGAATAAACAATTTCAGATACTTAGGTTTTTATGTTCTACATAAGTTCCCATTAAAAAAGAAAATAAAGGGAAATAATATAAGATAAAAATGTACCTTATATTTTATTTTTAATTAACATTAATTTTTAAAATGATGTTTTTAGAAAGTTTTAAAATAAAAAATTACCAATTGCCACTATGAAATAAAAAGTATGTACATTGTTATTTAAAAAAATAAATAAATAAATCTTTTTAATGCTACAAATAAGGGAAAGTTTCAAAATGCAATACTACAATAAATTTCGATGCAAAACTTATACAAAATGTCACTGCTGATATACATTACTTCCGTTTGTGAATGAAGAAAATTTTTGATGCGCTAGTTATTACTTAATGGATATGCCGAAATAACGTTCGTTAATAATGCGTTTTGAAACTTTGGAACATTGTAATAACAATTTTTAGTGCAAAAGTTTTGAAATTTTAAACTTTACATGAAGGCGGTACGCGGTACTTAAGCATTTTGAAACTTATACTATTGACACACTGCAGAGATAAACCATGATTATCTCAGTTTTCTGGTTTATCTTTGCGATAACCGACTTTCAGAACTCGGTTAGGTTAACCGAATTTCTAGAACTTAGTTATCTTGTTAACCAAGTTCGAACTGAGTTATCTTTGACGTTTGTGTTATTTTTTTTTTTTTTATTTATATTATATTTAAACAAACTGTCAAACCAAATTTCAGCTAACATGCTAACTAGATGGAAAAGAATTAGTGTTGGAATTTATCTCGACAGGTGTCGTACGAATACATAAACTAGTTCACCTCAATTTAAATGTGTCACCCATACCAGGTTATCGATAAACCATTTGAGATAACCTTGGTTTGTCTCTGCAGTGTGTCAATAGTATTACCCAAATTCATATAACTACAAAATCATCATACCATTTCACAGTGTAAGCTAAAGCTCAGTTAGATTTTAAACTTCCGCTCAAGAGATGTTTTAATTTCACAATGGTAGATGGTAGTTTAACTTTTAAATTCAGCTTATCCAACAACACTTGAGCCATAGTTGAAGTCATTTATGTGAGCCTAACTAAGCTCAAACTTAAACTTACACTGTGAAATTGGGCACAAAAGAGTATAAAATCTAAGACCGCGCGCAGACTAAGAGCGTAGCGTAACTGAGCGTTATGCGCGTATAAATTCAAACATAGCCTATGGTTCAAACTACGCTACGCTTGCTGGTATGCGCAACATAATAAGAAACAATTGATTTGAATTTTATGCTCTGAAATTTACGCTACGCTACGCTCTTAGGCTGCGTGCGGCCTAAATTAATGAACTGATAATTATTTTGTAATTTATTTATTTAGATTTTTTTTTTATTTTATTTATTTAAAAAATAATTGTTTTTGTTTAAATAAATTAATTACGTTATTACATAAATTAAAAGAGAAAAATTAAAATTCTTTTTAAATCGAAATGATAAATAATTTAAATAAATTATTATATTATTAGTATAATAGTAGTAGGATAAAGAATATTCGCTTAAAATATTTGTAAAAAATAATTTACTGAAAAAGAAACAAAAAAAAAATAAAAAAAAAACAACAACCAAAAAATTTACATATAGTATAAATGTATGAATGTAGATAGTAAATTTGATATTATATTTTGTTTTTTGTTGAAAAAAAAAAAATAAATATTAGAAATAAAGAAAAAAATATTGTAAATATTATAATATTGAATTATTCATTAATTAAAGAATAATTTCAAAAAACCAAAAATAAAACAAGAAAAAAAAAAACAAAAATAAATAAATAAAAATGTTGTATTTGCATTTACACACATAAAAATGTCACAAAACACAAAAAAAAAATTAAAAAGAATAATAAAATAAAATATAAATAAAATTTGTTTTAAAATGAAAAAAAAAAAAGAAAATTATTTGCAATTTAAATTTTTTGAATAAAATAAAATCATTATCACTCTACATTTTTCATATATGTAATTAATTAATGAATAATATGGTGTAGTGTAGATAATCAAACATAAAATTTGTACCTTTTGTTACCAACCCATTATTATTTTTTTTTTCTTGTTTTTTCTTCACATCCTTATGTTGTTTGTATCTGCCTGTATATATGTCTTCATTTCTCATTCACACCATCAACTGCGCATCACATGAAAAATTTATCTGAAATTATACATTTCAGGGGTATTTATTTTCTCTCCTTTTTTATCTTTAGAAAATAATTCCATTTAGATCAAAAATTTATTTGTCTATCAATTAATATACAAAATTTAATTTAATAAATTTGCATTTAATTATTTTTGTTTATATGTATTATAAAAAAATTTTATTTTATTCATTTTCAATTTTCTTTACAATCCCTTTTCAAATTCAAATTTTGCTTTGATTAAAGTACTAGATTGGCTTGCTTGTAAAATGAATCTAACATAAAGTACATAAATTCAAATTTAAATGTACTTGCCGACATCAAGTAACTCAAGTAATTATTAAGTTTATCTAAAAAGTCGGTCATGTTCATGTCAAAATCCTATCATATAATTGAATTCATTCTCCTATCAACAAATTGATGTTGTCTAGTTGCAGTAAATTGACTGTAAATTAATTGAAAAATAAATTCAAAAATTATTTATACGGTATTCCACCATATAATGTGTAACTGAACAAAAATAATTAGCTTGAATGAAAACGCCTTCTATTAATCCAGTTCATTTCACTACCAAAAACTATTAAAATGTAACTTGTTTTGTGCCAAGAATGATAAACTTTCTGAAATAAGAATCCATAAGAATCATTCTCATTTAAGATCAAGTAGGTGCAAGTATACAATAGAAAATAATTAGCAGAAATGGTTTTTATGATCAGGCTAACGTCATAACGACAAGATATGTATGTATGTACTATTGCGGGTGAAGCCGGTGACGAAGAAGAAGAAGAAGAAGAAGAAAATTCGGAATAAAATTGTTTAAATATCAAACATTATGTTAAAATTTTTTGTATTTTTTTTTTTTTTTTAATTGTATGATGAAACTTTATTTTCACTTATTTTTATGATGAATTTGAAAAAGAAAAATCATAATCTATATTATAATAGAAAAATTAGATGAAAAATAAAAAAAATTAAAAATTGTCATGAATACATTAATATATGAGTTTTTATAATGAGAATGGATATGATTTTTTTATTTGATTGTTTACTTTTTCCTATTATAATTTTCACAATATGATAATTTCCCTTTTTATTTATTTTTTTTTTGTATTTTGTTCTCCATTCTTTTTGAGTTTTCTTCAATTTGGTATCATAAATAATAAAATTAAAATTTTACATGTGTTTGTCTGTATATGTATGTATATATATACATAAAGAACAATCTATACAATTTCTATTAATAAGAAATTATCAATAATATTACTACAATTATTTTATAATATAACAAACAATATTATTTATAATAATAATAATAATAATAATAATAATAATTAATTAATAATAAATTAATAATTTTAACTTAAATTGTTCCCACTTGTCTAATAACTCCTCGAATTCTAAAAAAAAAAACAATCAAAATTGGAAATTCATTATTTTTATTTAAAAATTCTAATAGAAAAATATTTACTCTTCGTAAAAGTCTGTCTCTTTTGATGTCATATTAAGTAGTTCTTCTAATTTTTTAACTATACCCGTTTCCACAAGTTTAGTATGTTTCTCATGACAATTTGAATCGGTTCGATGTACTAAATTACCGATTGCAAATAATGCACCAGCTTGTAATTTATTATCACGATGAACCTAAATATAATAATGAGAAAAAAAAATCAATCATCTTTCATCAAAATTCAAATCAAACATAAAACATGATAAACAAACAGGCAGACGAATATGAAAATTTCAAAAAAAAAAAAAAGAGAAAAAATACTAACTAAAAATTCCGCAAGCCTTTTTAACATTTGTTCATCTTCCATAACGTAATCTTTAGCCTGTGCTCCAGCTGCTATATTACCTACTATACATAATGCTTGCTCTTTAACTTCAGCTGGATGCGGTGAATCTAATACCATACTAACTGCTTGCATAACTTCTGTCGAATGATCTGACATAATATCATCAATATGCATTGATTTACTAAGTAAATTTCTAAGTAGACCTAATGTTTTCATTATCACTCTTGTATCAGAATCATTTAATAGCTGTAATATTCGATCAGTTCCAAGTGAATTTATAATTTTTGTTTTTACATGCTGTTCAGCTTGAAATGCCATATTCATTAATGCCCAACTACCATTTAAACGTAATGCCGGATCTGGATTTTCTGTTAGAAGACAAAGCATTTCAACAACACCAGAATCTAACATTGGTTCTTTGGCAGGAGAAAATTCAAGTAATAAATTACAAATTGTCGATGTAACTACTGTTAATAGCTCATTCGATGGTTGCCCAGATAGCAATGACATTAAGGGCCTCCATACAGAATGATCCTGTAAATATATCGTAAAGTTCTTTTTCTTGTTTAAAAAAGGAAATAAACTTATTCGATAAATTAGATTAAAATTTATATATTAAAAAATAATCATATGAAATAAGGATACAATACCTGAAATGTTGTTCTAAGTTGTTGTACAGATCGTGATAATGAATGTAAGCATCTAACCGCAGCTAAACGAACCTAAAAAATTATTTAAAAAAAATTTAAATGCCGGTTAATACAAATTTTTTTTATATGTTTTCATTTTTGATTAACTGAATTTACATCTGGACTATTATCACCGAGCCCTTCTAATACACGTTCCATCAAACCTTTTGTTTCAATTATCCTTTTACGAATATCTTCATCATTTGCACCCAAAGAAGCGAAACACCGAAACGCTCCTTGTCTTGGCAATGGAGATGAACACTGAAGTAGTTGAGATAATGACGTTATTAAATGATTACTAATTGCTGCTAAACGTTGAAGCTGAGAATCAATCTATAAATTTCAAATCAAATTTTAGTTTAATAATGATAATTTTTATATTTGAAATTATTTTTTTTTTCTTCACCTCAGCTAGATATGCTAACGTTTCGGCAGACGTCGCTCTAATCGATTCATGAAATTCATCTGTACAAAGTCTAGCTAGACATGGTAATGTCTTATAAACTATTCTATTGTCAGTTGATGGAAGTGTACCGGATCTATGAATATATGTTAAGCATCTAGCTGCACCCAATTGAATTTCTGGATCTCGTATTCGAGATAATAATGAAGTCAATATGTCAGGTAATGATTTACCTTCGTAACTATAAAATAAATTTAAAAAATTAAATATACATAACATATTCTATTATAAACAATTATTAACTTACTTTGTAACACAGACAATATCTGATACAGAACGATTCGTGAAACACATTGATGCTAAACATTTAAGTGCTGGAATTTGAAGTGCAGCATATTGTGTACTCATCATTCGAGCTAAAAATGGTATTGTTCCTGCTTGACATAAAATCATTTGTTCATTATATGAATGACATAAAGGAACCAAAATATTTGTTACGCATGCTTGAGTTTGAACCGAACTATCCGGAGATGCTAAACCTACAACAAAAATTATATTTTGGGGTTTTATTATCAAAAAATATATATACTACATATATACATATATATACATTTCATTTAAATTTAAGATGCTTACTTATTAAATGTGATAGAGTACCAATATTCGAATATAAAAGTCCAACTGGTGCAAATGAATACTGAAAAATTGATTTCAATGCACGTAAACAATATTCTATCAGTCGTTTATCCATATCTTGTATTGATATTAAATTCAAAAATATTCTAACAATATTGTAATCAATTAATGATCGTACTTGATCATCAGTTCCTTTTGCAAGTGAACCTAAAAACAAAAAGATTTTGTTTTTTTTTTATTATTATTTAAGATTTAAGATATTTTTTTATATTATTATTATTAAATTTTCATAAATTTACCTATTACTATAACAGACTCCAATCGTACATTCAAAGGAACTTCATTATCCGTTATTAATGTAATTAATCTTGGTACTATTCCTTCAGATATTACATAGCCTTTTTGTCGATTACTACCGATTACAGAATTTTTAATATTTATCAATGCTTCTTCACATTGAATATAATCATTTGAATATAATTTTTCTACATAAGATTTTGGTTCATCAATTTCCTTGAAAATCAAACGAAACAAAAAACAATTGAATAAACAAATAAATTTTGATTTAAAAAAAAAAAAAAAAAAAATCTATTACATATTTCTAAAAATAAAAAAATAATTTCTAAATTAAATTTTAATTAATTTTTTTGCTGAATTTAAATTCAGCTAAATAAAATTAACTTTCATTTTTAATGTTAAGTTTTTTTGATCATTAATTAAAAATAAATTGAAACAGAATTTTAAGACTTTCTTTAAAATTTAATAAAAATTAAATTCATATTTTTTTATATTACGAAAATCTTTTTTGAGCACTTTTAATTGCAACAATATTTTTATATAAAACTTATGATAATAAGTAGTAATAACTAATAAGGTTTCAGGCCGAAAAAAAAAAGATTTATTATAAATTGAAATCGATTATTTTTGAATATTTCATTTTAATTTATGAAAAATATTTAATAATTTCCTGAATAACGTAAATTCTTATTAGTAAAAATAATTCTACATCCGTTTTAAATTGGAAATGACATTTATAAGGGGCGCCAAGTTATTTACAAAAATATTTTTGTCTCTTTAATATATCTTAAATAATACACAAATGCTTTTATTTTCTAATTATATTTATGTTTAAATTGCGCGTATAAAAATAAATACAAATTATATTTATAGATTATTATTTTTACGTATTTTATATAAAATATACAAAGTCTATATAATTTTTATTTTATAATAATTATAAAATCGAGGTTAGTTTCATGAACTAAATTTCTGAATTATTTAGTTAAAACATTTATAATTAACACTAACCATTAAAATTTGTGAAGTATCCATAATATATTTTTACAATTACTTATAACTAAACACTGAAAATAAATTAAAAAAAATATTTTTTTAATAAAGTAATTTATTTCTACTTTTTTTTTTTTTTTTTTGCCGCAAGATAATAAACTTCAAAATATCACACTCTCATTATATTATTCCTTGTTCCTTGCTTCTTTTTATTTTAGTATACTTTACTAACACACACATCAAACTTAAATTCATTCAATTCATTCATTCAATTTCTAATTGAAATTTATGTATGCATGCATGCATTCATATATCCATATACATATAATATACAATACATTTTTACATAATTTTCTTTTTATGTTTATAAAGTTGGTATCAATATTAAATCATCAATTTTTATTTAAATCACGTAATACATATCAAGTGTTGGTAACTCCAAAAATTATATTACCATGTGGAACTAGTTACTAGCAGTGATGGGACCCTAGAAGGAAAAAAATGTAGTAGTTTGTCCCAAAAAATGTAGTAGATTGAACCAAAATGTAGTAGATTCGGAGAATTATATATTTATATGGTATATTTTTAAAATAATCGTTAGACTGATTCGGTTTTAAGATTTGAACAACATTCCTTCGCTTAATTATAATGGAGAAATTTGCATAAAAAAAATTATCAATATTTTTACTGAACTTTTATTTTTATTAACAAATTTCTTGAAAAACAGTATAAAAAGAAATGCAATGTTTTATTTATAACTATCATTATGCTAAATAAAATTTAAGATAATTTCAATGTATCAAATTTATTATTATTTTTATCGACATATAAAAAAATAAACAAACAAATAACAAAATTTCTCAAAAAATTGTAATGGCCGGTACTCACATCGAAAGCTAAATTTTTCTCCATATAAAACATATGTAAAAAAAATGTCGCTAAATTGTTAGCTAAATTTTTAGTTTCAAATTTCGCTTACTGGTACTCACTTCCAAACTAAATTTTGACGGTGGAACTTAATAGTGGAGAGTTGTGGAACTCGTTTTTCACAATCATTTTATATGGTCGAGCATATAAAAGGCAAGCGAAATATTGACAACTAAAATATTTTGACAAATAAATATTTATTTATTTATTTTTACTTAATTTAATTTCATAGCCTACGCGTTCTTTTTCAAAAAATTTCAAAACTCTATGTACTCTACACACGTTTCCTTCCACAATTTTTAGCTTGTAGAATTATATATGCAATTGCAAGCGAAAAATTTCACAGGAACTGAGTACCAGGTCTAAAGAAAGAAAAAGGAATAAAGTGTTTTAGGAATCAGTACTGCCACTCGTCAATTTTTTTCCGTATCCCAATGGAGACTAAAATAATATGTAGCTATTGATTAGTATAAACCATTGGCTATTGGCTTGGCTTTATATTCTTTGGTCAGTGTCACCATCACCACACCATGCCTCATGTCTGCAGTGCAGTGAAAGTGAGTACACTACACTGTGTTACAAAAATTGTGGTTCATGTAATATTGTAATGTAATGTAATATTAGTTCCCAAAACTTAAATTTCAAATATGTAGTAGATTCTGAATAGTACGTAGTAGGTTTTTCGGACTACTCAGATGTAGTAGATCTACTACAATTGTAGTAAAGGTCCCATCACTGGTTACTAGATACATAATTACAAATTAAGTGCACATTTTTGTATCACATTTTGCTATATTTTCTTCGATAAATATGTATCAAGAACAAGACACAAGAAAGATACGATCGATATCAAACAAACATGTTGCGAAATGAAATTGAATTTATTATAACAACAAAATTTTATTGAATGTATATAAACATTTTACTATTTTAAAACAGTAACAGAAACAGAAATGAGATTGAAATTGGATACAGATTTACAGATACAGACAGGAGACAGATTGTATTTGTTTGTATACATCTTATCTCTCTAAACATTTTACTGATGATGAAAAAACATTAAACATAACAAAAATTAATATTTATCATCTTGAAACAAAACACATTACGATTAAATGAATGTTATTGAATAATTGAATTATGAAACGATTAGAATTTAAAAATCTTTAAGCAATTACATTATTTAATAATAAAAACAAATGATAAAATATAGGCATTTCCATACATATATTTCATAAATCATTTTATCTCATATGTATTCATCATACATTTTGATATAATTCATACAGTACAATAAATTAAATGCATTAAGAAACAAATATTTGAAATGTATATATATATATATATAAATAACATGTATACAATAATTTACAGTACATTTCATTTTTTATCATAAATATTTGCACAATACTTCTAAATACAGGAATGAATTTAAAAATTATAAAATATTCATAAAAGCTACACAAACAAAACAAAAAGATAAATATATAAAATCTTTTAAGCCGCTTGACTATTTTCTTTACCACCATCGATTTGTTTTGCCAAAGCATCTGGATTTGATAATGGATCCAGTTCAGCAAATAATTCAAACCATGAAGACATATCTTTTTTTGACGTAGTCAATTTACTCGATTTTGAAATTGTCTGATTTAAGTTACTGCTCTTTGAATTTGAATTTATATTTTCATCTTTCGTATTCGAATTTTTATTTGAATTGTTGGGACGGTTGAAGAAATCTAAAATTGAATTTTTATTTTTTGTAGATTCTAATTTAGATACTTCATTATTTGCATTGACTGAAATTTTTTGATCAATTCTTGGTTCGAATACAGTAGCATTATTTGTTCCAACAGATATTTCATTTAATAATTGTGAAGGCATAAATGCTGGAGTTTTTGATCCTTCTGCAGTGAAATCATCAATTTCGTAATTTGATAAATTTAATAAATTTATTTTTTCTTTATCTTTTTGGTCTAAATTATTATCAGATTTCAATAGATTATTGAAAATATCTGTAGTCTGTTGTATTATATCTTTATTATCTTCAGAAGAAACTTCAATCAAAACATCAGAATTATCATCATTTTTAATTTGTTGATTTTGTGTATTGTCCAAAGATTGATTTTTATGTTGTTCATCTTTTTTGTCATCCTTATAATCATCCTAAAATAAAATTTTATATTAAAAATGATTATATCTAATACTATAATTCAATGACAAAATAAAATATGAAAATTACTAAAAAGAACAGCATTTGATCTGAATCAATGGGAGCTATATTTTTTACTGGAGGTGTCTCAGTTTCCACTTGAATTGAATCGGCAAGATCTTTCAAAACGCAAAAATTATATTGAGGATTTGTCGATAAAGCTTGAGCAGTAGCTTTAAATGTTTCTGATGATTTTACTGCAAACTGTAATAAAGCAGCCATATACGCGACCAAAGCATGAGAAAACATATTACATCTAGCTGCAGCTAGCAAATCAATCTATAACAAAAAATATGATATAATATACAAAATAAAATAATGTCTGTGGCATTTTTATTGCATTAATTCACCTTTTGTAAACAGTCTAAAGTTAATCTATCAAATTTAGCCTTAGATAGACGAACATGATTTTGAGCTTTTCGAAATTTTTCAACGCCACGGCCTGTGTCGGGATCTAACTGAGCACTGGCTGATTTCATCCAACTCAATGCAGCTCTATATTCCGTTCTTTCTTTTTCCATAGTCATTATGGTCGCATGGGTATCAGCAATTGCCCTACATCTAAATGTCTCTACTTCATGAAAAAGTCTCAAAAGTGATGGACGTAAAGTCATTCTTTGTTGTCCACAATATGAAATTGCTTTTCCTGCACATATCATAGCTTTTCCAGATGTGTTACTATTTTTACCAGTTTCTTTTAAAAATTTTCCCAATGCATTCTCTTCTTGAGCTAATATACAAAGTCTTTCTTGATACTGATCAATTATTCTGTGTAATCTACAGCAACTTTCTGATATTGATTTGAATAATTCTATTTTTGCATCTAGTTCAGCATCTGACGATACAACACATTCATCTTCTTTTGTACCAAGTTTTCTTTCTACAACTTTTTTTGTAACCCAAAATTGATGTTGTACTTCTGATTTTAACATTTTTTTTTTTTTCTATTTTAATGATTATTAGTAATAAATTTTTTTCTGAATTAACTTTAGAAAATATTCTTTTAATATTGATTAGTAGGATTAGGAATAGGATCACTAAAATGAGATCTAGAATGTCAGTTAATGTAGAACAAAAATAATTTAGAAGACTTTACCAAGTTACAAGTTACATTACAAATACAATTACAATTACAACTGACTTTTTAGACATTTTACATTGCATATGAAATGAAGTATAAATAAGAATTGTATTAAGAAGTATGATATGTATGTGTTTATGGGAAATATACGTAAGGATTAAATAGGATTTATGCAATTAGAATTCTATTTAAGGAATTAGCATATTGAAAGTGAAATTTTATGTAAAATTGTAACTTATAAACATTGAATTTAGTATTTAGTTCAGAATAAAAATTGATGTATTCTTAAAATTTTATTTGTGTTAAATATATTTTTTAAAATAAATTTGATAAATTATTACATCTTGTTAAAGTCGATTTGAAATAGATATTTAGTTTACATTCAAATTTCATTTGTTTTTGTTTCAGAAAAATTCGTTATTTTGAGAGCTGTTTATAATTATAATATATCCAGCTTAAAACTGATCTGTGTATTTAAAATGTGTAAAATGAACGATTAATGCGGTAATTAAATACATATAAGAAAATATTAAATATTAGATATTAGTAATTTTATCAAAACACAAATTGAATTGAAATTTAGAATTGAAGTGTGGCTGTGGAACGTGTTTGATGTACAAAATAATGCCATTTTTCACAAATTATTTCATCCGATCTGGTAAGTCCCACGTTCTGGTTGCATTTTGATTTTGATTTGAGATTTGATTTTGGTATTTGCATTTGGTAAGAACATAGTGAATACTGTTTCTTTAAAGAATATTTATTAATTTATAAAAATTTAAATTGTAAAAATTATAATTAAAGTTATTAGTAGATTTTACTAAGAATTTTTGTGATTTATTGAGAATAAATTTAAAAAAGAAAGTAAAATTGTTTTTAAAAAAAAAGGTAATATCGACAAACTGGAAATGCAAATTGAAATTATACACAGTACATTTGTGTGCGTTAAATGCATAAAATATATTTTATTGGATCGATGACATTTCTTAAAGTGTTGGTTTTATTAGACGATTTAAATTGAGTGTTTAAATGAAAAATTGAATTTTCAGTGGTTTTATAAGTGTCTCAATTTAAAATGGAATAAATATGAAAAAATTCGAAAAAATTTATTAAATGATATGTAAGTAATATAAATGTTTATGTTTTTATGTTAACTGTTAAGTAGTACATAAATTTTTTGGAGGAATATATAAATCTTTAAAAGCAATAGGTTTAAAGAAAATTAAAAATTTTATGTAGATGGCGCAAAGTTATATCGTTGATTATAGAATAGAAGCTGTTCTCTGATTGGCTGATATAATTTTAGGTAATTTTAATGAATAAATTCAAATATAAATAAATTATATTAATAAATTAATTTAAAAATAATTATATAAAATTATATAAAATTTAAAATAATCATTTAAATGAAATTTTTATACATAAAAAATTCGAATATATGTTAAAAATAATTTTAAATATATTATTTCAACATAATGGCGACTGTCACATCAACCAATCAGCGTTAAGCTTCTATAAATTACAAAATTTATATTATACATACATATTAAGAAAAGTGTTCACTGTTCGTTCACTATTCAGTTCAGTTTATTGTTCAGTATTTCTTGTTCGCGTCTGAAAAATTTTCTGGTGCGTCTTTTTTCTATGAACTGTGAGTAGTAAGTAATTTTGACAAATGAATTTTTAGCTCCCAGAAAGTGCACATTTTATTTATATTGTAAAAAAGAAAACAAAAATAACAAATATTTAACTTTAATTGGAAGTAATTGTTTAAATATTTTGACATTTGTCAAAAGAAAAATATTTAAAATAATTAATAATTTTTAATATAGCATCATATTATAATTTTCATATGCATGAAGTGTATAATCAGCGCCATTATTCGTAAGTGTATAAAATTGCTGTAAAACCGTAAAATATCATGGGAACATATTGTTTTTTCCAATGGAATATATACAATATCAATAAGTAATTTTATACGAAAACCAGGTGAATTAAAAAAAAAAAATTATTTTTTTATTTATTATTATTTTTTTTTTTGACAGTAAACACTTTTCCTTTCTTTGGTTGGAAAATGTTGTAAATCAGCTGTGCATAATTTTTATTTATTAATAAAAAATGTTGATTTTGCTATAATTATTATTAAAATGTATAAATTTTATAACGTTTAATATATTTGAAAAATGTTATTTTATATAATAAAAATATATATGTATATATACATATGAATTTTATGTAAGAATATTCTTATCATTGAATACCATGAAAATCATAATTTTATTTCTTTGGAATAGGTAACATAAAAAAATTAATTATAAATACCTAGATATTTTATTAATTATAAATTCTGCTCATATTATTTATTTAGGTAATATAATTTTTCATATTTTGAATTCGTTATTTGTTGAAGTAAATGCTGTACATTTCATTACAATTGATATTTATCCATTTCCAACTGTTAATAAGTAATGAGACTATATTGAGATTAAAATCGAATTAAATTTAAACAGTTTCAAAAAAATGATTTTAAGTTGCATTTTCTTTCATTGTAGGTATAATTGAAAAAAAAAAAATTTTTTTCTTGTAGAGATTAGATACCTTTAAAAGCAGTATTTAAAATACTTATGAGAAAATTTCATATATAGGTTTCTATAGATATTCTTTTTATGTTAAAAAGATTAATTTTGCATTCAGCAAATGAAATCTTCAAAAAAGGCTCAAAATACATAAATACCAGTTAGAACTTATTTATACGAAGGTACAATATACGCTTTCTTTTACTTGCTTTGCTTTGCTGTGTGCATTTAAGCGATTTCGTTTAAACATGTTATTTCTATTCAGCTGTCTTTAGATCTGCTTCATCTAGCACATTTTAAATTCATATCTAACTTTCCGAATTCTGAACTACCTTGATTCCGATTTTTTTTATATGATTGATATCTTTACTTGATATCTTACTAAGGTTATAAATCATCAATTCCAATTAGTTTTTTTCCAGTATTCTTATAAATTATTGTATAGTTATTACCAGTTATACGTTTAAAACAAATTAGCTATATAAATATTTAAGTTTTAAAATATGTATATACATTTTATTATTAAATTTTTCTTTAAAATTTTTTCATATAGAACAAGAAAAAAAATACAAATCAGAAAGCAATGAGAAATAGTTGCATTTAAATATTTAAAAAAAAAAGACAATTCAAATAAAAAAGGGTGAAATTAAGAGAATAACTTTAAAAAAATGTCTGGTAGAGGTGGTAAAAGACGTGGAAGGCCACCTAAAACACCAACAACAGATAGATCATCAAATAAATTCAATTATCATCTGATGAAAAAGCCAAAATATTTAACAAAAGGATCTGAATCACAATTTAGTACACCGTCAGCATCACGAGCATCTTCCCCACAAGAAAGCGAAGGCAGTAGACGAAGTGTATCTCGTCCATCAACGACAACAAAATCATCCAGAGGCCGTGGAAAACGTGGTGGTTCAAATTCATTTGCCAGCACTTCATATTCCAGAAAAGGTAAATTTTATTTTATTTTTGACATTTTTTCCTTACAGTTTAGAAGTTAAATAAGTCAAAAATTTGTAAAATTTCAAAAATAAAAAAGAAGTAAAAATGTTTCGAAAATAGTAGTATTATTTAATAAATATATTTTTTGACATAGGCTATGAGTCAGAATATCATTATGGATCAGACTTCGGTGATTCCACTGATAAAAGTGATGCAGAAGATGATCCACTATTAATGTCTCCCAGCGAAGAAGAAAGTTTAGATGGTGATCATGAGAGTGATAGCGATTTCTCTGTTGGCAGTTTTAGTCAAACAAATGGAGTTGGAAGACCACCTCGTCCACCAAGTCCAGATCCAATATGGCTACAAGATAGAGAAGTTCCAACCTTAGAACTTCCGCCATCATCTGAAGATCTTTTAATATTGAAAGAATTAACATTAAGAGCTGTAACAGTATATGAAGTATTGAGACGTTTTAGGAATCTTGTAAGATTATCTCCATTTCGCTTAGAAGATTTTTGTGCTGCTTTAGTATGCGAAGAACAGAGTGCTTTGCTAACTGAAATTCATATAATGTTATTAAAAGCAATTTTAAGAGAGGAAGATATTCAGGCAACACATTTTGGCCCTTTAGATCAAAAAGATAGCGTCAATATTTGTTTATATTTAATGGATACAATCACATGGCCGGAGGTTTTACGAAGTTATGTAGAAAGTGATAATTCATTCGATAAGAATGTATTAAATATTTTATCAACAAAAGAGTATCCTTATACGGGAGTAGAAGATAGATTAACTGTATTGCAATTTTTGACAGATCAGTTTTTAATAACAACATCTGTTAGAGATGATATGTTACAAGAAGGACCCATACATTATGATGATCATTGCAGAATTTGTCATCGATTAGGAGATTTATTATGCTGTGAGACTTGTCCTGCTGTCTTTCATTTAGAATGTGTTGATCCACCATTAATTAATGTTCCAACAGAAGATTGGCAATGTAGCATTTGTAAAGCGCATAAGGTTTCGGGTGTGATAGATTGTGTTTCTTCTCAAGAAAAACAAGGTATCTTGATTCGTCATGATATACTCGGATATGATCGTCACGGTAGAAAATTTTGGTTTGTTGGACGTCGTATATTTGTTGAAGATCAAGAAGGAACAAATGTTTGGTATTATAGCACAGAAGCTCAATTAAATTTATTGTTATTAAAGTTAGATGATAAAGATCTCGAGATGACGTTACACAGAGAAATAACTGATCTAAAAGATGAGATAGTTCGACAAATGAAAATTACAGAAACGATAACCAAAGATCTAAAGGGTAATAAAAGATCTTATTTTGATATTGAAAACGAGAAAGTAGAAAAAATGATAGAAGAATTGAAATTAAATTCTGAAGCAAATTCAACAGAGAATGGTGGTGGAAGCAAAAATGATGAAAATAAATCGGGTAGTAAAAATGAAAATGATTCGGAGTCAGGATCTAAAAAAGAAAATAATTTTAAAAATAATTCCAATTCCAATAATTCGGAAGGGTCAAAGGCAGGAACAAATAATGATTTTAGAATGTTGACACGGCACAAACTTAATCAAATTTCATCTGGTACTTTGCATTTTAAATTAGGCATGGAGAATGCTTTTAAATCGTACGTTAATCAATACACTACAAATCTTATTGCTCTGAACAAACCTCAGAGGAATGAAGAACGCGATAAAAAACGACATTTGTCTCATAAATTCTCATTAACAACAGCTTCTGAATTTAAATGGATGGGTGCTTCTTGTGGCACACTAAATAACATAGTTACTACATTACGTCAAACATTATTAACTTTAGAGCAGTCCATTTCTTCTTCACTCATGAATCCAAATTGGCAAAGTTTAAGAAAGACATGGGTAGCAGCAGTTACTAGCTGTACTAAGCCCACCGATTTTGCTTGTGCTCTTATTGTCTTGCAGGCATGTTTTAAAGGTGTTATATTTGCAAACGTTTGGCATGAGCAATTAGGTCACATAAAGCTGCAACGAATCACATCTGCCGAACGTGAAGAAAAGAAGAAAGCCGAGAAACGCGAGAAAAGAGAACGAGATGATGAAGAAGAACGTAATAGATTAGCTTTTAACTACGTAAAGTATTCACTTGGATTGAAACATCAAGTTTGGAAGCAGAAAGGTGAAGAGTATAGAGTACATGGTCAATGGGGCTGGATATGGATGTCATATAGTCGACGAATTATTAGAAGAGTATGTGTTCGGGATAAGATTATGCCCCTTCGAGTAATGATGTGTATTAAGAAAGGCGAGACTGAAAAAATAATTTCAGTTGATCCTAAGAATGTAGCTCTTATAAAACAATGTGAAAATTATATGAATAAGGGATACGATTTTTGTGTTCCAAACGAATTTAAAGATGTTAAAATATTAACTGTTCCAGATAAGTTCGATGAGATCGATGTATCAAAAGCATTGACAACAACCGGTAGATTGTTATATCCGAAAATTGCACGCAGATCGAAACTCGATGATTTACTTGCAAGACGTGTGCAACTTAAAGAAGCTGAAGAAAGAAAAATAATTACGAATGAAATTAAAAAAGACGGTTATGTCGATGTAGGTGGCAATCATATAAAAGCTGTAGCATCAACTAGCCATTTGGGTGAGTTGAAACAAATTACAAGTCCAACAGTCAATCATACAAATTATCTCGAAAAACAATTGCTTAAGCTTGCCGGTAATAAGGCTCCCACCATACTAAATAGTTCTCAAACATCATCGAATATAAGTTTAGATTTTGTAAATTCTTTAGCAAGAAAAATACAGAATGTTAAATATCATTTTGGTCAATTGAATAGATTTGCAAAACAAGTCCGATGCTATACGAAAAAATGTAATACGAATTCAAATACTGTATCACATATTACACAAAATACATGCTATTCGCCGCTCTGTTTACAAAAGGCAAAAGCGAAAAAAGAGCTGTTGTTGTTGCTCCGAAAGGCTCATTATGTCGGAAATGGTTCTAAAGAGACAGTTGCAGCAATAATTGGTGCTGCCAAAAAACCATCAATACTAGAGCAAAAATTAATGGAAGGTAAAAAAGATTCCGGTTTTTCATTTGATGAAACAGATGATTATCGTTATTTAGAAGATTTACCAATTGATTTAAGGCAAGACTTTAAAAATGCTTTAGAAAATTCAATTGAATCTGATGAAACGTCAATACTATCATGTATTGTAATATCAAAAGAAGAAAAAGAAAAAGAAAACGAAGACGAAGAAGTTAAGGTAGAAAAAATGGATTGTAGTAGTGATAATTTGTCAGCTGTTAAAAATGAAGAATGCAAAAAAGATGATGAAGTAGATATTGATGATGTAGCTGGTAATGAAGTTGAAGTAAAAATGGAAGTTGACTCGAATTGTATTGATGATTCGAATATAAAATCTGAGAATAATATGAATAATGAAATGCAAGAAACTGATAAAAATATGACAGTAGTTGAAGAAAATTCAGAGTCTCTATCTGGTGATGATTCTCGATTAACTCGAAGATTAACACGTAATCGAGGAAAACAAAATTGTTCTACGCCAACATTAAAAAATGAAAAAGTTGATAATAGCGTTCAGAATGAAAATGAAAAAACCGATTTATCATCAAATAATAATAGTAAATCCACATATGTACAAAAAGTGAATAGACGTTTCGCTTTATCAACAAGATCAGTTAAAAAAGAGGATCCAAAATTGGAAAAAGAATTGGCAGTAGATGGTTCAGAGAAAGTTTATTCTACGGTATCTCCTCGAGGTAAAATATATTTAGTTCGTTCAATAAATGACATGGCCAAACGTAAGCCATCGAGTAAGCAGATTCAAACAAAATTTCCGATTATCACAAGTTTTACCACAAATAAAATGCTAAGATCATTGTTCGTTATACCGCGACATGAATTATGGAGGTTATCTCGACATGCTGGAAAATATCCAATAACTGGATTTCATCATTTAGCTAAAAATAATACATCAGTTTGGCCGTATCCTTGTTCAAGGCCATTATTTAAAACCTGTTGGTTATTTAGGACATCAAATTTGAAGACACTTTCAGCTATTGCTCTTCAATTTCGTATTTTATGGTGTTGTTTACGTTGGGATGATATGGTAGCCAAACCACCATCGGCAGATGGCAAACATCAAATAACTACCGAAACAGAACTTGTCACTTTAGAACTTCTTAAACATAGATACATCGGAAGATTTTCAGAAAAAACCCAATATTTAAGAAGAAAAGTTGTAATACCATTAGAATTACCAAAGACTATCAGAGGTAAATTATTTTTCTGTTCATTCTTCATTTATAATATTTTTTTTTTTTAATTGAGAGCGAAATTAATTTTAATTTGAAATTATTTTTTTTTTTGTTTTGTTCTTAAAGAAGTGACATCGATTCGATCGGGGCTTCGTAAGAGGAAGAGAGCTGAATCACCACAAAAAACAGAACCACAAGTTACAGAAGAATGGGTTGATGAGGAGAAATTAGAATTATGGGAAATAAAATTATTCGGTGAGAAACAAGAGAAAACAGTTACCCGAACTGTTACTGGTAAACTTCCAGCACAGCGACATAGTTTAGCCTCAGTATCATCAGAACATTCAAATCAATCACCTGGAACAAGTAGCTCGAGCAATAATGATAAAATTAAAACGATTGTGGTTTCTAAAGCCACACCAGAAGAAATTAAACAGAAAATGGAACAACAGCTTCGACTGCAAAGGGCTGCTCACAATCAAAAACGTACTCTAGAAGTTGTTAAGCAGCAAGGTAAGATTAAAATTTTTTATTTACATTTCTCAATAGAGAAGTAATTTTTATATAATCTTTTTTAAATATTCAATTAAAAGCTGCAAAACAAGAAATTCCTCCTAAGGAAGAAGGTAAAAATTGAAAAAGATATAAATTATAAACTATGAATCTAAATTTTATGAAAAAAAATTGTCTATAAAATTATCTGCAATTAAAATTATTCAGTCGTTTTTATATTAAAAAAAAATGTTTTTCCTTTTCGTGCAAATAAATTTGGTATTTATCTAATAAACGTGTACTTTTTTTTTCATTTTTTAGTTGTTACTCCTAAATCAACAAATGTAATAGGAAATCGTCGAATTATTGTGAAAAATCCCGATGGTACGACTAGAATCATTCATCAGACAATATCAGCTCCTCCAACTCCCGTTCAAAAACAAATTCAACAATCTCAAACGACTGAGCATTCAAACGTTTCCTCTACAACTCCGACTGCTGCAGCAAGTCAAACACAAACGCAACCACAACAATCTCCAGGTCCACATAAAGTACAAATTATTCGTGGACCAGATGGAAAAGTTAGTGTTCGAGGGCTAAGTGCTGGACAGCAATTAATTCAAATGCCAGATGGAAAATTGCATGTACTTACAACAACTCCAGGTAATATTATAATCGTTCAAAGGTTTTATGTATGTACAAATATTTACATATTTATTTATTTATTAAGGTGTTGGTAATAAAACGTTGACACTGAAGCCAACTGGAACTCAAACTCAAACTAAAACAATAGTTACAGCGAAAAGTCCTGCTATACCACAACAACAACAATCCCAGCCTCAACCTAAGGTGCAATCTCAACCTCAACCTAAGGTGCAATCTCAACCTCAGTCGCAACCGCAAGTTCAAGTGCAATCGCAACCGCAAGCACAGCCACACATACTAAACAAACAGCATGTTTTAGTTAAACAGTACTCTAATTCTAAACAGAATCCACCTCCGGTGACTGTAAAACAAGTCGTTCAAACGAAAAACGTCGCCCAAAAGGTAAGTAGTACAGCGATTAGAAATTGTCATTTGCTCATATTCAGTCCATTTTTCATAACGTAAGTCATATTTTGTCAATAATTTATTTTAAACAGGTTGTTGTAAGTAATCCACCAGCATTGATTCAATCTACTATTCAGAAAAGCCAACCTGCTAATACCTCGGCATTGCAAAAAATTATTACAAGTACCGGTCATATAGTAAACTCACCAGCTCAAAAATTAGTTACTTCTTCAGCTAATCTGCAACAAATATTAGTGGCGGCTGGTCAAAAATTAATTGTCGGGCAGAATGCACAAGGACAAAAAGTCTTAATATCGTCTCCAACAAATCAACAACAACAGTCAGTTCCTCAACAAATTCTTGTTCAAAATACGCAATCTGGTTTACAAACTCAGCCACAAATTGTGATTAATCAGGGCGGACAACAGAAGGTATTACATCAAATATTGAATACAGGAAATACACAACAACAGATAATGGTTGGTGGACAGCGTATTTTGCTTAGTCCAGGACAAACAATTGTCACACGAACTCTCCCACAAAATCAACCTGTACAACAACCGCAAGTACAGGTCCTACAACAGCAAATTATTCAACCAACTCAACAACAACCGCAACAGCAACAACAACAACAACAAATAATACAACCACATGTTATGGTTCAGTCTCAGCCTCAAACCCAAGTTCAGACTCAGCATATTGTGCAAGCTAAGCCACAGCAACAAACTCAGGTGGTAACTCAAGTACAACAAGTGCAAAATGTTCAACATCAAACACAAGTAATTCAACAACATCACCCTCAACAAGCAGTCCAACAACAGCAACCACAACAACCACCACAATCTCAACCCCAACCTCAACCACAGCAACATTTACAACAATCTTCGCAATCTACTACAAGTCATAATCAAGTGGTGGTTCAAAATTCGACGTTAGCGCAACAATTAGCTCAAGGGAAACTTCAAGTAGCCACAGTTAATGGACAGCAAGTAATTATAAAACCGCTTGGTAACAATCAAGCGCAAATAGTGGCTCACATAAAAACGCAAAGTGACGGAAATGCACATATTGTGACAAATTCGAATTTCTCTGTTGAGCCTGATACAACGGAGGCACAGCAACAGCAACAGCAACAGCAGCAGCCGCAACCACAATCACAACCGCAGCCACAACCGCAACCGCAACCGCAGTCACAAATTAAAACTGTAACACAAAGAAATCAATATACTACCAATGTTATTGCCAATAAAACAGTTGTACAACAAATTCAACAACAACAGCAGCAGCAGTATCAGCAACATCATCACCATCAACAACAACAACAACAACAACAACAACAGCAGCAGCAGCAACAACAACAGCAACAACAACTGCAACAACAACCTGTCCAACAAATAACTCAATCTTCAACCATACAACAACAAATGAGCACAACTCCCATAGTCGAACAATCTCTCCTCCAAGGCCAACCTCCGGGAACAGTTTTAAAATGTGTAACAGCACAAGTTATTCAAACCGAACATGGACCTAGAATTGTTTTGCAAGGTTTAGCTGGTAATGATTTTACTCAACAACAATTGACATTAGTCCAACAACAAGTAAAACAGCAATTATTAAAAGGTGAGCGTTATTTAATCGATAAATCTGTAAACAATAAAATAAATTATGAAATACAAATTAAATTCTCTTAAAATATTACAAAAAAAAAGTACTTGCATTTTATCAGCTCTAATTATTATTAATGATGCATTGAATATTTGAGTTTACAAAAAAAAAAAAAAAAAAAAAAATTTAAATTGTTGAAAAAATACAAAATTTTATATTTAATTATTTTTATATATTATTTCATTTTTAATATAAATACAGCACAAGAATCGAGTGGAAAACAAGGTGTTTTAGGACCGACAAAAATTTATTTAGCTGTCCAACCGGCACCTAATAGTGGTATTAATCAGCACACATCTCAAGCTCAACCACCGCCTTTAACTCCAGTTCAACCTTCGCAACAACAAGTAAGTATATGTTAAGTTGTGTAGACAAATTGAAAAAAAAAAATTTATTTAGCTTATTTTATTCTTTGATATGAAGCTTTTAATTTGTGTTAATTTTAGTTTAAAATGGTAATTAATTATTAATATTATTCTCATTATTATTATTATTTCAATTTTATTATCATTTTTTTTTTTTTTAATTTTAAATAAAAAAATTAAATTATGTCAAAGATAAATTTTTGTTATTAATTAGGTAATAAATAATAAACAAAATAAAATAAATAAATAAAACTAAATAAAATAAATAAATTAAAATATTTATTGAGCAAAATCGGTTTTACGAAATTGCTCGTTTGTATGTATATTTCTAAAAATATATTTAAAAAAAAAAAAAAAATGGCATTATTTGTAGATGAAACTATGTATTCAGAAATAAATTTAATCAAGAAAAATTATGTTTAAAAAAAAGCAAATATCTATTTGGCAAACACAACACTTATTAAAAACAATATTTTCATTCTTAAATTAAATGCGCTAATATTATTTTATTAATGAACAAAAAAAAGTACGATAAACAATACACATTTTAATTTGAAATTTTCTTTTTTTTTTTTTTCTTTATTTAGAAAGAAATTAATTTATTTTTGTTTGTTTTTAAGTGTAAAAGTTATTAATTATTATGTAGATAAAAATTCTCTGCAGATAGTGTCAAACATTTTATGTGTATAAATATAAGAAAACAAGAAAAAAACATTTTATTTTTATTTTTGTTTTTTTTTTTTTTAATTTAAAGAATCCACATTGTTTTTCTGAAGTAAAAATTAATTATGTAATTGAATATTTTGCACGCAATAATTTCACATCGAATGTTTTTATTTTTTGTTGGCGTTTTTGTCTTTGTATTTCTTTTTTTAATTTTAATTTTTTTTTTTTTTTTGGATAAAATAAGGGAAATTTATGTACATGTTTGTGAATGAATGTATGTATGTATACACAATCAGAGCGTTTTCAATTGTGCACATCATTTACGTACAATGATAAACTTGCATGTGAACATGAAAATAATATATATTTACCAGAAAATATTCATTTTTAATAAAAATATAAACAAATATAAAAAAAAATTGTATAGAAAAATATAATACTGTAATAAAATTGTATCTTCTTTTTTCTCAACTGAAAAATTATTAGTGTTTTTAACAATTTTCATAAATTTCATTTGATTGTTTTGCAAGTTTGACTAATAGAAGTCTTGTGACATTTGTGTATTTACTCATTAAAGAGAGCTATATATTAAATAAATGTACTTGTTTATATGAAACCGAATTTAAGACAAAATTATTCGTATTAAAACCGTATATGAGATTATATAACTACACACGTAAAAATTTAATTCCCATACGCATACATCACAATAAATTCGGATAAAGTTCAAATTTAATTAAAAAATTCGGGTTAACTTATTTACATGACAATGAATTAGGCTTAGTCCAAAAGTTTACAATATTTATGTTGATCGTCAACATCCGTAATTGGAAAACATCACTTTAGTTACGAGATCATTTTCTTTTCATTATTTTGTTAAATGTTTTAAGTACATAATTATAAAATAAAATAAATTAAAATATTATTAGTGTTAAATTGATGCGTGCAAAATATTTTTAAACAAACAAATAAATCCATTAAACACTCATATACACATTATAAACATAAAAAAAAAAGCGATAAAAATTCGATAGTTTTTAATAGTTGCTCTCACAAATATTTGGACAAATGACAGAGTAATTTGAAATTTTTTATAATTTAATTATGATAATTTAATAATGATTGTATATGTATATGTAATTGTAATATATATATATATATTATATTTTATTATTTATTGTTAATAATATACGTGTTCTATTTAAAATAAAAATTAAACATTAACAATTTATTTTATATTACAATCATTAAGAGGGGAATTCATGTTACTTTTCAGTTTTTAACAGCTGTCATATTGCGGTTATCAAATGAGAACTGTCAAATGTGTCTATTAAAATCAAACAGCGTCTTTTCCACTTTTAACAATGTCTTAGAAAATGATGAAAACGTATTACACAAAATGGAAAAGACAGTGCGCGATTTGAAAATATCGCCGGTTTTTAGAGCTAATAATGTATACGAAAATCATAATTTTGTAAAGTTTTTTTTTTAGTTATGCGTATATAAATAGGGTATTGAACTATTGAAAAGTGTGTTAAGCTGAATATTTTTGAAAAGTGAAAAGACGCTGTTTGATCTTAATAGACACAAATATTAACTCTACAAAACTACGAAAGACAGAAATTAAAACTGTGAAGTATTTTACCATCATTCATTTTTCATTCATTTCATTCATTCATTCATAGTTTCATGAAACTTTTCTCTCCCATTTAAAATATATGTAAAGTAAAAAAAAAAAAAAACGCTCAAGAAATTGGCCAAAAAAATGTTCATATTTTCTTTTCTTGATGTCGTACGCATCTCGAAAGAAATTAAATATGTTTTCTGTGCTGTATGTACTGTTGTAAAAAATTATAATTTCTTCGTCAAAGATGTAATCACGGACGATACTTTTTTAAGGTAGAATATTTGACATTTCGTATGTATTATCGGCAGATATTAGAATGGAGGAGCTGCGATAAATTGCTGTAAAAATTTCTTTATCACTGCCAAACTTACTTCGCCAAAGATGTACATATCATAAAATTTCTTGACCAATTTAAAAAAAAAAGCGCAGCTGAACTTTATTGTATGAAAATGAACTATAAAAACTGAAAAACTACAAAGATTACACACGTACGAAGTTCACGGCAATTTTGAAACTTGAAATGAATCCATCCCTCCCTTTTAATAAAAATAATTTTTATGAATGTAAAATTTCATTTACAAAAAATTTTTTCGAAAATACACACTCAATAATTATTGTTCGAATATTAATGAGAGTAACTTTATATTATTTTATATTTATTACTATGTGAGGTTATCTAGTACGTATATATATACTTATACACATATATTTACTACTTATATGCTATTATGTATTTTATATTTTTCACATTTAATTACTTATTTACTTAAGCAAAAAAAAAAAAAATAATATATATAATATATAAATTTTTACTATTATTTTTACTATTATTATTAATTATTACTTTCTCTTTCTTTTTAAATTGTACCAATAAACATTTATACATAAATCTATAAAAAATATTTTTTTTTCTTCTTAATTATATAAAAATTATATAAATTATAGTATATACTACTACAATTATTAAATAATAATCTTATAATGGTATCTAGAAACATGTATTTATTAATTTAAATTTAAATAATTATAATAATAATAATAAAAACAAACAAACAAATATGAAAATTAAAAAAAAAACACACATTTTCAGTAGTACATTAATGTAGATTATAAAATAATAATAAAAAAATTTACACATAATTATATAATTAGAAATATACATAAATATTTCTAGCAAATTTATTCATATCTACACACATATATTGTGTATACGAATTAATATTTGCTACAAATAATTAAAATTTTAAAATCAAAAACAAAACAAAAAAAATAAGATAATTAAATGAATAAAATAAATAAATTTTTAAATTAAAATAAATTTAATTTCATAAAATAATAAAAAAAAATGTGTTGTGTATAAAAAGAAACAAATTGATAGTTTTTTTTTTTTTTTTTTTGAATAAAAATGAGAGAGGTTATAATCAAATCCTAAATAAATAAATAAAATGTTAATTAAAAAACTAAAAAATAAATAAATAATAAATCACTAGACAGTTTAGTTTAGTTTAATAATTAAAAAGAAAAAAAAAAATCGAAGAACAAAACAAAAAAAAATTTAAATTTGAATTAATTGAAAAAAAAAATAACGAAAGGAGAAAAAAAAAGAAAAATTTGAAAAAAATAAAATAGAAAATTATAACTAATTATTATGAAATAAAGGAAAATTTCAGAAAAAAATTTAAAGTTTAAAAAAAAAAAAAATTAGAAATGATGTAAAAATTAAAAAAGATAAAATAATTAAAAAAGTTAATTTAAAATATATATATATATATACATATACATATATATTTTAAAAAGAAAAAAAAAATCAACAACAAATTGTAAATGTAAAGCGCTTTTTGCAATAAAGTCATTTAACAATTACTAAAAAATCGTTTTTAATTGTTTATTCATTATGAATAATATACAAGTAATATTTAGTAATCGATCTTTTATTGATCATTATTATATAAATTATATATTTATAACAAAATTATGTATAATACAGACATTTATATACATATATGTAATATTCTTTTTTGTTTTTTTTTTTTTAATTCTTACGTTGAGCTTTTGTCTTATTCTTTTTATTGTTTTTTTTTTTTTTTTATTTGTGTTTCGTTAGAATCATTTCAAAATCGAAATTCTATTCAATTAGAAATGAAACATATGTGTATATAATTTTGTTTATGTCTTATTTTTTTTTTTGTTTTTTCATGTTTTTCTCAATTTTGTAGTTGTTTTTGAATAGTTCAATAAAAGAGAGATAAAAAAAAAAATCGAAAAAAAAAAAACAATATGAGTACACATATGCATATTTTTTTTTAGTGTTTTGTGAAAAGGAATAACATTAAAGTAGAATTAAAAAAAAAAACATTTTCGGTATGACCTCGTGTTAAAAGATCAAAAGAAAAAAAAAATTTTTTTTCGTTCAAATTTTTTTTTTAATTTTTTTTTTTTTTTGTTTTTATTTTTTATAATTGTTTTTTTCTTTGGTGTCGTAATTTTTAAATACTTTTATCTTTGGTAAAAAAAACAAATAAAAAATAAAAGCGAAACGGAAAAAAAATAAAAAAAATATGTAACTGATTAAAATTAAATTAAACAATAAATTATAATTTACATAATAACAAAATAATAATTTTAATTTTAGAGAAAAAACAAATTTTATACAAATATGTATCTATTTAAAAGAAAAAAAAAATAAATTTAATTTTAAAAAGTGCATTTAACTTTTTATATAAAAGAAGTTCTTTGCTCAATTTTATTTTTATTAAGAAAATGAAACAATAAAATTTCAAGAGAAATGAAACGAAAAAATGAATATTTTTTTTACAGAAAACAAAAATTAAAAAAGATTTTTTTTATAGAAATTCACAAAAAATATGAAAAAAAAAAATGAAAATAGAAATTTATGCACATAGAATATCAAAAAAACACAAAAAAAAAAACTAAACTGAAAATAGTTTTTATACTTTATTGTAATTGTATTTTATTTGATAATTAAACAAAAAAAAAAAAATATATTTTTGTATATTTTAAGTTTTTTTCTTTTTGATTTGATTCAACTAAAATTATCAAAAAATTTCAAATGCATTTGAAAAATAAACGCAATCACGAAATAATACCTGAGACAGAAATATTATATGTAGGTACACCTAGAAGCAAAAAAAAAACTAAAAAAGACTGACTACACTCTACACTACTTACCAATATAGAAAGCGAAGCTATGCTAAGATAAGCTGTTACGATACGAAATTGTTTTAATCGGATCGAATTGATTTTGTGCTACGTTGTTTTGGTGGTAGAACGCATAAGCTATATCACATTTTTTCACAGTAGCTTTGGTGAATAAAATTAATCTAGTTTTGTGCCAAATTAGTTTTGGTATGCAAAAGTAACAGAACATTTTGTAATCGAATCAGATTTTTATACTACGTAAGATGGTATCCAGTTAACCATATGTATGTCTCAGGCGTTAAATGATAAACAAAACAAAAAAAAAAAACTTTATTTTTTTTTTTATTATTAAAGTTAAATTTAAAATTTGCAAAATAATGATGGTTGTTTGATATTCTATTTGCATATAATTTTCATATAAAAATAAATAAATAAATAAGTGAAAAATAATAAATGAAACACTTAAAAAAAAAACTTAGTTTGTTGTTGTTAATGTTGTTTTTTTTTTTTTTTTTTTTTAAATTAATTAATTAATTAATAATGTAATGTAATGTTAATATTGGTTGGATGATTATTTGCAATTGGCCTTTGTGTTGACAAAAAGCGCTCATTTTTTAACAAATAAAAAAAAAAAAATTTTTTTTTTATTAAGAAAAATAATTAGTATAATTATACTTTATTTTTTTCTTGTTTTTCTTTTATTTTTAACCTCAAACAAATTAATATATTAAATTTAAAATTTAATTTATTTTTTTTTTTAATATAAATTAAAATATGACAAAAAGAGTATTAATGATTATTAAATATACTAAAACACGAAAGAAAAGAAAAAAATGATTTAAAAAAAAAGAAGAAGAAGAAAATAAAAATGAAAACATAATAAAACAAGAAAAATTTTATTGAAAAAAATTAATAAATAAAATTTACTACCTATTTATATACCACACATATATTAGATAATTATTTTAAAAAAAATTTTTTTTTTAAATTGTAAATGAAAACTTAATCAAAATTAGTTCAAAGAGAGAGAGAGAGGGAGAGAGATAGAAAGAGAGAAAAAAAAATCTTTTCTGTTTTTTGTTTTATTACAAATTTTTATTAAAATTTTAACAAAACAAATAATCGGAATTTTTGTGAAGAGATTATGATAAAAACAAAAAAGAAAGAAAGATTAAAATAAAATTGATGAAAAAGTATGAGCAGTAAAAATGAGACAAATGTAAAATTGATTGATTCATTGATTTGACTGAATTTTTTTTTTTTTTGTTTGTTTAAAATATGATTTTCTTTTGTTTTTCTTATAATTAAATTCATGATGAAGCAAAAAAAAAAAAAAAAAGAAAAAAAAACACAAAGGCTTAACTAAATTTTAATCATCTTAAAGAGAAGTAGAAAAAAAATATAAGCAAAATTCAATTTCATTTCGTTTTTTTTTATTGTACAAAATTAAATTTGAAAAAAAAAAAATTGAAAAGCAAAAAAAAAAAGAGTATAAATGCACTTTTACTATTAATGATAAAAATCATATCTTAGAAAAAAAAAATATTTTTTTTTTTTTTTAATTTTAAAATAATAAATCGAAAAATTTTTTAATTGAAATTTTTGTAATTTATTCATTTGTGTTTTTATCATCTTGTTGATTAAAAATGAAAGACTTATAAAATAAATAATATATATTTATTATGCCGCCGCCTCTCACTTATATAAAATATAAAAAATCAACAAGTAGTTTTCAGAAAAGAAAAAAAAAACGAAACGATACGACGGGAACACTGAAACGGGAAAAACGAATAATTTCCTTAAAGTATTTTTTTTTTCTTCTTTAGTTTCGAAATTCATATTTAGATTTTTGTATAACATATAATGTATATAAATATTTTTTTTTTGTGTTTTTTTTTTTTTTCCTACAAAATACTTTATTAAAATCAATTAATAGAACAACAACAAAAAAGTTAAAAAATAAATATACACTCATATATAAAAAAAAAAAAAATTATACAAGCTGCTTATACTACTTTTTACCTTAATCTCTTCAACAAATTTTACCGAAGGTTACCTGGACAAAGTACATCCACTGATCATTAATGAAACAGCAGGTAGGTTTTTTTTGTATGTTTCTCTGAATAAATTTAACTACGAAGAAAAATGTAAAAAAAAAAAAAAAATTTTTATATATTTTAATTAAAATTTTATTTTTGTATTTTTATTTCTTTTTTTCTTTACAATCATAACATTGAGCGATTAAATAATTACACCAAAAGATTTATTTTCTCTTTTAACAGGAAAATTAGAAATTTATAAAAAATAATATTGTTCAGTTGTCGATTGGTTTGTGCTTCTGATATATTTATATCATACAGTACAGTATACAGATTATTAAAAATCAATTGTTTTGTATTACGTAGATAATATAAACAAGTTTGAAAACGTACGTATTAGCGCACTGTAAAAATACAGTGCATATAAAACATACTTTCTTCATACTCATGCTAACTGCAACATTGTATAATGGAACTGCTCGTTTATGAATAAAATATTCATCGATTCATTGGTTTTATTTATTTCATACGCATCTGATGCATCTACAATATGTTTCTAAACATTTAATTTTGTTTTCATTGTAAATGTTAACGTTAAAACGTTAATTTGATATTGTACAAATTTAAGTGTTTATTATGTATGTTTCCGAATTCGCTCAATGTTCTCAGTGATAGAGCGTAAAATTTATAAAATACAAATTGAGATAAACTTTAAGTTTTAAGAATACATCAATGCGTGCGTGTGGTATTGAAGTGTGTAATTCAATTTTTCAAAATTCATTGATGCATTTTGAAACGTATAACTAATCGATAGATGACTGTAAAATTTTTTCCAAATTATCCAATTTTTCGTTAAAGAAAAATCTATTTGTGATATTATTATTGCTCTGTTAACTGTTACAAATAAATACCTATCATTCAAAATGTTATAAAAATTCAAAATTATTTGTTTTAAATTTTTTTTTTAAGATACATACTTATATTCTAAAAAAAAAAAAAAAATAGGAAACGAATAAAACAAAAAACAGAAATGAAAATACCTAAAATACAAATTTATTTTTAAGTTTATAATAAATTGAAAACAAAATTTACAATAAAATTAAAAAAATATATATATATATATATACCAAAAGAGAACATTTTAAACAAAATGATAAAAAATTAAAAAGAATTTTTTTATCAGAATTTATTATAAAAAAAAATTAAAATTTAAATTGGATTTTTTTTTCTCTAAAAATTGAACAAACAGAAATTTTTAATTATGTAGTACATAGTAGTATTTCTGATGTTGGAAAGCAAAAGACATAAAGATTTTTATATTTTTTTTAATAAAAAAATATTCTACGAGAAAACACACTACTATTGAATGAATGAAAAGAAAAAAAAAAATTATTTGTCTTGATAACCAATATATACAATTTTAAATGGTTTACAAAACAGAAAAAAAAAACATTTTAAAAATTAAAAAGAAAATTTTAATGTATTTACAATAATTACTAAAATTTTTTCAAAATACACATACATACACATAATATAGATTTAAAATAATTATTATTAACAATTCTATCATCGTTCTAAAATGTTTTCTTATTTTTCTTTGAAAAAAAAATGTTCATTTTCTTTTTAATAGAATTTTTTTGTGATTTTAATGCCAAGAAATTATAGTTCTTCATAATGTTCATATTTCTTGGCTTCTTTTTTTAATTAAGAATTCGATTAATTTCAAAAAAAATTTGTTTCTTTTTTTGGTATTCATTGTATGTTTACAAAAAATACAATTTTAATAAATTTTAATTTTAAAAAACAAAAATTCGAAATTCAGTAATATTGAAATATCATTTATTTGTTTTTATTTCGATTTTATATTTTGAAAAACAATAAATAAAAAATATAAATTCTTATATACCCTTAACATAAATATTGATAAATTAAATTTCAATAGAATTACACATACATATATACAACTGTTCTTTATTTAATCATCCAAATGAATTTACCATTTAAATAAAACATTTTTAAAATTGAACTCTCATAAAATAAAATAAAAAAAAAAAAAAAACAAGAAAAACAAAAAAGGCAGCATACGCTTTTATTTTGTAAATTTTTATTATGTATTTTCTCTTTATAGACGACAAATTCATCTTCACCTTTTTTTTCTATAACAAATACTGATATCGAATTTCCATCAAAACAAAAAGTTAATGGTGCACATTTAAATACTGATGTTAAAAAAGAAATTTTGCACAAAGTAATTACGGCTAATATACAAAAGAAAGCACAACAGCAACAGCAACAACAGCAGCAACAGCAACAACAGCAGCAACAACAACAGCAGCAGCAGCCACAACAACAGCAGCCACAACAACAGCACCCACAACAACAGCAGCCACAACAACAACAGCCACAACAACAGCAGCCACAACAACAGCAGCCAGAACAACAGCAGCAGCAACAGCAACAGCAGCCACAACAACAGCGGCAACAACAACAGCAGCAACAGCAGCAGCCGCCGCAGCAGCGAAAAATACAACAACAAATACTTCCAAGCACACAATTAGAACCGAAAATAAGAGTTGAAAAAGTAGAAGAGCTTCCTCCCTGTACTGATCCAGAAAATTTTGTTTTAACACCAGATTACATACAACAAAGTAAGATACATATTTTACAAAAAATACATATAAATAAAAAAGAAAATTTCAACTAAGAAAAATAAAAAAAATAAATTTTTTTTTTTTTTGTTCCAGCTATTAAAAATGCACTAAAACAAGAAAATTTAAATCCAGAAATTGAAGAGAAACTATTAAATTTACAACGTTATCAAGAACGTCAAATGAAGGCTGAAGTTGTAAATTCATCTCCGACATTAAGTACAAACACAATAAGTTCACCGCCTTTATCTCCGGCTAGATCAAATTCATCTGCTAGAAAACGATCAAATAATAGATCAAATCATGAAGATGATGATTGGATTGCTGAAACACCAAGAAAAAGATGTTTAAAACAACAGCAACAATTTGATACAACAATGGTACGAAAAAATATTGCAACAGAAATAATGAATACAATGAATAGAGCATCGACATCAGTTGAGAAAGATGAAAATCTACAGCAACAACAGCAACATCAGCAACAACATCAGCAGCAACAACATCAGCAGCAACAGCAACTTCAACAACAGCAACAGGAGCAGCAACAGCAACCACAGCAAATTGAGCAACAACAGCCAGTCAACAATAGAAGAATAGCTGCAATTAAACGTGAGAGTGAGAAAAAAAGGCAAACTTATCAATTATCGGTAAAATATAAGACAAAAAAAATTTTTTTGAATGGGAATAAGAAACAATTTAAATATTAAATTTCAGCAACGTCTCTATCGTCACAAGGAACTATTGAAGAAGGATATCTTGAAAAAAAGATTTCTTCTCGAAAAGGAGCTAGAGGTTGAAATCCAAAAGGAACTAACAACAGCCAAAACTGAACAGACTTCTAGTAAACAAGAAAATCAAAAAATTGAACAATCAAATCAAAGCCATAAAAAGAAGTGAGATTTTATCTAAAAATTAAAATAAATTTGAAATTAAAAAGAAAATTAAATTTAATCCTTTAAATGTTTTATAGATCATCAAATCAATCACCGTCTGCTAAAAGCGGAAGTAACAATAACAATCAAGAATTGCATGGTGGCCATAATAATAATCGCAGCCATACAAGTGGTGGATCTTCGGGTAACAATAGTGGTAGCGGTAGTGGTACTAGACATAAAAGGCATTCAAAGAATTCATCTGGTTCTGGATTATCAAAGAAAAAAGAGAAATTATATTGCATTTGTAGAACACCATATGATGATACAAAGTAAGTAGAAATTCGTCATTTGTCATCATTTTCAATTTACATATTTGAATTATTTCAATTTTACGATTAAATTTATTTCTAATAAAAAAAAAAAACTCTAAAATTTTTTATTACAGATTTTATGTTGGTTGTGATTTGTGCAATAATTGGTTTCATGGTGATTGTGTTGGAATTACAGAAGAGGCTTCTAAAAATCTATCAGAATTTATATGTAATGAATGCAGACATGCCAGAGAAACACAAGAATTATACTGTTTATGTAAGCAACCATACGATGAATCACAATTTTATATATGTTGTGATAAATGTCAAGATTGGTTCCATGGTAGATGTGTTGGCATATTACAAAGTGAAGCTGATTATATCGATGAATATATATGTCCAAATTGTCAAAGAAATAGTTCTGTTAATTTTGCAAATATGAAAAATTTAACACCAAACGAATATGAAAATTTAAAAAAATTAATGAAACAAATACAGGTATAATTATATATTTTTAAAATTTTTTATATTTTTAATTTAAATTAATTAGTGTCTCAATTTGTGAGCTATGCTTGAATCCAGGCTATTAATAATGACGATAATATTATGATGTATTATTCATATTTTAAATAATTTTTCTTTATTAACAGACACATAAGAATGCATGGCCATTTACGGAACCAGTTGATCCAGAAGAAGCACCAGATTACTATAAAGTTATAAAAGAACCAATGGGTATGTATTATTATTAAATTATAATTTTACATCCTATAAATAATTATATAAATAGAAAATTATCGTTTACTAATAATTGTTTTCAATTTTTCCTTATGATGACAATAGATCTCCAAAAAATTGAATCGAAAATAAATTCACAATCATATTCAAAACTATCAGAATTTATTGGTGATATGACAAAAATTTTTGATAATTGTCGTTATTATAATCCAAAAGAATCACCATTTTATCGATGTGCAGAAAGTTTAGAGGCATATTTTGTGCAAAAAATTAAATATTTTCGTGAAAATTTAGTGGATCAATCTTGAATTTTTTATTATTTACAAACAAAATGAAAAAATTAAAAAAAAAAAAAAAAATTAAGATTAAAATGGAATGAAAAAAAAAGTGAAGTAAAGAAGAGAATAAAATTAAATGTACACACATACACACATACACACAAGTAATGAAATGAATATTAAAGAAAAAAAAAAGAAAATGGAAAATCAGAAAATCATAATAAAAATGAAAATTAAAAAAAAATATATATATAAGAGTTAGTGAATGAATTCGTATTTAATTTAAATTAAATTAATAAAAAAATTTCTTGAAATTAAAAAAAAAAAAATATACATTATATATAAATAGAAATAAATACATACATAATACATAGAAGAAATAATAATAATAATAATAATAATAATAATAATAATGATAAAAAAATTATTGTAAATATATAAAAAAAAAAAAAAGAAAATGGTGAAATAATTTTAAAGAAAATTGTTTTTATAAATATTTTAGGGGATATTTTTGTATATTAATTAGAATTACAATAATAATGTAATATTGTTAATATTTGAAGAAAAATAAAAAATAAAATAAAACAAAACATAAAAAAAAATATTTAAAAAAAAGAAAGAATTAAATAAAAAACTAAATTAAATTAAATGAAAAGTTGAAAGGACAACTAACGAATTTTTTTTTTCTCTCATAATATAAATTAAATATAAATGAAAAAATAAAATATATATAAAAAAATTTAATTGAAAGTTTATGTAAACATAAAATACATATAAAATAGAAATAATAACATTATTATGCATAAATATGCTTTAGTTCTTAAAACTATTGCGAAAAAAAAAAAATTAATAAATAATTAGAAATATAGTAACAGTAACAGAATAATAATAATAATAAAGATTATTATTAATTTTATTAAGTAAGAAGAATATGAAAAACGAAGAAAAATGAAAATTGAAAAAAAAAATATTAAGTAATTAATTAATTATGTAATTGTAAATTATAGTAGTATAATTAATTATCAAAAAATTAAGATTTAAATTTTAATGAATTTCTTTTTCTTTTATTTTGTTTTTATTTTTATTTTTTTTTTTTTTTTCTTCGTCATTTAAGGTAAATATAATCATAAAATACATCTCTGGAAAATAAAATATTTCTTATTATTATTATTCAATTATTTTGTAAATAATACAAAATTATAAAAAAGATAAGAAAAAATAAGAAAACTTTTTTTTTTTTTTTGAGTGTAAATTATAAGAGAAATAAAATTTATGAAATTTATCAAAAAAAAAAAATAATTCTTTTTTCTTATGCTGTTATGACATTTACTTTTTTTCCAGCTAAATTTTTTCGTCTTAAGCGCACGAAATTTAGCGTTTAAAGAAAGAGATGATTATGTTGAAGTGAGATGTATATACTGATTTTTCGTGTATCTCATTGTAATTTGGTAGTCGTTCGTATACCACCATATTTTCATTGTAATAATTACCCAGCTGACCACTCAATAAACTAGGTTCACAGTGAATTCATAGTGAATGCAAAAATCTTCACCAACTGAATAATTTTTTTCTTATTCATTTTGAAAACACGAAATGAAAAATAATGCTCTAGACACATACAGCTCGAAATCGCCATAATTTTACGAAATCAACCTTTTGAAATCATATAGTGACACACTGCATCTTGTTGATTTTGAATGAATGAATTTTGAAGTTTTATACTTAATTGTGTATTAAAAAGAGCTTTTAGTTTTATAAAAATATAACCATTAAATACATAAGAATGTATAACCAGTATAACTATATGAACATATGATATTAATGACATCTGAAACTGGAAAATGAAATTGGAAACTGGAAGTGTTATCGTGATTTTGATCAAAATCAAGCAATTTTTACGTAATTTCGATGAAATTACCATAATTTCGATCAGTTGAAATTATATGAAAAGTTCTTGATTTCGTCGCCAAAATCAAGAAAAAAGGTTGATTTCGAAAATTATGGTAATTTCGAGCTGTATGTGTCTAGGATCTAAGTGAATTATTCAAAAATGGGTACGATATGAATGCACCAAGTGATTGAAATATGAATTATATTCATATAAAATTCATTTGATGAATGACAATTTATGTAAACTTATTTTAATTTTATGATTAGGCGAATTCATTCGTTTTATCTTTGTAAAATGGTTGCGGTTCAAAAAGCCTAACACTATGGAATCACTTAGTGAATGTATAGTGAAATTTTGTATTCCTTTTTCATGTACTAATTGTAAACTGAAGCAACTGAAGCGATATAAAATGTAGTTATTTAATGGTAATCAATTTAGCTATTTCTAATAATCTTAACGTAATAAGTGATTTTATGATTTGAGTCAGAGAATAAGCAAAAGTGTTTTAAATTCTGTGTACTTATTAGTTTATTGAAAATAAAAAGTAAAATAAATAAAAAATAACGAAGTGATTAATTATTAAGTGATTAAAGAGTTTTTATTTAAATCATTGAAAAAAAAATTCGAAAAGTAGGAATATAATAATTAGAGCTGGGATTCATTGATTACTCACATTGTGAATGGTATTTTACCTTCACAAACTGCATTCAATATGTGAATTCATTTCGTGTTTTCATTAAATGTTCAGTAAGTGATTTCAAAATGAGTTCAATAAGTGAATTCACTATGATGACCTTCACAAATCCACTATCTTCACAAATGAACGTCCACGTGAAGAATCACTTGGGTAAAATAAATTCAGAACGAATTCACTATGAGTTCACTTGGTCAGCAGCTGGGTATAATTACAACTAAGAAAATATGATTATATATATGACTTGTCAAAAATTAAGACGATATCAGCTGTTATAAGCTTAAACGCACGAAAAAGAATGTTCTTCTAATTCTTTTTCCTGCGCTTAAGCTGATATCGTCTTAATTTCATTCACTTAAGCTGGAACTTTTCGTGTACTTCAGCTCAAAATCCAACTTGTATTTTACTCTTTCGCTCTAACACAAAATTATGGAGTGATTTTTTTTTCATTTACACAATGCTAAAGATTTTAGATTTAGCTTCAGATTTAGCCGTAAAATAAAGTAAGTATCATAACAGCATTATCAATTTAAATATACATCTCTATGATGACGCTGACTGACAGTCATATTATTTGCTCTCGCACGAGACAAGACTTGAAAGTTGGTATGCTGACACTGACACTGACAGTCGTATTTTACCGTCAAATTTCGATTCGATAAATTTACGACGTAGGCTGCATGACTGTATTGTTGTTGTCGTTCTATGCCGCTTCTACATTCAATGCAATTAATCAAATTCTTAATTTACAAGAGATTGTGAAGATATACAGAAAGGTAGGTAGATACAGGTGAGTAGATGTAACGTGTAAGTGTTATAATACTCAACGCCCAGTAATACTGATATCGATGCACAATGCAATGCAATCTTTTGTCGTTGACGTTGTCGTTATAATTGCGCATAGGAGATAAAAGTAAAACTATTAAATGAAAAAAAAAAAAAACAATACACATAAAATATAAACTCAAATTTTTATTTGTGATTTATTTCCTAATAGCGTGCGTGCATATAACATACATACTCTTACAATGTTTTACACCTTCTTCGATAAATTAAAAAATAAATAAATTTTCAATAATGGAAGACTATGTTAGTCGGAAGACTTCTGTATACGATCTAATAAATGGCCATTGGAATGTGTACATATCTACATTATATTCATCACATATGTGAGTTTCCTTTTATTTTATTTTTTATTTATTATTTTGTTTTGTTTTTAATTTTAGTTTTTAATTCTATCACCTAATGAATAATAATATCATAACATTGAAAAATTTAATTCAGTTTCATCTGTTACACAGAATTTGTTTTTTTATTTTCCTTTTAAAATATTTATATTTTCAATTCAAAATATTTTGTATATTAAATTCATTTGTGCTTCTGTTTCGAATTACTTTACTTTTATGAAATAAACTGAATTATATCTTTTCATTTGTTTGTTATCATTTTTTATGATTGAACACCATCAATAAAAAAAAAAAATTAAAACAGTTGAGCTTAAATATACAATCTAAAAAAAATTTTTTTTATTTGTATTGGGAATTTAATAAGAGAAAATTATTTAATTTAATTTCTTTACAATTCCTTTAGAACTTGTCTAAATTTATCCAAAAATATATCGGCATGTTTCTCTTGGAATATTAAAGCTGGCCGGAAACGTATTGCTAAATCACCGCAACCACCTGATTGTATACCTTTATTACGTAATTTTAAAAGAATATCATCACGTAATTTTGTATTTTTACAATTTATAGCTAAAAATGTTCCTCGACCACGTGTCGAATTCAAAATATGAGAATATTCTTTTTCGATATTCAACAGACCAGAAAATAAATGTTTTCCAGTTCGATTTACATTATCTAGTAATGCATCACGCTGAATAACTTTAAGTATTTCTTCTAGAATTAAAAGTTTTCCTGGATCACCCATCCATGTATTAAATACCCTGTATGGTTGTGATGGTTTATAATCTGTTTTATGATAATATCCACCCAATTGCATTTTTTTACTAAATGTAACTACATCTGGTGGTTGTCTCAAATTGAAATGTTCATGACACCACATTTTTCCAGTTGGACCACCACCAGTTTGTACTTCATCAATTAATAATGCAGCATCATTTTTTATAGCAATATCTTGTAGTCCTTGGAAAAATTCTGGTGATGCTTCATTATCTCCACCTTCACTTTGTATGGGTTCGACTATAATTCCAGCTACTGGTATATCACGTTTAGCAAATTTCGAAAATAAATCTTGAACTTCAGCTAAACATTTTTGATCTTCTTGTTGGTTTTCTCGAACATTTTCATTTAATGGATATTTATATTGTGGGAATGATGCAATCGGCCAATCAAATGATGGAACATCAATTTTATGAATGTATTTTGAATGTGTCGTTGATAAAGCACCCAAAGTTCTGCCATGAAATGCATTTTTGAATGATAAAATACTTAATTTTGGTGCACCTGGAGGTTGATTAACTAAACATGATTCAATTTCGGCTTGTGTAAAATCAATTTTTTCACCACGTTTCATTTTCTGATATCTATAAAACAGAGAAAAAATACTCAAAAAATTTTAGAAAGATTTTAATTTAGCGAGAGAAAGAGAGAGAGAGAGAGACTTTATTTACCGAATAAAAATATTTTTAAATGAATTTTCATTCGAACATGAGCCACACATCATTGTTGTTACATTTGTTAGACCTTTCGGTGCAACATTCATTAATACTGATTTTAATTTTGATGGCCAATCTTTACCAGGAAATACTCCCAATGCAGGTCGATTAATTAATGCTGCGAAAAGAAGTAAAAATATCATAAATAAATATTGAAAATTTTTAACGTGGATTATTTATGCATTGTAAATATACTTTTTAGATTATGATCATTTTTGAAAACATTTAATAGATCTGGATGATTGTATCCAAGCGGAACAGAAGATATTTGAGTATAAACATCCAATAAAACATTACCATCAACATCGACTAGATAATTTCCAAATGATTTGTCATAATCAGCAAACAATTGAACTGATCCAGCATTCTGAAAAGCACAAAAATAAATGAAAATATTTTATACGTAATTCTAATCAATTAGATATAAGTACTACAAAGAATTACTCATGAAATATTTAAAAATGCGTAAATAAAACAAATAAATCATGTAAGTACTCTACTATAATAATTCTTAGATATTTTCGTTTTATATAAAACGTAAAAAGTTTGGATAAAAATTGAACTTTATAAAGATTCTACCTTCGCATAGTTTTTTTTTTTTAGAGTAAATTCAAATAAATTAATACTACGGGTATCTTCTTTGTTTCAAGATTTTAAAATTTTTGAAATAAAATCGAATCATCGATTTATACTGCGTCATTATTAAAATTTTCTTGCATTCAAAATTAAATTTAGGTAGACATATTAGTATCTAGAGTACATTCGTAGTTAACCAATCGATGATCATACTTTTTGGTAATATAATATTTTTATTTCATCACTGTCTTTATTCAATGGTCTTCTTGATTCC
The DNA here is from genome assembly GCA_951394055.1 of Villa cingulata. NCBI lineage: Eukaryota > Metazoa > Arthropoda > Insecta > Diptera > Bombyliidae > Villa > Villa cingulata. Next base: position 28,245,146 of record OX596021.1, on the reverse strand, counting down.
ATTTCTCGGTCTTCTTGACTTAATCACTGAAGTGATTTTTATTGCGTTGGTTGATCTAATAATACACTTACTTGAGTTATTTGTTGCCGTCAATTAGATTCGAATCGAATCAGCATTTCTTAACACTTTTTCTCAACAAATTGGTTCATTCATTCAAAACTGACTCAACATTTGGGGCAACAAAGTGTTGAAATTAGAAATAAGTTAGTTACGGGAATCTCTAACTCTGAAACTTTTGTGATCAGTAGGTTTGCCAGTCTATCAGTATCAATTGAGCAACCGAAAACTGAACGACTGAACCTCCACCTTATCACTGTTGTTGTTTGTTGTTGTTTGTTAGGGGGGGGGGGGGAGGTATGAAACCAGAGCACTCAGATATAACGCATAACGCTGTCCATTGTATTGTACTCGAAGCTCCCGTCCCGTCTAGTCAAACTTCTTCGTTGCTCTTAGATAACGAAGGAGTTCCACTCGAAAAGTACTCCTTATCACTGCACTCTTTATAAATTTTATACATTATATATTAATAGTTATCATCATAATGAAAATTAATTAATATATATATCTAATCATCGCTTACATATTACTACTATGTTGAGTTATGACACTATTTAAAATAGTACCAATAATACACAATTTATTATGTACATAAATTATGACCTGATAAGGAAAATTTTAATGCAACATACTAATAAATTTGGTCGGATTATATACATACATATACAATATATGCACTTAAAAAGTAAATTAAATACATAAATAAAAATGTTATGCAAACATTTGATACACTCAAGTGAGTAGATATTACGAGATATGGGTGAAGTGGAAGTGGAGGTGAAGTGAATGCTCGATTTCATTTTTTTTTTTTTTTTTTTTTTTTTTTTTTTTTTGAGTAATCTGTTTCTAACAAGTGTTTAAATGTTCAAGTAATAAGATTTTTATTTATTTATAGATATGTATATTTATTTTATTTATCAGTTTTATTACTTTTTTTTTTGCAATTCAAATTTAAAACTTGTAAACTGAATTTTTTTATCTTGAAAAATAATATGCATACATGTGCATAGAGTTTATTTGTTTTTTGCTGTTTTTTTTTTTTTTTTTTTTAATTTTCTTTTACTCCTCGTGTATATCATAATTTGTTCTTACCCCCTAATGATAACGATAACCGCCGTATAAGCAATATAAGTGCATTGGATCAATTAAATTTATAAAGAAAAATCTGCACATTTCTCTTATGCAGCATATGTAGGTACTAGGTACATATTCGTGTTATCATATTACGTACGTGTTTATATCAAAGTACATATATTTTGTGTATGTATGTATTGTGTTTTGAATAATTAATTTTATTGTTTATTACCAACGAAAATAAATGTACATTAATTTTATTTCAAGGTCTCGTTATTTTTGATTATATAAAAATTTTGTTTCAGTAAACCAGTAGAACAGTATAGTACATAGTACATGCAAATGCAAACCAAAATCTTCTGGTTCCGCTAAATAGTATAATTATTATAGTCGTGAATTTATGCAAACAGACGAAACAGATGAAATTTTTTTCTTTTTTTCGCAGTTATGCAGGTAGACTTTATTTCTATCTCTCTAATATCCTAATGTGTAACTAATTAATTTGCTCGATTTAGTACATTTAAACTTTAAAGTTCTAACGTACAAAAAATGTAGTTAATTGTATGCAAAACAAAAATTTACTTTTATTTTTACACTATTTCATAGCATTTTTTTTATAAATTTAAACGTTATGTTGTATGTATCCATGTATCTCAATGTATCTAATCTAAAGTAAAGCATATTAACGCATATAAACGTTTAAAATGAAATGAAATACTATATACAATACATTATAAATAATGATGATGAATGTATAATGTGATGTGATTAATGTGATAATTTTCTTCAATCAAGGCAATAAAGAATTTTGTTTTTGATTTCCGTCATTTTTTAATATTTAAATGTGTTCATACAGACCATTATTTAGATATAAATAACAATACATCAGTACATACACAGCACAGCACATCTGCACATATATTTATATGCATACATTACATTGTGTCACAATGTGTGTATATTATGCGGTATCATTACATAAACTGAACGTATGTATATTTTTGTAAATTGATTTTAATGTAGGTATAATATATATTATTTAACGAACAACAAACAAAATAGACAAAATAACAAAAAAAAAATGTATTAACAATATAACGTCTATAACGTATACTACTTTTTATATCACTTTTAATGAAATTTAATTTAATTTTTAAATAAATATATGTATATTATATTCTTTTTTTTTTTTACTTATTCTTATGTTTTATGTATAATACATAACTACATATATATGTACGTACTTGTAATTGATTTAATTCCTTTAATAATGCTAATGATTTTGGCCCAGGAATTTGTGCTGTTTTAACTTCTGGTTCTTTCGGTTCATTTTTATGAGTTGATAACATTCGAATACATTTTGTTGTCGATTCATTATTATTTAAATTTCCTTTAAAGTAAAAATAATAAGAACATAAAAAAAAAACAGAAAATGAATATATCTACTCAAAAAAATAATTATTTTAATAAATAACAATTTTATAGAAAAAAAAAATAAAACTGTAGATATACAAATTAATTAATCAAAACATTTAAAAATTTATAGGTATCTTTAATTCCCTTTAAATATTATAACAAATTTAATTTAATATTTATATTATGTACTATAATACACATGATGATGATGTCCTTGATATGGATATATACATATAATATCCTTATTTTTATTGATTTTTCACCAAATAAAAAATTTTTTGTAAAATTTAAAATACAAAAATTTATGTAAAAATATTTTTCTTACTCGCATTTAAAATTGCCGAAATACTTTTAAAATTGATTTTTCGATTAAGTTTAAACATAATTTTCTCTTCTAAAAAATATATATAATATTATATTATTTAAAATTAGAAATATGTAATTATTTAACTGAAAATATATTTTGTCTACTCAGTATGTTATATTATAAGTTTTATGATAAGATATTTGTGCGGAAAAATTATTATGGAATTTTGTTTGTTAAATGTTTTTTTTTTTTGTGTCGTCGTTTCAATTAATTTAAATCTATTTTTAATTTTTTTAAATATTTGACTATCTAAATTGGACAAACACGAAAAGAATACTATACACCACACCAAATAAACAGCGTCAGTTATATTATTTAGAAGAAAGAAAAAAAAATAATAATCGTGTGTATGAGTAATTGTAAGTAATGTTTTAGAGTAGATATGAGAATAAGAACACAAAAAATATTGATAAATATGTATCTCTAATGTTATATAATTCAAGTAAAAATATATGAATATAATATATATAATGTAGTATGTACATACTATACTACTATATGAATATGACCATTGCCTGATGCTTGATGCTTAATAATTTTGTGAGGGCCCAAAGCTGGAAGGTAAAATTAATTCAGCAGCAGATAGATACAGACTATATACATACAGTCATTGTACAATTAGTAAAAAAAAATGAGAATTGATTTAAATGAAAATGAGTACATATATGTATGTATGTATATATTTAATTTATAAATCTACACATATTGAAATTGTGATGTAATAAATTTAGCTAAAAATTATTTTTATATCATTTTGTTTAATTCATTGGGGGGAAAATTTTTGAAATTTTTGTCGGCTCGGCATTTATGTGAGTTGTGAGATAATTTTTAACAGTGTACACTGTACAGTCTATAATAGTCTATTGTGTAGTAACAGGTAAACAAACAATGATCATGTATATGTATGGCCTTGGCTTGGCCATAGCGGTATAAATGCATATTTTTGTATATACATACATGCATGTGTACATTATTTTTTAGTTCATTTTTTAAAGAACATGTATGCGTCTAAGCGATATAATACAATACCATCATAATACACGCCTAATACACTTACGTACATTGCCTTGCCTTGCACAAAATTTTTCTTTATCTTGTTATATTGGTGCTGCGGTGGTATTATCAATCAAACTGGAGATGAAATTATGTACATTCATGGTACATTCTTTTTAATTTTTGAACTTGAAACTTGATATGTGAAAACAGGTTTATTTTGAAATCTATAATTAGAAGAAATATGTTCAAGGTTCAAGATGGTTCAAGTTTCTAGGAAAAAAAATACATACCTACATATGTATGTATATAAAAAGAATAAGAAGAAATTTTATGAAAATAAAGAACATAAATATAACAAACAGACAAACACTAATAAAAAAAAATAATGCAAATCATTTTAGAAAAAAAAAAACACATATTTTAAGAGATAATAAATTTCTTAGAATAGAAATTGACAAAATTTTTCATTTTGTTTTTATTTAAAAAATTTAATTTCTTATTAAATACATGATTAAAAATAATTAATTTGTTTTTTAATATAAATATGTATGTAATTATTTAATTTTATAATTTTAAATTAATTTTATAATATAAAATTGTACATGAAAATCATTTGATAAAATCTATTCGGTCCACCTATGTGTACAATTTTGATTAGTGCATACATAATATAATCTCATTTCTTCTTCAGCTCGTCGAGTTTGTGCCTGAAAGAAAACAGCTTCACGATGACCACATTTTGGGCATGCATGATCTTCTGTTCTTGGTAGTGTTGGATCAGAAATTACATCTGGAACAATATGCGTTAGTTCACTGTGTAAAAAGAACAAAAATTAGTAAATTAGGAATTAATCGATTGACGACTATATGCTAGATTTTAAATTCAGACTAACTCAATTTCGTGCATAATTTTGTTTACATAGATACAATTTGAATCAGCTTCTTGTTTGTAATCACAATTTCTGCATGCATACAACAGTATTTTGTTTTCTTTATCTTCTTTCGGATATAACATATTATTACTGAAAAATTTATAAATTTTTTACAACATATTTACGTATTATACAACGTAGAATGTATTCAATCGAATATATTTTAAAAAAATTTAAAATAAATTATTTACCATTCTTGACAAAATCTTATACCAACAAAACCAGGACCATCATTATGTACATCATAACCTGACATTTTTGCGGAGTTGTGTTATTTAAAATAAAACTGTACTATATTCAAATTTTCTTTTGATTTGATTTAAAATATAAATTAAATTGAATTCGGTAAATATTTGTGTATTATTTAATTAATTTATTTTGGTTTTTTATGCAAAATTCGGCTAATTAAATTAATTTTTATGTTGATTATGTCTGAATTTAATTTGTTATCAAAAAATAAATGCTTATGACAGTGACAGTTGTCAAATCAAATAAGAAAAAGATGCAGAAGAATTTTGTAACTCGGAAAATTTCCTAAATGTCATAAAAATAATAAAATAATCTGAACTGTTTACAGCGCCAATACAACATTTCATGTAGAATGTTACAAGTGTTACCAATTAAACATTTTTGTTATTATTAAGTCAAGTAGTCAAATATAGTGAATATATTTTGTGATAAAATGTAACCAAAATAAAGAAGTAAATTCAATAATAATCAACTACTCCCAGTAGTAATTCATTAATTATCAGGCACATTATTTTTAAAAAAAATTTATTCTGAATTCATCAAAAACCTAAATGCTACGAAGATTTAAATATATGCGACTAGCAATTTTGATGGAGATTTACCAAAACGGGAACACTAAAATGAATAATTTTTGAAAAATAACAGATTTAGCTAATACACGAACAAAAATATAACATTTTTGAATTTTCAAATTTCCTTCTCTGAAGTGTATGAGTATGATTGGTATGATTTGGTGTGATGAAGTGTATTATTAAACAAATCGATTTTTGTTGTTTTATTGCAAAACAGCTGATTTTTGTTTGATTACATTAAAAATTTTGTTTTTTAATTTTTAATTTTAATTTTATTTAAATTTTTAACAAGTTTTTTTTTTTTTGTTTTTTTAAATTAAATAATAATGTCCTTACCTTCTACATCTTCATCTATAGAAGCATGCGTAATACCAGGAGAAGCACCTGAATCTGACGATGAAGTAAAACACTACACATTCTGATTCTGGCCAAATTGATAAATTTTTTGATGTACTAATTGAATTTTGTTTCTTGTTTTTTAAATTTTAGCACAATAATTCAATAAAATATGGAGTTGCTGTTGAAGGAGAAGCACCAGAGTCAGATGATGGTTAGTAAAATATTAAAAAAAAAAAAAAAATTGCTGAATTTGCTTTTTTATACAATACGTATGATTTTAGAACTTGTAACATTTCGGAAAAAAATCTCCACTGAATATCAAAATCAAATACCTGGCTCAGACAATGATATGAGGACAAAATTTACTGTTAAAGAGACCAAAGAGTCATTATTACAACGAAAATTATGTAAGTAATAGAGAAAAATAAAAATTGAAAAATAAATTTTATTCTAAAAATAAATTAAAAATTTCATTTTTAGATGAAAGTAATGTTTCATTATGGAAAAATTTAAATAAGCTGGTGCATTCAACAATTTCGGATGCCTCAAAACAATTATTAAATACTGATCAGCAACTTTTAAAATCTCAAGTATGTTTTTTGTACCACCAATTTACATGTACAATTTAAAAAAAAGGAAAAAATAAAAAGAAAATAAATAAATTTTTTATTGTAGGTGACTCTTCAATCAGCATCAATTAGCTTGAAATCAGCCAATGCAACGTCTGCTCAAGTTCTTGATAAAGCAAAAAATATTATATCAGGAAATTTTATTCCGTCAATTAAAATATAGACTAGAACCTAGAACCACAAGACAAATAAATATATTTATTTAATCTTGTGCTAGAACTTTACGAAAACATTTTTTTTTTGTTTGTTTGTTAAATATGTACTATACTGTAATGTGCCTAAAATTTTAAAATATGTACATACTTTGAAAATTTTTTAGTTTTTCTAGCTACTTAGTATTTAGATATTTTTAATAATAAATATTTTTAGGATTTACGATAAAATTTTTCTTTTTAATTTTTATTTTTATTCTTGATTTTGATTGATTTTTTTACAGAATTTTCGAATACAAAAGTGTATACCTCACCTCATCTGAGAGTACCTTTAACAACCAATATCTCGACGATATTAATTTTATGCAATAGGAGTAGGTTAATATAAAATTATGACCAATTTTAGAAAAAAAAATTTTTTTTTTTTTTTAAATTTGAATTTTTAAAAATTTTTTATAGGTTTCTAGGAACAATAAATCATATAACGGACAATCATTTAAATTTTATTGGTTACACTTACGGTATAAGCTATTATAAGTTAATTGCAATAATTACTATGTACTGTTTCTAATAAGTGCATATATTTTTTACACACACACACATAGTTAAAATACTAAATACATATAAAAATTTTCTCGGTACTTCCACAAATTTAATTATGTATAATGTGGTATTATACTATGCTGTCTGAAACAACAATGTACAATATTCGCATCTTATTAAAAATACCAAGTGAAAATATTTTTTTTTTTTTTTCGTCTTTAAATTTCTAAAAAAAAAAAAAAAAATAAAAAATAAAATAAAAAATTCAATTCAATTTAATTAGATGTTATATTATTACACTTCTATATTTATTTCATATTCTCATGTGTATGTATAGGTATATTCGTGCGTACTAATATTTTGCGCTTATAAAATTGTAACCGTACCATCCTCGTATTTATGTAGGTACATATATGCATATTCCATCTGTTGCTTTCTTTTATTGAATAAGAGATTAATATTTTTAACTTTAACTTTGTTTTATTGATTTCTCCTTTTATTTCTTCAATAGAAAGCAAAAACGGTCTTTTAAACAAATTTTTTTTCTTTATTTTCACATATGTTTATGTGTATTTTATGCATAACTTTAAATGAAAATGAAAAAAATATATAAATTTAAATAAAAAAAAAAAAGTCAAATAAAATAAATTATGTACAATTGTTATAACAAATAATAATGATAATAATAACCTTAAGTATAAATGTAATGTGCTCTTTTCTATATTATTTGAATGTCTTCTCATATATTTTTTAATAATTCTTACTACTACTACTACTATTTATTATTATTCAAAAATAACAATTGGTATTTAACTAGAAAAACATACATTATTATGTGTATCTACATACATAATATAATTTATATTTTTATTTAAAAATTACAAATTTTCATAATTTTACGGAATATTACACTAAAAAATTGTATGAAGAACATAGAAAAAAAAAAATTCATTTCTTTTTTCAATATTTATTACTGCTAACAATTTGGTTACTAGAAAATAAAAAAAAAGAAAAGACAGAAAAAAAAATAAAAATAAATAAATAAAACGAGTAAAGAGAAAAAAAAATTTTTTTTTTTTTTTTTTTTTAAATAAAAAACCTCGTTAGAGTTGAAAAGATGCCCTATTTCTTATCATTCATTCATTCATAAGCTAGTCACAATTTTTACGTTACAATACACACGCACACGTAACGTATGTGCATATATGTATATGTATAATAATGTGTTTTTATGGTTACTTTGGTCTTTGGTGTCGTCTTCTTTGAAAGTGATGTATGTTCATTTTTATACAAAAAATTAGTTAATGCGATAACAACGAATATACAATCTTCTAAGTATGTGATTTTTATTTAAACAAATCCTTCCAAAAATAAAAATTCTTCCTTCAAAATTTCCATAATTTTGTGTATGTAAATTTACGTAATTAATGAAATTTACATTACCATTCAAATAGAAATCGTTCAAATATCTCCATATAATATAAAATGGACATTCATCAATTTCAAAGAAAACGATTCAAATAATAATGATGAGAAAATCACGTAAACTTACGTCTGCTAACTATCTATACATTATACACACTACCTTATTACATTAAGAAGATTACGAGGTGAAGTTTTAGATCAGAAGCAGAAGAAGTAAAAATAAAACTAGACTTTGCCGATGGTGGTAACTGGTAAGTAACCTGTAAAGTAAGTAAGGTATTTTAGACAGGCATACGATACTAATATTCATTAATTAATCGTCCAGCAAGAAAGAAGTACCTACATTTATTCTACATATCAGATATATTACCTACTATTATTAGTTGTAAGTTTAAGTAAGTTTTTAGTTTAAGCTTTTAATAAAATACATATGAGACGCGAGTATGTTATGTATTTATGTATAATAATTTTGCTTGTATCTTCTTTTAAGACAAAGTATTAACGGTTTTCAAATTCAACGACTAACGATCATTATTTAAAAAAAAATAAAATAAAAATAAAAATAAAAATAAAATACAGCAAGTAATTTGAAGAAAGTGGAATAAATATTGTTTTGTGTTATTTTATTTTAACTTGTTGATTAATTGAAAACTTTCATTTGTTGGTTTCAAGAAAAAAATATATAATAATTAATCCAACGCAACGAGTATTTTACGCATTTTCTATATTTATTTCAAAGATAAAAAAAATTATTAAATTATTGAAATTTAAAATTTTTGCAAACAAAATAAATTTTTGAGTAATTTTTGTGATCTATATTGAAAAAAAAAAAAAAAACAAAAAAACAAAAACCAATAAAAAGGTATCTGCAAAAAACTTATATTTAAATTCAATGTTTAAAAAGAAAAAGATTGAAAAAAAAAACACTAGAAAAATAAAATTAATTAAACATTTTTTTAGTTAAGTTTTCATTTACAATAAATTGCATTTATATTATGGAAATTGAATTTGAATACATTGATTTGTGTGAAAAAAAATGTCTTTTTGAGTTATTTATTTTTTTTTTTTTTGATGAAAATTAATCGTTTAAACTTTAAACACAGCTATTTTATTTAGTTGAAAATCATAAAAACAATTATCTATACTATAAAAATTGAGTATAGAATGTAATATTAAATATAAATTATAAAACATCAAGAAAATATTTTAAAAAAAAAATCCTGTTACGATATTCAATTTGAAATATCCGCCAAAAAATAACGGATATAAAATATTTATTTTGAAAATTACCTAAAATATAGATTTCGTTTTGTTCATTTTTGCCTGATAAATATTGAATATTGGATCGTTTAAATTAAATTTTTATAATTAAATTAAGTACTGAAAAAAATGATCAATAAATAAAATATATGAGACGAGTATGTTTGAGTAATTTCGAAAATGTCGATTATTTATTTTTCTTAAAAAAACAAAAAATAAAGAAACTAATAATGAAGAAAACCTAATTTATGTAAATTTTAATTTTTATGCAAATAAACGTATAGCTACGTACGGAATATTGATGAACCACACAAAAACTCTTACTTACCGGATACATATTTGTATAGAGGTGAAAGTTATATCGGAATTTTTGTATTAAAAGTGATATGAATGTATGAAATCATATTTATTATTGTATACGATACTACTACACTATATAAGTATAGTATAATTATATAGTCAAATATTGCGCCCTATTATGAGTGTCGATAATATCGTCTAGTCATCGACTGTCGCCTCGATTCGACAAATTTTGTATTATGAGTGTCGATTTGAGGCGAGAATATCGACATATTGAGTCGATCAGCTAAAACTAATCGACAGGCATATAGTAGTCTATGGTGATTTGACATTTTATGTAATGCTTTGTATATAATATAATAAGGTGTATTTAATTACTCTGCTTAATTTATTCTAGTTTAATTTAACTAATTTAATTAATTAAAGAAAAATTACCAAAATTACTGTTTGAAAAAAAAACATGAACGCATCTCTTAATGCTCTTCTCTTATCCAAAAAAGTCATTATTAAATTAATATGTTTTAGATTTTCTCACTTAGCTACAATTCATTTAAATTAATCAAATATTTAATAAAAATTACAAAAATTAATTAAATATTAATTCAAAATTGAAAAAAAAAAATGAATTATAAATTTTTGTATCGAAATATTTGACAACTTTTGTAGAAATTACATGGTAAAAATGAATAAAAATAAAATTTGATATGGCAACATCTTACTGTCGAGGCGACCGATTTACATAATAAAAAATTTACATCGTCTCGTCTGTCTCGTCTTAATTTCGTCGATAGTCGATAAGATCGACACTCATAATAGGACCCATTGTAAATTATTGTATTGCCATATACGAGTATAAACGGTGTGAATGTATCTTTTTTTTTGTTTTATTGATATATTTATTACGAAAATACTGAAAATTATAATATTATTTTACTTTCTTCTATAGTTACATTTTTTTTTTGATAAATTATTATTAATTAAAGTAAAATCAAATTGAAATTATCATTGACAAATTTTTAAAGAAAAATTAAAAATTTTATTTAAGATTTTAATTTTGTTTTTTTTTTTTTTTTTACTTTAAATTCAATAAAAATTTTTAATTTTTCTTAAAAAATTTGAAATATTTTCCGTTGAATGTTAATTAAAATTTATTTTATATAGAAGCAAGATGAAATTAAGTTTTCTACTTGAGTTACTACTCATTCTAATAATAATTGCATTTGCTGCATCTATGCCCGTTAAAGAAGGTAACAGAAAAAAAAAACAATAACAACAACAACAATAAAATTTCATTTAGTAAAATTTATTAATAAAAAATTGTGTGCATCTTCTTCTAGATCGTGAAAATGTACGAAAACTGAAACGAATTTCAAATGCTATTAATGTAAAACAAAATATTGGATTAACAAGTAGTACACCAGTTTCGATTGTGGCCGATGATGATGATGATGACGATGACGATGATGATCTATTCGATGATCTTGGTAATTATTTTTGCACACTGAATTTAAAAATGTTTTTTGTGATTCTTGGAAAATTATAGAGACGAGCAATAATTGTTGGATGGTTTTGATTTTAATTTTGAATTATTTTCTTCTTCTGTTTTTTTTTTTTTTTTACAGTGGATGATGATGAAGATGAAGATGATTCAGGAGTGAAAAAAGATCCTAAGGGTCCAGGTGATCAAGAAAGTGAAGATTCTGATGATGAAGATGATTTATTTGGATTGGCTGATGATGAAGCTGAAAAAGATACTCCTAGCGATGAAGAGGAAGAAGAATTTGATGGAAGTGAACTTATACTATTCGGTGAAGATATTTTCCAAGCAGTATTTGATGATGATGACGAAGATACTAATAAGAAAAAGAAACCAGAAATTTTGAATAATACTGTAAATGCATTATTAGTAACAGCACCACCATCAACAGTTCAAACTGTTGCTCCTGTGAAAGATCAACTTTCATCAACCGGGCATAAAGATACCGAATTGAAACCTTCCAATTTGAATCAAAAACTAGCAAATAAAACTGAAATATTGACTGAAGTAAATTCAAATAAAAATGAAAAATTGACAACATTGAAACCGGCTGTTCAACTTTATTTGCAACATACACCTGCATTACTTGAATTGGCACAAAGTACATTATCGCACGATGCTTCAACTGCTCCTGCTCCGAATACGGCTATAAAACATGAAGAATCACAATCATCTGCAACACCATCACAGCAAGATACAGTTTCAGCAATACATCCAGTCCAATACAGTGCACAAATAACAGAGAAGCCAGATTTAATTTACGAGGAGAATGATGAAGAAAAATTTGATGAATCCGAAACAAATGTCGACGATGATCTGGGTGAAAACGAAGAACTGATTGTGGTTCCCGATGACAAAAATGAAAATGATAAACCGATTGAAGAAATAAAAAATCCAGAAGAAGAAGAAGAAGAAGGAGAATTATTAGAAGATGATGATAAACAGCCAGAAGAACAGAAGCCAGATGAAGAAGAAATAGTTAAAGATCCTCTACCAATTGCAGACGATTCCGAAAATATTATACCACAAAATGATAAGCTTACATTAGGTCCTGGTCAAATTGTATCTGAACAACAACAATCAGAAGTTGCTCAGCAATTGATATCGGCTCAACAGACGGAATCTATAAAAAAACCAAATAAAGAAGAAGATGAAAGTATACTTGGAATTGTTGAATCGATTATTTTTGATGAAGATGAGGATGAAATTGATTCATCTAAGCCGATAAAAACTGATACAACAATAAATAATCAAGATAAAAATGATGAAACATTAGAAGATGAAGAGGACGAAGATGAAGATGATGAAAGTGAAGATGATGAAGATGAGGATGACGATGAAAAAGATGAAGTACAAAAACCGTCTGTTACAACGACAACAACAACAACATCAACAACTTCATCACCAACACCAAATAAAGTGAATAATACAATTAAGAAGAAAAAGAAAAAACAATCAAGTTTGCTTGGAGCTCTTGAAGAATCTCTTGGACTTTCAAGAATCATGCAATCAGAAAAAATTAAGAAGGGCAAAGGCAAGAACAAAAGCAAAAAATAATAATCCTGATATGATATTGTATCGATAGATATGGATAATTAATTTTCTTTAGAAATTTCTATTTAATTTATTTAATTTATTTATTTATTTATTTATTTAAATTTTCTCTTTAATTTATTTAAGTTTTAATACTTTTAAATGTATACTAGTGAATTTTTTTTTTTTTTTTTTGAAAAATAAGAAAATAATTTATTAATGCTCAGACTTTAGTAAGCTTTAAAATTATGTACTTACATACATTAAGTGCATGAAAATATGTAATAGATTTTGTGCACATGAACATTCTAAATTTCAAATTTTATGTTGTACATGTACATGTACATAATCTGTAAATTAAATTTTGATTTATGTAATAATTATAAAGAAAAATGAATTTGCACATGCACATACATTTGTAAATAAATACATTACATATACCCGTACAATAAATTTGTAATTTTATGTTTGTTCTCGAGAACTGAATTGTTTATTGAACGTTTTGTTTTTGATTTTTTGTTATTAAGAGAAGGATTTATTGAATTTTTCGATTTTGAGTATCTTTGGTACATTTTTTCTCAGCCATTTTTCATGAAATTTTCTTTAAATAAATGCGTAAAGGGAAAAGAGTGTAATTTGGCGCAATTTTTCTCTCCTTTACGACACTTTAAAAGAACAGGGATTTTATTATGTTGTAATAAATCTTTTTAAAATGTTTGTATATTACATTAGAATAATAGTAGGCTACTATAGCTTCAACTATGTACATACATACATACTTATGTACGTATCTTAACGTATACACTAGTGTAAAAAGTCAAACATTTCAATGAAGAGAAATAAATTGATGTGGCTTTTTCTCAAGTAAGTAAACGGATGTATTCACATTTATGTATGTAAAATTCTTTGCGAAAATTTTAATAATTCAGGCATTAATTTATTTTAAATGTAAATAGAAAAAAAAAATGTCTTCTAATTTCAATAGTAAAATTAAGGATCAAAAAGATGAAAAAAAGGTTTGTAATATAACGCAGTATGAAGTACATATGTATATACATATTAAAATTTAAATATGTATATTATGTTTTATTCTATTTTTAATAAAATTACATGAAGAAGGATGTTAAAACGAAAATAAATTCCTCATCTTCAATATCACCACAATTAAAATCATTCTATAATACGGCTAAAATAAGAGAGGATTATGATCGTGTAATGGAAAGTTATAGAGAAAATTTACGAAAATTAGAACGTTTAAGTAAACTGCATGGAACACAAGTAAGTAAACTTTAGTATACCAGCAACCCGTTTATCTAAAATTGAAAGTTTGATGATTTTTTTTTACAAAAAATAATCATTTTCGAATTAAATTCTAGCATTTAACCGATAGTAAAAATTCAAAAATTACAAGTAGTAATGGTACAAAAAGTGCACGGGGAAAATACGATTTAAATGAATTGCAAGTGGCACAACGTGAAAGAGAAAATAAACGATTATGTGAAAAAATTTCAAAGGCGGTAAGATTTCAAAATTAACTCCATCACATACGAGATACGACCAGTATGTTATGTATTATCTTCATGTAAATTGTATCTATATGCAGAAATCAGTTTTACCTACTTGTGAACAATTGAAAAAAGATTGGAATGAACATTTGAGGATCGTTAAATTGAGATCGAAAACACCACGTTCCGTCACAACGGTATCAAAATCAAATATTTCTCAGAAAGAATATGAATGTTCGAAGGTAACTGAAAATCGACCATTGTAAGTTATTTGATAGAATTTTAATGATTCTATTTACATAGTATGTACAAATGTATGTATGGCATATGATGATATACAATCGTTGGATACTTTTATAGGATATTTTTAGATTTAGCTATAAAAGATGGAAAAAATTTAGGACGTATAACTGCAGTTTTGTTTATTGATATTGTACCAAAAACTGTATTACATTTCATACAACTCTGTGAAAATGATATAAAAGCTGGCAGTTATAAAGGACAAACATTTCGCAGGTGAATAATATTTGATTCACGCAATTTTTTAGACTCAATTAATTGATAAACCTTTATGGTCAGGATTTTTTCTGATCTTTATGCAGAAGTTACTGAAATAAAAAATCGAAATAGATGCGATGATGATGGTGATTTTATGCCAGAAAATTTTTTAGTTGATCATAATGAAGCTGGTAATTAAAGATTAAAAATCTGTACATTATTATTATTTTTTTTAAATACAAATTTAATTAATTGATAAATATTTTAATAAGGTACATTGGCAATGTTTCCCATGCCCTCAGGAAAGGTTAATTCTGCTTTCACAATCAGTTTTCGTCCACTTGAAACACTTAATGGTAGACGAGTTGCTTTTGGACATATTGTAAATGGACAAAAAATTTTAGAAACAATTGAAACATTTGGAACAGAATATGGAAAACCACAACGTGATATTAGTATAATAAATTGTGGATTATTAAATCGTGAATAATATTTAATTAAATTAATTGTCAATTTGTTATTGTATGTTATTAATGAATTTAATATGTAACTAATAAATAATAACTAATCTTCAGAATCTGAATTTCTAGCAAGAATTCGATTAAATGATGAGATTTCTTTTGGATTGAATGTCGCTTCAAAACATCTACGAAATATATCTCGAGTTCTTTTCTTATCGATTTTTGGTGGTGGTGATGCAGAAATGATAGTCAGATCGCATGTATCATCTGTATCTTTGAAAGTGACGCAAATACCGTCACTTTCCTTATTCTTTCCTTCATCCAATTGAATAATTTCATTATTGGAATTTGTTTGTTCTTCATGAATTATGGGAGATAAATGTACTGATGGTATTTGCATTTCTATATCAGCATCGGATCGAACTGCTTCAACAGATTTTGTATTTGTTATTGTCTTTTTATTTTTGAAATTGAATAATTCATTATCTGATGATGATAAAATATCATTATTTTCTACTCTTGCTTTTTTTGGTTCAGCTTCATTTTGTTTTTCTTCTTCATCTTCGTTTCGTCTTCTCGTAGAAGAACTTGTTGAAATATTATTGAGATTCGAAATAGTTGAATGAAGTGAATTTTCACACAATGAAACGTCTTCAGGTGATAGTGTGGACATAACTAGATTCGCTTCAAATGTTTGCAAATTTTCGAGAATAAATACAATTGGCCTGAAATTTTTAGAACAGCATTTATTCATGAAGTTGAAAATTTGACTGATTAATTATTATTTGTTTTTGCTACTTACAAACCAGCTGTTTCAAATAGAACTTTAAGTGGTAAATTAATTGATTCAGCAAAATTTAATAATGCACGAAATTCTTTTAAACAAAATGTAACAGATGTTTCTTTATCAATTGAGTATTGTTCAAATTCTTCAGTCCTGAAAAAAATAAATTGTTATTTTCATTTTATTCCCGATTATTCAACGATTAAGAAAAATCATTTTATATATTTAAATGGTTACTAACTTTAAAGTTAATTTTGAACGCATAAATCTTCGATCAATTCGTGTACCTTCGACATAATTTTTTACTATCAATTTATCTAAATTTGCTTCAACAGTAATTTCTTCTTCATTCATTTGAAAATTATTTGAAATTTCTGAAAACAGTTTATGCGATCCAATAAGTCTGTAAATTGTTTGAATTAAAATTTAAATTTATTTTTATTTTTCTAGTAAAATATTCATGTAAATTAATTAGATAAAATATTTTACCTATTTGGAACATTATCTTTTATGTATGATGCCTGTAAAGTTTCAATATCAATTATTGATATTGTATGAGTTTTTACAGTTTCTAGTCTACATTTCAATTGAACGACCAATTTCAAATCATTTGGATTAACAAATATTTTACAATGTTCCACCTACACATGAAAATAATTAAAAAAATATACAAAAGACAAATTATAGCAATTAGTTAGAAAAATTTATAAATTTATTTATAATATGTATGTTAAAAATTTCACTTACATATTTCATATTCTTAAAAATTCCAATACAAGCTTTAAGTGATACCTTACACTTATTCAAATCTGGAGAACTATCCAAAGTGTAATCGACGAAGAAGTTTGGAAAAAATTTGAAAACTATAAATGCAGATTTTGTTGAATTTAATGTTCTTATTGAGAAATAATTTACAGTTGCTTCAATAAAAAGTTCTGTACCAATTTTAGCTAAAGATTGAATGGCTTTTGAAAAAACTGAAAAATAATGTATCGTTTAGAAATCATAATTAACTGAATTAAATTTGAAAACTTTGTACCTCTTGCATTTGAATTTGGAATAACGCACTTCATTGTGATGGAATGAATTTCGTAAATTTTAAGTTTGATAACAAAATAATTTTTTTATTCAATTACTATGTAATAAAATTAATTTTAAATAATAAAATTACCACTTTTGTTTACATTTACATTCTTTTTTAGGTTAGAGGTTAGAGTTTATTAACGTTGACAGTTCCATATTTCGTCATTGATCTTTTAGTTCATCATCATCATCATCATCATCAATAATCATATGTCTGACATGCGTTTATATACGGCAACTAACGTATTAAATTTGCAGGAATTCGAAGAAAAATGTTCTAAATTTCAAAACAACTGCAATGTGTTGTGGTGTGTGTATGAGATGACAAATTGAATTTTGAATATCATTAAAATGTTGCATCGAACCAAATCAAATTGGATAGTTGTATTTTGTATTTTGCCGGTTATCAGATGACATTTCAAGAAAACAACTGTTGCTATCACAATAATTCCAGTCAATTCTATTTGACTTTTGTGTGATTGATAAGGAAAATTCTAATCAAGATCCAAAAGGAAAATTTTCTTATTTTTAGTGATTTTTTTTTTCAATTTTGAAATTAATTTTGATTTTAATAAAGAACATATCTTGGTTATCTTAAAATTTGTTTTTCCTTCTAGTTTTTTGATAAAATGAATTTCGTGGGTAAAGTTGTTTTGATAACAGGAGCTAGTTCTGGAATTGGTGCAGCAGCTGCTGTAAATTTTGCAAAATTGGGTGCAAATCTATCATTAACTGGTAGAAAAGTAGAAAATCTAAATAGTATAGCAGAAGAATGTGCATCAGTGGCTGGTGATAGTGGTAAGAAACCGCTTGTAACAGCTGGTGATATAACAAATGAAAAAGATGTTGAAAATATTTTGAATCAAACAATTAAAAATTATGGAAAATTGGATATTCTTGTCAATAATGCTGGTATCATAGAAACAGGTACAATTGAAAATACCAGTTTAGAACAATTTGATAGGGTAATGAACACCAATATTCGATCAATATATTATTTAACAATGTTAGCTGTTCCACATTTGATACAATCGAAGGGGAATATAGTTAACGTGTCCAGTGTGAATGGTATACGGTCTTTTCCAGGTGTTTTAGCTTACAATATATCGAAGGCATCTGTTGATCAATTTACTCGTTGTGTTGCTTTGGAATTGGCTGCAAAAGGTGTACGATGTAATTGTGTTAATCCAGGAGTTACTGTTACAAATTTACATAAAAGAGGTGGTATGGACGAAGAAACTTATATGAAATTTTTAGAACATTCGAAAACTACTCATGCAATGGGTCGACCTGGAACTGTAGATGAATTAGCTCAAGCTATAGCGTTTTTGGCAAGCGATTCGGCAAGTTTCATTACAGGCGCAAGTTTACCAGTTGATGGAGGTCGTCATGCTATGTGTCCAAGATAAGCATACGATAAATGTACTCGTATGTACGCAACATATAGAAGGTAGAAAAGAAGGAGTAAAAGTAAAAATTGATTTTGATACGAATATGCATTTATTTTTTTTTATTGTACATTTTACTTAATATGTAATTTTTTAATAAAAAAAAAACAAACTGAATATAATTTTATTTATTTTTAAAATTTTTTTTAGACAGGATGAATCAAGATCAATAAACTAAATATTGGGCTCTATTCTGTAATTTTTCTGTTAACTAACAGAGCTGTTACCGCATATAAAATTTTGACAACTTAACAGAAACATGTTAACTGAAAAAATTCGTATTCTGGTCGAAAAGTTAACAGAAAAATCTGTTAAAAATCTTTTAAAATTCTGTTAACTAACAGTGAACATTTTAGAGTCTTTTAAGTTAAAGAATTTAGTTAAAAATCTTTTAAAAATATATTTGCGGTTATGTCTAATGTTTGTTTACAAAAAAAGTAAACTAAATCAAAGTATAGAATCATAAGTGAAAAGTAAAATAAATTGTTAGATAACCCATTGTTAGATAAAAATAGTTAATTTGTGAATGGGAAAAATTAAATATAACAAAATATTTATCAATTGAAATTGAAAAAAAAAAAAAAAAAATAAAAAGAAATTTGAAAATTACAATTTTACTTTTTATTGAAATGAAAATACAAAATTATTGACTAGTTAAAACTTCTATATACAAAATTTTTATTGTTTCCAATAAATATGTTTATGATACAATTATTAATTAATTTCATTCTAAAATTATGAATACAATATATACATACATTTTTTTTTTATAAAAACGAAAAACAAACATTACAATTAATTATTGACAACACAAATAATAAAATTAACAATTAATTTATTTTACACTTATCTATACTATATACATTATTATAGCACCAAATATGTAATTAAATTTCTATGAACATTTTAATTATTTTTAATTTTTTTTTTTTTTTAATATTCGATTTATTAACATTTATAATTGATATCAATTGGTGCCTGTATCCCTGAAGGTAATTTGTTTGATTTGTCAAATGTGCAGGTACGATTATATTTAATCATTTTAGTTCCATCAGCATCTTTAGCTCTCCAATAGACAGTTTGAACAGCATTTCTTCCAGCAATATATCTTGTTGCTGAACCAACTAATGCAGATACTGAATGTTGAGCAGGCATTTTTCTTTGTTTTTATTTAAAAAAATATTATATTTTAATTTAAATGCAAATGAACGATAATTAATTTTCTTAAGTACTGTAATTTAAATATTTTTAAAATATTTTATAATGATATTTTTAATTTGTATAGTTTCTGTTACTATTTGAAAATAATTTGTGTTGTTAACTTGATTAACTAATGAACTAGACTTATTCTATTCAATTTATATTTTGAGATTTTATAGGCAAAAATTTTATTTCTTATCTCGAATAATATAAAGAAAAATAAAAAAAAAAAAAAAAAAAAATCAAAACAAAACAAAAAAATATTAAAAGTTTACAACTAAAGAAAAATATACGAGAAAAACTATATTGTACATTGTACGTACATACGAGTTATACAAAAGTATACATGTTAGAAAACGTACACTTCTATAATAAAACAAAATAGCTATTTTTATCAGTTACGCTTTGACGTAAATTTGTAAAATATGTTTTTTTTTTCTTATTATAAACGAATAACGAATACAAGTATGTATGTGTGAACATATGTGTTGTTTTGTTGTGTAGCTATCGTAACATCGCATATGCTGAAAAAGTCTATCGTTATCTTTAATGGCTAGTCAAAGTGCAGTTAATAATTTGAAATTTCTCAAAATACTCGTACATGTGTACGTTCATTTCGCATATTCACAGAACGTGATACATGATTTTTATTTTATGTAGGTATATGTAGAGCAAAGAAATAATAAAATAAAGAAGGATGTATGTATGTATGTGTTGTATATGTATGTGCGCTATTATAATATTATAGGAGCAGTAACTACATAAGATATTTAAAAGTTTGTAACATATGTATTATATGCATGTACATTGTACAGTTAGAAGTATGTATATATGTACATATTTTACATATATATTACATCTTATCATTTGCGGATTTTGTAAGTCCATAGTTCACGTGAGGTCCACTACAGTCAGTCGACAGTCAATCAATCGGTGGGCATTCTTACAGAAAATTGTTTTTTTTTTTTAATTTATTGATATCGACAATTTTTAAAGATTTTTTTTTTATTATTTTATTTTATTTGTTTTTGATTTTTTTGTTTTTGAAAAGTTGAAGTGTGCTATTACACTCATATTACAAAATAATTTTTTGCGTCTAAAATTAAATTTATCGTTAAATCAATATTATGAACAAGTAATATAAACATTTACGAGTGCATATACAACAAGCATATTAATTCAATTATTTATATCTTTTGTATAGTAAATGGTTTTTGTTTATGTAATCTTTTAAAACTAAGGTCACAATTTGGTCTAGATCTAATAAAATTATTTATTACATCCATATTTATGTGTATATAGTATTTTTTTTCTTTTTACAAATATGCGTAATAATAAATTAAAAATCATTTTTTATTTTTTCAAATTGAATTCATGCGAGAAAATTATTGCAAATCACATAATCAAAAACCAGTGCAAGTCGCATCGCATCATTATGTGGATTCATAAACAAACGCAAATAACAATAACAAACAAATCAAAATACATAATCACATAATTAAAGCATGTTAAATTTTCCATTTGAAAAATCACTTATATAGCTTTTTTAATGGAAAAGGAAATACTATATCATATAATATTTATACACGCGAAAAATCTTATCTTATTGTTATTTTATTATTCTTTACTGGCTGAGTGGCTGCATAATTTTTCCATAAAATTGTTTATTTCTGATATTTCCCACGGAATGAGAAGACTCATTTCATACACGCGGCACGGGCACATACAAACGCATATACTTATTTATTTTTTATTTTTAAATAACAAATGATTAGATATTTTATTTTAATTTTTTTTTTCTTTTTTTGTTTTTTTTTTTTTGTTAAATTTTTACCGATTAAATGGCAGCATGTCTACATATTTTACTTATTACAAAATTTGCGAAAAAAAATAATCTTAAATAAATTTTCCTTAAATTTTGTTCCAAAGATCGAAAAAAAAAAATATATATGTACATTTATATAGTATGTATGTATGTATATGTATATGTAAAAATAATTTTTGTTTTGTCCCGTGTCTATATAAAAATGACGTCTATGTAAAATGTTTTTCTTTTATCGTCTGTTTGTGTTTGTTTTTTTGCTGGCTGTTGCTACTAGCAAAAATTAATCGATCAGAAAAATTGAATTGTAAAAAATATCATAATTTCGTGTAGGTATATGTATACATGTATACATTTTACATATTTTATACTTTATATATTATCGTAATAATATATTATGTATATATTTCATGAGTTTCGAAATTTGATTAATAAAATGTTTTGACCTTAACCTAGATGATTTACGTGTAATAATCAGGAAGATAAATCAAAGAATTTAATGAAATTACGTAAAATGTGTAACAAAAAAAAAAAAAAAAATTACACTTCAATTGTTAACAATATACCTAAATAATTGGTAAATAGCTACATAAAAGCACATACATTATACATGTATAGTAACATAGTGTGTGTTTTGTAAATTTTATATAGCACATACGATTACATAAATAATTTATAAAATCCTATATTTTTTATTTTGTACACAGTACACCCATATATTATCCTTATTTGAGTATATACATTTTGTTTGCTCTTTTATATTTTTTTTTGTTAAAATTATTGTAATATAACACAATAACCAGCGATATATGTATTGAAGTAATTGTTTACTGAAATTATCGAAATTTTATAAATAAATATTGATTTTGGAGGAAATTAAAAAAGGAAAATTACATATATACAAGTAGGAGTTATACAATATACGTATGTAGTATTAAAATAATGTACCATACACATATTATTAAAACAATTATATACAAAATCTTATGTTTCTGTATTCTTTCATTGTTGGAAATTTTCAGTTGTATTCACGGAGTGAGTTTTGCAAATTTTATTGAGATGAGCTTACAATGTTCAGATTTGAATTAATTTATATGGATATTTTGAAAAATTGAATTTTAATTTCAACTGTTAAATTAAAATATTTATAAAAAAAAAGCGAAGGACACTTCATAAAATAATTATATTTTCATATTATTCCATTTAAAAAAATAAATAAATAAAATAAAAAGAGAAAAATTTGAAGAAATGAGAAGATATTTTTTTATAGAAGTACATTTTTTTGAAAATGAATTTTTATAAAATTCTTTTTCACAATCGTTCTAATTAATCGTCCAATCGCCTCCATTTTATATCACAAGGTGTCATCTTTTCTAAAAGTTTTGAGTTCTTTTTTTTTTTGTCTTTCAAGTGTGAAATCCCTTTTTATTGTAAAAAACCGTGTATTCTATATAAATAATTATGATTCAGTTTTAAAAGTTATTCAGTCATATAGTTGTATTGTATGCAATATTTCAAATGATGTAACAATAATGTCTGAAATATACTAGTGAATAAATTATAAATTAAATAAATGTGTGCACACTTGAAATATTTATGCTTGTGTACATACATTTATATATGTACATATTTATATACAAACAAATATATTTATATATGTAAATATGTACATTTGCAATAAAAAAATTAAATAATTGAACATGAAAAGTAAGCGTGCTTTCTTTTTAAAGATAACGATTATTTTCAAGTTCACTGAAACATTCGTACAAACATAATTTTAAGAATAATAATTATATTATTCACTTATATAAGTTATACACATATGTACATGTGTATGTACTACATCGTCACATCGTGTACATTCTATAAAGGAATGATCTATCACCATGTCGTATATGTTCTGTAATATTACGATATGAAAAATGAAGTAGATAATTTGTAGAGATCATTTAATAAACTTTTATACAAAAATAACAAAAAAACTTTTATACTGTTATTATAAAAGTATGTATATAGAAAACGAATAGATTAAAATTAAATAACAAAATTAGTTTTTCATATTGAATGGTGGTGTGACTTATTGTTTATACTTGTATGTGTATATCTATATAGGTATATTATTTAATAAATTATATATTCATGGGAAATTGTAATGATCATCGATGATCGATTATCGTAATCACATGAAAATAAAATTGAATTATTATATTGCCGTATATATGTATGTACGTATTGTTTTTGAAAATAAATAAAATTTTTTTTTTGTATTTTATTTAATTAATGGCACGAGGCATTATGTTTTGTTTTGATTGTACATATTCGAGAATATTAGTACGTATAACAATTATGATGTAATTATGTAAATATTTATATATGTAGATATGTATGTACATAATATTTGATAATATGTTATATATGTACATATACATATGCACTTGTATTAAGGAAACAAAGGAAATTAAGCAGAAAAAAACATTATTTAAACAATGAAAAAATACTTAAATGGATGTTGGAAGGATAAAACTCCTCTTTGAAATCTTTGTATAAAATAAATTTCAATGTATCCTATGACCATACCCGATTCTTTTATAGGTTGAAATGATTCACTAAAACCGGACGGTAAATCTCAGGAGCTTGAATAAAAACAGAATAAAAGTCGAATATCCGTTTTTAGAAAAATAATTTTACAAATCATAGTAAAAAAAATATTTTCTCTTTAAATGTTCGCATAGTAATGTATATGGTTTACAATTTGAAAAATGTTCCTTATATGCTCTGTCTATATATGACTATATAAAACACTAAAATTATATACACACTACTTATTTTACCATGTTTTGTATGCTACTTCCAATCAATATGGCTTGGTGCTGGCCCG
Source organism: Villa cingulata (assembly GCA_951394055.1). NCBI lineage: Eukaryota > Metazoa > Arthropoda > Insecta > Diptera > Bombyliidae > Villa > Villa cingulata. The sequence continues at coordinate 28,220,086 of OX596021.1, read as the reverse complement.
CATGATTGGTTCAATTTGAACCAAATAAATCACTGACTTAATGTACAACGGTACAACATAAAGAATATCGAATCAAGTGCTTATATTTATTACTCATGTGCTTTGCAAGTTGCAAAAATCTGAAATTCTTCTCCGCACAATCACCTGCTACCTAGTGCAGTACCTAATATACACAAGAAAAGGAAAAGAAACTACTATTCGCGTTTCTTTCTATTTGTCTTTCTATTTCTCTTTCTACATCTCAAATATTCAAGAGTACGTACAATGACCATAATTGTTTAACATGAAAATGTAGATCAAAACATTTATAGGTTTTTCTTATACATACACGGATCTTGTTTCAGTCTGAAATTCTTCTCTGTACCAGACTACTCGCGTATCTTTCTACTTAACTTTTCTATATCTCAAATATTCAAGAGTTTAATTACCATTTTTTTTTATACATGAGATGAGATGTATGAGTATAAGAGATGTAGTATTTGAGATATAGAAAGAAAAGTAGAAAAATACGCGAATATTATTTTCTCTTCTTATTTTCTTGTGTAATATTAGGTGTTGGTTTTGCACTATAGTAGCCGAGTACGGAGAAAAATTTCAAATCCGTGCATATAAGAAAAACCATAAATGTTTTGACTTATATTTTCATTTGTAAGCAAATATGGTCATTGTACTCTTGAGTTTGAGATGTAGAAAAATAAGTTTGGTGAAGGTTTACAAATGCACTGGGCACCAAAGAAACTAAGACCGGCGCTGCCTATGACCTATAAGTCGACCTATGATTCGATTGATATTCTTGAAGGTAAATGTTGACGTAAAAAAATTTCTAATAAACAATACTATGGACGTAAACGTATTGTAAATAATAAATACCCTGCATAATGTCTCAAATACTCTCATCATATAACATGATAATTGTACAATGAACAAAGGTTTCGTTGCAATCCTTTAAAAAAAATTATTTAAGAAAAAAAAAAATCAAGTAAAATTGTTTATCAAAATAAATTTAAAAAATAATGCGATGAAGTAGTAATGTTCGAATCACGCAATTTTACTGATAATAGTATAGGGTGATATAATGTATGTACACTATTATTACAGTGTCTTAATAGAAATTATTTATTTATTTATGTATGTACGTAACGTACATAATGTAAAATTATTCTGATGAAATTTATACACAAGTACATATTACTTTAAAATTACATATTTAAAAAGCGAAAATTATTTGAATTATCTGCCATAAAGTCTAGTGTTTGTCTAGAAAAATTTTCCTTCTAATATACATTGATATATCCGTATCTACAAAAATATCACACACATAAGTCTATATATGTGCATAACATAATATGTAGATGTTAATGGTATATTGCTTGCTATTACTATACCTACTGTATATATACAAGTATGTATGTATACAAATACAAAAATTTTTATAAATTTTATTGTCTTGTTTGTAAACATCATGATTCAGATTCAGAAAATGATTTTACTAAAAAAAAGTATACATACTCGTAATACAGTGTGATAAAGAAATTGGAAAATAAAAAACAATGCACAGTATACTCGTACTATGTACTGTAGTGAGCACTTGAATAGTAATCAGGCAAAAGCCCGTCCTGAAACAAAGAAATAAAGAAACACGCTAAGGCATGTTGTCTTCCCGTAGTCGTGAGTAATAGCATTGGTATTTCAAAACAACTGTCTAAACAAATGAAATTGATATGAACATATGCTGCATTGTAGTGAAGATATCCAGTTAGGTTTAAAAGAATTTTAAGTGTTTTAGTGCCGGCAATTAGAAATAACAGTTAAGATAAGATATAGACAGATGTATTGCATATTAACACATAGCGAACAAAGGATGAGGAATAATAGTATGAAAGGATACAGTTAGAATACAGCATACATTAGAATACTAGGGACAAAGGACTGAGATACAGCTGTAGTATGTAAATAAAAAGAATTACGCATTAGCAAGACAATTCTTAGAATTACAATTAACACCTAGAACAAAGGATTGGTATAGCATTAGGAAGAGAAGTAGATACAATGCATCATATGTTTATGTACGATATGCAAGAATGATTGCACAATGATATATAAGAAGAATGTTTTTAAGTACAGAATCAGATTACTGTTGGGCGCGACTACGGGTTGACGTGTTATATACTTCTAACGTGTAGTAACACAATCGGAATTATAAGTTGTGTTGTAGTTACGTGATGTTATACTAAGTGTAATACAATCAAATACTTCTAACGAGAATTAAGTTGATTGTATTATAGTTCAGGTGTGGGGTAGGCCCGAAATAAGAGTGAATTTTGCAAAAAAGTTTGAAGCTTGTACAGTGAAGTGATGGAAATTAATATATTATTAGTATAAAAAAAATAAATAAATAAAAAAAAAATAGAAAATCCAAACGGAAATGTGTTAAAGTGGCAATAAAAAAAAAATGTTTTTGTGTAGTGAATTGGCCAACTACCTGTGCCATAACCTGATGAAAAAAAAATGTCTTAAAAGTGGCAGACGAAATTAATAATTAACCAATAGTTAAATAATAGTTAAATTTAAATATTACAGAATACTTTAATTTTTTTTAAGAATTTAAATATTATTGAAAGAATACAATTGATCTCAATAACATAATTCTAGTAAATAAAAAAAAAAAGGTGTAGTATACAAATAAATAAAAGGAAAATTCAAGAAAGTGTGTATGTGTGAAGGCGGCCAGGAAAAAAAATAAATATATAAATAAGTGAAACTAAATGTGAAATTGATTTAATGATTGATTGTGAGGATTGAAGATTAAAATTACATATATGTAATTGTTAAAAATAATGGAAGCAAATATAAAGAAATAAAGTGGAAGTGAATAAATGCTTTTTTTAAAAAAAAAAAGAAAAAAATTGAAATTGTGTGTGAGACTAAAGTTAAATACAATGGAAGAAGAACAGACAGGTGCGGGAAGCTCATCAGCAGTAGGTCAAGAGGTTTGTAATAACACAAACTCTGAGGAGGTAAGTCAAAAAACAGAATTAGAACTTTTAAAGTGGGAAAATGATTTATTGAGAAGAGAAAAGGCTTTACGCGAAAAAGAAAATGCTGCACGAATATCATCTCCAGTAAGATCTTTTGACCAAGATCTGGAATCAGGAAGCAGCATGAGTCAAATGAATATTGGCTTGAACGAGGTCAAGACATTAATTGAAGAATTTAACCCTTCTACGAGTAAAATCAATATCAGAAGCTGGATCGAATCAATCGAAGGTCTGAGAAACATTTATAATTGGGATGACAGAAATACATTATTCTATGCTACATTACGGCTTGGAGGAGCGGCACTATCCTGGTATAAATCAAAACAGGATGAAATAAGAACGTTTTCAGATTTCAAGAGAGAAATCACAAACAGTTTCCCAACAGTGCAAGATGATGCGTCAGTCTTGATCCAAATCATAGAAAGAAAGAGACAAATAGGGGAACCAATTGAAGATTATTTATATCAAGTAGCAGCTCTGGCAAAGAGTATGAATCTCAGCGAAGCATCAACCATCAGGTACATCATATCAGGACTGTCAGATCAAAATATGATCAATGTTCTGATGGCTTCTAACTGTCCCACCATACCAGAACTTTTATTAACAATTAAAAATTTCGAAGAAATACAAAAGCAAGGACAAGTAAGACAGAATATACGAAATAACTATGTGAATAGAAATATGAACAGGTTAAATGAACGTTATCAACCTTTCAAACATAATCATCACTATAATCGTCTTGTTAGAGATGGCCACGGCAGTACGAGAGACCGTCGCAATAATAAAAATGAAAATAAAGAGTTTACAACGGGAAAAGGAATGTTGAAATGTTTTAAGTGTAATGGGCTGGGGCACTACGCAAGAGATTGTACGGTAATTACAACTAAAACGAGGTGTTATCGATGTCAACAAACCGGTCATATAGGTAAAGATTGTAAAGCAACAAATTTTAAACGAATATCTACCCTCAATATGCAAAATCTTATGTCGCCTTTGAAAGACGAATACCACAAAATCGTATATGTGGAAGGTAAACAAGTACTAGCATTTTTTGATCTAGGAAGTGATTGCAGCACAATCATATATGAAGAAGTTGTGAAAAATAATTGGGAAATATCGAGTTGCGATACAAAATTAGTTGGGTTTGGAAACAAAAAGACAGGGGTAATCGGGAAAATTAAGAAGATAGTGACAGTAGGAGATATAGAAATTTCGATAGATATCATGGTAGTAGAAAATCAGGTTCAAAATGTTCCTATGATAATTGGGAGAAATTTCATGGATCGTCCGAATATTGAAATTATAAAGCGTTGGGGAATTTTTGAAATTGTGAAAAGTAGAGATAACTCTGAACAGAAAGAGCATAAAAAGAATACATCTCTTAGGAATTTGGATGTCGGGAATATTCAAATAGATAGTGGAGTCGATGAAGAACATAGAATAATGCTAATAAATTTGATAAACGAATATCGCGAGTGTTTTGCTAAAGACTTATATGAACTAGGGAAAACAAACCTAGAACAAATGAAAATTGAGTTAAAAGAACAAAAAGTAATTCGTTATCAGCCGTATAAAGTCGCGTACGGATTAAAATCAGTCTTACGTCAGCAAATTCAAGAACTGTTAGAATTAGAAGTGATTCAGCCTTCAACTTCTGAATACGCAAGCCCAGTGCTATTAGTAAGTAAGAAAAATGGGGATTACCGAATGTGCGTAGATTATCGGAGGTTAAATGCAATCACGAAAAGAGAAACTTTCCCTGTTCCCAACATAGAGGAAACTTTGAATTTATTGGCAAACAAAGAGATTTTCACTACACTGGATTTGTTGAGTGGCTATCACCAAGTACCAGTAGACAAGGATAGTCAACATTTCACTGCTTTTATAACACCAGAAGGACACTATGAGTTTAAAAGGGTACCGTTTGGTTTGACAAATTCGCCAGCAGTTTTCATGAGACTGATGAAAAAGATTATTGAACCAATAGGGACACACAAAATAATCAGCTTCATGGATGATATTTTAATTCCATCAAAAACCATAGAAGAAAATTTAGAAATTCTTACGTTATTCCTTGTAGAGTTAAGAAAGGCAGGATTAACATTAAATATAAAGAAATGTGAATTTTTTAAAAAGGAAATTAGCTTTTTGGGGCATGAGATCTCGGCGGAAGGAATAAAACCAGGAAGTATGAAAACCTTAGCTATAAAGAATTATAAAACACCAGAAAATGTGCGTGAGGTCAAACAATTTTTGGGCCTTACTGGTTATTTTCGCCGTTTCATCAGAGGCTTCTCTTATCTTGCACTTCCCTTGAATAAGTTACTACGAAAGAATGCCGAATTTGAGTGGACGAAGGAATGTGACCAGTCATTTAGCAAGCTGAGAGATTTACTAAGTCAAAGACCAATTCTTACTCTATATGATGAAAACGCCTCACATGAAGTTCACACAGATGCCAGCAGTCACGGTATAGCGGGAATATTAATGCAACAACACACGGGAGACTTGAGACCAGTATCATATTTCAGTAGAGCAACAACACCAGCGGAATCAAAGTATCACAGCTATGAATTAGAAGCTTTAGCCGTTGTTGAATCTCTGGAAAGATTCAAACATTACCTTTTACATAGGAAATTTAAAGTGGTGACTGACTGCAATTCACTGCGCCAAACACAAGAAAAGAAAGATTTGATACCTCGAATAGCACGGTGGTGGCTGAAAATATCAGAATACGATTTCGAGTTAGAGTTTCGTCCAGCGAATAAAATGATTCATGCTGATGCCCTAAGCCGGTGCCCTGTAGAAGAATGCGAAGAAGGTGAAAACGTCTCCAACAAAATTCTTGTCGTTGCAATGCCAGAAGATGACTGGTTAGCTACTCTACAGAGAGAAGACCCCAGAATACTAGAAATACGGAAGGTGTTGAGTGGTGAAATTCTAGAGCATCAAGGAAAGAATGGGATAAAAGGAAATTTTGTGTTACAAAATGGCAGAGTTTTTAAAATTACACCGAGCGGAAATCGTTTCGTGGTGCCAACAGGAGTCAGATGGAAAATCATTAAATCCGCCCATGATGAACGAGGACATCCAGGCGTCGAACGAACAGGCGAGATCTTAAAAAAATATGTATGGTTTCCGAGCATGAAAGCAGTAATTAAGAAATACGTAGCATCCTGTATAGATTGTTTGTACAACAAACGAGGAGAAGACGAAACGAAATATGTGTTACACTCACCAGAAAGACAAGCAAAACCATTCCATACAATTCATATCGACCATCTGGGACCCTATCCTAAAAGTAAGATGCAGAATATGTATCTGATAGGAATAATAGATTCCTTCTCGAAATACATAATTTTAAAACCTACCAAAATACCGAATACTAAAGGTATTATCAGGCTTCTTGAAGAAATGACTCAATATTTTGGTGTAGCTACTCGAATTATCACCGACAGAGGAACTGCCTTTACGAGTAAAGAATTCGAAAAATATTGCCATGAGAATGATATTAAACACATATTGACAACAGTTAAAACTCCACGATCAAACGGACAAATAGAAAGATACTTTCGGACAGTAAAGTCAGCCATCAACACAATGACTCAGGATGCAGACGGTCGGGACTGGGATAGACACATAAAAGCAATACAATGGTCGCTAAATAGCTTGAAAAATACTACCACAAAAATTGCACCACACCAACTCATATTGACTTACCAACCGCGTGATATATTGCAAAACAAGTTGTTACTTGCTTTACACGACACCCTTGATCAAGAAAATGAAGAAAACTTGCCATTATCTGAGTTGAAAGAAATAGTATTAAAAAGAATAAAAAGAACACAACAATTACGAGCGGAAAAATTCAACGCCACTCATGAAAGTCCGCGTAAGTACAAGGAAGGGGATCTAGTATTGATTAAACAAGAATCAGTAGCAACAGGGCAACCTCGTAAAGTTCAACCTCGATTCAAAGGACCATACGTTATAAAAGCAGTGTTGGGAAACGACAGATATGTGGTAACCGATACAGAAGAATTGCAGGTCACCAGGAAGCCGTACGAGTCTGTACAATCCGCCGAAAGATTGAAACCCTGGTGTCAGCTACAAGATTTAGATTGGGACGATCATTTAGAAGACGATAATTAAGAGGCAACATGGAAGATTAATGTTTTTTTTTTTATATTAATATATTTTCTCTTAAAACATAATGTATAGGAAAGAATGTAAGATAATGTACCTATGTACTTTAAGTGTGTGGTGTAATAAATATGGAAAAAAAAAACTTTCTCGTATCGATTTATTTAAGGAAAATTTTCATTTTAAGATATTAAATTGCAGGTGCGATGTGAAAATGGTCAGAGATCTTGAAGTAGTACGATGTTTCAATCAGACGAAAATTGATTAGTTGCACCATTTAAAAAAAAATAAAACGTTGCAGTTGTTGTAAGTATTTAGAATATGGGCAACAACGAGAAGGTAAAGTATCGGCCAGGGGCCGAAGTATATAAGAAAAAAAGAATAATGTGAAGAATTATCAGTCTGGGACTGATGGAGAAGATTTAGAATGTCGGCCGGGGGCCGAAGTATATGAGAAAAAAAAAAGAACAAAGTGAAGAATTGTCAGTCTGGGACTGACGAAGAGAAGATGTAAATATTGCAATTATGATAATTGTGTCGGTCGCGGACCGATTGAAATAAAGTTGGCTAAGTGAATGTCACTGTGGACAGTGACAAAGTAGGTTGGCCGAACTGTAGTGAGCACTTGAATAGTAATCAGGCAAAAGCCCGTCCTGAAACAAAGAAATAAAGAAACACGCTAAGGCATGTTGTCTTCCCGTAGTCGTGAGTAATAGCATTGGTATTTCAAAACAACTGTCTAAACAAATGAAATTGATATGAACATATGCTGCATTGTAGTGAAGATATCCAGTTAGGTTTAAAAGAATTTTAAGTGTTTTAGTGCCGGCAATTAGAAATAACAGTTAAGATAAGATATAGACAGATGTATTGCATATTAACACATAGCGAACAAAGGATGAGGAATAATAGTATGAAAGGATACAGTTAGAATACAGCATACATTAGAATACTAGGGACAAAGGACTGAGATACAGCTGTAGTATGTAAATAAAAAGAATTACGCATTAGCAAGACAATTCTTAGAATTACAATTAACACCTAGAACAAAGGATTGGTATAGCATTAGGAAGAGAAGTAGATACAATGCATCATATGTTTATGTACGATATGCAAGAATGATTGCACAATGATATATAAGAAGAATGTTTTTAAGTACAGAATCAGATTACTGTTGGGCGCGACTACGGGTTGACGTGTTATATACTTCTAACGTGTAGTAACACAATCGGAATTATAAGTTGTGTTGTAGTTACGTGATGTTATACTAAGTGTAATACAATCAAATACTTCTAACGAGAATTAAGTTGATTGTATTATAGTACTATATAACATATCGATATGAGTGAATCAAAAAAAGAAGAAGAAAAAATTGAACTTGTGCAATATTAATTAATGAACATAATATATTTTATTATAATGTATATACATATGCAATATACTGATGATGAAAAACAAATTTTTTTTTCATTTTTATTTTATATTTTTTGTTTCATTTTCAATTCAATTTATACACACAATCATATTTGAAAAAAAAAAAACATTTTCAAAAATACAAAATTACAGATAAATTTTTTATCGATTATATATATTGAAAAATAAAATTAAAACAAATTAAAAAAATATTTCATATGAAATTTTACTAATTATTTTTACCGAGAAATGAAGTTGTGTATATATTTTTTTTTTTGTTATTTACAAATGTAATCTTTTTTTATAAAATGAATAGTAATATTTATATTTGGGTATTTCATGTTTATTTATTTTTATAGTTAACAAAAATATGTAATCGAAAAATGCAATTCCATTAAATATGAAATTACAACATTATATGCACTCATTCATGGTATACAATATGTATGAGTAACATCAATGTTTCTGAGAACTGAAAAATAATGAATAATATTTTTGAAAATTTAATAATTTACCAATATGAATATTCTCATACATACATACGGGGGCTTGAATAGCTCGATGGTTGGGTGTCGGTCTTGTGATCTTGAGATTACGGTTCGAACTCCAGCCAGCGCGCTACTCTTACCCAAGTCGATCATTAATTTCCCATTAGTAATATGTACACCAGTAACTGATTACTGATGATAAACTGGGTGATATATATGACAAGAAATTACTGATCGGCGGTGCCATAATGGACTGAGAATCCGCGTGCACTTAATATATACTATATACATTGTATGTTTATATGTATATTTGAAAAAAAAAAAAAATACATACCAACATACGTACATGTGTATACACTTAAATTGAAAAATAACTTTTATTGTACAATTAAATAATAAAATTATTATTTTCATTAAAAATTTTTTAAATTCAATGCTTTGGTTATGGATGCATTACACGTGTAATAAAAACACTAATGCAGTATTTTGTTTGTATTGCATTTTCTAAAAAAAAAAAAAATTATTTTAAATTCTAGAATATTAAAGATAGAGAGATACAAATTCATAGATGAATATAAATTTTTCAGCATTAAAATTCATTTGCTCTATACTTTTATGGAAATTGTCTACTACTTCAAGAAAAGTCTTTCTAAGTAAATCATATTTTTATTTTATATCTTCTATTATATTTTCTGTATAGATATAGGGAGGGTGTATTTTTTTGAATTTTTTTGTTTTATTTTTATTTATTTCATATAATCCTTATATTTTATTATTGCAGGATTTTGGCTCATATAAAATTGAATAATATGACAGAAATATGGAAATAATTACGAGTATTATTATTCATTTGCTCAAGTTGTACATACATTCACGTAGTTATTACGTTGAAAACCGATGAAAAATTTTTTGTGAATGTTTCTACAGATAATTTTATTTTATACTGTATAGTATAATGTAACGTATAGCTGTGTTATTAACGTAGAATTAATGAATTTTGATTTAGATTTTTAAAAATATTTAACAGCTTTTATGATTTTATAGCAAATATTAACGGCATCTTTTGATTTATAGAAATTATGGGAAAATTTTAATTTATAAAATAAAATAATAATAAATATTTTATCAGTAGATTTTATGTATGTATTTCTACGGTATACGTCAAAGATAAAACAGTCCTACTGTATACGTATAGACGTATGTATTTTATTATACCAATACCAAACCAAAATTATAATCTATATAAAAATGAAGAAAAATTGATTGCAAGCGCAAACCGCAAAGTGCATGCATTGCGCAACTTAAAATTTGTAGTCTTTCTCTATCGATCTCATAGAAATAATGTTGTGTTGTTGCTTGTGTCGTTGGAGCTTGGTGGAGTATAAGAAAAGAATTTAAAATGTATAATAAAATAACAGTATATTTTGAGAATACTTGAGGAGAACTGAGAACAACAAATAATGTGAATGTGATTGTGAAAGTAAATGTGAACTTGTGAAGTGAAGAAGACTGAAGACGAAGAGTGAAGTGAATGAAATGAATGTAATCAACAGAGAATGAATTTTTGTTTATTTTATTTTTGATCAATTTTATTTAATTAAATCAATGAGATCATTCGAGTTCGAGTATGATGATGAGTATGCAATTCTTATTTTTGTGTTGATATATACCTGAAGCCGCTTACATACTGGACTGGATTATTTATTTAATATGTACTACATAATATCAAAATAAAAAAAAATATTTTTTATTTATTTTATTCTTTTTTAATATGTATGATAAAAATTTATTTAAAAAAAACTTTTTTATTTATATTTCAGTAAAATTTGATAAACATCAATTTAACTAGCAACAGTGAGTTTTTGATTGCATAGCATATATATTGCGTATATTGCATACAACAGATACGTTTTTCCATATCAATTTATGTGGGTCCAGCTAATTGGCTTAATATCATACATACATAATAAAAATTTTTAAAAATAGCCAAAAAGATAATTTAAGAAAAAACGATTCAGTATCAGTATTTAATCAGAGCCGTATAGAGTCAACAATAAACATTCATAGTCAAGGTATTTAAAGCATTTGAAAATATTTTTTCATTTAATTTCATAATTTGATTTATTGGAATAATTATCATAAGAGTAGTTTTAAAATTATAAAAATAAAAGTAAAATATATAATTTCGAATTTAAAATTAAAATACATAAGATAGGTATTATTTACATTCCATAGAGTACATATATTTACGTGTAAATAATCGTGTTATTATTTTAAATATTTGTGTCTTACTTTTTATAGAATAACAATAAAACGTATAGGAAAAAAAAATAGCTATGAATTTTGAAAATAAAGTGATACTAATTACGGGAGCTAGTTCCGGTATTGGTGCATCAACAGCTGAATATTTTGGATCCTTCGGTGCTCATTTATCTCTGATCGGCAGAGATATAAATAATCTTAATTCCGTTGCATCTCGTTGTAAGAAAAATAATGATAAAACTAAGGTATTCATAATACAAGCGGATGTTACAAAAGATGCTAAAAAAATTGTGGATCAAACTATAGAACATTATGGAAAATTAGATGTTCTGGTCAATAATGCTGGCATTTTAAAGCAAGGAACTGTTATGGATACAGACATGGAACAATACGATGCTGTTATGAATACAAATGTACGAGCTGTTTTTGAGTTAACAAAATATGCTATACCACATCTAATTGCTTCTAAAGGGAACATTGTTAATGTATCAAGTGTTGGCGGTTTAAGATCATTTCCTGGAATTAATTGTTACTGCATGTCGAAGGCTGCAATAGATCAATTTACAAAATGTACTGCTTTAGAATTGGCTTCACAAAAAGTTCGAGTTAATGCAGTTAATCCTGGAGTTGTTGTAACTAATATTCATAAATCAGCTGGAATGGATGAAACATCGTACAAGGAACATTTGGAAAAATCGAAATTAACTCATGCAATGGGTAGAGTCGGTCAACCAAATGAAGTTGCTTCAGTTATTGCATTTTTAGCTAGTGATAACGCTAGTTTCATTACTGGAGCATGCATTCCGATCGATGGTGGAAAGCATGCAATGTGTCCTCGCTAAACTTTAAATTTGTACACATGTACTTAAAAAGTGTTGTTCAAAATAAATTTTTTCTAAATTTAAATTTTTTTGTAAACCACTTTGATTTTTTATTCATTTATTCGTAAACGTAATTAATATAATAATTTCAATTGAATGTAAAATGAAAATTAATGTTTCAAACGTCAATAAAAATTTTAATATCAATTTCTAAAATTTATGTTTTTTAATTCAAGTCTTTTCGTAATTTGTTATTTTATATTTGTCTCAAAATTGTACTGATCAGGGGGATATAAAATACATGTTAAATGAAAAAGTTCAAAAAATTAAATGTAACCCAAATGTATTTAAAATTTTTCTCATTTTTTGCATTTATATTTTTGCAGAATGTCTTTAGAGGGACGTGTTACAATAATCACTGGAGCTAGCTCCGGAATTGGTGCTGAAACTGCAAAATTTTTGGTTAAAAAAGGTGCAAATATAATACTTGTTGGTCGAAATAAAGACAATTTGAAACAAGTAACGAAAGAATGTTTAGCTTTAAATAATGGAAAAGCAAACTATATTGTTGCTGATGTTACCAAAGAATCCGATGTGGAAAAAATCATTCAATACACTCTGGATTTATACAATAAAATTGATGTTTTGATTAATAATGCCGGTATTTTGGAAACGGGATCAATTGAAAACACCAGTCTAGAACAATATGATAGAGTTATGAATACGAATGTTCGTTCCATTTATCATTTAACTATGCTAGCTGTTCCACATCTTGTGAAAACTGGCGGTGTTATAGTGAATGTTTCAAGCGTTAATGGTATTCGTTCATTTCCAGGCGTTTTAGCGTATTGTGTTTCGAAGGCAGCCGTCGATCAATTTACTCGTTGCATTGCTTTGGAACTAGCACCGAAAGGTGTTAGAGTAAATTCAGTTAATCCGGGTGTAATTGTTACTGAAATACATAAAAAAGCTGGAATGATTGAAGAAGCATATCAGAAATTTTTGGAAAGATCGAAATCAACGCATGCTCTTGGTCGTAGCGGTTCTGTCGAAGAAGTTGCTAGTACAATAGCATTTTTAGTATCATCAGAATCATCATTTGTAACAGGAGCAAGTATTCCAGTTGATGGAGGTCGTCATGCTATGACAGATCCTTCGAATATTTAATTAAAAATAATATATTTGATTATTATTTTTTTCATCGTTTTATAAATTAGAAAAATCTCAGCTATTTATATGTATTAATTTGTTATCAATTTTCCTAGAATTTTATAGCATTATTTTTCAGAAAATTTGCATTTAAATTTTATCACTAAATAAAAAATATATTATGTTGATACTAAGACACATTTACTGTATTTTATTTCTAAAAATAAAATCATAAAAATTAAAATCATATTTATTACAGATCCGCATACATACATGAATCTGAAATCCATAAATGGAAATTTTATATTTCATAAAAATAAATATAATTCTTTTACGTTACATAGGATTGAGAACATTTAAATTATGAATATTTTTCCAAATTCTTAATATAGTGCGTATTATATATTTTTAATTTTTTTAATCTTATTTTGTTTGCAGAATTCGATTTATAATTTATAAGCTTATTATGAAACAAAGAGATATTTTGAATAAAGTAAAACATTGTAAAATTGTAAAACTCAATAAAACTTTTCAAATGAAATTTTATCTTTTATTTTATAAAGGCAAAGGTAAAGGAAAGGTATGCATTATCAGACAATAAAAATTGGTTTCTGTTTATTTAATGTAGTGTATGTACGTGTTATGATTATGTACGAGTATGTAAAAAGTTTTACTTATTTTTATTACCTTTTACTTCTATAGAATATACAATATATGTACCTATATGTACACGAACTATTGATTTCTAATATAATAGTAAATTTCTAAATTAATATGTACATAATATGTATATATTGTTAGAGATAGTTACGTGAATTGTTAATAATTTTGGAATTTTTGAAATATGTAGGTATCCCATAAATGAAATTGCTGAAACTAAAAATTTTATTTAATTTTTCTTTATTTTGCATACTTTTGAATGTATTGAAGGAATGTATTGTAATTTAACGAACATTTAATTCGAATTCTCTATCTGATTATGAAGCTACATTATTATAGATGATTTATGTACAAGTTATTTTATTATTGGTTTACAAAATGAATATTTGGAAAAATATGTGCAAATATGGAAAGTACCTAATCGTATTTTATTGAAATTTGCATTTTATGCATTTGTATGGTTAATATAGTTCAATTAAATGAATAATTTATTACTTTACAGTTTACACAAATATAATAAAATTTATTGTACACATTTATATGTTTTAGTGATTTCACAAAAATTAATTGAGATGGAATAAAGTAAGCTAACTGCATCATCAGGGTAATATTAAAATTTTGACTTTTCAAATAAATGTTTGAAATATTTACAAAAATTACAGTTTAGTTCTTCTTGCATATAATCTCACAAATTTTCAAAAATATTGCACAAACGAAAATGAAAATTTCTTGCTAAATATCAATTTTATAAAATTTAACCAAATAATAAATTTGAAATAATTTATTATTCATCGTAGTGTGGGAATTATATTTGAAAAATAAAATATTTTATGTTTAATTTGGAAAAAAAAAATTCTTTTATTTTCATAGATTAACATACACTGTAAATTTATACTTTGAAATACTGAATAAACTAAAACGTTTTACAAACTGATTCATTTTCCTTTATCAATTTTTTGTATAAAAGTAACTGACACTTGACAGAAAAGTTCGTTTTTTATTTTTATTTTTTAAATTGTTTTTGTCAGTATTTTCACAAGTATGCATTTTAGTGATGTGTACAACAATAAATTGAAATTTATTTCTTATCTATGTTTATTTTATTTTAATTATAATACTTAAAAGATATTACATTGGATAATTGTATTGATATGACTTTGATAACAATTAAATGAAAAGCAAAAAAAAACAAATAAAATAAAAAATAAAAAAATAAATAAAAATAAAAATAGAAAAGTTCAATTTTAATTAATAATACGTTAAAAATTTGATAACAATTTGATAGATATACCAGTTCACTGTAAGATTTCTGTTAAAAAACATATTATTTTAGAAATTTTATTTTAATATTCATCGCTTATTTCTTTATGTTACGACAAAATAAAGTTTAATTTAATGTTAACGCATATAAATATGCGAAGTACCAGAATAATGTAGTATGAAAATTAAATTTAATAGAAAAAAAAAAAAATAACAATCGTATGTGTATTTTTTATTGAAATAATAAAAGTTGAAAAAGATAAAATAAAATTGGTTTTTTTTTTTGTGATCATGCATAATAACGATAGTGATGAGGATGATTTTCGAAATGAACAAATTCTATATGAAAATTATAGAAGGTAAACGAATTTGTAATATAGAAAATATGTAATAAAACAAAAATGAAACGTATAATTAAAACAAAAATAAATAAATAAAAATAAAATAAAAAACAAAATCATTTTTATATTATTTTATTTTTTAGAAAAAAAACAGAAGAATTACCATTATGGGATTCATTTGAGGATTGTCCACCACAAAATATTTCAGTATCTGATTTAAATAACAATAAATTTTCAACTTTTATGAAATGTTTTAAATGTATTATATATTTGTTTGTATTTTTTGTGATACTTATTGGTTGTGTTATATCAAAAACCACATTTCTTCTATTAGTGTCACATTTAAAATCGAATGTAATCAAATATTGTGATGTACGATGTAAGTTTTTGTTTGTTTCAAATTATGTACATAATATAAATAGTTTAATAATTATTTTACAATTTTTTTTTTTTTTTTTTTTTTTTTTTTTAAATGTCTAACGTATTAGTTCCAGATAAACAATTTTATGCTGTAGTACCTGATGTAGAACGATTATTTTGTGTATGGGCAATTATAATTGCATTTTCGATACCAGAATTAATGTTGTTCTTTCGTTCATTAAGAAAATGTATATTTAAAAAGAATGAAATACCAACTTTAATTGGATTTATAACGGTAATTTACATGTGATAAAAAAAAAAAATACAATTATACAAGTTTTATTTGTTTGCGTATACTTACTTTTATTTCTTCGATTTCGAAGTGCTATATTTATTATATGAACATTATTATATGTAGTTTGATTATTGGTTTTTTTTTTTTTTTTTCATTTTTAAAATTTTTAAAAATTTTCATTCAGGTATTAGTAATGGAATCATTACATGTAGTTGGCTTATCCATATTAATATTTCATGTACTTCCGGAATTCAGTTTTTTACAGAATTTAATGTTGATTAGTTGCCTAGGATTTATTCCCGTACTTTTAGGTATGCACATATGTACATATATTAAACATCCTATATATTACTGTTGTTATTTATAAGTAATTTCAATTTATAGAGAATTAAAAATTATTTTATGAGTAATTTTTTATTTATTTTATTTTTATCTAGAAACAATATTAACTTTTAATAAACCATTAAAATCAATTAGTAATATAATATGTGGTATTGCATGTTGTTTTATTCAATTAAGTGGATTCATTATTTGGCCAATCGTTATCGGTAAACCAAAATTAATTATGTTTACAGCATTAGCACTTATTTTTATATCATTCAGATGGTGGGAAAATTATATATCTGGATTTATTTCATTTAGTAAGAGAAAAAAGAATAATTATCAATTAAATTATTAATAATTTATTTTAATTAATTTAATTTTATATACATATACAAGGATAATATTATTATAATGTAAATGAAATTTTATATTATGTTACAGTATCTCTTACACACTTTCGTAAAAGATTAACAGAATCCAAATATTATATATATTTATTGGTTGCTCCAATAAAAATAATTTTATTCATGTTGATGACATTTTTATTTGATGGTCGTAATATTGTGTATTATTTTAATAATTTCATTAGTATTTGGCATGAGTATCAGATCATCATAAAAGAGGTAATAAATTATAAAATTACAATTATAAAATAATTTAAATTTCTTTTTTATACAGGATCCAGGAATATATTCGGATGATGAGAAAAATGATTCTCAAAATATTACTAAAATAGCATATTCATCGCCATGGATACAAATAGGAATATTATTAACGCAAATATTATCATCGTATTTTAGTTATATTTTTGCGGTATTTGCATGTCAAATAAAAATTCAAAAATTCAGTTTTTCCGGTTCTTTATCGATTGTGACTTTAGTTTCTCTTATTTTTACGATTACATTAACTGGATATAGACAAATTAATGGCTGTACATATAATGGATACGATTATTTATCGATTAATGAAATTTCCATTCATAATTTAATTGATTTTATTGGAAATAATTTTGGTTGGATTTGGATATTATGGTGGTTATCACAGATATGGATAACTCGGCACATTTGGTCACCGAAAAATGATAAAAATGCTTTAACAGATCAATTATTTGTTATACCATGGTACAGTAGTCTCATAGTAGATCAATGTATAATGATGAATCGAAGACGTTTAGATCAAGAGGATATTACAATTGAAATTGTATAATGAAGAATACATATTTTTTTAATTATTTCAAATTAATTTTTTTTTCTTTCACTTTTCATATTTTGATATTTGTTTTTTCTTAAAGGCAACTAATTTCATAGATCCAGAATTTGTAGAAAATAATTCTCCTAAATCAAGCTTGGACATTAAGCCGAATGACAGAATACCTCAGCTTATAGTCTGCGCTACTATGTGGCATGAAAGTGAAGACGAAATGATGGAATTCTTAAAATCAATTTTAAGACTTGACGAGGATCAATGCGCTAGAAGAATGGTTAGAAAATATATTTTGAATGATAAAAATAATGATGACGACAATAATAATAAAAATAAAAAAAATAATATTAATAATAGTACTAATAATGATTATTACAAACTGGAGTGTGAGTATACCGTTAACAGGTATAGTTTTATTGTTTTAAAAAAGCTTTGATCATAATTCATTTCATATAGGTCATATTTTCTTTGATGATGCCTTTATTGTGAAGTGTATAGATCCAGATAATTGTGAGAATAAAAATAATTGTATAGATCCCAGTGATCCTCCAATCAATAGTTATGTCGAAACTTTATTACGGTTAGTGGAGGAGGCTGCATATAAAATTTATAACGTCAGAATACATATTAAGGCTCCAGAAAAATTAGAAACACCATATGGCGGTCGATTGATATGGACTCTTCCCGGTGGAAATAAATTAATAGCTCATTTGAAAAACATCAATAAAATTCGAAACAAGAAACGCTGGTCACAAGTGATGTATATGTACTATTTACTTGGATATAAAGTGATGGAAATGGATGCTACACCTGAGAGGAAAAAAGTAATTGCCCAAAATATGTTTATACTTGCATTGGATGGTGACATAGATTTTCAGCCGAGGGCAGTTCAACTGCTGATTAGTAGAATGAAAATAAATCCACTTTTGGGTGCAGCTTGCGGTCGAATTCATCCAATGGGAAAAGGGCCGATGGTTTGGTTTCAAATTTTTGAATATGCAATCGGACACTGGCTACAAAAAGCTACTGAACATGTTATTGGATGTGTTTTATGTAGTCCAGGATGTTTTTCACTTTTCAGGGGATTGGCTTTAATCAAAAATGGTGTAATTAAGAAGTACACAACTATTCCCACAAAAGCTCATCACTACATTCAGTACGATCAGGGAGAAGACAGATGGCTGTGTACTTTATTACTAAAACAAAAATACAGAGTTGAATATGTAGCTGCATCAGATGCATACACTCATGCACCAGAAGGATTCTTTGAATTTTATAAACAGCGACGTAGATGGATACCATCAACTATGGCAAATATATTTGATTTATTGGGTGATGCAAGGAATGTTGTGAAGGATAATAACAGTTTATCGATGCTTTATATTGCCTATCAAATACTGTTAATGATTGGAAATATTCTTGGACCTGGAACTATTTTTTTAATGATGGTTGGAGCTTTAGTGACTGTTTTCGATATTGGAATATGGAAATCATTTTTGTGGAATTTTTTTCCCGTTCTATTATTCATGTTAGTATGCTATTTTTGCGAGCAAGATTTTCAAGTAAGTTTTGAACCAAATTAATAATATACTTCATTGTAAATAAAATACTCGTCCAATGAATAATTTATTCAATTAATTCATCCATTGATGATATTTATAGCTTACAATTGCATTTATACTGAGCGCTATATATTCGCTTGTTATGATGGCAGTATTCATTGGAATCATACTTCAAATTAAGGAGGATGGACCCTTTTCACCATCTTCTATATTTTTCTTTGTGGTCACTTTACAGATGGTAATAACAGGTAGGCATTCATTATTTATAGAAAATTTCTTATAATGTGGTAATATTTAATTGTCTACTAATATTAATTGTCTATTTAATATTACAAATTTTGTTTATTCAACACTTATACAGCATTTCTTCATCCTCAAGAGTTTACTGATTTATTTTGTGGAATAATATATTTCATTACGATACCTTCAATGTATTTGTTTTTAATGATATTCGCAATATTCAATATGAATGATAAATCATGGGGTACAAGAGAAAATGCAACACCACAAATTCAAGTATAGAATATCCAGAAGAATTATTAATGAATTTGAATTTTGAATTTTATGATTTTTATTATTTTTCGGTTGAAATTTCAGAGTGAATCAAATGAACCAAAAAATAAGAAACCAAGTAAATATGATAAGCTATTTGGACGATTTAAATCTAATAATGATGAAAATGGTACAATTGATTTTGGAATATCAGGATTATTTCGTTGTGTATTTTGTTCACATCCGAAATCGAATGAAACCGAAATTCAATTGATGTTGATATCAAAAAATTTATCAGATCTGAATAAAAAATTGAGTTTATTAGAATTGTAAGAGATCGTATAGTTTGTTTCTTTTTTTATCTTTTTTTTTTAAATAAGAATTTGATTTTTTTTTTCTAAGTTGACTTTGTTATTGTTATACGGTTTCATTATAGAAAAACTACCGGACAATCATCTGATTCGAATAGTACTTTTACGAGAGAGGAAAAGAAAAAAGAAAAAGTAAATTAATAAAAAATGAAAAACAATTATTTTGTATTATAAACGTTAATAACAATTTTCAATTGAATTTAATAATATAATCTAATATATTTTCCAAATATAGAAAAGAAAAAATGTTAAACAACATCCACCAGGTTGGTCATGTAATAAATTATTGAGAAATAGTACTCTTGCTGCTTTATTACCAGATGAAGAAATATTTTGGGAAAAATTTATTGAAAAATATTTGAAACCATTAGATCAGATTAAAGAAGTATCAGACGATGATATTAATGAAAATTTACGAAAATTTAAAAATAATTCAGTATTTGCATTCGTTTTATTGAATTCATTATTTGTATTAACAGTATTTTTATTACAAATGAAAAAGGATACATTAAATATAAAATGGCCATTTAATGTAAATGATACAATTGAATTTGATGAAACAACACTTGAAGTTAAAATATATAGAAAATATATGATTTTAGATCCGATTGGATCGACATTTATTGGATTATTTGGTATTGTGTTGATTATTCAATTTTTAGCTATGATCGTTCATCGTTTCGGTACAATATGTCAGATATTGGCAACGACCAGTCTTAATTGGAATTTCATAAATATGGTAAATATTTATATATAAGTTTTGAATTTTATATTTAAATTAAATTTAAATTTATTCACATACATATGTATATATATATATATTTAAATAGAGTAAATACAGTGAAGAAATTGATGGACAAAAAGGATCATGGATAGAAGTTGCAAAAGCATTACAAAAACCAAAGGCAATCGATGAAGAATATTTAGATGATAATGTTGATGATAATGTTGAAGATACAAGAAGACAACGTACAAAAAGCATTATTGATATTGCACATTGGCGTAAAGCAAAAAGAATTGAAGAACTGGATTGGAGTAATTTAGAAAATAATTTCAAACGAAGATTTTTAACAGGTATTCATGTAACTCGTAAATTATTATTTTTAAATTGATTGAATTTTTTGTTTTTTTTTTTTTTTATTTAAATTTTTTAAAAAATGAAAATTAATTTTAAATTTATATATTATAGTGAAAGAATTGAAAATCGATAATAAACCAATGAATCGTAAATCAATGAAATTATTGGATGAAAAAAGGAGATCAGTTCTAATAAAAAATAAAGCATTTAACAATAGCGGTTATATTTCAGATAATAATTAATAAATAATTTTTAATTATAATCGTAATGTAATATGAAATTAATTTATAAAATTGTATATGTAGTTAAAAAACAAAAAAAAAACAAAGTATTAAATTAGTATTTGAAAATAAATAAATAAAAAATTATATCATATTTTTTAAGAAAATATAAACGAAAAATTTTATTTCACTTAGAATATTGTCTCATATAAAAGCTACAATGAAAAATTTATATTACCTAAACTTGCCTAAACCTAAACAAATATGTATAAGCTATATTCTATGAAATATTTACACAAATAAAATCATACCACATAATACTGCATTTATAATACTTTACCATCCAATACCAAATAATTCTGGTTATATAAAGAAAGTCAGAAAGCTTTAGAATTTGTTGTTTTAATGGAAGAAAATTTTTTTCTAATTAAAAAAGTTATAATAAAATGTAGATTTTCGATATAATAATTTTTCAATTTATCAAAAACTTTTTCAAAATATGTCATGTCATATACAGAAGTTGGTAAGTATTTAGTTATTTCTGTATTTATGTAACATTAAAATATATTATAAGAAGTATGTAATTTACATTAAATTTTTTTTTTTTTTTGTTGCCATAATAAGATTTGTCCAATTGAAATTCGACAAATATTATATTTAAATAAATAAATTTTAATAATACCTACTTTCATTTTGAATTCAATAGAATTGCGTCATTATTTTATATTCAATATGCTTAAATAATATACTTACATACTATGTTCATAAATAAATGTTCATAATAAATGAAACGATAACCTGAAAATAGTTCGAAATAATATGTACACACTTACATAAATGTACTATACATGTTACTTACATGTTTGTCCTAAATTTTAGAATGCAAATATTTTTTCTCCAATTTTTATTTATATAATATACATATTTATCTGTAGATGTAGTAAAATAAAATATGTAACATATGTACATATGTTATAATGTACGATTCTATACTATACAAATTGCATTTACTTGTAAATCAGAAAAAAAAAAATTAAACAACTAAACATATCAATCATATTTACATATGTATGTACATACGATTAGATAGATATAAGTATAATAAAAATTTTTTGTTTTGAAAATACCCATGTGTGATATAGGTTTTATACAAGTGTATTTATGTGTCAGCATGCATATATGTATGCATGTAAATAAAATGTTCGTTCGTCACATTATATTATTGAGCATATAAAACAGAATATATGTACATACATATATACAAACATACATATATGAGAACGTTTATGTACATTATAAAAATCAATTGATAACAGTATAATTAATATTATGATATCCTTATCTATAAAAGATGACGCTTTTTTTTTTTGTATTTTTATTTTTTGTTTTGGTTTTTGTTATTGTTCATTATTTTTTGTGTTTTTAAGATTCATTACATGTAGTTAATCGTACGTAAAACGTCGGTTAAACATCATGCAATAGCTATTATAGCCAGCCAGTTCATATTTGATAACTGATTCATTTGGAACTTAATTTTAGTTTTTGAAAATTTTAAAATTATATATTTTAATATACATAGTTATATATAGTACAATATTTGTATATATTTTTTATTATTAATATTAATCTGATACATTAATAAAATCGGTATATAATATTATATAGTGATATGATCGGTAAAATTAATATCATAAACGATCTATTATAAATTCATACTTAAACGTGTAATATAATTATTTTTAATTTGTTAAATTTTGTACATAAAATTATATAAAAATTGCACATAGCAATAATGACTTTATTAAATAGTTTAAAGTTAACAAATTGTGTATTAAAACAAATACGTTATTTGCCATTAATTAAGAATAGAAATTTTCATCAATTCACATCAAGAAATTTATGTTCAGTGAAACCATATAAAAATATTCTAAAAAATTCATATGCATCAACAGCAAGTTCTAGATCTAATAATGTAAGTTTATTATATAATACAATACTCTCAATATACTCAATATACTATATACATACTCTCGTACGAATATATTTAATATTATATGAACATAAATAACATACATATGTATATATACGTTAATACGTATGTATATGTAATGTATGCGAAATTTTTTATTTATAATATAATATTAAAAGACATAAACAAAACTAATAACAGAATATTAATATTATAAATTCGTATGTATTCATTTATATGAAAATGAATCTAATTAATTTTATTCATTATTGTTATTAATTATTTTCAAAGTTCAATTTATTATCAATAAATTATATTAATATACAGTTTAAATTGATTTGTTTTTTCTTCTTATTTTTATTGAATGAATGAATTTATTTTTTTTATATATTTTTTTTTCAAAGACCTTGTAAAAATTTACAATAAAAATATTTTACATTAACATATTTTTTAAATAAACGATATTACATATGTGCACATATACTACTTATATAATTAGAGTTAATGATGTGATGATGTTATCAATCCTGTCAATTCTCAAATCATTTGCGATTCTATTTGTGTATGTTGTTTCTTTTTCCCTTTTTTTTTTTGTTTTGTTTTTCTCTTGTAGTTAGTCAACATATTGATATTTTCTTGATTTATCAAGAATTTAATAAAGTGTTTTCCGTTTTTGTGTTATGCTTATTATGAAGTCGCAATAATAAATTTGAACTTTGAACAAAATACTGAATGATGTATGTACATTTTGTATATAAAGTACGAATTTAATATTACATATACATGCAAACATAATATACATTTGTACGTATAAATTATGTATTTCATACAAAAATATCTGTACATAATGTAATATCCATATAATGTATGTATAACCATGTACTATGTATAACATTTTCGCGAATTTTTACATTTTGATAGCCAAACTACATACATACATGTACGCTTTAAATTTAATTCTTATAAAAAAATAAATAAAAACAGATTAAATAATGTATTATATAATAAAAGTTTTTTTTTTTTATTATTACATAATATTATTTTTCGAATAAAAATTCAAAATTATTTATATGTTATGAAATATAAATGTTCTCTAATCTTCAAATTTATTCAGACTTCAGACTATGTATATAATATATTTGTATGTGTAAGAACGTCATGTGTGTAACAACAAATTGTTAAGTGTGATAATATGTATCAGACTATATATGTCCATAAATTACATATTATGTGTCTATTTCTATTATAATATGAACAGTATAACTATATTTATAACAATTTCTATTTTTATTGATATACATACATGTATAGTATACATATGTATAATATGAATTTGGATTTGAATTGAATTACAAAAAAGGATATAAATATATTTAAAATATGATATATTCATTGTATGTATATGAATAATGAATGTATTTATGTTGAGTTTATATAACTAATATATGCATCACATAGTACAATAAAAATAACAATGTCTATAGCAACGCTTCCTTTTAAATTGATTTTTTTTTTATTCATAAATTTGGAACAAAAAAAAACAAAAAAATTTTTTTCTTTTTCAATTTAACTGTTAACAAAACTTTTATAAAATATGTAGGTTAAAATGGGATTAAAGGATTATAAGGGACTTTGAGTAGATTTATGCTTTTCATTTTTTAAACACACACACAAAAGAAAAAAAAAAAATAATGAATTTTCCAAAACGATGCCCAAACATAAATGTATATGTATGTATAATATACATACTTGGCTATATACATATGGTGTATAAGTACTAAGTAGATATAAATGATAATGCGAAATTTGCAAATATTTTTGCTTTTATTTTTCAAATGAATACATTCATTTATTCGTATTTATATATACGTAGATTAGATATGTATATGTATATAGATTATTGTTATGCGCTGTAAATTTTTTGTATATTATAAATAATTTGTATAAATATGTATTTGCATTAGTTTATGTAAAAATGTATAAGTACCTATATACATATAAGTAATATGCATTTCCGTCAGTAAATTAAATATTCAATGTTAAATTATTTTTATAAATATTTTTTGTATATACTGTACGTACATATATACGAGTATATGTACACACACACATATATATATAATGTTTGTATGTATATTTGTCTTTATGCCAAGTATATAATGTATAAATATATTTTATCAGCCTATAGGCATGATGAGTAAAAATATAGCAGTGAATTTGTTATCTTGGAATTAATTTTATCTGATATTCATTGTATAGTTTAATCTTTAATTACATTGAATTATTTTTCCTAGATCGATTAAGTTATTAATTTAATGTTTAAAATTTCATATAGACATGTTTTTTTTTTTAATTCTATTTTTATTTGTAAATTTTTCAAAAAATATACATGTATAGACGTACTATATAGCACATTTATATTATTGTAGATTACTTTTATCTAGTAATATTTGGTTTTATCTACTATATAAGCACATACAAAAATATGATTTTCAAATAATGTATACATTATTTAGGAAAAATAAAATTCTTCGTTACGATATGCAGTATATATAATGCTGATGACGAATTAGCAAACGTTAAATTTGTTTACATGTCATTCATATACATATGTATGTATTTATTGAAAAAGATAAAATAATTATCTATTCAGCAGAAATGAAGATAACTATAATTAGTTTTATTTTATTCAACTGATATTATATTTTTTATATACAATATTATATATTCGTATGCATTATGTAAAATATCTATATATATATATTTATGTGAACATGTATATATGTACATTTTGTTTGTAATTAAATTTATTTGTAATAATTTTGTATAAGATTTTCAAACAATAAAAATTCTGTAAATCATTTATTTTCAGTATATCGTTGTAAAATTTTATTTGAAGTATTACGTATTTTTTATTTTACTTATAGGCAACCGCCCACGAAAGAAGAGACCGAAGAAAGGCATCATTCACCGAAAGAGGACAATTAAAATATGCTAGACGTTTAGTTATAAAACTTGGTAGTGCAGTAATTACGAGAGAAGATAGTAAAGGTTTAGCTTTGGGTCGTTTAGCATCTATAGTAGAACAAGTATGTATATAGTACTACATTTAAATGTATATTTGAAATTAAAATTTTTGTTTGATTTAATTATTCTCGAAATTTGTATATATATATGTACATATATGACTATAATGAAATTGTTAATTTGAATAATAATTTTAATTAGGTAGCAGAATGTCATTTAGAAGGACGCGAATGTATAATGGTAACAAGTGGTGCTGTCGCTTTTGGTACACAAAAATTAACACAAGAACTTTTAATGTCTCTATCGATGAGAGAAACACTCGCCCCTAAGGATCATACTAGAGAAGTATTTTCTTATATAATCATTCGCATTATTGAATTTTATTTATCATGATGATTAAAAAATGTAATTAAAAAAAATTTTTTTTCTACAGGAAGCAGGTATGCTTCTCGAACCAAGAGCAGCAGCTGCTGTTGGGCAATCTGGTTTAATGTCATTGTATGATGCGATGTTCGCACAGTATGGAGTTAAAATTGCTCAAGTAAATTGAGTAGTAAGTTGTTAATCATAATTTTTATATTCATTTCTATAATTCAAGGTTCTTGTTACAAAACCTGATTTTTACAATGAAGAAACCAGAAAGAATCTTTTTTGTACTCTTTCGGAATTGATCAGTCTTAATATTGTTCCGATTATTAATACAAATGATGCTGTTTCCCCACCGATGTTTATTGTTGACGAAGAGGTTTCAGCAACTGGCTCCAAAAAAGTATTGAAATCTTTCACATAAATATGAGATTTTATTTTATTTTTATCGTTTTTTATGGTTAATTGTGTAGGGCATTAGCATAAAGGATAACGATAGTTTAGCTGCTATGTTGGCCGCTGAAATTCAAGCTGATTTATTAATTTTAATGTCAGATGTTGATGGTATTTATAATAAACCACCTTGGGAGGATGGAGCAAGGTTAATGCATACGTATACATCGAATGATAGACGAACAATAGAATTTGGTAAAAAGTCAAAGGTATGTATGTACATTATGTGATTTAAATGAAATTGTGTAAATGATGACTAATTTGGTTTTAAATAGGTTGGAACAGGAGGTATGGACTCCAAAGTAAGCGCAGCTACATGGGCTCTAGATAGAGGCGTCAGTGTTGTTATTTGTAATGGAATGCAAGAGAAAGCAATAAAAACAATAATTGCAGGTCGAAAAATTGGAACATTCTTTACTGAAATAGCAGACAGTACAGCTACACCGACTGAAATATTAGCAGAAGATGGTAATTATTAATTATTAATCAAATGTAGTAGATGTTTAATATAAATTATAAAAATTTGTGTTTAATAGCTCGTACCGGTAGCAGATTACTTCAGGCGTTGTCACCAGAAGAAAGAGCAGCAGCTGTACATAATTTAGCCGATCTTTTATTATCTAAAGAGTCTTATATTTTAGAAGCAAATCAAAGAGATTTGAATGAAGCACAAAAAAGTGGATTAGCTAAGCCTCTACTTTCACGTTTATCTCTAACACCTTCGAAACTAAAAAGTCTATCAGTAGGATTAAAACAAATTGCTGATTCTAGTCATAAGGTACGTCAAAGATATTTTTCACAATATATAAGTACAAATAAAAGTAAAATAAAAAATAATATAAAAATGTGTAACTAAAGAAAATTACAAGAAAAAGGGGTGCTTAATCGGGAAATCCGTTACTGTTCAAGATGATTAAAAGTATATTATATATATTTATATAAATAAATTTTTTGTAGAATGTTGGTCGTGTTTTACGACGTACAAGGTTAGCTGAAGGCTTAGAACTAAAACAAGTCACTGTACCAATTGGTGTTCTATTAGTAATATTCGAATCCCGTCCAGATTCATTGCCCCAAGTTGCTTCACTAGCGATGGCATCTGCTAATGGTCTTCTTTTGAAAGGAGGAAAAGAAGCGGCTCACAGTAATCGAGCACTTATGGAATTAGTCAAGGAATCACTCACACCGTTTGGTGTTGAAAAAGCTGTATCACTTGTAAGTATACTCTCAGTTAATTTATTGATTTTAAAATTCATAGTTTTGCTGTTGCCACAGGTGTCCACAAGAGAAGAAATTAGTGATCTTTTATCAATGGAGGATCATATTGATTTAATAATTCCAAGAGGTTCATCTGAACTTGTTCGAAGCATCCAGCAACAGTCTTTGCACATACCCGTTTTGGGTCATGCGGAAGGTGTATGCCATGTATTTGTCGATAAAGATGCTGATCTAAATAAGGCATTGAAAATTGTTCGAGATGCTAAGTGTGATTATCCTGCAGGTAAAATATTTTCAATTATTTCGAGATTAAAATACTCATACTGTTTCTAAATTGATATTTAATAAATTTTGTATAGCTTGCAACGCTATGGAAACGTTACTTATTCATGAAGATCTATTGAATGGGGAATTTTTCAATGATGTTTGTAACATGTTAAAGAAGGAGGGCGTTAAATTATATTCAGGACCAAAATTAAATCAACAGTTAACTTTTGGTCCACCACCAGCTAAATCATTGAAACATGAATACGGTTCATTAGAATGCTGTATAGAATTAGTTAAAAACTTGGACGAAGCTGTTGATCATATTCATACTTTCGGTAGTGGACATACTGACGTAATTGTAACAGAAAATGGTAAATTTGAATAAATAAAATGTTATGTTTTCGTTCAAATTATTTCTAAAATTGATGTATTTATAAAATTGTAGAAGATGCTGCTAAAAAATTCCAAGGACAAGTGGACAGTGCATGTGTCTTTCATAATGCAAGTTCAAGATTTGCTGATGGTTTTAGATTTGGTTTAGGTGCAGAAGTAGGAATATCAACATCTAGAATTCATGCTAGAGGACCTGTAGGTGTTGAAGGATTATTAACAACAAAATGGATACTAAATGGTAGAGATCATGCTGCATCGGATTTTACAGAAACTGGTGGCCGTACATGGTTACACGAAACCTTGCCTTTAGAATAAATTATATAGAAAATATTAATAATAAGAGTCGAAAAGTTGCAATAGTCAAAATTACTTATAAATTTTTTATTTTATTATTAACTATGTATGTATGTATCTATTTATATATATAATGTTGAATAAAATTTTTATTTTTTTTTTGTTATGTGTGAGAAATTTCTTTTCATAATTTGAATTTTGAATGGACATTGAATTTTCCTCAAATTCAAATTCGAACATACATAGCTGGTTAAACGAAATAATTTTTGAATTTGTATTTGTAAGCTTTAAATAAATGTCATTTTTATGATACTATACATAAATGTAATGTGTATTAGGTTTTAGGTATTAGTGATTAGTTGCATTTCGTGTTATTTAGAATTTTTGAATGACATTTTTATTGTTATAAAATAATTACTTTATATTTCATTATGAAAATAATTATTTTATTATTATGTTTTATTGTATTTGTAAATTCTATTGATCAAGATAATACTAAACTTACAGAAAATCTTAATCATAAATTTCAAATTTCAATATTATTGGATAAATTTCCGTCACTTGTAAGTTATTACATTGTTGATGTTTTTTTCTGAATAAAATTTTATTTTACTACAATGTGCATATACATACATATGTATTTTTTTATTGTTAGGTAGCAGTTTCAATAAATAAAATTTTTCATTGCCCTGGAGTTTTAATTGATCCAATATATGTGATAACTTCAGCACAATGTTTTTTACACAATAATGATGGAGATAACGAAGAGTATTTGAAACAAAATATTATAGAAATAAATTGTGGTGGTAGTGACAATGGAGGGAAGACTGATTTTCATGTCCGAAATATATCTAAAATTTGTGTACATCATGAATTTGATATACCAAAACCAAAACGAAATGAACCTTATAGTACTATGAACGACATTGCAATTATTAAGGTCCATTTTTAATATAAAATTGAATTTTTAATTTTTCTTTTCTTTTTTAATTTAAAAATTTGATTCTGTTAAAATTAATAAATAAAAAATATAATAATATTGAAAGATAAATTAAATATTATGTAAAATAAAATAAATTTTCAAGTAATTTATTTGAATGCATATATGTATTTGAACAGCTAATGGAACCTGTGAAAATTAATAGTAAATGCTCTCCGACCAGTATACAAAAAAGTGGTGGTACTAAGAGTTGTAATATAATTGGTTTTAAAAGTACGAATCAATCTCAGGTATTTTATTTATTCATTTACCTTTAACTTTTGAATGAGTTAAATCAATATAAGTATTACAATACATTGTTTCTGTATCATTTATGTAATATAATTTTTCAGTATTTAAAATTTTATTATAATGCAGCAGAAAAAAAGAATATTCTTGATTGCAATAAATACTTGTTAGTTACACCAACAAAATATACATGTATCATAATTGATAAATACGTAAATAATAATGAAACAAAGGTGAAATTATTAACATTTTATCACAGTATGAATGATGGAAATTATTTGACAGTTTTTGTTTTTTTTTTTTTTAATTGCAGTATCATCATTATTGTCCATTATACTGTGATGATAAAATAGAAGGTGTTGCATCTTATTTCAAAACTAAACAAGATGTAAGAGTAATTGCAATAACAAGAGTATCAAAATATCGTTCATGGATTAAATCATTTAAAAACAATGACAAAATGAAATTGTGCAAAAATATTGGTTCACAAAAACATCTTAATGAAATCGTTTTGATTTTTTTAATATTAAAATATTTTTTTGTATATATGTATGTATTTAAGTATGTAGTATACGGCTGTATTCAAATGAAATTTTCATTATACTACACTATAATTACGTGTAAATTAATTTAAAATTTTTATTCACAATCCTTTCCAACAGACTAAATCTTTCGTAAATTTTGAAAAAATTATTCAAAAATATTAAATATTTTGTGAAATTATTTAAATTTTTATTTTATGATAAGAAAAATTTAGGTTTATTTATATTTTACATGTAATATGGTATTTAGTCTGTATTTTAAAATACAAAATATAAAATATATTTCATTTCATTATTTCATTTTGTCAATATTTTAAATTGATTTTGAAATTACACATAACATACGAATTTTAAAATTAAAAAAAATTTAATTTGTGTTGAAAAATAAATTTTATATTTAAAATAAAATATTTAGTTTTATTTACATATATATATTACACAATAATAGCTGCTTTCGATTTAGCAATTCCAAGTAATTGCGAGTACAAAAATGTGTCTACGATAAATTGTTACAAAGAATATAAAGCTAAAGCCAATAGAAATAACATTCGACGGTTAAATTCAAATAATGTCTGTATGTTTGATACATGTTGTAATCGTAATATATACGAGTATTTCACAATTTCACTGTCTGCTATTACCAGCATATTGCCATATTGCTTCTACAAGTATACAAGTATTTATGTTCATATGTACATACATATATGTTGTTTTATATGGTACGAACTACGAGGTATGTATCATATATCAATATCAATATATCAATATGTATATCAATAATGATCATGAAAATTGTATGACGCGTACCAGACTATCTAATGCTAAAGGCTAAAGTCTAGTAACAGACAACAAAAATGTTGATTGGTTTAGTGTATTCATTTACTCATATTGTTTTTCGTCTTTAATCATCCTTAAGAAATATTATTTACAGGCACAAGTAATTAACAATGTGCTATGAATTGCAATGATAAAATTCATTTCCTCTATAAGAAGGATCTTTTCTTTTATTTTGTTTTTTTTATACCTAGCAATTTTTTTAAATAACACAGGTATGGCATGAAATG
This sequence comes from Villa cingulata, assembly GCA_951394055.1. Taxonomy (NCBI): domain Eukaryota; kingdom Metazoa; phylum Arthropoda; class Insecta; order Diptera; family Bombyliidae; genus Villa; species Villa cingulata. The sequence continues at coordinate 28,187,784 of OX596021.1, read as the reverse complement.
ATTCACTTATTCAAATATTGTTTGATCTTCGTATATACCTACTGAAATTTTAATGATAAAAATATTCGATTATTAAAACATCTGCCTTATCATGATATTCGAAGACGAAACGTTTCGTATCGTCTTGTTAAAAACGCGATCATGATATTCGAAACGTTCCAATTTCAAACGATTTTCATCGACTACTCAGTCGATAGCATTTTGTTCATCGTTTACATATAAATTTATTTTTTTTTTTGGTTTTTAATAGAATTTTTTTTATTTAAAGCATATTACTAATATTTGTGAATATTAATATTAAATTAATTTTTTTAAAAAAATGGAAATTATTATTAAAAATGATATTTCAAAACATCAACAAAATAATAGAAATGACATCGAACCCTTTTTTCTTACAACAAAATTGGAAATTGTATGAATTAAACATTAAAGTTTCGTTTTTATAAGGGATTTATATTGTACCATTATGTACCACTTAATATTCGAAACGATGAAGGTTCATACTTCATAATAGCAATTTTATACCGTATCGTTTCGTTTCATCGTTTCATCGTTTCATCGTCTTCGAATATCATGATAAGGCGGCATGTCATGTTTATGTCCTTTCATTCTAAATTACCTAGCAGACAGTTTTTTTTTTTCAAAACTATCCTCATGATATATTTATATATATTCGAATATAAAATTTAAATAACGTTATCTAACGTTAACTATTTATACTAGTTTCCTACAAAATTAATTTCAATCTTATTTTGAACCTTTAAAACAGCAAAAAATCAAAACGACGGTTAAATTTTGAACATATTTTTTCTTTGAAAAATAATTTTAAAAATATTAATTTAATTGACGATATTTTGAAAGAATATTATAATTTATTTATTTATTTATATTCATATCAAAATATTGTTTTGGAGAAAAAATTAAAGTTATCCTTGAATTTCAATTATTTGTGACAAAAAAGTGAATAGTGAATAGTGTGACATTTTATGAAATAAAATAATAAAAAAGTGTTATATTGAAAGAATTATTGTGTTTTTTAAACTTATGAACTACAAGGATAAGTGGAGTAAGTAAAAAAAAGTATTAAAATAATTTCACTTTTATAAATTTCATTTTAGTATTTAAGTAATTAGTTTAAATATTGCTTTTTACATAGTGCCACACCATTTTCTTACACCTCTTCTTTTGAAAACTTTTGTTTCCTACACTTTTTTCTATTATTAACATTATATAGGTAATTTGAGTTTATTAAATTTTGGAAAAAAAAATAAAAGTAACTATGTCTTGGAAAAGAACAAAGTGTATTATTCTCACTTGCCAAGCAATATGTGCTAAATTTCCTAAGAGAAGATTTTTTAGTTTTCCAAAACAAAACACTGATAAATATGAGAAATGGCTTGCTAACGTAATATTTTTGGCGAAAACAATTCGGCAAAGAAAAAAACCATATATTTGTGAAATTCATTTTGAGCGCACTTGTTTTGGAAAGAAATTCTTGAAAAGAGACGCAATTCCTACTTTGTTTATAAAAAATGCAAAAAAAATGATCGCAAGAACACAACAATGCGATCAGGACTTATGGACGAACTGAAGAAGATAATAACGAGGACTTGAATATTGAAGATTTGAACAGAATATCTCGTTGGCTTCCATTACAGAACAGGGGCAATGAAAATGAGATTGAATTATTTTGTTCAAATTGTGAAAAAAATGCAAAGCAAATTCGATTTTATTTAAAAAAAATAAATAACTTGCAAAAGAAAATTTGTCAGTTGCAAAAGAGAAAAAAATTTACTCTTAATAGAAGCAGATACTTCCATCTTCTTTGATCAGATGCGTCATCAGATACGTCTTTGATACCATCAATGGTAAATATATAGAATAAATTGGAATGGTATGCATGCATAGCATTGATCAATAAAAATACGATAATACATAATACGTATATGTTTGTTGTCTGTTACAAGATTTGGTTTGATCTCAAACAAAAAAGCTCTTTTGTCTGCTACTAGATTGTCTGCTATAAGAAATAAAAGCGTTGTAATTTTAATTCAACAACTGTGTATCTTTATTCTAGTTTATTTATGCTTACAGCAACAGCTACTCATGAAAAATTGTTCAAGTAGCTGCACGTCGGTTAAGTAGTGACACCTCGTAAGTGCAGTTTTTCGAAAAACCATTTTGTATTTTTAAATTCAATTAAAATTGGAAAATACATAATTTAAAATTATTAAAATAAATATATTTCCACTTATTATGTTTTTAAATTCATTATAGCTTTTTAATTTTTTTTTGAAAAGTCATTAAAATTGTAGCAATAATTAAGTTTTCTCCTTCTCCTGAAAAAAATAAATATTTTTGTTAGTTACGAGGTGTCACTACTTAATCGACGTTTAGCTAGATGCAAGTAGCTACGAATAATTTTTGTGTCGTTCGTTATTTATAACAATTTATCCTAGACACATTTTTGTACTCGCAAGTATTTGGAGTTGCCAATTATTTTTATTTATGTGTATATTGATACATTACCTTTGAAATATTTTAATTTAATGTCAATAAAATGTAATAAATTGTGATTTGTTTATTCTTACTAATATTTGTTTTTGGAATGTCAATTAATTAGATATTGACAATAATTTAGATATTTTTTTTTTTAACTCTTTTCATATGAGGATTTTACATTATGAAATCAGAAATTTTCTTCTCTTTTATAAATGTAATTTTATTATCATTTAAAATCGTTTTATGTGACAATAATATCATTTCGTATAATATTTACCAAGGAATAAATGCAAAACCTAGAGATTTTCCATCCATAGTAAATTTTTTAAATTTTCAAATTTTTAAAAATTATTGAAACGTTGTTGAACATTATAAATGAAAAAGTATTTAACTATAAATAGGTTCAAATTCGAATGAAGGGATCTCACATATGTGGTGGAACACTGATTTCTTCAAAGCATGTTCTAACAGCAGGTCATTGTGTTCCTAATCGTCATATTTTTGAAAAAGGTTTATATTATATTATTTGTGGTAATATAAATAATGAATATTCGGTCATTAATCGAAATGGTCAGAAAAGAATGGTTACTGATGTCTGTGTACATCATAAATATTTTTTTCGAAAATATTTTTTTTATGATAAAGTTAAAAATGACATAGCAGTTCTAGAGGTGAGAATTAATATAATTATACGATGTATTGAATGCATAAAAATAGTTAAATTTGGCGAATAAATTTTTTTAATTGTATCATCCTAAAATTCATTTCAGTTAGATTCACCTGTACAGATTACAAGAGAATGTAACATATCTGAATGGGCAAAAATCGAAAGTCCTATTGGTACCAAATGTAATATGACAGGGTGGGGTGGTTCTGAAGAGGTGAGTACTTTTCATCATTATGAATAAATATTATACACACATTAAGTATATCCTCGTAAGCATCTTTATGTTTTATTTTTTAAATGTAATATTACATGTTTTAAGTTTTTTTTTTTATTTTGTCCAGATGACACCAAGAGGAAATTTAAATTATAAAGACTTGGAGATCAGACACCCATTCGAATGTGCTAAATTAAAATTTTTAAATTGGAAATTATTAATTTGTATTAAAGATAAAAGTGGTACTGGAGCATCTGCCATTCAAGTATGAATATTCATTCATGAACAATAATTTACTGAAAAATATAATTTACATATTTTTTTTATGATTTCAAAATTGTATTTATGAAAGGGAGATAGCGGTGGTCCAATATACTGTAAAGGAAAAGTTGAAGGTGTCATTTCTAGATCCCGAAAACCATATTTTACAATAGCAACAAAAGTTCCAAAATACGATAAATGGATACGAAATATTGTAGAGAAACGTGATAAAAGAAAATGTTCTTCACTTGCAATGAAACACAATCATTTATTATATGTGAAAGTTTTAATATTAATCGCCTTAATATCATTGGAATATTTCAAATACAAATTGATTTAAATCTTATTTATGTAATGACAAGTTAATTCTAAATTTCAAAATGAAAAATATCTGACATGAAATGTTAAAAATAAATTTTGATTTTATCATACAATTTAATGAATTTTGAATATTTATAAAATTTTATTATAGCAGATTGATAGAATATCCAATCAAATCAAATATCATTAAGCATTCAGTAAAGTTGAAAGTCGAAGTCCGAGTTGAAGTCACTGCATTGAATGTAGAATCGGTATTACTTGTTTTTTTTTTCTTTTTTTTAATTTAAAATTTTTTATTTTATTGTCACAAATGAAATTATTTTATTCATATTAATTAATCCATATGATCATATGATAATTTTTTTTATGTGTGATGTAGCACAGATATAACATACATATGTACATGGCTAATTTTAAAATTGGCGACAGACAGTTTGAAGATAAAGAACGAGTTATAACTCAATAGCATTCCTTTAATTATTCAAACTTTTTTGACGATTTAAAAGTAGCGAATTTCTTGTGAATAATTATGAAAAATCTTGGATCAAAAGTATGTATTTTAATCAAAAAAGATATAAAAAGAATAAAGTCCGTTGGCGATATACATAATCGCTTGAAGAAATTAGACCAAACTGACATCTTGATAAAAATTCTAAATTTTTTCGAAGTTTCAAGCCGTAAATTCAAATGATTTTTATTAATTAGTTCCATAAGTAAAAGATTGACATTTCATTCACTAATTTAGAAAATATTATAATTTTATAGATTTTAAACTAAATTTACAAAACTGTTGGCGACATACATCCTTCAAAATCAATATGGATTTTTATTAAGAATTTTTGATTTTTCAAAAATTTTTTAAGAAAAATTGCAAAAAAAGAACGCAAAAAAAATAAAACGATGAATATTACTTTATAATTAAAAATAAATATTTTGAAATATCTGTTTTTTTTTTTCTTAGATTCGACGGAAAAAATTGAAATCTAAAAAATTACATATTGGTTGACCTTTTATTAGAATTAACCAAATATGAATTTATATATTGTTTGTGATATTGGAAGTAAATAAATGCAGAATAAGGATATATAGATTACTGAAAAAACCGTATACAATAATAAACTTTAGTTTTAGAATAATATTTGTATGAATGTATATGTACATATTTTGAGATGTTTCTTGTACATTAATCACGTACATCGTAAAGTCTACAAATTGTTACTCAGCAAATGTTTGAATATTATATGTATGAGTATGTGTATACGAATAATAAAATCTTTATTGTAATTAAAAGTTGAAAATAAAAACATGATTAAAATATTAAAGACAGAACATTTTAGAAGTACATATACGTAAACTTTTCTCTTTTGTGGACAAAACGTGATCAAATTTTATTTCATTCATTACACACTGTATTATCACTTGTTTTTAGATGAGTTCGAAAAACGTGAAAAATGATTTTACTATACATACTCGTACAATATTGTTCAATGAAAGGTTGTAATGTATACAAATGTATCAAGGTTTTATTGGTTTTATACCATATGCTTTACTACATTTTTATTGTAGTAAATTGATAAATTTGCTATGGTTATGGTTTTACGGTAGATATCTACGTTGTATTACATATATATGAAAATTTTGGATAATGAGTAAATGTGGTACTATAGGTAATGTAGATATACATATACATACATATGTATATAGTTTATTGTGAAAAAAATTTCCTTTTTTTAATAAATAATTAATTTGTTTTTAAAATTAAATTATAATTGGAATTTTGTTCTTTGATTAATTATAATCTAATTATTTAAATAAAATTTATGTAAGTATAATAAAAATTTTGTTTAAAATTTAAATTTATCAATTATGTACCTACATAATAACATTTTCTACATATGAATATTTTTTGTCTAAATTTAAAGTAGAAAAATAAGTTAAAAAGAACTATAATATGAAATTTATACCTTCGTTTTTTTTTTTTCTTTTTATTTTTTTATTTTGTTAAATTTAATTTGATTTTTATAAAAATTTATTTTAATAAAAATGAAAATTTAATTTAATACATCATTACCAATGGCTATGTATGTATTTTTGTATATGTAATATACTCAGTTATTATGTAATAGACACAAGAAGAAAGTAAAATCATCACAATAACACAGTACATACATAAATGTTTATTATTTTATTTTAAGTATAGAAGCTTAAGAGTGAGAAAGTTGAAATCTCTTAATATTAAATTGTCAAAGAATGTAAATAAAACATAATGTTTGTATTTTGAATTCATTAATTTTGGTCGTGATTAGAATAATAAGAAAAGCACGCAATATACGAGTACACATATATTATTTATATGAAAGAATACTTATCAAATAAGAAAAAAAGGAAATAACAAATTGTTTTTTTTTTTTTTTTTTTTTTTTTTTAAAGTTAATTTAAATTTTAGATTTAATTATGAAATTAATTAAATATATACTACGTTTACAAATTAATTTACCTACCTTAAAGGAAGTAATTTAAAGAATGGAATCATGATCAAATAATAACAAATTTTATTTAGAAATGTAGATTTTTGTTTTTAATAATTTTTTGTTTCAATTATTTTAAATTTTATTTGTTTTATTTTGTGTTTATATCTGTTAAAATTTTGTTTTTCTTGTAAACATTTTTATAGGAAATTTGAATAATTGTATGTGATAATTTAAAAATACAAATTTTCATTTACATTTTTATCATATAATACTTAATTTGATGTGTTTATATTGACATTATACATTATTGTTATTGATATACATAGATACATATATACTTATATACATAATCATATATGAATTTGACGTGCTTTTTTACTATTATGTATTTTATAAAGTATTCTAATATTTTCATCAATTTTCATGTTATACAAACATAAATATTTGTCCAGATGTATATGTACATATGCAATATTTGCTCGTCGTAGATTTTTTATAGAAAAGATGAATTGTACATTGTACTCGTATACATTTATAACGTATAGTGTAGTGTGTACACATTTTTTTTATGCAAAATTTACATATTCAATAAATTCTATTACCTACATAAATAGTAAAGTACTTATATGTACAAATTTATGTGTATGTCATAATATGAAATTTAAATATAAATAAAAGTATATGAAAATTCTCTATTTATGTGAAAATATAGAGCTGATAATATGTTTTTTTTTGTCCCGCTAAATCTATGAATAAAAATAATGTTAGGTGCATGTTATGTATGTATATATATGTATGTATGTATAGAAGATATATTTATATATGTTTGATAATATTTATGATTGTGATTGATAATGTACATATTTTATATATAAATTTTATTTGTTAAACACTTACATATAACCTATATTATTCATATTATATACGTATACATCATAAAATTATAATCTTTATTACACATGCATGAAAAACTTATGTATGTCAATGTAATATTATTCTAGTTATAGTTATACATACATACATATATTTGAACATAACATTTACATACGTATAAAAATTCTACCAGACTGTGAAATTAATTTTATGAACCATTGATTTTTCATTTTTATTTTCATACCATTACGTGCATATGTATAAATAAAACGATATGTACGTACATAAATATTGATTTTGCCTGAAATGATAACAGTATACGATAAAACTATGATGAAAAACTTTATTTCGAAAATTATTTAAAAATAAATTTATTGATTTTGTTTGCTTGAATTAATAAATTATTGTTTTCCTAGTTTCTATTTACTTACAGAATTTCCTAATTTTTCCTGATGTATTTTTTATATCATTTAAGGGCATAACTCTCCAAATATGTATTAAAACATTTATTTTATCATTTACCATAAATTGATTATACATACATATTTCTGTTCTTTAGATGGGAAAATATCAAACAAAATATTAAAAGACATTCCAGAAATTTTTTTTTTTATTCAATTCACAAAAACTCATTTAAGCCAGGAAGAAGAAAAACCCTTATTATTTTTTTCATTTCTGAAATTGTAAAAATACTTCAGCAACAAATAATTACGAAAGTTATGTTTATATGAAATGTATGTAATTAAAAAAAAATGTTTTTTTTTTGTTTTTTATTTTTATTTTTTTTATGTGACATTAATTTATTTATTTGTACAAAATGAAAACATTTAATTAGGTACATTTTTCATTTAAATATAAATGCCCGGTCATAAAATAAAAATTATTATACAAATTAAATATAATAAAAATTTATTTTCATGAAGAAAATTTTTGTTATGTGTGTACAGGAGCAATAAAATTTAACATTAAAAGTGAAAAAAAAAATATATAATAATAATAATTGAAAATAAGTATATGTATAGTCATATAAATTCATATAGAATAGTTATAGTTCTATATACAAGCCGCATTTATATTGTAACTGTAAGTAAGGGTAATTTATATAAGTATGTACATTCCAGTGCATTGTATTTCCCTTTGAAAATTGAAATGTTATATTTATACGAATATAATTTAATATACAAACATAATTTAGATATAAATATTTACCTTAATTTTATACGTATATAATACACGTATATATACGTATACGTATATAATATAATTGTGGGATGGAAACATTTATTATATATACATTCGAATACACATACACATTACACATACATATATTTTACGTAAACATACCGTATATGTATTGCAATTAATAAAAATTATGACTTATTAAATAATGTTTTATTATGTACATAAAATGTAAGTTCGATTTATGTATGTATACAATTGGTTGGTTACAATATTGGATAAAATTATTGAACAAAATGAAGTAAATGCAATTAATTATGAATAATAATTGAATTCGGTTTATAGAAATGTACTGAAATGTTAATCGAATTGAAAAATTAAATGTCATACACGACGAATTTTAAATTTATAGACTTTCAAAAATATATTTATAAATTCATTTTTGAGAGTATAGGATTCGATTTTGAAAAATTTCGAAAACAACAACAACGATTTTACACACAAAAATTTTAAAAAATGCTTTAGTATAACTTTTAGGTGCTAATAAAAATGGATTTTGAATATTTTGATGAAAAAAAAAAAATGTAATTTTATTTTGTTAATAAAAATGGAAATATAACAAAGATTTTTATACTTTTATTTTTTTGTAAACACTTCAGAAAAGTCCAAATTTGGAATAGAAGTCAAAGTTGAACGATATTTCAAAAAAAAAAACCCTCTCCTCTTTTAAGAACTGTAACTAAATTTCAGGACCTAAAATCAAAAATGGGCTCAATTCAAGGACCACAATATCCTGAAGGCTACCTATGTATATATATTCAAAATTTCAAGAAATTTGTCAATCAGTGTTTGCTGTACGTGATGCATTTGGAAGCCGAAAAATCGCAATTTTGACAACTTTGACACCTTGTAAAAATGAAACAAGGACATTTTTAAAACAAGTGATACATTCAAGGACCACAATTCTTATCAAAGTATCTAAGTATGTTTCAAATTTCATTGAAATCGGTTAAGTAACTTCGGAAATATGTGGTGCAAAAGATAGCAGATATCTCGAATCCCATTCTTAAGTAATTTTTTATATTTGTTTGTGAATATGTGTACATTATATAGATATAAAATATTTTATATTTATGTACCGTATAAAGGTTTAATTATGAAATAAACAAAAATTTGTACCCAAATGCATATTCACAAACAAATATAAAAAATTTAATTTTATAGTTTTAATTTTTACTACTGTATATTTAATAATCAAGAAAATTATATAACTCATTATTATATTTATCTTTCTGAAATGAAATCTTAAAATTCTAATGTAATTAATATTATTTTCTATAAATAAACGAATACAAACTAATTCTCAAATGTATAAAGTGTTAAGTATATTATATATGTAAATAAAAATAATATTTATTCTCAAATCTCAATACATAAATATGTATTTGTTAATTTCCTAACTGATCATAAATGAATTTTACTTCAAGTTGTTGTCTTATTTGAAATACACTTCAACAATATAATATAATACAATAAAATACATTACATAACTTAAAATGTTTAACTAACATACTATTAATGATTTTATGAAATTTATATTTATTTATATTTCTATATAGTACTCGTATGTATGCACTTATATTTAATATTACTTAAGTATACTGGACAATATTTTATGTATACATAAATATTTGAGATGTTCATTATTGCATAACAATTTATAAATGTATACATATTCATCATAATCCTTAAAATAAATTGTTTTTACTTTTCTGCGTTGTTATTGTTATTATGCATATATACAATATGTATGTATTTTCAGTCATTTATTGTGTTATATCTGTGCATAAGAATTAATAGTTAATAAAGTTAAAGTTAAAGATAAAAGTTTGAAGTTTTATAATTACACATGATGTACATATACTATGTTATATATATATGTAGATATATATATATATATATATTTATGTACAACAACATGTACATATATAAATAAAGTAATATACGTATGTTTGTTAGTTTGTATTTACGATAATATACAAGTATGTACAATCTACATACATAACCGTATATTTATATTATATGGACGTTTATCGAAAACTTTAACAAGACAATTTCATTTTAACAAGGATTGTTTGTTATTCTTGTTGTTATTGTATTTTATTTTATATGTATGTATGAATTTAGGTTAGGTGTCTTCACTTCGTATAATGTATAATGTATATGTGCATTGCATATAAATTTTTATACTGGTTGTATACATATATATATATAGATACACATAACAATATCATCTTACAAGTAACATTGTTATACGAAATGAATTTTATCATACACACAATAAATCAATTTTAATGAAAATTATACAAAAGCATTTTGTATATATATATACATATTTGTTGTAGTATTTTATTTATATATCTATATATGCATGTATGTATTTTGTTAGATATTATTAAACTGTTGAAAAATGAAATTCACACTTACCAAACTCTATATACATACTGTACTCGTTTATATTTTTATGTTTGTTTTTTTTTGTTTTTTTTCTCAATTATTTTTATGAAAATAGTGTTTAGAAAGTTTTAAAATTTTCGATGCAATTTTAAATCTGAAATAACATACACAAGCGAACTTTCAAAATTACTCATATATAGATATTATTCGTTTAAGTACATATACATATATATGTTACCTACAATATTCATTTTTCTTATATAAGTAAGTTATTTTAATTATAAAGTTTTGTTAAGTTTAAAAATTATAAGACGAAAAAAAATTACAGAAAAAAGTAAAAATAAAATACAATTTGAACAATTTCTAATTAGAAATAAAATCTAAAAATAAGAGAACTTGAGAACTCTTTAGAAAAAGTTTGAAGTATATATACGTACATACAATACGTATTCAGATACAATATTATTATAACATCTACTAAATTATATGTACGTATTTAAAAATTATTTAAAATTTTAATAATTTTTGATATTAAATTCAATTGTCATATCTACATGTACATTTATATATTATATCAGTATGAGTATGCATATGGTAATGACATGAGTAAATATAAATTATTGAATTTAAAATTATAAATATTAGAAAATTGTATAAATTTCCATTTAAATATACATGTATATAGCAGTTTAATATAGTAATTTAAAATTTATAAAATTTTCTAATTAACAGTAGAACCACGTAGAACCGTAGAACGAATTCTAGAAAAATTTAAAGTACATATTTTAGATATTTCATATTCTTATCAGTTTAAATAATATTTTTTTGTAGTAAAATGTTTGTAATAAAAATATTTTTTTTTTCTATTTATTTGTATATATGAACGAAATCGAATATTACGTACAATAAATAGACAGAACTATCATAGACATATAGCCAATGTTTTGGATGTTAAAGAACTTAAAAAAAAAATTCATATGCAAATTTATTCAGATTTATCTACAAAATATTTTTTGTTATGAAAATAAAAAACATATGAGTGCTTTAGGTAAGTATAGATCGGTATGTAATATAATGTTTGTATGTATGTGTATATGGAATGGACATTATTATATTTTTAAACCTTATATACCTCATAACCCCATAATATAACATTCAAAGGTTATTCCTAACTGACGATAAAGTTTACCATTAAACAAATCGTTATCTATCATATAAAAGATCCTTTAATACAAAAAAAAAATATATTTTCATATAATACTCTATATATGATATAGTATTCTTAAGTTGACAAGAAGGATAAAATGATTTTCATTATTATTAAAAAAAAAACGGATTTTTTTCTTTCCAACTTTTTTTTCTAGTATTAAAATCTAAAAAGATCTATGACGCAATACGATATATTTTCAAAACATTCATGAAATGAATACATTAAAGATTTATTTTAAAATCCTATTTTTATATAAAAATCAAATATCAATATCTACCTTATGTACACATACGTGCATAGCGTATATTACACTTACAATATGTGTATTATATGTCTGACAAAAATAAAAAAGTTAATGTAAAGAGTTCTTTACAAGGAGGCACTTGTTTGTTTGTTTGTTTGGTTTTTTTCTTTTTTTTTTCGTTTTACTTTGGTTAATATTTAACATGTGACAAAAAAGAGATGGTAAAAAAAAAATCTAACATACTCGAAATTTTATATTGGCGACATAGAAAATTTAAAGTTATATATCTAACTACAGAATTTTGTTTTTCGTTCGTCATTATATTACCTACATACATACATACATATCGTACAAGTATAGAAAGGTAAACAAAAAAGTAAAAAAAAATTCCAATTTTGATGTGATCAAACATATTCAAAGGATTATAATGTACAGCGATAATAAATCTGCACAAAAGAGAGAACATTTTTCACAAAGAAAAATTCGATTATAGATTACATAAACAGAATTTGTTTTTTTTTTTTTTTTCACAAACACATCCATATTCAATATAAGTAAATCTATAAACCTTATATAACATCATGTATGCAATATTGATGATATCGAACTTCTGAAAATCATTGATAACTATGTACATATAACATTGCATAAATGTACATAAGAGCACATCAATATATACATATATGTACATATGTATGTACATCCTGTCAAATAACGTAAATCTCGATGAAACCACACATTAAAGTTGTTTCATCATCCCCATATTTTCTTTAAAAATGTAAAATTCTCGTATCATTTTTTTTAAATTCCAACCCACATATCTAAACTATCATTTCTAATTTAAACCTTGGTATAACTTTCCTTTTTTTTTGTTTGTCAGTTTATTTTTTTTTGAATTCCATTTAAAAATGAAAGGCTATTCAATTCAGTTGAATATTTTGAATTTTTGCAAACACAATAGCAGATACCACAATAAAATACTAGAATATGTATACCAAATACTTACAAATGTGTTATATAACCGATTGTGAAACTAACACTTATTTTATTATCCTTTCAAAGGCAATTATTTAACATATGTAATAAACGAACAATATACCATATAACTACGAATATTTTTAACGTATATATTCATTTCATACACACACATGTATTATATATGAACAGTTTAATTGTATGTAGGTATATACATATATATGTAGATGTGAATAAAATTGTTGAAATTTTTGTAAAAAATAAATCGATTTTTATATATGGTATATGTATTTATAGAAATAGATAGTTTATATAATTATTATATAGATTATACATTACTACTAACATAAATATCAATTCTATATTTGTTTGTTTATGTGTTTAAATTCATGTTCACAGAAATGTTTGAAAATATCAAATATCGAATACGCTGAAATTTACATATACACAAGTACATATATCTACGTTACAATACGTTATTATACTCTTCATAGGAAATTTAACTGTTTTGAATGAAATACTTTTTTAGATGTATTTGAATGTGTAGGAGGCACTCGTATATTTTTTTTTATTACATCATTTTTCAAAGTACATATGTAGTTTTATTTTTAATTCCTTGACGCTTTGAAAATAAACATTTGATTGAAAAAGAACCGAATATAAAATGTACTGATGATTGCTATGACAATAAAATACTATAAACTTTATGAAAAAATAAATGAATAAATGAACACAGAACAAAAGTATATAATAATATGTATGCGAGCCTTCCAGTGCACTGATAGTTGACAGTCATAGTGACAGCAACCTTAGCACTGGTATATTGCTTATAATTATTATTATTTAAATAAATGCATCACATTCATATCTCATTTCTATAGTAGAGATTACATTTTAAATTTTCTTTTCAACGATATTTTGTAATTTATTCAAAAACTTTATTTTCAAAATTATAATTATTACGTTGTTTTTTTATAATGACGATCAGTGCGTGTTTGATTAGTGAACAATCACTCATTTTACACTTCAATTTTATTCAAAAAGTTTTTTGAGAAAAAGAGGATTTTAATATTGTTATATGAAGTGCTAGAAACTATATTACCATTACACAAATATGAAGTATTTAAATATGAATGTACTTTTAAATACATAATGCACTTTTTACTTTTAACTTTTTAGAATGATTTTGTCAATAGTACGAGTATATATAAATTTAACACCTAAAAATGCTAATATCCATTACATTACATATTTCTATCTACATATAAATAGTAGATGTACTACGTACATTACATATGCAATGTATCAACTTGGTAATTTTAATTCAGAACACATACATTGTACATTTTATTGTTTTAAAAAGTATTATAAATTAGTAACAAAATATAAAACTTTTACAGTTGTAGTAAAATTTCTGTAGCAATATCCAAATTATCACTGTACATTATAATCCTTTGAATAAGTTTGATCACATCAAAATTGGGATTTTTTTTTACTTTTTTGTTTACCTTTCTATACTTGTACCCTTGTACGATATGTATGTATGTATATGTAGGTAATATAATGACGAACGAAAAACAAAATTCTGTAGTTAGATATATAACTTTAAATTTTCTATGTCGCCAATATAAAATTTCGAGTATGTTAGATTTTTTTTTTACCATCTCTTTTTCGTCACATGTTAAATATTAACCAAAGTAAAACGAAAAAAAAGAAAAAAACCAAACAAACAAACAAGTGCCTCCTTGTAAAGAACTCTTTACATTAACTTTTTTATTTTTGTCAGACATATAATACACATATTGTAAGTGTAATATACGCTATGCACGTATGTGTACATAAGGTAGATATTGATATTTGATTTTTATATAAAAATAGGATTTTAAAATAAATCTTTAATGTATTCATTTCATGAATGTTTTGAAAATATATCGTATTGCGTCATAGATCTTTTTAGATTTTAATACTAGAAAAAAAAGTTGGAAAGAAAAAAATCCGTTTTTTTTTTAATAATAATGAAAATCATTTTATCCTTCTTGTCAACTTAAGAATACTATATCATATATAGAGTATTATATGAAAATATATTTTTTTTTTGTATTAAAGGATCTTTTATATGATAGATAACGATTTGTTTAATGGTAAACTTTATCGTCAGTTAGGAATAACCTTTGAATGTTATATTATGGGGTTATGAGGTATATAAGGTTTAAAAATATAATAATGTCCATTCCATATACACATACATACAAACATTATATTACATACCGATCTATACTTACCTAAAGCACTCATATGTTTTTTATTTTCATAACAAAAAATATTTTGTAGATAAATCTGAATAAATTTGCATATGAATTTTTTTTTTAAGTTCTTTAACATCCAAAACATTGGCTATATGTCTATGATAGTTCTGTCTATTTATTGTACGTAATATTCGATTTCGTTCATATAATATACAAATAAATAGAAAAAAAAAATATTTTTATAACAAACATTTTACTACAAAAAAATATTCGCACCTGTTCCCAATTTCGTGCGAATTCAAATCGTAAGCGAAAATCAATTTCGTGCGAATTCAAAAAAGGTGTTCCAAATTTCGCACGAATTTATGCGAAACGAAATCGTTCGAAATTCAATTCGAAGTCAGCTGATTGACGTTTAAGGTAATAAATAGTTTTAAAATTGACTTATTTTACTTTGAAAATTTTATTATTTTGTTTAAAAATATTTAAATTTGTATTAATTGCAATCTAAAAGTTTAAATTTTAAATGGACTTTTGATTGAGATTTTGATTTGATTGATAGAGATTTGAATAAAGAAGCCTTTTTCATTGTGATGAACGAAATTATACCGTATATAAAAGAAGGTTCAATTCCTTTGGTTTTGCAAGTAGGTGCAACAATTCGTTTTCTTGCTGAAGGAGCATATCAAAGATCTGTTGGTAAAGATTATGATGTGAATTTAGCAAGAACAATGTTTTGTAACATCACACATATAAGTTAAATTGAAATAATCTCAAAGTGAAAGAGATAAATAAATTTTATTTTATTGTTAAATATAATTAAAATATAATTAATGATAATTATTATTTGTAATGAAATATACTTACATTTTGCCAATTTTATTTTTTTTCTTGTAACAACAAACTGTTTTTTTCCTTTTCTACCTAATATTATAATCACCGAAATTATTTCATTACTAACAACTAAAGCGATTTCAATTCGCATGTCAATTCGGTTGAAACGAAATTCGGAACACCTAATTTCGTTTTCGAATTTAATTTTCGCAAAATACGAAATCTGGAACAGGGCTGATTATTTAAACTGATAAGAATATGAAATATGTAAAATATGTACTTTAAATTTTTCTAGAATTCGTTCTACTGTTAATTAGAAAATTTTATAAATTTTAAATTACTATATTAAACTGCTATATACTCGTACATGTACATATATTTAAATGGAAATTTATACAATTTTCTAATATTTATTAAAATTATACAGGCAAAATTTTTTATTACCTATCATTTCTTCTTTTTTTTTAGTATCTAATTTAATTAGAATATTATATTGTGTGTATAATACAAATTAAAAATTTTAAGTACCTAATTACACTGGTAGTAGGTAAACTCATTCAGAATTGAAAAGTTAATTTTTATATCTTATTATATACACACGAAACATAAAAAATACTCGTAAACGTTATTTAGTTTCGTTTCGTTTCGAACATTAAGTAAAGCGCTTATTTGTTACTTTATGAATATTTATTGTATATACATGTATGTACATAATTTTACAATGGTATATACAGTACATATTTGAATTTTTTTGTATACACTTGTAACTTTCTTTTCATTTTATAAATTTAATTTATATTTTATATTCTAAAGATATTTTTTAAAGTTTTTTATTCAAAATTAAAGTTATGTAGTGATCGCGGTATCTGATAACATGTTTAGTTAATAATGAATAGCACTAATTTTTAATTTACCGAAAAATAATATTTTGGTGAATACTTTGCAATTAAAAAAATTTTTATGCATTTAACAATTAAAGAATACGTATGAGTTGTGTACGTATACATGTGTTGGTCTGTAATTTAAGTAAAGTTTAACATTAATATTATAATTGTCATTTCATGAATAAAAATTACTACATCATAATTTTCAGTCTCTATAGTATTTATTTCCACGCGTGTTATTATTATCCACGCACCGTATATAATTAACTAGGGAAAATTTAACAGAGTTGTATATATAATTTTTTTTAAAATATTTTAATTTTTATTTCGTAATCTTCTGTTCCCTTGTTGATTCTGTTCCATCCAGTTACAATAAAATCTTTAAAATTCTCTGTACATTTTTATATTTATAAATCTTAAATTTATTACAAATTTTTAAATTTTTTTTTACATACATATACATAGTATGTACGTGCACACGAGTATTATACGGGTATGTATATTGAATTATTATTTCTTTATCTCTCTAAAGAATTTTATTTTGGGATAAAAACCAAAATTTTTTTTTCGGTATTTCTAAATTGCAAATTTTTTAAATATACATACATACATATATATATGTATGTATATTATTTATCGATTCAGTAATTTCAAAATTTTCCGCATTGAAGAACAACATCAAATAAAAAAATTAAAATACAATTTCTATCATACTCTATATATTATATATTATTCAATGACTTTTATGAAGAATTTCAATTTTTTCTTTCTTTTACTTTTTTTTTTCAAGACAGATGTTATCTTCGGTTCTATACATATATGTATATATAAGTACATTTATAATGTATGAGAAATGCTTGAAAAGCAAAAAGCACAATAATACCAATATGAATAAAATATAAATGTTGAATGTTGAATATTGCAAATAGAGAACTCAATAAATAAATTATTGATTCTTAACATTCGAAATTTCTATTCTATTCTATTAAAAAATCATCATCAAAGTATATACATTGTTATATTTTTACAGATTAAAGTTTAAAAGTGCCAAGAAAGATGCTTAAAGGTGGTTTATCCCTTAGAAAAACAGTTTTAAGAGTATGAAAACTATACAAAATATTTTAAATAAGTATAAATACAAATAAATGTATAAAATTTTTTTTTTTTTTTTCAAAACGATAAGAAATAAAATAGAATATTACTGTTCGATTATTTTTTTAAGGTATAGAAAAAAATTTTTTTATATATTTTCTTTTAATCTCGAAAATAATTAAAAAGTTAGAAGAAATTTCGTTTTATCCAGGGATATATGAATATTCAGTTGAATAGAAAATTACAACAAAAATAAAAATGAGATTGAGAATTTTTATTCATTGAATGTAAAAATTTTTTTTAACATGTATATATTTATCATCCGAATGGCGGCACTGATGATGGTAACAAACCCAGCCCACCATTACTATACATAAATATGCTCAAGAAATAAATTAAATTTTGTTGCCACTCACTTAAATTATATATTTACTGGTAAGTTTTTGTATTTTTATTTTGGTTTAACACGTGTGTATTTTAATGAAAATTTTATTATAATATACATATAATAAGTATATAAGTATATACATATATGTATATACAAATTTATAGGATTTGAATTGTAATAAAAATGAAAATATTCAACGATAAAAAGATTATATTTACTCTCAAAAGATACGGCAATATTTAAAACATTTTTCTTTTACATCACATTACAGTGCGAATATGTTATAATGTATTATATACGTTTTGTATTTTGATAAATTTACGAGTAAATAACGTGCATAATTTATGTATATAGATGTGTTGTAGGTGTAACGTTTTACATCAATTATTCCATGCACCGATAAAACCGAATATTGTTTTTCTTTGCGTTTTTCGCTTTAATTTCTGTATTTTTTTTTTTTTTTGTTTTTGTTTACAGGCACTAACATTAAATAAGGGATCTTTTTTAACTAACTAGATTACTTATGTATGTACATATAAGATAAAAAAAAAATTACGAGTAAAAAATGAACGCATATTTATGGTATTTACATTGTTCTTTTACGATTACATTATTTTTACTGTATTACCATAGACTATAGTATTACGAGTATATATGTATATGTATGTATATTTTTCGTAGGTACTGGATCTGAACATTTATTTCCATGTTTACTGTAATAAACACATATCGAAGCATATGTGTACATTACACATCAAAAAAAAAAAAAAAATTAAATAAAAACTTTCATTTTTATTTGTTTCGTTTTCTTTTCAATGGATATCTATCTATTTTTTTTTTTTTTGGCATACCTTTAATAATCATGACATAAAAATATGTAAGTAAGTATATAGGTAATGTATGAAAAAATGAAACAGACTGTAAAAACATTTTTTTTTGTTTTGCTTTATATTTGTTTTTTGTGTGTTGTTAAATTAAATATTAAAATATCCTTTTGGTTGAGGTGACTTAGACAAATAATGTTGTATAATTTGTAGATTTCGATATACATAAGTATTTTTTCAGACACATATTTTTATTTATTTATGTAAATGTTGAAATAAAAGGTATGTATGTATAATATAACGTCCCAGCTGACCAAGTGAACTCATAGTGAATTCATTCTGAATTCATTTCAACCAAGTGATTCTTCACGTGAACGTTCACAGTGAATTCACAGTGAAGATATTTTATTTCAAAAATTTTTACGCTATGGCTGGTCACAGTGAATTCACTTAATGAATTCATTTTGAAATCACTTACTGAACGTTTAATGAAAACACGAAATGAATTCATATTGAATGCACTTTGTGAGGGTAAAATATCATTCACAATGTGAGTAATCAATGAATCCTGGCTCTAATTATTATATTCCTACTTTTCGATTTTTTTTTCATTGATTTAAATAAAAACTCTTTGATCACTTATTAATTAATCACTTCGTTATTTTTTATTTATTTTACTTTCTATTTTTAATAAACTAATATAACACAGAATTTAAAACACTTGCTTATTCCTTATTCTTAGATTCAAATAACTACATTTTATATCGCTTCAGTTTACAAATTAGTACATGAAAAAGAAATACAAAATTTCACTTTATGTTCACTAAGTGATTCCATAGTGTTAGGCTTTTTGAACCGCAACCATTTTACAAAGATAAAACGAATGAATTCGCCTAATCATAAAATTAAAATAAGTTTACATAAATTGTCATTCATCAAATGAATTTTATATGAATATAATTCATATTTCAATCACTTGGTGTATTCATAATGTACCCATATTTTTGAATAATTCACTTATTTTTCATTTCGTGTTTTCAAAATGAATAAGAAAGAAATTATTCAGTTCGTGAAGATTTTTGGCATTCACTATGAATTCACTGTGAACCTAGTTCACTGAATGGTCAGCTGGGAGATTTTACTTTTAGGTTTTTCACCTTTAGTTTTTATTTATGTCATTAATTCAAGAACCGTATAGAACTATACTGTCAAAGTGCAGCAATCATATAATGTATCTACATTAAGAAAAATAAATAAAATCCGTAGAGAAGATTGAAAAGGATATAAATAGAGCTAATGTAGCTGATATATTGTAAGTAATTTATGAACATTGAAAAAAAAATAAAAAAAAAATGTAGAATTATATTCTGCAACAGATAATAAATAAAACGTTTTATACGGACAGAAATTAAAATTATTTTTGAAATGCTATTTGATTTTTAATTCTTTTGATTGAGAATTGTATTCATGTTTTTATACTTAATTTGAATTGTATACTAAAGTATAAAGAATTATCTGAATCAGTATAATTATAATTATATACAGGTGAAGTATGAATTCATAAACTGGTTCACTTAAATTTAAATGTGTCATTTGAGATAACCATGGTTTTTCTCTGCAGTGTGTCAATAGTATTATATTACATTTGAAAATTTTCATATTTTTCTTTTTTCTGAACAGATTAAGTTTGTCTTATATTTACGTAAATGTCACTTGAAAAATTATATATTCAAAATTATGTTATTAATTAATGTAATTATCATTTTATAATATTCTTTAGACTAGACATTTTATGATATATGAATAGTAGAAAAAATTGGTAGTAATAAAATAAGGTATAATTTTACATTAAAAAAAAATAATTTTATATTATTTGGTCATACACAAACACAATGATGACAATAAAATGTGAAATTATAATAGTAATAAAATAAAAAAAAAATAATAAATTGACATTTTCTGTAATATTGTACGAAATTGTATACATATACTCAAGGTGAGGTGTCGGAATGCAATTATGTAAATTGTAAATTTTTAAAATAATTGAATGCGATTATTATAAATACACTTACAGTATGTATGTATGTATTATGTGATGCATTTATTTTTGTCTAAACTTAAAAGCATACATGGATATCTGTAATACTTTTATGAATAAAAGAATTTGTACTTTTTGCTTGATTATAATAATTAGTACACAGCTATAGTACACATACATACATAGTGTTCCTTAGATTATAATATACTCTTGTGCTTTAATTAAATAAAACATTTTATATTTAAACTGTGGAAATGAAAGTTTTTATGTTAAATTTTTATTGTTACAGATAAAGGATAACATGAATCTAAATGAGAAATGTAATTAAATCTGTACATATAATAAAAATGATACATATAATGAAATATAAATGTATTATCATTTAAAAATAAATGTTGGCACTTTAAATGCTTGTAAACGTATACAAGTACATATATAAATGTAAATACATTAATGTTTATTTAAACATTAAATAATATCCCCGTATAATATTAAATATAAATTTTTGTTGTTATATAGATAAGAAAAGCATAATATTTGTAAATATATTTTCATTCTTCAGAGTCAGAGTATAATTATCCAGTATAGGTACCTAAATATTTTTTATTTTCTTTTTTGATTTAAAATTATTTTCAGTATTTTTAATAAAACAAATAAAAATGAAATTAAATTATAAATGTAAACACAATTTATAAAATTATAAAATTATGTAGGTACCTATACTGGATAATTATACTCTGAAGAATGAAAATATATAATATAAAATATATAATACAGATTTGATTTAATAAAAACATTTCAAAATTTTAAATGTTTAAAAAAAAATTATCTTAATTTTCAAATTCAAATTAAGATAATTCAACAATTCAACAATGAAATTTTTATTTGATAATAAAGAATTTTTAATATAGATTTTATAAATTTTTATATCTACTTACTATTCTACCATATACAGTTATCTTAATCTTATTTAAAAAGGATTACCAGTATCACAATCCTAAATAACTACTTATATAACATAATTAATTATTTAAATCTGTGATATACAAGTAAGTATGTAGTACTTGTACTTCTATTCGAAATAAGAATGTTTCATGCATACACATTGAATTTAGGTATTTGAATAATCACAAAAATTCAAATAATATTTTACAATTTTATTATATTCTATAAGTACTTAGTATACGTAGTACATTAGTAGATATGATTACGGTAATCTTGCACTGTACCGGGTAGTGAGTGTACACGTGTATTATTCATTTAGGTTTAGGTATATTATTTATACTCGTATTTAAACTTTTTAATTTTATGAAAATTATTTTATTAGTTCAAATATTTTTGTGCACTTATTAGACCTACTTTATTTCTACATATACGTATAATAAGGGGATTCATTTCATTTTTCAGTTCACTATAATTTTTCAGATTTCAAGTTTCGCAGTTCTGTTGAAATGAACGATTATATAAAATTTTTTCGTAGTTTAATTTTCTTGTGGTTGTTTTTATTTCATCTGTTATGTTTATTTTCTAATATGTATTTTAATTTCTATGCCAATTTTTATTTGTAAGAAATATATAAACTACGAAATACAAAATTTAGAAAATGCGAAACATTTTACTTTCGCAGTTTTTCAAAACTTTCGTAGTTTGCAGGTAAATGTATGGAAATGAATTACGAAAACTGAAAAACTATGAAGATTACGAAGTTTACGACAAACTGTAATATGAAATGAATCCCCTTAATATTTTTTAAAAAGTTTTTCATTCTCCATTTTTTTTTTTTTTTTTGCAGAATCACATTCACATATGTATTTATCTGATGTTGGTGTATCAAATTTTTAATGCTTACAAAATAGCAGTAGATATTATACATTTTCCATGTACATGAAAGTGTTTTGTAGCTTGTAGTAGTTTATGTAAAAAAAATTCAATTTTTAAACTTCTTGAAAATTTTAATAAATACTCTACTCTACTATGTATTGGTAGTAATGTACGAGTACTCTATACTAAACTCATATAAAAACTTAAATATTGTTGTATGAAGAATAAATTGAAATTCCTTTGCAATAAATATTCAAACCAACCAGCCAACTGTTATACAATAAACCAATTGTATTTTCACATTAAGAAAATTTATTATGCACATACTTAATGTACTGTTTTTGTATGTATATAGTTTTTATTAAGTTAAAAAATTTCATATTATATTGTCCTTGATAATTCTTGTCTATAACCAAAACCATAATATTATAAACTTATAGATAGATGTTTGTATAAAACAAATGCATTTTTGTCTATTAAAAAGGAATGAATAAAAATTCCTTTCGAAGATTAAATCTGAAATTTTTAGATGATGTTACATAGTATGTATGTACTCGTATCTCTATAACTCTAACCACTCTAACCCATAATAAAAATTATAAAAACATATAAAATATTTATGATCTCAATTAAAATGTGGGATATTATACACTGCACAATATTAAATTCCATTCTATTTATATACTGAATACTATATTTTTACAAGTAGCTATATTATGGTACGAATAACAAAATGAAATTTAAACAGAATGAAAAGAATTATAAATATAAAAATATTTTGAGAAAAGTTGCATTCCTCGAAAAATTTCATTGAAAATTGAATATACATATTTTTTGATTTTCCTTATAAAGTTATAATAGAGAAAAATATTATTTTTGTAATACTAGTAATACTACAAAAATTAATATTTTTTTTTTTTTTTATTTTGTGGAAAAATATTTCATCACAATTAGTCATTACTGATATTTGAATTGCTTGAATTCCGAATAAATATCCGAATAAGTTTTTCATTGTTTTATAGAAAAATTTTATGTTAACTATACTTCCCATATATATACAGTCATTATCATAAAAATGTTGACACTTGATTTTTAGATTTTTTTATTGAATAAAAATTTATTGAACGTCTACATTTCTAACAGATAATACAAAATATGATTGACGAATTCTCCGAATCAACGCCAGAAAAAGTAAAATTGATTATCAGACTAAAGGGTGAAAATACAAAGTATTAATGTGACTACGTAAGTAAACTATTATTTCAAATAAAAATAATATTTTAAGACCATATTCAAAGTATATTTTCTTTGGGCATTGCTTTAACTAACCAAATTTTTTTGTTTAGATAGCAGATAAGACGCTACCTTGTAAATATTATTGCTAATTCAATAATAAGCCAAATTATTGCCTTTTTCTACATATGTATTCTTGAATTATTAAAAAATAGAAGAACAAAATATATGAAGAATCTTAGTTTTTGCAAAAAGATATATCCTTATCCTTATTTCAAATCAGTTATTATATTATCTGTTATTAGTTTTATCTTATTCACACTAATAGTTCATAAAAAATCCTTAAATTAAGTGTCAACATTATTTTGGCCGTGACCGTTATATTCAAAGCGTATACCACACAAAAGCACAAAAACAGAATAAAATATTTTCTATCAAAGAAAAAAAAAAAAAATAATAAAGAAAAAAATTAATAGAGATAAAAAAAATGTAAAGTGTAATACGAGAGTATATTTAAAATAAATAAAAATCTATTTTCGCCCTGATATGAACGTAGAGTAGAATTTTCGATTTCAGGATATGATATGAATATAACTGATATAACATAACCAAACATAACTAACCGAACATCATAACAAAGCATCAATATCTACATATATTCTATATCATCATCATCATCAATATCATCATTCTATAAATATGAATGCAAGCGATCATTTCGAAAATATGTATTTTTGAAATAATTCTTAATGAATACACAGGATATAAAAGCTTTAAAGAAATATTTATTTACTACACAACGATAAATGTGTATTATTGTATAAATATGCATAAAATGTATGTTATTGTTATTTTTCGCAATGTTGTGATATACAATAATATTCTCTTTTACTAAAATAATATACTCTTGTTGTATAAAATTATACAAGAGTATAAAATTTATTTATTAGATACACTGTAAATATGTACATATAAAAATTTCATATTTTTGTATATTTATGATAGTGAAAAAAAAATTCGTAAAAAAAGAACAAAATAATTCGTTTTGTTGATTTTCGTATGAAATAAAATACCCATCAATACGATATTTGTGTGTAATTTAAAATTTTTGATTTTTCAGAATTATATGATATGTACAGTGCGTTTCACTACAGAAAGCCTTCGATTTTATCTACAACCTTTTAGTTACAGTTAGAATTTTTTGCCTATATAAGGAGCAATCGAATCTCTAATTCGCAGTATAATTTTTTTGCTGTAAGTTTGCTGTAATTAATTTGTTTTTACAATATTAAAAGTGAAATGAGTTCATATTACAAGGTGCGGTTTGAAGCAGCATTTTTAGTTAGCCATCCTAAGAGACCGAAAATGACAGTAGCAGAAGCAGCTAAGTATCTGAAAAAATCAAGATTCTTCATTAGAATATGGATTCAACGTTACCTGGAAAATGGTTTTGTAGATGATGTGCATAAAAGGACAGGTCTCGATCGACAAAAAAGCGCAACGATAAGACAATAGAGAAGATATTTTTAGAAAATCCTTCAATATCGATTCGACAAGCACATGAAAAATTATCGAAAAAGGGTATAAACATCTCCACTTCAACTATTCAGCGATGTCTCAAAGAATTTCAAATGAAAAACTTGTCAACGATGCAAAAACCTTTATTGACAAGTTCCCATATGGAAAAAAGGTTACTATGGGCTCGAAAGAATATTAACCGAGATTGGAGTAATGTAGTCTTCACAGATGAGGCATCTTTTCTCGTTTCAAATCTTTTGAGACGTGCTTGGACGAAAAAAGGTGAACGGTACATAGAACGTACTGCAAAATACCCTGCAAAGGTACACGTTTATGGGGTCCTTTGTTTAAAGGGATTCGGTTATTTGATATGCTTCACGGGGATACTGGATGCGAAACGAATGACCAAAATATATAAAAATGGATTGTTACGATCAACAAATAACTGGTTTGGACACGAAAATCGAGATTGGATTCTTCAAGAAGACAATCACCCCAAACATAGGAGTCAACTTTGCACCCAGTGGAAATCTCAAATTGGGATCAATACTATGGATTGGTCTTCACAATCCCCAGATTGTAACCCTAGGGAAAATGTGTCGGCTTACATGAAGCAGAAATTGTAGTGGTTAGAAATAAAAAACACAAATCATTTAATTGGAGTGCTAAAAAGAATTTGGAAGAACCTTAGCGAGGAGTCGCCGAGAAATTAGTGGAAATTTGTGATGAAAGATGCCGCCATGTTATTGAAGCGAGTGGAGGCTGGACGAGCTATTGAATATAACGCGAATTAGAGTTTATATAGCTGATTAAAATAAAGTATATACCTAGTCAAAACAATCATTCGTTTTTTATTTTTTGCAGGCTTTTTGTAGTGAAACACACTGTATATATTGTATGAATTGTAGTATATGTCATGTACATATCTGAAATAAAAAGAAAATATAAATTTTTATATCCGAATATCTATAAATGATGTACATACGATACGTACAAAACCTTGAACACATAAGTAATATAGAATTTTTTATCCATTTTGAGTATTGTTGATATATGAATTTCTTTACTTTTAAAAAACAAAAAAAAAATAATAATACATAGTTAAACAAGTTGTAAAATTTCAATTCAGTTCTGATGGTTCTCATATATTTCACGTTTACTTTTGAAATTTTACACTGAATTACGGAAGCAGAAAATTTGAATAAAAAAAGGAAAAAAACAGAAAAAAAAATTTTTTTTAACAAGCAAGAAAGAAAAATTCTTTATAAAGAACTTTATTAATGTAACCATTCATAATACTACAAATAAATAATTTATACATACATATGTACATAAGTACATAATAGTGCTTAAATATTTACGAGTATAATGTATGAGTATGTTGTTCGTATTGTAACATAAGAGTTTTATAAATGAAAGCGTACACAAAGTTGATGATTATACGAGTATATGCCTTTATCAATGTAAAGTAAAAAAAAAATCATTTGCAGACAAAATGTAAAGAGTATACATAATTAAAGTACTAAAATTTCACATAATAAATTCAGAATACTTTCTGTAAACATTTCCTTTTTAATTCTCTTTTCCTTTTATGCAGTTATTTATTATTTTTTTTTATAACTTCGGTACCAGGATTGACTGCAGGACTTTAGTTTAAGTATGATTATGTATAAAGTATATGGTGTCTATTAAATGTTAAACAATTTTTGTAAATAAATCCTTTTGAAATGTGAAATACATTTTTTTTTAGATAAGAAAGAGAAAACGGATTCAAATTATTTTCTTTTTAAAATGAATTCATATTATATACGTAAATGCTAATAAAAAGGAACTCAACGAGCTATTTTAAAGAATCTTAAAAGTGAAAATTTTACCTCAAGGAATTCATTTTATCTATAGATAAATTTTAACACATACGCATCATGATATAACAATAGAGTGAATATTTTATAAAGAATTGAATGTTTATTAAATATAACTATTAAGAAAAAGACATTTAAAACTGATTTTCATAATTTTCAATTCGATATGATTTAAATTTTTAAATCATAAAAAAATATTTACTTTAAATTTAATCAGTCACAAGACTTCTAAAATACAAAATAAATAAATAAATAAATCAAATATACATATCTACTATTAGATCTAATATCCTTTTCAGTTATATGTTATTTTTCTAAATTATTGTTTATTTTCGTTTAAATTTAATTAGTAAATACACACTTTGAATCATTTGAAAAATGATTTTCTTTTTCACTTTACTTTTTTTTAATTTGCTAACATAAACAAATGTTTACTTTGACACAATTCATGAAAAAATATGTATGCATGTATGTGCATGTGTGTAAACAAATAATAATATTTTATTCAAGTAATTGATAAAATAAAATAAATTACAATTATATACGAGTACATATGAGTAGATGTGAGATCTGTGTGTATGCAGTGCCAGTTTTAGCCCCCTGGGCATCCGGTGCAACGAATACAGTAACAAAACATGATTAAGAATTATTTGAGTACAGCGCCCAATAATGTACATCTAATACATAAGAAAATAAGAAGAGAAACTACTATTCATTTCTTTTCCCAAAATGTGAGGTGTGGAAAGAGAAGTAGGAATAAAAGTAGAAAGATACGCGAATATTAGTGTCTCTTCTTCTTATTTTCTTATGTAGCATATTAGATACTGCACTGTAATAGCTGTGTACAAAGAAGAATTTCAGATCGAAACTTGATCCGTGTAAACAACACAAACTGATATATGTTTTGATCTATATTTTCATTTGTAAACAAACATGGTCATTAAACTCGTGAGTATTTGAGATGTAGATATAGAAATAAAAGAAGTAGAAATAAAAGTAGACAGAGGAAATTTGAATAAAAAATTTCCACAGAAAATATTCTTTTACCGTAGTTTGTAAAATTACTTTTCTAAAAACAGATATTTGACTTTGATTCTATTCTTATTCGCGCCCTCAAGATTTGGCGCCTGGTTTAAGTGAACCATTTTAAACCTATAAAAGAATCGGAAATGTGCACTATATGTATATACTATATTTATGTACTCGGTACTCATACATATGCATAAAAAAACATGTTGCACATTTAAAATTATTTTCACAAGTAATAAGTATATAAAGAATAATATAAACACACACATATACATTCGTACTCATGACATGTGTGCCTGTGTATACAATTTCATAGAGAATAGTCATCCTTTTAAAAGCTATTCAAGCTTATTTAATTTGAATTAATGTTCTATACGCTTCTACCTTCTACTACTTTACAGTACGACAGATGGGCGTATGAGTTTATAGTACTGCACAAGTGGTACTAGTGTGTATCGTATTTTCAAATAATAAAAAATATAAATGTATATTATATATACGTAATGATATACATATACGTAGCTATTCATTTCATATAAATTTTCATATAATAACCGTATGTGTTATATTTTGTACTTGTTTGTATTCAGTGAAATTTTTTATCTTTTTTTTAATGTACATTTGTTACATGTGTATTCCATTATTACATTGTACACTTTTTATATGCATAATACATAATAATATCATATGCGAATATGCTAAACAAAATAGAAAAATGCAAAGTAACTACAAAAAAAAAAAAATAAAATTTGTTAAGTTTCAAATAAATGGTGAATAAAAAAATGATCTCTCTACATCATCATATATTTAATTCTTTAGTAATGTAAATTTCTTTGAATACTCGTATACAGTGCACTCGCGCTAACTTGACCGAACTCGTGCAATGGGTTGTTCAAGTTAGCGAATCGTTCAACTTACCGAATGGGTTATATAAGACAGTTTATTTTTGGTAAACAAGGATATTAATATGACATTAAACAATAATATTAATCGAAAGTCAAGCTTTTGAACAGAAAATTAATTTTTATTTGTTCTTGAAAAGTAATCATACATATTAGTTTGTTTACATGTTTTTAATGAAGATAGAACTTCTATTTGTCATAAGTGTTGCAGTACTGAAATAACCT
Source organism: Villa cingulata (assembly GCA_951394055.1). NCBI lineage: Eukaryota > Metazoa > Arthropoda > Insecta > Diptera > Bombyliidae > Villa > Villa cingulata. The sequence goes on along the minus strand of OX596021.1, from coordinate 28,157,514 downwards.
TGTAAGGAAGTTCTTTAAATTCAGCCCATGTTATTAATTTATTAATTATTTCAATTACTTCTATGTCCGAAATAACATTTACTGTTGTATTTTTTTCAATTTCTATGAAAGGCAAAACTAGATCCACGTTAGCTGAAGCCTTTTCGCCAGAAACTGTTAAATGCCTTATTCCAAATCTACGCCGAAACTTCTGAAGCCAGCCATCGCTCGCATTAAATTGTCTTTCTTGGCTTTTACCTTCATTTTTACCAAAAAATTCTATTGCCATTCTTTTTAAGGTGGGTCCATTTATTGGCGCACCTCTTTCTCTTTGCTTCAAAAACCATGCATACAAATCACGTTCAGTTAAAGGAAACTCTGAACAAGTCATTCTCTTCTTATTTCCTAGTCCACTGAATGTGTTAGCGACCGACGAGGAAATATATTTTGATTGTTTTTTTATATTAAAAACAGTAGATTTGGCTACATTATACGTTTTAGCCAAACTTCCTAAACTGAGTCCCGAATTTGACTTATATATAATTTCTCTTTTTTGTTTCAGGGTAAGTGAATTTAGTTTTTGGCCCTTAATTAAACCCATTTCTATTAATTTAATAAACTTTTTAAAAAAATTACCACAAAAAATATGTACTGATTACCGAAAGACGACTAGACGACTGACTGACTATTAGACCCACCTGCAACCTGCAACCATATACGCAATTACTACTTACTGTGTTATTTTGGATTACCGTTATTTTGCATTATTTTATTTATATTTTATTTCTTAATGTACAATTTTGTATGTAGTAATGAATAAAGAGAATATCGAACATGCACGAACATGTTTTCTCAAATTTCCTATGTTTAGAAAGTAAAAACGATTAGAGTTCAAGTTACAGAGCGACCAAAAATTCAAAAACGTTCAAGTTATAAAGCAGCCAATGTTAAATTTTAGGGTGGTCAAGTTACTGGATAGTTCAAGTTACCGGGGGTTCAAGTTATCGCGAGTGCACTGTATTAAGACAAAAAAATAAATAAAAATGGTATCGTATGTAATCATAGTAGAATTTATTTATACCAAAAACAAATTTGCAATTTTGCATGCATCATAAAGATATAATTTATATTATTATATACTATGCTTTTTTGTATACTTTATGTAAGTATATAATGATTATGTAATTTCATGCATTTTGATAATTATTATTTGTAAGTTATGTATTATGAAACAAAACAACATAATAATCATTACACATTACCATACCGCTTTTATACTGTTCATAAAGATGTGGTTTTTATATTGTATAATATTTTTGAGCTTTTAGGAAAAATGAAATTAATTTTCATTTAGTATTATTTTGTCCATTATTTTTTTAAAAAAGTTTCCAAAATTATAATTATTTTTGTTGCTTTTGATGCTTTATTCTATTTAATGTAATAGCATGGTATATAAAGTAGATAAGGTATGTCAGTTAATTCATAAGAGAGAAAGTGACGTCATCTTTTCGACTGTTGTTCGACAAGCAATGTAAAACCAAAACTATCATTTTTTTCAATTGATTCATAACATCATACTGTATCTTCTCCATATACCATGCCATATACTTCTTTTTTCAATCATGAGAGAAATCCATTTACTTAACTTTCAAAAAGTTATTCACGACCCCCCCTCGCTAACAACTTTCAAAAAGTTATTCACGACCCCCCCACGCTAACAACTTTCAAAAAGTTATTCACGACCCCCCCCTCGCTGACAACTTTCAAAAAGTTATTCACGACCCCCCTCGCTGACAACTTTCAAAAAGTTAGTCACGACCCCCCCTCGCTAACTACTTTCAAAAAGTTATTCACGACCCCCCCTCGCTGACAACTTTCAAAAAGTTATTCACAACCTCCCCTCGCTGACAACTTTCAAAAAGTTATTCGCGACCCGCCTCGTTATAAACTTTCAAAGAGTTATTCACGACCCCCCCTCGCTAACTACTTTCAAAAAGTTATTCACGACCTCCCGTCGCTAACTACTTTCAAAAAGTTAGTCACGGCCCCCCCCTCGCTAACTACTTTCAAAAAGTTAGGCACGACCCCCCCTCGCTAACTACTTTCAAAAAGTTAGGCACGACCCCCCTCGCTAACTACTTTCAAAAAGTTAGTCACGACCCCCCCTCGATAACTACTTTCAAAAAGTTATTCACGACCCCCCCTCGCTAACTACTTTCAAAAAGTTATTCACGACCCCCCCTCGCTAACTACTTTCAAAAAGTTAGTCACGGCCCCCCCCTCGCTAACTACTTTCAAAAAGTTAGTCACGACCCCCCCTCGCTAACTACTTTCAAAAAGTTAGGAACGACCCCCTCCTCGCTAACTACTTTCAAAAAGTTAGGCACGACCCCCCCTCGCTAACTACTTTCAAAAAGTTAGGCACGACACCCCTCGCTAACTACTTTCAAAAAGTTAGTCACGACCCCCCCTCGATAACTACTTTCAAAAAGTTAGTCACGACCCCCCCTCGCTAACTACTTTCAAAAAGTTAGTCACGACCCCCCCTCGCTAACTACTTTCAAAAAGTTATTCACGACCTCCCGTCGCTAACTACTTTCAAAAAGTTAGTCACGGCCCCCCCTCGCTAACTACTTTCAAAAAGTTAGTCACGACCCCCCCTCGCTAACTACTTTCAAAAAGTTAGGCACGACCCCCCCTCGCTAACTACTTTCAAAAAGTTAGGCACGACCACCCCTCGCTAACTACTTTCAAAAAGTTATTCACGACCTCCCGTCGCTAACTACTTTCAAAAAGTTAGTCACGGCCCCCCCTCGCTAACTACTTTCAAAAAGTTAGGCACGACCCCCCCTCGCTAACTACTTTCAAAAAGTTAGGCACGACCCCCCTCGCTAACTACTTTCAAAAAGTTAGTCACGACCCCCCCTCGCTAACTACTTTCAAAAAGTTAGGCACGACCCCCCCTCGCTAACTACTTTCAAAAAGTTAGTCACGACCCCCCCTCGCTAACTACTTTCAAAAAGTTAGGAACGACCCCCTCCTCGCTAACTACTTTCAAAAAGTTAGGCACGACCCCCCCTCGCTAACTACTTTCAAAAAGTTAGTCACGACCCCCCCTCGCTAACTACTTTCAAAAAGTTAGGAACGACCCCCTCCTCGCTAACTACTTTCAAAAAGTTAGGCACGACCCCCCCTCGCTAACTACTTTCAAAAAGTTAGGCACGACCCCCCTCGCTAACTACTTTCAAAAAGTTAGTCACGACCCCCCCTCGATAACTACTTTCAAAAAGTTAGTCACGACCCCCCCTCGCTAACTACTTTCAAAAAGTTAGTCACGACCCCCCCTCGATAACTACTTTCAAAAAGTTAGGCACGACCTCCCGTCGCTAACTACTTTCAAAAAGTTAGGCACGACCCCCCTCGCTAACTACTTTCAAAAAGTTAGTCACGACCCCCCCTCGATAACTACTTTCAAAAAGTTAGTCACGACCCCCCCTCGCTAACTACTTTCAAAAAGTTAGTCACGACCCCCCCTCGCTAACTACTTTCAAAAAGTTATTCACGACCTCCCGTCGCTAACTACTTTCAAAAAGTTAGGCACGATCCCCCCTCGCTAACTACTTTCAAAAAGTTAGTCACGACCCCCCCTCGCTAACTACTTTCAAAAAGTTAGTCACGGCCCCCCCCTCGCTAACTACTTTCAAAAAGTTAGTCACGACCCCCCTCGCTAACTACTTTCAAAAAGTTAGGCACGACCCCCCGTCGCTAACTACTTTCAAAAAGTTAGTCACGGCCCACCCCTCGCTAACTACTTTCAAAAAGTTAGTCACGACCTCCCGTCGCTAACTACTTTCAAAAAGTTAGTCACGGCCCCCCCCCTCGCTAACTACTTTCAAAAAGTTAGTCACGACCCCCCCTCGCTAACTACTTTCAAAAAGTTAGGCACGACCCCCCCTCGCTAACTACTTTCAAAAAGTTAGGCACGACCCCCCCTCGCTAACTACTTTCAAAAAGTTAGTCACGAACCCCCTCGCTAACTACTTTCAAAAAGTTATTCACGACCTCCCGTCGCTAACTACTTTCAAAAAGTTAGTCACGGCCCCCCCCTCGCTAACTACTTTCAAAAAGTTAGGCACGACCCCCCCTCGCTAACTACTTTCAAAAAGTTAGGCACGACCCCCCCTAGCTAACTACTTTCAAAAAGTTAGGCACGACCCCCCCTCGCTAACTACTTTCAAAAAGTTAGGCACGACCCCCCTCGCTAACTACTTTCAAAAAGTTAGTCACGACCCCCCCTCGATAACTACTTTCAAAAAGTTAGTCACGACCCCCCCTCGCTAACTACTTTCAAAAAGTTAGTCACGACCCCCCCTCGCTAACTACTTTCAAAAAGTTAGTCACGACCCCCCCCTCGCTAACTACTTTCAAAAAGTTAGTCACGACCTCCCGTCGCTAACTACTTTCAAAAAGTTAGTCACGACCTCCCGTCGCTAACTACTTTCAAAAAGTTAGTCACGGCCCCCCCCCCTCGCTAACTACTTTCAAAAAGTTAGTCACGACCCCCCCTCGCTAACTACTTTCAAAAAGTTATTCACGACCTCCCGTCGCTAACTACTTTCAAAAAGTTATTCACGACCTCCCGTCGCTAACTACTTTCAAAAAGTTAGTCACGGCCCCCCCCTCGCTAACTACTTTCAAAAAGTTAGTCACGACCCCCCCTCGCTAACTACTTTCAAAAAGTTAGTCACGACCTCCCGTCGCTAACTACTTTCAAAAAGTTAGTCACGGCCCCCCCCTCGCTAACTACTTTCAAAAAGTTAGTCACGACCCCCCCTCGCTAACTACTTTCAAAAAGTTAGGCACGACCCTTCCTCGCTAACTACTTTCAAAAAGTTAGGCACGACCCCCCCTCGCTAACTACTTTCAAAAAGTTAGTCACGACCCCCCCTCGCTAACTACTTTCAAAAAGTTAGGCACGACCCCCCCTCGCTAACTACTTTCAAAAAGTTAGTCACGACCACCCCTCGCTAACTACTTTCAAAAAGTTATTCACGACCTCCCGTCGCTAACTACTTTCAAAAAGTTAGTCACGGCCCCCCCCTCGCTAACTACTTTCAAAAAGTTAGTCACGACCCCCCCTCGATAACTACTTTCAAAAAGTTAGTCACGACCCCCCCTCGCTAACTACTTTCAAAAAGTTAGTCACGACCCCCCCTCGCTAACTACTTTCAAAAAGTTATTCACGACCTCCCGTCGCTAACTACTTTCAAAAAGTTAGGCACGACCCCCCCTCGCTAACTACTTTCAAAAAGTTAGGCACGACCCCCCTCGATAACTACTTTCAAAAAGTTAGTCATGACCCCCCCTCGATAACTACTTTCAAAAAGTTAGTCACGACCCCCCCTCGCTAACTACTTTCAAAAAGTTAGTCACGACCCCCCCTCGCTAACTACTTTCAAAAAGTTATTCACGACCTCCCGTCGCTAACTACTTTCAAAAAGTTAGTCACGGCCCCCCCCTCGCTAACTACTTTCAAAAAGTTAGTCACGACCCCCCCTCGATAACTACTTTCAAAAAGTTAGTCACGACCCCCCCTCGCTAACTACTTTCAAAAAGTTAGGCACGACCCCCCCTCGCTAACTACTTTCAAAAAGTTAGTCACGACCCCCCCTCGCTAACTACTTTCAAAAAGTTATTCACGACCTCCCGTCGCTAACTACTTTCAAAAAGTTAGTCACGGCCCCCCCCTCGCTAACTACTTTCAAAAAGTTAGTCACGACCCCCCCTCGCTAACTACTTTCAAAAAGTTAGGCACGACCCCCCCTCGCTAACTACTTTCAAAAAGTTAGGCACGACCCCCCCTCGCTAACTACTTTCAAAAAGTTACATAAAATCCTTTTCATTTTCAGTATCTGGTTTTGAATGACAATCAACATGAAATTTTTATCTGGTGTAACGATCATTTCATATTTTTTTGCTCGTATTCGAACAAAATTTACATCATTTGATGGATCTTTTATTTTTATTTCTTTTTTATCCACGTAAATTGCTGCGTTTACATCTTTTTGTTGCAAAATTTCATTTAGTCCATTATCAACATATGCAGCCATTTTTTTTTTTTTTTTTTTTTTTTTGTTTAAGACGTTTCCATGTATATCTACTTGGAATAAAGTTCAAGATAATAACTGATTGTTAAGCCTTAACCCAGACATTGAACAAAAAATTGGTAAATCCTCGCATCTCACGATGGGCTCATGCGATGCGATGCGATGGGCGAATGGCACATGCGGACGCACTGAGTCGTTCAGTAAATGTCTTAAATGTTAGAGATGAATCCTTTGAATTTATCCTCGCCGCTTCGCAAAGACAGGATTCTATAATAAAAGACATAGCTATAAAACTCGAAAAACAAGAAAGTTCGCTTTACGAGATGCTAGACGGCCTCATATATAGAAAAGTGAAAGATGGGCTTAGATTTTATGTGCTTAGATATTATTTAATTTTTTTAAATAATTTTATTTTTTCTCTAAAAGAAACAGCCTGTAAAAATATAAAACATTAAAATTAAAATGTAAATCAAACAAGTACTGATTTACAGAATGAATTATATGAATATATATATTTATTTGTACTTTATTTTTTTAACATATATTCTTATTTAATATTTTTAAAATGATAACACAAACATGAAAAAGTAAAAAAGAAAAAACAAAACAAAATTCTTTTAAATAAGAAGGTTATTATTTTTTTCACGTTCCACTTTTAAAGTGATTAATTCCAATTCCTTATTTTTAATTTTCACATCGATATCATGCAGTTCTTTTAAGTGCTTCAATTTTGTTTCTTCAACTTCAAGTCTTAATTTCATTAACTGTTCACTATCTTTACATTCCTGTTTAATTTGATTAATTCTTTGAGAAACCATTTCATCTCCATTGGTATTAGTTGCTGTCCGTCTTCTTTTTTTGGTGTTTTATATTTATTGTAAATAGTCTTCTCATCTGCGTTAATCGCTTGTGTATTATTCTAAAAAATAAAACCTTCAAAATATCCAAAAATTAATTTAACTACATATGTGATATTCTTACTATATTAGCATTAGCACCATCATTCTCTTTAGCACATTCTTTTTCCTTTTCTGTTGATTGAGTTTTATTCTAGACGTGAAAATGTATACGATAAGAAAAATCAAACATAAAATGAAATGTAACTACTATTGCATGCGAATCAAATTCCGCTTCATCAGCCTCAAAATCAATTCCTGCTATATTTGACAGAGTGAAATCAAATTCGCTGGGTTCCTTGGGATATTCTCCTCCCCCTGTAGCTCGTTGTTCTTTTTGAAAAATTGAAATATTTGTACGAGCCTGAGTTTTCATCCTGTTCCATTGCTCTTTTAATTTTTTAGCAGGAATATCAAATCCGGATGCCTTCATACTGCTTTCAATAGATTTCCAAGCATTTTGTTTCAATTGTATGAAAGCAGCTGAATTGTTTTTGGAGTCTATGATTTCAATTTTTTGAGAAACCATATCTCGCAATAACTCCTTCATGTCCTGCGTCCAATTGCTTGTTCTTATACGTTTCTAAAATTATGAAATATTATGTTAGTTATTTATGTTATTAAAAAAGTATTAAAATTCATGAATCACGACAACATAAATTAATTACAATTAATTAATAATGATAATGTTTTTGGTATATGTACTTACAATTTTATCTAAATTTATTTCAGTCATTTCAAACATTTTTTCACTGACAACACAAATTACTATTTTGTAAATATACTAATTAATAGATAGTAAATATCAAATTAGTATATTTTAACCTTAAAATTGGAAAGTCAAACTACAATCATGCAATCAGCTGTGGAAATCATATAAGAATCCAATAAACAACTTTTTAAATAAAGCTTTTTTTAAATAAAACTTAGCAGAAGGCTATTGGTACCAAAATTAAAGTCGGCTTTAAATCGACGTTGCTGTAACTAACTTAAACTTGAGATTATAGAAATGCTATTAGTAAGGCCCATTGTGTATTGTTTAGTGCTGCTAAACATTGACAGGTGTTCATTTCATTTGTGAGAGCAAATATTTATAATAAATGAGAACAAATTCGAAACACTATGGTCCGTCTACACAATTAGTTTTGATAACTCGATTTACAAAACCAATTCCTTTATATCACAGACTGTCAGACACATTTATTGAAATCATTATAATTGTGTACAGGCAAAAATCATATAGTATGGAAGATATCTTATGCCATACAAAATTATTTATATGGAAAAAATATGAAAAAATAAATTTCAATATCAGTACCCAAGCTTTAAAATGAAGTTGGAATTGCATGGCGCTCAACTTGAAGTTTTCGCGTTTGAACGCTCTGCTATAGGTTGCATGAATGTTTGAATAAGACTGATAAGACGTACGGACGTACAACTTTTATACAGTCAATAATTCAAATATATGCATTGATATTACCAAAAATCCTATACCACATGATTTTTGGTTATAGCATGCTATGCTGTGGATATGTTTTATTCACTATTGTCATAACTTATTCAAATCAAATAAATTTTATTTTGAATTTAATTGTCATTTTTGAATTATTATTTTTGTTACAGACAAAGTATGTGTGTAGAGCTGTAGAGTATAGTATACAAAATATATTTATCATGTCATCATACAAAATAAAGTATGTACACACAATTAATTGATATACCGTACTATCACTATACAATCATATACTCGTATATGTATGTATATGAAGATAAACCTGATATAAACTAAACATTATAGTATGTGTACACAGCAAAAATATGTACAGTACTTCGTAGGTAAGTATGTACATATTCCTTATACCACATTCTTCTTCTTTCTTCTACATATATTTTTGTTCGATCCGTTTGATTGAATAAGTTATGATTCATACATAATATAACGTATAAAACATATCAACAGCATAGCATGCTATAACATAAACCGCCTTATCATGATATTCGAAGACGATGAGACGATGAAACGATGAAACGAAACGATACGATATAAAATTGCTATTATGAACCTTCATCGTTTCGAATATTAAGTGGTACATAGTGGTACAATATAAATCCTTTATAAAAACGAAGCTTTAATGTTTAATTCATACAATTTCCAGTTTTGTAGTAAGAAAAAATGGTTCGATGTCATTTCTATTATTTTGTTGATGTTTTGAAATATCATTTTTAATAATAATTTCCATTTTTTTTAAAAAATTAATTTAATATTAATATTCACAAATATTAGTAATATGCTTTAAATAAAAAAAATTCTATTAAAAACCAAAAAAAAAAAATAAATTTATATGTAAACGATGAACAAAACGCTATCGACTGAGTAGACGATGAAAATCGTTTGAAATTGGAACGTTTCGAATATCATGATCGCGTTTTTAACAAGACGATACGAAACGTTTCGTCTTCGAATATCATGATAAGGCAGAAAGTTTGAATATGAAAACTTCAAGTTGAACGACGCCGCTCAACTTCATTTTGAAGCTTGGGTACTGATATTAGTACCCTAGTACAATTCATACTTCATACAAACAATTTTGTATGGCGTAAGATATCTTCCTAGTATATATGATTTTTGGTACAGGGTACATAACTAAAAGCAATTCGAAAAATTTTGAAAAACTTTTTTGATTTTGATGAAGCTTTTTCGATCTTTATCATATATGTGAGTGTGTCGTTTTTGGAAAAATTACCACTTACACTAAAAAGAACATCTATTGAGACGAAGAACTATATTATCTTTGTACTATATTAGACGTTAAAATATTAGACGAATATATTAGACGAATGTGGTAAAAGCAACACATTATTTCGTTGAAGTGAAAACTCCTCGACTAACTCGAGTAGATCATATAGCATTGACAAATGCAAATGTTCCCGTTTTGAATGTGATGTATTTAAATGAGTATTTAACAAATGAACTTCAACCGAATCTTTCAAAATTCCTAGTAAATCAACCATAGAAAGAAAAAATATGTAAGGATCTCTTATGATTTTTTATAATATTTCTTAAAATACATTATTTTATTACGATATATTACCTACATATTTGCTTACACTTATTTCGTTTAATTATTTACAAATTATATAATAATTTTGATTTTCTATACTATAATTATATTTTCTTTTCTATTTAAATAAAATTAAAAAAATAATTGTTCGTATATTTATTTATAATGAGTGTAAAATTATGATCTACGAAAATAATATTATGAGAACCGATTTTATTAATTCTAAAGAAAATGGGAAAAATGTTATCGATTTTCGACGTTTTAACATAAGTATGAAGAAATGAATTCAAATTATGAAAAAAAAATTTTTTTTTAATGAATAAACTTGATTAAATTTTAATTAATCAAGGGCAAATTTAAATATCTCGATACTGAGCCTGATTACGAGAGTCCCAAAGTCAGAAGGGGAATTTTGTAACTCGAAAGAAGTTCATTTCGAGCGAAAAATACTCGTACATATTAGTATTGTTTCTTAATTGGTACGATTAAAATAAAAAGAGGTAAAAAAAGAGCTAATTTTTTTTTAATATAGAACTAAAAAAAGGGCTAGGGGCAAATACAAATTAGAGCTAAACCAAAGTGTATATATAATAAAGTGGAAAATCTCAATATGAAATATTGACAGAAATATTGACAGAATAAGTAGACAGAAAATCAAATAAAGACTAAAGAAGTAGTTGAAACAAGAAAGAAATAATTAAGAAGCCACCCCTTTTTATAAAATTGAGTACGTAAAAACCAACACAATCAAAAATTCACTCTAAAAAACAACTCAAACAACAACAACAACATCCATCACGTGTACATTGTATTTACCGTCAAATTAGCACGGAGGCTATTATCATACAATGTTAGAAGAACAACGAATAAAAAAGTTGAAGCGAAATAGACTTCGTATGTGAATCAAATAAGAATATTTTCAACTACCACTAGTGCATATCACGGAGGCTATTAAAAACTAATGTAAAAAAAAAAATTTAAGCAGAGAGAATTTTGCATTATTGTGATGTCGGTGATATAGAAAATGAGAAGTTTAATAGTATGTGTACTTTTTATCTTATTTTTTCATGTACACATTTTTGCATTATAAATATAGTAATTTGGGAATTGACAGGTAAAGTGCTTTTCAGACTTTAAGAAAATTGTTGTTGCTGTGAGAATTGCTGACAATATTTGATAAACATGTATATTTGAACTACTTTTTTCTCGGATCTCCCATTCTATTTAGCTTAATAGCTGAGATTTGTTACTTGGTTTTGGTTTACCTATATTTACTTTGGCTAAACATCGAGGAAAAGAGTAGGATACATTGAAATCATTGGAAGCGAAAGCTAACAGAAAAATGCGTTGCATATTATGCGTTTATAGGTTAAAATTTATTTTTTCAGAATTTTTTATTACACAGGAACTCTCTGTTTCTTACTTTTTTTAATTAAATTATTATCGAAATCAACAAATTTCATTCGAAATTTATAAAAAAACATTTAACATAAAACATAAATTACCAAAAAAATGTAGGTTATGGTGAATGCGGAAAAGTAGAAAGTTGCTCTACATGGTGTAAAGAGTATTATAAAGGTGAGCTACACAGAAACAACTGATGTCTGATGACGTACAAAGTAGTACTGTACAAGTACATTTACAACATAATATCAATTTATATGGAAATTGTATGGAAGAATTTTTATAAAGTAAAAATGTTTAGTTAAATTTTTTTTTTATTTTATTTTTTCTAACTAATCTATTAAGTATTTAACAAGTTTTTGTTATTTTCTTTTACAAAAAAATATAATCCTACATCTAAAATATAACTTTTTTATTTCTGCATGTCAATTAACATTCAGAAAATTGCTGAAGAAATTTTTTAAAATAGAAATTGCTGAAGAACATTTTGATAGTTTAATTTTAATTTAAATGTTAGCTTTTGCATTTACAAAAATTTTTTCCAACAGAAAAAGCAGTACTGTATACTATTAATACTATTGGCACATATAAAATAAAATACCCATATGTCCAACGTTCATATAAAGAAGTGTAACCAATTTTTTTCAGCAACCGACACGACCAACCGACAAAAAGCACAAAAAGCAACCGACAGAAGCTTTCGTGAGAAAGGCTTTTTCTTTATTCTCTCTGTTTTCTCAACTTGTTATACATACACATAACATTCATTCAATACATACATATTTTGTTATATGAACAAAACATAGGTACATTTCAATATCTTCAAATGATCATGTATATAATGTAAGGATCAATATTGAGTTCATAATGATCTGGTATATAAATATAATATACGTTTATTCATATACATGAATAAACAATGTTTGTATACATGATAACTGTGTATATGTATGTATGCTTTGGTGATAACGCGATAAAAATAATAGAAATCCATTCTAATGCAATTTTAAAATTAGAGAACCGGTTTACATAATAAATTGTAGACATGCAGTACAACATGCTGCTGCTTATGCATAATAGCAAATACTATATAGAATATGTATATGTATACTGTTTATGTGATTTATGTACTCGAATGAATGTATACATCTAAAATTGAATAGCCATTTGGGCAGGTATTAGTTCTCAACCTACGAACAAAATATTTAAAAAATTCAATCGCTGAGAAAAGGATTTTCATATTTTTAACCTTTTTTAACATGATCTAGAGTGCGTTCATAAATATTACTTTAACCATAGTCATGGTATGGTATAGTTTAAGCAATGTTATGTTGTACTACAGCCATAGTTATTTTCAAAAAAATTTTTATAAATAATTATATTTTTTGTTTGTCAAAAATTAATTAATTTTAAAAAATTAAGTTTAAAACAAAATTAATTAATTTCAAATAAATTAAATTGAAATTTCACAAATTCACAACACAAAATTAAATGACAAACGATTTTTTTATTATCAATGTCATTACCACTTAAAGGCTTACTACGTACATGCTTACTCTCGAGCATGGTTAATTTTTGACATCAAATAGTTAAAAATTTACTTTACTACAGATGTTTATGAACGCTAAAAATTCATGTTGGTAGTTATGTTTTACTACACCACCACCATTCTGAACGACGAATGATAACTATGGTTAACTATAGTTAACTATAGTAACGTTTATGAACGCACTCCTAGTGGATCTAGTATTTTGGCATGAATAAATATATTAAGATAGGTCATGAATACTGTATACATTACAGATCCTGGTATATATAATATATAATTGAATAATCTATTTTTATAATCATTACACTTGTATGTGTACAAAAGATCATATTTATATAGATGTATACATTCATTCATGTATATCACATAAATTGTATATATGTGTTTATTAGAATCAAAAGGGTATCATAGGAGTTTTTCAAAAAAGAGTTAGATATGCCAGTTTGTTAGTTAGTTTTTTTTCTATTAGAAATAGTTTAAATAATTTGAAAAAGTTTCCATTTCTCCTTTAAAAATCGAATCGAAAATCAGTGTTTTTTTCAAAAGGTAACCATTTCCTTATTTTTAAGTATCAAAAAGATTATTTTTATTTGTAGGCATTATTTTTTGTTATTTTTTTTTTGTTTTTATGAATTATTAATAAAAAATAATTAAGTTTCGAATTTTTTTATATATGTTTTCTTCTTTTTCACGAGTTTCATTTTAGATATTTAATTTCAAAAGGTAGCATTTTCCATGTATCAGTTTCAAAAAGTAACCTTTCCAAATTTTATATGTAGTTTTAACTAAAACCGTAAGAAATATTTTTTTTTTATTTTGTTGAATCGTGTTTATTTATGCTAAAGAAAAGGATAGGTTTTAAAAATGTGTGACAATAGCAGTAATATGGATATGACAACATTTTCATGATTATCTCAATTTCACTTAACACTCCTATGATCCCCTTTTGATTCTAATAGACACATATTATTCATTTTATATAGTATTTGCTATTATGCATAAGCAGCAGCATGTTGTACTGCATGTCTACAATTTATTATGTAAACCGGTTCTCTAATTTTTAAAATTGCATTAGAATGGATTTCTATTATTTTTATCGCGTTATCACCAAAGCATACATACATATACACAGTTATCATGTATACAAACATTGTTTATTCATGTATATGAATAAACGTATATTATATTTATATACCAGATCATTATGAACTCAATATTGATCCTTACATTATATACATGATCATTTGAAGATATTGAAATGTACCTATGTTTTGTTCATATAACAAAATATGTATGTATTGAATGAATGTTATGTGTATGTATAACAAGTTGAGAAAACAGAGAGAATAAAGAAAAAGCCTTTCTCACGAAAGCTTCTGTCGGTTGCTTTTTGTGCTTTTTGTCGGTTGGTCGTGTCGGTTGCTGAAAAAAATTGGTTACACTTCTTTATATGAACGTTGGACATATGGGTATTTTATTTTATATGTGCTATTGGGCAATTCACAGTTTGTTGTAAATTTAATCCATTGTATAAATACAACATTTTTACACATTAAACTGTGAGCGACCTTTAGTAATCAGAATATCAAAACCAGCTGACAACGCAATACAACACACAAAAAACATGGGTCAGAGCCGTGGGTCAGAGCATTGCTAAAATACAAGAGTAGTTGTATTTCATTTTGTATAGAACATTTTTTTTGTTATTACATGTACGGTACCAGTTACGTTTACGTATGTATACACCACATAGCTATGTAAATTTTTGTATACGAACGAATTACGTTGCTTATCTTATATGAATTCAAGATTAACGAATAACGATGATAATTATATCAATATCATGTACCTACACGATGTATAATGTACGTTATTGATATGTTAATTAAAACTAAAAGTCACACAGAACGTTCGTTGTTATCTTGTTTCCTATTATTTTGCATTCATTGGAAAGATAATCAATCATAGTCCTTACTTGGATACTTGAATTGTACAGATCTGCCCAGTGATGCCAAAGATATGGTACATCAATTTCAAAATTTCGTGGAAAAAAATGCAAAGCTTTGAGTTCAAGGTCAAATATCTCAAAATTTTGCCCTATTTTTTTAATTTTCTTTACATAAAATATTGCCCCATGGATTGCCTTTCATTTGCAATTTATCTTATTCAATTAACTTTCGTGGTTTTTGAGTTATGGAAAAAAAAATGTAACTTATGACCACAAATAGGAAACAAGTCACTTGACCTCAAAAAAAAAATTTCTGAGTCCCCTAACTCCTCACCCCTTGATAATAGACCCCCCACGTCATACGATTTTTTTCGTTTCTCAGCAAGACCTATTGATTCGCAAAATGCCTACCCTACGCCCGAACTTGGGACACCCTGTATACTAGATGTTAGATAATTAGATAATATTCCGGTCCGATTTTTGAATATTGGACCTAATTTTTTAGAATATTTAGAATACCTACCTACAGCCACAAATTTGCTTTTAAATTACTATATATAACTGCCAAATAATATGAAAATAGATAACATTCCGTTAAAAAAATTTGTAAGACAATGTCGGAACATAAAAATTTTCAAATTGAATGTTATAATTAAATATTTATATGTAATAATTTCATATACTTGTTTATGTTAACTATATATACATACATATATACACAATGTATAGAATTATAATTTTTAAATTAATTAATTAAATTTGTTTCAGCTCAAGTTTAAATTGTAATATTATACCCTTTTATCCTTTGGATTACAATTCTTGTGCATTATTAATTGGAGTTTTTAGAACACAAATTTTTATAGAAAAATAACGCACACATTATATTTTCTTGTAAATATAAAAAATTGGTAATGTCTCTTTAATTATTATTTTTTAAAGATATTATATATTACTCGTATATTTAATTTTATATTATGTACCATATATGCATGTGTATCTAAATACCATATACCATACCAACCATACATAAATAAAATTCAATTTTTGTTTTAAACAAATATGAAATAAATTAAAAATAAAACTTGTGTTTGTCCCCATACATCTCTAGGTTGTAATTTGTAATGCACAGTCAAAATTTTTATTATTTTTTATCATTTTCATTTGTTTATTTTTATATGTTTATCATATCGATCGTTGATTTTATTTTTATTTTGTTGTTGTTGCTCAAATTATTATTTGAAATTTAAGATAATCTTTGTATCAACATTGTGAAATATTTAATTTTTTATTGTTTTGTCTATAGCATGTTGCCCATATCTACATCGCTATCTTGAAATTTCAGCAGACTATAAAATAGAATTTCTAATAATACATTTTTAATTCATTATATTATCTACAGTGATGCTGAAAAAAAGTGATCACAACTTTTTATGGTATAAAATCATGGTAACAAAAACAACTAGAAATTCTATGATTTAATTATACATAATATGTAACATGTGTATAGAATTGAATATATGTACATATTATAGGTATGCATGATTTAAAGTACATACATAAATATATTTTGAAAAATTTGTATGATAACATTTTTGCACGTTTATCGACCGGCAAATTACATTTCCATTTACATGTCACATGAAAAATGAAATTTAAAAAAAAATTTCATTCCATTTTTTCACAATTATAGGTATGTGAATCTATGTAGATGTAGATGATTGTATGTATATACAAAATTAAAATGTTTATAAAAATAAACAAAAATATTTTGTCGTATAAATGAGAGATCTTCTCCTATAAATATAATGCTAGTTCTCGAGATTTTCATATGTAAATGTAATAGATGTACAAAATACACACGGCCCACGGCATGGCATATCCAAAAGATACAACACATTTCTATGTATGCCGATTGTCGCGTAGAAAAAAATTATACATTTCCAACGATTATAAAGAAAAACATTGCGCAGGTGTAAAAAAAATGATCTAAGCTTTACTTTTCAAATACACGTTCAAGTATCTAATTTAAATACATATGTTCATATATGCTTTACGTTTTGCGCACATATATTATCTAAGTCACATGTAATATTATGTATATAATATAATACAACGTAGTACAATTAAATTAATTATACATATATCTATACTTATTGCATGTGGATGTACGTAAATATTTTTGTAATTTAAGTATTGTATTATATATTTTTTTTTTTAAAAAGAGAGTCAATTTTCACACAGAAAAAATGCTGAAAACTGCCAATATAAATTCTAGTTACATTATGTATACACATATGATGTATGTATGTATTGCTATTATAATACATATGTATATCTATTTGTATCTAAATGTGAAACCCATTTACATACATGCATACGTACATTAAATACATATTGAAAGACGGTATTCTTTCTGTTTTTTTTAAAAGAAAAGTTTTTTTTTATTTTTCTTGTATAAATTATATTTATTTTAGAAATTGTTTTTTTGTTTTTTTTTTTTTTTTGTTTTTTACAAGTATGTACTACTATTACTTAAGGGCTCTGTAGAAGACCGTTAAGTGCTTCTGTATCTGTATTAGAGCAGAGCTTGATTATGAATGAATTTTAATACTACTGCAACGCTGCTTTTATACTCTTCCGATGTTCGATGTTGTCTATAGATGTTGGGTGATACACGTTGTTGTAATTTGTAATTTAAAGGCAGGCCCAAAATGAAACATAACATAACATAACATAAGATTCCATAGTGTGTAAATAAATGGATGGAACCGAAATGAAACATAACCAACGTTCGTTAAGTTCGTTAAATATGAAATGTCACATAACCAGACATAAGCAGTTCCATAAGAATCGAACTTTACATAGGAAATATAACCTCTCTTTTGTTTACATTTCATAGTAAAAGTATAAAATTTTTGAAATTAGTGTTAAATTAGAAAATAAATTGAAATTAAAATTGTGAAATGTAAGTAGTTAAATATGAAAAATTATTTTTTGTACACTGTTCTATATTTAATTATATATGTTTAATTTAAAAATTGTAATATTTTAATTGTTTTAGAATCGAACTTAAATAGGATCTTCTTGTTAAATTTGTGAGAGCTGAAATTTGAACAAAAAACAAATTAAAATAGTGTGAAATGTAAGTAGTTTAAATATGAAAAATTATTTTTTGTACACTGTTCTAAATTTGTTTATGTATAATTTTAAAATTGTAATATTTTTATTATTTTAGAATGGAAAGAAATGAAAAACAATTTTTTACCGAGTTAATAGAGGCGGTAAGAGGCGAACCAATTTTATATATAAAAAGTTCGCCAGGCTATATGAATAAGGCGGAAAAAAGAAAAGCTTGGGAACGTATAAGTTCTCAAGTAAATAAACCAGGTAAATTATAATTATTATTTTTTTAATTATTTACTTCCAAAATTAACAAATGTTTTGTTTTTAGAAGATGAATGTGAAAGACGGTGGGCGCTTTTACGCGAAAAATACACGAGAGAGTTAAGGAAACAGGACACACCGTCAGGTAGTGGTGCATCCACATGGGAAGTGTGGGAGTATTTCCACAGCATGGGCTTTTTAAAGCCACACATAAAATCTAGGAAGTAAGGTTTTTGTTTTTAAGTTCACTTATTGAAAATAGTAATTTTATTTCTCTTTACAGAACACGAAGTAATTCATCCCATGCTTTAGGAAGCGGCTGGGAAAAGGTGGACACTTTATTAGAAAGCTCCATGTCTGAACCATTTTCTCCTCCTAGTGCTAAACGACAAAAAACCGCACAAGATGGTTTCGTCGAAGTCAGGAATGAATTTAAAAAAACCATTGAACAATTGAGAGACAG
Organism: Villa cingulata; assembly: GCA_951394055.1. Lineage (NCBI taxonomy): Eukaryota > Metazoa > Arthropoda > Insecta > Diptera > Bombyliidae > Villa > Villa cingulata. The sequence goes on along the minus strand of OX596021.1, from coordinate 28,138,722 downwards.
ATTCTGTGAAAAAAAGGAAGATGAGGATATGATTTTCATGAAATCAATTGTCAGCTTGATGAAATGTCTTCCAGAAAAAGATAAAAATGATTTAAGGAAATTATTTATAGAGAAAGTGGTGGAAAAAAGGAATTAGCATTTTGCAGATCACCAACTTTAAACATAAATTATATTAATAAGTAATTTAATTAATTATAAGGTTAAAGAATAGAGTTAAAAAATATATATTTTTTTATTTTGAAGAAATGTTTTATTATTTACTTCTCATTATTATAAACTATAAATGGAGGTGATTAAAATACTACAAATAATTTTTTTTTCAAATTTCTGTTTGCAAATTTTGATTATTTATGAACGCACAAAGTTTATTTCTAATGTTCGTTGATTGATTCCTAGCAAATGTATTAGCATTGCGATTAGGCACAAATGATTGTAGATTGTGATCTATTTCTCTTCTCCACAATCCTTCGTGAATATTACCACCTTCATCAAACCAATCAATAAAATTTGTTGGCAAATATGAATTCTGGCTTTCTTTATGTAAACGGAGAAAATTATGTAATGCAATGCATGCTAGTACAATTTTTTCAGCATTAGCAGGACACAGGTTGAATGTTGTCAAGAGTATTCTCCACCGAACAACTAAAATCCCAAAAGCATTTTCGATTATTCGCGGTGCCCGAGATATTCTTTTATTATATTTTTCTTTTTGTGCTGATAAACCAACTCCTGGATAAGGTTTCATGATGTTCACATGTAAAGGAAAAGCTGCATCTGCTACGAAAAAGTGTGGTAATATTATATCTGAATTAGGCAGTTTTTTTGGTTCTGGAATATCTAATTTATTTTCTAATATTCTTTTTCCAAATGAACTGATATTGAAAATTCCTAGAAAACAATGTATTCAATATAATATATTTGCTACATATTGTAAAATTGTAATTATACCTCCATCGCTTTGTGATCCATATGCACCTACATCAATATATGTGAATGTATACCTGGCATCACATGTTGCTAGTAGTACAATGCTGTAAAATTTTTTATAGTTGAAGAATTCTGAACCTGTATTTGGTGGTTTTGTTAACGCAATGTGTTTGCCGTCAATTGCTCCTATACAGTTTGGCATGTTCCAAATTTCCCAGAAATCATCAGCAATTTTACTTAATTCTGCTAAAGTTGGTTCTGATAGATACATATATAGGAGACAACACCTTCCACAGAACATCACATACTTGGTATATAATACTTCTAACAGTCTCTTTTCCTAACTTCCAGCTCCACGCCAAGCTTTGAAAACTACATCCTTGAGACAAATATCTGAAACAAAAATCGCACTCAATAAATCAATTAAAACGTAAGCTGATTGACTTACAGAAGAGTCAATGCTAGGCGACTTTCAGGTTCAATTGCTTTCCGTATAGACTTTTTTTCTAAATTGGGAGTGCACATAGCTAGCAATAATTCAAACATTGTCTTCGACATTCTCGTGTGTGTGAAAAATTGTGCAGAATCCAACCTCTTAATTTCCAAAAAAGTAACTTTGTAATATCCATGAACATCTCTTTGTTTATTAATACGACGATTTTTCTTCTTTTTCTTTAATTTTTTCACTTTACTAGCGAATTCTTCGTACTTTTCCCACAATTGTGTAGAATATTAGTTGCGTACTATAATCGTAGCATGTATTATAGGTACTGTAATAGTGCATAGTAATAATCCAAACCTCAAAACAATAAATCTAACAGGAAAAATAGAGACAAATATAGCAGGAAATTCTTTTTCAAAAGCTATATTAACTAATCAGATCCAAGATCCTGATCTGGAAAAATAATGGTTTTCGTAAAACACGCCATTGTGGACCAAAAATTTCTAAGGGTAGTTTGTGTCCTTTAGATGAATTTGCGCCAATAAGGGCATATACCACGTTAAAGAGGACATTCCAAAGTATCATTATCGGAAGATCTCGTTTCAAAATCTGACGGCACCAATAACCATTTGGTATATACCTACATATATAATAATAATGTATATTTTATTTTACTCTTATTTTTTTATTCATTTATTTACCTATATTTATTTGTTTATTTAACTATATTCATTCTTATTCTTTTTTTACACAAAGTTGTAAGTAAAAATTACATTAGTAGGTATATTGATTACGGGAAACATATAATAGAAACAACAAACTTTTCATTTTTCGGAAGGGACGAATATTTAATATGTGTACGAGTATTAAATTTATTTCAATTTAAGAAGGAAGTACATATATACCAAAACATAAACTGTGTATTTGTATTATATGCAAATAATTAGTATTTTGTTTTGTGTGCGTGTTTTCTTTTTCAAAAAAATTTTTTATTATATACTTAAAATGTACATATTTTAAATATTAAAGTGCGTATATGTATTGAAAATGTACTTACATGGGCTATTTATAAAGTTGTTATTAATTTTGTTTATTTTTTTTTAATTTCAACTTCCGCATTCTTTTTGTAATTTATTTAAAAATTAGAATAAGCATTTTAATTTGCCTTTTACCATGTAGTTAACATTTGGAAAATAATAAATAATATTGCACGTGTGCTTTTCATGCTCAAATTGTATAGAATATTTTGATAAAAATTATAATTTGTTTTGTTTTCTCTTTTTTTGTTTCTGCTATTTATTATTTTATTTTCTGTGTACCAAATTATTTAATTCGTATTCGATTTTTATGTATTTAAAAAAATAAAAAATACATAATTAAAAAATACAAGTGATAATCTTGTTTTGAAAAATTGAAAATTACAAAAATATATTGGTGTTGATCATTCATTATGACTACATTATGTACACTCAATGAAAAAATATTTACTATATCGTTTTATTTACAAAAAATATTTGACATTGGTTGCGCGTTTCTATATTATATAAAAAACCCAAAAAAATGGAATAACCAAGAAAAAGATAATGTTTGCTTGCTTGTTTTGTAAATTTTTTAATTAAGAAAAAAAACACGTCTTCTAAATTCTAAGTTCTAAGAATTGTTTGTTTAAAAAAAAATAAATAATTAATTTACACTTGTGTTATTAGTTCTTAAAATATATTATATATTTTTGTACAAGAACATACATATGTATTTACCTACATTATTTTATATTATACGATTTTATAAAAAATTTACGTCTTTCCATTATTAATTATTACATTGTAGAAGAACATATTCATATAATTAGTTTCGAGACCAAGTGCGTCCTCTAGTGGTACCTATTTGATGTGGCACGTTAATGAATACACCCAATATAATAATATGAAAAACAATATTATTCCAGTGGCAATGAAAATCATTCTATTCGATAATAGCATTCCAGTTCAATTTAGACATGTTATCGTTATCAGAGATCATATCTCTTCTTTGCAAAATGTATTCGATAATATTTAGAAAACCTTCTATGTAAGTACATTAAATCTGTTGCCATCCATACAACAGAAGCTCAAAAGATTTGAAAATATAATTTCGACATTACATTTATCTCTCTTCACTTGAAATGTAAACAACTATTTTTTTTTATTTTTTCAAATTTCACATATACATGAGTCCTTTCAAATTTTATTGCATCAATCTTCAAACTTGTTTGTACTTAAATTGTTATGTTTGTAATAAAGTGAATAATTTATATCTATGTGTTAGAAGAAATGAGTAGGTATATATAAAAGAAAAATGAATATAATACAAATATTATGTTAACATATTCTAAATTAATTTTAGTACAGAACAACTGGATGAGAGCGGAAAAGCCTTTCTCTCATTTCATTCTTTATTTTTTATAGTAAATTTGTTTAATAAAAATAAAGAAAAGAAAAGAAAGTTTAATTCTGAGAATTAAGACTGAGAGAACATATGAAAATTTTATTTTTATTATTTTAGAACAAATATATATACCTATGTAACAATGAAATTTTACCATTTTTATTATTTGTTGTACTAATGTATTTTTAAATCCTACGTCGTAAGTCGTAAGTTCGTTAATAGTCTAAATAGGGGAGAGTTCTGATCCTGGTTCGGATCGTGAAGTTCCGCCCTATTTATAGTCACAGTCCCTATTGCCGCCAATTTAGTTCTTATCGCTAGGCAGTCTAATAAGATTCGAGTCGCGTTTTTGTGTCCGTCTTGATTGCAACAAGGGCAAGTTAAACCATCCCTAACGTTAAGCGGGAAGGGATGGGTTAGCCTCGTATGTAATTTGACTGTCGTTATAAATAATTCGTTTATATTTTTTGATTGTGTTAAATTTGATAAACATATAAGATTGATAAATAACATAAAAATATTAATTTTTTCAAAACAAAATAAATAATATAAAGCATATTTTTCATATTAATGAACAAACAAAAATACAAAAATTATTATACATTTTATTTAAATTTTGTTTTAATTAGTATACCTAATACAATTAAATTTATTTTATTTACATAGAACAAACGTAGGAGTATAAAACAACGTAAATTATGAAAACATGTTATTATAAATTTGTTTGAACACGTTTTTAATATTTTAGTTTATTTAGAATTGACGACAATTGATTGGTAAAAAACAAGTGTATACGCATTATTCAAGAGAAAAAAATAAATATACATACATACTTACTTATGTATAAAGTTTATGAATAACAATAATGAAGAAAAAAAAAATTCGGAGTAGAATTAATCAACTTTTGATAAATTTGCGTCAAAATTCTTGTCAAATTACGTCAATTATTATTATTTAAAACTTCAATAGAAATGTGTTTAAGAATGTTTTTAAAAAGTTTAATAATTTCGAAAAATTATTTTTAACATTTTCGAAAAGTATAGTATAAATACGGTTATCAAATGAACGACAACAATATATTGATAAGATATTTTGTGCTGAAAAGAGATTCAATAAGTGTAGAATTTTTGAAGTTTTCAAATTAGAACTGACAAAATAGAAAATAGTTAGAATGCAGTTTATTTCATACAGTAAATATTCACAGTAAAATTATTTATTTAAATTGAAAATTTCTAAACAATTTTTTTCGTATTTTTTTTTTTTTTTATTTTAATTCAAGTTGTGGTAATCTTCTTATTGACCACTCAAGGAAATGCTTTATTCGATGAAGAAGATGCAACATTCGACTGGAAATTGGCCAAGGTATTTTATTCTAAGTATATTTAATTTTTTCATTCATGCATACATAATGATAAATGTTTTCTTTTTATTTTTATTTTTAAAGGCAGTTTTAACCAACGAATGTCAGATTTGTAACGTTATAACGTCTCCATTATCAATTAAACTACTTTTATCTTTAACTAGCAATGCTATCAATCCTGCTTCTCCTTCAAGAGATGAATTATCAATTCTTTTTCCGAAAAGGAATACAGATCAGATGAATAAATATTGGCAAGAAATAATTAATACATTCAACGTTAGTATAATTAAATAAATTATTGTTTCAAAATGATTACGTGTATTTCTAAAATAAAAAAAAATATTTCTTATTTATATAGAGTTCTGAAACTGTATCGATGGCTTCTCAAATATGTGTTGATAAATCAGTTAAAATTGATTCTACAAGTAATTTTGAAAATATTGCTAAAAATGATTATGCTGCAGTTATCAAGAGTCTTGATCTACAGGATACTAAAAAAGCAGCTGAAGATATAAATAATTTCGTGTATGAAAAAACAAAACAAAATATAAAAAATTTCATTGAGCCAGGTTTGTATTTGATAAAATAAAAATATATTCTTTATATGATACAATAATTTTGCTCATGTTTATGTGTATTATCATTATTACGAATGTGATTATTTGTGTACATAAGTATATTCATTTATAATTTTTTAAATTAAACAGATAACCTCGATGATGTATCAGTGATGTTGTTGAATGCATTGTATTTTGAGTCTGCATGGGAAATACAATTTGATCCAAATGAGACAAAAAATGAGACATTCTATGTTACTCCTGACAGAGGAATTCAAGTCCCAATGATGAGCAAAGCTGAAGTGGATATTGATTATTTGCTATACAGAGAATTAAATACATTCATTATTCGTTTGTATTATCTCGTAAGTACTTATTTATTATTTAAAATTCATATGATTTTTAAACACAGTATTATTAAAAAAATCAATGTTTGATTAATTTGAATTATTTTATAGGATAAGAATTATGCAATGTATATCATGTTGCCTTCATATGGATATGACCTACAAAGTGTTATCGATAAACTAGATAAATTCAAAATGCCAAACTTTGAAGAATTTGGTCCAACAAACATGAATCTACAAATTCCAAAATTCAAATTCGATTCAAATTTAGAATTAAAGGAACATCTTAAAGCTGTAATTGAATTAAAAATTCTTACAAATAACATTATTAAATATTTTAAAAAAATTTCATTCATTTTTTTTTCTTTTACATTTAGATCGGTATTAAAACATTATTTACTCCAAATGCAAATATTGAATCTTTAGTATCTGGTTCGTCATTATTTATTTCAAATATTCTACAAAAATCAGTAATATCTGTAAATGAAACCGGTACTGTAGCATCTTCGGCAACAGGTATTTATTTAAATTATAAATTTTCTTTTTTCCTTTTTTTTATATTTTGTATAATTTAAAACATACATTTTTTTTAATTATTTTTCGAATTTTAGCTGCGGGAGCTATATACAAAAGTAGTACTACAGATTTCGCTCTTAATCGTCCATTTTTGTTCTTCATAATAAACGAAAAAAATTACGGAATAATTCAGGCTGGAAAAGTTATGATACCCTAATTTGATTAAATAGAAAAATAAAATCATTTTTCGATAATTTGTAATAATTTATGGAATCGTGTAATAAAATATTGCAGTAGATAAATTATAATAAAATTGTTTTATTACAACTAATTTGACCCACACAATACTTAACTTATATTCTTTATATTCAATTGTTTACTATCGCAGTCAGAATAAGCATAGATATAGCAATTGATTTAATGTTTGTACATTTGTAGCTGTAATACTTAATTATTTATTATTCATTTCATGTATTCATTTTCATCATTATATTTTGTTTATTTTGTTTTTTAGAATACTTTTAATTTTAATCAATGATCATATAATTGATTCAATTCAAACCAAAGCATATTTGAAGATAATTTTCACATTTTTCTATTGCATGTAAAATTTACTTCGAAATTTCATTTAAATTAATATTTTCTGAATTTTAAAAAAAATCGAATTCAAATAAATTATAAATCACTTTTCACATTACTATATAGCGAAATATGTATACATCTGAAAAAAATTTTTATTATCATTATAATATATTTAGAGTTGTTTTTCTTGTTTTTTTGTTATTATTTTATTTTTTTTATATATAATTTCTTTAAAATTACTTCCATTACAAATATTAAAATTATATAAGTAATATAATTATAAGTACAAGTTATAATTTTTATCTGTTAATTGATTTTCAATCGTATAACATAAATAATACATAATACAGATAGATAGTAATATGGATTTATATCATAATAAATTTTCAAAATAAAAAAATAATAAACACATAAAATTAAAGTGCAAGCGTAGTGTAGTTTGAACCATACGTTATGTTTGAATTTAATCGCGTGTCATTAGATAGTGTGATAGTGTTATTAGTGTATGGTTTTAGCTTCTTTTTATAAAACAACAACAAAATTTTCAGTTGCTGAATAAAATGTTCTAAGTAGATATACTATGTTTATACTTATTAGTTACTTACTACTTGTTTATATCTACTATGTTTATACTTACTATGTTCTATGTTTCGAAGAAATAATTACTATATTCTAACAATTACATATTGTTTTGGTGAGTTTGTATTGTTAACAACAATATATAGATATGTACATGTATTTACATACTTATATAAACGTATATTTCTTAAAAATATTTGCACAATAATTTTTCGAATATATGTACATACATATACTATAGATGTTTCGAAAACACACACACTCATATAAATACACGTGAATAACAATAGTATATTACGACATAAATATTCATTTAAAAAATAAAATATATTACAAACATTTACACAAATTATTTCAAAGTTACATTTTAAGAAAATCCATTTTCCTATAGATTTTTCAATTATTTATATTCATTTTAATGTTATATTCAATTTTATTTAACTTCATTTTCGTAGATATTTACATACATACACATTACACACATACACACATATGTATTCCATTACGTACACACTCATACATATATAAATGTTGACATTATAATGTATATGAGCATTGAAGAAAATACTTTTATATCTCCTTTTCTTTTTGTTTTTTGCATTCAATTTCCGATTAATGGTGGTAAAACATTATTGAAAAATTGAATACGATTTATGTTCGTCTGAAACTTAATCTTATATTTTTGAGAAAAAATAAAAATATATAGATTACACACATGTGTATGTACGCATATATGTTATGTACATATACGTAATGTAGATATAAAAAAAAATGATGTACATAAAATTATGTTAATTACACTTATAAGAAAAATAGTAATCAAAAAAGAAAGAAATGTATGTAAGAAGATGAAAAAAATATTGTAAAGAAAATTTTCAAAAAATCTAATGTAAGCGTAAACTGTGACATCATCACATAGACAGCCCATTATTGAGTTTTTGATCTCCACTCCATCTATAAAATGTCTCTGCCTGTCTATTTTATTTTGCACTAAGCACTACTACTTACACAAGGTAATTGGAACACTCTATAGGTAGTATCAATCGAAACTGACAAGCGCCATTTAAAAGAGAAATTACAAATATTAGATCGTATGGCCATACAAAATCATATGAACGATCTGGAAAATGAATCAAAACAAACATTTGTTTATTTGATTAAAAAGATTTATTTTTTTCATCAACATTCACATAAAGTAATTATTAATTTATTAAAAATTAATAATTATTAAAAATTAATTTATTTTCTGTTTAAATTCAAACTATTCTAACTACATACATCTATTTATTTAGTAGACTCAAACAGCTTGTGCTGATCTAAGAGCTACTAATTTCTATATTATTCAATTAATATTAAACTTATTTAACGAAATGAGATAAAGAAAATATATCCAAGAAAGGAAAATAGAAATGATAAATACATTAATAAGGAAAAATATAATTATTAGAAATTACAAATTTATAATTTGACAAATTTATTGATAAAAGAAGAGATTAAACCTATTCTAGACCTAGTCTTTTGTATATATTTTAAGACATTTTTTATGAATCCTTTTGTCGTAGAGCAGTTCTTAACCCATTATTTGCAATTAATAATATAGTATATTTATTTGAAATTTTATATAAATTTATATTATTAAAAAATGGTGAAATGTGCTGCAAAAAATTCTGAAAATAAAAAATTTAAATACTAATTTTATTTTAAAAGTGAGTGACTACAGCAATGTAGAAATAACTACTGAAATAGATGAGTTTCCAACTGCTTTTTATTAGAGTGGAAGGCATCATGTAACGATGAATTTGATGGTTTAACTCTGCAATGTGTCAATAGTATAAGACTATTTATACACATTCCAGTTTCCAGTTTTCAAATATTGATTTTTTTGTCTTTTTTGTTTTTGAAGGTGACCATTTTATTTTACATATACATACATATATACGAAAACGAAATATATCTATAAATTCTTTCATTATATTTTTTGAGCCCAAAATATAATGATAAAGAATTTATAGAAATGAATAAAACATTAAAATAAATAATAAATTTACCAAAAATAATGTAAAATAAAATAACCGGGGGATTTATGTCACATTTCGTAGTCTTCGCGTAGTCTTCGTAGTCTTCATATAGTCTTCATAGTTTTCGTAATTCATTTCCATACATTTATGAACTACAAATATTTTGAAAAACTACGAAGGTAAAATGATTAGCAATTTTTAAATTTTTGTATTTCGTAGAAATTTGAGATGGTCGTTTATGTCAATCCGATCACAAAAATACAACGCAACAAATTACGAAAAATTGACATAAATCCCCCTAATTGTATTAAAATAAAAATTAACGAAGTAAAAATAAATAACATGTTTGTAATACATACACCTAATTATATTTGAAAAAAAAAAAAAATGTATAAAAATACTCGTATTATATAATATGCATAATATTGAAAATTACCTGTGTATTTATACACTGTATACACTGCATATGTATATAATATTTTATGGATTAAGTATAGAAATATAAATTAATTTATTTTAGATAGGATTTTGTAAAACCACATTAATGTAAAAAAAAAAATAAATAAATAAATAAAAATTATGAAAATAAAAACGAAATTAAAAAAATTATAAGAACTTCATATGTGCATATATTATACATTTAACATTTAATATTAGGCATATAACGTTATATAATGTATTAAAATCGTTATATACATAATTAATAAATGTATAATTAAATAAAAAATCAAAAAATATATGTAACATACAATATAATGTAATACATAATTTATTTATAAAAAGAATTATTGTAATGTACATAAATTTAGCATAATATGCTAATATCATAGGTGTTTTCGATTTGGCAATTTCAAGTACTTGCGAGTAGTATAGGTAAAATGTCTGTGCTAAACTATCTGCTCGCAGCTACTCATGAAAAAATTTTCAAGTAGCTGGAAGTAGATGCAAGTAGTTACGAATAATTTTTGTGTCGTTCGTTTTAACAATTTATTCTAGACACATTTTAGTAGGTACTCGCAAGTACTTGAAATTGCCAAATCAAAAGCACATATTAAAAAATAGAAAAAAATATATAAAGTTAAACTAAATACATATACATACATACAATAGATAATAATGTATTACGTGTACATACAGATATTTAGTATATATGTACGCATTGTTATTATATGAATATAAAAATTCATATATTAAAATTATTTACTATCATTTTATGTTCATTAATTCTATGACGGTACACTTTAAAAGTACATACATATATACATATATGTACATATATATGTAAGTATGTAAAAATTCATATTTACATAAATATAATATTATATGTATATATTGAAATGAAAAAAAAAGATAAATAATGGCATAATAATTAAAAACTAATTGTTAAAAAAAAAAAAAACTGATTGTATTATAATTGAATAAAATTATTTTTAATTAAATATAAATAAATTTTATTTTTATTTAAAATCAATTCATACTAAATTTTATATAAAAAATAACAAATAATAATTTGAATTCTATCTATTACCTATTACTAATAATTTGTAAACTATACATTATAAACAGTTTTATTAATCAATTAATAAATTTACAAAAAATATCTTACATACAAATTTATGACTAAGTATAATATGATTTCTATTAATTAACAATGATTGTTCTTTTGTTCTCATAATCACTTTCGAGTATAGACGTTTAATTATTAATTTCAATTATGAATCGTCGTTTAAATTTAGATCAATCAATTTGTAGATAAAGAAAGTGTAGCCCAAAATCCGCATGCACTATTAGAATTATATAAAAGATATTATTTTCAGTATCATTATTCCCAAAGTTCATTCAGCTTTCAACGAGTACCAGCTCCATCCCGGTTCCAGGTTGCTGGAAAAAAGAACTTAGATAGTATACTTGCTGACAACAAATAAAACAAATAATTAATAGATCATCTTACATAATAGATCAGTTCAAGTCCTCCTATCATTTGTTTAAAATATGTAAAAAAAAACACAAAATACCCTTTATTATCTATCTACTAAGACTTTTTGAAAAAAAACCTTTTTTTTTAAATGTAGAGAATTTTAAGACGCATCTTTTGAGCCATAAAGCACATTCTGGATCACTTACCGTTATATAGATATTGACGAAATAGAAGAAAACAATTTTTTTTAAAGGAGTATATACTTTCAAGGGCGGGTTTGCGGCACGAATTTTTATCCGATTGTTTATATGGGGCTCATATCCCTTTATCGGTTGCACCGCCACCACTCCCCTTTCCCCTTTTTTATGATTAAATCTTTACCTAAATAGCAAACAATTAATTAATTCGTTTATATTTGATTGTGTTAAATTTGATAAACATATAAAATTGATAAATAACATAAAAATATTAATTTTTTCAAAACAAAATAAATAATATAAAGCATATTTTTCATATTAATGAACAAACAAAAATACAAAAATACAAAAATTATTATACATTTTATTTAAATTTTGTTTTAATTAGTATAGCTAATACAATTAAATTTATTTTATTTAAATAGAACAAACGTAGGAGTATAAAACAACGTAAATTATGAAAACATGTTATTATAAATTTGTTTGAACACGTTTTTAATATTTTAGTTTATTTAGAATTGACGACAATTGATTGGTAAAAAACAAGTGTATACGCATTATTCAAGAGAAAAAAATAAATATACATACATACTTACTTATGTATAAAGTTTATGAATAACAATAATGAAGAAAAAAAAAATTCGGAGTAGAATTAATCAACTTTTGATAAATTTGCGTCAAAATTCTTGTTAAATTACGTCAATTATTATTATTTAAAACTTGAATAGAAATGTGTTTAAGAATGTTTTTAAAAAATTTAATAATTTCGAAAAATTATTTTTAAACAATTTTTTTCGTATTTTTTTTTTTTTTTCATTTTAATACAAGTTGTGGTAATCTTCTTATTGACCACTCAAGGAAATGCTTTATCCGATGAAGAAGATGCAACATTCGACTTGAAATTGGTCAAGGTATTTTATTCATATTTAATTTTATCATTCATGCATACATAATGATAAATGTTTTCTTTTTATTTTATATTTTTAAAGGCAGTTTTAACCAACGAATGTCAGATTTGTAACGTTATAACGTCTCCATTATCAATTAAACTACTTTTATCTTTAACTAGCAATGCTATTAATCCTGCTTCTCTTTCAAGAGAAGAATTATCAATTCTTTTTCCGAAATTGAATACAGATCAGATAAATAAATATTGGCACGAAATAATTGGCTGGAGTTCCGAAAAGGTGTTCCCTCTGATCCTCTTGAAATTTTGACCACAGATTCTACTCGACAATATCAGAAAAGTCACGGAATATTTTTTGTCGGAAAGCCCTCTATCGGTCACAATTCGCATTTAAAATTTTTTGTCAAAATTCTTATTTTAGCAATATCTCTGTAACGGTACATCATATAGGTATGTTTTACATCTCAAAAGATGCGTCTTAAGATGCTCTATATTCTGAAAAAAACTCCTAGTAGAAGGATAATAAAGGACATTTTGTGATTTTTGGCTATTTTCACATTTTTGACAATTTCTCAGAAAGGAGTAAGGATATTCGGTTCAAATTTTTTGCAAATAACAAAGGACATAATGAGCAAGATTTTTCATTCTATACTTTGATCCTAATGAAAAAGGAAAATGTCCTGCAGAGAAATAATTTTATTAATGCTGAATTTTGCAATTTTATGTTCGTGTGCACGTGTATGTATGTGAGTATGTGTATTTGTAGAAGTCAAATATATGATAGTTTGTGTATGTGCGTATATATGCGTGTGTATGTGCATTTGTAGAAGGTAAATCTAACAGTGTGTACATTAAGTATTTTCTATAGAGGCATACATATACTCTACACGTATATATGGGCAAATATGATAGAGTATGCTTGCGGGTTTGTGTGTGTGTGCATTTGTAGAAGGAAAATCTGATAGTGTGTGTATGTAAGTGCATGTGTATTATATAGTATTTATTTTATATGTGCCTATATATTAGATTATAACTTTTAACTCAGGTCAAAATTAGTATAAAAGGAGCATATTTTTGTATTAAAATTCATTCTTTTCTGAGCAAGAGAATGATCAACAAATAACTTCAAATTGTAAATTTTATCATTAGAAAAATAAAATTATATACATATTCAAAGTCTATTTGTTACATAATAAAATTGTTTTATTACAACAAAAAAACTGTCAACTCAAGTGTTTACTATAAAATCGCAGTCATAATAAGCATAGATAAAATTTTTCAATTCCATTTCAATTCCAAAAAAAAACTGCACAAAAAAATAAATGAAAATATAAACTTAAATAATAAAGTTTCATTTTATTTTATCATACGATTTCATTTGTTTTATTTTATTTTTATATTTTCATTTTTATTGTGAACAATTTTAATTCACACACTTTCAAAATAAGCTCAGTCGTAAAAGTGAACACCAAAAATGAATTTTAAAAACAAAATTATAATGTAAACATATAAAAATATAAAAAATAAAAATAAAAATTCATTCGTTACTATCCTTTTCTTAGCATTTATTTTACAATTTTAACAATGTACGAATATAAATTATCATACATTTTATTTTAACGCGAAATTTTTTTTTTTTTTCATTTTGACCATAATAACATTGTCAAAGGAATTCATTTTTTGTCGTTAAATTAATTAAAATGAAAAAACAAAATTGAAAAATAAAAATGAAAATTTATATTCGCAGTGGTTAAAAAACTATATAAATTGAATCCAATTACGAGTATGTCAGTTATACCATGTTATACGAAAATATACATAATAACAATTTAATTACATTTCTATATCAACACGAGCAATAATTATTATTACTTTTTCAACATTGTATAAATATGTATAATTGTTGAATTGTTATCGACATAGCTAGGAAATAAAAGTCAATAAACAGTTATACATACTTTTTATGATTTATTTCCGTGTATCTGATTAACTTTGCAATTTAAAAGTTTTAAAATTTTCAATTTTTTTTTCAAAAGAGCATGAATCGTTTCAGTTATACATATGTGTGTACCATTTACCCCACAATCAAATATTATAAATTTTCGAAACAAACCAAAAACACTTGAAAAACAAAAATAGAAACAGATGGAAACAAAAAAGAAAAAAGACCTAATGGTAAGATAGAAAATAAAAATAAGTTAAACGAATTTCATAGTTTCATTGCAATTTTACGCCTTTTTAGCCTTTGTGGACTTCCTACATACATACGAGTATTTTGAAACATTTTATACAAGTACATATTACAAATTCAAATAGGTTCTGTGTTTAGTCATTTTTTTTTACCTTTGAACGTATTTCTATATATGAATACGTACATATTCGTATAGTAGTAAGTACACCGACGTACACCTTTAAGTTTTTAGCTTTCGTATGCCCTAAAATATGTTTTGTATATTTTGGGTAACCGACTAAAAAGTTTGATATACAACCAAAATTTTATTTCTGAATAAAACAGATAACAACTTTGTTTAAAGCAATCAGAAATATTTGTATTACTACGTATTACCATGTATTACCGTATTACATAATAGTTATTACCGTAATATACAAATACATACTTAAATATACACAACGGTAGTAAATTATAAAATTACTTACAAAGTACTGTGAATAGTTTTTTTCGTGTAAAAAAAAGAAACAAAGTTACAAAAGTTAGTAAAATTGAAAACATTTTAAACATTTTAATCACAATTAAATTTTAAAATTAAAATACCTGCTCATATCTCTTTATACGAGTATGCAGAAAATAAGGTTTTTATTATATTTTTATTTTATAAGAGTACCGAACGAACTATCAAAATACTACTGTAATAGAATAGTAAATTATCTCAACTGCTCGAGAATATGTATGGATGGAATAGAGAAGCAAAAATATGAAATGTTGTTTTGTTAGTTGATTTTCCTTGTTTTTTTTATGTACAATATTCGCATCTTTTTACTGAGATCTGCAAAAAATCAACTTCAATTGTCTAAAGAATGAAAATAAGAGTACACACATGATGTGTAGAATATTAGTTGCGTACTATAATCGTAGCATGTATTATAGGTACTGTAATAGTGCATAGTAATAATCCAAACCTCAAAACAATAAATCTAACAGGAAAAATAGAGACAAATATAGCAGGAAATTCTTTTTCAAAAGCTATAATATTAACTAATCAGATCCAAGATCCTGATCTGGAAAAATAATGGTTTTCGTAAAACACGCCATTGTGGACCAAAAATTTCTAAGGGTAGTTTGTGTCCTTTAGATGAATTTGCGCCAATAAGGGCATATACCACGTTAAAGAGGACATTCCAAAGTATCATTATCGGAAGATCTCTTTTCAAAATCTGACGGCACCAATAACCATTTGGTATATACCTACATATATAATAATAATGTATATTTTATTTTACTCTTATTTTTTTATTCATTTATTTACCTATATTTATTTGTTTATTTAACTATATTCATTCTTATTCTTTTTTTACACAAAGTTGTAAGTAAAAATTACATTAGTAGGTATATTGATTACGGGAAACATATAATAGAAACAACAAACTTTTCATTTTTCGGAAGGGACGAATATTTAATATGTGTACGAGTATTAAATTTATTTCAATTTAAGAAGGAAGTACATATATACCAAAACATAAACTGTGTATTTGTATTATATGCAAATAATTAGTATTTTGTTTTGTGTGCGTGTTTTCTTTTTCAAAAAAATTTTTTATTATATACTTAAAATGTACATATTTTAAATATTAAAGTGCGTATATGTATTGAAAATGTACTTACATGGGCTATTTATAAAGTTGTTATTAATTTTGTTTATTTTTTTTTAATTTCAACTTCCGCATTCTTTTTGTAATTTATTTAAAAATTAGAATAAGCATTTTAATTTGCCTTTTACCATGTAGTTAACATTTGGAAAATAATAAATAATATTGCACGTGTGCTTTTCATGCTCAAATTGTATAGAATATTTTGATAAAAATTATAATTTGTTTTGTTTTCTCTTTTTTTGTTTCTGCTATTTATTATTTTATTTTCTGTGTACCAAATTATTTAATTCGTATTCGATTTTTATGTATTTAAAAAAATAAAAAATACATAATTAAAAAATACAAGTGATAATCTTGTTTTGAAAAATTGAAAATTACAAAAATATATTGGTGTTGATCATTCATTATGACTACATTATGTACACTCAATGAAAAAATATTTACTATATCGTTTTATTTACAAAAAATATTTGACATTGGTTGCGCGTTTCTATATTCTATAAAAAAACCAAAAAAAAAAAATGGAATAAACAAAAAAAAGATAATGTTTGCTTGCTTGTTTTGTAAATTTTTTAATTAAGAAAAAAAACACGTCTTCTAAATTCTAAGTTCTAAGAATTGTTTGTTTAAAAAAAAATAAATAATTAATTTACACTTGTGTTATTAGTTCTTAAAATATATTATATATTTTTGTACAAGAACATATGTATTTACCTACATTATTTTATATTATACGATTTTATAAAAAATTTACGTATTTCCATTATTTATTATTACATTGTAGAAGAACATATTCATATAATTAGTTTCGAGACCAAGTGCGTCCTCTAGTGGTACCTATTTGATGTGGCACGTTAATGAATACACCCAATATAATAATATGAAAAACAATATTATTCCAGTGGCAATGAAAATCATTCTATTCGATAATAGCATTCCAGTTCAATTTAGACATGTTATCGTTATCAGAGATCATATCTCTTCTTTGCAAAATGTATTCGATAATATTTAGAAAACCTTCTATGTAAGTACATTAAATCTGTTGCCATCCATACAAAAGAAGCTCAAAAGATTTGAAAATATAATTTCGACATTACATCTATCTCTCTTCACTTGAAATGTAAACAACTATTTTTTTTTATTTTTTCAAATTTCACATATACATGAGTCCTTTCAAATTTTATTGCATCAATCTTCAAACTTGTTTGTACTTAAATTGTTATGTTTGTAATAAAGTGAATAATTTATATCTATGTGTTAGAAGAAATGAGTAGGTATATATAAAAGAAAAATGAATATAATACAAATATTATGTTAACATATTCTAAATTAATTTTAGTACAGAACAACTGGATGAGAGCGGAAAAGCCTTTCTCTCATTTCATTCTTTATTTTTTATAGTAAATTTGTTTAATAAAAATAAAGAAAAGAAAAGAAAGTTTAATTCTGAGAATTAAGACTGAGAGAACATATGAAAATTTTATTTTTATTATTTTAGAACAAATATATATACCTATGTATTTTTTTTAATTTTTAACAATGAAATTTTACCATTTTTATTATTTGTTGTACTAATGTATTTTTAAATCCTACGTCGTAAGTCGTAAGTTCGTTAATAGTCTAAATAGGGGAGAGTTCTGTTCCTGGTTCGGATCGTGAAGTTCCGCCCTATTTATAGTCACAGTCCCTATTGCCGCCAATTTAGTTCTTATCGCTAGGCAGTCTAATAAGATTCGAGTCGCGTTTTTGTGTCCGTCTTGATTGCAACAAGGGCAAGTTAAACCATCCCTAACGTTAAGCGGGAAGGGATGGGTTAGCCTCGTATGTAATTTGACTGTCGTTATAATAATTCGTTTATATTTTTTGATTGTGTTAAATTTGATAAACATATAAGATTGATAAATAACATAAAAATATTAATTTTTTCAAAACAAAATAAATAATATAAAGCATATTTTTCATATTAATGAACAAACAAAAATACAAAAATACAAAAATTATTATACATTTTATTTAAATTTTGTTTTAATTAGTATACCTAATACAATTAAATTTATTTTATTTACATAGAACAAACGTAGGAGTATAAAACAACGTAAATTATGAAAACATGTTATTATAAATTTGTTTGAACACGTTTTTAATATTTTAGTTTATTTAGAATTGACGACAATTGATTGGTAAAAAACAAGTGTATACGCATTATTCAAGAGAAAAAAATAAATATACATACATACTTACTTATGTATAAAGTTTATGAATAACAATAATGAAGAAAAAAAAAATTCGGAGTAGAATTAATCAACTTTTGATAAATTTGCGTCAAAATTCTTGTTAAATTACGTCAATTATTATTATTTAAAACTTGAATAGAAATGTGTTTAAGAATGTTTTTAAAAAATTTAATAATTTCGAAAAATTATTTTTAACATTTTCGAAAAGTATAGTATAAATACGGTTATCAAATGAACGACAACAATATATTGATAAGATATTTTGTGCTGAAAAGAGATTCAATAAGTGTAAAATTTTTGAAGTTTTCAAATTAGAACTGACAAAATAGAAAATAGTTAGAATGCAGTTTATTTCATACAGTAAATATTCACAGTAAAATTATTTATTTAAATTGAAAATTTCTAAACAATTTTTTTCGTATTTTTTTTTTTTTTTATTTTAATTCAAGTTGTGGTAATCTTCTTATTGACCACTCAAGGAAATGCTTTATTCGATGAAGAAGATGCAACATTCGACTGGAAATTGGCCAAGGTATTTTATTCTAAGTATATTTAATTTTTTCATTCATTCATACATAATGATAAATGTTTTCTTTTTATTTTATATTTTTAAAGGCAGTTTTAACCAACGAATGTCAGACTTGTAACGTTATAACGTCTCCATTTTCAATTAAACTACTTTTATCTTTAACTAGCAATGCTATTAATCCTGCTTCTCCTTCAAGAGATGAATTATCAATTCTTTTTCCGAAAAGGAATACAGATCAGATGAATAAATATTGGCAAGAAATAATTAATACATTCAACGTTAGTATAATTAAATAAATTATTGTTTCAAAATGATTACGTGTATTTCTAAAATAAAAAAAAATATTTATTTATATAGAGTTCTGAAACTGTATCGATGGCTTCTCAAATATGTGTTGATAAATCAGTTAAAATTGATTCTACAAGTAATTTTGAAAATATTGCTAAAAATGATTATGCTGCAGTTATCAAGAGTCTTGATCTAAAGGATACTAAAAAAGCAGCTGAACAAATAAATAATTTCGTGTATGAAAAAACAAAACAAAATATAAAAAATTTCATTGAGCCAGGTTTGTATTTGATAAAATAAAAATATATTCTTTATATGATACAATAATTTAGCTCATGTTTATGTGTATTATCATTATTACGAATGTGATTATTTGTGTACATAAGTATATTCATTTATAATTTTTTAAATTAAACAGATAACCTCAATGATGTATCAGTGATGTTGTTGAATGCATTGTATTTTGAGTCTGCATGGGAAATACAATTTGATCCAAATGAGACAAAAAATGAGACATTCTATGTTACTCCTGACAGAGGAATTCAAGTCCCAATGATGCATAAAGCTGAAGTGGATATTGATTATTTGCTATACAGAGAATTAAATTCATTCATTCTTCGTTTGAATTATCTCGTAAGTACTTATATATTATTTAAAATTCATATGATTTTTTAACACAGTATTATTAAAAAAATCAATGTTTGATTAATTTGAATTATTTTATAGGATAAGAATTATGCAATGTATATCATGTTGCCTAGGCAAGGATATAACCTACAAAGTGTTATCGATAAACTAGATAAATTCAAAATGCCAAACTTTGAAGAATATGATCCAGAAACGATTAATCTACAAATTCCAAAATTCAAATTCGATTCAAATTTAGAATTAAAGGAACATCTTAAAGCTGTAATTGAATTAAAAATTCTTACAAATAACATTATTAAATATTTTAAAAAAATTTCATTAATTTTTTTTTCTTTTACATTTAGATCGGTATTAAAACATTATTTACTCAAAATGCAAATATTGAATCTTTAGTATCTGGTTCGCCATTATTTGTTTCAAATATTCTACAAAAATCAGTAATATCTGTAGATGAAACCGGTACTGTAGCATCTTCGGCAACAGGTATTTATTTAAAATATAAATTTTCTTTTTTCCTTTTTTTTATATTTTGTATAATTTAAAACATACATTTTTTTTAATTATTTTTCGAATTTTAGCTGAGGGATTTATTTTAAAAAAGATTGTTCATAATTTCTCTCTTAATCGTCCATTTTTGTTCTTCATTATACACAAAATTAATTACGGAATACTTCAGGCTGGAAAAGTTATGATACCCAAATTTGATTAAATAGAAAAATAAAATCATTTTTCGATAATTTGTAATAATTTATGGAATCGTGTAATAAAATATTGCAGTAGATAAATTATAATAAAATTGTTTTATTACAACTAATTTGACCCACACAATACTTAACTTATATTCTTTATATTCAATTGTTTACTATCGCAGTCAGAATAAGCATAGATATAGCAATTGATTTAATGTTTGTACATTTGTAGCTGTAATACTTAATTATTTATTATTCATTTCATGTATTCATTTTCATCATTATATTTTGTTTATTTTGTTTTTTAGAATACTTTTAATTTTAATCAATGATCATATAATTGATTCAATTCAAACCAAAGCATATTTGAAGATAATTTTCACATTTTTCTATTGCATGTAAAATTTACTTCGAAACTTCATTTAAATTAATATTTTCTGAATTTTAAAAAAAATCGAATTCAAATAAATTATAAATCACTTTTCACATTACTATATAGCGAAATATGTATACATCTGAAAAAAATTTTTATTATCATTATAATATATTTAGAGTTGTTTTTCTTGTTTTTTTGTTATTATTTTATTTTTTTTTATATATAATTTCTTTAAAATTACTTCCATTACAAATATACCAAGTTATTAATTGCATTTATCTTATACCAGCTGGTATTTGATATAAAAAAATTATATAAGTAATATAATTATAAGTACAAGTTATAATTTTTATCTGTTAATTGATTTTCAATCGTATAACATAAATAATACATAATACAGATAGATAGTAATATGGATTTATATCATAATAAATTTTCAAAATAAAAAAATAATAAACACATAAAATTAAAGTGCAAGCGTAGTGTAGTTTGAACCATACGTTATGTTTGAATTTAATCGCGTGTCATTAGATAGTGTGATAGTGTTATTAGTGTATGGTTTTAGCTTCTTTTTATAAAACAACAACAAAATTTTCAGTTGCTGAATAAAATGTTCTAAGTAGATATACTATGTTTATACTTATTAGTTACTTACTACTTGTTTATATCTACTATGTTTATACTTAATATGTTCTATGTTTCGAAGAAATAATTACTATATTCTAACAATTACATATTGTTTTGGTGAGTTTGTATTGTTAACAACTATATATAGATATGTACATGTTTTTACATACTTATATAAACGTATATTTCTTAAAAATATTTGCACAATAATTTTTCGAATATATGTACATACATATACTATAGATGTTTCGAAAACACACACACTCATATAAATACACGTGAATAACAATAGTATATTACGACATAAATATTCATTTAAAAAATAAAATATATTACAAACATTTACACAAATTATTTCAAAGTTACTTACATTTTAAGAAAATCCATTTTCCTAAAGATTTTTCAATTATTTATATTCATTTTAATGTTATATTCAATTTTATTTAACTTCATTTTCGTAGATATTTACATACATACACATTACACACATACACACATATGTATTCCATTACGTACACACTCATACATATATAAATGTTGACATTATAATGTATATGAGCATTGAAGAAAATACTTTTATATCTCCTTTTCTTTTTGTTTTTTGCATTCAATTTCCGATTAATGGTGGTAAAACATTATTGAAAAATTGAATACGATTTATGTTCGTCTGAAACTTAATCTTATATTTTTGAGAAAAAATAAAAATATATAGATTACACACATGTGTATGTACGCATATATGTTATGTACATATACGTAATGTAGATATAAAAAAAAATGATGTACATAAAATTATGTTAATTACACTTATAAGAAAAATAGTAATCAAAAAAGAAAGAAATGTATGTAAGAAGATGAAAAAAATATTGTAAAGAAAATTTTCAAAAAATCTAATGTAAGCGTAAACTGTGACATCATCACATAGACAGCCCATTATTGAGTTTTTGATCTCCACTCCATCTATAAAATGTCTCTGCCTGTCTATTTTATTTTGCACTAAGCACTACTACTTACACAAGGTAATTGGAACACTCTATAGGTAGTATCAATCGAAACTGACAAGCGCCATTTAAAAGAGAAATTACAAATATTAGATCGTATGGCCATACAAAATCATATGAACGATCTGGAAAATGAATCAAAACAAACATTTGTTTATATGATTAAAAAGATTTATTTTTTTCATCAACATTCACATAAAGTAATAATTATTAATTTATTAAAAATTAATAATTATTAAAAATTAATTTATTTTCTGTTTAAATTCAAACTATTCTAACTACATACATCTATTTATTTAGTAGACTCAAACAGCTTGTGCTGATCTAAGAGCTACTAATTTCTATATTATTCAATTAATATTAAACTTATTTAACGAATGAGATAAAGAAAATATATCCAAGAAAGGAAAATAGAAATGATAAATACATTAATAAGGAAAAATATAATTATTAGAAATTACAAATTTATAATTTGACAAATTTATTGATAAAATAAGAGATTAAACCTATTCTAGACCTAGTCTTTTGTATATATTTTAAGACATTTTTTATGAATCCTTTTGTCGTAGAGCAGTTCTTAACCCATTATTTGCAATTAATAATATAGTATATTTATTTGAAATTTTATATAAATTTATATTATTAAAAAATGGTGAAATGTGCTGCAAAAAATTCTGAAAATAAAAAATTTAAATACTAATTTAATTTTAAAAGTGAGTGACTACAGCAATGTAGAAATAACTACTGAAATAGATGAGTTTCCAACTGCTTTTTATTAGAGTGGAAGGCATCATGTAACGATGAATTTGATGGTTTAACTCTGCAATGTGTCAATAGTATAAGACTATTTATACACATTCCAGTTTCCAGTTTTCAAATATTGATTTTTTTGTCTTTTTTGTTTTTGAAGGTGACCATTTTATTTTACATATACATACATATATACGAAAACGAAATATATCTATAAATTCGTTCATTATATTTTTTGAGCCCAAAATATAATGATAAAGAATTTATAGAAATGAATAAAACATTAAAATAAATAATAAATTTACCAAAAATAATGTAAAATAAAATAACCGGGGGATTTATGTCACATTTCGTAGTCTTCGCGTAGTCTTCGTAGTCTTCATATAGTCTTCATAGTTTTCGTAATTCGTTTCCATACATTTATGAACTACAAATATTTTGAAAAACTACGAAGGTAAAATGATTAGCAATTTTTAAATTTTTGTATTTCGTAGAAATTTGAGATGGTCGTTTATGTCAATCCGATTACAAAAATACAACGCAACAAATTACGAAAAATTGACATAAATCCCCCTAATTGTATTAAAATAAAAATTAACGAAGTAAAAATAAATAACATGTTTGTAATACATACACCTAATTATATTTGAAAAAAAAAAAAAAATGTATAAAAATACTCGTATTATATAATATGCATAATATTGAAAATTACCTGTGTATTTATACACTGTATACACTGCATATGTATATAATATTTTATGGATTAAGTATAGAAATATAAATTAATTTATTTTAGATAGGATTTTGTAAAACCACATTAATGTAAAAAAAAAATAAATAAATAAATAAAAATTATGAAAATAAAAACGAAATTAAAAAAATTATAAGAACTTCATATGTGCATATATTATACATTTAACATTTAATATTAGGCATATAACGTTATATAATGTATTAAAATCGTTATATACATAATTAATAAATGTATAATTAAATAAAAAATCAAAAAATATATGTAACATACAATATAATGTAATACATAATTTATTTATAAAAAGAATTATTGTAATGTACATAAATTTAGCATAATATGCTAATATCATAGGTGTTTTCGATTTGGCAATTTCAAGTACTTGCGAGTAGTATAGGTAAAATGTCTGTGCTAAACTATCTGCTCGCAGCTACTCATGAAAAAATTTTCAAGTAGCTGGAAGTAGATGCAAGTAGTTACGAATAATTTTTGTGTCGTTCGTTTTAACAATTTATTCTAGACACATTTTAGTAGGTACTCGCAAGTACTTGAAATTGCCAAATCAAAAACACATATTAAAAAATAGAAAAAAATATGTAAAGTTAAACTAAATACATATATATACATACAATAGATAATAATGTATTACGTGTACATACAGATATTTAGTATATATGTACGCATTGTTATTATATGAATATAAAAATTCATATATTAAAATTATTTACTATCATTTTATGTTCATTAATTCTATGACGGTACACTTTAAAAGTACATACATATATACATATATGTACATATATATGTAAGTATGTAAAAATTCATATTTACATAAATATAATATTATATGTATATATTGAAATGAAAAAAAAAGATAAATAATGGCATAATAATTAAAAACTAATTGTTAAAAAAAAAAAAAAACTGATTGTATTATAATTGAATAAAATTATTTTTAATTAAATATAAATAAATTTTATTTTTATTTAAAATCAATTCATACTAAATTTTATATAAAAAATAACAAATAATAATTTGAATTCTATCTATTACCTATTACTAATAATTTGTAAACTATACATTATAAACAGTTTTATTAATCAATTAATAAATTTACAAAAAATATCTTACATACAAATTTATGACTAAGTATAATATGATTTCTATTAATTAACAATGATTGTTCTTTTGTTCTCATAATCACTTTCGAGTATAGACGTTTAATTATTAATTTCAATTATGAATCTTCGTTTAAATTTAGATCAATCAATTTGTAGATAAAGAAAGTGTAGCCCAAAATCCGCATGCACTATCAGAATTATATAAAAGATATTATTTTCAGTATCATTATTCCAAAAGTTCATTCAGCTTTCAATGAGTACCAGCTCCATCCAGGTTCCAGCTTGCTGGAAAGAAGAACTTAGAAATAGTGTACTTGCTGACAACAAATAAAACAAATAATTAATAGATCATCTTACATAACAGATCAGTTCAAGTCCTCCTATCATTTGTTTAAAATATGTAAAAAAAAACACAAAATACCCTTTATTATCTATCTACTAAGACTTTTTGAAAAAAAACCTTTTTTTTTAAATGTAGAGAATTTTAAGACGCATCTTTTGAGCCATAAAGCACATTCTGGATCACTTACCGTTATATAGATATTGACGAAATAGAAGAAAACAATATTTTTTTTAAAGGAGTATATACTTTCAAGGGCGGGTTTGCGGCACGAATTTTTATCCGATTGTTTATATGGGGCTCATATCCCTTTATCGGTTGCACCGCCACCACTCCCCTTTCCCCTTTTTTATGATTAAATCTTTACCTAAATAGCAAACAATTAATTAATTCGTTTATATTTGATTGTGTTAAATTTGATAAACATATAAAATTGGTAAATAACATAAAAATATTAATTTTTTCAAAACAAAATAAATAATATAAAGCATATTTTTCATATTAATGAACAAACAAAAATACAAAAATACAAAAATTATTATACATTTTATTTAAATTTTGTTTTAATTAGTATACCTAATACAATTAAATTTATTTTATTTACATATAACAAACGTAGGAGTATAAAACAACGTAAATTATGAAAACATGTTATTATAAATTTGTTTGAACACGTTTTTAATATTTTAGTTTATTTAGAATTGACGACAATTGATTGGTAAAAAACAAGTGTATACAGTATACGCATTAATCAACTTTTGATAAATTTGCGTCAAAATTCTTGTTAAATTACGTCAATTATTATTATTTAAAACTTGAATAGAAATGTGTTTAAGAATGTTTTTAAAAAATTTAATAATTTCGAAAAATTATTTTTAAACAATTTTTTTCGTATTTTTTTTTTTTTTTTCATTTTAATACATCTTGTGGTAATCTTCTTATTGACTACTCAAGGAAATGCTTTATCCGATGAAGAAGATGCAACATTCGACTTGAAATTGGTCAAGGTATTTTATTCTAAGTATATTTAGTTTATTCATTCATGCATACATAATGATAAATGTTTTCTTTTTATTTTATATTTTTAAAGGCAGTTTTAAACAACGAATGTCAGATTTGTAACGTTATAACGTCTCCATTATCAATTAAACTACTTTTATCTTTAACTAGCAATGCTATCAATCCTGCTTCTCCTTCAAGAGATGAATTATCAATTCTTTTTCCGAAAAGGAATACAGATCAGATGAATAAATATTGGCAAGAAATAATTAATACATTCAACGTTAGTATAATTAAATAAATTATTGTTTCAAAATGATTACGTGTATTTCTAAAATAAAAAAAAATATTTCTTATTTATATAGAGTTCTGAAACTGTATCGATGGCTTCTCAATTATGTGTTGATAAATCAGTTAAAATTGATTCTACAAGTAATTTTGAAAATATTGCTAAAAATGATTATGCTGCAGTTATCAAGAGTCTTGATCTACAGGATACTAAAAAAGCAGCTGAAGATATAAATAATTTCGTGTATGAAAAAACAAAAGAAAATATAAAAAATTTCATTGAGCCAGGTTTGTATTTGATAAAATAAAAATATATTCTTTATATGATATATGATACAATAATTTTGCTCATGTTTATGTGTATTATCATTATTACGAATGTGATTATTTGTGTACATAAGTATATTCATTTATAATTTTTTAAATTAAACAGATAACCTCAATGATGTATCAGTGATGTTGTTGAATGTATTGTATTTTGAGTCTGCATGGGAAACACAATTTGATCCATTTGAGACAAAAAATAAGACATTCTATGTTACTCCTGGTAGAGAAATTCAAGTTCCAATGATGCATAAAACTAATGGGAATTATGATTATACAATTTCCAAAGAATTAAATTCAAAAATTCTTCGTTTGTATTATCGGGTGAGTACTTATTCATTATTTAAAATTCGTATAATTTTTTAACACAATGTTATAAAAAAAAATCAATGTATGATTAATTTGTATTATTTTAAAGATTGGCAATATACAATGTATATCATCTTACCTAACGAAAGATACGGGTTACAAAGTGTTATCGATAAACTAGATAATGTCGACATGTCAGACTTAGGATATGAATATTCAGTAAATATGAATCTACAAATTCCAAAATTCAAATTCGATTCAACTTTAGAATTGAAGGAACATCTTAAAACTGTAATTGAATTAAAAATTCTTATAAATAACATTATTAATTATTTTAAAAAAAATTCATTAATTAATTTAGATCGGTATTAAAACATTATTTACTCAAAATGCAAATATTGAATCATTAGTATCTGGTTCGTCATTATTTATTTCAAATATTGTACAAAAATCAGGAATATTTGTTAATGAAACCGGTTCTGTAGCGTATTCAGCATCAGGTACATATATTTAAATTTCATATAATTTAATAGTTAAAATTTATTTAAAATTATTTTTCGAATTTTTGCTTTAAGTGCTGCAAACAGAATAGCGCAAATCCTTATCGATGTCATTATTGATCATCCATTTATGTTCTTCATTAAAAACGAAAAGAATGGAGCAATACTTTATGCCGGAAAAGTTATGGAACCCAATTTTGATTAAATAGAAAAATAAAATCATTTTTCGATAATTTGTAATAATTATTTATGGATTCGTGTAATAAAATATTGCAGTAGATAAATTATAATTGTAGCAATAATGATAATAATATATATAAGTATAGCATTAAGCCTATTATATTACCCTTATATATGACATCATATTAAAACTTTAGCGCACGTGCACTTAAATTCTGTAGCCATAAGATAACAATATATATATTTAATCATAAGCTTTAACAATAGAATACAACATCTGGCATATCGCCTATATGTATTTTGAGCAGGTAGATATTTTTATATGAATAACAATAGAAAAGTACCATAGCCTATATAATGTAGCTCTAACTATAATGATCTTAAGATGTCATAAGATAATATTGGTAGAACTATAATCGACATATGTGACATAAGCTATGACATATGTCGTAGCCGAATACTGCCAAATCAATGAGCTAAACTATAATTGACATTACCGACATTCGTTAAAAATTCGTTTAACATAAGCTCGACATAAGCAGTACGATACAGAGCGTACATGACATAAGTAACATAACCATTTTTTTCATTGTTTATGTTTATGTATGACTTGTTAGTTGTTAGTAATAAATAATTCAAATTTTTAAATTGTTTTATATATTATTACTAGCTGACCTGGCCATGCGTTGCTGTGGCTAAAGTTTGTGTCATATTATATTGTTTTAAACTATTTAAGGGGAACGGTAGGAGAACATCAGACATGGGCACCACCATGCTTTTTTACATAGATGCCATTCGTAAAAAAACATTCCTACCTTCATGACTGATTTTCTACTACCGTTACCACTTATTTACTGTTTACTGTCCACCCTTTGTAATAAATAATAATAATAATAATTACTAAGAAATGTCAAACATTAACTACGAAATATAAAATTTAGAAAATTTGAACCATTAGATAATTATTGAAATCGATTTTAATTCCACTTACGACGATATAAAAAAAAAAAAAATTAAAAAAAAATTCGTTCGGAACGTCAATCGGCATTCAAATCCTTCACATACACATTTGATTATCTTCTTGAGTTCAATGTAGAGAATGAATAAAATCAGCTCAATGAAAATATGAAAATTCAATTTGTTTGAATTACTTTTCTAAATTAATTTAATTCACAATGAAATGCACAATTCATATCTTTTATTTTTATTTATCTATGTTAATACGCTGATACTACTATTAACTTTTATTACGACTTGTAGTAAAATCACAACTAATGCAGATGTGAACATACAATTAAGACTAACCATTTGAACATGGGCCTTAATGTTATTTTACAAATAATTTGCAATAAAATAATATTGCGATAATAAATTGAGATGTAAGCTATCCTATCTTTCAAGTTGGATCAAACTGCACACGGTGTACAAATTTGATTAAAATCGGTTAAGTAGTTTAGTAGTTTACCGCGGACAAACAACGTGACACGTAATTTATATATATTAAGATTAATAATAAATTCAGTTTAGTGTCAATTGTGAATAAAATTTTGAAGAAAATTAAATTACTTTTTAAAATTCAAAATTAAAAATAAAAATATAAAGTCGAAAAAGTGTACAAAATTTAAAAATTTTATATAAATAAATAAATAAATTATTGATTAAATAAAAATTTGTATATAAATTATTTCAAAGAAGCAGTGATATTAAAAAACTAAAAAAAGGTAAAATTAAAAATAAATATATGTAATTTATTCAATATTCACTTAACTCTTTAAATTTTATTCATTTCATTTAAAAAATTCAATTTAATTTATTTTCTTCCGTAGTCTGTAGTCCGTTACCTGTATCTTTATTTTAAAATTTTATTTTGTCGTTATGCTTCGATTTGAAAGTTACTTATGTTACTTATGTTAATTATAGTTAACCAAATGTGGCGTTTTAACATTCGTTATTTTTTCTTATGTTTGCTATGTCACATATGTCGATTATAGTTGGGCCTATAAGATAATATCAGATTTCGTACGACTGTATGAAGTGTCATATCGACAACTATAATGGTCTTAACTTATCTTTCGTTAACTTTCAAAGTCTTTTCGTTAATCTTTATGTGTACGCTTTCTAGCGTACAAATCTTTATGTGTACGCTTTCTAGCGTACAAATCTTTAGCTAACTTAGTGGAAAGTGAACTTTTCTCATCTAATCTTCTTCTTTTTTAAGATCATTATAGTTGACACGTTGACATTAAGATTGATTAAGATTTGACAGCAACTTAAGCAATCTTTAGGTGATTTAACGAAATTTCGAAAGATTGGTAAAGACCATTATAGTTAGAGCTACTGTATTGCAGTATCCCTATATATTAGATTATAACTTTTAACTCAGGTCAAAATTAGTATAAAAGGAGCATATTTTTGTATTAAAATTCATTCTTTTCTGAGCAAGAGAATGATCAACAAATAACTTAAAATTGTAAATTTTATCATTAGAAAAATAAAATTATATACATATTCAAAGTCTATTTGTTACATAATAAAATTGTTTTATTACAACAAAAAAACTGTCAACTCAAGTGTTTACTATAAAATCGCAGTCATAATAAGCATAGATAAAATTTTTCAATTCCATTTCAATTCCAAAAAAAAACTGCACAAAAAAATAAATGAAAATATAAACTTAAATAATAAAGTTTCATTTTATTTTATCATACGATTTCATTTGTTTTATTTTATTTTTATATTTTCATTTTTATTGTGAACAATTTTAATTCACACACTTTCAAAATAAGCTCAGTCGTAAAAGTGAACACCAAAAATGAATTTTAAAAACAAAATTATAATGTAAACATATAAAGATATAAAAAATAAAAATAAAAATTCATTCGTTACTATCCTTTTCTTAGTAATTATTTTACAATTTTAACAATGTACGAATATAAATTATCATACATTTTATTTTAACGCGAAATTTTTTTTTTTTCATTTTGACCATAATAACATTGTCAAAGGAATTCATTTTTTGTCGTTAAATTAATTAAAATGAAAAAACAAAATTGAAAAATAAAAATGAAAATTTATATTCGCAGTGGTTAAAAAACTATATAAATTGAATCCAATTACGAGTATGTCAGTTATACCATGTTATACGAAAATATACATAATAACAATTTAATTACATTTCTATATCAACACGAGCAATAATTATTATTACTTTTTCAACATTGTATAAATATGTATAATTGTTGAATTGTTATCGACATAGCTAGGAAATAAAAGTCAATAAACAGTTATACATACTTTTTATGATTTATTTCCGTGTATCTGATTAACTTTGCAATTTAAAAGTTTTAAAATTTTCAATTTTTTTTTTCAAAAGAGCATGAATCGTTTCAGTTATATGTGTGTACCATTTACCCCACAATCAAATATTATAAATTTTCGAAACAAACCAAAAACAATTGAAAAACAAAAATAGAAACAGATGGAAACAAAAAAGAAAAAAGACCTAATGGTAAGATAGAAAATAAAAATAAGTTAAACGAATTTCATAGTTTCATTGCAATTTTACGCCTTTTTAGCCTTTGTGGACTTCCTACATACATACGAGTATTTTGAAACATTTTATACAAGTACAAATTACAAATTCAAATAGGTTCTGTGTTTAGTCATTTTTTTTTACCTTTGAACGTATTTCTATATGTGAATAGTTTTTTTCGTGTAAAAAAAAGAAACAAAGTTACAAAAGTTAGTAAAATTGAAAACATTTTAAACATTTTAATCACAATTAAATTTTAAAATTAAAATACCTACTCATATCTCTTTATACGAGTATGCAGAAAATAAGGTTTTTATTATATTTTTATTTTATAAGAGTACCGAACGAACTATCAAAATACTACTGTAATAGAATAGTAAATTATCTCAACTGCTCGAGAATATGTATGGATGGAATAGAGAAGCAAAAATATGAAATGTTGTTTTGTTAGTTGATTTTCCTTGTTTTTTTTATGTACAATATTCGCATCTTTTTACTGAGATCTGCAAAAAATTAACTTCAATTGTCTAAAGAATGAAAATAAGAGTACACACATGATGTGTAGAATATTAGTTGCGTACTATAATCGTAGCATGTATTATAGGTACTGTAATAGTGCATAGTAATAATCCAAACCTCAAAACAATAAATCTAACAGGAAAAATAGAGACAAATATAGCAGGAAATTCTTTTTCAAAAGCTATATTAACTAATCAGATCCAAGATCCTGATCTGGAAAAATAATGGTTTTCGTAAAACACGCCATTGTGGACCAAAAATTTCTAAGGGTAGTTTGTGTCCTTTAGATGAATTTGCGCCAATAAGGGCATATACCACGTTAAAGAGGACATTCCAAAGTATCATTATCGGAAGATCTCGTTTCAAAATCTGACGGCACCAATAACCATTTGGTATATACCTACATATATAATAATAATGTATATTTTATTTTACTCTTATTTTTTTATTCATTTATTTACCTATATTTATTTGTTTATTTAACTATATTCATTCTTATTCTTTTTTTACACAAAGTTGTAAGTAAAAATTACATTAGTAGGTATATTGATTACGGGAAACATATAATAGAAACAACAAATTTTTCATTTTTCGGAAGGGACGAATATTTAATATGTGTACGAGTATTAAATTTATTTCAATTTAAGAAGGAAGTACATATATACCAAAACATAAACTGTGTATTTGTATTATATGCAAATAATTAGTATTTTGTTTTGTGTGCGTGTTTTCTTTTTCAAAAAAATTTTTTATTATATACTTAAAATGTACATATTTTAAATATTAAAGTGCGTATATGTATTGAAAATGTACTTACATGGGCTATTTATAAAGTTGTTATTAATTTTGTTTATTTTTTTTTAATTTCAACTTCCGCATTCTTTTTGTAATTTATTTAAAAATTAGAATAAGCATTTTAATTTGCCTTTTACCATGTAGTTAACATTTGGAAAATAATAAATAATATTGCACGTGTGCTTTTCATGCTCAAATTGTATAGAATATTTTGATAAAAATTATAATTTGTTTTGTTTTCTCTTTTTTTGTTTCTGCTATTTATTATTTTATTTTCTGTGTACCAAATTATTTAATTCGTATTCGATTTTTATGTATTTAAAAAAATAAAAAATACATAATTAAAAAATACAAGTGATAATCTTGTTTTGAAAAATTGAAAATTACAAAAATATATTGGTGTTGATCATTCATTATGACTACATTATGTACACTCAATGAAAAAATATTTACTATATCGTTTTATTTACAAAAAATATTTGACATTGGTTGCGCGTTTCTATATTCTATAAAAAAACCAAAAAAAAAAAAATGGAATAAACAAAAAAAAGATAATGTTTGCTTGCTTGTTTTGTAAATTTTTTAATTAAGAAAAAAAACACGTCTTCTAAATTCTAAGTTCTAAGAATTGTTTGTTTAAAAAAAAATAAATAATTAATTTACACTTGTGTTATTAGTTCTTAAAATATATTATATATTTTTGTACAAGAACATATGTATTTACCTACATTATTTTATATTATACGATTTTATAAAAAATTTACGTATTTCCATTATTTATTATTACATTGTAGAAGAACATATTCATATAATTAGTTTCGAGACCAAGTGCGTCCTCTAGTGGTACCTATTTGATGTGGCACGTTAATGAATACACCCAATATAATAATATGAAAAACAATATTATTCCAGTGGCAATGAAAATCACTCTATTCGATAATAGCATTCCAGTTCAATTTAGACATGTTATCGTTATCAGAGATCATATCTCTTCTTTGCAAAATGTATTCGATAATATTTAGAAAACCTTCTATGTAAGTACATTAAATCTGTTGCCATCCATACAACAGAAGCTCAAAAGATTTGAAAATATAATTTCGACATTACATCTATCTCTCTTCACTTGAAATGTAAACAACTATTTTTTTTTATTTTTTCAAATTTCACATATACATGAGTCCTTTCAAATTTTATTGCATCAATCTTCAAACTTGTTTGTACTTAAATTGTTATGTTTGTAATAAAGTGAATAATTTATATCTATGTGTTAGAAGAAATGAGTAGGTATATATAAAAGAAAAATGAATATAATACAAATATTATGTTAACATATTCTAAATTAATTTTAGTACAGAACAACTGGATGAGAGCGGAAAAGCCTTTCTCTCATTTCATTCTTTATTTTTTATAGTAAATTTGTTTAATAAAAATAAAGAAAAGAAAAGAAAGTTTAATTCTGAGAATTAAGACTGAGAGAACATATGAAAATTTTATTTTTATTATTTTAGAACAAATATATATACCTATGTAACAATGAAATTTTACCATTTTTATTATTTGTTGTACTAATGTATTTTTAAATCCTACGTCGTAAGTCGTAAGTTCGTTAATAGTCTAAATAGGGGAGAGTTCTGATCCTGGTTCGGATCGTGAAGTTCCGCCCTATTTATAGTCACAGTCCCTATTGCCGCCAATTTAGTTCTTATCGCTAGGCAGTCTAATAAGATTCGAGTCGCGTTTTTGTGTCCGTCTTGATTGCAACAAGGGCAAGTTAAACCATCCCTAACGTTAAGCGGGAAGGGATGGGTTAGCCTCGTATGTAATTTGACTGTCGTTATAAATAATTCGTTTATATTTTTTGATTGTGTTAAATTTGATAAACATATAAGATTGATAAATAACATAAAAATATTAATTTTTTCAAAACAAAATAAATAATATAAAGCATATTTTTCATATTAATGAACAAACAAAAATACAAAAATTATTATACATTTTATTTAAATTTTGTTTTAATTAGTATACCTAATACAATTAAATTTATTTTATTTACATAGAACAAACGTAGGAGTATAAAACAACGTAAATTATGAAAACATGTTATTATAAATTTGTTTGAACACGTTTTTAATATTTTAGTTTATTTAGAATTGACGACAATTGATTGGTAAAAAACAAGTGTATACGCATTATTCAAGAGAAAAAAATAAATATACATACATACTTACTTATGTATAAAGTTTATGAATAACAATAATGAAGAAAAAAAAAATTCGGAGTAGAATTAATCAACTTTTGATAAATTTGCGTCAAAATTCTTGTTAAATTACGTCAATTATTATTATTTAAAACTTGAATAGAAATGTGTTTAAGAATGTTTTTAAAAAATTTAATAATTTCGAAAAATTATTTTTAACATTTTCGAAAAGTATAGTATAAATACGGTTATCAAATGAACGACAACAATATATTGATAAGATATTTTGTGCTGAAAAGAGATTCAATAAGTGTAAAATTTTTGAAGTTTTCAAATTAGAACTGACAAAATAGAAAATAGTTAGAATGCAGTTTATTTCATACAGTAAATATTCACAGTAAAATTATTTATTTAAATTGAAAATTTCTAAACAATTTTTTTCGTATTTTTTTTTTTTTTTATTTTAATTCAAGTTGTGGTAATCTTCTTATTGACCACTCAAGGAAATGCTTTATTCGATGAAGAAGATGCAACATTCGACTGGAAATTGGCCAAGGTATTTTATTCTAAGTATATTTAATTTTTTCATTCATTCATACATAATGATAAATGTTTTCTTTTTATTTTATATTTTTAAAGGCAGTTTTAACCAACGAATGTCAGACTTGTAACGTTATAACGTCTCCATTTTCAATTAAACTACTTTTATCTTTAACTAGCAATGCTATTAATCCTGCTTCTCCTTCAAGAGATGAATTATCAATTCTTTTTCCGAAAAGGAATACAGATCAGATGAATAAATATTGGCAAGAAATAATTAATACATTCAACGTTAGTATAATTAAATAAATTATTGTTTCAAAATGATTACGTGTATTTCTAAAATAAAAAAAAATATTTCTTATTTATATAGAGTTCTGAAACTGTATCGATGGCTTCTCAAATATGTGTTGATAAATCAGTTAAAATTGATTCTACAAGTAATTTTGAAAATATTGCTAAAAATGATTATGCTGCAGTTATCAAGAGTCTTGATCTACAGGATACTAAAAAAGCAGCTGAAGATATAAATAATTTCGTGTATGAAAAAACAAAACAAAATATAAAAAATTTCATTGAGCCAGGTTTGTATTTGATAAAATAAAAATATATTCTTTATATGATACAATAATTTTGCTCATGTTTATGTGTATTATCATTATTACGAATGTGATTATTTGTGTACATAAGTATATTCATTTATAATTTTTTAAATTAAACAGATAACCTCGATGATGTATCAGTGATGTTGTTGAATGCATTGTATTTTGAGTCTGCATGGGAAATACAATTTGATCCAAATGAGACAAAAAATGAGACATTCTATGTTACTCCTGACAGAGGAATTCAAGTCCCAATGATGAGCAAAGCTGAAGTGGATATTGATTATTTGCTATACAGAGAATTAAATACATTCATTCTTCGTTTGAATTATCTCGTAAGTACTTATTTATTATTTAAAATTCATATGATTTTTAAACACAGTATTATTAAAAAAATCAATGTTTGATTAATTTGAATTATTTTATAGGATAAGAATTATGCAATGTATATCATGTTGCCTTCATATGGATATGACCTACAAAGTGTTATCGATAAACTAGATAAATTCAAAATGCCAAACTTTGAAGAATTTGGTCCAACAAACATGAATCTACAAATTCCAAAATTCAAATTCGATTCAAATTTAGAATTAAAGGAACATCTTAAAGCTGTAATTGAATTAAAAATTCTTACAAATAACATTATTAAATATTTTAAAAAAATTTCATTCATTTTTTTTTCTTTTACATTTAGATCGGTATTAAAACATTATTTACTCCAAATGCAAATATTGAATCTTTAGTATCTGGTTCGTCATTATTTATTTCAAATATTCTACAAAAATCAGTAATATCTGTAAATGAAACCGGTACTGTAGCATCTTCGGCAACAGGTATTTATTTAAATTATAAATTTTCTTTTTTCCTTTTTTTTATATTTTGTATAATTTAAAACATACATTTTTTTTAATTATTTTTCGAATTTTAGCTGCGGGAGCTATATACAAAAGTAGTACTACAGATTTCGCTCTTAATCGTCCATTTTTGTTCTTCATAATAAACGAAAAAAATTACGGAATAATTCAGGCTGGAAAAGTTATGATACCCTAATTTGATTAAATAGAAAAATAAAATCATTTTTCGATAATTTGTAATAATTTATGGAATCGTGTAATAAAATATTGCAGTAGATAAATTATAATA
This sequence comes from Villa cingulata, assembly GCA_951394055.1. Taxonomy (NCBI): domain Eukaryota; kingdom Metazoa; phylum Arthropoda; class Insecta; order Diptera; family Bombyliidae; genus Villa; species Villa cingulata. Next base: position 28,100,838 of record OX596021.1, on the reverse strand, counting down.
AAATTGTTTTATTACAACTAATTTGACCCACACAATACTTAACTTATATTCTTTATATTCAATTGTTTACTATCGCAGTCAGAATAAGCATAGATATAGCAATTGATTTAATGTTTGTACATTTGTAGCTGTAATACTTAATTATTTATTATTCATTTCATGTATTCATTTTCATCATTATATTTTGTTTATTTTGTTTTTTAGAATACTTTTAATTTTAATCAATGATCATATAATTGATTCAATTCAAACCAAAGCATATTTGAAGATAATTTTCACATTTTTCTATTGCATGTAAAATTTACTTCGAAATTTCATTTAAATTAATATTTTCTGAATTTTAAAAAAAATCGAATTCAAATAAATTATAAATCACTTTTCACATTACTATATAGCGAAATATGTATACATCTGAAAAAAATTTTTATTATCATTATAATTTATTTAGAGTTGTTTTTCTTGTTTTTTTGTTATTATTTTATTTTTTTTATATATAATTTCTTTAAAATTACTTCCATTACAAATATACCAAGTTATTAATTGCATTTATCTTATACCAGCTGGTATTTGATATAAAAAAATTATATAAGTAATATAATTATAAGTACAAGTTATAATTTTTATCTGTTAATTGATTTTCAATCGTATAACATAAATAATACATAATACAGATAGATAGTAATATGGATTTATATCATAATAAATTTTCAAAATAAAAAAATAATAAACACATAAAATTAAAGTGCAAGCGTAGTGTAGTTTGAACCATACGTTATGTTTGAATTTAATCGCGTGTCATTAGATAGTGTGATAGCATAGACTAATAACACTATCCAGATGTGCAATACAAATGTTAAAAATTGAAACATGCAAGTAATTTTTACTAGCAGACAATTTAGTCATAGTAGCAGACAAAAAGTTTTTCAACAAAAATAAAACTTTTTAGTAGCAGACAAAAAGATTTTCACCAAAATTAAAACTTAATATGTACATACTCACCAATTCATTGCGTCATTGCTTCTGCTGTGACTGTGATCATCGTTTGAATCCTTTTGCGTATGTAACAGTCTATATAATATAAATATTATATAAATATAGTCATAGCACACTGAGTTAAAAGATAAACTACTCATGTGCAGCTTTATATTCTTGGGTATATAGTATATAGTATACAGCACAAACAATAAACATATACGTGTATTTATTGCTTGTGCCTATAGCCATGTCATGTCTTTAAGTATTTTGCTAGTAAAATTTGTTTTAGATAGAAAAAAATGTGTAAAGTGTGTATTTGGCATGGCATGGTACATATATGAAATTTTGTTTATTACATATTTACTGATACATATTTATATTACGGGACAAATATGTAGTTGTTTTTATTGTCCTGTCTAATAATATTAGACATTAAAAATATTTATTGATTTATTAAAAAATTAATAATTGCTAATGTTTATTAATTTTTGTAACTTATTTCTCACTTTTAATTTTTTTGCGGTATCCGTTGACCACTTAGAATGTTTTCTTAATAATACATACAAGAATAAAAAATTTTAAACAATTTATTCTATGACTATAACATTGGTTTTGCTCGTTGAACCAATCAGGATATTTACTTTTGATATTTTCTATGCAGCAATTTACTATATAGTGTTTTAAATTTGATTGTTGTGGATTATTGCCAAAAATAGACGAAAACACTTTTATGTGTCTTTTACATATATCAAAAAATATATCTGAAGGTCGAATCAATCCAGTTGAAATGTCCTCAATGTTCTCATACTGTTTTAATTTTATCAAAATTTCAGATATGTCACTTTTGTCATCTATTTGTTTGTTGATCATATCATTTTCGCACAATTCACATGGTTTTCGAAGTGATTTTATCGTTTTTATTTAGCAATAACCACTGAAGTACCTTGTAGCTGCGTCACTAATATCAATTTGAGCAATTGCTACTTCCTCGTTTCCCGGAAATTCTTGAATTTCTAAATTTTCATCAGATTCATGCCACTCTATTCGTTCCATTGAATTCAACCGATTTATACTGGAAGAATTTGATAAATCTCTGTGTGCAATTGTCTCTTCTAAAACTGCATTCCAATCAATATCAAGAATGTTGTCATCGTCTTCATCACAATTCGAAAATCTTGAAGAAAACATTATTAGCAAACAAGTTAATAAGTTGTCAGAAAGAGAAAAAGATGTAGTTTTATTGTTTGACGAAATGAGCATTCAAAAAAATCTGACATATAACGAAGTTAAAGATAAAATTGAAGGTTTTGTTGATTATGGAGATGAAGACAGAAAAAACATTTTTGCAAAATCAGTGAACGTTTTTATGATAAGGAGCCTGCTTGGAAGTTTCAAGCAAGTTCTTTATTATATTGCTTGCCCTGGATCTATACCAGCAAAAATTCTAGGACATGAAGTAAAGAAATGCGTAAATATAATCACCAAATTGGGACTAAATGTTAGAGCTATCACATGTGATCAGGGACCTACCAATAGAAAATTTTTCAACGATTTTAAAATTTCTCACGAAAATCCAATTTTTCATTTCGACAATGTGAATATTTATTCATTTTGCGATGTCCCACATCTTTTTAAAAGTGTGAGAAACAATTTGATAAATTGTAATTTATTAACACCTGATGGTGTGGCAAGTTGGAAGATAATTGAACAATTGTATTCAATAGATATATGTGGAACTACCAGAATTTGTCCTAAGTTAACATCAGTACACATTCATCCTTCGGATTTTGAAAAAATGAGTGTACGTTTGGCAGTACAAATTTTGAGTCGTAGTGTTGCTATTAGAATACAAGTACTTCTAGAAGCAGGAAAATTTTCTGAGGAATCAAAAGTAATGGCATTGTCTACGTCAAAATTTATTGAAAAAATGAACAAATTATTTGATATATTGAACGGTAATCCCGCAGTTACTCGTGATATGAATAATTTAAATTTTCTGGAAGAAATGAAAAATTATGTTTTAAAAATTAAACCTCAATATAAGGATGATAAAACACATTGTTTTAAAGGATTAGCTTTAGCAATTACGAGTGCAATACATTTATCAAAGTACTTATTTTCTATTCATGTTGATGCAAAATTTTTCAGTTATAGAAAATTAAATCAAGATCCTCTAGAAAATTTTTTTTCACGCATAAGAAGCAGGAATTGTAACAAAAAAAATCCATCTGTATTCGAATTTGCACAAATATTTGCTAAAATATTATCCATTAAATTAATGTTTTCTTCAAGATTTTCGAATTGTGATGAAGACGATGACAACATTCTTGATATTGATTGGAATGCAGTTTTAGAAGAGACAATTGCACACACAGATTTATCAAATTCTTCCAGTATAAATCGGTTGAATTCAATGGAACGAATAGAGTGGCATGAATCTGATGAAAATTTAGAAATTCAAGAATTTCCGGGAAACGAGGAAGTAGCAATTGCTCAAATTGATATTAGTGACGCAGCTACAAGGTACTTCAGTGGTTATTGCTACTTAAAAACGATAAAATCACTTCGAAAACCATGTGAATTGTGCGAAAATGATATGATCAACAAACAAATAGATGACAAAAGTGACATATCTGAAATTTTGATAAAATTAAAACAGTATGAGAACATTGAGGACATTTCAACTGGATTGATTCGACCTTCAGATATATTTTTTGATATATGTAAAAGACACATAAAAGTGTTTTCGTCTATTTTTGGCAATAATCCACAACAATCAAATTTAAAACACTATATAGAGCCTTACTTATAAAAATTTCTTAAAGTCGACTTTATTTTAGTAATGACATGCCGAATTTAGAAGTGACTTTAATTTTGGTACTCATAACAGTTTACTAAGTTCTAATTTAAAAAAGCTTTTTTAGCAAGCTCTTTTTGCTTACTACTGTAATTTTACATATGGAATTTATAATTTTGTTATGTCAATAGTCAGTTAGTTATGTCAATTTGAATAAAAAAAAAAAAATTTTTTTATTTTATGTCAAATGTTACTATGTTATGCTATGTTATATGCCTATTTTATATTTTGATTTGAAATTCTTTGATAGTTTGATCAAAAATTAGGTTATTATGCTCTTAATAACGACTTAGTAGAGCTCTCGCCACGATTAAAATTTAAAGTCTCTACTAACACTAAGGTTAGGATTAAATTTGTTATAAGTATGAAAAAATAGTTAGCAAAGGATTAAGTTCTTATTAATAACTTAGTTACAGTTTATAAGTAAGGCCCATAGTAAATTGCTGCATAGAAAATATCAAAAGTAAATATCCTGATTGGTTCAACGAGCAAAACCAATGTTATAGTCATAGAATAAATTGTTTAAAATTTTTTATTCTTGTATGTATTATTAAGAAAACATTCTAAGTGGTCAACGGATACCGCAAAAAAATTAAAAGTGAGAAATAAGTTACAAAAATTAATAAACATTAGCAATTATTAATTTTTTAATAAATCAATAAATATTTTTAATGTCTAATATTATTAGACAGGACAATAAAAACAACTACATATTTGTCCCGTAATATAAATATGTATCAGTAAATATGTAATAAACAAAATTTCATATATGTACCATGCCATGCCAAATACACACTTTACACATTTTTTTCTATCTAAAACAAATTTTACTAGCAAAATACTTAAAGACATGACATGGCTATAGGCACAAGCAATAAATACACGTATATGTTTATTGTTTGTGCTGTATACTATATACTATATACCCAAGAATATAAAGCTGCACATGAGTAGTTTATCTTTTAACTCAGTGTGCTATGACTATATTTATATAATATTTATATTATATAGACTGTTACATACGCAAAAGGATTCAAACGATGATCACAGTCACAGCAGAAGCAATGACGCAATGAATTGGTGAGTATGTACATATTAAGTTTTAATTTTGGTGAAAATCTTTTTGTCTGCTACTAAAAAGTTTTATTTTTGTTGAAAAACTTTTTGTCTGCTACTATGACTAAATTGTCTGCTAGTAAAAATTACTTGCATGTTTCAATTTTTAACATTTGTATTGCACATCTGGATAGTGTTATTAGTCTATGGTGATAGTGTTATTAGTGTATGGTTTTAGCTTCTTTTTATAAAACAACAACAAAATTTTCAGTTGCTGAATAAAATGTTCTAAGTAGATATACTATGTTTATACTTATTAGTTACTTACTACTTGTTTATATCTACTATGTTTATACTTAATATGTTCTATGTTTCGAAGAAATAATTACTATATTCTAACAATTACATATTGTTTTGGTGAGTTTGTATTGTTAACAACAATATATAGATATGTACATGTATTTACATACTTATGTAAACGTATATTTCTTAAAAATATTTGCACAATAATTTTTCGAATATATGTACATACATATACTATAGATGTTTCGAAAACACACACACTCATATAAATACACGTGAATAACAATAGTATATTACGACATAAATATTCATTTAAAAAATAAAATATATTACAAACATTTACACAAATTATTTCAAAGTTACTTACATTTTAAGAAAATCCATTTTCCTAAAGATTTTTCAATTATTTATATTCATTTTAATGTTATATTCAATTTTATTTAGCTTCATTTTCGGAGATATTTACATACATACACATTACACACATACACACATATGTATTCCATTACGTACACACTCATACATATATAAATGTTGACATTATAATGTATATGAGCATTGAAGAAAATACTTTTATATCTCCTTTTCTTTTTGTTTTTTGCATTCAATTTCCGATTAATGGTGGTAAAACATTATTGAAAAATTGAATACGATTTATGTTCGTCTGAAACTTAATCTTATATTTTTGAGAAAAAATAAAAATGTATAGATTACACACATGTGTATGTACGCATATATGTTATGTACATATACGTAATGTAGATATAAAAAAAAATGATGTACATAAAATTATGTTAATTACACTTATAAGAAAAATAGTAATCAAAAAAGAAAGAAATGTATGTAAGAAGATGAAAAAAATATTGTAAAGAAAATTTTCAAAAAATCTAATGTAAGCGTAAACTGTGACATCATCACATAGACAGCCCATTATTGAGTTTTTGATCTCCACTCCATCTATAAAATGTCTCTGCCTGTCTATTTTATTTTGCACTAAGCACTACTACTTACACAAGGTAATTGGAACACTCTATAGGTAGTATCAATCGAAACTGACAAGCGCCATTTAAAAGAGAAATTACAAATATTAGATCGTATGGCCATACAAAATCATATGAACGATCTGGAAAATGAATCAAAACAAACATTTGTTTATATGATTAAAAAGATTTATTTTTTTCATCAACATTCACATAAAGTAATAATTATTAATTTATTAAAAATTAATAATTATTAAAAATTAATTTATTTTCTGTTTAAATTCAAACTATTCTAACTACATACATCTATTTATTTAGTAGACTCAAACAGCTTGTGCTGATCTAAGAGCTACTAATTTCTATATTATTCAATTAATATTAAACTTATTTAACGAATGAGATAAAGAAAATATATCCAAGAAAGGAAAATAGAAATGATAAATACATTAATAAGGAAAAATATAATTATTAGAAATTACAAATTTATAATTTGACAAATTTATTGATAAAAGAAGAGATTAAACCTATTCTAGACCTAGTCTTTTGTATATATTTTAAGACATTTTTTATGAATCCTTTTGTCGTAGAGCAGTTCTTAACCCATTATTTGCAATTAATAATATAGTATATTTATTTGAAATTTTATATAAATTTATATTATTAAAAAATGGTGAAATGTGCTGCAAAAAATTCTGAAAATAAAAAATTTAAATACTAATTTTATTTTAAAAGTGAGTGACTACAGCAATGTAGAAATAACTACTGAAATAGATGAGTTTCCAACTGCTTTTTATTAGAGTGGAAGGCATCATGTAACGATGAATTTGATGGTTTAACTCTGCAATGTGTCAATAGTATAAGACTATTTATACACATTCCAGTTTCCAGTTTTCAAATATTGATTTTTTTGTCTTTTTTGTTTTTGAAGGTGACCATTTTATTTTACATATACATACATATATACGAAAACGAAATATATCTATAAATTCTTTCATTATATTTTTTGAGCCCAAAATATAATGATAAAGAATTTATAGAAATGAATAAAACATTAAAATAAATAATAAATTTACCAAAAATAATGTAAAATAAAATAACCGGGGGATTTATGTCACATTTCGTAGTCTTCGCGTAGTCTTCGTAGTCTTCATATAGTCTTCATAGTTTTCGTAATTCATTTCCATACATTTATGAACTACAAATATTTTGAAAAACTACGAAGGTAAAATGATTAGCAGTTTTTAAATTTTTGTATTTCGTAGAAATTTGAGATGGTCGTTTATGTCAATCCGATTACAAAAATACAACGCAACAAATTACGAAAAATTGACATAAATCCCCCTAATTGTATTAAAATAAAAATTAACGAAGTAAAAATAAATAACATGTTTGTAATACATACACCTAATTATATTTGAAAAAAAAAAATGTATAAAAATACTCGTATTATATAATATGCATAATATTGAAAATTACCTGTGTATTTATACACTGTATTTATACACTGCATATGTATATAATATTTTATGGATTAAGTATAGAAATATAAATTAATTTATTTTAGATAGGATTTTGTAAAACCACATTAATGTAAAAAAAAATAAATAAATAAATAAAAATTATGAAAATAAAAACGAAATTAAAAAAATTATAAGAACTTCATATGTGCATATATTATACATTTAACATTTAATATTAGGCATATAACGTTATATAATGTATTAAAATCGTTATATACATAATTAATAAATGTATAATTAAATAAAAAATCAAAAAATATATGTAACATACAATATAATGTAATACATAATTTATTTATAAAAAGAATTATTGTAATGTACATAAATTTAGCATAATATGCTAATATCATAGGTGTTTTCGATTTGGCAATTTCAAGTACTTGCGAGTAGTATAGGTAAAATGTCTGTGCTAAACTATCTGCTCGCAGCTACTCATGAAAAAATTTTCAAGTAGCTGGAAGTAGATGCAAGTAGTTACGAATAATTTTTGTGTCGTTCGTTTTAACAATTTATTCTAGACACATTTTAGTAGGTACTCGCAAGTACTTGAAATTGCCAAATCAAAAGCACATATTAAAAAATAGAAAAAAATATATAAAGTTAAACTAAATACATATACATACATACAATAGATAATAATGTATTACGTGTACATACAGATATTTAGTATATATGTACGCATTGTTATTATATGAATATAAAAATTCATATATTAAAATTATTTACTATCATTTTATGTTCATTAATTCTATGACGGTACACTTTAAAAGTACATACATATATACATATATGTACATATATATGTAAGTATGTAAAAATTCATATTTACATAAATATAATATTATATGTATATATTGAAATGAAAAAAAAAGATAAATAATGGCATAATAATTAAAAACTAATTGTTAAAAAAAAAAACTGATTGTATTATAATTGAATAAAATTATTTTTAATTAAATATAAATAAATTTTATTTTTATTTAAAATCAATTCATACTAAATTTTATATAAAAAATAACAAATAATAATTTGAATTCTATCTATTACCTATTACTAATAATTTGTAAACTATACATTATAAACAGTTTTATTAATCAATTAATAAATTTACAAAAAATATCTTACATACAAATTTATGACTAAGTATAATATGATTTCTATTAATTAACAATGATTGTTCTTTTGTTCTCATAATCACTTTCGAGTATAGACGTTTAATTATTAATTTCAATTATGAATCTTCGTTTAAATTTAGATCAATCAATTTGTAGATAAAGAAAGTGTAGCCCAAAATCCGCATGCACTATTAGAATTATATAAAAGATATTATTTTCAGTATCATTATTCCCAAAGTTCATTCAGCTTTCAACGAGTACCAGCTCCATCCCGGTTCCAGGTTGCTGGAAAAAAGAACTTAGATAGTATACTTGCTGACAACAAATAAAACAAATAATTAATAGATCATCTTACATAACAGATCAGTTCAAGTCCTCCTATCATTTGTTTAAAATATGTAAAAAAAAACACAAAATACCCTTTATTATCTATCTACTAAGACTTTTTGAAAAAAAACCTTTTTTTTTAAATGTAGAGAATTTTAAGACGCATCTTTTGATCCATAAAGCACATTCTGGATCACTTACCGTTATATAGATATTGACGAAATAGAAGAAAACAATATTTTTTTTAAAGGAGTATATACTTTCAAGGGCGGGTTTGCGGCACGAATTTATATCCGATTGTTTATATGGGGCTCATATCCCTTTATCGGTTGCACCGCCACCACTCCCCTTTCTCCTTTTTTATGATTAAATCTTTACCTAAATAGCAAACAATTAATTAATTCGTTTATATTTTTTGATTGTGTTAAATTTGATAAACATATAAGATTGATAAATAACATAAAAATATTAATTTTTTCAAAACAAAATAAATAATATAAAGCATATTTTTCATATTAATGAACAAACAAAAATACAAAAATACAAAAATTATTATACATTTTATTTAAATTTTGTTTTAATTAGTATACCTATAATACAATTAAATTTATTTTATTTACATACAACAAACGTAGGAGTATAAAACAACGTAAATTATGAAAACATGTTATTATAAATTTGTTTGAACACGTTTTTAATATTTTAGTTTATTTAGAATTGACGACAATTGATTGGTAAAAAACAAGTGTATACGCATTATTCAAGAGAAAAAAATAAATATACATACATACTTACTTATGTATAAAGTTTATGAATAACAATAATGAAGAAAAAAAAAATTCGGAGTAGAATTAATCAACTTTTGATAAATTTGCGTCAAAATTCTTGTTAAATTACGTCAATTATTATTATTTAAAACTTTAATAGAAATGTGTTTAAGAATGTTTTTAAAAAATTTAATAATTTCGAAAAATTATTTTTAAACAATTTTTTTCGTATTTTTTTTTTTTTCATTTTAATACAAGTTGTGGTAATCTTCTTATTGACCACTCAAGGAAATGCTTTATCCGATGAAGAAGATGCAACATTCGACTTGAAATTGGCCAAGGTATTTTATTCTAAGTATATTTAGTTTATTCATTCATGCATACATAATGATAAATGTTTTCTTTTTATTTTATATTTTTAAAGGCAGTTTTAAACAACGAATGTCAGATTTGTAACGTTATAACGTCTCCATTATCAATTAAACTACTTTTATCTTTAACTAGCAATGCTATTAATCCTGCTTCTCTTTCAAGAGAAGAATTATCAATTCTTTTTCCGAAATTGAATACAGATCAGATAAATAAATATTGGCACGAAATAATTGGCTGGAGTTCCGAAAAGGTGTTCCCTCTGATCCTCTTGAAATTTTGACCACAGATTCTACTCAACAATATCAGAAAAGTCACGGAATATTTTTTGTCGGAAAGCCCTCTATCGGTCACAATTCGCATTTAAAATTTTTTGTCAAAATTCTTATTTTAGCAATATCTCTGTAACGGTACATCATATAGGTATGTTTTACATCTCAAAAGATGCGTCTTAAGATGCTCTATATTCTGAAAAAAACTCCTAGTAGAAGGATAATAAAGGACATTTTGTGATTTTTGGCTATTTTCACATTTTTGACAATTTCTCAGAAAGGAGTAAGGATATTCGGTTCAAATTTTTCGCAAATAACAAAGGACATAATGAGCAAGATTTTTCATTCATTACTTTGATCCTAATGAAAAAGGAAAATGTCCTGCAGAGAAATAATTTTATTAATGCTGAATTTTGCAATTTTATGTTCGTGTGCACGTGTATGTATGTGAGTATGTGTATTTGTAGAAGTCAAATATATGATAGTTTGTGTATGTGCGTATATATGCGTGTGTATGTGCATTTGTAGAAGGTAAATCTAACAGTGTGTACATTAAGTATTTTCTATAGAGGCATACATATACTCTACACGTATATGGGCAAATATGATAGAGTATGCTTGCGGGTTTGTGTGTGTGTGCATTTGTAGAAGGAAAATCTGATAGTGTGTGTATGTAAGTGCATGTGTATTATATAGTATTTATTTTATATGTGCCTATATATTAGATTATAACTTTTAACTCAGGTCAAAATTAGTATAAAAGGAGCATATTTTTGTATTAAAATTCATTCTTTTCTGAGCAAGAGAATGATCAACAAATAACTTCAAATTGTAAATTTTATCATTAGAAAAATAAAATTATATACATATTCAAAGTCTATTTGTTACATAATAAAATTGTTTTATTACAACAAAAAAACTGTCAACTCAAGTGTTTACTATAAAATCGCAGTCATAATAAGCATAGATAAAATTTTTCAATTCCATTTCAATTCCAAAAAAAAACTGCACAAAAAAATAAATGAAAATATAAACTTAAATAATAAAGTTTCATTTTATTTTATCATACGATTTCATTTGTTTTATTTTATTTTTATATTTTCATTTTTATTGTGAACAATTTTAATTCACACACTTTCAAAATAAGCTCAGTCGTAAAAGTGAACACCAAAAATGAATTTTAAAAACAAAATTATAATGTAAACATATAAAAATATAAAAAATAAAAATAAAAATTCATTCGTTACTATCCTTTTCTTAGCATTTATTTTACAATTTTAACAATGTACGAATATAAATTATCATACATTTTATTTTAACGCGAAATTTTTTTTTTTTTTCATTTTGACCATAATAACATTGTCAAAGGAATTCATTTTTTGTCGTTAAATTAATTAAAATGAAAAAACAAAATTGAAAAATAAAAATGAAAATTTATATTCGCAGTGGTTAAAAAACTATATAAATTGAATCCAATTACGAGTATGTCAGTTATACCATGTTATACGAAAATATACATAATAACAATTTAATTACATTTCTATATCAACACGAGCAATAATTATTATTACTTTTTCAACATTGTATAAATATGTATAATTGTTGAATTGTTATCGACATAGCTAGGAAATAAAAGTCAATAAACAGTTATACATACTTTTTATGATTTATTTCCGTGTATCTGATTAACTTTGCAATTTAAAAGTTTTAAAATTTTCAATTTTTTTTTCAAAAGAGCATGAATCGTTTCAGTTATACATATGTGTGTACCATTTACCCCACAATCAAATATTATAAATTTTCGAAACAAACCAAAAACACTTGAAAAACAAAAATAGAAACAGATGGAAACAAAAAAGAAAAAAGACCTAATGGTAAGATAGAAAATAAAAATAAGTTAAACGAATTTCATAGTTTCATTGCAATTTTACGCCTTTTTAGCCTTTGTGGACTTCCTACATACATACGAGTATTTTGAAACATTTTATACAAGTACATATTACAAATTCAAATAGGTTCTGTGTTTAGTCATTTTTTTTTACCTTTGAACGTATTTCTATATATGAATACGTACATATTCGTATAGTAGTAAGTACACCGACGTACACCTTTAAGTTTTTAGCTTTCGTATGCCCTAAAATATGTTTTGTATATTTTGGGTAACCGACTAAAAAGTTTGATATACAACCAAAATTTTATTTCTGAATAAAACAGATAACAACTTTGTTTAAAGCAATCAGAAATATTTGTATTACTACGTATTACCATGTATTACCGTATTACATAATAGTTATTACCGTAATATACAAATACATACTTAAATATACACAACGGTAGTAAATTATAAAATTACTTACAAAGTACTGTGAATAGTTTTTTTCGTGTAAAAAAAAGAAACAAAGTTACAAAAGTTAGTAAAATTGAAAACATTTTAAACATTTTAATCACAATTAAATCTTAAAATTAAAATACCTGCTCATATCTCTTTATACGAGTATGCAGAAAATAAGCTGCCTTATCATGATATTCGAAGACGAAACGTTTCGTATCGTCTTGTTGAAAACGCGATCATGATATTCGAAACGTTCCAATTTCAAACGATTTTCATCGTCTACTCAGTCGATAGCATTTTGTTCATCGTTTACATATAAATTTATTTTTTTTTTTGGTTTTTAATAGAATTTTTTTTATTTAAAGCATATTACTAATATTTGTGAATATTAATATTAAATTAATTTTTTTAAAAAAATGGAAATTATTATTAAAAATGATATTTCAAAACATCAACAAAATAATAGAAATGACATCGAACCCTTTTTTCTTACAACAAAATTGGAAATTGTATGAATTAAAACATTAAAGCTTCGTTTTTATAAGGGATTTATATTGTACCACTATGTACCACTTAATATTCGAAACGATGAAGGTTCATAATAGCAATTTTATATCGTATCGTTTCGTTTCATCGTTTCATCGTTTCATCGTCTTCGAATATCATGATAAGGCGGAAGGTTTTTATTATATTTTTATTTTATAAGAGTACCGAACGAACTATCAAAATACTACTGTAATAGAATAGTAAATTATCTCAACTGCTCGAGAATATGTATGGATGGAATAGAGAAGCAAAAATATGAAATGTTGTTTTGTTAGTTGATTTTCCTTGTTTTTTTTATGTACAATATTCGCATCTTTTTACTGAGATCTGCAAAAAATCAACTTCAATTGTCTAAAGAATGAAAATAAGAGTACACACATGATGTGTAGAATATTAGTTGCGTACTATAATCGTAGCATGTATTATAGCATTATAAGTACTGTAATAGTGCATAGTAATAATCCAAACCTCAAAACAATAAATCTAACAGGAAAAATAGAGACAAATATAGCAGGAAATTCTTTTTCAAAAGCTATAATATTAACTAATCAGATCCAAGATCCTGATCTGGAAAAATAATGGTTTTCGTAAAACACGCCATTGTGGACCAAAAATTTCTAAGGGTAGTTTGTGTCCTTTAGATGAATTTGCGCCAATAAGGGCATATACCACGTTAAAGAGGACATTCCAAAGTATCATTATCGGAAGATCTCGTTTCAAAATCTGACGGCACCAATAACCATTTGGTATATACCTACATATATAATAATAATGTATATTTTATTTTACTCTTATTTTTTTATTCATTTATTTACCTATATTTATTTGTTTATTTAACTATATTCATTCTTATTCTTTTTTTACACAAAGTTGTAAGTAAAAATTACATTAGTAGGTATATTGATTACGGGAAACATATAATAGAAACAACAAACTTTTCATTTTTCGGAAGGGACGAATATTTAATATGTGTACGAGTATTAAATTTATTTCAATTTAAGAAGGAAGTACATATATACCAAAACATAAACTGTGTATTTGTATTATATGCAAATAATTAGTATTTTGTTTTGTGTGCGTGTTTTCTTTTTCAAAAAAATTTTTTATTATATACTTAAAATGTACATATTTTAAATATTAAAGTGCGTATATGTATTGAAAATGTACTTACATGGGCTATTTATAAAGTTGTTATTAATTTTGTTTATTTTTTTTTAATTTCAACTTCCGCATTCTTTTTGTAATTTATTTAAAAATTAGAATAAGCATTTTAATTTGCCTTTTACCATGTAGTTAACATTTGGAAAATAATAAATAATATTGCACGTGTGCTTTTCATGCTCAAATTGTATAGAATATTTTGATAAAAATTATAATTTGTTTTGTTTTCTCTTTTTTTGTTTCTGCTATTTATTATTTTATTTTCTGTGTACCAAATTATTTAATTCGTATTCGATTTTTATGTATTTAAAAAAATAAAAAATACATAATTAAAAAATACAAGTGATAATCTTGTTTTGAAAAATTGAAAATTACAAAAATATATTGGTGTTGATCATTCATTATGACTACATTATGTACACTCAATGAAAAAATATTTACTATATCGTTTTATTTACAAAAAATATTTGACATTGGTTGCGCGTTTCTATATTCTATAAAAAAACCAAAAAAAAAAAAATGGAATAAACAAAAAAAAGATAATGTTTGCTTGCTTGTTTTGTAAATTTTTTAATTAAGAAAAAAAACACGTCTTCTAAATTCTAAGTTCTAAGAATTGTTTGTTTAAAAAAAAATAAATAATTAATTTACACTTGTGTTATTAGTTCTTAAAATATATTATATATTTTTGTACAAGAACATATGTATTTACCTACATTATTTTATATTATACGATTTTATAAAAAATTTACGTATTTCCATTATTTATTATTACATTGTAGAAGAACATATTCATATAATTAGTTTCGAGACCAAGTGCGTCCTCTAGTGGTACCTATTTGATGTGGCACGTTAATGAATACACCCAATATAATAATATGAAAAACAATATTATTCCAGTGGCAATGAAAATCACTCTATTCGATAATAGCATTCCAGTTCAATTTAGACATGTTATCGTTATCAGAGATCATATCTCTTCTTTGCAAAATGTATTCGATAATATTTAGAAAACCTTCTATGTAAGTACATTAAATCTGTTGCCATCCATACAACAGAAGCTCAAAAGATTTGAAAATATAATTTCGACATTACATCTATCTCTCTTCACTTGAAATGTAAACAACTATTTTTTTTTATTTTTTCAAATTTCACATATACATGAGTCCTTTCAAATTTTATTGCATCAATCTTCAAACTTGTTTGTACTTAAATTGTTATGTTTGTAATAAAGTGAATAATTTATATCTATGTGTTAGAAGAAATGAGTAGGTATATATAAAAGAAAAATGAATATAATACAAATATTATGTTAACATATTCTAAATTAATTTTAGTACAGAACGACTGGATGAGAGCGGAAAAGCCTTTCTCTCATTTCATTCTTTATTTTTTATAGTAAATTTGTTTAATAAAAATAAAGAAAAGAAAAGAAAGTTTAATTCTGAGAATTAAGACTGAGAGAACATATGAAAATTTTATTTTTATTATTTTAGAACAAATATATATACCTATGTATTTTTTTTAATTTTTAACAATGAAATTTTACCATTTTTATTATTTGTTGTACTAATGTATTTTTAAATCCTACGTCGTAAGTCGTAAGTTCGTTAATAATCTAAATAGGGGAGAGTTCTGTTCCTGGTTCGGATCGTGAAGTTCCGCCCTATTTATAGTCACAGTCCCTATTGCCGCCAATTTAGTTTTTATCGCTAGGCAGTCTAATAAGATTCGAGTCGCGTTTTTGTGTCCGTCTTGATTGCAACAAGGGCAAGTTAAACCATCCCTAACGTTAAGCGGGAAGGGATGGGTTAGCCTCGTATGTAATTTGACTGTCGTTATAATAATTCGTTTATATTTTTTGATTGTGTTAAATTTGATAAACATATAAGATTGATAAATAACATAAAAATATTAATTTTTTCAAAACAAAATAAATAATATAAAGCATATTTTTCATATTAATGAACAAACAAAAATACAAAAATTATTATACATTTTATTTAAATTTTGTTTTAATTAGTATACCTAATACAATTAAATTTATTTTATTTACATATAACAAACGTAGGAGTATAAAACAACGTAAATTATGAAAACATGTTATTATAAATTTGTTTGAACACGTTTTTAATATTTTAGTTTATTTAGAATTGACGACAATTGATTGGTAAAAAACAAGTGTATACGCATTATTCAAGAGAAAAAAATAAATATACATACATACTTACTTATGTATAAAGTTTATGAATAACAATAATGAAGAAAAAAAAAATTCGGAGTAGAATTAATCAACTTTTGATAAATTTGCGTCAAAATTCTTGTTAAATTACGTCAATTATTATTATTTAAAACTTGAATAGAAATGTGTTTAAGAATGTTTTTAAAAAGTTTAATAATTTCGAAAAATTATTTTTAACATTTTCGAAAAGTATAGTATAAATACGGTTATCAAATGAACGACAACAATATATTGATAAGATATTTTGTGCTGAAAAGAGATTCAATAAGTGTAAAATTTTTGAAGTTTTCAAATTAGAACTGACAAAATAGAAAATAGTTAGAATGCAGTTTATTTCATACAGTAAATATTCACAGTAAAATTATTTATTTAAATTGAAAATTTCTAAACAATTTTTTTCGTATTTTTTTTTTTTTTTATTTTAATTCAAGTTGTGGTAATCTTCTTATTGACCACTCAAGGAAATGCTTTATTCGATGAAGAAGATGCAACATTCGACTGGAAATTGGCCAAGGTATTTTATTTTATTCTAAGTATATTTAATTTTTTCATTCATGCATACATAATGATAAATGTTTTCTTTTTATTTTATATTTTTAAAGGCAGTTTTAACCAACGAATGTCAGACTTGTAACGTTATAACGTCTCCATTTTCAATTAAACTACTTTTATCTTTAACTAGCAATGCTATTAATCCTGCTTCTCCTTCAAGAGATGAATTATCAATTCTTTTTCCGAAAAGGAATACAGATCAGATGAATAAATATTGGCAAGAAATAATTAATACATTCAACGTTAGTATAATTAAATAAATTATTGTTTCAAAATGATTACGTGTATTTCTAAAATAAAAAAAAATATTTATTTATATAGAGTTCTGAAACTGTATCGATGGCTTCTCAAATATGTGTTGATAAATCAGTTAAAATTGATTCTACAAGTAATTTTGAAAATATTGCTAAAAATGATTATGCTGCAGTTATCAAGAGTCTTGATCTAAAGGATACTAAAAAAGCAGCTGAACAAATAAATAATTTCGTGTATGAAAAAACAAAACAAAATATAAAAAATTTCATTGAGCCAGGTTTGTATTTGATAAAATAAAAATATATTCTTTATATGATACAATAATTTAGCTCATGTTTATGTGTATTATCATTATTACGAATGTGATTATTTGTGTACATAAGTATATTCATTTATAATTTTTTAAATTAAACAGATAACCTCAATGATGTATCAGTGATGTTGTTGAATGCATTGTATTTTGAGTCTGCATGGGAAATACAATTTGATCCAAATGAGACAAAAAATGAGACATTCTATGTTACTCCTGACAGAGGAATTCAAGTCCCAATGATGAATAAAGCTGAAGTGGATATTAATTATGTACTATACAGAGAATTAAATTCATTCATTCTTCGTTTGAATTATCTCGTAAGTACTTATATATTATTTAAAATTCATATGATTTTTTAACACAGTATTATTAAAAAAATCAATGTTTGATTAATTTGAATTATTTTATAGGATAAGAATTATGCAATGTATATCATTTTACCTTTCTATGAATATGACCTACAAAGTGTTATCGATAAACTAGATAAATTCAAAATGCCAAACTTTGAAGAATATGATCCAGAAACGATGAATCTACAAATTCCAAAATTCAAATTCGATTCAAATTTAGAATTAAAGGAACATCTTAAAGCTGTAATTGAATTAAAAATTCTAATAAATAACATTATTAATTATTTTAAAAAAAATTCATTCATTTTTTTTTCTTTTACATTTAGATCGGTATTAAAACATTATTTACTCAAAATGCAAATATTGAATCTTTAGTATCTGGTTCGCCATTATTTGTTTCAAATATTCTACAAAAATCAGTAATATCTGTAGATGAAACCGGTACTGTAGCATCTTCGACAACAGGTATTTATTTAAAATATAAATTTTCTTTTTTCCTTTTTTTTATATTTTGTATAATTTAAAACATACATTTTTTTTAATTATTTTTCGAATTTTAGCTGAGGGATTTATTTTAAAAAAGATTGTTCATAATTTCTCTCTTAATCGTCCATTTTTGTTCTTCATTATACACAAAATTAATTACGGAATACTTCAGGCTGGAAAAGTTATGATACCCAAATTTGATTAAATAGAAAAATAAAATCATTTTTCGATAATTTGTAATAATTTATGGAATCGTGTAATAAAATATTGCAGTAGATAAATTATAATAAAATTGTTTTATTACAACTAATTTGACCCACACAATACTTAACTTATATTCTTTATATTCAATTGTTTACTATCGCAGTCAGAATAAGCATAGATATAGCAATTGATTTAATGTTTGTACATTTGTAGCTGTAATACTTAATTATTTATTATTCATTTCATGTATTCATTTTCATCATTATATTTTGTTTATTTTGTTTTTTAGAATACTTTTAATTTTAATCAATGATCATATAATTGATTCAATTCAAACCAAAGCATATTTGAAGATAATTTTCACATTTTTCTATTGCATGTAAAATTTACTTCGAAATTTCATTTAAATTAATATTTTCTGAATTTAAAAGAAAAACGAATTCAAATAAATTATAAATCACTTTTCACATTACTATATAGCGAAATATGTATACATCTGAAAAAAATTTTTATTATCATTATAATATATTTAGAGTTGTTTTTCTTGTTTTTTTGTTATTATTTTATTTTTTTTTATATATAATTTCTTTAAAATTACTTCCATTACAAATATTAAAATTATATAAGTAATATAATTATAAGTACAAGTTATAATTTTTATCTGTTAATTGATTTTTAATCGTATAACATAAATAATACATAATACAGTTAGATAGTAATATGGATTTATATCATAATAAATTTTCAAAATAAAAAAATAATAAACACATAAAATTAAAGTGCAAGCGTAGTGTAGTTTGAACCATACGTTATGTTTGAATTTAATCGCGTGTCATTAGATAGTGTGATAGTGTTATTAGTGTATGGTTTTAGCTTCTTTTTATAAAACAACAACAAAATTTTCAGTTGCTGAATAAAATGTTCTAAGTAGATATACTATGTTTATACTTATTAGTTACTTACTACTTGTTTATATCTACTATGTTTATACTTACTATGTTCTATGTTTCGAAGAAATAATTACTATATTCTAACAATTACATATTGTTTTGGTGAGTTTGTATTGTTAACAACAATATATAGATATGTACATGTATTTACATACTTATATAAACGTATATTTCTTAAAAATATTTGCACAATAATTTTTCGAATATATGTACATACATATACTATAGATGTTTCGAAAACACACACACTCATATAAATACACGTGAATAACAATAGTATATTACGACATAAATATTCATTTCAAAAATAAAATATATTACAAACATTTACACAAATTATTTCAAAGTTACTTACATTTTAAGAAAATCCATTTTCCTAAAGATTTTTCAATTATTTATATTCATTTTAATGTTATATTCAATTTTATTTAACTTCATTTTCGGAGATATTTACATACATACACATTACACACATACACACATATGTATTCCATTACGTACACACTCATACATATATAAATGTTGACATTATAATGTATATGAGCATTGAAGAAAATACTTTTATATCTCCTTTTCTTTTTGTTTTTTGCATTCAATTTCCGATTAATGGTGGTAAAACATTATTGAAAAATTGAATACGATTTATGTTCGTCTGAAACTTAATCTTATATTTTTGAGAAAAAATAAAAATGTATAGATTACACACATGTGTATGTACGCATATATGTTATGTACATATACGTAATGTAGATATAAAAAAAAATGATGTACATAAAATTATGTTAATTACACTTATAAGAAAAATAGTAATCAAAAAAGAAAGAAATGTATGTAAGAAGATGAAAAAAATATTGTAAAGAAAATTTTCAAAAAATCTAATGTAAGCGTAAACTGTGACATCATCACATAGACAGCCCATTATTGAGTTTTTGATCTCCACTCCATCTATAAAATGTCTCTGCCTGTCTATTTTATTTTGCACTAAGCACTACTACTTACACAAGGTAATTGGAACACTCTATAGGTAGTATCAATCGAAACTGACAAGCGCCATTTAAAAGAGAAATTACAAATATTAGATCGTATGGCCATACAAAATCATATGAACGATCTGGAAAATGAATCAAAACAAACATTTGTTTATTTGATTAAAAAGATTTATTTTTTTCATCAACATTCACATAAAGTAATTATTAATTTATTAAAAATTAATAATTATTAAAAATTAATTTATTTTCTGTTTAAATTCAAACTATTCTAACTACATACATCTATTTATTTAGTAGACTCAAACAGCTTGTGCTGATCTAAGAGCTACTAATTTCTATATTATTCAATTAATATTAAACTTATTTAACGAATGAGATAAAGAAAATATATCCAAGAAAGGAAAATAGAAATGATAAATACATTAATAAGGAAAAATATAATTATTAGAAATTACAAATTTATAATTTGACAAATTTATTGATAAAAGAAGAGATTAAACCTATTCTAGACCTAGTCTTTTGTATATATTTTAAGACATTTTTTATGAATCCTTTTGTCGTAGAGCAGTTCTTAACCCATTATTTGCAATTAATAATATAGTATATTTATTTGAAATTTTATATAAATTTATATTATTAAAAAATGGTGAAATGTGCTGCAAAAAATTCTGAAAATAAAAAATTTAAATACTAATTTTATTTTAAAAGTGAGTGACTACAGCAATGTAGAAATAACTACTGAAATAGATGAGTTTCCAACTGCTTTTTATTAGAGTGGAAGGCATCATGTAACGATGAATTTGATGGTTTAACTCTGCAATGTGTCAATAGTATAAGACTATTTATACACATTCCAGTTTCCAGTTTTCAAATATTGATTTTTTTGTCTTTTTTGTTTTTGAAGGTGACCATTTTATTTTACATATACATACATATATACGAAAACGAAATATATCTATAAATTCTTTCATTATATTTTTTGAGCCCAAAATATAATGATAAAGAATTTATAGAAATGAATAAAACATTAAAATAAATAATAAATTTACCAAAAATAATGTAAAATAAAATAACCGGGGGATTTATGTCACATTTCGTAGTCTTCGCGTAGTCTTCGTAGTCTTCATATAGTCTTCATAGTTTTCGTAATTCATTTCCATACATTTATGAACTACAAATATTTTGAAAAACTACGAAGGTAAAATGATTAGCAATTTTTAAATTTTTGTATTTCGTAGAAATTTGAGATGGTCGTTTATGTCAATCCGATTACAAAAATACAACGCAACAAATTACGAAAAATTGACATAAATCCCCCTAATTGTATTAAAATAAAAATTAACGAAGTAAAAATAAATAACATGTTTGTAATACATACACCTAATTATATTTGAAAAAAAAAAAAAAATGTATAAAAATACTCGTATTATATAATATGCATAATATTGAAAATTACCTGTGTATTTATACACTGTATACACTGCATATGTATATAATATTTTATGGATTAAGTATAGAAATATAAATTAATTTATTTTAGATAGGATTTTGTAAAACCACATTAATGTAAAAAAAAAAATAAATAAATAAATAAAAATTATGAAAATAAAAACGAAATTAAAAAAATTATAAGAACTTCATATGTGCATATATTATACATTTAACATATAATGTATTAAAATCGTTATATACATAATTAATAAATGTATAATTAAATAAAAAATCAAAAAATATATGTAACATACAATATAATGTAATACATAATTTATTTATAAAAAGAATTATTGTAATGTACATAAATTTAGCATAATATGCTAATATCATAGGTGTTTTCGATTTGGCAATTTCAAGTACTTGCGAGTAGTATAGGTAAAATGTCTGTGCTAAACTATCTGCTCGCAGCTACTCATGAAAAAATTTTCAAGTAGCTGGAAGTAGATGCAAGTAGTTACGAATAATTTTTGTGTCGTTCGTTTTAACAATTTATTCTAGACACATTTTAGTAGGTACTCGCAAGTACTTGAAATTGCCAAATCAAAAACACATATTAAAAAATAGAAAAAAATATGTAAAGTTAAACTAAATACATATACATACATACAATAGATAATAATGTATTACGTGTACATACAGATATTTAGTATATATGTACGCATTGTTATTATATGAATATAAAAATTCATATATTAAAATTATTTACTATCATTTTATGTTCATTAATTCTATGACGGTACACTTTAAAAGTACATACATATATACATATATGTACATATATATGTAAGTATGTAAAAATTCATATTTACATAAATATAATATTATATGTATATATTGAAATGAAAAAAAAGATAAATAATGGCATAATAATTAAAAACTAATTGTTAAAAAAAAAAAAAAACTGATTGTATTATAATTGAATAAAATTATTTTTAATTAAATATAAATAAATTTTATTTTTATTTAAAATCAATTCATACTAAATTTTATATAAAAAATAACAAATAATAATTTGAATTCTATCTATTACCTATTACTAATAATTTGTAAACTATACATTATAAACAGTTTTATTAATCAATTAATAAATTTACAAAAAATATCTTACATACAAATTTATGACTAAGTATAATATGATTTCTATTAATTAACAATGATTGTTCTTTTGTTCTCATAATCACTTTCGAGTATAGACGTTTAATTATTAATTTCAATTATGAATCTTCGTTTAAATTTAGATCAATCAATTTGTAGATAAAGAAAGTGTAGCCCAAAATCCGCATGCACTATCAGAATTATATAAAAGATATTATTTTCAGTATCATTATTCCAAAAGTTCATTCAGCTTTCAATGAGTACCAGCTCCATCCAGGTTCCAGCTTGCTGGAAAGAAGAACTTAGAAATAGTGTACTTGCTGACAACAAATAAAACAAATAATTAATAGATCATCTTACATAACAGATCAGTTCAAGTCCTCCTATCATTTGTTTAAAATATGTAAAAAAAAACACAAAATACCCTTTATTATCTATCTACTAAGACTTTTTGAAAAAAAACCTTTTTTTTTAAATGTAGAGAATTTTAAGACGCATCTTTTGAGCCATAAAGCACATTCTGGATCACTTACCGTTATATAGATATTGACGAAATAGAAGAAAACAATATTTTTTTTAAAGGAGTATATACTTTCAAGGGCGGGTTTGCGGCACGAATTTTTATCCGATTGTTTATATGGGGCTCATATCCCTTTATCGGTTGCACCGCCACCACTCCCCTTTCCCCTTTTTTATGATTAAATCTTTACCTAAATAGCAAACAATTAATTAATTCGTTTATATTTGATTGTGTTAAATTTGATAAACATATAAAATTGGTAAATAACATAAAAATATTAATTTTTTCAAAACAAAATAAATAATATAAAGCATATTTTTCATATTAATGAACAAACAAAAATACAAAAATACAAAAATTATTATACATTTTATTTAAATTTTGTTTTAATTAGTATACATAATACAATTAAATTTATTTTATTTACATATAACAAACGTAGGAGTATAAAACAACGTAAATTATGAAAACATGTTATTATAAATTTGTTTGAACACGTTTTTAATATTTTAGTTTATTTAGAATTGACGACAATTGATTGGTAAAAAACAAGTGTATACAGTATACGCATTAATCAACTTTTGATAAATTTGCGTCAAAATTCTTGTTAAATTACGTCAATTATTATTATTTAAAACTTGAATAGAAATGTGTTTAAGAATGTTTTTAAAAAATTTAATAATTTCGAAAAATTATTTTTAAACAATTTTTTTCGTATTTTTTTTTTTTTTTTTCATTTTAATACATCTTGTGGTAATCTTCTTATTGACTACTCAAGGAAATGCTTTATCCGATGAAGAAGATGCAACATTCGACTTGAAATTGGTCAAGGTATTTTATTCTAAGTATATTTAGTTTATTCATTCATGCATACATAATGATAAATGTTTTCTTTTTATTTTATATTTTTAAAGGCAGTTTTAAACAACGAATGTCAGATTTGTAACGTTATAACGTCTCCATTATCAATTAAACTACTTTTATCTTTAACTAGCAATGCTATTAATCCTGCTTCTCCTTCAAGAGATGAATTATCAATTCTTTTTCCGAAAAGGAATACAGATCAGATGAATAAATATTGGCACGAAATAATTGATACATTCAACGTTAGTATAATTAAATAAATTATTGTTTCAAAATGATTACGTGTATTTCTAAAATAAAAAAAAATATTTCTTATTTATATAGAGTTCTGAAACTGTATCGATGGCTTCTCAATTATGTGTTGATAAGTCAGTTAAAATTGATTCTACAAGTAATTTTGAAAATATTGCTAAAAATGATTACGCTGCAGTTATCAAGAGTCTTGATCTTAAGGATACTAAAAAATCAGCTGAAGACATAAATAATTACGTGTATGAAAAAACAAAAGAAAATATAAAAAATTTCATTGAGCCAGGTTTGTATTTGATAAAATAAAAATATATTCTTTATATGATATATGATACAATAATTTTGCTCATGTTTATGTGTATTATCATTATTACGAATGTGATTATTTGTGTACATAAGTATATTCATTTATAATTTTTTAAATTAAACAGATAACCTCAATGATGTATCAGTGATGTTGTTGAATGTATTGTATTTTGAGTCTGCATGGGAAACACAATTTGATCCATTTGAGACAAAAAATAAGACATTCTATGTTACTCCTGGTAGAGAAATTCAAGTTCCAATGATGCATAAAACTAATGGGAATTATGATTATACAATTTCCAAAGAATTAAATTCAAAAATTCTTCGTTTGTATTATCGGGTGAGTACTTATTCATTATTTAAAATTCGTATAATTTTTTAACACAATGTTATAAAAAAAAATCAATGTATGATTAATTTGTATTATTTTAAAGATTGGCAATATACAATGTATATCATCTTACCTAACGAAAGATACGGGTTACAAAGTGTTATCGATAAACTAGATAATGTCGACATGTCAGACTTAGGATATGAATATTCAGTAAATATGAATCTACAAATTCCAAAATTCAAATTCGATTCAACTTTAGAATTGAAGGAACATCTTAAAACTGTATTGAATTAAAAATTCTTACAAATAACATTATTAATTATTTTAAAAAAAATTCATTAATTTTTTTTTTTTTTTTTTACATTTAGATCGGTATTAAAACATTATTTACTCAAAATGCAAATATTGAATCATTAGTATCTGGTTCGTCATTATTTATTTCAAATATTGTACAAAAATCAGGAATATTTGTTAATGAAACCGGTTCTGTAGCGTATTCAGCATCAGGTACATATATTTAAATTTCATATAATTTAATAGTTAAAATTTATTTAAAATTATTTTTCGAATTTTTGCTTTAAGTGCTGTAAACAGAATAGCGCAAATCCTTATCGATGTCATTATTGATCATCCATTTATGTTCTTCATTAAAAACGAAAAGAATGGAGCAATACTTTATGCCGGAAAAGTTATGGAACCCAATTTTGATTAAATAGAAAAATAAAATCATTTTTCGATAATTTGTAATAATTATTTATGGATTCGTGTAATAAAATATTGCAGTAGATAAATTATAATTGTAGCAATAATGATAATAATATATATAAGTATAGCATTAAGCCTATTATATTACCCTTATATATGACATCATATTAAAACTTTAGCGCACGTGCACTTAAATTCTGTAGCCATAAGATAACAATATATATATTTAATCATAAGCTTTAACAATAGAATACAACATCTGGCATATCGCCTATATGTATTTTGAGCAGGTAGATATTTTTATATGAATAACAATAGAAAAGTACCATAGCCTATATAATGTAGCTCTAACTATAATGATCTTAAGATGTCATAAGATAATATTGGTAGAACTATAATCGACATATGTGACATAAGCTATGACATATGTCGTAGCCGAATACTGCCAAATCAATGAGCTAAACTATAATTGACATTACCGACATTCGTTAAAAATTCGTTTAACATAAGCTCGACATAAGCAGTACGATACAGAGCGTACATGACATAAGTAACATAACCATTTTTTTCATTGTTTATGTTTATGTATGACTTGTTAGTTGTTAGTAATAAATAATTCAAATTTTTAAATTGTTTTATATATTATTACTAGCTGACCTGGCCATGTGTTGCTGTGGCTAAAGTTTGTGTCATATTATATTGTTTTAAACTATTTAAGGGGAACGGCAGGAGAACATCAGACATGGGCACCACCATGCTTTTTTACATAGATGCCATTCGTAAAAAAACATTCCTACCTTCTGTTAGTAATAAATAATTCAAATTTTTAAATTGTTTTATATATTATTACTAGCTGACCTGGCCATGTGTTGCTGTGGCTAAAGTTTGTGTCATATTATATTGTTTTAAACTATTTAAGGGGAACGGTAGGAGAACATCAGACATGGGCACCACCATGCTTTTTTACATAGATGCCATTCGTAAAAAAACATTCCTACCTTCATGACTGATTTTCTACTACCGTTACCACTTATTTACTGTTTACTGTCCACCCTTTGTAATAAATAATAATAATAATAATTACTAAGAAATGTCAAACATTAACTACGAAATATAAAATTTAGAAAATTTGAACCATTAGATAATTATTGAAATCGATTTTAATTCCACTTACGACGATATAAAAAAAAAAAAAAATTAAAAAAAAATTCGTTCGGAACGTCAATCGGCATTCAAATCCTTCACATACACATTTGATTATCTTCTTGAGTTCAATGTAGAGAATGAATAAAATCAGCTCAATGAAAATATGAAAATTCAATTTGTTTGAATTACTTTTCTAAATTAATTTAATTCACAATGAAATGCACAATTCATATCTTTTATTTTTATTTATCTATGTTAATACGCTGATACTACTATTAACTTTTATTACGACTTGTAGTAAAATCACAACTAATGCAGATGTGAACATACAATTAAGACTAACCATTTGAACATGGGCCTTAATGTTATTTTACAAATAATTTGCAATAAAATAATATTGCGATAATAAATTGAGATGTGAGCTATCCTATCTTTCAAGTTGGATCAAACTGCACACGGTGTACAAATTTGATTAAAATCGGTTAAGTAGTTTAGTAGTTTACCGCGGACAAACAACGTGACACGTAATTTATATATATTAAGATTAATAATAAATTCAGTTTAGTGTCAATTGTGAATAAAATTTTGAAGAAAATTAAATTACTTTTTAAAATTCAAAATTAAAAATAAAAATATAAAGTCGAAAAAGTGTACAAAATTTAAAAATTTTATATAAATAAATAAATAAATTATTGATTAAATAAAAATTTGTATATAAATTATTTCAAAGAAGCAGTGATATTAAAAAACTAAAAAAAGGTAAAATTAAAAATAAATATATGTAATTTATTCAATATTCACTTAACTCTTTAAATTTTATTCATTTCATTTAAAAAATTCAATTTAATTTATTTTCTTCCGTAGTCTGTAGTCCGTTACCTGTATCTTTATTTTAAAATTTTATTTTGTCGTTATGCTTCGATTTGAAAGTTACTTATGTTACTTATGTTAATTATAGTTAACCAAATGTGACGTTTTAACATTCGTTATTTTTTCTTATGTTTGCTATGTCACATATGTCGATTATAGTTGGGCCTATAAGATAATATAAGATTTCGTACGACTGTATGAAGTGTCATATCGACAACTATAATGGTCTTAACTTATCTTTCGTTAACTTTCAAAGTCTTTTCGTTAATCTTTATGTGTACGCTTTCTAGCGTACAAATCTTTAGTTAACTTAGTAGAAAGTGAACTTTTCTCATCTAATCTTCTTCTTTTTTAAGATCATTATAGTTGACACGTTGACATTAAGATTGATTAAGATTCGACAGCAACTTAAGCAATCTTTAGGTGATTTAACGAAATTTCGAAAGATTGGTAAATACCATTATAGTTAGAGCTACTGTATTGCAGTATCCCTATATATTAGATTATAACTTTTAACTCAGGTCAAAATTAGTATAAAAGGAGCATATTTTTGTATTAAAATTCATTCTTTTCTGAGCAAGAGAATGATCAACAAATAACTTCAAATTGTAAATTTTATCATTAGAAAAATAAAATTATATACATATTCAAAGTCTATTTGTTACATAATAAAATTGTTTTATTACAACAAAAAAACTGTCAACTCAAATGTTTACTATAAAATCGCAGTCATAATAAGCATAGATAAAATTTTTCAATTCCATTTCAATTCCAAAAAAAAACTGCACAAAAAAATAAATGAAAATATAAACTTAAATAATAAAGTTTCATTTTATTTTATCATACGATTTCATTTGTTTTATTTTATTTTTATATTTTCATTTTTATTGTGAACAATTTTAATTCACACACTTTCAAAATAAGCTCAGTCGTAAAAGTGAACACCAAAAATGAATTTTAAAAACAAAATTATAATGTAAACATATAAAAATATAAAAAATAAAAATAAAAATTCATTCGTTACTATCCTTTTCTTAGTATTTATTTTACAATTTTAACAATGTACGAATATAAATTATCATACATTTTATTTTAACGCGAAATTTTTTTTTTTTTTCATTTTGACCATAATAACATTGTCAAAGGAATTCATTTTTTGTCGTTAAATTAATTAAAATGAAAAAACAAAATTGAAAAATAAAAATGAAAATTTATATTCGCAGTGGTTAAAAAACTATATAAATTGAATCCAATTATGTCAGTTATACCATGTTATACGAAAATATACATAATAACAATTTAATTACATTTCTATATCAACACGAGCAATAATTATTATTACTTTTTCAACATTGTATAAATATGTATAATTGTTGAATTGTTATCGACATAGCTAGGAAATAAAAGTCAATAAACAGTTATACATACTTTTTATGATTTATTTCCGTGTATCTGATTAACTTTGCAATTTAAAAGTTTTAAAATTTTCAATTTTTTTTTCAAAAGAGCATGAATCGTTTCAGTTATATGTGTGTACCATTTACCCCACAATCAAATATTATAAATTTTCGAAACAAACCAAAAACACTTGAAAAACAAAAATAGAAACAGATGGAAACAAAAAAGAAAAAAGACCTAATGGTAAGATAGAAAATAAAAATAAGTTAAACGAATTTCATAGTTTCATTGCAATTTTACGCCTTTTTAGCCTTTGTGGACTTC
This sequence comes from Villa cingulata, assembly GCA_951394055.1. Classification (NCBI taxonomy): domain Eukaryota; kingdom Metazoa; phylum Arthropoda; class Insecta; order Diptera; family Bombyliidae; genus Villa; species Villa cingulata. Next base: position 28,070,612 of record OX596021.1, on the reverse strand, counting down.
CTACATACATACGAGTATTTTGAAACATTTTATACAAGTACATATTACAAATTCAAATAGGTTCTGTGTTTAGTCATTTTTTTTTACCTTTGAACGTATTTCTATATATGAATACGTACATATTCGTATAGTAGTAAGTACACCGACGTACACCTTTAAGTTTTTAGCTTTCGTATGCCCTAAAATATGTTTTGTATATTTTGGGTAACCGACTAAAAAGTTTGATATACAACCAAAATTTTATTTCTGAATAAAACAGATAACAACTTTGTTTAAAGCAATCAGAAATATTTGTATTACTACGTATTACCATGTATTACCGTATTACATAATAGTTATTACCGTAATATACAAATACATACTTAAATATACACAACGGTAGTAAATTATAAAATTACTTACAAAGTACTGTGAATAGTTTTTTTCGTGTAAAAAAAAGAAACAAAGTTACAAAAGTTAGTAAAATTGAAAACATTTTAAACATTTTAATCACAATTAAATTTTAAAATTAAAATACCTACTCATATCTCTTTATACGAGTATGCAGAAAATAAGGTTTTTATTATATTTTTATTTTATAAGAGTACCGAACGAACTATCAAAATACTACTGTAATAGAATAGTAAATTATCTCAACTGCTCGAGAATATGTATGGATGGAATAGAGAAGCAAAAATATGAAATGTTGTTTTGTTAGTTGATTTTCCTTGTTTTTTTTATGTACAATATTCGCATCTTTTTACTGAGATCTGCAAAAAATCAACTTCAATTGTCTAAAGAATGAAAATAAGAGTACACACATGATGTGTAGAATATTAGTTGCGTACTATAATCGTAGCATGTATTATAGGTACTGTAATAGTGCATAGTAATAATCCAAACCTCAAAACAATAAATCTAACAGGAAAAATAGAGACAAATATAGCAGGAAATTCTTTTTCAAAAGCTATAATATTAACTAATCAGATCCAAGATCCTGATCTGGAAAAATAATGGTTTTCGTAAAACACGCCATTGTGGACCAAAAATTTCTAAGGGTAGTTTGTGTCCTTTAGATGAATTTGCGCCAATAAGGGCATATACCACGTTAAAGAGGACATTCCAAAGTATCATTATCGGAAGATCTCGTTTCAAAATCTGACGGCACCAATAACCATTTGGTATATACCTACATATATAATAATAATGTATATTTTATTTTACTCTTATTTTTTTATTCATTTATTTACCTATATTTATTTGTTTATTTAACTATATTCATTCTTATTCTTTTTTTACACAAAGTTGTAAGTAAAAATTACATTAGTAGGTATATTGATTACGGGAAACATATAATAGAAACAACAAACTTTTCATTTTTCGGAAGGGACGAATATTTAATATGTGTACGAGTATTAAATTTATTTCAATTTAAGAAGGAAGTACATATATACCAAAACATAAACTGTGTATTTGTATTATATGCAAATAATTAGTATTTTGTTTTGTGTGCGTGTTTTCTTTTTCAAAAAAATTTTTTATTATATACTTAAAATGTACATATTTTAAATATTAAAGTGCGTATATGTATTGAAAATGTACTTACATGGGCTATTTATAAAGTTGTTATTAATTTTGTTTATTTTTTTTTAATTTCAACTTCCGCATTCTTTTTGTAATTTATTTAAAAATTAGAATAAGCATTTTAATTTGCCTTTTACCATGTAGTTAACATTTGGAAAATAATAAATAATATTGCACGTGTGCTTTTCATGCTCAAATTGTATAGAATATTTTGATAAAAATTATAATTTATTTTGTTTTCTTTTTGTTTTTGCTATTTATTATTTTATTTTCTGTGTACCAAATTATTTAATTCGTATTCGATTTTTATGTATTTAAAAAAATAAAAAATACATAATTAAAAAATACAAGTGATAATCTTGTTTTGAAAAATTGAAAATTACAAAAATATATTGGTGTTGATCATTCATTATGACTACATTATGTACACTCAATGAAAAAATATTTACTATATCGTTTTATTTACAAAAAATATTTGACATTGGTTGCGCGTTTCTATATTATATAAAAAACCCAAAAAAATGGAATAACCAAGAAAAAGATAATGTTTGCTTGCTTGTTTTGTAAATTTTTTAATTAAGAAAAAAAACACGTCTTCTAAATTCTAAGTTCTAAGAATTGTTTGTTTAAAAAAAAATAAATAATTAATTTACACTTGTGTTATTAGTTCTTAAAATATATTACATATTTTTGTACAAGAACATATGTATTTACCTACATTATTTTATATTATACGATTTTATAAAAAATTTACGTATTTCCATTATTTATTATTACATTGTAGAAGAACATATTCATATAATTAGTTTCGAGACCAAGTGCGTCCTCTAGTGGTACCTATTTGATGTGGCACGTTAATGAATACACCCAATATAATAATATGAAAAACAATATTATTCCAGTGGCAATGAAAATCATTCTATTCGATAATAGCATTCCAGTTCAATTTAGACATGTTATCGTTATCAGAGATCATATCTCTTCTTTGCAAAATGTATTCGATAATATTTAGAAAACCTTCTATGTAAGTACATTAAATCTGTTGCCATCCATACAACAGAAGCTCAAAAGATTTGAAAATATAATTTCGACATTACATCTATCTCTCTTCACTTGAAATGTAAACAACTATTTTTTTTTATTTTTTCAAATTTCACATATACATGAGTCCTTTCAAATTTTATTGCATCAATCTTCAAACTTGTTTGTACTTAAATTGTTATGTTTGTAATAAAGTGAATAATTTATATCTATGTGTTAGAAGAAATGAGTAGGTATATATAAAAGAAAAATGAATATAATACAAATATTATGTTAACATATTCTAAATTAATTTTAGTACAGAACAACTGGATGAGAGCGGAAAAGCCTTTCTCTCATTTCATTCTTTATTTTTTATAGTAAATTTGTTTAATAAAAATAAAGAAAAGAAAAGAAAGTTTAATTCTGAGAATTAAGACTGAGAGAACATATGAAAATTTTATTTTTATTATTTTAGAACAAATATATATACCTATGTATTTTTTTTAATTTTTAACAATGAAATTTTACCATTTTTATTATTTGTTGTACTAATGTATTTTTAAATCCTACGTCGTAAGTCGTAAGTTCGTTAATAGTCTAAATAGGGGAGAGTTCTGATCCTGGTTCGGATCGTGAAGTTCCGCCCTATTTATAGTCACAGTCCCTATTGCCGCCAATTTAGTTTTTATCGCTAGGCAGTCTAATAAGATTCGAGTCGCGTTTTTGTGTCCGTCTTGATTGCAACAAGGGCAAGTTAAACCATCCCTAACGTTAAGCGGGAAGGGATGGGTTAGCCTCGTATGTAATTTGACTGTCGTTATAATAATTCGTTTATATTTTTTGATTGTGTTAAATTTGATAAACATATAAGATTGATAAATAACATAAAAATATTAATTTTTTCAAAACAAAATAAATAATATAAAGCATATTTTTCATATTAATGAACAAACAAAAATACAAAAATACAAAAATTATTATACATTTTATTTAAATTTTGTTTTAATTAGTATAGCTAATACAATTAAATTTATTTTATTTACATAGAACAAACGTAGGAGTATAAAACAACGTAAATTATGAAAACATGTTATTATAAATTTGTTTGAACACGTTTTTAATATTTTAGTTTATTTAGAATTGACGACAATTGATTGGTAAAAAACAAGTGTATACGCATTATTCAAGAGAAAAAAATAAATATACATACATACTTACTTATGTATAAAGTTTATGAATAACAATAATGAAGAAAAAAAAAATTCGGAGTAGAATTAATCAACTTTTGATAAATTTGCGTCAAAATTCTTGTTAAATTACGTCAATTATTATTATTTAAAACTTGAATAGAAATGTGTTTAAGAATGTTTTTAAAAAATTTAATAATTTCGAAAAATTATTTTTAAACAATTTTTTTCGTATTTTTTTATTTTTTCATTTTAATACAAGTTGTGGTAATCTTCTTATTGACCACTCAAGGAAATGCTTTATCCGATGAAGAAGATGCAACATTCGACTTGAAATTGGTCAAGGTATTTTATTCTAAGTATATTTAGTTTATTCATTCATGCATACATAATGATAAATGTTTTCTTTTTATTTTATATTTTTAAAGGCAGTTTTAAACAACGAATGTCAGATTTGTAACGTTATAACGTCTCCATTATCAATTAAACTACTTTTATCTTTAACTAGCAATGCTATCAATCCTGCTTCTCCTTCAAGAGAAGAATTATCAATTCTTTTTCCGAAATTGAATACAGATCAGATAAATAAATATTGGCACGAAATAATTGGCTGGAGTTCCGAAAAGGTGTTCCCTCTGATCCTCTTGAAATTTTGACCACAGATTCTACTCGACAATATCAGAAAAGTCACGGAATATTTTTTGTCGGAAAGCCCTCTATCGGTCACAATTCGCATTTAAAATTTTTTGTCAAAATTCTTATTTTAGCAATATCTCTGTAACGGTACATCATATAGGTATGTTTTACATCTCAAAAGATGCGTCTTAAGATGCTCTATATTCTGAAAAAAACTCCTAGTAGAAGGATAATAAAGGACATTTTGTGATTTTTGGCTATTTTCACATTTTTGACAATTTCTCAGAAAGGAGTAAGGATATTCGGTTCAAATTTTTTGCAAATAACAAAGGACATAATGAGCAAGATTTTTCATTCATTACTTTGATCCTAATGAAAAAGGAAAATGTCCTGCAGAGAAATAATTTTATTAATGCTGAATTTTGCAATTTTATGTTCGTGTGCACGTGTATGTATGTGAGTATGTGTATTTGTAGAAGTCAAATATATGATAGTTTGTGTATGTGCGTATATATGCGTGTGTATGTGCATTTGTAGAAGGTAAATCTAACAGTGTGTACATTAAGTATTTTCTATAGAGGCATACATATACTCTACACGTATATGGGCAAATATGATAGAGTATGCTTGCGGGTTTGTGTGTGTGTGTGCATTTGTAGAAGGAAAATCTGATAGTGTGTGTATGTAAGTGCATGTGTATTATATAGTATTTATTTTATATGTGCCTATATATTAGATTATAACTTTTAACTCAGGTCAAAATTAGTATAAAAGGAGCATATTTTTGTATTAAAATTCATTCTTTTCTGAGCAAGAGAATGATCAACAAATAACTTCAAATTGTAAATTTTATCATTAGAAAAATAAAATTATATACATATTCAAAGTCTATTTGTTACATAATAAAATTGTTTTATTACAACAAAAAAACTGTCAACTCAAGTGTTTACTATAAAATCGCAGTCATAATAAGCATAGATAAAATTTTTCAATTCCATTTCAATTCCAAAAAAAAACTGCACAAAAAAATAAATGAAAATATAAACTCAAATAATAAAGTTTCATTTTATTTTATCATACGATTTCATTTGTTTTATTTTATTTTTATATTTTCATTTTTATTGTGAACAATTTTAATTCACACACTTTCAAAATAAGCTCAGTCGTAAAAGTGAACACCAAAAATGAATTTTAAAAACAAAATTATAATGTAAACATATAAAAATATAAAAAATAAAAATAAAAATTCATTCGTTACTATCCTTTTCTTAGCATTTATTTTACAATTTTAACAATGTACGAATATAAATTATCATACATTTTATTTTAACGCGAAATTTTTTTTTTTTTTTCATTTTGACCATAATAACATTGTCAAAGGAATTCATTTTTTGTCGTTAAATTAATTAAAATGAAAAAACAAAATTGAAAAATAAAAATGAAAATTTATATTCGCAGTGGTTAAAAAACTATATAAATTGAATCCAATTACGAGTATGTCAGTTATACCATGTTATACGAAAATATACATAATAACAATTTAATTACATTTCTATATCAACACGAGCAATAATTATTATTACTTTTTCAACATTGTATAAATATGTATAATTGTTGAATTGTTATCGACATAGCTAGGAAATAAAAGTCAATAAACAGTTATACATACTTTTTATGATTTATTTCCGTGTATCTGATTAACTTTGCAATTTAAAAGTTTTAAAATTTTCAATTTTTTTTTCAAAAGAGCATGAATCGTTTCAGTTATATGTGTGTACCATTTACCCCACAATCAAATATTATAAATTTTCGAAACAAACCAAAAACACTTGAAAAACAAAAATAGAAACAGATGGAAACAAAAAAGAAAAAAGACCTAATGGTAAGATAGAAAATAAAAATAAGTTAAACGAATTTCATAGTTTCATTGCAATTTTACGCCTTTTTAGCCTTTGTGGACTTCCTACATACATACGAGTATTTTGAAACATTTTATACAAGTACATATTACAAATTCAAATAGGTTCTGTGTTTAGTCATTTTTTTTACCTTTGAACGTATTTCTATATATGAATACGTACATATTCGTATAGTAGTAAGTACACCGACGTACACCTTTAAGTTTTTAGCTTTCGTATGCCCTAAAATATGTTTTGTATATTTTGGGTAACCGACTAAAAAGTTTGATATACAACCAAAATTTTATTTCTGAATAAAACAGATAACAACTTTGTTTAAAGCAATCAGAAATATTTGTATTACTACGTATTACCATGTATTACCGTATTACATAATAGTTATTACCGTAATATACAAATACATACTTAAATATACACAACGGTAGTAAATTATAAAATTACTTACAAAGTACTGTGAATAGTTTTTTTCGTGTAAAAAAAAGAAACAAAGTTACAAAAGTTAGTGAAATTGAAAACATTTTAAACATTTTAATCACAATTAAATTTTAAAATTAAAATACCTACTCATATCTCTTTATACGAGTATGCAGAAAATAAGCCGCCTTATCATGATATTCGAAGACGATGAAACGATGAAACGATGAAACGAAACGATACGATATAAAATTGCTATTATGAACCTTCATCGTTTCGAATATTAAGTGGTACATAGTGGTACAATATAAATCCTTTATAAAAACGAAGCTTTAATGTTTAATTCATACAATTTCCAATTTTGTTGTAAGAAAAAAGGGTTCGATGTCATTTCTATTATTTTGTTGATGTTTTGAAATATCATTTTTAATAATAATTTCCATTTTTTTAAAAAAATTAATTTAATATTAATATTCACAAATATTAGTAATATGCTTTAAATAAAAAAAATTCTATTAAAAACCAAAAAAAAAAATAAATTTATATGTAAACGATGAACAAAATGCTATCGACTGAGTAGACGATGAAAATCGTTTGAAATTGGAACGTTTCGAATATCATGATCGCGTTTTTAACAAGACGATACGAAACGTTTCGTCTTCGAATATCATGATAAGGCAGAAGGTTTTTATTATATTTTTATTTTATAAGAGTACCGAACGAACTATCAAAATACTACTGTAATAGAATAGTAAATTATCTCAACTGCTCGAGAATATGTATGGATGGAATAGAGAAGCAAAAATATGAAATGTTGTTTTGTTAGTTGATTTTCCTTGTTTTTTTTATGTACAATATTCGCATCTTTTTACTGAGATCTGCAAAAAATCAACTTCAATTGTCTAAAGAATGAAAATAAGAGTACACACATGATGTGTAGAATATTAGTTGCGTACTATAATCGTAGCATGTATTATAGCATTATAGGTACTGTAATAGTGCATAGTAATAATCCAAACCACAAAACAATAAATCTAACAGGAAAAATAGAGACAAATATAGCAGGAAATTCTTTTTCAAAAGCTATATTAACTAATCAGATCCAAGATCCTGATCTGGAAAAATAATGGTTTTCGTAAAACACGCCATTGTGGACCAAAAATTTCTAAGGGTAGTTTGTGTCCTTTAGATGAATTTGCGCCAATAAGGGCATATACCACGTTAAAGAGGACATTCCAAAGTATCATTATCGGAAGATCTCGTTTCAAAATCTGACGGCACCAATAACCATTTGGTATATACCTACATATATAATAATAATGTATATTTTATTTTACTCTTATTTTTTTATTCATTTATTTACCTATATTTATTTGTTTATTTAACTATATTCATTCTTATTCTTTTTTTACACAAAGTTATAAGTAAAAATTACATTAGTAGGTATATTGATTACGGGAAACATATAATAGAAACAACAAACTTTTCATTTTTCGGAAGAGACGAATATTTAATATGTGTACGAGTATTAAATTTATTTCAATTTAAGAAGGAAGTACATATATACCAAAACATAAACCGTGTATTTGTATTATATGCAAATAATTAGTATTTTGTTTTGTGTGCGTGTTTTCTTTTTCAAAAAAATTTTTTATTATATACTTAAAATGTACATATTTTAAATATTAAAGTGCGTATATGTATTGAAAATGTACTTACATGGGCTATTTATAAAGTTGTTATTAATTTTGTTTATTTTTTTTTAATTTCAACTTCCGCATTCTTTTTGTAATTTATTTAAAAATTAGAATAAGCATTTTAATTTGCCTTTTACCATGTAGTTAACATTTGGAAAATAATAAATAATATTGCACGTGTGCTTTTCATGCTCAAATTGTATAGAATATTTTGATAAAAATTATAATTTGTTTTGTTTTCTCTTTTTTTGTTTCTGCTATTTATTATTTTATTTTCTGTGTACCAAATTATTTAATTCGTATTCGATTTTTATGTATTTAAAAAAATAAAAAATACATAATTAAAAAATACAAGTGATAATCTTGTTTTGAAAAATTGAAAATTACAAAAATATATTGGTGTTGATCATTCATTATGACTACATTATGTACACTCAATGAAAAAATATTTACTATTGTAGTAAATATAAAATTTTCTAAACAAATAATTACTACACTGAATTAAATAAAAGAAAAGTATAAATTTCAAACTAAAACGAGTTGTATCGCAACTCGCGATCACGCCCGACGAACACTCAAATGATGACAGATTTTGACCACCGCGAACTAACTAAACTTTAATAAAAAAATTATTAATCTAAAAATAGTTTCACAATTTCTATATATTCTTCAACTAGAGATCAAGACTAACGACTAACTTAACTAACTAACTAACTATTTTCTCATATTATATATCCTTTTTATTTTATTTTAATACTATAACTAATTTCCCACTTAATCCCTAACAAACCAATAATATTACTTTTTCTAACTTTAAATATTGTTAACTACTAATCTCTATCATATGTTTCTCTCATTCTAACTTTCTTTCCTATGTTTCAATTCATTAAAATCCTACTTCTTCTTTGATATCGATTTCTCTGTCATCAATAATCAGTCATCATTCTGTTCCGTGATCGCGAGAAGGATATACATCATCTTCCATATCCTTTATAATTAAATCTCAACACACCAAGCGGGTTTTCCTTGGTTACCTGTACATATCTGTTTTTATGGTAGCTACCTTCACATTCTTTTTCTTAATATCTCTGGCGCCTTATTTTATTACCTCAACAAGATCTTTCATTTCTATTCTATTCTATGTATCATCAACATACATACTTCCAGACTGGCGACTCTTTTATTGCAATTCTTTAGAAGCAATATCTGTCTATAATTTACTTTCTACTTAAATAAGGAATAACCATTTCTTCCTTTGATCATTCCGTTTATATCATAAAATAATATAATTTGGAATTCCAGATAAAAATGGTTCTTCCTCAATACTTCTGAGTATATGTAAATTATTCGCACATACATTAGTCTGGCTATTCGATTTGTCAATATGGTCCTTTACAACAGTCTTAAACATGTAATAAAATACATTAGAATTATTATACGTTTTATAATTTTGGAAATACCAATTTTGTCCTTTTGAAAAATTCCGTTCATATCAAAAACGATTTATAACTTAGAATTTTTAGGATCAAAATAGATTTCAAAATTTCTAAAACTTCCACTCTAGATCTTGTTTATCTTACAACTCGGCCAACCGACCTTAACACTGCCCCCAGTGTTGTCCTTTTCAAGTGCACTATTATTCATTACAACCAGATTTTATTCTTCTCTAATTTACCTTTCTTTGTAAATTTTTTTTTTTTTTTTTTTTTTTTTTTTTTTTTTTTTTTTTTTTTTTTTTAATATAATTATTATTACTAATTTGTATTATGATCTTATTTTACCAATTCTTCTTCTACTTCGTCGACTAAATCGAAGTCGAAGTTAGCATCTTGCAATTGCATCCATGGTTTCAAATGTTCAGCAGAATGTACCGATTCGTATGGTTTCTGTGTTATTTGTAACGCATCAGTATCAGTTATTAAGTATCTGTCGTTTCCAATCTTGTTTCTAACTTGATATGGACCTTTATACCTAGGCTGAACCTTTCGTGATTGCCCTGTCGCTATTGGTTCTCTCCGTATCATGACGAGATCACCTACTTCAAACTGTTTTGGTTTTTGTTGCAAGGAATTGTGGCGTTGAGCTTGGGTAGTTTGATTATCTTTAATTCGTTGTAAAGCTTTTTCTCGTAATTCTGATAGTGAAAAGTCTTTTTCTATATCCTTCCGACTTTCATCATGAAGTGCTAAAATCAATTTATTTTTGAGTATACTCTTCGGTTGATAACCCATAATTAATTCTTGAGGAGTCTGTTTTGTTGTACTATGTTGCATACTGTTAAATGCCCATTGAATTGCTGTAATGTTTTTATCCCAGTCTCTTCCGTCTTCATTTTCACTCATTGAACTAATCGCTGATTTTACAGTTCTAAAATACCGTTCTATTTGACCATTACCACGTGGTGTTTGTACTGCAATCTTTATGTGTTTGATAACATTTTCATCACAATATTTATAAAATTCTTTAGAAGTGTAAGCAGTTCCTCGATCAGTAATTATTTTAGAAGGCATACCAAAATACTGAGTTACTTCATCTAAGAGTCTAATAACCCATTTAGTACAAGTATTCTTCACAGGTTTCAGCACGACAAATTTTGTGAATGAATCAATTAAACCTATGACATACTCGTTACCTTGTTTACTTTTTGGATAAGGACCTAAGTGATCTAGATGAATTGTGTAGAAAGGTATGGGCATTCGTTCTGGTTCATATAACGTATATTTATTTTCATTTTCTCCGCGTTTATTGTAACAACACTGAATACAAGATTTAATATATTTCTTTACAGCTATCGTCATGTCGGAAAACCAAAATAACTTTCGAATATTAGTTAATGTTTTTATCTGACCACAGTGTCCCATATCATCATGAGCACTTTTAATTACTCTCCATCTGAGTCCATATGGAACAACAAATTTTTCGCCTGTGTTAGTTTTTTTTGTAAAGTCTATTATCTTTCAAAAGGAAATTCTTTTTTATATTATACTTTTCGGTATGATCATCAATCGATCCTTCTAACACATTTTTAATTTCTGTCAGTTTCGGGTCTTGTAGTTGAATTGTGGACAACCAATCTTCTAATTCTATTGCAACAACTAACATTTTTGTTGCTGTCGTATCTATTACCGAATCTAATACTATTGGAGCACGACTTAGTGCATCTACATGACATAACTTCGTACCCGGTCTAAAATCAAGCTCAAAATCAAATTCTAAAATTCTTAACCACCAACGTGCGATTCGAGGTATGATATCTTTTTTATCTTTTGTCAGTTTTAGTGAGAGACAATCAGTGACAATTTTAAAATGTTTGTGTAATAAATAAAATTTAAATCTTTCTAAACTTTCAACTACAGCTAATGCTTCTAATTCATAGCTATGATATTTATTTTCACATGTAGTTGTAGTTCGACTGAAGTAACTGACTGGTTTAAAACCATCATCTTCTTTTTGCAGTAATATTCCTGCTATACCATAACTGCTTGCGTCTGTATGTAGTTCATGTTCTTTATGTACATCGTAAATTACAAGTACTGGTCTTTCAATTAGTTTTAATTTTAATATTTGAAATGCTGATTCTGTTTCTTCTGTCCATTTAAAATTTTCGCCTTTTCGTAATAATTTTGTCAATGGCCTTGCAATTAGTGAATATTCTTTTATAAAACGTCGAAAATATCCGGATAATCCTAAAAATTGTCTGACTTCTTTCAAATTTGTTGGTCTATTATATTTTTCAATAGCAGCAGTTTTGATTACTCCAGGTTGTATACCACTTTTTGACACTTCATGTCCTAAAAACTGTATCGATTCCTGAAAGAATGTACATTTTTCCAATTTTAATGTTAGACCTGTTGTTTGAAGAACACCTAAAAATTTTCTTAATATTTCAAGATTTTCTTGAACTGTTTTTGTTGCTATTAATATATCATCCATATAAACTATGATTTCATCTGATTTAATTGGCCCCAATGCCTTTGACATCATCCTCATAAAGACAGCTGGAGAGTTTGTCAAACCAAATGGCATTCTAGTAAACTCATATTGTCCATTCGGTGTAATGAAAGATGTATATTGAGTGGAATCTTCTGCGACTTTAATCTGATAATATCCACTTAACAAGTCAAGAGATGTAAATATTGATTTATTTGCAAGAGAATTTAAAGTTTCTTCTATATTTGGAACCGGGAAAGCTTCACGTCGGGTAATTGCATTCAAATGTCGATAATCTACGCACATACGAAAATCACCTTCTTTCTTTTTCACTAGTAAAACAGGACTTGTAAATTCTGAATTAGATGGTCGGATTACTTTTAATTCAAGAAGTTCTTTAATAATGTTGTCCAGGACTGGTTTCAAAGCATAGGGAACTTTGTATGGTCGGTACTTAATTATTTTATTTTCTTTCAATGTTATTCTCATTTCTTCTACTGTCGTTTTTCCTAATTCTTTTAACTCGGTAGCAAAACAATTTCTGAATTCGTTTATGAGATTTACGAGATTTACTTTAAACTCAGGTTGCCCTGATGCATTTATATGTAAAGAATCAACTTTTACTGGTTTCGAACTCACTACAGAAAGGATATGTTTTTCAACTTTTGATGGTTCTTTCTCGAGCTTAGATGTATTATCTTCCATTAAATCAAATGTGCCATAACCTTTTATAACTCTTAATCCTGGTCTATTCATGAAATTTTTACCTATTATCATTGGTACGTCTTGACTTTGATCTTCTACTACCATGATATCTACTTCATATTCAAAATTATCTACTTTCAAATGTTTAGAGATTTTTCCTTTCACTTTATTCTTCATGCCCCCGAATCCGCACAAAATAATATCACATTTTTCAAAGTTAACATACCCAAGACGGTTAGCATCTGAAATTCGAATGGTGGTACACTCACTTCCCAAATCTAAAAATGCTAGAAGTGGATTTTTTTCTAAAAGCACGACTCTATACATTTCGTTCTTCAGTATAGGGTCTACCCTTTCTATTTTATTTATACTTTGCATTTTGCAGTCTTTTGAAAAATGACCAACTGTATTACACTTAAAACATTTCCGTTTTTCTTTGTTTGGACATACATTCGCAAAATGTCCTATGTTGTTACATTTAAAACACCGTTTTTCTTTAATTCTATTATTACTATTATTTGATCGTCGAAAATTATTATTTTCTGGTTTATTTTCATATGGTTTATGTTGATATTGTATCCTCGTCGTTTGTTCTCTTCTCAAGCCAAACTGATAATTTCGACCCGTAAGTGCATTAGATAACTTTTCAGTCTGTTTAATTTCTTCACATCTTTTGATGTGATTCAATAATTCGTTTAAATTACTTTGTTTAGTTGTCATCAATGCCATAGATAAATTTGAGTTATTAATATTAGATATGATGTGTTTCATTATTGAGCTTTCTGGCAATTTAATCTTACTGCCTAAAGCAACCATATCATAAAAATATTTCTCAATGCATTCACCAGATTGACGTTTACGTGCCATTATTTGAAATAATACAGTAGAAGCATCTACATAACTAGGGAAGCTGTTTTTTAATTCGTTTTTAAAATTTTCCCAAGTGGTCAATTCTTTTTGTCGGCACACATACCATGATTCTGCCGCTCCACATAATCGGGATGAAGCGTAAAAGAGAGTGATTCGTTCGTCCCAACCATATATTCCTTTTAAAGATTCAATATTTTCTAACCAGTTTGTGGCACTTAATTGATTATTAGCCGACGGATCAAATTCAGGAAGGATAGTTTTAATTTCATTGATTCCTAATCTAATACAATTATTGTCACTGCTACAAGAAGCAGAAGAAAACACGGCGTTTTCTGGGGTTCTATTTCTTAACAACTCTAAATTGATTTGTTTCAATGATTCTATTTCTTCTTCCAACTTTCTAATTTTTGTTTTATTTTGACTTACCCCATTGGTCGTCTTTGGTCTTTTATTTGTTGGTTCCATGATACTCACAATTTTAACGATTTTCAAAATATCTAATTTATTTATTTATTTATTATTATTTACTTTAATATCTTAAAATTTCACTATGTACTCGTACAGCAATTTTAACAATTTACAAATATGTATATATATTTTATTTTTTTTTTTTTTTAAAAAGAAATTCACAATATAACAATTTACAAAATATCTTCTAATGTCAAAACATCACTATGTGTATATATATATTTTTTTCTAAAATTCACAATATATCGATTTACAAAATATCTTCTAATTTTATAATATCACTATGAATATATATTTTTTTCTCTAAAATTCACAATATATCGATTTACAGAATATCTTCTAATTTTATAATATCACTATGAATATATATATATTTTTTTTTTTTTTTTAATCTTAGAATTCTTTAAAGCACGCACGATTCTGACCAATATATTTTTTTTTTTTTCTCTAAAATTCACAATATAACAATTTACAATTTACAATCTTAATCTTCTTTAAAGCACGCACGATTCTGACCAATATATTTTTTTTTTTTCTCTAAAATTCACAATATAACAATTTACAATTTACAATCTTAATCTTCTTTAAAGCACGCACGATTCTGACCCCACACCTGAATTGTAGTAAATATAAAATTTTCTAAACAAATAATTACTACACTGAATTAAATAAAAGAAAAGTATAAATTTCAAACTAAAACGAGTTGTATCGCAACTCGCGATCACGCCCGACGAACACTCAAATGATGACAGATTTTGACCACCGCGAACTAACTAAACTTTAATAAAAAAATTATTAATCTAAAAATAGTTTCACAATTTCTATATATTCTTCAACTAGAGATCAAGACTAACGACTAACTTAACTAACTAACTAACTATTTTCTCATATTATATATCCTTTTTATTTTATTTTAATACTATAACTAATTTCCCACTTAATCCCTAACAAACCAATAATATTACTTTTTCTAACTTTAAATATTGTTAACTACTAATCTCTATCATATGTTTCTCTCATTCTAACTTTCTTTCCTATGTTTCAATTCATTAAAATCCTACTTCTTCTTTGATATCGATTTCTCTGTCATCAATAATCAGTCATCATTCTGTTCCGTGATCGCGAGAAGGATATACATCATCTTCCATATCCTTTATAATTAAATCTCAACACACCAAGCGGGTTTTCCTTGGTTACCTGTACATATCTGTTTTTATGGTAGCTACCTTCACATTCTTTTTCTTAATATCTCTGGCGCCTTATTTTATTACCTCAACAAGATCTTTCATTTCTATTCTATTCTATGTATCATCAACATACATACTTCCAGACTGGCGACTCTTTTATTGCAATTCTTTAGAAGCAATATCTGTCTATAATTTACTTTCTACTTAAATAAGGAATAACCATTTCTTCCTTTGATCATTCCGTTTATATCATAAAATAATATAATTTGGAATTCCAGATAAAAATGGTTCTTCCTCAATACTTCTGAGTATATGTAAATTATTCGCACATACATTAGTCTGGCTATTCGATTTGTCAATATGGTCCTTTACAACAGTCTTAAACATGTAATAAAATACATTAGAATTATTATACGTTTTATAATTTTGGAAATACCAATTTTGTCCTTTTGAAAAATTCCGTTCATATCAAAAACGATTTATAACTTAGAATTTTTAGGATCAAAATAGATTTCAAAATTTCTAAAACTTCCACTCTAGATCTTGTTTATCTTACAACTCGGCCAACCGACCTTAACACTGCCCCCAGTGTTGTCCTTTTCAAGTGCACTATTATTCATTACAACCAGATTTTATTCTTCTCTAATTTACCTTTCTTTGTAAATTTTTTTTTTTTTTTTTTTTTTTTTTTTTTTTTTTTTTTTTTTTTTTTTTTAATATAATTATTATTACTAATTTGTATTATGATCTTATTTTACCAATTCTTCTTCTACTTCGTCGACTAAATCGAAGTCGAAGTTAGCATCTTGCAATTGCATCCATGGTTTCAAATGTTCAGCAGAATGTACCGATTCGTATGGTTTCTGTGTTATTTGTAACGCATCAGTATCAGTTATTAAGTATCTGTCGTTTCCAATCTTGTTTCTAACTTGATATGGACCTTTATACCTAGGCTGAACCTTTCGTGATTGCCCTGTCGCTATTGGTTCTCTCCGTATCATGACGAGATCACCTACTTCAAACTGTTTTGGTTTTTGTTGCAAGGAATTGTGGCGTTGAGCTTGGGTAGTTTGATTATCTTTAATTCGTTGTAAAGCTTTTTCTCGTAATTCTGATAGTGAAAAGTCTTTTTCTATATCCTTCCGACTTTCATCATGAAGTGCTAAAATCAATTTATTTTTGAGTATACTCTTCGGTTGATAACCCATAATTAATTCTTGAGGAGTCTGTTTTGTTGTACTATGTTGCATACTGTTAAATGCCCATTGAATTGCTGTAATGTTTTTATCCCAGTCTCTTCCGTCTTCATTTTCACTCATTGAACTAATCGCTGATTTTACAGTTCTAAAATACCGTTCTATTTGACCATTACCACGTGGTGTTTGTACTGCAATCTTTATGTGTTTGATAACATTTTCATCACAATATTTATAAAATTCTTTAGAAGTGTAAGCAGTTCCTCGATCAGTAATTATTTTAGAAGGCATACCAAAATACTGAGTTACTTCATCTAAGAGTCTAATAACCCATTTAGTACAAGTATTCTTCACAGGTTTCAGCACGACAAATTTTGTGAATGAATCAATTAAACCTATGACATACTCGTTACCTTGTTTACTTTTTGGATAAGGACCTAAGTGATCTAGATGAATTGTGTAGAAAGGTATGGGCATTCGTTCTGGTTCATATAACGTATATTTATTTTCATTTTCTCCGCGTTTATTGTAACAACACTGAATACAAGATTTAATATATTTCTTTACAGCTATCGTCATGTCGGAAAACCAAAATAACTTTCGAATATTAGTTAATGTTTTTATCTGACCACAGTGTCCCATATCATCATGAGCACTTTTAATTACTCTCCATCTGAGTCCATATGGAACAACAAATTTTTCGCCTGTGTTAGTTTTTTTTGTAAAGTCTATTATCTTTCAAAAGGAAATTCTTTTTTATATTATACTTTTCGGTATGATCATCAATCGATCCTTCTAACACATTTTTAATTTCTGTCAGTTTCGGGTCTTGTAGTTGAATTGTGGACAACCAATCTTCTAATTCTATTGCAACAACTAACATTTTTGTTGCTGTCGTATCTATTACCGAATCTAATACTATTGGAGCACGACTTAGTGCATCTACATGACATAACTTCGTACCCGGTCTAAAATCAAGCTCAAAATCAAATTCTAAAATTCTTAACCACCAACGTGCGATTCGAGGTATGATATCTTTTTTATCTTTTGTCAGTTTTAGTGAGAGACAATCAGTGACAATTTTAAAATGTTTGTGTAATAAATAAAATTTAAATCTTTCTAAACTTTCAACTACAGCTAATGCTTCTAATTCATAGCTATGATATTTATTTTCACATGTAGTTGTAGTTCGACTGAAGTAACTGACTGGTTTAAAACCATCATCTTCTTTTTGCAGTAATATTCCTGCTATACCATAACTGCTTGCGTCTGTATGTAGTTCATGTTCTTTATGTACATCGTAAATTACAAGTACTGGTCTTTCAATTAGTTTTAATTTTAATATTTGAAATGCTGATTCTGTTTCTTCTGTCCATTTAAAATTTTCGCCTTTTCGTAATAATTTTGTCAATGGCCTTGCAATTAGTGAATATTCTTTTATAAAACGTCGAAAATATCCGGATAATCCTAAAAATTGTCTGACTTCTTTCAAATTTGTTGGTCTATTATATTTTTCAATAGCAGCAGTTTTGATTACTCCAGGTTGTATACCACTTTTTGACACTTCATGTCCTAAAAACTGTATCGATTCCTGAAAGAATGTACATTTTTCCAATTTTAATGTTAGACCTGTTGTTTGAAGAACACCTAAAAATTTTCTTAATATTTCAAGATTTTCTTGAACTGTTTTTGTTGCTATTAATATATCATCCATATAAACTATGATTTCATCTGATTTAATTGGCCCCAATGCCTTTGACATCATCCTCATAAAGACAGCTGGAGAGTTTGTCAAACCAAATGGCATTCTAGTAAACTCATATTGTCCATTCGGTGTAATGAAAGATGTATATTGAGTGGAATCTTCTGCGACTTTAATCTGATAATATCCACTTAACAAGTCAAGAGATGTAAATATTGATTTATTTGCAAGAGAATTTAAAGTTTCTTCTATATTTGGAACCGGGAAAGCTTCACGTCGGGTAATTGCATTCAAATGTCGATAATCTACGCACATACGAAAATCACCTTCTTTCTTTTTCACTAGTAAAACAGGACTTGTAAATTCTGAATTAGATGGTCGGATTACTTTTAATTCAAGAAGTTCTTTAATAATGTTGTCCAGGACTGGTTTCAAAGCATAGGGAACTTTGTATGGTCGGTACTTAATTATTTTATTTTCTTTCAATGTTATTCTCATTTCTTCTACTGTCGTTTTTCCTAATTCTTTTAACTCGGTAGCAAAACAATTTCTGAATTCGTTTATGAGATTTACGAGATTTACTTTAAACTCAGGTTGCCCTGATGCATTTATATGTAAAGAATCAACTTTTACTGGTTTCGAACTCACTACAGAAAGGATATGTTTTTCAACTTTTGATGGTTCTTTCTCGAGCTTAGATGTATTATCTTCCATTAAATCAAATGTGCCATAACCTTTTATAACTCTTAATCCTGGTCTATTCATGAAATTTTTACCTATTATCATTGGTACGTCTTGACTTTGATCTTCTACTACCATGATATCTACTTCATATTCAAAATTATCTACTTTCAAATGTTTAGAGATTTTTCCTTTCACTTTATTCTTCATGCCCCCGAATCCGCACAAAATAATATCACATTTTTCAAAGTTAACATACCCAAGACGGTTAGCATCTGAAATTCGAATGGTGGTACACTCACTTCCCAAATCTAAAAATGCTAGAAGTGGATTTTTTTCTAAAAGCACGACTCTATACATTTCGTTCTTCAGTATAGGGTCTACCCTTTCTATTTTATTTATACTTTGCATTTTGCAGTCTTTTGAAAAATGACCAACTGTATTACACTTAAAACATTTCCGTTTTTCTTTGTTTGGACATACATTCGCAAAATGTCCTATGTTGTTACATTTAAAACACCGTTTTTCTTTAATTCTATTATTACTATTATTTGATCGTCGAAAATTATTATTTTCTGGTTTATTTTCATATGGTTTATGTTGATATTGTATCCTCGTCGTTTGTTCTCTTCTCAAGCCAAACTGATAATTTCGACCCGTAAGTGCATTAGATAACTTTTCAGTCTGTTTAATTTCTTCACATCTTTTGATGTGATTCAATAATTCGTTTAAATTACTTTGTTTAGTTGTCATCAATGCCATAGATAAATTTGAGTTATTAATATTAGATATGATGTGTTTCATTATTGAGCTTTCTGGCAATTTAATCTTACTGCCTAAAGCAACCATATCATAAAAATATTTCTCAATGCATTCACCAGATTGACGTTTACGTGCCATTATTTGAAATAATACAGTAGAAGCATCTACATAACTAGGGAAGCTGTTTTTTAATTCGTTTTTAAAATTTTCCCAAGTGGTCAATTCTTTTTGTCGGCACACATACCATGATTCTGCCGCTCCACATAATCGGGATGAAGCGTAAAAGAGAGTGATTCGTTCGTCCCAACCATATATTCCTTTTAAAGATTCAATATTTTCTAACCAGTTTGTGGCACTTAATTGATTATTAGCCGACGGATCAAATTCAGGAAGGATAGTTTTAATTTCATTGATTCCTAATCTAATACAATTATTGTCACTGCTACAAGAAGCAGAAGAAAACACGGCGTTTTCTGGGGTTCTATTTCTTAACAACTCTAAATTGATTTGTTTCAATGATTCTATTTCTTCTTCCAACTTTCTAATTTTTGTTTTATTTTGACTTACCCCATTGGTCGTCTTTGGTCTTTTATTTGTTGGTTCCATGATACTCACAATTTTAACGATTTTCAAAATATCTAATTTATTTATTTATTTATTATTATTTACTTTAATATCTTAAAATTTCACTATGTACTCGTACAGCAATTTTAACAATTTACAAATATGTATATATATTTTATTTTTTTTTTTTTTTAAAAAGAAATTCACAATATAACAATTTACAAAATATCTTCTAATGTCAAAACATCACTATGTGTATATATATATTTTTTTCTAAAATTCACAATATATCGATTTACAAAATATCTTCTAATTTTATAATATCACTATGAATATATATTTTTTTCTCTAAAATTCACAATATATCGATTTACAGAATATCTTCTAATTTTATAATATCACTATGAATATATATATATTTTTTTTTTTTTTTTAATCTTAGAATTCTTTAAAGCACGCACGATTCTGACCAATATATTTTTTTTTTTTTCTCTAAAATTCACAATATAACAATTTACAATTTACAATCTTAATCTTCTTTAAAGCACGCACGATTCTGACCAATATATTTTTTTTTTTTCTCTAAAATTCACAATATAACAATTTACAATTTACAATCTTAATCTTCTTTAAAGCACGCACGATTCTGACCCCACACCTGAATTGTAGTAAATATAAAATTTTCTAAACAAATAATTACTACACTGAATTAAATAAAAGAAAAGTATAAATTTCAAACTAAAACGAGTTGTATCGCAACTCGCGATCACGCCCGACGAACACTCAAATGATGACAGATTTTGACCACCGCGAACTAACTAAACTTTAATAAAAAAATTATTAATCTAAAAATAGTTTCACAATTTCTATATATTCTTCAACTAGAGATCAAGACTAACGACTAACTTAACTAACTAACTAACTATTTTCTCATATTATATATCCTTTTTATTTTATTTTAATACTATAACTAATTTCCCACTTAATCCCTAACAAACCAATAATATTACTTTTTCTAACTTTAAATATTGTTAACTACTAATCTCTATCATATGTTTCTCTCATTCTAACTTTCTTTCCTATGTTTCAATTCATTAAAATCCTACTTCTTCTTTGATATCGATTTCTCTGTCATCAATAATCAGTCATCATTCTGTTCCGTGATCGCGAGAAGGATATACATCATCTTCCATATCCTTTATAATTAAATCTCAACACACCAAGCGGGTTTTCCTTGGTTACCTGTACATATCTGTTTTTATGGTAGCTACCTTCACATTCTTTTTCTTAATATCTCTGGCGCCTTATTTTATTACCTCAACAAGATCTTTCATTTCTATTCTATTCTATGTATCATCAACATACATACTTCCAGACTGGCGACTCTTTTATTGCAATTCTTTAGAAGCAATATCTGTCTATAATTTACTTTCTACTTAAATAAGGAATAACCATTTCTTCCTTTGATCATTCCGTTTATATCATAAAATAATATAATTTGGAATTCCAGATAAAAATGGTTCTTCCTCAATACTTCTGAGTATATGTAAATTATTCGCACATACATTAGTCTGGCTATTCGATTTGTCAATATGGTCCTTTACAACAGTCTTAAACATGTAATAAAATACATTAGAATTATTATACGTTTTATAATTTTGGAAATACCAATTTTGTCCTTTTGAAAAATTCCGTTCATATCAAAAACGATTTATAACTTAGAATTTTTAGGATCAAAATAGATTTCAAAATTTCTAAAACTTCCACTCTAGATCTTGTTTATCTTACAACTCGGCCAACCGACCTTAACACTGCCCCCAGTGTTGTCCTTTTCAAGTGCACTATTATTCATTACAACCAGATTTTATTCTTCTCTAATTTACCTTTCTTTGTAAATTTTTTTTTTTTTTTTTTTTTTTTTTTTTTTTTTTTTTTTTTTTTTTTTTTAATATAATTATTATTACTAATTTGTATTATGATCTTATTTTACCAATTCTTCTTCTACTTCGTCGACTAAATCGAAGTCGAAGTTAGCATCTTGCAATTGCATCCATGGTTTCAAATGTTCAGCAGAATGTACCGATTCGTATGGTTTCTGTGTTATTTGTAACGCATCAGTATCAGTTATTAAGTATCTGTCGTTTCCAATCTTGTTTCTAACTTGATATGGACCTTTATACCTAGGCTGAACCTTTCGTGATTGCCCTGTCGCTATTGGTTCTCTCCGTATCATGACGAGATCACCTACTTCAAACTGTTTTGGTTTTTGTTGCAAGGAATTGTGGCGTTGAGCTTGGGTAGTTTGATTATCTTTAATTCGTTGTAAAGCTTTTTCTCGTAATTCTGATAGTGAAAAGTCTTTTTCTATATCCTTCCGACTTTCATCATGAAGTGCTAAAATCAATTTATTTTTGAGTATACTCTTCGGTTGATAACCCATAATTAATTCTTGAGGAGTCTGTTTTGTTGTACTATGTTGCATACTGTTAAATGCCCATTGAATTGCTGTAATGTTTTTATCCCAGTCTCTTCCGTCTTCATTTTCACTCATTGAACTAATCGCTGATTTTACAGTTCTAAAATACCGTTCTATTTGACCATTACCACGTGGTGTTTGTACTGCAATCTTTATGTGTTTGATAACATTTTCATCACAATATTTATAAAATTCTTTAGAAGTGTAAGCAGTTCCTCGATCAGTAATTATTTTAGAAGGCATACCAAAATACTGAGTTACTTCATCTAAGAGTCTAATAACCCATTTAGTACAAGTATTCTTCACAGGTTTCAGCACGACAAATTTTGTGAATGAATCAATTAAACCTATGACATACTCGTTACCTTGTTTACTTTTTGGATAAGGACCTAAGTGATCTAGATGAATTGTGTAGAAAGGTATGGGCATTCGTTCTGGTTCATATAACGTATATTTATTTTCATTTTCTCCGCGTTTATTGTAACAACACTGAATACAAGATTTAATATATTTCTTTACAGCTATCGTCATGTCGGAAAACCAAAATAACTTTCGAATATTAGTTAATGTTTTTATCTGACCACAGTGTCCCATATCATCATGAGCACTTTTAATTACTCTCCATCTGAGTCCATATGGAACAACAAATTTTTCGCCTGTGTTAGTTTTTTTTGTAAAGTCTATTATCTTTCAAAAGGAAATTCTTTTTTATATTATACTTTTCGGTATGATCATCAATCGATCCTTCTAACACATTTTTAATTTCTGTCAGTTTCGGGTCTTGTAGTTGAATTGTGGACAACCAATCTTCTAATTCTATTGCAACAACTAACATTTTTGTTGCTGTCGTATCTATTACCGAATCTAATACTATTGGAGCACGACTTAGTGCATCTACATGACATAACTTCGTACCCGGTCTAAAATCAAGCTCAAAATCAAATTCTAAAATTCTTAACCACCAACGTGCGATTCGAGGTATGATATCTTTTTTATCTTTTGTCAGTTTTAGTGAGAGACAATCAGTGACAATTTTAAAATGTTTGTGTAATAAATAAAATTTAAATCTTTCTAAACTTTCAACTACAGCTAATGCTTCTAATTCATAGCTATGATATTTATTTTCACATGTAGTTGTAGTTCGACTGAAGTAACTGACTGGTTTAAAACCATCATCTTCTTTTTGCAGTAATATTCCTGCTATACCATAACTGCTTGCGTCTGTATGTAGTTCATGTTCTTTATGTACATCGTAAATTACAAGTACTGGTCTTTCAATTAGTTTTAATTTTAATATTTGAAATGCTGATTCTGTTTCTTCTGTCCATTTAAAATTTTCGCCTTTTCGTAATAATTTTGTCAATGGCCTTGCAATTAGTGAATATTCTTTTATAAAACGTCGAAAATATCCGGATAATCCTAAAAATTGTCTGACTTCTTTCAAATTTGTTGGTCTATTATATTTTTCAATAGCAGCAGTTTTGATTACTCCAGGTTGTATACCACTTTTTGACACTTCATGTCCTAAAAACTGTATCGATTCCTGAAAGAATGTACATTTTTCCAATTTTAATGTTAGACCTGTTGTTTGAAGAACACCTAAAAATTTTCTTAATATTTCAAGATTTTCTTGAACTGTTTTTGTTGCTATTAATATATCATCCATATAAACTATGATTTCATCTGATTTAATTGGCCCCAATGCCTTTGACATCATCCTCATAAAGACAGCTGGAGAGTTTGTCAAACCAAATGGCATTCTAGTAAACTCATATTGTCCATTCGGTGTAATGAAAGATGTATATTGAGTGGAATCTTCTGCGACTTTAATCTGATAATATCCACTTAACAAGTCAAGAGATGTAAATATTGATTTATTTGCAAGAGAATTTAAAGTTTCTTCTATATTTGGAACCGGGAAAGCTTCACGTCGGGTAATTGCATTCAAATGTCGATAATCTACGCACATACGAAAATCACCTTCTTTCTTTTTCACTAGTAAAACAGGACTTGTAAATTCTGAATTAGATGGTCGGATTACTTTTAATTCAAGAAGTTCTTTAATAATGTTGTCCAGGACTGGTTTCAAAGCATAGGGAACTTTGTATGGTCGGTACTTAATTATTTTATTTTCTTTCAATGTTATTCTCATTTCTTCTACTGTCGTTTTTCCTAATTCTTTTAACTCGGTAGCAAAACAATTTCTGAATTCGTTTATGAGATTTACGAGATTTACTTTAAACTCAGGTTGCCCTGATGCATTTATATGTAAAGAATCAACTTTTACTGGTTTCGAACTCACTACAGAAAGGATATGTTTTTCAACTTTTGATGGTTCTTTCTCGAGCTTAGATGTATTATCTTCCATTAAATCAAATGTGCCATAACCTTTTATAACTCTTAATCCTGGTCTATTCATGAAATTTTTACCTATTATCATTGGTACGTCTTGACTTTGATCTTCTACTACCATGATATCTACTTCATATTCAAAATTATCTACTTTCAAATGTTTAGAGATTTTTCCTTTCACTTTATTCTTCATGCCCCCGAATCCGCACAAAATAATATCACATTTTTCAAAGTTAACATACCCAAGACGGTTAGCATCTGAAATTCGAATGGTGGTACACTCACTTCCCAAATCTAAAAATGCTAGAAGTGGATTTTTTTCTAAAAGCACGACTCTATACATTTCGTTCTTCAGTATAGGGTCTACCCTTTCTATTTTATTTATACTTTGCATTTTGCAGTCTTTTGAAAAATGACCAACTGTATTACACTTAAAACATTTCCGTTTTTCTTTGTTTGGACATACATTCGCAAAATGTCCTATGTTGTTACATTTAAAACACCGTTTTTCTTTAATTCTATTATTACTATTATTTGATCGTCGAAAATTATTATTTTCTGGTTTATTTTCATATGGTTTATGTTGATATTGTATCCTCGTCGTTTGTTCTCTTCTCAAGCCAAACTGATAATTTCGACCCGTAAGTGCATTAGATAACTTTTCAGTCTGTTTAATTTCTTCACATCTTTTGATGTGATTCAATAATTCGTTTAAATTACTTTGTTTAGTTGTCATCAATGCCATAGATAAATTTGAGTTATTAATATTAGATATGATGTGTTTCATTATTGAGCTTTCTGGCAATTTAATCTTACTGCCTAAAGCAACCATATCATAAAAATATTTCTCAATGCATTCACCAGATTGACGTTTACGTGCCATTATTTGAAATAATACAGTAGAAGCATCTACATAACTAGGGAAGCTGTTTTTTAATTCGTTTTTAAAATTTTCCCAAGTGGTCAATTCTTTTTGTCGGCACACATACCATGATTCTGCCGCTCCACATAATCGGGATGAAGCGTAAAAGAGAGTGATTCGTTCGTCCCAACCATATATTCCTTTTAAAGATTCAATATTTTCTAACCAGTTTGTGGCACTTAATTGATTATTAGCCGACGGATCAAATTCAGGAAGGATAGTTTTAATTTCATTGATTCCTAATCTAATACAATTATTGTCACTGCTACAAGAAGCAGAAGAAAACACGGCGTTTTCTGGGGTTCTATTTCTTAACAACTCTAAATTGATTTGTTTCAATGATTCTATTTCTTCTTCCAACTTTCTAATTTTTGTTTTATTTTGACTTACCCCATTGGTCGTCTTTGGTCTTTTATTTGTTGGTTCCATGATACTCACAATTTTAACGATTTTCAAAATATCTAATTTATTTATTTATTTATTATTATTTACTTTAATATCTTAAAATTTCACTATGTACTCGTACAGCAATTTTAACAATTTACAAATATGTATATATATTTTATTTTTTTTTTTTTTTAAAAAGAAATTCACAATATAACAATTTACAAAATATCTTCTAATGTCAAAACATCACTATGTGTATATATATATTTTTTTCTAAAATTCACAATATATCGATTTACAAAATATCTTCTAATTTTATAATATCACTATGAATATATATTTTTTTCTCTAAAATTCACAATATATCGATTTACAGAATATCTTCTAATTTTATAATATCACTATGAATATATATATATTTTTTTTTTTTTTTTAATCTTAGAATTCTTTAAAGCACGCACGATTCTGACCAATATATTTTTTTTTTTTTCTCTAAAATTCACAATATAACAATTTACAATTTACAATCTTAATCTTCTTTAAAGCACGCACGATTCTGACCAATATATTTTTTTTTTTTCTCTAAAATTCACAATATAACAATTTACAATTTACAATCTTAATCTTCTTTAAAGCACGCACGATTCTGACCCCACACCTGAATTGTAGTAAATATAAAATTTTCTAAACAAATAATTACTACACTGAATTAAATAAAAGAAAAGTATAAATTTCAAACTAAAACGAGTTGTATCGCAACTCGCGATCACGCCCGACGAACACTCAAATGATGACAGATTTTGACCACCGCGAACTAACTAAACTTTAATAAAAAAATTATTAATCTAAAAATAGTTTCACAATTTCTATATATTCTTCAACTAGAGATCAAGACTAACGACTAACTTAACTAACTAACTAACTATTTTCTCATATTATATATCCTTTTTATTTTATTTTAATACTATAACTAATTTCCCACTTAATCCCTAACAAACCAATAATATTACTTTTTCTAACTTTAAATATTGTTAACTACTAATCTCTATCATATGTTTCTCTCATTCTAACTTTCTTTCCTATGTTTCAATTCATTAAAATCCTACTTCTTCTTTGATATCGATTTCTCTGTCATCAATAATCAGTCATCATTCTGTTCCGTGATCGCGAGAAGGATATACATCATCTTCCATATCCTTTATAATTAAATCTCAACACACCAAGCGGGTTTTCCTTGGTTACCTGTACATATCTGTTTTTATGGTAGCTACCTTCACATTCTTTTTCTTAATATCTCTGGCGCCTTATTTTATTACCTCAACAAGATCTTTCATTTCTATTCTATTCTATGTATCATCAACATACATACTTCCAGACTGGCGACTCTTTTATTGCAATTCTTTAGAAGCAATATCTGTCTATAATTTACTTTCTACTTAAATAAGGAATAACCATTTCTTCCTTTGATCATTCCGTTTATATCATAAAATAATATAATTTGGAATTCCAGATAAAAATGGTTCTTCCTCAATACTTCTGAGTATATGTAAATTATTCGCACATACATTAGTCTGGCTATTCGATTTGTCAATATGGTCCTTTACAACAGTCTTAAACATGTAATAAAATACATTAGAATTATTATACGTTTTATAATTTTGGAAATACCAATTTTGTCCTTTTGAAAAATTCCGTTCATATCAAAAACGATTTATAACTTAGAATTTTTAGGATCAAAATAGATTTCAAAATTTCTAAAACTTCCACTCTAGATCTTGTTTATCTTACACTATATCGTTTTATTTACAAAAAATATTTGACATTGTTAACATATTCTAAATTAATTTTAGTACAGAACAACTGGATGAGAGCGGAAAAGCCTTTCTCTCATTTCATTCTTTATTTTTTATAGTAAATTTGTTTAATAAAAATAAAGAAAAGAAAAGAAAGTTTAATTCTGAGAATTAAGACTGAGAGAACATATGAAAATTTTATTTTTATTATTTTAGAACAAATATATATACCTATGTATTTTTTTTAATTTTTAACAATGAAATTTTACCATTTTTATTATTTGTTGTACTAATGTATTTTTAAATCCTACGTCGTAAGTCGTAAGTTCGTTAATAGTCTAAATAGGGGAGAGTTCTGATCCTGGTTCGGATCGTGAAGTTCCGCCCTATTTATAGTCACAGTCCCTATTGCCGCCAATTTAGTTTTTATCGCGAGGCAGTCTAATAAGATTCGAGTCGCGTTTTTGTGTCCGTCTTGATTGCAACAAGGGCAAGTTAAACCATCCCTAACGTTAAGCGGGAAGGGATGGGTTAGCCTCGTATGTAATTTGACTGTCGTTATAATAATTCGTTTATATTTTTTGATTGTGTTAAATTTGATAAACATATAAGATTGATAAATAACATAAAAATATTAATTTTTTCAAAACAAAATAAATAATATAAAGCATATTTTTCATATTAATGAACAAACAAAAATACAAAAATACAAAAATTATTATACATTTTATTTAAATTTTGTTTTAATTAGTATACCTAATACAATTAAATTTATTTTATTTACATATAACAAACGTAGGAGAATAAAACAACGTAAATTATGAAAACATGTTATTATAAATTTGTTTGAACACGTTTTTAATATTTTAGTTTATTTAGAATTGACGACAATTGATTGGTAAAAAACAAGTGTATACGCATTATTCAAGAGAAAAAAATAAATATACATACATACTTACTTATGTATAAAGTTTATGAATAACAATAATGAAGAAAAAAAAAATTCGGAGTAGAATTAATCAACTTTTGATAAATTTGTGTCAAAATTCTTGTTAAATTACGTCAATTATTATTATTTAAAACTTGAATAGAAATGTGTTTAAGAATGTTTTTAAAAAGTTTAATAATTTCGAAAAATTATTTTTAACATTTTCGAAAAGTATAGTATAAATACGGTTATCAAATGAACGACAACAATATATTGATAAGATATTTTGTGCTGAAAAGAGATTCAATAAGTGTAAAATTTTTGAAGTTTTCAAATTAGAACTGACAAAATAGAAAATAGTTAGAATGCAGTTTATTTCATACAGTAAATATTCACAGTAAAATTATTTATTTAAATTGAAAATTTCTAAACAATTTTTTTCGTATTTTTTTTTTTTTTTATTTTAATTCAAGTTGTGGTAATCTTCTTATTGACCACTCAAGGAAATGCTTTATTCCATGAAGAAGATGCAACATTCGACTGGAAATTGGCCAAGGTATTTTATTCTAAGTATATTTAATTTTTTCATTCATGCATACATAATGATAAATGTTTTCTTTTTATTTTATATTTTTAAAGGCAGTTTTAACCAACGAATGTCAGACTTGTAACGTTATAACGTCTCCATTATCAATTAGACTAATTTTATCTTTAACTAGCAATGCTATTAATCCTGCTTCTCCTTCAAGAAAAGAATTATCAATTCTTTTTCCGAAAAGGAATACAGATCAGATGAATAAATATTGGCACGAAATAATTGATACATTCAACGTTAGTATAATTAAATAAATTATTGTTTCAAAATGATTACGTGTATTTCTAAAATAAAAAAAAATATTTCTTATTTATATAGAGTTCTGAAACTGTATCGATGGCTTCTCAATTATGTGTTGATAAGTCAGTTAAAATTGATTCTACAAGTAATTTTGAAAATATTGCTAAAAATGATTACGCTGCAGTTATCAAGAGTCTTGATCTAAAGGATACTAAAAAAGCAGCTGAAGACATAAATAATTACGTGTATGAAAAAACAAAAGAAAATATAAAAAATTTCATTGAGCCAGGTTTGTATTTGATAAAATAAAAATATATTCTTTATATGATACAATAATTTTGCTCATGTTTATGTGTATTATCATTATTACGAATGTGATTATTTGTGTACATAAGTATATTCATTTATAATTTTTTAAATTAAACAGATAACCTCAATGATGTATCAGTGATGTTGTTGAATGCATTGTATTTTGAGTCTGCATGGGAAATACAATTTGATCCAAATGAGACAAAAAATGAGACATTCTATGTTACTCCTGATAGAGAAATTCAAGTCCCAATGATGAATAAAGCTGAAGTGGATATTGATTATGTACTATACAGAGAATTAAATTCATTCGTTTTTCGTTTGAATTATCAAGTAAGTACTTATTCATTATTTAAAATTCATATGATTTTTAAACACAGTATTATTAAAAAAATCAATGTTTGATTAATTTGAATTATTTTATAGGATAAGCAATATGCAATGTATATCATCTTACCTATCGAAAGATACGGGTTACAAAGTGTTATCGATAAACTAGATAAATTCAAAATGCCAAACTTTGAAGAATATGGTCCAGCAACGTTTAATCTACAAATTCCAAAATTCAAATTCGATTCAAATTTAGAATTAAAGGAACATCTTAAAGCTGTAATTGAATTAAAAATTCTTATAAATAACATTATTAAATATTTTAAAAAAATTTCATTCATTTTTTTTTCTTTTACATTTAGATCGGTATTAAAACATTATTTACTGAAAATGCAAATATTGAATCTTTAGTATCTGGTTCGCCATTATTTGTTTCAAATATTCTACAAAAATCAGTAATAACTGTAAATGAAACCGGTACTGTAGCATCTTCGGCAACAGGTATTTATTTAAAATATAAATTTTCTTTTTTCCTTTTTTTTATATTTTGTATAAAAACATACATTTTTTTTAATTATTTTTCGAATTTTAGGTGCGTCAATTATGTACAAACAAACAACTCAAAATTGCATTATTGATCATCCATTTTTGTTCTTCATTAGAAACGAAATTAATTATGGAATACTTCAGATTGGAAAAGTTATGATACCCAAATTTGATTAAATAGAAAAATAAAATCATTTTTCGATAATTTGTAATAATTTATGGAATCGTGTAATAAAATATTGCAGTAGATAAATTATAATAAAATTGTTTTATTACAACTAATTTGACCCACACAATACTTAACTTATATTCTTTATATTCAATTGTTTACTATCGCAGTCAGAATAAGCATAGATATAGCAATTGATTTAATGTTTGTACATTTGTAGCTGTAATACTTAATTATTTATTATTCATTTCATGTATTCATTTTCATCATTATATTTTGTTTATTTTGTTTTTTAGAATACTTTTAATTTTAATCAATGATCATATAATTGATTCAATTCAAACCAAAGCATATTTGAAGATAATTTTCACATTTTTCTATTGCATGTAAAATTTACTTCGAAATTTCATTTAAATTAATATTTTCTGAATTTAAAAAAAAATCGAATTCAAATAAATTATAAATCACTTTTCACATTACTATATAGCGAAATATGTATACATCTGAAAAAAATTTTTATTATCATTATAATATATTTAGAGTTGTTTTTCTTGTTTTTTTGTTATTATTTTATTTTTTTTTATATATAATTTCTTTAAAATTACTTCCATTACAAATATACCAAGTTATTAATTGCATTTATCTTATACCAGCTGGTATTTGATATAAAAAAATTATATAAGTAATATAATTATAAGTACAAGTTATAATTTTTATCTGTTAATTGATTTTCAATCGTATAACATAAATAATACATAATACAGATAGATAGTAATATGGATTTATATCATAATAAATTTTCAAAATAAAAAAATAATAAACACATAAAATTAAAGTGCAAGCGTAGTGTAGTTTGAACCATACGTTATGTTTGAATTTAATCGCGTGTCATTAGATAGTGTGATAGTGTTATTAGTGTATGGTTTTAGCTTCTTTTTATAAAACAACAACAAAATTTTCAGTTGCTGAATAAAATGTTCTAAGTAGATATACTATGTTTATACTTATTAGTTACTTACTACTTGTTTATATCTACTATGTTTATACTTACTATGTTCTATGTTTCGAAGAAATAATTACTATATTCTAACAATTACATATTGTTTTGGTGAGTTTGTATTGTTAACAACAATATATAGATATGTACATGTATTTACATACTTATATAAACGTATATTTCTTAAAAATATTTGCACAATAATTTTTCGAATATATGTACATACATATACTATAGATGTTTCGAAAACACACACACTCATATAAATACACGTGAATAACAATAGTATATTACGACATAAATATTCATTTCAAAAATAAAATATATTACAAACATTTACACAAATTATTTCAAAGTTACTTACATTTTAAGAAAATCCATTTTCCTAAAGATTTTTCAATTATTTATATTCATTTTAATGTTATATTCAATTTTATTTAACTTCATTTTCGGAGATATTTACATACATACACATTACACACATACACACATATGTATTCCATTACGTACACACTCATACATATATAAATGTTGACATTATAATGTATATGAGCATTGAAGAAAATACTTTTATATCTCCTTTTCTTTTTGTTTTTTGCATTCAATTTCCGATTAATGGTGGTAAAACATTATTGAAAAATTGAATACGATTTATGTTCGTCTGAAACTTAATCTTATATTTTTGAGAAAAAATAAAAATATATAGATTACACACATGTGTATGTACGCATATATGTTATGTACATATACGTAATGTAGATATAAAAAAAAATGATGTACATAAAATTATGTTAATTACACTTATAAGAAAAATAGTAATCAAAAAAGAAAGAAATGTATGTAAGAAGATGAAAAAAATATTGTAAAGAAAATTTTCAAAAAATCTAATGTAAGCGTAAACTGTGACATCATCACATAGACAGCCCATTATTGAGTTTTTGATCTCCACTCCATCTATAAAATGTCTCTGCCTGTCTATTTTATTTTGCACTAAGCACTACTACTTACACAAGGTAATTGGAACACTCTATAGGTAGTATCAATCGAAACTGACAAGCGCCATTTAAAAGAGAAATTACAAATATTAGATCGTATGGCCATACAAAATCATATGAACGATCTGGAAAATGAATCAAAACAAACATTTGTTTATTTGATTAAAAAGATTTATTTTTTTCATCAACATTCACATAAAGTAATTATTAATTTATTAAAAATTAATAATTATTAAAAATTAATTTATTTTCTGTTTAAATTCAAACTATTTCTAACTACATACATCTATTTATTTAGTAGACTCAAACAGCTTGTGCTGATCTAAGAGCTACTAATTTCTATATTATTCAATTAATATTAAACTTATTTAACGAAATGAGATAAAGAAAATATATCCAACAAAGAAAAATAGAAATGATAAATACATTAATAAGGAAAAATATAATTATTAGAAATTACAAATTTATAATTTGACAAATTTATTGATAAAATAAGAGATTAAACCTATTCTAGACCTAGTCTTTTGTATATATTTTAAGACATTTTTTATGAATCCTTTTGTCGTAGAGCAGTTCTTAACCCATTATTTGCAATTAATAATATAGTATATTTATTTGAAATTTTATATAAATTTATATTATTAAAAAATGGTGAAATGTGCTGCAAAAAATTCTGAAAATAAAAAATTTAAATACTAATTTAATTTTAAAAGTGAGTGACTACAGCAATGTAGAAATAACTACTGAAATAGATGAGTTTCCAACTGCTTTTTATTAGAGTGGAAGGCATCATGTAACGATGAATTTGATGGTTTAACTCTGCAATGTGTCAATAGTATAAGACTATTTATACACATTCCAGTTTCCAGTTTTCAAATATTGATTTTTTTGTCTTTTTTGTTTTTGAAGGTGACCATTTTATTTTACATATACATACATATATACGAAAACGAAATATATCTATAAATTCGTTCATTATATTTTTTGAGCCCAAAATATAATGATAAAGAATTTATAGAAATGAATAAAACATTAAAATAAATAATAAATTTACCAAAAATAATGTAAAATAAAATAACCGGGGGATTTATGTCACATTTCGTAGTCTTCGCGTAGTCTTCGTAGTCTTCATATAGTCTTCATAGTTTTCGTAATTCATTTCCATACATTTATGAACTACAAATATTTTGAAAAACTACGAAGGTAAAATGATTAGCAATTTTTAAATTTTTGTATTTCGTAGAAATTTGAGATGGTCGTTTATGTCAATCCGATTACAAAAATACAACGCAACAAATTACGAAAAATTGACATAAATCCCCCTAATTGTATTAAAATAAAAATTAACGAAGTAAAAATAAATAACATGTTTGTAATACATACACCTAATTATATTTGAAAAAAAAAAAAAATGTATAAAAATACTCGTATTATATAATATGCATAATATTGAAAATTACCTGTGTATTTATACACTGTATACACTGCATATGTATATAATATTTTATGGATTAAGTATAGAAATATAAATTAATTTATTTTAGATAGGATTTTGTAAAACCACATTAATGTAAAAAAAAAATAAATAAATAAATAAAAATTATGAAAATAAAAACGAAATTAAAAAAATTATAAGAACTTCATATGTGCATATATTATACATTTAACATTTAATATTAGGCATATAACGTTATATAATGTATTAAAATCGTTATATACATAATTAATAAATGTATAATTAAATAAAAAATCAAAAAATATATGTAACATACAATATAATGTAATACATAATTTATTTATAAAAAGAATTATTGTAATGTACATAAATTTAGCATAATATGCTAATATCATAGGTGTTTTCGATTTGGCAATTTCAAGTACTTGCGAGTAGTATAGGTAAAATGTCTGTGCTAAACTATCTGCTCGCAGCTACTCATGAAAAAATTTTCAAGTAGCTGGAAGTAGATGCAAGTAGTTACGAATAATTTTTGTGTCGTTCGTTTTAACAATTTATTCTAGACACATTTTAGTAGGTACTCGCAAGTACTTGAAATTGCCAAATCAAAAGCACATATTAAAAAATAGAAAAAAATATATAAAGTTAAACTAAATGACTAAATACATATACATACATACAATAGATATAATAATGTATTACGTGTACATACAGATATTTAGTATATATGTACGCATTGTTATTATATGAATATAAAAATTCATATATTAAAATTATTTACTATCATTTTATGTTCATTAATTCTATGACGGTACACTTTAAAAGTACATACATATATACATATATGTACATATATATGTAAGTATGTAAAAATTCATATTTACATAAATATAATATTATATGTATATATTGAAATGAAAAAAAAAGATAAATAATGGCATAATAATTAAAAACTAATTGTTAAAAAAAAAAAACTGATTGTATTATAATTGAATAAAATTATTTTTAATTAAATATAAATAAATTTTATTTTTATTTAAAATCAATTCATACTAAATTTTATATAAAAAATAACAAATAATAATTTGAATTCTATCTATTACCTATTACTAATAATTTGTAAACTATACATTATAAACAGTTTTATTAATCAATTAATAAATTTACAAAAAATATCTTACATACAAATTTATGACTAAGTATAATATGATTTCTATTAATTAACAATGATTGTTCTTTTGTTCTCATAATCACTTTCGAGTATAGACGTTTAATTATTAATTTCAATTATGAAACGTCGTTTAAATTTAGATCAATCAATTTGTAGATAAAAAAAGTGTAGCCCAAAATCCGCATGCACTATTAGAATTATATAAAAGATATTATTTTCAGTATCATTATTCCCAAAGTTCATTCAGCTTTCAACGAGTACCAGCTCCATCCCGGTTCCAGGTTGCTGGAAAAAAGAACTTAGATAGTATACTTGCTGACAACAAATAAAACAAATAATTAATAGATCATCTTACATAACAGATCAGTTCAAGTCCTCCTATCATTTGTTTAAAATATGTAAAAAAAAAACACAAAATACCCTTTATTATCTATCTACTAAGACTTTTTGAAAAAAAACCTTTTTTTTTAAATGTAGAGAATTTTAAGACGCATCTTTTGAGCCATAAAGCACATTCTGGATCACTTACCGTTATATAGATATTGACGAAATAGAAGAAAACAATATTTTTTTTAAAGGAGTATATACTTTCAAGGGCGGGTTTGCGGCACGAATTTTTATCCGATTGTTTATATGGGGCTCATATCCCTTTATCGGTTGCACCGCCACCACTCCCCTTTCCCCTTTTTTATGATTAAATCTTTACCTAAATAGCAAACAATTAATTAATTCGTTTATATTTTTTGATTGTGTTAAATTTGATAAACATATAAGATTGATAAATAACATAAAAATATTAATTTTTTCAAAACAAAATAAATAATATAAAGCATATTTTTCATATTAATGAACAAACAAAAATACAAAAATACAAAAATTATTATACATTTTATTTAAATTTTGTTTTAATTAGTATACCTAATACAATTAAATTTATTTTATTTACATATAACAAACGTAGGAGTATAAAACAACGTAAATTATGAAAACATGTTATTATAAATTTGTTTGAACACGTTTTTAATATTTTAGTTTATTTAGAATTGACGACAATTGATTGGTAAAAAACAAGTGTATACGCATTATTCAAGAGAAAAAAATAAATATACATACATACTTACTTATGTATAAAGTTTATGAATAACAATAATGAAGAAAAAAAAAATTCGGAGTAGAATTAATCAACTTTTGATAAATTTGCGTCAAAATTCTTGTTAAATTACGTCAATTATTATTATTTAAAACTTGAATAGAAATGTGTTTAAGAATGTTTTTAAAAAATTTAATAATTTCGAAAAATTATTTTTAAACAATTTTTTTCGTATTTTTTTTTTTTTTCATTTTAATACAAGTTGTGGTAATCTTCTTATTGACCACTCAAGGAAATGCTTTATCCGATGAAGAAGATGCAACATTCGACTTGAAATTGGTCAAGGTATTTTATTCTAAGTATATTTAGTTTATTCATTCATGCATACATAATGATAAATGTTTTCTTTTTATTTTATATTTTTAAAGGCAGTTTTAACCAACGAATGTCAGATTTGTAACGTTATAACGTCTCCATTATCAATTAAACTACTTTTATCTTTAACTAGCAATGCTATTAATCCTGCTTCTCTTTCAAGAGAAGAATTATCAATTCTTTTTCCGAAATTGAATACAGATCAGATAAATAAATATTGGCAAGAAATAATTGGCTGGAGTTCCGAAAAGGTGTTCCCTCTGATCCTCTTGAAATTTTGACCACAGATTCTACTCGACAATATCAGAAAAGTCACGGAATATTTTTTGTCGGAAAGCCCTCTATCGGTCACAATTCGCATTTAAAATTTTTTGTCAAAATTCTTATTTTAGCAATATCTCTGTAACGGTACATCATATAGGTATGTTTTACATCTCAAAAGATGCGTCTTAAGATGCTCTATATTCTGAAAAAAACTCCTAGTAGAAGGATAATAAAGGACATTTTGTGATTTTTGGCTATTTTCACATTTTTGACAATTTCTCAGAAAGGAGTAAGGATATTCGGTTCAAATTTTTTGCAAATAACAAAGGACATAATGAGCAAGATTTTTCATTCATTACTTTGATCCTAATGAAAAAGGAAAATGTCCTGCAGAGAAATAATTTTATTAATGCTGAATTTTGCAATTTTATGTTCGTGTGCACGTGTATGTATGTGAGTATGTGTATTTGTAGAAGTCAAATATATGATAGTTTGTGTATGTGCGTATATATGCGTGTGTATGTGCATTTGTAGAAGGTAAATCTAACAGTGTGTACATTAAGTATTTTCTATAGAGGCATACATATACTCTACACGTATATGGGCAAATATGATAGAGTATGCTTGCGGGTTTGTGTGTGTGTGTGCATTTGTAGAAGGAAAATCTGATAGTGTGTGTATGTAAGTGCATGTGTATTATATAGTATTTATTTTATATGTGCCTATATATTAGATTATAACTTTTAACTCAGGTCAAAATTAGTATAAAAGGAGCATATTTTTGTATTAAAATTCATTCTTTTCTGAGCAAGAGAATGATCAACAAATAACTTCAAATTGTAA
Organism: Villa cingulata; assembly: GCA_951394055.1. Lineage (NCBI taxonomy): Eukaryota > Metazoa > Arthropoda > Insecta > Diptera > Bombyliidae > Villa > Villa cingulata. The sequence continues at coordinate 28,031,870 of OX596021.1, read as the reverse complement.
ATTTTATCATTAGAAAAATAAAATTATATACATATTCAAAGTCTATTTGTTACATAATAAAATTGTTTTATTACAACAAAAAAACTGTCAACTCAAGTGTTTACTATAAAATCGCAGTCATAATAAGCATAGATAAAATTTTTCAATTCCATTTCAATTCCAAAAAAAAACTGCACAAAAAAATAAATGAAAATATTATAAACTCAAATAATAAAGTTTCATTTTATTTTATCATACGATTTCATTTGTTTTATTTTATTTTTATATTTTCATTTTTATTGTGAACAATTTTAATTCACACACTTTCAAAATAAGCTCAGTCGTAAAAGTGAACACCAAAAATGAATTTTAAAAACAAAATTATAATGTAAACATATAAAAATATAAAAAATAAAAATAAAAATTCATTCGTTACTATCCTTTTCTTAGTATTTATTTTACAATTTTAACAATGTACGAATATAAATTATCATACATTTTATTTTAACGCGAAATTTTTTTTTTTTTCATTTTGACCATAATAACATTGTCAAAGGAATTCATTTTTTGTCGTTAAATTAATTAAAATGAAAAAACAAAATTGAAAAATAAAAATGAAAATTTATATTCGCAGTGGTTAAAAAACTATATAAATTGAATCCAATTACGAGTATGTCAGTTATACCATGTTATACGAAAATATACATAATAACAATTTAATTACATTTCTATATCAACACGAGCAATAATTATTATTACTTTTTCAACATTGTATAAATATGTATAATTGTTGAATTGTTATCGACATAGCTAGGAAATAAAAGTCAATAAACAGTTATACATACTTTTTATGATTTATTTCCGTGTATCTGATTAATTTTGCAATTTAAAAGTTTTAAAATTTTCAATTTTTTTTTTCAAAAGAGCATGAATCGTTTCAGTTATATGTGTGTACCATTTACCCCACAATCAAATATTATAAATTTTCGAAACAAACCAAAAACACTTGAAAAACAAAAATAGAAACAGATGGAAACAAAAAAGAAAAAAGACCTAATGGTAAGATAGAAAATAAAAATAAGTTAAACGAATTTCATAGTTTCATTGCAATTTTACGCCTTTTTAGCCTTTGTGGACTTCCTACATACATACGAGTATTTTGAAACATTTTATACAAGTACATATTACAAATTCAAATAGGTTCTGTGTTTAGTCATTTTTTTTTACCTTTGAACGTATTTCTATATATGAATACGTACATACGTACATATTCGTATAGTAGTAGCCCTAAAATATGTTTTGTATATTTTGGGTAACCGACTAAAAAGTTTGATATACAACCAAAATTTTATTTCTGAATAAAACAGATAACAACTTTGTTTAAAGCAATCAGAAATATTTGTATTACTACGTATTACCATGTATTACCGTATTACATAATAGTTATTACCGTAATATACAAATACATACTTAAATATACACAACGGTAGTAAATTATAAAATTACTTACAAAGTACTGTGAATAGTTTTTTTCGTGTAAAAAAAAGAAACAAAGTTACAAAAGTTAGTAAAATTGAAAACATTTTAAACATTTTAATCACAATTAAATTTTAAAATGAAAATACCTACTCATATCTCTTTATACGAGTATGCAGAAAATAAGGTTTTTATTATATTTTTATTTTATAAGAGTACCGAACGAACTATCAAAATACTACTGTAATAGAATAGTAAATTATCTCAACTGCTCGAGAATATGTATGGATGGAATAGAGAAGCAAAAATATGAAATGTTGTTTTGTTAGTTGATTTTCCTTGTTTTTTTTATGTACAATATTCGCATCTTTTTACTGAGATCTGCAAAAAATCAACTTCAATTGTCTAAAGAATGAAAATAAGAGTACACACATGATGTGTAGAATATTAGTTGCGTACTATAATCGTAGCATGTATTATAGCATTATAGGTACTGTAATAGTGCATAGTAATAATCCAAACCTCAAAACAATAAATCTAACAGGAAAAATAGAGACAAATATAGCAGGAAATTCTTTTTCAAAAGCTATATTAACTAATCAGATCCAAGATCCTGATCTGGAAAAATAATGGTTTTCGTAAAACACGCCATTGTGGACCAAAAATTTCTAAGGGTAGTTTGTGTCCTTTAGATGAATTTGCGCCAATAAGGGCATATACCTCGTTAAAGAGGACATTCCAAAGTATCATTATCGGAAGATCTCGTTTCAAAATCTGACGGCACCAATAACCATTTGGTATATACCTACATATATAATAATAATGTATATTTTATTTTACTCTTATTTTTTTATTCATTTATTTACCTATATTTATTTGTTTATTTAACTATATTCATTCTTATTCTTTTTTTACACAAAGTTGTAAGTAAAAATTACATTAGTAGGTATATTGATTACGGGAAACATATAATAGAAACAACAAATTTTTCATTTTTCGGAAGGGACGAATATTTAATATGTGTACGAGTATTAAATTTATTTCAATTTAAGAAGGAAGTACATATATACCAAAACATAAACTGTGTATTTGTATTATATGCAAATAATTAGTATTTTGTTTTGTGTGCGTGTTTTCTTTTTCAAAAAAATTTTTTATTATATACTTAAAATGTACATATTTTAAATATTAAAGTGCGTATATGTATTGAAAATGTACTTACATGGGCTATTTATAGTTGTTATTAATTTTGTTTATTTTTTTTTAATTTCAACTTCCGCATTCTTTTTGTAATTTATTTAAAAATTAGAATAAGCATTTTAATTTGCCTTTTACCATGTAGTTAACATTTGGAAAATAATAAATAATATTGCACGTGTGCTTTTCATGCTCAAATTGTATAGAATATTTTGATAAAAATTATAATTTGTTTTGTTTTCTCTTTTTTTGTTTCTGCTATTTATTATTTTATTTTCTGTGTACCAAATTATTTAATTCGTATTCGATTTTTATGTATTTAAAAAAATAAAAAATACATAATTAAAAAATACAAGTGATAATCTTGTTTTGAAAAATTGAAAATTACAAAAATATATTGGTGTTGATCATTCATTATGACTACATTATGTACACTCAATGAAAAAATATTTACTATATCGTTTTATTTACAAAAAAAATTTGACATTGGTTGCGCGTTTCTATATTATATAAAAAACCCAAAAAAATGGAATAACCAAGAAAAAGATAATGTTTGCTTGCTTGTTTTGTAAATTTTTTAATTAAGAAAAAAAACACGTCTTCTAAATTCTAAGTTCTAAGAATTGTTTGTTTAAAAAAAAATAAATAATTAATTTACACTTGTGTTATTAGTTCTTAAAATATATTATATATTTTTGTACAAGAACATATGTATTTACCTACATTATTTTATATTATACGATTTTATAAAAAATTTACGTATTTCCATTATTTATTATTACATTGTAGAAGAACATATTCATATAATTAGTTTCGAGACCAAGTGCGTCCTCTAGTGGTACCTATTTGATGTGGCACGTTAATGAATACACCCAATATAATAATATGAAAAACAATATTATTCCAGTGGCAATGAAAATCATTCTATTCGATAATAGCATTCCAGTTCAATTTAGACATGTTATCGTTATCAGAGATCATATCTCTTCTTTGCAAAATGTATTCGATAATATTTAGAAAACCTTCTATGTAAGTACATTAAATCTGTTGCCATCCATACAACAGAAGCTCAAAAGATTTGAAAATATAATTTCGACATTACATCTATCTCTCTTCACTTGAAATGTAAACAACTATTTTTTTTTATTTTTTCAAATTTCACATATACATGAGTCCTTTCAAATTTTATTGCATCAATCTTCAAACTTGTTTGTACTTAAATTGTTATGTTTGTAATAAAGTGAATAATTTATATCTATGTGTTAGAAGAAATGAGTAGGTATATATAAAAGAAAAATGAATATAATACAAATATTATGTTAACATATTCTAAATTAATTTTAGTACAGAACAACTGGATGAGAGCGGAAAAGCCTTTCTCTCATTTCATTCTTTATTTTTTATAGTAAATTTGTTTAATAAAAATAAAGAAAAGAAAAGAAAGTTTAATTCTGAGAATTAAGACTGAGAGAACATATGAAAATTTTATTTTTATTATTTTAGAACAAATATATATACCTATGTATTTTTTTTAATTTTTAACAATGAAATTTTACCATTTTTATTATTTGTTGTATTAATGTATTTTTAAATCCTACGTCGTAAGTCGTAAGTTCGTTAATAGTCTAAATAGGGGAGAGTTCTGATCCTGGTTCGGATCGTGAAGTTCCGCCCTATTTATAGTCACAGTCCCTATTGCCGCCAATTTAGTTTTTATCGCTAGGCAGTCTAATAAGATTCGAGTCGCGTTTTTGTGTCCGTCTTGATTGCAACAAGGGCAAGTTAAACCATCCCTAACGTTAAGCGGGAAGGGATGGGTTAGCCTCGTATGTAATTTGACTGTCGTTATAATAATTCGTTTATATTTTTTGATTGTGTTAAATTTGATAAACATATAAGATTGATAAATAACATAAAAATATTAATTTTTTCAAAACAAAATAAATAATATAAAGCATATTTTTCATATTAATGAACAAACAAAAATACAAAAATACAAAAATTATTATACATTTTATTTAAATTTTGTTTTAATTAGTATACCTAATACAATTAAATTTATTTTATTTACATAGAACAAACGTAGGAGTATAAAACAACGTAAATTATGAAAACATGTTATTATAAATTTGTTTGAACACGTTTTTAATATTTTAGTTTATTTAGAATTGACGACAATTGATTGGTAAAAAACAAGTGTATACGCATTATTCAAGAGAAAAAAATAAATATACATACATACTTACTTATGTATAAAGTTTATGAATAACAATAATGAAGAAAAAAAAAATTCGGAGTAGAATTAATCAACTTTTGATAAATTTGCGTCAAAATTCTTGTTAAATTACGTCAATTATTATTATTTAAAACTTGAATAGAAATGTGTTTAAGAATGTTTTTAAAAAATTTAATAATTTCGAAAAATTATTTTTAAACAATTTTTTTCGTATTTTTTTTTTTTTTTCATTTTAATACAAGTTGTGGTAATCTTCTTATTGACCACTCAAGGAAATGCTTTATCCGATGAAGAAGATGCAACATTCGACTTGAAATTGGTCAAGGTATTTTATTCTAAGTATATTTAGTTTATTCATTCATGCATACATAATGATAAATGTTTTCTTTTTATTTTATATTTTTAAAGGCAGTTTTAAACAACGAATGTCAGACTTGTAACGTTATAACGTCTCCATTATCAATTAAACTACTTTTATCTTTAACTAGCAATGCTATTAATCCTGCTTCTCTTTCAAGAGAAGAATTATCAATTCTTTTTCCGAAAAGGAATACAGATCAGATGAATAAATATTGGCACGAAATAATTGATACATTCAACGTTAGTATAATTAAATAAATTATTGTTTCAAAATGATTACGTGTATTTCTAAAATAAAAAAAAATATTTCTTATTTATATAGAGTTCTGAAACTGTATCGATGGCTTCTCAATTATGTGTTGATAAATCAGTTAAAATTGATTCTACAAGTAATTTTGAAAATATTGCTAAAAATGATTATGCTGCAGTTATCAAGAGTCTTGATCTACGGGATACTAAAAAATCAGCTGAAGAAATAAGTAATTACATGTATGAAAATACAAAACATAATATGAAAAATTTCATTGAGCCAGGTTTGTGTTTGATAAAATAAAAATATATTCTTTATATGATATATGATACAATAATTTTGCTCATGTTTATGTGTATTATCATTATTACGAATGTGATTATTTGTGTACATAAGTATATTCATTTATAATTTTTTAAATTAAACAGATAACCTCAATGATGTATCAGTGATGTTGTTGAATGTATTGTATTTTGAGTCTGCATGGGAAACACAATTTGATCCATTTGAGACAAAAAATAAGACATTCTATGTTACTCCTGGTAGAGAAATTCAAGTTCCAATGATGCATAAAACTAATGGGAATTATTATTATACAATTTCCAAAGAATTAAATTCAAAAATTCTTAGTTTGTATTATCGGGTGAGTACTTATTCATTATTTAAAATTCGTATAATTTTTTAACACAATGTTATAAAAAAAATCAATGTATGATTAATTTGTATTATTTTAAAGATTGGCAATATACAATGTATATCATCTTACCTAACGAAAGATACGGGTTACAAAGTGTTATCGATAAACTAGATAATGTCGACATGTCAGACTTAGGATATGAATATTCAGTAAATATGAATCTACAAATTCCAAAATTCAAATTCGATTCAAATTTAGAATTAAAGAAACATCTTAAAACTGTAATTGAATTAAAAATTCTTATAAATAACATTATTAATTATTTTAAAAAAAATTCATTAATTTTTTTTTCTTTTTACATTTAGATCGGTATTAAAACATTATTTACTCAAAATGCAAATATTGAATCATTAGTATCTGGTTCGTCATTATTTATTTCAAATATTGTACAAAAATCAGGAATATTTGTAAATGAAACCGGTTCTGTAGCGTATTCAGCATCAGGTACATATATTTAAATTTCATATAATTTAAAAGTTAAAATTTATTTAAAATTATTTTTCGAATTTTTGCTTTAAGTGCTGCAAACAGAATAGCGCAAATCCTTATCGATGTCATTATTGATCATCCATTTATGTTCTTCATTAAAAACGAAAAGAATGGAGCAATACTTTATGCCGGAAAAGTTATGGAACCCAATTTTGATTAAATAGAAAAATAAAATCATTTTTCGATAATTTGTAATAATTATTTATGGATTCGTGTAATAAAATATTGCAGTAGATAAATTATAATTGTAGCAATAATGATAATAATATATATAAGTATAGCATTAAGCCTATTATATTATCCTTATATATGACATCATATTAAAACTTTAGCGCACGTGCACTTAAATTCTGTAGCCATAAGATAACAATATATATATTTAATCATAAGCTTTAACAATAGAATACAACATCTGGCATATCGCCTATATGTATTTTGAGCAGGTAGATATTTTTATATGAATAACAATAGAAAAGTACCATAACCTATATAATGTAGCTCTAACTATAATGATCTTAAGATGTCATAAGATAATATTGGTAGAACTATAATCGACATATGTGACATAAGCTATGACATATGTCGTAGCCGAATACTGCCAAATCAATGAGCTAAACTATAATTGACATTACCGACATTCGTTAAAAATTCGTTTAACATAAGCTCGACATAAGCAGTACGATACAGAGCGTACATGACATAAGTAACATAACCATTTTTTTCATTGTTTATGTTTATGTATGACTTGTTAGTTGTTAGTAATAAATAATTCAAATTTTTAAATTGTTTTATATATTATTACTAGCTGACCTGGCCATGCGTTGCTGTGGCTAAAGTTTGTGTCATATTATATTGTTTTAAACTATTTAAGGGGAACGGTAGGAGAACATCAGACATGGGCACCACCATGCTTTTTTACATAGATGCTATTCGTAAAAAAACATTCCTACCTTCATGACTGATTTTCTACTACCGTTACCACTTATTTACTGTTTACTGTCCACCCTTTGTAATAAATAATAATAATAATAATTACTAAGAAATGTCAAACATTAACTACGAAATATAAAATTTAGAAAATTTGAACCATTAGATAATTATTGAAATCGATTTTAATTCCACTTACGACGATATAAAAAAAAAAAAATTAAAAAAAATTCGTTCGGAACGTCAATCGGCATTCAAATCCTTCACATACACATTTGATTATCTTCTTGAGTTCAATGTAGAGAATGAATAAAATCAGCTCAATGAAAATATGAAAATTCAATTTGTTTGAATTAATTTTCTAAATTAATTTAATTCACAATGAAATGCACAATTCATATCTTTTATTTTTATTTATCTATGTTAATACGCTGATACTACTATTAACTTTTATTACGACTTGTATTAAAATCACAACTAATGCAGATGTGAACATACAATTAAGACTAACCATTTGAACATGGGCCTTAATGTTATTTTACAAATAATTTGCAATAAAATAATATTGCGATAATAAATTGAGATGTAAGCTATCCTATCTTTCAAGTTGGATCAAACTGCACACGGTGTACAAATTTGATTAAAATCGGTTAAGTAGTTTAGTAGTTTACCGCGGACAAACAACGTGACACGTAATTTATATATATTAAGATTAATAATAAATTCAGTTTAGTGTCAATTGTGAATAAAATTTTGAAGAAAATTAAATTACTTTTGTAACAAATAGACTTAGGATGTATATAATTTTACTTTTAATAATAATAATAAAATTTACAATTTTAAGTTACTATTTGTTGATCCTTCTCTTGCTCAGAAAAGAATGAATTTTTAATACAAAAATATGCTCCTTTTATACTAATTTTGACCTGAGTCTACGTTAAAAGTTATAATAAGATTTCAATCGAGTACATGTATATGTATAAGGATAATACAATAGGCTTAATGCTATACTTATATATTATTATCATTATTGTTACATTTCTATTGTTATTCATATAAAATGTGTAACTGCTCAAAATACATATAGGCGATATGCCAGATGTTGTATCTATGCTAAAGCTTATGCTTAAATATATATTGTTATCTTTATGACTACAGAATTTAAGTACACGTGCGCTAAAGTTTTAATATGATGTCATATATAAGGATAATACAATAGGCTTAATGCTATACTTATATATTATCATTATTGGTACATTTCTATTGTTATTCATATAAAATGTGTAACTGCTCAAAATACATATAGGCGATATGCCGGATGTTGTATCTATGCTAAAGCTTATGCTTAAATATATATTGTTATCGTTATCTTCATGACTACAGAATTTAAGTACGCGTGCGCACAAAGTTTTAATATGATGTCATATATAAGGATAATACCACAGAGTAAAATAACTATATACAGAGTGTGCAATACAATCCTTTCCATTGCCGAGCTAATTTTGGAAGTGGATTTAGCGAAAATCCACCTCTCTCAAAGCTTTTCTTATAAAATGAGTACATTTTGAAAATTGAGAGTAGAAAATATAAATAAAACAAAACAAAACAACACAGTTTCAAATATACAATCTTACATACACGTAATATAATGTACAAGAAGGGAGCAATTTTTTTCTTGTTTGCGTACATATTTTGTATTGGGCAATAGAAATATGTATGTATGTACATAAGTATATAGAATATGTATGATACTGGAATATATACTGTTTTGTACCATAATGTTAGATATAATATATTTATGTATATTTACGAGTATATATGTATATATATATATACGCACAATATAGTTTGTTTTGGTTTGTTTTTGTTTTCGACCCTTTGTTACTATTTCATTGTCATTTTCGACCCTAAATTCATGTTTGTTCGATTATGATTTCATTTTTTCAAGTTAATATGCATCTTACAAATTATGCTGCTTCTACATTATATGTGTATACACATTATATACACATGTACAGTAATCACAAAAAGTATTTCTGCATAATTAAAGTATCGTAATTTGGATTTAGACACTTGTAATACTAATAAATTTTTATATTTATTTTTTCAAACTTTAATAAATACAATTTCTTAAAAAAAACCATAATTATTCTTAGAACAAATATATTATTTGAATTATTCCAAAAATTATTCCTGCATTAATTCTATCGCAAAAATTATTATGAATATTAAAATGAAAATAATTGATTTAATTTTGACTTTCAAGAAAAATACCGAGGAAATTTGAATTATTTAGTAAAAATTTGAAATTTGTTGTGCACAAGTAGCACCAATAATTTTTGTGATCACTGTACATACCTATCAATTTCTTCATATAAACAGAATCTAAAATCTAACATCTACCAACTATCAACTATAAAATCCGGTATTTGATGATGTAAGTCAAAATAAAGAAAAGACAACCAAGCCTCCTTGTATACGAAGTGACAATATAGTTGCGTTCCTTTTGACCAAGTAAAGTACTCGCAAGTACTTGTAGTCGTGATCATCTACACCACCTCTTGTATTCGAGTAATTTACTTGACAGTTGCATGGTTAGTTACGCCAAAATTCGCCGTCAGAGGTGTTTGTGTTTTAATCGTTAGAGATTAAAGAAATAGGTTTAGGTCTATAATATTTTTAATACACGTTTTATTCAATAGGTGGCTTTTTATTGTTTAATGTTATGAAGCATCTAAAATCAAAGCAAAACAAATTTGAAATACATGACAGCTAAAATTGGAGCATGGCCAACTGTCACTCCAATATTTACATTGCCTTAAAAATGTGTATGCTTTCAAATTTGAGGTTACTCTTTACTTCCAAGTAAAAAAATTGCGTTCCATTTACAATATACTCCCGAGTACTTGAAAGTTCTTTACTTGGTCAAAAGGAACGCAACTTATGTGTAATGATAAAACCTGTCTGTACATTTACATACATCTATATCTAGCTATTGTGGTATGGAAAAAAAAATTAAAAAGGGTAGCAGGTAGCAGTATGTATGAATAAAAAAAAGTAAAAAAAAACATTTCTTTTCTGGGAGAGAATTATTCTCACAATTTACGAATTTTAAGTTTCAAATCAAAAGTTTTATAGATGAAAATGCAAACTTGAAATTTTTTAAAATGAGCTTTGCGATATTGGCCTATCTGTGTATCGTTATTTAGGTCTGTGTTATTATCCTTGTTGCTACAGTACATATATAAGGATAATACAATAGGCTTAATGCTATACTTATATATATTATTATCCTTGTTGCTACATTCTCCCCCTCTAGCTGTGATATCGTCCCGATGAACAAGCTAGTCTAATGGTTGAGTTTGCACTTCTTTGGGCGTCCTCTTTTACGAACTGGATTTACAGGTTGTGTTCCCTCATTGCCATTGTATGGTGATAAGGAAGATGTATGATATACCCCAATAAGTGTTGTTGGTGATTCGGTTGAAGCTACTTCGTAGGTGCTAGTGCCTCTCTTCGTCAGTATGATGTACGGGCCGTCTTGCTTTGGAGCAAATTTGGATGTTCGTCCTTTAGCGGCGTTACTGAGTACGTGTGATTTTATCCAAACTTTGTCTCCAGGGCTATAGTTTGGATCTGGTCTGCGTTTGGCGTCTGCGTAAGTTTGATTACGAGTCTGAATTTCTTCCACATTTTGTTTAGCATCTTGAAGTATATCTGCCAGTAGGATTAGCTTTGGAGTCATCTGTGATGCGTAGTTTTCGGTGTTAACGATAGTCCGCAGGTCATGGTTTACGTCATCTGGTGTTCGCAGTTCCCTTCCAAAAGTTAAGTAAGCGGCAGAATAACCAGTGCTTTCACAGCGACTTGTATTCATTGCAAACCTTATAGCTGGTAATTTTGTCGACCATTCTGCATGATTACTACCTACAAGTATAGATAATTGAGTTTTTAGATCACGATTCTTACGTTCAACTGGATTGGCGGCTGGGTGATAAACTGGTGTAAATGATTGTTGTATTCCCAAGCAAAATGTGAGATGTTGCATTATGGCCGCTATAAATTGTGTACCATTGTCACTTATGATGCGTCTTGGTAGTCCATATCTTAGAAATATCTCGTTGAGGAGTATAGTAGCGCAAGATTCTGCCGTGGCTTCAGAAAGTGCAAACAGCTCTACCCACCTACTCGCTGTGTCTTCTACAATAAACACCCATCGTAAGTTTTCGCTGGTTGTTGGTAACGGCCCAAACAGATCGACGGCAATAATTTCGAAACGTTGTCGACTTGCCGTAGTTTGAAGTAAACCAGCAGGCTTGCAATTAGAATTTTTGTAGCGTTGACACTCAATACACTGAGATACATGTTTTATTATGTCTTTTCGCATGCCTGTCCAGAAGTAGCGTGAGGCTATTCGATGGTAGGTACGATCGATTCCGTAATGTCCTGCTGTTGGAGCATCATGATATTCCTCTAGTATTTCATTTCTTTCATCCCTCGGTACTACCAAAAGAGCAGTTTCATGGTCCATGTCTGGCACATTTTTATATAATACTCCACGGTTTAATAGGTAACCCATATTTGACCATCTAGTATATTTTTCTTCTGAGTCAATATTTTCCAAATCTTCGATAATGCTTTTCAATTCTGGATCTAATAACTGCTGTTCTCTAATCTCCTCTGTCTTTTTATGTGGCACGTCGATTTCAGTGCTGCAAATTTCGCATAACATAGTCGTATGGTCTGGACATATTGGACGAGATAGACAATCAGCTACTACGTTTGTTTTACCTGGTGAGTATACTACGTTTAGATTATATGCTTGGAGGGTTAATGCCCATCGAGCAAGACGCCCAGATGGTGATTTCAAATTCATTAGCCATTTTAGAGGTTGATGATCTGTAACTATTGTAATATTGGCATCTTCTAGATATCCGCGAAACTTGTTTACTGACCACACAATAGCTAGAGCTTCACGTTCAGTAGTAGAATAGTTTTGTTCTGCTTTCGTTAAAAGCCTGCTTGCGTATTCGATGGGGTGCTCTTCCTCTCCCTCCCCCTGGACCAACACAGCTCCCAGGGCGTAATTACTAGCATCTGTTTTAAGAATGTATGGTTGACTTTCATCTGCCTGTTTTAGTACAGGACTCGTGGTAAGTACTTCCTTTAAGGTATTGAATGAGTCCAGTTGTACCTTTCCCCAGACCCAGGCTGTGTTTTTTTTGGTGAGCTTTGTTAATGGTTGTGCGATGGCTGCAAATTGAGGAATAAACCTTCGATACCATGAACATGTTTGTAGAAAGGAGATGAGCTGCTTTAAATTTTTTGGACTTGGCCAATTTAGTATAACTGCAATCTTTTCCGGATTAGGTGATATACCCTTGCTTGTTATAAGATGACCAAGGTACTTTACTTGACTGCAGCAGAAATTACATTTTTCCCTATTCAAATGTAGTTTGAACATTCTTAATCTTTCGAATACCTTCTGAAGATCTTTCATGTGTTCGTCAAAAGATGGTGAAATAATAATCAAGTCATCTAGATATGCCAGAATTAAAATGCTACCTAAACCCGCTCTGAACTTATCGATGAGTCGTTGAAAGGTTGACGGAGCGTTCTTCAATCCGAAGGGCATGCGTTTGAAATAAAAGGTTCCAAAAGGAGTTATGAATGACGTTTTATCTTGATCTCCATCTGCGACTTTTATCTGCCAGTAGCCTGATTTAAGGTCTAGCGTTGACATAAATTTAGTGCTTTTAGCACTTTGTAGTAAATCATCCATTCTGGGTAATGGATATTTGTCTGCAATTGTTACTGCATTTAAACGACGGTAGTCGATGCATACACGAAAAGTACCATCCTTCTTGGGTACTAATACAACAGGTGCGGCCCATGCTGATTCGCATTCTTCAAAATGTCTTCATTGATCATGGTATCCAATTCTTTACGTAATATCTGTCTTTTTAGAGGAGAGATACGATATGGAGGTACAGCGATGGGATCGTTTTGTATTAATTTAATACTATGTTCAATGTAAGGAGTAGGTTCTTTATTTGGAATAAAAACATCAGTATATTTTTGAATCATTTTATTGAAAAGATCTTGTTCTATTTTGTTCATATTTATTTCTTCGTCTTCTCTTAAAATTATGTTGACGCTATTGAACTCTACTTGAAATTTCCTTGTTTTGGGAGGGGTAATCAAATTTCTTACTGCATCTCTAAATATATCGTTGATTGCACCAGGTGAGTACTCTAATTCTTGTTGATTTGTTGGTCTTGGAGGAGTTGTTTCCATTGGAATTATTTCATCTAAGGTTTCATTGATGTTTTGGTCAGGAAAATCCAGAAATATTGATCTTCTTGATGAGATTTTTCTTCTCCTTGCATCTATTGACCCTCTTGTATATTCTGGTTTTGGTGGTGTTGCTATCTTTATTAATTTCCAAGGCCTTTCTTTTTCACCTTTAGCGCTTTCTTTCCCTGTTAAATGGTTGAAAGAGAATATCTCTGTTTCTTCAAGCTGTAGGAAATTATGCCAGTCTGAATAATCATCTGCAAAATACCAGGATCGTTGTGGTAGATTGAGGACTATTGCTGCTTTTTCTAGAAAATCTATGCCGAGGAGTGTTCTGTTATCTTCTGTTGTTGGTAAAGCCAACAAATCGATAACAAATGATCGATTACCTATTTCTATGTCTGCAATTGTGCTGAGGCAATTCTGGTTCTTCTTCGTGCCATCGGCTAGTGTCACTGTTACTTCCTTTTGTTGAAAGTAAACATTTGACTTTTGCAATTGTTCCACTAGTCTTTTGCCCGCAATGCTAGTCCTGGCTGCAGTATCTATGTACGCGATGCCTTTGATACCAGCGATTTTTACCGGAACTATGGGTGGACTTTTACCAAGTTTTAGTAATGTGTTGACGGAGTAGAAACTTGCATGTGCTGGTGACTCTTCTTTTGTCTGCTTACATTTTGGACAATTGCTGCGGTAAAAACCAATGGTTCCACAGCCATAACATTTGATGTCGTTTTTAGATTCCTGTTTTTGTGGATTACCAGAATTTAAGCTTGACTGCTTGTTATTTTCGGTCTTTGATGGCCTTCTACGACATTGTTCATATGTATGCCCGCGAGTTTTGCAGAAGTGACAACGTTGTAGTTTCTTTGGATCTTGATCTCTATTGCCGTTTTGAATTTCAGCTGCTAATGCTTCTACAGCCCTTGCTTTAATAAGGAGATCATTAAATGTGTTGACAGTAGATCTATCTATTTTGCTTCTAATTCTCAAGTTTAAAAGTCCATAGATCATGTCTGTTTGTGTTGCCTCATCATGTCTTCCATGGGGTAATTGTGATAGTAGTGACCGCTTCTTGCAGATAAAGTCGTCCGTACTTGTTACTTTATCTTGCTTTGCTTCGAATATATCAGCATATACCTGGAAATATAGTTTGGGAGGAGAAAACGCCGCCCTTATTAGGTTGGGTACGCTTTCCCAGCTGGTGACTTCACTTTTGACGCCTTGTCACCACGTTGCTGCTTTATCAGTTAAAAGCAATGGTAGACCTTTAATTGCATCGTCATCGGAGATGTTTTCTATGGTTTTGAATATGCAGATTTTGTTAATGAAGTCCTCTACTTCATTGTATTCACGTTTCCCGTTAAACCTAGCCGAGCAGTTGCTGAAGCTTCCTGGTCGTCTGTTGTCACCCTCCGCTGGATTTTGCTTATTTGTGACAGCTTGAATAAGCTGTGTAAGTTGCTGCTCTGTTATCTGGAGTGCCATTTCCGGATTTAGTCGTGGACTTCTTCTAACTGTTTGCGCAATGTTGTCTATATTGTACAACCTGACGCAGTATGATCAAACTGAACTCGGATGAAGCAAGCCACAGAATAGCGTTGAATCACGTATGTATATAATGCAGCGTGATAAACTATACGCAGACGAAACAAGCCACAGAGTAGCGTTGATTATCGTACGTATGTATATAATGCAGTATGATAAAACTATACGCAGACGAAACAAGCCACAGAGTAGCGTTGATTATCGTACGTATGTATATAATACAGTATGATAAAACTATACGCAAACGAAACAAGCCACAGAGTAGCGTTGATTATCGTACGTATATAATGCAATGCAATATTATGTGCAGACGAAACAAGCCACAGAGTAGCGTTGATTATCGTACGTATGTATATAATACAGTATGATAAAACTATACGCAGACGAAACAAGCCACAGAGTAGCGTTGATTATCGTACGTATATAATGCAATGCAATATTATGTGCAGACGAAACAAGCCACAGAGTAGCGTTGATTATCGTACACATATAAAGCCTGAAATACATTCGATGCGGTCGTGAGTCGTAAGCAAAAGCTCTAAACTACCACAAGAGAGTTGAAATATATTCACTGCGGTCGTGAGTTGTAAGACAACTTAAACTTATCATTGAAAATTGTAATTAGATGTGATTTGTTTAGTTTATGAATATTAGATTGATTGGTTTATAAAAATACAATAAAGAAAATCTTTAATAAATACACCAATTAATTAATTGTAGGAATTTTTAAAATTTTAATTAATTAAAGAAATTTTTAATCATGGGTGAAAATATAGAATTGGTATTGGGATTAGCATTAGGAATAGCTCTGCTAAAAAAAGACGAAAGAAAAGAGTTTGGACAAAACCGTTAAACACTGAAAGTGAAAAAAATAAACATGCATTTCATATAAAAACATTTTTAAAGGCAAAGCGTGAAAATCAAAATGCGCACGAAAAAATATAACCTTTCACTTCGAAATTATTTCAAAGACTGAAAAAGCTTTCTCTCATCATTTTATTCGAACGCAAACTCATGACTTTCAAATCGAAACAATCTTTGCGTTGAATTCTTATGACCGCAGCGAATGTATTTCAAGTTGTAAGAATTCTGTACATTTTCTATTAGTTGTGATTTTATAAGATTCTTACAACTCACGACTCACAACTCACGACCGCATCGAATGTATTTTGGGCTTAATGTAGTGCAGTATGAGTATGAGTTGAAGTTGTTCGGCTTCTAGTTGGGCGCCAGTGTAACAAATAGACTTAGGATGTATATAATTTTACTTTTAATAATAATAATAAAATTTACAATTTTAAGTTACTATTTGTTGATCCTTCTCTTGCTCAGAAAAGAATGAATTTTTAATACAAAAATATGCTCCTTTTATACTAATTTTGACCTGAGTCTACGTTAAAAGTTATAATAAGATTTCAATCGAGTACATGTATATGTATAAGGATAATACAATAGGCTTAATGCTATACTTATATATTATTATCATTATTGTTACATTTCTATTGTTATTCATATAAAATGTGTAACTGCTCAAAATACATATAGGCGATATGCCAGATGTTGTATCTATGCTAAAGCTTATGCTTAAATATATATTGTTATCTTTATGACTACAGAATTTAAGTACACGTGCGCTAAAGTTTTAATATGATGTCATATATAAGGATAATACAATAGGCTTAATGCTATACTTATATATTATCATTATTGGTACATTTCTATTGTTATTCATATAAAATGTGTAACTGCTCAAAATACATATAGGCGATATGCCGGATGTTGTATCTATGCTAAAGCTTATGCTTAAATATATATTGTTATCGTTATCTTCATGACTACAGAATTTAAGTACGCGTGCGCACAAAGTTTTAATATGATGTCATATATAAGGATAATACAATAGGCTTAATTCTATACTTATATTATTATCCTTGTTGCTACAGTACATATATAAGGATAATACAATAGGCTTAATTCTATACTTATATTATTATCCTTGTTGCTACACTTTTTAAAATTCAAAATTAAAAATAAAAATATAAAGTCGAAAAAGTGTACAAAATTTAAAAATTTAAAAATTTTATATAAATAAATAAATAAATTATTGATTAAATAAAAATTTGTATATAAATTATTTCAAAGAAGCAGTGATATTAAAAAACTAAAAAAAGGTAAAATTAAAAATAAATATATGTAATTTATTCAATATTCACTTAACTCTGTAATTTTATTCATTTCATTTAAAAAATTCAATTTAATTTATTTTCTTCCGTAGTCTGTAGTCCGTTACCTGTATCTTTATTTTAAAATTTTATTTTGTCGTTATGCTTCGATTTGAAAGTTACTTATGTTACTTATGTTAATTATAGTTAACCAAATGTGGCGTTTTAACATTCGTTATTTTTTCTTATGTTTGCTATGTCACATATGTCGATTATAGTTGGGCCTATAAGATAATATAAGATTTCGTACGACTGTATGAAGTGTCATATCGACAACTATAATGGTCTTAACTTATCTTTCGTTAACTTTCAAAGTCTTTTCGTTAATCTTTATGTGTACGCTTTCTAGCGTACAAATCTTTAGTTAACTTAGTGGAAAGTGAACTTTTCTCATCTAATCTTCTTCTTTTTTAAGATCATTATAGTTGACACGTTGACATTAAGATTGATTAAGATTTGACAGCAACTTAAGCAATCTTTAGGTGATTTAACGAAATTTCGAAAGATTGGTAAATACCATTATAGTTAGAGCTACTGTATTGCAGTATCCCTATATCACATATAAAATAAATACTATTATACTATTATATAGTATTTATTTTATATGTGCCTATATATTAGATTATAACTTTTAACTCAGGTCAAAATTAGTATAAAAGGAGCATATTTTTGTATTAAAATTCATTCTTTTCTGAGCAAGAGAATGATCAACAAATAACTTCAAATTGTAAATTTTATCATTAGAAAAATAAAATTATATACATATTCAAAGTCTATTTGTTACATAATAAAATTGTTTTATTACAACAAAAAAACTGTCAACTCAAGTGTTTACTATAAAATCGCAGTCATAATAAGCATAGATAAAATTTTTCAATTCCATTTCAATTCCAAAAAAAAACTGCACAAAAAAATAAATGAAAATATTATAAACTCAAATAATAAAGTTTCATTTTATTTTATCATACGATTTCATTTGTTTTATTTTATTTTTATATTTTCATTTTTATTGTGAACAATTTTAATTCACACACTTTCAAAATAAGCTCAGTCGTAAAAGTGAACACCAAAAATGAATTTTAAAAACAAAATTATAATGTAAACATATAAAAATATAAAAAATAAAAATAAAAATTCATTCGTTACTATCCTTTTCTTAGTATTTATTTTACAATTTTAACAATGTACGAATATAAATTATCATACATTTTATTTTAACGCGAAATTTTTTTTTTTTTTCATTTTGACCATAATAACATTGTCAAAGGAATTCATTTTTTGTCGTTAAATTAATTAAAATGAAAAAACAAAATTGAAAAATAAAAATGAAAATTTATATTCGCAGTGGTTAAAAAACTATATAAATTGAATCCAATTACGAGTATGTCAGTTATACCATGTTATACGAAAATATACATAATAACAATTTAATTACATTTCTATATCAACACGAGCAATAATTATTATTACTTTTTCAACATTGTATAAATATGTATAATTGTTGAATTGTTATCGACATAGCTAGGAAATAAAAGTCAATAAACAGTTATACATACTTTTTATGATTTATTTCCGTGTATCTGATTAACTTTGCAATTTAAAAGTTTTAAAATTTTCAATTTTTTTTTTCAAAAGAGCATGAATCGTTTCAGTTATATGTGTGTACCATTTACCCCACAATCAAATATTATAAATTTTCGAAACAAACCAAAAACACTTGAAAAACAAAAATAGAAACAGATGGAAACAAAAAAGAAAAAAGACCTAATGGTAAGATAGAAAATAAAAATAAGTTAAACGAATTTCATAGTTTCATTGCAATTTTACGCCTTTTTAGCCTTTGTGGACTTCCTACATACATACGAGTATTTTGAAACATTTTATACAAGTACAAATTACAAATTCAAATAGGTTTTGTGTTTAGTCATTTTTTTTTACCTTTGAACGTATTTCTATATATGAATACGTACATACGTACATATTCGTATAGTAGTAAGTACACCGACGTACACCTTTTTTTAGCTTTCGTATGCCCTAAAATATGTTTTGTATATTTTGGGTAACCGACTAAAAAGTTTGATATACAACCAAAATTTTATTTCTGAATAAAACAGATAACAACTTTGTTTAAAGCAATCAGAAATATTTGTATTACTACGTATTACCATGTATTACCATGTATTACCGTATTACCATAGACTAATATATAGATTGGAAATGCTTATGGCAGAAATCGTGTTCATAACTATTAAGTAAACATCAAAATAGCTTTTGAGAGATTTTGAAAAAGCTATAAAAAGAGAATAAGGAAAATAAATGAGAGAACTTTTGTAATCTTTTGAAATCTTGTATATCTTGAAGAAAAAACAAATTTAAAAATCAAAAATCTATGTAGCTATATTCTTATCGGAAATGATAAAAAATATCAAATAACAGGCAAATGTACAAAATCGTATATTTTAAGTCTACTGTCACATTATTCTGATTCTGAATCTGAAACGTAAAATTTCAGATTCAGAATTCACTTTTTGTTCATTCTGATTCTGAATCTGAAAACTCCTTTTCAATATTTTTCTTTAAATTTGTTATTGTTATAAAACACTTTACTTATCGAGTGAAAATTAAACCATCGAACAATAACTACTATGAGTGGCGAGTACGTAGGTAAGACGCACTTTTCAATGGAGGGTGAAATAAAGTTAATCTTCTGTCTTCTGTCTTCTATCTTACGATCTTCAAGTTGTATATAAACAAGTAATTTTATGTCAATTTATTGAGTGGTTTAGCTATGAATTCAGATTCAGATTTCAGGTACATGTGACATGTTACATTTACTGTCAGCATGTTTCATTTTCTATTCTGAAAATAATCAGATTACAAAAGGGAAGTACGAACCGGAATTTTTTTAGAAGATGAATTTTTCAGAGCCATGTAACAAGTCACATTTACTACAATGCATTTGAAAGTGATTCTGAATTTTTCAGATTCAGAATCAGACTCATGTGACAGTAGGCTAAAGGAAATTTAAATTTTCAACAAATTTATGTTATGACTGGCAATGAATATAATAATATATATTATCACATACAAATATCCTTATCTGTGATATTGTATATACAATTAAAACTGGTTTTGAAAGTACATATCTAACACATATGTGCATGCATACTATCAAAGAATATATATCTACTAGTTATGTTAGTTATATATTCTTTGATACTATGCAATCTGTATTGTTGGCTACATGAATATAAATATTCTATATTCATGATTCAAGTAAGACCATGTATGACGGTATAACATAAGTATAACATAACCGTATAACACAGTACTACTGCCAGCTATTGCAATGAACATGTATTGTGTATTGTTTTTTAAATAAATATGCATGTATTTTCATTGCCAGCTATTGAAATCACAGTATATCTATATTCATACAGTAATGACACTGAGCACGCGTTAGCAAAAATTTCTCATGACCTTTGTCCCGTTATTCATTCGGCCTTAACGGTTTTGCTAAAAGTCGATAGCAATTAAGAGCCTTTGTATACGAAAAAGAGACAAAAAAAATGGAACTGCAACACCAACTGTTTTAAAAAATATAACATTATTACAGTGTATACCTACTCATTAAAAAAAGTACAAATTTTGTTATTTAAAATTTTTTATCTAAAATAAACAAAATTAATTGTAAATGCATTACACTTAAAATTTTGTGTTTGATATCAAATGTTTTTACATTTTTGTTAAATTTCTTAATTATAAATTAAATTCTTACTCTAATATATAGCTTAACAAAATAAACTTTTTCTTGTCTTCAAAATTCTCAGAAATTATATGAATCACCTTATATCTTGATATAATGACGCGTCAGGTAGTCAAAAAAAAAGTTCCAGATCGCCTTTAAAAATGCATTGTGAAAAAATCGTATACATGTACAATATGATTGTATTGCTCACATGTATATATTGTTTTGTATCTTTTCTTCATTACGGCGGTTTATCAGGAAATATGGATTTGACATAAGTACATTAATTCTGTACTGTTTTTGTAAATTGAATTTTGATTTTTTTATTATTTTAAAATAAGTAATTATGTGTGTTAGTAAATTTAAAAAAAAAAAGAGTGTCACATCTTATTGCTTTGTTGATCAGTGATAAATATTCTATATTGATTCCAGTACTACTGCCAGCTATTGCAATGAACATGTATTGTGTATTGTTTTTTAAATAAATATGCATGTATTTTCATTGCCAGCTATTGAAATCTACAAAATATGTAATATATATGGAAATTCGTGAGCGAAAAATTATCTCTCCTCTCAGTAAAAGCTCCTGCCAGCCATTCTTCAAGTTTCTGCCAGCTATGATCGATTTCAAAAGTGTATTAAAAATTTATACGGTCATTTCCTATCTATATATTAGTCTATGGTATTACATAATAGTTATTACCGTAATATACAAGTATACATACTTAAATATACACAACGGTAGTAAATTATAAAATTACTTACAAAGTACTGTGAATAGTTTTTTTCGTGTAAAAAAAAGAAACAAACCCTGCTATTCTACTTTAGAGATCTCTTAATTCTCTTATTATTTTGAATTTTTGGTGAAATCCATTTTTTAATAGAATTGGTATTCTAGATAGCAGATTTACCACACAAAAGTGCATAAGATATTTTAACTTACCAAAGTCAGCTGTTTCATTTGAAATGTCGTAAAAATGGCGACGGCTATCTGTGTGTATTGATATAATTATATGCGTATAATACTGAATTGTATAATAATTATTTTTTATATGTTATTATTTTTATAATATTATTATTTTAATTATTATTGATATTGAAATATTGAATATCATATAATAAATTATAAATAATCATATATGTAATATATAAAATATAAATAATTTGTATATGTATATGTATTTGTATATGTAATGTATATGTATTTTTTTTAATTTATTATTTTTTATTTTTTATTTTATTTTTTTTGTATTATTATTAAAAATTGCAATGGCATTCATATTTTATATAAATAAACACTCAAATATTATTATACAACAATATTTTTATTATACATCATACGATAAGAGATGTAAGAGGACCTCATCGATGTCCTCTAAAGTTAAGAGATTTTTTTCCGTTAAAAATATTTTTTAACGTATTTTATCCACTAATTCCCAATACCAAAACCTATAAACGTCAATAGCTAAATTCACCATAACAATTAAGAGATCAGCTGATTGATATCTCTTATCTACTTTAACTACAACTCCTAAAATTATGCAATCTGCAGTTAAGAGGTTAAGAGTCTCTTAGCCTCTAAAGTAGAATAGCACCTAAAGTTACAAAAGTTAGTAAAATTGAAAACATTTTAAACATTTTAATCACAATTAAATTTTAAAATTAAAATACCTACTCATATCTCTTTATACGAGTATGCAGAAAATAAGGTTTTTATTATATTTTTATTTTATAAGAGTACCGAACGAACTATCAAAATACTACTGTAATAGAATAGTAAATTATCTCAACTGCTCGAGAATATGTATGGATGGAATAGAGAAGCAAAAATATGAAATGTTGTTTTGTTAGTTGATTTTCCTTGTTTTTTTTATGTACAATATTCGCATCTTTTTACTGAGATCTGCAAAAAATCAACTTCAATTGTCTAAAGAATGAAAATAAGAGTACACACATGATGTGTAGAATATTAGTTGCGTACTATAATCGTAGCATGTATTATAGCATTATAGGTACTGTAATAGTGCATAGTAATAATCCAAACCTCAAAACAATAAATCTAACAGGAAAAATAGAGACAAATATAGCAGGAAATTCTTTTTCAAAAGCTATATTAACTAATCAGATCCAAGATCCTGATCTGGAAAAATAATGGTTTTCGTAAAACACGCCATTGTGGACCAAAAATTTCTAAGGGTAGTTTGTGTCCTTTAGATGAATTTGCGCCAATAAGGGCATATACCTCGTTAAAGAGGACATTCCAAAGTATCATTATCGGAAGATCTCGTTTCAAAATCTGACGGCACCAATAACCATTTGGTATATACCTACATATATAATAATAATGTATATTTTATTTTACTCTTATTTTTTTATTCATTTATTTACCTATATTTATTTGTTTATTTAACTATATTCATTCTTATTCTTTTTTTACACAAAGTTGTAAGTAAAAATTACATTAGTAGGTATATTGATTACGGGAAACATATAATAGAAACAACAAACTTTTCATTTTTCGGAAGGGACGAATATTTAATATGTGTACGAGTATTAAATTTATTTCAATTTAAGAAGGAAGTACATATATACCAAAACATAAACTGTGTATTTGTATTATATGCAAATAATTAGTATTTTGTTTTGTGTGCGTGTTTTCTTTTTCAAAAAAATTTTTTATTATATACTTAAAATGTACATATTTTAAATATTAAAGTGCGTATATGTATTGAAAATGTACTTACATGGGCTATTTATAAAGTTGTTATTAATTTTGTTTATTTTTTTTTAATTTCAACTTCCGCATTCTTTTTGTAATTTATTTAAAAATTAGAATAAGCATTTTAATTTGCCTTTTACCATGTAGTTAACATTTGGAAAATAATAAATAATATTGCACGTGTGCTTTTCATGCTCAAATTGTATAGAATATTTTGATAAAAATTATAATTTGTTTTGTTTTCTCTTTTTTTGTTTCTGCTATTTATTATTTTATTTTCTGAGTACCAAATTATTTAATTCGTATTCGATTTTTATGTATTTAAAAAAATAAAAAATACATAATTAAAAAATACAAGTGATAATCTTGTTTTGAAAAATTGAAAATTACAAAAATATATTGGTGTTGATCATTCATTATGACTACATTATGTACACTCAATGAAAAAATATTTACTATATCGTTTTATTTACAAAAAAAATTTGACATTGGTTGCGCGTTTCTATATTATATAAAAAACCCAAAAAAATGGAATAACCAAGAAAAAGATAATGTTTGCTTGCTTGTTTTGTAAATTTTTTAATTAAGAAAAAAAACACGTCTTCTAAATTCTAAGTTCTAAGAATTGTTTGTTTAAAAAAAAATAAATAATTAATTTACACTTGTGTTATTAGTTCTTAAAATATATTATATATTTTTGTACAAGAACATATGTATTTACCTACATTATTTTATATTATACGATTTTATAAAAAATTTACGTATTTCCATTATTTATTATTACATTGTAGAAGAACATATTCATATAATTAGTTTCGAGACCAAGTGCGTCCTCTAGTGGTACCTATTTGATGTGGCACGTTAATGAATACACCCAATATAATAATATGAAAAACAATATTATTCCAGTGGCAATGAAAATCATTCTATTCGATAATAGCATTCCAGTTCAATTTAGACATGTTATCGTTATCAGAGATCATATCTCTTCTTTGCAAAATGTATTCGATAATATTTAGAAAACCTTCTATGTAAGTACATTAAATCTGTTGCCATCCATACAACAGAAGCTCAAAAGATTTGAAAATATAATTTCGACATTACATTTATCTCTCTTCACTTGAAATGTAAACAACTATTTTTTTTTATTTTTTCAAATTTCACATATACATGAGTCCTTTCAAATTTTATTGCATCAATCTTCAAACTTGTTTGTACTTAAATTGTTATGTTTGTAATAAAGTGAATAATTTATATCTATGTGTTAGAAGAAATGAGTAGGTATATATAAAAGAAAAATGAATATAATACAAATATTATGTTAACATATTCTAAATTAATTTTAGTACAGAACAACTGGATGAGAGCGGAAAAGCCTTTCTCTCATTTCATTCTTTATTTTTTATAGTAAATTTGTTTAATAAAAATAAAGAAAAGAAAAGAAAGTTTAATTCTGAGAATTAAGACTGAGAGAACATATGAAAATTTTATTTTTATTATTTTAGAACAAATATATATACCTATGTATTTTTTTTAATTTTTAACAATGAAATTTTACCATTTTTATTATTTGTTGTACTAATGTATTTTTAAATCCTACGTCGTAAGTCGTAAGTTCGTTAATAGTCTAAATAGGGGAGAGTTCTGATCCTGGTTCGGATCGTGAAGTTCCGCCCTATTTATAGTCACAGTCCCTATTGCCGCCAATTTAGTTTTTATCGCTAGGCAGTCTAATAAGATTCGAGTCGCGTTTTTGTGTCCGTCTTGATTGCAACAAGGGCAAGTTAAACCATCCCTAACGTTAAGCGGGAAGGGATGGGTTAGCCTCGTATGTAATTTGACTGTCGTTATAATAATTCGTTTATATTTTTTGATTGTGTTAAATTTGATAAACATATAAAATTGGTAAATAACATAAAAATATTAATTTTTTCAAAACAAAATAAATAATATAAAGCATATTTTTCATATTAATGAACAAACAAAAATACAAAAATACAAAAATTATTATACATTTTATTTAAATTTTGTTTTAATTAGTATACCTAATACAATTAAATTTATTTTATTTACATAGAACAAACGTAGGAGTATAAAACAACGTAAATTATGAAAACATATTATAAATTTGTTTGAACACGTTTTTAATATTTTAGTTTATTTAGAATTGACGACAATTGATTGGTAAAAAACAAGTGTATACGCATTATTCAAGAGAAAAAAATAAATATACATACATACTTACTTATGTATAAAGTTTATGAATAACAATAATGAAGAAAAAAAAAAATTCGGAGTAGAATTAATCAACTTTTGATAAATTTGCGTCAAAATTCTTGTTAAATTACGTCAATTATTATTATTTAAAACTTCAATAGAAATGTGTTCAAGAATGTTTTTAAAAAATTTAATAATTTCGAAAAATTATTTTTAACATTTTCGAAAAGTATAGTATAAATACGGTTATCAAATGAACGACAACAATATATTGATAAGATATTTTGTGCTGAAAAGAGATTCAATAAGTGTAAAATTTTTGAAGTTTTCAAATTAGAACTGACAAAATAGAAAATAGTTAGAATGCAGTTTATTTCATACAGTAAATATTCACAGTAAAATTATTTATTTAAATTGAAAATTTCTAAACAATTTTTTTCGTATTTTTTTTTTTTTTTTTATTTTAATTCAAGTTGTGGTAATCTTCTTATTGACCACTCAAGGAAATGCTTTATTCGATGAAGAAGATGCAACATTCGACTGGAAATTGGCCAAGGTATTTTATTCTAAGTATATTTAATTTTTTCATTCATGCATACATAATGATAAATGTTTTCTTTTTATTTTTATTTTTAAAGGCAGTTTTAACCAACGAATGTCAGATTTGTAACGTTATAACGTCTCCATTATCAATTAAACTACTTTTATCTTTAACTAGCAATGCTATTAATCCTGCTTCTCCTTCAAGAGATGAATTATCAATTCTTTTTCCGAAAAGGAATACAGATCAGATGAATAAATATTGGCAAGAAATAATTAATACATTCAACGTTAGTATAATTAAATAAATTATTGTTTCAAAATGATTACGTGTATTTCTAAAATAAAAAAAAATATTTCTTATTTATATAGAGTTCTGAAACTGTATCGATGGCTTCTCAAATATGTGTTGATAAATCAGTTAAAATTGATTCTACAAGTAATTTTGAAAATATTGCTAAAAATGATTATGCTGCAGTTATCAAGAGTCTTGATCTACAGGATACTAAAAAAGCAGCTGAAGATATAAATAATTTCGTGTATGAAAAAACAAAACAAAATATAAAAAATTTCATTGAGCCAGGTTTGTATTTGATGAAATAAAAATATATTCTTTATATGATATATGATACAATAATTTTGCTCATGTTTATGTGTATTATCATTATTACAATGTGATTATTTGTGTACATATATGCATTTATATTTTTTTAAATTAAACAGATAACCTCAATTATGTATCAGTGATCTTGTTGAATGCATTGTATTTTGAGTCTGCATGGGAAATACAATTTGATCCAAATGAGACAAAAAATGAGACATTCTATGTTACTCCTGACAGAGGAATTCAAGTCCCAATGATGAGCAAAGCTAACGTGGATATTGATTATTTACTATACAGAGAATTAAATTCTTTCATTCTTCGTTTGAATTATCTCGTAAGTACTTATTTATTATTTAAAATTCATATGATTTTTAAACACAGTATTATTAAAAAAATCAATGTTTGATTAATTTGAATTATTTTATAGGATAAGCAATATGCAATGTATATCATGTTGCCTTCATATGGATATGACCTACAAAGTGTTATCGATAAACTAGATAAATTCAAAATGCCAAACTTTGAAGAATTTGGTCCAACAAAGATGAATCTACAAATTCCAAAATTCAAATTCGATTCAAATTTAGAATTAAGTGAACATCTTAAAGCTGTAATTGAATTAAAAATTCTTACAAATAACATTATTAAATATTTTAAAAAAATTTCATTCATTTTTTTTTCTTTTACATTTAGATCGGTATTAAAACATTATTTACTCCAAATGCAAATATTGAATCTTTAGTATCTGGTTCGTCATTATTTGTTTCAAATATTCTACAAAAATCAGTAATAACTGTAAATGAAACCGGTACTGTAGCATCTTCGACAACAGGTATTTATTTAAATTATAAATTTTCTTTTTTCCTTTTTTTTATATTTTGTATAATTTAAAACATACATTTTTTTTAATTATTTTTCGAATTTTAGCTGGGTCAATTATGTACAAACAGAAACCTCAACATTTCGCTCTTAATCGTCCATTTTTGTTCTTCATTATACACAAAATTAATTACGGAATACTTCAGGCTGGAAAAGTTATGATACCCAAATTTGATTAAATAGAAAAATAAAATCATTTTTCGATAATTTGTAATAATTTATGGAATCGTGTAATAAAATATTGCAGTAGATAAATTATAATAAAATTGTTTTATTACAACTAATTTGACCCACACAATACTTAACTTATATTCTTTATATTCAATTGTTTACTATCGCAGTCAGAATAAGCATAGATATAGCAATTGATTTAATGTTTGTACATTTGTAGCTGTAATACTTAATTATTTATTATTCATTTCATGTATTCATTTTCATCATTATATTTTGTTTATTTTGTTTTTTAGAATACTTTTAATTTTAATCAATGATCATATAATTGATTCAATTCAAACCAAAGCATATTTGAAGATAATTTTCACATTTTTCTATTGAATGTAAAATTTACTTCGAAATTTCATTTAAATTAATATTTTCTGAATTTAAAAAAAAATCGAATTCAAATAAATTATAAATCACTTTTCACATTACTATATAGCGAAATATGTATACATCTGAAAAAAATTTTTATTATCATTACAATTCATTTAGAGTTGTTTTTCTTGTTTTTTTGTTATTATTTTATTTTTTTTATATATAATTTCTTTAAAATTATTTCCATTACAAATATACCAAGTTATTAATTGCATTTATCTTATACCAGCTGGTATTTGATATAAAAAAATTATATAAGTAATATAATTATAAGTACAAGTTATAATTTTTATCTGTTAATTGATTTTCAATCGTATAACATAAATAATACATAATACAGATAGATAGTAATATGGATTTATATCATAATAAATTTTCAAAATAAAAAAATAATAAACACATAAAATTAAAGTGCAAGCGTAGTGTAGTTTGAACCATACGTTATGTTTAAATTTAATCGCGTGTCATTAGATAGTGTGATAGTGTTATTAGTGTATGGTTTTAGATTCTTTTTATAAAACAACAACAAAATTTTCAGTTGCTGAATAAAATGTTCTAAGTAGATATACTATGTTTATACTTATTAGTTACTTACTACTTGTTTATATCTACTATGTTTATACTTACTATGTTCTATGTTTCGAAGAAATAATTACTATATTCTAACAATTACATATTGTTTTGGTGAGTTTGTATTGTTAACAACAATATATAGATATGTACATGTATTTACATACTTATGTAAACGTATATTTCTTAAAAATATTTGCACAATAATTTTTCGAATATATGTACATACATATACTATAGATGTTTCGAAAACACACACACTCATATAAATACACGTGAATAACAATAGTATATTACGACATAAATATTCATTTAAAAAATAAAATATATTACAAACATTTACACAAATTATTTCAAAGTTACTTACATTTTAAGAAAATCCATTTTCCTAAAGATTTTTCAATTATTTATATTCATTTTAATGTTATATTCAATTTTATTTAGCTTCATTTTCGGAGATATTTACATACATACACATTACACACATACACACATATGTATTCCATTACGTACACACTCATACATATATAAATGTTGACATTATAATGTATATGAGCATTGAAGAAAATACTTTTATATCTCCTTTTCTTTTTGTTTTTTGCATTCAATTTCCGATTAATGGTGGTAAAACATTATTGAAAAATTGAATACGATTTATCTTCGTCTGAAACTTAATCTTATATTTTTGAGAAAAAATAAAAATATATAGATTACACACATGTGTATGTACGCATATATGTTATGTACATATACGTAATGTAGATATAAAAAAAAATGATGTACATAAAATTATGTTAATTACACTTATAAGAAAAATAGTAATCAAAAAAGAAAGAAATGTATGTAAGAAGATGAAAAAAATATTGTAAAGAAAATTTTCAAAAAATCTAATGTAAGCGTAAACTGTGACATCATCACATAGACAGCCCATTATTGAGTTTTTGATCTCCACTCCATCTATAAAATGTCTCTGCCTGTCTATTTTATTTTGCACTAAGCACTACTACTTACACAAGGTAATTGGAACACTCTATAGGTAGTATCAATCGAAACTGACAAGCGCCATTTAAAAGAGAAATTACAAATATTAGATCGTATGGCCATACAAAATCATATGAACGATCTGGAAAATGAATCAAAACAAACATTTGTTTATTTGATTAAAAAGATTTATTTTTTTCATCAACATTCACATAAAGTAATTATTAATTTATTAAAAATTAATAATTATTAAAAATTAATTTATTTTCTGTTTAAATTCAAACTATTTCTAACTACATTTATTTATTTAGTAGACTCAAACAGCTTGTGCTGATCTAAGAGCTACTAATTTCTATATTATTCAATTAATATTAAACTTATTTAACGAAATGAGATAAAGAAAATATATCCAACAAAGAAAAATAGAAATGATAAATACATTAATAAGGAAAAATATAATTATTAGAAATTACAAATTTATAATTTGACAAATTTATTGATAAAAGAAGAGATTAAACCTATTCTAGACCTAGTCTTTTGTATATATTTTAAGACATTTTTTATGAATCCTTTTGTCGTAGAGCAGTTCTTAACCCATTATTTGCAATTAATAATATAGTATATTTATTTGAAATTTTATATAAATTTATATTATTAAAAAATGGTGAAATGTGCTGCAAAAAATTCTGAAAATAAAAAATTTAAATACTAATTTTATTTTAAAAGTGAGTGACTACAGCAATGTAGAAATAACTACTGAAATAGATGAGTTTCCAACTGCTTTTTATTAGAGTGGAAGGCATCATGTAACGATGAATTTGATGGTTTAACTCTGCAATGTGTCAATAGTATAAGACTATTTATACACATTCCAGTTTCCAGTTTTCAAATATTGATTTTTTTGTCTTTTTTGTTTTTGAAGGTGACCATTTTATTTTACATATACATACATATATACGAAAACGAAATATATCTATAAATTCGTTCATTATATTTTTTGAGCCCAAAATATAATGATAAAGAATTTATAGAAATGAATAAAACATTAAAATAAATAATAAATTTACCAAAAATAATGTAAAATAAAATAACCGGGGGATTTATGTCACATTTCGTAGTCTTCGCGTAGTCTTCGTAGTCTTCATATAGTCTTCATAGTTTTCGTAATTCATTTCCATACATTTATGAACTACAAATATTTTGAAAAACTACGAAGGTAAAATGATTAGCAATTTTTAAATTTTTGTATTTCGTAGAAATTTGAGATGGTCGTTTATGTCAATCCGATTACAAAAATACAACGCAACAAATTACGAAAAATTGACATAAATCCCCCTAATTGTATTAAAATAAAAATTAACGAAGTAAAAATAAATAACATGTTTGTAATACATACACCTAATTATATTTGAAAAAAAAAAAAAATGTATAAAAATACTCGTATTATATAATATGCATAATATTGAAAATTACCTGTGTATTTATACACTGTATACACTGCATATGTATATAATATTTTATGGATTAAGTATAGAAATATAAATTAATTTATTTTAGATAGGATTTTGTAAAACCACATTAATGTAAAAAAAAAATAAATAAATAAATAAAAATTATGAAAATAAAAACGAAATTAAAAAAATTATAAGAACTTCATATGTGCATATATTATACATTTAACATTTAATATTAGGCATATAACGTTATATAATGTATTAAAATCGTTATATACATAATTAATAAATGTATAATTAAATAAAAAATCAAAAAATATATGTAACATACAATATAATGTAATACATAATTTATTTATAAAAAGAATTATTGTAATGTACATAAATTTAGCATAATATGCTAATATCATAGGTGTTTTCGATTTGGCAATTTCAAGTACTTGCGAGTAGTATAGGTAAAATGTCTGTGCTAAACTATCTGCTCGCAGCTACTCATGAAAAAATTTTCAAGTAGCTGGAAGTAGATGCAAGTAGTTACGAATAATTTTTGTGTCGTTCGTTTTAACAATTTATTCTAGACACATTTTAGTAGGTACTCGCAAGTACTTGAAATTGCCACATCAAAAGCACATATTAAAAAATAGAAAAAAATATATAAAGTTAAACTAAATACATATACATACATACAATAGATATAATAATGTATTACGTGTACATACAGATATTTAGTATATATGTACGCATTGTTATTATATGAATATAAAAATTCATATATTAAAATTATTTACTATCATTTTATGTTCATTAATTCTATGACGGTACACTTTAAAAGTACATACATATATACATATATGTACATATATATGTAAGTATGTAAAAATTCATATTTACATAAATATAATATTATATGTATATATTGAAATGAAAAAAAAAGATAAATAATGGCATAATAATTAAAAACTAATTGTTAAAAAAAAAAAACTGATTGTATTATAATTGAATAAAATTATTTTTAATTAAATATAAATAAATTTTATTTTTATTTAAAATCAATTCATACTAAATTTTATATAAAAAATAACAAATAATAATTTGAATTCTATCTATTACTAATAATTTGTAAACTATACATTATAAACAGTTTTATTAATCAATTAATAAATTTACAAAAAATATCTTACATATAAATTTATGACTAAGTATAATATGATTTCTATTAATTAACAATGATTGTTCTTTTGTTCTCATAATCACTTTCGAGTATAGACGTTTAATTATTAATTTCAATTATGAAACGTCGTTTAAATTTAGATCAATCAATTTGTAGATAAAAAAAGTGTAGCCCAAAATCCGCATGCACTATTAGAATTATATAAAAGCTATTATTTTCAGTATCATTATTCCCAAAGTTCATTCAGCTTTCAACGAGTACCAGCTCCATCCCGGTTCCAGGTTGCTGGAAAAAAGAACTTAGATAGTATACTTGCTGACAACAAATAAAACAAATAATTAATAGATCATCTTACATAACAGATCAGTTCAAGTCCTCCTATCATTTGTTTAAAATATGTAAAAAAAAACACAAAATACCCTTTATTATCTATCTACTAAGACTTTTTGAAAAAAAACCTTTTTTTTTAAATGTAGAGAATTTTAAGACGCATCTTTTGAGCCATAAAGCACATTCTGGATCACTTACCGTTATATAGATATTGACGAAATAGAAGAAAACAATATTTTTTTTAAAGGAGTATATACTTTCAAGGGCGGGTTTGCGGCACGAATTTTTATCCGATTGTTTATATGGGGCTCATATCCCTTTATCGGTTGCACCGCCACCACTCCCCTTTCCCCTTTTTTATGATTAAATCTTAACCTAAATAGCAAACAATTAATTAATTCGTTTATATTTGATTGTGTTAAATTTGATAAACATATAAGATTGATAAATAACATAAAAATATTAATTTTTTCAAAACAAAATAAATAATATAAAGCATATTTTTCATATTAATGAACAAACAAAAATACAAAAATACAAAAATTATTATACATTTTATTTAAATTTTGTTTTAATTAGTATACCTAATACAATTAAATTTATTTTATTTACATAGAACAAACGTAGGAGTATAAAACAACGTAAATTATGAAAACATGTTATTATAAATTTGTTTGAACACGTTTTTAATATTTTAGTTTATTTAGAATTGACGACAATTGATTGGTAAAAAACAAGTGTATACGCATTATTCAAGAGAAAAAAATAAATATACATACATACTTACTTATGTATAAAGTTTATGAATAACAATAATGAAGAAAAAAAAAATTCGGAGTAGAATTAATCAACTTTTGATAAATTTGCGTCAAAATTCTTGTTAAATTACGTCAATTATTATTATTTAAAACTTGAATAGAAATGTGTTTAAGAATGTTTTTAAAAAATTTAATAATTTCGAAAAATTATTTTTAAACAATTTTTTTCGTATTTTTTTTTTTTTTATTTTAATTCAAGTTGTGGTAATCTTCTTATTGACCACTCAAGGAAATGCTTTTTTCGATGAAGAAGATGCAACATTCGACTTGAAATTGGTCAAGGTATTTTATTCTAAGTATATTTAGTTTATTCATTCATGCATACATAATGATAAATGTTTTCTTTTTATTTTATATTTTTAAAGGCAGTTTTAAACAACGAATGTCAGATTTGTAACGTTATAACGTCTCCATTATCAATTAAACTACTTTTATCTTTAACTAGCAATGCTATTAATCCTGCTTCTCTTTCAAGAGAAGAATTATCAATTCTTTTTCCGAAATTGAATACAGATCAGATAAATAAATATTGGCACGAAATAATTGGCTGGAGTTCCGAAAAGGTGTTCCCTCTGATCCTCTTGAAATTTTGACCACAGATTCTACT
The DNA here is from genome assembly GCA_951394055.1 of Villa cingulata. NCBI lineage: Eukaryota > Metazoa > Arthropoda > Insecta > Diptera > Bombyliidae > Villa > Villa cingulata. The sequence goes on along the minus strand of OX596021.1, from coordinate 27,996,960 downwards.
CGACAATATCAGAAAAGTCACGGAATATTTTTTGTCGGAAAGCCCTCTATCGGTCACAATTCACATTTAAAATTTTTTGTCAAAATTCTTATTTTAGCAATATCTCTGTAACGGTACATCATATAGGTATGTTTTACATCTCAAAAGATGCGTCTTAAGATGCTCTATATTCTGAAAAAAACTCCTAGTAGAAGGATAATAAAGGACATTTTGTGATTTTTGGCTATTTTCACATTTTTGACAATTTCTCAGAAAGGAGTAAGGATATTCGGTTCAAATTTTTTGCAAATAACAAAGGACATAATGAGCAAGATTTTTCATTCATTACTTTGATCCTAATGAAAAAGGAAAATGTCCTGCAGAGAAATAATTTTATTAATGCTGAATTTTGCAATTTTATGTTCGTGTGCACGTGTATGTATGTGAGTATGTGTATTTGTAGAAGTCAAATATATGATAGTTTGTGTATGTGCGTATATATGCGTGTGTATGTGCATTTGTAGAAGGTAAATCTAACAGTGTGTACATTAAGTATAAACTTAAATAATAAAGTTTCATTTTATTTTATCATACGATTTCATTTGTTTTATTTTATTTTTATATTTTCATTTTTATTGTGAACAATTTTAATTCACACACTTTCAAAATAAGCTCAGTCGTAAAAGTGAACACCAAAAATGAATTTTAAAAACAAAATTATAATGTAAACATATAAAAATATAAAAAATAAAAATAAAAATTCATTCGTTACTATCCTTTTCTTAGTATTTATTTTACAATTTTAACAATGTACGAATATAAATTATCATACATTTTATTTTAACGCGAAATTTTTTTTTTTTTTCATTTTGACCATAATAACATTGTCAAAGGAATTCATTTTTTGTCGTTAAATTAATTAAAATGAAAAAACAAAATTGAAAAATAAAAATGAAAATTTATATTCGCAGTGGTTAAAAAACTATATAAATTGAATCCAATTACGAGTATGTCAGTTATACCATGTTATACGAAAATATACATAATAACAATTTAATTACATTTCTATATCAACACGAGCAATAATTATTATTACTTTTTCAACATTGTATAAATATGTATAATTGTTGAATTGTTATCGACATAGCTAGGAAATAAAAGTCAATAAACAGTTATACATACTTTTTATGATTTATTTCCGTGTATCTGATTAACTTTGCAATTTAAAAGTTTTAAAATTTTCAATTTTTTTTTCAAAAGAGCATGAATCGTTTCAGTTATACATATGTGTGTACCATTTACCCCACAATCAAATATTATAAATTTTCGAAACAAACCAAAAACACTTGAAAAACAAAAATAGAAACAGATGGAAACAAAAAAGAAAAAAGACCTAATGGTAAGATAGAAAATAAAAATAAGTTAAACGAATTTCATAGTTTCATTGCAATTTTACGCCTTTTTAGCCTTTGTGGACTTCCTACATACATACGAGTATTTTGAAACATTTTATACAAGTACATATTACAAATTCAAATAGGTTCTGTGTTTAGTCATTTTTTTTTACCTTTGAACGTATTTCTATATATGAATACGTACATATTCGTATAGTAGTAAGTACACCGACGTACACCTTTAAGTTTTTAGCTTTCGTATGCCCTAAAATATGTTTTGTATATTTTGGGTAACCGACTAAAAAGTTTGATATACAACCAAAATTTTATTTCTGAATAAAACAGATAACAACTTTGTTTAAAGCAATCAGAAATATTTGTATTACTACGTATTACCATGTATTACCGTATTACATAATAGTTATTACCGTAATATACAAATACATACTTAAATATACACAACGGTAGTAAATTATAAAATTACTTACAAAGTACTGTGAATAGTTTTTTTCGTGTAAAAAAAAGAAACAAAGTTACAAAAGTTAGTAAAATTGAAAACATTTTAAACATTTTAATCACAATTAAATTTTAAAATTAAAATACCTGCTCATATCTCTTTATACGAGTATGCAGAAAATAAGGTTTTTATTATATTTTTATTTTATAAGAGTACCGAACGAACTATCAAAATACTACTGTAATAGAATAGTAAATTATCTCAACTGCTCGAGAATATGTATGGATGGAATAGAGAAGCAAAAATATGAAATGTTGTTTTGTTAGTTGATTTTCCTTGTTTTTTTTATGTACAATATTCGCATCTTTTTACTGAGATCTGCAAAAAATCAACTTCAATTGTCTAAAGAATGAAAATAAGAGTACACACATGATGTGTAGAATATTAGTTGCGTACTATAATCGTAGCATGTATTATAGCATTATAGGTACTGTAATAGTGCATAGTAATAATCCAAACCTCAAAACAATAAATCTAACAGGAAAAATAGAGACAAATATAGCAGGAAATTCTTTTTCAAAAGCTATATTAACTAATCAGATCCAAGATCCTGATCTGGAAAAATAATGGTTTTCGTAAAACACGCCATTGTGGACCAAAAATTTCTAAGGGTATTTTGTGTCCTTTAGATGAATTTGCGCCAATAAGGGCATATACCACGTTAAAGAGGACATTCCAAAGTATCATTATCGGAAGATCTCGTTTCAAAATCTGACGGCACCAATAACCATTTGGTATATACCTACATATATAATAATAATGTATATTTTATTTTACTCTTATTTTTTTATTCATTTATTTACCTATATTTATTTGTTTATTTAACTATATTCATTCTTATTCTTTTTTTACACAAAGTTGTAAGTAAAAATTACATTAGTAGGTATATTGATTACGGGAAACATATAATAGAAACAACAAACTTTTCATTTTTCGGAAGGGACGAATATTTAATATGTGTACGAGTATTAAATTTATTTCAATTTAAGAAGGAAGTACATATATACCAAAACATAAACTGTGTATTTGTATTATATGCAAATAATTAGTATTTTGTTTTGTGTGCGTGTTTTCTTTTTCAAAAAAATTTTTTATTATATACTTAAAATGTACATATTTTAAATATTAAAGTGCGTATATGTATTGAAAATGTACTTACATGGGCTATTTATAAAGTTGTTATTAATTTTGTTTATTTTTTTTTAATTTCAACTTCCGCATTCTTTTTGTAATTTATTTAAAAATTAGAATAAGCATTTTAATTTGCCTTTTACCATGTAGTTAACATTTGGAAAATAATAAATAATATTGCACGTGTGCTTTTCATGCTCAAATTGTATAGAATATTTTGATAAAAATTATAATTTGTTTTGTTTTCTCTTTTTTTGTTTCTGCTATTTATTATTTTATTTTCTGAGTACCAAATTATTTAATTCGTATTCGATTTTTATGTATTTAAAAAAATAAAAAATACAAGTGATAATCTTGTTTTGAAAAATTGAAAATTACAAAAATATATTGGTGTTGATCATTCATTATGACTACATTATGTACACTCAATGAAAAAATATTTACTATATCGTTTTATTTACAAAAAATATTTGACATTGGTTGCGCGTTTCTATATTCTATAAAAAAACCAAAAAAAAAAAAATGGAATAAACAAAAAAAAGATAATGTTTGCTTGCTTGTTTTGTAAATTTTTTAATTAAGAAAAAAAACACGTCTTCTAAATTCTAAGTTCTAAGAATTGTTTGTTTAAAAAAAAATAAATAATTAATTTACACTTGTGTTATTAGTTCTTAAAATATATTATATATTTTTGTACAAGAACATATGTATTTACCTACATTATTTTATATTATACGATTTTATAAAAAATTTACGTATTTCCATTATTTATTATTACATTGTAGAAGAACATATTCATATAATTAGTTTCGAGACCAAGTGCGTCCTCTAGTGGTACCTATTTGATGTGGCACGTTAATGAATACACCCAATATAATAATATGAAAAACAATATTATTCCAGTGGCAATGAAAATCACTCTATTCGATAATAGCATTCCAGTTCAATTTAGACATGTTATCGTTATCAGAGATCATATCTCTTCTTTGCAAAATGTATTCGATAATATTTAGAAAACCTTCTATGTAAGTACATTAAATCTGTTGCCATCCATACAACAGAAGCTCAAAAGATTTGAAAATATAATTTCGACATTACATCTATCTCTCTTCACTTGAAATGTAAACAACTATTTTTTTTTATTTTTTCAAATTTCACATATACATGAGTCCTTTCAAATTTTATTGCATCAATCTTCAAACTTGTTTGTACTTAAATTGTTATGTTTGTAATAAAGTGAATAATTTATATCTATGTGTTAGAAGAAATGAGTAGGTATATATAAAAGAAAAATGAATATAATACAAATATTATGTTAACATATTCTAAATTAATTTTAGTACAGAACAACTGGATGAGAGCGGAAAAGCCTTTCTCTCATTTCATTCTTTATTTTTTATAGTAAATTTGTTTAATAAAAATAAAGAAAAGAAAAGAAAGTTTAATTCTGAGAATTAAGACTGAGAGAACATATGAAAATTTTATTTTTATTATTTTAGAACAAATATATATACCTATGTATTTTTTTTAATTTTTAACAATGAAATTTTACCATTTTTATTATTTGTTGTATTAATGTATTTTTAAATCCTACGTCGTAAGTCGTAAGTTCGTTAATAGTCTAAATAGGGGAGAGTTCTGTTCCTGGTTCGGATCGTGAAGTTCCGCCCTATTTATAGTCACAGTCCCTATTGCCGCCAATTTAGTTCTTATCGCTAGGCAGTCTAATAAGATTCGAGTCGCGTTTTTGTGTCCGTCTTGATTGCAACAAGGGCAAGTTAAACCATCCCTAACGTTAAGCGGGAAGGGATGGGTTAGCCTCGTATGTAATTTGACTGTCGTTATAATAATTCGTTTATATTTTTTGATTGTGTTAAATTTGATAAACATATAAGATTGATAAATAACATAAAAATATTAATTTTTTCAAAACAAAATAAATAATATAAAGCATATTTTTCATATTAATGAACAAACAAAAATACAAAAATACAAAAATTATTATACATTTTATTTAAATTTTGTTTTAATTAGTATACCTAATACAATTAAATTTATTTTATTTACATAGAACAAACGTAGGAGTATAAAACAACGTAAATTATGAAAACATGTTATTATAAATTTGTTTGAACACGTTTTTAATATTTTAGTTTATTTAGAATTGACGACAATTGATTGGTAAAAAACAAGTGTATACGCATTATTCAAGAGAAAAAAATAAATATACATACATACTTACTTATGTATAAAGTTTATGAATAACAATAATGAAGAAAAAAACATTCGGAGTAGAATTAATCAACTTTTGATAAATTTGCGTCAAAATTCTTGTTAAATTACGTCAATTATTATTATTTAAAACTTGAATAGAAATGTGTTTAAGAATGTTTTTAAAAAATTTAATAATTTCGAAAAATTATTTTTAAACAATTTTTTTCGTATTTTTTTTTTTTTCATTTTAATACAAGTTGTGGTAATCTTCTTATTGACCACTCAAGGAAATGCTTTATCCGATGAAGAAGATGCAACATTCGACTTGAAATTGGTCAAGGTATTTTATTCTAAGTATATTTAGTTTATTCATTCATGCATACATAATGATAAATGTTTTCTTTTTATTTTATATTTTTAAAGGCAGTTTTAAACAACGAATGTCAGATTTGTAACGTTATAACGTCTCCATTATCAATTAAACTACTTTTATCTTTAACTAGCAATGCTATTAATCCTGCTTCTCTTTCAAGAGAAGAATTATCAATTCTTTTTCCGAAATTGAATACAGATCAGATAAATAAATATTGGCACGAAATAATTGGCTGGAGTTCCGAAAAGGTGTTCCCTCTGATCCTCTTGAAATTTTGACCACAGATTCTACTCGACAATATCAGAAAAGTCACGGAATATTTTTTGTCGGAAAGCCCTCTATCGGTCACAATTCGCATTTAAAATTTTTTGTCAAAATTCTTATTTTAGCAATATCTCTGTAACGGTACATCATATAGGTATGTTTTACATCTCAAAAGATGCGTCTTAAGATGCTCTATATTCTGAAAAACACTCCTAGTAGAAGGATAATAAAGGACATTTTGTGATTTTTGGCTATTTTCACATTTTTGACAATTTCTCAGAAAGGAGTAAGGATATTCGGTTCAAATTTTTTGCAAATAACAAAGGACATAATGAGCAAGATTTTTCATTCATTACTTTGATCCTAATGAAAAAGGAAAATGTCCTGCAGAGAAATAATTTTATTAATGCTGAATTTTGCAATTTTATGTTCGTGTGCACGTGTATGTATGTGAGTATGTGTATTTGTAGAAGTCAAATATATGATAGTTTGTGTATGTGCGTATATATGCGTGTGTATGTGCATTTGTAGAAGGTAAATCTAACAGTGTGTACATTAAGTATAAACTTAAATAATAAAGTTTCATTTTATTTTATCATACGATTTCATTTGTTTTATTTTATTTTTATATTTTCATTTTTATTGTGAACAATTTTAATTCACACACTTTCAAAATAAGCTCAGTCGTAAAAGTGAACACCAAAAATGAATTTTAAAAACAAAATTATAATGTAAACATATAAAAATATAATAAATAAAAATAAAAATTCATTCGTTACTATCCTTTTCTTAGCATTTATTTTACAATTTTAACAATGTACGAATATAAATTATCATACATTTTATTTTAACGCGAAATTTTTTTTTTTTTTTCATTTTGACCATAATAACATTGTCAAAGGAATTCATTTTTTGTCGTTAAATTAATTAAAATGAAAAAACAAAATTGAAAAATAAAAATGAAAATTTATATTCGCAGTGGTTAAAAAACTATATAAATTGAATCCAATTACGAGTATGTCAGTTATACCATGTTATACGAAAATATACATAATAACAATTTAATTACATTTCTATATCAACACGAGCAATAATTATTATTACTTTTTCAACATTGTATAAATATGTATAATTGTTGAATTGTTATCGACATAGCTAGGAAATAAAAGTCAATAAACAGTTATACATACTTTTTATGATTTATTTCCGTGTATCTGATTAATTTTGCAATTTAAAAGTTTTAAAATTTTCAATTTTTTTTTTCAAAAGAGCATGAATCGTTTCAGTTATATGTGTGTACCATTTACCCCACAATCAAATATTATAAATTTTCGAAACAAACCAAAAACACTTGAAAAACAAAAATAGAAACAGATGGAAACAAAAAAGAAAAAAGACCTAATGGTAAGATAGAAAATAAAAATAAGTTAAACGAATTTCATAGTTTCATTGCAATTTTACGCCTTTTTAGCCTTTGTGGACTTCCTACATACATACGAGTATTATGAAACATTTTATACAAGTACATATTACAAATTCAAATAAGTTCTGTGTTTAGTCATTTTTTTTTACCTTTGAACGTATTTCTATATATGAATACGTACATATTCGTATAGTAGTAAGTACACCGACGTACACCTTTAAGTTTTTAGCTTTCGTATGCCCTAAAATATGTTTTGTATATTTTGGGTAACCGACTAAAAAGTTTGATATACAACCAAAATTTTATTTCTGAATAAAACAGATAACAACTTTGTTTAAAGCAATCAGAAATATTTGTATTACTACGTATTACCATGTATTACCGTATTACATAATAGTTATTACCGTAATATACAAATACATACTTAAATATACACAACGGTAGTAAATTATAAAATTACTTACAAAGTACTGTGAATAGTTTTTTTCGTGTAAAAAAAAGAAACAAAGTTACAAAAGTTAGTAAAATTGAAAACATTTTAAACATTTTAATCACAATTAAATTTTAAAATGAAAATACCTACTCATATCTCTTTATACGAGTATGCAGAAAATAAGGTTTTTATTATATTTTTATTTTATAAGAGTACCGAACGAACTATCAAAATACTACTGTAATAGAATAGTAAATTATCTCAACTGCTCGAGAATATGTATGGATGGAATAGAGAAGCAAAAATATGAAATGTTGTTTTGTTAGTTGATTTTCCTTGTTTTTTTTATGTACAATATTCGCATCTTTTTACTGAGATCTGCAAAAAATCAACTTCAATTGTCTAAAGAATGAAAATAAGAGTACACACATGATGTGTAGAATATTAGTTGCGTACTATAATCGTAGCATGTATTATAGGTACTGTAATAGTGCATAGTAATAATCCAAACCACAAAACAATAAATCTAACAGGAAAAATAGAGACAAATATAGCAGGAAATTCTTTTTCAAAAGCTATATTAACTAATCAGATCCAAGATCCTGATCTGGAAAAATAATGGTTTTCGTAAAACACGCCATTGTGGACCAAAAATTTCTAAGGGTAGTTTGTGTCCTTTAGATGAATTTGCGCCAATAAGGGCATATACCACGTTAAAGAGGACATTCCAAAGTATCATTATCGGAAGATCTCGTTTCAAAATCTGACGGCACCAATAACCATTTGGTATATACCTACATATATAATAATAATGTATATTTTATTTTACTCTTATTTTTTTATTCATTTATTTACCTATATTTATTTGTTTATTTAACTATATTCATTCTTATTCTTTTTTTACACAAAGTTGTAAGTAAAAATTACATTAGTAGGTATATTGATTACGGGAAACATATAATAGAAACAACAAACTTTTCATTTTTCGGAAGGGACGAATATTTAATATGTGTACGAGTATTAAATTTATTTCAATTTAAGAAGGAAGTACATATATACCAAAACATAAACTGTGTATTTGTATTATATGCAAATAATTAGTATTTTGTTTTGTGTGCGTGTTTTCTTTTTCAAAAAAATTTTTTATTATATACTTAAAATGTACATATTTTAAATATTAAAGTGCGTATATGTATTGAAAATGTACTTACATGGGCTATTTATAAAGTTGTTATTAATTTTGTTTATTTTTTTTAATTTCAACTTTCGCATTCTTTTTGTAATTTATTTAAAAATTAGAATAAGCATTTTAATTTGCCTTTTACCATGTAGTTAACATTTGGAAAATAATAAATAATATTGCACGTGTGCTTTTCATGCTCAAATTGTATAGAATATTTTGATAAAAATTATAATTTATTTTGTTTTCTTTTTGTTTTTGCTATTTATTATTTTATTTTCTGTGTACCAAATTATTTAATTCGTATTCGATTTTTATGTATTTAAAAAAATAAAAAATACAAGTGATAATCTTGTTTTGAAAAATTGAAAATTACAAAAATATATTGGTGTTGATCATTCATTATGACTACATTATGTACACTCAATGAAAAAATATTTACTATATCGTTTTATTTACAAAAAATATTTGACATTGGTTGCGCGTTTCTATATTATATAAAAAACCCAAAAAAATGGAATAACCAAGAAAAAGATAATGTTTGCTTGCTTGTTTTGTAAATTTTTTAATTAAGAAAAAAAACACGTCTTCTAAATTCTAAGTTCTAAGAATTGTTTGTTTAAAAAAAAATAAATAGTTAATTTACACTTGTGGTTGTGTTATTAGTTCTTAAAATATATTATATATTTTTGTACAAGAACATATGTATTTACCTACATTATTTTATATTATACGATTTTATAAAAAATTTACGTATTTCCATTATTTATTATTACATTGTAGAAGAACATATTCATATAATTAGTTTCGAGACCAAGTGCGTCCTCTAGTGGTACCTATTTGATGTGGCACGTTAATGAATACACCCAATATAATAATATGAAAAACAATATTATTCCAGTGGCAATGAAAATCATTCTATTCGATAATAGCATTCCAGTTCAATTTAGACATGTTATCGTTATCAGAGATCATATCTCTTCTTTGCAAAATGTATTCGATAATATTTAGAAAACCTTCTATGTAAGTACATTAAATCTGTTGCCATCCATACAACAGAAGCTCAAAAGATTTGAAAATATAATTTCGACATTACATCTATCTCTCTTCACTTGAAATGTAAACAACTATTTTTTTTTATTTTTTCAAATTTCACATATACATGAGTCCTTTCAAATTTTATTGCATCAATCTTCAAACTTGTTTGTACTTAAATTGTTATGTTTGTAATAAAGTGAATAATTTATATCTATGTGTTAGAAGAAATGAGTAGCTATATATAAAAGAAAAATGAATATAATACAAATATTATGTTAACATATTCTAAATTAATTTTAGTACAGAACAACTGGATGAGAGCGGAAAAGCCTTTCTCTCATTTCATTCTTTATTTTTTATAGTAAATTTGTTTAATAAAAATAAAGAAAAGAAAAGAAAGTTTAATTCTGAGAATTAAGACTGAGAGAACATATGAAAATTTTATTTTTATTATTTTAGAACAAATACATGTATATACCTATGTATTTTTTTTAATTTTTAACAATGAAATTTTACCATTTTTATTATTTGTTGTATTAATGTATTTTTAAATCCTACGTCGTAAGTCGTAAGTTCGTTAATAGTCTAAATAGGGGAGAGTTCTGATCCTGGTTCGGATCGTGAAGTTCCGCCCTATTTATAGTCACAGTCCCTATTGCCGCCAATTTAGTTTTTATCGCTAGGCAGTCTAATAAGATTCGAGTCGCGTTTTTGTGTCCGTCTTGATTGCAACAAGGGCAAGTTAAACCATCCCTAACGTTAAGCGGGAAGGGATGGGTTAGCCTCGTATGTAATTTGACTGTCGTTATAATAATTCGTTTATATTTTTTGATTGTGTTAAATTTGATAAACATATAAGATTGATAAATAACATAAAAATATTAATTTTTTCAAAACAAAATAAATAATATAAAGCATATTTTTCATATTAATGAACAAACAAAAATACAAAAATACAAAAATTATTATACATTTTATTTAAATTTTGTTTTAATTAGTATAGCTAATACAATTAAATTTATTTTATTTACATAGAACAAACGTAGGAGTATAAAACAACGTAAATTATGAAAACATGTTATTATAAATTTGTTTGAACACGTTTTTAATATTTTAGTTTATTTAGAATTGACGACAATTGATTGGTAAAAAACAAGTGTATACGCATTATTCAAGAGAAAAAAATAAATATACATACATACTTACTTATGTATAAAGTTTATGAATAACAATAATGAAGAAAAAAAAAATTCGGAGTAGAATTAATCAACTTTTGATAAATTTGCGTCAAAATTCTTGTTAAATTACGTCAATTATTATTATTTAAAACTTGAATAGAAATGTGTTTAAGAATGTTTTTAAAAAATTTAATAATTTCGAAAAATTATTTTAAACAATTTTTTTCGTATTTTTTTTTTTTTTCATTTTAATACAAGTTGTGGTAATCTTCTTATTGACCACTCAAGGAAATGCTTTATCCGATGAAGAAGATGCAACATTCGACTTGAAATTGGTCAAGGTATTTTATTCTAAGTTTTTATGACTAATAGTGCTAATACTAAATGTCAGAGGCTATTCAAATTTCTGATAATATATTCTAAAGTATAGGCAGGTCAGATTAAATTCCTATTTTTTGCCAACTCCATGGCCGCACCATGCAGAACTTGCACTTTTGACCAGTTCTTGCACTTTTTAAATGAATGGTTTAAGTTTTAAAATTTGGTTTAAGAATGATATTAAATAGTTGAGCTATCAATTTAATAGAAATGTTAAAATACAAAGGTAACTTCTGAATTCAAATAAGCAATTATAATTTACTATACGTAAACCTATTCCACGTTATTTTCAAACATAATTTTTTGAATCACTACTGAAGATATTTTGATAATTCGGATCTCCAAAATATTTCTAGGACTAGAATTATAGGCCCATTCTACTTAATAATTTATTTTCAAACAAACATAAATGAAAAAAATTTGATTGCATTCAATCATAAAAAACCATAAATTTACAAATAATTTATTTTCGACTTCATGACATGTTGTTTATTATATATACCTATATATATATAATATTTTTCAAGCTACAAATAATTATCAATTTTCATTGAATCTAATTAAATGTTCATCAGCGCTAGTATTTAGAATTTTTTGAGTATATACTTTATACCACACACAAAAAACATCAACGAAATAAAATTTAAAAATTTTGAAATAAATATTTTTAAGCTTTCTGTTTTTAAAAAATATTGTATATAATTTAAAATTCATTATCCTCAAGATTTAGAAAAATATACATATTTGTAAATCAGTGGCGTGCGGTGACTAAGAACAGAGGGTGCGCAGTAAATGTACAAGGTTTACAAATGTACTTACTTCGTAGAACACTTAAGAATTAGAGGGTGAATTGAATAAAAATAAGTTAAACCTTTTGCTTAAACTGCAAGTAGAAGAAAATGTTAGTAAATACTTAACGTTTCGTAATTAAAAATTTTCACTTCGCCCAGGGAGACGAATTATTAATTTGGATATTGACAATTATTTGAATACCAAATCAATTCTTCTTTCCTTTTCAGCAAAATGTTCAATAACCTCGTCATAGAAAGAAGGCATTGATCGCATTCTAACCAACATGCTGCTTTCAATTGAAATAATGGCCAAAGATGATAAACGGTCTTGACTCATTGTATTTCTGAGATAAGATTTGATTCGTTTTAAAGCTGAAAATGTCCTTTCAACTCCAGCTGTTGAGTATGGAATTGTCAAAATTAGCTGACACAGTTTTGTTGTTTCGCTTAAAGCGTCATTGAGTTCACATTCTACAATATGTTTTTGTAGTTTTGTTACTGTCTTATCGGAAAAGCTTTCTGAAGAATATACTACTTGAAGTTCGTTTTTTAGTTTAATAAAATCAAAGTAGCACTCATAATTTTCTTTCAAACATTTTAAACTTTCTTCTGGGAAAATTTTAGAATGTTTTTTAAAAAATGTTGGGTTCAAAAGCTCTAAAAATTTTAAATTTGGAATGTCCTGGAATCTTTCATCCATTTGTACGACAATTGTGTCAACTATTTCCTTGAAAATTCTCTTATAATGAAGCTGAATGTCTTCTTGTTTTTGTCCTCTTCTTTTTCTTGGTTCTCCTACTAAATTTAAAGTCTCAGAGTAGAATTTATCGAAATTTTCCCTCATTAATACAATTTTCGATTTTGTTACTTTAATTTGATTTCTACAAAAGCTTATATCTGAATTCTCTTTTTGTAGAATATCATACAAAACATCACTAAATGAGAAGAGGTCAGAAAAAACATGTAACAAAAAAACACTTTCAAAACTGCTCAAGAAATTCAAATGACCACTAGACGCATTGATTGTTTCTGTATCCCAACCTTGTGGGTTCTCCAAAATTCCTTCAAAAAGTTCACATAATGATTCACGATTTTGTTGAACTGTGTGGACAATACGTGAGGAATAAATCCATCTCGTAGGCGCCAATTGAGGGAATTTTCTGTGAATCATTTTGTCCAAAGTATTATTTCTTTTGGTCGAAAATGCAAAAAAAGATGATAAGCCAGTCAAACCGGCAAAAAAGACTTTACATTCTTTTATGAATGAAACCGACTTGGATAATACCAAATTCAAAGAGTGTGCATAACAGTTTATAAATAAAGCTCGTGGATATATATCTCTTACAAGCTTTTGCGTCCCACCTGTAGATCCTGACATGACTGCTGCACCATCATAAGTTTGAGCCACAAACTTCTCAGCAAAGTCCCAACTTTCAACAAAATTATGCACAAATTTGGAGAGAGAAAGAGCGGTTCTATCCTCACTCACATCAAAAAAACCAATGAATCGTTCTACAGGCTTATTTTCAATTACATATCTTAAAACCACAGATAACTGTGATTTATGAGATATATCTGAGGTCTCATCGATCAAAATAGCAATAAATTTGGTTTTCGATAGTTCATTTTTGATTTGTTTAAGTAAAACATGGTTTACACTTGAAATCAAATCGTTCTGTATGTGATTGGAAAGCCCAGAAAAAACGGTCGCACTATCTAAATGATTGGAAAGAGTTTCATCATATTTTGCAATTAATTGTAGTAATTCAACATAATTTCCCCTATTAATTGATGTAGAAGACTCATCGTGAGATCGAAAAGCAATTTCTTGCAGCCCTAAATAACACACAGCATCAACTAATCTCTTCATAATGTTACGATTTCGTGTAACTTTTTCATTATGTTGCGAAATAGAAATACATTTTTGTCTATCTATTTGAAGATCAATTCTTGTTTTTCCAAACGTTTTCATGGAAACAACGGATCTTATATGAGACTGAGATATCTCATGTTTTGCAGCAGCAACATTAAAATGGGATAAATCACTGTATCCTGTTGTAGTCCAAACAGTTTTTTCTTTTTCCAAATCGGTGAAGAAAATACAAGGCCAACAAAATAATTTTTTTCGATTTTCGCAGCCTGTAAGCCAAGAAAATTTGTTATAATTTTCGACGTTAAAATGACGTTCATAATTCTTTCCCTTCACAACACTTTTTTGTGCTAAATCCATATGAGGGACACAACGCGGTTTCTTCACGAACTCATTTTTCTCTGTTATATTTAGCCTTGAAAAAGGCTGATTTAATAAGATACAAATAGTACAATGGCATTCCATTATTTCAAATTCAAATAAAAAAATAAAATAAGGTAAAAATCAATAAAATAATACCACAACTCCAAAAACACAAGCAATAGGTCGAAATTCAGAATTAAGACTAAATAAATAAAATAGCCACTATATCTAAGGGCTATATCCTCATACGTCTAGCAAAATCGCAAATTGCGACTAGCAAATATGGTGAATTTGCGATCACTAATTGCGATTGGTGTAATCCACATCCTCGATTGCAATTGCAAGTCGGCCATTTTCGTTCATTCAGCACTTGTCTGAATTCATCATATAGCAAACAAAACCTTAAATTATTGAAAAATGAGGATTAACTGTTAGTTAAATTTAAATTAGTTGTATTTGTGAGTTTATAAAAAAAAATGTTAAATTTAAATGTGAGAAAAAAATATTATGTTTTACGTTTTACACTTTTACAGAAGAAATCGATGAAGAAATAATTTTAATTGAGAAAAAGAGGCTTGAGGAGCACGTAATATCAAATATATAAATATTATAAAATATATAAATATCAAATATATTAGATCATATAAAAAGGAAAAAAAATAAAAAAATTTTAAATTTAAAACTTTTTTTATTAAAAAAATCTATTATTTGAAATATTTTTTTATTTTTATTGTTTTTTTTTTTTATTTACTTCGTAAGATGAGAAAATGTAAAACTATAATATAATGAAAAATAAAATATAGTATGAATTAAATATAAACCAAGTAGTATTCTACAGGTTATGTTTGCTGTTAAATGAATTGCTATTACCTTTTCTCTGATCGCAAAATATTCTTGCGATTTTGCTAATTTGCGACTGTCAAAACAATCGAGGATGTGAAAACGTCGAATTCCGCTAGCAAAGTTGCTAATTTGCTTGCTATATGTATCGAGGATATAGCCCTAAATTTAGTTCTTTGACTTGCGATCTAATATTGGATCTCATACATGTTGCTATTAACTATAAACATTTTCAAAAGTTTAAGAACACATGAAACGAAATAGCAACACAACAGCAATCAATTTGAACGACTTCAAAATGCCATCATGTATGGAAGGGTGATGACAATAGAAACAATTTGTATATATATGAGAAATATTTCTAAATATTTTGTTTTTACATGTATGTATATCAATTATGTTTACCGTGCTTCTCAACTTTTGCATTATTAGTAAGCAACATTTTACTTATCGAGTGAACATTAAATCATCGAACGATGATAGCTGTTATGAGTGGCGAGTATGTTAGTATAAGACGCACATTTTAATGGAGGGTGAAGTGAAGTTGATCTTCTATCTTCTGTCTTTTTTCCTTTATCTACTATCTTCAAATTGTGTATAAACAATATAATGGTCATATAGCAACACCTTTGTGAAATAACCAAAGCCAAACGCATATGCCTAAGTTCAGACTTCAGATATCATATTGCGATATTGTAGAAAATACCTACAATATGTATTTATATTGCTTGGTGCAGAAAATTATCTGCGCTTAGATATAGTAAAGTGTACACATTTATGTATGCGATGCCATATATTATATTCAATTTGGTTATACTTGGTTATACGAATAGCAAAGTATAGCAACGCATATAACATAGCATATTTATATAACCATAGTGCAGAAATTATTGTAGCACACTGGGTATATAATATAGTACAGTATATCAGTGTTCTATACTATGTTATGTACGTACAAACTCTTCATAGTACCATAGACTAATAACACTATCCAGATGTGCAATACAAATGTTAAAAATTGAAACATGCAAGTAATTTTTACTAGCAGACAATTTAGTCATAGTAGCAGACAAAAAGTTTTTCAACAAAAATAAAACTTTTTAGTAGCAGACAAAAAGATTTTCACCAAAATTAAAACTTAATATGTACATACTCACCAATTCATTGCGTCATTGCTTCTGCTGTGACTGTGATCATCGTTTGAATCCTTTTGCGTATGTAACAGTCTATATAATATAAATATTATATAAATATAGTCATAGCACACTGAGTTAAAAGATAAACTACTCATGTGCAGCTTTATATTCTTGGGTATATAGTATATAGTATACAGCACAAACAATAAACATATACGTGTATTTATTGCTTGTGCCTATAGCCATGTCATGTCTTTAAGTATTTTGCTAGTAAAATTTGTTTTAGATAGAAAAAAATGTGTAAAGTGTGTATTTGGCATGGCATGGTACATATATGAAATTTTGTTTATTACATATTTACTGATACATATTTATATTACGGGACAAATATGTAGTTGTTTTTATTGTCCTGTCTAATAATATTAGACATTAAAAATATTTATTGATTTATTAAAAAATTAATAATTGCTAATGTTTATTAATTTTTGTAACTTATTTCTCACTTTTAATTTTTTTGCGGTATCCGTTGACCACTTAGAATGTTTTCTTAATAATACATACAAGAATAAAAAATTTTAAACAATTTATTCTATGACTATAACATTGGTTTTGCTCGTTGAACCAATCAGGATATTTACTTTTGATATTTTCTATGCAGCAATTTACTATGGGCCTTACTTATAAACTGTAACTAAGTTATTAATAAGAACTTAATCCTTTGCTAACTATTTTTTCATACTTATAACAAATTTAATCCTAACCTTAGTGTTAGTAGAGACTTTAAATTTTAATCGTGGCGAGAGCTCTACTAAGTCGTTATTAAGAGCATAATAACCTAATTTTTGATCAAACTATCAAAGAATTTCAAATCAAAATATAAAATAGGCATATAACATAGCATAACATAGTAACATTTGACATAAAATAAAAAAATTTTTTTTTTTTTATTCAAATTGACATAACTAACTGACTATTGACATAACAAAATTATAAATTCCATATGTAAAATTACAGTAGTAAGCAAAAAGAGCTTGCTAAAAAAGCTTTTTTAAATTAGAACTTAGTAAACTGTTATGAGTACCAAAATTAAAGTCACTTCTAAATTCGGCATGTCATTACTAAAATAAAGTCGACTTTAAGAAATTTTTATAAGTAAGGCTCTATATAGTGTTTTAAATTTGATTGTTGTGGATTATTGCCAAAAATAGACGAAAACACTTTTATGTGTCTTTTACATATATCAAAAAATATATCTGAAGGTCGAATCAATCCAGTTGAAATGTCCTCAATGTTCTCATACTGTTTTAATTTTATCAAAATTTCAGATATGTCACTTTTGTCATCTATTTGTTTGTTGATCATATCATTTTCGCACAATTCACATGGTTTTCGAAGTGATTTTATCGTTTTTAAGTAGCAATAACCACTGAAGTACCTTGTAGCTGCGTCACTAATATCAATTTGAGCAATTGCTACTTCCTCGTTTCCCGGAAATTCTTGAATTTCTAAATTTTCATCAGATTCATGCCACTCTATTCGTTCCATTGAATTCAACCGATTTATACTGGAAGAATTTGATAAATCTGTGTGTGCAATTGTCTCTTCTAAAACTGCATTCCAATCAATATCAAGAATGTTGTCATCGTCTTCATCACAATTCGAAAATCTTGAAGAAAACATTAATTTAATGGATAATATTTTAGCAAATATTTGTGCAAATTCGAATACAGATGGATTTTTTTTGTTACAATTCCTGCTTCTTATGCGTGAAAAAAAATTTTCTAGAGGATCTTGATTTAATTTTCTATAACTGAAAAATTTTGCATCAACATGAATAGAAAATAAGTACTTTGATAAATGTATTGCACTCGTAATTGCTAAAGCTAATCCTTTAAAACAATGTGTTTTATCATCCTTATATTGAGGTTTAATTTTTAAAACATAATTTTTCATTTCTTCCAGAAAATTTAAATTATTCATATCACGAGTAACTGCGGGATTACCGTTCAATATATCAAATAATTTGTTCATTTTTTCAATAAATTTTGACGTAGACAATGCCATTACTTTTGATTCCTCAGAAAATTTTCCTGCTTCTAGAAGTACTTGTATTCTAATAGCAACACTACGACTCAAAATTTGTACTGCCAAACGTACACTCATTTTTTCAAAATCCGAAGGATGAATGTGTACTGATGTTAACTTAGGACAAATTCTGGTAGTTCCACATATATCTATTGAATACAATTGTTCAATTATCTTCCAACTTGCCACACCATCAGGTGTTAATAAATTACAATTTATCAAATTGTTTCTCACACTTTTAAAAAGATGTGGGACATCGCAAAATGAATAAATATTCACATTGTCGAAATGAAAAATTGGATTTTCGTGAGAAATTTTAAAATCGTTGAAAAATTTTCTATTGGTAGGTCCCTGATCACATGTGATAGCTCTAACATTTAGTCCCAATTTGGTGATTATATTTACGCATTTCTTTACTTCATGTCCTAGAATTTTTGCTGGTATAGATCCAGGGCAAGCAATATAATAAAGAACTTGCTTGAAACTTCCAAGCAGGCTCCTTATCATAAAAACGTTCACTGATTTTGCAAAAATGTTTTTTCTGTCTTCATCTCCATAATCAACAAAACCTTCAATTTTATCTTTAACTTCGTTATATGTCAGATTTTTTTGAATGCTCATTTCGTCAAACAATAAAACTACATCTTTTTCTCTTTCTGACAACTTATTAACTTGTTTGCTAATAATGTTTTCTTCAAGATTTTCGAATTGTGATGAAGACGATGACAACATTCTTGATATTGATTGGAATGCAGTTTTAGAAGAGACAATTGCACACAGAGATTTATCAAATTCTTCCAGTATAAATCGGTTGAATTCAATGGAACGAATAGAGTGGCATGAATCTGATGAAAATTTAGAAATTCAAGAATTTCCGGGAAACGAGGAAGTAGCAATTGCTCAAATTGATATTAGTGACGCAGCTACAAGGTACTTCAGTGGTTATTGCTAAATAAAAACGATAAAATCACTTCGAAAACCATGTGAATTGTGCGAAAATGATATGATCAACAAACAAATAGATGACAAAAGTGACATATCTGAAATTTTGATAAAATTAAAACAGTATGAGAACATTGAGGACATTTCAACTGGATTGATTCGACCTTCAGATATATTTTTTGATATATGTAAAAGACACATAAAAGTGTTTTCGTCTATTTTTGGCAATAATCCACAACAATCAAATTTAAAACACTATATAGTAAATTGCTGCATAGAAAATATCAAAAGTAAATATCCTGATTGGTTCAACGAGCAAAACCAATGTTATAGTCATAGAATAAATTGTTTAAAATTTTTTATTCTTGTATGTATTATTAAGAAAACATTCTAAGTGGTCAACGGATACCGCAAAAAAATTAAAAGTGAGAAATAAGTTACAAAAATTAATAAACATTAGCAATTATTAATTTTTTAATAAATCAATAAATATTTTTAATGTCTAATATTATTAGACAGGACAATAAAAACAACTACATATTTGTCCCGTAATATAAATATGTATCAGTAAATATGTAATAAACAAAATTTCATATATGTACCATGCCATGCCAAATACACACTTTACACATTTTTTTCTATCTAAAACAAATTTTACTAGCAAAATACTTAAAGACATGACATGGCTATAGGCACAAGCAATAAATACACGTATATGTTTATTGTTTGTGCTGTATACTATATACTATATACCCAAGAATATAAAGCTGCACATGAGTAGTTTATCTTTTAACTCAGTGTGCTATGACTATATTTATATAATATTTATATTATATAGACTGTTACATACGCAAAAGGATTCAAACGATGATCACAGTCACAGCAGAAGCGATGACGCAATGAATTGGTGAGTATGTACATATTAAGTTTTAATTTTGGTGAAAATCTTTTTGTCTGCTACTAAAAAGTTTTATTTTTGTTGAAAAACTTTTTGTCTGCTACTATGACTAAATTGTCTGCTAGTAAAAATTACTTGCATGTTTCAATTTTTAACATTTGTATTGCACATCTGGATAGTGTTATTAGTCTATGATAGTACATAGTGCAGATAACATTATCAAATATACATATACCATATACGTGTAATACAATTATATATATTATATAGAATGTATAGCGAGTGTATATTATTTTATATTGCTTGGTGCACAACATTTTCTGCGCCGTGAAGGCAATAAGAATTTGTATACCGACAAATTGTATAGGTCACTTTCGAAAATTCACCGTGGTAGTTACCACTGTAACCAAACATAATTTACCACATTCGAAAACTAACCTCTTCACCGTAACTCGGAATTACCATGTTCGAATATTTACCATTATGGTAAAAGGTGTGTTACCACAATGACCAAGGATTTTTAGAGGTGGAATTGGTAAATATGTGTCAAATGGTAGTAAATTAAAAAAAAAAGAAAGAAAAGTGAAAGCATAAAAGGATAATGGAAGGTGCTGGTGAAATTGAAGGTATTTTAATTAATTATTTACACAATAGTAAAGTTTTATGAAAAAATTCTTAATATGCAAATTCATTAACGTTTGGTTTACTTAATTTTAATGATTTTTCAGATGAAATTTTACAGGGTACTCTTGATGAACTCTGTAGTTCATCAAAGTGGAACCAACAGAATACAAAACTCCTGATCACACTGAGATTAAATATGGAAAACGATTTCAATGGACCGAAGAAAAAATGTAGCTTATGGAACAAGATTTCGAATGAAATGGAAAAGAAAGGCTACAATATTTCAGGACCTGATTGCCATCTTAAATATAGAAATTTATTAAAAACGTACAAAAAAAATAAAGACAAGCAGAAAGCATCGGGCGAAGGTGCAATCAACTGGCCGTACTTTGAAGCATTCGATGAAATATTAGGTCATAAGATGAACGTGAATGTCCCAGAAAATTTAATCGGTGACACATTAAATGAAGAAGAGGATTCGGTACAAAATAAAAATAGTCAGCCAAGTACGAGTCAAAAAAGAGGTGAACTTCGAAAGAGAAAACCAGACTGGAAAGAGGAATATTTTAAAAAGAAATTAGAATTAAAAGAAAAGGAAATTGAAAGGAAACAAAAAGAATGGGAGGAGAAAAAAGAAATAGAAAAGAAAAAAGTGGATGCAATATTTGAACTTTCAAATGCTTTAAAAGAGTACAACGAGAGAATTTAACATTAAAACGTGCCTTATTATTTTATTTACATATTTGCGATACACACATATATTTTTACTTATGAACTATGAAGAAACTTTTTTTTTTATTTTATTTTTATTTTACTTGTTTTTCTTTAGTGTTAATAAAAGTCTGAAATGTTTTTTTATAATTATAAACAATGTGTTTTATTATAAAATCTAAAATTTTTCGACTGATCATATATATTGTATTATCCTAGACAATTTAATCACAAAGATAAATTTAATTATACAAAAGATCGGCTATTTCATCTCTTTTAGTTGCTGCGTCTACTGAAATTGACATGTCGGCATTGTTTTCCTCATCTCTTCTATTGGAGTTCTCATTTTCAACTGGATTGCTTTCATCGTCAAAAGGGTTTTCTTGCTGTTCAATGGCTACGTTGTGAAGAATACAAGCTGCAATTGTAATTTCCTTTACTCTTGAGATGTTTAAACAATGCAAGTATTTTAGACGCCTGAATGATCCCTTTAGTCGCCCAAATGCTTGCTCAATAACGATCCTTGTTGACGACAAAATATAATTAAAATGAATTTTTTTTCGATCTAGATGTCCATCATCACGATATGGCTTCATTAAAAATATATCTAGAGGATACGCACTATCACCTAATAAATGGTATTCCTTTTTCATTGCACCGGGATTATTTTTTAGTAATTTGTATAATGCAGAAGACCTCCACATTCTGGCATCGTGTACTGATCCAGGCGTGCCTACATTAATATTTATAAATTTTTGTTTTGCGTCACACACTGCTTGCAATAATATCGAATGAAATCCCTTTCGATTATAAAAAGAATTATCGCACGATAAAGATGGGATTTGAATATGCGTCCCATCAACACATCCCACTACGTTTGGGAAAGGATTTCTCCGTAGATGTGTAAAACTTTCAACAGCTGTGTCCATCTGATCTTCTTGTGGCCAAATAATAAAATTTTTCCGTTTGTCATATAGCACTTGACATAAATGTAAAAAGGTACTATGTGCAGTACTTATTGATAGTCCGAATCTATCACTTATGCTTCGAAAGCTTTCCTGGTTCCCAAGTGTCCATAAAGTTAATAAAACCGATGTCTTGAAATCGGTTTTTGGACGCCTTTCATTTTTGATTGCCCATGCATCACCAAATTTATGCATAAGGAACTATAATCGAAATATAAGTACATGACATTAATTTCTAAACAAATTAATTTTAAATTTTTATAAAAATTTATATCTTACTTCGACACTGGAACGCGATAACCTAAAATGACTTTGAAATGAATCATCATTATATTTCGGTACAGTATTTGTGACAAAATTTTCTATTTTCGCTTTTTTACATGCGTTTTTTTGTAGCAAAATGTTTTCTTCTTCAGAATCGGTTGTAGAAGATTCAGAATCCGATAAACTTTCTAAACTGTGAGTTACTACTTCTAAAATACAATTACTAATAAAGTTTTCCATGACGATCAAATAACAACTAAATAAATGCACAAAAATGTTCATATAAATCTTGATTAAATATAAAATAAATTTATTAAATAATTCTTTCACTTTGAAACTGCACTTCAAAACCATCAAAATTTGATAAGTTACCACCAATCACCAAAACCATTCGAAATTTCACCAGTTGTAAGTTACCAAAAATATGGTAGTGCACCGCAATGATCATATGGTAGCTCAACCATATGGTTAAAAATTACCATATGATACCTTACCACGGTGAATTTTCGAAAGTGACCTATGGTTATTGGTCAATTTGATTTTTTCATATAAGTTAAAGGAGCAGAGTTTATTACAGCACCACCAAAGACAATTTATAAACAACTCCAACTTTATAAGTTGTCTCTCGTGTCTGGTATAGTATAGACATATAAAATAATATAGACAGACAAAGTCAACATAGTGTTAGGCGGTTAGGCTGTACAATCTAAGATGTAAGATGTAAGTGTACAATGATTTAGACGTTATCATGCCGAGTTATGTCTTATGCGTTATATGTGCTGATTATATTTTAGCGTTTATAAGCGTATAAAATTATATTTAAATTTTTTTTGTAACGTTCGAATAACAATTATTCTAGTCGATGAAATTTTCAAATTTTGCAGGGTGCGCTCTGCGCTTTCTGCGCGTATGACCGACCGCCCATGTTGTAAATTATGTTCCATATTAATTTGAAAATATCAATTTTTATCAAGTTAGAAAACAAATTGACTCAGTCTATAAAAAAATTTGGTAATTCACAAAACACCTGATTTTTAAATTTCTATATTATGATCATAAATCAGAATAATACTTTATTTCTTCAGAAGTCCTAGGGCCCAAACATTAAAAAAGACATTCTTTAAAAATTTCAAGAAGAAAATTTCGTATCTTGCATTCATAAGTCAATGAACTCAAAAACATAACAAAATAAAACCATAATATATCCATATGTATACATATATTATGTATAATCAAAGATACTATATATACTATCACAGATAAGTGTATCTGATCTGTGATACTATGTAAAAACATATTTATATGTATTTATATAGTATCTCTGGTATAATGCTACAGCAATTATAATGTATGCATACGTAAAAACCTCTGTTGCCAAATATTCTGCAATGCTACATCAGAAAATAATGTAAACCTATACAAGTAATACATATAATCAAAGACCATATAAATGTATAGAGTACAGTACAAATGCTACAGTAATTATAATGTATGCACACGTAAAAACATCTGTTGCCAAATATTCTACAATCCTACATCAGAAAATAATGTAAACCTATACAGGTAATACATATAACCAAAGACCATATAAATGTATATATTTATATGGTCTTTGATATAAATACAATTCTATATATATATTTCAATTAGAAGTAGTAGTAGTAATTTATGTCAGATCATATAGCACGCGACAAGGCATATTAACATAACAACACCTACATACAAATATAAAAATATGAAATACCTCCTTTCTCAAGTCATTCATATATTAAATACGACGATCACAGTTCTCTCAAACTCCCGAAGTGTGAACATATTCATAGTAAGTGCTCTTATATAAATCGTTTCTAGCTATAAGATAATATTATCTAAAACAATCAACCTAAGTGGAAAGACCACTTTTGTGAAAAAAAAAAAAAAAACAAACAATTACCCCTCGTATAGTTAGTGCAGTGCGCAGTTAGTGTAGTGCGTAGTGTAGTAAGTTTCTTCAATCTTCTTTCTTTTTAAAAAAAAAAAAAAACAATAAACTAAACATTAAAAGAAGTGCGTATACCATGGCAAGTTCTTCGAGGGGACAAGTTTCCCCTCAAAACCAAAACTACTTCAGCATACTATCTAATCAACATGAAGAACAAAATAAAAAAATCAAAACATCCAAACAAAAAATTCCACAAAAGAACACCAACATCAACAGCTTAAAGGATCAACAACCAATCCAAATACGTGATTATGAATCACAAAGACCAAACAAAACAGTTAAAACAAACAAATATTTTTGAACTAACTAAATCAATAGAAAATATTTCTAAGGAATTCCTAAGTATTTCATTTACAAAACAGGGTAACCTATTAATCACTACCAAAAACGAAAAACAAACAAAGTTACTACTGAATACCACAGAATTAAACAATGGTATCAAAGTAGAATGTCGACTACACCCTATATTAAACTATTCTAAAGGGGTTGTTTACTGCGACTTACTTACAGAAATTGAAAACACAGACATAATAAAATTCCTAGAAAGCCAAAAAGTTAAGGAATGTGTAAAAATCACCAAACTAGTTAATAACAAAAGATTAAATACACCACTACATATATTAACTTTCGACTCACTGAACGTTCCCAATTCTTTAAAGATTGGATTTGTCACTGTTCCAGTGAAACAGTATATACCCAAACCCATGCAGTGCAAAAACTGCTTCAGACTAGGTCACACGAAAAAAAGGTGCACATATACATCAACACGCCAAATTTGTTGCAGTGTCGATGTAAACCACTCACCAAATAATTGCGAAAAAGTGCAATGCATTAATTGCAACGACAACCATAGATCAACCAACAAACTCTGCCCAACCTTTGTTAAGAGACAACAAATTTTAGAAATTCAAGCCACTAAAAAATGGTCATACAAAGAAGCAGCCCAACACATTAACAATAAACACAATCAAACAACCATCAAAATATCACCAAAAGAATCCTTAGAAACAGCTCTTAAATTCATAAAAATAAACACAACAAAAAAAGATGAAACAATTTCAACACCACATCCAATTAACAACAATCCTAACACATCAAATGTAACACAACATAAACCCAATATTAGTCACAACTCTAGTCTATCCGACGAACATAACCCGAACAAAACACATAAACCCACGTACGCATCCAACGATCACATCAAACCAAACCCTATATCATCATCGAACAAAAAAATCATAGAACGCAACGCAAACAATCACATACAAACATACACATCCCCTAGCACATCAAATAACAAGGAAACAACAGAATCAACCATACAACAACCAACAGACGACACCATCATAGAATAATATATATTTCATATAACAAAGAAAGGCAGGCTTGAAGAAAACTGCTGATTTTACTCGTTGACCTCGACTTATTTCTATTGTTTAAATTACAATACATTTAAACTTTTTTCACTAATCCATAAATTTAAAAAAAAAATAGATAGACATAAGAGTAATGAAGGATTGAGAAAGAAAAGAAATCAAATCATTTTTTTAGTCGTCATCGGCCATGTTTACAGCCATGTTTATTTTTAATTTTGTTTTTATTGTTTCGTTATGCAGTGTTACCAGTGTTGTTTTAAAATTATTAAAGATGACATGTTTTTGAATTTTCAATAAAAAAGTTGTTTCTTTGTGTTATTAATTCTTATTTATTTATTTAATTATTATTTATTTATTTATTTATCTATCTGTACATGAATTTTTATTACATTAATTATTTGTACTCCTGCATATATAACAATTGTATTCTTGTATAAAAACTTAGCTAAAAAGTGTAATGTTCACAAAAATACCATTTGATATCAAGTCCTAAATAAAAAAAAAGAAATTGTATTATACATCTTTGCTATGCACAAGTAATTTTTGTAACATTATCAGTATCATAAATTTAAATAACATGTAACATTATCAGTAACGGTAACTGTAAGTACTATATGCTAAATTAATGCTACTTATATACATATCTCACTTTTGTTGAATTTGTTTTATAAAAATATATAATTTAAATTTATTCATTTATGTTATTTAAATTTATAAAGTTTATTTATATAGGTATATAAATTATTCATTTATATATACTTATATTTTTAATATAAGTATTCTAATTATTTTTCATATTACTTACACATACAAATCTTTAGGAAATCTAAAAAACCTTTTCCTATGATCATTATTAACATCTACACTCACTTAAATTTTACAACTTCTTGCACAACACTTCATCTTTAAAAAATTTCAATATTATTAAATATTTCAATTTAAAAAAATTTTAAAAATACTTTAATTTTAATAAAAAAATTTTCTATTCAAAAGTTGTATACAATTTTATACATTAGCGTATAATATAATTTTTTGTACTACGGTAACACCATACAACAATAAATATCAAACGATTAACATTTTTTTGTACATGTTCGTTTCGCTGGATTTATATTTTTGAATTTTTGTACATTTTTGTGAGTGAAATTATTTAATGTTTTTATTATATTTAATTTTTTAATCATATAATTAAATAATTATAAATAATATAATTTTTCAAATTTTTTTATAATTATTTCCTTTTTTTTAGTGTATTAATTAAAACATTTTAATGATTGAATAGTACAAATAGTGTTGTTTTGTTGTTTTAGTATACATTTTTGTGAGTGAAATAATATGATGTTTTTATTATATTTAATTTTTAAAAAAACATATAATTAAATAATAATAATGTTTTTCAATGTTTTTTTTGCTCATGCATTAATTTTCGAGACATGACAATATTTCTAAATATTTTTTAACAATTTTTAAAAAATATAATTTTCATGCAACCATTACAATACATTCTCATTTCAATGCATTGAAGTGGTGTTAGTGAAAATTAGTAAAATTGAGTAAAAATGCATTGTACAGATAGGTGATACAAATACATATTCAAAAGTTGACTTCAGCCATATAAAATTGGTATTTGTTTTTTTTTGTAATGATATAGTATGATACTGCTCTATCATGTTTTAATTTTCTATGAGAAATTCTTTTGCCTGTTTCCTCTTTCGAGAAAAAAATTTTTTTTTTATTTTATTTGTTTTATTTTTATATCTGCAGCTCTTTTCTTTTGATCTCCATTACGAGTGTGCTTACTATATACCTTTATACAATGACACCATCATGGAATAACATAAATCAACTAGCATCTACTCACAAATCTACATTCAACACAATCAACAACTCAACTATAATTTACAACATCTTAAATCACATAACACCCTCATAGGAAAGTCTACATCATCACAACACAAGACAACACATCATCCATACTTCAATAACACATAATATATTTAATAAATTATGAAAATCTTACAGTGGAATATAAAAGGTATTTTCAACAACTTCCCTTTCCTAGAACTTCTTATCAACGAATTTAGCCCATAAATCATTGCACTCCAAGAAACCCACATACCCCTTAAGCATCCACATCCAAATATAAAAAATTACCGCACTTATTCACTCAATTCTCCTACTACAACACACACACTTAAAAAAGGAGGAATTGGTCTTTTTATAAAAAATAATCTACCGCATAGACAAATTAACCTTATTACAGACTTGATGGCGCTAGCCATTGAAATCAATACAAAAAATCCAATTACAATAATATCCATCTACATCCACCCACACAGTAAAATAAAAAGCTTTCAACTATTAAATCTATACAATCAAATAAAAACACCATGCATTTTCGTCGGCGACTTTAACGGATGGAACCCCATTTGGGGTTCTCCCTCACACAATCTTATAGGCTCCGAAATTGAAGATTGGCTTTTAACCACAGATTTAATAGTGCTAAATAATGGTAAACCAACACACTACTCAACCCACCATACCTACACACACATAGATCTAAGTATTTGCTCAGCCAATATTGCCCCACTATGTTCATTCGATACATTAAATGATCTATATGGAAGTGACCATTTTCCCTCATTTACAACAGTCAATATATCCAATAACCATACCGCGATTTCAAACTTCCTGCCGAAATTTAAAACTAATCTAGCTAACTGGCAAAAATTCTTAACTCAAACAGATTTATACTTATCACGTCACACTATATCAAATAACCCAAACAAAGAAGCAGCAACTATTCAGAAAGCGCTCATCTTTGCAGCCTCAAGCTCCATTCCATTAACACATCCCACCTCAAAACCTTATAATAAATACTCAACATGGTGGAACAAAAACCTAGATTTTCTGAACAAATCAAGAAAAAAAGCATGGTACTTTTACAAAAAACACCCTACCACTCCAAATTCTCTCAAATACAAAAATTTAAATGCAATATTTAAAAGAGAAACCAAAAATGCTAAAAAAGAATCCTTCTTTAAATTTACCAATACAATCAATCCAAATTCATCATCCTCCCTCATTTGGAATCAAATTAAAAAACTAACTGGTAATCAATCTCCATTCAATATCAAACAAATACATAACAATGACACCATAGCCTCACATCCAATTGAAATAGGGGAAATCTTTGGTACTTTCTACAGTAGCTCCTTCTCCTACGATACACCTGCATCTCATAACCATGTTGACCACAGTCCTTTATCTCCAAACACCAATAATCCACATTTCATAAACCCTAAAGCCCAAAAAATAGAAGGCATTATCACCATAACAGAATTCGAACTAGCTATTCAACAAGTCAAAGGAACTACTCCTGGGTATGACAAAATATCATACCCCATGTTACAAAACCTTTCTATAACAACAAAAGAAAGACTTATCAATCTATACAATAATATCCTCACAACTGGTATCATACCACAAACTTGGAAAATAGCCACAATACTTCCAATTCTAAAACCAAATCATATACAAACTGACGTCAAATCCTATCGACCCATATCCCTTCTATCATGCCTCAGCAAACTTCTAGAAAAAATAATTTCAAACAGACTAAATTGGTTTATAGAAAACAGTAAAGCATTCAATCCGTTTCAATTTGCTTATAGAAAAGGCAGTGGTACAATAGATACTTGCCTCTATCTAGATCACCTAGCCCATTCAGCTTTATCACAAAAAACACATCTGACAATCATAGCATTAGATTTTAATAAAGCCTTCGACAGAATAAAACATCTTTCCATCCTAAACCAACTAAAAAAATTTGCCATCGGTCCAAAAATCTTCAAATACATAGAAAGCTATCTTACGAATCGTAAATTCCGCCTCAGAATTAATGGTACATATTCTTCCATATTCAACTCCTATACAGGAATTCCCCAAGGTTCACCTATCTCAGTAATACTGTTTCAAATAGCATATCATGAAGTCAGCTCAATTATCAACAAATACAATCATATTGAACATTGTCTCTACGCCGATGACCTCTACATCATCTGTAAAGAAACAGACCTAATCAAAGCCACCACCTTAACCAATAAAATTTTTCATGATCTAACCAAATGGACTAACTATTCTGGAGCAAAAATATCCACAGATAAATCCCAACAAATACATTTCTGCAGAAAATTAAGTTGCAAAGACTTTTCCATAAAAATCGGCAATAATCCGATAAAAACCACCGATAATCTAAAAAATTTAGGTCTACATTTTGACAAAAAACTTATCTGGAACCACCACGTCAATAATATAAAGATAAAACTAAACAAACAACTAAACATAATAAAATATCTAACCAGCAAAAACAGTAATGCACATTTTTCAACACTACGCAATATAATCCAATCAACAATGGGTGGCACTATTGACTACGGTCTTCCAATATATGGGAACTGTTCCAAATCAGTCTTAAGCAAATTAAACCCACCATACATAGCTGCAATTAGAAGATCTCTTGGTTGCTTTAGAACCACTCCTGTCATTAACATGTTAACTGAATTTAACATACAATCCATAGATGAGAGAAAACAATTCCTTACAAGCCGTCTCCTAGCCAAAACAATTTTCTCAAGAAAATCAATCTATTTCTCAAATTTTTTCGGACTATTACACAGGAAAAAAACCCTCCGCTTTCCCTCCACACTCGCAAAAATCGCTAACCTTACCAAAGAACTACACATAGACATCAAATACATAGACAATACCCATCAATCACTCTCCTTCCCTCCATGGCTTCTTAAACAAGACCAAATCAATACCTCCCTACACACTTTTCCTAAACCTACAACTTCCAATAATATCTACATTAACCTATATAATGAAATGAAAAATTCATTAAATAAAGATTTTAACCTTCTGTACACTGATGGCTCTGTCAAAAATGACTCAGTATCCTTCGCAGTAGTATCAGAAACAGGCAATATAGTTGCCAATGCAAACCTACCCAATTATTCCTCAATTTTTACCGCCGAAACCACTGCAATTCTCACAGCAATAGACCATACCATAAATACAAAATCACATT
Organism: Villa cingulata; assembly: GCA_951394055.1. NCBI lineage: Eukaryota > Metazoa > Arthropoda > Insecta > Diptera > Bombyliidae > Villa > Villa cingulata. The sequence continues at coordinate 27,965,523 of OX596021.1, read as the reverse complement.
CAGCTATTTTTACAGATAGCCTATCTGCTCTCAAAGCAATTTCTAATATAAATCATAACTCAATTTTAATTAATCAAATAAGAGACAAAATGATCGCCCATTACAAGCAAATTAAATTAATCTGGGTTCCCAGCCATATAGGCATTCAAGATAACCATTTTGCAGACCTAACAGCGTCACGCTCAAACCAATTCCCCCTTCTCTTTAAAAAAAATAAATCCTTAAAAGACCTTAACCTCCATATATCTAAAGCTATTATAGAAAAACAACACGCCAACCGTTTGAAGTACAATAACTTCTATTTCAAATTTATTAAGACTAACACACTCAATTCAAATTATCCGCCTGTTCTCTCTCGATTACACTCCATAAAAATCTGCCGCATTAGATTAGGGCATACTCTAATGACACATCAACACCTAATCAACAAATCCCTCCCTCCAAAATGTACGCATTGTAACTCCAAATTAGATATACCACATATATTATTTCACTGCACGAAGTATAATAATTTAAGAAATATTATTTTATATAATAATAAAATACCTACATTCATAGATACTAATATACAAAATCTTAAAAACTTAATCACCTTCCTAAAATTATCCAAACTTTACAAACACATTTAAGAATAAGTAAACATATAACATTGTTTTTTCCTAATAACTAACCAACTTAACTATAATATAAATATAAGTAATCAGATATAAAAAAAAATATATATATATATATTTATATATATATATGATACATATTAAGCAATTTAAACCAATATTGTAAGAAGCCGAAGGTCTCAGCTACCAGCGCTTCCTTTCTTAATTTTAATTATGTAAATTAATTTATATAATTAATAAATAATAATAATAATAATAAATACGACGATCAACTCAATACAATAAAAAAAAAATTTGAAACAGCCCTATTGTCAATTGTTGTATTCTAAAGCATTTGCGTACAAAATATCCATTTATTTTTACTTATTCAAGTATAATATCATATCAAGGGTGCGTTCATAAACGTTACTATAGTTAACTATAGTTATCATTTGTCGTTCAAAATGGTGGTGGCATAGTAACACATAACTACCAACATGAATTTTCAGCGTTCATAAACATCTGTTGGTTGGTTGGTTGGTTGCAGTGGCAGTCCGTTTTCCCCCGAAAACAGGCTCAATTAGCACTTTGTGTGCCGTTTTGTTACCACAGACTCGTAGGTGTTGGTTGTTTTCTCTAGGCTATAGCCATTTCGTCCTGTTCAGATAGTAGGCCAAGCTGCCTACTGTTAGACTGGCCACCTCCGCGAGTTCCTCGAGGAAAGGCTTGCCAAAAGCCCTTAGTCTAGTTTTAGCTAATGCTGGGCACCTGCAAAGATAATGTAACAGAGTTTCTTTCTCTGAATTGTCCTTGCAGCTTCTGCAGTGTGTGTTATACGGTAGACCCAATCTGGCTGCGTGCTCTCCCACAGGCCAGTGACCTGTTAGAATCGCCATGATTCTAGCGATCTCTCGTCGGTCTCTACCGATGAGTGATAAGGTTCTTTTCTTATCGAATTCCGGCCAAGTAGCTTTTGACACAGAACATGTGGATAAGTTCTTCCATCTGTTATTTGCTTCCGACAAGTAGTAAAGCCAGATCTCTCGCTTAACACTATTTACCGGAATGTTTATTGGTACTGTTGCCGAAAGGCACAGAGATGAGCCCTGTTTCGCCAACGAGTCAGCCCGCTCGTTACCCTCTATGTTCCTGTGACCTGGAACCCATATGAGGGTAACTTGAGTCTTGCTCGTTAGTCTATCTAGTGCTCTTCTGCATCTTTCTGTTATCTTTGAGTTAAAAGATACCGCTCCCAGAGCTCTGATTGCGGCCTGGCTATCGGTACATATACCGACGGTTTTTTGTATTGTTACTTCTGTCATATCATACAGAATTTCGCTTGCCTTGAGGATCGCGAGTATCTCCGCCTGAAAGACACTTGCGAAATCTGGCAGGCGAAAGGATTCTGAGACCGGGGGTGAACTCATGTAAACACCCGAGCCCACTCCCCCATCCGTCTTAGATCCGTCTGTGAATATTACCAAGTCGTAATTCCCTATTATTGCATTCTGCCTCCATTCTTTCCTGGAGGGAAATTTCACCTGGAAATTTCTCTCAAAATGCAATATTTTGGAACTGTAATCTGTTTGTACCGTGCTAAGTTTTTTGGGAATTTCCTCTAGGATGCTGCTATGGCCATATGTTTTGGCTCTCCAGCATCCCGCTTCCTTTAATCTTAGCACTTCCCGTGTTGCCGTAAATTTGATAAACAGATGCAGAGGAACGAGACCAAGAATAGTATTTAGAGCTTCGGAGGGACATGACCTCATGGCCCCCGTCACTCCCAATCCTACTGATCTCTGTACCTTGTTCACTCTGTCCTGATTGTATCTCTTGTTTAGTGCTAGCCACCAAACTGTAGAGCCGTATGTAAGAATAGGGCGTACCACTGCTGTGTACACCCATAGGGTCATTCGGGGTTTAAGACCCCATTTTTTACTGAATGTTTTCTTGCATGCATAGAAAGCGATACTGGCTTTCCTTGCCCTCTCTTCCACGTTCGGCTTCCAGTTGAGCTTTGGGTCTAAAATTAGACCCAAATACTTAACTCTGGAGGCTAGTGTCAGAGATGTGCCGTTTAGTTTGGGTAGGTTGAATGCAGGTACCTTTGTTCTGGTCGTAAAAAGCATCAGTTCGGTTTTGCCTGAATTGACACTTAATCCGCTTTCTTTGGACCAGTTGTCAACTTTCCTCAGGCTTCTCTCCATGATGTTACTCATCACGTCGAGATACTTCCCCGATACCATTACGACCAGGTCATCCGCATAGGCTACAACACTTACCCCATCATTCTCTAAGATTTTAAGAATTCGGTTCATGGCAAGCAGCCAGAGCAGTGGTGAGATTACTCCCCCCTGTGGTGTGCCTCTCTGCACCGCCCTGACGACTTTGCTGTTCCCCAATTCTGCGTTGATAATTCTTGAGTTGAGCAGGTCTTTCACCCATTGAATGACACTGATCTCCACCTTTTCCTCGGTTAGAGCCTCAAGAATTGTTTCACTTCTTATGTTGTTAAAAGCGCCCTCAATATCTAAGAAGGTCGCCAGAGTGTATTCTTTATACTCAAGGGATGTCTCTATGTTTTGCACTACACTATGTAGTGCCGTTTCCGTGGATCTTCCCTTGAGATATGCGTGTTGTGATTTGGAAATGGTGCTTTCTAGTATCTGCCTCAGGTACATGTCAAGCACCCTTTCCATTGTTTTAAGTGCAAAGGAGGTCAAACTTATTGGTCTGAAGTCCTTCGCTACTTCATGACCTCTTTTGCCCGCCTTTGGAATAAACACTACTCGTGCTACTCGCCATCTTTGTGGGACATACCCATGCCAAAGACTGCTTCTGAAGAGGGATACCAGCCCTGGTACCACTACATCTCGTAGCCGTTGTAGCATAATTGGATAAATGTTGTCTGGCCCTGGTGATTTAAATGGGGAGAAGTTATCCAGCGCCCAGGAAACTTTCTCCCTCGTAATTATTTTTTTCGCCTCTTCCCAGAGTAGGTCCGAAGGTTTCCTTGCATTAGGCGACCTTAGAGTTTCCGTTCCTTTCCCTGGGAAGTGTGTATCGATGAGTAGCTCTAATGTTTCTTGAGCTGACTCTGTCCACGCCCCTTCCTTCTTCCTGAGGAAAGATGGGTTTGTGTGTTCAGTAGCGAGGATTCTGCAAAGTCTTGCTGACTCCCCGATATTTTCTATGGATTGACAATATTCTCTCCATGTAGTTGCTTTGGCTTCCCTGATTGCTTTTTTATATACCCTTAAACAATCCTTGTAGGGTTGCCAGAATTTCTTTTTATGGCAGATGTTGAAGATCTTCCTGGTCAACTTCCGTAAGTTAGCCAGGTCCTCATTCCACCACCACGGATATGATTTTTTACTTCGCCGGATTGGGCAAGAGCTTTTTAAAGCCGTTTCCATGGCCTTTTCTAAAGCCCCCACTCCTGCATCCAGCTCTTCAACGGTTTCAAATCTCTCTTTGGTTGAAGGGATTTGGAACCTTGAGTTAAAAACTCGTTTAAACTTGCCCCACTCAATTCTTCTGGGATTTCTGAAGGCTGAGGAGGCAGTATCAGTTTCGAGGTTTATCGTGAAAAGAATTAGTCTGTGGTCTGAATATGAGTTCTCCACAGACACTCTCCACTTCTGTATATCTACGTTTGTCGTCGTCAAAGTAACGTCTAGTACTTCTTCCCAACCATTAAACCTATCCGTACTTGGAAAGACGAATGTTGGGGTACTACCTCTATTACTTACGACTAGGTTATTGTTAGTAATAAAATTGTAAAGGGACTCACCTCTTTCGTTATCCTCGGTGCTTCCCCACAACGTATGTCTTGCGTTTGCATCACAGCCAAGGATTACTTTGGCTTTCCTTGATGAAACGTATCTGATCAGATTGTTGACAAGTACCTGTGGTACTTCCTCATCGTGCGGCATGTAGATCGAGGAGGATAGACTTCCTCTCCTTTTGTCGTCTCTAGCCTGATGACGGTTATATCATTAGAACTAAAATTTGGACAAAGGAAGGCCTTTACATTTTTCTTAACTAAAATGCAACTTCTTGGCTTACCTTCATCTCTTGTTTTACTCCTGTAAAACAGGTTAAAATCTTTATCTTTTAAGCCCATGATGGTTTCATTCTTAACCCAGGGCTCTTGGATAAGACCTACATCGATGTCTTCCTCCCTGAGAAAAACTCTCAGATTATCTGAAGCAGTTTTTGAGTGCTTCAGATTAATCTGCACTACTTGTAGACCCATCCTTGTTTTGCTTAGCGATGTCGAGGGCCATCATGTCCTCAAGCATCGCTTCTTCTGCTTCCTCCTCCTGTCCTGAGGGGCGGAAAATCTTAAGCTTGGCATGCCTTATGCCAAACTTAAGTTTATTGTCCGCCTTCTCTAATGCCTTTAGGCATTCCTCATTTAGAAGGAGGAGGTAGGAGGTGGAGTTTTTCTGAGGTTCCTCTGTTTTAATGACTTTCCAGTCATGCATTGGAACCTCAGGATTTTGTAGCTGCAGGCACTTGAGAAGCTTGTCCGATTCAAGCTTCATCTTGGGCAGCCAAATGCGGGCCCGAGGACTCCTCGGGATCTCCTTAGCTGGGATGAGCTTGAGCTTCAAGCCCTCCCATGCTTCGCTAATGCTTTCTACGCATTTGCTCAGGAAATCCTTTGAGAACTCGTTCTCGCACTTGATTACCCTGCACCCGCGTACTACTTCAGACGAGTCAAAAGATGGCAATGGTGTGCTCTTCCCTAAGAGGACGTAGTCCATTACCGTCTCTGACAGTCTTGCCTCTATATTGTTCCAGGCCTCTAGACTTATCCGGCCATTGGTCGACTTTTCGTCGACCAAAGCTACCTGCAGGTGGTCCCTTGCCACCTCGCAGAACTTTTTGCCTGGCTGGATGCTAGAGGCCGTTGATGTTGATGGTGTTGGCTGGGGTTTCACAGCCTTCCTTTTTTTGGCTTCCTTTTCGGTCTTGTCCTGAGACCTACTCCTTTTAGAAGCCTTGGAAGGCTGTGATTTCTGATCCATGGGTGAGAGCTTCAGATATTCGTCAACTACCGCCTGGTATTTGACTTTATCCTTCGCGTCTCTCTCGTGAACCTTACCTTCGCTCTCATTCTAAGCAATCTTGCTGAGAATGTGCAGAGCGAATTGGTAGCGGTTCTTGAGTATCCTACACATGGATTTTTTGTTTTTCTTTTCTTTGTTGTTTTTATCAGGGCGGCTACCACCTTTGGCCGCTACCCTGGTTTCACTGACACTTTTAGAGAACGAGGGTGTGCTATTGCTAGCACTCGCCTTATTCTCTAAAAGGGCGATGGTCTCCTCCTTGGAGACCAGCGTATCGTCCGACCCTGAGGACGACGTGCTGTCCGAGGACAGCCTTTGTTTTCTAATTTTTTCTTTTTGTATTTCTTCCATTTTTATTCCCACGAGTGAGCCGGAAAGATGGTCCATCCTGGCAGAGCCGGCATACCAGGATAAGGCACTTATACAACCGACCTTGCCCGGGCATCGGAGGGGACCGTTAACGATCAGCACTTTTTACCACCTGCTGATCACGCAGCACATCAGCACGGGTGCCTCAACACTTTATGCTTGGGTGGGATTTTTGTAAGGGGGGTTTACTCCCCCCGCACCTAGCTTGGTCTGGCAACTCACAGTTGGCCTGTTCGACATGGGAGACCCTACCGGGATGGGGCGTGCAAATGCGTACTCATATATGCAAACTCCATCCCGTCGACGTAGCCCAGCTGCTCATTGTCGCACACAAGCCTCTCCACCGCGACAAGGTGTAGGTGCAAGGAGAGGATAAACATCTGTAGTATAGTAAATTTTTAACTATTTGATGTCAAAAATTAACCCTGCTCGAGAGCATGGTTAACGATAGTAACGATAGTAAGCCCTTAAGTGGTAATGACATTGACAATAAAAAATCGTTTGTCATTTAATTTTTTGTTGTGAATTGTGAAAATTTCAATTTAATTTATTTGAAATTAATTAATTTTGTTTTAAACTTCATTTTTAAAAAATAATTAATTTTTGACAAACAAAAAATATAATAATTATAATATATAAAAATTTTTTAAACTTGACTTGACAGCTGAATGATAATTTATTGCTACTACTATGGTAAAAATCGCGTTCAAAAACCACTTGAAGTTAACATAACTATGGCTGTAGTATAACATAACTTTGCTTAAACTATACTACACCATGACTATGGTTAAAGTAATGTTCATGAACGCACCCCAAATAAGTGATGGTACAACTCAAAACCATATAAAATTTAGTAAACCAGTCATGCAACTCACAAACTAATTCTTCTATATAAATATTCTTATTTTTCTCTCATATTTACATCCCTCCTGAATTATAAACTTTCGCTCTTTTTCGATATTGTTTCGAAAAACTTTTTCGATCTTTATTTTTGGCAAAAATACAAACATTTAAATAAAAAAAATGAAATAGTTCATCTAGTAGGACTGTATTATCTTTGGTACAAATCTTTATGTGTACGCTTTCTAGCGTACAAATCTTTAGCTAACTTAGTGGAAAGTGAACTTTTCTCATCTAATCTTCTTCTTTTTTAAGATCATTATAGTTGACACGTTGACATTAAGATTGATTAAGATTTGACAGCAACTTAAGCAATCTTTAGGTGATTTAACGAAATTTCGAAAGATTGGTAAAGACCATTATAGTTAGAGCTACTGTATTGCAGTATCCCTATATATTAGATTATAACTTTTAACTCAGGTCAAAATTAGTATAAAAGGAGCATATTTTTGTATTAAAATTCATTCTTTTCTGAGCAAGAGAATGATCAACAAATAACTTCAAATTGTAAATTTTATCATTAGAAAAATAAAATTATATACATATTCAAAGTCTATTTGTTACATAATAAAATTGTTTTATTACAACAAAAAAACTGTCAACTCAAGTGTTTACTATAAAATCGCAGTCATAATAAGCATAGATAAAATTTTTCAATTCCATTTCAATTCCAAAAAAAAAACTGCACAAAAAAATAAACATATAAAAATATAAAAAATAAAAATAAAAATTCATTCGTTACTATCCTTTTCTTAGCATTTATTTTACAATTTTAACAATGTACGAATATAAATTATCATACATTTTATTTTAACGCGAAATTTTTTTTTTTTTTTCATTTTGACCATAATAACATTGTCAAAGGAATTCATTTTTTGTCGTTAAATTAATTAAAATGAAAAAACAAAATTGAAAAATAAAAATGAAAATTTATATTCGCAGTGGTTAAAAAACTATATAAATTGAATCCAATTACGAGTATGTCAGTTATACCATGTTATACGAAAATATACATAATAACAATTTAATTACATTTCTATATCAACACGAGCAATAATTATTATTACTTTTTCAACATTGTATAAATATGTATAATTGTTGAATTGTTATTGTAGGCAATTTAACATTGTCCAAATACTTATTTGACTCACTGTTCGTACTGTTCATATTCGGTTAATTCATTTATTAGAAACAATATGATAATTTCGAGAAAATTCCGATCTATTATAATATAAGTATTCCGATCTATATACAATGCATCATATGTACCTACCTGCTAAAAATTATGATCCGTTGTAATTGTTAATTATGTATGTAAAATAATAACTTTGTAATATTCTTGTTAAAAGTATGAAAAAAAAACGAGTCGAAATTTAGTCGTCGCACAAGTAACAAGTTGTTTTATTTTAAAGTGAATTCTTCGTTTTTTCTGTGTATTAATTTTTCGGGCCCTATAAATTTTCAGAAGTGGTGTATCTCATGACCGTACATAAAGAGAAAAATAGATAATTTTAAATAATAAAAATAGTGGTGTTTTTTAAAATAAAATTCTTGAAACTAGTAATATAAATTTTTATTTTTCGCGTATTTGAGTGTTAGTTGAATTTTGGGTAAATGTTTACTTTATGGTACGCACACTAGGGTTGGGTAACTAATGATGGGGAATGGTAGGGGCATATCCCCTGACCTAACTTCGGGGGTCAAACCTTGGGGGACGGACAGTGGCGGCGCAGGGCGGGGGGTTAAAAATCGAAAATTTATCATTTTGTCATATGCGTTTATGGTTGTTGTGTAGGCTAGGGGGGTCGGAGCGGGTGGGTAATGAATGGAGGTGATAGAGGAAGGTCCAATGAATATACTTAGGGGGTCAAACCTTGGGGGACGGACAGTGGCGGCGCAGGGCGGGGGGTTAAAAATCGAAAATTTATCATTTTGTCATATGCGTTTATGGTTGTTGTGTAGGCTAGGGAGGTCGGAGCGGGTGGGTAATGAATGGAGGTGATAGAGGAAGGTCCAATAAATATACTTAAGGGGTCAAATCTTGGTGGACGGACAGTGGCGGCGCAGGGCGGGGGGTTAAAAATCGAAAATTTATCAATTTGTCATATGCGTTTATTGTTAAAATGTGGGCTAGGGGAGTCGGAGGGGGTTGGTAATGAATGGGAGTGACAGAGGAAGATTCAATGACTTCACTTTGGGAGCTGAACTTTCTAAACGGAAGTATGTTGCATTTTCTATACAGATATACACACATTGTCAGATTTGCCTTCTATACAGATATACACTCATTGCCAGATTTGAATTTGTAGAAGGCAAATGTGTATAAGGCAAATCTGACAATGTGTGTATGTTGCATTTTCTATACAGATACACACACTTTCAGATTTGCCTTCTACAAATGTGTGTGTGCGTGTGTGTGTGTGCATGAGTGTGGATATGCATTTGTAGAAGGCAAATCTAACAGTGTGTGTATATCTGTATAGAAAATGCAACATACACACATTGTCAGATTTGCCTTATACACATTTGCCTTCTACAAATTCAAATCTGGCAATGAGTGTATATCTGCATATCTATATATATATATTTTCGATTTTTAACCCCCCTCCCTGCGCCGCCACTGTCCGTCCCCCAACGTTTGACCTCTGAAGTGCAGTCAGGGGACCTTCCTCTATCACCTCCATTCATTACCCACTAGCTCCGACCCCCCTAGCCTACACAACAACCATAAACGCATATGACAAAATGATAAATTTTCGATTTTTAACCCCCCGTCTTGCGACGCCACTGTCCGTCCCCCAAGGTTTAACCCCCGAATTGTGGTCAGGGGACATGCCCCTACCATTCCCCATCATTAGTTACCCCACCCTAGTGTGCGTACCATAAAGTAAACATTTACCGAATTTTGTCTTCAATTTATCTGCGTAACACATTTATTTACTGTTCATGAAATGGCGGACAGGTGGGTTACTTTTATCAATGGTGCAACATTAAATACCCTTAGGGAGAAATTAAGGGAATTAAATTTTCCGACAAGTGGTAACAAAGCAGTAGTGAAACAACGGTTGCAGGAGGCTGTACAGGGATACAGCGGAGAGGAGCTAAATAACCTCGTGCCGGATGACTTTGATGAAGGTCATCCAAACGCCGGTATTAATGATGATGATGCTGATGAAGATCATGCACATGCCGGTATTGATAGCAACTCAGTAAGTGAAGAATCATTGGAAAACGAAGATGATATAGATGTTGAAATTCAACGGTTGAGAACTATAGTAAGAAAAAAAAAGGAAATTGCTAAACTCAAACAAGAACTACGCGAATTAGACGTGGCGGACAGCAGTACTAAAAAGGTTACTTCAAGGTCATTATACCAGTTTAAAGATATTGAAGACTCCATACCCTTGTTCAGTGGCGACGACAATTACCCGGTACAACGGTGGATAGAACAATTTGAAGAATTTGCAGACGTACTGAATTATGATGAAAAAACAAAGTTCGTATATGGAAAGAGATTTTTAACTGGCACAGCTAAACTATTTATTCGAACTACTGTGATCAAATCTTGGGCAGATCTTAAATCGTCTCTTTTACTAGAATTTTCTAAAAATGTTACAAAAGCGATTAGGAATGTTACAATAAATTGCGAAATAGGAAAAAACGTCGTGAAGAAAACCTGCAACAATATGTTTTAAAAATGAAAGAAATTGCATCTATCGGTTCTATTGATGAACAAGATTTGATCCATCATATTATTAACGGAATACCAGATAGTGATAGTAACAAAGTGATCTTATATCATGCTAATAACTTAAATGACTTAAAAGAAGCTTTACGTAAATACGATAAAATGAAATTTAATCAGCGTGAAAAATTTTTAAACAAAAGTGAACCTGAAAAGAATAAATTCATCAAATCAATTAAATGTTTTAAGTGTAACGAAACCGGTCACACAATAAAAAACTGTAAACAACAAAAACAACACAAAGAAAAACAGCTCATATACTTCAAATGTTCAAAACCAGGTCATTTTTCATTTAATTGTCCGGGGAAATCATCACTAATGACCTTGAATTCCTGTAGTGATAATATGAAGACGAAAGTGAATACAGAAACAGTTGATAATGTTGACGACGGGGTTGGTACTTTACAGATACACAATTTACAAGTAGATGGAAACAATTTTGAACACGAAATCAAATACACATTTTTCAATGAAAAAACAGAGTTCGGAGCATCACTTATCACACTAATCGATACAGGGAGCCCCATCAGCTTTATACAGCAGAAATATGTACCTGCTTGCATGGTCATAGAAGATAATTTAGATAAGTATAATCATTATTTTGGTATTAATAAAAGTCCTTTAGTTGTACTTGGTAAGGTTAATTGTAACGTAAATTTTGAAAATGAATTGAAAAATATGCAAATTTTTATTGTTAAAGATAATACAATGTTCTACCCTGTAATTTTAGGTAGGAATTTCATTGAGTTGAACAAACTGATACTGCGGAAAGAAAAAAATGATGATAAAAAAATGAATACATATGGAATAAAAGAAAAAGAAGCATTGCAGCCGATAGTACCAGCTTTAGATGAAAGTAAAGATTATCATAGACCTACGGACGATGATTTCATAAGACAAGTCTTGAATATCGATGTAAGTAATAATAATAATTATAACTTAGAAATGAATTTGAAAATCAATGATAAAATACCCGTACACGCAAGTAATAATTTAATCGATCAACGTGATGCTATAAATGATTATCAATATCATAATAATCATAATCATAACAATCATCATTCAACAATTGTTAACGTTGAAAATGATAAAAATTTGACTAGAGATTTAAATGATTTCAATTTTGATGGAACTAAAGAGGCTAATCGACAACAGCAGCAAGAGCAACAACAACAGTCTATGATGCAAGAACTTCAAAGTCATTTAGAGAGATTAACACGTGAAAAAATGGCTCTTGAAGCTAAAATTGTTGAACTTTCATGTTATCAGACTGAAATTGTTCAATTACGTAACGAGCTAACCAGATTACAGAATATCCAGGAAAAGAGTAACAATGAAATACAAAAATTAACCCATGAAAATGATGGTACTCCTTGTGTTACACCAGATTGGGATAAGTATTTAGCAAAAATTGAATTTTCTCTAAACAATACTTTGAATCGTAGCACTGGTTTCACACCCAGTATGTTACTGTTTGGCCGAAACCAGAAGGGGCAATTTTGCGATGCGCTTAAAGAGTATCTCGAACAAAATCTAAACCAAAAACAGTCTGATTTGAATGCTATTAGAAAACAAGCTGGTGACAACATTAAGAACGCGCAGAATTACAACGAAAAGTATTATAATAAAATTCACAAGCAGCCAAGGGTATATGAAAAAAATGATTACGTGATGATCAAAAATTTTGTTAATTTTCCGGGGGTAAATAAAAAATTGTTGGCGCGTTACAAAGGTCCTTATGAAATCGTAGAAGTCCTCCCTAATGATCGGTATGTTATTAAAGATATTGAAGGGATGCAGGTATCGCGTATTCCTTATAAAGGAGTATGTGCCTCAAGTAATATGAGACCTTATATAGTAGTTGGTTGCGATGCAAAGTATGGATAGAAAAAAATAACGAAAGTTTGTTCAATTCAGTGTAATACCAATTTTATTATTTGAGTTGTTCGATACTTAGAAAAATAAAAAATAAAACGCATAATATATGTATGTATATAATAAAATATGATAAATATAGGTGATAAAAATAATTGTAAAGAACAATAAAGAAACAGGCAATTTGTATATTTGATGTAATTAATGTAATTTTATATTTAATATGACTATTGATTTATCTGTAAAAAATTACAAAAAAAAAAAAAAAATTCTTATTTGACGTAATCAAATTAATACAAATATAAAAATAAAGTACAAGTATAGAAATAAATCATAATATGTATAATGTATATAACTACTGCATTGAGTAAAATAGATATGTATTATTAATAAATAATATATCATATAGCATATTTTTGTAATATCAGGTACATACATATGATTTGTGGTATGGTCGCGTGAAAAAAAAAAATCTTGATTGTAATCGGGACGATTAACTTGTCAGGTTGGCCGATTTGTAGGCAATTTAACATTGTCCAAACACTTATTTGATTCACTGTTCGTACTGTTCATATTCGGTTAATTCATTTATTAGAAACAATATGATAATTTCGAGAAAATTCCGATCTATTGTAATATAAGTATTCCGATCTATATACAATGCATCATATGTACCTACCTGCTAAAAATTATGATCCGTTGTAATTGTTAATTATGTATGTAAAATAATAACTTTGTAATATTCTTGTTAAAAGTATGAAAAAAAAACGAGTCGAAATTTAGTCGTCGCACAAGTAACAAGTTGTTTTATTTTAAAGTGAATTCTTCGTTTTTTCTGTGTATTAATTTTTCGGGCCCTATATTATCGACATAGCTAGGAAATAAAGGTCAATAAACAGTTATACATACTTTTTATGATTTATTTCCGTGTATCTGATTAACTTTGCAATTTAAAAGTTTTAAAATTTTCAATTTTTTTTTTCAAAAGAGCATGAATCGTTTCAGTTATATGTGTGTACCATTTACCCCACAATCAAATATTATAAATTTTCGAAACAAACCAAAAACACTTGAAAAACAAAAATAGAAACAGATGGAAACAAAAAAGAAAAAAGAACTAATGGTAATGCTATAGGCACATATAATTGGTAACCAACTCGCGAGTTGGTTAACTGAGATAACCACTATAAACAGTGTTGCCCCCCTTAACACTGAGAATTGTAGTAGATCGGTTATTAAAAAAGTAGTAAAAAGTAGTAAATAGTAGTAGATTTGGAAAAATTAATCAAAGCAGAAGTAAGGTCAGAATCAGATCAGATGATAGTCCTTTTATACAATAAATAAGAAATATCCTTTGCAATTGTTTTGCTTTTGTATAATTTATCTTAAATTTAATTTAAAATATTTTAAATAAAAAACTACATACATTTTAATAATCGTCAATATAAATAAAAAACAGAAAATATTTATTTAAGAATTATAAATTCATATCTAAGTAACCAAAATAAAAATAAAAATATGTTTTAATAACTCTTAACTCTAAAATAATAATAATAATAATAATAATAAATGTATTTAAATTTAATTATTTTTCATAATGATTTGCATTATGGTAAAAGAATTTTTTGGCATAGTTAATTAAAGCCCTATAGATGGAACATAAACTTTTTCATTATTTTTTAATAATTCTTTCGAAAACATGATTGATTCTACGGTAGAAATATCTAATTTATTTCTTATATTATCTTTTATTAAGCTTAAGTTTGAAAAATAGCGTTCAGCAACTGCGCTGCTATGTGGAAGTGTACATAAAGTAATCATATACTCACTAATGTTTTTGAAAGCAAGTGTTCCTGATAGGTTTGTTACTCCTCTCAAATTCAACCAAAATCTTACAATGTCATCATCTTTGTATTTAATCAATAATTCATTAGAACCGATCAAGGCTCTCCATTCATCATTTAGTTTATTCTTATTTATTTCTAAATAAAATGGAAATTCTTTAAGCATATTAGCGATTGAAGAAACATTCCCTTTTGAAATTTCCATGGGATCTAAATATTTAAGATAACTGGTCTTTGTTTCCTTGAAGTTAAATCTTTTATTAATTTCAAGACAAAGTTTAGTATAAAATTCACATAGCATTTCTCTGACTTTCATTATTATTTGGTCCTCAATATTTTCATTTAAGCAAACTTCTTCAAATTTAAATCCAAAGTACATACTTAAATATGGTAAATGGTAAGATTTATTTTTGAAATCAAAGTCCAATGATATATTATCCGATTTACAAAAATTTTTGAAAATTTCTAATAAAAATGATTGTAAACATTTATGAATTAAATGAACTTTGGTATTTTCACTTTGAAACATTTTGTTAATGGCTTCTAGTTTATCTAGTATGTAAGATAAAAATACAAGGTACAGTTTATTTTCTTTACTTTTTAAAAACTCTAATATTTCATTCGCGTTTGTACTTTTTTCTTCAAAAGCAGCGAGGGTAAAATAGTGAAGAAGTGGCTGATATTGTTCAAGAACACGATTTATTGAATTTCCAAGCGATAGCCATCTAGTTGAACAATGTCTTAAAATTTTATGTTCTTGAACATTAAATGATTTTTGAAAATCACTAAAATCACTCTGTCGTTTGGAACTGTGGGAGAAATATTTATGAATATTTCTAATAGAAGTTTCAATAACAGGTATAATTTTTAAAGTGGAAGACACACATAAGTGATGTAAATGACATGTACAACCTACAGAATATATATCTTTGTTAATGTCACGTAATTTTGATTCTACTCCGTTATTAATGCCTCGCATAACTGACGCATTATCAGATGCAAAACCGATAAAATTTTCAAAAGGTATCGCATTTTCTTTAAGTTGTAGTATTATTATATCAACTATTTCATTTGCATTAAATTTCTCCAATTTTACCATGCCAAAAAATCTGTCCATAATCTTTTGATTTTCTATACAAAAATAACGTACTACTAAGACTAAACATTTTTCAGTAGATACATCTGTTGTTTCATCAATTATTAGTGAAAATTTGCTTTTCTGTAATATTCTACAAATTTCTTGTTTAGAAAATGGTCCAATTACTGTTTTTACGAGAGATGTTGTTTTTGTCCTACCACATTTAATTTCTTTTGCTACATTTGAATTTACACAAATGGATTTGATCAAATCTGGCAGGGAATCCATTTGACTAAATGGTAAGTTGTATTTTAAACAATACATTACACACATTAATTCACTACGTACTTTATCTTCTTTTTCCTTATCGTTTTTTGATAAATGTAATTCGATAGGCTTTACCTTATTTTTGATTTCCATCTTTTTTATGTGAACATAACACATTTCATGTCGCTGAAGATGTTTTTTATTATTGGACAATGATTTTTGGCATATATAACAAAAAGAACATCCATCAATGCACCTTAGCCACGGAAAACTTTCTTGCCAAATTTTTCTATAGTTTTGTTGGTACTTCTTCTTTTCCTTCATTTGAAAGTTATTTCTAAAATATTTCAATCTTTTTGTTTTTCATAAGATAAAATAAATATATTTCTACTTACTTTTCGTCTTCGTCTTCATTTTCTTGTACCAAGCATTCCATTTCCGTATTAGTTGTAGTTGTAACAGTAGTAGAAGTAGTGGTAGTTGCAGCAGTTCTGTTGAATATGCAATTACCATGCATGATAATCATAATATTATTAAAAATAAAAAAGAAAAATAAATGTATCAGATAAGAAAATGCTCGATGATAATTTCCTTTGTCACTAAAATAATGAAAGCACTGCCAAGATTGTTTTCGTTTCTTGATCTGATTAAATTCAAATAAAGTAAATAAAATTCTTACCTTTTTGGAGATGGATTTGGAAACACAACTTTAAAATATCTTTTCATTTTAGATATTTGAAATTGCACTATAACTATAACTATTATAACAACCAATAACAATAACACGCTAATCGCTAACCACGTTTAGTAATTTTAGAATAAAAAATGAAAATTATTTTATTCACTCAATTTGACAATTGACAAATGGCAAAAGCAATTGATAAATAAGAGTCAAAAAATCACAACTACATCAACGTAGTCTAGTTCTAGTACCACAAAAACTATATCCACCCAAAATATTCTTAATGAAAATTTTATTATAATCTAATTCTATCTCATTCTTTCTTGAAAGAAAGAAATTGCTGAATGCCTTGCTGAAATCTAAAGGCTAATGTACAAAACTGCAACAAAACTGCAATAATTTTTTTCAACAATTTATAGCATCAAAAAGGTAGTAGATTCTGTTAAAAAAATGAAAGTGCGGAGTAGGTAGTAAACTTGATCAAAGTGTAGCAGATTTACTACAATTGTAGTAGGGGGGCAACGCTGCACGTTGCTTACTGAGTGTTGCTTGTATTGGTGTACGTGATCGAACGTGACTTAAATATTTCCTTTAATATTGGTTTAAAAAAAAACACAATTTATTTTAAAGTTAATATATTTTATTTTATATTGAGCTTAATGTATCGAGAGTACAATTATAACTAACTACTGATTATTGATTATCGTCTATATATAATGTAATTATTATCTATTAGAAATTATTATCTTGTTATTCAAAAACAATCTTTATCTTATTATTCTAAAATATCAAAGACAAATATTATTCTGAAATATTAAAAACATCTTTATCTTAACAATACATTAGTTTATTTGATTCCGAGGTTCATATTAGAAAAACATCGGTTTTTTAGATAAAGAAGATGATACATTCAAATTTACAGCATCTTCTTTATTATCATATATAACTCGTGTGTATTGTTTGATGTTGTCTATAGATGTTGGGTTGGGTGATACATTGATACATTGATACATTGATACATTGATACATTGATACATTGATACATTGATACATTGATACATTGATACATTGATGATGATGATGATGATGATGATGATGATGATGATGATGATGATGATTAGGAAGATATTGGTGGCGTAGTATTGTTCGTGAATGTGAAGAAAGTGAATGTTATAAAACTGATGATGATGATGACGACGATGGCACTTTACTTATAAATAAACACATCCGTTAAAATAAAGAAACGTCCTGGTGGACAAAGAAAAATAATTGATGATGATATAATAAAGTCATTAAAAGGTAATATACAAATTACATACTTTTAGGAGTTAAATTAATTTAGATAAGAGATGTGATCAGCTGATCTCTTAACTTCAGTGGTGAATTTTTTAATGAATTTTGACATTCTACTTTTGAACGTTTCTAACCGAAAAAGTCTTTTTCAACGGACAAAAATCTCTAAACTTTAGAGGTCATCGATGAGGTCCACTTATATCTCTTATTTATTTTATTTATATTGTTGATATTCAAATATTGTATTCGTGTCGTGCATATTGTAAGTAATTTGATAATAATAATAATAGAATTGTATTAATAATAATAATATGTAAGGTTAATCTTAATGTATTAACTAGTAATGTAAGAAAAAAAGAAGAAGAAGAAAAATAAATGAAGAATGTCAAAGAAAAAAAAAGAAAAGAGAAGAATGCTGTGTGCATTCAAAAAGAAGAGGTGATATAGCTAAGCTGTGTGTGCTGCTAAAGATAGTAGAAAGATTATAAGAAAGTAAACTGTGTGTAAAGATAGATAAAAATATGTAGACAGTAGAAAGATTATAAGAAAATAAGCTGTGTGCAAAGATATATAAAAATATGTAAATTTTAAAAAAACCATTGTGTATTTAATTAAGAATAATTAAAAATATAATAAAGATAATTGGATCGTGTAAGAAAACCAATTCCGGTGTTTCATTTAATTAATTTTCACATATAATTAAAATTTTCCTTATAAATATCAGGTGTGGGGTTTGCTGACCTGGTTGATTTTATTCATTAGAAGTGGTGTATTTTAAATGTAAAATGGATAAGGGAAAATATACTGTGAAACAATTGAGAGCCAAATTAAAATCAGTGAATTTATCTCAAATTGGAGATAAAGCAACATTATTACGACGATATATAAATTTTACTGAAAAAAACCAAAATGGTGGCAACTCAACAATGCATGATGATGAAATTCAATTTCACCAGTGCCAAGATCTTTCGAGTGATAGTGAATCGAACGAAGCAGCCATTCAATCAGTTGGTACCACAAAAGAAAAAACTGATAAAAGAGAAATGGAACTTGCAATGAAGAAAATTGAACTATTAGAAAAAGAAGTAAGCTTGCTAAACAGAGAAAAGAATATCTTAGAGAAAGAAAAAACCAAAGGAAAAGATAAAGAAGAAAGTGACGTCATTGTTCTAAAAAGTGGTGTTCTTGATTTATTGAACAAATTGGATGCTGAAAAAAATAATTTTCAAGTTTGGAAAGAACAAATTAAAAATATTCAAAAATTATATAACATTTCTGATAAAGAAATGCAAATAATTGTTGTTAGCAAATTAAGTGGGAAAGTATTGCAATGGTTTCATTCAAAGGCAGAACACATTGAAATGAATTTTACAAAATTATTGTCAGAAATTGAGTTAATTTTCGATACGAGACCGAATAAAGTAAAATTAAGAAAACAGTTTGAAAAAATAATTTGGAGTTATTCTGAATCATTTAGTGAATATTTCCATGAAAAAATATGTTTAGCAAACAATTTACAATTAAATGAAGACGAAATCATAGAATCTCTAATTGATGGTATTGGCGATAAAATATTAGAAAACCAAGCAAGAATCCAAAATTTTAAAAAAACCAAAGACATGTTAAAATCATTTTCATCGGTAACGAAGCAAAATTTCAAAAAACCACAATTACCTGAAAATACTTCAAATCAACGAACGAATGTTTTAAAATCTACAAAAAAATGTTACAATTGCGGTGCTACAGGTCACATATCAACAAATTGTAGAAAACCAAAGGTACAACAAGGTGAATGCTTCAAATGTGGATCATCAGAACATCTTATTAGAAACTGTCCAACGAAGCAAAGCAACCCAACGACATCATTTTCAGGTGTAGCTATGATTACTGAGGTAAAAGTGGATAAGAATTTTATGACGTCATGCGGTATTTTCATTAAAAATATTGAAGGTAACTTAACAGAAATTGAACTAAACGCTCTTTTGGATACTGGTAGTGCTGTATCTATGATTAAAGAAAAGTTTGTTAGTGGTTTTGAAAAAAATAGAGATAGCAGCTTTCTACCATATGTAGGAATAAATAATTCTAAGCTTGTAACTTTAGGTAATTTTGAAACGTGGATTAATTTGTTTAACGATATCAAAAGAATCAAATTTCTAGTTGTTGATAATCAAACCATGGAATTTGATGTTATCATTGGTAGAGATTTTTGAAATAAAAATGGCATAATCTTGAAATTTGAAGAAAATAATAATAATAATATAGAAAATGAAGAAAATTTTATCTTTTCTATTCTCCTTATTCATCGCCTATTGTACTAATTAAGAAAAAGAATAAAGATGAATATCGTTTATGTATCGACTATAGGACCTTAAATAAACTTACCTTGAGAGATAACTATCCAATACCTCTGACAGAAGACTTGATTGACCGTCTTGAGGGAAAAAATTACTTTAGTTTAATTGACCTCAAAAGTGGATTTCACCACGTAAGTATGAATGAAGATTCGATCAAATACACAAGTTTTATAACTCCCCTTGGGCACTTTGAATATCGGAAAATGCCATTTGGTTTAAAGAACGCCCCATCTGTTTTTCAAAGATTCGTTGAACAAAGTTTCAAACCATTAATCGAACAAAACAACGTTACTATATACATTGATGATCTACTTATTTTTAGTAATACTTTAGATGAGCATGTTCAAATACTAGAGAAAGTCTTTGATATCATGTCAGACAATAAATTTGAAATTAATGTCTCGAAATCTAAATTTTTATTATCTGAAATTAATTATCTGGGATATACGATCAATAAGGATGGAGTAAAACCTAACGAAAATAATGTGAAAACCATAAATGAATACCCAGTACCAAAAAATCTAAGAGAGGTCCAGAGATTCTTGGGTATGTGCTCTTTTTTTCGAAAATTCATTAAATATTTTAGTTTCATAGCAAAACCACTGCAAGATCTAATAAAGAAGAATGTACCATTTAATTTTGGTTCAGAACAGTTGAAAACCTTTATTGAATTAAAGTCAAAACTTCTAGAAAGACCATTACTCGCAATATTTAATCCAAATCACGAAACACAACTCCATTGTGATGGTAGTAGTCAGGGTTATGGTGCAATGTTGATGCAAAGAAAAGAGGACAATAAAATGCATCCCATATTTTACTTCTCGAAACGTACTACTGAGCAAGAATCAAAGTATCACTCTTACGAATTAGAAACCCTCGCCATATTATATGCACTCCGACGTTTCAGAATTTATCTAATGGGTAGGAAATTTAAAATAGTGACAGATTGCAATGCATTGGCTCTAACTATGAAAAAACAAACAATTAACCCCCGTATAAGTAGATGGGCGCTTGAGATGCAAAGTTTTGATTTTGAGATAGAGCATAGAAGCGGAAACAAAATGCAACACGTTGACGCCCTTAGCAGATGTCATTCAGTTTTAGTATTAGAGGAGAGCTCTTTTGAACAAGCCTTGTCTATTTGTCAAAGCCAAGATCCCGAATTGGAGAGTTTACGACAATTATTAGAATCCAAAGACGATCCTTTCTTTGAATTAAGAAATGGATTAATATACCGAAAAATTGATAAAAATAAAATCAGATTTTATGTACCAAAGGTAATGGAATATCAAATTTTGAAGAGCTTTCATGATAGTTTGGGTCACCTAGGGAAAGAAAAAACTTTAGAATTGTTGAGAAAAACATATTGGTTCCCAAAAATGACAGAAAAAGTTTCAAATTATGTTGATAACTGCACTAAATGTATCTCATTTAATTCACATTCTGGGAGAGTAGAAGGTTTCTTGCACTCGATACCAAAGGGAAATAAACCGTTCGAGACGGTACATGTTTTACCTCCGCTAAGTTTAAAGATTATCTAAAAAACTGCAATATTCAACATATTCTAATAGCAAGTGGTTGTCCAAAAGCAAATGGACAGGTTGAACGTGTCAATAGAGTTATAGGTCCAATGATCTCTAAAATGGTAGATATCGAAAAGGGGATATATTGGGATAAAATACTACCTAAAGTCGAATTTGCAATTAATAATTCATGTTCGAAGAGCACGAGATTTACTCCATCAGAACTATTGTTTGGAATTTGTCAACGCGGAGAAGTTGTTGACAGGGTTAAAGAATATTTAGAGAGTTTCGTTTACGATGAAGAGGAAAAAAGTCTTTTAGAAAAGAGGTCGGAGGCTTTAGCAAATATCGAGAAATCTCAAAAATACAATGAAAAGAAGTTTAACGAAAAACGAAAGCCAGCTAAAATATATTCTGAAGGAGATTTGGTCATGATTACCAATGTAGATACATCAATAGGAACAAATAAGAAACTAATCCCAAAGTATAAAGGGCTTTATGTGGTACATAAACGAATAGGCAACGATCGGTATATAATAAAAGACGTGTAGACGGTTTTCAAGTAACGCAGAAACCATTCGAAGGTATTTTCGATGTTACGCGAATTAAGCCATGGATTTCTCATTCTCATTCACATTCTGATACAGTTTACATTAAAAAAAAAAAAAAAAAAAAAAAAAATTTATATAAATAAATAAATAGAAACCTTGTGTTTCATAAAATTAAAACTTGTAGTTAACGTAATAGAAATATAAAAAAAAAAAAAAAAAAAAAAAAAAACTTCTATCATTAAGAATTCGAGGACGAATTCGGTCAGATTGGCCGAGTTGTAAGGTTAATCTTAATGTAGTAACTAGTAATGTAAGAAAAAAAGAAGAAGAAGAAAAATAAATGAGGAATGTCAAAGAAAAAAAAAGAAAAGAGAAGAATGCTGTGTGCATTCAAAAAGAAGAGGTGATATAGCTAAGCTGTGTGTGCTGCTAAAGATAGTAGAAAGATTATAAGAAAATAAGCTGTGTGCAAAGATATATAAAAATATGTAAATTTTAAAAAAACCATTGTGTATTTAATTAAGAATAATTAAAAATATAATAAAGATAATTGGATCGTGTAAGAAAACCAATTCCGGTGTTTCATTTAATTAATTTTCACATATAATTAAAATTTTCCTTATAAATAATTATAATTTTAAATAATAATAATAATAATAATAATTAATAATAATAATAATAAAATAATAATAATAATAATCATAATAATAATAATAATAATAATAATAAAATAATAATAATAATAAAATAATACTAATAATAATAATAATAATAATAATAATAATAATAATAATAATAATAATAATAATAATAATAATAATAATAATAATAATAATAATAACAATAATAATAATAATATTAATAATAATAATAATAATAATAATAATAATAATAATTAATAATAATAATAATAAAATAATAATTATAAAATAATAATAATAATAATCATAATAATAATATAATAACAATAATCATAATGATAATAATAAAATAATAATGAAAATTGTAATAATTACTAATAACAAAGATGATAATACAGTGTAACTACATTATCTTTGTATATAACAAGTAGTAAATTGAATAAGGTGGGTTTAAAACCTATGGTGAATCTTATGTCATTTTATGAGGTGAATCTCTTATCCAGAATACCGATTCCTCTTAAAAAATATATTTCACCAAAACTTTAGAGAAATAAGAGGAATAAGAGATCTCTTATCCAGAATCGCACCGTTATATAAAAATATTTAGATAAAAGTGTTCGTAAATCATCGAAACAAGAAATGCAGATGAATGTGGATATTGAAGAACTTGAACCTCCTGTATTGAATTTGGAGTCAGAAAATGAGGAAAATAATAACAAGGAAAACATGAATGATGTCCTTAATACTCCAGACAATTCAGCTTTACGACATCGTAGACTTTCTGAGCTGACAATAATCAATATTGGTTGTAATGTTTCACCGGCTACTAAAAATTCACAACTTAATCTCTCAGATTTTGTTAAAAGATATACAACGCCAATTCGTCAATGCATGTATGACGTATGTAAAGAATCAAAAAATCAAGAAACTCCACCATCACAGAAATTACGAAAACTTGTTCTAACTCCTGATGAAAAAATCAATTCACCTAAGATGCCAGGTAAATAAAATATTCTTCGTTTTCATTATTCATTCAAAGGCTTAATTTTCAAATTTTGATTATAACATTGTACAACACCTGAAATTCAAACACGAAGACTCCAGTTCTATGATAAATATCATATACCGAGAAAAAACCGACGAAATAGCACTGTAAATATAAAAAAAGAATTAATAATTTTTATTAGCTTTTCACTTAAAAAAATTGATTGATCATGTTTCCAGCCTTTGAGTGAAGTAAAAAAAAAATTATGGAAAGATGCTCTCGGCGAACATTTTTGGGAACCAGAGGCTAGGTCACAGAATTTGGATAATGATTTTGATGTTTTTGCGGCAATTGGAGGAAATTCAATGCTTTTATTGGAAAAAGGTGCTAATCAAGAAGAAGGTACACAAAATGTAAATTTTGCTATACCTGGTAGTTCAACATCATCAACAGCAGTGGAATGTAATACCTGAACCTTCATTAGATGCAGCGTTTTTCATCTTTTCAAAAGTAGACCTTTTCAACAGGGTAACATCACTACCAGTATCAACCAAGGCTTTGAAATGATGGCCTTCTATTTTTATTTCAGCCAGTGGTACTTGTATCAGATTGACATTTGATGGTCTTTTATCGTTGTTATTCAAATGCTCTGGATTAGGACACGTTGCTCGGATGTGGCCGAATTCTCCACATGTAAAACAGCGCGAACCCTTACTACGATGCGAACATTGCGTAGAGAGGTGCGATATCGCACCACAGTTTGCGCATCTAGGTTTTTCGTATTTTTTTTTTACGTCTGGCGATGATTTCGATACAGGCTTCGAAAATGACTTCACTGACATATGTTCCTTCATTGCTTTATATGCTTCCAGCTTCTTTTTCAGGTCGCAGATTGTTGTAGCTTCGTAAAGCATACTTTTGTTCGAGGGACTATCTGGAATACCCTGCACGATGTACGAAACTAAAGATCCCTCATCAATTGAGCCTCTAGATGCAAGCTGCTTCATGGCGAAAACATATTCTAAATAGGATTTAGATGAGTTTTTCTTTCGCGCTTCAAAACTACGATGGATATTCAAAGAAGATGTAGCTGATGTAAACTCGGATTTCCAAATACATTTTAGTGATTCCCAATCACTACACTCATCACATCCCTCTACCGCTAGTCGAGCAGCCCCTTTCAATAGACGTCTAGCATAAAGGTATTTATGAACAGGACCCCAGTTGCATATAGTTGCGACCTGTTCAAATTCTTTCAGCCACGATGTAACGTCCACCCCGTTTTCACCGTTGAAGGTCACAAGTGATTCTTCAATATCTTTAAAACTAAAAGCATTAACTTCGGTAGACATTTATGTTTTTGTTCGCTTTTCTTTTTACCGTTTTCGTCACTGTTCATTGAATTTAAATGTTCAGTTTCTTCTTCTTTAGAAAGTTTCGAAACTAACGGATCTAATTTATTCAAAGTCACGATTTGATTTTCGTCCGATTTACTTGTACCCACACTATGATTTTTGCTAATATCAGAACCGGCGTTTACGAGTCGCTGCACTAAATCTTTTTTTGTTTGATAATATATGGGTAAACCCTTGTCCTTTAATATTTTTTGCAATTCCACAACTTTGAATTTTTTGAAATCTTCCATAAAAAGGAAATTTTAATTTTACGAAAAGTTTTTATATTTCATTTCTAAATTGCAGAGATAAAAACTAATGACACTAAAAAAAATTCAAATACACCCTGTGAAATATTTTTTCAGGTAAACGAAAATTTTTTCGATTTTTAAATATAAAGAACTTCATGTAAGTCAATACCATACATAAATAACAATGTCACTGTTGAATCGTCATTCAACATTTTAATAACCTGAAAAAGAAAGAAAAATAAAAGTTATTAGAGGTATTCACTCTCTCTAGTATTTGGCCTTGTATATTTATACTCGAAGTATTTTTACTACATTTTGCTAATATACTACGCCTTGTTATTTTCTCCCATATAAAATCAAGTAAGCCAATCATTGTAATAAAACAATAGGGTAAAGGCATGGTTTTTCTGTGTAGTATTTCGTAGTAAATATTTTGACAGTTGAACACACAGTAGTCATTTGGTAAATTTTGATAAAATTTATATTTAAAAATTTTAAAATTTTAATTGTCAAACTATATCAGCTGACTGGAAAATTTTGATACAACAAGAGTATTTACAAAGTATGTTCACTCCACACTGAATTTGATTATGTATTAATACACAATAGCTAAAATACTAGCCTGAGTGAATACCTCTATTAAAAATTAAAAACTACATAAATAATAATATTAATAAATAAGCAAATTAATAACACCAAAACCATAAACAAATACACAAAACAGAACAACACAAAAGTAAACAAACAACATAACCAAAAAAAACATATCACACAAAATTATGCACAATCACAAAATTATTTACAAACATAAAACAAATAAAACTATTCACACTGCACAATACAATTTAAATTTAAACACATATAAAATGTAATTAATTAATAACACATATCACAAACACTAATCACAAAAAATAATTAAAAATTAAAATTATTATCCTCAATTTAACTATCACAGTATATATATAAATATCACTGTGACATATTATAACAACACAACACAACACAATTTCTATCACGACACAACAATATGAAAAACAAAACGTCACTTACATATTACCATTTACCAGTTGTTCCAATTTAATGAATGATCATTGTCAAATAGAAGCTGAATTACCAGTACCAATAGAGTTATTCACAATCACCACAAATTGTCATTCGAATTACCGGGCACAATTTGAAAAAAAACGGTTTTATAAAAAAGACGAGTACATGAGATAAATAGTAAAACGTTTCAACAACGGGGAAAGAGAAAGTTCCAGAACCGCGAAATTTAGTATATAAAGGGTTGCGATTCGCAGAAAAATTTGTCTTTTGCAATTACCTGACTATATTGTCGTACTGAGACTGAACCAGGGAAACCAAAAGATCACCTCATCAGCCGGGACGTATTGAGTCCTAAAAAAATCTAGCGTATTGAGCTAGTAATTAGGGAAAAGTTAGGAATTTCTGTAAAAATACTTAGAATTTTTACAGAAAATAGGGAAACGTCGAATTAAATCATCGTCAAAAAATACTTAGAAAATTTCTTATATAGAAATTTTCTAACACTTAGAGCCGGAATTTATCATCGTAAAAACACTTAGAAAATTTTTCTTACAAAATTTTCTAATACTTCGAGCCGGATCATCGAAAATTGTTAAAAGCAGAAATTCATCATCGTTAAACTTAGAAAATTTCTTGGACTTAGAAATTTTCTAAAGAAACATCGCAGAAAAGTATCATCAAAAAAACTTGAATTATTTTGGAAATTAAAATTTCAACGAGACAGTGAGAAATATTTTCATCTCGACAGTCATCAATTTCCGACGGCAATCTTCAGTTCGCATAACGATTTTTTTGAAACTTTAAAAATTCAAACAATCATTGTTTAATTGGTTCGTCATCGTTATATTCAGCAGCAGTTCTTCAATCAACATAGTTTCTATAACGCCATCTATTCGTGTAGGTCGACCTATACCAACGAATAATTAGTTAATTAATATCATTAATATTTAATATTTAAGAATATATGCAAAATTTATAATTGAAGTTGATATATTTCATTTGCATAAATTCATAATTTTGTTTCGATTGTAACATATTTTCATTGCATAACTATTTCCGGGTCTAACTGAAATATTATCATATAATTGAAAATATTGGATTTTTTCATTGAATTAAATTTATTTGAAATCTAAATACATATTAATTTAAGGAATTCATAATTGTTTTGTAATTTAGCTTTAAGATACTGAATTGTAAGGCTTAAGTCAATATATATAAATAAAATTTGTAACGTAAATTGAAAAACATTGTGTTTTTATTTTATTAAAAAATTTGAACCGCACCTTTTCTAATTAATGTTAAATTGAAAAATATTTTTATATTATATTTTTTGGTGGATTTAACAGTCACTTATTTCATTCAATTTCAAAAACAATTTTTTTTTTAAATTGAATTTTCTATTTAAATTTTTCCCAATTTTAAAATAAAGAAAATTTGACCGTTTTCTGTTTTTTTTTTTTTTTTTAAAAAAAAACTCAAATCAATGTTCCGTTGGGTCTATGTGGGGAAATAAAACAAATAGAAACAGTTTTTTTTTTATTATTTTTATATTTTTGTGTTCTTCGCTTTTCATTTCTTTTCTTTTGTTTTTTCAACTTTGTACCGTATCACGTGAAAAAGAAATGTTCATGATGTTCACGTGTCGCATAAAAAAAATATGTATTTTTTTTTCACCTTTTTTTTTTTAAATAATATATAATATGTTATATGCACCAAAATTTATTTATCAATATATAAAAAAAAATATGTTAAAAGAGGAAAAAAAAATCGTTCTACTTAGCTTTTTATTTTCTTTTTAGTTTTCACGTGGCTTCGTCCCGTTGTTCCCTCAAATTATAATCCTATCCTTACATACAGATATCTTCCTTGCTGTCTTCCTTTTTCCTCATTATTTTTAAGCCTTGCGTATTTTCTTTTCCTTGCGTTGACTCCCTTTTGTACTGCCTCAAGCTTCACACTTCCTTTTTTTTTTTTTTTTACACTTTTAATTAACACTTTTAAATTCTTACTTCTATCCCACTTCTGACACCAAAATTTATGTGGGATTTTATATAAAAAAAATAGATCAAAATAATTATACTTTATTACAATTATAAAAAAAAAATATTAAAAAAAAATTATATTAACTGATTATAAATGTTATTAAATTACTATTAATAATTTACAAAAATGCAATTAATAAAAATAGGTCTTGACTGTTCTAATTACAAAAAGAGAGTGATTTTCATAATTTAAAATTATACCTGCTATGTTATATTGCCTATTTCTAAATTTAGAAAATACATAATTTATAACTGATATAAGACTCATATATTATACAATTTTTTTAAAACAAATTTAATAGAAAAAGAAAGAAAACAAAATCAATAAATCATTAATCGTTCCTACATGTATATGTTTCGATTGATTTTTGTATAATTTAAAATTTAAGAAACTCTTTTATATACAAAAAACTATTCCGAACATATGTATGTGTGTACTTTTTTCATGTATTTTTTTTCGATTACATATTCATATACAGACCTTTATGTATGTATATCATGATTATATTCTTAATTAAATGTTTATTTATCTTGAAAATCTTATTTTTATTAAGAAAAAAAACATTAATATTATTTTTAATGTATGGAGACCATTAATATTATTTGATCAAGCATTAAAGAAAGCCACTAAAACAGAATATGTACATATATGTAATTTAAAATTTTTCCAGGTTAAACTTATATACACAGCATATATATATACATATATGTATGTATTATATATATAGCTATATGTAACATTAACCCATTTTTAAAATTTTAAATTAAATTACAAAAATTTATTTTCAAATTTTATTTTCTGATCTATTATGTTATGTATACGAATATACAATGTATATTACATATTGTATCAGTAAATTATCCACTTTAAATAATATCCTTTTTTTTTCATATTGTTGTTATTATAAAACGTTTTACTTTAGGATATTTTTATAAAGTCATATTACAATATTTTTTATATTGTATACACATATTATATAATATTAAAGGATGAACATGAACATGTTTTAGTAAAAGGATTTAAAATTATAATATTACATAAATAATGTACTATATACGTACTATATATGCATATAAAATACATCATATCGTGTTAGAGGAAAAAAATAAATTTTGATATTATCTTAAAATTTTATATAAAGAGTTACCTTTTTAACAAATACATACATATGTGTATGTGTACATATAAGATAACATTAAAGATGAAAATTAATGAAAAACCTAAAATTAAACATATTCATAATTAGTTATTATACATATCCCCTTATGCATAGACTAATCTATATATTATATAAAAATGAATCTGCGAAATGTATGTACTCTCATAACTCAAATGTACGCCGGCACCAAATTGGATAATTCTTTTTTTATTGTGTTCGTTATCGCCACGGCAAGATTTATATACAAAAAAAAAAAAAATCGACCAATTAAATAATAAAAATTAAATAAAATATTATATTATATTAAATAATAAAAGAAATTATAAATTGACATTTCACGGCGTTTGGCGTCAAAATTAAAAATTTTTTTAATCATAGCCTCCTTCGTAAAAATCGACAACGATTTAATGTAATGTTTAAATTAAATTTTGCCAATCGTTAGAAGTGTGTGGAATAAACCTTGAATTTCAATGTTTTTCGCAATGGCAGTTGTACGTTGCATGCTCAAGAGCCGGCAAACCATCGGCGCTATATGTTTTTTCTCTGAAAGGAAAAACAAAGAATATTGTACATTATAAGGCATTAAAATAAAATATAAGTATGAGATAGAATAATTTTAGGAATAGTATTTATTTACCATGAGAATTGTACAAAAAGAAGAACAAATAATAAATTAATTAATAATAAAAAATTAATATGATGAATATTATGCAGTCGTATTATTTTATTGTAACTTTATTTCAATATGTTTACTTTTTTTTAATTTTTTCATAAAACAAAGTCTTTTAGGAATTCAGAAAATATGGGGGAAAGAAGTTCGCCGGGTCAGCTAGTATCTGTATAAAAATTAAATATTTTTATTGGATGAAGAAAAAATAACATTTCAGATATTTTTATATACTCGTACTATTATGATTACCTTATAGACATATTTATATTAAAATCAATTTTCAAATTTTTTATAAAATTTCCTTTGCTAAAAAAAATATACTTTAGTAAAAAAAATTTATTAAAATTATTTGAAAAAAACAATATAACTACTATATACAACTATATTTTTATAATGCACATAAAGCCTTACATACACAATTAATATAGTTAATTTAATATTATCTTTAAAGAAAACCATATTACACACAAATGTTTACAGATAATTTCATTCTGCTTATATTTAATTTTTATTTAAATTGAAAGGATAATGAAAATAAAAAATGAATGAAGTACATACACATTATAGAATGTATATGCATTATTTATAATTATTATCGTATTCATGTACAGAAAAATTATAATGTCTCGTTTTATGATGATTTAAATATCAGTCAAGATAATCGTCTATAGCATTGGACTCTATATTATTCATAAAAGAGACTATCGAACATGGTATACAATATGAATGTATGAATTATTATAACATAATGTCTGATATGGGTATATGTGTAACAAACAGCCACAATTTATTCATTTATCTAGTGGCTTTTCCAGATAATCAATATTCGAAAGGAAATCGAAATATGAAATATTCAAGTATACTTATACACAAATATACTCGTATGTAGGTACGTCTACATGCATACATATACTTGATGATGATGATGATACGTATAGATAAACCATCATTCAAACTCAACGACTAAGTATTCAATGTGTATTATATACATACATACATTTTCTGTAAGTAGGACATAAGACTAAGTAATCAACCATTGTCGTTTGCCCAAAATTTTCCAAATTCACTATACATTGGGAGATGATAGGAGTTGTAAATACATAAATATAAAATGAAATAGATTTATAGCTAAAATTTATTATGTTCTCTTTTATATTTTTCAAAAAAAAAGATATATTTATATATTTTTCTTTCTGTTTTTTTTGTAATTTTCATTTTTCCGCTGAACTATCATTTATATGAATATATTTTGTTTATTCAGATATTTTACAATATTTTATATTCTTTTTGATTGTTCTCTGTTTTTGTATATATATTTCTTTATGTGAATTTATCATTAAAAATTGAAAAGGATAATTATGTAATACGATTATACATTTTATAAAGATATATGAGTATAGATATATAGATATATGTATGTATACGAATACGAGTACATTTTGAATGAATTTTTTACATAAAAAAATTATGACTTATATCACAGATAAATATCAATATGATGAGTCATTAATTTTATATTATACAAAATTATAATCAAAATTTTCCCTTTTTAAATAAAAACAGATATGTACTTAATAATATAATTCTATCTTCTATATATAAATTGTTATATAAAATTGTAGAGAAACTTTGTTGTAAAATTTACAGAATTAAAAATCTTTAAATTATTAAAAAATGTTTTTCAGTTAGGTATATAAAATGTATACGGGGTGTTTCAGACCAATGTTAAAAAAAATTTAACAGTAGATAGATCTCGCCGAGATAAACAAAAAATCGTTGTACAGGGAGGGGGGTAATCTCAACCGTATAGCCGCTAGAGGGCGTCAAAGATATTATTCTCTTTTTTTTACTAAACACCCTGTATTTTCGTTATTTCACATTCCAGCTTAAAAAGTGTACCACCGTGCGGCGATAGAAGACTCCTTGCCGTTTCATTTGACATATAACTCACTTCTGTTGTCCATCGTCTTCAAGAGTTATGGACAATCAAATTCAAAAACATACACTTTTTAACCTGATTTTTTGGAAAAAATCAGTTATTTCTGGAAAAAACACCCGTCTAATGTGAAATTTCTTTTCCATCAGTAGATAGCCTGAATTTTTCTGAAAAATTTTTGTCTGCAACTTACATTGTTATCTCTTTTCGTTCCAGAGATATATCAATTTATGTCAGTTAAGGTTTTAATAAATTTCTGGAAATTGAATGTAAAAATGAAAAATTTTCTGGGATTTTCAATAAACGTTGTTCTGAAACACCCTGTATAAATATGTAAATATACAAAGTCATTTATTCAATCTTTATACAATTTGTATAATTATTTGACTGTAAGCAAGAATATACATATTTATATCTGTAGGCATAATACGAGTAAGTATATTATTAGAAACTGGCAATTATAATTATATAAATAATACCAAAATTTAATTAATAATCCTTTTTAAAATTTAATAAAATTTATGATTTATGCTATTCTAACATTTTATGAAAATAATGATTGAGCATATCAATTAAATAAACCAAATATGTATACAATTTATGCATTATTAAGTAATATAAGATTTAACGTTGTAGTACTATAATAATTATTTTATTCCATATGAATTTGTATAAGAATATTAATTTGTTTTTGAATAAGGAAAATAATTATGTATAGGAGGTATTTAATTACTAAAAATAATGATAATAATATATTAAAATGTCTTATATGTATTAAAATAAAAATTATTTAATATCGATGATATTGATAAATGAATTGGAAAAATTATTCATTTTCATTTAAATAATTATACTTTTGCATTCTTTTTCTATATATCCATTGACCGAATTAAATATGTACGTACTTACATATGTATGTACTTTGTAATAAATATTTTTATACTTGTATAATAATGCATTTACTTAACATTGTACAATGTACATATACATACGTAAGAAAATTACTTGGCATGCAATTATTATATGCAGAAATGAGTTTTAAAATATGTATGTACATAAATGGTATTGTGTATTGTGTGTTTGGTAATTATTGAATGAATAATTAAATTGTCATTTTTGAAAAAATTTCAATTTGAAAATATCAAGAGGAAAAAATTCACAAAGAATTCATACACATTAATTCAATATTGTCGCATGCTATGATGATGATGATGACGATGATGATGATGAATCTATAATTATTTTCAATTATTTTCAATTGTATGGTATCATTATCTTTGCTATCATGTGGAGCTAGAATTCCTCATAAAATCGAATGTTGCACCATCAAGTACATATATATGTAATTACAACTATGGATACGTACCATAAATATGTACTCGTATATACATAAATCAATGCATTAAGTACTTTTATATTCGCCATGCTCTTGCTACTGATCTGACATGAATATAAAATGTAATTTATTGGTAAAAGATTTTTATATTTTTTTTTTATTTTTTGTATTACTACCATAAATATGCAGGACATTAAAATTCGTAATAAAAAGTGAAATCATTATCTGTACACTCAGTACTATGTACTATATTATATGTATATTATATATTATATACATACATATGTACCATACATACACGTGTAAGTAAGTAAGTATGTGTATTTATTGTTTCATTTATTTACTTTATTTTCAATTTTTCATTTACGTCTATTCATACACACATTTATAATCAATATTTACCTGCTATTAAAATGCTTATTGATCCTTTTTTTTTCCCATTTATTTTAAAATAAAAATTTATGGCACATCAAATTTGTATTATGATTTTTATTTTATTTTTTTTTTATTATTATTATTATTTAAATTATGAGCTGCTGTCCTGCACAGTAATCAATAGTAAATTTTAAATATACATAAAATACTCTATATTATGTTTTTATGTTAGGGTATCAGTGTTTTTGAATGTATTCACGTTTTTTTTTTTTTTTTCATTTTGAAGGAAATTATTTGTGTTTTTATGAACGTTTATCAATCATTTATAACAATCATTATCTTTTGAATAATTTAAATTTTTCTCATTTTTCATTTTAACATTATACATAAATAAAAGTTAAACATACTTAGCTTCTTAACTATAGATACCTCTTAATTTTCTGTACATATTGTACAGGATATTTTTCATTAAATAATATTCAATCGGAATGAAAACTAATTTCTTTCCTGCTAGTCATTAATTCATTAATATTTTTTAATTACTTTTTAATTAAAGACTTGGGGGGCTTGAATATCTCGATGGTTGGGTGTCGGTCTTGTAATTTTGAGATCACGGTTCGAACCCCAGCCAGCGCGCTACTCTTGCCCAAGTCAATCATTAATTTCCCATCAGCAATGTACACCAGTAACTGATTACTGATTGATAAACTGGGTGATATATATGACAAGAAATTACTGATCGGCGGTGCCATAATGGACTGAGTATCCGCGTGCTCTTAATATATAATATATACATTATATGTATACTCGTATATGTATATTTAAAAAAAAAAGAAAAAAAAAAAGGTGGAATTAGTATTCTACACATTCGAATTTTTCTTTTTCCTTACGTCGATTCGATTGCCCCTAAATAAAATTAATAATAATTATGAATTAAATGTCAGACGATTTTTTATTTAGCTATAATAGCTCTATATACTTTTTATAATCTTTTGAATATTTTAAATCAACATTTTATGAATAATTAAATGTTTTATAATCTCACAAAATAATCAGTCTCAACAATATTTTAATAATTAGGATAAATATTTATATATATATTTTTTTATTTAAAGGTAAATAAATTGTTAAGTACATAAAATTATATGCGATACTATACAAAGTATCAGTATAAAACATAAGAAAGATATAAATAAGAACAAAATTAATTTTAAAATTAGGTACCTAATTCATGTTTAGAATATTCTGCTAATAGATGAATATTATAACAGAAGATTGCTAATAAAATCTGTCACGTTTTTCTAAACTTAAAGTAATTTATCATTAATGTTCTAGTGTTCTATTAATAGGAAATTGAAAATCGAATTGATAGAAATATTAAAAGTTCTGACGTTGATTCGTTGGTTGAAAAAAAAAAAATCTTGTTGTAGTGTTCTAGATATAGTCTGTTTTTGTTTGTGTTTAAAACACTCGTGCATGTAAGTTTTTTATTTTTATTTTGAAAATTTTTTTTTTTAAAAAAAAAAGGTTTTCTTTTTTACGTAACATAAATTTCTTGACGTCTTACAAAATACTACATAGCATTGACGATCAATTTTATTTTTTATTTTTTTATTTTTATTCAGCACAAACTTCAAGCTTCAAGTGACCTTCTATTTTCAATAATATTATTATTTTATATACGAGTACACGAGTATAAATCTGAAGCACTCTACTAAAGTTTAAGTACAAGATATACGGGTATAAACAAAAATTATATACACACTGAACCCTTATATAAAATATCTCTATTAACTTAACATTTATGTTCAATCAAGTTCATGAAAGAAAAATATTCAAGTTCTTTGATTTTATTTTTATTTATTTTAGTTTATTTTTTTTTTTTTTAATTTTTTACTTTTTTTTCAAAATTTTTTATTTTTGACCTAAAACTTTGAAAACGTTTCGCAAATCAGTAATAATTTTGATTTTTATAACTTGAAATGTTCAAACTTTTTGCAAAACTGAAATTTTTCGAACAAAATTGAAACGTGTCGAAAAAAATAATTGTTAGATTTAGGTAGATGTTTTTGAGGTGTAAATGAAAAAATAAAAAACAAAAAAAAATATAAAAAAAATATAAAAACTTTTGAAAATACTTTTTGATGAAAATCATTAAAAATTTGTTGCCATTTCAAAAAAAAAAAATTGACGCATATTAGAAGTTAAAATTATGAAGAAATATGAACGTTAAAATGTTGACGTTTCATACGTGTAACACGTACATCTTAACTTTTTCAATTTGAACTAGAAAATTTTCAAAATTCTCCGGTAAATTTAAATTTCCATTTTTTTTCTTGCAATGATATATGTATAATAAACTTCTTGAAAAGTTCCCGGTTCTGGTTGCCAAATTGATCATTTAAGAAATATAATTTTCAATTTGGAAAAAAAAAAATTAAAGAAAGAACAAACATCATGTGAAATTATATTGAGTGTTGATAAGTACATACTTTGTTTAATTTGTTCTTGTAAATAAAAAAATAATAAAAAAAAAAACACCACTACTAAATAAATTTTAAGAATTATTCTGTAGATATTTATTTTTATCTGTTATAATTTATAAATCAAATAGTGAGAAATAAAATTGTCATGCGCTTTGATTTATTTGAATTCAGAATTTTCGAAATACATACTCACATATTATATACATGCATAGGATATATAGTATTCGATTTTTGAAAATTCATTTTCTCCATTTTTTCATATTTAGGATCAGTAAATAAATGGGGTATAGAAATTTTTCTCACAAACAACATATACACAAAAAAAAAAAAAGTGGAGAAATTTTTTCATAAATTTTCCCCTTCTTCGAAAAATTTATTTTTTACGAAAATATCGAAATGTTTGCGTAAGCGTAAAATAGATAGGCAACAGGAAATGTTTTATATAAATAATGCATGAATTGAACTTGAAAAAACGATAATAAAATAACGATAAAAATGTATGCATGTGTTACTTATTATCCTACATAATTATAAATATTCTAAGAAAAATAAAAAGAATATTTCATGAAAATTTTTTCATTTAATTTGGTCAATTAGATACAAAAAATTTTTTGGCGATGTATAGGTGATGAGCGTGTATTAAATATGAAATTTTATTTTCAATAATTGAATTTTCATCAACACCGACTATCCTTATCACAAGTTTCAAGTCTTAATTTTTTTTTTTTTTTTTTTTTTTTTTTTTTGTTATTGTTCTATACAGATTAATGATGATATTCCTTAAGAATTCTTCCTTCCTTAAATGTTTATGTAAATGGATTTTTTATTATAGAATGAATACTTTATAAATGTGTACTTATATCCATATATATAAAATCAAATACACACTATTATATCGTGTACATAAAAAACAATGTACATATATTGTAAGATCATTTGTTTGTGTGAATTTACAATTCAAACGGAAGACAAACTCAAATTAAAATTTAATTAAGAATCATAGAAATTTTTTTTCTTCTGTAACTTGTTTTTGTTCTATAAAGAGCTCTTTGTGTGTTAATATTTAATCGATAAAAATACAGAAAAACAAAAAAAAAAAAAATCAAAATAAAAAGTTTAAAATAAAAAAATAATTGAAGAAAAATAAAATTTATTATTATTTTTCTGACGCCATTCTGTTTTATTAGATTCTTAATAAATGATATTATTTTTCTTAGCAGATAAAAATGTGTAGAAAAGAAAAAAAAAGTGAGAATTGCAATTCTTCTTTAAATTGTATTTGTTCTTTAGGTACACATGATGTATGCGAAGACGTATACATCTTGTATACAAATAAATACAAATTGTGATTTTATTGTTCAAACTGAAATTACAAAAAAAAAGAATATATGTATGTATGTATATAAAAATTCATTTTAAAATATGGGCATAGTATGCACGTTCGTTCATACATAATGGTATAACGAGTAAATAAAATTAAAAAATAGAACAGTAAACAATGTTTGTAAAGAGAAAAAGTTTATAATATTGTTTAGCTATAGACATTTTGTAGAGATAATGTCATAATTTCTGTATTCATTAAGGAAAATAATTTATCATTTGAAAATATGCGAATAAATAAAATAAAATCTCTAATTAAAAAGTATTTTATTTGTTGATGAAAATTATATGAATTTTTATTTTTATTCAAACGAGATAAAATCCTTATTATACTTATGTACATAACATACATAAATACTCGTATACATATCTGTGTCTCTGAGTTATAAGTATAAAGTATAAATTATGAATTTATTAATGTACAATATTTTTATAACAGAAAAAAAACAAAATGAAATCAATGAAATCGTTAACTTATACAAATGTAAATTTATGTATATATTGAAAGGCTTGCATGCATCAAAATATATTAATGTTATTATATTTTCTAAAATATACGTGCAATAAAATATTTGAAACTAATTGAAATAAAAACAAAAACAAAAAAAAAAAAAAAACAAAAATAAAATAAAACTCAAAATTAAATTTCAAATATTCATATAATCAGTACAGACGAATGCATACGACTTTAAGTATTTTATATATGTGCATATGTACAATAATGCTGATAGAAATAATACTGACAGAAATAATATACTTAATACTGGTAGAATTATTTTAAATATGAATCATTTGTAATCTGAATGGGCTATATAGAGGGCTGGATTAACGCATAGGCAATATGGGTATGAAACTTTTACAATTTTCCATTAACTTAAAATTTAAAATGTTTATTTTTCAATTTTCTTTTTGAAAATTCTAGTAAAATGCCTAGTATCTAGCATACATCGCCTACGTTTCCATTCATTTTTATTGTAAGTATCGCATATTTATTTACCATATAGTTACGATAGTATTTCACATATTATCAACGTACTCGTATATACATTTTTCAGATAAAGTTGATTCTCCCT
Source organism: Villa cingulata (assembly GCA_951394055.1). Classification (NCBI taxonomy): domain Eukaryota; kingdom Metazoa; phylum Arthropoda; class Insecta; order Diptera; family Bombyliidae; genus Villa; species Villa cingulata. The sequence continues at coordinate 27,926,595 of OX596021.1, read as the reverse complement.
CTCTCTCTCTCTCTCTCTCAGTAGAATGATGCGAATATTGTACATAACAAAACACGGAAAATCAACTATCAACATTTTATACTTGCTCCTCTATTCTATATACATACATACTCGGAATGAGTGGATAGTACGAGTAGTATTTCACAGATCACATCGTGTGTACTCATTTTGAATTTTCATTTTGAAGCTTCGAATAATGCGTAGGGACGCCACTGGCTATATATACATATATATGTATATAAACGTGTAAATGATATGTGTAGTAAATGTGGATACAACCATACAATTGGTATGTGCATATAATCATAAAAAATGAATAAAAATTAGGCACCTAAAATTTTGCGAAAATTTATTATTTCGATAATTATTGAAAATGTTTACATATACCTACTCTTACTCGTACGTAGTATGTATTTGATTATGATTTTGAAAGTTGATTGATATACGCATCATATACCCGTTTGGTTGTATACATATGAATTATTTATATATGAAAGAATATTAAATGAATACGTACATACATATTTAGATTTTTGGCCTTTATTTGTTGGTATCTAATTGATACAATTCTCATAAAGACATATTCGTTAAAATTTCATTAATTATGCACGCATTTATTTACGTAATGATTTTGAAATTTTCGAAAATATGTATAATGAAATTTTCTGTATGAAACTCGAAATGAATATATGTACTTATTTCTGTGATATGATTGATACACATGAATGGAAATCATAATTATACATATCTATCAGTTATTACGATCCATGATTTTTTCGAAAGTAGTGTATGTAAGACTATTTTTAACAAAAATTATGAGCTTTTTAATAGTTCCGGGAAAAAAAATAATTTTTCGAAATTTTCATTTCATTATACTCGTACATAATAAATAAATTTACATCAGCATTCATAAACAAACCCTGAAATATGTATTTTTATATAGGTATATACGTACATATAGTGTTGAATGAATTTTACAGAAACAATAGATTTTTAAAGATATAAGTACCAAACCATAGATATATCTATATAACGTCCATATCCATAATAATGTACATACTTAATATACTATCTAATAATCCTTAAAATTTATTACAAAACTAAGTAAGTACATATCTACATTTAAAAGAAAATAATCAAATTAATGCAAAATAAATGATTCGTCTGTCAAAGTACATACAACCATACAACCAATAAACTATGTACATGTATCTACCTATGTATACTTAACATTATATCTAAAATACATTTTCAATGTTTTTCATGTTCAGAATAGTCGTTTTCATTAATTTGCTATTATCTATATATGTATTTTTACTTTTATTTTTATTTAAAATCTTTTTTTCTCAATTTTCTTCTGGATGATATGTTGACATGTTGATTATGATTTATGATCTCAATACTTTACTACCTTTATATGTACATATGTATATATATTTTATCATTGTTTTATTTATTTCAAATTGTATTTATATATGAATATACATATATGTACTATGTACAATATAATATCGTGCTCATGATTGTGATTATGACAAAAATCAAAAATTAAAGATAAACTTTTATTGTAAATGTTTAATACTTTTTTTTTATAATCGAAGATGAATTATGTTTGTACATAATAAATATATGTATAGTATGCATTCATATACTCGTATATATTATATATACAAGAATGTATTATATGATTGTATTATGATGTGATTGAAACGATAATAAAATACGATTTAAATACATAAATAATATAATAGGTGTTTCATATACCAGTTATGTACAGTATCTATGTGTATACAAATATTCTAAAAGATAATATTTTGTCGTTGATAGTGATAAAAAAATTATGAATGAATCATGAAGATGTTATAAATGTTCAATATACATTGAAATTTTTATTTTTTATCTATAATATAAATTCTTATTATCTTACTATTGTTATTATTTGTTATTGGGCAGACAGAGATCAACTGAAAAATATTTCTACAATAAAATTTTCTAAAGAATTTATTTATTCTTTGTATATGTAAAATATAAAATGTCATATGAAATATAAATTATGTTTCACTTTTAATGAATAATTTCACAAGTATATTGATGACTTTTGTGGAAAAAAAAAAACACAAAATAAATATAAATAATGAAGTATCTAATAATGTGTGCATGAGTATGTGTATCAACTAAACACTTACAATTGACAATATTACCTGTCAACAATGTTATTTATTCAACCAATCATACAAGTATATCGAATATATATATACCTAAGTACATATTTTAAAATTTATTGTTTATTATTACCAGAATTGGATAAATATTTTTAAACATTATACTTTCATACCTAAACACCATTTATAATTTATTTCTATTACAAATATTATTTTCATAAAGTTTCAAAATAATTTCAAAAGGATAATTTATTTACTCGTTTATTTAAACAAAAACCAACCAATTATCTCCAATATAGAGATTTTTTATTGTTGTCTATACTCGTATTACATAGAGCTATATGTACTTATATTTATGAAATATTTGTTATCCGAATTTTGAAAATTAATTTTTAGAATTAAAACCAAAGTGAATATTCATGTTGTACATTTAACAAAAAATTACATTTCAATAGAATGTTGCAAAAGAGCAAAAATATTGTTTAATCATAAATTTACAATAAATTTATTGCTATAGCTACACTCGTAATTGTACACTGTAATATTAGAAAATGTTCGTTCAGTATTTTATTTGTTTTAGTATTAAATGTTCAACAGTTCAATTAAAAAGGTTATTGAATAATAAAAGTGTGTGGCATTTGATTTCATGAAAATGAAATTAGAACAGAATGTATTATCTATTCCATTATATTATACATATTATATTCTATTCTATTCTATTTTGTATAGATATACTGTATGTAAATATCATTAAATTCTAAAGAATTTCAAAAGTACATGTAGATAGAGAATAATACTATTATATGTGTATTATATACTATTATATGTAGAATATTGTGTAATTAAAATTCAATTGACTTTTGAAAATTTTGCGATAATAAACGATATTGTACTAAAGAAAATTATATTTTTTTTTTTATTATTAAAAATTATATTAATGATTTTTCCTTTATATGTATGTATTTTGTATATGTATGTATAGTGCATAGAAGAATTTTAATTAAAATTTTCGCTATGAGAATAAAATATAGGATATTGTTGATAGAATTTTGTGATATTTATGTACTTATTATTCCAAAAACTTATATGCGCTTGCTAGTATTAGTATATTTTTATAATCTAACTTAAATTCTATTCATGTATAGTACACAAAGTTTGATTCACAATACATTCATTTTCAAAAATCAAAATATGTATTGCAAATGTTATTAAAATGTTAATCAAAATCTAATAGTATGGTATAATAGAATTATTTGTGATGTGTATTGTTCACGATGTGTGCTAAAAGCGTAGTAATCTTCGTAATCATGGTAAATTGTAAAATATGATAATTAATGGTAAAAATTTTGTATGGAAAAATGAGTTAACACGCGGTAAATTTTTATACCATGAATTTAGTCATGTTTTTGTATGGTAAATGGTAAATCTTAATTTTTCTGTCATTTGTTCAAGTCAGACATGTCATAAAATTAAATTATTTCAGTTGTGAAATATTTTAAAAATTACTTACTAATTTCACTTTTTCATTTTTTAACATATTTAAATTTAATATAAATTTCATTTTGGAATAGAATGTTCTAATAATTTTTGAATTTATGGATTCTGACAATTTAATCATCCCATCCTATGTACATTTCTGTTTGTCGACTTATTATATGACAAAAATTTACTAATCAACATATTCATTACCATCTTTGTTTCATGAGTGTTCACAAAATTCCCTTTATCACATTTTCATTTACCATCAATTTGCCATACATCATGAATACCAGTATTGCTTGTCTGTTTATCTATACATACATACATATATAGGAACATATAATAATAAAGTCATCATTTAATATTTATTATAAATTTGTGTACGTCCAAAAATAAAAGACCATTGAATTATTAAGGTAATTGCATATGTTCGATTGTTTATGATTTCGATTAATTTGTATTAAACATTTTTTGGTTATAATATGTATAGTATGTTGGTGATATCATAATTTCTCTAAATATAGATTTATGTAAATTCAATTTTATTTAAAATCAATATTAATATTACAAATAATTTCGATAAAATTGAATTTTTTTTTGTGTTTCTGTACATCAGTAGAGATGTAATACATATATGCACATAATAGGATATCAAATTACTAAAAATTATATAATAACAAGAACAAATAATATACAAATGTATGTGTGTACAAGAATATGTATGGATAACTAAAATTTAATAATAATAATTTACTCTTCAGAATTGATCGACACACATAAGATATGTGTCCATCTTTATGTAGTACTTACAATACATAACATGATAAATATCAATTATTATGAGGATACATACATACATGAATTATTATTTATTATACAAATCTGTATGTATCATATAAATTTGATTTGATTTGATTTTCATGACATAAACAAATTTAAATTGTGATCACTTAACAATAAGGATATTATATTATGATGTATGCATGTACATATTAATAATATTTTCAATTATACTGTTGCATTGAGTAGTTGGTTGTTAAAAGTTCCTTATGTAGTAGGTTTATATATTTTTGTGGATTCGATTGGAAAAAGTTAAGTAAAATGTTGAAAAATTGGAAATACAATTTAAAATATTACGTAACGTATGTATATAGTATTAGACTATTTTCCTATGAACAATGAATCGATGAAATTTTTATAATAAATTCATTTTCTTGTAAAATTGTGTACTACATTGTAGTAGGCGTGTAAAAAGAAGAATTTCAAATTGAAACTAGGTCCGTGTAAACAAGAAAAACCGATAAATGTTTTGACCTACATTTTCAATTGTAAACAAACATGTTCATTTAACTCTTGAGCTTGAGCATTAGAAAAAGAAACAAAAAGTTACATCAATTACTCCTTTTCTTGTGTAAATTATGTATTGCAATGCAATGTAGTAGGCGAGTGCAAAGAAGAATTTCGGATTGTTGCAAATTGCAAAGCAAGCTCTTGATTTGATATTTCTTACACGGTAATGTTGTACATGAATTGGTTCAAACTGAACCAATCACGTCAACACCAAGACATATACTGATTTGAAGTTGCAAGAAAAACACAATGATTAATGTAGGTAAAATATTTGTGGTACATCATTTTAGTATGTATTTAATTGTTATATAGATTGAGCATATAAGGCATCGCTATTCGCAAAAATACCCTAGCTGGTCGTATTGAGAGCGAAAGGGTGTCAGTTTACTGTCTGCCTGCTTTTAATAAATTAAATTAAAATGTACACTTTTCATGTTGTAAATCATACATTTTTCCTTTATACATATATTTACCATGCAAGTATTTTAAGAGAAAATTTTCGCAAAGAATATTTTTTTTTACTGTGATTTGTAAAATAATTTTTCTTAAAACGGACATGTGACTTTCATTCTGTCCATTTCAATCTTCAAAATAAGCGGGTATGCATGATGGTATATGTATGTTTTATTTTTTCCATATTAAATACGTTCACACAGTTGATCAATTATTGACAATAGCAGCAGCGAGATATACAGTTCAGAGCTGTATTAAATGAAAATTGGATATCCCTATAATGGTTAATTTGATTGATTATGTATTTCATCACTTCTACCACTTCTACTTACTTCTATATAGGTTTGATTTCTATTGAATTTTTATTATGATGTCCATATGAACAGCGTAAAAACCACTACCATTGATGAGAATTAATCATGTGGCGCGAGTATTACTATTGATGTTTGAATTTTTTTTCATTGATTCTGAAGAAAACAAATGAATAATTTTAAAAATTACTTTTTAACTGTAAAGTTGTATATTTTTCATTCAATTGTGAAAAGAAAAAAAAATTTTTTTTTATATTGAATAATGTAATTGGAAAAATATTTCCTTGATCCCTTCCGGTTGAGTTATTTTCTTATAATTACACATTTTGAAACCATTTTTTGTTTTTCGAAAAAATAATATACATACCATATACCATTATATTTCTGTATTAAAAGTTGGTAACTTACTTAAAACTGTACATTTGATTGAAAAATATTTCATCAAATTTAACTCTTTTTTTTTTTAGATTTAATCAAATATAAAATAAAAAAGGTTTGAAAAAATTTATTAAAAATAACCAATTTTACATACATTGTAATATTCGTTTATATACCAAGAGTGAATAATTTACAAAATTTTAAAAATATGAACATTTAATTGAAAAAAAAAAAATAAAATTATGATTACATTTTAATGTGATGAAAATAAAAATAAATTGTATCAAAACCTTGATATCGGTATAGGTATACAATTTTTTAGAATTTGAATGAATTCAAATTATTAAAATAGAACAATTAAATGAAAAAGTTTTACTTTAGGTTAAAAGATTCAATTGAAAATATGATTGACCTAAATTTGAACCGTATAAGAATTTCATTTAAAAAAAGATTACGCAAATATGAATAAGCTTAACTGAAACTTATATAAAAAACTGACTTTAATAGAAACCTATACATGAGAATTTTCGGACACATAAACAATTATATCCGTAACAGATTTTATTATTATCATACGAAAATCCTTTAATTTGAATACAATTTCAGCTAAACATTTTTTAAATTTGAATTACATGAACTTTTAACATTGTTTTGGCTTTCATTCAATATTATTGATAAGTCAAATGCCCACAGTAAAAACAATATCTATTCAATAAATGTTCAATATGCTGAAACGAACAAAAAATTTTCATTATACATTACTTTTCTTATTAACAAAATCTAATAATATTCGTGAAGGACAAATACTGGTAGAAAATAATAAATTTAAAATTATATTTTCATTTGCTGATTACAGATGAATATGCCTTAAGGCAGATGAAAAATTATTCTATATTTCAACTATACCATTACAGAAATAGTATACACATCCACATACACGATTAAAACACACATCCTGTTGTAATACTCAACACATGTATGTATGTATGTATGCGTATTTATATTTTGTAAAGGATAAATATTTAATAACGTTTAGTTATAGTTAGAGCAGTCAGAGGTATTATTATATATAAACCTTATGTGGATTACAATCACTATACACGTGTACACAATAATGTGTATGAGTTGGTTTGGTATGAGTAATTCAAGTTCAATAGTTCAAATTTTCAGTTAAATGTTTGTTCTATATTTTTCGTTAGAAAAAACAAATTTGCAATATTTAAACGAGTATGTTATATGTATATTTAATCCCTTAAAGTAGGAGCATATTATATTGAATACAAATTCGATTAAAATTTATTTATACAGGATTTTATTTTTAATTTTATCTTGAACATTCCTTTTTTCTAATCGTTCGAAAATTTAATACAATCAATAAATAATCGTATAGAAATCGTATAGAAATATATACTCGTAAGTAATATAAATAGAAAAATTCAATTATTTTCTATATAAAGAAGGACTACAATATTAAGTAACCTATACAATCCAATCTTAACTTGCCTTTTTTCTTTTTATTTATAATACATTACTTTATGACTAAATTGTTAAATTAACTGAAATGATTAACTGAATTGTAAATTTTCAATTAAAATGGAAACCTAACAAAAAAATGAAAAGAAAATATAAATACACAAAAAAGAAAACTAGAAATAATCTTATAATGATGCTCAATAATGGGAAAATAAAACCTCTGGCAAAATAGTAATTCTCGATTGTACATACATTTATCTTGAATTCAAATTGAAATAAATATTTGTTCTGTCTGACATTTTGTTTAACAACATACAGATAACATAACAATTACAATTTGATATTTGAATGTTAATTTTGGATCAATGATTTTTTTATGGAAAATTGAAAAGAAAAACTTTTTATACTGAAAGGAATGAAATTAAGTATATTCAAGGATCGCTGTATGTATACATATGTATACACTATAAATGTTTACAGAAGGAAAATTTTTCCATGTTTTCAGACATAATAACAGTAAAAAATTAATGATAATTATGGGAAGTAAATAGATCTAAGATAAAGTATTCTATATGTAATAGTGAATTGCGTGAAGCGTTTTATCTTTTATCTAATGGTATCAGAATTCAGAGGACAAAAAAACATTCCTGAATTATTAGAAAAAGAAAACAAACAAATCGTTATACTGTTTGAAAATTGATGTTTAGAATGATATTATTTTTTACTTGACGGACATTTTTAAATATCAAATTAATGGAAGAGAAAGTGTCATCAGAAACGATATCTTATACGAGTATGTACCAATCTAGAAAATCAAATCTATAAAGAAAGATGTAGGTATATGTGTGTATTTAATTGTAATTTAAATTCTCAATAAATTTATTTACTATTATTAACTATATGTGATGATGTTAGTATACACATGTTTATAGTATAATGTTTGATTTTAAATTTTATCAATTGTGTTTAAATTAGTTTATCGACATTATTTCACATGGATTGTTGATTTTCCTCTACATCTGAACTCAATTTCATTGAAATTCTTATATGTACACCTACAAATTGTAAAGAAAATGTTTAAATCGTGAGTAAAAGTATCAATTTATTTTATTAGCTGACGTCTCATATAAAATTGATTGCATATTTATCTTCTATAAAATGTACTCGAACTTAAAGAGTATAGATCTCATTAAAAATGGAGAACCTCATTTATAACCTCAACACATAGCTAGATATTATCATCATTGTAGTTTCTAGTATTAGTAGTAGTATAGTATATCTTTTTGCGTATGCAAGTATGTATATAATATAAATTGACGTACATACATATAAGTAAGTAAGTAATTTAATTTTCGATTTATTTCTTTATATTTTCATCACGTTATTGTCTTTATTTTTTAATATGTAATACAATTTTTGATAAAAAATTTTCAAAGACGCATATCTATATGTATATGTATATGTATTGACAAGTACATAATATATGTACATGCTCATGTATATTTCGAAATACATACAAAATAAATACATCATACAAAATATGTAAGAGAAGAGAATAGAGCTCAACGTCAACGTTATTAAGTATTATCAAATTTATAAGAAAATTGTATTTTTCGTTGAAAAATTGTTTCGATAATTCATAAATTTTTGATTATTCCTCACTATATACCCGCATATACATACATATACATACATTCTCACCTATACTGCAATTCTAGCATGTTCAGTTCAGTTATTTAGTTCACAATTTCATTTAATCACTCTTAATTCTTTATATTTACTGTATATAATGTGATATAATATAGCAGCAGCTATTGAACGAGTTTTTGCAGTCATGCATTCAGTAACAGAGTGAGTATATGTGATTTATGAGTTCTTTACCTCTGAGAAAAATATAATAAAATAATCAAAATAAAAAAAAAATATTAGTAATGCCAATAAACTTTATGTTATACAGTGTATTTTTTACTTCAATTTTCATTATTTCATATAAAAAATTACACATCATTTTTCATGATATTCTGTAACCTTTTCTGTTTTTTGAATAATTTCTCTTAAATTTTTTATTTATTTTTTTTTTTTTATTCTGACATCTGATGTATTCTGTGAAATTATATCTCAATCACTTTTTAGACGGTTGCATTATATAATACGAAAATATAAAACGAGAACGAGACATACACATGCAATCACCACCCATCCATTATCATCAGTTCAGATGTCATGTTGTAATATTTTTCGAGGAAAATACAAAAATATAAAAAAAAATATTAAAAAATAAATTTTAGAAAGACAAAAACGCAATGTAATAAATTTGTTCATTGATCGTTGGTATTTTTTTTGGGGAAACTTCCGAATCGCTAGCTCGTGATATCGAAACAGGACATTTTCAGGACGATACTTTGGAATGTCCTCTTTAATGTGTCATATGTCCTTGTTGGCGGAAATTTGATATTTGGGAGAAAAGTACCGTTAAAAATTTTTCAAAAAATTCACTGTGTTTCACAAAAACCGTTATATTTATTTTTTGGAATAATGTAGGATTACAAAAGATATTGCATTTTAAAGAGAACTTTCTCCTCTTTCTAACGAAATATATTTCGTCCCGAAATAATAAGTGGTTCCTGAGCTATAAGGACTCAAAGTCAAAATTTCATGTTTTAAAAAAAACGATTTTCAAACTTCTTTTGATATTGATATATCTCCGAAAGTTGAAGGATAACATAGGTAAATTATGATGTCAAATGAGAGATAATTTTGTCCTCTTTAAAATGATACCCCTTACACCCTCATATGTCACCCCACTAAGAAACTATGGACAAATGTATGCAATAAAGTGCATGTTTTTTTACATAACTAGTTATTTTTTGTTAAAATAATGAAAAAAAAACAAACAATAACACAACAAATAATGAAAATGATTAAAAAAAAACAGATGTGTATGTATTTATTTTTATTAATTTTACTCTTTGTTATTTTTTTGTGGTCCTGAAAAGGACCGATTTTATTTTTCGTTTTTCGCTTATTTGCCGCAATAAACAACTTTGATGTCTTCTATTAGTTGTTGGAAAGGATCTTTTCCCTCCTTGGCAAGTCCTCTCCTCCACAGAAATTCACATAAATGGATGTTCTTTGCGTACTCCACCTCGTGTTAATCTGTATTTTAAACTTCGCCAGCTACTCTCGATGTTTTGAGTATGAGCTCCAGATTCTGAGTCAACAAAGTGCTCGGTATGATTAACTTTTTTATGAATATATCCGTGAGAATTCAACTCTCTGTAACCCGCCCAACAATCCGTTTGTATTTCAGTGCCGGGTTTAATATGTTTTTTAATTAAAAAAGGTAAATTTAAAATCCTTATTATTGAATTTATATTAAATTTTTAGTAAAAGGTAAATTTAAATTCATTATTATTGCATTTATATTAAATTTTTAGTAAAAGGTAAATTTAAATTCATTATTATTGCATTTCTTTTTAAACTTATAGTAAAAGGTAAATTTAAATTCACTATTATTCCATTTCTTTTTAAATTTTTAGTAAAAGGTAAATTGGAAACACGTTTTTCTGAATTTTTTTAAATGTTAAAATTCACTTTTTTTAAACATTTTTAACATTTATTAAAAAATATTGGTATTGTAATTATTCTCTATGGACTATTAATAATTTTCAAAACTAATAAAATTCTTAATTTTTATAATTTCATACAATTATAATTTTAAATAAATAATGAAAACATTTTACTCACCTTGAATTCATATTTTTAAAACTTTCATAAAACACTTTTATTCACAATTAAAATTATACAGATCTTGTTTCCAACAGCTAACAGAAGAGAATAAAATTAACATATTTACATAAAACATCAAGTTGATTGTAATTTCATTTTCATTGTTTACATCAGTTCATTACATCTCTTCATAAAAACGAATTAAAGACAATGATAACAAACAATTTAATAATAGAACAAAACCGCATCAACGCAAGAAAGCGATTACTCAATAGAAGTGATATAGTTGATTTTTCAAATGTACCAAATTTTATTATAAATGCATTTTTTGGTGATGGCAATTATAGAACTCGGTTACTAGTAACGACCCTTGGACTTGTTAATGGTATAAGTCCATATCAGCTTTTAGAGCTAATAAAGTGGAATCCATTCAAATCAACAGATAAAAGAAAAATTTTTGATTTATACACCTATATAAAAAAACCAGAAAATGCATATAAATATTACAGTTACAATATATAAAAAATTAGTAATATATTGTAATGGTGATTTAAGAAGATTTGGTAAAAGAGTACCACAAACCTAAGTGATTAGTGATTACATATATTAATTTCTGAAATAAAACCAAAAATAACATCGGAAAATAATCGAAAAATAAAATCGGTCCTTTTCAGGACCACAAAAAAATAACAAAGAGTAAAATTAATAAAAATAAATACATACACATCTGTTTTTTTTTAATCATTTTCATTATTTGTTGTGTTATTGTTTGTTTTTTTTTCATTATTTTAACAAAAAATAACTAGTTATGTAAAAAAACATGCACTTTATTGCATACATTTGTCCATAGTTTCTTAGTGGGGTGACATATGAGGGTGTAAGGGGTATCATTTTAAAGAGGACAAAATTATCTCTCATTTGACATCATAATTTACCTATGTTATCCTTCAACTTTCGGAGATATATCAATATCAAAAGAAGTTTGAAAATCGTTTTTTTTAAAACATGAAATTTTGACTTTGAGTCCTTATAGCTCAGGAACCACTTATTATTTCGGGACGAAATATATTTCGTTAGAAAGAGGAGAAAGTTCTCTTTAAAATGCAATATCTTTTGTAATCCTACATTATTCCAAAAAATAAATATAACGGTTTTTGTGAAACACAGTGAATTTTTTGAAAAATTTTTAACGGTACTTTTCTCCCAAATATCAAATTTCCGCCAACAAGGACATATGACACATTAAAGAGGACATTCCAAAGTATCGTCCTGAAAATGTCCTGTTTCGATATCACGAGCTAGCGATTCGGAAGTTCAGCCTTTTTTTTTTTTTGGTATTTTAGTTTTTCAGTACTCCATTTTTAATTATCCCTACAGATATCGTTAGAAAATGTACAAGTATACTACTCTTAACTTTGCATCAGAGTATGAATAAAATATATGATGTAAATTTATAATTTTTATGTACAATAATGCAAATATATACGAGTATACATATAATTCCTCTAGTTTTAAGACATCAACCTTAAATGGAGACAATGACTGTTTATGGTTTTCTTAATGGAAATGAAATAATTTTGAAGTTTTTTATTTATTTATCAATCAAATTAACTTTATACGGTTCAAAAATAAAATTATATTTCACGTAAATAATATGAATAAGAAAATTGAAATAATTTAAAAAAATAATTTTAGTTTATTTCAAGGATGAATAAAATAATATTCACGTTTTGTGTTGGTTTTATTTAAAATTCTTATTACAATATATGCATGTTGGTTAATTTTTCAAACTTCAACATTCATTAAAAGATCTTTAAGAAATGTAAAGTGATAAGAATTTAATTGAATTCATAAAGGAATAAGAATCGATTGATTGAGGCTGAACTACACTGAGTTGTGATCGAACATTCGAAACTGTGAAAAGTGAGACTATGCTGACATTTGTGAATGGACTTTTATATGAAATGAATATTAACCAGATACGAAAAAAAAATATTATTCACAAAAGCTAAGAGCTAAGTAATAAGTATAAAGGAAATTTTCTTCAAACTTCTTCTTCTTACATGGCCGAAAAACTAATGTTCTTCACGGTCTAAATTGGACCTGATCCTCGTGCAATAAAGATCTCCATACAGCACGGTCGTTGGTGACGCTTCTCCAATTTCTTGTTCTCAGAATTTTCTGGGCATCTTTCGTCACTTCGTTATAAATCTACATTTTACAAAAAATTTTTTATCTATAACGTTAAGTATTGTTTGTCATCTTACAATAATATACATAATTAAATGTTTCCATAATTTTGAGCATTTTATTTTAATTTTCTAATTGAAATGTTTATTGAGTGAATTTGTTTAAAAACACAAACTTAGATACATACATATGTATATGTATATATATATTTAATACTGTATTTTTAACAAATTGAAATTGTATTTATTTTTATTTACAAATAAATCCTTCCTAAAAATAAAATAAAACAAAATTAATTTCACAAAATTTACAATGTCAATATTATACGTGTATTCAATAAAATTTCGTATTTTATATATTTGTTATCGTAATCCGATTTGAAAAAAAGGTATTTTTGTTATAGTCATCAATTTATAATGATGAATTTTTTTTCCGTTTTTTTTTTGTTTTGTTTACAAGCATTTTATTCCCATGTTAGAACGTAGAAAGGATCATAAAATTCAAATTTTCCGGGAATATTGTTTTTGAAATTTTTTTTTTATGTGTGTAGTACACCTATAATATTAAAATAGATCATGTATGTAAATATAATATATATATATATTTTTTAAATATAAAAGTATATAAATGTATACGCATGCTTATGTGGGTGTATGTATAGTAAATGTGTATTCAAGCTCAACAGTAAAAGTCTGAAAGGACTAATAATTATAATTTTTTTCTTTGTTTTTATATTTTTAATTTTCATTTTAAAGTAAACTGCCTTTGTCTTTATCATTTACTTTTTTCTTTTTACAACGAATAGAAAATGACGTATAGAGAAGAAGTAAGAGAATTGTATAATTCCATATTATGATTGTTTGTTAATTAATGGAAAAACGTAGCAAAATAACATTAAGAAAAATAAAAAATTAATTTTCTATTGGTAACAAAAGAATATTTTATATAATTTTTCAAATGCAAATGTTCACTTTTAATATTATTTTTTTTTTTCGTTGTAATTAGTTATCATTGAAGTTAAACGATGTGTATACTTTTCTGTATAAAGGACTTATAATTTATGGAAATGAAGTAAATCTACTTAAATCTACGTACGTATAGTTATGATAGTAATAAAGAATTCATTTTTCTTTTGTATTTTTCTAGCGGAATTGAGTTCAAATCTCTTGGAATGGAATTTCTTTTAAAATTTTTAATAATAATGCAACAAAAGCTTATTTATTTAACAAAAAAAAAAAATATATACATATATATGTATATACATTTAAGTATGTACTAAATAGAAGATAGATACGTACATATTATCAGTAGATATGTTTTTATGTATCTTGCATTCTTTGTATTAGCATAAAAGAAGTGAACTTTGTCGAAAAGGAAATTCCATTTCTTCAAATTTCAAAGATTGAATTAAAAATAAATATTATGTAGAAATGTGAAAATGAAAAGAATATTTTATTGATAAAATGTAATAAATGAAATAAAAGTACATATAGTATTGTGAATTTTTAATTTATCAATTTACTTGACAATTTTTCTTTATCGTTGGAAAATTTAATTTAATTCAAAGAGTTAATCGATTTACTTGTATTTCGTACGGTAAATTCGAATTTAAATAAAATGACATTAATTTCATTTTTTTTGTTGAGATATTTAATTTAAAGTCTAGATAACTTTGAATCTAAAAATCTTGAATTTAATAGACTTATAATTATAATTAGATTTCAGATTTGAATTTATAATGCTTTAAGCTTGAAGCAAAATTGAGTTGAACACCAATTTACAATGTACTTATGTGAAATAATTATAAGTATGTTAAAACGTATTCACATGTCTTGTTGTATAAATTCAATGTAAACATACATATCCGTATAGTCACAAATGATTCACATTATTTTTAATTTTTTTTCATTAAAATTTTTATTAATTTTCTTCCTTCTAAAAAATATCAAAAGAGCACATTATGTGTACAAATTATTAAAAAGAAAATTTTATAAACAGAAATAATTACTAAATGTACGAGTATGTAGGTACATGCTTATACATATACGTGTACATATTTACAAAATGTTTTTCTTAATATCAGAAAAAAGAAAAATATTTTTATTTTTACATATATGTACATGAACACATATTTTCAAAATTTAAAGCACACACATTTAATTCAAAGATTTAAATTTGTTATCTTATATATCTTATGTACTTATGTACTTATATCTTATGTACTTCATATTTAACTCTTTCTTGTTAATAGCCATATCCATTTATTAAAAATTTTAATTTCTAATTGCATGGAATTTTTTCCAGTTAGAAGGACTTTTTTCAAATACACATTTGTAGATTACATACATATATGTATATGTATATAATACCCAAGAAGCATGAACATTATATGTAAGTGTACATAATGTATGTAAGTATATAATGTATGTATATGAATACGAATTCATTTATTAATTAAAAGAAAGCAAATAAACAAAAATTACATTCCTATTTGTTTATTGTGGTACTATACTGTTTTTAATAACAACGATAAGTAAGTTTGTTTGCCAACACAAATAATGTACATATTTACATAATTTACATATAATACATATATACATATAAATACATATGTATTTAAGTGCAAATAAGAGCAGCACAAAATCATTTGCTTCCATTATTATTTTGGTTCCAAGCAATTTATAAAGAAGCTTTATTATGTGAGTATAGTTTTTCATTTATTCAATGCTACCTGGATTTTCATAAAATTCATTTATTTTGCTTTCACATACAAATACAAAATACGAGTATGTATTCATGTTCATGTGCCCGGAGGAATATAAGTTAAGTTATGTATGTATATGTACCACATATGGTGTTAGTATTTATGATATTATGTGCTTCTGTGAAAATTTTTTATGCCACTCTTTTACCTTCTTTGTATAACATTCATAACATAAATTCTTTAAAGAGAATAAAATTATCATGCAGCAAATTTTAGTTAAATATAAAAAACTGATAAAATATGAAAATTCTTCTTTCATGTAGCCATAACATGTAGCGTATGACATATACATTATGAACATATAAATATGTATGCACTTAAATATTTAGAATTTTATTACAGAAAGAGAATATGCTACATGAAAATGTAAGTTGTACAATTATCCTTAGATATTTTTTCATATTTTTGTAGTGTGAAATTTGTAAAAATTTTATAGAGAAATTATTATCCAACCAAAACTATTTCCTTGATATTCATGAAACAAAATTATTGTGTATGCACCGAGACACCAAGAAGAATAAATACTACATATGTAATGCAATGCAATACTACGCAATTAAATAAAAATATTTTACACATGATTCTCTACTTTATATACATACACATAGTACACGGTACGATGGTACGTGTTTCATACATTATGTGTTTGTTTGTTTACACATGAAAATATAGGTCAAAATATTGATAGGTTTTTCTTATATACAGTAATCTTGTTTTAATTTTAAATTCTTCTCCGTACACGGCTACTACAGTTTAGTACATAACTTAAACAAGAAAAGGAGAAAATAAACTACTATTCACGTAGGAGGAGAAGAGAAGTAGAAATAAAAGTAAAATTATACGCAAATAGTAGTTTATATTCTTATTTTCTTGTGTATATTAGAGGTACTGCACTGTATGTAGACGAGTACGAAGAAGAATTTTATATAAAAACTAGATCAGTGTAAACAAGAAAAATCTGATAAATGTTTTGACCCATATTTTCATTTGTAAACAAACATGGTCATTCAACTCCTGATTATTTGAGATGTAGGAAGAGAACTAGAAAGAAAAAGTAGGAAGAAAAGTGAGAAAATATGCGAATAGTAGTTTTTCTTCTCCTTTTCTTGTGTAAGTTATGTAGTACACTGTAGTAGCAGTATGTAAAGAAGAATTTCAGATTGAAACTAGATCGATGTAAACAATAAAAACCGATAAGAGAAGTAGTAGAAGAAGAAGAAGTAGAAAGATACGCAAATAATATTTTTTCCTCTCATTTTCTTGTGTAAATTATATACTACACTGTAGTGGATGTATACGAAGAACAATTTCAAATCAAAACTAGATCCGTGTAAACAAGGAAAAGCTGATAAATGTTTTGACCTACATTTTCATTTGTAAACAAACATGGTCATTGAACTCTGGAATATTTGGGTAATAGAAGAAGCTGATAGAAGGTGGTAGAAGTAGAAGGATACCGAAATAGTAGTTGAATTTCTCTTTTTCTTGTGTATATATTATGCACTGCACTGTAGTAGGCGAGTACGTAGAAGAATTTCAGATTCTTGCAACTTGCAAAGCATATGACTTCTATAGTGATGTTTAGGGTAATCTTAATCAAGAAATGCGCCACTGTTAATAAGATATATATTTAATTCACAATTTATATCTGGTGGTATTGCTATCTGAACACTAAAATTATTGAATTAAGTATTCTATTCATGAGATATCAAATAAAAGTTCTATCAAAACATGTATACATACGTCGAGCAGATGTAAAATGTGGTATATGTAATTTGATAAAATTAGATGTCACATGTTTTCGTTGAGAGAAACAGGTAAATAAATTACATAAAAATATTTCCCATATGAATTAAGAAACTTATAACATCCTAATAATTACATAGAGCCCACAACAAAACTCATAACAACAATTTCAGATTGTACACATGAGTTTTTCACAAGAAAATTGTGTGTTTGTGTTTGTATTACTTTATAATGTATACATACATCTGTCAAAATAAAACTATATTACACATTACACGTGTATATTTTGCGGTGTTTTTATTTGTCATGAGCACACATATACGAATATAATTTTCTAAATCACACTGATTTCGTTTTAATCGAATTTATTTATGTCCTTATGTGAAAATAATTAGGTTATCTCAGGTAAAAAAAAATCAAGGAAAATTTCTTATTGTTCACTTAGATATTTGTGTTGTGTTACTTTCAAAATTTCAAATTAAAAATTAATCAATTTACAGAAAATTTATTTGGTTTTTGGTGTAAATAATTACTTTATGTATTCACATGTTATATTACGTCGTACATAACACGTGTATAAAATAAAAGCCTGTATTTTATGTATGTACAATGTGAATTGGTAATTCAATTACATTTTCAATGAAAACTTACACAGGATAAATCGATCAGATATCACATGTTACCTATAAAATAAGTGTGTCGGTTTTAATAATTCATTTCATATATCATACGATATTATCCTATAATATTTCAATTACTCCTCTTCTGCATAATATGTACGGTACTTCAAGCAAATTGAAAAAATATCAGAGATATCATTTTATGTGAATTTTTTTTTTTTTTTTGAAAAATTACTTTCAATTTTACGTTATTTCTTCCAAATCTTAAAAACAAAAAAAAAAATTAAATTAGCATTTAATTTGTACAAAAAGCAAATACGTGTACAAATAAAATATACGAGTACATATTATGTATGTACTTGCATACGCTTGTAATTACGGATAAAAATTCAATTAACATGCAACGCACGAAGCAAATTACATGTACTCGTATGTAAGTATGGGTACTTTTAAAGTGTTTTTTTTTTCCTTTTTTAATTTTAACTTGAGTCTCGAAATGATGATATAAGCACATAGACAGAGACGAATAAAATTGGATCAATTTATAATTTTAATTTGTTTGTGTTTGCATTTAAAATATAAATTTCTTCTTGTGATGAATAAATATACTCGTAAAAGGATTTCATTAACTTACTTTTAATTTAGCATTACCCATCAATTCATTTAATCGTATTTTTGTATTTTTCGTAAATAAATTTAAAACAAATTTGACTGAAAATTATTGTTAAAACTTCTACCGAATATATAAAAGCATAAAATTATAAAATGAAATGCACATCTAAATTCAATATTAATTCTTTCATTAATTAATTTCTTTAAACACATCAATTACTTTATTTATACAAAGGAAGAAAAAATTTCCATTTAATAAGGTCTGCTTTCTCATTAATTAGAGTGAATTCAACTGTTTATTTGTAAAAGGAAATTTTAATTGAATTGTAAAGAATTTTTTTTTTCAAATGCTTATTCTACCATACAAACAAAGTAATGCGTCAATTACATTCGTAATGTACTTTATTACATTTTTACTTCTCTTTTTATTTTTTTCTAAAAACGACTTTAAATTGATTCTATGAAATTTTTATAGTAACATTATGCTGTATGTGAAGTGTACTCGTATTAATTCGAACACGTATACAACAGAAGATACAGCCTACTAATGTCATATACGGACGAAATAGATATGTAAATGTAATTTGGTTTTTATCGTACGAGACAACATAGAAAAAAGATATGTACATACATATATACTCGTATTTACGTGTATTCTAGAATTTATATACAGTACATGATCATGATGTGTAAGTATATGTGATGAATATATTTGAAATTTAAAATTCTGAATCGTATGTGATGGAAATAATTTAATTTTCTTCTGTAGTATATTACGAAAAAAAAAATTTTTTTTTTGTTGTTGCTATAAATAGTAATGATATGCGTTAAACATTATTTTGATGAAAGCACTTAAATTGAAGAAATACATTAGTAGAGAACATTTTCAGTATATCTAATCGATTAAATGAATTCTAGAGAAAAATAAAAAATTAAATTTTATTGCTTTTCCATTCATTTGAAAAATGAAAATTCAAATTTCAATAAATTATTTAATCATGTAATGTATATACTTTATTTGGAAAATTGTTGAATATACATATATGTACATTTGAATTATATTTTTGAAAATTTTACAAATACGAGTATGTGCAAAAATTTGTATTAAATAAAATTTAAATTGAAATTATTGATGTATTTCATATAGAGAGATATACTTAACTTTTATATAATATAATAACATCAAATCAGTATTCTCACTTTCCGTTCAATTACACAGAAATCATGATATGTGTGTCTATTAGAATCAAAAGGGTATCATAGGAGTTTTTCAAAAAAAAAAAAAAAAAAAATAGTTAGATATGCCATTTTATTAGTCAGTTTTTTTTCTATTAGAAATAGTTTAAATAATTTGAAAAAGTTTCTTTTAAAAGTCGAATCGAAAATCAGTGTTTTTTTTCAAAAGGTAAATTTTTTAAGTATCAAAAAGGTCTTTTCCCATACATTAATTAAACTTCAAAAGCATGCCTTTTTCTATACGTTTTATACTAAAACTAAAATATAATTTTCAAAATAGACTTTTTCTTCTTCTTCAAAGTACAACAGTCCATACAATAATATACTTGAGTTACTTGACTTTTTGTTGTTACCGTAATTTTACCAAAGATGTTACCGAGGAATAGACATGTGAACCACAAGAAAATGGTACATATATTTTTATATACATAATTATTTTTATTTGTAGGAATTATTTTTTGTCATTTATTTTTGTTTTTATGAATTATTTATTAAGTTTTCAAATTTTTTAATATATGTTTTCTTCTTTTTCACGAGTTTCATTTTAGATATTTAATTTCAAAACGTAACCTTTTCCAAATTTTATATGTAATTTAAACTAAAACCGTAAGAAATATATTTTTTTTATTTGGTTGAATCTACTTGTTTATTTGTGCTAAAGAAAAGGATATAGGTTTTAAAAATTTTCATGATTTTCTCAATTTCACATAACACTCCTATGATCCCCCTTTGGATTCTAATAGACACATATTTCAAATATTTATTTTTATTTTTATTTTTTTGTTTTCTTTTTGTTTTTTTTTTTGCTCTTTTATTTTGTTTTTGATTTTATGTTATTTTAAATGATATTTTATTAAAAGTATTATCTTATGTTTTATTTATTGATGGTTATGCGGTTTTATACTTTGTTTAACTTTTCATAAAAGTTAACTATACAATATACCAAAAGTAACAACTAATATAACTGAAAATGAACTTGGTAACAAGAAAATGATACAAAAAAAAAATGAAACAAGATAAAAGTAAAACAAGTAAAATTTGAAAAACAAAATATTTTCAACTTTTCGATGCTACAAGTATATGTATATGTGTATGTATGTCTATTAATAAAATAAAATACTATGATAAATATGAAAGAAGAGAAAATGAATTATGTATATAAAAAATTTCTATTCAAAAAATCATTGATAAACTTTTATATTTTGAATTTAATTAAATTGTGTTTTTTTTTCTTCTTTTTTTTAATAATATTTTATGTCAATTTATATTATTAGAAATTTTACATGAAATATAAATAAGGAATTTATTTTCAGGAAAACTTTAAAATGAATAAAACTTCAACATTTACAAATACATATACATATACCGTCCTCCTATCCTATCATTATATTTGTCGTATACATGTATTGTATTTATTTATATGAACGAAAATGTATATGTAGTACATACTTACCAGGCCAGCTAGCAGCATTATCAGGAAATTCTTGAAATTATTTTTTGTCATGAAATATTTTCCTTTAAAAGTATATCCTTGTTATAGTTTGTCATCGCATCATCATCATCATCAAGGCAGATTAATTGAAAAATAATTTGTTCTTTGGTTTGATTTTTTTTTTTTTCATTTTTCTTGTTGTATATAATCTAGTGAAATACACATAAATAAATAAAAAAAGAAGAAGAAAAGGCTCAACACAACAGTTAAAAGAGGAAATGGAAATGCTTAACGCTAAGTGATTTCTATTGTCGTCAAGAAGTCATCGTATTTTTTCTTTGGCGTTTCGCCTTTCTTTTTTTCCTTTTTTTTTTCAAATATTAATTTAATTTGATTTTTTTTTCATTATTATTCGTATTTATCGGATAGATAGTGTTATATGTAAGTAAGTGATTCATAAAAGAGAATTAGCTTTTCTTTTTTCTCTTAATATTTCGAATTATAATTAATTGTTGGAATCACTCAAATGACACCGGTTGTATGATGAAAAATATTCAAAAAATATGTGATTTTTCATGAAAATCGTTAACATATACTTAACTAGTGATATGCGTTAATTATGTGAGTGTAATCAAATAACCGCATTAAATACACATATGAAACAAAACATTACAAAAATCATATATTTTTTTAATAATAATATGAGAGGGTATAGAGAACGTGTATGTTATGTACTCCTGCTGAACTCGTTTATCATAATTACATGCAATATCTACATAAAAAATAAGTATTTATACATATTTTCATTTTATACACACAACAAGTAGAGAAGATACAAATATTAAAAGAAAACCTTGTGCTGCTTTTTTATTATTTTTCATTATTCAAAATTTGTTTTTTAGCGAAATTGATTGAAAAAGTTTTTATGTTAGTTTTTTTTAAATATTAAAAAAAAATTTTTTTCTCATTAAAAATCAATGAAAACTATATTTCATAGATACGAGATGCGAGTATGTATATAGAGCAAAAAATATGTATAAGTATGTATGCATTGGCATAAGTATCTGCATCAATTTTCACATAAAAAATACTTAAATTTTTTATTTTATAAGGGTATTCAAGGGTTGATCTTGTATCATTGTAAACGGTGTAAACTCGTACAATCCTACACCTATATTGTAAACATATTCTATGTAATTTTTACCTACTACAATGCTTGTAAAAATTCACAATGCTGATACCCATTGTATGCGGTGTATATTACTATTGTACATATATGCTATTTTGACATTAAATGCTAAAGTAATTTGATTAAATTTATTTTTATAATAATCTGGCTGACATGTGTTATTAATTTGCTTGATTTCAATACAAAGTTTGCTATGGTGTGAGTTCACGAGATAGTATAAGATTCGGGTGTATGTTCACACTTTTTACACTTTTACAACAATTCGTGAATACCTATTATTATTATTTTAGGACGTCAAAATTACAAATTACTAAAATTATGGTATGCGATGGTATTAATGAAGTCAAAGTGAAATTCATATTAAATACAAACTGTATGTATAATGTGGTAATAATACAAAATTGATATAATCATATATGGCTTCATTAAATTTAAAATTTTGAACATTATACATATACACAATGTTACATTAATACCACAAAAGCTATAATAAGCGCCCATTAAATATACATAGGTATATAATTGAGATTTTATATTTAAAAATACAGTTCAAAATAATTATTTTTAATTACAAAATTATCTGTTCTATATCATTATGTTGTCTGTATACATACGAGTATATTACTTTATCATTTACATTTATGTAGTTAAAAATTTATGTTTTTTTTATTGTTTTTGAACTCATATCATTAAAATCGTTCTTGAAATCGTAATTATTTAATAATGTTTTGCATAAATATTCTTTCATACGATGAGTGTATTAATAAATTATCTGTTTATATATACCCAGACGAGTACTTATACGCACGCATATCACGAGTATATTAATGGCACATTTATCTTAAATCAATATGATATGGTGTAGATACATAATCGTATGTTCATTAAAAATATTAAAAAAAAAAAAATATAATAATAATAATAATAATTGTGTGGGTATGATGGTGTGGAATGGGTACGATATTACAAAAAATTAATAATGTACCACCTCACCTATATTCATTTCATAAAAATACTCTCAATTTTTTAAAAAAATACACATTATCCACATATAATCCTATTATATGTACTATATATTAATATAATACATATATTTATTTAATGTACATACTTTCGTTAATTAAAAAACAAAATAACAAAAGAAACAAAATAAAAATAAAATAAGATAAACAAAAAAATACAAACATGTTTTTAATTATTAATTGATCTATAATTTTATATTAAAAAAAAAAACAATAAATAAGCAGAACAAAAAATAGAACAAAAAAAAATAAATAATTAATTTAATTTAATTGATAACACTCATGTTATATATAAAATTCAAATTTTTAATGAAAAATAATCAAAATTATATTTTTCTGTTCATTTTATTTTTTGTAATTTTTCATTTCAAATTTTATATGTACGAGTATTTAAGAAAACCATGCTTTAAGACTGGTACTCAGTTCCTGTGAAATTTTTCGCTTGTAATTGCATTTATAATTCAACAAGCTAAAAATTGTTGAAGGAAACGTGTGTAGACTGTAGAGTACATAGAGTTTTGAAATTTTTTGAAAAAAAATCAAGGAGGCTATGAAATTAAATTAAGTAAAAATAAATAAATAATGGCTGATACTCACATCGAAAGCTAAATTTTTCTCTATATAAAACCTATGTAAAAAAAATTTCGCTAAATTGTTAGCTAAATTTTTAGTTTCAAATTTCGCTTACTGGTACTCACTTCCAAACTAAATTATTTCGGTGGAACTTAATAGTGGAGAGTTGTGGAACTCATTTTTCACAATTATTTTATATGGTCGAGCATATAAAAGGCAAGCGAAATATTGACAACTCATACATTTTGACAAATAAATATTTATTTATTTATTTTTAATTAATTTAATTTCATAGCCTCCGCGATTTTTTTTCAAAAAATTTCAAAACTCTCTATATACTCTACACACGTTTCCTTTCACAATTTTTAGCTTGTAGAAATATACATATATGCAATTGCAAGCGAAAAATTTCACAGGAACTGAGTACCAGTCTTAAATATTTATTTGTCAAAATATTTGACCTGTCAATATTTCGCTTGCCTTTTATATGCTCGATCATATAAAATGATTGTGAAAAATGAGTTCCACAACTCTTCACTATTAAGTTCCACCGAAATAATTTAGTTTGGAAGTGAGTACCAGAAAACGAAATTTGAAACTAAAAATTTAGATAACAATTTAGCGACATTTTTTTTTACATAGGTTTTATATGGAGAAAAATTTAGCTTTCGATGTGAGTACCAGCCATTATGAATGAAAATCATACTACATTACATAACTGGTAGCTAGTAGCAAAAACTATAGAATGTATTTGTATAGAATATATTCTATAGTTTTTGCTAGTACATATAGTTATAGGTACAGGTACCTATGTCCCTTTTGGTTTTAGAGAGACAGAGAGTGTCGTTTTCGTTTTCCGAATAAACCCCTCTATTCTAGGTAATAGATGCCTAATAGATTTATTAACCTATTAACTAAGAAGTTAGTAGAAAGTGGTATTCAACTTTATAGGTTTTGTAGACATTAAAAAGTTGAAAAGTTAATAGATTTGTAGACATTTAAAAAACAGTTGAGCTGTTATTTATTATTAATATTTGGAAATTTAAAAATATTTATTTTTTTTAAAATCCGGTAAATGTATATTTAATAATAATAATTTTTAATTATTTTTATTTATTTTTAATTATTTGTATTTATCATCAACCAAAAAAACTACATTTCTCAAATTAAAGGGTCAAACATAATAGTTAATAGATCTAATAGCTCATCGAGAGGAGCTATTAGCTAATAGAATTTTCTAACCACAAAAATCTATTAACCTATTCGCTAGAATACGAAAATCTATTAAATAAAAGTCTCCACAAAATTAATAGACCAGCTGATTGTCATTCTATTAAGTATTAAGTAGAATAGGAAATTTTCTATTAACTAAAAGTTAATAGACTAATCTAATAGTTGTTAATCTATTACCTAGAATAGGGAGGAAAGTTTTCTATTTCTATTATTAAAAATCATATATATATATGTGTGTGTATGTGTTTTATATGACATTAATAATATAAAAAAATAACTGTTTGTTTACATTTCATTTTATTTCTTCTTTTTTTTGTAATAAAGTTGACAGAAATTATAAGGGTTCACTCTGTAATATTAGAATCACCCATGTATGTATGTACGTGTGTAGGGTAGTTCGTTATAATAAAGCTTATTGACATGGTAACTTGAAATGTACATAATAATATAATTTTCAAATATGTATTTAAAAATGATTTATTTTTTTTCTTATTTTTATACTGTCATATTTTGGCTTAACAAAAGAATTCTTAGAATTGAACATGGATTCTGGATTTTGTGCTCTATATATACAATATTGTATGTACAATAACTAACTTTGTATTACATTTTATTTATTGTTAAAATGTAGAAATTTATCTATAGGAAAAAAAAAATTCCAAAAATAAAAAAAAAATCCGTTTTATAACAATGAACGAAATGTAATAGATTTAAGATAACTATGGTAATCAAAATCAATTATACGAGTATACCTACAATTTTATATCCTGGTGTTGTAGTGATGTACTCGTATATAACTTGTAAATTTAATTTTGATGTTGTCATCTCTTGTTAAATTTAATTTGAAAAGTTAAAAAGGAGATGTTTTTTTTTTTTGCTGGTTTTTCTTAGTTACTGAAATATTAGATGGAACGAAACAAACAAGCAAACTTTATTTCTTCTGATAATAATTGTATCGATACAAGTAGATATATGATATATGTGTATTTTATAAGTAGTAGATATGTGAATGCTCATACTTTTACGTAATATAAGTATTTGTTTACATCCTACATACACATACATATGTTATACCTAGCTATAGTAGTTAAGTTAAGTTAATATTTAACTTTTGAAAATGAATCAGAGAAAAATGAAAAGAGCCCAAAAAACTTTTTTGTCCCATGTAAATAAATTGCAATTTACGGAAATGATTATTATTTGTATTATTTTGTAAAAGAGAGAATATTGATAAAAAGTTTTGTATTTTTTCTTTCCTCGTAATGGATGTAAAATGCTTTAGAGTTTAGTATGTTCTATATACGGCTAAAGAAAGTATATAATATCTGAATAAACAATAAAGTATCTAGAATATCGTTTATTATTACCTAAAAATTATATCTTAAATTGCTCAAAAGTATGTATTTTTATTTTATTATTTTTTTTTTTTTTTTTTTTTACTGGCTTATCAACAAATTCTTTGTCATTTAAAGCCCACTATTTTTAGATGTTTCTAGTTCATATTTAATTATTAGGTTATATTTTTGAATATATTTTTATTTCTTTTAAGAATTCGATAATATTGTTGTAGATTTTGATGTCGTCTTTGCTCAGTGTTTCGTATGTTATGTTATATTTTTCTCTTATTTTAGTAAATTCGGTACATTCATTGAATATGTGTTTTATTGAAAGTTCTTTACCGCAATTACATGTCGGTGGATCTTGTTTTTTAATATGATGTATGTGTGTTAAATTGGTATGTCCTAGTCGTAATCTTGTTATTTTTATTGTATCATTTCTTTTCAATAGGTGTAGATTGTTCCATGGTAAGATGTCTTTTTTAATTTCTTTTAGTTTATTATTATTTTCTTCATTCCATATTTCGGTTGTTTTTTCTCGTATTTTTTTTGCGATTAATTTTTTTACGTCTTTGTCTACTATTTCGTAATTTTCATCTATTGGTTGTTTTATAGTATCTTTGGCTAACTGGTCAACGGTTTTATTATCTTTTATCCCACTGTGGCTGGGTACCCACATAATAGTGTATGTTTTCTGGTTGTTTTTATATATTTCATTTTTGATATTTATTGCTATTGGATTTGAAGGATATGTTTTCTCGATTGCTCTGATGGAGCTAAGTGAATCTGTGCATATGATTATATTATCTATTGTGATCTGGGATGTACTGATAATGCTTTTGTATATTGCATATAATTCTGCTGAGTGGATTGTGGTATAGTGTGGTAGTCTGTATTGACGTGTAAATTCTTTTGTTATGAGTGCACATCCTACATTAATGTGGTTTTTAGATCCATCTGTAAAAATTATTTTGGCATTTTTATATTTGTATTTTATTCTTTCTAGAGTATGCTGTTGGTATATTTCTTTAGCAGTATTTGTCTTCTTGTGAGATGTTAGTTCTAAGTCAAATTTCAGTGTATTTAATCGCCAAGGTGGATATTTTGTGTAGTTGTTTTTATTAAATTTGTTTTTGTATGGTATTTTATAATCTTCAAGTAATTTAATCATTCTTTTGTAACATGTTAATTTTTTTGTATTGTTATTTGCATTTTGTTTATAATTAGATATTTGTTCTGTTATGTTGATTGGATAATTTTTTTCTTGGGTTAGTGTTTTTGTTATAAATTTCATGCCTTGTTTGTCGTGTCTTAGTTTGGTAGGTGTTTGGCCGGAGTCTATGTATAGGCTTATTCTAGGACTAGTTCGAAAGGCTCCGGTGCATAGTCTGATTCCCGCTAGCATGACAGTGTCTAATCTTTTTAATAGACTTTTGTTTGCGCTTGAGTAAATGAAGGAACCATAATCTAATATTGGTATAATTATTACATTTATAATTCGGAGTAGTAATTTTCTGTCTGATCCATATTGGCTGTTTGAGAGAATTTTAATAATATTTAAAGCTTTCTTACTTTTTATTATTTTTCCATCTATGTGTGGTTTCCATGAGAGAGTTTTATCCAGAGTAAGTCCTAAATATGTATGTTTGTTTACTATTTCTATGTTTCTGTATTGAAGTTTAAATTGGGTGTCACTGTATTTTCTATTTCTAGTAAATATCATCGCTTTGGTTTTTTCGGTCGAAAATTTGATTCCTTGGCTTGCAGCCCATGATTCTATTTTGTCTATTGTGCTCTGTATTATTTTCGTTCCTTTGTTGATATTTTTATGTGATAAAAATATTGTGAGATCATCTGCAAACATTATGTGTTTGACTGGGTCTGTTATTATGTGTTTAATATTGTTTATTCCTATGGAAAACAGTGTTGTGCTTAAAACATATCCTTGCGGAATTCCGTTTTCAAGTGTATGAGGTAGGGACATTGTGTTGTCAATCAGGACTCTGAATTTTCTTCCACTGAGAAAATCGGCTATAAATTTTACTATTCTTCCTTTTATACCCATATTAGTTAATTCTTCTAGAATTGTTCTTTTCAATAGACGGTCATAGGCTTTTTCTATGTCAAAGAATATAGCTATTAGGTACTTTTTTTCTTTATATGTTTTTATTATTTCTGCTTCTAGGTAAGTTAATGCATCGTATGTACCATAGTATCTTCTAAATCCACATTGGTATTTATTTAGTTTTTGGTTATTTTCGATGTACCACATAAGTCTTTTGTTTATGATTTTTTCTAAAACTTTGCATAAACAGTTTGTAAGGGAAATTGTTTTTGCTTATATTTTGGATTTTTTTTTTTTTTTTTTTAAACTCTTTATTTATATTTATTTCACTTTATTGCCGGAGCACTTCTATTTGACGTCTACACTCTACGGATCCCGCGACTAAAGTGTTTATTTTTTTTTTTTTCGGTTGTTTAACCATATGCTTTTTCCGAATAAAAGTTTTCACTTATGCTTATGAAGTTTCTAAAAATGTAATAATAGTTGCGGCTATATAGTAGAAAAATAAACTTATAATGGTACATTTACAATTATCTAAATCTAAATGTTATTAAGTATAAACTTTTTATCTTTACTACACACATAACATAAACCATAAATTATTGTACACACATACTTACCTATTTATTATTGTTATGTAATTTTAATACAGAAATTGTTTCAATTAAATAAATTATATAAATAACTTAGCTTAGCTATTTTGAAAACATAATAATTATGTATATACGAATATTACATACAATTTAAGTGTTTATAAATACATGTAAACCAAATGTATTTAGTATTTAGAGCTATAATCTGATTTTCCATCATTAACCAAATATTATTATGTTTCACTGCTTGAAGTCATTTTGTATATATGGTTTAATCATTAAAATGTAGAATTTATTGTACGTACATGTCATGTACACACAAACGAACGAGCATGTAATATGTACCTACGTATTTATGTTATTAGGAATTTTTGAAAAAAAAAAAAAGTAAATTTACTTCAAAGCAAATAATAAAAAAAAAGCAACAACCTCCAATTTTATTTATTTGCTCAAATTTATTTTTACATTAAATTTATCTTTTCGGATATTTTTCTTCGATTTAACATTATGCGATATACATATACCTACGAGTATATGTATAGTCAGTCATCTATAATCATCATCATCATTAATGTAAGTATGTATGTAATGCTCGTAAATTGTGCAAGGAGGAAAACAAATACAACAACAACAAAAAAAGGTAGTTTGAATGTCATTTCCAAACATTTTATTTTATGTTTGAAGAGGTTGATCTTTTTACCAGGAAATTTGTTAAAATCTATAAGATACCTCTACACACAGTCACATAGTTACAGTAAAATACTAATACATTCACACATATTTAGAGAAATATTTTTTAGATGTAGGGTACCATATAACCACCTACCGTACATTACATTATGTACTTATGCGAGAATATAATTTTATTTATATCAATTCACTTTTACATCGTAAAGCCACATATTATACCAGCAATATTATTGAATCGACATTTAAAGATAATGATTTCAATTCATCCGAAAGATGATGATTTTGATAATGACTACATAAATAATACGTATCATGTATCATACATACATATTTATATTACGTACATTATTGCGGTTATGAATAAATTTTTTGAGTATCTATATGTTTTGAATTTATTTTTATTTCATTCTTCTAATTAAAATTGAATTTATTATGAAACGTTTTTTTTTATATTAAAAGAAAATTAAAATTTACCTAATTTTATTACGAAATCCTCTTAGCTTAAATTTGTTTTTGTTTTCAATTCCCTAAAAAGAGGAATATAAAATGATAATATTTGTATTATTTTTGTTTTTATAAAATTAAAAATGTTTTTAAAATCATTTCTTCTTATAATTAATTATTTTTTTTTTTTTACATAAAAATTTTTGAATATGTACAAAATTAAATACTGAATGATTTTCTATGTGTGTAAAATATTAAATGTATATATGTATAGGAAGGCGTATAAATATGCGGACAGATACATAAAAAACAACGGATGAATATATTTAAATATGTAATAAATTCGAAAAAATTAGCATGTCCTTTTTTTTTTTATTTTCAGTGAATACACAATACACAAATACTCCTATAAGCCACTTTTATAAAAAACAAAAATTAATAAATAAATAAATCATAAATCCTCATACAATTTTACTTTACTGATGCTAATATCAAGTGAACGTTGAATAATGAATAAATTAAATGATCAATTTCATTATGCAAATTATAAAATGATAATAATGCAGCTTCATTTCATCTAATAATTAATTTTTATTTATCTTGAAAATTATGAGTGACCATTTTTTAGAATGTTTGAGAAAAAAATTTCATAAACATATTGCTTGCATTACTGAAATCAAATCGCAACTGTATCATGCATACAATTTTATGGATATAGCTAATGGCTAATGGCAATTTAAAATAATATGACGTTCATCTGTCCATTAAGTCCATCTATGAATATTCACACAGCTTAAAAGATAAATGGATTATATAGATTTTTTGATCTTTTTTTTTTTTTTTCTTAAAACTGAAGTAACTAAGATTTCTAATTTTTTTTTCCTTTTTTTTTGATTCCATCAACAGTAGCGTTACAATCTTGCGTGAATTTCCGTTTAATTTGCTATACACATTTCGATAAAAAACAAAAAATACAAAACTACTGCAATTTGAAAATATGTATACATATGTACATAATGTCTGTTAATATTGCGACTACAACACAAGCAAATTATATTAGAATAGAAGAAGTTAAAAGTCATCAATCAATTTTCATAAAATAGTCCGCAACAATTTTTTAAGTTTGAGCTTTTTCTTTTCTCTTTTTTTTTTATAGTGATTTTGAATAATGTGTCTACATGTGTTAGCAATTCATACCATAATGTCGGTAAATTATGTATGCGTATATGAAAGAATAAATTTATTCTCTTGAGGATACATGAGAAATACGAAATACTTAAGAAAATAATGATTTGAATATAGGGTCATAGTGCGGAGTATATTGTCAGTAGTGGATATTATATATTGTACAACAATGATTTTAGAAAATTGTTTTGATGACATTTAAAATTTATGACGAAAATGATTGTGTTATAAGGACATTTTTAATTTCCTAAAATAAAATATGTTTAAAATTCGTGCTGCTGCTATTGTAAGTAAGAGTATATTAATCACTTATCCATATATACACGCTTGTACATAATGTGGCAAAGAAAAAAAAAACATTAAAATGACGACAATTCATCTAATAATACTTATTGCGTCAATGAAATAAAAGAAAATTATTTCTTCTGAAAAAAATCAAAAAATATAATGAGAACTTCTTATTAGATATACAAAAATGCGATATTATATACGCAAACACACAAGCACATAATGTAATTATTGTGATATTTGTTCATGTATCTTTATTGTCAAAATAAATATTGTATAAGGAGAATTAATGTACGTACATTTTGATGAATATTTCAATCAATCAATCAGATAACTTGATACAGCTTAACCTTTGACTATCGGAATAATATTCATACCACACTAATTTGTTTCGAAATCAAATATACATACTCGTACATTATATGGAGTAATAAAAATTTATTTCTACCAATTACAGAATACAAAAAATAAAAAACAATAAAAGTTAAAAAAAAAAATTGATAGAAGAAAAATACTAAACACACATTTATGTACATTATGTAAATGCGTTTTTGTCTGTGTGTTTTGTTTTGCTCAGTTTTTAATTTTTCGCATTTTGATTGTTTTGATTAATAGAGCAGCACAGAGAATATTTCATAGATTATTATAATCGATGTGTTACTTTCAGTCTGACTGTGAACCAAAAATCAACTGTTTTTTTTTTTACACAATTTATTTTTATTTTTATTGTTTTTTTTTTCCTTTTTTATTATCCTTAGAGTTATTTTCCAAAATTTTTTTTTAGTTATTTCGAAAAATTGAAATCAAATGTAAAATTTATTCTTATACATATTTAAAGATTCAAATATTTTCTGGAAATTCTCTTATACAAGAAGGAGTAGTAGAAAACGTTTATAAGATAAATATGGAAAAATTTTTAATTTCGAAATATGTAATTGCATCTCCTATTTTATAATTTTCGGAATAAATGTAAAAGGACATACGAATTTGTATGTATGTACGAGTGTATGTTGGTTAGTACTTGTATTTCGCTATATCGCATTCAGTTGTTTTTAGTCAGAAAATTAAAAATTCTATTAAGAAATTTTTTAAAAAATTTTTGAATTAAATTTGGATTAAATTTTAAATTGGAAATTTAATTATTTTTAATAAATGCGGATATATGAGTACATATGTATAAAAATAATATTTGTAAACAAACTTCAATTATATTGGTATGTGTGAATGTAGTATATACAAACAGCTGTGTTTCAGTTGAGGAAGTATAGTATAGGTATAAAAGTTTCTACGCATGACAATCATTTTTCATTATTAGCGATATGATAAAATATAAACACTAATATTTGTAACTGATTTTCATTCAGTTATTATCCTTCTATTACTGCTATAAATATACTTAACAAAAACATAAAACGTTTAATCTAAGAATGAATAATTAAAATAAATTTTCACAGTATTCGTATATATACCGATTGCGAAATAATTTTCATTCAATTATTCGGTTTAAAGAATGTGAAATTAAATATAGAATATTAAATAAATTTTGTAAATCACAAAACCGCATATAATCAACTATAACAAAAACCTAAAACCACATGAAACGTTAATAATTACTAACCTCATAATATTATACTTACGCGTAGAACGAGTATTACTTTTCTCAACAAAAATTTATAATTTTCTCCTTTCATATTTTTTTAAAATTTCGATTATAATTTTTCTTGACCTATACAATACAAGAAATGTTTTTACTTTCCCCAAGTAAATTCATTTTATTTTTTCGAATTCATATATACGTAATGTATATATAAGAATTTTTTAACTGTATATATTCATAGTGTATTCATTCATAATATGTATACAGAATAATAAATTTTGGTTGTAAGAAAAATTCTTTTAGAAAAAAATTTCTTTTTAGATTAGTTCAATTTGATGTTTCCGACAATATAAAACATGATTTTTTAGCTGTTCTTGAATATCGATGAAAATATATAATATTTATATAAATTCCATAACGTGTATATTGTATTACATTTATGTAAATGTTCTCGTATATTGTGCATATGATTATTATTATTATTATTATTATATTATTGTGTTTTATGTGCCGTGAACATATACATATATGTATACATAGTTTTTGTACATTTTATTTGTATAATAAGATAAATAAAACAAAAGTTTCATTATTATTTTATAAAAATATATAAAAAATAAAAATAAAAAAAACACGCGACGCGAATCATGCATAAATTGTAAACAACAGTTTTTATTATATTCGATTATTTTTAATATACAGATTTATTGATACAATCTTAGAATTTATTTTTTATTATTATTTACTTTACATACATATATACATACATACATTTCATTATTTTATTTCTCTTTTTTTTAGTTTCATATTTTCTGTGTTTATTTATTTATTTTTTTTTTTTTTGCGTTAAATCGCTTGTTTACAATCATCATTCAAGAGTTCCGTTTTGTATTTGGTTTTTTTTTTTTAATTCAAGCAAAGTGTGTGTTTGTGTGTTTATTAAATATTGAAAACACACAAAAAAAAAAAAGAAAAAACCAAACTTAAACATTCTTACTTAGTAATAAAACAAATATTTAGAAATAAAATATCAATATTGTCATACTTTGTGCGACCACAGTTTAAATAATAAAATCAAAAAATAAAAAATCGTTTAATGTAAAACAAAATAAAAAAAAAAAATAAAGAAAAAAAAGATACATATTATGATTTGAAAGAATAAAATATAAGATAGTGTTAGTTATACGTACATTTACGTACAGATGTGTGTTTTTTTTTGTTAATTTTCTTGTAATGTTGTTCATTTGAGAATTTAATAAAATAAATGTGATGTGTACATATTAATTTCATATAATTTGCATAGCAAATAATGGACATACATATGTATGTGATTTTGTTATGTGTTTTTGTATGAAAATATTTACAGAAAATATCATGAATTTGATCGTGATTAAATGTATAAAAATTGAAAATATTAATAATGTGTATAATATGAATAATGATTATTTAATTTAAAGTTATTTTAATATTTAGTGATGTAAATATAAAGACAAACGTAACGTAACATAGCTATATACCTAAATATTGTTGTTTTTTTTTGTTGTTTCTTAATTTTTGTTAATTTGATACATTTTCAGTAAAGTTTAACAAACCGGAAAAATAAATTTTCATGTAGCATTTACGCATAAATAATAAAAAACAAAAAAATTATTTTGTATATATATTGTATTAGCACATAGTTTAGTTATAATTTTATTTTTTTTTTTTTTTTTTTTTTGGTTTTATATTAAAATATTCTGGTGCTGTTGCTGTTCTGGTCTTGACAATAACAATAAAAATCAAGGATCCATGAAATTGATTGAAAATTTTTTTGTATTTCACATAGTTCCAGTTCCGTTTATATTTTTATATGCTGATTGGTTTATAATCTCGTATAGCGAATTTTAGTACAAAATAATTGCAAAGTCATCAGCAAAAAATAATAAGAAAAATAAAATACAAGGAAAAACAAAAAATTCACGGTAATTTTTATTTATTTTTTTTTTTTTTGCTTTTTTCTATAAAAAATATATTTTGTTTGTTTTTAAAAATATTATTATATGTAGGTACATATAATGTTTGTGGGGCTTGAATAGTTCGATGGTTGTGGTGTCGGTCTTGTGATCTAGCCAGATTACGGTTCGAATCCCAACCAGCGCGCTACTGATGATAATTGATTACTGATGATAAACTGTGTGTGATATAATGTGTATAAAATTATATTTTATATAAACATCATTAAAATTTACATTAATTTATATTACATATTCATTATTTTTGTAGCCAGTAGGCATTACATAGTATTTTTACCTGATATAAGAATATTATTTATTAAGAAATAAATTATAAATCGTTTTATACGTTGTATTATAGTTTTATGTGTTGATAACATTTTTTTTTTGTGATTAATTTTGATGAAAATTTTATTTGATTACCATAATTTGTATAAATGTTTAATAAATATCCAAAATTAAATATTAAATGACACAAAAAATTGAGAAAAACAAAATAAGTATTTTTTTTGTCAAATGAATAATATTGTCACAGTAACAAATATAGTGAATATTATGATATACATATTATATTGGCATAGCATATAAATTTATACGTATTTCGAAATGAAATCGATTTTGATAAATCAATGAAGTTTAATATTAAGTATTTCTATTATGAATGCGCACATATTCGATTATTATTATTATTCAGTTCTCATAAATAATCTGAAATATTTTTCTAATCAAAAATAATTAATTAAAATCGAAAGATGTTTGTAATGATATAATGAAATTTGTTTTTTATTTTGAACACATAATTATAATGAAATGTGCATATACATACATGATTTACTTTATGGTCTCATATTACATTTATGATAAGGGTATTCACGGTTTGGCTTTGTATCATTGTAAACGGCGTAAACTCGTACAATCCTACACCTATATTGTAAACATCTTCAATGTAATTTTGATGTACACTGCTTGTAAAAATTTAAAATGCTGAACCGTGGCTGAAACCTATGCGGTATGCGGTGTATATTGCTATTTCATATATGCCATTCTAACATTTACTATGTATATACCCTCACTTAAATCGACATAAAATGTGTCGACACAAAATAAACCCATGATATATAAACGCTTGTTTATATCGAATTAACGTTTAAATCGATTAAAAATAAATCGATATAACTAACCGGTTCAGTCGATTCTTAAAGGGGTATAAACGGCTTTCAGCTAATATCGGTTTACACATAAATCAAAATCAGCTGACATAGAAGAAGAAAGTGTTTTTGTGTAAAACTATTTAATTAAATTCTTTGGAAAATTTCGCAGTAAGTAAAAATATTTTTAAAAAGTTTGATTTTTAAAAGTATAACTGTTTACAAATGAAAATGAAATGTCATTTTTAAATCGATTTAATTTGAACCGTTTAATTACAAAGTGTATAAACACATTGGAATGGGTTCAGAATAAAACCAGTTATAAATCGATTTATCTTTTATGTCGATTTAAGTTAGGGTATATACATGGTAATTAAATGCTTAAGTAATTTGATTAAATTTATTTTTGTAATATTTTAGATGACATATATGTTATTATTTTGCTTGCTTTCAATACAAAATTCGTGAATACCTCTAAATGTATAATGTATGTTTATATGTACAATATGTTATGTATGTACATTCGTACACAATACACACATTATTATAAATACATATTGATTTACTAAACAAAATGTATTAATTAATATATGATACGCACATGAGTGTGATGCAAAATATACATTTCAATAAAAACCAAAATTTCATTAAAGTAAAGTTAAAATAATACTGATTTATCGTATTATCAGTATTACATTATACAAATCCCATATACACGTAAAACATACAAAAATATTTGCACATACGAGTACTACATTGTATATTTGTAATGAAATTCTATTGGTCCTAAAATGGACAAAAATGTCCTTCTTATTTATCTATAATTTCAGATGTTTTTACAAAGTGTTCAATGATGATGATTATTATTATAGTGATGAAAAAATTCTATAGATAGAATTTATGTAAATTCACATTCACAATTATACAAATACGAGTACATATGCATGTGTGTGGCATATAAATTTACGAAATTTTTTTATATACATACGTACATATACAGTAGAAAAATTTCTCATCAATATATTCAGGATTGAATAAAATCAGAATTAGAAATTGTATCTCCAGATTAATTAAGTTTTTTTTTTTTTTAGAGAGATATTATGAAGGTTTTATGAAGATTACAAATTTAATTGTTACATCTATCCTATTACACACATATTGCAGAAGTTTTATAGGAATAGCAGACAGAAAGAAACTCTGATTCATTACCATTATGTATAGATGAGCTACTTTATCACTTTATCGAGAGCATTTTAGGTACAAGACTTTTTCCTCAATGATTTTAGAAATCTTGTCAAACTGAGATTAAATATATTGAGATAATATTTAAACTTGATTACTTCGATAACTGTGCTAGGTATAAATTTTTCAATTTTTCCTATAAATTTTTTAGATTTTTATTTCGAATATTATTTTTTTTCCAAATAAATGAGAAGACGTAGAAGTACACAACATCCAAATTTATAAATGGATCCAACAAAAGGAAAAAAAAATCGAAATTTTTTCATGCAATTACGAAATTCCAAAGAAATAATACAAGAAATTTCGTGAATTTCGCATACCTACACGAAACTATTTCATAAAAATATAAGAAATAAAATTTGATTCTGTTTCCGGAAAATAAAATAATAATAATTTATATTCAATACTATACGTGCATACAGAAATTAATCTCATAAATTTATATATTCATTGAAAATGTTGTACTATACTTTTATCTCCTTGAAATTTGAATAATAATTACGTATACGTAAATTATATAGAAAACGATCTTATAAATATTTCACAAATAATTATTATTTTATGTATTTCATTTTCATTTATATTTTTATTGTTGTCCTTAAATTTTTGGTTCTGTTCCAGTTTTGTATTACCTATATATCTATCTTTGTATGCGAATAATATTCGTAATTTTATTTAAATTTTTAGTTTTTCTCAGATAATATACAGATAATAATAATAGTGGTTATTAGGCATTATTTAAATTTATAGAGAATTGTACATTTGCAATAAAAGTAAATATGTGTATGTCTATGTATGTATATATGCATGCATATGTATATACAAGTGAATACAAAAATAATAAATAGCTTCTTTTTTTTTGTTAATTCAAATACGAGAAACTATTTTGCATAATTTGAGGAAAATCTGCAAAGATACCCACATTTATAAGTATTATGATTTGTTATGTGATGAAAACTTTAGAAAGGAAAACTATGCATATGTATAATACGTACGTACATATGTACGGGTACAAGGATACCAGTATGTATATAAAATCAATCAAAGAATTAAGTATACATTACAAATATTCGGTATGTATACATATGTACATATATACTGAAATTGAATAATTAGAATCCTTATATTCATATGAATGAGTTATGTACACACATATATTGAAATATATACAGATTCATATATATATGTACATATATACAAACGAAGATAAATGTATATGTATATGAACTGAACAATGACTGAACATATTAAGAATTCATTTTAAGAATTTATTCAAATTATTTTATGTAAATGATTTCTATTTAACAATGGATATTTTTATCTAATTTATACACAAGTGTGCGTATATGTATATGAATGCAGTAAAATAGAAATAGAGAAGTGAAAAATTACAAAAAAATAAATTGTATGAATATAAAAAATATTTATGCTATTATATAGGTAACAAATTTTATTATTATAAAACTATAAAATGGGTAAACTCTCAAGATATTACATCTTTATACATATCATATGGTAATCCTGTTGTAATCAATTATACATATATTGATATTCGAATATTGTTTTTGGTCTGAAGAATATTTTCATACATATACTCGTACATAATATCAATATATAATATAAATTTTGAAATAAAAATTTTCAAATAAATGAAATCATTTCAAGCATCTTAAAAAAATTTCTTTTCTACCATGATTGAATAAAAAGAACAAAAAGAAAATAATCAAAAAAAAATTGAAAAGATTTCAAAAATCAAATCGGAAAAGCATAATACCTCTAATACCTAAATACAATACGTTATATATGTATATTTATGTAATATTATTACATATGAGATATTAGATTACAAATCAATACGCCTTGCCGTATTCTGTTCATATATGTACATATATACATACGTCAGCTATATTTTTTCAATTTGGCTATGCTATATGAAGTGTATGGTATATCCATAAAATTGTGTTTTTTATTTTCATTTTGAAGGAAGAAATAGTTAAAATGTTATATGTATGTATATATTAATGCACTTATATATATGTATGTACATACTACATTCATTTATATTTATCTCCTTTTACTATATAAGACCTTGGAAAAAATATTTTATTATAGCAAAAGAAAATATTATTTTATCTTAAGTTTTCATATAACTTTCCAAGAATAAAATTTTTGAATATACATATCCTTGATTTAAACTTATTCATAAATCTTTGATGAATAAAATAAATAAATTTATATATGTATACATATGTACTCGTATATATGTACATATGATTATATACGAGTAGTATATGCTCTTGTTGTATTTATATGATTGTATACAATGTGAAAAGCACATAATAAAATAGACAAATAAATATAAGAACAAAATAATAAATAAAAAAGGTTACATAAATAAATTTATGTATGCTATACGCCTATATGTGCAAATAGAAAAATTTTATGATTCTCATATTAAGTATTGTTTTGTTCAAATATACTATGAAAAACTTATAAAAACTTGATTATATTTTCATATACATATATCTGTACAAATACGAGAATGCATATGAGTAAATTTACTTATTTACTAAATTGATTAACTAAAATGTAGATTTTCGCAATTCGATTTTACATACGACATTTTGCATAATACGCATAACATACATACATATGTAATGGAATGTACATTCATATACATGTACATATGTACATTACATACATTTGCATATGAATATGTCAGAAAATACAGTAATTCTAAATCTATAGTGTAAATAATTATTGTGTTGAAAATTTTGGTATATTTTAATTTAATTTTGTATAAATGTTCGTGCAATAATGGATGAATTTTTTTATAATTTAAACTAATACATACATATATACATAGTACATACAATAGTAATTTGATACACATTTCAACACTTTTAACTTATTCTCTCTCTATATATGTATATGTATGTATATAAAATTATTATAGAACAGTTGTAACAAATTATATGTACACACCTTCTGGCACTATGTAACGACATATTATAATTTTTTTCAATAGTTTTGTAAAGGATTTCATTTTTATTTTTAATATTATTATACACATTGTTCTGATTGAAATGGAAATTGTGAATATAATTATAAATTTATAACAATGCAATGACGTGTACAAATTTATATCGTATGTACCTTTGAATTTTTTTATTTTTTTTTGTATGGTATACATGTGTAATCATAAATAATTGAACTAAGAAGAGTTTTATTTTGATGACAATTCATGTAGGTAGGTGCAAGTATAAATCCAATCACATATACGTAATGTACGTACATAATGTAGGTAGTTCATGTATGTAGGTAATTCATGTGTGAAAATTAAAAAAAAAAGAAAAAAAAAAATATTTGACATGTGCACAAATAATAAATAATAGATTAGCGTATTATTCTCAAATTATTTATAAAATGTATATAGAGACACACGCACACGCACACACACACACTCACACACACACATTTATTAAATTTAAGTCATTCATGCATATGAAAAAAAATGTATTCGATTCTTCTGCCTGTTTAAAAGATTATTATTTGGATATGTATAATATATATAATCTCTGTATATCTACATATATTGTGTATCTCTGGTACATATGTACGTACTCGTATATTTATATCTCTGAATTACTTTAATATTACAATAATTTAACATAAAATTTAGTGTTAACACAACCACCCCTCCATCTTTGTGTATTATATATAAAAATAAAATTTAGGAGGTGGTTATATTTTTCGTATTTAAATGCTAACAATTAAATTTTATTGAAATTTTTTGTCATAAATTAAAATACATAATATGAATGGGTCTGGTATTTATTTTTCAAAACAAAAAATAAATATCTTTTTTTTTTACTTTTTCATTTTGCATATACCATCCGAAAGTATCTGATGATAATATGTGTACTCGTGTACTCGTTTATATATGTATTTCTTCGATTTAGTCATGTATATAATTATTATCTTTCAATGTGTCTGTCTGGTAAAAAATAAAATAAATTGATGTTATTTTTCTTCTTCAAGTACTTAACCGCATGAATTGCTGAATTTTCGTTATAATGCTAAATATGATGCTTTCATAGTATGTATGTATGTATTTACATCTATATCTATATAGATATACATACTCGTATGTATGTACATCTAGAAAAAATAAGATTGAATTAAAAATATTGCAAAAATAAATGATAATGAAGAAAGTTCAAGTGGAAAATAAACAATGTACAGTGTCGAGTATATGGTTAGACACACCACGAATTTCTTATATTTTATGACAATCATATGAGAACGGAACGAGAAATCAGTCAAAGCTTCCTTAAAATTCTCAGAAGAGTAGAGTAAACGAATATTGTCGAAGTACTGAAAGGAAAGTTTCATTTCAACTTGTGTGATCTGCTGATCTGCTCTGCTCTTTTAAAAGAATTTTTTGTAGTTAAGCCCGAAATACATTCGATGCGGTAGTGAGTCGTAAGCAAAAGCTCTAAACTACCACAAGAGAGTTGAAATATATTCACTGCGGTCGTGAGTTGTAAGACAACTTAAACTTATCATTGAAAATTGTAATTAGATGTGATTTGTTTAGTTTATGAATATTAGATTGATTGGTTTATAAAAATACAATAAAGAAAATCCTTAATAAATATACCAATTAATTAATTGTAGAAATTTTTAAAATTTTAATTAATTAAAGAAATTTTTAATCATGGGTGAAAATATAGAATTGGCATTGGGATTAGCATTAGGAATAGCTCTGCTAAAAAAAAGACGAAAGAAAAGAGTTTGGACAAAACCGTTAAACACTAAAAGTGAAAAAAATAAACATGCATTTCATATAAAAAAATTTTTAAAGGCAAAGCGTGAAAATCAAAATGCGCACGAAAAAATATAACCTTTCACTTCGAAATGATTTTAAAGACTGAAAAAGCTTTCTCTCATCATTTTATTCGAACGCAAACTCATGACTTTCAAATCGAAACAATCTTTGCGTTGAATTCTTATGACCGCAGCGAATGTATTTCAAGTTGTAAGAATTCTGTACATTTTCTATTAGTTGTGATTTTATAAGATTCTTACAACTCACGACTAACAACTCACGACCGCATCGAATGTATTTTGGGCTTTAAGTTACCTAAAGCTGAAGGCCCAATGTAGAAGGAAACTTTTCATCCTTTGCCGCATTGAATTATTTTTGTATGGTCCAATGTACGCTTTACAGAAACTTCAGATACTTATTTCTTCTTCCTACTTTCATGCTTCGCCACATGAAAAATTGAAAGTTAACCAACTTCTATGCGTTGATGACTTCATACGCTTTTCATGCGTTATCATTGGAACTTATTACATAAATACTATTTTAATGTTGTTCAACTTTCGTGCTTCACATTAAAGATAATGCAGTCTAATTCTCTTGATGAGACACTATATTATCTTTGTTCACATACCTCAATGGATGCAAGCGTGAAAAGCGTGTGAAAAGCGTACAATGGGCCTTTAGATTAAGTCTTATAAGGACTTTAATAATTGCGTTTTATGACTGGGAATTTCATAATGAAAAAATCATAGAACCAACAATTATAAACATTTCTTTATATCTTTAGCCAAGATAAAAAAATTCAGTTGTGTGTCTATAACCATATGTTCGGCAATGAATGTAGGTCATGTTAGGTATAATACTTACTTTATTATTAATGAAAACAAAAGCTACAAAGAATGAAAATATACGAGTAATGCGAATAATAATCATTTCAGAAAAATTGTTTTCATTTTTTTTTTTTGTTTTTACTACAATGCATTATGTGGTAATACCGCACGTAATATACTTATCACATTAATTCATCTATGTGTATTTGTGTGTTTCTTTTTTCTTCTTTTCAGAGAAAATATTAAATCAGTATTACTTTTTTTTTTCGTGTTAAAATATTATAATTGAAAATTTTAATATAAAATGTAAATAATAAATAAACAGCAAACATAAAAGTCAATTCAATTCAAAGCATCTTTAATATAAGGCT
This sequence comes from Villa cingulata, assembly GCA_951394055.1. Classification (NCBI taxonomy): domain Eukaryota; kingdom Metazoa; phylum Arthropoda; class Insecta; order Diptera; family Bombyliidae; genus Villa; species Villa cingulata. The sequence goes on along the minus strand of OX596021.1, from coordinate 27,882,034 downwards.
ATAGATTATTTTATTTAAGTTTTATATAAACATACATTTTTGTTATTTTTAAATCTGCTTACCGTAAAATTGTTTAATTTACATAATTACATTAATATTTTACTTTTTTTTCTAGTACATTATGTTCGGAATGAAATAAAATTGGAATGTTATTACGAAATATTTCGTTAAATTTTCTGTTTATTTTCTGTTTTTTAAAACAAAATATAAACACAAAACAAATAAATAACAATAGCGGATTTAAGAGTTCGGATTAAGTGAAATGAATTATAACGAACGAAAAATAATTGAAATATTCATGTAAAATACATGTACAAAACATATGCGTATATTTTTTATTTCGAAAATTTACTGTAAAATTCATCGTAATGATGGTAATGATTTTATTTTCCTTTTTAATTGAATACATCGAAAATATTGTATATAAAGTCTACTACTTTCTGTATCGTATCATTATATAGAATGGCTTTCGTCCTGCTAATGATAATGATGTGTTAGTGTATCTTACTATTTTTATGCATATTAAATAAAATACATCAAAATAAAATATAATTTTTAATCTTCTTATGATGTTAAAATTTTCCAAAATTAATGAGGGCAATCCACAATCATTGAATTCGGGTGCAATAAAATATTTTAAATTATATTATTTACAAAATTGTATGCTAAAATTTCAATGCAAAATTAAATCCTTTTTTCATAATACATAATATCAACATTACAAAATATTACATAAATATATTATAGCTTTGTTGTATGTATGTAGATAAAAATAATATTTTTACAAAAAAAGAAAAAACAAAAATATTTCAAAAATTATAATATGTGTGGAATATTTTACACATATGTATTTATGCGTATATGTATTTCTGTTTGTAGAGTAGACTATGTGTACTATACCTACATAATTATTATTCGTTTGGTACGTGTTCATTGATAATGAAACGAATTATAAAAGCGAAAATAAATAAACTAATTGCTAATTGTGAGTACATATTAGCTGCTTTCGATTTAGCAATTCCAATTACTTGCAAGTACAAAAAATTTGTCTACTTGTATCTACTTCCAGCTACTTGAAAAATTTTTCATGAGTATCTGCAATTAGATGGTTTAGCACAGACATTTACCTTTTTTACTCGCAAGTACATGAAATTGTTAAATCGAAAGCATCTATTATTTAGTATATTCCATATTTTTATACTTTGTATGTACTTATGTAGATGTACTCATATAATGATATCTTATCTCTTGTGTATATACATTTCATTAATCCTTCAATTTTTCGAAGATCAACATTCAATTTATAATGGAAATATTAAATAAATAAAAGTATAATGTATAATATATAGAAACGTTATGTTTCGTAAAGATGTGTTTATGTGATTAGAACTGATTTTATCTAGATATATAGAAGAATCATCTATAAATTTCAATAATAATTTGAGTTTATTAATCACTGCAGCATAAAAAAAAAATTCACTATCATCATTATGCATACACATTCTCGTACGTAATCGTAAATGTTTTGTTTTCCTGATATGGATTTTGGATTTTATGGATTTGGATAAAAATACATCTACTATACATCTATTAATATACAAGTTTTACGTATATACTCGTATATTATGTAGAGTGAACGTGGTTTTCATTAGATAATTAAAATTAATTTTCATTAGAACGAAAAATTGCGTATAATATCAAAATTAGTTATTTCATTCTCAATGATTTTTAATTATCTACTTTACAGATACATAATGTGTGGTATAACAGTCAATCATTTAAAGGATGGAGGCACAAATAACAAAACAAAAATATTGATTGACACTTCGAAATATCTACTAAAAAATTGTTTTATCATCTTTAACATCATCAATTCTCGTTCGATATACCGCATCCAGCATTGGTTTGCATATCCAGATTTGTTGTAATTTGTCTCTGCCATGCGCTGATATTTTAAATTTCTTGATGTTAATTTTCTTCTTTGAGCATTCTCAATTTTGCCTAACCAGTGTAATTTTGAGACCGCGCTGAATAGATAGCTTTCTATTTTTATCTTCGAAAATGCGAAATAAGAATCGCTTTATTATACGGTTCTTTCTATGATGTATACGCTATCCATTGAATTCTGATAACTTTAATATGACGAATTATGTTCGTGTAAAATTATTTCCTAAAACATTCTCATTACTTTTATGTTATTTTCCGAAATAACCCATATTTTTATTTTAGTTATTACAGGTAGATTAAATCTGAGCATAAAAATTCAAATTCAATTTAAAGTTTTCATCTGAAAAACAAAACAAAAAAAAAATGAAAAATCCTTTTTGAATCATTAGTAATAACTTATTATTTATACATAAATAATTAGGCTGAATTTCCGAATTGGTGCCGCCAGATTTTGAAATGAGACCTTCCGAGAACTTCCGATAATGATACTTTGGAATGTCCTCTTTAATGTGGTATATGTCTTTAAAAATTTTTGGTCTAAAATGGCGATATGGTTTTTGGAAAAAATTTTTGGAAAAATGTTTCGAAATGGTTTTCGTAAAATACGCCATTTTGAACCAAAAATTTTTAAGGGTAGTTTGCATCCTTAAGATTAATTTGCGCCAACAGAGACATATGTATATATACCACGTTAAAGAGGACATTCCAAAGTATCATTATCGGAAGGTCTCGTTTCAAAATCTAGCGGCACCAATTCGGAGATTTTCCCAATATTTATAATTGTTAGAAATCTTGTATCAAAATATATTCATAAATTTTCAAAATTAATTTGAAATTTATTAGCATATACAATATCCTTAAATAAGTTTATATATTTCTTATTAAATTCTTATGAAATTTTCATACTTTAAATTTATGTATTTCAATTAATTTCAAAATAATCTTAAATTTTAAATTTCTTTGAATACATTTATGAATATATTTAATTTTAAATTATTTTATTATTGATTTTTCGATATAACTATGTATTTATATACTCTTTTATAGCTCTACATATAATATTATGTACATACTGTCTTGTTGAAAGAAAAATGTTATACATACCATTATGTGGTTGTGGTTGTATTTTATATATATAGTGGATTATTTTAAATGCGAATGATTTTGATATTTTGAAATTGAAACAATTTTTTTTTTTTTTGTTCTTAAATATCATAACCAAAAACCAGTCAAAAAAGAATTTTAAAGAAAATACTATGTCAAGAAAAATTATTAAAATTATAACTTAAGTCAAAAACAAACTGTGTTCATAATAAATGTATGTACATATGTACTATGTTTATAACAAAAATAACAAGATGAAAAGATTTCATAAAAAAATAATGAAGAAGAATAAATGAAAAGTGGTTTTTCTGTTGTCACAAATAAATTTTTTGAATTTTAATTATAAATGCAAAATACATTTTTTATAATGAAAGTTTTGCTTTGAAATTCTTTCGTTAAATGTTTCATATAATAACATACAATGACATAATAATATTGTGGAATGAATGTTTAATTGCGAACGAAATTAATTTTCTTCGAAATCTTTTCATATTGAAAATTCCAAAATAAATTTTCGCGTGAAAATGAAATGAAAAACCAACACTAAAAATTGATTGAATTCAATTTAATCCAAGAACTGGAAGATTAAATTTCAAATAATTTAAATAAGATCTAAAAAAGAAAAATGTAATCCCATAATAACATAACAATTTAGTAAAATCGACGGTAAATATTATTATTTATGCATTTGTAATTTCTATGTATACCGTAGGACCATACACCATACTGTACAAAGTATCATACAAAAATGAAGCACCACTCTATCTCTACCTACCTACTACTTATATTTTACCACATTTTACCAACCAACTTTTGAATTTATCTCAACTTTAACAACAACAACTGCATTATTTATTCTCGTATTGTTGTCTATTTACAAACATCTATACATAAAACTTTTAAACTTTTTCGACAAAATGAATTATTCTTTGTTTACCGAGTCCACTTGAAAATTCAATCATGGATCATGGTAATAAAATAAATTCAAATCGTATATACCATGAAACATTTGGAACCAATTACACTTACTATATACGAGTGGTTTTTTTTTTTTAATTCATTTGAAAAAAAATGTTCTATGATTATAGATTATAGTATAAAATTTCAATTTCAGTATAATTAGACGAGTTGTGTATTATATCTATTACTTCTACACCACCACACATCAAATAATGGTGGTATGATGATTATACGATGGATGGAAATGGATATACAGTGCCTGTTCAGTGCAAAATCTGCTACGGTTTGTTCGTTCTTTAAAAAAAAATTTGTATAATGAAATTTTTAATTAAAATCAAAATAATACACTTTAATAAATATTTTGTTCAGAATTTTTAAACGCTTACTGTACTCCACTGTATATAATCATACCAAAAAATGAAAATGAAAATGAAAAAAAAAAATGAATTTTCATTTAATTCAATTTTTTATTGAAAAATTCTTTCACAATTCTTTCAAATATCTATTCAGTAACGAAAATTTATTTTTCTGCTCGTTTAAATAAGAATGCTTAATGCTTGTTTGGTTTGTGTTATTTTAAAGAGAAAATTTTTTTTTTTTTTTAATGCGAGTAATAAATTATTCTTCATAGTTTTTTAAAATTTAAGAAAAATATTCTACCAGTTATTTTATCCGTAGGTACCTATGCTATATTTTATGATCGTATATATGTATTTAGAATTTATTATGCGAGTTAAATTTACAGCTGAAATCCGCTTTTCAAAACAAAAACAAGAATTGAATGATTTTCTTTTTTTCATTGAACAAAATTTTTTTAAAAATCATTTATGGAATTTCATTTTATTTTTATTTATATTTATTATTATTTTTTTGTATTAAAATCTAAAGAATTTAACACGTAGATATTATATATATTTTTTTCTTCATCTTCTTCTTGTTTGTTTTGTATGGATGTATGTCTTCTTTTATTATTTTTTTTTTTTTTGTCTTATTTTGTTTTAATTAATTTCTGATATCTTATGTGTACAAGTCAAATAAATTTTTGTATTATATACTCGTATCGAATAAAAGTTTCAGTTTTTACTACTCTTATAAAATTTATTTTGCCTGAATTAATTTCCTAAGATAAAGTATATTAAATTGGTTTTTCTGATATATTTTCAATATTTTATTGATATAAATATACTCGTACTATAGATTTAATTAATTCTATCTTTACTTACTGCAAGCATAAAATAATGTGTAGTCTATAAGATACAAGCTACAAGTGCCATGTTATTGACTCATAGAATAATTTATAAAATACATTCATATATTATATAACACTCATACTCATAAAAAAATAATAAAAAAAAACAAAATGGTTATATTTTGTACTAAGGAAATTAGAAATTACGAAACATCGCTATGGAGATTTCAAGTATACGAGTATAGTTTTTGTAAGTAGCTTGATAAGTATTAGATATGTATGTACATATGTACTTATATTCATTTTTTCATTCTTATTTTTCTTTATTTTTTGTTTTGTGTTTGATTAATTGATTCATTCCGAAAAGAAGATTAAAACAAATCGAAACTTAAGATAAAAATAAAACTTCCAACCAAAGTAAAATCAACAAAAATCTAATAATGGAATGCCATCTAAAAATATTTCATAGAAAATGAAAATTTTATAAAAAAAAAATCCATTTGTTTCTTATACCGTAGATTATTATTATTATTATTCACCCATATTGTAATCGGATTTTATTTATTTATTTATCTTTTTTTTTTTCTATTTTCATTTTGTTGCATAAAAGTTAAGATAAAAAATGTTTCTAGATGTGATATTCTTATATCCTTTTAATATTAAAAAAAATAAAATCAAAACTACATTTATGTATACACTAGTCATGTACTTATGTTATATAATATTATCATATTATGACATAAAAAAATAGTTTTGTGTCCTTTTATGACCGTAATATAAATAACAATTCTAAGGATTTTTACATTTAAATCTCTTTAATAAATGCGTGTGTAATATTGAATAAAACCAGCTACATTATATGAAACATATAAGAAAAATACTTTATTAAGTTTTGTATGATTTGATAGAAAATTTGAAAGTTTACAGATTGTTTTGTATTACAGTTTAAATTTAATTTGATCTTTATTATTTATATACCTACTACCTAGTGATGCGTACTACATAGTGGTGGTAATAAGTATAGTTTATTCGTACCTTTTTAAAGGATTAAAAGTTAAAAAAAAATAATTATTGTCATCTGGTATTATCACATAATAACCATTTCTGCCATTTTATATTTTTACTGATTTGAAAGTGAGGAAATAAAACCAAACTTTTGTTAAATGTAAAATTAAATATATATGTATATACGTATATGATTACAACAAGAACATAAGTTAAAAACTTTTTTAAAATTTTAAAAAAAATTTAAAAATCAAATAACAATCTAAAAAATTAACAAAAAACGTTCATGTGATATTTAGTTTATTTACTGTAGAGAATGTACGAAAATGTTATAAAATACGTCATTTCAAAAGAAAGCAAATTGAAATGATTGATATACATATGATACACTAAGCAGTTATGTACCACACCAGTATCCAGCAGTATATATTCATACTTTTGAATGAATATAGAAAAAATATGTTATCACAGACCAAAAAATTTAATATTCTCCTTACATAACGATATATTTAAGATGTAAACGTATGTAGGCTTGTGAATATAAAAGTTGAAAAAAAGTATGAATTTAGTTCGAAAAAAATACGATTACTAATCAAGAATGAACAACATACAGTATATAATAAATCTACATAAATATTTGTGTTATTTTAATTATGTAATATACAAAAAATTTATAATTTAATTTGTTCTTTATGGTTAAATTATTATTAGTGTAGGTAGTTGAAGTTTTTCATAACTGTATAAAAACATCATTAATCAATATATTCAAATAAAAATAAATCTTTTTAATTAGATTACGAATGTTTATACATTTAAGTATGTATACTTAAAAAAAAAAAAGATTTTTATTAGTCTAATAAATCATATGTATATATGTAAAGAGTAAAAACATAATATACTTGTGTATACATATAAATACTGTAACTTTACCTCTAACATCCTCTAACCAACAAGAAATATACGATAGCATATTAGAAGAAAATATAAATATAAAACATTTTGTTTTTATTATTTTTATTATTTTATGAAACCCTTCCAGACAAGAGTCAATATCCATTTGTTCATAGCACGTGTATATATTATGTACATACTAGGCGGATGTGTGTATATTGTATAAAAATTATAAATGTACATATGGAAACAGAATCACCTTTAAACAGAATAATAAATGTACTGAATTTATGAAAAGTTATGTTATATGTTATATGAAACTCCTTCATAGAGAATAAATGTAGGGTTCCATATTATGTGTGTAGAAGAATATGAGTATGTATGAGTCTATATACGCAGTATGATGAGATAAAATTATTTATGTATACGTTGATGTGCGTGCGTAATATAAAAAAACTATTAAATAGGAAAAAAACATTTTTTTTTATGTATTAACCTTTAAAATTATTATATACAGATAGAAATTAATATAATACGTACATTTGCTGGTAGTAGTAATAAAGTGTGTACATATTATGGATGTAATAAAATTCAAAATAAAAGTCAAATAATTCAGCTTAAACTTCAGGTATTTATTTATGTATATGTATATTCTCGTACTTATATACAACAAAAAACTCTATAAGGGTATTCACGGTTTGGTCTCGTATCATTGTAAACGGTGTAAACTCGTACAATCCTACACCTATTGTAAACATCTTCAATGTAATTTTTACGTAAAAATTTGTAAAAATTTACAATGGCCCTTATTCTGACAGTCACCTCACTCGCTAAGTGAGGTGAGATTCAAATTTTGTTATTCCGACAGTCACTTAATGTGACAAATCTCGTAAAAAGTGAATTATGTGGTATTCTGACAGTCGTACTGAGGTGACATTTCTCACTTTAAGTGACATTTTGAGTCACATAGTTGAAGTAGGTGAGACAAAAAAAGTAAAATGTAAGTTAACATTTTTTATATAATTTTATTGTAAATATTATCTATAAAAATAAATAATTTGATGAAATAAAAAAAAAAAAAAAAAAAAAAGTATTTGATGAATCTGTTAAATTAATAATTTTAATAATTTAAAGAATAGATTTCATGTAATATTATTACATTTCATTAGATAATTCTAATGGATTTGAAGCATCTCTAATTGCTCGACGTTCTAGCGCCAAATTTCTAACATCCCTATCAGTTTCTTCGTCACTTTCACTATCGTACCAAAATTCTACACAACTCATTTTTTTTTAGTTTTATTTTTTATATTATTTTAGTATTTTATTTCTTTTTTAATTGTTTAAATAAATCACTTTTATTAAGAAATATTTTAATTGCTCAAATAAATAACTTTTATTAATAAATTTTCTAACTGATTAAACTAATAATAAACGAATTTAAATAAACGACAAATATTTGACAGATAAAAATGAATTTTGAAACAACAAAAGTTCATTTTGTTTCACTCTATTCATTTATGAAGTCACTTCACCTTGTACGAGTGTCAGAATACCATATCAAATGTGAGGTGACTTTCAAGTGACCGTTGTCACTCACGTGAGGTGGCTCTCAGAATAAGGGCCAATGCTGATACCCATTGTATGCGGTCGGTGTATATTACTATTGTACATATATGCCATTCTGACATTAAATGCTAAAGTAATTTGAATAAATTTATTTTTATAATATTTTAGCTGACATATGTTATTAATTTGTTTGCTTACTTTCAATACAAAGTTTGCTATGGTGGTGCGTTTGCGTTCACGAGATAGTGTAAGTTTTGAGTGTATGTTCACAATTTTTACAATCTTACAACAATTCGTGAATACCTCTTGTCTATTTATATATATTTTATGCGACAACTATGCTAATGCTAGTACACACCTTATATCTATTTTAATTTAATTAAAACGCATAATTAAACAGAATGTCTGACATGTTTTAAGGATAAAGTTATATTGTGTGGCTTTTTAAATCTTTATAATTTATTCAAGGATTATGGATTTAAAATATGACTCCTGTAATTACTTATCTTAATATTATGTAGATATAAAATATTTTTCTTTCACGTCATTTTCTGAAAATTCTTTAATATGCGTTGTACTGATTGTATACAAGCAATACAAGTATACAATACAATTATGCCTTGTACCTTGTACACAACATACAGGAGAGGAATTTTATATTCGTTCATAAAAGTGATTTAACAAAAAAAATTTGTTAAAATTCCTATTATTAGTATAAAACATACATAATACGTATTAGAAGTTTTATTTTATTTGATGTGTTATCCTTTATTTTTATGCTTTTATTTCATTTATTAGCGACAAACATATTACAACATTTGATATTTAGCCAAATTAATTGAATTGTGTATTGTAGACAGCATATTATCAAATATGTAATTTCAAAATTTTCACCATACTTATGTTATGTATATAATGTACATTCATGTGTGAATTGTTTGCTTATATTTTTTTTAACAATTCAATTTTCACAATTTCGTCAGTGATGACATTATAAATCATTCATTCAAAATCATTTCGATAAATCATTGATACGTACACATGTATCTATGTATGTACTGTAAACCACAATAAAATTATACATAAATATGTATTCAAAACTTTTCACACCTATTTAATGCAGCATTAAATAAAAATTTCCAGCACATCATAAAATACTTAATTAATAAATCACATTAAAAATTATAAAAATTAAATTAAAATATGTATTTCTTTTTCCGCAGACAAAAACTTTTTAAAATCTTTTGCAAATACATACATCAAACATGTTTCCAAAATAAAATTATTATTAATAATATTATTTTATTAAATAAAATACATATATATTTATGAAATTTTACTGTACAAAACTATTGATAATAATAATACATATTAAATATATTTATTATTGTTGTTGTTGTTTGTTAGGGGGGAGGTATGAAACCAGAATATTTATTATTAATTGAAAATATATTTTCTCATAATTGGATATTACACAAAAATGAATATTACAATATAAAAAATGAAACAAAAAAAACAAAATTAAAATAAATTTCACAAAAATTTTGATATAAAATATATGTATTATTGTTGTATCGGAATAATTAAATTAGTATATATCAAAGCAGAAATTAATGGACATAAAACCATCAATCAGTGATTAAAAATTAATACTTCAAAAATTTGTCAACTGGATGAAACCATTTTTTTTAAATTAAAATTTCATTCATTAATATTTTTAAAATAAATAAAACAAATTCATTCGAAATCGTATGACCATGTACAGGTGTATTTAAATACTGTGAAAAAATTTTCTAAATAATATTTTTTTTTTAAATTCATACAATGCTCTAACCACGTAACGTTTATACGTGTACGTTAATTTATAATTTTAATTACCAAAAAAAAAAAATAAAATATTATTTGTTTAATCTTATTAAGTATATATATATATATGAATATGTATATTTGTAATTTGTATTTATTATACAGTTACTAACTAAAATACATACAAAAATATATCACAGCTTCCAAAATATTTAAGTTTTGAAAATTTAGGTCATTAACACAATTTTCAATTCCTTATTTTATTATGGCAAAAAATATGAATTTTTTAATTAATAAAAAATTTATTTTGTATAATTGCTGTTCTCTATATTTATACTTTTTTATTTACTGAAAAAAAAAAAAAATGTTCAAAATGTGTTTATATATGTATATACATATGTATATACGTAAATTCATTGCATCATATACTCGTATATACGTATACCAAAACTTACTGGTCTGGTATAATATGTAAACATAGACAAAACAAAATAAATAATTAAACACACGTGGGGATATCATGCGTGAGAATCCACACATATGTATAGCACAGGTATTTTTCTATATTCCTATATATGATTATGCAGAATGAAAAAAATAGGTTAATTTCAATATTAAATCATGCATATATGTACTCGTATGTACTTTAAATGATTTTCATTTATATAAACAAGATTTTATATTTTATATCATTTTTGGTTTTTGTTATTTCATTTCAGACAAAAATTTTGAAACAATGATTTTCAGAATAAAAAAATGATATCGATTTTAAATATTGAAGTAGTTGAATTACAAAATAAATAATTTATTATTTTTGTAAGATTTTATTTTAAAAAATAGAAGAAAAAAAAATCCCCGTTGCTAAGTGAATAAATAATAATATGTAATTTAGATTAATGCATGCATGTATTAAATTGATGGTAATAGTTCAGATCATTAAATTGTAATAAATAATAAAATATGATAATTTTGAGCAGGAGCAGAAGCAGTTACTATTAGTACACCTACACGTGTTTCATCTACATAAATATATTATTAGTAGTATATCTTATACAAAAGGAGAATACAATATTCTATTATATTATGTATTCTGTTTATCCGTTACAAAGAGAATTTAAATGTAATTGATAATTAATAATCTTTATTACGATTTTAACCTTAATCTCTCTAATGGTCATATAATTTTATTAGGTCCTTTAATTGTATATTTTTTTTTTCAATTTTTTTATTTAACATCTAACATACATCTCGTTGTTTCGTTTTTATTTTTATTTTCACTAGCTAGAAAAAAATTATCCTTATACTTTTGATGGTTTGTAATTTAATTTGAATTTGATATCGATATAATAATATAATTGAATTGAATTTTTATAAGTTTTATTATGGATTAATATCAATTTTATACACGTTTTAGGAATATTTTTTTGTACATTTTTATCGTTTGTTTTTTTTTCCTTTTACAAATAAATAACTTACTAAAATTTTGAAATTTTTAATTTATTGAAAATACGGTTTTAATCCTGCTTTTATTATCCATCAATAAATTAATTTCGATTTTTCTAAATACATATGTACAAAGAAAATTAATTTTTTATCACCTATTTTTTTTTTTTAAATTCACAACAACATTTATTCATCTATTTATTATATTTCAATTAATTTGAATAAAATTTAAACAATTTTAATGATCACAATTCAAATTTAATGAATAGCAAAAAAATTAAAATTAAAAATAAAAAATTCACTTCAATTGCTTCAATTTAACTTATATACTCGTATAGAAAGCTTTTTCATGCTTGATGAAAAATTTAATATAATTAATTCGTACAAAAGAAAATCAAATTGACATTTGCCATATATTAATCAGTCGTTATGCGATTGGTAATTATAAAAGTTGATGGTCGATGCTATGAAACATGTATTGTATATGTATTGATAGAGCTAGTACTTGATGACCGTCACCTTTAAAAAATTGCTCATAAAGTATAAAGTGTTGTTTTTAATGATAGAAGAAAAATGTAGAAAAAATTCATGAAATGCACATTTCATTTTATATTTCTTTAATTTCACAAAAATGTTACATTACCTTAAATTAATGTTGTGTTATGTTATGTTGATACATTTGAGGGTAACATATTGCTAATATAAATGACAAAACCAAACTGGTATGAATAGTTGATTACTTTTGAAAGCGGAAAATCAATAAAAATTTAATTATAATGTACATGTATGTATATAAATACATACATAATTTTACTTATAAATATGTAAGTACATACATAATGTGCTCTTATATAACAATTGATTGGTACTATTAAAATATTTTAATCTTACATTTGCATGTTAATAAATATCGTATGTTTTGTATTATATGTAGATTATTATTGTGGATACTATTACAAAACAAATGTACATATGTATGTAAATGAGTACTTAACTTATATCCATATTTTAAAAATGATACATTTATATTATTAATTTTATGGCTAACCTCTGATTAAAATGAAAATATCGTTATCATTATAATTAGTAGAAAATTTTAAATTACATTTCATGATCAAGTAAATATATGTAAGTGCATTAGTATACATTACATGATATAAATATATACGTACATTAATATGGCAAATATTCATTATAAATTTTAATTTCTCACTGTGTCCTATTTTATTTCATCGAATTATGGTTTGTAATAATTAATTAATTTTAAATGAATTACATGTACGTACAAATATTTCATTCGTTAGATATAGTAATTCATCAAATCATCAAAAAAATATAACATAATTTATTAGAGTGATAAAATTTTACATTTTCATTTTTTTTTTTTTTTTTTTTTGTTGAACACCTTAACACTACAACAAATTATAAGTTCATCAATTAAAAATATGTACACGTACATACATATATGATAAGTTTATTTGTATGTATATGAAATCTAGAATATTCATTTATCTAAATTGTTTCAGATTGTGTGTATTTTCATTTTACAAAAACGTATACAAGTGCTTACAAAATTGCATAAAATTTAAATGTTTATACATACATATATGTATATCTAAATATATACTTTGGTTGGTATACAGCGAGGTTATCATGTACATAATTGTATATGTATGTAGACAGATAATATGTAAATGTATAAATTTTAATAGACAATAATACATAGAATCTCTTGTTTACATAAGATTCAATAATTATAGTATTAGTACACAGATACTTTGTCAAATCTAAAACATTAAACAAATTGCTTATCTATACATTCCACAGTAAAATATAAAATATGAGAGTTATAAATATAAAATTTATCTTAGTTACACTGGTTACACACAAGTATTATTTATAGATAATACACTATATAGAGTATATAGAGTACATAAGGTATGTCAGTTAATTGATAAGAAATAAAATGGCGTAATTGTGTCGACTGTTGTTGGATAGGCGATATAAAGCTAAAAATTATTTGAAGAAATCTTATCATACCATATCTACTCTATATCTACTACATACTCGTATTTTCATTCATGAGAAAAATTCATTTCTCTTTATACTTGCTCTACAGTCTACACTACACATCAAAAGAATTATACGAGCAAAAGGAAGAGGCAGAGTAAGTAGTAGCAATAGTAACTACAGTGCGATATGCGAGTACGCTGGTAGTTGTAGTTTGCATACCATGCACTAGTATTTCCATTTATGAGAGGAATCCATTTCCCCCTCTTACTTGCTCTACACTACACCTACACATCATAAATCATAAGAACCATTCAAAAAATATGTAAGAATAAAAGACAGTGAGTTGAGTAGTAGGTTAGTACATGGTAATACATAGTAGCACAGACAATATACAGATGTTTCTCTACATATATTCAAATATGTAACAAAATCAAATTCATATGGACCTATTGTTAGGTCCAGATTCGAGTCTTGGATATATTTAAATTCAAAATATACGTTAATATTCGATTGTTCTTGCATTCGATAAAAGTTTTAAAATATGGTTCATAAAATTATATACGCATACATATAAACAATCTGATTTGAGTGTGTTTGGGTTTATTCGTATATTTACATGCAATAATAGAAAATATACGATTTATTTGTAGCCATTTGGTAGTATATATAATATCATAAACATTTTTATATGAATATAATAATATTATTGCTGATGATATGCTACCATAGTACATGTTGTCTTGCAGGTAGCATTTAGTCCTATGTATAAACACAGATAAGGATTATATGTGGTATATAATAACAAATAACAATAATATTGGACATTGAACCCTATTAAATGTTTGCATTAAATTTTGAAAGAATATGTATCGCTAGTTATTCTTTCATTTTTTTCCTTTTTTTGTGTGAAAAAAATATATACCTACACTGGTTTTTGTATACATTGTATATTTAGTATACGTCACGTATAGTATAGACCACAGTAAGGATAGCACACCATAATGATTTATAATGATGTGTATGTGTATAACAAGTTGTATATATAAAATACCCTTTGATAAACATGTTTATTGTTTGTGATATAGTGTACTATTGATACCATACAGAAGGAAATATAAAAATCTAAATGCCAGTCTAAATGCTTATAATGTTAGAGGTATTCACGAAATATTGTAAGAGCGTAAAAAGTGTGAACATATACCCAAATCTTACACATTATACTAGCTATATCGTGAACGCAAACTTTGTATTGAAATCAAGCAAATTAATAACATATGCCAGCTATAATATTATAAAAATAAATTTAATCAAATCATTTGAGCATTTAATATCAGAATGGCATATACAATAGCAAACAATAGTAATATACACCACATACAATGGGTTTCAGCATTGTAAATTTTTACAAGCAGTATAAGTAAAAATTACATTGAAGATGTTTACAATAGGTGTAGGATTGTACGAGATTACACCGTTTACAATGATACATAACCAAACCGTGAATACCCTTATTATTTGTCTGTTTTTAAAAAATAATATTTTAAATGTTCAAGTCAAAAATTGTTCAAAAATTCTAAATAAACCCGAGATAATTTTTCTACCTCTCTGCAGTAGTATACATACTACATACATACTGCACATATATATGTAATTGTGTGTTAAGATAGTGGCATAGCAAAAGCAACATCAAAAAGAAGAAAAAGGATGAAAGAAATAAACCTGAAGTATTCGTATAGCGTAAAGCACTTAGCACCACAAATAATATATATATATGTATGTATGTGTTATATTGTCTGCGATAGCACACATAGATTGAAATATACAAAAACAAATTTACTCTGTTTATTGCAAATACGTTTGCGTATAATTATTAAAGCACAGGCAAAGCAGACATTCGACACTACTACATATACTGTCTAATGTTAAAATATGTGCGTCAATGCGTATGTAAATACACTGATAAATTCAATACAATACCAAATTTATATTGTTTCCTATGGTGAATGGGTGCTATGTGCTATACGCTTTGTTATAGTTTAACTGGTTGTACAAACTTATGAACATATGTATTAAATGTGTAAAAATGAATATGTATTGTACTACATATTAACATTCATTTAAAGTTTGTTTCAAGTTCAAAGTTTGGTATTATTTGAATATTATTTTTATGGATTCAAAACTAAACTAAATTGAAGCATTTTGATTTATGTAAAGTAGATGGGGACACACGATTTTTTCATTTTATATGATGACATATTTTTGGTTTCATTGGGACGTCTGTATATTTGTCTGTGATAGTAGGTAGTAGCAATGAGGTTATTGGTAACCAACTACAGTACAATGAGTACAATATACACTAGTCCTTATCTACTCTATATACCATGATACAATTTAAGTGTACATGTACTATACTATATGTACCTGTACTCATATTTCATATTCTTTATGTTTTCTGTCTGCACAGATATAAGTAATATCGTGAATACATATATATTTACAAGTTTGTATATATGTATGTATGTACATACGAGAATAATACTAGTGCAAAAGATAAACTTTTCGAATTTGATCTGAATTCTTTTAAGGATACAGAAAATATATATTATGCTTGTTATTTATTAAAATTTCTATATCCTAGATTTTAGACAATTTGTACAGAATTTATATAAATACTCTATGCAATACAATGCATTAATTGATTGTATAACAAATAATATGTACAGGATATTATATATATATTTGAACCTACGTACACAAATTGTATATGTATATTCTTTTGTATTGTAATATAATCAATGCAGAAATAAGGTGTTATGTGTCAGCATATGGTTTCATATTATCATCAAAGAATTTATAAAGTTTTAATAAAAAATGCATTCATGAAAATTTTATTCAAAAGGAGTATTATGTATGTGTGTATGTTATACGAGTTATACAAAATTATACGAATGTACTAATTGAATATATTAATAAAATAAGGTATATCTACGGCAATATTTGAAAGCAAGATTAAATTAAAGTTTTTCGAAATATAATTGTAGATTCTTAAATCAAATAATGTAAAAGCCCATAAACAACAACGACAAGAAAAGAAAAATTATCTAAACTACTTTTAAAATTTAATTTTTAAACTACTTTATTGAAATACTTTAAATTCTGTTTAAATGTGAATAATTGAAAAAATATTATCTGCTTTCTGAATAAAATTATTTTTTTATTTTTTTAATTTTTAAAAAACTTTCAATGTAATTTTATATGATTTATTTATTATATCCTGAATAAAAAGTAAGCATCAAAAAACCTATTACGTATACCTACATTTATTATAAAAGAATAATTTTTTGAAATAATTAAGTTCATAAATTGATTCGATCTGACATGAGAACATTAAATAATTGTAACTAAAAATTAATTTATATATATACGAAAAATA
Organism: Villa cingulata; assembly: GCA_951394055.1. Taxonomy (NCBI): domain Eukaryota; kingdom Metazoa; phylum Arthropoda; class Insecta; order Diptera; family Bombyliidae; genus Villa; species Villa cingulata. The sequence continues at coordinate 27,864,674 of OX596021.1, read as the reverse complement.
ATAAAAATAATAAGTTTAATTTTATGTAATATGATCGTATTTAATGATAACGCATTCATAAATCACCATTTTCAAAGATAATTTTAAATAAATTTTTGTATATGTATGTATATGTAGTATAGAAGAATGTAATTAAGTACATAATTGAGGTAATTTTAAGTTTTACCAGTTTTAAACAAAATAATTGAAAATTATTAAATCAGCACTTTATGGTTAGGCAAACTTGCAAACAAATACAGACTACCTACAACCAAAGATACTAAAAATACATTTATAGTACTTAATTTATAGAATCTTTGCTACAACCTACAAGCATATACATATGTGTGTATGTAATTTTTTAGTTGAAATTTTCCTATTGAAATACACATTTACACTTGTATAATGTACACAAATGTACGTCATGTTTGAGTAATTTGCTGCATTATTAAACTACTTTAAATTATATTTTGCAATTACGGTATTCGAAATAATATTAATAATAATTTTAAACAATACTGTTCAGTATTTGAAAGGATAATTATATACGAGTATATAATTATAATAAGGATAAAAATACATACTTAAGGCAAACATGCATGATAACTGAGTAATTTGATTATATACATTCCTCTATTAATGACAAATTAATAATAAGAAATTAAAAAAGATATATTTATCGCTTTTCATTTATATTCCTAAGTACTTATAGACTTAAATACACATACACCTACACATGAAAATATATATATTTTCTTTCGTCATTAAAATTTCATTATCTGCATATTTTTATCGGAATTACAGCAATGATGACATTTTTATTTTTGTGTTCAATTTGCAATGATGATAAATATCTACTCCATTAAAATCTTCGTTAATATGAATGAAATTAACTGCATTCAAACCATATATTACCAAGAGTATTTGATCTGACTCAAAAAAATATAAAAAAAATTCTATTATATATGTATATAAATAATTGTAATGAAAAAAGAAATCGAACAAAAAAGTCATGAAAAAATTCAAACTCAATATGTATAACAGACACAGATATATAGTACAAAGAATATACAAATATAAATCAAATGTATACATCAAGTAAGTAAATACATATACGTATGTATATATACATATGTATATAGCTATGTACAAAAATATGTGTACAATAGATAGATAGAATGATGTCAATGATGGTTGTTTTCATAATAAAATCTCTCTCCTTTACCATACATCAATCAACGCTTAATTTTTGTTCATTTCGCGTTCATTTTCATCACTCTTTCATGAGAAAAGTCTATGTTCTTTTTTTGCTTTTTCAAAAGTAACCACCACACAAAGATGAATTGCAAATATATCATTCACAATTTTCACATACACGTATACATATTTGTATAAAATACAAACAATACGCACATTTATATAACAGATATAATGGAGGAATTTATTTTTGTTTGTATGCATACATTTACATTTTTTCTAAGTGTTTGTGTAATTCATTAATTTGTTTTTTTTTTTTTTTGTTCTTCTATGTTTTGAAAACATTCATGGCAATATAATGATAACAATAATAATAATAGAATCGATGAATACTCTGGCTGATGTATTGAAATTTGAGATTCTTTCTGACATTCTCGGATTTTCGTTTGTGTGTGTGTGTGTGTGTGTGTCTGTGTGGCGTGGTGAATACACAGTACATGAGGAGTGCTTACTGCCTACATATACCAATACCATTTTGTATTATACCTGTTTTCTTTTTCTTTCAAGCAAAATATGTGTGGTGATATATATTCATTCCACAAATTGAAATTTTTCTTTCTTTTCTTTCGCCTTTTTTTTTTCTTCAATTATTTTTTACATACTTCACAAACACAATGTAGGATGCTAATGTCATACAAATCCACAATATATACTATAACAACTATCTCTGTGTATATATTTATATATACTTGGTACATTGTGATTTTTGAATTTGAATTGCTTGCATTTACACAACTACAACACCGTTTTTATGTATGAGTACAGCACATATTTTGTGTGCAGGCAAAATATTTTAAAATTTATAATTCCATTATGAAACAGAATTCAATAGAATGTCGAGTTTGTAACTGTTGTTTTGAAAATTTTATGATTGTTTCTGTAACGAATTAGAAAAAAAAATTCTTTTTCACGATGTGTATATGTACGAGTATTTACTTATTTATTAAAAAAAAAAAAAAGAAAACGGTGGAAAATTGCAAAATTCAAACAGAGATCAAAGAATCATAACAAACTGAATAATGAATTACAATAACAAGAAGTCAAATCAAAATTTTTTCATTTTTCATCGCTTTTATTTTTTTTATCAGTCTATGTTGACAAAATCATCAGTTATTCTGTTTTGTAATACTTAGATGGTAATAGGTTTTTGAAAAAAATTTGTAATTTTCAACTTTATAAACGATATGGTATCATTATCATCATCATCATCAGTAAAATTTATCGAAAATTCACATGATGTAAATGAAATTATTTTTTAATTTTCTTTAATACTCAGAAAATTCATATGTAAGGTTCACAAATGTACATATTTATTTAAATACATGTACATACTATACATATATGTATGATATCATTATCCTGTTTAAATTATACACATAACATTAATCACCAATTTTTACGTTTCTATATATTCAATAATTATTCATTCTAACAATAAATTTAATCAAATTTACTTACATGAAATTCTAACAATAATTTTTCTTCTTTTGTTTCAAATTTTTTGTTTTCTATAATAATTAAAATGTCACATCGAATGTAACATATATAGCATTTATACATATATGTATTATGGGAGTGTATCTATACTACATTGTAATAATGTATGTATCTATATAAATTATTTTTTTTTTATATTCTCATCGAACAGAGAGAATAAAACAAAAAACGAAAATGTATAAAATAAATGTATTATATGTATGTTATTCTGTATTCTACTGTAACGGATATTAATTTAAGTATATCCTGGAGTGATACCATTTCAAATGAACATGGGATGTCAAAACAGATTCTACATACATGCATATGTATATGTACATTTATGTATAAGATACAAACACTTATATGTACTTTATATCAAATATAAATAATACTTAATCTTCCATATGTAATTTTTCTGTACATTACATACATTATTGTTTTATTTGATTCCAAGATTTCAAAATGAAGGTTCATTTCTATTACATTTTTTTCTCATATGCATACAATGAAAATGTATGTATGTATGTACATATTTAGAAACAAAAGTGTAATATGTATAAATAAAATATATACATATACAAATTTAATATAATAAGTAATATTTTGTTTTTGATGTTAAGATCATGTTCGTTAAAATAAATTTTTTTTTCATTTTTTTTTTTTGGTTTTTGAAAATATAGTATACATAGTATATAGTACATACATTAAAATATAATTAAAAAGTTTTATGTTTTATTAATTCGAAATAAAAGACATGTTGTATCTGCGAGAGGCAATGAAAAATGATAATGTTTTATGTATGAACCAGAGGATTAATACGATTACTAAAACTAAAAGCTTTTAATACACCGATATACAAATATGTATTGTAGAGTAAGTATTTACTTACTCTTGCCTCTTGCTCGTATACATCATGTCTTCAGAAAAAATGATGTATGTAATTGTAATTTTATCCAAAAGATGAGGGCAAAAAAAGAATTAGTAATTTTCGTAATTAATATTGAAATTTCATTTTCTTATACGCGAGATATTTTTCACATTTTACAATTTATAATCTTTTATAAATTAAAATCTGTGTTAATCTAAACATAAAAGGAATATTACAAATGAAAAATATTACCAAAAAAAAAAGTTAAATAAAACACATACTTAATAATAATATTTCTACACATATTTGGGATATGGTTATGATGTGTTTTCATTATTTATCTCAACTTATAATCATATCTTGTTCTTACATAATGTAAGCAATAGCGATAGTAATGAAAATGAATGTAAAATGAAAATTATAATGAAAATTTTATTTTGAATAAATCATTTCCACTTAACAAAATAATTCATTCGTCCATACTTATATTGAAGGGTTTATAAATTAAAGTATTCATCGTATAATATATCAATTTAAAAAAATAAATTTATATTGAATATATATAAATTAAATGAAAAACTTATATACAAGAAAATAAATAAAATATTTTTGTTTAGTTTACATCAAACAAAATAGTAAATATTTACTTAATAATTCCACATACTATAATTCCACTTGTATATCCAAACATATGCATACTCGTAAAGTACCAACCAGTACATTATTTGGTTTTATTTCTATATAAGTTATTTAATAATTTTAATGTATGTACATATATTTAAAACAAATAAATTCATATTGATTGTAAATAGAAACAGAATACATAATAGATTTAATGCCGGATTTTTATTATGACTAATTTTCATCCTTTTATTGCATATTTTGTTTTTCATGTTCATGTTATTGTTATCCAAATATTGAAGATTTATTACATTTGGGCAATTCACAGTTTGTTGTATTTGACCATTGTATATTTAATACGTTGTATTCGTAAAACGAAATACAATGTTGTATTTTATTTTTTATACAAAATGAAATACAACTACTCTTGTATTTTAGCAATGCTCTGACCCATGTTTTTTGTGTATTGTATTGCATTGTCAGCTGATTTTGACATTCTGATTACTAAAGGTCGCTCACAGTTTAATGTGTAAAAATGTTGTATTTATACAATAGATTAAATTTACAACAAACTGTGAATTGCCCAATTATTACTCGTACATTTTATACGTTCTACCACAGGTTCTACGTACAAACAATTTCAGAAAATATTGTCGTACTGTATATTGTCTTTAATCTGACTCTTTTCGAAAATACTAAATATCAAATTCAATAAAAGTTGTAAGAAATAAAAAATATAAATGAATTACATTAACAAATTAAATAACTATTATGTATTAGCAATTAAAATAATGTGAAAATAATTTCTATTTACTTGTAACTTGAAAATATTTTGAAAAATGCTTTTAGCTTTTTGCATAACTCATAAGAGAATATATTAAATTTCCGTTTAATTAATTGATTGTATTTCAAATTATTATATGACATCAATAACACATTATAGCGCAGAATGTACACATGCATATATTTTGTCCATTGTATTGTATGTATATAGTATGTATGTAAGATAAACTTATGTTTGTAATTATAATTATAATGTATGTAGATAGAAAGATAATAGAAAAATTTACAATGAAAATAAGTAGAAAATAATCTTAATATTATTTCGTTTTACATAATATATAATATTAATTATGAAGAATTATTAGTTTCATCGAGAATTTTTAATAAAATGTTACAATTATTTATATAGTTCATATACATTATATACTTATATAAAACATGTGCAGCAAGTCTTGTTTATAAGTAGTATTGTATTACTTTAGTTATGTAATATATTGTAATCGAAATTAATAAAATAAAATCCATACGTCTGTTTATTAAATTGAAAATTTATTAGAAATGAAATACAAAAATTTATAAATTTCATATCAAGTATATATAGCTAGTTCTGTTAATATTTGAATCATACACATACGTGCTTACGTATTTGTAGATCAGAAATTTCTTAGAATTTACTCATATACAATCGTACTTATACTTGTATGCATATACCCACATGTATGTTTTTAGAATGTCAAAATTGAGAAATTTATTTGAATTTTATATAAATAAAACAAAAGTTATATACATACTCGTGTTCAAGTATTTCACTAAAAATTACAAAAGATGTTTGTATTTATGTTAATAAAATATATGTATGTACATATATGTAGAAGAGTCCTTTATTTTGAATTCAATATAGTACAGCTATGTGTATATATGTACGAGTATTGTTAAGTATGTATTAAAGTTTTCTGAAGGATATAATAACTATAAGATTCAGTATAGATTCAAGAGATTCAAGTGATTCAAGATTATTCATGTGGGCAGTTTGACATTACATATTTTATGACAATACATGATTATATATGACATAATATTAACTATACACGAATGTACGCTACACTTATGACAGGATAAATACTATTTCACTATATATGCACATATCACATCATATATATATATATCTTTTACTTTTACGTATCAATGTATAGTATATTTTATTCGTTTTGTTTGATTATATATAATAAAAACGTACATTGTCTACTGATGTACATTGATGATTGATGTATATACATTGTACATCATCGTTCTATGAATAAAATTTTTTGGTCATTTTTTACATATTATGAATAATGTAATACTATAAGCACAGTACTCCACTTTACGAGAATTATTTCGTACAAAAATTTTTCAGTTTTCACAACAGAATCATTAAATTTTTATAAATTCTTAATTTTTTCATGATTTTATTTTATCATAATTCACGAGATTATAAAAGTACATATATATGTACATACCTGCTTCTAATCAGTATACTTCGTTTGTAAGTATCAGTATCAGTAGTATACTTCATACTCGTTTGTAACATGTGGTTAATAAAAAATATCAAAATAAAAATGTAGTATAGTTAAAAAGGAAACAAAAAAAATTATTGCAATACATCTACATACATTTATATAACACACAAAATACTCGTAACATTTTCAACTAAATTAAATTTCAATTAACATTTCAACATCATTAACATTTTTATTGAAGCTAGCTTATTATATTATTTCTTGAATGGAAATGTTTGTAAATGATTTCTTGAAAGAAACATTTTCGTTTCGTAGTCATAGTATTTTCATTATCATTTAATTTCTTGTACATATATTAGTATTATATAGCCGTGTTCAAATTGACAAATTAAATCAAATTAAATTTTCTATTACTACATTAACAACATACTTAATTCTTAATTCTGTTTAGATTTTTACTATTTTTCAAATTTTAAATAATTTCCTATTTAAAGGATTTAATTGAGACAAACATTTTGTAATATGTATACACAATTAAGTCTGGAATGTTATAAAAAAAAAATTATTTACACATATTTTTTATTTTTTCTTTTTTTTCGTATAATTTATGTTCGCATGTACTGATGTATACAAGTGAGTATACATACATAAATATCAACTTATGTATTATGTTAATTTTGATATTTAAAACGTTCTTTCTTGTACTTGTAGTAAGTATTTAAATATGTACATAGCATGCCACTCTAAAATACACGAGTAATGGAGTATCTATATACACTCGTATACATTCATATACACGTGTACATGTGTTATATTTTTTTTTCGTATTTTTTTAAGTTTCTTTTTTTGTCTTTTCTAATTGGCAGCTACTTAAAATTAAAATGCGAATTTACCTATAAATAAATTAATTTCAAATTCATGATTTTAATATATTTTGCCTTTTTCATACAACAAATTTTGAAGAAAATTTTATTTTTTGAATTTGTTTTCATTTTTTTTTTTATTTTTTTTTTTTTTTTTTGATTCTTTTTCTTTTTTGATCATATTAAAAAGTTTATTATTAGTAAACATATTTACATTTATTATTAAAATTATGTACATATTTTCACGTAGTTCTTTCGAATAATAAATAATAATTTTTCAAATGTATGCTGTATACAAGTATTTTGTTAATTGTATACACCTATATATGTACTTATACATTAGTATACTAAATACAGCACATAAACAACAACGTAATTATGTACATATACATTATTTACATTTATACGCGTGTTTTGAACGAGCATATACGAGTACTTAATAATAAAATTTTTATTTTTCTTTCAAGTACTTATACGAACGATATAATGAAATGATGATGTAGAAAAAAAAAATAAATAAATAAATAAAAATAAAAATTTAAAAATAAATTCCAAAGTAAGAATATAAATTTGATATTTAGTAGTAGCATAGACTAACTATAGATTGGAAATGACTGTATAAATTTTTAATACACTTTTGAAATCGATCATAGCTGGCAGAAACTTGAAGAATGGCTGGCAGGAGCTTTCACTGAGAGGAGAGATAATTTTTCGCTCACGAATTTCCATCTATATTACATATTTTGTAGATTTCAATAGCTGCCCAGCTGACCATTCAGTGAACTAGGTTCACAGTGAATTCATAGTGAAAGCCAAAAATCTCCACGAAATGAATAAATTTTCTCTTATTCATTTTGAAAACACGAAATGAAAAATAAGTGAATTATTCAAAAATATGGGTACATTATGAATACACCAAGTGATTGAAATATGAATTATATTCATATAAAATTCATTTGATGAATGACGATTTATGTAAACTTGTTTTAATTTTATGATTAGGCGAATTCATTCGTTTTATCTTTGTAAAATGGTTGCGATTCACAAAGGCTAACACTATGGAATCACTTAGTGAACGTAAAGTGAAATTTTGTATTTCTTTTTCATGTACTAATTTGTAAACTGAAGCGATATAAAATGTAGTTATTTGAGTCTAAGAATAAGGAATAAGCAAGTGTTTTAAATTCTGTGTAATATTAATTTATTAAAAATAGAAAGTAAAATAAATAAAAAATAACGAAGTGATTAATTATTAAGTGATTAAAGAGTTATTATTTAAATCAATGAAAAAAAAATCGAAAAGTAGGAATATAATAATTAGAGCCAGGATTCATTGATTACTCACATTGTGAATGATATTTTACCCTCACAAAGTGCATTCAATATGAATTCATTTCGTGTTTTCATTAAACATTCAGTAAGTGATTTCAAAATGAATTCATTAAGTGAATTCACTGTGACCAGCCATAGCGTAAAAATTTTTGAAATAAAATATCTTCACTGTGAATTCACTGTGAACGTTCACGTGAAGAATCACTTGGTTGAAATGAATTCAGAATGAATTCACTATGAGTTCACTTGGTCAGCTGGGTGGCAATGAAAATACATGCATATTTATTTAAAAAACAATACACAATACATGTTCATTGCAATAGCTGGCAGTAGTACTGGAATCAATATAGAATATTTATCACTGATCAACAAAGCAATAAGATGTGACACTCTTTTTTTTTTTTAAATTTACTAACACACATAATTACTTATTTTAAAATAATAAAAAAAATCAAAATTCAATTTACAAAAACAGTACAGAATTAATGTACTTATGTCAAATCCATATTTCCTTATAAACCGCCGTAATGAAGAAAAGATACAAAAAAATATATACATGTGAGCAATACAATCATTTTTTCACAATGCATTTTTAAAGGCGATCTGGAACTTTTTTTTTGACTACCTGACGCGTCATTATATCAAGATATAAGGTGATTCATATAATTTCTGAGAATTTTGAAGACAAGAAAAAGTTTATTTTGTTAAGCTATATATTAGAGTAAGAATTTAATTTATAATTAAGAAATTTAACAAAAATGTAAAAACATTTGATATCAAACACAAAATTTTAAGTGTAATGCATTTACAATTAATTTTGTTTATTTTAGATAAAAAATTTTAAATAACAAAATTTGTACTTTTTTTAATGAGTAGGTATACACTGTAATAATGTTATATTTTTTAAAACAGTTGGTGTTGCAGTTCCATTTTTTTTGTCTCTTTTTCGTATACAAAGGCTCTTAATTGCTATCGACTTTTAGCAAAACTGTTAAGGCCGAATGAATAACGTGACAAAGGTCATGAGAAATTTTTGCTAGCGCGTGCTTAGTGTCATTACTGTATGAATATAGATATACTGTGATTTCAATAGCTGGCAATGAAAATCAATGCATATTTATTTAAAAAACAATACACAATACATACTCATTGCAATGGCTGGCAGTAGTACTGTGTTATACGGTTATGTTATACTTATGTTATACCGTCATACATGGTCTTACTTGAATCATGAATATAGAATATTTATATTCATGTAGCCAACAATACAGATTGCATAGTATCAAAGAATATATAACTAACGTAACTAGTAGATATATATTCTTTGATAGTATGCATGCACATATGTGTTAGATACTTTCAAAACCAGTTTTAATTGTATATAATATCACAGTTAAGGATATTTGCCTGTGATCATATATATTATTATATTCATTGCCAGTCATAACATAAATTTGTTGAAAATTTAAATTTCCTTTAAAATATACGATTTTGTACATTTGCCTGTTATTTGATATTTTTTATCATTTCCGATAAGGATATAGCTACATAGGGCTACATAGATTTTTGATTTTCAAATTTGTTTTTTCTTCAATATATACAAGATTTCAAAAGATTACAAAAGTTCTCTCATTTATTTTCCTTATTCTGATTTTATAGCTTTTTCAAAATCTCTCAAAAGCTATTTTGATGTTTACTTAATAGTTATGAACACGATTTCTGCCATAAGCATTTCCAATCTATATATTTAGTCTATGGTGAGAACGTGCTCGTGCATCAAGAATTAATGCAATCACAATGAAAAGTACTTGTGGTAAAGAAAGTCCAACTATACAACAAGACCAAGAATCGGTAAGCAGTGAAACGAATCACAACGATCAACCATCTAAACTAGAGAAAAGTAAAGATAAATGTCATGTGAAAAAATCACGACGATTTAAGAAAGATTCATTAAAACAAGAACGACTAAAACAACATTCTGAACGTCTTCTATCGCCTGCCACAGCCGAAGAATCTATCACTGATAATCCAGAAAATTCATCAGAGGGCACAAAACAAAATGGTAGTGGTCCAACAAGTCCAAAAACAATAAAATCCATACGAAAATCATCAAGTAGAATAACATTAAAGAAAACTTCTGGTGTTCATCAGTTTATCGAAGAAAAACAAAAAATATCTTTATCGAAGGAGAGAAAAGCAGCTCGTACACTTGGTATAATAATGGGTGTATTCGTTGTATGTTGGCTGCCATTCTTTTTAATGTATGTCATTTTACCATTTTGTCCATCATGTTGCCCAACTGATAAATTTACAAATTTCATAACATGGTTAGGCTATATTAATTCTGGTCTAAATCCAGTCATATATACAATATTCAATTTAGATTATAGACGAGCATTTAAAAAGCTTCTCGGTATTAAACCTTAGAATAATAATAATTATTATATTTATATAGCTATGCTATAGTATTTACATATGTAATTATCTTGAAACTAATGTACGATAATATAATATAGGAATATAAATTATATAGGATTTATTTAAAAGTATTTATATGTAAAATGATACAGTGTTGTGTAGTGTAGTAGAAAAAGAAAGACTAATGGCCAGTTTCACAGTGGGAGCTTAAGTATGAGCTTAGCTAAACTTTAAAGTGGGAACTATAATCGACATACCTGACATAAGCTTTGACATATGTCGTGCTACGAACACAGCCAAATCAATGAGCTAAACTATAATTAACATTACTGACATTCGTTAAAAATTCGTTTAACATAAGCTCGACATAAGCAGTACGATCGAGAGCGTACATGACATAAGTAACATAAGCAAAAAGCTCATTTTGTGAAATTCGTATTGCTTATGTTTAGTATGTTATCTATGTTAATTATAGTTAACCAAATGTTACGTTTTAACATTCGTTATTTTTTCTTATGTTTGCTATGTCAGGTATGTCGATTATAGTTGGGCTTTAAGGGAAGCTTAAGTACTTAGCTTAAGTTCATTCGGTTTCACAGTATAATTTTAAGTGTCGCTTAGCTAAGCCGAATGAAACATGCAATTGTGATTGAAAAATGAAATATTGCATTGTGAATTACAGCTGACATAAGTGAAATGTTGTATTGTGAATAACAGCTGATATATAAGTATAGAATTTGAAAATGTACATTTAAAAAAGTGAATGTGGAATTATAATTATAATAATAATAATAATAATAATAATAATAATAATAATAATAATAATAATAATAATAATAATAATAATAATAATAATAATAATAATAATAATAATAATAATATTAAGTAATAATAATAATAATAATGTGTGAGACGAAGATAATAATATAATAATAATAATAATATATATGTATAATAGTAATACATAATAATAATCATAATAATAATAATAACAGTTTTTATCTTATTTCAGTTCACTTTTTTTCTATATTTATATACACACATATTTATATATACGAGTACTTAATAATAAAATTTTTATTTTTCTTTCAAGTACTTATACGAACGATATAATGAAATGATGATGTAGAAAAAAAAAAAATAAATAAATAAATAAAAATAAAAATTTAAAAATAAATTCCAAAGTAAGAATATAAATTTGATATTTAGTAGTAGTTTTTAATGAAATTCCATTTCTTTTTTCAAAATAATTTCACGACAACTTGAGAATTTAATCAAAATTAGGAATAACAAAGTGCACGAAATTTAACTGCGTAACATAAAATTTTGTGTATATAGATGCATATATGTATGTAAATGTATGTATGTACATATGTAACAAACTCGCATTTATGTATGAACTAAAAAAATGTGAAATGATATTAATTTCAGTTCATTATTCCAGGAATGCTTTCATTAGTAAATTAAATGTGAAATAATGTATAAATACATATGTATATAATATACGAGTACATAAAACACACAAATACAAGTTGAAATGTCAATTATCAATATAGTTTAAGCAATTATTTTATGTAAATACTAAAATAGCTACACATGTTTTACTAGAACAGGACAATATAATTAAGGAAAACATTTGAAAACGAGCAAAAAAAAAAAATAAATCAGCAAAAATGTATTACATACATAGTATATATATTCACGAGTATATCGTTTATGTCTTCGTCACGTCAAAAGTTTAAAAATTGTTTGTCATAATTTTATTTTATTTTTATTTTTCTATTAATTTGATTGAAAAGTTAAGAGTAAATAAGTGACATTATATTGAGTGATATTTTACAAAATTATGACATCATAAATGTATCTCTTTTTCTCTCTCCGCATATATTAGGTTAAAAGTTGTATAAAAAAGTTATGAGATTTTTTTTTATTTTATTATAAATGAAAATTTTTCAAATATGTATGTATATGTATTTCTATTCATATAGGTACTAACTATGCTATTTACTTAACATGTAGGGTATATACATTTTTATTTTCAACTATATGTATAATTTACGATCAAATTCTCATCAGTATAAACATCACAAAATAAATTAAAAGTGTCATAAAATGAAATGAATTATATTCGAAAATGGTCATGATGGTGCCATTCAAAAAAAAAAAAAAAATATAAGTTTATTAGCATATGAAACTAAGTATAAATACAATAATCGTAAAAGGAAATAAGGAAAATATTTTTGAAAATAATATAAACGGACACTTTATACAAATTTAATTTATAAATTTATAAATCAAAGGACTTTAGGTATTTTACGAATAATATTTGGTAGCATTAATGCAAAAATATAATATTTACTTCAAATAAGTTTTATTGAAAAAATTTAACCAATACATGTAGGTACCTATACTTTTTAATAAAGATACATATACATTTATCAATTTATTCATTTATAAATTTAATTTAAAAAATTTTCAAATAACATAAAAATACTAAAATTCCTCTTAAATATTTTTTTTTTTTTTTTTTTTTTTGAAAAATATGATTTTATAATTTTTTGGGGTTTAGTGGATTATGCTGCCGGTCATTTACTACAAAGTTTCTAGTTTCAAGCTCTGTGAGACAACCAAAAAGAATTAAAAATAAATAATTCTTATACTCATTTTCAACTTTCATCATTTCCTTCCCAAAATAAAATATTACTGGTAAAAAAAAAAAACACTTTATTCGGGTCTACTTGCCGACAGCTAAGTAACTTACAAAAAGTTTTAGGTTTTAGATTAGACCAGATACAATAATATGAACTGTTAAGATGTGGGTGGGGGGAGAAAACTGTCTAGAAAAATTAAATTGATTCAATATATTTATGGTATTTTCTTGAAACACAATATTTTATTCCTTATACATATACATGAATAATAAATATTTTATAGAACACATAATATTCATAAAAACATGAAAACATGAAGGAAATTTTTCCTTTTTTTTTTTGTGTATGATGATGAACAGTGCTATTATTATGAAAAATATCTAATATAATATGAATTTAATATTTTCTCGTTTTTTATTGCCAGTGATAATAATTTATAGGAATTTTTCAATTAAGTTACACAAAAATTAATTGGAAAAAATGTTGCTGGTATTTTGTATATTTGTAAAAGAATTATGGCAGTTTGTTTATAATATTTTCATTGTTAAGAAAACGAGGAAATAAAAATATTAGAAATATGTACATTTGCATATATAGATACTTTATATATAGGCATATATACATAGTAAATAATACCAATAATACATAAAATAGATATTTTTTATCAGTTTTTGAAGTGTGAAATTACTGATAGATGCTGATGGTGATGGTGTTCATGCCAAACATAATAACAAAATTTTTTTTGATATATTTCTTCCTTTTTTATTTATTTACGAGTATATTTTTTTCTTGTTTCCAAATGACTTTATATTTTCGAAAATTTATTTTTCTCATTCAACAATTGAAAATTATTTATCCTATCAATACTATATATATATAATTCCTTACAGAGTTTCAAAATACATGTCTATAGATGCACACTCATTCGTATACTCGTATAGAATCCTTATGTAAGTATAAATTCGTATATGAACACGAATGTGATATTGCTCGTAAAGCATTTTTATTACTGAATAACATCACATGATAAACTGTCATACAGTAATCAAGAAGAAAAATTGAAAAATGATTCCTTTTTTTTTTGTTCAAAATACTTAAATCTCATAGTAATAATCGTGTTTTCCTCAAAATATATACTTGACTAAATTTGTGTTAATTTAAAAAACAGGGAAAAATGAATTTTTCAATTTTATACTCATATATCTTTTGTACTATACGATACGTAATCGTATTTCAAAGAAGATCTGACTACCTACAATCTGACAACAACAAAACAATTTGGAAAAAGTAAATAAATAAATACATTACAATAAATCTTGCTTACGTAAGTAAGTTGTAAGTACCTACCTATTCTAGAACATTATTACATAAATTGAATTAGGTCAGATCAAATAAATAAAACCGAATATTTTCGATTGTCATCCAGTGATATACGGGTATATATTGAACATTTTTTGTGGATATCTATTACTCTAATTGGATGTACACAATAATTCAATTTTTGACAGTAATTTAACCATACAATAAATTAATATCGAAAATAATTGCAATTCTTTCAATTCTATTAATATACATATGTATATAACTCATGTTTGTGTATACAAAAATCTTATATACTTAAATTTGACATAAATCATAAGACAAATAATTAAATTTTATTATGAATTCATCATTATTTAAGGATGATAAAAATATTTTCGATTTATTTATTTATGAATATTACACACAATGATAGGGTAGGGGGATACATATTAATTAATTTCTTGTTCATGTACACTTGTTTATACATAGACGTAGACAGGGACATGTACATATGTACAATAATTGCAAAAAATAACCAAGAAAATATATTTGTATAAAAATAAAAACGCCGTAGTATTAAATTAATACAATTTGAATTTGAAAATGAAAAAAAAAAAAAATTAATGGCAATGAAAGAAGTTTTGAATTTAATTAAAAATATTGGTATTTCGAACAAAAAAAAAAAAAAAAAAACAATTTTTTTTTTCAAAATGAAATATTGTTGTGCTTCTTTTTTAAATTATGGGAACTATTGTGTTTTCAGTATTTTCAGCTTAAAATATGATCTACGTTATTATATGAACACTTATGTACATGAAAGTATTCAGGATACATATTTCATTTCGAAGAAAATATAGGAGGAATTTAAAAAAAAAATATTTTTTTTTTTTCAACTTTTATTATCGTTTCATATTTCAACACCAACAGTGCTCATATATTAAAACACATATTATGTATACATATTTGATTTATCTCATTTTTATTTTATCTCTATGTGCGTTGTGTTGTTGTGTTGTTACTATTACTCCTGTTATTATGTAGCTCCAGTATAGAATAGATACATTTTTAAAAATAAGTATACATCCATATAGAATAAATAATATTGAATAATTTACATATACATACATACACATGTAAAGATGCATATAAATATAATAAAAAAAAAAACGAATAGTTTCATACTCTATTTATAATTTAAATATAACATGCACCTACATGATGATATATTCTCCTACTTAATTCACGAGCATTATATTTACATATACAGCACATAGTGTAAAATATATGTACATAAATTTAGCCATAGACAGCTGCTATATACACAACATAAAAAGCAAAACATTAAATATTGCATAGCAAATATAACGTATAAATTTTTCTTCCAAATATTATTTAATTTGATAACATTAATTTCTTTAATCTCTATCCTTTTTTTTTTCTCTCACCAAACGACGACACAACAAAAAATATACCATCCATAAGAAGAGTAGTAGAAATAGTAAGCACAACGAGTACGAGTACATATACATTTGTATATAGCCGTATTTACATATGTATACATACATATTTTGTACGTTATAAATTTATTGCAATAAATTTCGTTAAAAAAAAAAAAACATAAAGGAAATATGTAGTATGTTATGTGAATAAAGGACCAAAAAAAAATTTTTTTTTGTAACACTTGGGTATATGTACATATAACATAATGTACATACTTTTTCATATTCATATTCATACTTGTATGAACATTACATTATTTAAAATAGCACATACACATAAATACAGTACCTATATCTATTATGAAAATAAAAATAAACTTGAAGCAGAAAAATTTTTATCCTTAAAAAAGTTGTATGTGTGTAAATGTTCATACATATATTGTATATGAAGTTGTTATATGCATGTATGTACATATGTACCTATTTAGTAAAGTAAAAATATAAATTTACATAATTTACATGGATTTAAATACTATGTACATGTATAAACGTATGTGTATGTGTATAATGTTAGAAAAAAAAGAAGACCTGGCAAAATAAAAATAATAATAAACGAAAAAAAAAATAAATAAATAAATGAGAAAAAAATACGATACGATATGAAAGCAAAAAAAAAAAAAGCTGTTCAAATTAAATTTTTCAAAATCTTATTTTCATTTTGGTGTTATATTAATATTACATGAAATATATAAACGCGTATAACATGGTATAACTATACATATTATGTACATAAGTGTATGTATGTATGTACATGTATGCAGATATACACAGGTATATTGATATACACTTTATACACACATATATTATGCACATAAAATAACCCAGTCGGGTAGGCAAGTAATTACCGAACCGATTCTGCAACTAGTTCCTTTAAACAGCAACTAGTTCTACTTTCGATTACTGTGTATGAAAATAACGCATTACTTTTACACGGCGATGTCATAGGAGGTAATCAATCGCCTCCCTTCTGCATTACTCTGAACTAGTTAGGTATTTAGTTGAAAATAAGTTATTATGGAGCTAATTACTGGTAATTGCTTACCTAACTATTTATATGGAAGTTATTATGGAGCTGATTACTGGTAATAGATTACATAACTATTTATATGTAAGTTATTGCCAGGGAACTATTTCTGGAATCAAATAAAACACGACTATTTTATAAATAGAAGTAATAATTAGGTATTTATTTTATAGTTTAAGATAATGTAATAATAATATACGTTAAAGAACATTATAAATTATTGAATTTTTTTTTTTCTGAATGCACATATTCTTAAAATGTCTATTTTTAAACACCTTGAATGATTTTTTTACTTCCTTCTTGTACTGTTCAATGTTGTATTTGTTTTTATCAAGCGCTTCTGAAAATTTGAAAATATATCACGTTACTAAAATATTAAGTTCTTACTATGCAACATATCATTGATTTTTTTAAAATTTTTGAAAGAATATTTTCCATGGAGGACATCGAAATTAAAATTTAAAATGATGCTTTCTGCAAACACTTCATTGAAAATGAATTTTTAACTTTAAGCACAACACCAACAAAAACTATAACTTGACTATACCGCACTTATTACAAGAATGAGTAAACAAAAGAATTTTTTAGAACGCATTTCTTCAGTGGAATTTTTTTCTCGTGATCGCGTCATCCTATTTAATGCCCCCGCATTGTTCTATACATTTTCATATCAACTGGTTTCAACATATTACATTTTTGCATTAGTTTTGCGGAAAAGTAATGAGTTATGGAGCTATCCAATTTGAATTTGTAAAGCTGCTACAAAGTAAGGTGATGTGGTGAAGTATGCATGCATTACAGAACTAGTTACACTGGTAATGACTTTCCATTTCGCTACTGGGACATTACCGCTTGCATTACATAGCATCAGTATCATTGTTCGGATTACAATTGCATTACACTCCACATTACTTTTTTAACGAAGTAATGTATTATTGAACTACTTTATTCGAATTGAAGAATTGTGAACTAGTTACAGAATTGATTCTGCCAGTAATGCCTTACTAATTCACGACTGGGAAATTATATAAATGTACAGGTAAATAATATTGTGTGAATGAAAATAGGTTCCTATGTGTACCTTTATAATATGTATAACCTCGTTTACTCATCGCATACATACATATGTATATATGTTATGTGGATACGATAACAAAACAAAACAAAACAACAACAACAAAATTGAAATCTGAAAATACATAAATTTGAATATAATTACATATGTTTGTTTGTATATATGTAGATTATGTACGATTATTAAGAAAAAAGTGGATATACTTAACTTTAAATTCAAATAATATTTATCCTTTTTTTTATTTTTATTTCTTTGTATTTACTTATATATAAGAGTATGTATTTAATTTTTTTTTTTTTAAATTACATATAATAAAATTTGAATAAATAATTGCCATATATACATGCATGTCTTATAAATATGTTATGAAAATATTTAATCAATGATTCATTTTCCTTTTTAACAGCTTATTTTTAGTTTAATTTTATTTTACAAATACAAATTTGTATAATGATGAGTATGTAAAAATTTTTCTGTATTCTTGAACATTAAATTGCCGTTATTAATTACATATTTAATTTATTTATTATTTTTATTCATTATAATTACAATAAGTGTTTTTATCGAATAGAAAAGTAAGTATACATATGATTATTATCCTTTGTAGTAGATTTTTTAAAGCAATAATATATGAGCATTATACCGTACCTATAAGAGCATTAATTGCACCTATAGCAAAGTGTATATATACCTAACAAGTGGAAAATCTCAATATAAAATATTTTTTAATTTTCAATGACCTCGAAATTTTTTACACAAATACACTAACATCTACGAAAAAATAGACAGAAAATCAAATCAAGACTACAGAAGTAGTTGAAACAAGAAAGAAATAATTAAGAAGTCGCCCCTTTTTATAAAATTGAGTACGTAAAAAACAACACAATCAAAAATTCACTCTAAAAAACAACTCAAACAACAACAACAACATCAAGCACGTGTACATTACAAATTGTGTATTTACCGTCAAATTATCACGAATGCTATTATCATACATATGTTAGAAGAACAACGAATAAAAAAGTTGAAGCGAAATAGACTTCGTATGTGAATCAAATAAGAATATTTTCAACTACCACTAGTGCATATCACGGAGGCTATTAAAAACTAATGTAAAAAAAAAATGTAAGCAGAGAGAATTTTGCATTATTGTGATGTCGGTGATATAGAAAATGAGAAGTTTGATAGTATGTGTACTTTTTATCTTATTTTTTCATGTACACATTTTTACATTATAAATATAGTAATTTGGGAATTGCCAGGTAAAGTGCTTTTCAGACTTTAAGAAAATTGTTGTTGCTGTGAGAATTGCTGACAATATTTGATAAACATGTATATTTGAACAACTTTTTTCTCGGATCTCCCATTCTATTTATCAAAATAGCTGAGATTTGTTACTTGGTTTACCTATATTTACTTTGCCTATAGTATTTCATATTAGTATTTTACACATCATGAGTGTACTCGTATTTTCATATTCTTCAGAAGAAGTTGATTTTCTCTCTCTCTGAGAATATTGTACTTATACATGACAAAACACAAAAAATCAACTCACAACACTCTATGTATACTTGCTTACTACGGTATCTCTAGTATACTCTACGATTGTACGTATTTAATTTATTTAAGCTTATAATAAATTGTAATGGATATTAGCTGGAAAAAGAAAACGAAATATAATAAAATTTTTTGCCGAAAATTAATTTTATGAAAAGAAAAATTTTTCTTCTTTTATCAGAATATATTAAGTACATAATATAAGATGAATGTATTAATTTATTTAATTTAAAAGTTCATTTCCTTTGAAGTCAATTAAAAAAATAAAAGAAAATATGAATCCATTGAACAAATGAAGAACTAACAACAATCTAAGAAATTTATAATTTTATAATGCTATTTTCCTTTTTAAATTTGTACATGACGTAGAATGGTTAAATGTATACCATATTTTGTAGACCTAATAAAAAATTGTGAATAATAATTTATTAAAATACAAAAGAAAATATTTGTATAGTTGTTACTATACGCAGTAATATTAATATAAATAATGCACGATATATAGATACTTATGTATATAAATGTTGGATAATTTTAATTAATAAAGGCTTTTGTGACATTCGAAAATTTTTTAATTAAATTGAATAGCACAATGTACGATGAAATTTTTATTATTTGTATTGCTTAAAGGATAAAACCTTTATAATATTAAAAAAAAAAAAAATTATAACCCATTTTTAATTAAATTCAAAACTAAAAAGCTTCATATAAAAAAAGGAAAACTGAAAGAAAGTATTCCATGACCATAATTCCATATAGCTACCACATAACAGTAGCATAATAATAAATCTGAATAATTTCTAATTAATATTTTCTTTTTCTGCGAAGTACACGTAATTCATGATAAATATCTTGTACCCTTGTACTTAACCAAAAAAAAAAAAAAAAAAACAAAAAAAGGTAGAGTAAAAAGAATACTTTTATTTTTGTGATACCTATTATATTATCCTTGGTTTTCATCATACATATAAATTATCCATTTTTCTTCGTTTTTTTCATCGCAACATTTATGTGTGTAGGTGTTTCCATTGCGTGCACAATAATGCTCGTGTTTGAAAAAAAAAAATATTTTTTTTTTTGTAGTTGTAATTTCTTTCATATACGGCCATTGTTCAATAAACGTTCTTGAATCTATGCTGTTTTCGTTTCAATTACACTAACAAACTTTTACCATTTTTACTATTTTATTATAATTTGATTTTTTTATTTTATTTATTTTTTTTTATTTACCACATACCACACATGTAATGTAATCGCATATAATGTTTTTACAAGTATAAAAAATAGGAAATATTCATTAATTTTCGTTTGATAGATTTAAAAATTCAGTTACATTTATGTTATTGATCGCATATGAAATTTTTATTCTATTAACATTAACAAAACTAATATAAGATTATTTTTTATATTTTATTAAAAAACTTTCAGATATGTAAATTAACAGTGATACCATTTCATTTGGTATTGGGAAAAAATAAATTAAAAAGATTTAACGTTTTAAACATTTACATTTAATTCCTTTTTAAGGTTTAATACTAGTATAAAAAAGAAAAGTTTAATAAATACCTGCACGTATTATTTGTTTTGGACTGGGACTTTATTTTTAGAGAAATAAATATTGATTTGATAATAATTTGCTGAAAAATATAACAAGCCACACATACATATGTAAGAGAAAATAAAACAAAATAATCGCATTATGTTTGTCATATTATGTACATACATATATAGCATGATTGTTCAGCAAATGAATCACGTCAACCGTAAAATATTTGGCTATTAATCGTCAAAATAAATTTCGAGAAATTCATTTACGAATATAACCTATATCTGGGATAGAAATAAAAAATAATAAAAAAATAAAATATAAAAAACTTTAGGTATATCTCATATTCAGTCCTTTCTAAAGTGATATCTTCAATTAAAATCTTAAAAAAAAAAAAACTTGGGGTAAAAGATAAAAATAAGTAATGTATTTTCAACAAAAAAATTTCAAAAACTCAAAGAAAAGGTAAATAAGATTTTAACAATGAAAACATATGGATTTTTGGATTTACACAAAATCTCAAATAAAAAGGACATTTAAAAGCACGGGCACAAAATTTTAAATTTGTTGAAAAATTTTTATGTATTCAATTTAGAAGACAATATAATATCATGATGATATATTTATCTCTGAAAAAATAGAAATAAAAATTTTTAATATCTATTCTTAGATCCATTAACATGTATACACATTTACAGATAATCATAATTAAAGGCTAAATTTTACCTTAATCAACAAGAGATTGTAGTAATATAGACAAAAAAAAAAGTTTTCATACATTTTCATTTTCAATTTTTCTTTTTTTGTATGCACAAGTACACAAAAAAGATCAAAGATCAGATTATTTAGATTTCTCTTGGAATTGAATTCAAAATTAACTATTTCAAATGAGAATGCTGTAGATATTATGTACACATGATAATATAACATTTAACCCAACACTTACGCATGAGAAATTATTTGATGTAAACTTCAAAGAATTACGAATAAAATGAAATGAAATGAATCCATTTAAACAAATAAACAATTTCATATAATTTAAAAGAGAAAATAGATAAATAATAAAATTTGAAAAATATCCATGTCCAATAAAGCGTTTAACTTTAAACACATACTTATGGGTATATTCGCATATGTTTCTGAAAAATCAAAATGATTATTCACGCTCAATCAAATTTATATTGAATAGTTAGTTGTACAGGTGTTAGAGGGTAGATTTTTTTGGGTTTGAAAAAAATTACTCTAATTATGACTATGGAAGCATAAATTATGAATACACATGCCGCGCATGTGTACATATAAGTATATGAATTCACACGTGTATACTAATATGACAGATGTGAGAAAATCTTTACATTGAAACGAAAGATTTATCATATACGAGTACTTACTTAAATTCTTTTATTTCTTTATGAATCATTTAAATTTCTTGTTGTATTATTTTTGATATTCATCTGTTTTTATATTATTCTCTTTTCAGATTTCAGAAATTTTCTTCACAAAAATGATGGCAAGTTGATAAAATCTGCATAAAAATTATTACAAATGCAAGATGAATGAAACAAACACAAATGCAAGTATCGAAATTATATCGGTAGACAGATGTGAGAATAAAGTTAAAGAATTGCATCCAAGCTATTTTGGTGTTCATTTAGCTGTTCCAGAATGGGAGGCGATTGCTACAGCTCTAATACTTTCAACTATCATTATGTTAACTATTATCGGAAATATTCTCGTCATATTGAGTGTGTTCACATACAAACCATTAAGGATAGTTCAAAATTTTTTCATAGTCAGTTTAGCAGTGGCTGATTTAACAGTAGCTATTCTAGTTTTACCATTTAATGTTGCATATTCGATATTAGGAAGATGGGAATTTGGTATTCATTTGTGTAAAATGTGGTTAACCTGTGATGTTATGTGTTGTACATCATCAATTCTTAATTTATGTGCTATAGCTTTAGATAGATACTGGGCAATAACTGATCCAATTAATTATGCTCAGAAACGTACTGTCGGTAGAGTACTACTGTTAATAGCCGGTGTATGGATATTATCGTTATTAATTAGTTCACCGCCACTTATTGGCTGGAATGATTGGCCTGAAGAATTCTCTAGTGAATATCCATGTCAGTTGACATCAAATCAAGGATACGTGATATATTCATCGTTGGGTTCATTTTACATACCTTTAGTAATAATGACAATTGTATACATCGAAATATACATTGCGACAAAACGACGATTACGAGAACGTGCTCGTGCATCAAGAATTAATGCAATCACAATGAAAAGTACTTGTGGTAAAGAAAGTCCAACTATACAACAAGACCAAGAATCGGTAAGCAGTGAAACGAATCACAACGATCAACCATCTAAACTAGAGAAAAGTAAAGATAAATGTCATGTGAAAAAATCACGACGATTTAAGAAAGATTCATTAAAACAAGAACGACTAAAACAACATTCTGAACGTCTTCTATCGCCTGCCACAGCCGAAGAATCTATCACTGATAATCCAGAAAATTCATCAGAGGGCACAAAACAAAATGGTAGTGGTCCAACAAGTCCAAAAACAATAAAATCCATACGAAAATCATCAAGTAGAATAACATTAAAGAAAACTTCTGGTGTTCATCAGTTTATCGAAGAAAAACAAAAAATATCTTTATCGAAGGAGAGAAAAGCAGCTCGTACACTTGGTATAATAATGGGTGTATTCGTTGTATGTTGGCTGCCATTCTTTTTAATGTATGTCATTTTACCATTTTGTCCATCATGTTGCCCAACTGATAAATTTACAAATTTCATAACATGGTTAGGCTATATTAATTCTGGTCTAAATCCAGTCATATATACAATATTCAATTTAGATTATAGACGAGCATTTAAAAAGCTTCTCGGTATTAAACCTTAGAATAATAATAATTATTATATTTATATAGCTATGCTATAGTATTTACATATGTAATTATCTTGAAACTAATGTACGATAATATAATATAGGAATATAAATTATATAGGATTTATTTAAAAGTATTTATATGTAAAATTGATACAGTGTTGTGTAGTGTAGTAGAAAAAGAAAGACTAATGGCCAGTTTCACAGTGGGAGCTTAAGTATGAGCTTAGCTAAACTCTAAAGTGGGAACTATAATCGACATACCTGACATAAGCTTTGACATATGTCGTGCTACGAACACAGCCAAATCAATGAGCTAAACTATAATTAACATTACTGACATTCGTTAAAAATTCGTTTAACATAAGCTCGACATAAGCAGTACGATCGAGAGCGTACATGACATAAGTAACATAAGCAAAAAGCTCATTTTGTGAAATTCGTATTGCTTATGTTTAGTATGTTATCTATGTTAATTATAGTTAACCAAATGTTACGTTTTAACATTCGTTATTTTTTCTTATGTTTGCTATGTCAGGTATGTCGATTATAGTTGGGCTTTAAGGGAAGCTTAAGTACTTAGCTTAAGTTCATTCGGTTTCACAGTATAATTTTAAGTGTCGCTTAGCTAAGCCGAATGAAACATGCAATTGTGATTGAAAAATGAAATATTGCATTGTGAATTACAGCTGACATAAGTGAAATGTTGTATTGTGAATAACAGCTGATATATAAGTATAGAATTTGAAAATGTACATTTAAAAAAGTGAATGTGGAATTATAATTATAATAATAATAATAATAATAATAATAATAAGTAATAATAATAATAATAATGTGTGAGACGAAGATAATAATATAATAATAATAATAATATATAATAGTAATACATAATAATAATCATAATAATAATAATAACAGTTTTTATCTTATTTCAGTTCACTTTTTTTCTATATTTATATACACACATATTTATATGATACAAGAACTAATATGTATATACATATATATGTGGTTGTATCATGAATATTTATATATATATATATACAATATATATATATATAATATGCTTATATATATATATATTATATATACTTTTATATATATTATATATATATTATATATATAATTTATATATACATTTATTTACTGTGAAAATTAAATGTATAATTATTCAATTATTAATTTTGTTTTGTAATTAATTTTTAATTAATCTAAAATAAATATATTTATTTTCTGTTCACTTCTATTATTTTAATACATATTTATTTTCACATTTCTATTATAACATTCTAAAAAAATCAGCTATCACGTGTCTTCTTCTTAGTTAAGTGAAGCTTAAGCCTAAGATGTTCATCACTTAAGTTAAACCACACCTTAAGCTCTACTTTTGGCTTAAGTTG
Organism: Villa cingulata; assembly: GCA_951394055.1. Taxonomy (NCBI): domain Eukaryota; kingdom Metazoa; phylum Arthropoda; class Insecta; order Diptera; family Bombyliidae; genus Villa; species Villa cingulata. The sequence goes on along the minus strand of OX596021.1, from coordinate 27,838,616 downwards.
TCACTGTGGAACTGAAATATTATTTAAGCTTCAACTTAAGCCTTAAGCAATACTTAAGCTCCCACTGTGAATCTGGCCATAAGAAAAATATGTACAGTGTTGTAATTTATATAATATGTGACCAGAATAGTTTATGAATGAATGAATTATTTAATTTACTTTTTGATATGTAAATACAATAGCAAAAATAATAATTTTTCATAAGAAAAATAAAATAAATTATGAAATACTTTTAAAACAGGAATTTTAATTAAGATATATAATTGTATAATTAATATATGTATATGTATAATACATATAAGTAATATTAAGATAAATCAAAGTGATATGAAATAAAAATTACTATTTAAATTAAAATAATTATAAAAACAATATATTATGTATATATTTTTTTGTAAGTTAAGTAAATATTTGACGAGAACAGACTGTTATAATAATTTCATTAAGAAAATTAGTAATTTCTTTTCTTAAAAACAAATCTACATTATTTATAAGAAAACATTACACATATAATAATACTATGTATGTGTGCGTGTGTATACATTCATAAATATTATTTTACGTACGTATACGTTCGTAAATTATATCACAGATTATAATATAAACAAGCAATGATAAAAATAAAAATTGAAAAAAATAAAAACAACAAAAAAATTCATTTACCAGAAACAGTCAAGTCAATTAAATTTGAATTTAAATTTAAATTTAGATTTTCCACGATATTATGTACATATGTATATAAGTACGTACGTATTTATACATATTGTTTCTAAGAATGTATACTCGCCTCTTCATTATAAGTTTATGTATGCATAAATTTATGATAATAGCTATGTATATGTACTCGAAATTATTGTATCTTAATTTATTTACTTTTTTTTTACAATCTGAGCAATTTCTTGTTTATAATATCGTTTTGTTGTTTTATAAAATTTACTATTCTATATGCATTTGGTAATAGAGTAAAGTACATATATTTAGCCATTTGGGCAATATATTCAAATTATTTTTTTTTTATTTTCTACAATTTGCATTCTCTTCTTATCTTCTACCACATCAACGGCGTACATTTTTTTTTCTAATGAAAAATATTTACGATTATTTAGAATTAAATCTTGAAAATTTGGATTGTATAAAACGAACATTTTATTTAATAATAATTCAGTCTTACAATAAAAATGTTGTATGAGATTTGTTTTCCTTAAAATCTGGCAAACAATCTATTTTTAAATTACAATTGAAATTTGTGTAAATAATGTGCGTATATTATAATACATATGAAATATGAGAATATATCTGTATAAGGGTAACTCATCTGGAATTGTGAATTTATTAAATTGTTGTTAAATTCAATTAAATTAAATTCATTTATTTTTTTATTTTTATTTTTATTTTCATTTTTATTTTCATTTTTATTTAATAAAAAATTAAATAAGTTTTCTCAAGTAAATTGTATTTAAAATATGTACTTATAAGTATAAACAAATAATTAAAAGAAACAAGTCACTTTGATTTTAAATTTCTTTATTTTAAACAACTTCTTCGTTTTACAAATTTTAAAAGACTGTGTATATCTATATTGGATATTATCTTTTTATATCCTGCTTATTCTATTCCTGTACCTCTTCTTACTTTTCTTTTTTTTTTTTTTTTCTTGTTATAGTTACAAATCTAATACCTAATACGATTACATGAGGAATACATAAAAGTAACATATTGGTATTTCCATACTTATGTGTAATAAATACCCTTTTTTTATTACACCGCTTTTATCTTTTATTTTATTATTTCCTCGTATTTCAGAAGAGGTATAGGAAGTACAAAATAATATCTTATAAATATTTTAAATTTTACAATAATAATGAAATTATTATTTTTGTAGTTTACATAAGTTTTTAACTATTTATATCGGATACTATCATTTGTGTTACACACAAAAATACTATTACAAATACAGATATATAGCTTGTCATATTAATTAGTAAAATAATAACTACATAATACAATTTCTCATTTTCCTATGGCGCTATGGTATATGCCTGACATATACTTGATAGCTTGATACTTATGTATGTTTGTTTGAATATTTTCGTATGAGTATTATTAATGCTTTGTATTATGTGTATTATATGTTATAAAATTACTTTTCACCTGATAATAAACTTCAACAAAGTGTTAATGTTGTAGATGGTTGTAGTTTTATCGTTGTTATTGTTGTTATTTACTTATTTAAAATAAAAAAATAAAAAAAAACAATACAAGTAAACTTAAATCCCTAAATAAATACAAAAATTATAAAGAAGATAAACTGTATCACTGTGAATATAAAAAGAAAAAAAAAGGAAAGATCTATGTACTTACCTAGTAACTTTTATAGTAAACTTTATTTACAAATACAAGTACATAGTATATTCTTTATAAGGATATGTATACATTTTATATTTTTCATTTTACATTACGATATGATATCAGATGCATATCAGATGCATTTAAATTTTATTAAAAAGTTTACTGTACGAGTACGAGTGTATCGGTGCGGTGAATATAGTAAAACGGTAAAATATTGTTTTGTATAGTATGTTTGTATAGTTGCTTTTATCATAATAAAATATATAAAGTTTTATAAAGAGTGATGGCAAGAAATATATATATACATATACATATTAGATAATAATTATAATCTGCTTATCATGACACAAAATAAAATGAATATGGAAAGAAAAAATGGAATCTGTATTAAATTTATGGCAACATTTCTTTTTAAAATCTCTTTGAAAAGTTTTACTATTATATTTTTCTTTTTATTATATAATTATGTTTCTTTATAATTTTCTTTTATACATGGATTATCATAATTTAAAAATTTAAATAAAATTAACATTATCATTTATGATGCAATAATATAGTAGAGTAGTAATAGTAAAAAAAAAAAAAATAATAAAAAATATGTCACTTCTTTATGTTATAATTTATTTATTTGTTGCTGTTGCTGTAAGTTATAATAAGCTTGATTATTAAATTCATTTTACATAAGTTTTTCATTTTTTAACTTTTAAAAATTTTCAATTATATGTAATCGCATATAACGTTCAAAAAGTAAATGAAACAAATAAAATATGAATTTTCTTTTAAAAATATCATATAAATTCTTTTCGAGTATACGATTCATTTAAGTTTATTTTAAGTTATATATTCATTTTATTGAACCAAAAGTCAGTCAGAAAGTTCGGAGAACTACTTAGAAAAAAAAAGAATAATTTAAATTCAAATAAAATGGGAGATTAAAAAAAAAAATACAAACTCACATAATATATTATGTTATGATAATTTTTGTACAAACAATAAATCGTTTGTATATTATGTATGTGTGTGTGTGTATATATGATGAATTTCAATCAAAAAGGATAAGATAATTCCATTATGTTTACATTGAATTTTTAATACGCATACATATACACGTACTTACGTATACGAACGTTCAAATAAAATGAAAATGTGCTCCACATTTCAAATGGAATTTTATACATGATGCGATATAATATTAAATGAAGTCATAACAACATTTTTTGAAGTACATATTTGGGTTTCTAAATAGGCGTCTCTATAATAATTTTACATACGCGTACGCGTACATTTATTGCATATGTATGTATATATTTCAAATATAATTTTAATACACGAACATGACACATATGTATAAAATTTGATATTTTCATTTGAATTCTTATGATCTTACTTATTTTATGATGCGTATAGTTCAATGTTCATATACGAGTATATAGTGTTTCACTAATATTAATTCTTGTGATGTTTATTTTAAAAGTTTTCAAAAATAAAAAAAACATAAATTTTTGTACATTTTGAAAAATATACGTCAACACATACATATACATACATGTAAATATACAAGCATATTTTGTATATCTTTTAAACTTCAGTATAAAATATGTATTGTATGTTTGTATGTAAGTACTATAATAAGGAATAGAAATATAAAATAAATATATGTGATACGGAAAATTTGATTAAACTTAAATTTTATAAAGTATTCACATACGAGTATAAAACACATAAAATGTATAATAATAATATAAAATTTATTTTTTACATTAAATTCGTTTTTGTATATAATGTTTGTATGTATGTTACGTATACAAAAATAGGTGTTGTAAGCCATAACAAGAAATTAATTTGAGTACAAAAATTTATGAAATTTATATGAATGAAAAGTAAAATACTTTTGAAAATTTGTATTTTTTATTTTTTTTTTTTTTTTGTGATGAAAATATTTTCTTTTGAATCAAAAGGAAAAATACGTAGCATTCATACATCATTAATCTTGAATACAACATACGTACAACCATAGACTAGATATAGATTGGAAATGCTTATGGCAGAAATCGTGTTCATAACTATTAAGTAAACATCAAAATAGCTTTTGAGAGATTTTGAAAAAGCTATAAAATCAGAATAAGGAAAATAAATGAGAGAACTTTTGTAATCTTTTGAAATCTTGTATATCTTGAAGAAAAAACAAATTTAAAAATCAAAAATCTATGTAGCCCTATGTAGCTATATCCTTATCAGAAATGATAAAAAATATCAAATAACAGGCAAATGTACAAAATCGTATATTTTAAAGGAAATTTAAATTTTCAACAAATTTATGTTATGACTGGCAATGAATATAATAATATATATGATCACAGGCAAATATCCTTAACTGTGATATTATATACAATTAAAACTGGTTTTGAAAGTATCTAACACATGTGTGCATGCATATACTATCAAAGAATATATATCTACTAGTTACGTTAGTTATATATTCTTTGATACTATGCAATCTGTATTGTTGGCTACATGAATATAAATATCACTGATCAACCTCTAGAAATAGATGTGACACTAAACACGTGTTAGCAAAAATTTCTCATGACCTTTGTCCCGTTATTCATTCGGCCTTAACCAGTACTAACCAGTACTAACACAGTGAAAAAGTTCCAGATCGCCTTTAAAAATGCATTGTGAAAAAATCGTATACATGTATAATATGATTGTATTGCTCACATGTATATATTGTTTTGTATCTTTTCTTCATTACGGCGGTTTATAAGGAAATATGGATTTGAAATAAGTACATTAATTCTGTACTGTTTTTGTAAATTGAATTTTGATTTTTTTATTATTTTAAAATAAGTATTTATGTGTGCTAGTAAATTAAAAAAAAAAAAGAGTGTCACATCTTATTGCTTTGTTGATCAGTGATAAATATTCTATATTCATGATTCAAGTATAACAACATAACATATAACACAGTACTATTGCCAGCTATTGCAATGAACATGTATTGTGTATTGTTTTTTAAATAAATATGCATGTATTTTCATTGCCAGCTATTGAAATATTGAAATCTACAAAATATGTAATATATATGGAAATTCGTGAGCGAAAAATTATCTCTCCTCTCAGTAAAAGCTCCTGCCAGCCATTCTTCAAGTTTCTGCCAGCTATGATCGATTTCAAAAGTGTATTAAAAATTTATACGGTCATTTCCAATCTATATCTAGTCTATGGTACAACTAAAAAGAACATTATAGAAGTATACATATAATTAGTTATATAATTTTGCTTAAAGCGACATAAAAATAAAATTTAATTTTATATTTGATACTCATACATAAAAACATAAAACAAATACAAAAAAATTATTTGTCTTCATTGAATTAAGTATTTTCATTGCTAAAGGAAAAATGCAATTGTATATTAAACGATTATTTATATGCTTCACATAACACCTACTTGTAGTTTAAATTCAACAATAAATCCTTGAATCCTTAAACAGTCGAAATGTTTGTTATAATAACAAAACAATTCTACCTATTGTTATTGTTATACGTACTCGAGCATGTATAATTCTGAGAATAATTCAAATTATGAAAAATAGGTCAATTTGAAAAAAAAAAAAACAATTTTTTTTAAAGGTATAAATCGAAATATTTTTGTAAATATGCAAATAAAATTTTTTTGTTAAATTATGAAATTTTATGATTTATATACAGGGTGTCTCGCCTTGGGTGATCAACCCGCACACAGCAGATAGGTCTCACCGAGACAAACAAAAAATCGTTTTACAGTGGGGGGCGGGGGGTAATCAAAACAGTTTAGCCGCTAGTATATAAGCAAAAATTAATGTAGATGGCGTTGTAGTTCTACAGACCGTATTTTCTATGAAAAAAATGGCAAAAAATCACTTACATTCTGAATATAAAACACAATAACTCTTGAAAGAAAAAACGTAAAGTATCCTGTCAGGCATCTTTAGAGAGAAGGGGGAATTTTCTACAGATTTTTCTTAGACTTCTTTCTTCTAGCTAGTACATCGCAGTTCTTATAGGGTATTTCGTAGAGTAATTGCGAAAAATCTTCATCACCCTCTAGCGGCTGAACGGTTAAGATTAATCAATAAACAATGATTTTTTGTTTGTCTCGCCAAGATATATTTACTGTGTGCAGGTTGACCACCCGAGTCGGGATACCCTGTATATGTACACTGAACGAAAAGTCCTACATAATATCAATAAATCGTGTTTATTGAAAGAATTACATCAAAAATTTATAGTATTAATGTAATATTTATTAATATGATAAAATTTTCTTGTTTGATTTTTAAGTAATTTTGAATAATACATTGATATAATAAAATTGATTACATTGAATTTTTGTCACTATTTTGCTTTTCAAGTTAATGTATGTTTTTCATACGCCAATGTATAATACATTGAAATTATGTATAATTATCATTGATTAATGATGAATCATTTTTCATAAATCAATGGATCAATTTTAAATAACCGTAAAGTGCAGTTTTTATAAAATGTACAGTTTTATCTATGTACTTTTTATAAACTAATGTAAGCCTTACATAAATGTAATGTACTTTTTATAAACTAATGTTAGCCTTACATAAATGTAATGTACTTTTTATAAACTAATGTTAGCCTTACATAAATATAATGTACAGTTTATAAATCAATGTACATATTACATTGGTGTGATGTATTTTTTATTAATAACAAATAATCTTCCTCTACACTTTTTATTACAACTCAAACTCTTTAGTATTGTTATACTGGTTATACTGAATGTACTATAAGACGGATTTAAAAATTGTTGATATTTAAATTGTGAGATTTGTGATATTTCAAATTGTGAGATATTTAGTGACTTTAGTATAATTTTTAATTTCGCGGCTTAGAATAATCTGTGTAAAAAAGGAGTGTTTTTTTTAATTATCAGATTGGATTCCAGGTATACATACTTATATAACTAATTTTCTTTTTGAGAATTTTTCGACAACATGTTGTGTTTCAAGTGTAAGGAAAGTTTTAGTAGTATTGATAATTTGATTTTTCATTTAAAAACTCGTCATGATTTGAAAACAAATAGTAATTTTCGGTGTTATGAAGAACTTTGTTTGCAAAGTTTCCAAGATATCGCTAGTTATAAAAGGCACTTGAAACGCAAACATTTAAAACAACAATGTAACGAAATTAACGGGGAAAACGAAAAGAAAAGAGAAAAGATTCTTATAAATAATTATGGGCCCACAAATCTTGTTATTCCTACTTCCCAAATGTTGGAAATTTCATTAAATAAAAAAGAAAAGTATTTAGATTTCTTTCAAAATCTTAAAACGTATTATTTTGAATTTATTATTTCATTGCATAATAACAATAACTTTACACGAACAGATGTACACAATACCCAGAAAAGTATTGGGCAACTAATTATAGATCCCATTCTGAATTTATTTAAACTATTTTCTGAAGAAAGGCTCGAAGAACATATTGAAATATATAACGAAATATTAAGTTTAATCAATTGTTGTAAAGATGTATTCAAAAACTTTAAAACAGACTACCAGGTTAATCAATGGTTAAAATCAGAAAATTTATTTGAAGACGTAAAGGAAATTTTTATTGAACCTCGAATCGATGCAATTCATCGAAATGGTAGTCTTCTATATGGAGAAAAATCAGATAAGGCAGTTATAATGCCACTTTCTTTTCAGTTTGAAAAAATCTTACAAAAAGACGATCTTCTCATAAAAATGTTAAATTATATGACTTTTTTAAAATCTTCATCAAAGTACCAAAATTTTATCCAGGGCAAACTTTGGAAGCAAAAGGAAAAATTTTACTGTAACAAAACATTAATTCCATACTTTCTGTATTTCGATGATTTTGAAATTAACAATCCTCTAGGTTCTCATTCAGGTGTCCATTCTGTATGTAACGTTTATTTTTCTTTTCCATGTTTTCCGAAAACAGAATCGAAATTACAAAATATTTTTTTAGCTGCTATATATAAGACCCAAGATATAAAAAATTATGGCAATAAAAAGTGTTTAGCTCCTTTAATAGCTGAATTAAAAAATCTTGAAATCAATGGACTGCCAGTTACCACAAGTGATGGTAAAATCTATAATATTCATTTAATTTTAGGTTTAGTACTTGGAGACAATTTGGGTCTTAATAGTATACTTAACTTTAGTAAATCATTTGCCAGTAATTCTTTTTGTAGATTTTGTAAAGCATCGAAACAGGAAACTCGAGAACTTTGCGTGGTAAAAACGCATCAATTAAGAACACGTCTTAACTATTCCGAAGATCTTGTTTTAAATGATGCATCGTTAACTGGCCTAAAAGAATATTCTTTATTTAATGAAATTCCATCATTTCATGTTGTCGAAAACTACAGTGTGGATATTATGCATGACATATTTGAGGGTATATGTCACTATGATTTTTGTCACATAATTTTGCACTTTACAACCAAAATGAAATATTTTGATTTAGAAACCTTAAATAACAGGAAAAAGAACTTTAATTATGGATCTTATGAATTTGGGAATGTATCCGGTGAAATTACAAGTCAACAATTGGCAAACAAACATTTGAAAATGTCTGCTAGTGAAATGCTAGCATTCACTATTTTTTTTCCTTTAATGATAGGTGATTTAGTGCCAGAAGATGATGAGGTATGGCAATTTTTAAAAATTTTAGTTGAAATTGTTGACATTGTTCTTGTTTTTGAGATGACAGAGAATTTGAAATCGATTTTAAAACTTAAAGTAGAAAAACATAATAAGGAATTTTTGCGCTTATTCCATGACACACTTAAACCAAAATTCCATATTTTGCTTCACTATCCACATGTGATAGAAATGTCCGGTCCACTTAGACCTCTATGGTGCTTCAAGTTCGAAGCGAAACATCGTCAATTCAAAATATATTCACGCAATATGACATCAAGGAAGAATATATGTTTAACATTAGCAAAAAAATATCAGCTCAAGTTTGCATATCAGTTGTTGAATAACTCTTATTATGACAACTATTTTTATGATGAAAAAGATATAGTAGTTAATTCATACACAGAAATAGTCAGTAAAAAACTCAATCTACCACAACAACATTTTAAATTATTAAAACAGGTACTTTATAAAGGAATCAATTTTACTGGGAATACAGCATATATTGGAACATATGTAAATGACTTTGAAATTTTCGTAATTTTAAACATTGTTATTTTAGAAAATAAAACCGTCTTTTTGTTCACTCAGAAGGTGGAGAAGGTTCAATTTAATTCACACTTTATGGCTTATGAAATTGATCCGTCCAGTTTAGGAAATTTATATTTAATAGATATAGAAAAAATTGTAGGTCCTCCCGTAGACTTAATAAATACATCTTGTGGGAAGAAGGTGGTGCGACTCAAAGAATTTTATTTATCGAATTTATAGGATGGGATAGGATGAATGTATTGTATTTTGAATGTATCGAATTTATAGATATGCCCTTCAATAGTTTTATTCTACCAAGTTGATTTCGTTAAATCAAGTAGATTCAGAGTTCGGTGTGTCTAGGCTATTACTAATTCTGAAAATCATTGTGGAATAGATTATAAAACAATAGTATTGAAACCTATAATTTTACCGTAACTTTTTCTGTTTAACTCTAGTTTATTTCGATATTTACAACTTCAAGTTATATAAGTGTGTATACTTGTTCTGTTCTGAAGTCACATGTATTTAAACTACACATCTTTTAACGTTTTTTACATGACTTCAATGTATGTGAATATGTGTTAGTAAAAATTTTTTAGATATAAGTTATGGAGGAAGAAATCACATCAAATGAAACATGTGAGGTAGAAATAGGAAATATTGATGATATCAATATTAGTACACTTTTAAGAGAAAACAACTTGGTTCTAATTGAAGATCTGGAACTTCAAACTTTATTAAAAGCATGGAATCTTGAGCATTTGTATAGTAATTTGTTATGTAAGTACTTATAGTATATATAAAATATTGTTGTTCAATTTAAATTAACAATTCAATTTTTCTTGAAAGCCAAAGGAATATCACTCGCTGTACTAAAAGTTCTTAAAGTTCACCATATAGAAAAAGTTCTAACAGGCCATAATATTGGTACCCAAATTTTGTTTGAGCATTATTTGGAAAAGTGGAGAAATTCCATCGAATGTCCACTTTATAATTATGCTTCAGAATGCCAGGCTTTTAGTTCATCTTTACAAAGTCAACCTCTTTCTCCTCATTCATCTGGGCACTCTACGCCTTTTTCAAGGACTTCAACTCCTGAACCTCAAGGGGTCAATGAAGTTTGTTTATCGGATATTTTAAATAAAACTTCAAAAGGCCATATGCTGACCCAATATTATGTTGAGAAACAAGCTTTTCAGGATGAGCAGAGAAATATTTTAATTAATCTAATAGCAAAGTATTTTGAAGATAATAATATTCACTTGTCAATTAAAACAAGTTACAGATTGGAAGAAGAAATTATTAACCGATTTCCTTCAGAGAAAGTGGTAAGTGTTTTGTGTGTATAATAAAGATACGTTTGTGTATAAAAATTAAAAGCTGATGAGCTGATTTCTTGAGCTCATTTTGATTATTAGTTACATCTGTATTTTCTTGATTTTTACTAGTATATTTTCTATTAACAATAACTCCTTGCTTGTATAGGAATTTTACCGAACATCAAAAAGAGGGAAGATTTATAATAAATTCATTAATTTAAAAACCGGAACAAAGCCCCTCAGAATAACAAAAAAGGAAACTAATAGCATTCCAGAAGATTCGGAAGAGAAAGTTGGTTAGTATTTTCGTCTAAATAATAAAATAAATTTAATAAAAAATTTTGAAATTTTGAAATAGACAGTTTTCTTGAAAAAGTGCAAATTTATTTTTGTTTCAAAGTATTGATAACATCAATTTTTCGCATCATTGAAAATATTTTTTATAAAAATGTTAAACTATTGACTTTTAATGATAAAAAATCATATGGTGTCACAAGAAATCATGTTGAATCAGAAATTTTTTTGACTTTTCGAAATTTTACAATATTTTTTTAAGTTTCATAACACAATTTTGCATATTTTTTAAACTCAGATTCTGAAGACGATTCTGATGTCATAATAAGATCCCTGAAACACGACCAATTAACTTCAGAAGAATTCGATCATTTGTGGAGAGCTTGTAGTAAGCGTAGAATGAAAGAAATTCTGCAATCCTCATCTACTGCAGAAATCTTCTCAAAATGGGATGAGTATAAAAAACCAAATGGATACCGATTGGTAAGTGAAGACAATTCTTTAAATTTTCAGATAAAAAATATCTTATGAATTCTTTTTATTTTTTGTACAATAGATTGATATTGACTACAATGTGAAATTTTCTTCTACGTCTTCCATAACAGAGAAATGGGAATCAACAGAAAAGCGTTTACTAAAGATACTTCAGGAGGATATTAATAATAAGAATATCAAGTCAGTTTTAAAAAAACTGAACTTATCATGTGAAGAAGTCAATTCAAGTAAATTTTTATTTTATTTTATTTTATTTTTTGGAAAAACTGATGATCATCATTTGTATAATTTGAAAATACTTCGAAATACATAATTTTTCGTTTTATTTACTTAGATGGTCAGCATGCAGTTTTGCTGTGGGCGTTGCATGGCTACCTGATTCCAAATAATCGTGCTGTCCTGAAGGATAAATTTGGGAACAAAAATTTACAGAAATTCACCATTAATGATTCCCAAGAAGCTTTTCTTCAAATAACGAAAACATTTGAAGAAATGGAGGAACTTATAAGATTTCAAAAATCTAAAAAAAATAATATACAACCATTTGTGATAGTTATAGGCGATGATTTGTTCAAAACCAAAGATATTTTTGTTTATTTTGATGATGTAAAGTATCAATTTAAAACTTTTCTCAGAGCGGTGGATATATGCTTCAAAGTTTATCATCTTTTCAATTTGGAGTATCCAAAAGCCGCTCAAACATTTTGGAATTTCATTGAAATTTTTTTTTATAATTTGAAAAGTAAACAAAAATATGCAAAAGTAAATATTCTCATAAATGAATTACAAAAGAATGATTAATTAAAATTATAAGGGTATTCATTAAACAATAGAGAAATAATATATAAGACATAATAAAATAGTTCAGTTTCTTTAAAACTGACTTGATATTTTTATTATTATTGATATTTAGTAAACGCTTTTCTGTGGATTCCCATTCCTCTGTGATGAAAGACGTAGACGAAAATTTTACATTGTAGTCAATATCAATCTATTGTACAAAAAATAAAAAGAATTCATAAGATATTTTGTATATTATTTCTCTATGATTAAACGTCGTATTCTTCGTAATTTTAGAGTTTCGTATTTTGAAATTATCGTAGTATCTATGAATTTTCTATGGAAAATTATATTAGTGTTGAATAAAAGGTGTACGAATACATTTGAGCCTATCTGTATATAACAAAAATAGTAATTTTTTTTAAGGATACTATAATAATTTCAAGATACGAAATTAAAAAATTGCGAAGAATACGAAGAATACGTCGTTTAATGAATACCCTTTACATATATGATTTAAACAAAATATAAGAAAAAATAAATGATTATTGGGCCGTATTCTGCATTAATTTTGTTTTTCTGATATGTTATTTTTCTGTAATATTTTCATATAAATTCGACAACTGTCTGTTATGAGCTGTCAAATTTATATGAAAATATAACAGAAAAATAACATAACAAAATAACAGAATTAATGCAGAATACGGCCCATTGATAATTTACAACACAATTGTAGGCTTTATATATATAAACTCTAATAAAGTAATAATTTATTAAGAAAAAGAAAATTGTAAAAAATATTGTAATACTGACACTTTTAAATAAACTTTTTATTATTACATTGAAAATATGGAATCTACACAATTAATTGTTTTAATTAAATTTACCTAATTATCTTTGAGAAACAAAAAAGAAGGGGAAGTGTGAATCTACTTTAAAGAAAGTTGAAGCATCTAGTGAAAAAATATGAAAAGGATTATAAAGGACGGAGAAAGATGTAAAAAGTAAATAAAGGTAATTCAGGGAAAAGAAGGGGGAAAAGTGAAGAGGAAAAGCAATGTAAGATTATCTTAGATCAATGTTCAAATTACATTGAAATAATAAATCTGTTCATGATTATAATGTACTATTTTATTGAGACACAATGAATCTAGTACATTGTTTTAATAAATCTGGTTTTAGTTCTAGTGTATAATTACATCAGGAAAGTTAATAAAATATGTACATGGTATCAATGTAAAAAGTTATTGTGAAATGTATTTTACATAAGGTAATAAATCACTTTACATTGTGATGATAAAGTGTTTTATTGGCTGAAAAATAATGTAATTTACATTAATACAATATACATTTTTATTGTATTTACGGACATTTTTCGTTCGGTGTAAGTAGAAAATTTATTAGGTATATATGTTAATCATAATCTTTCTGCATTGGATACATTTTGATTTTTGTATGTACTTTTGTCTTTATTGAATCAATTAAGATCCAGATGTTGAATATTTTTTAGAAAGGTTAGAAATGAAAGAAAAAAAATTTTTTTTCTAATAATAGAATTGGACACATTTTTAATCGAAAATATAGTCGAAAAAAGCTACAACTTAATTAAGATAATGATTTTAATTTGTAAATCCGGGAAAAAAGATTTTTTGCGGTAGTACTACGCAATATTTTTTCAAAACTCTAAAACCATTTTATCCTTATCCAACATTTTTATGAAAAAAATACTTATTATTTATTCCGTAGAATTGTTTTCATTAATTAAAAAACGTGTAACAAAGATATTATGTACTTTTTTTTGTTGGTGATCATTAACATAACAATACTGTTATAATCTAAAAAAAATTTCTTCATTTCTATAAAAAGATTTTTTAATAAAAATAAATATTTTTTTAAATGATATTCTGTGAATATTATATAATCTATGACATAATATTTAATGATTTTTTTTTATACATATTTGTATTGCATAACATTAAAGTTTTTGTAATGTTAAAATTCTGTATGTATGGTATTTTAAAGGAAATAATATAAAAATTGTAATAATGAAAATTTTATTCATAAAACTTTTTTTGATCGTTTTACATAATTTTTTTTTCTTTCTTCTTTTTTCATAACAATTTCCTATAAAAGAAAAAAAAAATAAATGATAATTTTGTACTACTTATGTATGTGTCCTTATTATTTTTTTTTTTTTTTCATTATTTCATATTAATGCTAAGGAAATTATTTTTTCATTTCTTATTTGATTTTTTTTTCTTTATATTTTTGAATTGTATATAAAATAAGATGGAAAAATCATTCAATCAGTTTTTTTTTCTTATCAACTTTTCCAACAGAAATAAAAACGAAGTACGGATTTTGATTAGCATTTTATTGCATATAATACTCGACTCGCGTATGGTATATACCCAAGACACATAAAGTTAGATATGAACATTTGGTAAAAGAAAAATGAACATAATATTTATTTTTGTATGTAGTATATTTATATGAACAATAAACAGTTACACGTGGCATTTTTTTTTTTTTTTTTTTTTTTTTTTTGTTTGAAAAATAACAATTTATTATAATTTGTCATAAGAATAAAATCATAAAAAAAATTTTTATTTTATTTAATTAAGAAACATAATCATTTATATATAACAATTTGACATCGAAAATAAAATTGACTAATAAAATTCTACTTTCGTTTTCTAAAAATTAACTTTCTAAAAGTTAAATTTTTTATTAAATTACCAGTATGGAATGAAAATATAAATGATAATTATCGATTAAATATTGTTATCATTTGTTGGTGAAACGCAAAACACCACGGATATGATATTATCATGACATTCACTTGCCGTCTGTCTTGGGTATTATAGTTTGACTACACACAATACAATATCCACTATAACCTCTATAAAAAATTTTACTATATACCATATACTGTTCACAAAATACAATTATGCAAAATATAACCAGTATTCATATTTTAGTATAAAAAAAAAAAAAATAATAATAATAATAAAATGGTTGAAAAACAAACTTTATCATATGTTCCTACATTTTGAGATATAGAGTATCTATATACACACAAATACATTTCGCAAATTGTAAATGAAAATTAAGTTCAAGTTTTTCATTTTGTTATTTTATAAAAAGTTTATCTTTAATTTTTTAGTTCTCTATCAAAAGTTCTATAAAATATACATACATATGCATATTTAAAATTTATACCATGTATATAAGTACATAGATTCCATTTTTATATACATATATGCAAGAGTATATGTTGTGTGTATACTTATTTATTATAAAAAAAAAAAGTTATTTTTTCAAATTTTTTATTATTTCTTTTTTATTTTCTTTCTTTCTTTTCCATAACATATAAAAGTAAAAACTTTTTATTAAAAAACACTTTATTTTTTCAGTGGCTATATATTATCTGTATAGTGGAAATTTATGGTTCACCAACTGTAAAAAATTTAAGAAAAAACAAAATGAACTAAATAAATGGTTAGAAAAAAGTAACGATATGAAAAGCATGTGTATTCATGCACCTCCCATATTGCATCTATCGAGTGAAATAAAAAAAAAATTTCTTTTTGTGAAATTTATTCTTAGAGAAAATTCACTTCAGTTATAATCTAACTCAAAACCAATGTTGTACAAATTTAAAACCATTATGTACACAGGTAATGGTTTATCATCTTCGAATAATATATAATTTTTTTTCCTATTTTTTTTTTGCTTAAAGATAATCATCACACATTATCATACTCTTTAGCGTGTTATTATGTAACATGTAACACAAATGGTAATCTAATGTACAACATTAATATGAAATTTCCTATTAGTTATCTAGCCTTAAATGTTAATTACTAATGTATTAAGGCATATTACATCACAATTGAAAATTTCTAAGAAAATCCTTATCCTAATTAAGAATGATTCAAAGTTCATATATCTATATTATTATATCTATTTTTTTTTTATTTTTTTGGAAATAATTTCTAATGATTTTATGAATCAAAAAATAACAATTACTATACTACGCTTTTCCATTAAGATTATCTGCATATTTCCTGTGAGTGTGATTAGTGTCAATTTTCAATCGGTTTTAGTTTCTAATTAATCTTTTATTTCAGTCAATATTGCAAACTTATTACATATAATAGATATACAGGTTATACAAGTATACTGTTATATATGTACATGAATTTCCGTTTCATTAATTTCGTAAATTGTAGAAAAATTTTGTAGAATAATAATTATACATACACATAAGATGGAATGAATATATAAAAATACATACATATATATAGGAATCAATTTAAAGAGAAATCTATAGATTGTTTTTTTTTTTTGTAATACATTAAATTACTACATGTACAGTATTATCTTTTTATTCAAATGATTGATTTTTATCATTTTTATTTATTTATTTACTTTTTTTTTTGGTTTTTTGGTTTTCTACCACAATAAAAGGACGTTTCCTTATGTTGTAAAATCAATAAAAAAATAAAAGAAAAAAAAATGTATTAATTGCAAAATTGTGTAGAGATAACCAAAGAGATACACATCATGTATTTATCTAAGTATAACAAAATGTCGAATACATTATATATAATATATACATATTACATAAGTATGTATGTATATCAATTACTACTCTCTACTACTCTCGTACAAACGGAAAATCGTGATTTATGTAGTATTCTCGAAATTTTATGGTTTTTTAAATAAATAATAAATAAATCAAATAATAAATTTATGAAAATTTATGTTTAGTTAAATCGTAATGATTTTTTGTTTTTCTCATACAGAAGTACATATATATATAATACGAAAAAAAAAAAAAATGTAAAAATAAAAAATGCTCAATCAATGCAAAACCAAAAAAAAAAAATTATCAAGAAAACTTTTTAATTTTAATATTTGTACTGCTAGTATATAGGTATACGAGTATGTGTTCCGAGAAAAATATTGATCAATATAATTGTAAAATAAATAAAATAGCTAACTAAATGTTATTCGTTACATATAATGGTAACAGTAATGGTAGTAGTAGTGGTGGTTGTAGTGGTGGTTGTTGCAATGGCAATAAATTTAGATATCTATATAGAGAAGCGAAAAAAAAATGTTCAGTTTTGTATTTACATATTTATTTTATTTTTATTTTTATATTCTTGATGTTTGTTCAAGTTGTTCTTTACTTAAAATGAAAGAATAACATACAGACATTACTCGTATTTAGAATTTGTATAAGTATTTGTATAAAAATTTTGTTTGATATTTTTATATAAATATTATATACATAACACATAACTAAATAAAAATCTGTGCACTATTTTAAATATATTCATGAATAATATATTTTAAAAATATCTCAAATACATATATTTTCTTTTCCATTTTTTCTTTTTGTTTTTGGAAGGATTTTCATACAAATGTTTATAATGTATACAAGAGTTTGTATAGAGTATAATACTCGTTCATAACGTACAAATAAGTATAGATAAACAAAATAAGATAAATAAAAATTTTCCGCTTGTTAGTTTTTAACGAAATGAAAATTTTCAAATCGATTCAATTTTTGTACTTTTATTACCTACTGATGTTTTATTTTCATTTTATTTATATATTCATTTTTCTTTCGTGATAAATGCAGAAAAAGAAGAAAAAAGAAATACAAGAAAAATAAAAAAAATAAAAAATTCATACCTTTACAATGTTACTGAAATATACATAATATTATTATGTACATATATATATACTCGTACATACTTTGGTTGAATTTGCATCATTTCAAAAATTAAATTTTTCACTTAACTTATTATCAGATTGTATATTGTACATGCATATTTATATATAGTATATATATGTACATACATTTTATCTTATAGATATGATAACATATCTATGTGAAGTATATATATGTGAAGTACACTCAATATACTGTATACTAAAATTAAATCCTTTTCAATCAATATTTCAAATTTTTCATGTTGTAATACGTAATACTCTTGTGGCTATATACACCAATACAGCATATGTATACCTGCACCATATAAGTATTATCCTTTAAGAAGTGATTATGCATAGGTAATACATCTTTTAAAATTTGTTAACATGTTATCTGGAGTTGTATGGTTGTATATAGAATTGAAATAATTTTATTGAATTTCGAAAAAAAATATACATTATGTATATCCATTCAATATGTATCCTTTATGTACATATGTTAATGTAATATCTACTATTCGTCGTATGTTATTCTAATGCATATAAAGATTATATCAGGTATATTATGAAGGACATAATAATGATTATTCAGTTTGAACTTTTATGTCCAATATAGAATATAAGTATCATGGAATAAGTGATTGAGTGTGAAATGAATCTAAGTATAAATACGATTATTTTATATGTAATATTATATTTACATAAATTTATTTGAATTTCAATTAGAATGCAATTAGATTTGTGTCATAATATATGTATGTATTCATTCATTTAAGTATTGAATTAGAATTATGTGTACGTAATGTGTATACAATATACATGAATTTTAATTTAAAATTTTTGATGAGAAGCAATAATTTTTATATATACGTACATATGGTATCTATATGGTATGCATTATACATCATATTATATTAAATTCATTCATATTGATAAGAATGTACTAGACTCTATATATCTTTAACCTCTACACATCCTATAAAATAAAATGAATTTATATGTAATTCTAAATATAATATTATGTAAGTACTTTTAATAAATCCAGACATACATATTACATATGTACAATATAAAATCATGTGCATATTTACTTGCATGTAAGAGTATTTTAACATATACATATACTTAGTAAGTATATACATACATACTTTTGAGTTGAAAAAGTATACATATTATATATTATATATTATGTGATCTGTACAGATATTGGTTGCACG
The DNA here is from genome assembly GCA_951394055.1 of Villa cingulata. Classification (NCBI taxonomy): domain Eukaryota; kingdom Metazoa; phylum Arthropoda; class Insecta; order Diptera; family Bombyliidae; genus Villa; species Villa cingulata. The sequence goes on along the minus strand of OX596021.1, from coordinate 27,819,210 downwards.
TAAGTACATATCTACGAATAAATACATATATAATATCAACTGATGCCTTTATTGTATAATTTCAGATTACACATAATGGGACACATACTTATTTTATTGCAAATTTTTTATTTTTCATATGTACATACCAAATACATATACATATATGTTTACATATTGCCAGGTAATAAGTAAATTTACTCATAAGAAAATTATATAAAATGAATTAAATGTAAATCAGATTCTGATTCTATATGATTTATATTGATATTTTACTTGAAAATTTTCTTTATATTTACTTCATCGCACATAAAGTATTTAAATTGGAAAATGTATAATTTGTCATATTATGCGTAAAATGTTATTTCATTTTAATGAAAATTTTAAAATAAATAACATATGCATGTACCTGTCAATATTTAACAAAGTACTTACATAATAGATAATAGTAATTACAGATTTACACTTCAATAAATTCAATGTATTTATGTACATACTCGTAATTTGAAAATCTGTATAAATGTGTTAATTTTATTTTATAACAGTTCAGTATGTATGTACATCTACATACATATACCCGTGCAAATATTATATATTTTTTTATATATGTACTTACATATTGTTTTTTTTTTTTTATTTATTTATTCTTCATTATTTAAACATATACAATATCATACAGAGTATATTAAATTTATTTTGATTATTATTCATTGTAGTTTATTAATCTCTATCATTCTTTCCTTTTATTTACTTTAACGTATCAATCAGCTGATTGCTGGTCTTAGATTACGTTTATTATTAAAATACTAAATTATACTACTTTTTCATCCATAAAAATAAACAATCTACATTCATTCATATACTTTTCAAACAGATCATCATTTATTTTTGATCAAAAGAGAAAAATAAAAAATACAAATTTTAATCTATTATATCATCTTCAATCTAGATTCTTCAGTCACTCCATTCGATAATCAGTCTCCAACCTCATTCATACTGCATTTCAAAGCCATTCATACTTCACTTCTACTTCATTTCATTCATCTTTCTTCAGGTTTTTGAAGCATCTTTTCACAAAAATATTTATATTTTCCGCTTTCTTAATACTCAATGGTATAGTTTGTTATAATAATTTACAGCAACATTAATTACCCAGCTGTTTAGCCTGTTTGTTCTAGCACTTGCTACCCTTATGTTATCTGCATATCTTGTGTCATATGTATGTAAATCTTTATTATATTCAATAGAAAAATTATTTTTTATTTCCCCATTGACTATCTTATATACTAACTTTAATTGTTCAATATATAGAATTTTATCAAACTGAAGATTATCAGTTACTTTAAATATATCTTCAGAATTCATAGACTTTAACCCATAAAGTATTTTCAACGATCTTGCTAATAAATTATTAATTCTCTTTATATTTTTCCTACAAGTTTGTGACCATATTACACATAAGTACCTTATATTGCTCAAAACGTACGCATTATATATGATTTTAGCAATATATATATATATTTATATTTATTATCCAATGGATATAATTTTAATATTTAGTAATTTATTTATGCATCATATGTACTCGTATTTACAGAAATTATTTTTATTGTATGTTATACATCTTAAGTTTTATGCAAATGTTATAGTATGTAAATTATATTGAAGTTTTTACAAAATGAAAATTAAACAAGTCGAAAATATAATTTATGTATAGTTACATATATAGGGGGATTCATCTTCACGTTTCAGTTTGTCGTAAACTTCGTAATCTTCGTAGTTTTTCAGTTTTCGTAGTTAATATTTGACAGTTCTTAGTTGGCTCATTGGCTGTTGGCACAGAAATTAAAATATTAAAAAATATACATATATAACAGATGAAATATAAAAGCAAATACGAGAAAAGTAAACTACGAAAAAATTTGTTATGGTCGTTCATTGAAATTGAAATGAAATATGACAGGAATCTATTTATAGTTACTAAATAAATCTTATTGGTTTTTATTTACCTACATGGTACTACCTATTCACTGTAAATTGTGATGCATATACATACGTAAAAATTTACAATCTTCAAGGAGAATGCAAATTTATTTTATTTCTGTACAAATACAAATTTTATTATTTTTTTTTAACATATTTTTTTTTTTTCAAAATTTTAAATAACAAGTATAAACATGTGTAATACTATTGACACACTGCAGCGATAAAACATGATTATCTCAGTTTTCTGGTTTATCTTTGGGATAACCGACTTTCAGAACTCGGTTAAGTTAACCGAGTTTCTAGAACTCAATTTATCTTGTTAACCAACTTCGAAATCAGTTATCTTTGACGTTAGTGTTATTTTATTTTTTTTACATTATATTTAAACAAACTGTCAAACCAAATCTTAGCTAACATGCTGACTAAATGAAAAAGAATTAGTGTTTGAATTTATATCGACAGGTGTCGTATGAATACATAAACTAGTTCATCTCAATTTAAATCTGTCACCCATACCAGGTTATCGATAAACCATTTGAGATAAGCATGGTTTATCTCTGCAATGTGTCAATAGTATAAGACTATTTATACACATTCCAGTTTCCAGTTTTCAAATATTGATTTTTTTGTCTTTTTTGTTTTTGAAGGTGACCATTTTATTTTACATATACATACATATATACGAATACGTAATATATCTATAAATTCTTTCATTATATTTTTTGTGCCCAAAATATAATGATAAAGAGTTTATAGAAATGAATAAAACATTAAAATAAATAATAAATTTACCAAAAATAATGTAAAATAAAATAACCGGGGGATTTATGTCACATTTCGTAGTCTTCGCGTAGTCTTCGTAGTCTTCATATAGTCTTCATAGTTTTCGTAATTCATTTCCATACATTTATGAACTACAAATATTTTGAAAAACTACGAAGGTAAAATGATTAGCAGTTTTTAAATTTTTGTATTTCGTAGAAATTTGAGATGGTCGTTTATGTCAATCAGATTACAAAAATACAACGCAACAAATTACGAAAAATTGACATAAATCCCCCTAATTGTATTAAAATAAAAATTAATGAAGTAAAAATAAATAACATGTTTGTAATACATACACCTAATTATATTTGAAAAAAAAAAAAAATGTATAAAAATACTCGTATTATATAATATGCATAATATTGAAAATTACCTGTGTATTTATACACTGTATTTATACACTGCATATGTATATAATATTTTATGGATTAAGTATAGAAATATAAATTAATTTATTTTAGATAGGATTTTGTAAAACCACATTAATGTAAAAAAAAAATAAATAAATAAATAAAAATTATGAAAATAAAAACGAAATTAAAAAAATTATAAGAACTTCATATGTGCATATATTATACATTTAACATTTAATATTAGGCATATAACGTTATATAATGTATTAAAATCGTTATATACATAATTAATAAATGTATAATTAAATAAAAAATCAAAAAATATATGTAACATACAATATAATGTAATACATAATTTATTTATAAAAAGAATTATTGTAATGTATACATAAATTTAGCATAATATGCTAATATCATAGGTGTTTTCGATTTGGCAATTTCAAGTACTTGCGAGTAGTATAGGTAAAATGTCTGTGCTAAACTATCTGCTCGCAGCTACTCATGAAAAAATTTTCAAGTAGCTGGAAGTAGATGCAAGTAGTTACGAATAATTTTTGTGTCGTTCGTTTTAACAATTTATTCTAGACACATTTTAGTAGGTACTCGCAAGTACTTGAAATTGCCAAATCAAAAACACATATTAAAAAATAGAAAAAAATATATAAAGTTAAACTAAATACATATACATACATACAATAGATAATATAATGTATTACGTATACATACAGATATTTAGTATATATGTACGCATTGTTATTATATGAATTATAAAAATTCATATATTAAAATTATTTACTATCATTTTATGTTCATTAATTCTATGACGGTACACTTTAAAAGTACATACATATATACATATATGTACATATATATGTAAGTATGTAAAAATTCATATTTACATAAATATAATATTATATGTATATATTGAAATGAAAAAAAAAGATAAATAATGGCATAATAATTAAAAACTAATTGTTAAAAAAAAAAAAAAAACTGATTGTATTATAATTGAATAAAATTATTTTTAATTAAATATAAATAAATTTTATTTTTATTTAAAATCAATTCATACTAAATTTTATATAAAAAATAACAAATAATAATTTGAATTCTATCTATTACCTATTACTAATAATTTGTAAACTATACATTATAAACAGTTTTATTAATCAATTAATAAATTTACAAAAAATATCTTACATACAAATTTATGACTAAGTATAATATGATTTCTATTAATTAACAATGATTGTTCTTTTGTTCTCATAATCACTTTCGAGTATAGACGTTTAATTATTAATTTCAATTATGAATCTTCGTTTAAATTTAGATCAATCAATTTGTAGATAAAGAAAGTGTAGCCCAAAATCCGCATGCACTATCAGAATTATATAAAAGATATTATTTTCAGTATCATTATTCCCAAAGTTCATTCAACTTTCAATGAGTACCAGCTCCATCCAGGTTCCAGCTTGCTGGAAAAAAGAACTTAGATAGTATACTTGCTGACAACAAATAAAACAAATAATTAATAGATCATCTTACATAACAGATCAGTTCAAGTCCTCCTATCATTTGTTTAAAATATGTAAAAAAAAACACAAAATACCCTTTATTATCTATCTACTAAGACTTTTTGAAAAAAAAACCTTTTTTTTTAAATGTAGAGAATTTTAAGACGCATCTTTTGAGCCATAAAGCACATTCTGGATCACTTACCGTTATATAGATATTGACGAAATAGAAGAAAACAATATTTTTTTTAAAGGAGTATATACTTTCAAGGGCGGGTTTGCGGCACGAATTTTTATCCGATTGTTTATATGGGGCTCATATCCCTTTATCGGTTGCACCGCCACCACTCCCCTTTCCCCTTTTTTATGATTAAATCTTTACCTAAATAGCAAACAATTAATTAATTCGTTTATATTTGATTGTGTTAAATTTGATAAACATATAAGATTGATAAATAACATAAAAATATTAATTTTTTCAAAACAAAATAAATAATATAAAGCATATTTTTCATATTAATGAACAAACAAAAATACAAAAATTATTATACATTTTATTTAAATTTTGTTTTAATTAGTATACCTAATACAATTAAATTTATTTTATTTACATATAACAAACGTAGGAGTATAAAACTACGTAAATTATGAAAACATGTTATTATAAATTTGTTTGAACACGTTTTTAATATTTTAGTTTATTTAGAATTGACGACAATTGATTGGTAAAAAACAAGTGTATACGCATTATTCAAGAGAAAAAAATAAATATACATACATACTTACTTATGTATAAAGTTTATGAATAACAATAATGAAGAAAAAAAAAATTCGGAGTAGAATTAATCAACTTTTGATAAATTTGCGTCAAAATTCTTGTTAAATTACGTCAATTATTATTATTTAAAACTTGAATAGAAATGTGTTTAAGAATGTTTTTAAAAAATTTAATAATTTCGAAAAATTATTTTTAAACAATTTTTTTCGTATTTTTTTTTTTTTTTCATTTTAATACATGTTGTGGTAATCTTCTTATTGACTACTCAAGGAAATGCTTTATCCGATGAAGAAGATGCAACATTCGGCTTGAAATTGGTCAAGGTATTTTATTCTAAGTATATTTAGTTTATTCATTCATGCATCATGCATACATAATGATAAATGTTTTCTTTTTATTTTTATTTTAAAAGGCAGTTTTAACCAACGAATGTCAGATTTGTAACGTTATAACGTCTCCATTATCAATTAAACTACTTTTATCTTTAACTAGCAATGCTATTAATCCTGCTTCTCTTTCAAGAGAAGAATTATCAATTCTTTTTCCGAAAAGGAATACAGATCAGATTAATAAATATTGGCACGAAATAATTGATACATTCAACGTTAGTATAATTAAATAAATTATTGTTTCAAAATGATTACGTGTATTTCTAAAATAAAAAAAAATATTTATTATTTATATAGAGTTCTGAAACTGTATCGATGGCTTCTCAATTATGTGTTGATAAATCAGTTAAAATTGATTCTACAAGTAATTTTGAAAATATTGCTAAAAATGATTATGCTGCAGTTATCAAGAGTCTTGATCTACAGGATACTAAAAAATCAGCTGAAGAAATAAGTAATTACATGTATGAAAATACAAAACATAATATGAAAAATTTCATTGAGCCAGGTTTGTGTTTGATGAAATAAAAATATATTCTTTATATGATATATGATACAATAATTTTGCTCATGTTTATGTGTATTATCATTATTACGAATGTGATTATTTGTGTACATATATGCATTTATATTTTTTTAAATTAAACAGATAACCTCAATGATGTATCAGTGATGTTGTTGAATGTATTGTATTTTGAGTCTGCATGGGAAACACAATTTGATCCATTTGAGACAAAAAATAAGACATTCTATGTTACTCCTGGTAGAGAAATTCAAGTTCCAATGATGCATAAAACTAATGGGAATTATTATTATACAATTTCCAAAGAATTAAATTCAAAAATTCTTAGTTTGTATTATCGGGTGAGTACTTATTCATTATTTAAAATTCGTATAATTTTTTAACACAATGTTATAAAAAAAAATCAATGTATGATTAATTTGTATTATTTTAAAGATTGGCAATATACAATGTATATCATCTTACCTAACGAAAGATACGGGTTACAAAGTGTTATCGATAAACTAGATAATGTCGACATGTCAGACTTAGGATATGAATATTCAGTAAATATGAATCTACAAATTCCAAAATTCAAATTCGATTCAAATTTAGAATTAAAGAAACATCTTAAAACTGTAATTGAATTAAAAATTCTTATAAATAACATTATTAATTATTTTAAAAAAAATTCATTAATTTTTTTTTCTTTTTACATTTAGATCGGTATTAAAACATTATTTACTCAAAATGCAAATATTGAATCATTAGTATCTGGTTCGTCATTATTTATTTCAAATATTGTACAAAAATCAGGAATATTTGTAAATGAAACCGGTTCTGTAGCGTATTCAGCATCAGGTACATATATTTAAATTTCATATAATTTAAAAGTTAAAATTTATTTAAAATTATTTTTCAAATTTTTGCTTTAAGTGCTGCAAACAGAATAGCGCAAATCCTTATCGATGTCATTATTGGTCATCCATTTATGTTCTTCATTAAAAACGAAAAGAATGGAGCAATACTTTATGCCGGAAAAGTTATGGAACCCAATTTTGATTAAATAGAAAAATAAAATCATTTTTCGATAATTTGTAATAATTATTTATGGATTCGTGTAATAAAATATTGCAGTAGATAAATTATAATTGTAGCAATAATGATAATAATATATATAAGTATAGCATTAAGCCTATTATATTATCCTTATATATGACATCATATTAAAAATTTAGCGCACGTGCACTTAAATTCTGTAGCCATAAGATAACAATATATATATTTAATCATAAGCTTTAACAATAGAATACAACATCTGGCATATCGCCTATATGTATTTTGAGCAGGTAGATATTTTTATATGAATAACAATAGAAAAGTACCATAGCCTATATAATGTAGCTCTAACTATAATGATCTTAAGATGTCATAAGATAATATTGGTAGAACTATAATCGACATATGTGACATAAGCTATGACATATGTCGTAGCCGAATACTGCCAAATCAATGAGCTAAACTATAATTGACGTTACCGACATTCGTTAAAAATTCGTTTAACATAAGCTCGACATAAGCAGTACGATACAGTGCGTACATGACATAAGTAACATAACCATTTTTTTCATTGTTTATGTTTATGTATGACTTGTTAGTTGTTAGTAATAAATAATTCAAATTTTTAAATTGTTTTATATATTATTACTAGCTGACCTGGCCATGCGTTGCTGTGGCTAAAGTTTGTGTCATATTATATTGTTTTAAACTATTTAAGGGGAACGGTAGGAGAACATCAGACATGGGCACCACCATGCTTTTTTACATAGATGCCATTCGTAAAAAAACATTCCTACCTTCATGACTGATTTTCTACTACCGTTACCACTTATTTACTGTTTACTGTCCACCCTTTGTAATAAATAATAATAATAATAATTACTAAGAAATGTCAAACATTAACTACGAAATATAAAATTTAGAAAATTTGAACCATTAGATAATTATTGAAATCGATTTTAATTCCACTTACGACGATATAAAAAAAAAAAAAATTAAAAAAAAATTCGTTCGGAACGTCAATCGGCATTCAAATCCTTCACATACACATTTGATTATCTTCTTGAGTTCAATGTAGAGAATGAATAAAATCAGCTCAATGAAAATATGAAAATTCAATTTGTTTGAATTACTTTTCTAAATTAATTTAATTCACAATGAAATGCACAATTCATATCTTTTATTTTTATTTATCTATGTTAATACGCTGATACTACTATTAACTTTTATTACGACTTGTAGTAAAATCACAACTAATGCAGATGTGAACATACAATTAAGACTAACCATTTGAACATGGGCCTTAATGTTATTTTACAAATAATTTGCAATAAAATAATATTGCGATAATAAATTGAGATGTAAGCTATCCTATCTTTCAAGTTGGATTAAACTGCACACGGTGTACAAATTTGATTAAAATCGGTTAAGTAGTTTAGTAGTTTACCGCGGACAAACAACGTGACACGTAATTTATATATATTAAGATTAATAATAAATTCAGTTTAGTGTCAATTGTGAATAAAATTTTGAAGAAAATTAAATTACTTTTTAAAATTCAAAATTAAAAATAAAAATATAAAGTCGAAAAAGTGTACAAAATTTAAAAATTTTATATAAATAAATAAATAAATTATTGATTAAATAAAAATTTGTATATAAATTATTTCAAAGAAGCAGTGATATTAAAAAACTAAAAAAAGGTAAAATTAAAAATAAATATATGTAATTTATTCAATATTCACTTAACTCTTTAAATTTTATTCATTTCATTTAAAAAATTCAATTTAATTTATTTTCTTCCGTAGTCTGTAGTCCGTTACCTGTATCTTTATTTTAAAATTTTATTTTGTCGTTATGCTTCGATTTGAAAGTTACTTATGTTACTTATGTTAATTATAGTTAACCAAATGTGACGTTTTAACATTCGTTATTTTTTCTTATGTTTGCTATGTCACATATGTCGATTATAGTTGGGCCTATAAGATAATATAAGATTTCGTACGACTGTATGAAGTGTCATATCGACAACTATAATGGTCTTAACTTATCTTTCGTTAACTTTCAAAGTCTTTTCGTTAATCTTTATGTGTACGCTTTCTAGCGTACAAATCTTTAGTTAACTTAGTGGAAAGTGAACTTTTCTCATCTAATCTTCTTCTTTTTTAAGATCATTATAGTTGACACGTTGACATTAAGATTGATTAAGATTTGACAGCAACTTAAGCAATCTTTAGGTGATTTAACGAAATTTCGAAAGATTGGTAAATACCATTATAGTTAGAGCTACTGTATTGCAGTATCCCTATATATTAGATTATAACTTTTAACTCAGGTCAAAATTAGTATAAAAGGAGCATATTTTTGTATTAAAATTCATTCTTTTCTGAGCAAGAGAATGATCAACAAATAACTTCAAATTGTAAATTTTATCATTAGAAAAATAAAATTATATACATATTCAAAGTCTATTTGTTACATAATAAAATTGTTTTATTACAACAAAAAAACTGTCAACTCAAGTGTTTACTATAAAATCGCAGTCATAATAAGCATAGATAAAATTTTTCAATTCCATTTCAATTCCAAAAAAAAACTGCACAAAAAAATAAATGAAAATATAAACTTAAATAATAAAGTTTCATTTTATTTTATCATACGATTTCATTTGTTTTATTTTATTTTTATATTTTCATTTTTATTGTGAACAATTTTAATTCACACACTTTCAAAATAAGCTCAGTCGTAAAAGTGAACACCAAAAATGAATTTTAAAAACAAAATTATAATGTAAACATATAAAAATATAAAAAATAAAAATAAAAATTCATTCGTTACTATCCTTTTCTTAGTATTTATTTTACAATTTTAACAATGTACGAATATAAATTATCATACATTTTATTTTAACGCGAAATTTTTTTTTTTTTTCATTTTGACCATAATAACATTGTCAAAGGAATTCATTTTTTGTCGTTAAATTAATTAAAATGAAAAAACAAAATTGAAAAATAAAAATGAAAATTTATATTCGCAGTGGTTAAAAAACTATATAAATTGAATCCAATTACGAGTATGTCAGTTATACCATGTTATACGAAAATATACATAATAACAATTTAATTACATTTCTATATCAACACGAGCAATAATTATTATTACTTTTTCAACATTGTATAAATATGTATAATTGTTGAATTGTTATCGACATAGCTAGGAAATAAAAGTCAATAAACAGTTATACATACTTTTTATGATTTATTTCCGTGTATCTGATTAACTTTGCAATTTAAAAGTTTTAAAATTTTCAATTTTTTTTTTCAAAAGAGCATGAATCGTTTCAGTTATATGTGTGTACCATTTACCCCACAATCAAATATTATAAATTTTCGAAACAAACCAAAAACACTTGAAAAACAAAAATAGAAACAGATGGAAACAAAAAAGAAAAAAGACCTAATGGTAAGATAGAAAATAAAAATAAGTTAAACGAATTTCATAGTTTCATTGCAATTTTACGCCTTTTTAGCCTTTGTGGACTTCCTACATACATACGAGTATTTTGAAACATTTTATACAAGTACATATTACAAATTCAAATAGGTTCTGTGTTTAGTCATTTTTTTTTACCTTTGAACGTATTTCTATATATGAATACGTACATATTCGTATAGTAGTAAGTACACCGACGTACACCTTTAAGTTTTTAGCTTTCGTATGCCCTAAAATATGTTTTGTATATTTTGGGTAACCGACTAAAACGTTTGATATACAACCAAAATTTTATTTCTGAATAAAACAGATAACAACTTTGTTTAAAGTAATCAGAAATATTTGTATTACTACGTATTACCATGTATTACCGTATTACATAATAGTTATTACCGTAATATACAAATACATACTTAAATATACACAACGGTAGTAAATTATAAAATTACTTACAAAGTACTGTGAATAGTTTTTTTCGTGTAAAAAAAAGAAACAAAGTTACAAAAGTTAGTAAAATTGAAAACATTTTAAACATTTTAATCACAATTAAATTTTAAAATTAAAATACCTACTCATATCTCTTTATACGAGTATGCAGAAAATAAGGTTTTTATTATATTTTTATTTTATAAGAGTACCGAACGAACTATCAAAATACTACTGTAATAGAATAGTAAATTATCTCAACTGCTCGAGAATATGTATGGATGGAATAGAGAAGCAAAAATATGAAATGTTGTTTTGTTAGTTGATTTTCCTTGTTTTTTTTATGTACAATATTCGCATCTTTTTACTGAGATCTGCAAAAAATCAACTTCAATTGTCTAAAGAATGAAAATAAGAGTACACACATGATGTGTAGAATATTAGTTGCGTACTATAATCGTAGCATGTATTATAGGTACTGTAATAGTGCATAGTAATAATCCAAACCTCAAAACAATAAATCTAACAGGAAAAATAGAGACAAATATAGCAGGAAATTCTTTTTCAAAAGCTATATTAACTAATCAGATCCAAGATCCTGATCTGGAAAAATAATGGTTTTCGTAAAACACGCCATTGTGGACCAAAAATTTCTAAGGGTAGTTTGTGTCCTTTAGATGAATTTGCGCCAATAAGGGCATATACCACGTTAAAGAGGACATTCCAAAGTATCATTATCGGAAGATCTCGTTTCAAAATCTGACGGCACCAATAACCATTTGGTATATACCTACATATATAATAATAATGTATATTTTATTTTACTCTTATTTTTTTATTCATTTATTTACCTATATTTATTTGTTTATTTAACTATATTCATTCTTATTCTTTTTTTACACAAAGTTGTAAGTAAAAATTACATTAGTAGGTATATTGATTACGGGAAACATATAATAGAAACAACAAACTTTTCATTTTTCGGAAGGGACGAATATTTAATATGTGTACGAGTATTAAATTTATTTCAATTTAAGAAGGAAGTACATATATACCAAAACATAAACTGTGTATTTGTATTATATGCAAATAATTAGTATTTTGTTTTGTGTGCGTGTTTTCTTTTTCAAAAAATTTTTTTATTATATACTTAAAATGTACATATTTTAAATATTAAAGTGCGTATATGTATTGAAAATGTACTTACATGGGCTATTTATAAAGTTGTTATTAATTTTGTTTATTTTTTTTTAATTTCAACTTCCGCATTCTTTTTGTAATTTATTTAAAAATTAGAATAAGCATTTTAATTTGCCTTTTACCATGTAGTTAACATTTGGAAAATAATAAATAATATTGCACGTGTGCTTTTCATGCTCAAATTGTATAGAATATTTTGATAAAAATTATAATTTATTTTGTTTTCTTTTTGTTTTTGCTATTTATTATTTTATTTTCTGTGTACCAAATTATTTAATTCGTATTCGATTTTTATGTATTTAAAAAAATAAAAAATACATAATTAAAAAATACAAGTGATAATCTTGTTTTGAAAAATTGAAAATTACAAAAATATATTGGTGTTGATCATTCATTATGACTACATTATGTACACTCAATGAAAAAATATTTACTATATCGTTTTATTTACAAAAAATATTTGACATTGGTTGCGCGTTTCTATATTATATAAAAAACCCAAAAAAATGGAATAACCAAGAAAAAGATAATGTTTGCTTGCTTGTTTTGTAAATTTTTTAATTAAGAAAAAAAACACGTCTTCTAAATTCTAAATTCTAAGAATTGTTTGTTTAAAAAAAATAAATAATTAATTTACACTTGTGTTATTAGTTCTTAAAATATATTATATATTTTTGTACAAGAACATATGTATTTACCTACATTATTTTATATTATACGATTTTATAAAAAATTTACGTATTTCCATTATTTATTATTACATTGTAGAAGAACATATTCATATAATTAGTTTCGAGACCAAGTGCGTCCTCTAGTGGTACCTATTTGATGTGGCACGTTAATGAATACACCCAATATAATAATATGAAAAACAATATTATTCCAGTGGCAATGAAAATCATTCTATTCGATAATAGCATTCCAGTTCAATTTAGACATGTTATCGTTATCAGAGATCATATCTCTTCTTTGCAAAATGTATTCGATAATATTTAGAAAACCTTCTATGTAAGTACATTAAATCTGTTGCCATCCATACAACAGAAGCTCAAAAGATTTGAAAATATAATTTCGACATTACATCTATCTCTCTTCACTTGAAATGTAAACAACTATTTTTTTTTATTTTTTCAAATTTCACATATACATGAGTCCTTTCAAATTTTATTGCATCAATCTTCAAACTTGTTTGTACTTAAATTGTTATGTTTGTAATAAAGTGAATAATTTATATCTATGTGTTAGAAGAAATGAGTAGGTATATATAAAAGAAAAATGAATATAATACAAATATTATGTTAACATATTCTAAATTAATTTTAGTACAGAACAACTGGATGAGAGCGGAAAAGCCTTTCTCTCATTTCATTCTTTATTTTTTATAGTAAATTTGTTTAATAAAAATAAAGAAAAGAAAAGAAAGTTTAATTCTGAGAATTAATACTGAGAGAACATATGAAAATTTTATTTTTATTATTTTAGAACAAATATATATACCTATGTAACAATAAAATTTTACCATTTTTATTATTTGTTGTACTAATGTATTTTTAAATCCTACGTCGTAAGTCGTAAGTTCGTTAATAGTCTAAATAGGGGAGAGTTCTGATCCTGGTTCGGATCGTGAAGTTCCGCCCTATTTATAGTCACAGTCCCTATTGCCGCCAATTTAGTTTTTATCGCTAGGCAGTCTAATAAGATTCGAGTCGCGTTTTTGTGTCCGTCTTGATTGCAACAAGGGCAAGTTAAACCATCCCTAACGTTAAGCGGGAAGGGATGGGTTAGCCTCGTATGTAATTTGACTGTCGTTATAATAATTCGTTTATATTTTTTGATTGTGTTAAATTTGATAAACATATAAGATTGATAAATAACATAAAAATATTAATTTTTTCAAAACAAAATAAATAATATAAAGCATATTTTTCATATTAATGAACAAACAAAAATACAAAAATTATTATACATTTTATTTAAATTTTGTTTTAATTAGTATACCTAATACAATTAAATTTATTTTATTTACATATAACAAACGTAGGAGTATAAAACAACGTAAATTATGAAAACATGTTATTATAAATTTGTTTGAACACGTTTTTAATATTTTAGTTTATTTAGAATTGACGACAATTGATTGGTAAAAAACAAGTGTATACGCATTATTCAAGAGAAAAAAATAAATATACATACATACTTACTTATGTATAAAGTTTATGAAAAACAATAATGAAGAAAAAAAAAATTCGGAGTAGAATTAATCAACTTTTGATAAATTTGCGTCAAAATTCTTGTTAAATTACGTCAATTATTATTATTTAAAACTTCAATAGAAATGTGTTTAAGAATGTTTTTAAAAAGTTTAATAATTTCGAAAAATTATTTTTAACATTTTCGAAAAGTATAGTATAAATACGGTTATCAAATGAACGACAACAATATATTGATAAGATATTTTGTGCTGGAAAGAAATTCAATAAGTGTAAAATTTTTGAAGTTTTCAAATTAGAACTGACAAAATAGAAAATAGTTAGAATGCAGTTTATTTCATACAGTAAATATTCACAGTAAAATTATTTATTTAAATTGAAAATATCTAAACAATTTTTTTCGTATTTTTTTTTTTTTCATTTTAATACAAGTTGTGGTAATCTTCTTATTGACCACTCAAGGAAATGCTTTATTCGATGAAGAAGATGCAACATTCGACTGGAAATTGGCCAAGGTATTTTATTCTAAGTATATTTAATTTTTTCATTCATTCATACATAATGATAAATGTTTTCTTTTTATTTTATATTTTTAAAGGCAGTTTTAACCAACGAATGTCAGACTTGTAACGTTATAACGTCTCCATTATCAATTAAACTACTTTTATCTTTAACTAGCAATGCTATTAATCCTGCTTCTCCTTCAGGAAAAGAATTATCAATTCTTTTTCCGAAAAGGAATACAGATCAGATGAATAAATATTGGCAAGAAATAATTAATACATTCAACGTTAGTATAATTAAATAAATTATTGTTTCAAAATGATTACGTGTATTTCTAAAATAAAAAAAAATATTTCTTATTTATATAGAGTTCTGAAACTGTATCGATGGCTTCTCAAATATGTGTTGATAAATCAGTTAAAATTGATTCTACAAGTAATTTTGAAAATATTGCTAAAAATGATTATGCTGCAGTTATCAAGAGTCTTGATCTACAGGATACTAAAAAAGCAGCTGAAGATATAAATAATTTCGTGTATGAAGGAACAAAACAAAATATAAAAAATTTCATTGAGCCAGGTTTGTATTTGATAAAATAAAAATATATTCTTTATATGATATATGATACAATAATTTTGCTCATGTTTATGTGTATTATCATTATTACGAATGTGATTATTTGTGTACATAAGTATATTCATTTATAATTTTTTAAATTAAACAGATAACCTCAATGATGTATCAGTGATGTTGTTGAATGCATTGTATTTTGAGTCTGCATGGGAAATACAATTTGATCCAAATGAGACAAAAAATGAGACATTCTATGTTACTCGTGATAGAAAAATTCAAGTCCCAATGATGAGCAAAGCTAACGTGGAGATTGATATTGTAGATTACAAAGAATTAAATTCATTAATTCTTCGTCTGAATTATCTCGTAAGTACTTATATATTATTTAAAATTCATATGATTTTTTAACACAGTATTATTAAAAAAATCAATGTTTGATTAATTTGAATTATTTTATAGGATAAGACATATGCAATGTATATCATGTTGCCTTTATATGGATATGACCTACAAAGTGTTATCGATAAACTAGATAAATTCAAAATGCCAGACTTTGAAGAACATTGGCCAACAAAGGTTAATCTACTACAAATTCCAAAATTCAAATTCGATTCATCTTTAGAATTAAAGGAACATCTTAAAGCTGTAATTGAATTAAAAATTCTTACAAATAACATTATTAAATATTTTAAAAAAATTTCATTCATTTTTTTTTCTTTTACATTTAGATCGGTATTAAAACATTATTTACTGAAAATGCAAATATTGAATCTTTAGTATCTGGTTCGTCATTATTTATTTCAAATATTCTACAAAAATCAGTAATATCTGTAAATGAAACCGGTACTGTAGCATCTTCGGCAACAGGTATTTATATAAATGATAAATTTTCTTTTTTCTTTTTTTTATATTTTGTATAATTTAAAACATAAATTTTTTTTAAATTATTTTTCGAATTTTAGTCGGGCTAGCAGAAAACAGAAATAAACCTACTGATTTCATTATTAATAAACCATTTTTGTTCATCATTAGAAACGAAATTAATTATGGAATAATTGAGGTTGGAAAAGTTATGATACCCAAATTTGATTAAATAGAAAAATAAAATCATTTTTCGATAATTTGTAATAATTTATGGAATCGTGTAATAAAATATTGCAGTAGATAAATTATAATAAAATTGTTTTATTACAACTAATTTGACCCACACAATACTTAACTTATATTCTTTATATTCAATTGTTTACTATCGCAGTCAGAATAAGCATAGATATAGCAATTGATTTAATGTTTGTACATTTGTAGCTGTAATACTTAATTATTTATTATTCATTACATGTATTCATTTTCATCATTATATTTTGTTTTTTAGAATACTTTTAATTTTAATCAATGATCATATAATTGATTCAATTCAAACCAAAGCATATTTGAAGATAATTTTCACATTTTTCTATTGCATGTAAAATTTACTTCGAAATTTCATTTAAATTAATATTTTCTGAATTTTAAAAAAAATCGAATTCAAATAAATTATAAATCACTTTTCACATTACTATATAGCGAAATATGTATACATCTGAAAAAAATTTTTATTATCATTATAATATATTTAGAGTTGTTTTTCTTGTTTTTTTGTTATTATTTTATTTTTTTTTTTTTTTTTTTTTTTTTTTTTTTTTATTACTCATTTCTCATTAGTTTACAATCTTATACATAACCAATAAATAAAATTCATTCTTTAATTTTTAACTATATATTATAGTTCCTAAAGCCCTAACTCTAAACAGCAAAAGCTGATTCCTGAGCTGGGAACTTCTATTCTCTTTCGTGTTTTAATATATATATACGTACGCATGCTATGTATTTTTTCAATCATTATTTATGCTATACTTTATTCATTTTATACATTATTTATATAATTATGACATTCTTCATTACATTCTTATCATGCATCATTTCATTTCGTAACTCCTACTACATTTAATTAATTAATTTTAACCTAAACTTCCTTTTTTTTTTTTTTTTTTTTTTTTTTTTTTTTTTTTTTTTTTTTTTTAAAACCTAATTTACTTAACCTAGCCTAATCTAAAACTATTCTAGCTAACTAACTTAAAAATTATCTTTACTTCTCAATTATTGCCTCTTATCTTTTAGCATACTAACTACTTTCTTCGTAAATATATACAGACTGCTACTGTTTTTTACCCACTCTGGAAGATCATTGTATTCTTTACTTGCTGTTACTAGTAAGCCTTTTCTCACACGGTCTGTTCTTGCTTTGTCAACCCTAATGTTTTCCAAGCATCTGGTCTCGTAGTTGTGAAAACTTTTATTTAGTCTCAGCACTATATTTGTTTTTATTCCACTATGTAGCATCTTGTAGATGAACTTAACTTTCTCCATAACCACCAATTCTTTGAAGCTTAATGCACCTGTATATCGTCTAACTTCTTTTGTTCCTTGTATACTATTCAATTTGAACAATATTTTTTGAGCTCTGATCATCAATCTTTCTATTCTCTCTATATTCCCTTTAGTTGTCTGGGAGTATATTGTAACTAAATATCTGATGTGAGAAAGTACGTGTGCATTGTAGATTAGCTTTGCTATTTTTTCATCCAATTTAGGGCCTCTTCCAATTACCGACACCAGAGATATCACTTTCTTTATCATCCTGTCAATATGATAATCCCAACTTAATTTTTCATCTATATAGACTCCAAGATATTTGATCACGTTGACTCTTTCTAATATTATATCATTTATCTTAAAAACTGGATTTATATCTTCTTTGTTTTTCACCTTGAAAATGATGTATTTTGTTTTAATTTCATTAAGAGTCAGGAAGTTGCCTTCTACCCAGTATCTAAATCTTCGTAGGTCTCTGTTAACTGATTCTTCAAGTTCATTTTGACTCTTGGCATTGTACAGTAGACATGTGTCATCAGCATATACGGTGTATTTAGCTGTAAGTTTTGCTTGCGACATATTGTTAATGTACAGCAAATAGAAAAGTGGTCCTAATATTGAGCCTTGCGGTACTCCAAATCTCAGCAAAGATGGTGTACTGTAGTTGCCATTAACCAAGGTACATATGTTTCTATCCTTCAAATAGCTCTGTACTAATAGGTTACAATGTCCTCTAATTCCAATTTCATCTAAAAATTTTAGTAGTAAATTATGATCTACCGTATCGAAAGCTTTCTGAAGATCTACAAAGACGGCAGCAACATATCTTTTTTCGTCTATTGTTTTATTAATTTCTTCTATAACTTGACTAACAGCTGATTCTGTCCCACTTTTTCGTTGGAATCCGTATTGATTAACATCATATCCCACACTTTTACTTATGAACTCAGTTATTCTGTTTCCTATGATTTTTTCGAATATCTTGCTGACTATACTCAGTAAAGAAATCGGTCTATAATTCGACGCTATTTTTTTATCACCTCCCTTGTAGACTGGAATAACTACTGCTGTCTTTAGACATTCCGGAAAAATAGCCGTGTTAAGCATATCATTCACATTATCAGTTAGTATTTCAATGATTTCATCTAGTACTGATAATATATCTTCTACCGTTATACCATCTATTCCAGGAGTTGCATTTCTCTTTAAATTTGAAATGATGTATCTAACTTCTTGTTGTGAGGCCGGAAATAAAAATATCGTATCCCTATTATGCATATTACTCACCATTTTTACTGATCTTATCTTGCTTTTTAATTTAATTCCAACATTAATAAAAAACTCGTTAAATACGTCTGGTATTTTCTTCTTATCAGAGATTTCCACTTCATTGCAGTCTTTAATCATATCTATTTCGTTTCTTTCCTTTTCCTCTTTTTGGAGAATGCTATCATTGATAACTTTCCATACCTTTTTCATTTCAGCACCTGCTTTTGCTAACTGGTTATTTATCATTTTCGCTTTTGCTTCTCTAATCAGGTAGGTTACAAGATTTTTAGCCTTTTTAAATGCATTTTTTGTCTCTTCATCATTTCTTTTCTTCATCATTTTATACAGCAAATCTCGTTCTCTCATTTTCGATAGTATCTCTGTTGATAGCCAGCTTCTTTTTCTCTTGATTTTTCTCCAAAAATGATAGGTTGCTGTTTCTTTTGCCTGCTTCAGAATTTTTATCAATTCCTCAGTACTTATTTTCCCTTCTATAGATTGTATCAAGTTTTTAACTTGCTGTCTATTGTGTCTTCTATTGATTATACTGATTTTGATTTTGTCTGCATAATTTCTAGTCACTATATCCATTTTCTTCTCTATAGAGAGAGATACTAATCTATGGTCAGAAAAGCTACAGTCATCTACATTCATCTTAAATTGACATAATTCTTTTTGAATATTGGTTATCACGTGATCAATCAGCGTTTGAGTTTCACCATAACTTCTTGTTGGAGTACTTTGATCATAGTTCATAATTTCCCAGTCTCGTAGATTGATCATATCTAAATATTCTTTAGCTTCATTGTTTGGATGTAGAATATCAATGTTGGTATCAGAGAATAATATTAGATTTTTGTTTTCTAGTAGTAATTTTTCGATCATTTCTGTAAATGTTCTAACATTGTCACTCGGTGCTCTATACGCAGTTCCTATCTTGATTTTGTCATTGTTGTTTTCTTCAATTTGGAGTACAATAACATTAACTTACCGACACCTAACCATCGAGCTATTCAAGCCCCAAATGATGTACATAAAATTATGTTAATTACATTTATAAGAAAAATAGTAATCAAAAAAGAAAGAAATGTATGTAAGAAGATCAAAAAAATATTGTAAAGAAAATTTTCAAAAAATCTAATGTAAGCGTGAACTGTGAGACTGTGACATCATCACATAGAGAGCCCATTATTGAGTTTTTGATCTCCACTCCATCTATAAAAAGGTCGCTGCCTGTCTATTTTATTTTGCACTAAGCACTACTACTTACATATAATTGT
Source organism: Villa cingulata (assembly GCA_951394055.1). Lineage (NCBI taxonomy): Eukaryota > Metazoa > Arthropoda > Insecta > Diptera > Bombyliidae > Villa > Villa cingulata. Next base: position 27,798,459 of record OX596021.1, on the reverse strand, counting down.
TGAGTTTATAAAATTTTAACTTTTTCACGTTTTCGTTGACAAGATATATTTGTTTAAATGAGAGACTTTTTTCGTTTAAATTGAAGTTATTTTGAGCTCTGATAGATCGTATATAATGTATTAAAGATTAATTATTTTATATTAAATTTTATTACAAACTTATATGCATAGTTATTACATAAATACATTTTGCACAAATGATATATGCATAATAATAAGGTACATTTGTTTTGCTAAAAAAAGAAAGGAAAATAGTGCATTAATTTACATTTTTCCTTCTTATAAATTACGTATATTTTCCATATCAAAAGTGTAAAGATATTTTTTATACCCATTTGGTATATACATACATACAAGTTAACAACAGTTATTGGTAATAACCAATATTAAACATGATTGAACATGTCCAATGCAATAAATTACACGCGCATCCGTTCTTTTGCTGTTTAAACAATTTTCGCATACCTTGCATTTCCGTTACTTGTTTATTTTAATTGAACTTTGTCAATTTCCATTAAACAATAATTACGCGTGCACAAATTGAATAGTGCTGATTTGCATAAATTCACTTTCAATATTTAATTAATAGAATTTAGAATAAACGAAATTGTAATTTTAGATTTAAGAAAATTTGTAAATCAGAGTATATTTGTACTTGAATAAAGAAACATCAAAAGTGAAAACTTCTGAGTTTCATTTAACTTAACTGGCGCCCGAGCTAAAAGTCTGTACGGTCGAAGTATAGTGTAATTGTGAAAGTGTTTGAAAATTTTTCAAGAAAGTAAATTAATAGATTTTTTTTTTAAATTAAAAGAAAAAATAAAATCACTGTTAACGTAAGATCACAGTGAGAATTAATCATTAAAATTCAGGAAATATTGTAAAGTTTTCTGAAAAAATTATTGAAATAAATCATAAAAAATATATAGTGAACAATTTGATATTCAAATTTGTGAAATTTTACCGAAATTAAAATAAAACTGTTCGGTACTGAAGAAATTTGTGAATAAAAAAAAATCTTTTCTAAACTATCACTGTTTACATAAGAACACCGTGATAGCAACATATTCAAACACGAACAAAGCAGAATTATCACTGTAACCGTGAGAACACAGAGATAGAGCCATCAACACAACTACACTAGCTTGCAGTGGATTGGAACGTACCACGAGTAGGTTAACTACAATTATCAACGTTTTTAACTAAAAGGGACTATTGCGGACCACCCTCCTTCGACCAGGACAAATCTATAGGAAAAATTCAGCAGTAACATGGTGAAACTCCTGCTTACCTTACTGTGAGTACAAGTTTTTATTGTAAAAAATACCAAATCGAACAATTTCAAAAAGTAAAAAATTACTGTGTAAAAAATTTTTCTTTATATTAAAAGGGCAGAAATAAACAAGAAATTAATTTTAAATAATTATAAAAATTAAAATTTTTTTTTTTGAAATAAAACAAAAAAAGAAAAATATAAATCTTTCTATTAAATATTATTTATGAAAGGAAAAATACAGAGAATAAAGAAAAATTAAATTTTTGAAAATTCATTTAGTATTAAAAAAAAAAAAAAAAAAAAAAAAAAATCATAGAAAAAGAGCAACAAGTAAGAATTGTTCAAATTTATAAATGTTTTAGAAGTTAATAAAACAAAAGTAAGAGAAGTTCTAGATAATTAAGCTATTGAAAAAAAAAAAAATAATAAAAAATTTAAAAAATTACAAATTTTTAATTCAACAAATTTCTTTTTTTCTCATCGCTTTAATTATATTTTTTTTTTTGTTAAAATAATCTTTTGTGCATTAAAAATTAAAATAAAATATAAAAAAAAAAAAAAAAAGGGTTTTTGTTGTTTATTTTTATTTTTATCTTTGGAAAAAATTTTCGTTCAAAAAAATATTTGCTGCAATTTAGAGGAAAATAGTAAAAAATCAAATTCTTTGTATTATCTTTGGAAAAAAAAAAGACGACAGATATTGTATATTTGCATATTTGTATAATTGTATTGAATACATTTGTAAGATTATTAAATAAAATTATTATTATATTATTTTTGACAAATAGCTAGTATAGAAAAATTGTAAAATAAACAAATACATTGTTATCTTAAAGTCGAATTTGTGCAAATCACCTACTCAAATTTGATAATCGACACTTTTTAAATCGTGAAAATTACTTTTGTTTTTTCTGAATTTTATCCGTGCGTTTTTCTTTCATTTAAGTCGGTCTACTCTTTTTATTAAAACAAATTTTATAAAATGTCATTGGAAAATATTCAAGAAGTATTAAAACAACTGACTGGAGCAGTTAATGCTCAAATTGAACAAATAAAAAGTATAGAAAAAAGACTATTGGCATTAGAAACAAACAAAAAAACCCAAATTGCATTTTACTCGATACCGACTCCGAAAAACGAAGAGGATTTAAAAGATATTTGTAGACTTCCGGATAGCGTTAAAGAGATCCCAATTTTTGAAGGGAATCCGGTGCAATATATATCATGGGTACATAGTGTAGAAGGAATTTTACAAGATTATGAGATTGTGAGAGGTAAACCATTGTATAGAGCCATACTGAAAAGCATTCGGCAAAAAATACGTGGTAGAGCAGATGCAGCACTCATATCTTATAATATTTTTGATGATGACTGGGGGGCAATAAAGCAATGTTTATCCCTTCATTACGCAGATAAGAGAGATCTTCGTACTCTGGAACATCAACTTAGCATGCTAACCCAGAAAAATTCAAGTATTGATGAATTTTATGCCCAAGTCAACCATCAATTCTCTCTTATTGTGAACAAGATAAAAACGGAAGAGTATACTTCGGAGACAATGGCAGTTTTAATTGAAACTTATAGGAACAGGGCATTAGACGTGTTCATCAGAGGCTTAAATGGCGAATTGTCCAAAATGTTAACAATCCAAAGACCTCAAACACTGCCAGAAGCATACTCATCTTGTTTAGAAATTCAAAATTTGAATTTTAGAAATCTCTCGGTTCACGGGAAAAACTTTAATAATACTATAACGAGTCCAATAAAATTATTCCTTTTTTTCAGCACTATAACTTGGACACAAACGACATCATTCGACATATACAGCTATGATACACCAATAGTAACGCTCAAGCAAGGAGGCGGACGGATAACAAACGGTAGATTCAAGCTAGTTCATGTTATCAATCTTAAAAAGTATGAAGAGGCAGTGGGAAATATTGCACCCAGCATTAGACACATAGATGCAAGAAACACCATTAAGCCCCAATTAGAGTATCAAACACAGCAAATATCAAACTTATTACAAGAACTTATGGGACATAACATGAAGACCAAACGTTCTATTAATTGGATAGGATCAGCTTGGAAGTGGATAGCTGGTTCACCGGATGCAACAGACTGGGACGAAATTACAAAAAGCCAGAATACAATCATACAAAATAATAATGAGCAATATCATATAAACCAGCATATCATAGAAACAACACAAAAAATTCTTGACGAATATAATAAAATTGCTAGTCATGTCGATGAGAATAACAGGAGCGAACACCTACAAGGAATATACAATAAACTTGATATTTTAAGGGAAGAAGTCAAAGAAATTATAAGAGCAGTACAACTAGCAAAGAAAGGAATTATCAACACAAATTTGCTCAATATAGAAGAGATTAATAATCTGGTTGCAGAAATCGAAACACTACCATATTCCAACTACGTGGAAGCTATAGAATACGCGCAGCCATCAGTATTAGTAAAGGGTCCTACAATATTATATGTGGTGTCCATACCAAAAACAGGACAAAAGACTTATAACCATCTTATGTTAAGATCCACTATTCAAAACAACAAAAAAATACACCTGGAATACAGAGAACTACTGTCAAGTCAAGACGAAATGTTTGGGATTACAGGAAAATGTAACACCTTCAAGGATTCTGTGGTATGTGAGACTAACCAAATAGAAAAAATAAAAAAAGAACACTGTATTTACCAGTTATTGAAGGGCACACATGCTGTATGTGACTATCAGATCAGCGATAAAGAAGAAATAGAAGCTTTAGATGACAACACAATTTTTTTAAACAACTTCAAGGGAGAAATCATGTATAATGAGTCAAGCAAGTATATGGAAGGAAGCTTCGTAATTCATTACTATAATGAAACCATCAAAATAAAGGATAGAACCACAGAGTAAAATAACTATATACAGAGTGTGCAATACAATCCTTTCCATTGCCGAGCTAATTTTGGAAGTGGATTTAGCGAAAATCCACCTCTCTCAAAGCTTTTCTTATAAAATGAGTACATTTTGAAAATTGAGAGTAGAAAATATAAATAAAACAAAACAAAACAACACAGTTTCAAATATACAATCTTACATACACGTAATATAATGTACAAGAAGGGAGCAATTTTTTTCTTGTTTGCGTACATATTTTGTATTGGGCAATAGAAATATGTATGTATGTACATAAGTATATAGAATATGTATGATACTGGAATATATACTGTTTTGTACCATAATGTTAGATATAATATATTTATGTATACTACGAGTATATATGTATATATATATATACGCACATTATAGTTTGTTTTGGTTTGTTTTTGTTTTCGACCCTTTGTTACTATTTCATTGTTATTTTCGACCCTAAATTTATGTTTGTTCGATTATGATTTCATTTTTTCAAGTTAATATGCATCTTACAAATTATGCTGCTTCTACATTATATGTGTATACACATTATATACACATGTACAGTAATCACAAAAAGTATTTCTGCATAATTAAAGTATCGTAATTTGGATTTAGACACTTGTAATACTAATAAATTTTTATATTTATTTTTTCAAACTTTAATAAATACAATTTCTTAAAAAAAACCATAATTATTCTTAGAACAAATATATTATTTGAATTATTCCAAAAATTATTCCTGCATTAATTCTATCGCAAAAATTATTATGAATATTAAAATGAAAATAATTGATTTAATTTTGACTTTCAAGAAAAATACCGAGGAAATTTGAATTATTTAGTAAAAATTTGAAATTTGTTGTGCACAAGTAGCACCAATAATTTTTGTGATCACTGTACATACCTATCAATTTCTTCATATAAACAGAATCTAAAATCTAACATCTACCAACTATCAACTATAAAATCCGGTATTTGATGATGTAAGTCAAAATAAAGAAAAGACAACCAAGCCTCCTTGTATACGAAGTGACAATATAGTTGCGTTCCTTTTGACCAAGTAAAGTACTCGCAAGTACTTGTAGTCGTGATCATCTACACCACCTCTTGTATTCGAGTAATTTACTTGACAGTTGCATGGTTAGTTACGCCAAAATTCGCCGTCAGAGGTGTTTGTGTTTTAATCGTTAGAGATTAAAGAAATAGGTTTAGGTCTATAATATTTTTAATACACGTTTTATTCAATAGGTGGCTTTTTATTGTTTAATGTTATGAAGCATCTAAAATCAAAGCAAAACAAATTTGAAATACATGACAGCTAAAATTGGAGCATGGCCAACTGTCACTCCAATATTTACATTGCCTTAAAAATGTGTATGCTTTCAAATTTGAGGTTACTCTTTACTTCCAAGTAAAAAATTGCGTTCCATTTATAATATACTCCCGAGTACTTGAAAGTTCTTTACTTGGTCAAAAGGAACGCAACTTATGTGTAATGATAAAACCTGTCTGTACATTTACATACATCTATATCTAGCTATTGTGGTATGAAAAAAAAGGGTAGCAGTATGTATGAATAAAAAAAAGTAAAAAAAACATTTCTCTTTTTGGGAGAGCACAATTTACGAATTTTAAGTTTCAAATCAAAAGTTTTATAGATGAAAATGCAAACTTGAAATTTTTTAAAATGAGCTTTGCGATATTGGCCTATCTGTGTATCGTTATTTAGGTCTGTGATAGAACCTTCATCAGTAAAGAAATACAGTCGGTACAAATCTTACCCCCAATATTTACACCTAACATAACAGAGAAAGACGTTAAACTTGACTTACACCTTTTACACAATTTACATCTTAACAACGTAAAAAAATTACAAGAACTTTTTTCGAAACAGAAAGTTGCGTTCATTACGGATACAAGTATAATAGCAATCATCATATTGATACTATGCGTGGTATTTTATAAGAGAATAACTAAACAACGGAGAACTGTGACATTACTTCCTAGTACTCAACCCCAAGAGTTAAATCAACACCATCAAGGTCTACAGCCAATAAGTCTGAATTTTTGATCCACGGGACGTGGATTTCTGAGTGGGGAGGAGTTAACAACAGTTATTGGTAATAACCAATATTAAACATCATTGAACATGTCCAATGCAATAAATTACACGCGCATCCGTTCTTTTGCTGTTTAAACAATTTTCGCATACCTTGCATTTCCGTTACTTGTTTACTTTAATTGAACTTTGTCAATTTCCATTAAACAATAATTACGCGTGCACAAATTGAATAGTGCTGATTTGCATAAATTCACTTTCAATATTTAATTAATAGAATTTAGAATAAACGAAATTGTAATTTTAGATTTAAGAAAATTTGTAAATCAGAGTATATTTGTACTTGAATAAAGAAACATCAAAAGTGAAAACTTCTGAGTTTCATTTAACTTAACTTACATAATAATAATGTATATTTTATTTCACTGTTATTCTACCATGTAGAACATTTAGAAAATAATAAGTAATATTGCACGTGTGCTTTTCATGCTCAAATTTTTTAAAATATTCTGTTAAAAATTATAATTTGTTTTGTTTTCTCTTTTTTTTTTTTTGTTTTTGCTATTTATTATTTTATTTTCTGTGTACCAAATTATTTAATTCGTATTCGATTTTTGTGTATTAAAAAAAATAAAAAATACATAATTAAAAAATACAAGTGATAATCTTGTTTTGAAAAATTGAAAATTACAAAAATATATTGGTGTTGATCATTCATTATGACTACATTATGTACACTCAATGAAAAAATATTTACTATATCGTTTTATTTACAAAAAATATTTGACATTGGTTGCGCGTTTCTATATTATATAAAAAAACCAAAAAAAAAAAAAATGGAATAACCAAGAAAAAGATAATGTTTGCTTGCTTGTTTTGTAAATTTTTTAATTAAGAAAAAAAACACGTCTTCTAAATTCTAAGTTCTAAGAATTGTTTGTTTAAAAAAAAATAAATAATTAATTTACACTTGTGTTATTAGTTCTTAAAATATATTATATATTTTTGTACAAGAACATATGTATTTACCTACATTATTTTATATTATACGATTTTATAAAAAATTTACGTATTTCCATTATTTATTATTACATTGTAGAAGAACATATTCATATAATTAGTTTCGAGACCAAGTGCGTCCTCTAGTGGTACCTATTTGATGTGGCACGTTAATGAATACACCCAATATAATAATATGAAAAACAATATTATTCCAGTGGCAATGAAAATCATTCTATTCGATAATAGCATTCCAGTTCAATTTAGACATGTTATCGTTATCAGAGATCATATCTCTTCTTTGCAAAATGTATTCGATAATATTTAGAAAACCTTCTATGTAAGTACATTAAATCTGTTGCCATCCATACAACAGAAGCTCAAAAGATTTGAAAATATAATTTCGACATTACATCTATCTCTCTTCACTTGAAATGTAAACAACTATTTTTTTTTATTTTTTCAAATTTCACATATACATGAGTCCTTTCAAATTTTATTGCATCAATCTTCAAACTTGTTTGTACTTAAATTGTTATGTTTGTAATAAAGTGAATAATTTATATCTATGTGTTAGAAGAAATGAGTAGGTATATATAAAAGAAAAATGAATATAATACAAATATTATGTTAACATATTCTAAATTAATTTTAGTACAGAACAACTGGATGAGAGCGGAAAAGCCTTTCTCTCATTTCATTCTTTATTTTTTATAGTAAATTTGTTTAATAAAAATAAAGAAAAGAAAAGAAAGTTTAATTCTGAGAATTAAGACTGAGAGAACATATGAAAATTTTATTTTTATTATTTTAGAACAAATATATATACCTATGTATTTTTTTTAATTTTTAAAAATGAAATTTTACCATTTTTATTATTTGTTGTATTAATGTATTTTTAAATCCTACGTCGTAAGTCGTAAGTTCGTTAATAGTCTAAATAGGGGAGAGTTCTGATCCTGGTTCGGATCGTGAAGTTCCGCCCTATTTATAGTCACAGTCCCTATTGCCGCCAATTTAGTTTTTATCGCTAGGCAGTCTAATAAGATTCGAGTCGCGTTTTTGTGTCCGTCTTGATTGCAACAAGGGCAAGTTAAACCATCCCTAACGTTAAGCGGGAAGGGATGGGTTAGCCTCGTATGTAATTTGACTGTCGTTATAATAATTCGTTTATATTTTTTGATTGTGTTAAATTTGATAAACATATAAGATTGATAAATAACATAAAAATATTAATTTTTTCAAAACAAAATAAATAATATAAAGCATATTTTTCATATTAATGAACAAACAAAAATACAAAAATTATTATACATTTTATTTAAATTTTGTTTTAATTAGTATAGCTAATACAATTAAATTTATTTTATTTACATAGAACAAACGTAGGAGTATAAAACAACGTAAATTATGAAAACATGTTATTATAAATTTGTTTGAACACGTTTTTAATATTTTAGTTTATTTAGAATTGACGACAATTGATTGGTAAAAAACAAGTGTATACGCATTATTCAAGAGAAAAAAATAAATATACATACATACTTACTTATGTATAAAGTTTATGAATAACAATAATGAAGAAAAAAAAAATTCGGAGTAGAATTAATCAACTTTTGATAAATTTGCGTCAAAATTCTTGTTAAATTACGTCAATTATTATTATTTAAAACTTGAATAGAAATGTGTTTAAGAATGTTTTTAAAAAATTTAATAATTTCGAAAAATTATTTTTAAACAATTTTTTTCGTATTTTTTTTTTTTTTTTCATTTTAATACAAGTTGTGGTAATCTTCTTATTGACTACTCAAGGAAATGCTTTATCCGATGAAGAAGATGCAACATTCGACTTGAAATTGGTCAAGGTATTTTATTCATATTTAATTTTATCATTCATGCATACATAATGATAAATGTTTTCTTTTTATTTTATATTTTTAAAGGCAGTTTTAAACAACGAATGTCAGATTTGTAACGTTATAACGTCTCCATTATCAATTAAACTACTTTTATCTTTAACTAGCAATGCTATTAATCCTGCTTCTCCATCAAGAGATGAATTATCAATGCTTTTTCCGAAATTGAATACAGATCAGATAAATAAATATTGGCAAGAAATAATTGATACATTCAACGTTAGTATATAATTAAATAAATTATTGTTTCAAAATGATTACGTGTATTTCTAAAATAAAAAAAAATATTTCTTATTTATATTGAGTTCTGAAACTGTATCGATGGCTTCTCAATTATGTGTTGATAAGTCAGTTAAAATTGATTCTACGAGTAATTTTGAAAATATTGCTAAAAATGATTATGCTGCAGTTATCAAGAGTCTTGATCTACAGGATACTAAAAAATCAGCTGAAGACATAAATAATTACGTGTATGAAAGAACAAAACAAAATATAAAAAATTTCATTAAGCCAGTTTGTATTTGATAAAATAAAAATATATTCTTTATATGATACAATAATTTTGCTCATGTTTATGTGTATTATCATTATTACGAATGTGATTATTTGTGTACATATATGCATTTATATTTTTTTAAATTAAACAGATAACCTCAATGATGTATCAGTGATGTTGTTGAATGTATTGTATTTTGAGTCTGCATGGGAAACACAATTTAATTCATCTTCTACAGAAAATGAGACATTCTATGTTACTCGTAACAGAGAAATTCAAGTTCCAATGATGAAGAAAATCGATGGGAATTATTATTATACAGTTTCCCAATATTTGAAATCATTCATTCTTCGTTTGAATTATCTCGTAAGTACTTATTTATTATTTAAAATTCATATGATTTTTTAACACAGTATTATTAAAAAAATCAACGTTAATTTGAATTATTTTATAGGACAAGCAATATGCAATGTATATCATTTTACCTAAGGAAAGATTTGGCTTACAAAGTGCTATCGATAAATTAGATAAATTCAACATGTCGGAATTGAATTTGGAATTTGAAAATAGTCTAGATCTACAAATTCCAAAATTCAAATTCGATTCAAATTTAGAATTAAAGGAACATCTTAAAACTGTAATTGAATTAAAAATTCTTATAAATAACATTATTAATTATTTTAAAAAAAATTCATTAATTTTTTTTTCTTTTTACATTTAGATCGGTATTAAAACATTATTTACTCAAAATGCAAATATTGAATCTTTAGTATCTGGTTCGTCATTATTTGTTTCAAATATTGTACAAAAATCAGGAATAACTGTAGATGAAACCGGTACTGTAGCATCTTCGGCAACAGGTATTTATATAAATTATAAATTTTCTTTTTTCTTTTTTTTATATTTTGTATAATTTAAAACATAAATTTTTTTTAAATTATTTTTCGAATTTTAGCTCAGCTAACATTAAACAAAAATTCACCTAATAATGTCATTTTTAATCATCCCTTTATGTTCTTAATTACAAAAGAAAATTTCATTGAAAACGATGACAATCGAGTAGGTAATACTTTATGCTGGAAAAGTTATGGAACCCAAATTTGATTAAATAGAAAAATAAAATCATTTTTCGATAATTTGTAATAATTTATGGAATCGTGTAATAAAATATTGCAGTAGATAAATTATAATAAAATTGTTTTATTACAACTAATTTGACCCACACAATACTTAACTTATATTCTTTATATTCAATTGTTTACTATCGCAGTCAGAATAAGCATAGATATAGCAATTGATTTAATGTTTGTACATTTGTAGCTGTAATACTTATTATTTATTATTCATTTCATGTATTCATTTTCATCATTATATTTTGTTTATTTTGTTTTTTAGAATACTTTTAATTTTAATCAATGATCATATAATTGATTCAATTCAAACCAAAGCATATTTGAAGATAATTTTCACATTTTTCTATTGCATATAAAATTTACTTCGAAATTTCATTTAAATTAATATTTTCTGAATTTCAAAAAAAACGAATTCAAATAAATTATAAATCACTTTCCAAAATCCACATTACAAATAGCGAAATATTGGAAATATGTAATACATCTGAAAAAAATTTTTATTATCATTACAATTTATTTAGAGTTTTTTTTCTTGTTGTTTTGTTATTATTTTATTTTTTTTTATACATAATATCTTTAAAATTACTTCCATTGACCATTACAAATATACCAAGTTAATTGCATTTATCTTATACCAGCTGGTATTTGATATAAAAAAATTATATATACGGTACGTACAGCAAACGTACAGTAATCTGGTTAAATCATTTTAATGGATATATGTACAAGTTATAATAATTTTAATCTGTTAATTGATTTTCAACCGTATAACATAAATAATACATAATACAGATATGTAGATATTAATATCGATTTATATCATAATAAATTTTCATAATCAAATTTTAAGTTTTATATCATAAAATAATAAACACATAAAATTAAAAGTTTTTATATTGTGTTTATGTATGCATAAGCAATTACTTACATACATATATGTATACACATATATATTGTATAAATTATAATATAGTACTATATCTATAATATACATATAATTGCGAAGAAATAAAAACAACTTTGGACCACGCGCAGACTAAGAGCGCAGCGTAGCGTAAATTTCAGAGCGTAAAATTCAAATCCATTGTTTCTTATTGTGTTGCGCATATCAAAGGAAAAAATTATCATAAGAAATTTTCGAAGAAAATATAAAAATATAAAAATTCAAAAATATGACATCAGTTTCATCTGATTGATAAATAAATAAAATTTCTGTCTTATTTATTTATATACATTCGTTGTCATCTCATCATCATTATCATCCCATTCCCATCTATAATAATATACCAAAATTATATTAATATTCTGATTTTAAATTAATCAATATTATTTATCGATATCCTCTTGTGATTTATAAAAAATTTATAATGACTGATATTTTATAGTTGCTATGGAATTTAAGAGATTAAAATTCATTTTTTAATTTTTTCCACATCAGAGTAAAGATATAAAACTCTAAATGTGTAACATATGTATGGGTACATTATATTGTCGATTGGAGATTTTTCATGCGACATACATTTTTTTATTCACTTTTAAACTGACACATTCTGTGTAATTTACATGCTTTTTAATTTTTAGATGTATATGTATATATATTTATAAGTTTTTATGAATGCATCTTTGGCCAATATTTAGATGAAATATACCAAACAAAAAAAACAAATGGATTTTTTTTAATTTTTTTTAAATTAACAAATTTAACAAATTGTCTCCTAAACAAATTATATGATCGACATAAAGATCTTTATACTGTTTTTGAAATTAAAAATGCTCTTTATAAAATTGCATCTATTTTAAGTAATCCAAAAATGTTCAACCCCTTATAGATTTCGATTCCATTATGGATCTCATCGTGGTAATTCTTCTGTGGTCTGGTACCAATTCTTTTTTTTTAGTGTTTTGTAGTTGGTTGATGAGGGTGACAGCCAGAACGACATTGTGATTGTTAGTAAATTGTAATATTAGCTTTCAATATAATACTTTTCAGAGTTTTGATCGTTATTCATATGACAATTCGAACAGTGCGGGTATGCGATTATGAATTTTATCGTTTAGAAAAGAAAATATTGCTGATTTATTCTGATCGTGCAGTATGTTGTAGTAAGTATTTTGCAAATTAAAATGAATAATTATTATATTAAAAATTATATACACGTACATAAGTATGTGAATATCAAGAAATAAATACTTAATTAAAATATATGTATTTCAGTTAGCATAATTACATTTTTAAATAAATACTTATAAAAAAGGGTATTATTAAATGCACATAATGTATACATTCTTAATTTAAATTATGAATCAATACAAAATAAAATTTAAAGTAAAAAAAAATCCTTTGACATTTTTAATTCCGTTGTTACTTAACATTATTTTTTTGTTTTCTATTACAAATTTGAATATCTTTAACTAGAGCATTTTTAGCTGAGCCTATATATATACATATGTATGTGTGTACGAAAAAAAAAATAAATTTGTTATTTTTAAATTATTATTATTTGTTTTTTGTTTTTGTGTAAATGAATTTATATCATATTTTTACCAGGATTCATTCCCCATGCTCGTTCTTTTTGTTTTAAAATACTTTTGTAATTACTATTTCTTATTAAAGAATTTTTACTAAAATATGTATCTAATGATTGAGTTCTTGATGTTTCACAGATATTTTTATAAGACTACATTAATAAAATTGATAAAATAAAAAATAAAAAATTAAATTATGCGTTTGAATTAAATTAAATAAAATAAAATAAAATAAAATTATATTATACTCGTTTAATACTCGTATACTTGTATGTACATTTATATATACATACCTTACATTCTTCTCTAATTGTCTTCATTTTTGAACGATTCAAAATGAAGGTTGGTGTTGATTCAAAAGATTTCAATTGTATAATTTTTTTCGAATCTCTATAATAAAAAGAAAAAAAAAAAAAAAAAAAAAAAAAAAAAAATTATTTTTTTATTTTCCGATTTAATATAAACATGTGTGTAAAACGTGCTCATATAGATGTTTACAAATTGCTTTCGAATTTATATTTAAAACAAAACAATATTATATTCAAATTTTCGTAAAAAGTCTTAAATGCATTATTTATGATTTTTGGTTATAGCACCATATCGTAATTTATGAGATCAGTTGTCCAATAATGACGAGAATGATCGATTTTAGATTAAACTGAACGATAAATATTAGACAGTATTGGGTAACGGACTTATAAATTGTGTAATTGTGGCGCTTATCGTGCGCTTCACGAAACGCACTATTCACAAGTTTCACTTTTCACTTTTCACCACTTCTACGTTTACTACGATACCAAAATCGTACGTTTGGCGTTTCGTTCACGTTTACCACGATAAGCCCCTATATGTCCTTCGATTGAATCTGGAATTCTAAAATTGTCTTTGATTTAAAAAATAATGCTTATTTTGTTACATATGTAGAGATAAATATGAAATTTGAATTTTAATTGTGTGTTGATAAAAACAAAAACATACATACATATATGTAGCTTCGTAAATTTTTACATGACTACACTAAAATATGTATATACTTATATATACTGTATTGTGTGTACTGTACCATTTGTTGTATTGTGAAAATAATCTAAAAATCATGTAACTTTGTGTATGTATTTCATTTTTTCATTAACAATATCCAAGTAAAACCACGTAAAACATATTTAGTAATATTATAGTACAAACTAAACAAGACTAATTATTTTCATTCGAATCTCAAATTTCAATATGCATTTCTCTGAATTTTAATTACATTAAATTCAAATCACAATTAAAACAGTGATGATTTTCTTTATTAGAATTCTACGTATAATCAAAACTAATTATATATCTATGCATATTGAAATTAAATACTCATAAATATGCATTAGTATTGAGTAAAATGTAAATGCATGCACATATATATATCACATTTTTATGTAATTTTCAACTAACATTGTAATTTATAAATATTGAGAGAAAATAAATAATAAATTTTAGAATCATTTTAATTTTTATATCATTTTCAGAGCAAAATATCAATTGCAATATTATGTAGATCTAATCAACAGCATCAATTTTCCAATTAGTATAGTATGTATATATCATTTGTGTATCAATTGCAGCAGAATATGTTAGAAAATTTATTATTACATAAATGTATATGTGTAGAAGTAGATACTGTGAATTTGTAAAATATTTTCTAGGGAATTGATACGAAATATTAAATTTTTGCTCTAAAAATTGTATACATATGTACATACTCATATTAACTCATACAATTTCTATAAACTTACCGAAAATCATCAAAATATCTATGTAAAATAATTCGATTCACATCTATTCTTGTATCTGGTAAATAAACAAGCATTCTCTGTAAAATATCTTTTCCAGTCTCACTTATTGGTGGTAGTAAATTATGTAGGCCATACGGTTTTATTTTTGGAAATGAAAAATCTATATCTCTATTATAGAATAAATAAAAATAAAATTTTATTTTATAAACTTTAGATAGGTATTAAAATTGAAATCGTTTATATGTACATACATATGTATGTAAGCAGGTAATCATTCATTCTAAAATCTAAATCTATGCATTATCTACTTACTTATGTTTAAATCTTGATAAAATATTAGAACTAGGTGTACCAAGAATTTGATGTATTTTATATAATTGATCAATTCGATTTTCACCAGGAAATAATGGTTGTAATGTTAACATTTCAAAGAATACACAACCTAATGACCATATATCCATTTTATGACTGTAATAACCGTTTGTTAAAAGGCATTCTGGTGCACGATACCATCTTGTCGATACATATGATGTATGTGGTGGATTCTTAAATATATCACATGATGAACCTAAATCAGCAATCTGTATAACTTCTGGCTAAATAAGAAAAAAAACAAAAAAAAAAAAAAAAAAAAAAAAACAAAAAAGTTTATACATACATATTTTTCAATAAATTGGTACATACATATGTAAATTATTGTAGATATGTACTTACAATTTTTTTACCTAAACTTCTAATTCCATCCAATTTAATTAAAATATTTTCTGGTTTTATATCTCTATGAAATATTCCGTTATTATGTAAATAATGTAAACCATTTGTTAATTGATACAAAAAATGTTTAACTTTTAATTCGGATAGGCATCTTTTACGATTTTTTATATAATCATATAAACTCATATCCATTAAATCAAGAATAAATGAAATTTTTCCTGGTAATGGTTCACTAATAAATATCATTATTATTATTATTATTATTATTATTATGTATTCGTAATATGAAATTAAAAATATCAAAAATTTTTATTTCAATTTTTTCATAAATAAAATTAATAAAATTAAATTAAGTAATAAACAAATTTTTGAATAAATTCAAATTATAAATTTTTTTTTTTTATTTTCTACAAATTACTATTAAATGTAAATTTAATATAAAATGTATAAATGTATGTAAATATTTACCAAATAACTTCTATAATTCCAACAATATTTGGATGACTTTTTTTTAATTTCATCATAACACTTATTTCTGGACATAATTGTACCTCTTGTTCACTTTAAATAATAAATTTAATTAAATTAATATTTAAATAATTGACCGTTAAATAAATAAATTCATTTCATATATAATTAAATAACGCTCATAAAATACATATATGTATATCTATGCTTTTAAAATAAAATAAAAACAAAAATAAATAAATAATTTTTCATACTTTTCATATGTTTTCTTTAAAATTTTAGCAGCATATATAGATTTATTTTTCAAATTTTGTACTTTTAATACTTTAGAAAATGATCCCTCTCCAATTATATCTAATATTTTATATTCTATAAAAATAATTAATTATTTTAATCATATTAAATTAAATATATTACGTACATAATAAGAATGAATTTATATAATTTAAAAGTAATGTAATACTTTTTAGTAATTCCATTCCCAAAAAAAAAAATACAAAAAATAAATTCAATTTTTCATAAAAAATATTCTAAGTAGTTTAATTAAAACATATTCATATTATAATATTCAAAAATATAATACACGTTTATGTATGTAATATATGTATTTCACATATGTATATGTATATAATATGTATATACATATATTTATTTTTTTACACTTGACACTTAATTGATGATGTGCAACGTTTGATGTGATAAGTTACAATACAGATACAAACACAATCATTAATAAATAATTTTAAAACAAAAATAAATTAATAAAATATTTATACAAACGTTTATAGCTCGTATTTTATTTTATTAAAGTTTTCAAAAAAATACTACAAATTTGAATAAAATGACAATTTTTTAATGACGATTTTTAATTATCATTTTATTTTTTATAAAAATATGTCATGGTCTATTTAATTGGCAATTATGTTAATTCTAAATTAATTTATTGTCAAATTAAATGAATGAGCCCCTATTACTGACTTAATGCAAAAAGCAAAGGTGCAAATGCAAGTTTATTTTTACGTAAATAACGCCAACGCGCGCCGCGCCGTCCATCAGGTTATTATACATCTACAGGAAAAATAAAAAATGTAAAATCAAATTGATGGTTAATTTACACCAAAAATGAAAAAAAAATTAGTTATAGAGAAAACTTCATTTTTAATAAAATATTTCTTTTACAAAAATATAAATTCATAACAATATTTATCAATTTTTTTTTTTAAAAAAGTACAAATACACTTTTTATGTATGTATATGAATATTATGATAAATTTAAAAAAGATTTATTTTTACAAATTTTCTGAATATCTTGATGCGGAATATATTTTCACTTTTAATAGACCGGGATTAACTTCACTCCATCTGTAACAAAACAAGAAATTTTTTTATGTATAATTTATATAACATAGATTATTATTTAAATGTATTGCTCACGTTAAGTATCTTTCCTTCAATCTTCCTTTAACTTTATTTTTGATCGCTGATATTCCACCGGCACTATGTAAACCTCGTCCAGTTATAATGAAAATGAATTTATAACGTTTACAAATTTTTTTAAGCTCTGTAATTTGTTTATCAATAAATACATCTAAACATTCAATTGCTTCCATTACATGAAGATAATGTAAATCGATAAGATCAGGATTATTTTGATTTAAATTTTGTATTTCCATAATGCAATTAGCTGCTGTTTGATTATATTTATCAATTTTACTTTTATGTAAATTTGCGATTTGCGAATAATATAATGCTATTCCATGGGCTTTGCCTTGTATAGCATCTTTTGCTCTTCGATAACATTCCGCTTTTAATTGAGTATGATGAGCAGCTAAATTTCGATTTTCTTCAAAATCTTTTAGAGCTAATTGTTTTGCTTCTTCTCCAGTAATCTGTGATCTTCTTGATTGATTTACCGATTGCTTTGATGATTGCATTTGTGTATTCGTTGAGTTCTATTAATTTAAAAAATAAATAAATAAATAATTAGAAAATAAATATATCGTAAATTGAGATTTGCAACGGAATAAACAGAGAGAAGTATTAAGTCTATAGACAGATTTTAGAGCATAATGATGATATGATAAATTTCAAACGGTGGTTTCAAATTTCATTGATAGCATAATAATTTTGCTTACCATTTCGCTTTCATCTTTTGCTTTTTTTAATAGATCAACAGCTTTTTCTTGTATGTTTTCATCTAAATCAGATTTTAATGAATGATGTAAATCCTTAACTGTATCACCAAATTTATTACCGTTCGCATTCAATATTTGACATAATGTATCTTCTTCAATGTTCGGAAACATTTCGAATAATTTTTTACGTGTCAAAATTGATGCCAAATCTTTTGGTAAACATTTTTTCCAATTTTCTGCATTAGATTTATAAATTGACCATGCCAATTCCATTTCCATTACTTCTTTTAAAGTTTTCGGTGGTTCAGGATCAGAACAAACAGTCGAATTTACTGGATTTTGAAGAAATTTAGCTAATTCTTCATCTTCCTTAACAATAACTTGTTTTTGCTCTTCCATTTGATTATAAAAAGATTCCATCCAAATTGCATATAATTGTTGTGCTAAACTCTTTGGCATAAAAACATTGGTTTTAAAATCAGATAGTGGAATATTTACATTTGTGTCTGTATTAAATATTGTATTTAATTGTTGTACTAATTCTTTGCCTAAATCAATTTCAACAATATCTTCAGTTTCAGCATTAAGAATTTCTTCGGCTTCGTTTTCATTTTCGATATCCATGTTATCCATTATATGGATACCGTTTGAAGGATTATCTAATTGGAATGTATTTGGTTTAATTGTTGCTACGTCTATTGTTGTCGCTGCAGTTACATTTTGAGAATCTTGATCATTATTGTCTATACCATGTCGAATATCTCTAATTTTTTTTACATGTTCAGAATAATATTGTTCGGGCAAGACAAATTGTTTTTCAATTGCAAGTTTAGCTTCCAACATTTCGTTTGATAGTGTATTGCTTTTGTCTTTTTTTACTTTATTATTACGCTGCAAATTCTCTGATGTTGAACTTTCTTTTTCTTGATTTTCTTTCAAAATCTGTTTATCGGAAACTTCATCACAATGACACACAAAATATTGATCTAAATTTATATAATTTTCCACTTGTTGATCAATGCATGTATCATCATCTTTTATTAAAATATCGACCGCCCAATAAACATCACCATTACATTTTTCAAATAAATCCCACAGACCGTCAAGCTGTTTATTTTGATATATTTGACGCAACATTACAAAAGATTGACTTTCATTTGGACATCCCAATTTATGTTTTTCCAATCTATTATTTGATAAATTTTCATTGATATTTTTTTTATTATTTTCGAAATTATTATTATCATTTATCTCTTTTAAAACTGAGATCAAATTTTCAGTAGTTTTATTCAAATTTCTTTTTGGTTTAGGTTCATTAGACAAAAGATCGATTGAATCTAATTTATTTTGTTTTTGTTGTTCATCCTGAACGTTTGTTTGATTAGAACTCCAAAAATCTTTACTTTCCTCTTCATAACTTTTCCATTCGCTATCTTTCACCTCAGGTATAACTATTGTTTCTTCAGGTAGTTCAATGGCTTTTAATTGATATCTTCGTGTTCTTGAATTATTTCGTTGTGGTTTTGATGAATTACCATCTTCCTTAGAATCCTCAACACAATTATCTGATGTTTTCTCGTAATTCACTCGCTGATCAGTGGTAACAATACCGCTTATAGATTCATTCAACTCAACATTAGATATTCCAACTTTCAAATCTGTCAATTTGGCTTCTGATTTAGTTTCATCGATTTTAATTTCATTCTGTTCATTTACATTTGATTTTTCAATCTCTTCAATACCTTTAAATCCTTTAAATTCAGGCCAAAGAGGAATAGAATTCAAGCTTTCAACGTTTGAAATTTTGATACTGTTTTCCTTCTGAATGTCTCTTTCATTTATATGATTTTCACTATCTGTATTAGCCACACTTTTAGTTTTATCCCTTTCCTCACAAATATTGAAAGTATCAAATGATTTAAAAATTTGATCGTTAGTGAATAAATCTTTTTTTAATGGTGGAAAATGTCGATATTGTGGCATTGGTACACAGTACATTACGCGACTGGCCTGAAATTCCATTAAAAATAAGAAAAAAAAAATTTTTTTACATTTTTCTATAAAAAAACAAAATTAAGATCTTTAAAAATTACTTTCAACAGTTGATCAACAGAACATGATTCATAACTGTCTAGCATCCTTTTAATTGACTCTTTCGGTACTCCGTGTTGATTTCGCGCAAATAATTTACTAACCGAATTACACCAATCATTTTCGGGATATAAAATGTGTATTATATATCCATTTTGTACACCTACTTGTGCATAGGGAAACATTTCCCAAATTTTAATATTTGTATTATCTACTATTATTGGACTCCAACCTTCAAGAGCTTTCTTTCTAACCCGTTTTTGATTGAAATCATGAGCAAAATGAATTTTATTTCTATCGTACACATATTGATCGTTAACATTATAAAAATAATCATCACTACTGAAAATATAATTTCTAAAATCATTTCCAACCGTTTGATTGACGATATATTTTGCCAGAAATGATTTACCACAACCTGGTGGACCTCGCATTATTATCATAACTTTATAACCTAATTGTATATTTCTAATAATATTTTGTACTTCTAGGGAATTAATAGCAGTAGTTTCTTCTCGTTTTCTATGGAAAACATTTGGTCTTGGTGTACTTTCAAAATTTTTAAAATCTTGTATTATTTTTGAAAAATCTAATGATTTTTTATCATTACCACCGATAAAATTATCATTTATTGTTCTGTATTGAATATTTCCAACTTTTGGAATAGCACCCAGTTTCCTTTGTTGCATCGATGGCTCTATGTCTATTGGTATTGCTAATGAATTTCCTTCAGTATCAGGTACCGTTGATGGCATTGAAGAAATCTCTTCAGATTCTATAACTACATCGTATTGATAATTCATAATTTCCGTTTCATTCATCATTTTCTGATTAAAAATACATTTGTTATCGTTAGTGTCTGCAATTTTATCTTTTTTAGAATTTTCAATGTAATTTATTATATCATTTACGCAATTTTCAACTGTTTGAAAAGAAAAAAAAATAATTAGCCATGTAAAATAAAAACTTATATTTATGCAAATGCATGTATAATACAGTTAATTAATGCAATACATAATTATTTTGATACCTTGCCAATTTTGTTTTAAACAAATGTCATTTAATGTATTTGACGTGACCAATTCACCAAATAAATCTTTTAATTGTGCGAAAATTTCTTTTTTATTGTTGTTATTAAATTTTGTATATTTTGAATCTTCTTCTTCTTCTATCATTTTGCATTTTTTTTTTTTTTTATTATAAATATATCATAGACATAGAGGTATATAAGGTATATAGATTTAAAGTATATAAATGTATAAAATTTTACTTATATTTTTGTTTATATTGTATCTACCCACACAAATTACAAATCAAATTACACAGGAGACAGGACAGGACAATGACTAATTATATTATTTAGATAGATGTGGATGTACAGCATAAAATTTACCAATTTAAATTTACATTTACAATTCTATATAAACACATGAACACAACACAAAACGAAACGAACACATTTTCCAATTTAAAAATATGATAAAATAATGTTCAATTACAATTATTCAATGATAAAAATTTGCTGACATTTCAATTTTGAATGATTCAGATAAAAAATACAGTTGCTTTTGTTAACTGTACTGCTGTTATCTATCATCATTATGCTCTGTATACTTCAACTCCTGTCATGCTCGTGTTCTGTCAATAGAAGGACCACTCCAAAAGTCCAAAATGGACTGTACTAAATTTGAAATATATGGATATATACGTTGGATTTGGATACAACATTCGACGCTATACGTCGAATTACTCACCTATTTATGGTGTTGGTTTGGTATATAATATATGTCTTCTCTACTACAATTGTAAGATTTCGATCTTCTACTACTTTTTGATAAAATTTATTATATTTTTTTTTTACTAATCGTTAAAGTCAATAATCCAATTCATTACTAATCAGTAAAATAGTATCCTTAAAAATTTATTTTCGAATTGTTTTTAAGGATATTTTACAATGTCGATTTTTTTACTTAAAATCTGGAACAAACGTGTGTTGCTGATACTATGTATTGCAGACAATTGACTATAAGCCTTAAAAAATGTCATTCATATTAAATTTAATTTAATTTTAAATGCAAAATTTTTCATAGCCCACTTTAATATTCTTATTTCTTTCAATTTTTCGGTTTTCAAGTTTTATAGTTCTGTTGAAAAAACAATATATTAAATATCAAATTTTTTCTTAGTTTACTTTTCTCGTAGTTTTTATTTCATCTGTTATTTATTTTCTAAATACGTATTTTAATTTTTATGCCAACTATGCCAATTTTTATTTCTAAGAAATGTCAAACATTAGCTAAGCTACGAAATACAAAATTTAGAAACTCCAAAGCATTTAACCTTTGCAGTTTTTCAAAATTTTCGTAGTTTGTAAATGTATGGAATGAATTACGAAAACTGAAAAACTACGAAAATTATGAAGTTTAGGACAAACTGTAACGTAAAATGAATCCCCTTATTATTTTATTTCTAATTTCTATCTGTGAGTGACGGCTGACGGGTATGTAATGTAGAGTAGAAGTTCATATTTAATTTATTTTCAATAACAAAATCTTTTTTGACACCAAACATCTGATTTGCTTCTATTATGCTATTACCCTCTTCATTACAAATGAGTATAGTCTATAGTGTGGTATAGTTTAAAACAAACGCCAAACGTAAACATCAACGAACATCAATCATCAACCAACGTACAACAACTTTTACTTTCTTGATTTTTGAGCTATTAATTAATGGTTAATGGTTATATAAATACATATATCCGTAAAAATGTTTCTAAATCATATTCCAAGTGAAAATGATATTGTGAATCTATGTTTGGAAAAATATAACGCTTTACCAAAAACAGGAAAGCCAAATACATCTGAATGGACTGTGTTATCTTGTATAATTTTACATAATCAGGAAACAAACATTACTAAGGTGGTTGCTTTGGGAACTGGTACAAAAAGTATTGGCAAATATCAATTATGCCCAAAAGGATTTATTTTAAATGATTCACATGCAGAAATAAT
The DNA here is from genome assembly GCA_951394055.1 of Villa cingulata. Lineage (NCBI taxonomy): Eukaryota > Metazoa > Arthropoda > Insecta > Diptera > Bombyliidae > Villa > Villa cingulata. Next base: position 27,774,934 of record OX596021.1, on the reverse strand, counting down.
AGCAAGAAGAGCGTTCTTACGTTACATATATGATCAATTATTAAAATTTAAAAATGACGATGATAGTTTATTTCAATATAATAGTGCACGAAAACGATTTAAATTGAAAAATAATATTAGCTTTCATTTCTTTAGTACATATCCTCCGTGTGGAGATGCAAGTATTATTGAAAATTTGAAATTTAAATCTGTTAATGATGACAATACTGATGAATGTCCTACACAAAAACTATTCAAAGTGGATTCATTTGATAATTTAGCAAATGATACAGAAATATTTACGGGAGCAAAATTGATTAGATCAAATAAAACAGATTTAATGGATCAAGAAATAGGAGCTTTAAGAACGAAACCAGGTAGAGGAGCACCAACACTTTCAATGTCGTGTAGTGATAAAATTGCCCGATGGAATATATTGGGAATACAAGGTGCTTTACTTGATTCTATTTTAGAGGAACCAATTTATTTGAATACTTATACATTCTGTTCCAGAAACGTGAATGTAGAATCAATTTGTCGGGCATTTTATAAGAGATGGTCTCTGTCTCAAAAGCCATTCATAAATGATCGTTTCCATATCAATCAACCAAAAATATTCAATTGTATGCTTGATAGTATACCTCCAGAGTTTATTCCATCTGATAAAAAGGAACCATGTCCTTCAAGTATTGTATGGTGTGATGTAAATGAGAAGTAAGTAAAGAGTTCATATCAATATTTGTAATAATTTTTGATTTTAGTAGACAAAAGAAAGTAATAATAAAATTAATTTTTTTTTAGATCTTTAGAAATATCAGTTTCTGGAAAACGACAAGGAATTATTAAAAAAAATTGGAACAAATTATCATCCAGTCTATATATATCAAAAGTAAATTTATTTAGACAATATAAAAATATCGCTATAGATATTTTAAAAAGTAGTATACCGTTGTTAACTAAAAATGAAATCGAATCGAAATCATATGAAAATTTAAAAAATTTATCTGTAGATTATCAATTAGCTTGGAAACAATTAAAAACGGAATATATTAAAATTTGGATTGAGAAACCATTAAATCTAAAGGATTTTACATAATAAAAAATACAAAATAAAAATAATTTTATTGAATTTGATTTTTGTGTTTTAATAAATAATATTTTCGGCATTTTTTTTTCTTTCTTCTTTTTTTCTTATAATTATTGAATTTTACAAAATACTTACAGCAACAATTAAGTAAATTTAAATTTAAATTTAAATTTAATTTAATTAAAAAAAAAAATGAAAACAAATTAAATAAAAATTAATTAAGAATAAAAACAATTAAAATTGTAAATATAATTTTAAAAACAAAACTAAATATACAAACAAATATTCTTTTTTTTTTTATATATAATACATAATTATTTATAATATTATTACTAATAAATATACAAAAAAAAAAAAAAAAAAAAAATCAATTTAATTTAAAAACATTTAATTGTTATTTTTCTTTGTCAGATTTGCTATTTTATTTTTATATTATTTAATTTCCTCATCATAAATTACGATAAAAATAAAAAATAAATAAATAAAAATTTGTTAAAAACATAAAATACAGTTCTTTTTTTTTTAATTTTTGTTATTTATTTTTTTTTTATTTTCATTTTTATTTTTATTTTTATTTTTATTATTTTTATTTTATTTATTTTGGATTATTTGTATTAAAAATGAATTTCACAATTTATTTAGTCATAAAAATTACATTATTATTAAAATTTATTCAACCTACATACATACACATGTACGTGTTGTGGCTATTAAATGACGCAACGGACTCTGCTACAAACAGAAGAAAAACTACGTGATAGATGTTTTGCTATTTCAATTAAATGTTCATCCAATGTCAGTCGTACCATAGTTAATTTATTATATGCGCAATTTTTGTTTTTTTTTTTTTTTTTTTGTAGCAATATTAATGCGTTTATTTGATAACCACATCTCGTACATATGTATGTATACATAGTATAACCAGAGACAACTTATAAAACTGTTTTATAAATTGTCTCTGGTATAATATAATGCATTTTATAATTTGTATTTTGTATTGCATATAAATGGGTAAATTTCTTAACATCGTTTCGATACCTTGCGCGCAATGTCAGTGTGTATTAATTTTCGACATATGAAAATTCAGTATCTATTTAAACATTTTATAAAACTCGTGATTTTATATATGGATAAACGGTATCAAGATATTTAATTTGTAATTAATTTTGCAACAATTTAAAACATTAAAATCAATATTGTATAAATTTATTTTCTTTTCTTTTTTTTTTTTTTTTTCGTTTTTGATTATTGACGATTGCATTTTTACTACATACACAATTCAATATAGATTGCATCTACATAATATTTTAAAGGACTATTTTTTATTCTTATGAAAAAAAAAAAAGCAAAAACGAAAACGAAAATATTTTTTTTTTTTTATACATTCTTTCATAATAAATTTATGATCATGTATATATATATATATGTATATGTATATATAGTATATACGTTTTTGTATTTATATAATTTATATTTACGTAAAAGTGTGTATGTGTAATATTATTTTCGATTTAATTTAATTTTTTTTTCTGTTGTCTTTTATTTAACTATATATACGTTTTTACTATATAATTATAATGTGTGTGTGGTACGAATTTTGCGGGTGTGTGCATATCATTTTATTTTTATAAATTTAATATAAGTTTTTTTCTATTTATTTTTTGCAAAAAAAAAAAAAAAAAAGATGCGAATTTTTATTAAATATCTATGTATATATTCATATATATTTTATGTGTACATATTTCATATAAATAATGTGTCTTTTCTGGATTGTGTTTCTTTTCTTTTTTAAATTTACTTTTGTTTAATTTTTTGTCAAAATAATTTTTTTTTTTTTTTGTTTATGACGATTTTATCATAATCCTTATGTTCGTTTTTTTTTAAATATTTTTTTCTTGTTTTCTGTTTTTACTTTTAATTTTTTTTTGTTTGTTTTTTTTTGTTTTTTTTTTTTTGGGTTTCGCTAAACAAAACTAAAAAAATACACCACCATCATCATTTCATCACTTTAATGGTTGGCTTACTTGCCATACAATTAGGTAACTTTTATCACCTCGATTTTCAATTGTCTGATTTGGTTCCAAATTAATACTATTCTCCATATCATTATCACCTACATAATATTAAAAATAAAAATCAATCAATTGTTTGTTTTTATTGTTTATGAAATTAAAAAAACATAATTCGATTATGTAATAGAAAAACAAAAAAAAAACAACAATTTTAAATTAAATTATCAATTTGTTAATTTTTCTTTTACAAATAATGTGAGTTAGTATTTTTGATTGGTAGTGAAGTGAAAAAAAAAAAAAAAAAAACTGTGCATGCATGTTACTGAAAATTGTGAATATGTGCGTGCATGTATGTGATTCATGATATAAATATTAAGAAAAAAAAAAAATAAATAAATAAATAAAAACAATAAATGTAGAGTAAAAAAACAACACAAAATATAATTTAAAAAAAATTAGCAATTTCAAAATAAAAATATGAAAAAGCATTTTAAAAAAAAAAATTAAATTAAAATCAAATAAAAACTTTTGTAAAACTAAAACTGATTTTTAATATGTACATTATATTGAAGTCAATAATTAATCTGGGAATTATTAAGGGAATTCTGGCTAAAAAAAAATTTTTTTTGTATGTACATTGTTACCTGGACTCTGGGTATTTACATATTGTACTATCACGTAAATTAAATGCTGTTAAAACAAAATTTTTTTAAGAGATTTGTGCATTGTTTTGTAATTTTAGTAAAACAATAAAAATAATAAAATGTTAATAAACCAGCACTTTAGAAGGAGATACAGGTGAAAATTTTTATATTTACGATTTATGTGTGAAAACGTGTGTAATAGCCTAAGCACAATGAGCATATCAACGCCAACCTCAACGTCAAAACTTTAAGTTTTTTTTTTTTTAACTATTGTTCGTGTGCATTCTATTTCAAAAATTTAAAGCTTTGACGGTGACATTGGGCGTTGACGTACTCATTGTACATAGACTATAAGATGGCAAATTTATTCTCGTAAGCATACATTTGTGTAATAATCTTTTACATTCAAATTTAAAATTTTTTATAAATTTTATAAAAAAAAATGTAAAGGAAAAACATATAAAAAACAAAAATAAAGAAATAAAAGAATTAAAGAAAAACGATTAAGGGAAAAAACAAAAATGAATATTTTTCTGACCTTATATGCTTATCAACAACAACATCATCATCATCATCATTATCATGATATCCATAACACTACTTTTTTGTTTTTGTTATTTTGTATCAATTATTTTCTATTATAACAGTTAATTATTTCTATATTCATTAATTTTTTGACTATGATTTTTACGTTTTTTTTTTTTAGTTTTAATTTGTTTTTTATTTTAATAAAATAATGTTAAATATAAAATTGTATTCTGCTGGTATATTTGAAGTCAGATTGTCTACAAATCAACTATAAAGGAGGAACACTACTATAAGAAAAACAAAAAAATTAACAAAAGAAAAAGAAAAAACAAAAAATTTTAAAATGTTTTAAGGCTGCGTACAAATTGAAAGCGAAATGATACTAAGCCAAGCTTAGCTAATCTGTGCAAAGTTATAAGAAATTGAACCGACATTTTATATTGTACACGAAACGATGCGTTGCTAAGCTAAGAAAATATTTTTTTCGAGTCTATCGAATTCAAATAAATCAAAACACTGATTAAAATTTTTTGAATCTTTTATCCTTTAATATCGATCGCTTCTATGCCACTTATTTAGTAACAGCCATCACATAATTCCAGCGACAATTACAGCGTATCGCCGAAAGTTCGCACAATTCGGGCGACAACCACAGCGTAACATAACATGAATTTTACATTTTTGCTTCTTGCGAATAGATTACTACTACCACAGACAATATACAGATGTTTCTCTACATATATTCAAATATGTAACAAAATCAAATTCATATGGACCTATTGTTAGGTCCAGATTCGAGTCTTGGATATATTTAAATTCAAAATATACGTTAATATTCGATTGTTCTTGCATTCGATAAAAGTTTTAAAATATGGTTCATAAAATTATATACGCATACATATAAACAATCTGATTTGAGTGTGTTTGGGTTTATTCGTATATTTACATAATAGAAAATATACGATTTATTTGTTGCAATTTGGCAGTATATATAATATCATAAACATTTATATATGTATATGATAATATTATTGCTGATGGTATGCTACCATAGTATATGTTGTCTTGCAGGTATCATTTAGTCCTATGTATGTATAAAATAAACACAGATAAGGATTATACTATACTTATGGGGTATATATAACAATAATATTGGACATTGAACCCTATTAAATGTTTGCATTAAATTTTGAAGGAATATGTATGGCTATACTATTTTCAGAAATTGAAGTCAGTACAGGCAAGATAGGCATGCTTTTCTATATTCTTTCACATTGCGTTTGTATAAATCTGTCTCGTGTGTGGGGTGATCAGATCTCAATTTCAATCAAGACAGAGATATATTATTCAGAATTTCCTACAAAATATTATATGTGAAGTTATCAGAAACTCATCGGGTAACTTTTCCCATAAGCACAATACTGACTTCGATTTCTGAAAATAGTATAGTTATTCTTTCATTTTTTTCCTTTTTTTGTTTGAAAAAAAAATATATACCTGCACTGGTTTTTGTATACATTGTATATTTTGTATACGTCACATATAGTATAAACTACAGAAAGGATAGTACACCACAATGATTTATAATTATGTGTATGTGTATAACAAGTTGTATACATAACATACCCTTTAATAAACATGTTTATTGTTTGTGATATGGTGTACCATACAGAAGGAAATATAAAAATTATCACTGCACAGCACAGGCCAGTGTAAATGCTTATAATGTTAGAGGTATTCACGAAATGTTGTAAGAGTGTAAAAAGTGTGAATATACACCAAAATCTTACACATTACACTATATCGTGAACGAAAACTTTGTATTGAAATTGAGCAAATTATGTCAGCTAAAATATTATAAAAATAATCAAATTATTTTAGCATTTAATGTCAGAATGCCATATACAATAGTAAGCAATAGTAATATACAATGGGTTTCAGCAATGTAAATTTTTAGAAGCAGTGTAGGTAAAAATTACATTGAAGATGTTTACAATAGGTGTAGGATTGTACGAGTTTACACCGTTTACAATGATACAAGACCAAACCGTGAATACCCTTATTATTTGTCTGTTTTTAAAAAATAATATTCTAAATGTTCAAGTCAAAAATTGTTCAAAAATTATAACAAATCCTGAAATAATTTTTCTATTCATGTACAATAGTGTACATACACATACATACTGCACATATATATGTAATTGTGTGTCAAGATAGTGGCATAGCAAAAGCAACATCAAAAAGAAAAAAAATGATGAAAGAAATAAACCTGCGAAGTATTCGTATAGCAGCACCACAAATAATATATTTATATATGTATGTATGTATGTATTATATTCTCTGCTATAGCAGGTAGATTGAAATGTACAAAAACAAATTTACTGTGGCTATTGCAAATACGTTTGCGTATAATTCTTAAAGCACAGGCAAAGCAGACATTCGACACTACTACATATACTGTTAAATGTTAAAATATGTGCGTTAATGCGTATGTAAATACACTGATAAATTCAATACAGTACCAAATTTATATTGTTTCCTGGTGAATGGGTGCTATGTATGTGCCATACGCTTTGTTAGTTGTACTGGTTGTACAAACTTATGAACATATGTATTAAATGTGTAAAAATGAATATGTATTGTACTACATATTAACATTCATTTAAAGTTTGTTTCAAGTTCAAAGTTTGGTATTATTTGAATATTATTTTTATGGATTCAAAACTAAACTAAATTGAAGCATTTTGATTTATGTAAAGTAGATGGGGACACACGATTTTTTCATTTTATATGATGACATATTTTTGGTTTCATTGGGACGTCTGTATATTTGTCTGTGCTACTACTGAAAAATCCAGGTCGTGAATGGCTCGTTATCGCTGAAAAATATAATAGAATCTATTTGAGCGACAGCGACAGCGAAAAGCTCAACGGTAAAAAAAATCCATTTAATTACTGTATACACTGTAATTGTCGCCGGAATTGTGCGATGACTGTAACACGTATTTTGAACACTTCAATACAGAAATGTAAATTTTAGCTTTACTTAGCATCGTTTCACTTTCTGTTTTTGTATGTAGCCCCAAAAGAACCGGGTTATATAAAATTTAAACTTTAATCGACTCAACTCGACGAAATAAAATTTGACACTTTGAAAACCAGCCTAAATAAAAATGAATTTTGACAGTGTTAAAATGTTTCATTTGCATACTATATCATGACACATAAAAAGATCGATAAAGTGAAAATGTAAGAAATAAATAAACAAATAAAATTTTAAAATATAAATGTAAAAGTACTGTAATCATAATAAAAAAAAATGTTTTCTATACTCTTTGCATTTACTACATATTCTGATTTTTTATCTTTCTAAAAATTTTCTAACAATTTTTTTCATATATCCCGGTTCTTTTTGAATTATATTTAAAATTTGAAAATAAAAATTTAAATTGAAAATAATAAAAAAAAATAAAAATAAAAATAAAATAAAAACAAAATTACAACAAAATGAAAGAACAATTAAAAAATAAAAAACAGAAGAAAAAAATAAAATATCTTACGTATTATAAATTCGCCAAACTATCAAATGTGCCTCATTGTCGCACGCATCATCTGCATGCTCTTCTGATTGTGAATTCAAAGAGTATAAAAATGATGGAAAAAAAAAAGAGAAAATAAAAAATACACATAAAATTTAAATAAAAATTCTTCTGATGCAACATAAATAACAGTTACAGATAAAGAAACAAATAAACATTTACCGGGAGACAAAGAATAAAAATAAAATTAAAAATAAAAACAAGAAAACAAATAAATGAAAAAAAAAAACAAAAATTAAGAACAAAAATAAACATAAAATAAATAATAAAAAAAAGCGCTATAAAATGAAGCCTTTCTTAATCAAACATGAACACAAGAATTCATTTTGTTAATGTAATGAAGGCGTTAAGATATTTTGTTTGTTTTATTTTGATTTTGTTTTATTGTTTTTAAAAATTTTTTGTTTGTTTGTTGTTTATTTGTTAATTAAATAAAATAATAATGCTTACCAAGCCTAAAATCTATATATCCTTCTCCTCCACATATGACTAGCATATCAGTTTTCTTATTTGAAAGAATATGATTTTCTGTTGGTTGTGACATTGGTACTGCTACAAAAAATTTAACAGCATCCCTATGTCCATGAAATGATAGCTGGGCATTTGCCATACAACATTTCGGTATAAAATTATTTGTATTTCCTGTAAAACAAAACGCAAAAAAAAAAACATTAAAGAAAAACGAAAATCTCAAAATCTAAATTTTTATTTTTGTTTTTTTACCATGTTTGCCAGATGGATCTGTTAATGGTACAGATATTATAACGCCATTACTAGTTCCTGTACATGAAAATATAAATTTTCATAAATTACAAAATAAAATAATAAAAAAAAAAAAAATAATGGCAATCGAGATTCGTTAATACCTATCCAAAGTCTGTTACAAGATACCATTAGAGCGGTTATTCTAACAAAAGAGAAACCTAATTTTCCAGTTCCTAACATTTTCGAAACATACGGTTCAATATCCACATCCTGAATATGCTCATATGTATGCGCATGATATAATCTGAGTGTTGAGTCTAACCTATTGTTATCATAAAAAAAAAACAGATATTTTTTTTAAACAGATCCGCATTGAAATAATGAAAAGATCATATTTTTACCTAATTGATACCCAAACTCCTAGACCGGTAGCGGCCATTTGTCTAACTTGACTTTCTTTACGTGGATGTGCTTCAAGTGTATGAATTATGTTTAATGAAACTGGATCAACAATGAAAATTTTATTACGATGTGCTGCCCAAATTTTATCACCAACAACACATAGACAACGAATAGAATGTTTCGGTTCACCCAATGTCACTAAATGATAACTATTAAGATCCCATTGACCATCTGGCTGACGACGAAACACAGCTAATTTTCCATTTGCCAGAGCGCATACTACACGTGATTCTACATGTACGATTGCCAAAACTGGATCTGGAAGCATAGCCTGCAAAATTCATTTTTTTTTTTTTTTGCAATTACACGTTATTCACATTTTTTTTTTTTTTTCATTAAATGATAAATATCCAAATTCTAACCTTGTGCAAACATTCATGCCATCTTCCAACAGAACTATGTACGTAAAGCATCCCATTTTGAGCACCCAGCCACATTGTTGGACCGACCGAAGACATCGGAGGTTCTTTTAAACGACCTTGTGTACCCAAAATTGGATTGACTGGTTTTGAAAATGCAAAATTATTTAAATTATTGTTATTCGAGTTATTTGCATTGATATTCGTTGTATGAAGCGGTGAAATTTGAGGAACTTTTATGTCTTCAATTACCACAGCATTGCCGAATGTCTAGAAAAAACAACATAAATTGTTTCGTAAAGTTATAAATTGTCATAAAAGTCATCATAAATTTTGAGGAAAATATCTTACCACTTTCGTCGTTTCATTCGAATTCTCCTTGACTTCTTGTGTCTCATTTTTATTTTCCTCTACTGTTCCTTCCTGTTTATCTGCATTGTTTTTTTCTCTTTCTTCTTCTTCCTCCTCTTCTTTGGTCTCTGTATTTTGATTCTGATCACTTTTTTTATCATCTGTATTTTCCTTATTTCTAACAAATTCAACTTTTCCGATTTCATCGGGTCCTTCTCCAGGCTTTTCAAGTGTCTCACCAGCCTTTATTATTTCACTATTTTCTAAGAATGCATAATCCTTTTCTAAAGCACCAGCAACAGATGCAATGCATAATAAATGTGTCTGACACACTGGAAATGCATCTAAAACTGTACCAGCTTCGTTTGCATTTACAACGGTTACAGTACTAGCGTTATGCGTGCTTGTACATATCCAAACGTATGAACTGAGCTGTGTTTCTGGATCGGGACTTTCCATTGTCATTGTTATCTGTCGATCCAATAAATCCAATTCAGAATGTTCGGTTGATGGAGATGTTATTTCTGTAATTTTTGCTGTCGGTTTTGAATAAAAAATACTAGCTCCAACGATACATCCTCCATCTTTTGTGTATCCACCATTTAAATTTACCCCTGCCGCACAAAATACTTTCATATGTGAATTTGCTTCGGCAAGCGGATTACAATAAACTGGAACAGGTACTGGAACACCACCCGAATGCTTCTGATGTTGTTCTTGATTAGATTTTGTCACTGGTAAACTCCAGCCGTATGCCTGCAATCTTCCATCTTCCTTCTGTACATGTGCTCTCAGCTGTCGATATTGTTCTCGTCGACGAGCACTTACTCGATCCGATGTACCTTCTTCATAATCTTTGGCTATTACTAATGCATTTGCTATCCCCCCCGAAGTTGAACCACCAGACGCAATACTAAGTCGATCTGATGTTCTAGCTGGTGATCCATAATGATTCAATGAATTATAACGTAAAAGTGGTCCGGATGGGTCTCTTTGCGGTCGATTAGATGTACTGAATTATGCGTTTTGAATTTTTTATGTGTTATGAGCAGAAATTAACTTTAATTCAATAAGCCATATATACAAATTTGTATTGTACGACAGTTAATTACTTACCTAAAAAGGGTACTAAAATATTTCCAAAAACCTTTATTTGATTTTTTATCTAATTCTACTGTTTTAGACGCTCGTAAAATTTCTGTAAGACGGACTGCTTCTTGAAGTTCCATTAAACGTTCTTTGTACTAAATAAAATTCAAAAAAAATAAATAAATAAATAAAAAAGTAAAAAATATAAACGCGTTAACATTTACAAATAATAATTTTCCCTGATTATGTACGCAGTTACCTGATTTCTTTCCATTAGCACCATTGCCATTTCGACTCGAGTAAATCGTTTTCTTTGTGCCATCGGTACATCATTATCATTTTCTTGTTCTGAATCATCTAAAAATATGTAAGTTAATTATTAAGGAAAAACAATTATATTTAACATTTTTGGAAGAATAAAATATTACTTTGTTGTTTAACTTGTTCTTTAGTCTTTTTCAATTCATCTTCTAATTCACTAACTTTCTGTCTTAATTTATTTCTAGATTGTGACATGGCATTCAATTCTTCTCGAAGAATTTCAATTTCTCCAGTTAATTCATCGACTTTTACAATTAAATCATCTTTTACGATATTTAGAGCATTTCTAAAAATTTAATTTCATTTTATTTTTTGTTGTTGCTAATACAACAATTTGAAGGTGATGTTACAATGCAAACGTTGTGCTGTACGTTCGCTGGCAGTTAAATCAAATATAGAAATTTAGGATACTTTCATAAATTCAAGTTTATTTGTGCTATCTTGCAACACGCAAGAATGTAAAATATGAAAGTATAAAAGTAAATTTTTAACCCAAGATTTTCATTTACAAAGTTAATTGGTTGCTGCCTTGCTGTCAAAACTTTCTTTTTTTTTTTCATTTTATTTTCTACTTTACATTCACGTAACTTCTCTATTGTCAAAATTAAATTATTGAAATCTGTGTCATAACATAACAATATTGCGACAAACTTGAATTTATGAATGAATATTAAAGAATATTCAATGGATGTAACGTAGTAGCTGTCATTTAGCATACAACAACACATCTAACGTTTGCATTGTAACTTCACCTTTTGATTGATAAATTCTTACTTTGTTGCTAAAAGTTCATTATTCTCCATAATAAGATTTTCGACTTCTTTTCCCATGCCTGTAATTATAAAAATTAGAAAAAAATTTTATATTTTAGTTATTTAAAATAATAATATTTTTTTTACATTTATTATGTACATACAAACATAATGTATAATTTTAATTTGAAATAGTTAAAAAATAAATGAAACTTCTTGAAACATCCACCAATAATTTTATTTTTATGTAATTTATTCTTCTTAATTCTTATATTTCTTTTTCTTTTTATGATTGTGATTGTTATAATTTAAAATTAATTACTGCACAATATAACACAGTGTGTACATAAATATAGATGTGTACAAATAATGAAAATCAAAAAAAAAAACTTATTATAAACTGTAATATGTACTAATTTTAAACTCATAAAAAAAAATTCAATTTAAATTATTTGGAAGAAATTTTTAAATTTTCTTCATTTAAATGAAAATTATATAATATTTTTTTAATTAAATAGCTTAAAACATTTATATTATTGCCGGAAGTAAAATTTGTTTTTTTTTTTTTTTTTAGTTTAATTTAATTTAAAATGTTTTATTTGATATTTTTTTATTATTAAAATCCATATAATATTGTACCATACTCACCAAAATAATTATCATTTGCTTCCGATAATAACATGCAGCGTGAAAAATAAAAATTTTTTTTTTTTAATTAATTAATTAGCAACATAATGAAAAATATTTACAATGATATTGATTCAAATATACAAAATATATAATGAATTAATAATAAAATTAAAAACAGATAATTTTTTTTAAACATATATATTAAAAAGCAAATACAATGCGAGTAGCCTAAAAGCAAAAGTGCATATTTTCGTAATGATATCCGAGATATTTCGTTTTGCAATCAAAATCTAAGTTTTGAATTTCACGCAGGCTGTTTTTCAAGATTCCTCAAAGACTGTCGCAAGCTTACGTTTTCATAATGTACCTTTAAATTAGCTTACAAGCGTCAAATGTTCATTTCATTCAAGCTATTTGATTTGATCCAAAGTTTAGACGAAATAAAACACGTAATTTTGTAAATAAACGCATTTTTGTAGAATTTTAACGTTTTCGTATGTGATAAGGGTTTTTTTTTTCTAGAAAATTGAATATCAATTGAGGATAAAAAATTTTGCTTTCAGGCTACTCATGTATTCTCTTCCAAAAGACGATAAAATATGGGTATAATTTATGCAATGTATTTACAGAAAATTAAAAATATATATATATATATATCAACATTTTTAATAAAATTATATTATGAATAGTCAATTGTATGAAATGAAATTACTTATATTTTTGTAACTTTGTGAATTATGAATAATTTTCTTATGTATCATAATTTAATGAATATTTTAAAATTATTATTTATACAATATGTACGTAAATTATTAATGAATTTATCATTCAATAAATATTGATATTTATACATAAAACAGTAAAAGAAAAAAAGAAAAAAATTTTGCATTATTTTTTTCTCCTTGATTTATACACCTACCTGATGAAGCATATTCACCGGGATGCACCCAACTTCCTGTATCATATATACATAAAATAATAAGTGAATAATATATATTTCGTTAATTGAAAGCAAATTTTTTTTTTTAGTATAGTTGTAATGTCCAATGAAAAATATCTTTGATAGATAATTTCAATTTCAATATTGAAATGTTCCTTAATTAGATAATAATTATCATTCAAAAATATTCTTTAAAATAAAAATGTGAAAAAATTAAAAACGCAATTCAAAATTTGTATAGGATTTTGGTGGGTACATACATATGTATGTGTACGTGTAATATACATACAAAGGATACATACAAGTAAATAAAATGATAATGTGTGAATTTCAAAACGTCAAAAATTCTATTCAAAATTTTAAAAATTGTCTTAGTTTTAAGTTTTAGTTTTAAATTTTGCATCAAAGCGATATTTAAACGTTTTGAAAATCACCCTAAAATAAATTTTGAATATAGTTTTTTTTTTCTTTTTGATTTTTTTTTAAAAATATTATTATGACATTCTATTATGGATGAAAAATTAAATGAAAAGCTCAAAATGTAAAGAAAGAAAAAACAAATTTACCTGTTACTTCATGTTCTTCACTTTCTTCATTATCTTGAAATGATAATTCTTGATATAGAGTATTAGCAGAACGTTGTTCTTTTTTAGTTGTGGTTCGACCAACTATATTATTTACGATTTTCATTAAATATTATATTATTAATAGATGTGTATTTTTATTTATTTTAAAAATTTAATTTTATATTCGAAAATTGATTTAAGTTGATTTTGTTCATAATATATAATTATAAAGTGTAATTATAAATTTAGTTACATTTCAATTTATATATAATATGGTAGTAATATGTAAATTAAAATCGATCAAAAATAAATTATTTTATTTTGGAAATTATTATGTGATATTTGAAAAAAAAAAAAAATAAATAAATAAATTAAATAAAAATGTAAAATAAAATTTACCAGGTGGAACATTTGGCACTGTTGGACTAATATCACTTTGCGGTGATGTTGCCTGATTTATTTGATGTAATGTATCTGTTTCAGCTGATCTTTCGACTGTTTGAACATTTTCATTTAATTCATTTTGTAATGATGGCGGACCAGAATCATCAGAATCACCTACACTGCATATCGTTTCAGTATCAAGCATTGCAGAATTTTCGAGTGATGCAAATCCATACGAAATCGGACCAGATGATCTAATAATTATTTCAAAATTATTAAAATATTAATTAATTTTATTTAAATTTAAAATAAAATAAATATATGTACAATTCTACAAATTCTAAAAAAAAAAAAAAAAAAAAAAAAAAAAAAAAAAAAAATCAAAATCTTCGTGTAATTACAACTACAAAATATAAATTCTAATTTACAGAAAAAGTAGAAAGTATTTTGTGTGAAATCATATAAGTACTTCTTATAGCATAGATAGAAATTAGAAAATTTCAAGACAAAAAAGTATTTTTTTTTATGTGTATAAACCGAAAACACCGAAATTTTTCTAAATAAATCATTACCGAATATTAGGATTTAACCTTGCTCTATTTATCTCGAGTCTTTCTGATGCTGAACTCATTTGCGAATGCGTTGAACCCATTAACATTTTTGTCCTTTCCATATAATCGACATGTGTTTTAAATAATTCCGTGTATCTTTCATGTAATTTATTATATTCCTATTATTATGTAATGTACACAAACAGAAAAATACAAAAATATTTAAATGAATTTCTTTTCAATTAAAAAATTTCTTTAAAAAAAATTTTTTTTGTTTTTACATTGTACCTTTTTTAAATCTGCTTCTCTCTCCTCTAATCGACTGGCATGCTCTAAACTATTTTTATGTTTTAATTCTAGCATTCTAACGATACTTTCTAATGATTCTAATCTACTTGCTAATTCTTTATTTTCAGCTTCGGCCAAATCTTCTGTTTCAAGTAGCTACATTATAATGGAAAAACAGAAAAAAAAATTGTTTTTCACATTTTCATTTTTATACTCGTAATAATTAAGAAATCAAAAATGCTAATGACCTTTTGTTCGGATTGTTTTCTTGCACTTTTTTCACGTTCATATTGTGTTACTAATTGTTCATTATCTTCACGAAGTAATTCAAGTTCAACTTCTTGTTCTTGATTAGTTCTATATGCAGCATCTAAACATTCTAAAACATTTACCAAAAGTGGCATTAATGTTTTAACAACGTCTTCATCGTAACGTTGTATCATTCGTTCAAATTCCTGATATATACTGCCAGCAAGTTGTTGTACCTTTTGAAGAAAAAAAAAATTAAAATGAAAATGAAAATATTTTGTTTAATTTTTGTTATAGTGCAAACATTAAATTCAATTTTAAACAAACTAAAATATATCGAAAACTAAAATTAGATATCGTTATCATGATTTAGTATTTTTTTAATTTATTTTTCGTGATTTTTTGTGATTTTTTTTTTTTTTTTTGTAATATAGGTATCTACACTCAATCGTAATATTATTGAGACGCCATCAATTTTACATTTTACGCAGGGATTACATTACATTCTTTAATTTATTTTAAATTCATTTCACTTTCAAATCGTGATTTTTTCTAAAATCAAAAGTGGTTTAATGTACAAATAGCAAGGATTAAATCTTCCATCAGTGAAGAAATTAAACAACTTTAATTAATTTCTATAACAAATATTCAAATATATGTAGAAAAATGAATCATTGTAAACGCTATGATAGATAAGTGAGAGAATAAACATTTTCACTTGTAAAGTAATCAATAAAATGATGGAAACCATTCAATCAAATATATTTTTTTTTCAATCTACTAGCGAGTAATAAATAAATAAAGAGATTATTTTTTTTTATTTGCTGATTTCGTTATTACATTTTAATGTTACATGCATTTTAAATTAATTATCGATTTATTTTCGTAGACAAAGGTATATATTTGAATTGGGAAATGTTAAATGTCTAGTTTTTATTGCATTATTTTGTATTAACATTCATCTACACTAATATGTATTTTGATATTTACCTTTTCTGACATGACCATATTTGTATCCTCATGTGTACCATAAACTGTTTCAGCCCCAGAATCAGGACCTCGACGGTGGCTACTAAGGCCATCACTATCCATAATTGCTGTATAAAAGAAAATTATCAATTTTCTTATGATCAAGAAACAAATTTTTCGTCTTTCTTTTTTTTCTTCAAATTTTGAATATTTTCTCTGGAATTTTTCTATTGCCACAATCACAATTAATAATTTTTGAATATTTTATTTATTTATTTTTTTAAATGCAGATGTTTTAAATGTAATGTGAAATGTAAAATTCTAGTATTTATATTATTTCCTTTAATTTACATTTACACTTTACTGTTGATGTTGAAGTGATGGAGAGTTGATGGTGGTGGTGATTGTGCACAGTAATCGTCAATAAATTAAAAACAATATTTTATCATATATTATTTTTATCGATTTCATCTAAACATGTTTATATTTTGAAAATATTTTAAATATACATTCACAAAATACAATAATGACTGTAAAAAGTCAAAATTGAAAAAGAAAATTTTAATTTTTCTTGCAATATTTATAGACTAGAAATTATTATTAGAATTTTGCACCACACAGTGAAAAAAATATTTTCAAAAAAGAACTTTTGACGTTTTTTCACTGTTCATTCTTTTCTTTTCCACTGTCACTCACTATTATAATTCCACTACATTGCGACGAATTTAAACTGGAATTACGCCATAGTAGTTTTTAGGATAAATAAATGACGACAAATTGCGAATTGTGATTATTTATGGGTGAATTTATTTATTTGTGATACGATACGATACATAATGAAGATGAGAAACTTTTGAAGTTACAATTGAAACGATAACACTACACTAATTTTTGATTTCTTCTTTGTTTTCATTCTTTGTTTTGATCTCTCAAATCAAGCAAGACCAATGTCATCGACAATCGACATCATGCATGACGTGACGACATTAACATTTTTGTAAACAAAACGTTTCTCTTCCTGTTTACATCATACATGTACATCATCAATCATCATATCACAATCAAACACAAATTCAAACAGCATGTATATTTACTACTGAAGAATGAAGTTGAAGATGAATAAAACTTTTTCTAATTAGTAATTATTTTTATATTTTTACCTACATACATACTTCTTAACTATTTTATGTTCATATGTTGAATTGAACGTACAATAAAACAAAATTTTTGTTGTAACTATTTTATTTATTATGAACATTGTACATAAACACAAATCGAATTATTCTCTAGATGCCATATGACCAATAAGGTTACCTGTAAATTTTTCAATTTTTTTCAAATCTGGTACATTTTCTGCTTTATATTGTATAACCTAGAACAAATTAATATTTATAATTTTATTTTTATTAAAATAAAAATTTAATAAAAATACTTATACTTATAATAAATTCTAACCTTAACATTGTCTGTAACTTTTAATAACACTACACCTTTGGAATGTATGTATTTCATTGAATATCGACAATTATTTGGATTCTGCATATACATACTTTCGGCTGCTATTTCAAAATCATCCCAATCCTTTACATAAACCATTTTATTCTTATAAAATTTATATTTTTCCTTAACGCTAGTTTGTTTAATTTAAATATAATAAAATAATATAAATAAATAAATATATTTGACTATAACTTGAATTGATTGACTTGTGTTGTGAAGTGAATTCGTATTCGTAAATTCATATCTCGTAAGTCGTACGTGTGATGAAAACAAATTTTAAAAAAAAATACTGAAATGTCATCACCATCTTTTGACATTTTATCATTTTCGTTTTCATATGAACATATTTACACTGGAATATTTCCAAATTTTAGTAATGCCATATTTAAGTAAAAAATATTTCATAATTTTATATTAAACAAAATTAAAATTTTTAAAGTTCCAATCACATAAAGAAAAATTTTACTACGTACTACCAAAAATCATATAGGCCCTTATTCTGTATTTCGTTTCACGTGAAAAAATTAATCATGTGAAACGAATATGTCAAGATGGTATTCTCTATTTCGTTTCAGTCGGAAATTTTTCACTTTGTTTCGTTTCACTTTATTCCGTAAAGTATTCGTATTCTCTATTTCACTTGACGTCGATGCTCATCGGTTTCAAGTGAAAAATTATTCGTAAGAGGCAGCCATTGTGGAAGTTTGTTTGAATTGTGTTAAAAGTTTGTTGTAAAATCTTTCGAAATGGAAAAACAGTAAGTTATTTTTAAATTTTTAATATTTTATTAAATTTTATTATATTTTATATATTTTATTATATATATTTTATTTATATTATTTTATTATTATATTTTATTATATTTTATAGTAAAAAATACGAAAAGAAACTTAAAACATTTAAAAATAATTTTTTCAATTATTTTTTCAGGAATAAAAAAGTAACAACAAAGGAGCAGTTCAACGCTCTAGTGGAGATTTTAGAAAAAAACCCACAGGTCGCAAAAGGTTTAAAATTTGCAGAAGGGAGCAATATTAATAAAGAATCTTACGGCGAAACGTGGAGAGATATATCACAGCAGTTAAATAGTATGGGTCCACCAAGTAGGACATCAACAGAATGGCAAAAGGTAATTAATTTATTATATCGTAGAATTTAATAATTCTCAATATTCACGTGTTAAAAATATATATAAATAATTCTTTAGGTGTGGAATGATTTAAAATTGAATGTGAAAAGAAAATTAGCCCACAATAAGAAAGAAAGCGAAGGAACTGGCGGAGGTCCAAACAGGATGTTGTATATCTCTCCACTAGAAGAAACAGTGGTGAAACTCCTTTCATTAGAAAAGACAGTGGAGCACACTGGCAGAACTTTTGGGATTCAGCTCCCAAACGAAAGGAATGAGCCGGGAGTCCCACAACAAAGTGGTGAAATAGTTGTAGAAATGGAAACGTCAGCAAATGCTGATACACAAAACATTTTTCCAACTACATCTGGCGCATCAACATCAACTCCATGCACCAGGACTATTAGAAAACCAAAGGATTGTAGAAGAGATTTGCTAACAAAGCAAACTCGGTACTTAGAGGAAATAAAAAATAATTTAAAAGAAAATAATAAATACATGCGTCGGCTATATTATTTAAAAGAAAAAATAAATAAAAGAGAAGAAGCTGAACACAAATTAAAAATTGAAATATTAGAATTAAAAAAAAAAAACTAGAAAAAGAATTAGAGTTAAGTGAATAAGTTATTTTAGGTTTTGTAATTAACATAGCATGTAGTAATATAAATATAGTGATCTAATAGTTTTTAAACCATTGAGTTGTTAATGTAAGGAGTTTAAAATATTTTCTCTTATCGTGGAAGCCTCATTTTCTGCATGTTGACTCTCAAAGACTTCAACGTCATCTCCTTCTTCGGTCTCAAAAGAAATTTCTTCTTCAGAAAAAGGAATGTTGGAGTTTATTCTCAAATTGTGTAATGCACAACATACATTCACAATTTTTATTGTTTTTTCTGGAGAATAATGTATTTGGCTTGAATTTAAGAGGCATCGAAATGTATTTTTTAAAATTCCAATAGTTCTTTCTATAGTTATCCTAGCTCTAGAATGAATTGTATTGTATCTGTTTTCTCTTCTGTCTTCACTTCTCACAGTTCTAAATGGAGTCATCACGTATGGCTTTAACGTATATCCTGCATCACCTATTAAATTAAACTTGTTTATTATTTATATTACTTAATGAAAAATTTTATTTCGTTACCTAGAAGCCAAGAATTCCTATCTCCAGAACTGTAATTATTTTGCAAATATGAATCTAACCTGCTTATACTCCATACAAAGGAATCGTGAGACGCACCTGGGTTATTTGCATCAACATATGTAATTCTCGCTTCGTGATCACACACCTGAAGCAGATTTTGAAATTATTGATAATTATTCTAGACGTCAAACTAATTTGAAAAAAAAAAATACTTACAAGCATCACATTTAGACTGTGAAAGCCTTTTCTGTTGTAGTACAAATGTTGTACGTTGTTAGATGGACGTACAATTCTAACATGTGTACCATCAACACATCCAATAACTCCAGGAAACCCAAATTTCCTGAAGAAATGTAGTTTGACTTCATTTCTTGAAGTTTCATTTGGGAATTTTATCAAATCTTCACAAATGTTATCTTCAAGGACACTTAAAATTTCATCTAAAATTTTTGATACCGTTGATTGTGACATACTAACAAGAAAATCGTTTCCAACTCCTTTTTGAAAACCACCTTCAGCAAAAAAACGGAGAGCTGCCGTTAATTTTATAATAGGAGGTATAGAAGTAGACCTCCTATTTGGTGTTAATTTTGTTTCTATTTTTCTCAATAGAAACATAAAATTTTCTTTTGATATCCTCATATATTTTATGAAACTGTAAATTATAAATAAAAAATTAATAACTTTTCAAGATTTTTTTTGTGGATTTCATCAACAGTCGAATGAACTTCTTTAAATTATTACAAAATATTTCTAGAATACAGACTCGTATCAAATATATCGTTATTTTAATGCATGTAAATGCAAGTAATCACTGTATTCACAAAAATATAAATATGTAGCTCTTAAGTAAACCACAAATTTATTTTAGGACAACTTACGTATTTGCTGGCATTTCCAAAGGATTAGAGTAATCTCTCAACTTTCTTCTTTTCATCGCCAATTCTCTGGAATTTGCAAAATCTTCTTCATCCTCTGAACTGGTAAACCAAAATTCTACACTACTCATATTTAATAATGTTCATAAAATTTAAAAATCACTAAAGTTCACGGTAATACTTAAGTACTTAAAACAAAATTTAACAAAAAACACAATTAGAAAAGTTCACTAAAACACTACAATAAATTTAGCGGGTAAAGGTATAGATTTTAACCCCATCTCAGGAGCAAGTGGAGAGGTATCACATTCGATAGAGGGGGTGACCCCAATCAACAATCAGAAAAAAATTCGTGGCGCTCACCCCCCCTTAAAAAGATACACCCCTTTGAAAAAAAAAAATTTTTTTTCTTTTTCGCCAATATCTTTATAATGGTAAGTGATACAAATTTAGTTTATGGCTCAAAAAATTCGTCTTTAAATGCTCTAAAATTTAATTTTGTTTTTTTTTTAAAAAAAAGTCCTTCCGGAAGGATAAAAAAGGACATTTTGTGTTTTTTGTTATTTTTGTTTTTTTCTGAATCTGTGTGTCATGTAATCACCAAAAATGCAAAAAAAATTTTTTCGCAAAATTTCGCGAATTTTTTTTGTTAAATTTCGCGACTTTTAACTACCCTGAAAACAAAATGTACCTTGAAAACTTTGAAAATGATTAAAAACTTATAATATTACACTTTTTACTATTTTTGTGATTTTGAGTATTATTCTTGCGCAGAGGCTCGTGCTAATCTCGTCTACAATTTTAGTAAATGTAACATATTTGCGTATTATTCTTGCGTATTATTCTTTTTTTCTTCTGGTTTTTTGCCCAGTGAAAGCAAACCTGTTAAAAGAATTATGATAATGAAGATTGATGAAAATATTGTAGGGGATAAGAAACAATTTTTAACCATTTTCTATGTAGACATACTCACCCTGTCAGATTTACCTTCTACATACATGTACATTTGTAGAAGGTAAATCTGACAGGGTAAGTATGTCTGCATAGAAAATGGTTAAGCTTGTTAAATAATTACCTCACGACAGAATGATGCATAATCAATGCAAGTCATTTTACTGATTTCTAGTTCTGCCATCATTACTGCCGTGTGTGGAGGAGGAAACCACAAAAAATAACCGATAAACTCGCACAGTTTAAAAATCTCGTGTGCACTCTTAAACCACGTACCACTCAACGCGCTCACTCTATACGAGCATCTTATTATACGCCTTTTTTTTCCTTTTACCGCACGTACAACATTACTTGGGCACTGTAAATGTAACCCTTCGCGATTGACTTTAATTCGCGTCCCACACTTCTTGCATATAACATATTCACGAATTAATTTTCGCGAAAATAAAAAGTTTAATAATAATTCTTTATTGTTAACAATATTTAAAAATTCAAACAATCGCATTTTAAAGTACACGAATTAATTGCTAATCATGAACTAATTGAATATAGTTACTTTGAATTATCAAATTTATCATTTTGTTCGAAAATCATTTGTAACTGTAAAATATAAAAAAAATGTAAACAAAAACAAATGATGCTACCTGCATTTACATTATAACACATTTTTACATTATTTTTCATTATCAATTTTTTTTTTCATTGTTGATTGAATCATACAGAATAACTGTACATTATGATAATATTATTTATTATTGTTAGTAAATAAATTTGAACAGAAATATAAATAAATGCTAGTATTGCATTAACATTAAAATTTTTACAATTCTATAATACAATTATGATAGGTACAAGGTACATTTTGTTTTCATTGTAGTTTAAAGTCGCGAAATTTAACAAAAAAAATTCGCTAAATTTTGCGAAAAATTTTTTTTTGCATTTTTGGTGATTACATGACACACAGATACAGAAAAAAACAAAAATAACAAAAAACACAAAATGTCCTTTTTTATCCTTCCAGAAGGACTTTTTTAAAAAAAAACAAAATTAAATTTTAGAGCATTTTAAGACGAATTTTTTGAGCCATAAATCAAATTTGTATCACTTACCGTTATGAAGATATTGGCGAAAAAGAAAAAAAAATTTTTTTTTAAAGGGGTGTATCTTTTTAAGGGGGGGTGAGCGCCACGAATTTTTTTCTGATTGTTGATTGGGGTCACCCCCTCTATCGATTGTCATACTACTAAAGTCCTTCCGCGAATGGGGTTAAAATCTATACCTTTACCATTTAGCGAAAAGGCGACTCAAAAATTTTAATTCAAAAAGCAATTAAGAGCAGGTTATTCTGATTTTACTGATTTTGGGTGATTTGGGTACACGTTTTCTCAGCCATTTTTTATCCAATTTTTATGATATATGTTTTAAATGAAAGCTCAATGGGTCTAGAGTGAACTAAGTGGAACAAATTTTTCAAAAAGGTTTTAGTTTTTCCTGTACAGGATAATAAGGACGAGGCTTTCTTCAAATTTCAACGTGCTATGGTACACTTTTTCTCCGTAACTACACCATGTATTTTTCTAAAATTTTTGTCATACATCATTCAAAGGGTGTAGAGTGAACTAAGTGGAGCACTTTAGTAATTTTTGTCCTTATTAGTCCTGTAGAACGCTTTGAAGAGAGAAGGATTTTTACCAAAAATGTATAGATTTTAAATGTAATTTTTCATGGGTAGATGATTGCGTGTTATACTGAAATTTTCATATAAGGTAATTCGAATGTTCTTTTTTCGATTTCGAAATAGAAAAATAAAAGTTTTTACATTATTTCAGAATAATTAGTAATATAAAATTCCTATTTTTCACAAAAATTTTGTCACAGATAATAAAAATGTTTTGCATAACTCTTGGCTCTAAATATATCAATTTTTCACCGATACGTTTATTCATTTTATACGAATAAAAATATTATATATGTGTGAGTGGTATATATTCAATAAACAACAAAAAAAATGTTTCCAATTGCTATCATACGATCGCCGAAAACAGAAGAAAAAAAAATAAATAAAAAAACAAACAAAAAAATGACATGGCATAGCAAAGCATTGCAAAGAAGCTACCTGCTATTATGATGTACAATATTGTGTATTGTATATAATGTGTATAATAAGCAATAAGAATAAAATAGCTGGAGTAAGGAGTAACCTAATGATATTGATTGTATGAATATATGGTTATGTATATTCATATAGTATATTCATTACATGATGTACGCAATTATATACACAAATGTTTATATCTTGTATTTCAAATATCATTTAGAAATTATCAATACAGGTTTGTAACTCGGTAATATGGTAGTATAATTTTGTTTGCAGGATACTGGATAGGTCCAGGTATAATTATGTTATAATATAAGTATTTATACTATCATGATATACAATATGTATTACAAAAAAAAAAAAAAAACAACCATTTGTACAATACAATGCTTTATCGTTGCGAATAAAGTAGGTAGAGTAACATAATGAATATTGTATATTGCATGAACATTTTTTGTACTGTATAGTGTATACATGTAGTTTTTTGAAAGTGTAATATAATTTGGTTTACAGGATGCTTATAATGTTAGAGGTATTCACGAAATGTTGTAAGAGTGTAAAAAGTGTGAATATACACCAAAATCTTACACATTACACTATATCGTGAACGAAAACTTTGTATTGAAATCAAGCAAATTATGTCAGCTAATATATTATAAAAATAATCAAATTATTTTAGCATTTAATGTCAGAATGGCATATACAATAGTAAGCAATAGTAATATACAATGGGTTTCAGCAGTGTAAATTTTTACAAGCAGTGTAGGTAAAAATTACATTGAAGATGTTTACAATAGGTGTAGGATTGTACGAGTTTACACCGTTTACAATGATACAAGACCAAACCGTGAATACCCTAATTAGTTGTCTGTTTTTAAAAAATAATATTCTAAATGTTCAAGTCAAAAATTGTTCAAAAATTATAACAAATCCTGAAATAATTTTTCTATCCATGTACAATAGTGAACATACTACATACACACTGCACATATATATGTAATTGTGTGTCAAGATAGTGGCATAGCAAAGCAACATCAATAAGAAAAAAAATGATGAAAGAAATAAACCTGCGAAGTATTCGTATAGCAGCACCACAAATAATATATATATATATATGTATGTATGTATTATATTCTCTGCGATAGCAGGTAGATTGAAATGTACAAAAACAAATTTACTCTGGCTATTGCAAATACGTTTGCGTATAATTCTTAAAGCACAGGCAAAGCAGACATTCGACACTACTACATATACTGTCAAATGTTAAAATATGTGCGTTAATGCGTATGTAAATACACTGATAAATTCAATACAGTACCAAATTTATATTGTTTCCTGGTGAATGGGTGCTATGTATGTGCTATACGCTTTGTTAGTTGTACTGGTTGTACAAACTTATGAACATATGTAGTAAATGTGTAAAAATGAATATGTATTGCACTACATATTAACATTCATTTAAAGTTTGTTTCAAGTTCAAATTTTGGTATATGTACACTATGTTGTTTTGTTATGACGTGTACTTTTTTTTATGAAATTTTTTTTTGCTTTTTCTGCCTTCGGTCCTCATATAATATTAAGAATTGATTTTGTTTTTTTTTCTATTAGTTGCGCATTTCATATACCCACAAAATTTACAAAACAAAATAAAAGAAGGTTAGTGTAAAATAAATGAAAAAAAAAATAATAACAGAAAGTAAACTAACACAACGATAAAAATATTTTTTGAATGTATTTGTTAGCTATTTTCGTCGTGTGAGTTTTCAATTTTAATTTTTGATTTCAGGAGGGCATCCTCTTAAAGCTCCAAAAATTTTTAAAAATACTTTATAAAATTCACAAAACAACCGGCTAATAAACAAATATACATCAATTTTGACATTTCAACAAATTCAAATTCGTTTCATTTCCAAACATTTCTTGTTTTGTTTCACTAACCTTTTCACGTGAAATAGAGAGAGAATACCAAAAGAAATGTGAAGTGAAGTGAACATCAAGGCTAATAAAATATATAAGGTTAGCTGTAGCGATACTAATAACCTACAAATTAAGTTGTGACGTCACAATGTAAGATTTCTTGAAGCATTCATAAGACCGCATTATGTTAGTCGAAATTTCGATGTTAAAAAGATGAATTAAAAGTTAAAAAATTACTAAAGATTACTAAACAAAACAAATTAAGTTATTTTTAATAGTTGATAAAATATAGAGTTAGTGCTCTAATTCTAAAATAGATTCGTGTTTTAAAAAACAACAATAACAATTTAACATTTCTTACAATATGACGTCAGAATCGGTTGAAAATCTGATTGTAAAAAAAGCAAAAAGTTTTCCTATATACGGCTACAGCTAACCTTATATATTCTATTAGCCTTGGTGAACATTATCGTTTCATTCCACGTGAGTCGAAATAATAAGGGCCATAGTATAGAAGATATCTTATGCCATACAAAATTATTTATATGGAAAAAATATGAAAAAATAAATTTCAATATCAGTACCCAAGCTTTAAAATGAAGTTGGAATTGCATGGCGCTCAACTTGAAGTTTTCGCGTTTGAACGCTCTGCTATAGGTTGCATGAATGTTTGAATAAGACTGATAAGACCTACGGACGTACAACTTTTATACAGTCAATAATTCAAATGTATGCATTGATATTACCAAAAATCCTATACCACATGATTTTTGGTTATAGCATGCTATGCTGTGGATATGTTTTATTCACTATTATTCACTATACAGTACTTCGTAGGTATGTACATATTCCTTATGCCACATTCTTCTTCTTTCTTCTACATACATTTTTGTTCGATCCGTTTGATTGAATAAGTTATGATTCATACATAATATAACGTATACAACATATCCACAGCATAGCATGCTATAACATAAAGTTTGAATATGAAAACTTCAAGTTGAACGACGCCGATCAACTTCATTTTGAAGCTTGGGTACTGATATTAGTATTAGTACCCTAGTACGATTCATACTTCATACAAACAATTTTGTATGGCGTAAGATATCTTCCTATACTCTGTTCATAAAATTCGTTCAGTACACGGCTTATGGAAGAGCTCAGTAGCGTTACTTTTAAGAGGAATATATCAAATTACTCATACCCCCATCTATTTTATATATAATGAGACGCTGTAAAAGAGAAAAAAACAACAGCACCCATAAATTTCATATTACCATCACCGCAACCATACGGTGACTGATTATTATTTCTTGTCGTCCATTATTCATCAATCATATTCACTGGATTGCACAAACAAAAACTATAAATGGAAAAAAATTTATCATATGCGAAGAAAACGAAGTATGACGAAGGAATTCATATGCGCACACGATTGTCGCTTAATGAGGAAAAAGTTGCTTGATTCGGCTAATCGAGATGTGGAAGAACAATAGATTGAATGATGAATTAGTGCTGCCGTGTAGTCATAATACTCAAATTAAGTATTGCCGTTTTTGAAAATCAAAAATTTTCATTTATATGACTTTTTGTCATATATTATTATTAATTATATATTACATATATTCTATGATGCAATTTATTTATATATTATTATTAATTAATAGATATGTATAGTAAATATATATTCTATAATAAATATTTATGTCATGAAAAAAAATTTTTGCTTTTACGTTGTGTTGTAAATGTATTACTGTTGCAGAACAGTTAGTTTTTCGTTACATTTTTTGTTGCATGAAAATAGAGATTATTTTCGTTCTTTAGTTGATATTTGCTGTGATTTGTGAAGTGAAGATTGCCGATAAAAAAATAGTTAAAAAAATTAAAATTTAATAAATTAATTAAAGTATATAATACAGATTTTTTTTAAATGAGTGCAGTGGAAGAAAGAAAAAAATTAAGTGTGGAGAAAAAAAAGCAAATTTACTCCACATTTAATATATTTTATAAAGAAAATAAAAGTGTAGGTAGGTCGAATGAAAAGGTGGCAAGTATTTTTGGGATTTGTGATAGGAGCATAACTTTGAAAATCAATTTAATTTTGAAAATCAAGGTAAAACGGCAGCACTTATAAAAATTTCATCCGATTTTACATAGAAAATTTGAATTAAAGGGGCAACACTTTCAGAGGTGTTAAACAGAAACACATTTATACGAATTTACCAAGTTAGAATAGAGAAAATATATCCCCATAAGCCTCCGTACTGAATAAACTTTATGAACAAAGTATAGTATATATGATTTTTGGTACTACGTACTACGGGCTACGGTCTACGGGTACGATACAAACCAATATCACATCATCATCACAGCACAGCACAGTTGCCTTTAGTCATTCACCCAAAGCCACACTAACACTACACAGAACGATAGAATATAGAGCGCCATCATACTCATACACAACACACCACAAGTTCATACCATATATTCCAATTCCAGGTTGAACCGAATTCCAATCGAATTTTGAATTTGTCATGTTTTTTTTGAATAACTGATAATTTATTTTATGATTACTCACTGCTGATGATCATTGATCAGTGATTTTGATTTCAATTATCTATTTGTTTATTTTTCAAGTGATCAGGATCACTGATTAAAAATTTTATTTTTTATTTCGTTGGTTTTGATGTTATCTAATAATTTGAAAATTATTATTGTCCTTGTTCACAATAGAAAAAAAAAACAGGTAGGTTACATTATTTAGACGTCGAACGGTAAAATTGCATTCAGAATATTTATTCAAAATTAATTAATATACATATAAAATTTATAATAATTATTAGTACTTCGTGATATTTTCATGAATTCATAGTTTTTAATTTTAGGGAACATACATTCATATACTTGTACCAGTACTGTATAAAAATATAGAGAATTATTAAAGTGAAAAATAGGGTCAATCGTCGATCGAAGTCAAATAAACAGCTACAGAAATGCCCTCAAGTTTTTAACACCCTCAGAGAAATAATTTGCTAAAGATGCCAATAAATTGAATTACTTAATTGCCATTCTCTAGGGATGAAGTACATTACATACACATGTAATGTTTGTATATTTATTGGTAAGACCATGAAAAGTTAAGAATAAATTTCTAAACATTTTCGTTTTTTTCATAATTTTTTCACATATATACATATTATTCTCGTATGCACACAGAGGAAATTATTGTAAGAAATTATAATTCAAAAATGTCTTGGAATTTGTGGAGATGGGATTTATGTACTTTCATTTTCATATAATACTATATATATGAAGTATAATTACTTCGATTTTCAAATAATTTAATTCGGTTTATTTATACACTTGTCATATTTTCCGTTTCTAATTGCTTTAATTCAGATCATTGAAAATTTTACACCACCCTTCACATTTAAAATATATTATAATATAATATATGTATGTACGTATATACTCGTATTATTGTACCAGTACCACAAATAAACTATTTATATAATTTGTACATGTCATTATGTAATTTTCTGACGACATGATGCTGACAACAGAGGACCAAATGAATTCTATTATTAATCTGTGACTAGAAAACAACTATCTTCATACATAAATTTATATATACATATGTACATATATACATAATATACATAAAATAAGAAGGGTGTGGGGTAAGCGACGATAATTTACCCTATACACACTCGTACCTCGTATACTGAATATTCTTATCCTTTTGGGTTGAAGAATTGACTCAATGTTTATCTAACTAATAATCCATTTATGTTTGATTGTCGTATGTTATCCTTTTAAGGGTTGTTTGATTATATAAATTAACACCAAATTTGTTCAATATATATATATATATATGTATATATAAGACGTTTGTATATCAGAATACGCATGTTTGCATTTATATTTTGGTACTATTTAAGGTACGTACATATGATTTGAAAATAAGGATATATTTCTATACATATACATACACTAGTATACTATATATATATAAATATATGTACAATGTACATATCAACGTAATGATATATTATGTATATACGAGTATATGATGTTAGTTTTAATTTAAGATTATTTTGTATTGAAGGGATCATAATTAAGTGGTTAAATTTAAATAATTTTCAATTTATAGTGATATGAATTTTAATTAGACACATTAAATATACGTATACAATATATATAGGAAGCAAGGAATTAAAAAATAAATTCAAATTAATATAATTTATGCGTTTAATAGATGAAATTCAGATTTGGTAATTACCCAGCAAGAAGAAACCCTTTGTGCCTGTGCTGAAAATTCTTAAAATAAAAAAAAACTTTTTTTAAAAAATTTCGAAAATCAAAAACAATTTATCTTTTTTTTCTATATGCTTCTTGTTGGTCTTATCCCCATTTATTTGGAATTTATATAATTTTCCTTTATTTTAGCTATAAACTATCAACCGTCGGATATCGCACATTTATAACGCAAAAGTGTAATCCTTCTGAAAAACTTTAAAGTTGCCAAAGATCGACAATTATGAGCAGTTTCATTCGCAATTTTTATTTCGAAAGTAATTTTTTTTATCCTATATATATTCAAACGATAATTTCCAAATAACAAATCTAATTAAAATTAAGTAACTTGCTAATATATAATTCTTAAAACTTAAATTTTTTTAATACTTTATTATCATATAAATGTGCGTACACATTTATGTATATTGATTATCCATATCCACACATTTCGCATTATATTTTCTTTTATTTTCTTTCCAAAAAAAAAAATAAAAATAAAAACAAAAAGTAAAAAAAAAAATACAACAAAATTAAACAACAATAATAATTAGGAAGAGGGAAATTAATCAAAGAATACAAAAATCGTTATTCTTTTTAATTTTTAGAATACTCGCCGTACACTAACTATACTGCATACTGCCGCATACTATTATACATTACACTGTTTTATGAAAGTTTTCCACTTAACTTTCAAATTACTGTCATTTATTTCTTTTGTAACATTTTTCTAAAAAAAAAATATGTAAGTATATCTATGTAGATGTGGGGGGATACAGACGATATGTATATGTCATACGTTTATCTGTATATAATGAATATAGATATAGGACAGTTCCACTAAATAAATGTGGAGTGATGTGGATCTTATATAAATGCATGGAAACCATGAACTACACAATCTGATATGGTGATTCCTTTTCTATCTTCAAGGATTGGTATATATGGGATAAAAATGTTTATATATAAATATAAGGAGACTTATACAAGATGTACCATATTCTTTTCTTTTGATTTGGAGGGTATATATACTTTCCGCCCTTTTATTCGTATGTATAAGTATATGGATGGTTATTATTTTTCCCTTTTTTTGTTTGAATTTTACGATTTGATTTTACTTTATTGCCGGCCATTATCAGCCATTAGGAAATGAAAACAGCATTTGAAATGAAATCAAATTATGATAATTAACTTTTGCTATACATATCTAGATAATATGGTATATAATGTATATAATCTAGTAGAATATATATTGTACATGTTAAATTTACATTTTTTATATATTTTTAGATTTATATGTATGTATATGTATTACTTTTAAATATCATAGAATATACTATATATATTTGTGTATTTTAAAAGAAATTTGTATATTGTATGTTTGTTTTAATTTGAAAGTTTTTTTTTTTTTTGAAATTTATTTGTAGATCTTTAAATGTAATATATATATATTCATCCTTGATATAAAAAATATAATAGTAACACTTTAAAAATAATTTTCAAATCAGAAAGTGTATCATAGTATCATCATCATCATCATCATCCATGTTGTATTCAAAATTAAAAAATATAAAAATTAAATATCTGAACGCAAACATTTTTTTTTGAAAATTTCAATATTCCTATGCACAAAACACAAAACAAAAAAAAAATGAGAATGAAATTAAAACAAAATTTACAAATAAAGTAAATATGTACAAGCATTTTTTTTTTCCTTTAACTTCTTTAAATTATCTTTTTCTGGGTTCTATATTCTATAAAGTAGCCCGACATTTACATAAAGAGCGGATAATCTTTCAATATTAATTTTCATTTAAATAGTTCTAAATATATATACACTTTTCATTTTCCGTTTACTCTAAAATATATATGTACGAGTATGTATACGAGTATATAACCGCACATTATAGAAACATACAATCTTATTAAACTTCTTATATACGAGTATGTACATATATGTAGTTTTATATGTTTTAGCTACTTACTTCAAAGCTTCCTTTTTCCGTTAAATAAACCTATTATGGTTAAGTAGTTGCAAATATTAATTTAAACATTAAATAATTATAAAATGTCTTTCAAAACGACCGCAATGAATATATGTAATTATCTTTTTATTTTCATCTCATTTATATGTGCACATATACCTGTGCATATGAATGTATTTGCATCTGCGGGTTTAAAGTAACGAATCAACAATGATAAAAAATAAATAAGGTAATATGCGTTTTTTTCTCTCTATTTTTTCATCTTTAATTCACTTAAGTACTACAAGAGTACTGTGTATACCTTGCGCTTGCTATATGTATATAAAATGAACAGTATGTATATATGTACTCGTTACTCGTATATTATATATTTACCATCAAGAAGTAGACCTTAAAGTATAAGAGCTATTCATAGGTGTTTTTCCTGAATCAATTATAATTTTTAATATATATTATCTGTTCACAATTTACATATTTTATAATATATATTTATGTATATGTATGTGTGTGATATGTACTTATATGCATTATATCCTCATAATATTGTGTTTTCAATGAATATGCAATATAATACCAATACCACCGTCACCGACAACGTCATCGTCATCGATCGATCTTCAGTAATTTATAAAAAAAACTATATAATTGAGTCAAAGAGGTATAAGTATATAGAAAAACCATTCTGTTGACATTCATTTTGAACAAATATAATATATGTATGTGTGTACATCGTAGGTGATAGTAGATATGAATGTGTTAAAGGTAATAATGATGATGTTAAAATAATCTTAGTTTGCCTGTTAAATGTGTACATATTAGACGTATAATATGTACATAAATGTAAGTATGTATGAATGGATATACTCTTATATGAATATGTAAATAATTGACTTTGTCATAATATATATGTATATGTATGTACTCAAATGTATGTATGAATATGTATAATATCTTCGTGTATATCAAAAACACATTTATTTATCATGCAGATACACATCCAAAACATATATATATGATGGATGTATACAATCTACTACTTTACTGTGTTTATTGTTTATTATATCCATCCTCAGCAGCCGGTATCTTTTCATTCTGATACATATCTACTGTTATATACAAATTTATCTATACATATCTATATATACATCCATAAATATATTTGTATAATGCGATTTGTTTGATTTCACTAATAGTATATACATTTATATATATATGGAATACCTATACTTATAGGTATACATAATTAAAGATTACATTCAGATTTTGTTTATTCAGGAAACGTTTATAAACAAAATCAAATTAAAAAAATATAAAAAAATTTATCGAGAAATTATACCTATACATACAGGTGCTTGTTTAAATGTTTTTTTTTTTTTTTTTTTTAATCTTAATAGTGTAATATGAGATGTAGAGAAATTTATAAAAAATTCTTTTTTTCAAAAATTAATATTTGTATACATATTTATACATAAAGTGATTAAATCACGGTATATATTTTTAATTTGTAATAAAAATTTGACTCAAATTAAATAACCATCGCCTTTAGATTTTTTTTAAATACATAATTCTATTTTATATATATAGAATATCAATTATTGACCAATTATTTTTTTAAATAGATCTGTTATATTATTTCATTAATAACACGAAGGATTTTGGTTTTATGATCATTGAGTCATATGTTTGTGATTTGTTTGAGTAAATAATTTAACATAAATCTGCAAAGAAAAAACAATCCAAAAGAGTTACATATCATATAATCTTGGTGATAATAATAATTAATAAGATGAAAGTGATCTTTCCATGAAATTCAATTTGTTATAAAACCCGCAATTAATGAAATTTCAATACGTATAATAAATTGTCATTGTCATTTGGCTATGCAGTTTCTTCGATCATAATTTTCAAAAAAAAAAAAATACTAAACAAAAATGCAAAATCTATGAAAAATCCTATTACTTTATTTGTGTTGTCTAAAATCTATAAAAAATATAAAATTATTAATTTGGTGATGGTGATCCGATTCTGATATTAACATGCCATCCATACTATTATATGGCATTTACTGCATGGGCAGTAAAAATTGTGCAATACCCATATATATACCTGAAGTTCCCAATCTAAATTCGATATTTTTCGATTATATATTTATTAAAAATAAACATTGAAATAAAAATAATTTTTTTAAAAAATTCAATTTGAAAATTATTTGGTATATAATATTGTATATTTACATGATTTATTTTTAATAATTTCCTATCCATAATCTATATTTTTACCTTTCATTCTACATATTTAATTTTTCAATTTATTATATACCTACATCTATCGTCTATATCGTATAGCAAATGTAATTGTCATTTAATTATTGATATAATCGCATAGGAAGTTGACTATATAAATGTACATATAATATAATATGTATACGATAAAAAATTCTTTTAGTAAATAAATATAATTTATTTCAATTAGTATTTGTAATGTCAATAAACATAAAATTTATATGTTTGATAAAATTTTCTATATATTTATTTATTTATATATACATTAAACGTACGTAGATACTACATACTACATATTATGTGCAATATGTGCGATATTATACTTTGAAATATACTTATTAATATTTATATACAGATATAAATTGTAATTTACGTGTATATGAGTATTGGGTATATATAAATACTTAACTATATAGTAATAGTTGTATATTTATTTTATATAAAATTGAATAAAATTTATATGCATTATACATTATACCATGTATATAACATATTTTTGTATTTTTACATAAAGATACATACATACATAACATTCACATATAGACATCAAACATATTTTATTTAGATAAAATTCAATAATATTGAAAAAAAAGTTAAAAAAAAGAACACAAAAATTAAAAATAAATATGAGTATAGTATACTCTATACGTATTGTAAATCGACTCTTGTGTATGAGTATTTGACTACAATTTCATTAAAAAATAAAAAATAAAGTAAAATATTGTTATATTTTTATATTCATTCGTATATAATATACACATATGTAATGTACATAGTATACGTACAATGTTTTACGGTTTTACACAAAAAATAATTAGGAATTATTATTTGATTTTGATAAGTGGCTATAATGACATTTTTATGATTTCTATATAATCGCATGAACAACATTATTCATATGCATGCACATACATACATATAATTACCTGTAAAGTATAAGTTTTGTTTTTTTAGCATAAATTTATTTGTAGTATATGTAGTAGATACACATATATGGCACATGGGTATCCTATATCGTATCGTATATTTACATTGTATGCGATAATTGGTAATTATAAATGTTTTATTGATAAAATATATAACTATACATCTACATTACAAACATATATATACATATTACAAAACGTATATGTAAATATATATGTATACATATAAATAAATATACATTATTAATTACATATATGTACCTACATATATATATGTAATATGTATGCACTTGTATACATAGTCAAATTTCGAGTATGTTCTCTTCAATTTTATTATAAAAATTATGAATGAGAATGAGAGTATATATACGAGTATATGTACGTGTACAACTAGAAAAAATGTTGTTTTTTTTTTTTAATTGTTTATTTAATTCTTATTTTAAATTTTTACTGCATGTATATGATATGCAATGTAATGTAGGTACAATATAATCACGTCCGCCACTTATATACATCTTTTCAAAATTTACTTCAGTAGCAACAACTGTATCCACTTGATTTTTTAAATTATTGTAATAAAATATAATTAGTCTATAATTATAAAAAAGTTATTACATAAAATGTATAATAATTTTTAAGTATATACCTATATATACATATATACAAATTTTGTATCATAAATAATTGTTTAATGAATAACTTAATATCTAAAATTAAAATCTATTGGTCATATATACTTAGGTATTATAGTACATTATGAGACCTTATTATTGTTAACATATTTTTTTAAGCGATAAAAAATGTTAGAAATTATAAAAATGTTGATAATTTTTTAATAAATAAATTTATTATGCAATAATTTGAAGATGAGATAAGAAAAAATTAAAAAAAAAGCGGAATGCATACATTTATATACATATGTACTTAATTGTGTTCTGTTAAGTCATTCATTTAGAGGTATACCTTTTTTTAGAAAATTCAATTCAAATTCGGTCATCATTATATTTATTTTCATATTTACTTTTTTAATTGTATATTGTTCAATACTGCAATATTTCTTTCTCTTTCACCATACGATTTATAAATTATTTTCAATCTAATTCAAAAACTGTTATAACAAAACAAAACCTAAATGTTAAAAAATGTTGATTTCCGTGTCTTGTCATGCACAATATTAATATGTATTCAGTATTCGTATTCTATACTGAAAGAGAAAATCTATACTTCTTAATAAAAATACGAGCACACATGATGTGTGAAATATTCAAATATTACTCATGCTATAGCATAGCGTAACAGCATATGCACGCATATATGCTGCATACTGCTTGAAAAAAAATCTACTTTAAAGGATAACAATCATAATGCACTTCCTCTTAGTTTCTCATATTCTTATATTATTTTTTATACGTCTTTGGCATATCTTAACATACGTTATTCATTGCGTATATATACGCATATACGTATACGTATATATAAAAATATTTATTTATGTACAAGATATGGGCAAATGCATATACACACATCACATCAATAAAAATGTACAAACAATTTATTTATTCATTCATTGATATTGATGATTTACCGAATGATATAGTCTATATTGCCTATATAGTCTATACTATAAATATATTTATAGTATAATTATATATGCATGTTTATATAATATAATGCATTTTGTGTTTTATTTATATTTTTATTCTTTATCGTTCATCATATTTTCTTTTCAATTTAAATTAAAAACTGATTTCAAAATATGAAATGGAAAATAAAAACAAAAAAATATTTATGCTGCGATATACTGATAACAAAATATCCTTCACAAAATCATCAACAATTTCAATAATTATTGTTTTAAAAAAAATTTCCCTCCGTGTATATATGTATAAGTAATGCGAAATATATTGTTCTATATGAATGAAGTGGTAGAATCCATAGGTACATTTGTATGTGCTTTTAAAACAAATATAAAAACAAATCAAGAAAAAAAAAATGAAATTTTTGATTTTTTATTTATTTATTTCATTTTTTTTTCAGTTGTCTTGATTCCCAATTTTCGCCTGAATTGATAGTCGAATCACATATATTTTTATTAAAAACCATCAGATGAGGGAATCAAAAGTATTTGTGTATATGTATATATGTATGTATGTATATCGTAAATACCATCCTCATCATCATCATCATCCTGTATATAGATATATATATAGATATAGTATTATTATATGCAGATAATAGATAAAATTCATATCTATATATATACAATATATATGCTCTATAGTCTATACGTACATCCTTATATATATGCATATATATAAATACCTATATATATACATCTTGTGGATATTCGAATAAAAAAAACAAAATCGAAAAACTGAAAAATATGATAAAATTCAATTTGTTTAATGAAAATTTGAATATTTATAAATGTATCATTGACGACAATGATATACAAATTTTCTTACTATAGTCTCTTATAGCAAAATAACAATAATGAAAAATATATGTACTTATATTTGTATAGGTATCCGTATATAGGGCGTAGATTTTTATACATATATTATAGTATATGGGATAATATTTTTGCAAAAGCAATTTTTTGCCAATATTCATTGCTCATACAATATTGGGTATTGTAAATATTTATTGAAGTAAATTTAATTGAAAATAATAATCATATTGATTTCATATAATATTTACATTTTTATATGTACATAAAGAAGGCCCTATATAGGATTTTAAATGGATAAATTTATTTAAAAATCATTCTTATTTATTTATTTTTATCAGAAATTATGTATGGATTTTAAGAAATAAAATTTGTCTTATCTTAATTTAGAAATATTTTAGGTATATATACACAATGTATAATACAATATACAGACGTTC
Source organism: Villa cingulata (assembly GCA_951394055.1). Taxonomy (NCBI): domain Eukaryota; kingdom Metazoa; phylum Arthropoda; class Insecta; order Diptera; family Bombyliidae; genus Villa; species Villa cingulata. The sequence goes on along the minus strand of OX596021.1, from coordinate 27,736,477 downwards.
TCTTTTTCGTATAAATACCTACTAGATACTACTATTATATTTATAAATTAATGCTCTCGAAAATAATTAACATCTATCTATAGACTGTATAAGTATAGGTATCCAAATGTTAATAATAAATAAATTATTAATAAATGTATAATTAACGATATAGACGCGATAACTTTTCATTATTTACTCTGATTAGATTTTATATTTGTGAACGCATAGACCTCCTATACACATAATAATGTTTATCTAAAATTTGTATGTACATTACATATACATATAAATATATATACGAGTATTTTTCGAAATTTCTCAAGTGAAATTAATTGAAATATTAATGTTAAAAGGATGAGATGTTATGATGATAATAATGCGATGATTATATTTTGTACATAAAATGTATTATAAAATTTGAATATTTTGTTGGGATTTATTTTTTTAATTTCAAATTTAACATTATGTTTATTTTGTGGATTATCTATATATTTATAAATATATATATATATATATTCAACAATATAATAAAGAGAAAAGTATATGAAAATTAAACAAAGCCATTTATATGTACATAAATAGGTACGAATATATATAAAAATAATGTGTAAGGTTTTGTAAATTTTCTAAATATTATACATTCATATTTTATAAATATTTTATATTACATGTATATATCTATGACTCTGTGCCCTGTGCGTAAACGTAGTTCAAAATACATATGTATACCTATATATATTATATTTATGTATATCTGTATATAGAGCTATATAAATAAAAAATACATTTTCATATACGAGTATATCGAGTATTCATATACATATATACATATAGTGCAGAGTGTTAGATAAACGATAGAATATGTTGTATATTCATATATAATAATGTTTAAATTTGACTAATATATTCAAATTTAACAGCAGAAATTTTGTATATTGTGTGATGCCGCGAAATTTTAATTAAATCTATAATTAGGATTCTTACAATCAGGCAGGTAAAATACATATATAGAGGATTTTATATGTTTTTTGATTTATAAATTATAAAATTATGTACACATACCTCTATACTCTAATCTATATATATCTATAATATTATATGTGTATTAGTCATACATATATGTGTATACATATACATATATACAAAAATTATATAAATACATATACTTTAATGCGCGTATAGCATCGTATGTATATATACAAAAATATGTATATTATAATTTGTGATTTTGATTCATTCGGATTTACACACATTATAATAAGGACACAAAAATGTTATAGGAATAATCATAGAATATATACCCCAGACCATCAGGAGCTAAATCTAATGTAATTTCTTTTTTGAAATTTGCATATTTTATGAATGGACAAAATGATGATGAGTTGCGTATACGAAACGGATATTCAAATTTAATTGTTAATTATAGGTATATATATAGTATACAATACAAAAAAGAATTATATATATTACATATATATACGATGTGTACATATATGTATACGAATTTAATTTAATTATTGTGTGAATTTCTAATGCTTACGGGTTCAATGTTTTGAATATATAATTTTGTTGTGTAATAATAAAATATAAATATATATACATCGAAACATATATGTATACACGAGTATATATATTTTGAAATTTTTAGATTACCGTCGGTCGTCAGATTTATTTAGTATTTAATTATTAATTTTCTGATTTAATTTAACACCTAATACACAAATTAAAAGAAAAAATAATTTCTGAATTAATGAAAATTTATATCACATTTATGTGTATAGGTACTTCTGAATACTATATCTACAACATATAAATATGTACGTTTCTATATTTACAACTTGTAAAGGACCTCATATATTTATCTTCTATATATATATAATGACATTTACTAAAATAATTTTGCACTTGAATTTACAACATTTTTATTGTACATTTATGGATCATAATGTGATGGGTACTATATACTATATATACTATACACAAATTAAAATGAATACAGAAATTTTTATTATTGCGCTATAACTATATAAAATATCAAATGTTTGTAATATTATATGTGCGGTATCACAAAATTAACCATAAAACTGGCCTTTAATATATACGAATACGAAATTATATTAAAAATGTATTTGATTCTTAAATCAATAAAAAAATATATGTATGTACATAATGTATCTTTCGTTTATTATCTTTTCAATAATGTATAGATCCATACTATATCATATATGATATTATGTACAATTATAATGCACAACCAACATATGTATAGAATATAGGTATTTATGAAAGATAAAAGATAAGTAATAGCATCATATGTCACTCAGAGAGCCATTAACCTTATTCTATAACGAGAAATATATATACGTATATGTATACATCGGTATACATGTATTCCTATACTATTTTCATATCCTTTTTACTTTAGTCCTTTTTTTTGCAATTTTGGCTGTATGTAATTTTTTGTTTGTTCTTTTTATATTACCTATATATAGCTTTATTTTAGATCCGACAAATCGATATCCATTACTCGTTCTCATCTATGTAATGGATTTACAAAAATTATTTCACCATAATATATATATATATATACAGTAGTTAAAAAGAGAGAAAAATCTGTTGATTATTATTATTATTATTTTTATTATACTATTTTTACGAGTCATTTTTTTTATATACTTTATCCAACAAAATGAACAAATGAATATAGAAATACACAAACATACCTATGCAATATGTATACCTATGTAGTTCACATAGTTATGTTTTAGTAGCAGTTAAACATATAGATATAGGTATACTAACAACAAAATCATATAAGATATAATATACAAATTGATTATCCAAAAAGAGCCACTTACTGACAATATATTAAAAAGATAGACGAAAATATGCTAACAATTTACATCTGGCAATTCAAATGATATTAAATAAAAATAAAACTTTTTTTGAAATTGTTAAAAATATACTAAAAATGGTGGATTAACAAAAGAAACACGTCTTTTTGAATCTTCTATTCTATATTCTGTATAGTTAAACTTGCAAATTTTAGAATAATATTTAAAAGAATATATTTTCGGTTCATGTTTTATGCGTCCATAATGACCGATTATCCCTTCCATAATGAAAATGATTTTTATAGTTACGCCCAAACATTATTTTCACTCATACCATAACCATATTTACCTACTGTATGCTATAGCCATATATGTAATATCGTAATATTCAATTCAAATTGAATATTTCCTAAGCTCCTCCTTATAATATGTTCAAGCTATACCGCAGGGTGATTCTATTGCATACTGTACTAATATACGAATATAATGGGTCGTTAAGAATGTTGTTATGTGTTCCACATTTAATATTATTTTGGATTACTTTCAAAATCAGAATTTATATTCAATTGAAAATACATAGGCGGCAATATCATCATCCTGATAATATGTCCTTGTTACGATATTATACATACATTTATATATATTAGAGAGTAAAAAGAAGTAAGTGCTTACGCTTAGTGGTCGGGTTTCGGGTAGATTCGATAGTCGATTTTATGATTGAGAATTTATTTTGTCGTGTATTTATAAGTATAAGGTGCGAATGATTTAATTTTTGTTTGTGATTGTGATAGCCTCTCATATCATATATAATACGGTTATGATGGTATATATATAATGTTTGTATATTTAAGTGGCGCTCTAATAGTTGGCTCGTAATCGTTTATCGTCATAGTTGAAATTATACTTTCGCTAGATACAGACGTGTTTTTGTGTGATACTGATGTGTAATCGTTTTGTGAAGCAAATAATTGATTGTGATTGTGACTAAATACACCTATGTACTTATATACAAATACATATGTTTACAAACATTGGATAATTATGTTGCATATATACTATAATTAAAATATTATTTTATGATTAAGAATAATTAAAATTGAAATTAAAATTTTCTATTTGAAAATTAAATTGTGAAAAAGTGGTTTAATGAAAATTTTATAAGATAATTTAATTTTGAATTTGATATTATACATATACATATAGAAATATTATATAGTGAAAAAAATGACTAGTGCACAAGTGCCACATATATCGCGTTTTGTTAATCATTCCAGTCCATTAACACAGGAATATCAAAGTGATAATAATACATCATCATCATTATCACCGAATCCTATGAATAATAATAATAATAACAATAATTCTCCAGTTAATTCACCTCAAAGTATTAATTTTTCACTTAATTCATTAAATGAGAATCATCATAATCATCATCATCATCATCAAAATGTTTCAATTATATCGTCGGCCGTAGCTAGAGATCAAAGGATATTATCAAATGGATACGATAATTATCATTCAATGTATGTGAGCAGATTACCAACAACAACTTTTACACAAAATTCACCGCCACCACCCAAAAAATCATTTTGTATTGAAGCATTATTAGCAAAAAATCATCAGGAAAATACCGAAAGAGAAGAAATTTCTTCAATTCCCTCTCATATAAATAATATTATGACAGAGGAAGATGCTATGAGAAGGATACAGGAAAATAATAGAGAATATACACCTAGTCCAGATGGAAGAATCTCAAGGTATATATTCTTGTACATACATTTATATCTAATTTAAACAAAGTTCTAATTTTGATAAAAATATAGACATAATTTAATACACAATAAATCGCAACAAAAGTTCTATAAAAATAATATAAAATCTTCTAATATTTTCTAATAATAATAACAAATATAAAACTATGTAGAAAATTATTTTGAAGTACATATTTAGATTTTGATTTTTGAATTGTCAATAATTAAACTGACTGTAATTAACAGTAATTGAATAAAATTGAAGTAAAAATTCTCGGCGAAATAGGTATAACCACTTTAATGGCTCTTTCGGTTAATTATATCTCTAGAAAATATGTACACAGTTGTATATTGCCTCTAAGTTTTTGAGAAATTAAATAAGAATTTTATTTTAAGAATTTGAAATTATGATACATTTTCAAGAAAAATTATTATCGAAATATTTTTGTAAAATTTCACAAAATTTTTTTATTAATTTCTAGAGAAATTAATTTTTAATTTTGATTCCCATATACAGCCTTTCAAAATTCTAAATGATAATTTCAAAAATAGAGTATAGAATGTTAGTATTTAGGTGCATTAATTTATTTATTGAATGTTTCAAATTAATTTAAACTTCCTCAATTTTAATTAAAATAAAAAATAAGTAAATTAAATGGCATGTTGATATAGAATTTTCCAACGGCAGTTTTAAAAAAATTAAAATTATGATAAGTTTTCTTCCGTATAAATTCTAAAAATAAAAATATTTATTAACTTTTGAATTTAAGTAATAGAAGTGAACGTTCTTTTTTAATTTTTCATCAAATTTCTATTTTTTTTTTCCAATTTTTGCGTAATCGCCTTTTAATCAATTATATATATAGTTGACTCAAATAAAAATCCATAAATCAATATATTATATAAAAATAAAATATAAATATTGTAATACGTGACAAATTAATTTACCACATTCGCATATAGATCGGAATCTCCGACATCATCCCCTTGTTCTAGTCCACCAATAAGTCCTGGTTGTGAAGATCAACAACAATTGAATAATATACAAATGGATTTTCATGATGAATTTAAGAAACCGATACCACCTCATAGTCCAATTAGACCACAAGATTTTTCATTGTATACAGGAGGACATCCTTATCATTTATTGGCACATGGTGGATCAGCTTTTCATCGTCCCTTAGATCCTACTGGCAAACCAATTCCGGTAAAATTCTATATATATTTATGTACATAAAAATTTTTTTATCAACGAAATTACCTATACATAAATTTTTATGATTGTAACACGAAAAAAAAAAAACAAAAAAAAATTTTACAGATTCCAATGGCAACTGGTTTCGTTCCATCTCATATACCATTCGAATTTTTAGCACGAGCTGGTATGTTACATCATCGAATTCCTGAATTAGCTGCATATCCACATCATGCAATACTTGGAAAAACACGAAGACCACGAACAGCCTTCACATCTCAACAATTACTTGAATTAGAAAAACAATTCAAACAGAATAAATATTTATCTAGGCCAAAACGTTTTGAAGTAGCTAGTAGCTTAATGTTATCAGAAACACAAGTTAAAATTTGGTTTCAAAATCGTCGTATGAAATGGAAACGATCTAAAAAAGCACAACAAGAAGCTAAAGAACGATCAAAAAATACATCAGTAAGTTAGTGTAATGGCAGAATTTTGAAAAAAAAAAAAATAAAAAAACAATAAATAAAGGACTTAAATGCTTTATGTAATAAGAATTAAATGTATAATTATATATATATATATATAATGATAAAATAATTAAAAAAAAGAAAAAATAATAAACATAAAATATAATGTATATAGGCTTAATATCGAAGCTAGTCAAAATATCACAGTCTCTGCGTTTGGATACGATGTAAATTATACACAAAAATATGAAATTGTGTCCTTCGAGTTGTATTGTGATTTTGTATACAAAAATGAATATATATAAACAAATAATAATAATAAAAATAATAATATAAGCATAATAAAAATAAATAAATAAATGAATGAAAAAAAAAATGAAATTTATTTGTAAATATTACTGAGAATCATGTGTGATAAAAAAAAAATATAATAAAATTCATGAAAAGATAATATAGAAACAAGAAAAAAATATTGTTTTTTTTTTATTTTTATGTTTTTATTTATCATAATTTATATATACGAATTAATGTAGTATTTCAACACGTGCTTTGATTATATATACTATAGTCTCTCTTTATACTTACATAACACTTTTCTTACATAATATGTTTACGCGCAGTATGGTATATACATACGTTATGATGTTCTATATGTTGTGTATATATCCAGTGAAAAACTTCTATTTGAAAATTTTATTGAGAAATTTGATCAAATACTTACTAACTTATTATATATTTATTAATTTCAGTATTGCATCGTATTACTGGTATTACGTTGGTACTCGTCGAAAACTCTTCAATTCGATATAGAAAAACACTCTTTAACACGTACCATAAATTATCCATTATCATCATCATCATCATCATCATCATTGTAGTATGTCTATTAAAATAAACACTTTTCAAATTTCATGCCACATTTGTAATCATGTACCATTAAAAACCTATCCAATAATAAAAATAATAGTTAAGAATTTAAAGTGAATAGTATAAGTATAGGTGATGGATGGTGTGATATTGTGAGTAAATGTAAAATGTATACATGATAATACATATACAAAAATATGATGTAAAATGTACCTTAACTATATATGCATCTAGAAATCTAGAAGAAATGTTTTGTATAAAACGCTTTGTGTGGTACTTGTTGTAATATATTTATAATTTATCTTATGCTTTTTGTATTTAAAATGCAATATTTGTTCACATATATATATAATATATATATTAAATATACGATTAATTGCATATGTAGGATAAGCACCTTCTTAAATTGTAGCATACACATGCTTCCAAAAGAAAATATTTTCATATCGAAAAAAAAATTTACTATATATATACATATCTCAGTATGTATATATGTAATAAAGGTGTTGGTGTTGTTGGTATATGTAGACAGAGTGTATAAGTAATATGTATGTGGAAAAGGTCTTTATATAAAAAGGGTGTTAATATGTCACACCATTGCATTTATAATTTGATTATTATTATATCCATATATGATCCATCCATCTGTCTAAATTAAACATATTTAACTATTAGCTACAATATATCCATATATATACACTTATACACACATTCTTATATTTGGGATTAATACGTATATACATACATACATATATGCATAAATATACCATACATTAGACTATGAAATTATTATTTTGTTAACGGATAATGAGTTTTAAAAAAGAAGGGAAAATTATTATTATTCATAATACGATGAATATTTATTTTTTTATATAATGTACATTTTTTCTATATATATAAAATGTATAATGCTCTATATATATAATATTCATATTTGTCTAAGAGTTAAATAGTACAAACAATCGAATCAAAACGATTTATGACATTTATTAGATAATGGGGTGTTAAAAATAAAAATATACATATATATATGTGTAACAATCAGTATAAATGTAGGTTAGGTTGTAGGTTGTAGGTATATTTGTCTATATGAATTATTACAGATATAAGGTAATACATTTTTTGATCAGATGCGAAAATTTATACGCAAATATAAATTGATTCTCTTGTAAATAAATATAAAAAATGTGGTTTTTATTTGTTAAAAATTTGCAATATATATAATTTTTACAGTATATTCTATACCATATCATACTAAGGATTATTTGTTAAATGGAAAATTGATACAAAATAATAAATATGGAAACATACGCACACTTTTATAGGTATATATGCAGACATAAAATATAATATATAATTCATAATGACTGTATGAATTAAAAAAAAAGCTAACATATGTTCAATTTTGTTTTTATTTTTCAAATTTTATTCAAAATTTCATTTAGATATACATATTATAGCAATTCTAGAAATTTAATCGACACGTAATTTAAATTCAATTAAAAAATATACACAAAATTTTATAAGGCCCGTACGCAGACTTATAAGAGCGCAGACTCATTATGTTACGCATACAACAAGCGTAGCGTATAGTTTGAACCATACGCTATGTTTGAATTTATATACGCGCGTAACGCTCAGCTATGCTCAGCTACGCTCAGTTACGCTACGCTTTTAGTCTGCGTGAGGCCTAAGTACTTTTTCCACAAAATTTTTAGAGTACGTATATGCAATCACAGACAATATATTAATTGTATACGGTCAATGCGGTGTATTAATTAAATTGTAAAAAGTAATCAAACCTCAAGAAAGATTATGTATACGAATATGTATATAGTAAATTATCTAATTTTATAATTTAAAATGAATTTTGTTATTTTTTAAAAATTGATTATACGTGCGCATACCTATATACCTATACAAAAAAAAACCAAATTATATTATAGTACAGTCATATGCGTTGATAAGGTAAATTATTTTTTGAATCTAGAAATTTTTCGTTTTATCCGAAACATAAAAAATAAAGAATTTATATTGATAAAAATATATTTTTTGATTATCTGTATCTGTATATATTATAAATGCATATATGAGTATAAAATATAAAATTTTGATATTTTATTATCATTATGAAAGCAATTAATAAAAAATTATCAATGTATGTATATAAGATCTATATATCTATATAATATCTACTATAGGTATTTATATTACTTTGGCTATATAAAAATTTTTTTGAATTTGAAATCAACATATTACTGATATTACGGTATTACGTGTTATGAGTATAAATATAGAAATTTGTGAAATTTTTTTTTCTGGTATCTATTCCTTCGAATTTAAAATTAATCATTTATTAGGTATAGGTATATATATTTCAAATATGTTGTATACATATATACTCATGTGTTAATGTGTAATTCAATTAAAATATTCGATTTCGTAAAAATATTTATATATCATTCATCCGTTGATATATAGTTTATTATTGTAATAATGCGATAATAAATTATCCGCATATTATATTCGTATTGATGTATTATAGATATATGTATGTATTTATAGAGGTAAGTATATATACAAATATTTATTACACTAATATATCGTATAAATATTGATCATCATGGGTATTTTTCGATGATTGAATTTTAAACCAAAACAAAAAAGCAAAAAAAAAAAAAGAAAATCAAGTTAAAAATTTACATGTAATATACATTATATCTCTATAATATATACTCGTATTACTGTAAATATAACTCCATCCATACTCATATACATAAATCATTAATCATTTTGAAGAAGCGAGGGTTCATTTCATGTTGAATCGCAGCATTTTTACACTAATATGAAAATTTTATTCATATGCCATCACAGAGATTATATGCGAAATTACTCGAATTCCTAAATATTATGTATATATAATAAATACATATGTATCAGATTTGAAATATCATTTGTAAAACCTTTAAGAAAGTATATATTTACTGGTATTTTCTGAAATATTATATATACATGTCAGTGTATTCATCCTATACCACATATATTGTATGAATTATATATATACATATGTATATATATGTATTTAATGCCTAATGTGAATGTATATTATATCCCGTCATGAATTCATGAATCTTATCTATATATACTTGTATATTCAAATAAGATATACATACATATATGTAAGTATACATGCTGTGCAAAATTTATAAGAATTACATACATTATTCTTATGTAATGAACATTGAAGAAAAGTACCTAAAAATACATATATATCCTTACAATCTAAATATAGATACATATATACTTTCTATCTAGTATGGTAGTATGTACATATGAAATGTGTGTATGTGTGTAGTGTATAGATATCTTTTGATATATACATATATATATTATATACAAACATTAAATTTAAGGGTAAAAATACTATATGATTACCATATTTCTACCATAAAAAGTGAAATCTTCCCACAATTCAACCACCCAAATGATGATCATTTTACTTCCATTTCTTTCTTTTTTTTTTTTTTTTTTGTATATAAGTACGTATAATTCAAGCATTTACATCTATAACAATTTGATAAATTTTTTGTATATACATACCTACATTTATATAGCATATATTAGTATATATAATGAACAAGTATCTATATATACCTATATGCAATAATATTATGGTGGGTACCGCCTGCTCATTCAGTCAATTCAAATCCATACCGTTCTCATTTTATACACTATTATCATCGTTACAGAGATTACATTTACAAGAAGATACACATAACATCAACATCAGAAAGATACATTATATTTTATCTATACATATATATATATATATATTTATACATAAGCTACATATAGTATCTATCCTACATTTACATTACATTCTTATACAGATATTGAGATATATATAATATTTTAAAAGTTAATATGTACATATATACTTAAGTATATTACCAATATTACACACACATATTTATATGTATATACAAAAGTTTATAACTTTTTGAAGGGTAGAAAAAACAACCTTTCAAGTAATCTGTAATGGAGGTAATTTGTAAGCATTTGCTAAGCCATTTTTTGTCATATATCACTCGTTGAAGAGCGTTTATAGTAACATTTAATATTGACTGTTGATTTTTCTTATGTTTTTATATACATATGTATGTATATTATGTAATGTAGATAATGTTGCTATATTTATTCTTTCATGTTTTTCTTTATTTTTTATTTTATTTTGTTTTTTACTTTTTTTTTTCTTTTTTCTTTTAGAAAATTGAAGAGAAAATATATAGATTATAATCGTATTTCGTATACATATTATATCAATACATACTCGTATATAAAAGAAAATATGATATTATCATGTAAGTGATCTCATTTTATTTAATTAAAATTTGATTTTATTTTAAGTTAAAGAAAATTATTCAATGAATACTTTTAGATATATATAGAAGATTATATTATATTTTGTATATTGTATACATAAACTTTATGTGTATATATATGCATTGTTTTAGAAAGAAAGTTTTTTTTTTTTTTTTTTTTTGGAATTTCAGAAGAAAATATTTTTTTGAAAATTTATGTTTGTTGTTATATAACCTAAATATTTTTCAAGTATGTATATATGACATAAAAAAATTTTGATTTTGTATGTATGGCTTTTATGAAATTACATATAATGATTCAATTAAAATTATAATGTTTAATATATAAAGTAATTTTTGTACTAAAAAACAAATGATAATGATGATTACGATAATAATTTATGTATGTATTTTTTTCGAACTGATATACCATATAGACTATTATAACACCTGACACTATGTGTACATATATACGATGTCTTTTGTACCCGATCCGATCACACCATGTTTCTAAATAATTATTGGGTATATATTTACTGATTTAAAATGATGATATTAAATTTAATCAACCTATAATTATTATCAATTATATAAAATGAAATTTTTCCAAAGTGGATTCAAATTATAATCGTAATGTGATTGATCCGTATTTTCAAAAAAAAAAAAAAAAAAAAACAACAATTATATTAATAAAATGTATTTCCCCAAAAAAATTTTATTATTCATATGATTAAAAAATAATTAAAATCATTTAATCATATATACATCATATAATGTTGTTGAAATTTTTTTGTATTATTATATACTACATTAATATGAAGAAAAATAAATAAAATAATAAATAAATCAATTGGTATAGTACTTATTGGTTTTTAATTAGCGTTTTGATTTATATGTTTATATACACTGATAAATATATAATTAATATAATATGCTTATATATGATATGTAGATATATATATATATATATATATATATATATATATATATATATATATATATATATATATATACACTTATATATATGTAAATAATGATGTATTATATGATAAAATATGATACATTTGCTTAAATATAATAATAATTATATGTATACATACTTACTTATATGTATGTACATATATATACCTAGTTTTTTTTTTATAAAATATCTAATCTATATGCAATATACTAATATTATTGTCTTTCAAATCAAATATATACAAGAAATTAATTTTATTATCTTGCACATAATGTATATATGTATGTACTTTTAAATCGGCCAATCTCTATATTATATACAAAAAACAAAAAAATATAATAAATTATCAATAAAATATAATTATTATTATGTGTACTTATACATATGTGTATTTATACAACATTAATTAATTTCTCAATTATATGGTATATTATATACTAAATAAATTCCTTTAATTAACTTATTTGTTATAATATATGTATAATATAATGTATTATATTTTCAATTTCTAATTAGCTATGTACAAATATATTATGGATAAGATAAGATTTAACATAAAATAAATGAAAAATATTTAATAATTGATATGAAATTAATATCAAATATTATTAATATATGTATATATATACATACATACTCGTTAAAATAAAATTATATGATATTTATATTGTAATATATAGCTAGTATACTATATGTATATACATTTAAAAAATAATATTAACAAGAGAAATAAAATAAAAAGATTTTTATTTACGAAATTTTATAAACATATACAAATTATTGTTTGTACAATCAAATTAATGTAATTGACAAAATTATCAAAAATGTATATAATAAAAATTTTTCATTTGTTAAATAAATTTAATTATTTTATATAGGTATGTATATTATACATAGTTGAAGAATATAGAGGATCTTCAATTTCAATATTTTATTATAATGATAATGATGATGATCTAAAAATGTCTAGTTTTAATAATTTTTTTAAAAATGATATTTAATCAATCAATATATCAATCAAAAAATCAATAAAAAATATAATTTATAAATTTACGTATGTTGTAGTATATGTACATATTATGTATATTCGTATACATAAATGCGATAAAAATTAAATTTATAAAATTAATTGAAAGTATATGATTGTATATAGATAGGTCGTGGTAAAAAATGAGCATTAGTGCAGTAGCATGAGCAGTAGCAGCATACAAAAACAGAACAAAAATAATTGTTTTTGAACCAGCATGCTTCTGCAAAGCATGAAATTTGACGTTTTTGACCACGGCCATATACTTACATATTTCATGCTGAACTAAACCAATGATAATGTGTATTTTTTTTTTTTTTTTTTAAATATACATATATACATAAATGTATATAGTATATATTAAGTGCACGCGGATACTCAGTCCATGGCACCGCCGATCAGTAATTTTTTATGTCAGATATACATATTATCCAGTTTATCATCAGTAATCAGTTACTGGTGTATATTGCTGATGGGAAAAATTTTTGATCGACTTGGGCAAGAGTAGTGCGCTGGCTGGGGTTCGAACCGTGATCTCAAAGATCGCAAGACCGACACACAACCATCGAGCTATTCAAGCCCCTGATAATGTGTATTGCTATAAGTACAGTCACAGGTATACAGTTCTTTATATTTAATCGCTTACAAACGATAATCATGAGATGCTTTCGATTTGGCAATTTCAAGTATGTACTTGCGAAGTTACGAGTACTAAAATATGTCTAGGATAAATTGTTAAAACGAACGACACAAAAATTATTCGTAACTACTTGCATCTCTACTTCCAGCTATACTTCAAAAATGTTTCATGAGTATAGCTGCGAGTATAGATGGTTTAGCACAGACATTTACCTTTTCTACTCGCAAGTACTTGAAATTGTCAAATCGAAAGAACCTATTATACCTATATTTTTAAATGCTATATATTAATGTATAAGTGACGAATATCTAATATGTCCGGTATCTATATGATGAACGTTTTATGTTTTATGTTGTAGTTCGTTATCAGATTTACGTTTTAAAATTATTTTTATTTTTTTCATATTTTTGTGCTATATTTTTCTTTTTTTATCAATCATATCTCAAATAGATAGATACTTTCTAATAATGTTGAAAAAGAAGTTTTTTCGATAAGATTATGCAATAATGCGTGTAGACAAAATATTTATACGTCTATACGTGTATATTTATACAATTTAAAGATATGCATATGGATATGAGTAAAATAACACATTAAAATATGTTTATTTTATATTCGAGTAGATATACAAGTACTAATCACTAAACACAAATAAAAATAAAAAATAAAAAATAAAATTAAAATAAATTTAATAATTATGTTACAAATTAACTATTTACTTAAAATGATATTTGAAGGTTTCAATTCATGTGTGTACGTTAGATAAATAAATTACGAATGTATGTATATATACATAAGAATTAATATGCATATAGTATATGTATGTGTTTTTATATGTACATTATGTATGATTATATGTACATTACATATGTATATGAAATAAGAAAAATAAATAAAAACCAAAAATTTTAGTCAATAATTACACACTGATTGTGTATATTTATTATTATTTTATTAGTTGATATATAGATATATAGATAGATAAAGAAAATATACAAAAAAAATTCGTTTATAATCACGTATGCATATAGAATTTGGCTGGAGTTCCGAATAGGTGTCACCTCCGATCCTCTTGAAATTTTGCCCACAGAAAAATTACAAAATTTAGCAATCATTTCTTTCTAGGATATTTGCCTTCTAGATCAGGATCAAAGTAATAAATAAAAAAGTTGCTCATGATGTCCTCTTTCATTTGCGAAAAAATTGGTCCAGATATCTTTAATCGTTTTTGAGAAAATGTCAAAAATGTAAAAATAGTCAAAAATCACAAAATGCCCTTTATTATCCTTTTACTAGGACTTTTTGCAAAATTTTAGAGAAAATTTTTTCAGATTATAGAGCATCTTGAGACGCATCTTTTGAGATATATGCCATATCTGTATCATGTACCGTTATAAAGTTATTAGCAAAAATAGAATTTTGGCAAAAAAATTAAAATGTCAATTACGGCCGACAGAGGGCGATGCGCCAAAAAAGACAAGGAACCCATGACCTTAGCTTAAAGGGCATTCTGTGGACAAAATTTCAAGAGGATCGGGGGTGACACCTATTCGGAACTCCAGCCTAGAATTTCACTATATATGCTGATAAAAATATTTACATATATATTAAACATATATACCAGATATAAATACGAGCATACATACAAAAAAATAAATATGACTGATCGATTAATAGCATAATAATTTATTTAAATAATTTTTAAATTTTTCTACCTATCTAGTATTTATGTACATATATATGTATTATGTACACCCATATATGGATATACAGTTTATATTTTTAATACTTATATTTTGTATATTTTGTGTCATTATAAAAATATTTATAAAAATTTGAAAAATGATAAAATCATGTCAAATATTTGCATTGGATGATACGGATATGTATGTGCATTGAATGTGTACATATACTTAATATTGTTGAAGAGATTTATGTTTTTTTTTTTTCGACTTTTGATTTTTGTTTATATGCAGTGATCCTTTTCGTATATTTTTAGATTTTGAATATGAATTTGAATAAATTTTCTTGACAAATTCTCACATAATATCCTTTACATGAATATAAGATAGATTCAAAGATAATGGTCATACAAAAACCAATATATGAAGTGGTTTATAGTTCAAGTTTCAAGTAGATATTCAAGGATGTGTGATGATGATAATAATTATGATGATGATAATTAAAAAAAAAATCATTATTTAGTGCAATTTGTATATTTCAAAAACTTGAAGCCTTGCAACTTATACTTCATAATGGAAAAATAATTAATTTAGTACAAATAATATAATAGTACAGATTTTAGCATTATAAACTCTACATTTGAATTTCAAGGATAAAATCAAAAAAAAAGAAAAAGATTAAGATTAACACGCACATATATGTAAATATATTTGTATGGTTATATAGAAAACTATCACAAATTTAGTATTATGTATTATGGAATTAAAATAAAAATCTCATCCTTATTTAGCCTTCATTCATATATACGGATTAGTGAATATATTGAATACAAATTGTATATCTTTGCCTATACATTATTCACCTATTGATTTTGTATATGTATAATATATTATCACTCATATTTCTACATATCTATATAATTATATTCTACATTTATGTAGATATCGATACTATGGTGTACATATAATATGCATATGCGTACACGAGTTTACAATTAAATTTGAATTGAAAATAACATTTATACATGATTATACCTATTTAATGTAGTATTTTCTTGGATATATTTTACTTTGTAATTAAATTACGTATGTCATTTTATCAAATTATAAATACAACGTCCTATTGATGATGATGGTTTGTTTTATACGTACATATATGTATATATAGTATAGATATCCCGTATCCGTATCCATATTTGTATATTTGCTTGCATCGCATATATGTTTAACAAACATAGTAGGCGTTATGTTTGTGAACATTTGATTAGTTTTCAATTAGGATAAAGTGCTGATACCGTTATCAGACATATATAGATATTTAGATATACATACCCGGTTCTTTTATAGGTTGAAATGATTCACTAAAACCGGCCACCAAATCCAACGGGCGAATATAAGGACAAAATAAAAGTCACATGTATCCATTTTTAGAAAAATAGTTTTACAAATCACAGTAAAAAAATATTTTCTGTGGAAATTTTCTCTTTAAATGCTTGTATATAGTAAATATATAAAGAAAAAAAAATGCATGATTTACAACTTGAGAAGTGAGCCTCAGTACAACATGAATAATATCGAATCATGAGCTTCTATTTGTATACTATGAGGCTATGAGGCTGATTATACGATGAATTTTTAAGCCGAATTTAAGTCGAAATTTAGCTTAAATTGGGTTTAGCGTATAAACACTAAAAATTCGAAAATGAGATAA
The DNA here is from genome assembly GCA_951394055.1 of Villa cingulata. Taxonomy (NCBI): domain Eukaryota; kingdom Metazoa; phylum Arthropoda; class Insecta; order Diptera; family Bombyliidae; genus Villa; species Villa cingulata. The sequence goes on along the minus strand of OX596021.1, from coordinate 27,718,996 downwards.
ACGCACACAGTCATAGTTTGATATCAGTTGATGATTTGAACAAAAAGTATTTCTAACCTAAAAAATTTAAAAGTTCATGAAAATTATAAGCAAGTAAACGAAAGTAGAAGAAATAAAAATTGTTCTACTATAAAACTATAATTGAAAATTTATAATTATAAAAATAAATGAAATAGAATGGAAGAAGAAGTATATTATATTTATATGTAACTTTTTACTGAATAAATTGAAATTGAACCATATGCATCTAGTCTGTATAATGTAAATCTCTTCTAGTCTGTCAGCTGTGTTCAAATGTCACATCACATCCGATTCCGATATCAAAATTTCATTTTCTGCCATCTTTAATAACACCACTAACATAAGCACAAAAATTTGGATTAAGCCCAATTTGTTTCGGCTTAGTCCAAAATTCGGATTTTAATGTTTATACGAAGATGAATTTCAGCTTAAGCTGAAATCCGAATTTAATTCGGATCTGCTATAAACTAAGCCTATGCAAGTTGCAACCATCCGAAATTCTTCTCCATACTCGCCTACTACACTGCAGTATATAATTTACACAAGAAAAGGAGAAGAGAAATTATAGATACTATTCGCTTTTCTTTACACTTTTTTTTTCTAATTCTCTCCGTATATGTAGACAAGAAAAACCGATAAATATTTTTGGCCTATATTTTTATTTGTAAACAAACATGCGTTCATTAGTATTTGACCTTCAGTAATTGAGATGTAGAAAAAGAAAGTTTAAAAGTGTACCGGAAGCCCAAGAGGCTAAAACCGGCGCTGCATGTATACATAATATTTAAATAATGTATGTTGATAGATAGCTTGACATGATGAATAAACAATAAAGATTTATGAATGATATATAAAACCATCATGTATTAGAATATTAAATTATTTAATTATTAATTAAAAATTTGTTATTATATATGTGCATATTATAATATAAATGAATGAGCGTTTTGTATGAATACAAAATACATACGTACATCCACACGTTATGTAGGTTAGCTATTGCATTTAACATATAAATAAGAGATATGAGCCATTTAAGTTATTATTTCTTGCTTGATTTTTGGTATTCGTTTTGTTCACACCATACTGATTTCAAAAGTTTTTTTATCCACATTATACTTCTAATGTTTTTTTTTTAATTTCAGGATATAAAATACATATATTTATTGAGAAAAAAATTAAAATTCAATTTTACACCATAAAATAATTGAAAACCGACAAGAAAGCTACCTACAAAATTCCCATTTAATTGTTATTCGGTTTACACAAAAGAACTCAACAAAAATATGTGATAAAACTGATCAAATCTATTTAAAAGAATACATATCATTTAAATGTGTTTAACCCTACACTTAAACCTATCACATCACCATGCAATTATGGACAATTTTCCGATTATATACGCAATTGAATCATAAATTCGAGCACATTCAAGTATGTATATATATAGGCAAGATACTATCTACTTCTATTGAAATGAAATCAGAAATTTTCGTCTAACTCTTCTGTAACTATACATTTCTAAAAATGCATTCAAGATACAAAGAATACATCAGTGATGTATGTATATAGAGCACAATTCGATTTTCCTTATTATATTATATCCTCGTATACAAGTATACTCGTATATATGAAATAAATATGTCCATGTGGATTTCGTGTCAAAATGTTGATTCCTTTGGGATCTTTTATTTAATTACATCATAACGACGATAGTGATAAAGTCGACGAAAATTGAATGTGAAGGGTAAAATAGTTTTTCTTTTTTTTTGTTTACCTTTAATCGCAAAATTTTTGTTATGGTATGTTTTCATATCAAACAATCATCAAAACTTTTGATATCTATAAGAAGCGTTTGTGTATCTGTATATGTATAGGTATAAATATATAATTCACTCTTGAATATTGTTTGACAAAAAAAAAAAATGTTTTATTATTTTCATAAAATAGGAGGAGGAGGAGAAGGTGGTGTTGATATTTTGTAAAATAATTAATAGTCGATATTTATGTTATTTTTCTTTTTTCTTTTTCATCGTATTATTTGTTATATAGGGTTGATTGCATTCAATTTTCGTATACTCCATCAACTTTGAATAAAAGAAATTTATTCTTAATGTTTTCAGAATGTTTGTAATTAAAAAAAAACAACAACAACAACAAAACAAATAAAGATTTTCAATTTTTTGTCAATTTTATATTGAAGGGTTTATTCGCAATCAATTGCTGGTTTCAAATCAAAAATTTGTAAATTTGTAGGGATGTTACTATAATACACGATCGAATATAAAAGTCTAAGCTATGGTCAATTGTTTGAATTATTTCTGGTGAATTATTGCGTGTTGACACATATGGTGTCAATTCTTTTATCCTGATACCCTTGTTTTATTTTATTTTTCTTTTAATTTCTCTTGCATATAATGATGAAAATAATAATAATCGTATAGGTGATGATGATCATATGACAATGCGATGAAATTGTGAGGGGTGAAATTGAAAAAAAAATCCGAATGGTATGTACATATGTACATATACTATATATAGAGTATATTTGATACAGTGCACCATATACATATATACATATGTACGTATACAATGTGGAATTAGAATTTTCATTGAAAATAATTTTTTATATATGTATACGTACACATTAATTGAAACCGTGACATATGGACAAGTAAACACTTTAATATACCTAACATATTAATATGTGTATACATACAGATTTAATGTTGCATTTAATTGTTAAACAAATTTGACAGGTGGTTGTTTTATTGCCAATACACAATATTTATAAATGTATATATTTTATACATATGTGTATATGTAAATTGCGCTTCTTTTTTATAAAAAAAAATATATATTAAAAATCAATTTGCACATAAACAAATTAGCGATCATTATCGTTTTAGAAAGAATTAAATTTATTAAATTTATATATCACACAGACAATAATGTCTCGTCTCGTCGCAATCTCGCTTGATCTTGCATCATTGAGCATACGGTGCAAAATTGAGAATATAAATTAAAAAAAAAATAAAATTTTCTTCTATATTTGTTATTCAATTTTTAATAATTTTCTTAATTTAAGTCATTAATTATTCAACCTGAATTCATTTTTAGGATAATTCTATTTTTTATAAATTTTCTATTTATACTATTTCGTATGTATACATATTACATATGTATAATTAATACGATATATAAAAATAAAATATAAATATTTATAGATAAATATATATCTCTTTTTAAATCCTGTCATAAAAATATATTTTCTTATACATTACAATCAATAATACTTATGAATGTATTTACTTTACATATACTGACGTAAACAAATTGTAGAATCTTATATCCCATATAATACCAAATACCTATACATACACATAGGTATATTATATTTAATACCTTTTGTTGGTCAAAGTTTATTTCTTGATAAATTATTTTTCTAAGCTATAATGCAAATAGTAAATATGTTAATATCCTACAAGAACGATATAGCATGTGTATGTATGTATATTTTATAATGTATAACTTGGAAAACAAATGACATATTTCTTCTATTTCTATACATATACACATATATATGTATATATGGAAAAATATACACACATATATCTAACGTATAATTTTATGAAAATAAAACCGCATATTACGAGTATTGTATATATATAAAATTTCTAAGAAATTTTCAAATTTTAAGAATCATAATATAATATATGTATATATAATATCGTAAGTATATACATTATAAACAAAAAGGATATTATATATGTACATACATGTATGAATACATATTATATGATATGTATTTTGAATACTTTAAAGGATATTATATGATTTAAGAAATAATATTGATAAACATATTATATAAACAAAATCCTGATAAATGTTAAAAATCCTTTACGTATGTGCATAAGATACGTGTATGTACATATATACCTATAGTCTATAATAGTATATGTTTATGTACATTCATATTAACTTGAATAATGTTTATTTTATATAAATCGTTTCATTTTGATCATAAACATAAACATTATAATATTATATAAACTGAATAAAAACAACAATAATAATAATAATAACAATAACAACAACATATATGAATAATAGATGTGTTTATTTTGGCATCTTGTGGCTTTTAAAAGAAGAAATTATTCAAGAAAATATTTCAAGAAGGATATAAAACAAATTCAAAATGATTGTTGTATATGTATAATTTTTCATTTTTTTATATTTTTTATTTTTATTTATTTATTTTTATTTTTTTGTAATTTTTTGTTTTGTTTATTTAATACATTCAAGCATCAACAAAATGTTATTTGAAGATTGATTGTTGTGAAAAAACTATTGACGAAGAAAGGACAAATTTTGGAAAAAAAAAAGGATTGACATTATATGTACACTTATATGCTCCCATATATAAGTATTTGTATATATATACCTGTATATACAGTTTTGTTTTCTTTTGAAAATATTTTGATAAATACACTTTAAATTTTGTATATGATATAATACATACATACATACTAATTTAGCTTATATAGAAGTGACTTTGGCATAAATGTTGGGGTCTAATATGATACATCCACATTATATAACTTTTATTTTATAAAAAAAAATGTTTTTACTATCAAAATATAGAGGAAAATAACAAAAAAAAAAAAATGAAATTAAATAAGTGAATAAATAAAAAAACAAGAGACTGCGAATCAAATCAAATCAAAAAGGTGGAGTTAAGATGGAATAATAAGCTTTCATTCAACTAATATAAATACGAGTAGATATAAATCCATCCGGTACCGTACATTTTTATTTGTACATTATATGATATGTACGTGTATTGTGTATATGCAATCATTTTATTTATATTTATATTTTGGTAGGTGTATGTATAGAAATGTATTCATGGACAAAATGCAAGTGAATTGAATTCAACGTTCATCTATACTGTGATCAAAAAATAAAGTACATTTTTTTTAATGAAAAAACCTTTCTTTATTCTTTCAAATTAATTCCTCGAATTCAAAATATTCTCCGTCCGTAAAAATGAAGTTTCACAATTAAAATTCAAAAATAAGACTGCACATGACATGTTAAATACTATATACTCGTACTATCGTAGCGTGTATTGTAGGTACGGTTCTGTACCAGTTAATGACTTCCGCTGATGCAGAATAAAGAATAGAGGAGAAAGTGTATTAAATGTTGTTTGTTAGTTGATTTACCGTATTTTGTCATGCAATATATTCTCATTCTAGCATTCAACCAATTCAACTGAGAGAGAAAATCAACTTTCACATGATGTATGAAATACTACTCGTATTATTATCATAGCGCGTACTATAGTTACTGTATTAAATCAATGACATCTACTGCTGCAGAGTATGTAATATGTATGTATTGAGTAGAGGAGCAAATATTAAATGTTGTTAGTTGATTTTCTGTATTTGGTATTTGTCATGCACAATATTCGAATTCTAGCATTCTACTGAGAGAAAAAATCAACTCGTATCATACTATATATGGAATATGGTACTACCATAACGTATGCTCTATATAAGTACTGTAATTTTATAGTGTCTGCTTAAAATTTAAATGGAAAAATTCACCCTGTATTCTGATCACAATATTATAAAAAACCATATAAAACTTAAGTAAAGTTATTGTTTAAAATCTTATGTGTGTATGTAATGTATTGGTGTGTTTGCAAAATGTGAAACGAACAGAAAAATTTCTAAACAAGAACTAAATGAACCGAAAAAAATATTGGTATATATACTCGTATATATTTGTATATATCTATACATGTATCTGTATTTGTATATAAAAACAATTTTTTTTTTATTTTTTAAAAGCGATAAAAAAGTATACAAACATTAGTTTTACGTTGTATATAAAGAGGACACGAAATATTTTTTCTATTTATTTTTTTATATTTTTTTTTGTGAAAAAGTGGACAAACAAGGAAACTGCTTGTTAAGGGTTATAATAAGATTTTGAATTCGTATATATATGTTTGTATTTTTATATTGGTACATACAAGTATGTATGAGTATATAGAGAGAATATTATATAAATACTCTGGTAACTTATAAACAAACAAAATTTCTATTTTTTTTGTCTTCTAATTTTTTTTTTGTTTTTATAAATTTAATGTACACACACAAAATACTATATTTTAGAGTTATTTTTGTTTATACTCTGATTGACTATATAATTGACTTTGCAAGAACAGAAACAAATATCACATATACATATATACAGGTATTTATATATATGCATACAAACAAATACAAATAACATACTATACAAACAAACACATACAATTTGTACTATTTGTATGTTAAAATAAAATTATTTTAATCACTTTAGTTTACTTTCGGAAAATTGCTGTTTTCATTTTATTTTATATCCCAATTAAATTTAATTTAAATTCTGTTTATAATGTGTATATATACATATATATAAATACATTTATCGACATACATATTATATAAATACTCGTATTTTGAGAATGTAGAAGTATATATGTATATGGTATATGCAGTTATTATTTCAACAATTGTACTGTACAGTGTACACATAAATTCATGAAGAAAATAAGTTATGTATATGTATATTTAAATAATTTGTCCATATCTACTAATACTGATTTATTGTGTATTTGTTTATTTTCTTTGACTATATATGTTATGTATATATATTTATATAATTATAAATAATAAATAACTTAGTTTTTTTTCATTATTGTTGCACAAAAAATTTATCTTAAATTCTTTGGAAAAAAAAATACAAATCAATATAGATTATATGTACTTATATTTGTATAATGATTTTTGATTAGATTCGATATAAATCTACATCCTTGAAGTAAAATATAAATTTTTGAAATTATATACATATGTACATAATAGATTTTCAATTTTTTGACTTGGCTTATCGAATTCAATATCAAGGATTTGGATAATTATAAAAAAATATATACATATATGATATATCTATAAACAATGGAATGAATAATGAAAATATAATGTATTTAAAGTAAGTCGTATATATATTTGTAAAGAGAATTCGCATTTATGTAATGTACTTATTTATTTGATAAAATCTATTATGATTTACTTGAACTTATATGTGAACATTTTTTAACCAATGTAATCACTTTATCTCTATATATGTATATGGGAAGGTGAACCATTTTCTTTGAAAGTGATGTAAATCCTTTTTTAAATTAATTAGGTACATACCTATATTAGAAATTATATTGTTGTTGTTGTTTGTTAGGGGGGAGGTATGAAACCAGAGCCCTCAGACATAACGCTGTCCATTGTACTCGAAGCCCCCGTCTAGTCAAACTTCTTCATTGCTCTCAGATAACGAAGCAGTTCCACTCGACTTTCAGGCCCAATTCGAAATTATATTACATATAATAATTGAGGAAATATTTAAGGATTGTTAGTTGAATGGTAATGTAATTTCATTAACATACATATCATATGTATATGTATCAAAATTTATATTTTGCTAAAATGATGAAAATTTAAAAATCATGATTTTGAAAACTGATATCTATCCTATCGATAAATAGTTAAATTTTTGTAACAAATGGACTTACACCATATATGTACTCGTATTCTCAAAGAAAACAGTTCACATATTATATACTTGTAAGAATTCATCTATATATTTTTATTAACTTTAAATCATATAATAAAAATCAATTTGTGTAAAATTCTTTATACTATAAGAGTATACCTACTCATATATACATTCTTCCTTAATTGAAATTAAACTGTTCAATGATTTTAATCAAAAATTTCAAATAACTGGTGTTGTAATAAAGCAAATCAGAACAGATATCCTTTTGATACAGATAATGTACATATATACAAAATATTTTATTCTAGCTTATATTTATGTATACATATGTATGAGGTATGACTGTATATGTATATAACTATATATAATATATAAATAGAGTATTATGATAATTTGATAAAATTATTTATGTATATAGAAATACTAAATACTCGTTTATAACATAAATTTTATGATGTGTATTATACAATGAAATTGAATAAAATTTAATAATATTATTGTCATCGTTCAATTTTATTACATATATTTATATCCCTAATGTATTCGATATTATATTCAATTTTATTGTGTATACATAAATATTTAAAATTTATAAAAATACACACGCACGCACAAATATATATACTTTATATTACAGAATATACATATAGTATATAAGTATGTATTTATAATACACACATCTAATGTACATAATATTGTATGCAGGCCCGGACCTACCATAGGAGCAAGTGGAGCACTTGCTCCGGGCGCTGCAATCTTGGGGCGCCAAAAATAATCTACATTTTTTTATAGAACTTTTTATATATAAATATTCAAAAAAAAAATATTTGACTTATGCAAATAATACAAAAATACATTTCTTATATCTATATGTCACTATCTATGTGCTCTAGACCATTAATGATATATGAATTTATATCAAATTTAGAAAAAAATTCAAAATTTTTTTTTATATGTAATTTTTATGTGTATGTACAATATGGGAATGGAGAGCCAAATCCAAAATGATATTAAAAAAAATTAAAAGTAAAATATAAAATCATTCTTATATAAGTATGATATAACGTACATATTAAAAATATATGTACTACTGAATATACGTATACTGTCTACATAATATCACAACAAAGACAATATATTGTCTGTGATAATATGTAGATATAATTTCTTATATTCCTTCCTATATCCCATGATCCCATCCCCATGTATTCGTATATCTATATATAAATATTCAAACATCTATTATAATTTATGTATATTGTCTGTCTTGTCTATCCATATTCAAAAGCAACATAATTCGATTGATTATTATTCCTATTTATTAGACTGCAAAGCAAACAGTCTAAATCTAAATTCATAAATACATTGTAATGGAGCACTAAAATTATCTGCTCCAACGCATGAAAAAATTTTAATATCTACATATTAAAACAGAAAGCATCGCATACAAATATTATTTAGTTTTTTCTATGAGGTATGCGTTAGAATGGAGCACTTAGAAAATTTGCTCCAACGCATGAAAAAATTTTAATATTTACATATTAAAACAGAAAGTATCGCATACAAATATTATTTAGTTTTTTCTATGAGTTATGCGTTACATTGGTATCATGCTGTACACGTACATACTTCACTATAATTGTTATTTCTTTCATTCTCTTTCTTTTCTTTTTTCTATGTGCATTGATATTGAGAAGTATATATATATTGTTTTGCTCAAAATATTTTGTTGTTGCAATTTATTATAATTATTATTTCTTCCATTCTCTTTCTTTTCTTTTTTCTATGTGAATACTATGAGTACCATATACTATGTACTTTATCAAAAAATACATCGTAATGTTGTTACTTTAATGTTATATATACAATTGCACAGTACCCGACGTTAAATAAGACTAACTGATATGATATTTGATAATAATTTTTGTGTGAGAAATTTTACAGCATTTTAGTCGTTTGCTTCTATATAATCTAGATGATATTTGATATACTACTCAAGAGAATTTGTTTGAAAAAAAAAATAGATATTTTAAAACATTTTTAGTAATTAATATTATTTTCAACCCAATGTATAAATTATATTCTACATCTTTTTCTATAAATTACATTCTTTCAACGAAATAAGATGTAGAATATAATTTTGTGACGCCGACTATAACTTATATTTCGTATTATTTATACTATTTTGTACACTAAGTATGATATTCAAAATTTTAATGATATTAAAAACTTTTTAAAAATTTAAATTTTGAATTTTTTTAGGTAGGAGGGTAATTTATGATCTTAAATTTTAGCCATTAAACGTTGTGAAATTTTCTAAATTTTTTTTTTTTTATTGTTTTACGTTTTTAACCGTTCAACGTTCAAGTAATATTTAAAATTCTTTAAAAACCAGATGAAATACCCTATTACATATTTGCATTTTTATTTTGCATGTTTGAATAATTTTTTTTATACATCGTAGAGGGTTTATCAGTAAATATTCGCATGCAAGTTCAAAAAATTATATATAATATAAAATTATTTTAAATTAAGTTATTGTTTTTCAAAAATTATATTTGGTTTTTTTACGCGTATTTTTATTGCATAACAAAAATTAATAAGATTTTTCTTTTTGAATATTTGAAATAAGTGCAATATTGAAAAAAAAAAATTATCCCCTACGGGGAACCCTCATTAAAAAGAAACGCGTCTATCAAGTTTTACCTCTTGGGTGGCGTTGAAAAGAACATACAGGGTGTCCTGAGTTCGGGTGCAGGCATTTTGCCAGCATATATTATATTCAATTATAAAATATATTATATATATTATATATTAAATTGATAGAACCCACAGTGACATATTTTTCCATAACTCGAAATCCACGACAGATAATTGAATAAAATAAAATACTAATGAAAGGCAATTCATTGGGCAATATTTTAAATAAAGAAAATTTAAAAAAAATAGGGTAAAGTTTTGAGATATTTAACCTTGAACTCAAAATTTTGCTTTTTTTTCCATGAAAATTTGAATTTGATGTACCATATCTTTGGCATCACTGGACCGATCTGTACAATTTAAGTATCAAAGTAAAGAATGATTGATTATCTTTCCAATGAATGCAAAATAATTCGAAACGACCAATTTCGTGAATTATGACCACAAATAGGAAACAAGTCACTTGACCTCAAAAAAAACTTCTGAGCCCTCTTTCTACTCACTCGTTGTTATTAGAATCAAAATTCCCGCCCCGCGCCTTACGATTTTTTTCGTTTCTCAGCAAGACCTATCGACTGAAAAAATGCCTGCATCCGAACTTAGGACACCCTGTATACATAAACAAGAAGGGCGCAAAATTTCAAAAGTGCGCCGGGCGCAAAAATTGCTAGGACCGTCCCTGATTGTATGTATATACAAATATAATATTTTGTACGTATGTATAAATTTGTATATTTATCCATTTAAATTTGATTATTCTACAGAATAATTTTGGCAGTTTTAAACAATCAATGATTCAATTTTGTGGTATCAGAACGAGATCAAAAAATTATTTGCCTGGAAAAAAAATTTTTTTTATTTGTTTTTTTGACAAGAAAAATAAAACTTATAAACAACATATAAAAAGTAAACAAATCGTATATCAGCCCTCCCAGTTTTTGTTGCAAACACACATATCCATTCTACTTTCTAATAATATATGTATTAACGAACAAGTGTAAATAATATATAATATATATATAAACTTATAAATAATATGGAGTAATACAGATAGAATCGAAATATGAAGAAAAAAACATTTTATAATAAAAATAAAGTTCAAATACAGATTGCTTAGGGCGCCTTAGGGTAAAAATTCATATTGAGGTACGAAATTATGATTATGACTACACGAGATATATATTATATGTACATATACGTATGTATGTGTAGATATAGTATATAATATATATATGTACTAATATAGAGTAAACATTTATAAGCAGAAAATATGCATATACATTCACGTGTACATGAGTATAATGTATAATATATATGTATGAATTGTGTACATTTTTTATAAAATACATATACATTATATGTACATGTATGTATTGTACATAATGTATAAGAAGAGTGTAGACACGTGCTTCTGCTTCAATAGAAGTGTAAAATTGTAAATTAACAAATGTAATTCTTTTGGGATTAGCGACTTTTTAATGTAACAAAATAATAATGCAGTCATTTTTTTAATCGGATTAAAAAAAATTAAGAAAAAAATCTATACAAACACATTTAGGTATATTATAACATAAAGAAAATTTTGTATTTTACAACGTAAAAATATGTAAACATAAGATATATAAATACATAAGTGTGATCAATGAAAAAAATTATATTTCTAAATATATAAATATACAAAAAAAAAATTTACAATAAATGTATATTAAATGTATATCTAATAATAACATTCTATGTATATATATATCTACTATATCATGTGTGTATAGTTATTTTTAGATTATTGTTGATTACATCAATTTTAAGATACTACATCAGAGACAAACAAACGTCTATAATCGTTATCAAATAAATCGCGAATATCTAAATTTTAATTGATATTATATCGCAAACACAATTTACAATTCCATAAATTGAATAAAAATTGAAAGATTATTATTCCCAAAAAGCTTTCTTTTACAATATCTTTCTTGGTACAATTTATACCAAGAGATATTTAAAGTAATCTATGCCTCGTTTCTGTATCTCAGTCGAGAAGTTCTATTAAAAAACTATTTTTTCTTAAATTTATAATTATAACAACAAATATACATTATTATTATCACTATTAATAATTATTAATAAATAAAATTGTAATTATTATTACCGTATTACAATTTTAAAATTCAAAAATATTTAAAATTCAACGGCTTTTTCAGTTCTCACTACCTAAATTATCGGTGAGAAGTTTCTCGATCGCTACATTCTCGATTCTCGATTCACTACAGATACAGAAACAGGCCGATCGAGAATGACGTCATAATGACGTCAAATCGAGTTTACCAGTCGAGAAAACCAATCGAGAAGTGATACAGAAACGAAGCGCTAATCACCATAATCGCACCTTTATTGTAATGTACTTTCTTTCTTGTTAAACTATAACCGCACCTTTATTGTAATGTACTTTCTTTCTTGTTAAACTTTTTATGATACACATTTTGTCTTGCATTGCGGTTATATTATACGAGTACAATACCATTCTTTGTTTGTGCACTTGTGCATGGTCAGTAAAAATTTTGTAAAAAAATCAAAGATGTTGTACATATAGTAATTAAAGTATGACGGGGATGTAGCTCAGATGGTAGAGCGCTCGCTTAGCATGCGAGAGGTACCGGGATCGATGCCCGGCATCTCCAAAATATACAATTATTTTAGAAAATTTTAATATTTTTTTCATAAAAATTTTTTGCAACTATAGTATATGTATAGGCTATAGGTACTGTAAATATGGAGGTGTTGATGTATGTGTCATGAATTTTATATGTTCATCAGATCGCATACAGGCATATATTTACGAATAATTTTTACAAATTTTTCTTTTCGAACCCTAAAAGAAATAATCTTGAATTAATTTTATTTCTTTTGCAATAATTTTCTTCGAAGCAGAGATGAGCAAAGAAATAACATAACATTAACACTCGTATACATCATTAATAACAAGAATATGAATGTTGAAAATACTATTCCTTTGGGATATGATAATTTTTGATATATGTACACCAATGAGTACGATTGAAAGTATAGGAGTAGGTGTATCTTTTTTTATTTATTTATTTTTTTTTTTGAAACGATGAGAAAAAACAATGCAAACACAAACACATAAACAATTGTATAAAAAAATTAAAATATCAAACAAAAGTTAAATAGTACTATTGTACAGGGTGTTTCCATTAACACCCAACAAAAGAAAACCCCGAATAGAGCTCATCGAGAGAAACAAAAAATCGTGAAGGAGGGGGGAGGGAAAGCTCAACCGTTTAGCCGCTAGAGGGCTTTTTTTTACGAAACACCCTGTATTTTCGTTATTTTACATCCCAGTCCAAAAAGCTAAATCATGTGATAAGAGACTCCTCGCCGTTTCACTTGACATATAACTCATCCCTGTTGCCCGTCTCCTTCAAAAGTTATGGACTGTCAAATTCAAAAACATATACACTTTTTTACCTGATTTTTTGGAAAAAAATCAGTGATTTCTCGAAAAAACACCCAATTAACTTGCAATTTTTTTCCGTCAGTAGAAAGTCTGATTCTTTCTAAAATATTTTTGTTTGCGTCTTACGTTGTTATCTCTTTTCGTTCCAGAGATATAGCAATTTATGTCAGTTAAGGTTTTTGTCAATTTCTGAAATTGAATGTAAAAATGAAAAATTTTCTAGGATTAGCTTTGTAGTTGTAGCCTAATGCCCTAAGTGTACACGTATGCATACACACATAAATAGGATGTGGTCATCTCTTGTTTTGTTTATAAAATCGAAATTAGTTAAAAATTCGCTAATCGTTTATATATAAATATTTTCATGAAGTGCCCTTCTGATTGACTTTAAAATTGTGTGTATATTTATACCAAGCATAAGTATGCTTCCTATAAATCTAAATAAGGATACTAAATATATTTACATATAAGGATACAAATCGAATACTCTGTATACGTGCAATGTAAGTATATGATACCAGACATCATATTTATATGAATGTATATTTGATTTCACACTGTTAATATCATTTCGTGATGCATGATTATTATTACTTCATATCCAAACATATAAATTTATATGTGATCTAGAGGCAATCTGTAAATTTGTTTATTCATTTTCTGACAAAGTTTGGATGTTTACATAAAAGATGATACTCTCTGTTTTGTTGACTGCTCAGTGTACGTGTTATACGTTTTATAAATATGTTTTACAGATATGTGTGTGCATACATACTTATATATGTAAATGGAGCACTAGCACATCGAATATATGGAACTTTGTGTATAGAAGAATGTTGAGAAAAAAAAATCTTTCGATTGTTTCTAACTTTTATTATTCTTCCTTTCACTATACGTATACGTACTTATATAAAATTTGCAAACTTTAGAACTCTTATCGGTGGAGGTGTTTTTTTTTCCTACATTTTTTGTGAATATATATAACATGAACATGAACATGTATACTATAGAAAAGTCAAAAATTTTACAATTACATTAGATATACTGTTGTAATCTAATCCTGGATCCTTGCAGTAGCAGTTATATACTTACGAATATATTCATAAGAGAGACTGAAAAGTGTATAGGAAACTGTAGATGAAAACTATTATTGAAACTCTTAGATTTTCTTTACTTTTAGTGTATAGTGTATAGATACTGCGTTCTGTTACTGTATGTGAATAATAATGAACTATTTTGCAATGAAGTTATAAATTATTGAAACATGAATACTATGTATACGCACATATATCTGTATATATAAATCTATATCTTCATATATATTACAGCTATAGCTAAAACCCTAAAACTTATATCTATTCGTATAGATATAAGGCTTTATTATCATACACATTATACTCATTCATGTGTATCTGTGCTTTCATATATGTACGTGTTTTATGCGATTGGGAATCTTCGAATATATGTGCTGTAAGAAAGATACAAATTTACAAATATTACACTACATATATATATTCTGGTATATAACTACTCTATATATAGTTCCAATAAAAGTACTCATCTCATGTATTCATTATTCACACACCTACAAACAATTTTACATATACCGACAAAATATTCAGTTTTCATAAGTTTCAATTTTACGTATAGCAAATATTACTTAGTTCAATATATGTACATTATATATTCATATGTATACCTATATAAATACATATGATGTATATGTATTCTTGGGAATACAAATATTGAACATAAAACTGATGGCGTAGATTTTGAGAAACGTGTATTTATACAATTTCGGACTTAATTTAGAATATCTATATACGTTGTTTGGTTTTCGAAAATTTTATTCAAATTTTTCTTCTTCTTTGGATCAGTCTTTTTCTATAAATTTCATTCAACTATATACACATTATCATATCCAATACACACAAATTTTAAAAAATAAATCCACTGATGAAATTATAGAACAAAATTTGATGTAAAAAATCGCATGGAAATTGTTACTTTTTTTATGCACTTATACGCATATTCATTTATTTCAGTTTTACTATAAAATTGATCAAAGACTCAAAAAAAATTTTGTAATTTGAGATAATTTGCGGTTAAATTCAAATATGTATCATCTTTTAAACATTTGTATAATTGTGTATAGAATATAATATTGTTTAGATACAAATTTCGTTTAAAATTATCATTTTTTTAATACTATATTTTACATTTTATTATTAATTCTCATTTTATAAGGAGTAATATTTTTAATTGTGTAGAAAAAAAATTTATTATTTATCATATATTTCTTAACGCAAAATTATATAGAGAAATTGGGTAATAAAAATAAAAATTATAAAAGAAAGAATAATTTAAGAAAAGACAAATTATATAGCTGTACTTTTATGTAATGTACATATACTTTTCATATGTACATATATAGGCACACACAAACATTCCTATATATAAATGTATTTACATATCTTGAAATGAGCATCAAACATTTCTTTTATTTAGCTTCTTCTATTTATTTTATTTTTATTTTGTATTTTTATTTTTTATTTTATTATTGTTTCTCCCCATTCATTATTCGTATAATGATGATACATAAGCTGGGATTAAATGCCCAAATAAAAATGAATTAAACACCCCTCAGTATACCTTAATTAAGAATATTTTACCATTAAGTGCTTTTGAGACTTATAAAGGGAGAAAATAAAAAATATACCATCGGGAGAATCATTTATAAAAGTATATTTACTTTAACAGGCATTCTGTATTTATATATACCTACACTATATACATACATATATTATAATAGTAGTACATATACCTATAATCTATGGTACCTACATACATATATAGGCACTTTTATAGGAAATTCTGAATACTAAAATAAAAATTACTGTATATACAATGTCTACATATTAAATACCATCAAAAAATGTTGTTTGCATCATCATTATAAAGAAGCTTTCGAAAGCAGATCAGGATCTATAACAGACTCTTAATTAAGGACATTAAAAATGGCGTATATGTATATCCTTAGTATATATATATATATTTTTGTTTTTCGTGTATAAATAATGTTTGTATGTGTTTAAGTATATATTTTGAACGTGCTAAAAGGGATTTTTATCGTTGTCATATAATGTATCCATATACGAGTATATGTATATATGTATGTGAATAATGAATATATACATTTCTGTATTGTACAAAATGTCGAGACAATATATAAAGAATATAAATTTACTTGAAAAGGGAAACAATATTATATAGAAACAAAATGGTTTTCAAAAAGGTTTTTATAAACGTTATATAATTGTAACGGTATACATATATATATTCAGACATACAATATGAAAATTTCGTTCTTGTACATACTATACATACATACCTATATTGTATGCACGAATTTAGGTACCTAATTTTATATTTTTCAATGGAGTGAAAATGAAAACAATTAGAGATACATTTTGTTAAATTTTTCTTATGTTTGTATTAGTTTTTATTTTATATTTTCTATATTTTTATTTTTATATATAGGTATATTTTTATATTTTTGTTGATAAGAAATTATATAACTGAAAAAAAGAAAAATCCAATTAATTGCTAAGATTATATGGGTATTGGCGTATTGGTGTAGAAAAGTGGTTGAAGTTTATTTTTATATGCGTATACATTTAGATTTCTTATGTCCATCCATACGTATACATACTTATATACTTGAAAATAATTATTATGAAAGATAAATCCTTTGTTATCTCTTTAAAATGTTTAAATATTGAATAATAATTAAAAGTTTATAAATTTGTCTCTATATATTTATGTTATTTGAACAGTTTGTTATTTATTTAATATTTATTACAAAAAAAAAAATTGATTGTTATTATGAAAGAGAAATGTTTACAAAAAAAATCAACGTATGTTTTAAATATTTATTAAATACTCTTACACATACACGAAATATGTATACTGTTTTGATTTTGAATCCTTATTTCTATATGGCAGGTATATTATTTGCAAATAAAGAACAAAATTATGCAATATATACATAAATTAAATTTAAAGATTTTATTCGCGTAAATTATACATTATATAACAACGTCAATTTTGATTTTGAATTTGTATTTATATTTCTTGGTATATTTATAAATAAGGCAAGATAACAGTATCGTTTTAAATTTATTATGGGTGTATAAATAATATCTATACCTGTTTAAATTCATTATTAAAGATCCGCACTAAAATTCATTTAATATTATAATTAATCTGATTTAATAGACATTTCATATTGAAGTTACTAAAAATTGAATTAAATAATTTGGCAAATAGTTTAGTCTGCATAAACCTCTTATATGTATACCTACATAAAGTATACAAATGTACTCGTATATAAATTATAAATATGTGTAAATCATTTATATATGTATATGTATGTTAATATATATCTGATTTGAAAACGATTTATGAGAGTTAGAATCTGATGTAATACAGACTATATATGATTTATTATTATTTAATTGTATGTTTGAACCTATAATTATATTTTTGAAATTGTTTAAACAGGACTCTTTTAAAATAAAATGTAAAATAATTCATATAATAATTTTACTTATTTACATTGATCTTTATACTGTTTTTCAAAGTTGCAAGTTTTACTCATATTTAAATTGAGATCAAATTAAATAGTTTGCTGTAAAATTTTATACAAATTTTAATCAAAATTTATACTCTTAGCTTTTAAATAAATATATATGAAAATTTTATATTACATTTATGAAAAGGCAAGCATATGTTACAGGCTAACCTATAACTTTGAAAACAGTATACATATAGTTTTTGTGTTTATTTCACTGTTTGAGCAGAGTTTCGAAATAAGAATTTTTTTTACATGTCCTCTACATATATATATGATGATCTACATAGAAATGTATAATGTAGAACTAGAACCTTCAAATATACTCGTAATCTTTGAAAGCAATATTTTTTTTTTCATTTTGATTGTTCGGCAATTTCTTTTAAAAATATATTCTTTAAATTTATTCTTCATTATATTCTCTTTATTAAGTTAATTAAGTAATAAATCTATAAAATGATATATATATGTATATTTAATTTTAATGAATAATAACACATACATACATTACATACATACTTATATATATAACTTACTTAGATGTGCGTATAATTTTTTGGTTTATTATATCTTAAAAATTATAATAAAAATATAAATAAAGCGCTGTCTTTATATTAGTAATTCATGTCTCACTCTCAAGTACCTATATAATAATATCCATATCTTATATATAGTTCAATATGAAATTAATTAAATCCCAATTCATATAAACAATATTATTATATTTATTTACATATACATACTTATATGCGTACAATTTATTATAAAATTATTATGTTACATATAGGTAATACAAACATATCTTTTATATATATATTTATATAATCTTTTATACATATAATATTCGTTCCATATACATTATATGTACATAAATTGTATATAATTGTACATAAAGAAACGAATGAATTGTTTTTGAAACTATGTATATACATAATTTGAAAATTTTCGACCATTCTAGCGTACATAATATCACTCATCATCATATATTTTCATTCAATTTTATCTCTCATTAGTACAAAAATCAAAAAAAAAAAAAAAAAAAACAAAAAATATTACAGACTTATTTTTATACACATACGAGTATATATACATATATACATAATGTATATTTATATGTATATGTATCGTTATCGTGTTGTGTTACATTATTATATATTATATACGTGTACACCATAAGTAAACTAATGAAATTTTTGTGGGAATGAATAGGAAGGGTATGTCTCTCTTAATTAGTATCACTTAGAAAATAAACTGCAGTAATTAAATGTATCATCTGAAAATAGAACATTAAAACTATAGCATTATTCCTCTGGAATTCTAATTACGAAACAAACTGGCTGTTGGTTTTGTATGTACTCGTATATAGTAGATAGCTAAGCTTTACTTCTTTTTCTATCCTCCATTTCTTCCATTTAAAATGATTATTTTATCACTTCCTTATCGCTATCACATTTCATTTAAATACAATTTTATGATATTCTTTCTTTATCATACTGTATAGGAAACTTATTCGTATATATTTATAATACAAATACAACTATACATATTACATTTTTATCATATACATACATATTGTAGATTGTACTTATATTTTTGTATATAATCTACAATCTATTATTCTATATATATATTTACTGTATAATATAATCCCAGCCATTTTTCATCGTCACTTTTAGTGATCCTTATTTTCCCTAATTGCTTCAATTATCATTCCCTTTCCAAGAACATGTTTAAAAACAAAAAAAAAAATGAAAAAAAAAACAAAAAAATGTTTATTGCTTTTTTTTAAAAAACGAAACTTTCAACTCCTCCTTTTCAGTATATGATATTCAAATATCCAAACATATTTATATTTTTGTTCATAAAAATCTCTGATATAATATATAGTATATAGAAACGCCCATTATCACCCACAATTTTGAGGTGGTGTTCTTAATATTGCGCAAACTCTCTACATATATACGTATATTATAATAATGTCGTAAAAGGCCAAATAATTCCTTTTTTCAAAATATTGTAAAAGAAAAACTGAAATTTTACCACATTGAGAACTCATTATTTTCTATCCATTATACAACTTTTTATTTGAGTTTTATCTTTTTTTATGATATTACTATAACATATTATATGTATATTTTAGTGTGTTGATATATGTTTGTAAATATATGTAATGTATGCAATATATGCAACACTCATATATGAGTATACAGTTCTAGAATTCTGTAACTCTCCTCTCTATAAACGAGAGAAATTTGCGAGAAAATGTTTGTATAAGAAATATCTGCGATAAAACAATGAATAAAAAAAAAAAACAACGTTAAATTATATGATGGAATGAGAACATAAAAGTACTTAAATGGAGAACCAGATGAGGATTAAATTGATTAGTAATGAAAGTCTCCCATATATTTACTGGATAATTTTTTTTGTACATAAACATCATATGGTTACATCAATATCTTTATACACTCGTATAAATTCATGTGTATGACAAATAACAAAAATAAAATAAAATTAACAACAAAACATTGAATACAAATTATACAAATATGTATGTACATATATATATCTATACACATTATACAAATATATATTCGTTTTATGTGTATATTTTAGTGATCATATAATAATCTGTTCGCAATATCGATATTACATTTTTTCATATGGTTTTTATATGTGTTTCGCCACTGAAGTAAAAGCTTTTCAGTTAATTTTTATGTCCTTTTTATATATTCACACATATTTTTTATTATGTACATTTATATGAATAAAATTTATACATATATTTTCTTTATAACTATATACATAAACATAAATATTTTATACATACACGACATGTATATATGTGTATATGTATATATCTGGAGCTATGAGTGGTTTTTCGTATCGTAATTGTGTCTAAATAATATGCATTATAGCTATATATTTATTTAACATTCGATTAATATAATGAGAAGAAAATCAAGTAAAATTAAAGCTTTTAAGTCTTTTATAATTAGTGGTTTATCTGTAATCATATTACACATATTTGTATCTACATGGTTATTACCATGATGGTATATACGAGTATATAATGGAGTAGATAAGATATTTATTGGTATAATGGATTTTTCTTATGAATCAAAATACTCGTATACTATATATAATTTATAGGCAACTCTAATATAGTTAGATATCAATAACCTCATTGCTATTGCTACTACAATCTACTATTATACTTAATGAATACTGATGGTGTATAGACGTGTAGTAGATGATGGTAGAGAGAGAGCAAGAATAAAGAGAAAATGAATTTTTCTCATGAATGAAAATTCGAGTTACGCGATAATTCAAAAGTTACTATAGTAGCGTACATCGCATATACTATAGTTCGATGCGCTGATAACCTCGTTTGCTATTACTTATTGTTTCGTCCTGTTTCTCGTATACTTCTTATGGTGTGAAGCGCAGAGCAAGTATAAAGAGTAAATTAATTTTTCTCATTAATGAAAATACGATTACACCACCATGGTATGGTATGAAAACATGCAAACTACTGTGTATTCGTCTAACATGCATAGGTGTATTCGTATTTTTTAGCTAGCAATAATGTCATATAAATATATATAAAATATATCAATACACTTTACTCGTATATATAGTACAGAAATGTCCTTAAAAAATAATTTTAAATTAATTCTATTTGTCAATAAAAAAATCGTCTGTCCTTCAATTAATGTAATTACTCAATGTGAATAAATATTTATGAATCGATTTTAACAAATTTCAAATGTAATATCCGCACATGTATATAATGTACAAAATCATACTCGTACATATACTCAAAACATGGATACACAAATAACATACATTATACATAACATACATATACAATATACATGTTTATATGTTAATTATCCGTATATATAATAGTCCATAACATTTATTAATGTAATATAACATTATAATATAATATCACATTATATATGGATGTACATAATAATGTAGATTATAAATAAAAACATTTAATTTTATTGTAACATATACATACATATTTTTTAAAATATATTCATATAAGTACTTATATGTCTAAGTATACGCATAGTGTATATGTATATTTTACAAAATGTAATTCACTTATAAAATATTATGATTATCCAATTAATTTTATTATTATATCTTATCAGTAAAACAGCATAACATCGCAGTGTATAATAATATGCTATAATTGATAATGATAATAATAATAATCGTATCGTTTAATCGTAATAAAATCAGTTTAAATAATATACATATCTACCTACATACATATACAACATACATGTGGATGTGATGTTTATAGTACGAGTATCGATTCACATTTTTAATCACAATTTACATATAAGTTATCAAACAAATGAGCAATTCATTACAGTACATTAAATTTTGAAGAACAAATTATTATTTTTAATATTATACGTAACATATATATTTAGAAAAATTTATATACGTACGTATATATAATGTATTACATACATATTTTCCTAATCATATATATAATGTACATACACGCATATATAAAAAATCATATAATACATTTACATTAAATATTTTGTTGCTAATTTAATTTTTTTATATTTCATTTTATTTATTTACTTTTTTTCAAAATGAATTATACAATAAATATAAAGTATATAAACATATATGAAAATTATTAGTGAAATACATATAATACGATATGAAAGGCTATATAATATATGAAAAGGGAATAAAGATAAAAAAAATCATTCAATTAGGATAAGTGAAAAAAATATAATAATATAGTATTATATACTAACATTTTATGAACATATGTACATTACATATAGATATAAATTTATACACACCCATCATATACATATATGTATATAGTTAAATGATAATGTGTATATATAGTAAATTGTCATTATTAATATTATTATTACATGAAAATATGTATATATGTATGTATATTCATACAAACTATTAATTTTAAATAGTTTCATATAATACATTATGTATATGAACGTATATGTATTTTGTACAAACATTAAAAAAATACATATGTATAAATATATTTACTATCCATTTATCCGTATACTATTGGTACTATATATACATATAATTTAAATTCACATCTTATCATTTTTTTATTGAATTACATTATGTATATGTACATACATTATAACATATGTATATGTATATATATTTTTTTATAGAGAATTTATTAATTCAATTAATGTTATCGATAATCTAATTGAAAATTGAAATGAAATCAAATTTTCTGATAATACAATAATGTAAGTATTTAACA
The DNA here is from genome assembly GCA_951394055.1 of Villa cingulata. Lineage (NCBI taxonomy): Eukaryota > Metazoa > Arthropoda > Insecta > Diptera > Bombyliidae > Villa > Villa cingulata. Next base: position 27,695,278 of record OX596021.1, on the reverse strand, counting down.
TTAAATTTAAAGTACATATATCTAAAGTATACATATCATAGTCTGTGATGATATATACTTGTACTTGTACATACATTATGTATAGGTAAATAGATAGTGCGATAATAATGATCTAATGTGTCAATCATTATCATGTATGTATGAATATATATACGAATAGAATACATATACGAATACATACATATATCTATATGCAATATAAATACTTAGTCATTAAGAAAATTTGTTTTGGAAGACTTTCTTTAATCAATGTTTATTTTCTATATAATATTTATTATATGCATGTATATTTTCAGATATTATAATTTATAGAAATTGAAAATTAAATAATTAAATACATAATATCTGTATGCGGACAAGATTTTATTGCAAATTTATCATTCATCATCATTTTAATTTTATTTAAACTATTTTTAAATTTAAAATAAATGTTCAATTATATGAACTAATATGCATCTCCTTATTACATACATACATATAACATACATATATATAATATCAAACCAAGTGTTATATTTCTAAAGGACACCAAAATAAAATGCAGAAATAAAATTGTACTTAAATATTGCATTTATAATATATACATATGTACATATATGTATTACCCTTGTTTACACACATATGTCACTAATTTTCCCAATGAATTATTGTCCATTACAAGCCAATAATTCAAATTGGTTTCATTGATTGTTCTGTTATTTATATCATTTTTATACTTTATTTAATATGTATGTACATCAGTACGTACAAATGGTATATATATATATATGTATATATATATATGTGTTTTATTACTTATCTTGTTCATATAATATATAGTAAACATAAAATCTTTTGATACGTAAAATTAGTGCAGTTTAACTTGTTTGCTGGCTTCGAAATATCACCCTCTTGAATTCACCTATAAATTTACACCCCATAACGGATTAATCAATTTCATCAAATTATAGTTCAATAATTTTCGATTGATTCAAACTCAAGGCATTCATTAAAATTATTATGCATATTAATGCAAATATTGCAGTGATATTAAGTGTTTTGTTATATGTGCATAATATATGTGTATATAGGTAACACATGAAAATGTTACATAAATATATGCTATTAATTCATACGAAAATTCATAAAATACATTATGAACATCATAAATGCAAATTGCAGACAAAATGTTCAATGAAATTAAAGATATTCGATTGGAATCAGTTTACCAAATGTCCATCAAATTCGTTTTGTGAATTGTGTTAATATGCTACTGCTACACAAGTTAAGATAAGAGTAACCCATATGAGAAAGAAAGATCATTTTTAAAGCATACAATTTGCTTAATTTATTCCGATATGCAAAGTATGACATTTTGAAATGTTTAAAATTTTTAAAAACTATTATAAAAAATTAAAAAAAAAATTGATATTATAAACAAAAAAAAAAGAACCGATGGAGATGCCGGGCATCGATCCCGGTACCTCTCGCATGCTAAGCGAGCGCTCTACCATCTGAGCTACATCCCCTGTACAATATTTTTACCATAGTTAGCATTTATACTAATCATAGTATTATTATTAAATTTCCACTAGTTGTATTTTTCATATTTTTGAATTCCATCAATAAATTTATTAGCAACTAACACCTAACACCTTGGCACCTTGTTGTAATACTCAAAAATTGCTCCAGTTTCTCAAATAATTTATATCTACTTATTTTTAAAAATTTTTAATGAAGATGAATTTACATGACAATAATATTTTGCTTTATATTGCGTATTTTAAATTATGATTGTGAACGAATTTTCAATTTCCGGTTCTAATTTTTCCAATAAAATTTTTTTGAAATGAAAATTTTATTGTTTTTAAATTAATTTTTAATAATTTTAAATATTTTCCAAATATGTAGATATAATATCGTAATATAATATTATTGAAATGTTCAAAATATAAAAATAAAATTATTTAAATTAAATCATGGACACGAACCCATCTATGTATCTAATTTTTACATGACATTTTTGATGATTGTGAATTTTTATATATGAAATATGAAATGAATAATTGTGGAATTATGAAATACGCTGCTGTGGTATGTGGTGAATGAGAATGTGAGAATGTCAAATTAGAAAACAAAATCTCATTGATTCTTATTTCATTTTGTACAATGTAGTTGTAGATGTATATTTCATTTCTGATTGGTCCGTTTCTGTTAGTCATACATATGAATGACATATACTTAAACGTATAATTAATAATTGATTTGTGAAATTAATTTGTGAAGAAAAATTATTTTGATTTATTGAAATTTGTAAATTTTGAAAATAATTTTTTTTTTGTAATAAATATCAGAAAATTTTTGTTCAGTAGAAAGAAAATTATATTTTGCTACCATGAATTGGTACACAGGAAATATAGCAGAAGCCGTGGCACTTTCAAAAGAGAAAAATGCAATATTTGTTGTTTACGTCGAAGGTATTAGTGGATTTTGTTAAGATTAGCCTATGACACATTAAAAAAAAAATTAATTTTATCTTTAATTAAATTTTTAGGTAAAGATGATTTGTCAAAAAAAATGACTAATTTTATAAATGACGGAAAGATTAAAGAAAAATTAGAAGGAGATGAATTCGTTTGCATTAAAATTGAAGGAGGAAGTACATCATATATGCAATTTGCACAAATTTGTAAGTAAAATCTAATAAAAAAAATAAAATAAAATTCCAGGATTTATCTATAAATATTAACTACGACTGTAACTGTAATATATATTTTATACAGATCAGTTAGTACCTCTGCCTTCTTTATTTTTTATTGGAAAAAATGGAACTCCACTTGAAATTGCAACTGGAATAATATCATCTGTAGAAGAATTAAATGGAAAAATAGAAAATGCTCTAAAACTGGCTGGTTTCCCTTCTAAATCAGTTGAAACAGAGAATTTACATCAAACAAATTCAAATGAAGCATTATCCAGTCCGCAACAGTCTTCATCAAGTTTAGAAACGATTTCAATTTCTCATGAAGCTTCAACTTCAGCTAGTTTCATTTCACGTAAGATGAATTGTTTTTAATTTTCATTCATAATTTAATCAGTCATTAAAATTAAAATTTTCTGCAGATGAAAAAGAAATAGTCTGTAAAGATTCGACAGATGTGAATAAACCTCCAGACGTTGTCTGCGATGGAGATGTTTGTTACAAAAAGCCTACAACTACCGAAAGCAAAGAATTCTATGAGAAATCCGAAACAGAAGAAGCAGAAAAATCTCATGTGTCTAAAAATGCAGAATCTATTGAACTAGAACAAACAGAAAAAACAACGATAGACAATAAAATAACAGACACTAAACCATCGACATCAAATTCTGATAATCAAGAAAAAGAAGATGACATTCAAATTAAATTGCAACACGCTAAAAATTTATTAGATACACAAAAAAAGGAACGTGAACAAGAAGAGGAGAAACTAGAATGTGAAAGAGAAATCCAAAGGCGTAAGGAAGGTCAAAAAATGCAAAATCTGAAAAAATCACAAGATGATAAGGAGTTGCAGCTGATTAAAGTTTGTATATTTTTTTAGTTTTCTAAATGTATTGAATATCAATAATTTATTATCGACAGGAAAAAATTAAGAAAGATAAATTGGAAGAACAAGCTGCACGGCAACGTATTTTGAAACAAATTGCTGCTGACCGAGTTGAACGAGCTGCTCAAAAAATAAATTTATCAGCCCAATCATCAGAAAATCAAGGAGATAAATCTTTACCCAAACCATCAACAAGTCAAAAATCAAAAGGAATCAATAACGGAGAATTTGTTAGAGTCCAATTTAAAAAACCAAGTGGAGAATCAGAAACTCATAACTTCTTGCCAACTGATCAATTTAAAGTCATCAGAGAATTTGTTAAGAATACATTATTAGATGGAAAAGTTAAAGAGTTTTCTTTAGCAACGAATATTCCACGCAGAGATTTTACTGTCGAACATGATACGCAAACATTGAAAGAACTTGATTTGTATCCTTCGGTTGTTTTACTCATTCTATTTCCAACAATAACTTCTGGACCAGCTGCTGTTGTTGCTCGATCTGGTGGTTTTGTTAATATTTTCAATACAGTTTTTTGGGGTGTGTTATCTCCTATATTCTATGTTTTTAAATATATCAAAAATTTGATATCTGGACCATCAAGTAATAATAGTGGTGCTCAAAAGCGAAGCAATGAAGATCGAATAACAGCAAATGATGCGTAAGAATAACAATAATTCAAATATGTAATATTGAATAAAATTAATGAATTTATATATTTTCATTTCTAGCTCAAAACGACGAAATATAGATAGAATTCGAAATAATGAAATAATTGATGATGGACCTTCAACATCAGGAAATACGACTGGAGCAACAAACACAAAACCGTATAAACGAATTGGAAATTCAAATGTTCATCGTCTTCAAGATCGAAAGGATTCCGATGATGAGAATAATACTTGGAATGGAAATTCTACACAACAACAATGAATTTATTTAGATATTTATGTTTGAAAGTATATCGTATCGTATTTACTAAATCAAAAATACATTAAGCTGTTTAAAACAAAAAAGGTAGTGTATATGAATTGTCAATACCCATCTTTACCATCAATTATTTATAAAAATTACATTTATGTATTTATTATGTATAACATCTCAATGATTATGAATGGTAAATGATGATTATAATGATGAGGATAGGTGTATACTGTAAGTTTAATAATGTTAAACAAGTAATAATAATTGTTATTACTTTAAAATTTATTTTTATTTTTCCCGGCTAATTGTTATATTTATTAAAAAAGAAAACATTTCAATAAAATATGGAGAATGTATGTATGATTACTTAATAAAATTATCTTAAAACATTTGATAAAATACAAATAAAGATAAATTTATTTTAAAATTAATATTAATGGCAAAAGCGAAAATAGTAGTTCAGCATATAAAAAATTTAAAATACTATTTTGTTTTCTTTTTATAGCTAATGTAAATATGCGTTGATATTGAACGACAAAACTAAGACATAAACCAAAATTGATTAGATTTGAACCAAAACAAACCAAAATAAAAACAAAAGTTGGATTGATTAGATAATGTAGTTTCACAACAATGTGGATTGTAAATCGCTTTGAATTTCAAAAGGAAAATAAAATTCATAAATTTTTTACAAATTCATATAAATTTCTATATTTTAAATTCAAATTTACATTAATTACATTTTTAATATGCGTGCCTGCACTTTGCTTTTCAAAATTTGATAAAATTATAGACAACACAGCAGGCAGACCCGCAGACCACATAAAAGCAGCGCAGCGCATACGGGTACCTGGCAATTGCAAATTGCAATCCACAGATCCCTTTTCCTGAGTTCACACAGGCAGTGTTGTTTTGTTTTATTACTTAAAAATTTCTGTTTCACAATTCAAATTTCAAATTGGTATTGTTGTAAAATTGTAATTGTGGATTGTGCATTTATGCTTCTTATATTATATGCAGAACAACAGAAAAAGGAACAGAACAGAACTATTGTAAAATTGTTTCTGTTTGTAGGAATTATTAGAAATTAGAACAGTGAGTTCTGACTGGTTCTGGTTCACTGTTCACTATCACTATCACTACTGTCCAGTGTTCAGTTTCAGTTCAGTTTGTTGTTTGTTTGTGTTTTGTGATTGTGAGTTAAGTTGAGTTGAGTTGAGTTTGCATTTGCACCTGCACTGCACCACGACACCACGTACTGGCGTTCAGTAAGTGGCAAGTAATAAGTAATAATTTTTAAATAATTATTTCTTCGTCTTCGGGAGTTTAATTTAATATTTTGCTTGCCCACAAAAACAATAAAACTCACACACAAATAAAAGTCAAAAACATTTTTGATTTTTTATTAAAAAATAAATTTACAATAAAAATAAATACGAAAACTTAAAGACAAATTTGGAATAAAATTATTTGATTGTAATGTAATGTTCTGTGAACTGTGAGTGAACAATTAAGTAAATTAAGAATTTAAAGAATATTAATTTTTTATTTAATAATAATATTGAATATTTTTTTTTTTACAAATGTCGCATTTTGACAAGGGGTATAGTGTGGTGAATATATTTTTTATGAACGGAGTAAAATGAAATGAAACAGATGTTTTATGATGAATAAAAAAAAATGCAGTACTAGAAATTTTAATGAATTTACATACTTTAAATAAATAAATTTAAAGACATTTAACATTTGAAAAAAAAAGCATTAAATTGATAAAATAAGTATAAATTTTAATATGAAATGATGAATTTGAGTATAAAATTATAAAATTTTGAAAGTGGTGTGTTTCGGTTCAGAGAAAGAAAATTAATTTAAAACCGGATGAACGACAAATGAAAACGAGTAACAAAGCAGGCTATCTGGCAATCTGGCTATGAGCAAAAGGTTGACGACGAACGACACGACAGGCAAGGCAAGCCTGTTTATTATTTATGATAAAATATAAAATAAAGGAACAGTGAACAATTCAGTACCAGTTCCAATAATAAGAATCATTAATTCACTACGCAAAGCAAGAACTGAGGATACATTTATTCCTATTTTATAAAGAACTCTAAAATCATTATAATATTATAATCGTAATCGTGACGGTGTAGATATGTTCTAGGGTTCTGTTCTAGTTAGTTATTTCTTGTTCTTTTAACTTTTGTTTGATCATATTGTGCTTCATATATCAACAGCAACACCAGTGCTGGGGCTAGAGCCTAGAACTAGCTACCAGGACCAGAACCAGCATCAGGATTCATGTGGAGGGAAAGTGGAAAGTAATTGTCGTTCGGTTCGTTTTCGTCTTTTTTTTTTCATTATTTTGAGAATCATCACGATTCAGGTCTTTTCTTTTAAATGAAATATTTTGGATTTTGGGGAGCTAGTTCCTAGTTGTTGATGCTTTAGCTTTCAACAAAGTACGTGTTTTTTTTGCCATTATCATCATAAATCTCCATATAACGTCAATAAGATATGCAAAACAGATCAACACAATCTCATAGTGTTATGTGGTAATAGAAATGAAATACAAACAGACGGGCAGAGCAGACGCACGAAAATTGAAAATCTCCCTTGAAGAATTATTACTTTGTTCTCAAATAAAAAACAAAAAGGGAAAAAAACAATATCAAAAATTAGAATTAATCACTTTGGAGCATCGGAATATAAAGTTTATGTAATATACTTGTGCAATACAAAGTAAGAGATGAAAATAAAAAATCTGACAAAGAAATTTTTAGATTTTCATCACATCTAATGAGTTCATTAACCATTTACATACACTTATGTACAATTTGTGTCTATATTTTGTAAATACAGTACGCACATGTATGCTAAATGGGTGGTTAAATGGATAAAAACGAAAAAAATTCATTAAATTTACAAAAACAAGGATTGTGTTTTATTTTGTTTATATGCTGTCATCATTAAAATAAAAAATATAAATTTAATAAAAATATAAAATTAAAAAAAAAATACTAAAATTATCATATTATTGTGTAAAGTGATTTTCAAAATTTATCAAAATCAGTCAAGTGAATAAATTTTAAAATAAATGTATATTAATTATTTATGTTCATTGTATCTATACTACAATTCGTGTATGTTCATGTGATTAAAATTTGCAAATATAATATTATTTTTGAAAATTTTGCAAACACATCATAAGTAGGTATATACATACGTATATGTACCTAAATAAATAAAATTTATTGTAAAACGATGAATGGATGTCTCATATGTTTCTCAAGATTTGGAGATGTTGATATGAAAAATAGGAATAATATTAACAACGAACAGAAAAATATATTTAATAGCCAAAGTACTGCAATCTGGCATTAAATATTTATTGTTTAGAAATTTGTGAAATAAAAAAAGAACAAGCAGTAGTTTTTCAATTTTAATGTACCCAACGTACATATGTACATACAAATGCATAATTCGTTTTCGTTTCGTGTTAATAGGTTCCGGTGTTTATTAGTAATCACGCAAAATTGAATTTCTTTATTTTTTTTTGTTTTTCAATATGTACATCCTAGTTTCTTTGCATTTAAAAGTGAAGTTTTTTTTAAAGAAATAAAAACATTAAAAAAAACGGCAGCTTGTCATTTCCGTGTTCCTGATATAATTTACTGAAGAATTGCTTATGTATATATGTACAGAGAATGTACTTTGTTGTTATACTGCTGACTGCTGTTACAATTTAGTTACAAAAATTATTAAAATTCATTTCAATCACTTCATACCACCAATATAAGGCAATAAACTTTTATTGCTTTTGCACAAACCTACACATATAAATAATAATAAATACACAAAACATATCTATACAACAACACAACTAGTAACATAAAGTGTATTCACGTGATATATACAAAATATAAATTTATATGTGTTTATATCCTTGTTCGACCATTTTCATTTTCGTTCCGTTGTTTTATATTAACAATATACACGCATATATAAACTATACTTACCTAATATAATAATAATACACGTTATATATACATAATAGTTTTTAACAGTGTATTTGTGTGGTAATATATACATATATACATCCATACGAATTTATATAGTTGAGATTAGTGTCGGTGGTTATCTATCCTTTCGTTAGATTGCGAGAATTTCATGGAATATTGCTGATGGCGGCCGTTGGTGGCCCCGCACGTCAATCCAGGGTCTCGATGAGCGTCTCCATGTCACTAGTACAAGGTGGTGCAGCCGGTGGAGCACCTCAGGGTGCAATTTTAGCAGCTGCCGCTCCATATTATCAACCGCCAGCTGTTCCACAAGATGTTCAGCCTGATCGACCTATAGGATATGGTGCATTCGGAGTTGTATGGTAAGTTATAACGTTCATTATTTTTATTTTAAATTACCCACCCTATATTAGTTTAATAATAAAAAAAAACTTGTTTATTTAAGGTCTACCCACGTTCATACATAACATTTTAAAAAAAAAATTAGTCACAATAATTTCCTTATATTAATAATTATTACGATTACCAACACTTACCATTTAGCAACAAATCTATTTTTTTATTAGTCATTTCGTTATACTTTTGAGCGTAAACAGTAGTAGGCTAGTAAGAGAAAAAGGAAACATTTCACAGAAGCTGAAAAATTGGCATCAATCATAATATGTATAATGTTAAAAAATTATATGAATATCTCTCAACTCAATGTTTTCTTTTATCCTCTAAACGCAATATTATGCGTGTATACATAAATACAGGTATTATATACGAACAAACTCTATATTGTTATTAAGAAAATGATATGATGAGAGATGAGACAGATTTAGTTGGGTCACTGGTAACAGTTTGTCAAATTTACGTAACCAGAATAAAGAAAGATAAACGATCAATTTTGTAATAAAATCATAAATGATACTCAGTCGGAGGCGTTGTATTAAATTTCATCACACACACAAATGCCTACTAAAAAAAAACAAAATAAAATAAATTTTCTTTTTGTAGGTATAACTGAATATAACGTGATATAACTGAAATTGGGAAATAGGTGTATGGCTTTTTTGCACAATACTTTTGAAAAAATTTAAATTAAAACCATCCAACAAATTGGATATATGTATACATATTGCTGCTATGAATTTTGATCAAAAATTAGATCCTTCGGAATTATCTTTAAAATTAACTAAGAATTTATTTAAATAAATTTCGGTTCTAAAATGAAATTTTGTGGTATTCACATTTTTATTTTTTAGAAAAATCGGAGACAATCATTTTAAATTGCAACAATCGAACAGCTGTCGTTGCCTCTGGTAATTTAAAAAAAAAAAAAAATTAATTTTTCTTTTTTTTCATATGTAGTGTGTTCCTTTTTATTAAAACCAGTTGCAGGTAGATTAAAATACACTATATACAGTATCTACCTATTTATATTTGTACATAAAAAACCATCTTTTTTTTCCGAACATTTCTTTAACAAAGATTATTTTAAGAAAGAAGTAAAGTAGAAGTACCTACTCAAATGTACCTACATGTACGCCAGTATATTTGAATTTTGAACTGCAGCAGCAGCTAGCAAGTCTCCATCTTTTCATATTTAATTTTTTTTTTATAGGTGCATTGTCTGTTTTGAGTGAAACAAGAAAATTTTAAGAAAAAAAAAAAATTGTATGAGATAGTGTATGGTATAGATATTTAAGTATATAGAAAGATCTGTTTTATAACTTCAAAAAGATGTGTACAATATTTTTTAAATGAAAATGTACCTACCTAGATATGTGCTATAACCAACATATATAATCTAGGTATTTGTGAAGAAAAAATAATATAAGAAACACTGAAAAATATTCTTTTATTTAAAAGAAATTAGAACGAGAAAACTATAGCTTAATTTGTACTCTTTACAAAAAGAACTTTTCAAAAAATATGGGTGGACAAGAGTGTTCTTGAATTTCTTTATATATGTATACATACGAGTATATCATATATCTAGAATAAATAGATAGACGTATGATTTTTTTTTTTTTTTTAATTTTTACCCTACATACGACTCCTATCTCTATTTATGTACATGAAAAATAAAATGTTTGATAATATTCTTTTATAAATTCCTAGTAATACGTAGTAATGAAAGATGATATTAGGAGGGAGGGTCGATGACATATTTTTCTAAATCATATAAAGTGAGGGGAGAAAAGAATAGATTCCTTTTTGAGAAACTAACTTACTTTTATAATGCTAGAAAAGTAAAAAATGTACGTAACATAATTTCAATTCAAATAAATAAATAAAAAAAATTCATTTCTAATAAAATTTTGTTCTAATATTGTACTTATTACAATTCACTTTACACCCATACACACACAGTAAGGGAAGATTATAAAATCAAAATTAGAATTTGAATATATACAAATTTTTGCATTTGATAATACCGATATAATAACCTGATTTCTAAACGTCTTAAAAATGTGAGGATTTTATTAATTTAAATTAAAATGAAATTCTTAATCCGGAAATGCTTCAAAGTATCTACAAACCTATAAAGTTTTTTCTTAATCATTTGTTTTTCATAAATAATTTTATGTCACAACAAAAGTTTGAATTCGATATACCTACTACATATTGTCGTATTCTGACTAAGTATCGTGTATCCGTCTATATTTCACCTTAAATATAATTGCAAATTTTTTTTAGCGCATAACAAATAATAATAAAAATAAAACATTACATATACATATATATGCTCGCATTATACTATATTGCATGTAAGTCTAAGTATGTGTATCTGAATTTGATTTGCTTAAAAACTTTTTAAAACAGCTGCAATAATTAGGTTTATTTGATATTTCTATCATTTGAATATAAATAAAATTAAAATGCTTACGAATGCACAATATTGTAAGTTTGTAAGTACCCCCCCCCGTATACTACTTAGGTATATACACATAATTAGTACATATTTATTACATTACATGATTTCGTATTTTTTTAAATTAAATTTAAAATTTAATATTGAATTTTTAATTTAAAAAAAAAAAAAAAAAAAAAAAAACAAAACAAATCCAATCAGTTTTCAAATGAGAGCTCTACTATTTATAAAAAATGTCAATCTAATGAGGTTTTTTTTACATTGAAATTACGTACATAGGTAATAATAAACATTTCCTATATTTATATATGCAGATACATTTAATATAAAAGTATCTATGTATATATGGTACCTAAGAGAAATGTTATTTAAATTAATATTGAAAAGAAAAAAATGTATAAAACAAATTAATATACATTATGTACATACATTCTTTACAAATATTTCTCATCAAATCTGATTCATTTAATTAGAAAATTTTTCAATATCCCTTCAATAAACAAAAGTTATTTGTTTGTAAATTTATACATACATAGTACATACATATATGTATATGCAATCGTTATTAATCATTCATTCATTAATTTGTCTTTGTAAATTTTGACAATAAAATCAAGAAGGTAAAAGAGGTGAAAGATAGACGTAAGTAATGTAGGTATAAAAATTTTTTAATCTAGAACGGATACGATTGGAAATTAAACTTTTTGCAAAAATAATGAACTAAATATATTTATGTATATGATGTTACATACATATAAATGTTGTCCTACGTATGTATATAATTATACATACATATGTACGTTCATACTCAAGAAAGGCAAATATTCAGCATTGATAGAAGATAGAATGTTACAGGAATAAAGCAATAATTTTCTGTCTTTTTTTATTTTTGCTTTGTCGTATTGAAATTTGAAAGTCTGAATTAAAATTGTTGAAGAAAAAATAAAAGAAATATCAGACAATATGTACATAGATATACATACATACATACATTTTAATGTATAATATGCAGATCATTTTTGAAAATATATACATATATAAGTATTTAATTTAAAGACAACCTTATTTCCGATTTATTTTTATTGTTATATGTTCCTTGCAAAAAGAGGAAATCGAAAAAATAAATAGTAGGTAATGTGTATATACATATACATACATATATCATGGTACGTACATATATATGCACAAGTATTTTACCTGAAATCTAAAATGAAATGTTTGATTCCAATGAAATTTCATTTTAGGAAAAATTTCAATGTTTTGTGATTTTAATATCAGATTGTATCTGAACTGAAATGTATAGACTTAAATTTATGTGCATGCATAAAACAACACATCTATACGTGTATACATCATAATATAAATACCTATAAAAATAAGAGTATGTTTAGTTTTATGGAACGATTATAATTCATATACATATATGTATAAATAAATAAAATAATGAAAAGAAAAATACAATTCTTTTAACCTTATTATTTTTTTTTTTTTTTGTATAAATTGTAGGTACAATATTCAGAAAATATTTTAGTATAACAGAACAGAACTAATACAAACTGAAAAATAAAATGAATCTTATATTTTGTCTTAATAATAATAATAATATTCCTTCAGGTATACGCAATATATAAAAATGAACTATTAAAATTTTACCTTTATACATTTGTATTATATACTTACATACAAGTTTCCAGTACTTCAATAGGCCTGGTATAGTTTTAAGATACATATATATGTATATATATGGTGGATACATAAATATTGTTATAAAACAACGACCATGATCCAAGAGGTTTTCAACCTTTTTTCTTTACGTTTAGTGATTCTCTAAAATCATTGTGAATCTGTATTTTTGCGATTTATTCATTTCTTTTATTTTTTTTTTTTTTTTTTCGGCTGAATTGTTTGTTATATTATAATAAACACACCTGCATTTATATATATATATATATATATATATATATGCATATATATGTATGCTTAAATAGAGGTATTATAGAAGGTAAAAGAACTGTTCAGCAGTAATCATGTGAATTAAATAAATATACTATTCACGGTATGGTATGATACGAGTTATATTTTGTAAAATTTTTTATTCTCAACATACGTGAGGAGTAAGATATTAGCCAATTTAATAACAAGTTTTAATTTTTGAAATGCATAAGATTTTTATTTTATTTTTTTTTTGTTTCATTTAATGGTGGTATAGAACAGAACTATATACATAAATAATGTCTGGCTGACTGGACTAAATTCTATTTAAGAAGTTTATATTTATATATAAAATTCCTTCCATATACTCGTATTTAGTATATATACTATATACATATAATGTTGTATCTATATACATATTATATAAAATAAGATAAGGATATGAAAAGAATGTTTCATTTTTTAACTAAAATATTTTTAATCAATTAAAAATTAACAAATTTTTGTATTCAATATCAGACAAAAATAAAGAAAATTTTTAAATAAATTTTTATAAACTAACCTTCTCTATATAATATATGTACAAATAAATTCATATGTGACGACAATAATACGTATTTTATTTATAAGTCGACTTGTCTTTGTCTGATTGAGATCGTTATTGTGAGAAGAACATGTAAAGGATTTGAATTTAACGTTAATTTATTTATCTATTTTTTTTTGTAAAATTAATTTGATAAATTTAAAATTATTCTCAAAGCATGTATTTAAATTAATTGGTACATTATGCAAATTTTTCACTGAGTAATCGGTGTATTGTATATATACTTATATTATATACATGTAAATTCTAATAAAAAATCAACACATATACATTTTTGTGGTTACATTTACATATAGGTATGTGGTATTGTATGTTACAAATAAAAATATACTTTGATGAAAATCATACGTATATTACATACATATTGTATGTATTTCTATCACTATGTAAATATCTTTTTGAAATAAAATTGAAAATTATTGAAGTAAAATTAATCATTCAAATATACATCATGTACATATATAACATATCCGGGGGGAGTGTTTTTTCGTAATTTCGTTTAATTGAATACAAAAAATAAAGGAAAAATTCAACGTCAGAAGTACATATGTAGATAAATACAGCAAAAGTGGCAAAAGTAATAAAAAGTAACGTTATACATATATGATAAATCCAACTAACAGATTTGATTTAATTTTTAAGCTGATGTTATCGACCTTACTTAAAATACTTTTATGTAGGTAATGTGTATATTTGTATGTTCTATATGTATGTAACATATATGTATACATATACAAAATGATGTAGAAAATGTAATTGAACGATTTAAGGTTGATAAACTTTTAAACATAAATAATGATGTAAGATATGTATTGCTGCTTTTGTCACCATCCTAAACAAAGAATGTACATATATTATATACATATATATATATATATATACATATACAGAGCCATACATACATATGTATATAAGTTGTGTTTGTGTGTATAAGAATTATTTATGATCATTTTTAACAGATGATTACTTTTCTTATTTTTTATTCTTTTTTCAATAAAATTTTAAAACAAAAAAAATAAAAATGAAAATTTGAATAAAATGACCATGTACATCACATGTACGAGTATGTACAAATTTACAGTACACACACATACACACACATGGACAGATCTATAGAAATTGAAGAGAGATAGAATTAAAATTTAATAATTGAAAATTTTCATTTAATCATCAAATGGTTTTTTCTTTTTTTTTTTTTTTAATTGAACAGAAACAATAATTTCAATATAGCACCTTTAAGATAAATTATTATAAAAAAGGGATTTATTAAGAATTGAAAAATAATCATGAAAAAAAAACACACATACATACTTACATATACATATGCACGGAAAGAAAAAATTTACAATATTTACGTATAGGTAGTATTTATACTGGAGATAGTTCAAGTTCAGTAAAGAATTTTTATTATTGTTTAAGAAGAAAAACCGAGTGGGAAGACACAAAGGAAGATCAAGAAACCTGCTTCGTTCCACGCCAAGACGCATTTTGTACAGTTTATGGTAGTCCATTGCATTTATATATAAAAGTACATAATTTAGATAGTACATAAGTCAATAAACGTATTACATGTACATCACATTTATATTTATATTATAGAGGAGTAAGCAATTTTAATAATATAAAATAAAAATAGAAATGTAAGAAAATGTAGGAAAATATAAAAAAAAATATCTACATAACATATATATGTATGTAATGTACATATATAAACGTAGGTACATTTATTTTTTATTCTTCTTAAAAAATATAGAAAATAAAGAAAAAAAATATAAGAGAACTTACTTATATATCTTATATTCAATTCGATTGCGACTGGCTAACCTTGAAGCTCAAGTTCAACGTTTCCTCTACAATAATAATATAATTATTTCTGTATACATTTATATGAGTTGAGTATGCTAACTTTAAATATATGTATAAGTATTTTTTTTTTTTTTTTTTTCAGAATTATAATAAGGTTTTTACTATACACTACGATATGATGATGAAATCCAGGTTCATTGAAGTTAGTTAAACCTTGATGCACTTTTTATGTCCCTTAAATGATAATGGGGGGATATATTGAACAGTAATACACTACATTCTAGTACCTATATATCTATGTATACATTATATATTATATGCATATCAAACATAACCATAAAAATTGAATAAATCAAAAAGTGAATTACCTACATAAATGCATTATTGTATGCACATGCATATACATATGTATATACAAATGAATACTGTTTAAACTTTAAACGAATATATCTATGTAGTCATGTATATATAAAATTTTAAAGTTCTGACAACACCAATCAACAATAAATTTAGTGAAGTAATTGATGCATTTGTCTGTCATATTATCAAATAAGTAACCGTACAACACCTGTCTATAGGCTTAAATATGTACCTATATAATAATATATCGTATCTATGAGTACATCTACATATGTACTTATATCTATGTAACATAGAAATAATATAAGAGATTTTGATTTCGTTGACTGCATTATAGAGCCTCACAATCCATCGCCATCCACCACATTCAGGTGAAATCGTGAAATGATAGAGTAATAAGCCTATCAAAATAAAAGATTGTTGGATTTTAATGAAAATATCAATAGGTCTACTACTATATTATACGTTTATACTCGTATCTCGTACTATTTATATCTAGATACAATGTTAACGAAAAAACGAAGAAATAAACTACTTATACAGTTGAGTAGCTTATAGATAGATAAGAATTATGTATACAAAATCTATCCATTTATAATAGGCGACATACTATCGTTATAGAGTGAACAATATTTATTGGTTATAAAGGAAGATGAATGCTATTATACTACTGCTTATCTTATAACCACTTATGCATTTTGAAGTAAATAAATTTCATGCACCGATCATTTGATGCGTGAAAGTGCATCTTTCTTCTTTGATTATACATATGTATGTACATTCTACATTCTACATATATGCATAATATTATATGTACATATATGTATACGAAAAAGAAATAGTTAAACAGAGAATGAACAGGTTTGTAGTTTGTACAATTAAGAATAATCTATATACTAACATAAATATATATATATGAATCTTTTTATATCTATATATATATACCAATACACATGTGTGTATGTACATATGTGCAGTGTATATATATACAAATGATTAATTTAAAATTCAAGTGCAGACAAAAAGAACCTTTATGTAATTTAAGTATTAGTCGAACTATCATAATAGAAATAGTGATTACCTACCCAACTAGCAAATTTAGTGTGTTGCTACGTAGTGAATACCACATAGGTTACTATGAAGTATTAGACACTAGGTTCAGCCACGTATATGGCACGTATTTAAAATGTGTTTGCCACCAAAATGGGGAATGATTTGGAACGTATTTGCCACGATTTTGGAACTGTGTATCAAGACGTATCAGATACGTTCGGAGAAGGTGTCAGATACGTTATTGTTACCATTGTTTCTTACTACTACAATATTATCTCTCTAGTATTTTCAACAACACATATATGTATATACTATTCAATATTTATATTTAAAATAAAATTATAATAACACACAACAAACACCTATGTGTGATATGATTGATACTTTTACATTTTTGTAAAATATACATACATATTATATATTTTTTAGATTATTTCGTTTTGAATTAATAATGAAACTTTATAATTTTCAAATCTTTTTGCTATAGATTAAATTATTTTGCGAACAAAATTTTTACGATAAAAGTGGGTATTTTACTTCGAGAAAATTATTGCCCTTCGCAAAAAATGAAAATTAAAAGAAATTTTGCATAAAATTTTTATTTTTCAAATTTTTGAAAATCTTAATTTTACCATTTTTAATTGTTTTTTCTTTCGAAAAACATTAATACTGCATAATATTGGCTTTTTCAACCATTATTTTTGTAAAATATATGAATTTAAAGGGTAAAAAGAAATTTCGAAAGTCATATAAAAATTTATTAGATAAATATTTACAATAAAAATGGCGATTTTTGACACTGCCACTTAGAAGTCTTCATTACTTGAAAATAATACTTTATAATTCCTATTACTTTTTAAAAAGTAACTGGTACGTGGCACTAGATTCTTTATAGTGTCGTAAATCATAAGTATTACTCTTTATGGTTTCAAAAACTTTTGTATATACTATTAAGTGGCAAATGATACTTAATTATGCCAATTGCCACTTGAATGTTCCAACTGTTACTCTAAGGTGACAAGAAGTACTTACATACTTTTGTATATAAGGAGCTACGTTTCAACAGGCGACATGTCCATATTGGTCCATTTTGAGTTAGTTACAGAATTATGTTGAAGGAGAGCATGTGTACAAATCTAATGCTTAGTTTGCTTGAAATGATACTAAATAGGTCGTATTTTTCAATTTATATTTCCTCAGTTTCCTCAGCAGTTTTTTCACTTTTTCTCAAAATCACATAAATGAGATATGTCGCTTTTTGAAAAGTAGCCCTCATTTAAAAAATGGTAGTATCAGTTTATTTGTAAAATCCACGATCACTTAAAGCAACTGCATGGTATAAATTGCCATCAATCACAAGGTATTAAAACCTTTATGGTGCCAAAAACAAGTATTTGTTACATGGCGAATACTGCACAAAATCCTTGCTATTGTATGGTATACGAAATACAGTATTTGAAACGTAATTGTCACTTTTAACAAATACCTAAAAATTGCCACCTTGAGGTAACAATATAAAGTAGCAAAAACGTTTCGAACACTGAGGTCAAATAACTATAAAGTATAGAAAACTTCAAGTAGTATTTGAATCGGTTTTGCCACTACGATGTAGTATTGGCTGGAACTTTGAACTTGAGATCTATAAGGTGGCGATATTTCCGTCTCAATTACTTGACAAAAGTTTCCTTGTAGTGGCTGACAACAATATGGTAACAAAAATAGAAGCAAATACGTGGCACTAACCACATTTTGGTGGCCAAACACTTAGGCTTGGTATATGCAACTTTAATTGCTAGTTGGGTATGCATTTAACTTTGATGATGATTTCTTATACATACACCCATACACGTATCCCAGCAGGAAATTCAGACATTACTGCATCGATGCGGTAATGAATACGCTAGTATATCCATACATTACTGAATCGATTACATTTTGTACAGTGATGTCCTAGGAAAGTAATGTATAATACGTTACTCTCTGCATTACTTAAGATTGCATTCTTTCTTCAATGAAACAGTGATGTATTACGACATCGATTACTATTCTATATATGAAAAATTCGATTATTCTCCCATAGAAGAAAACTTCAATTATCATTTCATAAATGAAAAATTCGATTCTTCTATAATAGATGAAAACTTCGATTATCAATTCATAAATGAAAACTTCGATTGTCATTTATTTAAATACACACTTTATTATACAAATAAAATTACAAATTTCATTAATAATTAATAAATTTCATAATAATTTCAAATTTTAAAATATTCACACACAATTAGTTTTTTTTTTCATCATTATTTTTTCATATTTCATTTATTTTTTCATCAACATTTCTTTTTTCCTTTTTTTAGTCATCATTATTTATTAATTGTCTCTTATTTTTCAAACATTTATTTTTGAAATGTCTGTTTTTTAACACTTTAAATGATTTCCTAATATCATTCCCATAATCTTTCTTTGTGTAACCTTCTTTCTTTAAACAAGCTGCAAATTATATAACAATTATTATCAAATGTTTGTTTATTGTATTTTTTTGTTAACTTACTGAAAATGACATTATTTAAATTTTTCAACTCTATGAATTTGTTTTTTCCCTTGACTCCGTCGTAATTGTAATTAACAACAATATTCTCCCCGAAAAGCCTGCAGAAGTTTTTTATTATTCCTCCAGGAAACAAAATTTTTTTAATAGTAGCAACCTTCAAATAAATGAAAAACTAAAATATAGTGAATATTACGTAACAATTAGCAATTAATTCTCTTACAAATTCATCTTCATTTCCTTCAATAGCTGCTTCCATTTTTAAAATGTCATCCATAGTTTCTAAAGGAAATTTAGATGAAACAAACTCTCGCTTTAATACCCGCTTTAGAAGCACATTATTCTCTGTCTGAATAGTTATTAAAGCTTCTTGCTGCTTTTCAATCTTCTCTAATGTTACTAAAAATGAGAACTGTTTAATAAATGATACTAATTACTAAATTTTCTTCATTACCTTTTATTGAATTTATTTCCTGTTGAAATTCATTATATTCAAAACTTGTGGATGAATCTGGAAAAATGAAACTTTAATTATTTGTAAATAAATGTTTTTAAAATTATAAATTACCTGGGTTAGAACCCAAAGTGGCATTATATGGTCTAAGTGCAGTGCCGTATTTGGATGTAACTTTAAAAATGCTTTGGCTTTCGTTCTCCTTGTTGTTCATTTTTTTAACGAAAATGTAGATTTGGGACAATCCAACCTTATCAATATAGATTTGTACTTTAAGCTTGATTTTTGATATGAATTATAGGTATAAATAAAAAATGTTGTAATTAAAAGAAGAAATACTTAATTGCTTAAAAACTTACCTTGTAATTTGGACAGAAAATTTTATTAAATTCACTTTGAAATTAAAATTATTATAAATATTATGCACCTCTATAAAATAAGTTAACTAGCCATCACTTTAAAAACCACTTTATAAATGAAAATTTCTAGACAAAATATAACAACAATATACTGCTAACTTGAACAGGATTAAACATGTTTATTTTATTAACAATAACTTCTTATATTATGTGCTTCTAATAATCTAATGAATTTCATGCGTCAGTCTGAAACATTACTCTTTGCATTACCTTGTAATCGAAGATTACACCAATAATAATTTTATGACTGTATTTATATATTACAGTGTAATGGAGAGTTTCATGCTTTTCAATTTACTATATATTGAGTAGTTTATTTTTGTTGTTTACGTAAGTATATGCTTAGCATTAAATATAAAATATACATTACTCTCTGCCTTACTTTGGAGTTTTTTCTAAAGCAAACAATTCAACGAACTGCCATCTACATTACGCTGTAATCTAATTTTTCATCGATGCTACTTTCATGCAAGAAATCTTCGAATGCTATTTTCATCAATTGCCAATTTTCCTGCTGGGATGTTATGTATTTATATGTATGTACGACGGTACGACTGTACGAGAAGTTATGTGTACATAAATGTATGGTATATCTGATGTGTATATACATTAAACTGTAGAGTTGATCTATTGAATTGTTTGAGAAGGTGCGAGACCTGAAACATATCTTTGTCGTGGGAAAAATTTTCACAGAATTAGAAAAAAAGCTGTTAGTTCAGTTCATATAATAATGTACATTGGTACGATTATTCTAAATAGAAGAAAATTAAAAAAAATAAAATATAAAATGCAATAAAATAAAAAATTATTACATTGATGATGAACAGTAGCTGTGTAGCGATTATAACGTAAATGTAAAATTTCTGATTATTATTTTTTCTTTTAGTATAGTACATTTATGGTACAACCACGTACAACACTACATTGTATTCATATATGTATTCATATTTATGTTACTCTTTATGTGATCATATCATAATTTTTTGAATTGATTGATTGCACATCTTTTGATTATAATTATTTCAATTTATTATTGTATACATCTCCGCCATTGTATTGATAATTTTAATAATTTCTCAAATATATTGTCTTATTTATACATATACACAAATTTCAAGATCAATTTTTATGATCAGATAGCAGTTTGTGAACTTTAATTAAAAAAAAAAAATTTGTTTTTTTTTTCGAAATTGTTTTTCTTCTACTTTTTCTATTTTTCTCTTTATAGTTTTATTTCGTTCTCTAATTAATTAAAATGAACATTTGCAACTGAACTTAAATACATAAAATAAATTAATTTTTTTTTAATTACATATTATTGTAATTTTTATATTTTCTCAACGAACGAATATTTAATTGTGAAATATTGAAAAATAATTGAAGCTATTAATTGAGAGAAAAAAATATATACATATATAAATATATAAGTACATGCACTGAAACTGAAACTAAAGCACACACATTGATTCGTTTCAAAATATTGTTATCTTTATTTAAAATTTATTAACGCTGTAATTAATACTTTGAACTTTTTAAAAGAAAATTGTTTTAAAAAAAAAAAAACAATATTGAAAAATAAATAAAAAAAAACTACATTTACTTATATAGAAAAGATATTGATAAGATCATACATGTATATGTACATACGTATTTAAATATATAAAAAAAAATTGTAAAAATTATAAAGAATTACTAGATAATTAGTACTAGTAAGTACCTAGTTATGAGATGATCACATTTTATATATTATTGCGTGAGGGTCTAGGCCAAGTTCTTATTCTCTGGGCAAAATTGTAATATGAATTCTTTCATTCGTTTACGTACGATGTATAAGATGTATATACATATTATATTTGTATTTGCATGTACGTAAAAATAGATATATACCCAGCTGACCAAGTGAACTCATAGTGAATTCATTCTGAATTCATTGCATCAAAGTGATTCTTCACGTGAACGTTCACAGTGAATTCACAGTGAAGATATTTTATTTCAAAAATTTTTACGCTATGGCTGGTCACAGTGAATTCACTTAATGAATTCATTTTGAAATCACTTACTGAATGTTTAATGAAAACACGAAATGAATTCATACTGAATGCACTTTGTGAGGGTAAAATATCATTCACAATGTGAGTAATCAATGAATCCTGGCTCTAATTATTATATTCTTACTTTTCGTTTTGTTTTTTCAATGATTTAAATAAAACTCTTTAATCACTTCGTTATTTTTTATTTATTTTACATTCTATTTTTAATAAACTAATATTACACAGAATTTAAAACACTTGCTTATTCCTTATTCGTAGACTCAAATAACTACATTTTATATCGCTTCAGTTTACAAATTAGTACATGAAAAAGAAATACAAAATTTCACTTTACGTTCACTAAGTGATTCCATAGTGTTAGCCTTTGTGAATCGCAACCATTTTACGAAGATAAAACGAATGAATTCGCCTAATCATAAAATTAAAACAAGTTTACATAAATCGTCATTCATCAAATGAATTTTATATGAATATAATTCATATTTCAATCACTTGGTGTATTCATAATGTACCCATATTTTTAAATAATTCACTTATTTTTCATTTCGTGTTTTCAAAATGAATAAGAGAAAAATTATTCATTTCGTGAAGATTTTTGGCATTCGCTATGAATTCACTGTGAACCTAGTTCACTGAATGGTCAGCTGGGTATATATGTAGTCTATTATATTAGTATATACAGATATCATATCATGTGTGAAGTTTTTATTTAGCATTTAAATGAAATAAAATGCATAAATATAAAAAAAAAATAATACAGAATTGTTTTATATAAATGGAAAGAAAAAGTATAAAAACAGCTGAGAAAACAAGAAAAGAGTTCAATAACATAAAAAAAAATAAATAAAAGTCAATGTTCGTGTTTCTCTCTCACAGTCTCAATACAATAATGTTACTATTAATATATTAATGTATTTTTAAATAATAATATGTTTCTTATATTTTATTTTCATGTTTAAAAAATTATAATATGTTTATTTAAAATGAATACGAAAAAAAAAAAAAATCGAATGAAGGAGAAAATGTCGACTAAATACTTAGGTGTATGTATAACGTGTGCACGTTCATTTACATGTAATATACACACACTGTATTGTAATGTGTACATTACATTACATTGCACTGAAAAAAAAAAATAAAATAAAAATAAGAAAGAAATAAAACAAAATTCTGTTAATGTTGCTGATGCTGTTGATGCTGCAATTGCTGCCGCCGTTGAATTTATAAACAAAATGTAATGACCATCATCATAGTCATCATCATCATACATATGTAAAGAATTGTATATACATATGTATATATAAAGAGACGTTTAGGAGATTATTTACTCTAAAAATAAATAGAAAAATAAAAACAAAAATAAAAAAACAAATAATAATACTGGAAATTATGTATGTACAGTAAGTACCACAGTACACTCATATATTAGTTGAATATAATATGTATATGGAAAACAAGATTTGTTCTCAAATGAATGAGGAAAAATAAATTTCGAAGTCAAGTAAAGTCAAGCACTTATAAATACAGAGAGTGATAAAAATTAAACGTTATGGATGAAATAATCAGAAAAAAAACTATAACGTTTACACAGCAAAAGTAATGTACATATAGGAATATGTATGAATGTATATATGTACATGCAAGTGCATATATTATTATTATACCATATAATATGTATGATATAGAAACATATAAAATAATTTATTATTGATCATAAAAATATATTAAAAAAAAAAAAAATAAATAAATAAAAAAGTAAAGAACAACGCAATAAGTATGTATAAAATATAAAAGAACACTTGGAATATATTTGTGTGTGGTTTAGAACGTTATTGGAAGGTGAATGTACCATACCGATATTTATATTTTATATTATATAGAATGGTTTATATGTGTTGCAGTCATGCAGTATATAATAATAATATATCAATCAGAGAAATCAATTTCAATATATTTATGATCAGGAAATTTAAAAATGCATAAATGTATTTCATATTTTAAATATAAATAAATGTATATACATAATATATCCACATACTTATACCTAATATACAAATTACTTGTTACATACATATGTACATATTAAGAAAATTAATTTCAATATTTTTCTTAATTTTCTTCTTTCTTTTTTTCTTTTAAATAAAATCGAACAAATGAAAAAATAAAGAAAACTGATGACTGCAGATAAACAAATTATGTACGAGTAATTCGTATACTCGTATATGTGTATATATATAGGAGTATGAATAATGTATAAATTTTCAAATGAAAAAAAAAATGTTTAAATTTTTATTGCGATTTTATCTTAACTTTTAAAATAAATCATTATTTCTTCAGTACAAATTTCAATAAAATTTCACGTTATATTATTGAATTCATATACAAACATATGCATATACGTGCATTGTTGTATTTGTATGTACGTTTATGAACGGAAAAAAAAAATTGAAATATTTTTAATTTTTAATCCTGTGATCTGTCACAGATTGCGAATTGGTCGAACGTGAATGACTACTATAATTTAAAGTAGCACAAAAAAAAAATGCACTTATATCGGTAACGTATAGATGTATAAATATGTATGTATGTAATACGAATATAATGGTAGATAAAGGATGGATTTTTAAACGTCAATTTACTTTTGTATTGTGACTGCACTCTATAACTGTCATGATATATTGCTGGAAAAAAAAAATTTGAATTCGCATTGCATCATAATTATTTAATAATATGACGCGCTATATGTAGTTGCTGTTCAACATTTCTCTTGTCAAAAACAAAGCGATGCATTGTTTAGTTATCACACGCGTATATAGCTTGCGATTTTTGTAATGTTTGACATAAGTTATTATGTATTTATATTTTTTCCTTTTTACAAAAAAAAAAATAATCAAATTCTTAAAAAAGTATGTGCCTCGATCTACATGTTTTGGTTAAAATTTGTAATGACAAAGTATCATTGAAAATGAATTTTCGTAAATGGATATTTTTTGTTTGTTTGTTAGTTTTTGCTAATCAATTTTTCCAGACATTACATTCTTCGATACTTACAACAGTTATTGATTTTATATATGAAAATAATATTATAAAAAATAAAATTCAATTTTACCCTTTTTATAATTTATTTAAATTTAAAAAAAAAATTTTTAATAGCAAAATAGTGTTCACATATGATCGAAATTCAAATACATACATATCTACTTGTACACACATGCATAATATGAAAGATATATATATGTTTGAGTTTCATATTCATTAATATTATGTATGCAGATGTATATGTAGATACATATTAACGTGACTTCCAAAATGCATCAGAAACAGTTTAGATACAAAGTCACATGTTCCGAAATGTCAAAGTATAATATTTGATGATATCACATGTTCAAAATCTTTTTGCAAATGTATTTAAAACGCATCAAACGAGCAAATAGCGCATCTACTATATAATTGATGCTTTCATGATACAATGTATCATCAATATATGCATCATAACTTTGTATTATGACAGTTGTAATACTGTATCACAACCTTTTTTTCTACATTTTGGAAGTCAACCTAAGTTATTTATAAACCCATATTGCATACTGCAAGATTGCTGTTAACAATTTTATTTCAATCATACGGAAATTTGATTGTTTCGTTCGGCCCGGTACTACTAAGTAGTGTGATAGAAGTATATATATGTATACACAGTTTCTCATGCAGAAGAAAACACTGCAGACCTGCAGACTGTATATGATATACGTATATGAGGAGAGTATACAACACTATAAACTATACACAATATGTGTATGCAATAAGAACATCATGAACATTAACAACCCTTCATTTAATCTCATTCTACTATTTTTAACCGGAAAAGTTTCTTCGCTTTTTAAATCCAACAGAATGAATATATGTGTATATATATACTCGTATATATTTTATTTTTATTTTTCATTTATGTATAATTTTTTCTCTATTTTAACATTTTCTTTTATATAAATATATGTATAGGAGAGTACGTATGTACATTTTATTTATATATTCGTTCAACATCATGCTATGAAATGAAAATTTATATAGGGGAAACCAGAAGCAAAGCAAGTATAAAATCTATATAGAGAATATACCCACATATTAGTTGGTACATACTCGTATAGTGTACAATACGAGTATATGTACATACGATCTGCTTCTTTTCCAATAAAAAAAAAAAGAAGGTAATGGAATACTCGCACGTACATATGTATGTTCGTAAAAGGTTGTAAAAAAGCTGATAAAAAGTTGACAAAATGTACAATATAAACTGAAGGAAAATATATTTTTTATAAGTACAGAATATGGACTATACATACTACATACATGTATATATATAGAAATTATATATGGTGAAAAATATTGTACATAATATATTTAGGATGAAAGGACGAGTTTGAAAAATATAAAAGTCTTCCATGCATATACAATGTACACGTATGTTTGTACATATGTTGCTTATATTTTCCATTCATTTTTCATATGTACATAGATATAGCATATAATGCATTTGTCTATATCCATACATATAATTTAACCCTCTGATTTGTACGTATATATAGGGGGAGTCATATTATATGTTTTCCTCTACATATGTACGTTTGCAACGAATAATAAAAACAACTATAAGCTACTACTATAAGGTATTGCATTTGCATTGCTTTAGCCAGCCAGTTTAAATTTTTCATTGTTGGTATTATTGTTGTGGCAGTTGTTGTTGTTGTTGATGATGTTGATGATGATGATGATGATGATGATGTTGCTGCTAGTTTTTATATATTTTCTATACGACCACTTGCTGAGCATTGAACTTTTCGTTAATAAAATCTTCTTAAAAAAATATTCATAAAATGTAACTTTGGTTTGGTTAGTTTTGCAATAAAACTAATACAATACATACACACAACAATACATATATAATATACATATATGTATATATATGCATTTAATATCATTTGTATCTGTACTACATGTTTTATATCAATACACTGTATGGCTCTACTGTATATAATTTTTGAATTAAAAATCGACAAGGGATATGATTGCAAAGGGTGTGTATATAGAATATGCGAATAGTGAATGATATTTGAAATGAATATATAGAAATGAAACGCTATTTTGCATTTAATGCAAGTCAAAATTTATAACATACGATAGAAATGCATTCGGTTACGGTAATAAACATACATACATATGTACATATTTATTGGGATCGACTGAACCTAACTCGCACTATAAAAATGATTATATATTTTTTATTTTCCCTTTTGTCTTGTATATCTTTTGCATTTGTACTTTAACACGTTCTACATATGTATATGTACTACAAATAAATAAAGCTGTATTTTTTTATTATTTGATTTTTAACTTATATGATTATATAGATAGATATTGAATTTTTTCTCACACAAGCAAAAAAAAAAAAAAAAAAATGGGAAATGGAAAAAAAAGAACGTATAAACAAACAAACTAACTAGATATATTTAATTACTATTTTTTCCGTTCTAATATGTATACGTACTACATGAAAATTAAAAGAATATTGCATATAAATGTGTACGAATATGTAACATGAAAAATTATTATTAAAAACTTACAAAAATTTTCAAAAATATTTCAATTGGAAACAATTTGAGACTAAATGATATCAAATTATAATTTTCTAATTTAAAAAATTTATACATAATTTGTAAAATGCATGCATGTATATATGTATGTATATATGGCATGTGTATATATGTATGCAGATGCAAATACATACATACGAGTATGTACATTAAATGAGAGAGAAATTTTATTTTGACAATTATTATCCTAAAAATATATAGTCATGATGATGATATTCATGCTAATCATCTTAAATGGTGTCTGTAATTATAGAGTGTAATATTAATGCAATATAATTAATACGTTTTCAAGATTAAACTTTCACACAATATTGTCGTCGTCACAAAATCTGAAAACATCAGAATATTAGACACGTTTAAAAATGCAAATATTTTTTTAGTACTCTATAGGTGTGTACATGCACTATATGTATGTTGCATGATGTAAATATACAATTGTAATTTTGTTGTGTAAAATGTAATTTGTAATTGTAGTAAAAATGTATTGTAGTTTTGAAAGTAAAATTTATATAAAAAAAAAGAAGAAAAATGTTACAAAAACATTTTACTATTTAGAGTTTACAGCGAAAATTTACAATAACAATATGAATTACAATAAAAGAAAATTGCAAAAAA
The DNA here is from genome assembly GCA_951394055.1 of Villa cingulata. Lineage (NCBI taxonomy): Eukaryota > Metazoa > Arthropoda > Insecta > Diptera > Bombyliidae > Villa > Villa cingulata. Next base: position 27,666,413 of record OX596021.1, on the reverse strand, counting down.
ATAAGAAGAAGAAGAAGAGAAAATAATGCTTAAAAAACAACAACGAGTGTTGAATACAAAACAAAAAATAAAATAAAATTCTAAACTTTAACTAGGTCACTTAGAAAAGAATTGTTTTGTTAATTAGTTATTAAATACATATTTCATTTGTTTTTTTTTTTTCACTTTTATTTATTTATTTTTATTATTTTTTAGACTTCATTTGTACATTACAAATGTATACATAATGTGCATACATGGTGCAAAACATATTACACATATATTATACATGTAATTCGAAGCGAATATAATTTAATTTTTCATTAGATATTTAATAGATTGTCAGATATGGAGCATACATATAAATGCATATATACATACGTGTTAAGAAATGTTAGGAAATTGCAAAATATGAATGATTATACATTTAAGTTAATCTAAAAAAATGATATTTTTTATGGTATACAAAAAAAATTATGCATGAACTGCAAATAAAATGAAATTAAGATGCATTTCAGATTCGTTGTATTATCTAGAAAAATTTTTTTTTTTAATTTATAAAAAAATGAAATAATAGATTTAATTCAGTGATTCAATTTTTTATTTAATTTACAGATGTTTAGACAATCGAAAATTGACATATTATTTATACCTTTCTCTATTCTATTCTGTCAAAATGGTATTTTGTTTTTTGATCATCATATTATGTAATTTACACTTATTGATTAACATCTATATTATGATTGCTTTTACATTAATCGAATTCGTTTAATATCCTGTCAATGAAAATATGTGCATATGTAAAATTCGCGGCTCTTTTCTTTTAAATTTTATAAAATACAACAAGTTGAACATTTTATTGTCGCCAGGTGAATATATCTATATTATGATTGCTTTTACAGTAATTGAATTCGTTTATTATAAATAATGTAGTTTGTATCCTGTTTTCGTATAAATACACCCATAGTCTAGTGCGTACATATTTATAATCGTATGTAATAAATATATTACAATCACACTATAAGATCTACAGAAGTATATACATTATGTACTCAATTTTTATTTATCAAAAACAATCAGATAAAAAGCATATTACACTTATATTTAATTTATACTAAAATTTTAACTTACAAAAACTCTTTTAAAATAACTTTTTGTTAATGCTTTATGTGTACAGTACGTACAAATATGAATATATACTGCTGCACTATACAAAATCATATGAATATAACACATTTATATTGTAAGTAACATACATATATTATAATAAAAATGAAATGAGAGTACACTGTATGTAATATGTAGTAATATTCATATTAAATGTATTAGAATTTTTTGTATGAAAAGTTGAACTCGATATACAGTATATATTTTTATATGTATACATATGTATATACATTATATTTTTTATGTATATAGAGTTTATATTTATTTATGTATTTTAACTGAAATAATAAAAAAATAATAACTTTATTTGTTTATATTATATGATTGTAGATATATAGTTTTTTAACTTAAGTATATTATTTTCTTTTATATAGGTACATATGTAAGTACCTATACAATACGTGTGTACATATAATATTTTCGTACATACATAATAATATCCATGTACGTAAATATAATCTATATTATTCTAACGCATATATTGTACCACTATACCACAAACAATTCAAATAGTGTCTGGTTAACATTTGAGAAAAAAAAAAATTATTTGAAAATAAAATGAAAATAACAAAAATAATAAAAAGCTTAAAAAAATATCTGAGAAAATATTTAAGACATTTTTATATACATTATATGCATTTTATAAATATGTAGTAATGAATGTTTATGTTTTTCTTTGTAATGTTAACAAACATTTTTATATTTTTCAACTTAAGAAAATAGAGTTTAATATTTAAAGTAAAAATAGTTTAAGTACATCTATGTATCTACAGTATAAATTATATATACATATATATACAAACGAGAAAATTTTTCAATTGAATATTCATCACATGTGAGTGAGAATATTATTTCTTTGTTCTCGATTTATAGTACAGCGTACAGCTATATTATAGATTTATTTGGTATGTTTACAATGATTGCGTAGAATATTTTTTTTTCATTCAGATGGTATTTTAATTATTATAGGTAGTATATATATTTCATAGGCTTTATAAATTGATTAGATATACATACCTACTTAGATAACAGAGACAATTACATATATATACGTATTTATACATACACTATGTATAATAATACAATAATAAAACACAAGTATATTCAAGAAAACATAATACGAGTAACTAAAATACTCTTGTACATTCATACATTCATATGCGTATGCTTTTGTTTTTTTAATTTGTAATTTTATTTATTTTAACTAAATTATGAATTTCTCATATTATATATATATATGTATATATTAGCTTTTCATTTATTTATAACATATAGATTTTACATTCATTTATTTACATTATTATTGACTTGTATTTGTATTTACACTGGCATTTATATAGACGTAGGAATATGTATATGTACATACATAATATCACAATATATATAATATATATACTTACTTATATATATGTAATAAGGAAAAATATAAATTCATAAAAAATTAATGTATCACAAGGTCACCAACATAATAATTTAATTGCGTACACATTGTACTATAAAAGCCTGTTAGAAGAGTGTATTTAGTAGAGCTTTGCGTACTTAATGTAGAGTATATATTTACTGTAGTGCTATTGTATTGTTATATACATATAAAAAATGACAAATTAATTAAGGAATGAGATGTTATTAGTGCTGTCAGTATATAATATTTGTTTGTACATACATATTGTATTTTATTTTAGCTGCTGTATACATCTAGAGAAATTTGTACATATGTATGTACATTTTTATAAAATATTTCACTTTACTCGATTCATGTTAAAAATTTCAAAGTACCTAATTGAATTATTATTCACCTACATATGTATAAACGTAAACATAATACACACACGAATATCTATATCCATATAATATAAATATAAAATTTTTCCTCATCATTGATAAATGAATGACAGATAAATGATTGAATGTTATATGTGTACACTTATTTCTTTCATTTTAATTCATTTTTTTTTTATTTTTATATATTTTAATTAAATTAATGACATATACAGACATGAAAATTTATGATAGATATTATTTGTAGTAAAATATTTATATCAGAAATTTATACGAGTATGTATATACCTGTATGATGTATGTTTAACGGAAATACGGTATTATATATTACTGTTTTTTCGTTTTTCATTTTTCTTCACTTATTTCATTTTGTTATTATTTTTTTTTAATCAGACTCTTAACTTTAATTATTAATGTAGTATATGTGTATCTGTATTTTGCGAAACAACATGTTAGTATGTGTATATGTACTTAAATATTTATGTATAGATACTCATATAAATTTTTTTTATTATTATTATTATTCTTTTTTTTATTAAATTTCATAAAGTGGTGTAATTTATTATTAATTTTTTGTTTTTTTTTTTTTTTTGCTTATGTACAGTACATCAAATTTTTTTGAAAATAAAATTTAACCTTTTCTTCATATATGTATGTACATACCTACATATTTTCATTCAATTAATTGCGTTCATACTTTCGCAGTAACATTGTATATAGGTATTCAATCTCATATTGTAGATTGTACACACTTTGTATTTAGGATAATCTAGTATAATTTCTTTTTTTTTTTTTTCAATATTTTCTCCTTTTTTCTTCTTATTTTTTTCTTAATTTATTTATATTTATCCTATAAAAAATAAATACTATGTTATTAGGAACGATAGTAAAAAGAGTTTGTATTATTAAATTTAATATCTGTATATATAGTTACATACATCATAAATTGAATGTAGTACATATGTATGTATGTATACTCCTCTAATATAATATAATATGCATTATAAACTTCAAGTGTTATTTGAATTGAATTGATACGAAGAGTGGACTTATAAGAATACATATAAAAATCAATCTTAATTCATAAAAATATACATACAATGTATAATACATTAATAATATGTAAGTATATACTCGTACTCATATATGTATTGTATGTGTGTAAGTATATATAAATACATCACGTCACGTACTTACTCTGTTCTGTTCTGTTATCGTTCTAAGAAGAAGAAAAAAATTAAATTTTGTTTAAAAATATAAAATGAAAGAATAAATACTTATAAGTAAGTGAATTGATTTTTTCCTATATGCATGTTGTGTATATATACATCTATGTACATATACATATATGCATTTAATTTAATACATATACTATAAAAGTATTATATACTCGTATTATGTACCACTATGTACGTATCTTTAACGTACAATCTATAAGAGCGAATAAAAAATTAAACACATTAAAGAAAAATTTTTTTTTGATTTTAGATAATGGAGTCCTGGAATATTATATTTTAAATATTACAAACAAAATTTTTTTGTAAAAAGAAAAAAAAAATGTATAGTTTAGGCAGCTATGTATATGTAATCTTCAAAAAAAAAAAAAAAAATAATAATAAAATTAAAAATAAATAAAACAAGAAATACCTACCTATTTATTTTTTTTTTCTTTATTCGTTCGTAGTGAGTTTTTGTCGGTGTAGTATCGATTTATTTTGTTTTTTTTTTTTTTTGTTTCTGCTCAAATTCTTGACCTAATAAATAAAGTTAACAACAGAAAATAAGCATAAAACGTCGTCAAGTCTAACTAGTTTTGTATATATATACATATAATACATATTTCATATTATTTAAGTAAGTTTATTATGTATTTTTATTTATTTTTCTATTGTATTATATGTATGTATGTACATACATATGTTCATTTTTATGTTCATGTATGCATGTATGTATGTAATGTTGAAATAAAAACAATTTGAAAATTTTTCTTTATCTTGAATTTTTATTATTCAATATAATGTACATACACACATACATATGTATATAATATTTTAAGGGTAAATAAAGAAAATGGAATTTTTTTTTCATTTTTATAATTGCATTTTCCTCACATTACATTACGAACAATCAAGCATATGTATATACATACACTATATACATTATGTTTAATAATATAAAAAAAATATACATAAATATACGAGTATATAGGTATTTTGTTGAAACTATGACAATTTGATGATATTTGAGTTAATTACAAATATTTAATTTGAATTTAAAATTTAACTTATGCATACTAAAGCGATAATTTTCTAAATTCATTTTATCAAAAAAGTTTGTTATACATGACATATGTATATGTATACATATGTATATGTATAGATACACAAATACAATTTATTTTAGTTTAGTTATTTTTTAAAAGAGTCATACTGAAATATTCTAAAATATGATGATGGTAACGTCTTGATTTACTATATATAAGTACGTATTTCTGTTGGTTTGGTTGTTGGTCAATTTTTGAAATGAAAAACAAATTAGTTGGATAGATGGTGATACCTATCAGATACTTTTGATCATACAATGTGAAGAAGATATATTATGGTGTATGAATTAATTTGTTCTTAATAGGAAATAATTTATTACACTTGTACTTGTTTATTACATATTTAGAGAATACAATAAATAGACAATGAAAATATGTAATATTTAAACCAAAACTTTATATGTTATGGGACTATCACAATTTCATTTGTTACAGTGTAGGTTCCTTATTTATTTATGATGAAATGAATTTTTTTTTTTTTTTTTTTTGTGGTATGGTAAAGGTACAATACGACACCTGCATAGTCATATGTGCACATATTTACGAGTATAATAATTATAATGTTTCCGTTTGTCTCGTGAACAGAATTTTAAATTGTGAATAAAAAAAACACAAAGTACTACATATACATATATATATATTTTTTTTTTTTTTTTTTGGATATATCGATTATGATGATGATAATAATAATGATGATGATGATGATGGGTTAAGAAAAATTTTGGTTAAAAATGGTCAAAGTCGGCTATCTATAATTGTGGTAATACGTATACCTGCTATGTAATATAGAGATCGATTAGACAGTAAGATTTTTGATTTGATTTTCAAATCGTTTTCAAAACGTTTGGTGATACGAAGTTATACATATGTAGGTAGGTACTGTACTATAGACTATACGTACTTAACACTCATGATGATATAAAAATAAATAAAAAACTAAAGCATTGGAAAAAACAAAATTCCGAATTAAGGTTTACGGTCTCGAATTAAATTTTATTTTTTTTTTTCATTTCATTTTCCTTCATTTTATAATTAAATTGATTCGCTTTTGCCTTAAAATCGTTTGGCATTAAATTATATATATGTATATACTGCACAAACTCTACAATTAAATGAGAATTTTTATGAATATTATTGTGTAAATACGTACTGTATATGTATATTTATAATGTATGTATATGTACGTACTACGCGTATGGAAGTGCATATTAAATTTTTAAACTGCAATTATTACAGGACTAAAAGGATTTTTTTAACATATTTTTTTTTTTTAATTTTTATTGTGTATATATTAACTGTTAATTGTTGCTATAGGATATTGAAAAAAAAAAAAAAAATTAAAATTTAACTACGTACACATATTACATAATATAGAAAAGGAAAATTTACGCTTCATAAAGCGTAACGAAATTACATACATAATATAGTATATATTTATGAAAAATAAAAATAATCTACAACCATTCCTTAATGCAGAAGAATTATTATAAGAATTTAATTTCTGTGCAAGCAGTGACCTAAAGGAAGAAAAATAAATCTATAATAAAATTGCTAATAGATGAATATATGTATGTATAAGTAAGTAAAATTGTGAATATGAAAATGTTATGTTACCTCTATAATTTTTATTATGTACTAATAGTAGTAAAAAATGAAAATAAAATTTCTACCATCAATGATACAGGATTGTGATTTCCCAGAAAATTTGTTATATGTATAGGTATATATAAATGTACTTGTATGAATATGTTTCTGTATTACATATATGTGATAATAATTTCTTTGAAGAAAAAAAAAAAATATATTTTCATATATGAAAAACGATAAATTTTATGAATGAGTAAATAACGAAAATATTAAATTTGTGTAATTATTACCTTTTTACGATTTTGTAAATCAACTACATTTATATACGATTATGATTTTATCGAATTAAGTAGTCTTCTTGAACGATAAATCGATTTAAAAGATGATGATGATGATCATCATCATAATCGCACATAATCATAATTTGATCAAAATATGGTCATATATTAAATATCCTTTAGAGCAAACATAAAATAATTATTTAACCAAAAGTTCAATTAATATTTTTGTGGTCTGTATATATACAAGTATGTATGTACATATAAAATAAATCATGTTAATAATTCAGTGAGTAGTAATTAAAATATTAAAACATGTTCTGCATCACGAAATAACATATATATTGCGTCTACATCATTCATATACGTATACACTTTGAATGTATCTTTTGAAATTTATAATTCTGATGAACAAAGATCGAGTATTTTATATAGAGGCAATCAAGATATTGGGACATGAACCTCCAATGGTTTTTTAGTGTTTTTTTTTTTTTTTTTTTTTTTTTTTTTTAGTAAACGATTTAGTCAAGATATTTTGTCCGTGAATTTTGTTTTCGATTTTTTGTTTATTTATACGATTATTTTGTTGTGTGTGTACACACATTAACAAGTACGTATATGTATACGTATATGATTTGTATATTTATTGTCTGGCTGGAAAAATCCCTGATGTATCTGCGTGTCCGTTCTTTGTCTCTGCGATCGAAATGTACACCATATTACATACAGAACAGTATGCATAAGTTTCAGTATACCTATACCTACCTATATGTGTATTGAAAAGGTGAAATAAAATTAATCTTAAAGTTCTTTGACTTAACTGTCTATATAATTGATACACTTCATATGTATCTACAAAAATGTATCTCTACACTGTATATTTATTTAACTTGAAATTATAATTTTTGTAAGATTGCATTTAGCCGCAGGTCTGATGCACTACTTTGAAACTTTTTATATGTATGTAGATACTTTAAAGTTTAAATATACATATCAAATAAGAAGGTTTATAATTTTGTAGTGTAGACATATTTTGATTTGTGTTTACATTTATACACCTCTTATATGTTTGTATTTTAGATTGTAATCTTTCATAAATATGTACAAACATATACATACATATATGTATATATATACATGTTAACGTTAGATAACAAAAAGTATATAATATTATATGTATGATATGTAAGTATAAACATATTTGGTGAAATTTGTAATTTAAACTTTTACATTTTTTCAATGTGCACGTAATCGTATATACACGAGTATGTTCACGTTTATCCGAACGCTACTTTTAAACACAATATAAATGCATTCCATATCTTACCATATATACATGCACATGCATTACCACATTAGATACACAAATAGGAGTATATATATACAACGAATATGTATATATGAACGTGTATTTTGAAGGGAAGTTATCATAGACATTTTTTTGTTTTTGTTTTTCGTTTTTTGATCTGAATAAATGATGCTTGAGCTATAGTGGTTCCAGTTGAATTTATTTCAAGTTATACAAGGAGTAGTATACTTATATTGCTTCAATTTTGATTGTTTTCAAAAGATGGATATTTTTTTTTTATCGATTTTATTTTATAAAAAGAACAAAAATACGATGAAGAGAAAAGGGAAATTATATTGTATTTGTACGATGAATCCTAAAAGTGAGGGTGAGGGTAAAAATAATAATAAAAAAAAAAAATACGAATATCCATCCAAAATAATAGAAGAGGGCTAAATTTGATTATGGAGTGTAAATGATGAAAATTTAGGTCTACCAAAATATATAAAAGTATAGCGCATGAAATGAAATATACTACATTATTTATACATTGACTAATACTTATTTACATATATACAGAGAAAATGAAAAGAGAACATGAAACTGAAAGCAAAAAAAAAAAAAAAAATAAATAAATAAATGAAATGAAATTCTAAATAATATAGGAGGAGTGGAGTGCACATATGCGATGGTAAATTGATGCTGTATTTAGCCAGTCATCACATAAGTATATGATAAAGTAGGGTATTTCTAATGAGTTTTCATGAGTTCTTATGGAATCAGAATCAGAATTTACCTACTTACTGTAAAAAACGTAGATAATATTTTATTGTTATTCAATACAACAAAAATCCTGAATATAAAAGATATATACTATGTAAAAAATATATTTAACCGCAAATGTAGATCAAAAAAATTATTTGTTTATTTTAAATTTAAATTCTTGTATTTTCATATTAAAAAGTTCTATAAAAGCAAATTTAATCCGTTACACAAATTTATAATCTTGTTTTAGATTTCTCTGTTCAATATAGAATATAAATACATTATATGCATCTCTATGATATCAATAATTCTTCAGAATTTGTTTATATAACTGTATATAAACAAATCCAATAAAAAATAATTAAAGTTAATTGATTTCTCAATAATTTCATATTTTAGTCATCAATTATTACTTGATTAGATATAATAAATCTCTTCTATACTAAAGTATGTCATCATCAGCATATCACTGTAAAATTGTTATCTTTCTAATATTCTTTATTATTATTTATAAATACTTACATACACGTATCTACTACATAATGTGCTTATTTATTCATTTTATTTTGTTCTTATACGAGTGTAAAATGAAAATTATAAATTTGTTATTGTATGTATGCAATGTACTTATATGTACGGTGGTATATCTATATTTATATTTTTATGCTTGATAAAATATTGATTTTAATAACCCTACCTACCTACTTTTTTTTTATGTATCCATACATACGAGTAGTAACATATAATATTATTTTAAATTTACAAAATATATAAAAGATACACTCACGGTCACAAGAATCTCTTCACTTGTCTTCAAAATTCATGATATTATATTTTGTGACAAGGAATACAAGGATAAAGATGTGCTCCCTAAATTTTTGTCGAATCATTTCCACACTATTCGTAATTCTTTACTATATTATGCTCTTTTAATTTTCTTTAAAATTCAGATACAATAATTTTTAAAAGATTTTTTAATTGCCACAGCCTTATTAAACATAAATCCTTAAATTATTGTTATTGTTGATGTAAATTCATACTCTCCTTTTCATTTCATAATTTTTAATTTCTCGATATTTTTCCAATAAACCTTAAAACATTCTGGATTCATAACGATTCATTTTTACTACTATTTAACGAGTAGATAATTTGATGTAGCAGAGCAGATAATAAAATGAATGCCAAACATTTTTAAATTTCTTGTTAATTGAATGACACAAATTCTGTGACTGCGATTGTATGCAATGTACACTCGCATGAAATGTATATGGTGTGCATCCACATGTGTCTCTGTACCAATATACAATTTAATCTATTCACTCTTTTAAATTTTCAATTATTAAGTATTACAATTTCATACCCTTTTTTCTACTGTTATGCTCTAATGATTCCTTTTTTCTTTTATATATTTTAGATATTTTTAATTTCTGAATTTAGATATTAGAATATTTATATAAATATGTACATACATATATGTATTATGTAAATTTAAAAAAATTAGAAAAACCAAAAATCAATACCCGAATCTATAATAATATTATTTCGATATAATAATATTAAATGATCTTTTAAATTGAAACATTTCATTCAAAATTTCTTTTTTTTTTTTTTTTATTTAAACTTCCTTTTTATCAAATTTAATATCTAATGTGTGTTGTTGTATACATGTGTAGTCGTACACAATATATTTCTGTACACAACTTCGTATATTATGTACAAAGAGATATTGATTTCTTACAATAAAACCATTTTAAGAATGAAGAAAAGAAAAAAAATAAATTTAAAGAATATTTATAAAAAACGATACATATATGTATACAGCATGTAATATGAATTCTTCTTTTTTGTATTAAATTTGTTATGTTACATCTAAAAGTATCTTTACATTCTTATTTTATAAAATTGAAAATAAAAAAGAAGGAAAAGAAATGAAAATGAAAATTTCTTACTTACGACAATGTGTTACGATGATACAAAAAAAAAAAAAAGAAGTAAAAATTGATACATTTACGTAAGTATGTTTTTTATCTTGTTTTAGGTCTAAGCAAAAATACATATTTTTTCTTCTTAAAAAAAAAAAAAAAAAAAAAAATAATCCTTAAGTATGTGAAATGTAGTATATGAATGAAAGTATTGTACGAAAAATTATATTACATCACATAAATTGTTGCATAAAAATTGTTTCATAATTTTCATTGGAATCCATATCGGGTATATGATGTACATACATATTTCTTTTTTTTTTAGTTAATTTTTTATTTTATTTTATTTCTTATTTAAATATATATGGATTTATGTAAATTCATTATAAATACATTTACGTCTGTATATACTTGAGTACAAATTTACATGTACGATATAATGTACAGGAAACATTAAAAAAAAATACATACAAGCCGAGCCAAGTAAATAAATACGTATAAGAAAACATAATATGGTAAGAAAGGATTTAACAAATTTATTCTGATTCTAAATTATTTATTTACATATTTATTTTTTTCATTTCTAAATAATAAATAAAATGACAGCAAAACATTCTTCTGAATATTATAATATGTATGTATAGGTATTATATTTTATTCCATTGAGAGATACATTACGTGGTACCTATATACTATATACATGTAGATGTACAAGGGAGTACCTATGTATGTATATCGAAAAATTTTATTTTAATGTAGGTACTACCTTAAAAAAATTTTCTTAAAACGTGTAAAAAAAAATTTTTTTTTTTTCGTTAAATACCTATACAATTTTTTACATATTTTATATAATTATGTAAGCGGTTCTTTTGTTTTTCTCAGGGTTTAGTATATTATGTACACACATACATACGCTTTTATATATGTAATATGGTAATATGTAAATTTTGTACCTGTCAAAGTACTATACACATATATGTAAATTGAATAAAGTAGTTAAAGTAAATTTAAATTAAATTTACATGCACGTTCCTTGGAAATTTCCTGAATGAAAATAATATAATTGTATAAGTGACAAAAGTTTTTAATGAAAATTACATAGTTACATGTTTACAAATGTATGTACAAATATGAATGTATAGGAGTACGAGTAATATACATATGTATATAGAAAACTTCAATCCTTCAATAAATTGTACGAGTAATATGGTATAATTAAAAAGTTTTTTCTTTTTTAATATTCCATCCCTTACAATATTTAACATACATATTCTAATGTCGCGTATGTCTGATGAGTACGGATTTATATACATACATATGTACATAAATTTCAATAATAGGTATAGTTAAATTTTGTGTATTTTTTGACACCTTTTACATTTTCATAATTACACTACACACTACACACACTATATACTTTGATTTGTTTATAACTTTTTATTTGATAAAAAGTAATTAAAAAAAGTAAAATTGAATGTTACTAACTAATCATATGTAGGTACCTACTTGCGTATAATAATAATAATAGTAATAATAGTAATGACATCAGCATTTTTCTTCATTCATTATAAATATGAATCATAATCATACATTATTATGTAGCTATGTACATTTATATTACTTTTTTTTTTTTTTAAATAATATGCATTCATTATTATATTTTATTTTTAGTTACACACACACACACACACACACACACATCAAGTTTCTATAAACATAATTGAAAAATCCATTATAATAAAATTATTCTGAAAACAAAACGAAAACCAAATAAAAAAGAAGAAAAAATAAAATAATTCTAGTCCAATCAATATATTGATGATTAAAATAGATTTTCACGTCAGCATATTCTCTTATTACTTATACCTTATACTCTATATGTACTTTTGTGGTAGGTACATACATATACATACACACCCAACATACACACATAATATATTTTTCATCATTCATTTATTGAATTTTATATGTGATTATACTACCTACCTTTTTATCGTTGTTTTAAAACTTTCACCAATATATTGACCAGCAACCCACAAACATTATTACATATGTATTTCTGTTTTCTATTTCAATTTCAATATTAATTATTTCGTTTCTATCATATATTTCTTCTTCTTTTTCTATTCCTTTTTCTTTATTTCAATTAATATATTTCTATAAATATAAATATTTCAATTAAGGATTGCTTTTAGTTTTTTGCTCCTTCTCAAAAAATATCTACGTATGTATTACGTATTACATACATATGTATATTTTTGTAAAATCATGAATTTTTTTGTTTTTTTATATTTTTGTTCATTTTACGTGATATCGCAGTGATTCTAAATATGTAGGTACATATACTTATGTATAACAACAGATAATCTACCAGAATGAAAATACGATTACAAAGTAAATGAGAATAAAAATATAAATATAAAAAGAACAAAGATTCTTTTCAAAAAGTTCTCAAAATCAATTTTCTATTTTATTTTTCTTCTTTTTTTATTTATTTTATTTTATCTTAAGATAAAAAATGATGATAACATTGAGAGAGAAAAAAAACATTATGTGTGTGTGCGTGATATATTATAATATATATTATATATTATCACATACAAAAATAAAAACAATTTAAATCAAAGCTGATTTGTTGTAGAAGTGTTCATCGGTTCATCGTTTACATTCAACTAATACCGATATCACACGCACCAATATTATTTTAGACCAAAGAAGAAGCCTAGATAGAAGCAATAGAAGCCAGGAAAAACATATATTATTTATTTTATTAGTTTGTTAGCTATTGTAAAAATTATTCTATTGGGGTGTGTAATATTCACATATAATATTAGATAATATCGATCATGATAATTTTCAATTCAAATCAAAATTTTGTGGAGAAAAAAAAAAAAATAAGTAGACATTTTTTTTTGTTTTTCAATTTACAAAATTACTTATCTTCTTATCTAAATATTTTATGTATAATACAGCTTATAATTTATCTTTACACAATACATATATATATATATAAGGATGTAGTAAATATAGTAAATATCGAAGTCAAAGTTTATTACAGTCCTTTGCTAAAATTAATGCTGTATACATATGTACATATGTACATATATAATACCACAGACAAGGATATCATTGTCTGTGATAATACAGAGCTTCAAAATGTAAGTATTTTACTATATATAACAGCATAATTGGATATGTTCAGCAGTTACTTACTCAATTACCGAATTACCATATTTTTGAATATAATTTTAAATAATAAAAATATTAGCCAGATAAAAATTTCACTTTTTGACATTTTTATTTTTTTAAAAAAAATATGTAAAATAAATTCATAAATCGAAGAATTTTTGAGTGAATTACCAATACAGTAATTTTTTTTTTTTTTTTTTTTTCATTTTTGATTTGAGCACAAATATAGATTATTCATTGCTGCCATCCCTTGTATGCTTATTTTAATATTTTTTTGTTTTTATTTTTATTCATATTTTATTATAATTGGATGGTGAATATCCTAAAAATAATATAATATTGTCACAAGAACATATGTATGTGTACATAATCGACAGAAATAAGTACATTATCTTGTATGGTACAATGTTACATATTATTTCCTCTTGACGAAAGAAAATTATATCTACATATACCTACTTGTCTGTTATGTGTGCATATGTAACATTATAAAATACACTGAAAAGTAAAAGATAAAAAATTATTTAGTATTGTGTGGTATGTGGTATTGTCTTTAAATTTATCATTTATAAATTTTTTTTTCAATGAAAATGTATACACAAAATGTATAACCTATAAGCATCACCTACATTATAATATAAGATTTTTCGTTTTTGTACATACATATATGTACTCGTATATCATGTAACTCTAATAAATAATATGTGAATAATATGTGAAAAGAAAAATATATTTTTTTTAACAATGAAAATGAAAAAAGAAAAAAAAATTTCTTTTTATTTTATTTTATTTTTAAGCACGCGACTTTAATATACTCAATTTAGTTGTAATGAAATAAAACAGCACAAAAATATAATTGAATTAACGCCAGATTTTTTTTTTTTAAATTTTCATGATCACAAAATTATATGAGCAAACGTAAAATGAATGAATGAATGATTGAACCTGTTACACCAGTTTCTTCTTATTATATACATACATATACATATTTTAACTTTTATATCATTATTATTATTTTATTTTCTTAATTTTTTTTTTTTTTATTTCTCACATATGCACTTTTAATATTTTATTCGTATTTGGTACTATTATAAAACATTTCGCTTAAATACAAAAATAAATTAAATCATACAAATAAAATGGTTTATTATTATTATTATTATAAATTTTTCTTTTATTTATTTTTGTTTTATTTCATAAATTACATACTATAGCACATACATACATATACTCGTATACACAGACTTACATACATATATGTATGTATTATACGTAGGTCACTCTATAAATTTTGAGATACGGAAAACTAACAGTACTTACAACTGGTTACGCTGCATAAATAGAAACATTACTCTTTGTCAACACGTTTTTCATGTTCAGTTCTTGTCTGAACTTGTTACAACCAAAGTCATAATAAATTATTTACAGTGAATAATGGAGTTGTCGCGTGAAAATTAGAGGCTTGATTCTCCATCAAGATAAAGCTTCGGCTCACACCGCTCAGCAAACCGTTCAATATTTGCGCCAAAATAGAGTCAAAATACTTGAACATCCACCATACTCGCCTGATTTGGCTATGTGTGACTTCTGGCTTTTCAACAAGCTCAAAAAAAGCATACGCGGACGAAGATTTGTATCAGAAGATGAAATTGATCAAATTTTTGACGAGATCCCGAAGAACGATTGGCTAGAGGCATTCCACTCATGGAAAATTAGAATGCAAAAGTGTATTGATGTTGGAGGAGAATACTTTGAACATAAATAAAGTTCTTTTTTCAAAATCATTAGCTGTTTTTTTGTATCTCAAAATTTATAGAGTGACCTACGTATAAATGTACATGAGTTTATGTATAAAATTTTTATCGGTATTTCATATGTGAATTTTAATTTTTTTTTCTATGAGTTCAGATTGATTTCAATTAAGAAATATTGTACACGCATCATATAATTAAATTATTTTTATAAAAATATAATCAAATAAAATAATTTCAATAAAATAAATAATACACATTATTTACATATACATGAACATATATACAAAATTTATAATAGTTTTAGTATAATGAATACAGTCCTTTCTTATAGTTTTTATGCGGACTTTTCATGTGTGATTAATGATTGTACATAGTAGAAAAAATTCAAGTACAAGTATATGTACATACATATGTATATATGTAATGTTCGAATAAACAATAACGTTCATAATATCTATTTTTATTAAGAATTTTTGTAGACTTTGCCAAAAAAAAAAAAAAAAAATTTTTTTTCTTTGCCATTTTTTTAACAAAATGTTTAAGAACATTTTAAAAGCGGGAGATAAATTCTGGAATTATAAAATAGGTATATACATGCTATCAATAATATGGATAAATTCATTTATGTACTTATATGTACGTACTCGTATATTCGTGATGCATATAAAATTTTTTTTCTGATTTTGTATTTGAAATAATTATTCTCGACCCATGTATACAAGAACAGATTTTGTTGAACGATGATGATATTGAAAATAAATAGAAACGAAAGTTAGCTGCATTAAGGATTTTTTTTTTTCAAACAACTTTAATGTAGTCATATAGTCTATGCATACGTAACAGTGGAATACTGGGTGTCCTGTAAATTAAAATGTCCGCAGATATATAAGAATATGTGTTAAAGCGGTACAATCTTCTTCTTTCCATCTATAATTTTGTAGACATTGTGATTTTTAATGAAATGAAAAAAAAAAAAATGATAAATCTGATTTTAAAAAAAAACGAAATCTATCATTTTCAATATGTAAATAGTATTTTCTCAGGATACCCTGTATAATATTTGGATAATAAATGCATATATCAGAAACATACATATCTATATTTATGTACATGACTTATGCTTTTAATGCATGTACACTTTTTTAGCCCATAACATAACGTTTTATATAATATGTATATATGTAAACACACACTGTATATGTACACCCAATCATTTAAATTTTCTCTTTAAATATCCCTTTTTTGATGTTTGAATTTGATTATGTATGTATGTATGTATGTATTTAGTTTTCAGTACATATTAGTCCAGACTATTATTTTATGTACACATACATACATACATAAATACATATAGATTCAAAATGTGTGTTCATAGGTTAAATCTCTATACTAAATGCATATTATAGTACAATGTATACAAATCAATTTATATCGTTTTTCACGTATATTTCTATTGTACTTGTATTTTATATACATTTATATGTATATATATATATTTATATGTACATACATTAATATATAGAGACATTAAATACATAAATATGTATTGTCTGTATAGTTTACGATATGAAGAGAGAACAATAGATTTTAGTATATAACAAATTAATTGAACTGTATATATTGTATGTTCATTCAGATTTAAATCCTTTTCATATACATACATACCTACATACCTATAGATCCTAAATATATTGTGTAGGCGTATTAAATATGTGAAATATAAAATACATATAGTAAATTTGTTTATAATCATATGTACATATCATCTACATAAATACATACCTTGTATGTACATATTTCATTTAAGTGTATTTTCTGTGTCTGAAAATGTTTCATTTCAAAAGATTTTATTGTTGCAATTTGTATAATATGTTTGTGTATATCTGATTTTGTTATAAAAATTCTAAATTGTTTGTGAATGTAAAAGATTACATGGTATATGATGTATTATGTATACATATAAATATATATGGATGGACACATGCAGTAAAGATATTTTTTTAATAATTTTCGTATAAAAGCATATGTACATATATGTATCCGTGTTACGTGTAAAGTAAGGTAAGACCCTAAATAAACGTTACGGGACGAAAGAAATTAAACGAACGTAAATACTCGTTTCATCAGTTTGACAATTTGCCCTAAATAGAAACGACTCGAAACAAGTAAAATTGTGTATGATTATTGAGTATTGAGTAGAAACAGGTATAAATGTGTATGATGATAAACGAGTAGAAACGATAAAATGTACGACCGCTACGGCACTATCCGTTTCGTCTCGTTTCGTCTATTTGACATTTAAAGTTATCGAAATTGAACGAACGTAAGAACATGTCCATTTAGGCTAGTTCTACGTACCACAGTCAAAGTAAATATAGGTGAACCTATATATAGGTATAATAGGTATATATATCAATGTTGCCAATCTTAAAGAATTCCTCAAAACTTGAGGATTTTGAATATTTTTGAGGAATGCTTTGAGGATTTCATTGATTGAGGAATTTTGAGGAATTTATGAATTTCAAATTTTTTCTGATAAAAATTATTAATGAAAATAATTTTGCTTAACTAAGCTAGTTATTTTATTAATATTTGTGATCACACTTGTTTACCACAAAATTCGAAACAGTTTTCATCACTTTTTTATTAGTATTTTCTTTATTAAAAACAGAATGGTCTCATATAGTGTAGTGTGCATTAAGTGTTCATGCCATATAATCCATTTGGCTGTTTCCAAAGCATGTATTAAACTTCCTAAATCATTGGAAGATCTTTTAAGATATTTAGGATCTCATTTTAATATTTTAACAGAAGCTACACAAGACAAGAATCTCTAAAAGAATTTCAGCAATTTTACAATGTAGAGGCAAACAAAATTCTTTCGCCAAAAATTGTTTTGATCGTGTTCTAGAACAATATGAAGCATTAAATTCATATTTACGGCTAAGTGTTTTCGAAGATCCTTCAAAAACTACGAAACATATGCTTGAAACAATGGACAATAAGTTAACCAAAGTTTACCTTGAATTTATTTTTGCTTTGAGGAATTGCGTTAAAAAATGAGGAATTTGAAGCTGCATGTGAGGAATAATCAAATTTGAGATTGGCAACGCTGATATATATACACTTTGCCACAGTACTATCGTATGTATCGTTTCGTTTCGTTTCGTCTCGTCACTTCTATTTAGGTTATATCAAAGTAAATATAGGTTAGGTATATATACACTTTGGTTATATCTTAACACAACAATAAGCTTAATACGAACATTTTCTGGTATACGTACATGCATTACATAATATCAAATTCATACACCAATACATTTTATTTTGAAATTATTTTCGTTTTAATTAATGTTTTATCAAATTAAAATTATAAATATAAGAATATTAATAATAAAGTGTTTTTTTTTTTTTTTTTAATTTAAAATGCCTACATAATTACTTGTATCCTCGAGTATATACATGAACCGAAAAAAGGATTAAAAAAAACTGCATTAATAATTTAAAAATCAAACCGTCATTTAAACACATTACCTATAATTGAATTCGTACAATTTTTGTTTTTAATTAAATTTTTTCTTTTGGTTTTGTATTAACTTAACCTTTATGGATTTTTATAAAAATTTAATTAGTATTTATGTATGTATGTGTACTTCACTTACTTACTTCACAAACAAATCCAAGATTTTACACGTCAAGATTATAAAAAAAATAAGAAATTAAGGTCAGTCAGTTTATGAAGAAAAAAAATTAAATTTATTTCATTAAATTTAAAGGTTGAATAATTTCAAATATCCTTAAAATAAATTAGATGATTGTTTTTTCTTCTTGTTTGCCTAATACAAAAAAAACTATTAGACTCTTTTCTATTCATTAAAATTTAATCAAGACGAAACTAAATGTATGTGGGTATATAATGATTGTGCGATAAAAATGAAATTTATATATTATTTTCAATATTCCATTATCCTATTTTTACTCGTACGAGTAATATAGAATATGGTTATATAACAGAGCTATAATGCATGTGGTAAGTAATCTTTGCGCGATGTTGAAAAAGGAATCAATTAAAAAAAAAAGGAGAAGAAATCTTTAAATAATGTGATTTTGAAAATTTATTTTCTTTGATAATGATTTTCAATTTGAAAATTATCTTTTAATCGGTTCTTCTTTCAAACGATACCGTTTGTTCATTTAAAGAATCACATATATATTATAGATGTACACTTAAATATACATATATGTAGTTACATACATACATGCGGTTATGCAAAGACTATAGAAGAATTATTCTTCTACTATATTCTCTTTGGGTTATATAATTAGTTTTCTTCATTCATTTAATATGTAGTTATCATGATGATTTTATATTTTTTTGATGATTTCATATCCGTATTTCGTGTACTACATATTACAACGAAACAACTACTCAAAAAAAAAAAAAAAAAACAGAAGAAGAAACATATTTCAGAATCCTCTCACCATAAAGGTATCTCCTGAAATTAAAATAAAATTACGAATTTTTATTTTGCACATTTTTATTAAAAATTATTTTGATTTTATAATTAAATATAATTTTGTATGGCTTTTAATTAAAACAAAAACTGTTTATTATATGCGTACGATACGGATGCACATTCATTACTAAACGAATAGTACAGTACGGCATATATAATACTCATTTTCATGAAGTTTTAAAAATTTTATTGTTTTACAATGATACTGCAAGAAAAACAAGAAACAAAAAAATATGCAGGTGAAATAACAATTTTATAACATGTGAATACATAAGTATGTTATGTTATATATATAAACAGATATGCTATACGTATACGTATTTATGCATAGTTATGTATAGTATATTTTGACTCGTGTTAAATTGTATCGTTTAAGTAAAGTGGCAGATGCGCACCAAAAGGAATTATATTCAATTAAAAAATCTTTTATTTTCACGTATGTACATCATATGTATTCAATTATCTTTATGTACGAGTATAAATATAGAAATTTTCTGATATAAATTTTTGATGTTTCCAATATACATACATACCTACAGCTACGCTATTACTTTACAATGTCATTACATATGTACCTATGTGTTTATCTGTTGATATATACATATGTATATATAAATGCAATAAAAATTACTTGTTTTGAATTAAAATTTACTTTTAAATCAGCTCAAAAATAGCAGCAGTAATAACAAAAGTGATGACGACATAAATGCACATATGTACATAAATGTAAAGTTAAAATTGTATTCATCACAGCATCAACTTAATTTTTTTTTTTATTTTTGTCCTTCAATTACGTATTGTTTTTTTTTAACGTTTTATTCATTTTTTTTTCTTCATTTTACAACGCTAACTGAATTATCATCTTTCGTGATCCATAAAACTTTAACTCTATATCACTTTGACTTGTTTTTCTATATCAAACATGAATAATGTATTATATTACTATACAACATAATGTATCCACATAAAAACTTTTTCTTGCATGCAAATATAATACAAAAAATATAAGGAATAAGAAAAAAATTTGTAAATAATTTTAAATGTGCATGTTATTATTTATAAAGAATAATGATATTGACAGGTGGTTGGAATATTTACGAAAATTGTCATCTGTTCGAAATCTGTCTGTTATATGTTATGTTTTGTTATTTACGAACGAATGACAAAAAATATGTGAATATTATTATGCACACGTTAATATAATGTGACGTGTGTGTGTGTGTGTGTGTGTACATTATGTATTGCGTTGCGTATAAGGCGTAACAAAGAAAAAGTTTTTTACACATTAAATATGTATGTACATGGTAGAACAGACGCGAACAGTTAATAATAAACAAGACAACAAGATCAACAGTTTCACATATGGATATGTAGTAAATGTAATGTACTAAATATGTATATTTTGCAGTATACAGGTGCATTTTAAGAAATTCTATTTCAAAATTTTTCTAAAAGGATGTTCAATTTTTTTTTAATTTGATTAAATTCAAGTACTTATAATGAATATAAAATACAATCATACAGTAATATGAGACATATATAATTATAGTATTCAAAACACAAAATTTATATTTATCTATTTTTGTCAAATTGTGAATATCAAAAACATTGTTAGTGCGGGTTGCAGAGCAAGTGTAAAAAGAAAATGGATTTTTCTCGTGAATGAAAATACGAGAGCGCATGGTATGTGAGATACTACCAGCGTGCTCGTACATCATACTATGGTTAGGTGGCAATAACCTCATTGCTACTACTTACTTATTGCTTTTTCCTGTTTCTCGTATACTTTTTATGGTGTATTATAGTAGAGAACAAGTAAAAAGGGGAAATGGATTTCCCTCATGGGTGGTGGGTGGTAACTACTCTACTAGCATACTCGTATATCGTACTTTCTTTTTCTCGTATACTTCTTTTGGTGTGTAGTGCAAACCAAGTATAAAGAGAAAATGAATTTTTCTCTAGAATGAAAATACGAGTACATGGCGTGGTGTGGTGTATATGTAGAGTAGATATGGTGTGATAGAACACAGAATGTTTTTCTTTCTCTTCATGTGATGTGAATCTAACGTCACAGTGGTTGATATATATATTTTGCGTGCATTGTAATTTATTGCAGTAATGTATTGCTTTTAGTTTTTATTTTTTTTTTTAAATTTGTTAACGATGAGTGTTTTTTAAATTCCAAATCTTATTGAGATTGTTATTTATTTTAAATACTGACAATGATCGACAAAAATCTTAATTTCGTCGTCTTTTTTTTTTAAAGTATAAAAATAAAACAATTATTTTTAATTTTTAATTGAATTTCGAACAAACGTGATTTATTTTTGATTATTCTTTTAACGAAATAGAAATATGTAATATAAAAAAATATATTTCCTTACTTTTTGTATTATAGTGCATATATGAATAAAATTGATATGTAGATATATATTTTTGTACATCAGACAGGTAAACTATACTATTATTCATATCATCTGCTTATACATATATGTATATCTATATAATACGAGTATATAATGCATGATAATACATATATATATATATATATACATTTTAATGTACATATGCATACGTTCTTATATGCATATCCGTAAAATGATTACGTTTGCTATTAATTTATCATTTGTGTATTATTTATTCTACATACATTTATGTACATAGATCTATATTCATATAAAATACTACACATATCGCATACCATATAAATATACTATATATTACAATAAATAAAAGTACATATTTATGTACATATGTATACATACATATTTCTATTTTAGCAGGTGTTTATACACGTCGAAGGTTAATGATAATTGTCAATTGGCAATATGTGCAAATTATGTACAGTGAAACTTCGATTATCCGAATGCCCGAAAATCCGAATTTCCAATAATCCGGCTGTCTTAAATTTAGGCATTAAACACTCTATAATCGGAATTGAATGTTTTCTGTAATCCGAATTGTTTGATAAAATAAAAAAAGTGCTCTGTTCCCGTTTTCATAAATACATATTATTTACTATATTATAATTTACTGTTATTAGCTAACTGGAATTTTCCTGTTTTGTTTTGTTTGTTATTTGTACATCGAAAAGTTATCGAGTCAACCGGAATTGGTGCAACCTTTCATACAAGCATTGCACGAAAAACTCGATGAAAATGATTTGCTTGATTGTCAGGTTTATAACGCAGATGAATCTGCTCTATTCTGGAAGATGCTTCCTGATAAAACATTGGTACATTCTAAAGAAAAGCAGGCTCCAGGAAGAAAAATTTGCAAAGAACGAGTAACGTTTTTATGTTGCACTAATTCATCTGGGGAACACAAGCTAAAAATTGTCGTCATTGGTTAGTCAAAAAATCCGAGGGCATTTCGAAAACGTCTTCCTCCAGTTGAATATCATTCAACAAAAAATGCTTGGATGACGACAGCTATATTTCAGCATTGGTTTTTTAATTCATATGTACCTCAAGTGGAAGAGTATCAAATTACTAATGACTTACCATTGAAATCCCTACTTCTGGTAGACAATGCTAGATGTCATTATGTAGAAGAACTTGCCACCGCAGACTGCAAACATAAAATAATGTTTTTACCGCCTAATTTCACCAGTCTTATTCAGCCTATGGACCAAAATGTCATAAGAATTGTGAAACTGTACTATAGAAAAAGTTTGGCATTAAGAATTATGGCTGCAGAAGATGATATATCTTCAACTTTAAAAGCCATTAATTTAAAAGACTGCTGTGATATGCTTCATACTGCATGGGAAAATGTTGAAAAAAATACTGTTTCAAACTGTTGGAAAAAGCTCTTTCCTCGAAAATGGGATTCAGATGATAACTTACCACTTTCAGTTTGGATTCAGAAGAACAGAACTGAAGCAAACGATAGCAATACAACACTGCTATGCATTAGAGATGCGTTAAATAGAAACTCAACTTTCAATTTAGAAACAGGAGACATATTAAAATGGGTTGATGAAGAAGACAATGACGGTAAATCCATATCCTCAGTATCATTTACAGATACAGAATCATTAAACGATGCAGTTATTCTTCCAGAAAAGCATACAGTTGCTGCGCAACATTTTAATGCTTGTATCAAATGGGCAGAAGAGAATAATGTGGACATAGCAAAACTATCAATGCTCAGAGAACTTAGAGATAATGCACTTGAATTATCTTTACCTCGAATGCAGCAAACAAATATTAAAAATTATTTTAAAAAACAAAATTAGTTTTTAAAATTATTTAAAAAAAAATTAGTTTTTAAAAATTTTTTTATAAGAAAATTCTTTGAAATAAATTTTAAAAAGGTAGTTTACTTCGATACTGCACTGTTTTATATTATTTCGAGTGTATAATACCACCTCGATAATCCGAATTTTTCGGTAATCCGATTTAGGCCTGCCATCAATTGATTCGGATTATTGGAGTTTCACTGTATGTACACATATAATGAACTAGCATATTTTTGAGTTGTTGTTATCCATGGAGTTTATATTTTATCCCATATATGATATGAATTTTATTTAAATATCGTATAAATACATATAAATATCTATATATACATATGTGTATATTTACATATATATCATGTGCTTGCGTATGCATAAATTACATTTATTCATCGCATATTAATGAATATTGCCTATATATAAATGTACATATGCATAAATTTATATAGTATATCATACTCATATGTGTACATAAATGTATGTATGTTTATGGAAAAAGATAAATTTCCTTATTATTGTAAATATTGAATTAAATAAAACACATACGTATATGTGCATATATTCAACGTGCATATGTCTAAAGATGTTTTTATACAAACATTTATATAATATATGTACCTACTTTTATGCATATAGATATCTTCATCTATCAGTATATGATGAATTTTGTATGTTACCTGTATTCGTAAAAATTCGAAAATGTTTGATTTTGAATTGAAAATTATTAAATGCGTTGATAATCGATATTTTGATAACATAATAATAATAATTTACTATTAATTTATGTTAGAGTTAATTAAGTAGAAAAAGAACAAGATATCCATACCATTATACATACTGTATGTATGGATATATTTATGTTTGCAATAATAATTAAATTAAAAATTTTTTTTCTTTTATTTTCAGGTAAGTTAATTAAATGTTAATTATCATGCTTGCTACATAAACATTGGCTGAATTATATTGACTTATAATGTATGAGTAAGAAATTCTTGTATGATTCATACTAAGTGTCAGACAGGTATTTATGCATTTTAATTAATTTGTTATAATTATTTCAAGAATGTCTGGATATATCTAATCGATTTGGTATGCAATTTTTTTTTTTCAGGAAAAATTGAAAAAATTTTTTGAAAATTTATGTATGAAATTGAGTCGATTCTATAACACGTTGGTTGTACATATTCAACTACCAAAATATTTATTCACCAACAAAATAAATGAAAAATGATAATATTCTCTCATGTAAATCATATGTGTGATACATATATATTATTCGATTGTATTAAATTGCCTATTCTGTTGCTTAATTTTATTATTTCTTATGTCATATTATTTTAAATAACATAAATATACATATAAGCTTTTTATCTATAGCAAGAAATTTTTATGATTCAATAACACGACAAATAAAATTTCATTCAGTATTATGCCATGCACTAAATGTACATACGTTTATTTCCATGTATAAGGGCGAATAATACGTACACAGGTAGATATTTTAATATATGACAATTTACTTAAACTAAATCATTCGTATATTGTGTGATAAAAATCGTTAGAAATAATAAAGTCATACCATCAAGCCATTTAATGGTGAATTCTATAAATTATATCTTTAATAAGATACAAGAAATTACCACCTATGTATATGTTGTGTGTAATTATCACGACAACTTACTAAAAATTTGTATACTGAATTTAATTGTTGACTGTTAGGTACTTTAATAGAAAAAAAGGATGAGACACATAAATAGTGAGAAAAATGAGAATGATAAATAAGAAAGAAAATGAAAAAAAATTACGAATTTTGTCTTTTAATTATTTCATGAATGAAATGAAAATTAGAATGTCAAATGTTAAAATTAAAATCTTTTTGATAATATTGATTACATGTGTGCGTTTAAAAATTCTACATAGGTACACGAACTTTTTAATACTAGACTAGCTAGTTACAAGTTGGTTTCTTTTATAAATTTTTTATTCGCATAGAATTATGAAACAAGAAAAGAAAATAAAAATACAGAAAAAAAAAAACTTTATCATAAATTATTGTTCTTGATTAAATTATGTAATCATAAAATACACATCAGCTAAAATTGTATAGAAATTTGTGAAAATCATAAAAACCAAAATCATGTATCGTAAACATAATATATTTTGTATATAGTAGGTACATGTGTACATATACATATGTACATATACATATGTATATGTATATAAGCTCAAACTGCTCAAACAATATTTATTATTTGTGGTATAGGCATATAGCTGCATATAAGAATAAGAATGTGTATCTAAACGAAAAGTTTGAAAGGTCAAATACATCATTATAATAACTTTGTTCTATTATAGAAACATATAACAAATTTACAAATAATATTGTTTACTTACACATAGCACATTATATGTAATAATATGTGTAAGTATATGTATGTGCATAATTTAGAATTTATATATCTTATTCTTCTATATTAACCAAATACATATACATACTAACATTCTTACTCAAATGTATATGTGTACATAATATATTTTTATGGTAATTTAGTTACCATGTACCTAAATATGTATTTTATGTACATACATATATAGTTATGCAGTTATATATATCATATTCGTTGAACTTCAGAGGTCAAAACATAAAAATAAGGTCAAGTATCAGGAATAAGAATATAATTATGAAGAATATGTCTGTTAACTTTATTATATTACATTCGTTCTTTATTAATTTTTATTTTCTCAAATTTTACACATCATAATTCTATGTGAGAACAGATAAATAAACACATAAATAAATAATATACATACACTCATGCGTATAATGTGTGTAGGTATAATAATTTATACTTTAATAACAATTATAATTTTTATTATTATACTATTATAAAAAAGGGAAATTTATATTTTATTTTTTAAATCTTTATCTTTTATTATTTAAATCGTCATAGTAATAAGTGTTGAATATTCTACAACTACGACATCTACTATACTATAGTAAATATTAATCTACTATAATTTAGTTTGACATTCATGTTGTAATCTACTTTTATTTAGTTTGTTCATGTAATAAAATAATGTGTCACTCTCTCTGTCAGTGAACATCAATAATAGAAGACGTTGTTTTATTCAATAATAAAAATCTGGAATCATCCAATAAATAGGTCGGATTTTTTCAACAGGTTATGGGCCCAGGGACACATCAATATTCCAGTAAACTTATCGTAAAGGTATTTTATTATAAAAATTTAAAATAATGTCTGTTCAAGCATCGAATGCTTATGCTCGAATACCATTGTTCAATGGGGAGAATTATTCCACATGGAAGGTTCAAATGGAAGCGGTATTACACAAGAATAGATATCTGAAGATAGTGAAAGGTATAACCGTAAGACCGACTACGACTGGAAATGACCAGGATGCCTGGGATGAGAAGGACCAGGATGCTAGAGGCGACCTAATTATTGCGATGGAACCAGCGATTGTATCATTAGTTAAAAATCTAAAGACATCAAAGGAAATGTGGGAGTTTCTTGAGAAAACGTATGATAGAAAAGGTATTCGTAAAAAGGCGGAAGAATTTCGTAAGTTAGTCAACATGCGAATGGGCCACAATCAATCAATAGAAGAATATATAAGAGAATTCGATGCTGTTGTTGCACGGCTAAGAGAGCTGGATGCAAAACTGGATGATAATTTGTTAGTGATACTGCTATTAGATAGTCTACCTATTGATTACAAAGAAGTTCAAGCAGCTTTTGATGCCCTCAGCGAGTATCCTAATTTAGATATTGTGCGAACCAGATTGTTAGAAGTTGGTGATAAAAAAAGAGAAAACTTCGAAGATGCATTAAAAGTGAAATATTCTAATTCAAGTGCTCAGATTAAATCAAAACAAAAACATTTTCAGCAACAAACAAAATCCAATTATTTTCCATATAAATGTCGTCGATGTGGTAAAAAAGGCCATAAAGCCAAAAATTGTAGAAGCTATGTAGAGAATGCTAAATATTCAGAAGACGTTGAAGATGTTGAACAGGGCTTTATGATTTATGAACAATTGTACAGATTTCCTACTGCATTAGAAGTAACAACAAACGATAACTATCATAATAAAAGGATGCAATGGTGCTTAGATAGTGGAGCTACTTCGCATATGTGCTGTATTAAAGATATGTTTAGTACTCTAAATAAATCTGAGAATGTAGGTTATGTTAAACTTGCTAATGATCAGAAAGTGAAAATAAAGGGAGTTGGTACTGCTAAATTATGTGTCAATATAAATAAAAAACCTAAAGTCATATCACTTTATAACACTTTGTATATTCCAGATTTGAAGGAAAATTTAATTTCTATTGGAAAAGCTGCTGATAGCGGAGGAAAAATATTGTTTGAAGGAGATCGAGCTATTATATCTAAAGAAGATCAAATATTAATTGAAGCTAAACGCGTAAATGGTCTATATGTCATAAAACAAAACATGATTACTGATCAAAAGTTGAACATCATCACGAATAATTCAAATATGTTAGAAAACTGGCATAACAGGCTAGGACATTTAAATATAGCATCTTTGAAGCAACTACAATCAAAAAATATGGTGATAGGTCTACCACGAATTGTAGATTCGGAATTTAATTGTATATCGTGCATACAATCTAAACAAAGTCGAAAACCATTTCATACAAATGAAGTAAAAAGTACAACAAGACGATTGGAACTTATACATTCAGATATATGTGGACCAATGAAAAAAGAGTCATTAAGTAAATGTTTATATTATGTTACATTCATAGATGATTATTCGAGAAAAATATTTGTGTACTTTATGAGAAGAAAAAGTGAAATTTTTGATAAATTTAAATTGTTTAAAAGCTATGTTGAGAATCAAACTGGTGAAAAGATTAAAATTTTTAGATCTGATAATGGGGCAGAATATTGCAGTAATTCATTCAACTATTTTTTGAAAGCTAATGGAATCAAACATGAATACACAACTGAGTACACACCGCAACAAAATGGAGTTGCCGAAAGAGCTAATAGAACCTTAACTGAAATGGCGAGATGTCTTATGTTAAAAGCAAAACTACCTGAATTCTTATGGGCTGAATTAATCAATACAGCTGCATATATAAGAAACAGATGTCCAACAAAACTTAATGCTGATAAAACACCAGAAGAATTATGGTCCTTAAAAAGGCCGTACGTATCACATCTTAGAGAAATTGGTTCTAAAGCTTTCGTGTTAAATAAAAAACTAAATAAAAGTAAATTTGATCCTAGAAGTGAAGAATATGTATTAGTTGGATATTCAGAAGAAGCAAAAGCATATAGATTATGGAAAAGAGGGAATAGATCCATCATTAAAAGTAGAGACGTTAAGATAATTGAAAATATTAGTGAAAGTCAAAATGAAGTAATTAATGAACGAAATATTAACAAATTAAGTGAAAGTAAACTAAACTATTATGAATTTGAAATTCGAAACGATCATGAAGAAGATATATATAGTAAAGTCGATGATACAAATAGCAAACTACAAACCAAGAACAAGAATAAAATAAACAATGATTGTAATCAAAATGATGTTAATGAAACAAAAATAAATGTTAATAATGAAAAACAATTCAATAAATCTACAAAGATAAGTGAAGAAAATCGACATCAATATGAACTTCGAAGTACAAATAAAAATATTAATAATCAGAATTCGGAGGTGGCTAATATTGTACAGGACCCAATCAATGTTCAAGAAGCAAAAAACTCTGAACACTATGATGAGTGGTTAAAAGCCATGGATCTGGAGTATGAATTTCTTATGAAAAACAAAACTTGGGAATTAGTAGACCGTCCGAAAGATGGGAATATTATAGGTTCGAAATGGATTTTTAAAACGAAGTATAATTCTGACGGAACAATTGAAAGAAGAAAAGCCAGGTTAGTTGCGAAAGGTTTTGCTCAAATATATGGCATTGATTATCAAGAGACATATGCTCCAGTAGCTCGAATTAGTTCAATCCATCTTTTATTTGCAATCACAGTTGAAAGAGGACTAGATTTGTATCACATTGATGTTTCAACTGCCTTTTTAAATGGAGAATTAGAAGAAAACATCTATATGGAACAACCCTTGGGTTATATTGATGAAAGGAACAAAAATAAAGTTTGCAAGTTAAAGAAAGCGATATATGGTTTGAAGCAAGCAAGTCGACAGTGGAATCTAAAATTAGATACAGTTCTAAAACAACTTGGTTATACTAATTCTAATTATGATAAATGTATATATTATAAAATTAAAAAAAATTACACAATTATCACATCATACGTAGATGATTTGATAATTGCTACGAATGATATTCGAGAGTATAACAATTTAAAGGATCACTTAGCCAAAAATTTTGATATTCGAGAATTGGGTGAACCAAGATATTGTATTGGTTTGGAAATTCAATACGACAAGGTTAAAAGATGTTTATCGATTTCACAATCTAGCTACATCAAAAAATTATTAGAAGATTATAAATTAATGAATTGCAAACCTAATAAATTACCGATTCCATCGAAAATAAAGTTAGAAAAAGATCCTATTATAGAAGGTGAAAGAAAAACGGTAAATCAAAAACATTATCAAGAATTAATAGGAAGTCTTTTACATTTGGCAACGTTTAGTCGTCCTGATATAGCATGTGCAGTTAACATGTTATCGCAATTTAATCAAGACCCAAGACAACAACATTGGAACCATGCTATATCAATTATGAAATATTTAAAGGGCACAATTAATACGAAAATCAGCTACATCAAAACTGGAAAAGACATCTTTGCTTACGTTGACGCTAATTGGGCTGAAAATATCGTCGATAGAAAATCTCAGACAGGATTCGCATTTATATATGGTAATAGCATGATCACATGGGAATCCAGAAAACAGACAATAGTGGCAACATCCAGTGCTGAAGCTGAATATATAGCTCTCACATCTGCAGCAAAAGAGGCATCATATTTTAAGCATTTGTTAACTGAAATACAACAACATACTGAAAATACACCGATCACAATTTATAGTGACAGTCAAAGTGCACAACTTATAGCTCAAAATCAAGGCAAACCATCAAGAACCAAACATATACATATTAGATATCATTATGTACGTGAAGCCGTATCAGATGGAACTGTGAAATTGCAATATATGCCAACATCAGAAATGCCTGCAGATGCATTAACCAAAATAACAACATCTCAAAAACATTACCAGTGTTTTGAAAAGATGGGAATTATATTCATAAAAATGTAAACTTTTGTAAAGATGCCGAAGTTGAGGAGGAGTGTTGAATATTCTACAACTACGACATCTACTATACTATAGTAAATATTAATCTACTATAATATAGTTTGACATTCATGTTGTAATCTACTTTTATTTAGTTTGTTCATGTAATAAAATAATGTGTCACTCTCTCTGTCAGTGAACATCAATAATAGAAGACGTTGTTTTATTCAATAATAAAAATCTGGAATCATCCAATAAATAGGTCGGATTTTTTCAACAATAAGTATAATAAAATATATAAACTACTCGGTGTGTATTACCATCATTGACAGTATCACATCACGTTATATCACGCAAAAACATTATTACCACAGAGTAAAATAACTATATACAGAGTGTGCAATACAATCCTTTCCATTGCCGAGCTAATTTTGGAAGTGGATTTAGCGAAAATCCACCTCTCTCAAAGCTTTTCTTATAAAATGAGTACATTTTGAAAATTGAGAGTAGAAAATATAAATAAAACAAAACAAAACAACACAGTTTCAAATATACAATCTTACATACACGTAATATAATGTACAAGAAGGGAGCAATTTTTTTCTTGTTTGCGTACATATTTTGTATTGGGCAATAGAAATATGTATGTATGTACATAAGTATATAGAATATGTATGATACTGGAATATATACTGTTTTGTACCATAATGTTAGATATAATATATTTATGTATATCTACGAGTATATATGTATATATATATATACGCACAATATAGTTTGTTTTGGTTTGTTTTTGTTTTCGACCCTTTGTTACTATTTCATTGTTATTTTCGACCCTAAATTCATGTTTGTTCGATTATGATTTCATTTTTTCAAGTTAATATGCATCTTACAAATTATGCTGCTTCTACATTATATGTGTATACACATTGTATACACATGTACAGTAATCGCAAAAAGTATTTCTGCATAATTAAAGTATCGTAATTTGGATTTAGACACTTGTAATACTAATAAATTTTTATATTTATTTTTTCAAACTTTAATAAATACAATTTCTTAAAAAAACCATAATTATTCTTAGAACAAATATATTATTTGAATTATTCCAAAAATTATTCCTGCATTAATTCTATCCCAAAAATTATTATGAATATTAAAATGAAAATAATTGATTTAATTTTGACTTTCAAGAAAAATACCGAGGAAATTTGAATTATTTAGTAAAAATTTGAAATTTGTTGTGCACAAGTAGCACCAATAATTTTTGTGATCACTGTACATACCTATCAATTTCTTCATATAAACAGAATCTAAGATCTAACATCTACCAACTATCAACTATAAAATCCGGTATTTGATGATGTAAGTCAAAATAAAGAAAAGACAACCAAGCCTCCTTGTATACGAAGTGACAATATAGTTGCGTTCCTTTTGACCAAGTAAAGTACTCGCAAGTACTTGTAGTCGTGATCATCTACACCACCTCTTGTATTCGAGTAATTTACTTGACAGTTGCATGGTTAGTTACGCCAAAATTCGCCGTCAGAGGTGTTTGTGTTTTAATCGTTAGAGATTAAAGAAATAGGTTTAAGTCTATAATATTTTTAATACACGTTTTATTCAATAGGTGGCTTTTTATTGTTTAATGTTATGAAGCATCTAAAATCAAAGCAAAACAAATTTGAAATACATGACAGCTAAAATTGGAGCATGGCCAACTGTCACTCCAATATTTACATTGCCTTAAAAATGTGTATGCTTTCAAATTTGAGGTTACTCTTTACTTCCAAGTAAAAAAATTGCGTTCCATTTACAATATACTCCCGAGTACTTGAAAGTTCTTTACTTGGTCAAAAGGAACGCAACTTATGTGTAATGATAAAACCTGTCTGTACATTTACATACATGTATATCTAGCTATTGTGGTATGGAAAAAAAATTAAAAAGGGTAGCAGGTAGCAGTATGTATGAATAAAAAAAAGTAAAAAAAAAACATTTCTTTTCTGGGAGAGAATTATTCTCACAATTTACGAATTTTAAGTTTCAAATCAAAAGTTTTATAGATGAAAATGCAAACTTGAAATTTTTTAAAATGAGCTTTGCGATATTGGCCTATCTGTGTATCGTTATTTAGGTCTGTGTTATTACCATATTGTGCTATAAAATTTATATTCTTTAATATAATCATTTTAAAATGATGTGCTCTCTGCACAATAGCAGCTTTTGTAAATAAAATATAAAATAAAAAAAAAATAAAAATGAAAATGAAAGAGAAAATATTAAAAAATTTTTAAGGATATCCATATGCAATATTATATAAAAAATTTTAAATGAAAAGGTATAAAAGAAAATAAAAGAAAAATATTCAAACCAATTTACAATTTTACAAAATACATTTTTTTTTTTAACATTTTTATTCGAACATTCGAGTACTTTTATAAAAGAGATGAAGAGAAAAAAGAAGCTATGAGTGCTGCTTTCGTTTTCATGTTTTGATTCTAAAAAATTGTTTAATGAACTGCAACTAAATTTGTATTATGTATATATTTATACAAATGAGACGAGTATTTATGGCTTATACATATATGTAAGTACATATTTTATTTGAAAAATTTAGTATACATAAGCTTATGTATGTATAGTATATAAAATACAAATGATAAACGTGACTAATATCACAAATAATGATATGTATTTCCTACACGTTATATTGATTTATTAACTAAAATATATACACGTGCATATCACCCACACATATAATACTCCTCTGTATTGTATACAGTATACCTATATTTATTTATGCATACGTTCATATATATACATATATAAGTACATTAATATATACAAAATGTATAAAATAAATAGGTACATTCTGTTGAAGCTAAAGTTATTATAGGTTATTTCAACAGAAATTGATTATTTGTACGCGTGTATGTACACACACATATGTATATATATATATTTATATACGAATACAAGAATTTATTTAAAGTTTTTTATTAATTTCAAAAGTTTTTTTTTTTTTTTATTTATTTATTTTTTGTTTTTATTTTTATTTATTTAATGTGATTTAAATACCAAACAAACAGAAATTTAAGAAGTTTCTGTTTCTGTTTCTCTTCAGCTTTACATACTAAATACCTGCAAGCTTATTGAATGTTACCTACTGGAACACTAAATTAATGCTGGATACTGAACTAAAATACATACATATGTAATATGCGAATAAAGGTGAAAAACGTAAATTAATAAATTATAAATTGGAAAATTGCTTTTATATTGCCTAAAAGAAAATACGTGAATTTTTCATAATCACAAAATTGGCATTAATTCTACGGATTATTGGTACTGCTACATTATTATATCCATTCATTAATTAAATACAGTATATATGTAGATTTTACTGGAAAAAAAATTATTTTCTTTTTGTAAATTAATGAAAAAAATATGATGAAAATAAGTGAAAATTCAATAAATAATCAATCAATTAACATATTCAACCTTGTGAAATAATGAAATTAATCACATTATAGGTAACTACTCTTAAATGTGTATTTTATGTATATGTATTTTATGTATATATTTTTTTTACATTTAATGTATCGGGTGATCAAATTGGTATTGCATATTTTTTACAAAAAAGGTTGTTTTCTTTTTTATTTTATTTTATTTTTTTTTTTATTTTTTCAAAATTGATAGATAATTATTTATATATGAAATCATTTTTTTAAATAAAAATTTTATTCATCAATATTTAAAATAAATAAAAAAATTAAAAAAATTATAATGATATCTTACACTGTTTTGTTTTAATTTTAAATTAAAAATCTATAGCTTTGATTTGATCACCCAATATAAATTTGTAGTAAAGTAAAAAAGTTTCAATTTTTTAATTACATACAAACTATACAAGCATGTATTCATTATATCTACTGCACTATAATCACTAAAACAAAACTATGACATACAGATAAAGAAAGTTTTAAAACAAAAAATAAATAAATTGTAAAAAAAAATGAAATATAAATAAGAAAGAAAAATGTTAATAAATTAATCAATGATTTTAACCTTCATTTATTTTTTGAAATGTAAATGTGAAATGCAAAAAAAAAAAAAAATCAACGTCAAAAAGACTACTAAAATTAGATTAAAAAATCATTTTAAAAGATTTCAATCTTAACAATGTCATCATCGTCTTCATTATCATCATCATCATCATCATCATCATCATCACTATATATCAGCATTTCGGTATCTTAGCGTCATGAGTCTTTTATAATTTTTCATCGTTAAATAAGTATATAGCTAGATACCATAGTTTTTATAGTATATGTGTGTTGTATACGTGTTACGTGTAAATTCTAATATTTGAATGGACTTTCTTATTGCTGTATTTATTTAAATTTATTCATATCCATTCAATTTCAAACAAAAATTTGTTTTACATATACACACATTATGTAAGTATGTATATTGAATAGTAAATATGTATATAAAATGTGTTTATTTTGTTTATTCTTCTATTTTTATGAAGAACATACAGTTTTTACGTATGTACATAATATGTATGTAATGTACGTCTTTGAATATATTTTTGTACAAAAAATTTTAATATCATCGAATGTTTATATATATGTATACATACGTACATACATATTGTTTGCTATAGCTACATATTTTCTTATTTCTATTCTTTAAGCTTCCAGCACTTTCAATATTCATTTTATTTTATATTGTATTATTTGTATTTATATACAAAATATCTATATTTATTTAGTATATTTATTAAGTGCACATATGTACATACATATATAAAGCTAAATTTTCCTGCTCCTTTTATTTATTTATTATTTTTTTTTTTTTTTTGATGTCGAGAAAAGGAAAACTTGTCTCCAAAAATTACCACAAATCATCTTTTTCAAGACTTTTTCAAAGATACTTGTACACTACAAACCAAAAAAAAAAAATTGATTTGCTTGTTTTTTGAGTATTTTGTGTGCTGTGCAGTCAGAAATGTAAAATTGAATGGACGCAAGATATGAGAGGTGTATATGTGTAGTGTAAATGTGGTGTGGATGAATGTAGATATGTATTTGCAGACATAAAAAGGAAAATTCCATGATAAAAGTTTTAGAATAATATATAAATATAAAATGTAAAGTTATGTAGGTAGATATCCAGTGCCAATAATATTACATTTATACAGACAAGACAGTATATTGTGGAAAATCAATAAATATATGTATGTACTTAGATTGTATTCCAAAATTTGTTTGGCTCTAAATGAATACCGCACCCTCTTTACGAAATATGAATGAGTAATAGAAGTAGAGTTGAAAATATATTATATTTAGATATAACATAGATCATAGATATAAATTAAGATAAATATATATATAAATGTATATACAAGTATTACAGCTTATATGCACTTTTACAGTCAGCTTCAGCTGTCAGGATGAGAGATTTCACAAATAACTTTATGAGGATACGAGCACATATCTTTAGAAAATTGTTTGCTATATATATAATGTCTAGATACATACATAGATATTAAAAATGAAAGGAAAAATATTCTAAATACTTACTCTATGCATAATATACTATATATATTCGAAGAATACATTTTTGTGTGCATATGTGTAGTATGCGCTACCATATTATTATATTATCGAAATTACTAAAGATATCATATGCGTGCATATATGCAAGAAAAATTTAAAATATATAAGCACAAATGAAATTATGTATTATTATATAATAAACACTTATGAAATGAATAGAATCAAAACAAAATGCTCAAATTCACTTTTAAAACTTTTCAAGATTTTTATAACAAAAGGAAATTATTTTGAAGGTGTATACATACCATACGCATAAAACATATACGAGAAGTAGAATGGAAGTGAATGTAGTGGTAGTGTAGAGAAGCTGTATTTTGTATATTTCATATGTAATGTACAAGTATACATAATGTAGAATTTTTGCATACAGATTAGTGAATATAAATATAAAATAAAATTTTAACTGCTTTGTTTTAGTTTAATCCTTTTTTGTATTCATTTTATTATTTTTCTTACACACATGTAATGTATCTACGTAGATATATTTTATTGTATGTATTAACAATAAATTAAAATATACATATTATATTTTGATGATGATTGAAATAATTTCATATATAATTTTGTAAAAGTTTTCAAATTCATAATATGTACATATAATATATTACATCATTTTAAAATTTAGAAAAGTTTACTTTAATTAGAAATTATAAAAGTTAATAAATTTAATACATATAATGTGTACGAAAGAATAGCTACATGAATATATGATATATGAATTAAGAAGAAAACAATTGAATACTGATGAATTAAAATGATTTACTGTACGTTTTCCAATGGAAAAAGAACAGAGTGTATACGACAAAATTAAGTACTGAACTGAAATTTTATTGTAATGATTTTACTTTACGTATACTATTTTGTTGAGCAACAAATTTGATAAACATTTTTATAAACTACAATTAGAATAAAAATAATTTTAATTACATATCACTTTAGCTTCTGTATATAAGTTTTATATTGATTCTGTTCAGATCAAAAATAATTTCTAGATTACAGATAATACATATTTTTCGCGATGCTTTTTAATTTTAATAATTTCATAATTATTTTATTTTTATTGGATTTTTATTAGTTCTCAGCTTCCATTATCTTTTGTAATTGAATACAAACGCTATTTATAAAACTTCCTTTACATATTAGTACAAACATATATGTATGTATACAGTATAATATGTATTTAAATAGCAATTAAAAATTAATTTTCTTATTTAAATTGAAGATCATTTAAAATTTTTTTTTTTTTTTTTTTGTGAACACAGTTAATTATCAATTTAAAAAAAGTAATTATAATGCGGTATTGATTTTGAAAATATAAAATGATAATCGATATAATGTGTGTTGTGTGTATATACGAATGATAATGAACTAAAAATTTATAAACTTAATATATAGGTTACATATGTATAGTATACATACATACATACATACATACATACATACTATGTACATTATGTATTCGTAGTTAGTATAATCTTCAATTTTCATTCCAATAACAAACGTGTACAACCAACTACATATTTTCACATGACTATTTCAATTTTAATATTCACAATGATTATATTGCGATTATTTTACTGATGAAAATGTCGCAAAATAACGTATAGGTATACACCCAATCGATGTAATGTCGTCAGTCTATTAATAAATGAAATTGAAAACAGAATTAGATATATGCAAATATATTTAGATATGTACGTATGTTTTTTTTTTTTTATTTGTATGTGAAAAAAGAAAAAAGGGAAATAGAAATGATTTAATAAAAGTCTCGTCAGAAAGTTTAATTAAATGATGAAACCCAGACAAAAGTATGTAGGTGTGTATAGGTTAGTATAATGCACTTGCAGATACATTTATAATAAACATTACTGGACCTCCACCGTGTTTAGTTTATGAATTTTTGATGTTTATGATATGTCTGTTTTGTTTTTATCAACAAATATATAAATTTATTTAGGTAGGTACCTACATTGATTTACGACCACCATATATAAAATGAATAAATGAAATTTTGAAGACGTACGGGTGTATATATATACTGTATTAAATGAATATTGTATACAATAATAAAACGTCTTTTAATTTTTGTTTAAAATTAAATGAATTTTTATTTATATTTTTAAACCCATTAATAATTCAAAACTGGGTAGTTTAGTTAGTATCCTTCAATAAGTTCATCGGCTACAATCATGAAAATATAATCAATATTCTTATAATATAGGATTGTAATGCATACTTTATTTATATCTGATTGCACAGTATTATAGTATTGTTATTGTATAATGATTAAATGTATATGCATGCTTATTGTATACCATATAGGAAATATATGACGTTCGTTATTATCCGTATCCGTATATACAATTGACATAAATAATTTACAGTATAAATGTATTTTCGTTCATTAATAAAAAAAAAAATAAATTATGAAAATGACGATTGAATATTGATTACATGAAAGCGATAATTTCAAAATAATATATAATTTTCATATTGAATCGAAGAATCGATTGAATGCGTTTTGAACTTAATATACAATACATTGTATTTTTATCTACGTAAGTATACATAATAATTGCACGATACAATAATATTCGTATATACATACATATTATGTAGATATACATATGTACGTTCTTGCATTTAAAATGAAATAAAATTTATAAAATTGTTAAAGATATCTGTACAATATTTTTATCATTAAGAGAAAAAATATTTTAATGCGAACTTAATTATTTTTAATTAACATCCTGAAATTATCTACAAAATATTACATTGAATATTATCCATATTATAGGTAAGAGAATGTAATGTATATTATATACAATTTATTTTATTTATATAATATCACAGTTCATACATACATACATACATATAATACTCTTTTGTAAAGGTAATTTTATTTTATCTTCATTTCTAATTGTCTAATTTATATCACGCGTATATAGCAGTAATTTATATAAAAATATTCCATACAACTGCATTTATATACTCGAGTAAATATTTTTAAACATTGTATAATATAAGACTTTAATAATTTTGTTTAATATAGAAAAAAAAAAAAAAAAATACTATTCGTATAAGAAGCGTATAAGTTATAATGCATAATGCATTCCGATCTTTCGTTTCGATGCAGGCATATTTTTCTCATCATCCTTTTTAAGTTAATTAGAAAATGATAGAATGTTGAAGAAATCATTTCTTAACATAATGACCTATCGTTATAGAATTGAAGAAAATTATTTAGAAAATTCTCTTGGTTAGTTAGTGATTTTTTTTTTTTATTTCATTTTGACTTTTACTTCTTTGATTCTTCAATCCCGCACACGTTATAATAATTGTTAATCTACCTATATGAATATTATACGAGGAGTATTATACTAACAAAGGTTCACCCTTTTTCATTTATTTATCACTGAAAAAATGAAAAATGAAAAAAAAAAATTACTAGAAAATAAAGGAGAAAAAATTAAAAATAAAAATAAAGTAGAAAACAAATGAATTTTATAGAAAAATTCCAATTGAAACTCTAATTCAACTACATTTTTATCACTTATCTTATACATATATGTATACAGAATAATATACGTATATATACCTAATAAGAATTATTTCTAGTTATTTGTTAATTCACATCAATATACATATATACCGAACAGTGCACGAAGATTTAACAACAGTTAACAATAGCAGAAGACTTTCAATAAAAATGAAATTAATGTGATGTAAAAAGCAGCCGTGTATAGTCATAAAATTGAAATTCCTTTGGACATACTTACCCGAGTACATATATATATAGGCATTTTTATATTATGTATTTATGTACATACATACAGATGTACATAGTATGTACAAATGTATCCAAGTGTAACATGAATTCATCACATCATGAATATACCTTCTTAAATATAAATAAATAGCGTCTCTTTTCCCGTTGATGATCATCCAGGTGAGATAAGACACAAGTTTGGTGTCTGTATATATGAAATTTAAACACAATACCGAGTATGATATTATGATATATTGTATCTGTACAGGGTGTACAATATTGAAGACATTGAAAAATATAAATAATACACGTATACGTGGTGAGTGTATATACTATAGTATTTCCTTTGTCTGCATATAAATTTTATATGAAAAATATAAAAAAATTTTATATATATGTAGTTACATACATAGTAGGTATATGTGTAAGGGTACGTGTGTACGTACACATAGACATTATGATTGGAGTTGGAGCATCACTTCATATCTTATTCGGAGATGATACTTTTAATATCCACCGATGAATGTAATTTTCTTTGTTTAGCTATATTTAAAAAAAATGAAGTGTTTCACATTGCATGCATACAAACGAGTACATATACTACTTCATAAATATGTAATGTACATGTACATATATCACGGTTTATACTTTTATCAAAAAATAATGAAGAATTAACAACAACAAAAAAAGAAAAACTGAATGAAAAATATAAGAATTCAGGTAATATGACGAACGGCGGCAATGATGGTAATGACCTAAGTCATATAAAACGGGAAACCATTTATCACTCTCTATGCATATACGAGTATATGAAGAATAGCGCTTGAAATCAGATGAATAATAAACATTTTTAAATTTTCTTGCATTTATAAAGATACAGAGAAAAAATATAATATATATATGTATATATACTTTACGATCCTGACAGGATGGTTAACATTTTATTGTTAAAATAATCGTAATCTCATTCATTGGGTGTCATTTTGATCAGAATCGTTATGAACGAACAATATATGTATGTAATATGGTATACCTACACTATACTATAATATACATGATGGTTATTTTTCATCTTTTATTATGTTGAGATGTGTGTAGATGACACAAAGAGATGATATTAATGCATTTATATGTTCATAAAGGCAGTAAAAAATTTAGTGATATACTAACGATATCTACTCATATAAAAATGATGATGATCAGAAATAAAAAAAAAAAAAATTTTTTTTTTCCAGCATTTAAAAAATGCATCAATTATTTGTGCGAATTTAATAATCGTATAATGTTACTTTTATATACATCAAAATATTAAATACACAATTTATGTATATACATATAAAGATTATAGATTATCTATTGTTAATTTGAAAATAAAAACAAAACAGAATAAAATTTTTGTATGTAATTTACCTTAAATATCTTTTCATTTAACTGATTAAGAAATTTTCAATTTGATTTTAATGAAGTTTAATATAAATTTTAATTAATTTTACTATACATACTTAATAGAATAGAATCTATGAATGGAAAATTGTTTAATCATTTTAGTGGAAAATTAAAATGATAAAATCTTAAAAGTTTATAAAATGAATTAAATAATAAGAAAATTATCTAATTTAGTCTTTATAACCTATGCCGTCGTATATATTCCTATTAATAAAATAATACATATTCAATAGGTGGTATATACTCGTACAATCTTTTTATTTGTTTAAGAAATTTTTATAAATGAAGTAAAAATACATAAACTTTCCAATTCATAAAACTTTTATAGTTACTTAGACAGGCTTAAATATTTTCTTCTTCTTCTTCTTTCATTTCCCGTCATCTTTTTATAATCCGTCCGTACTTTACGTAAACATCTACTTATGATTCTTACAGAGAGAGAGAGAGAGCAAGAGAGCAAGATCAAAAAAATCAAAAAGCCAAAAATAAATTATGTGTGGAAATTATTGAAATCTTCCACCAATATTTATCGTACATAATCGCATATATATGTAAACCACCGCATATGTGTGTAAATATGTACATATACTTTTCGTATATTTTATATATATGTACATTATATTTTTTTCGGTTTTATAAAAAACTATAAATTCCTTCAAAAAAAAAAAAATAATAATAATAAAAAAGGATAATACAAATATTAGAATCTGAGATCTAGACATATACATACATACATGTATATTCTATCCAAAATACATAAACACACATTTATTGTACATGTACATGAAAATAAACGAAAATAAAGTGTAATAGACAAAAGTTATATACAATATACATATACATATATAAATATTCAAAATCCCTTAGGGCTAGAATTTTCGTTTGGAA
Source organism: Villa cingulata (assembly GCA_951394055.1). Classification (NCBI taxonomy): domain Eukaryota; kingdom Metazoa; phylum Arthropoda; class Insecta; order Diptera; family Bombyliidae; genus Villa; species Villa cingulata. Next base: position 27,622,625 of record OX596021.1, on the reverse strand, counting down.
AAGTTGAAAATTTTTCCATATTTTCGAAATAGCTTTTAGCTAGATCTAGCTAACATTTTTTTTTTTTTTTGATTTAACACAAATATTTTCTATCTTTGATATTATACCATTTCGGTTAACATCTCACAGAGTATGTATGCCCACACATACATATTTACATGTAATATTTGAAATGATTCAGATTATTATCTTTTTTTCCTGTGTAATCTACTATATGTATACCTATCTCTATAAATGCAATTTTTGCTCCTTAATATTTTTATTGCTTTTCAAATATTACTTACACTACGACTACTACATTTACGTCTACAATACGATACGATGTTATAGAGAAAAATTTGAATCTTCGAAAATCAAAATGAAATTAAATTCAATTTTAAGCTACTTCATTTGGAATGATGGGGATTTAATGAAATTTTCCACAGCTATATAGAGTATCAACCAATAACTTGTGAAATTTCACCAGAAAACTTATTAATTTTCAATTTATTCATATATAAGTGTTATGTATACGATATATACATGTGCTGTTATGTATACGATATATAACGAGTAGAATAGAATCAGTATTAGAACCGTAGAACATAGAACTGTAACCGTACTTATATGTCAGTACTTATATAAGTACATATTGATCTTTTTTTTTTGGATTTGATTTGTTTTTTTTTTTTTTTTCGTCACACAGTTTGACAACAAAAAATCCTAAAAGAAAATCAAATTGCAAGAATGTATATGTATAATGTATAAGTACATTGTATCTATATGTAACACCATCAAAATATAATTTCCTCTGGATAATCATAAAAAGAAAAGAGAAAAAAATGTATTTGATATAAAAAAAAAAATGCTTGTATCGTTTCATTGTGTTGTTTCATAATAAAGAAAGAAAGTACCAAAACATATTTGTATATTTTCGAAATTTCATATGAATATTTCGATAGTGTTCCAAAAAAAAAAAAAAAAGAAAAACAAAACAAACGAAGAAGTAAGAGATCATTTATTCAATTCATGCATTGATTTTATTTGAATTCAGTGTACAATTTATTATAGAATTCTTAAATATTATCATTAGAACATTTTTTTTGCATTTTTGTATTTTTGAATTTCGTTTTAATTTATCATTTTTTTTAATTATTTTCAGGGCTGTCACAGATCCAAGAGATGGACGACGGGTAGCATTAAAAAAATTACCAAATGTATTTCAGTCACTAGTGTCATCGAAACGAGTATTTCGAGAGCTGAAAATGTTATGTTTTTTCAAACATGAAAACGTAAGTTCATTTATCTTTATTATTAAAAAAAAACTTTTTTGATTCAATTCTTTGTCCTTTTTGTTTTCTTTTAGAAAATAAAAAATTGCATTACTCTTCCATTAGAAAGATGTAGTGTATATTAGTTTATGAAAATAAATTGATGTTCGAACGGGAACGAAAAAAAAAAATGAGTATTCTATGATTTTTCTTGTTCTTCTTGTTTTCCTTGATAGAAGGAATAAAATACATCATTAGAAAAAAAAATAATCAATTTAATAGTTTGCACAATACGTTACATACTAGATTCCGTTGTATATACATATGTCTATCAACGCAGAGATACGTTATATAATAGTGTAGGTACGTGTATGGCATATTACGTCGTTGGGTGGAAATATTTTATGTGCATAAATACGTTCTATACACAAAGTTTTAATTTTATTGAGGACAAACAGTATAAAAATACCTAGAAATATTCTATACTTTTTTAACTTTTTTTAATTTTTTTTTCTTATACTGTACCTTCGTCATGATAACAACATTCATATTGCACAAATACATATATATATATGTATGTACTTATATTTCGGTTGGTGTATACAATATTATGTATATTCTGTACTCCCTTAGTAAAACTTGAAAAAAAAAAAAACGTAAATGAAAAGATTGAAATAAATTTTCTGAACAAATGCAACGATGACGACGATGACAACGTAACGACAACAACATTAAGTAACGAAATGAAAAAGAAAAAAAGAGTAACAAAATCAGGAAATAAAAATATCATGCAAAATATGAAAAAAAAAAAAAGAAACGAAAAGAAAAAGATCAGAAAATTACATAAATTTTTATCAATTTTAAAAGATGAAAATTTCATTTTCATTCTGAAATCATATTAAAGAAAATTGATAAAAATTACAAATCATATTCGTATTCATTTTTTATTTTCTGAGAGAAAAATTAAAAAGCATAAAATATATCCTATTCACTAGAACTGGTTGGTTATTCACCACACCATACAAATTTGATGACATATTACATATTACATACATTCGTATATATGCTACATGAATGTTTTGAAATGGTTTCACATTACATACTTTACTACTCAGGCGGGTATACATACACACATATATGCAATTTTAAGTGTACAGTATTTAGAAGAAAAAAAAATTATAATTAAATGAATGCAGAAAAGTTTCCCTCTTATTTATTCACTAATTTATTTTTTATTTCTTTCTAATTAACCTTTCTTCCAATTTCTAAAAAAGTATACTCAAATTACTAAGTAGTATAAGGTTTTTCATATTATTATAATTAAAAGAAAATTCATAACGTAAATTTAATTACAATAAACTAGATTTACTAAAATTTCGAAGAAAAATTGAAGAACAGTTAAACACACTATAATACTACGCCGTATGTGTTTTTAAAAAATGAAATGTCATTTTGTTTATTTTAAGTCGGATATTAATGAAAGAAAATTATTTTCTTGAAATACAAGTATGTAAGTAATACTAGTATTCATGTAATTTTTGAAAATTTAATTTATAATGAAAAGAATATTTATTTGTACAAATATTATGTATATTCTAATAAAAATGTTTTGCATTTATAAGGTACACACACATTATGTATATATTTGGGTCGATAATACATGCATATTTTATTTTTTCCTGTAAATTTGTTAAATAGCCAATACATAAAATGTTAAGTGAGTGAATAATGTGGATGGAAAAGACTGAGACTATTATATGCAAAAAAAAAAAAAAAACATTTTTACTAAAAAAAAAAACGTTAACAGAACAACATACGTAACATATTTATGTGCATACTTGTGTGTATATAAATATAAATATCTACATGTTATGAAAATGTATTTAAATGTACGCGAAAAACTATTTTTCTATTTTTTTTTTTTTTCATATACTTTTTTCCCTTATAAAATATTCAAATCTCAAGTAAGTGTAACATGTACACATAGTAAATTGAATAAATGTTATATGCATATTACTCGTATGCATTCATAATATATTTATGTATGTTTAATATACATACATGATTTATATGTACATAATGTATGTATACGTATGAATATATTTATTTTGTATTTATATTTCTCAGATGCATCATTAAAAAAAAACTGAGAAGCTATTTAAACGACGCATATTTTTATTCATTTTTTAATTTATTATTTTTGTTTTTGTATTTTTCATATTGAAAATGTACATAAGTTACACGTTATAAGTTATACTGTACATATACGAGTATATAGTACTTTATATTATACACATTCACATTATAATTTAGGGTGAGTTTCAAAACGTTTAAATACCGCCTTGATGCATAATCAACCGTTTCAAAACTATAACACTTAAATCGATGACAATGTCTACAGTTTCAAAACTCATTGTGAATACATCTGATACGCATCTGTCAAGCAATCTACGCATCCTGAATTTTTATGATGAAAAATAGATTTAAATAGATTTTTTTTTCTCAATATCATTTCAATGATTTATTTTTATACGAATTTTGTTATATGGAACCAAAGGTCAGTCTGTTTTAAACAAAAATTTTGTACTTTTATGATGAAAAATTGAATTTTTAATGTGTAGTGTTTTAATATTAATGACAAATTCCATAAAAATGGAGAGTATTATATTATATGAGCGCTTACACTGAAGGTGCTTTTGTTCATTCGAAAATGGATATAAAATATGTCCATCCTGATATTGCTTAATTTTATTAAAAAATTGTTTCACCTATTTTGATTTAGGGTAGAGAATGAATTAATTAAATCTTAAAATTATGTACTGCATTTTTCTTGTTGTCAAAACAAAGCAACAAATTCGTTCCAAAACGTCAAAGTTGTAGAATTGCAATATCGATGCGAAGCATTAATGCTGTTTTAAAACTTTTGCATCACGACTGTTTTGATACCGTATCACAACACATTTTTGAGGCATTTTGAAACTCACCCTTACATACAACGTATTCTTGTATGTATTTTGTTGTCATATACATATTTATTATATACTATCAGCTATTAGTATGTAGATTGTAATATCAAATAAGATGTGATGTGTACTGATAAATTTTCCGTGAAAAATTTTATTCAAATAAGCGAAAATAAAAAAATTAAAAATGAAAAATAAATTTCAGTGACGTCTTAAGAATGTGTCGTCGTAAATCACAAGCACTAAATAATAATAATATACATAATCGTGTTTCAAAACGATATGTGTTGTTACTATATAGAATAAAAACAGCAACAGCAGAATATTATATACAATAGCTTGAAGAAAGTTTTTCCTTATAATTTATTTTTTATTTTTTTTTTTTGTTTGCTTTTATTTTTGTTTCCTGTACACTTTAAATGCATATGTGTATTTGTTATTGGAACAAAAAAAAATTTTTTTTTTATTTATTCTTTATGCAATATTAAATTCTAGAGAAACAAAAAATTTCAAAAATGAATAGAAAATAGAAAATGTTTTGATGATTATTGTTATTATTATTTTTATTATACCTACTAAGCTTTTTTTTCAAATTTATGTTATGTAGAAGTAATAATTTAAAAAACCATTTAAATTTACTCACAATATTTTACAGGTAAATTATTGTACCTCCTTATATATAAATTAGTACCATATATGGTGATTGTATTTTATCAATTTATTCTTGTTCGATATAGTCTTAATATGAACAAGAAATTTCTTAGAATGATTTTCATTATTCGCAAAGTACTTATATGAAAGAGTATTATATCACGTAACATACTTGTGTTTATAAGAAAAAATGAAATAAATTTAAACCAGTTGTAATATAACATTTAACCGCACATGCATTTATTAACTCCAAATAAAAATTAACGATAAAATAAAAAAAAAATCTTTTTACAAATTGCGATTTTTAATAATCTACATTCGCGGTCATAAAAATTGCATCACTTGGAATATTCATTCATGACATTATTTATGGCGTATAATTAAATATATATATTTTTTGTTTTAGGTCTATGAGTGCCCTCGATCTTCTAATTATTGCATTATTATGATCTTCTAATTCTCTTCTTGATTTTGCCACCATTTTAAAACGATTTTTCAAAAGCTAACTTTGTGAAATATCGATCAACACGCTCTATTGTAATTAGTATTTTGAATTCGAATTCACCTTTTCTTTCCACAGTCTTACTTTTTCAATATATTTTTTTTTCAAAACCTGTACAACTGTCTGTCTGTGGATTGATTTCAATTAATTTTTGCTACTGTTTGACGAATAAAGCCGCGCGCAGACTAAGAGCGTAGCGTAGCTGAGCGTTACACGCGTATAAATTCAAACATAGCGTATGGTTCAAACTACACTACGCTTGCAGTATGCGCAACATAATCAGAAACAATTGATTTGAATTTTACGCTTTGAAATTTACGCTACGCTACGCTCTTGGTCTGCACACGGCCTAAGATAACCTAACATCAAAATATACGATTGTTTTAGATTTAGATTTATCATCTTCACTTATATAGTTAATCACTTTGATTTCACTCTTATTTAGCTTGCTTGTGATTGTGGCTAATAATGGAAATGAATGCAGCAAAAGTACATCATTTTTCTTCTTTTGCGAATTTATCCTAATGCACTGTCTAGGTGAATTAAATTATTTTACTCATGTTTAGTGAATTGAATTCCTCCGAAAAAAAATATGAATTTCAAAAATTTTTAATTTCGTATTTAATGAGTGATGGAATTTTTGTGACCGCTACTGTACATAATATATTATTAATAAATTTACACACTGAATAAAATTTATAATGTTTATATGCATGTGTAAAATGAATAAATAAAAATGAAAGTGAATAAGGATAATTTTTGATTGATTTATGACTTAAATATAACGTATTTCATACACATCACATAACATAAATTTTGTTGTTTGTAATAATGAGAATTTGAAGAGAAAAAAAAAAAAAAAATCAAAATGAAAATGAAAAACTTTTGACATTATTATTATTATTCTTTGTTCGAAGAAATTTTTAATCGATATACATACATAACTATATACATACACATATGCATTGAAGAGTTTTAATTGTTTTTTGGTTTCCTTATACTTTATACTACTTGATTATATGTATAGTATACTTGCACAAAGAAAACTTTTTAATTGCTTTTTAATTTAATTTCTAAAATGTATCAAAAAAAAGAAAACAAGGAAAAAGAGAAAGAAAGGCATCTTTGTTTCATTTTCTTTGTGTTTATACGAGTAGTATCTTAGAATAATTATTTATTTTATTTAATTTTTTTATTTTATTTTTTTTTTTAGCTTCCTGAATATTTTTGAAAAATTTTATGATTGATTTTCGAACAAAGAAAATAAAGAAAAATTTTTATTTCACGTGTATTATATATGTATATACATATGTACAATTTATACGTATATTTTTATGTTTTCAAAATAATTTATAAATATTCAAATGTGTATAGTAGATAAAAAAAATATAATTTAATGTCGTACTGTATACCACCACATTGTGGTGGTGGGAGTTTTATCAGGTTAATTTTTTTTTTTTTTTGAACTAGGTATCTAGTATACATAATATGTAACTATAGTAAATATTAAATGATCGAATTTCAAGAATTTTATGACTCCTACATGAAATAAAATAAAACAATTTTCTTAGGTTCTCGTTCTTATTATTTCTTTCAAGGAAAAGAAAAAAATATATATTTATCTGAGAATAAAACAAAAATGTTTTTTTTTTCTTTGTCAAGTTTACATTCTTTTACTTTATAAACATGAATATAATTTTAAATAGAATTTTGTGTTTTCTTTGTTTATTAAAAATAATGTTTTTCTCAGTTTTTTTTTTTTTTTTAAAAAAAAAATATATATTTTTTGTTTCTTAATATTTTCTACGATTACACACACACACATACACAAGTACGAGTATGTGTAATATGCAATGAACTTTTAGAATAGACCACAAAATATTCAACTATTAAAGAATCATTAACAAAAGATATACGTGTACATGCTCTATGGAATTGATACATACAATACAATCATGTTGTTCATACATAACAGTTCATAAATATACTTTAACTAATGTATATACACTGTAGTACAGGTACATATATATTTTATTAGTTTTTGAATGTAATAATGTAGGTACTTGGATATATGGATGGATTGCATTTCTTTTCTGTGAATGTATAGTGTGTAGTATTTAAACAAAGCGAATCAATAAATTAATAATGTATGCAGTAAACTTATTTTGTATAATATTTAAATATTAGATACACACATCAACCAACCATACACTTACGAATTGAATAATTAATCTATATAGTACATCATAAGAGAGTCTGTATATTCAATAATAACACCTGAATTTTAATATACGCGTATATCGTATATAGTATGTTACGTTGTATCGCATAGGCCTTAATTCACCTGGGCGAGAAAAATCCATCAGCTGCCGCTGAGATAGTTTAGTATACAGTTTCATTTTTTTTTCATATTTTTTTTTTTTTAACATTTTTACTATATATCTACTGATATTAATATTACAAATCACAAATATTACATATTACTGTACATAAGTGGCTTACGTATACCACAATCCGTCCTGTATAATAATATGATGATGATGTATCAAGTTTTAGCAGTCATAAAGTAAATATTCGTTCATATTATTATACAATACCTATACGTACACTCATATATGGTAAGTACATTAAGTATAATATCTGTGTTTGTAACGTTCGTATATTAAAATATGAATTTAATGCCATAGTGTTTATGGATATTTGAACCTAACAATTAATACTATATCAGAATTTATACAGTAGGTTCCAATGACTATAGGATACAGTAAATTTATAAAGCACTAAAAATATGCATACATATATTCAAATGCAAATACATACATGTACATAATTCATTTTGTGTGATTGCTGTACAATATAATGTACATAAATGCTCTTTATTTTGTATAAATGTATAAAAAATTTATGTTTTTGTGTACGAGTAATGTGTATGTATGAATTTTACTATTTTTCCAATAATGACAGTGGCGCCGCGCCGCATTGCATGCAAATGATTCATATAATGTATGTTACAGAGATTTGTACATTGTGGATTATAGTATAGTTTAAAAGTTTACATACTAACTTTTATATTGATCTTAAAATGACTATCTATAATCTTTATAACAAAAACTTACATTATATACATCATAACTGTTGTAAGTGTGTATACGTACGAATAATCGTATATATAGCATTATGTCATTATGTATGATAAAATTATTTTTTCTAATTTTAAGATAAAGCCAGTTTTCAGATTATAGTAGAGTTACTTTTTTTTTATTAGGTATATGGGAAAATATGTGTTTGTGTTGTATGTGAATATGAACTGTGCACAGTATGAAATGTGTGTAACATAGAATTGGTATACCCATCATTTTCCTCTATTGTATATTGTATTAACTTTACTTACCTTTATCTTATACTATACATATGTATGTACATATATTATACGCTTACATACAGAGATAACAGATGTTTTTATAGCTTTTAATAATAAACTTTGTATCTCTCGTAGTATGGCTTGTATCACCTTGTCTTTTAGCACTACATAAGTATTTTGTATCTTTTGTGTCATAACACTTTATACACCACACCACCACTACACAGTATGAATGAATGATACTCATGAAAGCAATGAATCTTTCTTATTTTTTTTTTTTAGTTTTCTTCGTATATACCTATTGAAATATCCGTTTTATAAATGTAATTAAGATTTTTATATGGTTTCGTGCTGTTGAAGCAAATTTGTAGCAAAATGGAGAATGTAATTAAATAAATGATGCAATTTTTTTTTTTTTTTTGGTGTAGGTAATAAAAGTTTATTTCCTTAAAATATTGCAAAAAGATGTGACAAAGGACATTTGAAAAACATATAAACGTATTTATCAGAGTGTTTATACAAACTGCTCACTAGATCTTATGTACAGTTTCAAAATTTTACAAAATAGTAAAATATAAAGAATATTTTAGATGTATGTACCTACGTATTCAAAATTTATATAATTATTGATTTCTTGTCTTTTTTTTTGGGAATTTTAAAGTCTTTTTATAATGTCTCCCAAAAAGGATGACTATAATAGGTACCGAAAGACGTACGGCACGGGTACGCATTGATTTGAAAGATTGAATTAAAAAGAACAAAAAAATGTGCAAATCAAAACAATTTACTTTTGGGAGCACTAAATTACTGATGCTATTGTATTGTGTCTACTCTATCTAAAAGAAGTGTACATATATACAAGTATTTGAATTCTTATATAACCGCTTCATTATTCGTAAATTAAAATCAGAAAATTAGGAAAAAATCTCAGTTATAGGTTAGGCGGTTAGGCATTCATATCTATCTGTATGAAAATTATTTTCTTTCATACTGTTTTTTTTTTTTTTTTGCCACAAATACTTGAAATGAAAAACCGCATTTTCATTTTTTTGTGCACATAAGTACTCCATCCATATTACTCGTACATTCATGAACGGAATAAATTTGAATATATGGAAAGTGAAACGAAGTACGAAGTATATACATATACGGATGTAAATATTTTAACGGTACAAAAAATTTTTGCCAAAAACAAAAAAAAAAAAAGAAATTAAATTGTTTGGAAAAATAAAATGAATTTTCTATGATTTTATTACGAGTACGAATTTGTTCAGATTCAGATATCTGATATTTTATTGCGACCTTGTATCTTTATCCACCCTTTTGTTTCAATAATGCATAAACATACATATACTTATTTATTACATATATGTATGTACATACGTTACGTATACGTAATATATAAATTGACGAAAAGACAAAAATATTACTAATTCATGAATTTAATTTTGTTATAATTTTTTTTTGTCGGAAAAATGCAAAAACAGAAATATAAAAAAATTATCTCTATATAATGTACATATATGTATAGTATACCATATGTATAAAAAAATGAAGTGTAAATAGTACATACATAAATATGTATGTACATATTTTGTATATGAGTGCGAGTGTAGAGATATGAAAAACGTAAAGAGAGACTGACTTATAAATGCGTGAATAATTTTTTTTTTTATTTATTTTAAATATGAATTTTTCTTCGATTTTGTTTTTTTATCTTTTATTATTTGTTAAATATTCACGTGTCGAATGAATTTTTGATTAGTTTACCGTGCCGCCGCGTCATATAATTTTATTATACTTTGTTGAGTTTTTGTATCTATATAGGTGTGTGTATCTATATCTACATACAGTGTAAAATATAGTAGAATTACGACTGCGACGAGTACTAGCTATATAAAATAAAATGTTTCAAGTAGATAATTTTGTTGTGTCGTGATTACACAACAGATGTTTTTCTACTCTACTACACTTTATTATAAATTTTATATATAAATGTATATACATATATATACACGATATGGTACGAATGTATCTATTTTTATTTACACTTCACTTTTTTTTTGTTTTTTGTATAAAATAAAATGAAAAATTGTACATAATGCAAATTTTCCACAGATTATTGTAATTCTATATGGTAAAAAATCAATGAAAACATGAAAAAAAAAAACTATTGAAAATTTTTTGAATTCTGTTCATGTTGTGTGGGTAAAATTAAATCGTCATTTATATAATGTTTATTCGTATATTCATGTACAAGCATTTATGACTAGACAACGAATAAACATGTAAACGTTAAAAATATTTTCAATTGTTTAATTATTAATTGAGCAACCATTATTATTAATAATCAAAATGTTGTAGCTATAATACAGCCAATCAAAGTATCTAGGGAATTAAAAATAATGAGGGTATTCACGGTTAGATGTATTTGATGATATTGTATAGTTGTTATTTTTGTGCAAGATATAAAAAAGTTACCTATAGTTGCTATTATTACAGTAAAAGTATTAAAAAATACAAAGTTTTCAATTATGTTAATACACTGTACCTACTACTTCAATGAACATTTTTTCAGTTTTCATTTGTGTAAATGATCATTCAGAAACTTCCTAATACACGACACTGCCTTAATGATTGGCCTGTAAATTTTAGATTATTATAATATGTATATGTAGATTATAATATGTATTGTGGTTTTAGCTGTCGTTTCTTTTTCATCACTGGAGATTTCCATTTCAAAATCTTCATTCGCCGCTAAATATAGTTCCTGAAAACTTCATTCAAATGATCATTGAAGCATACAAACATGTTCATTTACTCTTGAGTATTCGAGAAGTAGAAAGATTCTCGACTCTCGAGTAGTAGTTTCTCTTCTCGTTTTCTTGTTTAAATTATGTACTGCACTAAATAGTAGTCGAGTACGGAAAAGAATTTCAGATTCAAACATTTCAAGTTGTAAACCTACATTTTTTATTTGTAGAAATTTTATTATGCGAAAAATTTTAAGAGAAAAATTTATCAGAGAATATTTTATTTATTATGATTTGTAAAATTATTTTTCTGTCAGGGGATATGTGACTTTCATTCTGTCCTTATACACGCGGCCTCTTGATTTGTCACCCGGTTTTAGTAAACCATTTCAACCAATAAAAGAAACGAGTATGGAATATATACATATAAGTACACGCACATATTTGCATATTATTATTTAGAAAAATTATAAATTATGATTTCACTTTTGAATTGAAAATATTTATTATTATTTCGTTATTTGTTCTTTAATTAATATTTTATGTTTTATAATCTTGAAGAAATAAGAAAGGAAAATAGTTATGTACCTATTTTTTTTTGTTGTCAAAAATACATATTAAACTAAACAGATCAATTTAACCCATTTTTACACCATATAAGATCCATTAGTAAATAGTATACGTTAACGTTCCTTTTGTCTAATTAAATATAATTGAAATTTTAATTTACGTAACGTAGTTAATAATTTTATATTTTTTTGTATATAAATATCCATAAAAATAAAATGAAAATTTCCTGTCTAAACGATAGGTTGAATGTATGAATTTATTCATTTATAAGTAATTTTTGTTTATCTTTTCATTTATTTATTTTTAGGTACTTTCAGCACTGGATATCTTGCAGCCACCTCACTTGGATTTCTTCCAGGAAATGTATCCTTTTTTTTATATACATATGTATAAGAAAACAAATATAAGTTAAAATTAAAACATAAAACCGCAACAATAAAATCAAAATTCAGACGAAAAAAAACAATAAAAAATTTAAATAAACGTAATATTATACTATATTCAGAAATTTTTGATAATAACAACAAAAGTTATGTGCACAAATACATACGTAAGTTTTTGTACGAGTATTATGTAAGTGTTTGTATACATGTATAGGTGTATGCATTTAACGTAGTCATATACCTATACATGCCTATACTATTTACAAGGAAATGAAAAATTTTTTCAAGAAAATGAATTGAAAAAAAAAAAACCATAAATAAGCATGAACGAATACTAAAATTTTCTTTGTGGCGCTTTAATCTTTCATATTATTTGCCTTCAGGTGCTTTCGGTCTTATCTAAATCAAAACAGAGAAAATAAAAATAAAAAAATAATGCAAAGTAAAAGAACGAAAAATAGCATATAAGCAGTACAAGTATATAGAATGAAGAATAAAATACTTTGTTGTGTACACGTTAAATGTTAAATCAAAACAGATTTCGCACGTTTTTAAAATTCTGTAAATTTTTCATTTAATTCTTTCCTTTTTTTTTTGGAAAAGTTTTCTCTTATTAATGAATGAAGAGAGTGAAATAATTGTAGGATGTTTTTGATCTTTGTTTCGTTCGTTTTAATGAAGTTGATAGAATACAGCATGTGTCATAATTTTTGTTTTTCTTATAAAGAAAATTGTATAATTCGTTATGTGTCATTTTCTTTTGTTTTGTATTTTTTTTTTACATTTGATCGTTTTCATTGATATATCAATTCCATAGAATAATTTTTACTGAAAATTCAGAAATACCTTACGTAAGTTTTTTGATTGATTCTTAATGCCGCCTACATGAAAACCATAAAACTATAAGGTTATTTAATTATCATTGACCCAAAAATATTTTTTTTCATTTTTAACACAATAATTATATTTTATATTTAACGCCTCCTCAACATTATGGAAGTACGATAACATGAGTAGTTTTAGTATTCTACACATCATGTGTACTCATATTATATTTTAATTCTTGATTTTCCCTCTCAAGTAGAATGAATGCGAATATTGTGCATGAACACGACATAAAAAACACAGAAAATCAACTATATCAACATTTTATACTTGCCTCTCTACTCTCTACTCTACTCTGTAGCAATGGACGCTTTGCTAATTGCTGGTACGAGAACGAGTAGTATTTCACACATTATGTGTGTACTCATTTTTGAATTTTCATTTTGAAACTTCGAATGATGATGATGCCTAGGGGCACTTAATCGGAAAAGCCGCCACTAGCTTGCACTGTATAATATTGCTAGCATAACTGACAATAGCTTTTAATCTGTATAATTTCGTTTAGAACCTACAATTTTACACGGACATTCAAATGATATAATTATGTCTACTTTAATAACAACCAACAACATGCTGAGTAAATATGATGAATAAATTATTACGAAATGACATACGAGTAGTAATAATCTGTGATTTGATGCCAATTTTATAACTAATTTCTTTATATTTCAAAAAAAAAAAAAAAAAAAAACATACATACATTTATATCCTTAATTATATAAATCACTGTGGAGAAAATTTATTTGTGCTATATTTAAAATACATAATATCGAATTAAATATAATAAAGTAATAAAAACAAAACTCAGAATAATATTACAGTTTTTATTTGGACAAAAATACATATTCACACGAACAAGTATGTATGTATGTACTTATATCGATCAACTTTATATAATTTGTATGTATATGTATATGTGTATATTTAAATGCTTATATTGTACGGTATACGATTATGTATAATTTTACATTTTTACTATTTATGTATCCATATTTTTTTGCTAAAAATAATTTTATCGATAATACACATACACATATCACACTGAAAGTGAAAACTTTGAAAATAATAATGTTATTTTTTGCTAATAAAATAGTATGTAGCTTATTTTTCATGAATATGACGAAAATCATAGGAAAATAGAAAAATTACCAACTAAACCTACTGAACCAAAAAAAAAATATATATATATATATATATATATATATATATATATACATATGTATATATTTTATAAAAATGTCCTTGAAAATTATAAGAATATTTTCAATGTTCTCACATAACTACGTACTGTAACTACACATATTTGTACATACGGTTACTATGCAATTAAATTATTTTTCTATACAATATGCAGTGTTGTGCAAAACAGTAAGAATCTTTTAGAATTTTGAGGAAAATTTTTAATTTTTATGAAATTTAGTAATGTCACTCAATAAGTTTATAAAATGACATAAATGTATATTTGATCACACGCTATTTAAAAATCCATACAATGTCCAGGTATAGTAAAATCTTTCAGATGCGACATAATGTCAAAATTCGATGACAACCTGACGTTTAGTTTACAACGTACAGTGTGGTTTTTACTGTGAATATATCGTTTTTGTAAAAAACAAGTAACTTGATAAACGTTATTCGGACTCTATTCTGTCGAGACAGATGGTTTGAAACGAATAAAAATTATTTTTCTTACATTTTGATTATCATTGAGATCCGAACTTGGGGATTTTGTGATCGAGTCACCAAATTACCCAATTATATCAGTGCAGTTAGTTTGTGACTGCAATCTCTACTGTAAAATTTAATTGAGATTGCTATTATTGGGGTTGTTATTATTTTACACAACACTGTAAAAATATACACATTTTTTTTTTCTGAATATTTGAATTTAACGATAATCAGTTTCTAAATTAGCACAAAAAGAAGTATAACGAATAAACAACTCCTACACGTAAAATTTGCGTGTATTATTATATAAAACATGTATGTACACGAGTATGATTATGTACTTGTATGTATGCATGTATATCAAAAGCAAAAAAAAAAAAAGAAAAAAAAATATTTTTCAAAAAATAATTAAATAACAATTTAATTGAGATCAAAATTTAGATTATAATTATGAATGTATTTTTAATATAAAATAAAATGTTTTTTTTTCTATAGCAAATTAAAAAAAAGATACATAATAAATTTCAAAAATATTCTGAATGAATACATACCTACTGTGAAAAATGTGAATGTATGTGTACGTACATAAAATTCATCGTAAATGCTTACATTCACTTAAGGATATAGAGATAATAAATAATGAAAAAATAAAATTTCCTTTAGAAAATTATATATACACACACACAATTATAAGTATATGTATAAAAAAATCCAGAAAAAAAGAAAAAAAAAATGAGCTCACATAGAGGAGGTCAAGAAAATATTCTACGAATAAAGATCTAGCTAGGCCAGATATCTGGGTAATAATAATAATAATAATACCTGGCTATGTATACCTAAATATGATGACTATATAGCTGGGTGGCTAATGGGAAACAAAGTTGTGGTGATAATGAAACAGTATAGAATCACGTATTCTCATTTTGAAAAAGGATAAAAATAAAGTAAATTGTCATTATTGTATATATGTATGTAGTGCACGAGTATAATTTGTATATGATACGATGCGATATACTTACTATAGCTTTTCATTCATTCATAAGGATGATGTCGATTATTGTTTGCCATGGTAACATGTATATAGTTAGCTATCGTCATGTTATGTGTAGTGCCATAGTGCTATAGTGCATACATGTGATGTTATGCATATTATTTGTGTGTGTTAGACTATTTTTGTATAATTCCAATTTACATTTTATTATATTATTTTTTTATTGTGCTTTCTGATGTGATTCCAATTAACAATGTTTTTGTTTTTTTACTATAATTTTCTATATTTAGTTTTTATATAAAATTTTCTATATTTTCTATGCATTTTATATTCCTTCATTTCATTTCATTTTATTATTTTATTCGCATTCAACATACTAGATATCTTCTCTTCATTTGTTACAAAATAGGTATATACTTATATTCGAGTATATACATATATCCTCTTCGTCCCCATATATATACTTATACACATTTTCTAATATAAAAAGTGCGAGTTCATTTCGAAAACACAATGATAATTCGTTGAATAATAATATTTTCGTTCCAATTTATTTATTTTTTTTATTTTTATTTTTATAAATAAACGAGCGAATGAGATCATATCGAATAAAATTCCATTTCCATACTGTATTCTCATATACGTATGTATCCATGAATACGAGTACAAAAATTATTTTCATTTCCAGCCGGCAACCTAAATATTTTTCGGATATGCGTTATCTTTTTGTTTTTCTTCGTTTTTCGTTTATCGCAAAATATATATATACAGGGTGTCCGGTTTCGGGTGGTGATCCGGCACACAGTAGATAGGTCTCGCCGAGACAAACAAAAAATCGTTCTAGAGGGAGGGGGTAATCTCAACCGTTTAGCCGCTAGAAGGCGATGAAGATTTTTCGCACTGAATCTACGAAACACCTTTTAATAACTACGGTGTACTAGCTAGAAGAATCTGGTCTTAGAAGAATCTGAAGGAACCCCCCTCTCTTCAATGATACCTTATATGCTTCTCTACGTTTTTTATTTCAAGAGTTATTGTGCTTCAAAGACAGAATTTAGTGATTTTTTGCCATTTTTTTCAGAGATAATACAGGCTGTGGAATTACAGCGCCCTTTATATTAATTTTTACTTAAGTTAGCAGATAGCACAGAATGTCCGCTTCATTTTAGTATTGTACAGTAAAGATCTATTTCTTACCAATTCAATACCAGCGCATAATAAACAATATTTGAAAAGCCATTTTTTAATAAAATACGGTTCTTTGATATGAGTTTTACATGACTTTACATGATTTTACACAATTCAAACACTAAAAAGATAGAACATGGAAAAAACTGTGAGAGATAGACCTTTACTGTAAAGGGCAAAAATGAAGCAGGTGTCTTAGGCTCTCTGTTTTTGTAATTTGAAATTAATGTAGAGGGCGCTTTACTTCCTCAGCCTGTATTATCTCTGAAAAGATTGCAAAAAATCACTAAATTCTGTCTTTGAAGCACAATAACTCTTGAAACAAAGAACGTAGAGAAGCATATAAGGTATCATTGAAGAGACGGGGGAGTTTCCTTCAGATTTTTCTTAGACCAGATTCTTCTAGCTAGTACACCGTAGTTATTAAAGGGTGTTTCGTAGATTCAGTGCGAAAAATCTTCATCGCCCTCTAGCGGCTAAACGGTTGAGATTACCCCCTTCCTCTAGAATGATTTTTTGTTTGTCTCGGCGAGACCTATCTACTGTGTGCCGGATGACCACCCGAAACCGGACACCCTGTATATATTTTTTTTTTTGTTTTCGAATAAAATTTTTCTCTCCAGATTTTCGATTTTTTTCATTTCTTGTTTATTTGCCTCCTATATCTTTTGTCTATAAAATAAAACTAACGTAATTTTTTTTTTTTTTATGTATAAGATGAAAAAATAAATGAAATTAAAAAAAAAATACAAAAAAATTAAAGAAAAATTATAAATGAGAGCAAATTAAGACAAAAATTGAAATGAAAAAAAAAAAGAATTGAAAAGTATTCTCAAAAATAAAAATACATATCCTGCAAATGCGCAGTAGATAATAAACTACATTTATATAGATACATATGCACGATTATACATAGTATGTGTGTAGATAACTTATGTATGTATATGTACAGTTATATATTTTGTGTTCATTTCTTCTTTTTAAAATAATATTAGATCTTCTTCGTTTTGTTTATATTATAGTATGTATGTACATATATCTATATACATATTCTGTAACTCCAACACTATACACATAGTACATACATTAATATAAAAATGTTGAAGAGATAGAAAAAATAAAATAAATAAAAATAAGAAAATAAGTTTTGCGGCAATGGAAAATCTCTAGGATTTCCTGTTTTCATATAAAATACATACAAACATATGTACATAATATACACATCCCAGCTGACCAAGTGAACTCATAGTGAATTCATTCTGAATTCATTTCAACCAAGTGATTCTTCACGTGAACGTTCACAGTGAATTCACAGTGAAGATATTTTATTTCAAAAATTTTTACGCTATGGCTGGTCACAGTGAATTCACTTAATGAATTCATTTTGAAATCACTTACTGAATGTTTAATGAAAACACGAAATGAATTCATACTGAATGCACTTTGTGAGGGTAAAATATCATTCACAATGTGAGTAATCAATGAATCCTGGCTCTAATTATTATATTCCTACTTTTCGATTTTTTTTTCAATGATTTAAATAAAACTCTTTAATCACTTCGTTATTTTTTATTTATTTTACTTTCTATTTTTAATAAACTAATATTACACAGAATTTAAAACACTTGCTTATTCCTTATTCTTAGACTCAAATAACTACATTTTATATCGCTTCAAGATTTTTGGCATTCACTATGAATTCACTGTGAACCTAGTTCACTGAATGGTCAGCTGGGATTATATGTACAATATATACGTGTGTGTCTATTATATAAAATGAGTAAATAAAAGTAAAAACGCAAGGCAACGCAAACATTTCACAAACAATATATAATGCATACGTATACTATATAAGTAAATTGTATATAGTTGAAAAAAAAAAGGATCTACAAACATTATACAGTAAGTACTATGTATCTCTAGTGCTAGTATATATATGTATTTAATATCTACAAAGTATGAAAATTAAATTTATACATTCTTCATACATAGTACAAAAAAAATAAAATAGTGAAAAATAAGTATAAAATTTTGTACATAATAGAAACACTTTATAATAATAAAAAAAAATTATTCGTGTTTTTGTTTTTTGAAAGTGGTGTAAGTCCATTTTTTTTTAAATAAAAATTCAATCTGTTATGAGTTTTTATTAATATAAAAATATCCCAAAAAATTTCTTCAAAATTTCATCATTTTATCCATCTAAATTCACGTATAATGTAGTTAATGAAATTATACAAATCTTTAAAACATATTTATATAATCAATATAACATAAAATGAACTTATGGACTTACACTACTTTCACAAAAAAAAAAAAAAAAATGGCTCAAATATAGTAAAAGGCATTTACCCAGTATCTATAATGCTCCTTTCATATTAAATATCTGTCTGCCTTTTGCTATATGTATGTACATATATATGGTGTACACGTTCATTTAAACGAGAGTATGTAAATAAATATTTTATCTCCATACATATATATCCAGTTAGTTGTATATAATATGATATAGAATAATATTCTTTGTATGTGTGAGTGTATTTACATTTATATGTTTAACTAGAAATTAAGAGAAAATTATCGAAAATCGAGATATTTTATTTTTCATGACAATATCAAATTACAAAAAACTATACATATAGGATTTTAAGAATTTTTTTTTGTATAAAAATGAACGAACATTGATATGTATTATTTGAAATATAAATATATACATACATTTGTATACGTAGATTAAATTTTATGTTCTACAGACATATCATGTAAATATGTTATGTTTCATTTTTGAATCTAAATTGAGATTCTTCCTTTTTTTTCCATTTTTACTGTACCAGACACATACACATACTGTTCTGTACAAATATATAAACGAGTATTTAAAAGTATTTACAATTTTATTATATAATTTTCAATACAATAACAATAACAAAAGAAAAATTTTTTTATTTGAGTTTATTTGAATTTGTTTATACTTTACTTTACTTTGTTTTGTTATTTCATTAATTTTCACTATTTAAATAACTCGTGTTAGAAATTGAAAAATATATAAATACAAAATATACATTATAATGCACACATGTGTATGGACATTAATGTAGAAAAAAGGACTTTTGATAAAATTTTTATATACAACAAATGTAATTTAATATATTTAGTTAGAGTTCTTTTTATTTGTTTTGTATATTTTGGAAATTGATATGCCACGATCAATAAAAATTACAATAGAGATTATATATGGACACATGTATACATTTAAAATTTTTATATTATCAAAGTACCTACATATTAAACACAAACATAAATTATGTAACACCAGTAGTAATACCTACTATACATAGTTACAAAAAAAAAAAATGACATTATTGCCTTTTAAATTAATCTTAAATACGCTCAAGATCACAATTATTAAAAAATTGTATGCGAGAACCACACTTGAAAAATTTTCTTATAATTTTTAGAATTAATATTACTTATTATGAGTAGAATAAAATGAGCTTTATCCATGTGTTTGTGTGTATATACAAGTATGACGAGTACGTAAACCATACCATACATTCGTTTCATGTTTCATACACATAAATGTCTCGTATTAGCTGTTTGTTCTGTAATGAATTATTATTATTAGCATAAAAAGGAAATGCTAATTTTTATATGAGTGTAAACATTTTTAGTACTTACTACATATGTATACATTTAAAATATGAAAAAAAAAATAGTAATAATTTCATGAATGAAAATTCCTTAGATTATATTTTTATTAACAACGATAAAATGTCAAAAATTTTTCTGATTTATCTTAGGAATGAAAATATTTTTCTGATGTCTAGACATTAGACTGCAAGAAAAAAAAAAAATTTTTTTTTTGTGTTTTTGAAGAAAAAAAATGAACACCAACAGCAACATTACCAATCCTTATAACAAAAATAATCTTGAATCTATTAAATTGGCTTATCATCCAGATCCAGATAAAACTACATTATGATAAATCGCATCAAAAGCAAGGATAATCCATGACGAATCGAAATTAAATTTCTTTCAAACTTTTTTTTCTTCTTCTTTAGTTTTGTTTTGCTTTTTAATTTGCATACCTACATACATCACACGCATATCAGTTGTTCGTATATGTACATGTTTAAATGTGTGTACATATGTACACGAGTACCTACCTACATATTTTAAGTACTGTACGTATAAATGTATACAACATGATGTAGTGCTTATATGAATTGTACACAATTGCTTTTAGCAAGTTTTTATAGTTTATTTGAACTGTTTTGTGTGTATTTGTTTGTGTATAATTTTGTTGTGTTGTTTTTTCAACAACTTTTTCAACTATTCGAAAAAGAAATTTGAGTCAGAGTATACATACTACAAAATATATCTAGATAAAAATATCATTTTACTTATTCGGACAAATAGAGGACATAAAATGTGAATTTCTTATGCTTTTTGTTTTCCTTTTATTTTTTTTTATTTTTCTTTTCTTTTTATTTACAAAGGAAAAAATAAACTTCAAAGTTCAAGGTCAATATGAAAATTTAATTTTATTTAATTTAATTTATTTTAAAATAATAATGTAAAAATTCGTTTTTTTTTTGTTCTTCATTAATTAATTTTCCGAATGAGAAAATTTTATACCAAAAATTTTACAATTTTAAAAGAATTTGGTTATTTTTCTTCTTTTTTTTGCATTATTTGCAAATTTGTAAATAATTGTTTGTTTGCATTTGAAATGAAATTCGTTAAATGATATGAGTATTGACATTTAAATTTAACGAAACGAAAGTAAAAATTTATCGTTTCAAATGTTCATTAACAAATGAATAATAAATGAAAATGATTTTAAAAAAAAAATGATTAAATTTTCAAAAAAAAAAAATAAAACAAAAAAAAAATTCATCTAGTAAAAATGAAAGTTTTCCTTAGCTTGAACAAAAAATAATTTTATCAATTTAGATATGTGATAACAGAACTTTTACAGTCAGATCTTCATAAGATTATAGTTTCACCGCAACATTTATCCGCCGATCATATTAAAGTGTTTCTATATCAGATATTGCGTGGCCTAAAGTACCTGCATTCAGCAAGAATTTTACATAGAGACATAAAACCAGGAAATTTATTAGTGAACAGTAATTGTGTATTAAAAATATGCGATTTTGGTTTAGCGCGTGTAGAGGAGCCAGATCAATCAAAACATATGACACAGGAAGTTGTAACGCAATATTATCGTGCACCAGAAATATTAATGGGGGCACGACATTATTCAGCAGCTGTGGATGTATGGTCTGTTGGTTGTATATTTGGTGAATTGCTAGGTCGAAGAATATTATTTCAAGCACAGAATCCAGTTCAACAATTGGAATTGATCACCGAATTATTGGGTACACCGTCAATGGAAGATATGCGTCATGCATGCGAGGGAGCAAGATCTCATATGTTAAGAAGAGCACCGAAACCCCCTTCATTTTCAGCCCTCTATACACTTAGTTCACATGCCACACATGAAGCAGTTCATCTGCTATGTCAAATGCTTGTTTTTGATCCAGTAAGTATTTTTTTTTTTTCGTTTTTTTATTGTGTGTGTGATTTGGATGTTATTCATAATGTGCGCATAATTTTTTCGTTCGTTTTTTATTATGCGCATGAATGAAGACATAAACAAAAAACAAATAATTTCACCATTACATTATGTACATATATTTACAGGATAAAAGAATATCAGTTATCGATGCACTCGCTCATCCGTATCTGGATGAAGGACGTCTCAGGTATCATTCATGTATGTGTAAATGCTGTTTTACGACATCGTCAGGAATGCGCCAGTATACTGCTGATTTTGAACCATCAGCTGCACAACCATTCGATGATATATGGGAGAGAAAATTAACATCAGTACAACAAGTGAAGGGTAAACGACACACATTTTTTGTTCGTTTGAAATTCATTTTTTTTTTTTGTTATAAAAATTTTTTATAAGAATATTTTTTTTATTTTCGATATACATATTTACATTTTGTCCATGATATTAATTTGATTTTTTTCGTAAAATTTTACTTTTTTTTGTTTTTTTTTTTTTTTACAGAGGAAATGCATAAATTTATAGCTGAACAGCTTCAGACAGGGCGTGTACCGCTCTGTATAAATCCGCAAAGTGCGGCATTCAAAAGTTTCGCCAGGTAAGGGATGGAGAAATACAAAAAAATTGATGACAAAATACGTACATAGAAAAAAACATATATGTATAATATATATATTTCTACTACTTTTGCCATATATATGTATTACTACTTCTTCATATACATAAATACGTTATTATAGAATTCATATAAAAATGTATATAATAAACTGATTGATTTGATTAAGTAATCTGCCTAAAATGTATAATAAGATCACTGCTACTTCTTACATAAATGTCATCATAATATCAAAAAATCAACAATAAATATTATTATCGCGTTAGTACTGCTATAATACTATACTGCTACTCTATCAAATTGATGATTTAAATGAATAAAAAAAAAAAAATTACAAAAAATAAAAAAAATACAAACGAAAAAGTTAATTAAAATGTAAAAGACGTTAAAAAGCAATTTAATTGATAATAATTTTAAATCAGAAAATATGAAAAAAATAAAAAAAAAACATAAATAAATAAATAAATAAAATGACAAGCAGTGTATCTCATTTAGATTGATGTGAAAATTGTTCTTCTGCTTATTATTATAAAAAAAATGTACACTCTACTTAAAAAACTACTACTCTACTCTACTCTACTACCTACTACCTACTACCCTCGAGCAACTTTAACAAATACTTCAACAAATTTTTGGTTTTGGCTGTTTAAAATAAACAAAATAAAAACGTTGCAGTGTACTTTTCGCCTCGCTCGCGCGACAAAATATTTTCTACAACAGAGTGTTAAATGTGTATAAAATAATGAATCTCTGAAAACATCTGACGATTATAATGAATGAATGAATGAAAAGAAAAGCAGCTCTTCTCAATCAACAGAACAAAGCAATTAATTATATTCTAGGTGTGTCCAAAAAAAAAAAAAAAAAAAAAAAAAAAAATTAATCAAAGACCATTTTATTTGCTTTTGTTATGTTTTTTTTCTTACTTCTTTTTCATTTCAAAAAATTAATAAGAAAAACAAAATTACATTTTCTTTTACTATTTATTATAAGCCAAATGCTAATTTAATGTCCTTTTTTATTTTCTTTTTTAGTTTTTAATTTATTTTAATTTCTGTTTCTTTTTTTTTTTATTTAACTTTTTTTTTATTTTTTTTTTTTCAAATCAAAATTCATAAGAATGAAAATTTATAACGCAAATTTCCCTTTGATTTTTAAAATTATCCTTAAATAAGTAATATACATATATTTATATTTATGTTTTCTCTCTCTCTTTTTATTCAAATTTATTTATTTATAATAATTTTTTTTTTCTTCAAAAATAATATTTTTGCATCATCTCAATACTTCTCTACTGTAACTAATCTTGTATTTAAAATTTACAAAGAAAAAGTAAAGAGGATTTTATTTTTTTTTACATTGTTTTTATTTTAAATTCGGGCTAATAATTTTATATTTTCAAACAAAAAAAAAAAAAAAATGATAAAAGAGAAAAGAAAAACGTAAAATGAAAAAGGAAATTAATTAATAATTTTCTTTTGTTTTCTTGAATTTGTGAATGTCTTCTTAAAAAAAAACAAACAAAAGAAATAACAAACGAAAGATAATTTTGATGGTAATGAATGACATTTGTAAGTGATAATTTGTCATGATGACAGTACTATAGTTTTTTTTTTTTTTTTTTTTAGGTGATTTAATTAAAAAACATCTCAGACAGATTTAATTTGAAAATATGCCCCCAAACCATTCAATTTTAATAATAATTATTATATGTGTAAATATTTAATTTAGTAATGTGAAATGTATTCAAAAAAAATTATATTCAAAAATAAAATAAGAAAATTGCATGTTGAGTGATAGCTGATAGGTATAGTTTTATTGTTAATTGAAAAAAAATAAAAAATTACTGGCTCGGTATTTAAGTAAGTGTAGGATGGGCATAGGATATAGAAATTTCTTTGTATGTGTATGTTTTGATCAATAATTATACATTTTATGTATTAATATCCTTTTTATAGAGATGATAAAATATATATTTATTTTATATATAAATATACATATTTGTATAATTTATTGTAAATATCTCTGAATTCCCAAAACTTATGCCGATTCTACATTCAATTCAGTGACTTCAACTTCGACTTTGATTTAATGGATATGTATTAGAACTTCTACATTCAATGCAGTAGACTTAATAGCTATACTTTTACATGATATGCATGCTTTGAAATCGAAAGTCGAAGTCCAAATTGAAGTCACTGCATTGAATGTAAAAGCGGCATTATACTTATAGCCAATCAGTCAGTCAGTTAGTCATATTTTTGTACCCTTGATAGACTATAATGCTTTCATGATAATTATTTTTTATAACAAATATAATTAACTCAACTCGATATAATTCAATAAACAATTAGAGCATGAGAGTTGTATGATTAGGCAGTTCTCCAGTTCTCATGAGTATGATTAGCCAATTCTCCAATTCTTATGAATCGATATGGCTTGAGTTTCGAACTATGGAAGATGGATTCGGAGATTAGATTATGAAAGTTGATAGTTAACTAATTGAGAATATTTTTTTATATTCGAAAATGCTAGAATATGTTATGAAATGTTCGAAGTGGATGTTTGTTAGGGAATATCCTGAAATGTTTGGAGATCGTTTCAAAATCTTTTGAAAATTTACAAAAACGATGTTATCCAATATTCTAAAATATTCTTTAGTTAATAAATACTATGTGGTAGTTGCATTGGATAAATTCAAATTTCAGTTCCTTTCTTACCCCTCACCAATCATAATTTTTGAAATAGGTACCTTCCTAATCATATTAATCATTTTTTTTTGTTGCAAATATTTTCCCACATTTATTTTTTTTTTTTCTTAAATTTTAATCCTTTTATAAATAAAATTTTTTTAAATACATAATAAACCTTTTTCTTTAATTTTTCATGTACATATTCATAATTATTGTTTTAGCTAGAAATGAAAGTATATAATCGAAATTAATGTTAGTGTAAAAACATTTAAAAGAAAAAAAAACTAATTGAAAAAGGGTCATATATACAACACCAACATAATATATGCACGTTTTAATATATGTACATTTCATACCAATTTATTCAGATTAATTTAATTTGTAACGATTAGAATTTTCGAAATAATGTTAATTTTTTTTTGTCTTGTTTTTTTTTTTTTCATAGTCCCTCATTAATTTGTTTTCTTTCCCCTTTTGTTTATTTTTTTTTTTGTACACATATTACTCTAAAATAAATCCAAATAAAATCCATAACCAGAAAAACAACAGAAGAACAATTTTCAAATTTTTCAAATGTAAATTTAATTTTTGAAAAAAAAAAAAAGAAAAAAAAATAATGTTCGAGAAGAAGCAGTGCACCTTTATTTTTTTCTTGTAGATTAGATAAAATTTTGCATTGATATTTTTTTTCCATTTTTTTTTTGTCTTTTTATTTTATTTTTTTTGTTTGTTTTTGTATACTCTTATCTTTTTAGCATTCTTCTTTAGTAGCCAATTTTTCCGAATTTTTACTTATTTTATTCTCAATATGTACTTATAATCAATTTTTGTATTGTCATGCACGCAATAATGAGAATACACTATAATCCATATTTCGAGATAATAAAGTCTGAGACAGATCAAAGACGGCAGCCTCATGTAGCTTATATATAGGCTTCAATTTTTACAACGTAAGTTTTACATAATGAACACTAAACAAACAAAACTAATAATTTTAGAGCCTGGAAGTTGACTTTAAAACGAGTTTTGTTCAATGTTCAAAATTTCTTGTTTTTCCTAAAGATGGATTCTGACATTTGTTCTGTCTACATGAGAACAGAGGCATTTTTCCGGCTTGTTAACGCACACAGTCACGCAGTTTTTCAAAGCTATTATTGAAATGCAGCACACTTCATATGGCCTTGCTTTGTCTCGACCTTAAAGTTGAAGTTTAAATCTTGTGATTTCATTTAAAAATTTAATTCGAAATAAATGGAATGGTGTATTTCTTATTACGTAGATATTTTTGAAATTTACAATTTGCATACATAAACATCAAGTCAAAAGCATGTATCAAAAATTTGTTTCATTTTTTTTTTTCATTTTTGCACTTTTCATTCACAATTTTTGAAAACAAATAAAAATTGAATTTTGTTGCTGTTGAGATCGATTTTGATACATACTTTCTGACACCATCTTGAAATCTATTATTCTCTTTATTAGACGTGCATAAGCTTTTTGTTTGTTATTTTTTGCACCAATATTCTATTTATTTATTTTAATTGTAGTTTATTTAAAAATCATTTTCATCATCAAATATTTTTGTTGCCTTTTTATTTATGCTAAGTTATTATTATTATTATTATTATTTTTTATTGTTTTTTATTGTTTTTACTGGTTTTAATGCTTAAGCATCTACTATGTATTATTTTGAAAAAAAAAAACAAAAAACAAAGAAACAAAAAATAGAATCGTAATTAACAAAAGCTAAAATTTTCAGAAAATCAACTAAAAAATCATGTTTCGGTACATGTTTGTTGTCCATGTCCCCGTCAACGCAGTCATTGAAGAAAACGGCACTTCAAATTTTAATAACACCGATTATATTTTTATGTGCCGCTTAGACAAAATAAGCGAAAAAAAAAAAATGTCCTTTCATTTTTAATGTAAAATAAAAATCTAGAAACGAGAAAAAAAATACACACATACATTATATTGTTTTTTTATTTTGCTCGGAAAAACGTGTTTTAGAAAAATTTCGAAAACTAGAAAGAAAAAAAGTTAAAAAAAAATAAAAATAAATCAAAAACTTAAACACAAAAATTAAATTTTTTTTTAAAAATTGTTTATCGTGTGTACGAAATAAAAAGGTCAGTTTTGAAAATTTTTATTTCACAAAATAACTCTTCTTTTTTCTTCTTGTTTATATATATTTTTTTAATTTTCTCTCAGTGAAATTAATACTAATCCTCTTTTTGAAGAATCTTTTTCTTTCAAATAATAATTATTTTTTTTTTCTTATCATATTTTGTAGATGATGTTTTTCTAACACATTATTAACTATCAAACATAAAAATGTAACTGAAATGATATTTATAATTTAGATGATTGTAAAGAATTTTAAAGTATAGTATTGTTAATTATTTGTCATGTTTAGAGAGACTACAAATCTTAATTGGTGGTACTTTCCATCACGATTAACTGGTATCTATCCTGGGGTGGGTTCGCGTAAGGTGATTGGTGATAGGTGATAGGTGATAGTTAAAAAGTGATCACCGAATCGTATAAGGTGATCACCAAAAAAGTGATGGAATTTGAAACGCGGCGAATTCCACAGTATATTTATAGTTGTCAAACGTCAATCAAAACAAATAATTTAAATTTTGAATAAGAATAAAAGAAAATTCAATAACGTTTTCGTCTATAGCATTTTTTATTTCAGATTCTGAAAATGAATCTCAAATAAAAATAATTAGGAGAAAAATGCGAGATAGCAATAATCGCTTGGAATTACTGGATGTTCAGTAAACTGCAATTATTCATGGAGAATTTCATTGTAAAAGTAACACAATATAGTACATATTTTAAATTACAAAATTATTTAAATAAATTATATACCGTCAACAGCAAACACCAATTGATTGTATGTGATTATGAGTATTTTTTGGTTAGGTAGAAGAAGAATAATAGTAGAAATTAGAAAAGTGACACCTCAAATGCTATCACCTCAAAGTGATAACATTTAGTGATAGTTTTTGGTGATTGTCACCATACGTGAACGGAAATTTGTGGTGAATATCACCAATCACCTTACGCGAACCTACCCCTGGTATTATTAGTAACAATTTTTTTATCGATTTAAAATGAATCGATACTTCATATTGGTTTTTGGTTATTTTGACTTGTGCCTGTGGTAGACTTAAAGTATTGATAGATACTGCATGAAAATTGATCATATTTGATCCTATTTGTGTATCATTGAAATAAAATGGAATCATATTTATATTCAATGATGACACAATTTTTTTAAGGATACAAAGTATATAATCAATTTCTTAGCTGCGTAACATCAATACAACTTATGTCTGTCTCAGGTATTAATGGGCTGCTTATAAGCATGGCACTTGTTACTTGTGTGCGATGAATTTGATAAAATGATTGACATTTCAAAAATTTACACACAAATATTAATAACAAAAAATAAAAAAAAATAAAAATAATATAAATTTCAGCTACAATTTTATGAAATTACATTACAAATAATAATGGCTTTCGCATGCATGTCGTTCTTTTATTCTTTATCATTATTCTCACAATTTTTTGTTTTTTTTTTTTTTTTTTTTTTACTTTTCTGTAACAAAATTTTTTTATAATATGAAAACAGAGAAAAAATATTATCAATCCTTAATAATATTTCTTGTTGAATGAAAATATAATTAGAATTCATTTTTAATTAATTTTTTGTTTTATTTTCATTTTGTTTTTTAATTTTTTATTTATATTTATTTTTTATTTTTTTTTATTTTACGTACATACATACATACAATTTTTTTGTTGTTGTTAAAATGCAATAATTTTCGAATACGAGCGTAATTTATAATTTAGATAATTTGTGTATTTTTCAGTTCGACTGTGGCACATCCATCTGAATTACCACCATCACCGCATCAATGGGAATGACGTCAAAATGAGGCGATTGCTGCCTAAAAATAAATCAAAAAATAATTTTTTTTTTTTATAAAAAAAATAAATACACACATATATTTTTTTTTTATTATTCAAAACAAAAAAACTGCAAAAAAAAAAATCACATAAGATGGCAAAAAATAAAAAAAAAACACTAAAAACTAAATAAATAAATAAAATGGCAAATTTGACGAATATGTTAACAACAATAAAACAAATAAAATTAATTACATGAATGAACATTGAACTGATTACTGTACATACATACATATTTTATAATGATAATGATGATATCCGTTAGGTGATGATGATGACGATGAAAAATATGTATTTGATGACTGAACAATTACAAATGAAATAACAATTTGGAAGAAAAAAAAAATAATAATAATAAAATAAATACAACAAAACTAGTCGATATATAATCAAAAATTGAATGAATGAATGAAAAAGAAAAACAAATCAAAATGAAAAAGAAAATATTCGAAAACAAGAAAAAAAAAGCAAAAATATTAGAAGACGAAATACAAAAATGAAAAGAATAGAAAAGAAAGAAATTACAAGAAAGGCTGAAAAAAAAAGAGGACAAATTTAATTTGTATTTTTAATTATTGAAAAAAAAATAATAATGATCGTAATTACGACGACGATTCAATCAAGAAAAATGAAATTAAAAAAAAAAATATTAATGAGAATTTTACAAGAGATTTTCATTAAAAAGTGTTTTAAAAAGAAAAAAAAATATAATGAGTAGAAGGAATAAAAACATTGATAATAATAATAATAATAATAAAATGGAGAATGAAAAAAGTAATATGTAGTATTGGTGTATATGAGTTCATGTTGTAAAACATGTATAGTATTTTTTTGTTTGTTTGTTTGTTTTGTAAATGAATTTATGAATGAATGTAGATGTAAAATAGAAAATAATATTCTATGCAGCATGTATAAACATTGAACAAAAAAAAAAATATATATATGTATATATACGAGTATATACAATAAATGTATATTTGCGTAACAAAAAAAAAAATATATATATATATTAATAAGCAAACAAAAATGAAATGATAAAATGAAAATAAAAATCACAATAAACAAAAAAAAGTAAATAAATAAATAAGAACTAAGAATTATTATCCTTTACTCTTAATTTAAAACAATAAATAAAAAAAAAAATAAATAAATGGTACATTACATAAATATTAAAAAAAAAAAAAAAAAACAGAAAAAAAAGTATAATAGACATATTTTGCCAAATTTACCTCAAATTAGAAATTTATAAAACAAATATAATAAAATATGATGATAGTAAATAATCTTATAAATTAGACAAGAAAAGAAAAAAAAACAGACAAGAAAAAAACTAATAAAAAATAAAAATAGAGATAGAAAAAAAAATAGTTTTTTTTTTCTCTCTCTTTTTTTGTACGTAGTTGTAATAGAATAAAAATATTTGTAATAATACACACAAAAAAGAAAATAAGATAAACAGGAGGAAGAAGAAGAAGAAGAAGAAGATGTAAATGAAAAAATTATTTTTGAAAATGATGATTATGATAATAAATGATGCGAAATCAAGATGTGTGTAAAAACCGAAAGAAAATTTACAAAATATTTCAAAAATTAATTGATGAAACAGACACCGCAGAACAGAACATAAATTTACAAAACACAACACAATCATATTTTCAAAAGTGAACAAAAATAACAGAATGAAGAATGAAAAGAAAAATGATTTAAAATGAAAAGAAAAAAAAATAAAAAATTTGAAAATTTCAAATTTTCTTAGTTGCTCTACATTTGCTTACTCTTATTTTTTACAATTTAATATAACTGCTATTGCAGCATACCATACATACATACATATTATTCTTGTTGCGCTTTGTGGACTGATTTTTTTAGCTTTTAGTAGTGATATAATTAATTAATAAATTAAATTTTCTTTAGTTTTTTGTTGTTTTTAAGATAGAGATTTAGTTATTCAATTTAATTCTTTTTCAATCAATTATTTATCTTTTTTTTTTCTAATTGTTTTTTTTTTTTTTTTTTGCCTTTTTATTCGAAAGGAATAATATTAAATGTTAATTCTAGATATTAGTTAAAGAGAAAAAATTTAAATAAAAACAAGAAGAAAATATACGACATACGAGTGCTGTATATTGAAACTGAGAAGAGAAAATTATTTTTAATTATTTTCGATTAATCAATAGAAATCATTTTGATTCACTAAATATTTGATTTAATGAATTTTGATTCGATTTTATAATACAACACTACACAACAACAAAATATAAAAAGAAGAAGATGAAAACATTGGAAAATTATTATAAAGAAAACGTCAAAAAAAAAAAAAAAAAATGGCGTGAAATTTTACATTTTTTTTAATGTTGAATTAAATGAATTACATAATTATATAAAAGAAATCAATGACATTAGATCTTATGTGGTGGTGATTTCATTATGAGATTCACATTCTCTCTGTGACTAATTGTACATATTTGTATTATTTTTGCTGCATATTTCCTTTACAATGTTTTTTTTTTTTTTTTTTTTTTGTTTTAAATAGTCGTGATGCATTTAAAATGAAAAACAAAAAAGAAAACAGAAAGAAAAAAAATGTTAAATTTGTTTTTCTTCTACAACATATTTCTTTAGGGAATTTTTTTCTGAAGAGGAATTTACATCATAGAAGAATCATTGAAAGTTACACATCTTTTAGACATCTAAATACATAATATTACATTTTTGAATGTATGTACATTAATGTACTTTGAAAATTTTTTGAAAAAAAAAAATCAAAATAATTTATTTGCAATTTAAACAAAAAATGAAAAATGAAATGAAATGAAATAAATAATGTACATAAACATATTATGTGAATGAATTAGAATGAATGAAATCTTTCGAAAATGTATGAAAACTTTTTAAATTCCATTTTGAATTTTATTTAAAATGCACAAGATTCCTGTAGATTTTAAAAATTTAAATAGAAATATCTGTATTTTCGAATCAAAAAATATGAACAAAAACTTTCGTCAAAAGAATTTGTGATCGTTTAGGATCAAAATTTCGATCGAAATATCGAATACAATAATTCCAAATTGTAAAGTGATCCCAATTTAATTCGAAATACTTATATTTTTTTCGTGTATACGTACACATAATGATGTAATATCCGATTTCATTCCTTATCAAGAATATTTTCAACAAATGACAACTTCCCAGTTTTAAATACATAATTATTTGTTGAACATAAATAAATTAATCTGACTAATGGCGTAGTCACGATAAACGTAAAACTTGCAACATTCTGTTTCTATTTGCTTTCAAAATTATTATTGATTTATTGTCGTATGTTTCATTTAAAATTCGAAAATTTTATTTTTACTTGTTTATGTTTAAAGATTTACATAAATTTATATATATATATACACGTATATGTATATAAAAATATATAATATACATACATACATAGATAGATATGATATGTATGTAGCAAAAATCTAATGCACTGCCTAAAATAAAATTTTCTACAAAAAAAAATTGAAAATATTTAGAAGAAAACAAATTGAATAAATAAATAAATAAAAAATTAAATAAAAATACGTAAAATATGTTTTGAAAAGAAATATAATTGACTTGAATGATTAAATAATTCAAAAAGAAAAATTAGAAAAACACGCATACATATACATAAATGGGGGACACTACGGTTTCTGTCTGTGATCCAGCGATTTGAAGATGATTTTTTATAAAACAGCCCAAAATAAGCCGAAAAACATAAATAAAATTTTTCAATATCTCGCTTCGTTTTCGAGATATTGAGGTTTGAAATTTTTAGTTCTGCATTTACAAATACAAAATTTGGCATTGTTTTATATACAAGGTGTCCCGAGTTCGGGTGCAGGCATATTGTCAGTCGACAGATCTTGCTGAGAAACGAAAAAAATCATATGTACGGGGTGGGAGGTCTAATATCAAGGAGTGAGGAGCTAAGAGACTCAGAAGTTTTTTTTTTTTGAGGTCAAGTAACCTGTTTCTTATTTATGGTCTTAACTCACGAAATCCTTGGTAGTTTCCAATTATTTTGCATCCATTGGAAAGATAATCAATCAGTCCTTACTTTGATACTTGAATTGTCCAAATTGGTTCAGTGATGCTAAAGATATGGTACATCGAATTCAAAATTTCGTGAAAACGAAAAAATGCAAAATTTTGAGTTCAAGGTCAAATATCTCAAAATGTTGTCGTATTTTTTTTTTAATTTTCTTTACTTAAAATATTGCCCAATGGATTGCCTTTCATTTGCAATTTATCTTATTCAATTATCTGTCGTGGTTTTCGAGTTATGGAAAAAAAAATGTAACTGTGGACTATGGGTTGTACCAAGAAAGTTAATATTGGGTATATTGAAAAATACAATTACTTTCATACTTCAAGCCTGAATATCACGAAAATGAAGCGAGATATCGAAAAATGTTATTTATTTTTTTTTTTTTCGGTATATTTTGGACTGTTTTATAAGAAATCATCGTTAAATCGCAGGGCCATGGAAGCCGTAGTCGTGCGCCTATAAATGTATAAAATTAAAATTAATTAGAATTAAACACAACAAAAAATGTTTAAAAATGTAAAGAAAATTAAAAGATAAATATATAATATTTTTGTGTGTTGTAATGTTTCAAAGAGAAATTTTTCAAAATAAACAGAAAAAAAAAAGCAAAATGAGAAAATTATGAAAGAGAAAAATATTTGAAATTTAACTATTATTATTATTATTATTACAGTATTTATCTTATCAAAGTAAAATAATGTAAAAAAGCAAAAATAAAATAAAAAAATAAAAACAATAAAATAATGAAAAAATTAAAAAAAAATTTTTAAAATTAAAATACATATGTATGTGAATATTGAGAACATAATAAATATTTATGAGGAAAAATATTTAAATAATCTTACAGTTTTTCTTACAGTTTTTTTTTCTTACTCTTTTTTTGTCGTTATAGAAAAAAAAAAAAATAAATATTAAATTCATAAAAATTCTTATAACGAATAATAATAATAATAATTATTATTGTAGTTGAAAATTTCATAGTAAATGTACATAATTATGTGTGTAATATATTTATGTAGTGTATACATATTTAAATATAAAATTAAATTACTTATAAAATGTTATTTAAACAATTACCTTATGGATACCTACATTATAAAAACGAAAAAAAAAAAACAGCTTTTTTATATGCATTAAATTAAACGGGCAATTTTATTAAAAAATTCAATCGAAATAAATAAATAAATAAAAACTAACAAAATAATTTAAAAAACATTAAAAAAAAAAATGAATAATCTCTAGATACTTGAAGTGAAGTATAAATCTTTTTCATGTAACGTACATTTTTTCTATTTAAAATCAATTCAAAGAAAAATTTTTTTTTTTTTTTTGGTAAACGAATAAAAAAAAATTGGAAGAAAAATATAATTTCATTTTGTATCGATTATAAATTGAAACGTTTAGATATTTTGAATTTTAAAATTATCGGCATTATTGTGTAGTGTAATGGTAATGAAAATAAAATTAGAAATTATCATATAAATATTCTCGTTAAATTTTTAACGTTTCAACTGAAATGCAACTTATGTACATGAAGTAAGATCTACATATTTTAGGAACATTGATAATTGGTACAGAAGCTTTCAAAACTTTCCATACAATTTCGTCTATCGCCAGCGTCAGATTAGAAATACAACTTAATCGCACTTAGACTCTGATGAAATCTACACTGTACGGAAAAAAAAAAGTAGCGTGATAGAATTTCTTGTGAGAAAGTGAAGGAGGTATGAAAAATCTATGCTGGATTGTAAATCAAACTGAATAATTGAGAATTATTTTCTATACTTGTAGTTTGGAGAATATATTTAATAATTAAAATCTAGCTCAAAAATTTGAATGTGTACAAGTACACTTTAGACAATTTATCATGAGCGAACAAGGCAATAATTGGAACACTTTAGGTAATAATATCAATTGAAACTGTCAAGCGCCATTAAAACGTGAAATTACGTACATATGTAAGATCATATGGTCATACAAAACCATATGAACGATCTGGAAAATGAATCAAAACAAACATTTGTTTATATGATTAAAAAGATTTGCTAGAAAATTTTTTATTTTAAATGTAGATTGTACTTGAAAGAAATTGTAAATTGATATTTGAAAAGTAGAAAAAGAAAAATAATAAAAACAATAAATTAAAAATCGGAATTTTTTAAAACAATTTTTCCTTTAAATTGGATTACATAAAACTGCATTAAAAATCTTTATAAGAGTCTTTACTGCGTCACGTTTCATTTCTCATTAATTCTTTATACTACCTTAGAGTATTTCCCGATTGCCTTGATGAGCGAATATAATTTAAAAATAAAATAAAATAAATTAATTACAAAAACATACTAATTCGAATTGTATTTATGTATAACAAGTGTAACATAACACAATTTCTATAAATGTATAAATTTATTACTCATGTAATGTTTAATAATATAATATGCGATTGAAATAAAAATATGATAATTTTCATTTAAATTACTATCTATTATCTATCTGTGTATGTAAATAATTAATTACATATACATATTATAAATGAATATGAAAAAAAATATATATACAATTGTACATATTATACATACAATACATACTCGTAAATTTGAATAAAAATTACAGAAATAAAATCATTATTATTTTTTTGTAAAAAGAAAAGAAAAGAAAAAAAAAAGACTAATCATTATGACTATAATTAGTTATTGATTTCGTATGTGTACATTTTTATATACCTACATAATATACATAATACATACATATACATTATTATATCTAGATTACATGCATACATTACATATTATACTTATTCCATAATATACATTCATATTCACATGCATCCAAGGTAATTAATATTTAATAAAAATTTAGTAGTGAATGTTGAATTAAAATTTTCTTTCGAGAAAATGCATTTTTTTTTTAAATTGTTTTCTTGTGCTCACTAATTAATATTGTTTTTGTTTTTTTTTATTTTCTTATTCTTATTTAAATTTTATTTCATAAAAAACAAACCACTAAAAGAATAAAAAGCGATTTTACAAAAAAAAAAAATAAAAATAAAAATTAAAATAAAATATCTCAAATAAATTGATATTAAAAGTCATAATAATTGTATGGTATTATGTATTATTATTATTTAAAATTTAAAAGATATTATAAGTATATATTTAATGAAAAAAAAAAAAAAAAAAATACACACATTCTTCTTGTATGTACCTAATTCTAGTGTGTCTTAAAAATGATTGAGAATAAAATAAAAAAAAAAAAATTAAAAAATTCTATGTAGATGTGTAATTGTATAAAAATGTATTAATCATATTTTTCAAATAACACGATTTACATGTAGTTGTGCAAAACAATGATTAAGTAATTAATAAAAGAAAATTACGTTTTCTTTTTTTTTTTTATTTTAAAGAAAAATAATAATAAGAAGAAAAGTAATACATATTAAAAATCAATCGATATTTGCTAAAAATTGAAAAAATAAAGTTAAATTTTATATTAGAGAACACAAGATTGTAAATGTAATAAAGAAGAAAAGAAAGTAAATGAAAATTATTTGCATAAAGAGAAAAGGGAATTTATTGTAATTGAATTTTAAAAAAAAAAAAAATTAAATAGAAAGCACAATGAAAAAAAAAAATATTTATATACACATAAAACATACATATAAGTAACATATGGCTGAGAGAGTACGAATACGATACATTCTTATTATTATTATTATTATTATTATAGCCGCGATATCGATACATACTTAATTAAAACTTCAGGACAATTTCGATATCGTATCATGGGATGTACGTAACACTTTGAAAACTCTCAAAAATTTTTAAACTCATAAATAAAATTATAATGTGTATTACTACTATTGGTGTGTAATTTTTACTGATTAGATTTGTAAAATTAAAAAAAAAAAATAAAAAAAAAAAATTCTCTTTTTGTCTATACATACATTTTATATAAAAAATACTCGTCGTACACTACATTATTACATTTACATTACATTTATACCACATTAATATTATGTATGTACATGCGTATTAAATTTAACACATTATTGCATGGAAATTATTTATGAAGATTTCATAATTAAATTTGATAATAGAAATTTATTAAAAAAACAAAAAAAAATACATACATAATTTGAAAAACTAAACACATTTGTTACAATACATTTAAAAATGAAATAAAAAAAAAAATAATAAATGGATATTAATAAATTTCAATGATGACGATGATAAATTAATGATGATAATAATATGGTAATATGTATTAGAAATTAAAAAAAAAATTGATAATAATTTTCTCATATAGTGTGTGTGTGTGTATACATAAAACAATGAAAAAAAAATATACATATATAATAATTTTTAATATGTAATTCTGATGTTAATCAAATTTTTTATGAATCGATGTGTATTTGAAAAAAAAAAAACGTTTTTTATAGAAAAATCAATAATATAATAATAAATTACATATAGTACTAGTACATATGTACATTAAATACATCCATATACAGAATGTATTTCTGCACTTTTATCAAATAAATAAGAATATACGAAGGGGGGAAAATTAATAAAAAAAAATTGTTCAAATATGTATATTTGTATTTCCAATTAAACTAAAGTAAAAAAAAAAAATGAATGAAAAGCCTATTAAATCACTGGATTTAGAAGATTTCTTCAGGAGATTTATAGCAAATAATAATTAAATAATTGTTGTCTATTATCTCGAATTAAGTAAAAATTTAAATGAAATTTAAAATAAAAATTACAAATTCATAAAAATACCGAATGTTTATAGAATGATAATTAATTTAATAATGTGCATATGTCAGGGATTTAATTTTTGCAAATTTAACATAAATTTATAAACACTATATAAGATCATGGTATTTTTGTAATTTCAAATTCAAAAATTTTTATTTTTAGTCATTTTTGACTCAAGTCACTAGAGTGTACTGATGTAATTTAAGACACATCAAAATCAACTATAAATTTAAATTTAACGAATATTCAATATTTATTTTCGATAAATTTCATTAATTTCGAATTCAAATAAGAACAACACAATGGAAATTAGATTTTTCACTTACATACTGCATGTAAATTAATCTTCAAATTAAATTTAGTTAGATTTTTTAAAAATTGATTATATATATGTATTAGTTTCATATGAAATTCTTTTCTATAGTTCTATTTATTGCACACTTTAAAATCTTATGCATAGTAATTAAAGAAATACAATTTTCAATTAATTTTTTCTCTTAATTTTTACATTCTTTTCGGACTTTTTACACTCAGTCAAATTATAATTATTAATTAAAATTTATTAATTCGTTAAATGAATGCATCTCCTTTAAATATTAAAAAAAAAAAATAAATAAATAAACAATAATTTAATCAAACAAATTACTTATGTACATTTAAAATAAAAGTAGCAAAAAAAAAAAACATACCATAAAATATAATTACATACATATATAAAAAATTGTAAATCAAAATAAAATTATACAAATAATGATTATACATACATAAATGCATGTGTATATATGAATATGCATTATATATTAATTAATAAAAATATAACAAAACAATAATAAAACAAATAAAATGAATGAAATGAATTAAAATAATTGAATAATTTTCAAAAAAAAAAAATACCAATAAAAAATATACAATAATATGACTGAGAGTTTTAAAATATATCAATGTGAAGTACTTACAACTGATGTATAATTCAACTTCATGACCTAAGGCTGCATCGATGCACTTTAAAACTCAGTCTATCTAAAAATAATAAATACGAATTATA
The DNA here is from genome assembly GCA_951394055.1 of Villa cingulata. Lineage (NCBI taxonomy): Eukaryota > Metazoa > Arthropoda > Insecta > Diptera > Bombyliidae > Villa > Villa cingulata. Next base: position 27,582,703 of record OX596021.1, on the reverse strand, counting down.
ATTTTGTAATTTTCAAACATTTTGTTTTTATCATTTCTATTCTAGTAGTAAATTAGTAAACTTATTTCAAAAATTTAACATACAAATACGCGATTATTATTATTATTATTATCGTAGAGAATTGATAAAATGATATAGAAGATTATATTCTATTTTGATTTCTTCACGGTTTACGCACCGCACCACGTAACGTACGTTCTCGTACTGGGTACATTTTGTACAAGGCTAATAAAATATATAAGGTTAGCTGTAGCGATACTAATAACCTACAAATTAAGTTGTGACGTCACAATGTAAGATTTCTTGAAGCATTCATAAGACCGTATTATGTTAGTCGAAATTTCGATGTTAAAAAGATGAATTAAAAGTTAAAAAATTACTAAAGATTACTAAACAAAACAAATTAAGTTATTTTTAATAGTTGATAAAATATAGATTTAGTGCTCTAATTCTAAAATACATTCGTGTTTTAAAAAACAACAATAACAATTTAACATTTCTTACAATATGACGTCAGAATCGGTTGAAAATCTGATTGTAAAAAAAGCAAAAAGTTTTCCTATATACGGCTACAGCTAACCTTATATATTCTATTAGCCTTGCATTTTGTATAAATTTATTGTTTTATGATTTTCGTATTTGACTTATTTATTGTCTGTCTGCTCTGCTGTATTGGGAATGATAAAATACAATTTGGTGAATTACTACTAACCATCAACCATCAAGTTTTTATTTTTTTTCAACTACCAAGTTCATATCGATAAAACTTCTCTATTCATTTAAAATTCACAATAATTTGTATAATTTATTTAAAATTTTCAATACAACTATTGATTGTGATTTTTAGTTGGAGTAGAAAATAGAAAGTGATAGATTAGTTGAATTAGTTGGTGGCTACACGTAATATTCGTTGAATTAAAAATCAAACAACAAGCGACAAGTTGTGGTGTTGCAGGTTGCAAGTCAAATGTTATATCCAAAATCTCGAATTATATTTAAAATTGTGTAAAATGGTATGGGGATAATTTTATTTTTTAAAAGTAGTGATATATTTTTATTAAATTAAAAATTGTTGTATAAATTTTAATTTAAATGGAAAATCATAAAAATGAAAATTTGTATATGTATTTGTTCTAGAAATCAAAATAGAAATATTTTTATGTTAACAAAATATTAAAAAAAAAAATAATAATAAAAAAACTTAATTAAAAAAAAAAAAACAAATAAATAGCATAAAAAAAAATTATAAAAATAAAATATTTTTCATTATCAAACTTTCATATAGATCTCAGTGAATGTGTTCTGATTATAGGAAATTTCTCATTACTTTAGGCATTCATTCTATCTAATATAAGTATGTATAAAAATATAAATAGTATGTATATTTATATGTAAAAAATAATAACAAAACAACATTAAATGCAAATAAAAATCTCTTAAAATTTGATTTCTAAAATAAAAAAAAAAGCAAAATTTTTTTTTATTTTATTTTACATATTTTATTTTCATAGAATGTGCATTTAAAAATTTAGGTAATTATATAGAAGAAATTGGGTCCTATACGTGAAATTGAAAATAAATTATAACGTCACATGTATTTTTTGACGATGAATACGAATCTGAAATTAAAACTTAGAGGTGGTGGTCGGGTCGGCCTTTAATCTGCTTTTAATTGGCACTTTTCCAATTTTTATTAAAATACTTTTTTCTTTGTCAATTATCTTTATAACGGTAAATGATTCAGATTTGTTTCATGATTCAAAAGATCAAGATGCGTCTCAAGATGGCTCTATATTCTTAAAAAAAATTTTATTTTTTTCAAAAATTCCTAGTAGAAGAAGGATAATAAAGGACATTTTGTGAGTTTAAATATTTTTACATTTTACAATAAATAAAAAATTAAAAATTATAGTATTTCAATTAAATAAAATTATTAATAATATTTTGTTAGATAGTAATGATGCTGCCAATTGAAATGATTTGAAATTATACTTACAGAAACATCTACATACATACCTACATAAAATAAATAAATTTACATACATAGATATTTTAAAAATACTACATACCTAATAATAATCATATTAGTTCCATTTATTATTATCTTTTTTTTATTCGTTCTATAAATTTATTGAAAAATAAAATAAAAAATGATTAAAAAAAAATAAACAAATAAACAATTATGTATATTATACTGTATGTAATGTATGCTAGTTCTTAATATAAATTTATACAAATATTATAAAATATACATACTATATACATAGGTACATGTAATTATAATAAGAAAACATAGTGTGTTGTAATTATTATTATTATTATTTTTTTTTTTTTTGATTTATATACGAGTATTTCAATGAAATGAAAATGAAAATAAAAATGAACTACTACCTATTTGAAAAATAAAAAAGTCAACAAAACAAAAATGTGTGTAACTATTAAAAAACAATAAAAATACAAACATGCATATACATACATATAAAATACATACATATATGTAATATAATTTGAAATTTAATAAATGAAATTTTTATTTTAAATTAAAATTAAATTACATTTATAAATATACATACATATAAAATTATAAAAATATGATGTAGAAGAATAAAAGTAGAAGAAATATAAATTTAATAATGAAGAAATATATTATAAATGTATATACTATAAATGTCATTCTATATACGTATATTATACACATACATACATATACCTATACTACACTTTTGTCATATTAATATATGATTGTTATTAAAATAAACACAAATTATAACAATGATAGCTAATAATTATTATTGTAGTAACAATAAAAAACAAACAAAAAAAAAATGAATTAAAAATAATGATAAAAATAAAATAAGACTTTGTAAATATTAAGAAGAAGAAGAAGAAGAAGAAGAAAATATAAAATGTAAAAAAAAATTACAAACAAATTTAAAAATAACAATTTAAACTTTAAAAAAAAGAAAAGAAAAGAATGTATTGTAGAAATTAAGAATTAAAATTAATTATATTTTTTAAAAAGAAAAAATTAAAAATAAAAAAATTAAAAATAATAAAAACTAAATATATTATCTAGAAACAGTTAAGTTATATATATTATATTAAACAACATATGTAATTGTAAAATAAATTTAAAAATAAAAAACAAAAATAAACAAATAAACAATAAAATAATTATAAATAAAAATAAATTTATGTTTAGTGTGATGTGAATATAAATAATAATAATAATAATAATAATAATAATAAAAAAAAAAACAAAACAAACATATATTATATTAGACATAAAATTGTAATTTAATGGGAATTTCCTTACAAATAAAAATAAAATAGTAATTAAAATAAGAGCAAGATAACAAAAAAAAATAACAAGAAAAGAAAAAAAAACAAAAAACAAATTTTTTGCTGTACTGTATTATATTTCAAAGAATAACAAAACTAAAAAAAAAAACAAATATTTTTATCTTTTATTATTTCTTCTCTCATTCAAAAACAACAACAAAATATATGTATATGTATATATTTTTCTTTTAGATTTTTGCATCTTGTACACTATTTTTTTGTTGTATTTGTGACATCATTTTTCTTTCTTTCTTTCTTTTTTTTTTGGTTCTTTTGGAGCTTCTCAATGAAATTTTTTCTTCTTAAAGCTACCGCTACTAAAATACTACTATTACATACTACACTAAAATTAATTCCTTTAAAATAAAAATAAAAAATAATATGATATTTTTATCTTTGTATTGATATATACATTTACATAAATTTATACATCATACAAAATAAATAAATAAATAAATAATAATAATAAATGACTGAATGTGGTGGAATAATATTTTGTGGTTTTTTTTTCTGTTTTTTGGCATTAAAAATTATTATAGATTGGACTGATTTTACTTAAGTAAATAAAAATAATATTAAAAAAAAAAGTAATAATGAATGTGTAAATTAGATGAATAATTAATTAAAAACAAAAAAAAAATACTTGTAAAATATAATAACTTTAGAGCATTACATAAAAAATATATATACATATATAAAAAAAAACAAACAAATACAATTCCTTTGCATCAATATTTTTTTTATTCAATTAATTTTTTAACATTTTTTTTTGTTTCAAAATTTCAGAAATATTATTTCTTTTTTTTTTTTGTTTTTTGAGTAGGCAATAAAAGAAAAAGTCAGGTAATCTTTAATAAAATTAAAAAAATAAATTAAATATAAACACTAGAGTACTACAAGAATGTAAAATCGATTAAAATTTTAATTAAGATTTCAATTATTTACTACATATATGTACCTACTATTTTGAACTTGATACACAGTGATATTAGGTAAATTTTTCTTCAATTTTATTTTATTTTTTTTTTTCAAATTAATTCTTTCTCCATTTTATAATTAATAATAATAATAATTCTCTCGATTTTTATACATAATATTTCATTTAATAATTTTTTTTTTTTGTCGGTATTATATGTACTTGTCACATTAGATTAAAATTTAAAATAAACGAAAATATTAAAAAAAAAAAAGAAAAAGACATAAAAACGTTTTTTATTTATTTATTTTTATTTTTAATTTAATTAAATTGAATTTTTTTATCCAGAAAAGATTCATTTTACATGATTGATTCGTATTATTATTGATGATAAGATTTCCATTTCTGTATGCGAGAGCTTGGTATTCAAATATTTTTCTTTCTTTTGATTTCATTTCAAAGAACAACAATACTCACAAGAAATTCAGAAGAAATTCACAAAAAATTTGATGGCGATGAATTTAACAGAAATGACGTCAAAATAATCATTGAAGTACCAGGCAAACATAAATTTCAATTTCAAAGCAAAAGGCAAAAGCAAAAAAAATTTTTCTTAAAAAAACAACATTGACGCAAACCAGCAAATCAAAAAATAACCGGGAAATTATTTTGAAATAAATTCCTAAATTCCTAGGTTTCTGAATCCAAAACTAACTTTGCATACTTTTAGTCATAAATGATTTTTTGATTTTTTTGAATAAAAATTAAATTCATACAAAATATTGCATACTTTTAGACATGAATGATTTTTTCGATTTTAAATTTCAAATTATATAAAAAATAAAAACGTTAACGTTATCGTTGGATTTTTTCAGGAAATTAAAAATTCGGGTACGAGTTGTAATTGATTGAAAAAAAAACGCCTCTTCTATCCTAATTTGGTAATAATTTTATTGTAATTAATTTGTTAATAATAAATTAAGACACAAAATTTCATATAAATCAATAGAAATTAATTTTATGCATATAAATCTGCAAAATATCTACAACGTTTCTTTATATATTTCAAGATTTGTTTTTCTGCGTTCATAAAATTTTTGCATAAATTTAATTAATTAATAAATTTTCTGTTATTCTGTTCAAATCAGAATCTTGAAATCAGTTTTTTCTTCTTCTTAGATTCTAATTGATACGCAATTACGATTACGCCCACTTTCTCCAACTATTATTCTTGAAATGATTTTAATGATGATGACTGTGCACAATTTATTAGAGGTAGGTACTCGGCTATTATTGCTGGTTGTCATCTTTTTGTCATGACTAAAATCTAAGTGAAAAAAAAAAAAATTAAAGAGAACAAAAAATATATTTAAATCACTTACGTATTTACATATTTATATTTTTTTTATTGAATATATGTAAGTACATATACCCACATATGTAAAGTATAATTTTTCTTAGAAAACATTTCAAAATTCTAATTACAAATATTTCATTCAGATATTCAATAATCTAGTGCACGAATGTGTAAGTATTTGTTAAAGTTGAGTGTATATATGCAAGCATATATGTATATATTATCATATACTTATAATACATACTAGCATACTAGTATACATATTTATGTACAATAATAGATAATAGGTTAAAAATGACACATAGCTATGTATATATAAGTGTAATTGATTATTGTATGTCGGCATATTTTCTTTTTAGTAGTATCTACTACATTATCACATAATCTTTCAATTATTATTATATTTATTAAAAGAAAATCAATTCATGTTTTTATTTTTAAATTTATTTTTTTTTTGTTTTTTTTTTACTCATTTTGAATTTGAATGATAGAAAGAAAAATAAAAATTAAAATAAAAATATCAATGATTCCGACAATTTAACAAAAGAGTTATCAAAAAAACAAAGAAAAAGTAAAATAATTAAAAAAAAATGAAAACAGTTAATCAAATCAAAATATGTGCTACATACGTATAAAATTACAAAAATTTCATAAAAATTAAATAAAATAAAAAAAAAAAAAAAACATAAAGAAATCTCTATAAAAATGAAATATGTAGTATGTATATGTGGTATTGTATTGTACTATATATGTATTTCAGTACATAGTACAGTTACATGTGTCATATACGCAAGCATTATATGTAATTTTGTGTACAAGAGTAAGTAAGTACATAAAGTGAGTGCGCCACTACAATATTAAAATAAAATCTGCAATGTATCTCTGAACACAAAATTATGTGACATACAATAATAATTTTAAATTGGAACGTATAACAAAAAAAAAAAAAAATTATGAAAAAAAAAAATGCACGAAAAAACACAAAAAACCACAGTAAAAATTGCTGACTTTTGTGCGTTATGATGGCTACAAGTTTTGTATAGTTTTTGTTTTTTCCGATTATTATCTGGGACATGAAAAATATTGAATACAGTCCAATTCTGTTTTTTTTTGTTTCTTTTTTTTTTTTACTTTATTTTTATTTTGGTTGATGTTGTTTTCCTTTTTGATGTATAGGTATTACGAAGTAAAAATACTTGCTTGCGAAAAACAAAAATAAAAAAAAAATAAAAATAAATTTAACAGAAAGGCAAAAAAAAAAAAACATGTAAACAGAAAGGTAATTTCCGTAGACTTGTCTTTGAACATAGGTACTACAAACAGTACACGCACACGTAAATACTGTACGCATATACATACATTACACATTTTGTTAAGCTAAAAGTTAAATGTAGATATAGAGCGCTTGCAAGTATACATAAATGGAGTAAAAATAAATTTTCATTTTATTTTTTCACTTTATGTTTTTTTGTTTTATACTTTAGTTTTTAGTTGTTTTATTTTTCATTTTTTTTTGGTTGTATATTGAATGAGAAAGTACACCGCATTTTCAGTTTAAAAACAAAAATTAAAAATTTAAAATAATATTTTTGTATGTATGGATTTGTTTGTGCAATATTGACTCGTTCTCGGCGTAAACGCATATAGTAAAGAAATCTTATGCAAAAATGAATTTAATTAATTTAAGTGTATACTACATATAATATTAATTATAATTATATATGACCTAGATTAACAAAAAAAAAAAAAAAACGAGTACTTAATCGAATTCAATTCATTTTAATTTAAAAACAAAAATCAACAAAAATAAAAATAAAATAATAAAAAAATAGAAATGAGAGAATGAATTCATTATTAATGTAATAAAAATACACAAGTACCTACTACATACGAATATTACACACTACAAATTATAACTACATATACTCGCAATCGTTTTGGTATAAATCGCATATGTGGTGATGTAAACGTTGTTAAACATTGAAAATGATTATCCAATCCAATCCAATAGTATATGAAATCGGAATCAATATGATTGTATGTACAATTATTTTTTTAGTTGTTTGTCATTTATTTTATTAATTAACGAGCACGAGTACGAGAGTACACATTATGTACTTTAGTAATTTGTTTTATTATTAATGAAATTAAATAATTTTAATAGATGTAAACAAACAATTTATTTTATTTTTATGATTTCGTTATTGATAAGAGATTTTGTTTTGTTCAAGTATCTACGAGTATATAATTATACATATTTATTTGTATTGTACATAAATGTCATGCTCGTTGTCGTAATATGTACTGTGTAGGTATGGTGGATATATGTATAGCAAATTTTTCCATAAAAATTGTTCTATATATACAGTCATACTGATAATTGAACTAAAATTATCTACATACATACTTACTCGTATGTATTTTTAGAAAACTTCAATAATTCCATGCGTTTATGTTGACAAAAACTATACTGATGGATGATCTATAAATAAATAAAAATGAAAATTTTCTAATTTGTGGAATTTTTGTTAAAAGAAATAAATATATTCATTTGAAAACTAAATACTTACACACTTTTGTATTTTAGTAATACCATTGACTATATAATAATATGGTAATACATATATTGAGTTAATGAGTCGGTATATCTTTCAACAACTCTGTGCTTCTCACCCGAACTCGATTCTCCTTGAATTGTACGACGTATGGTGTAGGTACATGACAGAAAATAGATGACAAAAATCAATTTACTGATTAGCCAGCCAATACAGCCCAGTTCACGTTCCTCCAAGTATGGAGATAGTTGTACCGTAAAAGAAGAATATTGATATATTGTCTATTTAGACTCAATTACCCCATCATACCTATGGACGCACTTGTATGTACGTACATCAAATTTTCTGTAAAGAAGTATCACCAACATATGTATGTATGTATGTGTAAGGGTAGGTGTAAGGATGTGTCGTTTTTCGTATGTTTTGATTTAATAAATTCTTTTTTAAATTCAATTGAACTCAATTTATAAGATTATTGATGAGAAGAATAATCAAATTTCAGATGAGGTCGTTAACTGTACATCCACTCCTATTATAATTTATGTTTTAAACGAATGTCAATTCCGTATACAGAAAATAATTCAGAGTTTTTTTTTTTTTTCTTTTTGCAGATAAGTCAAAAACAAAGAACTTTTATTACTACATAACAATAAACAAGGTTTGGTGAAATTATTATTATTATTGGCATTCAAAAATGTATAAAAATACTGAGAACAATAAAAAATATAACACGAAAAATGTAGGAAAAAAAAAACAGAAGTCAACCATTTTGTCTATTGAATTTTTTAGATCTGCAATAAAACTATAAAAGAAATTTGTATACTATATACATGTAAATATGTTATTATTTATTGAGTATTTTAGAACATGAAAATCGGAGTCACGAACTTTAAAAGAAGTAGACAGGTACACACACATAAATATTTTTCTTTTTCAATGAAAAAAAAAAAAATAAATTAGCACAATGATCTCTCGGATTATAATCAATCATCACTGATTTATTCACTTTATCATTTCGATTACCGCTCTCTTATTCTCCAAATGTAATATTTTATATTTTTTTCTTTCTTTTTTTTTCTCTTTTATTTTTGTATTTTTTTTTATGTACCACAAAAATTTCTTTGTTCTCTCCTACATTATATTTCTTTAAAAAGTTACATTAATAAAAATTATAAACAAATTTTCGATAAAAGAATGAAATAAAAACTGTGCACAAAAACCATTAAGAATTATTATATGATCACCTTTGAAGAACATTTTTAAAATTGTAAATTTACCACAAACTCGTATATATTCTGTGAGATGGTAGATGATTTCTTTTACATTTTAATCTTTAAGTCGTCGTCACTAAATAATTCTCTCTGTCTGTATGTATAATCGTATTTGTATTCGTATATAATTCAAATAAAAATTTTCTTTTTTTCAAAATAAAATAATATTCTTTATATGCATTAAATATGATTTCGAATTCGAATTCTTTGCAAAAAAAAAAAAAAAAAAATTATTGTTCATAATGTTCGTTTTTCTGTTTTTCATCCAAATTTATTGAACAATCAAAAAGATATCACCAACATGATACATACCATAATTCCATGAAAAATGAAAAATGTACATAAACAGGATTTTTGAAATGTAAAAAAATAAAAATAAAAATTACCTAATGAGAGAAAATACAGAAAAATAAAAAAATAAAAACAAATTGATAAAATATTTTTGAAAATTTATAAATTCTGAATTTTTGAATTACAAATATACAGGAGATAACGCTGGTAAAGAAGAGCATATACGAATGAATTATTAGTTAATGCCTAACTATAATCGACATACATTTGTACATATCGACATAACAAATATGTATAAGAAAGAATAACGAATGTAAAAATATAAGTAACATTTGGTTAACTATATAATTACATAGGTCACATACTAAACAGTAAATAATAGAAATTTCACAAAAATAAGGTTATGTATACTTATATTACGTACATACTCGTATGTCATGTACGCTTTCGATCGTACTGCTTATATCGAGCTTATGTTTATCAGATTTTTAACGAAGACGAGAATATTGATTATAAGGGGAACTATAATTGACATTGCTAACATGGGTAACATGAGAAATAATAACGAATGTTAAAACGTCACATTTGGTTAACTATAATAACATAAATAAATATGTACTAAACATAAGCAATACGAATTTCACAAAATGAGGTTACGGCTTATGTTACTTATGTCATGTAAGCTTTCGATTGTACTGCTTATGTCGAGCTTATGTTAAACGAATTTTTAACGAATGTCGGTAATGTGAATTATAGTTTAGCTCATTGATTTGGCTGTGTTCGGCTACGATATATGTCATAGCCTGTGTCAGTTATGTCGATTATAGTTAGGCCTTTATATCATCTTCTTATGTCTTATCAAATCAACAAAAATAATGACCAACGATCATTATTATTATGTATTTTACGGTTAAAAAATAATGTTTTATTTTTTGCTATACACATGCACATACGTACACATACTTACACATTGATGTTGCATATAAATAATGGATTATAATGTATTTCGATCAAAACACATTCTTTTGCATTGTAATCGGTGATGACTTTAATTTCGTTCGGTGTAATCCTTACAGCTTACAACTCTTTGTCATTCTTAATGTTGCCAAAAATTATCATCAGTATTTTTAACGGTGTACAAGTGGCGAACTATATACCACTAATCACCCATCAATATGTGTAATCACGAAAATCTCTCACCTTGTTTTTACCTTCTTGTACCTTCTTACCTTATTTTCTATGTAAAAAAAAAAAGAAATAAGCCAAGCCAAATACAACCAAAATCTTATGAATTTATTTTATTTTGTCTAAAGCAATGTTCTTATGTGATTTAATATGAATGATAAAAATATCTTAGAAATTTTTAATAAATTTTTTATGCTTGTGTGTGTGTGTGTTTTTTTTTACCATATTTATGATGATGATATTGCTCATATTCAATACCAATTACGTCCAATTTGATCTTTGGCCACACTATCCATCACACATCCACATAATATGCTTGTATATGGTGAAATGACAAATAATGTTATACGATTAAATTTTCGCTTTATGGCATCGAACAAACACACATTTTGTATTCGTACTTGTATATTTTTGATAACATATACGGGACGACGGACGAGCTATTTATAATTATTATTAATTGTATTTTGAATGTAAACAAAAATAATAGTAAAAAAACAAAATTTCATTATGAACGTTATTTAAGTATATAAAAAAATTTGAAAATTCGATTACAAAAATATAAATTCGCATGTTTCTAATCATCGTTGAATATGACTATACATACATTTATCTAAACAGTTTTTTTTTTGTGTTTGATTTTTGTATACATAAAACTGATGTCATACGTGTACGTATGTAGGTAGAGAATACAGAATACAAAAAATAAGAATAATGATAAATGAACAAAAATTTTAAATTTCATAATTTTTTTCTTTAAATTTTTCGTCGATAAATTTTTTTGTGTGATAATTGAAATCAATTATGTATATTCGGCCATAGCCTGTGTATCCGAATCGGACTTTAAAACTCATACAGGAGAGAATATAAAATGACAATTCAATACTGAAAATTGGATATCTAAATTCCAATTAGAAATTTTCAATATTAATTTTTCGGAAGTGAATTTCATCAGTTCTCACTTAAATTATGACTGGAAGAAGCTCTAAGTCTATGAGGTAATAATAAATCTGAAGAAATCCAAAAGTAATGACACAATAAAGATAATTTTATCGTAGGTTACACGAGTATGTAGGTATGTTATTCTCGCTTAAAAATGATTCAATTGATGACAAAATTTACCTTGAAAATTTTCCAAAAACAACTGACTTAATATACGCGAGTAGGTTATATACAGGTACAGATACTCATTTTATTCTTTACGCAATTTTTCTATAGAAATTTTCCAGTTTTCGTTTGTTTTTCTACTTCATCGACATTCATTTACTTATATACGATGCCCATATACTAAATCGTATACAAATTTTCATAAAATTCAATTTTCAATTTCAAAAGAAAAATTTACATAAAAATAATTTTTTTTATTCCTAAATAAATTTCATAAAATGCCGTTACTTAATCATTCCTATATTAAAGAGTAACTGCGGTATAAATCTTTTCATATTTACCGACAGTTTTTTTTTTGTTTTGTACGTTTTTCGCAGATATTTTTTTTCCAAAAAGTAAAAAAGAAATTGCAATTTCTATAAACTAAATTCACGACGAATGTTTATAAAAAATGTATGTGTCTGGTTTATATTCTGATGATATTGCACCAACACTTTTGAAATCGAACAATGCAAGCAAACTGTATACGAGACGAGGGCAATGTGCAGTTGGATACACCGCGAATGGTAAGCGATATGCGATATTTTTGCAAGATAAATGCAAAAAAGAAAAAACAAAATCAAAAATCCAATCTCTATTAAGTATGTATATTCTCTTTTACCTGTGATTCTGTGAATAAAATGAAATTGAGAAAAATTAAATGAAAATTATACACCATTATTCTATGATTTCATGATAAAATTTGAATTACATTTCATTTAAAAAAAATAAATAAAATATATATGAGTTATGTGCACATATTTGGATGTACATTTAATATGTAAGAGGGGTCTGCATTTATGTTTAATATACAATAATTCAAATTATATTAAAAAAAGAATTATCATCAGCCGACATATAATACGAAATTTTCTTTTGGTTTATTTTTCAATTTTCCATAATGCTTGTAATTGTAACTTGTATAGTCGTAATAAAAATGAATTACATATAGTATCTAAGTATATTCGAGTATACGTATACATGTATTTTATTTTGCGGACTGTCGCGTAGACAAAAAATATTTATGTTGTAATTACATATATACAGTATATATGTATTTAATTTTGTCTCTGATTAAATATCGCACGAATATTGCGGCGCGATCGCGACTACAACCGTGACTATACCTCCTATACAGTACATGACTCTAGTGTTAGAGTTTATTCTACTGCTCGTATTCGTTTATTAACATGAATAAAGTCACATTATACCACACGTTTAAAATACACAATTTACGTTTTGTTATGATGATGATCACTAGCGATCAGTCGTTTATTTAATTCGTAACAGTGTAGATCGATATACGAAATCGTATGTATAAAACAAACAATTTATATATATACTCGTATATTATATGAGTATACTCGTACATATGTAGGTATTTTTGTTTTTAATTTTCCAACTTTTATTTTTTATAGTCTATTTAAAGTAATTAAACTGCGAGTACTATATACGTGGTACTACTAATTGAGTTAGATTATTATATCTGTCCGAATCTGAATGTGTGCGCGCACAACAATTAATTAAGTTCTGTTGTACTTTAGACGTTACATTACATACAGTATAGTTTATAAGATATTTATATATAGTGTTTTAATTAATGATGGTAATTAATAACGCATATGCGTTACAGGTACATACATATTCATAAGATATATTGGTAATTGTTTTTTTTTTTTTTTTTTTTTTAAATTTTTGGAATTTTTTAAAACAAAAATGATTGAAACTATTTTAAAACGAATTACATTCAGACAGTAAACGTGTTCGCCTCCTATCCAATCGTATAATCAGTATAATATAGAAATATATGTATGAAATACTATACTACTCAAACTCATCGTATTATGTATAGTTATACCACGTTATACGTTTATTCCAATCGTTATTGATCTACATACATAATGTGTGTAATCATTACAAAGTTGCGCGTACGTTCGTTAAAATTATATAAATTCTACAAATTTTCATTAATTTATAGTTATTTCAGTTTGAACATATTCAGCTATATCTATTTTTGGATATTTTAACGCCTGTTCAATTATCGAATAAAGTAATTTATTACAAAAAATAAAATAAAATAAAAAACAAAATTGAAAATAAAAAATAATAATATTAGAATTTTTTTGTTTTTTTTTTTTTTTTTTTTCAAATTTAAATAAAAATTATTTTTGTGTATAAATATGTGTGTGTGTGTATTGTGTACGCGCGATGATCATCTAAATAACGTATTATATGTACGTAATATGAGGGATCATTTGATTAAAAAAAAGTGTGTATTTCTTTTATTATTTTTGATGATGATTTGAGAAAAAAATAAAGAAAAACAAAGCAAATTAAAATTTGAAAAAAAAAAATTAACACAAATTTTAATAGAATTACAATTTGATCTTGTTGAAAATCAGTTCTCGAGCATACAGAATACAAAACTAAAATAAAAATAAAAAATATATTATGTACATATGTATATATATTTTTTTTCAATATTTTAAAATTTAAATTTTGTATGTAGGCATATACTAATCTGATATACTCGTAAATGTCTTTAAGTGTACCTAAGAAAAGATTTATTTCATTTCATTTCCATTTTGTATTTTATTATTATTTTTTTTTTCTAGTAATGTAATAAATTTTTATTTGTTTACATGACGTGAAAATAAAACGACAAAAAAAATGCAAATAAATTAAATTAAATAACAGCCAAATCTTCTAAAATATATCAATGTGTTTTATTTAATAAAAATACTTATTCGAGTGTTTGTATGTTGTTATGTATGTTTCTTTGTGGTAGTGGAAGTGTGCTATAATATCTATTACAGAATCTGTATAGAAAATATATGTATTTTTGTTCTAATTCAATTTACACCCTTTCCGTAGAAGTACGGAAAAATCAATCTATGAGTGTGTCTATGATATACCAATCTCTATACGTTCTGATTGTACAAGAGAACAAAAAGAAATACAAAATAAAAAAATAAAAATAAATAAATAAAAATCCATTGATAAAATTAAAATCTCAGGAATTTTTTTCAGCTTCAATTCTTTTTAGAGATTTGATTTTTGGCCATGAGCCAGGTCATACGTATGTATGTATTGTATTTATGTGAAATAGATACAAGATACAAGGTACAATACAAGCACAGTGGTAATGATGCACTAATGATACGTGCATATATAGATTTGTGTATCGTATACAGTGTGTGCATTTCAAATATGTGTTTCCAAAAATAATATGAATATATACTCTTACGTAGTATGTATGTTGGCATAAACAAATCAATGTATGTACATACGCATACATACGACGGGTAGGTAGGTATATGTAAAAATATTCTGTCCGTACTCGTAAAGTGAACATATCGTTCAGGAATAATATAAAATTTAGGAAAAACAAAAAATTAACGAAAATAAATAAAGCATAAATACTATAAGTAAATACATTTATATAGCACCTATGAAACTGAAACAGTCTGCCACTATGCAACCAACCATAATCTATACACACACACACATACTCGTACGTATATGAGAAGAAATTTAAGAGAAATAATAAAAAATATCAATTATTATTTTGATCAAAAATTACAAAAGAAAGAAAAAAAAACAGCAATAAAAACAAAAATGTAAAAAAAAATAAAAAATAGTGATCGTGTGACGATAATAAATATCGTATTTTATGTGTATATGTACATACCTTACATATATTCATGTTTTTCTTTTATTTTTGTTTTTATGTAATCCATCTCTTTATTTATTCATCGTACTCCATATACTCGTATTTGTTGTACATATAATATGAATTATACACGTTTACATATCACCATATTATGTACTATGGATACATTCAAATATTTATATAGCAGTCTCTATTAAGTGTGCCTGTACATACATACTCGTATAATATTTTGTGATATTTTTTTACATTTTTTTTTTTTTTTTGGTTTGTTTTTCACTATTATTTTTATTATAATTTTTTTTTTTTAATATCTAATAATTTTAATACAAAATTTCTCCATTAAATATAATATGATCAAGGTATATCTCAATCAAAAGATATGTAATCGATCTAATGAGGTATCATACGAATGACACTTTTGCACATTAAACATACGAACATACGAATGTATGTATGCGCATACGCACCAGAAACATTTTTGTCGTCATACATACTCACATATACATATGTACATATTATGAGTGGCTATAGGTATTTAATTAAAACTAAAAAACATTATATAGATATCGATGTTTATCTATTATTATTAGTTTTTGTAATATTTTTTATTTTATTTGTTTTTTTCAATATTTTTATTATTTTTTTTATTTTTCACATTTTTAATTAATTGTTATTTTGATTTTTATCATGAATTCAGTGGCAATAATATTATAATAATGAAATAAATATACAATCTATATATACTAGTGCATATGTATGCACATCTATACATAAGTATACGTATACTATACATATTTTTTGTAATAAGATCGTGACAAGATCAAATTATAATCAGCTGTTAAACGAATCACCTCTTGTTTTTTTTTTTTTTTTTTTTGTTATTATTAAATTCCACATTTGTACAGATTTATTACACATACATATTTTTTTATGCATCATGTGTGTATTTTGTACTCGTTTGTAATTCGTATGAAACATTTCACTATAAATTTTTATGTTGTTTTTTTTTATTATTATTTTTCTCAATTTGTTTGATTGAAGTGGTATTCAATTACGTATACGATTTCTTTTATTTTATTTATTGTGTAGTTTTTTTTTTGTTTGTTTAATTTTTTTCATAATTATTTTTTATTTTTTTTATATGTTTATATATAAATATGTACATACGTACGTACACGTATAAAAATTCATTGATATTTATATCGTTTTCGTATTAATTTATTACACACTCACTCATTCACTATACACATACAAATTACACTACTTTATCTATATAGTAATCTGTCTCATTATATTTTTCTTTGTGTTTTTTACTTTTTTTTAATTTATTTTTCTGTTTATGTTTGGGGGGTTTTAATTTTTCTGTTATGTTATTATATTGTTGTTGTTTTACTTTTTTTGGGGAAAAAAATAAATAAATAAATAAATAAAATAATAATGCGTGTTTATGTAGTATAAATTCGATTTCGAATTCATGTTTATATTCGATACACATATTGTATGTGTGTGTATTGTATGGCTATAAATTACATTACGTATTCAAAAATAAAAAATTCAAAAAAAAAAAAATTTAATAAACAAGTTTCAATTATAAGCTCAAGAAAAAAAAAAAGAAAAGAACAAAAAAAACTACAATATGTATACCTTACTGCTTACTATTCTTATTAAACGAATAAAATTATAAATTTTTCAAAAAAAAAAAAAAATGAAAATTAAAATTAAAATTAAACTTGAACATGTAGCAAGCACCTACGAACACGACGTTACAAATATATTCACTATATTCGCGTGTATGTACATAAATGTAATCGTAATTATTTAACAATACATTATAAATAATAAAACTTTCCTTTTGTTGTCTGGAAGAACAAATATTTATGTATATATGTGTTCATACACTGATTGATATCGCATCGATAATCACGGTCGAATATCTCATATCTCATAAAAATACAAAATGAAAATTGAAAATAAAATTTGTCTTTCGTGAAATGAATTGAAATTCATTATTCAATTCATTTTTATGTTAACATTGGCATTGCATTTAAGTACAATTTTATCAGATAAGAAAGTAATGATAAATAATTAATTGGAAATCATATAAGTGAAAAACTTTAATAAAATGAATGAATGAATTGTAGTATTTGTAGTAGTATACATATAGTACATTCGTGCATTGTGCATTAAGTACGTACGTACGTATGCTACCTGTATCACTGTGTCTATATAGTAACAAAATACTGAACCAGAAAATAGTAAAGAATAATTTTAATTATTTTCAACATTTGAACTTAACGTGTCATAAATATTGCCTAACTTTTTTGGGCTATGTTATATGAAAATATGTAATTGCTGGTATATAATATTGCAATATTGCGAGTACGGTACCATACTGGTACTACTTATACTATATACAATTCCACAGAAAAACAATTCAAACTTTCAAATAACTCAAACAAACTTAACAAAAAGAATTATAAAATAAACTGTCACTGGGAACGATAGGCATTATTTTTTTTTTTCCTTGGATTTCAAAACTATGTACATACTTACTATTCTTTCTTATGTAAATTAATTATAAAATTAAAATTTGAGAAAAAATGAAATTTCCAACCATTCTAAAATAATACATGGCTGGCGCAAAGTCAAACTTTCAATTAATTACTTGACAAGGACATCCGGTCATTCTTGAGTTCATGGCTAGTCGTATATGTATGTAAATAATTCATTTTGTATTTTACGTTTTATGTTTTGACATTTTTTTTTCTACCTTATAGTGTTTATCCAAAAATGGTCTTGTATACTGTTTTTAGAAGGTATAATACGTCTTGGAACCAGAAATTATCAGAGATCACAAAAATTATACCCGAATACCTATATTTATTTTTACGTACGAGTATATGCACAATGTAAACAGTGAATTGTACATTGTACAAGCAAATTTTTCATCCTTATTCGATAATTATTTCACTTGAAATCATATACTAGAACTGCTTGTATCTATAGTAATTGTAACACATTTCTCATTGACAGATCTGTGTTACACAAATAAAAATTTCTAAAGTAATCTGTTAACTATAGAACCAGCTGAAATTTGCGTTATAATTTAGTTTTTAATTTATATTTAATGGGAGGTTATTGTTGAACAGGTATTGTGCTACAATATCCAGTAGCAAAAGCATACTAATATTCTAGTAATGTACACGAAATTTATTTTTCAATTTTCAATTCTGAAAACCAGTTAATTACGTGCATGTTAATTCCATAAATACACATACATACATAGTATGACATTTTATTGAAAAACAGATAATTAATCTTGTATATAAATACATCCACATAACAATTATTTTTTTTTTTTTGAATTATTCTTGTTAAAATTAAGTATGTGATGTGATTGTATTTTTTATTTAATAGTGAGACAAAAAACAGTGTGAATTAAATGGTGAAATTAAATTGGCAACGATAATTTTTAAACTATAATAACAATAATTATTAAATTTTTGCTTAAAATATAAAATTTTCTAATGATAAATTTCTAAATTAAAACTTAATTCTACCTATACATCCCAAAAGAAGCATGTCATATTCAAATTTAATAAATTCACCATCAATCATCACCGGCACCGGTAATGGTTGTGGTGGAAATGGTGACAGTGTTAAAAAATCGTTACATATGGAAAATGATAATATTAAAAATATTGCCGATAATAAGGCGCAAAATATAAAATTAACGCCTGCACGTAGGCTAGCTGCTCGACAAACATTAAAATTGGCGATTCCGAAAAATCGAAATTTAGATTTAAAAAATTCATCATCATCATCATTTTTATCAACAAATAATAAAGGAGCTGGAATTGCTTCAACAACAGCTCCTGTAATTTTATCAAATGGAATAGATAATGAAAATTCTTATTCCAAGAAAAATGTTTCAGACATTCCCATTAAAAATGAAACAAACGCAAAAGCATCAGCAGATATATCAAAATTTATGCCAAATTCAGCCGATATACGAAATAATAATGATATTTTTTCATTTGTTAAAGCTGAAGCATCACCAGTACCGTCATCAGCACAGGAACAAATGAGTAAGAAAATTTAAATTGTATTGTACTTGTACATGCATGTGATTACAAACAGAAACTTTTATTTCATTTTATGTTTTTCTTTTCTTCTTGCTGTTGTTTTGCACAGAACAATCACCGATATTTTCGAATTTTGTTGAACTTTCACCATCAGTTACATCGACTGCTAGTACATCATCTCCAGTTTTTGAAAGACTTTTCAATTTAAGTCCATCGTCTGCATTAAGAAGATATCAATTTAATCAGGTAAGATCGTATATATTAAGAAAAAAAAAATTGTCTTTCCGTTTTAATTATTATGAAAAAATAGTTTCTTTTCTTTGATTTTTATCTACATACGAGTATATAGTAAAACATCAATATTAATATCAAAAACACGAGCATATAACTTTTGGAATTTAAAATAGTTGAGACTAGGTACTTGAAAAATTGAATTTTTGTTCAAGATTTTTTTTCTAAGATTGAAAATATTTTTCGCATTTTTTTTTTCAAAAACAAATACTTTGACTTAAATATTTTTTTTTTAAAATCTTATCATAGTTCTAAATAATTGCTATGTTATCTGCTTATGTACAAACAATGAGTGTGTATGTGTAATATGTACTTCCACTTCAAATCTCTTCCCACATTAATGAACACCACATGAACACCATATTTTTATTTTTACAAATCGATTCTGATAGTGATAGTACTCATTGCTGCTACGAACAAATCACAAACAAAAAAAGTCCTTACCAAAGCATAACAGAAAATCATAAGTCAAAGTTTGGAATTTCTATATAATGTACGGTCAGTTGTGATACATGAAATGAATTAAGTGAATCATTGAGATTTAGAATTTTTTTTTTTCAATTTGTGTACTAGATTTTTGTATTTTATTTTGGGTTCAATACATGCTCGTACGAATATATAAATTATAATTTTAAGAAAAATATTTAAAATTCAAATCTGATACAATCCATTAGGCATATATTATATAGTATGGTTACTACATACATGATGTCATTCGACTATTTATTATTGAAAATTTTCTTAATTTAAGAATTCACAAAAATTGAATTCATATACTACAACACTGTATGTATAAGTATATAACGTGCCATAATATCATAACATTCTTATATGATGCACAAAATTTATCGAATATACAATCGTACGTCCAAAACATTTTATTTGTATTTTTTGATGATATTTTCGACCTTTTGTGCAAAATACGTTTTTTGTTTTTTTTTTTTTTCATTTTTCTTTTGGTTTTCTTTAAGTAATGTACATAAGCTTTTCAGGAATTTTAAGTGTTTGCATTTTACGTCATGGTATTGGTACATTTGCCACTGACACTATATGGTGTTCTTTTAATATTTTTCTATATACATAAAGATATTACATGCATTATTGTACATATTTATGTATATGTATGTAAATTTATTCTGTACGGTGCTGCATAAAAATATAATATAAACATAAAAATATTCGATATAAAAGTACATATGTATGTTTTAAATTAAATTTGCAAAAAAAGCACATGGATCAGATGAGGATCAAGATTATACATATACAGCTACAGCACATATATCATATCCACCAGTTAAATCCACCAATAATAGATTATTTTTACTCATATGTATACTCGTGTACTTCATGTATATGTACTCATTTGTACATCTTTAGGAATACAAAAATAAAAAACATAAATTTGTTTGTCTATCTTTATATTTGTGTACTTAAAAATGTACATACAAATGCGTATATACATCAGAAAATTGTTGAATTATTCATTAAAAATTATTGTGAAGTACATATGTACATGTATAATCAAAATGAATAATTTTTGAGAAGAATCAAAAAAATTTTTTCGAAAAAGTTCCGATTATCGAGACCAAACCAAGACATTGTTGTGTTGAAAGATATTCCGAATAATCTTCTATACTATATAATATTGCTATTGGTGGTGCATAACTATATCTATCTATAAAGTGTTCATTTTAAGTGTGTATAACAAACGACAAATTTTTAAAAAAAAAGTATAAATTTTCTGTTTTTTTTTTTTTGAATTTAATTTTTTATTTTTTCGAAATTAAATAAATTCGTGCAATTTAAAATTCGAGACGTTAACGTACACACGTACTAAAAATCGTAAACATTTTCCAAAAGATAAAATTATATAAGGGAAAATCAAGTGATTTTTTTTTTTTTTTTGTTTTTTAATATTATTTTCTATATAAATTGAAAAGCTAACAAATGATCACATCACATCACATCACTTCATATATACTCATATTTGTATGCAGTTTATTATTTAACCATAACCGATTTATATACAGTCACAAATGCAATTGCAAATAAATTATATTCATATTCATATTTTTCATACTCGTTATAACCAATCGAATTAATATAAAAATATCAACAAATATACTTACAATTCCCCACCGATTATCATTATTACTACATTATTATTATTATTTTTATTTTTTGCTGTTTGTTATTATCCACATACGATTACATATCATGTACATATGTCATTCAAGATTGAAAATATATCGGCAGTGGTCAATTAAAACTTAAACAAAACTATCCATATCTAACATAGCAACTACTGTTACTAAATCTATGTTAAATAATGTGATTTTCATCATTAAAAACGTTCGAGATTTTGTAGTTGTGAAGGAAGACTCTTCCAATGATATTATAGAGAGGTACCTTCTGTATACTTCTACTTTATATCAAGTACATATATACATAAGTATCTACCACCATATACAACTACTGCTCTGCTAATTAGTACGTTAATTCTAAATTAACTATAAATCATAAAAATATTTTAAAAGTGAATTCCATAATTTAGATGGACACGTCTCATACGTGTACATACATATGTGCATTTGAAAAATATCATAAATGTATCTGCACATATGTACAAAATATCTAAAATGTATATGTGAAGAGATGTGAGAATTTTTAGTTCTTTCAAAATGAAATGAAAAAATATTGAAAAATACAAAAAATGAAAAATAAAATGAAAAAAAAAAAAAAAAATACAAACTCGTAATAGGTGAACTATGGTGATAAGAATCTGATGATTTCTGATGTTTATTTTGAAACATGATCTCAGAAGTGTACGATTTTTTGTGTAAAAAAGTGTTGTATTATATTTTTTAGTTAATGAACATAAACATAAGATAAGTCTTCTTGTATAAGTTTGAATGTGTCTATTTTTCTTCTTCTTTTGCTTAATTTTAGGCAAAAAAAAAGGCAAAGTTGATAAGAACGTATTGAATTCTAATTAAACATTTTAAAATGAACATACGAGTATGTACAATGTGTAAATATAGGAAAAATTCGTAAATCGTGTATTTTTAAAAAGTTTTTTTCTTTTCACGAGTATTTTTTAAAAATAACATATTTTTTTTTAAATCAGTTTTATTAAATAAATTAAAAAATGTTTTATTGGACAAAATACATAAGTAAAATTAAGTGAACATGTAGACGTATGACAACAACATAAAATTAGAAGATTTCTCATATTTAAAATGAATTTTGAAAATAAAATTAAATTAAATTATAAAAATTTGTACTTGTAATATTTTTTTTGTCTAAATAGGAAATTTAATATAGAAATTATCTCATTGTACATTATTCGTAATTGCGAAAATTCAAAATAAACAAAAATAAATCCGATAATATGAATATGTACATCTAGTAAAACGTGTAAATAAATACACCACGTATATGTAGATGCATGTGTATGTAATTGTTGGATATACATACTTACTACAACATTTATTTTACTAGACATCATACCCATATAAATAATATGCAAATGATTGTTCTATAGTTAGGCACTGCAGCCAATATACCTATACGACTATACTCTATACTCATGTAGAAAATTTAAATGAAAGCACTCATCAACTTTTTAGTGATGAAATTATTTTTATAGGGTTAGGTTCATTATAATATAGCAGCTATATATATACCTCATTCATTACGTGCCTGTGAATTTTAATTTCTGAAAATCTATTTACGTTTGTTTTATGAGATATTACACTCCTTAGTATATTCTCTGTGAGGTATATGATATGAAGTAGTAGGTGTTCTATTAGATATCAGAGCTGCTGCATGCTGCCTTCTAAATCAGATAGAACAAGTGAATAGCATATAGCATACTTCAAAGTTTACTCGCTCTATATACACACACATTAAATGTATACTGCATACAGCTGCTAATTCATAATTTTCTTTTTCGATTATTTACATAAGTACATACATATTTACATTTAGGATTAAATATAATTTATTTTCATTTTAAATTTCAATTTGAATTTTATATTTTCTCTACAATATTATATAGATGTTTACACAATTAATTGAAAGAAAAACAGTTCATTTATTAAATGTGTAGAGAAGAAATTCACAAAATAATTCATAAGAACTATACACGGACAAAATTCTCATATAAGTGAAAATCCTTTTGATATATCCTTTAAATAATTTTTAATTATGATCCTCCACACTCACAGTTACAATAATTATAAAATCATTTGGCAAATTATTTATTTTTTATGTTTTTACATTACTTTACTCAACATCAAAAAAAAAATTGAGGCAATTAGGAAAACATTGGGAACTTCCCTTTTAAAAAGAAAAATGTAACAATGTACCCATTTTTTTTATAAATATCATTCATACCATAAAATTTCTGTAATGTATGTACTCGCAATAAAAATCCTTAAAATATGAGCTTATCTCTTTTTGTACGATTCAAGATATGTAAGTGAATTAAATTGAAATTTGTTTGTTCAATAATTTTCAAATCAGAAAAAAATCGAAATAAATTTTCATAAAAACTATAATCTGATCACCATATAACCCACAAACAGTGTTATATGTGAATGTTTATTTATAATATGGGAAATAATCAAAGTTTTTGGTGTCATAAAAGTTTAAAAGAAAACGATATGCAGACAAATACTAGTTTTGAACCGTTCACCCAACAACAAGAAAATCCATGTAAGGTAAGTAATGGGTATATACAACGTATATTATTTACAGGTACATAAGTATGTATAGCAAAACTAAATTTTATATTTTTTAAATGATTTTATCTTTCCTTATATGGCATGCGGCATCGTAATGAAATGCGTACTGAAAAACAAAGTGTAGACCCCAGAAATTAGAATAAATTCATGACGCACGAACTCTGATTGAAATCCCATTTCTATAACGTACTTTGATGACCTTGATCTAATCGAATAATTTATTTAACAGAAAATATACAACACTATAGGAAAACAAAAATAATTTAATAAAAACATTTATATAATAATGATTAGAAATAGATTTTTATAAATTATTTATATCCATAGAAATTGCTAAGAAGAAATTTCAAATATAGCATCTCAAACACCAGATTTGAAATATGAAAAAAAAAATCGTTCAAGGTTAAGTTTGAAATTAACGTCTACACATCTACGTCTACTCTCAACATATCACATATGTTTAAGTTTAAATTATTTCAGAGATTCAAATTAACCGAGTAATATATCAATCATATTGACTCTGTTGTTTATGAAATTATAGACTCTGTTTCTGATCTGCTGTTAGGTTAGTTCTACATGGTGCTCATCTCATATGTTACAATGAATATAGTCCCAAATTTAACTAATTAAGACCGATAATAATATCAGAAAAAAATATATATATATAGAAACATGAAAAAACAAATACGCACAGAGCATACAGATTTTATGTAAGCAACAATTTTGTACAAAATTTAAATTTAGATTCAGATTTAAGAATATTTTTTGTACATAAGAAGAGATAGGAACTAAGTAAAAAGATGGATGAATTTTTCTTGAAAATTTTCTTCTACATGTGTAATGGTAGAAGATAGAAAAATATATATAAAAGATTTTTTGCAGATTTTAAACATTTTTTTTTTGGAAGTATGTATTATTTTTTTTGTAAAACTAAATATTTATTTTAGATACCTTATATTGGCGCCTTTAAATGCCGCAAATTAAAAACATAATGTTACAATTATCATCGAAAAAAACAAAAAGATAACATAAATGACGAAACAATATACTTAACTTTTTGTCTTACTATTTTTTTTTTTTTTGGTTCATTTTCATTTTAATTTATGTACACAATACATGAGCGAATATATGCCTATCATACAGTACATTAAATGATGTGGGCGCTTCAAAATAAACGAAAAACTTATTCAAATATGTATTATTTTTTTATTTTTGGTTTGCTTTTTATAATTTTTTGTTTTATGTTTTTATCAAAATTATGTTTTTCATCATAATTTTTTAAACAGAAAATATTTACTCATTCATTTTAATATTATTATCTAAAAATTTTAAATTATTTTACATGTAGCTTCTAACATACATGATATTCGTAAATCGTAGCTACTTAGTGTACATCTTTGGTATAGAACAGTTTCTTGGTGAAAATTTTTTTTCATATTTTTAGAATTTTGCTTGTATTGCAAAAATATTGTATATGAATTGGCATTTATTTCTTCTTTTTTTTTTCAAATTTGAAAAAGCAAGTTATACAATGACGCAGATTTGAAATTATTAATTAGTTTTCTTGTGATTTTATTTAATTGATCAACTTATGAAAAAGGAACTTTCATACATTTACTGCGAATGGTTGAAGTGAATATCTAATACATACCACACGTATAGATATCGTATCGTTCAGATAATATACTGATGGACCTAGTATATGATAAAAATGTAGTCGTATGTTTATAATTGCTGCATTGAAAAGTTTTTTTTTATTTTCCTTGTGGTAAAATTAATTAAAATTTTTTGAAGTTAAGTGATCAACGCGTATACGATTGATTATTATACGCCAATACAAGTGATGGTTTGTTTATATATCATTACATTTTGTAATTAAATTTTTTTTCTTTAATATTTCATTAACCTGTGAACTCTTGAGTCATTAATCGTTATGGCATGTAAAACAACACGCATAGTACTGACTGTGTAGTGTACAAAAAACACATGATTTAACCGCAATAAATTCTGTTTATCTTTGTAATTATCGTAATGCCCATATGCTATAATACCTCTGACTGCTGCCTACACCTGCCTGATATGTAATTATTGATTAAAATTGAAAATTATATTTAAAATTTAATTACATACTTTATTTTTTGATATACGCACATCATAAATTTAATTAATTATTTTTTTTTTATTAATTTTAAATTTTTTTAACACATATTCGAGTAGGAGGTATCTATATAAAATTATTTCCAAATACATTTAGAATACAATAAACTTAAGAATGAACATCTGCAACAAAATGAATTCAATAAGAATAAGATACATCTGTACTAGAGTAAACTAAAATAATTTCTTAAATTAATGAGAATAAAGAATTAAAATAATTAAAATGATTACTTTTCAATATCTCCATTTTCGGTAAATTATTTTTATACGAATTTTAATACCAAAAACTTGTATATAATCGAGATTATTATCGTTAATCGAATTCAATAAATTTTTATGACAGGTTTATGTTTTGGTATTAAAACTTTAAATGAATGAATTAATGAATGAATATCTAATCAATTGTCTATATCTATACAAATACGATTAACATATAGTTTCTAGGTATTATTATGGTATTATATCGTTAAATTTAGACAGACTATTCAAGTAGATACGACGTGTGTTATTATAAGATAAGAATTTCTATAAATTTTACAATGATTAATCATTTCTGATTAAAATTCACATAAAATTTATATATTTAGTTTGCAAATATTATTTTTTCTCATAATGAAATTCGTATTTTTTTTATTTACTTTCTAGACTTAACAGAGATCATGGTAGGTAGAGTAGATATTTACCATATTGAGTCAATAATCTCATTGCTATTAGTATTAGTACTACTTGGTACTTACCGTCTCTTCTTGTTTGTTTTATACTTCTTATGAATGATGTTGGTGGTCTGGTCTATACATACTATGCTAGAGAACAGGTATGAAGAGAAAATAATTTTTTCTCATTAATAAAAATACGAGGGCATGGTATGGTATGTAATATACTACTATACTACTAGCTACTAGCGTACTCGTGTATCGTATTATACTTAGCTAGCTGCCAATAAACTTATTGTTGTTCTGTTGCTACTATTTACTTACTGTCTCTTCTTGTTTCTTCTATACTTTTTATAGTGTGTAGTGAAATGTGAAAATCAAGTATAAAGAGAAAATGAATTTTTCTCATGAATGAAAATACGATGTTACATGGGTGTGGTGTATATATAGAGTATGTAGATATGGTATGAGATGGAATGAAAAATAATTATTTTATTTTTCTCTTCTTCCTGTTTCTTCTATACTTTTTGCGATGTGTAGTGAAAAGCAAGTATAAAGAGAAAATGAATTTTTCTAATGAATGAAAATACGAGTACAAGACATGTCATGGTATATAGAGTAGATAAAATTTATTCAAAACATTTTTTAGTTTTGTATTGCCTGTAGAATAACAGTCGACACAATGACCTCACTTTCTATCTTACAAATTAACTGAAATACCTAATCATTATCAACTCTATACATACTTTGAGACAGATACTATATCACACTTACAAATTCTTTTTATTCCTTATATCTATGGTCTTAGTCATCCAGTTTTCGTTATCAATTTTACCTCATCATCATCATCATCATCACTATTATTATAGCCTTGTTAAGAGTCAATTCACCGGTTGTTTTTTTTTTTTTCATATGTATGTACGTATGTATATATATTATTATGAATTTTGTAAGACACACCGAAATTATAATGAATATAACACGAGACCAACATTTATATCCGCCATGTGACTTTTGTACATATGTATCATGTTTGAAAGTATGAAAAACAATGTTATTATGCACATATTATACAATACACGAGTAAATATGGTGGGTAAATAAAACAATGATGATTCATTCGAAAATTGTAATAAGTTTTATATTGTTTTTTTTTTAAAGTCAAAATAAAAATTTCTGAATGAAATTCCACACTGAGATAAAAAAAAAACAAATTATTTAAACGTTTTTGACGTCACACAAAAATATGTTATCATTTATATGATAATTACATGAATACTGAATATACGATGTAGTAAAATTTATTGTGTTTGTAGTGTATGATTAATTCAGTCTCAATGATCGCAACTGTAGTCTGGAACATAGTGTTGAATTTAACTTGGAATGTACCTGTGAATGTACCCTACACTACAAACATCTAACATTTACTCATACATACACGTTTGAATTGTGTGAACGTAGTAAATTCGATTAACAAATTCACGATTCATGTTGCTAAATTATATAGCAGAGATTCATTTTTTTGTTTTTAAAAAAAAAAAAAAATTCTTTTCCTATTAAATGCATTTGGCGGGAAATAAATAATTAAAAAATAAATTGATTAGTTACATAAAATTCATAAATAAAATTTTTCACGAATGGAATATTGAATGAATGACTAAGCAAATAAACAAACAAATTGAAGAGGTATAGGTATAGAATAAATGCATGAATGAGTTAATGAATTTGTAATATTGTTTATAAAAAAAAAATGTTAAAAATATCGGAATATCTTTGACTTCAATTTTAAATGTTAAAACGATTACGGATTCTGCAAAATTTTACTTTACTCCATATTAGTACTACGTGGTACTACGCATAATATAATGTCTGTATATACGTCATTCTGACACGTTGTAAATACTTTTGATCCCTTTAAAACGCCTATAACCACAACCATCTATAAAATCCAATTGAATATGACATCTCTGCATTCGACATTACACTACGAGTAGTTGTATATATAGCCCCATTAATTTTTTATTACATAAAATGTGAAACCATTTAATGGGATATGTGATATTTTATGACACACTGTACGACTGATTATGACTGTAATAATCACTGAAGGATTTTCTTAAAAGACGGCATAAACTTAACAAATCGTTTAAATTAATTTTAAATCATATTCGGTCAATCAATAAAATTATAAATGTATTTTCTTCTTCATATTTATACTAACTTTGGATATTTCTCCATAAAAAAATAAATTTTATTGAATTTTTTATTTGTCACAATGATGACTTTTATTTCACAAATGATATATTCGCTTGTTCTATTTATATGTATACAGTACGTTTAGTTAAATACAACATAAATTTTCACATAAAAATAAATCCTGTTCATATTTCTAACTGATTTGCAATCAATATTTATGTACGAATGTGAAAATGTATTTATTTCTATTCTGTTTTGATTTATTTCGTGTGTAACATCTTCGCGTACACAAACAAATATGTATTTAAGTTTTTGTGCTGTAATTTAATTGATCTAAATAATCGAATTCTAAAACAATCAAAAAAATAAATCAATAAACAATTACATGTGTATATTTATTGTAAACTGTTTTATAAAGAATTTTCAAAACCACACATACTCGAATGTGTTTATATTTCATTGATCACCATTTAATAGAAAATCTAATGTAAACCACATATTTGATATAACCATTTTTTATGCATTCTATTTATGAAGTTTTTCATGTGTGTGGTTGTACGTATAGACACATAACATAAGTACATATTTTCATTATTTTTTGAAATTATTACATTCAATCAAATTGTAATATTGGTAATATTATAGGAGCATTAGTACAAGTTATTATTAATACAGTAGCGCTGCGGTAATGGTAAATAGCGAAATAGCTATACAAAAACAAAAAACAAAAAAAAAGTGGCAGCAGCTGTCTTTAATTAATGAACATTTTATAACTTGCGTATACAGTGAATGTGTTTGTATATGTGCGTGCACAAAGAATATACAATGTAACCAGTAACAATTGGGTTTATTGCACCCAATTCTGTCACTTAAAATATCATGTATGCAATTACAATTATACATACAACTCAATTAATACATAAAATGCGATTCATATAATTGGTTATGCTAATAAAAAAATATAAAAACAGAAATAATTCAGCAACAAAGACATATATGTATGTATGTATTTACTACCATTCAGATCTTTTGAATTTGATGTTTTTATAATATTTTGTTGCATTACATGCAAAATGTGCATTAAATAAGTAACACATACTATGAACATACGTTGTGTACGTACATAAGCAAAACAAATAAGAAAAAATTCATATGATATGACTTGTTGAAATGCATTTTTAATGTAACTAAAATCTACAAGAAATTATATGGGCAAAAAATATGAATTAAAAAAAAAATAATAAATGACAAGATCAAGAGAGAAAAAAAAATTCTATACATACTTGTTACATTTTATTTTAATTGGCGATTCGTTATATATCTACATATCTATACATATGTAACACGTATAAATATTTGTATAAAAAAGTGTATGTATATGTATGAATATGTAAAAAACTAACATCATTTGATTCGATATGTGGTAAATGGTAATTGTATGACCACAGAATCACTAAACAAACTGAATAACAAATTAAGTAAATATTTACGTTAATGGCTTAGCAATTATTTTGGATGACTGTAATGGGAACGTGTAAATCTTTAGAGCACACATACGACAACTCGATAAACATTTATATCTGAACGTTTACCAGCATGTACTTGTATTTACAATGTAGATGTAGACGATTATTTGTCTACACATATTATAAAAATGTAAGTTTGTTTAAAAAAACTGTATCGAAAAAAAAATAAAATAAACAAGCGAAAAAATGCATCAACTCATTGATATATTGGTGCGAGAAATACAAATGAACACATAGCTACATAGACACAGTAGAATTAATACATAGAGTTAACTGGATGTAAAATAAAATTTACAAAAAATCATTTTTTTTTTTAGCAGATCAATTGATTGATGTTGTGTACAGAATAAATGTCAAATGGATTTATTGCACGATCGAAATGAAAATGTTCGCGTTAAATTAAAATAATGATGAATTAATTTGTAAAACCATGCATATAGACTGCACGTAAAATTGAAAAATTTAAAAGTTGCAAATTAATAAAAGACAAATTTTTTTTTTTTTTTTTTGAATTATTATGGAAAATGTTTAAAATATATTTCGAAGAATATAATAAAAAATTCAATAACAACTGATAGAATGAACATTTTCTGGTGTGAGAAGAAAATTTTTGCTCAAAAGTTGAGTGCACGCAAATTAAACATGGTATATTATATTATTAGACAATATTTCATACTTGGAACTTGGGGAGATTCATGATGGTTAAATTATAGTTTATAATACGACTGTTGTAAAATATAATCGAAGCAGACGAATATAAGAAGAAAAGTAAGAAGAAATATATTGTATACGCGTGTATTGAATGTACGTGTATACTTAGTATGATTTATGTATGTTTGACAAACTATTTATATGGCAATTAAATTCAAATTTTAAAGCTTCTATGACCTTTTAATTAATAATAAAAGATGAAAATTTTCAAAAAAATATTAAAAAAAATATATAAAAAACAAAACGCATAAAATAATCAAATTAACTCCTACACACAAAAATGAAAGTTCCAGATGTATACTGTAAGGTCTTATGGTGATTGTATATTGAATATATGTATGTACATACCATGACACTGTGATATATGATGACTAATAATTTTATATACTCTCTAGTCACTGATTTTATCGTTTTAACATCACTTTATGTCTTTTAACGATACTTTAAATTTTTTATCAAAAAAAAAAAAAATAATTAAATAAATTACCATATCTACCAAAACCTTGTCACGAATATTAAATACTTACTCTTTATATAACTAAGTATACACATAACTGTACATATGTATGTATAGTATGTTATGTACATAAATAATTTAATATTCTTTGTGTTATACAAATGCTCGAATACAAACATCAATTCTTATACGACTCCAATAATATTTTTTCTTCTCTAATTCGCTGTTGAATATAAAATCAAAAAAATTAATTTTTTCTTTTTCAAATTTTATAAAATCAAATTAAAGCTTTAATTTGTTGTTATTTAAAAAAAAAAAAAAAAAAAAAAAAAAAAATAATGAAAAAGTAAAAACATAAATAGAAATGGATTGATCATGGTTAAAATTTGAATGAGTCATCTAACATCGAAAACGATTCATCGTATGATCGTATGGAAAATGGTTAATCTCTAACACCAAAATCAATATCTAGTATTGTCAATTTATATATACATATGTACGTATTTGTGTTAATTTTTGTTTATTTTTTTATATTTTTGTTTTGGTGTGCGTTTACTTAATAAGTAAATTTAATTTTCGAAATGAAATTAAAGATAAAACCAAAATTAAAAATAAAATTTCAAAATATGTACATTATAGAATTAAAAAAAATTAAAAGAAAAAATCTAACAGCAAAATTGATATGAAAGATGCACACAGTGTAATACTTAAGCTAAGAAAGAATAGACAATGAATTTTATTGGAATTTTATTGTGTAATGAAAATATATGAAAACTTCTAACAGAAAACTTACTTGATTGGATATTGTGTTTATGCGCAATAATTAACTAAGTTTTTTTCAATTTTCTTGCGCCCGGTGCACTTCGAAACTTTTCGTCCTCGAAATTGGAACTACTAAACTACTGTTTGCTTATCTTTCTACTTTTCTTTCTACTTCTTTCTACTTCTTTCTACTTCCTTTTTAAAAGAACCAGATAATGAAAGTAGAAAGATATGCGAATATATTAGTTTCTCTTCTTATTTTCTTATGTATGTTATGTATGTACTGCACTGTAGTATGAGCGAATATAGTACAGACAAGAATTTTACATTCTTGCAACTTGCAAAGCGTATATGATTATAGTAAATATAAGCTCTCTCAAGACATTTAAGGCACACTTTTTAAGTTGTGAAACATAAATTTTTTTTCATATATTCATATCATATGAAAATTTTCGCAGAAAATATTTTATTTTTTACTGTGATTTGTAAAATTATTTTTCTTTTTCTAAAAACGGATATGCGACTTTCATTCTGTCCTTATGTGCGCCCCAGAAATTTTCCGCCTGGTTTTAGTGAACCATTTCAATCTATAAAAGAACCGGGTATTATCATGCAATATTCCTTTTACCAAGTTTTGTTCAATAATATTTTATTATAATGGTGAAGAAAATAATTCTGACTTTGTTAAAAACGCAGGTAATATATTGAAAGTCGCACGATTTCTTTCAATCACTCATGTACAATCACACCATTTAACATCTATAATTTTTACTTATGGCGCCACATAATAGAGTAATAAAAGTCTTTTTCATAGACTGAAAATTATGTTTGATTTCAAAAAATGAAAGTCAGTATATACACATCCATATTTAGCAAAAAAATAAATCGTTAAAGTATTTACTATAGATATACATATACATATAAGTATAGTAAGAGTATAAACATATTAATGTACGAGTATACAAAAAAAGTAAGCAATCGCAGTCTGAAAAAAATCATTGAACAAAAAACGCATATAAAAAAGTCACACAATTTCGTTGAAGCATGCATCCAATTTTATGCTTGACAGCACCACATACAAATTAAGTATAAGTTCATATTTAATTTAGTTTTTCTTTTGTTTTTTTTTGTTTTATCCTCTATTATAAAAACACAAAAATATTAAAACAAAATTATTTTAAATCTATTTATACATATAAATCTTACATAAATATACAGAGAGTATCTACATTGAAAGAGAAAATACTTTTGTACAAAGAAATGAATAACATTAGTAAGATTCAGTCAGCAAAAGTACATTACAAAATATAATTCCATAAATAAAATTCGTTTTCAGATTTAACGAATAAGATACATATATACTGAATTTTATATATTTAGGTGCCAAAATGTAACACAACATCTAACATATAATACTTACGAATGCATAAATATACATATTCATGAATATATAAATTTTTTTTAATTAACAGTCAAGTTAAAATCTTCATGTCATCAATATAAAATATATTCACTTTTTTTGTTTGCAGACAACTGCAAATCCATACATTAGATTCAGTTCAGTGTGGTGGTGTGGTTCAGTATTATATCCTTAGGATTTATAAAATTCATCACAATCAATGATAAATGTTCTTTGTTCATTACGTATTTATAATCATGCATAGACTTACTCGCATATACTTATATGTATGTAACAGAGTCTTTAGTGTGATCTTACTTTTTTGTTTTTCTAAAAAATAAATGAAAAATTGAATGAAACATTTTCACTAACTGTTCTTTATTTATTATTCTGTTCAGAATAGATTTTCTAAAGAATAAAAATGATGAAATTATCATTTAATTACATTTAAAACAATTTATCTCTAATACAATAATAATACATTTTCGTACATTTTGTTATTATAGAGTCTGCTAAAAGGTGTCATCAACATAATCATTTTCAATTGTAAAAATTTTCATAAGAAGTTAATGTAAAAAAAATTGAAAATTTTTTTGGCAAACATTTATCTTGTTTTTTTTTTCCTTGAATTTATCATTTCCTTTTGACTTTATTTTTGACACTTTTCTGAGAACCTAATGTGTACCAAGAAATCACAAAATACGATCGTATACTCGTACTTATCAGAAGAAAAAAAAAATTCAAAAAATATATGATACCACAGATAAGGATATATGTATCTGTAATTATATGGATATATGTACAATACAAATCATTGTATGATATCATAATTTAAATAAAATAAAATTAACATTTTAAATTTAGGTATGTGTGGTATATGATTTGATGCTGATAAAAAAAAAAAAAAAAAAAAAAAAAAACTGTAATCACACCATATTCAATTGTCGAACATTTCCACCTGCTGCTGATCATGATATGTTTTATTATTAAATTGAAACGAATATGATAATATGACTAACAAGAAGATTGATAAAAATATAAATAAAATACAAAAAATAAATTTTTTTTTTTGATAGTATGTCGAAATGATTTTAATCAGTAAATATGTATAAATACAATTCGTTGTATATTTAAAATGAAATTATAATAAAAAACAAAAATTCAAAAAAAAAAAAAATATTTTTCTATAAGTAAGTTATATTGTAATCGAACTTATAAATAACCGATTAGGTCAAGATTATCAATATACGAGTACAATAAATAAGCGTATGTATGCATGTTATGTATATGTATACGTAAATTTGTTTTTATTAATTGAATGCATTAAGTTTTAATATTTAAAGTGATATGATCGATGAGAACAACAACCAGCAATATCAATAACGAAAATTGATTTTAAGGCCTATTTTTACAGGTACATATACTTACATATAATACAAGATATTAAAACTACTGATAGGTGTATGTACAGATGTGTGTATATGTGTGGATTTGATATACTCGTATATACATATTTTACACACATGTGGTATATACTATATACTATTGAGTTTCTAATAAAATTAAGTATTTGTCATAAAAGTTTTTTTTTTTTTTTGAAAATTAATTTAAAAAATTTATATGATCGTTTATCTTTCGTATTTTTTAATTGCTCGTAATTCAAATTGAGTGTAATATTTATTAATAATAATGAATTTTTTGTTATGTTTTAGTTCCCATTCACTTCATTGATACGATAGGATACGATACACATACATATATGTATACTCGTATACTCTTAAAAGCAGATCTGTGATCTGTGCTCGTATTATTAAATTTTTATTATCAAATAAATTATAAAATTTCAAATGGAATCAGTAAATTCAATTTAAATTATTCCCATTGCACACTTTTCTATTACAAACGTACGTTCGCAATAATAATCGTGTATACAATATGCAGATTATGTGTTAATAAAAAATTACAAAATGTTTACTATATTTTCGTTTATATACTATACAGTTCTGTTTTTCATCATCATTTTCTATTTAATTTCAAAATTTAAATATAAAATTTTCATTATTTATATATTTTCATTTTAATTTTTCATTAAGATTAGGATTCGAGATATCTGCTATCTTGTGCACCAATTACCTCCGAAGTTACTTAACCGATTTCAATAAAATTTGAAACATAGATACTTTGCTAGGAATTGTGGTGCTTAACGGAGCGTTTTTTTAAAAAAAAAATGTCCTTGTTTCCTTTTTACAGGTTGTCAAAGTTGTCAAAATTGCGATTTTTCGACTTCCAAATGCACCTCGTACAGCAAACACTGATTGATCAATTTCTTTGAAATTTTGAATATAGGTAACCTGAAGGATATTGTGATGCTGGAATATAGCACATTTTTGATTTTAGGTCATGAAATTTAGTTATAGTTCTTAAAACAGGAGAGGGTTTTTTTTTTTTGAAAAATTGTTCAACTTTGACTTCTATTTTCATACATTAAATCTTCATATATCTATATGGTTCTGGTATCAAAATAAAATTTTGACTTTTCTGAAGACGAAGAGTTTACAAGAAAAAGTATAAAAATCTTTGTTATATTTCAATTTTTATTAACAAAATAATATGATGTTCTTTTAAATCAAAATATTCAAAAATCCATTTTTATAGCATCTAAAAGGTATGCAAAGGCATTTTTTAGAATTTTCAT
The DNA here is from genome assembly GCA_951394055.1 of Villa cingulata. Classification (NCBI taxonomy): domain Eukaryota; kingdom Metazoa; phylum Arthropoda; class Insecta; order Diptera; family Bombyliidae; genus Villa; species Villa cingulata. Next base: position 27,545,287 of record OX596021.1, on the reverse strand, counting down.
ATGTAAAATCGTTGTTGTTGATTTCGAAATTTTTCAAAGTCGAAACCTACTCTTAAAGATTTCGGTAATTTTTATTTTTCTTGTATATATGTACATAATGTAAAATCATTAATAAATTTTCTGTATGATTTGTTTTTCTTCGCTATAAAATATTAATATGAAAATACATAAATATAACAACAATAAATCTCATCATCATCATCATTTCTTTGAAATAAAAAATCAAAATCAGAGAGAATATACAAATTTACACAAATTTTAATTAAATTATAAAACAAGAAACAAAAAATAAAAAAAAATTTTTTTGGCACAATTTTCATTGTTTTTAGATTTTTATTTTTTATTTTTATTTATTCTTAAAATCTTATTATTTATTATATAACACAAAATTATTAACTTCTTAGAAAAATACAATATACGAGTGCAAGTAATATACATAGACATATTCGTAATTTTTGTATTTAAAAAAAAGAAAAATCAAAAAACAAAACAGTGTCAGTGTTTTTAAATACATATGTAATTTTCAAATGTGCGAGAATTGTACATGAACAAGCAAAAAAATTCTTATAAAATAATAAAATAATTCAATAATAATGAAAATAATTTAATAATGAAATAATTCAAATTAAATTTTTATGATTCAAGAGAATTAGATTATTAGTAATCTTCTTATGTTTATATTTTTTATAAATATCAAAATTTAAGTTTCTGATTAATTTTATGAAAGAATCTATAGCGATATTCATGAACTTTTGTATTTTTGTTATTCAATAATCCTGCACACCTAATTTATAAACTTTTGTAAACGTATGGTGTATACAATTTTCTTACAAATGATGAGTATACACGTGAATTCGTTATCTTGCATGAGGATATCAGTAACATTAGTCAATAATCTTTCAATAACAATCAATGTCCTATTTCTATTTATATCTGCTTGTAGTATCTGCTTATATCTTTTACAATATTATGAACTGTAGTGATACCTATAGAAAATTTGAATTTATATTCTACTTAAATAATTTAATTTTTTTCAAAAATGTATTTTCTTTAGAATTACACGTAGTATAATGTAAATATAAATTGAATAATACATCTTTTTTGTATAAAATTATTATTCTTGTACATTATACATACTCGTATAGCAAAAGTTCTAACTAATGTACTAATAATGAAATTTATATACTCGTAAGTATAGTAAAATGTTCTATTTTTAGAAAAACATTTTCGTATACCTACAACAGTTTTCTTTCTTATTACGTACATATACAATGAACTTTTAAACGAACGCGAATTTATCCGATTCATTCATTTTACACGTATGTACAAACAAAAAGGAAATATTGAAAGACAATTTATAAGTAAAAATTCAATTTTAATATTTCTAATACACATATACATGTATACATGTATAATTTACAATATCATATGTATCTGAGTCTGACTCTGAGTGTATATTCATATGTACGTGTACAGACATATTCACTTAAAGTGTAAATTATTGATTATTAAAGTCTCTAAATAATATGGGGAGACAGAGAGTTCAAGCAACAGGCGCGACCTATTATAAGCCTAAAAATAAAAAAAAATAAAAAATAAAAAAAAAATAAAATAAACTAAAATCTAAAATCAAATTACGAAAAGTCAAATTATATTTTGTTACCCTTTTCTATACATTGATTCTGGATTTTGTTTTTATTTTTGCATATTTGATTGATTGCACTTACGTACGTATCCACATGTACTATGTGTCTGCACTTTGTAAATACATATAGTATGAAGATAAATAAGATATACACACGTCTTATAAATTCATATATTTCATTTTTGTTATTAATAAATTTTAACTTTAATATAAATTTGTTTTTTTTTTTGTTATTTTAAAGTTGTTGTTTTTTTTTGTGTTTTTCCTTAATTTATATACAAAACTGTACAAACAAAAAATGAAATTAAATAACAAAATAAATTCAACAGTACTACATTTACAATGAAATCCAGTTTTGGAGCTTAACATATACATACATACCAATATGATAATGTATATATACACGCATATGTATATATATACTTTAAGTATGTATGTATATTTGTATTTATAAAAAATAAAAATCGTATCCGTATACACCACATACACGTTTAAACTGTTAATAAATTCATAAATTAAAGAATAAGAAAATACGAAATACTTGAATACTTATATAAATGAAAAGAGCATAAAGTCAAAGTCAACAAAAACTAAAAATTTATAATTTGTTGGCGAACGATACCTATACCTATATACACAAATACGCATACTTCTACATATTTGTATATAATATAATACATACAATACCAAATCAACAATAATTAGTTAGGCATTTTTTCTTTCAAATATTCAATGTTGTAATATATCCAAAACGTGAAATAAACGTGAACGAGATGTATCCACCAAACACTAAGAATCAACAAAATATTTATATTTGTAATTGTAGAAGTATGTACACAGTACACAGAAGAATAACATAATATAGAAAAATATAAAAATATAAAGAATTTGGAACTATGATGATGAGTATACGAATACGGATTGAGTCGATTGAGTATTTCAGTATTTTTTCAAACGTCAACCTTAACGCACTTGTAATATTTTAAATGAAGAAACTTGAAAACATTATAAAAAAAAATCAAAAAATAAGATATTCAAAAATCAGTTATTAATTGAATTGAAATTAAAAAAAAAATCTCAAATTTATAATTCAATTAATTAGTATGCGAGTATTAAACGTCTTGAGAATATATAAATATCGAAAAAATATCTAATTATAAATTTTGTTTATTTTACTTGTGAATACTGTTCGAATTAGAAAATTTCGATTTAGTGATTTTGATTTTATATCCACTCGTAGTATAACTCATACGTTATAGTTGTAAACTACACTATAGGCGTATTGAAAAGTTTTGCGTTATAAATCTTTTAGACGTGAGTTGAGTTGAAACGGAAGTGTGAATATTAATGGACAACAAAAATATTTTTAAAAAAAATAAAAATAAATAATAAACAGAAAAATTCATTTTGTGACAGTAAATAAACAGATATAAATATGTACATAGTACATTTGTGTACATAATTCTCTATACATATATTGATATTTATTTAGATTCGATAGAAAAATAAACAAAATATCAAAAATCATAAAGTTGAGTTATTTGTGCTGTGATTATGAAAACGAAAATTAAATTTCAAAATGAAAAATGATGACAAACAATAAGATTGTCACTCAAAATCAGTAGTATAGTACATTTGAACAGTCAATCTAGATAGTATATATGTATATTTTTTATCATAGATTTCATATTCCATATTTGTATTTCAAATCGATGTGTCTCAGTTTCTGCTTGATTGAATATTTTGACAAAGTGAATGAATAAGAACCACATACATATACAATCGTTCTCATTTAATGTTTTCATATTTTTGTGTTTTTCTTGATTGAATATTCGAGATTATTTAATGGAATTCTACAATTTGTCGGACAAATTAACTTTCAATTAAAGTCTAAAAGTAAATACGAGCAAATTACTAGCGAAAATATTTTTCGCTGATATGTGTATTATTTACATGAAAAACTGAATTTATACTTCATTTTAACGATTGTATTATCTTCGAAAATTATGCTGTAACTGTATAATAATTGCGTTTTAAATAAAAATATAATTTAAAAAATTTCACATAAAATTATTAAAAGAGAAAGGAATTAAATAAAAATCATTAAAAATGGTGGTTACAAGAGCTCCTGTTCCGCCAGCTCGTTCAAGGCTTATTTTTCCAAGAAATCATCAGGTAAGATATTTCTTTATATAATGTAGTGTGTATTTTTTTAATTTCATATTGGCAATTAAGTGAAAAAGTATTAACGAATATTTTCGATTTCGAATTGCATTTTACATCACTTAATAATTACATTATTTTCCATTGATTTTTTGTTTTTTTTTTTAATTCAATATTTGACCTAAAACTTTAATTATACCATCATATGAGTAATATTGATTAAAAACAATTTTATACTTTATATACGATCGAAATAAAAAATTATAATTTATGTTATCATTCTTGTTAATCTGTTAATTGTCTTGCAGTAATAGCTGCAAAAATAAAAAACCAAACGTTCCATGTACGAATAATATCCAAGAAAATGTCATAAAATTAATGTAAATTGAAAGAATACGTATGTACATACACACAATATTTCATGTACATATACTTTTCTATCATATGGGCACTTTGGACTGATTAAAATAAATCATATATCTATACATATTCGTATTCAAAAGCGGCATTTTTAATATCTCCATACGCACTGAAATATTAAATTATTATTTTTACATTAATTGAAATTAAATGCTAAACTGTAACTGCTTTATAGCTAAAGTGTAATTTTCAAAATGCAAAAAAAAATAATAATAAATAAATAAATAGAAAAAGACGTTAAAATAAATAACTGACACAATTTCTTAATTAATTACATATCTGTTGAACATATATTTACAATTTGATGTGTGATGTTAATTTATTGTACATGATCGATTTGACCCAACCTTAATCACTTGTTATTTACAATAATTTAGAAGGAGTGTTACTATATATACTGAATAAATTGACTGCCTATTATATACTTTATAAATCATCATTGCATCAATATAAATTAAAATTATTCATAAATCAAGCTCAGTCTATGCATATTCATATATTCATGATGAATTATATATGATTGAGTTTTAAACACTGGATGCGAATCTGTACTAAAAATCACCAAGAATCATCAATAATAATTATTGAAATCAGAAAACATCTTAATATTGTTATTGAGATATACAGACAAATATTTACAGTAGAAACTCGATAATTTCAACCATTTATATTTACATATTTTCAAATTTAGTTTCAGCACCGAAATTTTAACATTTCGTTTATTTTTAATCACACATCTTAAGTTTCGTACCATTTTATTTTATACGAATTACTTAGTAGATTTTAAAAAAAAAAATAAATTGTAATTTATTTTTCATGGTTATCTAAATGGTGTAAAATATCTAATTTCAATCTAATAATTTAAACATTTCGAAAATTAGAGAAATGCTGATTTTAATTAGTTGAAACTATCGAGCTTCTACTGTAGTTTGTACGCACTGAAAACATTGTAACCATGCGATATTGATATACAGTGTATACAGAAACATTAAATGCATCTATTATGAAATTTTGCGTTCATTGTTGATGCACTACAATACAATGCAATTAATAAAAAGGATTTATTGTATTCATACATTACATTAATTTATTTTGATTTTAATCTAATTTCAAGGCTAACAGTAATTATTTATTTAGAATATACTGATACCAAATAGAAAACAAATTTGAGATAATAAAATCTTTTTTTTTTTTAATATTTTGAAATTTTTTTTTTTTCGAATTCTAAAAATTTAATCCCATCAAATGATTCCTTAAATTCAACTAAGTATTACACGAAAAATTTAAACTAAATGTAAGTAAGTATGAATGAATGACTTTTTTGTGTATAATAAATGCATCAAAAATAAAAAATCTATGACCTCAAAATGTCAGAATGCATAAACTTCATACAAAATGGAAAATGTAGTGCAACATTTATGTAAATATTGTATACTCAAGTCATTTTTTTTTTGTTTACAAAAATATCAAAAAATAAAAACATAAAAAGCAACAAAATAATAAAACAAAAGTAAGTAAACGTAAAAAAACATTTGAAAAAAAAAAATAAATAAATAAATAAATAAATAAAAAAAAATGAGATGAAATACTTGACAAATGAATAGAAGAGTTTCATTTAAATACAAAAAATTAAGAACAAATTGACTTGGCGCCATGAAAACAAAATTTTTTTTTGTTAACCATATTTATGCTTTTATGGATATACATATAAATACTCGCATATATGCCTATAATTCGCCATAATATATGAGTATATTATACATAATGTACATTTTAACTGGTAATACGACTACATAATATAATGTAAAGTGTATAAACAGTAAAGTGATTGATATTGTAAAGTACTGACGACGTTGAAAAAAAAAAAAAAAAAAAATGTTGAGTCTAATGTACTTGTGCATTATTATACTTCTATAATGTTGTAATGTTACTATGTAGTGTATAGTAGATATAGATATGTAGATATACATATATGTAGTAGATGATATATAGTGAAAATATATACGCGATCTTAAACAAAAAGTTAATAATCTTTTGAAAAGTAAATTGAATGATTACACTCGTATTTTTCGTAGTACATACATATGTATACACAATTGGGCACGCATAATTTACATTGTATATTTTCACATTTCTGTAGGTATGTACGATTATGTCTCGTGCTACTACTTGAAAAAGTATATGGTAGAGTTTACCTGAAAAGAAATTATGAATCATTTATTTTTGAAATGTTTTCAGGGCTAAAAAATATGAATGTTTATTTTATTTATAAGAAAAGAAATCGTTTAAAGGAAAATGTAACTGACACAAAATGTTTAAAATGTTTTTAATCTGATTAAGATTAAGTAGATGTCTGAGGAAATATGCGTAAATATACGTATAGTCACATAGTCAGCATAGAAAATATAGAATAGTTTGCAATTTTCAGTAATGTTTTCAATAATTTTCTGCTGTTGCAGTTAGGATTTGTTAAACAAAGAAAAGTAATAATGGAAATGCCAGCATGACAACAGGATATAGTTGAGATTTCCATTTACTTTATTTTTTTATTCATGGATTATTATCAAGTATGTAATACAGTACACATATTTTTCATTTGTATTTACAGATAACTGTATTTTTATTTTTTATATCCAACAATGGTAATTTTTTAAATTAACCACTACGGAGCTTTTAAAAGTTTCATAGAAAAGCTTTATAACAGTGGCTGCACACAAACAAATACAAGAAAATCACACACAGTTCTAAAGTGTGAAACCACAGTGAAACGATACACAACACACATTTATATTCTGAATTATATATATACAGTGCCTTTCAAAATTATTTGTGCAACTAAAAATTACGTACAAGTACTGAATGAAAATGCTATAACTTTTTTTCTATTTATTTTTTCGAACTCATTTTTTTCCACTTATTACTTACATATCTAAGTACAAACTTAAAAAAAACAAAAACAAAATACTTTTCAAAGAACTGAAAAAAAACAACAAAGAACATTTTTCAAAATTATTTGTGCAATGCCGCTATTCCGTCAAAATTATTTGTGCACGTGTTCAGCTGGCTGTAAAAACTAACGGTTGTTGCAATTTTGTAAATTTAATGAGCTGCAGAAGGTATAGATTAGAGATTAATGCTAGTACAGTCGAAGTTTAACATCAAGTGAGTGCTGTTTTGTGGTAAAAATGCCTTTAAAATCAGAATTGTCTATAGAAGACAGAGCTGCAATTGTTGCTGAATATAAAAACAATATTTCAGTTTCGAATTTAGCTAAAAAATATAATTGTCATAGAAACACTATTTATTATCAAGTTTTGAAGAAAAAAAATAATGGTAATTTGGAAACTGCAAAAGGCAGAGGTAGAAATAGAGTCACGTCTAAAAGAAACGATAAGGAAATCGTTAGATCTGTGAAAAAAAATCCCACGGCGTCTATAAAGCAAATTACAAATTATATCAGTAATTGCACCGGTCGAGTAATAAGTGAATCAACAATTAGGCGTAGACTTGCAGAAAAGGATATAAAAGCCTATACCATTAAGAAAAAGCCATTTATTTCCGTAATGAATGAACGCAAACGTCTAGCGTTTGCTTTAAAATATAAAGATAAGCCTATTGACTTTTGGAGAAACATTTTATGGACCGATGAATCTTCATTCTCATTAGACGGGACTTACGGTAGAAAATATTACCGTTCAACACCAAAAGAAAAAAAAACCAAGGCCGTTAACGCACCCACTAGACATTCAAAAGGAGGCAAAGTGATGATATGGGGTTGCATTTCTTATAATGGTATTGGACCATTGGTAAGATTACCATCCAACGTGAACACTCGGCATTACCTTGAAATATTGAATGAAGTTGCAATGGTTGCAGGTGACAAGCTAATTAACAATAACTTCATTCTTCAACAAGATAATGCTCCAATCCATACCAGTAGATTGGTAAAAAGGTTTTTATGTAACGTTGGACAAGAAGTACTTGAGTGGCCTCCACAAAGTCCCGATCTCAATGTAATAGAAAATCTTTGGCATTATGTTAAATCGAGAGTTCCCGAAAAAATTGGCAGATCTGAAGATGAAACATGGAGGGATATAATAGACGTCTGGAGCCAGATTCCAGTGGAAATTGTGAGAAAGCTCATTGATTCAGTGCCAAGAAGACTCCAAGAAGTTATTGAAGCAAAGGGGGGAAATACATCTTATTAGGTATTATTTTTTAAAAAATTAATGGTACCTAAATAAAAACAATATTTCAAGTTACAATCTTCCAATTTATTTGCAGATTATCATATCATTTTGTTGATTTTATAGCCAGCTGAACACGTGCACAAATAATTTTGACGGAATAGCGGCATTGCACAAATAATTTTGAAAAATGTTCTTTGTTGTTTTTTTTCAGTTCTTTGAAAAGTATTTTGTTTTTGTTTTTTTTAAGTTTGTACTTAGATATGTAAGTAATAAGTGGAAAAAAATGAGTTCGAAAAAATAAATAGAAAAAAAGTTATAGCATTTTCATTCAGTACTTGTACGTAATTTTTAGTTGCACAAATAATTTTGAAAGGCACTGTATATACATAGGCAATAAATAGGAAAAATATATACATAGGCTAGGTGTGTGTATTTATTGCTAATACTTTTATACTTATATGTGCTTATATGCTTCTTATATCTTATATACAAACGCATACATTTCTCATTCAGTAAATATTGAATACCTGGCGGTTTTGTTTTATGCAATATAAAAAAAGTATTTATTTATCTTAATTCATCAGAAAATAAATATAGAAAATGTATGTAAATAAAATTAATAAGATAAGGCAATATTTTTAAAGACCTTATAGCGAAAACCCAATGTACGCTGTGCTTGCTTTGCTTGCTTTACTTGCTTTGGTTGTCAAAGCAAGCAAAGTCATTGCCGACCCCAACGTACGCTTTGCTTGCTTTACTTTGTGAATAACAACATGAATAACAACTATATAAAATAATATGGCTGGAGTTCCGAAAAGGTGTCACCCCCGATCCTCTTGAAATTTTGTCCACCGAAGGCCCTTCCGGCCTAGATCACGGGATTTTTGTCTTTTTTGGCGCATCGCCCTCTGTCGGCCTTAAATGACATTTTAATTTTTTTTGCCAACATTTTATTTTTACTTATAACTTTATACTGTAACTAATTACAAAATTTAGCACCATAAAAATTATTTCTCTCTAGAATATTTGCCTTCTACATCCGGATCAAAATAATAAATAAAAAAACTTGCTCATGATGTCCTTCCTTATTTGCAAAAAATTTGAACCGATTACTCTTACTCATTTCTGAGAAATTGGCAAAAATGTAAAAATAGTCAAAAATTACAAAATCTCCTTTATTATCCTTTTACTAGGACTTTTTGAGAACATTTTTTTTCAGAATATATCAATTATATGTATTTTTTTCAGAATATTTCAAAACAATTAATATCCCAATTATGGCCGATAGGGGGCGATGCGCCAAAAAAGACGAGTATCCTGTGATTTTGGCCAAAAGAGCGTTCTGTGGACAAAATTTCAAGAGGATCGGGGGTGACACCTTTTCGGAACTCCAGCAGCCAATGATATTATACATATAATATTATATCACATTATATATATAATATTATATCACATTATATATATAATATTATATCATATTATATATACATACAATATAATTTATAATAAAAAATAGATGCTACGAAAACAATACATTTTAATAATTTCCTCTAATAAAATTATTTAATTATTATTATAATATATGTACATAATATATAATATATAATATATGTACATATAATATACATGCATATTTAATATACACATATATACATTGATTATTTATTATGGAATGCAATACAACACACCAACACCAATAATCAATTATATCATGTATTAATTGTCAAAGCGTTCAAAGTTGTTAAAAAGTAGAAAGTAGACCAACTTTCGACTTTGCTTGCTTTGCTTGCTTTACTTGCTTTGCTCATTGGGGGCAGTCTCGTTTAAACACATTATTTCTACTTAGTTGTCAAAGCAAGTAAAGCAAGCAAAGCAAGCACAGCTTACATTGGGTTTTCGCTATTAGAGCCAAATTTTATAATAATTTGTAAGCCATACAGAGTTCATACAATATGCAAATGTCTTTTCGATATCAGTGCAGTAAAATAGACATATGAACACAGATAAAGGTGGTGATATTGTATTATTATAGGTGCCTACTCGGTAAAATATAAAATATAAATACCTATGTAAAGAAAAATATAAAGACAATAATATATGATTAACTGCATAAATAGAATACAAAATGTAGGTACATGTATTTCACCTATACCAATACCATTTATCATCATCATCATCATTTGACATGTACGTGTTTTTTATGCGCGTGGTTGAACATTTTCTATCATAAATATACTCATAGATACATATGCAAGTATAATTACAGGTAAATTTTAAATAATTTAAAGTAAAGCTTCGATTATCCGCAAATACAGTAGTCATCCATCCCGTTTGATATTCGAGATAAATATGCCTCTTTATCTAAAAAGATTCATTTATTCATTCGGTAATAGAATATAATTATTACTTGAAGAAAAAATTAATATGCAAATTTTTTATATCATTTCATAATCAAAATTATAATTCTGATTATTATATTTGTGATAGAATTATGTAATTGTCACAATGTTGATGGGTAAAATTACGTATAATCGTGATTCTACTGTATTAAGTTCCCCCTTCGATATTTTGGTGAATTTATAAACTTGATTTTCAACATTCGAATTCGAATCGTTTTTTCTTATTATGATAATTATATGCAAAACAAATAATTTATACACATATGCATAAATATAACACAAACTCAATTCCAACCCAACTAACCCCACGCCACATATGTACATAATTATATAAATATATACATATAATATGCTAAATAAGCAGATGTAATGCATTAACGTAATATGATTTACAAAGAAAAAGATAAATGCCCTGTATTATAAACTTTTCAGAGAATCTATAGTATATAGATAATTTTTTTTAAATATATTTTTTATAGTTCATATGTTTTTTAGTACTTTTTGCCTTTTGATTATACATTTACATAGATATATGTTAACAATAAACAATAATACGTATGAAATAACATTTGCATTTGAATATACAAATACCAATACATATAATTTACATAGATGCATGTATTTAAAATTTTTTAATGAATATGTGTGCTATCGCATATTGAAATAAAAAGCACTAGAGATACTATATCAGAAAAATATTTAAATAAATATAATTACTATTACAAACGTTTTCTTTGATAAGAAAATTCTACATAAATTTTGTTCATTTCAATATAAATACAATTCATTTATTTGTACTCTACACACAAATAAATGTACTAACCACACATGAAAATTTAAAGTAGGCACATATATTTATATAAAGTACTATTTACTATATTATGTATATGTGGTGTACAACAAAAATGTGTATATATGTATAAGGTTTTCTTGTATGCGAATAAATATACAGAAGTAAAGCTATATATATGTGTCTATTAGAATCAAAACGGGATTGCATATTATTAAAAATAGCATATTGCTGCTATTGTCACACATTTTTAAAACCTATCCTTTTCTTTAGCACAAATAAACACGATTCAACCAAATAAAAAAAAAATATTTTTTACGGTTTTAGTTAAAATTACATATAAAATTTGGAAAAGGTTACTTTTTGAAACTGATAAAAGTTGAAAAGGCTACCTTTTGAAAAATTAAATATCAAAAATGAAACTCGTGAAAAAGAAGAATACATTGTATAAAAAAATTCGAAAACTTAATAAATAATTCATAAAAACAAAAACAAATAACAAAAAATAATTCCTACAAATAAAAAAAAATTATATAAAAAGATCTGTACCATTTTCTTGTGGTTTACATATCTATTCCTCGGTAACATCTTTGTTAAAATTACTGTAACAACAAAAAGTCAAGTAACTCAAGTATTATTGTATGGACTGTTGTGCTCTAAAGAAGAAGAAAAAGTCCCTTTTGAAAATTATATTTCATTTTCAGTACAAAACGTATATAGGAAAAAGCACACTTTTGATGATGATCCCCTTTTGATTCTAATAGACACATATAAAACATATTATAGAGGAAAAACCAAAAAAAAAAAAAAATGAATAAAATAAAAGCTATCTATAAATGAACGAAATGAATTTGTGTGAATATAAATTCATGTATGTACACATATTTGTATAATACATAAATTTATATGTGGTATTGAGTTGAACTTCCCTGAAACCATTTCAAAAAATATTCAAGTTATTATGTAGTTTTGTTTTGTTGTTATAAATTTTATGGCATAATGTGATGGGTTGACGACGACGCAACGATATTTACGTGAAACGCGACGTTGACGAGGCCGCATCGTACTCGTACACACATTATTTATTTTATTTTTTATACATATAAATACTAATGTACACTTCACATATGTACAATTTTGTTTTATATATTTTACTCTGTTTCTTTGCTATTCAATATGTGTATAATATACATACGTACAGATGTACTTACATACTATAATAATGTGTCTTTCAAGTTTTTTATATCTCTTCAGTTGTTTTAAAAACCAAGATACAATATAGGTATACTTGTTCTTGTATTATCTATAAATGTATACAAATATACATGAAGATATTCGTATGTGAAAAAGTATTATAATATATAAAATACATTTAAAAAAATAATAAAAAATGATCATAAAAAAATACAAATAAAACATACAAAAAGTTTAATATTCACAGTTTTTTAGTGTAGTTTTTTCGTGTTATAAATCAACATCAACTATCCTCGTACGTATTCAACATTCAATATAAATGTATTTACAATATATAGTGAAAATACCATAATTCATACTCGTATATGTGTGTAATAAATACAACAGTTTTTCCTCATATTTTTTCATTATATGTACATATTTCTATTCAATCAATTCGACAACAAAACCGAATCGAATATATTACACAATAGTTTTCATTATTTTTATTATTATTATATTCGATACTCGTATGGATCGTATCGTAATATATCATTGTGTATTGTGAATTTGTTGATGGAACACGACGATAGACATCGATAGAAAAAAATAATAATAATTTATTTTTTATTTCATTTTATTTTACTTAATTTTTTATTTTATTTTCTAATATATACACACACATACCTAGTTACTATAAGTAAACGATGTAATTTCAAGTGTTTTTCATAATAATTATATATTAAATTGTATATTTACAAGGAAAAATTTATTTTACTCAAGAAAAAAATTTATAATAAAAAACAAAAATTTGATTTTCATGTTAAATTTGTTAGATTATCGATATTAAATATTGAAAATGTAATATGTTTGTAATAGAAAAATAATTTATTAAAAAATTTATAGTGTGTAGTATAAAATACTCGCAAATATAATAAAAGTGTAGTACCTATGTACTCATCCGTTTTTATCGTTATTTTATATACATACATAGTTGTACGTTGTACTTACGTAAATGTGTTTATGTGATACCACACATATATTATTTTATTGACCTTCGAATAAAAAGTTTTTAAATGCATGCAAGTTTTTGATTGTTTTTATTTATTTATTTTTTTTTATTTAACAAAAAGAAAAAAAATAATAGTGGGAAAGAAAAAACTAAAAAAAAAAATTTTATGAAATTCGTTAAATAACTCAAAAAAATGCTCATACATACTTAATTTGAATTTTTAAAGTTTTCGTTAAAAATTTGTGAAAAATTTGTTTAAAATATTTACACATATTAAATGTAAAATAAATTATTTGAATACTCATATTAAAATACATATAATTATGTACGTAACATAAATGAATATTATTGTATATGATACTATTTTAAATCTCTACATAAATATGTGCAAAAATAATAATTTAATTATTTTTGTTAAATGTTTTAATATACTATAATCATGCCCAAGTGAATACTTATGAAATTTATCAAAAAGTGCCTATAACGAGCGTGTATATAATAATTGTAATGATATGTTTATATGCGATGTTATCAACGAAAAATAATTTGCTTTTTTTTTTCTGCTCATTTGAATTGAAAAATGAAATAATAATTTAAACGTGAATTAAGTACATATTTTTTATTAAATAAACACAGAAAAAATAATCAAGAAAAATCAAAAAAAAAAAAAAAAAAACAAAAAATTTATATTAAATTTCGAATTGAAAAAATAATTGAAGCAAATCGAAGAAAATATACATATGTATGTAGCTTTTATAAATGATACCAATACGTATATTTTTGTCGTGTATAGTATAACTGGCATAATCTGTCGATTTCACAATCACATAATACCTACTCATATACTTACTTCCATTTCCAGTGTGTGACTATTGAACGGAACGAAAGAGTGTTAAAAATAAAGCTGAATTGTGTTACTGTTGCTGCACAACACATATACTCGTACATACCTTTATATATACAACATACTTTTCATACAAAAATATACAAATTATAATATACATTTACATATATATTAATATACAGCCAGCGCCGTATACATTCAATATTTGCAAGCAATAATGTCTGGAAAGGTAGGCGGTTTTTTGCAAGAAAAATATATTTATATTTTTTTTAATTTTCTCAACTAATATTTTGTTTTTATTTTTGAATTTTTTTTTTTCTTTTTATTTTTTCGTTTTATATTATGAAACTGGTTTTTGGTTTTCAATGATTATTTTTATTAATTTTTAAGAAAAACCAAATTCTCGTCAATCCATCGATATTTAAATTCTTCGAAATACATGTAGCTAATTGATTTTTTTCCAAAAAGTAAAAAGCTAACCTAAATAAAAGTTGGTGTTACTTTTATTGTAAATATCTTTTACGAAAGATTCATATTCATATCTCGTCTTATAAGTAATGATAATGAATACAAAGATACACATTTTTTATGTACATGTACGTATGTGATGTATGTATAAGTAGATGTATCCTTTAAAATTAATTGCTTTGAGTATTCATTAAAATTGCTAAAATACAGTTCAGTAATAACGATAATAAATTGAAAAAGTTACATAAATGAACAAGTTTGTATACTCCTCGTACCTCGTAAATGTTTGTACAATGGATATGGTGTGTAACTGAGAAAAGAAAATCAACTAAATAAACACGGTAGCTGTGTACAGGTATAAGTAGCTACTACTACAATATCGACTTTTATTTTTTGTGAATTTAAAAGATAAAAATTTAACGAATTCATTAATTACTGTAAAAATGTATAGGTACATAGAAATCAGAATATATTGTGTATACATAATGCAAGTACGAGTATATAGTAAAATGAAATGGAAATTTTTATTAAAAATTTTCGTTTAATTATAAAACTTCAATTTTATTGTTTCATTTATAATTATAATTTTTTCCCTTCGTAATAAATTTAATTTTCGTTTTTTTATTTGTGATAATATAATTTTATTATTTAAATTATTGTGTTACATAAAGAGTATTATTTTGTACCTATGCTATATAACACAATAATCACTATAATTTTCATTATTTTTCTCAAATTTAAATTTATAGTATGCACTGGTGTACATAAATAAACAAGCATGCGAGTACATAATGTACATTTTAAAGAACACAGAAAAAAAAAACCTAAGTACTATAAATTAAAATGAAAAAACTATACAAAATTCTATTTTTAAATAATCGAAAAAGATAAATTTAAATTGCACTGCACACAAATCAGTTATTAAATTATATGGTACCGTAAAACGGGGTTATATTGGCCCTTTTTAGGGGCTAGATTTTTGTACTGTTATGTATATCGAAACATGTTTGATATGTAATGGTGTTCCTTTAATATCGCCAAGAACGATATTAGTCTAAAGTTAAAATTCATTGTGATAGTTTAAAATTTAATTTTAAAACAAAAAGTTTCTTCTTAGTTTTGTTTAAGAAAAAATTATGGGAAGACACAACCAAGGGCATCAATTTGAAGATAATAGAGTGCACTGTTTTAAAGTTTAAAGTGTTGTTAGAATGTACATTTGAAATGTTTGCTATTAATAATATAGTGAAAAACTCACAATAGTACAAAGTCACTCCAACTCCAACCTTACGGATACTTTAGCAGAAGCGAACAAAACTGTCTGTAAGCAACAGGACCACTAAAATTGTATATATTTCCAGTAAATTATGTAAAAATATATCAACCGAAAGTTAACCAATCAAAAAACTACGTATATCCTATTAAGCACAAAGCCACGAAATAAAATTATTTAGAGCCAAACTCACCCCGTTTTACGGTACTTCTACTCGTTGTATAATTGTATTATCACACACGCATTATACATACATACTCGTACATACTTCTGCATAGTAAATTTAAAATTGTATATTATGTACTGTATTTTTCTCGTATTTTATATTCAAAATACATACACGTATAGTTGCATGAATATACTCGTGCATATGTACGTATAGCCGTATACGAATAATAAATAGATGCGAGAATAAAATGACGTTTATACCATGAATAAATAATTATACAGGTAGTTTTCTTGGCAATAAATGTAATTTTTTTGTTTTGCATTTTGCTTATAAGATTTTTTTTTGTATATACCTACTTATTATTTGTTTTATATTTTTAAATGGCAATAAGCTTACATTATGTACAAATGAATACGTACATACATAATATATACATTAATAAAGTATGTACATTATATATAAACTAATCTACTCGAATGTATTGCATACAGATACTTGTATAATTTTATAAAATACACAATTTTCTAATTGAATTGAAAGAAAAAATACTTATACGCTTATTGAGCTTATATATGTGATATGTACATATATACGTTTTTATGTGGTTTATTTAAAACATGCACATTTAACGAATAAAATATAAGAAGAAGAAAAAGAAGAGAGAATCAACAATATAAAAGTGAACCGAAAAATAGATAACACAAAAAAGAAATAAAAATAAAATAAAATAAATATTATATGCATTCAAATAAATACATTTATACATAAAGTGAATACCGAGTTCGAGTAAATACTTAAATAAAATACATATATGTAAATAAATTCCCGGTAAAATATACCCAGTCAAACAATGAACATTTTCTGTATAGGATGTACAATACAAATACTTACATCATATACCTGTCGTGTTGCGTTGCGCTATGAATATCAGAATAATAGAGAAAATTTATACATCAAAAATACAAAATATACACCATATATTGTTGTGTAATTAATGTATTGTTCGTGTATTGGCAAATTAAAAAAATTATTTGAAATTTTTGTAAATTATATTTCATGGAATACAAGTAGGTACTATCGCATAATCTCGAATTCGAGTATATAGGTACTATGAGATTGATGAATTGAAATTCGAATTTGAAGTAATATATTCCATATACCTAGGATTATAAAATCCAAAATAAAATAAATAAATAACAAAAAAAAAAAAAAACACATTTTGATTGATGACATACTATTAATTTCCTTTTCTTTTTTTTTTTTAAATGAAGACAAAAATTTATGGTATACTCCTTTTGAAAACAATTAATTATACGCATTTAGAATCTAAAAGACGAATGTGTTGTGTCAATCTACATATTTGCATATTTCTTGTATAATTCTAGGGAAAATAGCTTATTATACGTATGTCAAAAGCATAGAAAAATTAATAATAAAGTCCTTTTTTAAATTGTCCTGCATTGTGCTTGAAAAATTTATATATATATATACGTATGAGATTGAGATACCAATTGAAAATCCATTTCTTATTAATAATGTACATATAGTTTTAAAAAAAAATATGGCGCGCAGAACATTAATCAAAATATACCTATTCAGAAAGTCTTTATCTGCGTTCTGCGTACGATCAAAATCAACTACGAATAATTTTTCATTTTTGTAAATGTTAAAAATGGAAACGAGTATAGTTATCCGTGTGCGAATATAAGAATTCAGTGCGTATTTTGTGGTTGTTGGTCAAGTTTATGGATTTTTATTTTTTTTTAATTTTTTTTTTACATTACATATTATTATTATTTTTGTAATATCATGACCGACCATCAATTTTATTTACATTTTCTATAGTACGAAACTCACGTACATTTCATTTTAAAAAGTACACAAATGTACCGCAAAAACTAAATACACACGTATACTTAACTTATGTTTTTGCAATGAATGTGGGTGAGGTTCACGTACATTTTTATATAAATATAAAGCAAAACGTACTGTATACATAACGTATAATGTATGAAATAATGTACATACAGACTTTCAGACACACCTTACGATTTTCACTTCGATCCTTATCATCAACATATTCGGTCAGATAAGAGAAATTGTCAGTGTTGACCTAAATTAAATTCAAATCATTTATTTATAATTTAGTTATTTTGTTTTTAATTTTTCACATTTCATTTAATGACGTCTTGTTTCATTTTGAAATTCATTTTTTATCTAATGCATGTATTTTTGTTTTTTTTACCTTTTGTCATCGCGACAAAATGTCTTCAAATTATATTTAATCATGTCGGTTCGATTATTGCACATACAATATGAAGGAAGTCAAACTCAATATTAATCACTAAATTTTTAATTCAGAAACAAAATTTAAAATAAGTAATTTTTTTTTTTTTGTTTATTAGACTTTCCCTTTTCGTGTTTATTTTGAAATTTAATATATGAAACTATTTTATATATAATTATTTTTATTTACATATAGCAAAGTATATACACACAAAAAAACACTTTTTACATACTACACCGTTCGTATATTTATTTCGATTAAAATTCAAAATTCAAAATCTATAAAATCTAAAATCAAAAAAAAAATTTATTTGTAAACATGGAATATTTTCAAATTCATTTTACATTTTATGTACAAGTACAAGAGAATGTGCATATGTGTGTACATACATATTATGGGTGTGTTTGGAAAGTAAAAAATTTGGAGAAATTCACTTACATTCCATATTCAAATTTTATTGCTATATTTTCAAACGAATTATAAACAAATACGAGTACATGCGATTAATTATTGTTGTAAAAAATTGTTTATGGAATTTTTTTTATGAACTTTTATTATATGAATATGTTTATTGTGCACACATTATATCGCATATTTTCAATGTATATACGTTTCCATGTCATGCCTATATACACATAAATTCCTTTTAGAATTAAATATACTCATATTTAATATGAGCATATTTATACAAAACAATTTGTGCCTAATTGAAGGTTAATCGTGATTTTGAATACGCATATAGTCAAGACTAAAGAGTTATTTCGTTATTTGATATTAATTACACAAATATATTAGTTAATAAAAGTACGTACATATATGTGTACAATATACAATACATTTTTTATACATGTTGATACAGTACCAATATGTATGTACTATGTATATTTTGTAGTATACTCGTATTTTAATATTTATACTTACTATTGTTTATTTTTTTAAACATTGAATTTATGGCCATGGTCGATTTTGACGCCTACCATCAAATTTATTCTTATAACGATAGAGAGTAGTATGTATAGAATTTTTTAATGACAGAAGAATACTATAGTAACGTAATGCAAAAAAAAAAAAAAAAAAACAAAAACAAAAACAAAACACGACTAATAAAATGAACAAACAAATAAAATAAGTATGTATTCATAAGTAATTACATTCGAGTTATATTTTAAGCATATTTTTTGTAAGTATACATATTTTCTGTACGTCAACGACACTATAAAATTCTAACAATCATTTATAGCACATGTGTATGTACATTTGTACATTTATATTGGTATAAAAATATCTAAAAACCAACAAAATAATAAAAATCAATCGTTTCTAAACAACATTTCAAATTTCAAAAATTATTGTATATGTGGATATGAGTGTATCGAAAAGATGTATAATATGTAAGCGATATTGGCTCGCATTTCCATGTCTGGCAATAATAATATTAAAATCTAATAATGATTATGATTATGATGATGATTCGGAGGATAACTTGTTATACGGATATTACTCGTATATATGTAAATGCAATTACGTTTCTTGAATTTTCTTGATTCGGAAAAATACATATTTTTTCTAATCCAATACAATGTATGTATTAAGCGTAACGTGTACTATTGTACCAGTATTCGTATATATTCGCATTTAAATATGCACATTGTACGTGCAAATGAATATTCACCACTGCACATAAATATAATTTCATATGAAAATCGTATAATATAATCAATAAATTGAAATAAAAGTAGGCGTTATATTGCATTTTGTATTCAAGAAATGTACACGTACAGAGATACTTTAAGAGCATATTACGAGTGTGGGTTAACTGTTTCATATAAAATTCGATTCACACCTTTAAACTACATATAAAACTATTTACATATATACACTCTGACGTGAAAAAGTACTATACTTACGAGTATTATATGTAAGTACCGTGGTACTATCTAGCTACATGTCACATTCTAAAATTCTATAATCGTCTACATCTGAGAAATACAGCAGACAAAATTTTTTGCGATACGAAAATAAATAATAAAATTATAAATCTTTTAATGTTGCACTTTTATTTCTATATAATAATCTTCATTAATTTAAGTGCTAGAAAGTATCTATTAAATGAATACGTATTTCATACATTTACTTTTATTATTAATTAGATATTTGATAAAAATGAAAAATTCTTTGGCTAAAATAAATACTTGCGAACGATCGATTCTAATTAATTCTGATAAAAGTTAATAACTATAACTGCTAAAACGAAAAATAATATTTTAGTCGTCGTATATAGTCATATAAAATTCTTAGAAAACGAATCGATAAACGACATCCATAAATGAATTACTCAGTAAAGTTTCTTTACTATTACTATACATATATATAATCATACAAATACATTATATGTATACATTTTTACACAAAATAGGTACTTAACAGTACACTATGACTAGACTCTGTGTTTTTGTTTTTATTAAAGCGATATTAATTGTAGCGTAACTGGTATTCGAAGTCCTACACACGTTTTAACACGTTTTTCTTAACAAATAAATAATAAAAAAAAATACCTAGTATACCGATAGTAAATTATTTCCAGAAAATTCAAACTGAATAAGAGACCATAATGAATCATTCATTATTCAAATAATATAGATAATAATATAACAAAAACGACAAAAAAAATTAACAATATATATAAATTACAAATACAATATAATTTAGCCGGCATTTTGATACTGAATTGATGATGATGATTATGAATATGCAAATAAAAATTGCATTTACTTGTCGTATGATGACGATCACATATTGACTAACAGACTATAATCTAATATGTATATGTAACTTATATGATGACATTTATATGACATGATGATTGTATGATTATGACGATATTACTTACATGTGAGCAGTTATATGCATGCATATAGTGTTTTTCGTTTAACTGACCATCTATACAAATTTACATATACCTACATATGCACTTTTTCAAATAATTTACATATCACATACTCAAATATTAATTTATATATACATATTCTGATATGATTTATAAGTGTATGTCAAAAATCATTCAATTACACGTGATTATAAATAGTGATGAATTGAAAATATTTCAAAGAATTTCAAGCAGCACACTTCATCATATATATATCGTTTATGCATAATTTATTAATTAAATGTAGTGCAATCTTGTTACTTGTTAATATGAATTGAAATACGTAATGCATCTGAATTAAATTATATAACCGTATAACCATATGTATAATTATACTCATGTGCATGTATCATATATGAATCGAATATATTAAATGTTACAATTTGGAATTACCGTGAAATGAAATTTTTTTTTATTTTTTTCTACCTTATATACGAGTATGTACTGCATAACATATAATACATTTTGAAATTACATTTATGTACGTGCGTGCGACTGGGCGAATATTAATTGTGTACAGCATACGAGTATAAGTATACAAATAAAAACAGAACATAATTAATATTGCTATAAGCTATAATAGGTAATCTCTACTTCATGGTTTTTTCTTTGATGTTACATATTTTTACCTAATTGCAAAAGAAAATGAAAATTAAAAATTATTTCTTTAAAATTATGTAGGTAACTCTGAAGCAGATGAAATGTTTGTAAACTTCAAAATAAACATTGAATATGTAATGGAAATTAATGAAGAATAAAATAACTGAAATATGGTAATAGAGTTTCATCAAAATTTCAGCCAGAATATGCATTTCCAAAAATTCGATAATTCAATTTGATATTTATCATATTCATTAAGGATAACACAACAATACAATCAATGAATTCAATTCAATAATCTTTTATAATTCCATGAGATCTTTTTTAATCCTTAAATTTTAAACTGTGAAAAAATGCATGCGCGAATTAAAAATCAAAATTAAGTAGATACGAATACGAATTTTATTTATTATAATGAAATATACATTTCGCAGAAAGAAATTTTCTGATTGGAAATACTGTGTGGAGTAGCGAATTTAACTTCCATTTTAATATATTTACCAAATAATCTACAAGCATATACATACTTGTGTACTATTTTTTATACTCGTATGTGTGTTGTGTACCTATGAACAAAGAAAAATTCAATCTGCAGCTATAAAATCTTATAAAATCAGGAAGTGGGCGAACTAGAAAATTAACATTATAATTTTTTTTATTTTGTTTTTGAAGTCGTTCTTTTTTTTTTTTTTTTTATATATATATATTTTTTTTTAATTCTTTTTTTTTGTATTCGGTTAGTTCGTTTTTGCTGGTGGCAGTTGTTTTGTGTTTGTGTCACAGATATATGCGACAAAGAATACATACATATATACAATTTTAAATAAAAGTATAAATTATTGTATAAAAAATGTACTAAATACCGTATACATATATGTATATATGCATATGTATGTAAAAATATTGACATAAGTATTGTACATACATACGTATATATACATATATACATATACACTGACATATAGTTATGACATGTTATGGTATATAATAGCACAAGAGTATCTTATTTCTATATTTGAAAATTAAAGCTAAAATATTAAATTAAGCAACTTCACTCGCAGTATATCCAAAGTATCACTTGTATCCAAACGCAAATATATGTATGTATATAATATACATATATGTAGATAATCACCTCACAATTTGTTGTTTAAAAACTAAATAGATATAAATACACACTTATGTACATTTTTACATACATTATGCTTAACATCCTATATCGGTTATATAGATACATATTATTATATTTATTAGTTTTTTCTCCTGGATATTGACAACAAAATTAAAGTGAATTATATAAAATGCGTGGGATAATAAGTAATCATATTCATATATGTACATATATGTAATATTATTATAATATATATGATATATGAATACATATATCAGACTGTTTTGTATTATATACATATATTATGCATAAATCGATTTTATATTATAACCAGTTGTTTATTTAATAAGAAAAATAATATTTAAAGAAGAAGAAGAAGAAAAAAACTTAAAAATATATAAATAAATAAATAATATTGTTAGTATTTTAAAGATTGCTTTTTTCAAAAAAAATTTTTTTTCTATATCTCTCTTTATGGTATTCAAATTTGTTATGTTATGAATACATGCATATATGATGTACATACATATAAATTTATATTTTTTAATATGTTATAATGATATTAGTACTTAATAGATAGATATATACGTATATATGCATATATAGTAATATAAACCTGAAATTGAGTTTAAAAGATTAATCAACGACAAATATCAACTATATAGTACATATTATATTACCACGTATTACGAAATAATATAAAGAAAAATAAAAACGTACCTTGTACATATGTAATATACGTATGTGTTGTATATAGATATCCATTAATTATATTCTAATTATTATATAAAGGTATTGGTATACACACAAATATACTCGTACATATTTACATATACATATAGGTATGATGAATTAAATGATATACTATAAGATGATGCCTGTTGTAATACACAGATGCCCTTGTCGCGTATAAGTTTTGATGTGATTTTTTTTTTCTTCTATATAGACACTCGTATTTATTATTATTTATAATTTAATATTTGATTGATTTAAATCGAAATGACGGAAGGCGTTAAATAATCGTTTACACTCAAAATGAATATTTTTGCGTTCTTCCTATACCTATATATTTTCGAAATATTTTTTCTATTTGTTGTTGTTTGTTTTTAAGAGGATTTAAATTTTTTTTTTTTTTTTTTTTTGCAACATCTTACAGATATTTTTTTATATATGTATTGAATTGAATTTTAGATATTTAATGCAGGAATATTTAAGAATTTCTAATTAACTATACCTATATGGTAATTTGAATGAAATTTATCTTAGAAAAATGTTAATTTTATCCGAATTAAATTCAGTTGTAACTGAAATTTATTATTTATTGACAAAATTTTTTGCCCATTAGCATTTAAATGTTACAGGATTTAACACAAAACATACCGCAAGCATACCATATGAAATGAATTTTTATTATTACACCCAACATTTTGATAATACAACTATTCTATAATTATATTTCTTGGATTTCTTTCAAACGTAGTATGGACGTAAATTTATAATGTTCATAATGATAAATGCATTCTGTACAAAAAAAAAAAAAAAATCCTATAACTGAATTTGTATTTGTATAAAATAACATTTATAAAATCTTATTAGAGTCATTTTGAAACTGAATTGAAATTCTTTTTCTATCTTTTAAAATTGCCACTGTATATTATTGGATTTTCATTGAATAGATCGCATAAAATTGAATTGAAAATTTTTCTACGTACGGAATTCATTTCCTAGGTAACTACATACTGAAACTTATAACATTAAACATTAATATTACATTACTAGTTACTATACCCACTTAAATACCATAATTACTTAATCGTTATATCGTCTACATGTACCGCTTTTTATACACGTCTGTAATGCATATAAAAATTGAAAATTATTTAATTACGCCAGACATTTATGTATCTTTTTTTTAAACAGTTTTTTGTTTTTTCTGATACAATGCATTATGTATTAATTTTTTATTTACAAGACAAGACATCAAAGAAAATCATATGAGTACGATTGTCATTATACTGCGTATATAAAATAATTTTTCTAAAACAATATCATATATATGTATGCACTTATGTACATAATACTCGTATATGCTTTCTGTTAGATCCTTTTAACTTATAAAATCGCATTACAACCAAATGTCAGGGAATTCAAGTCAAGAAAAAAATATTTTTATTTTAATTTGTAAAATTACACAAAAATAATAATAAATAATTGAAGGTGAGAAATTGTACAATTTTTTTTGTTTTTTTGATTTATTAAATGCAAATCTGATTCAGATGAAAATATTTACAGTGAACAAGATGCATTGTCATTATCTCAAATAATTGTTTCTTCGTTTTTTTTTTTGAATTTTTTTTTTTTCAATTTTTGCACTTATCTTGTTTGCAATATTGTACACGTTTATATCTATATGGTAACAGAAATTTATATTATATATACATATTTAAATTATTATCATTATTATTGTAATAATAGATTTATTATATAAAACAAAAGCACAAATACACAACCTAATAATATACATATGTATATGTATGTATGTGTATACGAATTATAGATATGGTGCATATGTATCTATATGAACATAAGAATTATATTAAAAAAAATATAATTTCTATAATATTCTCATACTTGATAAATAATATAAACTGTACATATTATAAAATACTTGATGTATTATATTTATATACATATAAACGTTACATACGTGCATGCATTGTACATACGCTCGTCGTATATAATATATGGTTAAATTCCAATCTTATCTTTATTGTCGATTGTTTTTTCTGATTTGTTTTTTTCCTTTGAAACGCAGTTAAAACGTCTATGTCTATAATACATTTTATAAGGTGTTATGTTGTTTTGTATTCATATTTTATAAGACACTTGGACAATAAAAAAAAAGAATTAATTTATATTTCGTATTATTATTGTTATTGTTATTAATTCAATTGAAAAAGAAAAAGTAATGTGTGTGACCTTATCAAAAACAAAATTCTTTATTAAATGAATTCAGTATAATATCGATAAGCATCCATGTATAGTAAATATTTTTAAAAAATTTGTTTTAATTAAAATAAATTTTCATTACAAACCTATAAATATACAAATGTAATTCACATTACATTTATGCACTTAAGTATATTAATTTCTTTATTTTAAAAATTTGTTTTTGTTTTTTTTTTTTTCTTTTTTTCTAGATGTCAGAATTTCCCGATTCAACACATCATGTTAGCCCATCAGCGGCAGCGATGTTAGAAAATTTTCATAAGAAAAATAGTACATTAGGTTCAACAGGTACATCGACGACTGTAGCAGCAACAAATGCACGACAAAATTTAATTAATTCTAGTTCTAGTTCAAGTAGTGTTAAAGAAACATCATCATCACAACATCAGGTACTTTATAAAAATTTTTTATTATTACTAATTTACAAATTAAATAAATTTTTATTTTAAATTAGTTCAAATTTTAAATTAAATTAAATTCAATTTCAGAAATTGTTTTATGTCCTCGCGTATATACGAGTACATTTTTAAGATAAATTTTAGAATGATATTCGTAGAAATCATATCATTCAAAGAAATTCATAGAAAATCATCTCAGATAAATTTCAGTTGAAACATTTAAAGTGTATAATAACATTTCAATTCAATGAATTGTCATTATTAATGTCGAATGAGAAAATTCGAATAGTATACTTCATTCACGTTGTATGCATCATATGTAAACATTCGAAGAAGTGAGAAATGTAAATACCTACCTAATGAAATTCATGTGATGTATATGTATACAACTCATACTTACCGTATTATATACATGTACATATGCTTATGTTTACTATACACTCATATACGTATGTTGTATATACATTTAGATATAATTAAGAAGTCAAAAAATTAAGATCGAAAATAGGAAAATTTCCAAGAAGTTAAGTACTTATGTATATAAATATGCTATCGTCGGATCAAAAATAAAATAATCCAATACAACCGCAACACATCGCATATCCAGATCTTTTGATAGTTCTGTAAACAATATAGGTACTCATGGATTGTTTGTAAGTGGCTTTTCGAAAAAAAAAACTTAAAATGAAAAACTTTTTATAATACCCAACATGGAGACATGACAGTATTGAGAAATAAACAAACAAAAAAAATGCTGATTGCTATCAAAAAATTTCCTTTTCTTATCAAAAGTGTTTTTATGATAACACTGATAACATTTGAAGAACTCGTAACTATCAAATTTAAAAATATAATGTACACTCATATAAATAGGTATGTACATATGATGATATATAAACACATTAAACAAATAAACACATCTAAAACACATCTAAACTCTGTATTATACTATGTTACGAGCTACGAATGTGATAAAAATGAATGCTATATACACGATCACGATCAGTTATGCAATATATTTAATAATAATTAAACTCGATTCACTTGAAATATTTATTTTATTTACATTACAAAATTAATAAAAATTTACTTACACACACACACATACAATTATGTAAGTAAGCACCTATACCACCATTTTACATTAAAAAAAAATGTTTTTCAAATTCATTTCACATGAAGATTTTCAACATATTTTTACGATAAAGTAAGTGTATTAGATTTTATGAATTCAACTCAATGAATTAAAGAAACAAAAAATAATTAAATGTACAAAAAATATTGAGATCAATTTTTTTCTATTTTTTGTGCTTTCTAAATTGATATAAAAAGAATGTATATAGAGCTTTTCAATATGTAGGCACATATATACCACTACGTACATATGCACCACATGAATATGTTTTTCATTTTCGTAATTATGACAAAATGACAAAAAAAATTGTTTATTTTTTATTTTTAATTTTTCGTTGAAAATAATAATGATGCGAATACATTACATTTAATAGTATGAGTGAATGTACCATATTGTTTTCCCCAAAAAATAATATCTACATATTATATACATTATACTATATGTATATATATGAATGCGGTTTTCATCTTTTTGAAATTATTTAGATGATCAGTACGAAATTTTCGATCGATAGAATCACAAACAAACAAAAAAATATATAAAACGAAAAACGAAATTTAAAATTTTCTTTTTTAGTCAAAAGAAAAATAAATTATCTTAAATTTTCAATTTTATTCTATAAAATTTTTTAAAAATTAATAATTTTAATAAAAATATTTTTTGAAAAATAATTGTGTTTTTTAAACGTAATATAACAAAATTATTTTACGCGCATCCTTAATACTGTGAAAAAATTGTGATATAAAAATATAATCATAGATTAAAATAATAAATTATCTTCTGTGGTATAATTATAATTTTCTGAAAAACCACAAAATATTAATTTTTAAATTATTGTGCTGCATATTCTTGTATATATTTGAATTCAAATTATTATAATTTTATTTTTTTCTGTGACAAGAAAAGGATCAAAATTATTCTTAAGCCAGAGTTTTAATATCAATAAAAAAAAAATTTTAATTAATAACAGTTATATTATTGAAGAAGAAGATTTATATAGTACATACGTATACGTGTTTAAATTTTAAAGGTAAAATGTTCTAAGAAAATTAATAATTAAGTATAAAGTTATATTTTCTAGAATATATACGAGTATTAGAAAATAAATAAGAATTAGAAATATTCAACGAAAAATATAAATAGAAAATATACAAAGTATTTTAAAGATTTACACAGATACAAACACATGCATTTCTTTATACATATTTTAATTCATTTATGTAATATACATACATATATAAAATATATAATGCAAACATTTTTTTAAATATTAGTCTTCAGTTTAAATTTAAACTATTCGTAATAATTAGTTTTCATATTGAACTTTTGTATATGATACTTACTAAATAACGAGAATGTTACATATTCATCACATGTAGTGTGTACCAAAAATAACCAAAAATTTGAATTTATTAAAATTTTCATTTACAAGCGAACATTTATAATTTTGTGAATCGATTACATATTATGATTTTGTTATACTTGTACTACATATACTCACAATTAAGAGGAATATACTCTATATGTCTATATATACAATATCGCTTTTAGACTTTTAGTGTTTTCAGTCTGAGAGGTAATTGACATTTGAAATAAAGTCCACATCAAAAATTCATTGAACAGAACACATTAATGAAATTACTACTACACCACTGTGAAATTCTTCTATTTTTGAAAATTAAAGAGATTTGTTTGTTATACACTTAGCAATATGATTTTCCGGATATTAAATACTTTCAATTAAATCTGTCAGTTTAAATATATTTGATTTTTTTGACTTAAAACAGTTCCAAAAATATCGTTTCAGTTCATTTAAATGTATACATATGAAATGTTTGTGTTTGAACAGTGAGAGAAAGTACAAGAAGTTTTATTTCTCTTTGTATTTTTTGGTACAATTTAAGATTTATCTTTTTAAATACATAATATGTAAAAATTATAAATTGTAGATAATTGTGATGAAGATTTGTAAATTTGAAAATATCACATTTTTAGAGTATAACGAAAATGAAAATTCAACAAATTTTTTATTTTTTATTTTTTATTTTTTTTTTTTAGGTTGTTAACAGTAGTAGTACAACAACAAGAGTAGAAAAGAAATCATCATCTCAAAGACTACATCACGTAACGTCATCATCATCGTCGTCGTCGTCATCGACGTCTGAAATGAAAACGACTGCACTGAAACGAGATTTAAATGAAATGAAAAATTCAATGTCTGAAATAAATGATTTAGCATTGGGTCGAACTACACAAAATTTAGGAGATTTAAAATTGAATAGTTCTCAAACAATGAGTCAACTACAACAAAGGTAGATATGAGTATACATACCATGTTATTTTAATTTACTTTCAGAATTTTCATTTGTTTTTTTTTTTTTTTCTTAAATCGAATTTTAATTGTTTTCAAATTTAAAAAATTTTCAGAATACGTTCATCACTCGAAAATTTAGTTGATACACCAACAGAACCATTAGTTACATTTCCAGATGGTGATAATGAAAATGATGAATTAAAATTGGATTTATCACCGACAATTCCAACTGTACCAAGTGAATTAACAAATGGACATTTAGCATCAATTGGAACTAATGCCGTTGATACGGTCAAATTTGAAGAGAAACGTGTAAAATCTGAATCAAAAACAAAAGTTGTTACAGATGGTTTCAGTTCAGAACAGGCTACCAGTAATTTAGCTGAAATGAAACGTTTACAAGCCGGTGATATAGATTATAAGGAAGCAAAAGCAGCAGCCGCTATGAGAAATCGTTTAGAAGTTGATGGAGTTAAAACTGAACAAAATGCAGCACTATTAAAGGTAAGATTTAAATTAAAAGGATAACATCATACATATTTTTAGGAATTTTTTTGTCCATATTTTCATCATTTCGTTCTATAAAAGAAATGTAATGTATTTGGGTGACATGAAAAACTCTTTAATAATTCATTTTTACTTGAAAATTTAAAGACGCAGTCAAGTTACAAGAAATTTTTCTGAATTCGAATGAAATAAACTTATTGAATGAAGTACTTATGTATGTAGCGTATTACAATGTACAATTTAAAATAAAATGTAGTTCATGTAACTGTTTTATGTAATGCAATTCATGTTAATTTTGCACTTAACAATACATAGGTACCTACTTTAAAGAAAGAAGAAATCAATTAAATAATGAAAATAAGATTTATTTAATATTGCAAAGCAATTTTCGAACACAGTATAAACATTAAATGAAACATGTACATATATATGTATGTAATTTAATTTAAAATGAAATACAAGAAAAAGAAAAGTAAAATGACTTAAACCATCCATTAATATACTCCTTGGTATGCACATAAAGTAATTTCAAAGTTCATGAACTTTTCTCCTTCATATGACATAATCATTTATTCAATACAAAGCTTCTTATACCAACATAGTACATGAATTATGTATGTATACAACCAACAACACAATCAATCCTTACCGTTATTGTGCTTCGATTTTCGATAACGCGTCGCGTTATCAACTGAAACTGAAGTCTGAAATAGCTATATGAAGTTGATGCCTGTACAAAAACAAAAATATAAATAAATGAAAACGTGATGAAAACTTCAACAAGCCTACATGCTGAACTAAAATGAATGTAAACAAATGAATTGAAATACAAATACAAAAACACTCAAAAAACGGTTTTTTCCAAGAAAATAATATTTTATTGTTGTTGTAGAATGCAAGCAAAAGCTTTTCCTTTTCTTTCAGACAAATCTAAAATGGCAAATAATAACAGGACTTGTATATAATTTTCATCGATATTAATTTTCCAGTCAGTATACAAAGTTGCCTTGAAGAGTAAAAAGTGCCAAGGACATTATTATTTTTTATTGTTAGAAATGTACACAATGAAAATGTATGTCCTCGTCGTAAAGGGAGTAAATATTATATAGTGTATTGTTTTGTATCGATTTTTCTTGAAAATGTGGTTGAATATTAAAAAAATCAGAATAAAATTATAATTTCATATACCTAAGTATGTATGGAATAATGATACAAATTGAAATTATTATTTAATTTAGATAATTGTGATAGAAAAGTATAATTAAAAATAAATACTAGTACGTTGTTATCTATAAATCTATATAACGTACAAACAAGTATTACATATGAAATTGAATAATGTTATTTAAAAAGTGTTTGACAAAAACTGCCAATTATCAGAATATTTTCATATTTATACGACATAAACATAAAGGATATTTGAACAAATTATTGGTAAGATATGTTGTATAGATATAGGAAAATATTATAATTGAAATTTATTTTTTTTAAATAATGTTATTTATACAACATTCAAATAAAGATGATAATAATTATATAGCTGGTATATGGTAATTATATAACATAATATACTTGATACTACATAACATATATTACGTAGGTGCATAAACATAAACTACATATTGAATAATTGCCATGTGATATAACAATGATTATTAGTAAAGTTTTCACGAAAAATCTGCATACATAACATGTATGTATTTATTTGTAAATGATTTATTTACTTTCTTCTCATAGTGTGTAAAAGGATATTTCACTGGGGAAACTTCCAAATTGAGGCCGCCAGATTTTGAAACGAAACCTTCCGATAATGATACTTTGGAATGTCCTCTTTAACGTGATATATGTCTCTATTGGCGCAAATTCATCTAGAGGACGCAAACTACCCTTAAATATTTTTGGTCCAAAATGGCGGGTTTTACGAAATCCGTTATTTCTCCAGAATAGGATCTTGGATCGGATTAATTGATAAACCATTTGAAAGAGAACTTCCTATTCTATTTGTCACAGTTTATTTCATTTTGATTGGATAAGCGGTTCTTGAGATATAAGGACTTAAATTCAAAATTTCGTGTTTTTTAAAAATCACTTTCCCAACTTCTTTTGATGACGCTATAACTTCAAAACTTGAAAGATGACATATATGTTTTATTATATCATTTGAAAGGTTTTTTGGTCCTCTTTTCAATGATACTACATTTATGTATAGAAACTGCATAGATAAAAAAATAAATGCATAAATAAACAAAAAAATGAGCAAAAATACAAATTTTCATACAAAATAATTTTTTAGAATAAAGTTTGTAATAATTTTTTTCTGAATTTTTTATATAAAATTTTGTAAATGGTAAATTTATTAATTTATTTTTTACTAAAACTTATATAAATTTTGGTAGAAGGGTAAACAAAAGTTGAATTTAACATTAAACTGAATTTTTTGTATATTTTTGTAAAAGGTGAATAAAATTGAATTTTGCTAAATTTTTTACGTACATATTTAGTAAAAGGTAAATAATACTATGAAAAATAGTAAGCTTTTGAAATACATAATTATACTCAAAAATGTATGACAATGCATAAAAAATGTGTATTTTTTCGCAATTTTTTGTATATTTTTGCATTTATTTTTTTAATTTATGCAGTTTCTATACACAAATGTGATAGCATTGGAAAGAGGATAAAAACACCTTTTAAATGATATTGTAAAACATATATATCATCTTTCAAGTTTTGAAGTTATAGCGTCATCAAAAGAAGTTGGGAAAGTGATTTTTAAAAAACACGAAATTTTGAATTTAAGTCTTTATATCTCGGGAACCGCTAATCCAATCAAAGTGAAATAAAGTGTGAAAAATAAAGCCGGAAGTTATCTTTAAAATGGTATATTAACTAATCCGATCCAAGATATTGATCTGGAGAAATAACGGATTTCGTAAAACACGTCATTTTATACCAAAAAATTTTAAGGGTAGGTTGCGTCCTTAAGATGAATTTGCGCCAACAGAGACATACACCACGTCAAAGAGGACATTCCAAAGTATCATTATCGGAAGGTCTCGTTTCAAAAGCTGGCGGCTCTAATTCGGAAGTTTAGCCTATTTCACTTTGTATGCTAATAAATAATTATTGAAATATGTGCGTAATAAAAGAAATTAAAATATTAAAGGGGATAATTAATGTTATTTACCAAGTGTAAGATAAAATTTATGAATTACGAATATGTCATTTTTAAATAATTTAATTTTAAATAATTTTATCTGATACATAAGGATAAAACTTCAGAATATACGAGCATACATTCGTACAGTATATACAGAATTTAAAAACCTTTTATCGAAAATTGAATTTATTTCAGTCAGTGAAATGTTGTTTGCACTTCAAATACTTGTTTAGATATATTTTTATATAGTCAAAAAAAAAAAAAAACATATTTTTCGTCATACATAATGTTCATAATAAATTATCTATGTAAAATGAAAGTCAAGCGTAAAATTATACAAAAGAATGTAATACAAATTGAATAAATTCATTGTGTTGTCGTCACAAAAGTACGAATTAATTATTTTGTCAAATAATATTCAGATTTCCTTGGAAACTGAAAAAAATGTTCACTAAATTCTTGAACGTCATTTCTTTTCGTTTTTAACTTCTTTATACTATTCTTAAAATGACGTTACATACCATTACATGCATACATATACATATATATATATATAATAATACTCTGTACACACGCATATAGGTGTACACATTATTAATTTACATATAAAGAAGTGACGAACTCGTATGTATTGCCAAAATAAATATAATTTATTTAATACATTTGCAGGTACTTTTTTACGAAATAAACGCATAAAACTTATCTAATTTTTCATTTTATTATTTATTTATTTATTCATATTAATTTAGGGGTTTTTTTTTGTTTTTAGTTTGTCTTGCCAATATTTGTATTTAGTCATCATTTAATTTCAGTTATTATACACAAACAATCACAAATTGTATATGTATACAAATTTAATGTACTCATATACGAACTTATGTGTTTATTTTCCTAATATATTATTTATCTTTATACGACTGTATGCTTTACACTTTTCTTTCATAAATTTCCATGCAGTTGTATAAATATTCGGTTCAATATAACGTCAAAAAATCATAGTAATATATAGCACACAATTAAAAGAAAAATTCAATAATAATTAATTTACGTACAAATACCACCTATATGCAGATGCGAATATGTTTTAGATTTATTTCAAATTTAACATGCATAAACGGATCATAATAATTTATGTTCGATCAAATGATTGAAATTGAAAAATAACAAATTTGAAGAATAGAAAAAACAGTCAATGTTAAGGTTAATAAATAATTTCACTCGGGAAAAATAGTGGAGGAAAGAATTTTAAAAAAAATGACAATGAAATTAGTGAATAAATATCGTACTATGTACTAGCGTAGAGCATACTATATAGGTAATGTATTGGTGAGTGAACACTACTGCTCTAGACTAGAGAAGCAAGTATTAAATGTTGTTAGTTGATTTTCCGTGTTTTGTCATGCACAATATTCGCATTCTACTTTTCCACTGTAAGAAAAAACCAACTTCTAATAAAAATACGATTACACATGATGTGTGAAATACTGCTCGTACTTACTTTTATTTCTACTTCTCTTTCTACATCTCAAATACTCAATAGTACAATGTTCATCATGAAAATAAATAAACCATGTTTGTTTACACATGAAAATATAGGTCCAAACATTGATAGGTTTTTCCTATATACAGTAATCTTGTTTTAATTCTAAATTCTTCTTTGTACACTGCTACTACAGTTACAGTGTAGTACCAAATATACACAAGAAAAAAAGAAGATAAACTAACTATTCGTTTATCTTTCTACTTCTCTTTCTACGTAAATAAGTGGTAGTTTTCTTTTCTACTTTTCATGTTCAAATTATATATAAAACTGTAGTGTAGCGTGTGCGAAGAGGAATTTTAGATTGAAACTAGATCGTTGTATACAAGAAAAACCAATAAATGTGTTGACCTATATTTTTATTTGTAAATAAACTTGACCACTGAACTTTTGAGTATTTGGGTAATAGAAAAGAAACTCAAAAGATATGCAAATATTAATTTGTCTTCTTCTTTTCTTGTGTATCTTGTGTGAAAAAATCAAATTAGAGTTTAAAATAGTAAAGTTTTTTACCTTAGAGGGCAAAAAGTTTAAAAGTGCGCCGGGCATCCAAGAAGCTTCAACTGGCACTGCCTACATGTCTATAGTGCAATAGTCACAGTAATTATGTGCCTATCATAAAAAATATGTAACGATAAAAATTTAATAAAACTAACATTTTTAGAAAAGTTTTCAGAATTTTTACAAAAATAAGAACAAGAACAAATGAGAAATGAATACATAAAATAATTCAAATTATAAATTTTTATAATTAAATTATTCCGATCTCTCACAGTACCTAATTTCATTTTTTCTGAATATCGTCGATCATGGTGGTTCCATTTAATTTTTTTTTTGTCTTGTTGTTTTGTTCGTTCTCAATGTGAAAATTCTATTTCTGATATTTTCTCTCTACAAATTTTCATTTTTCTGCAATTTATTTTTTCGTTGATTTTCTTTTCGTTTTCGTGGTTTAGTACGTCAGTGTTTATGTAGCGTGGTATGATCAACATGATCATGATCATATTTATATAATTACGCAAAATATATACCTATATGTGGTATATGGTATGTGCATGTGAAGATATAGAACAAAATAGCCTGTAAATAAACACATATGAGTACCTACACATACATATTATGTGCGTCTATACAGTACTGACGAATATAATGGTCAAGAATAGAACAGCGAAATCGACATCATAATTGAAACTTTATGTAAAAGTGGTAAAAGTCAGGAAAATATTTAATTTTCTTTTTTCATATTTTTTTTTTCGTATTAATTAGTGTCGTAAATACCCATACACATGCATGTATGAATAATTCTAAATTCGTTTTTAACGAAAAATACAAATTTTTCATATTTCTTTTTATTTTTTGATAAAACAAGCAAAGGAAAATTTCGATTTTTTTTTTATTTTTAAAAATATACGATTATAGTTATATGTATATACAACATTTTTGTGGTTTTCAGTTTTCTCTTTACTCTGAATAATTGTACAGTACACAGAGTATAAATTTTTTATGTTTAATATATTCGATTCAGAACGTTTTTCTTTTTTGTCATAAACGAAAATTTTCATTCATTACGAATGAAAATAGAAGAAACAAAAAATAAAAATGAATTTTACGAATTTTTATTTGCTGTTGCTCTCCGAAACGAAATTTGAATATTAGCAGGCACAGTAAATATGTACTCGTATAATTAACAAAAAAAAGCTTACGGATTACCACCATAAAGACTATATGCATAGGACTTGTCGTATTTTGTACGTACGTGATCTATTCAATTAAAAATGAATTTTTCTTAAATAAATTTTACGTTAAATATACTATATCCGCATATTTTATGCACAAATAAATTAACTGAATTATAATTTATTATTAAATTTTAAATAAAAATAAAAAATAAATTGAATTTATTTTACATACGTTATGTGATCAAATTTATTTTCGGAGTGAAAACATTTTCGAATTAGTGCACATACATGCATTTATACTTGTTCAATCGTCTCAACAACAAAACCAAAAAAGTTTAATTTAAAAAAAATATAATAAAATAAAAGTTTAAAAATAAAAAAAAAATTTTTTCTAATGAATGATACATACCATATAAGAAGGCAATAAATATAAAAAAATAAAAATAAACAAATTCGAAAATTAATTTTTAAAAGTGATTTTTAATTTGTAACAGAACACAATCGCACAATGTAAAATTTATTTTAATTTTACTAATTAAAAATATTTTTGCAAAAGAAAAGAAAACATAAATAAAATAAAATAAAATTAACGTGAAAGAAAATTACAAATTTTCTGTTCATTTTCATTTCAGACTTTTGTTTAGAATTATAAAAATAAAATGTCTGTGTAATGTGCCATTTGCTTATAATATGGTGTATAAATAAATAATTATAACATTAACGATTGTATGTATGTACAAATATTACATTTTACATGGTGATTGGCTATTTGAAATATTCAAAGTATTAACAATAATAACAACAACAAAAACAAAATTAAAGAGAAATTTATAATAAAACGAAAACGAATAAAATATAAAAAAAAAAACAATAATAAAAGTTAATCGTCATCAGTGTTATGTTCCGATTTTGAATTTGTTTTTATAAGAAAATAAAAAGAGAAAGAGAGAGTGTGAAAAAATAATTTTCCGGTGATTTTCGTTGTCAATATCGTCTCATCGTGCTTACCCAAAAATAAAAAAAGCACATTTCGAAATTAAAAATTAACAAAAATAAAAACAGCAACAACGATAAAATAAAAATACAAAATGTCTAGTCAAGCTCCGTGGCCAGTTCGTAAAGGTATATTTCGTTCAAGTGGACAATCAGATTTTGTACCGACACGAACACCGAGTCCAATAATTGAGATGCCAACATCACCGCCACCAATATCATTATCAAATGGTGGTAAT
Source organism: Villa cingulata (assembly GCA_951394055.1). NCBI lineage: Eukaryota > Metazoa > Arthropoda > Insecta > Diptera > Bombyliidae > Villa > Villa cingulata. The sequence continues at coordinate 27,506,843 of OX596021.1, read as the reverse complement.
AGAAGTTCAATTAGTCCGTTAAGCGTTCGTGTTTCAATAATCGAAAGTCCTTTATCATCACCGACATCTCAACCAATTTCACCGATTTTAACTGGAATAGCAGCAGCAGCAACAGCAGCAACAACAACAAATTTATCATCTACAACAATGTCACAGCAATCATCTCATCATCAGCAATCATCACATCATCAGCAATCATCACTTCAGCAGTCTTCTTTGCAATCTTCCTCATCTAAGTCATCATCATCATCATCTTCGATAATGAATTCGACAAGTAAAAGTCGTAAAAGTAGTAATGTTCGAGAAATACCAATTGAAGTTGAACAAGAGGTGAATGTGTGAAAAAAATTTCAAATATACAAATTAATAACAGTAGTGTTTCGATATTGTTTTTTGTAATTTTTTTAAAAAATTAAAAAATCTACATCAGTGACCTTCAACAAGTTAATTAGAATTTGAAGTATTTTTGATGAGTAATCGTATATTTCGATGTCATGAATTTAGATATCATGCACGCACATGAGTATTTGAAGTTATATTTACGAACTGAAATTCTATATGTTTTAAAGATTACAATATTTGATCAAGAATCTTAATAAAGTGTGTCAATATAATCATTTACGGAAATTTTTGGTTCAAGTTTGAATTCGTTTGAAAACAAATATTAACGATAACTTTAAAAATTTATAATTCAACACGACAGTTAATATGATATAAAATTCAAATTTTCTAATTTAAAATATTACACATTACAAACGTGTACATGTAGGGCATATATCCATACAAATATGTACATATGTTATGTAGTTTTGAAATATTTTAAATTTATTTTTGTTTTTACAAAATTTAATTAGAATTTAATTACAAGAGAAAATTTCCTGATAACTTGGCAATTACTAGAAATATACAAAAACAAAAAGTAATTTTGTGTGTTTGATTTTTTGTTTTAATATCCACTTAATCAGAATAATTACACAACATCAATTAACATTTTCACTCAATTATTTTTAACAAAACAATCCAATTATCACCTGAGAAAATGAAATGAAAATGAATTCTTGTTATCTTGTTATATATTCGTAAATGTGTGTAGGTGAAAACGTGTAATTGATTACGTTCAAAATATTTTGGCTGATTGTGATTTATACTTTTGAATATTTCAAATAGCAATGATTCGTTTCTAATTTAATTTGCATCATTCGTTTGATTTTTTTTTTATTTTTATTTTTTTTTTGTTTGCTCACTCTATCTTCCTCTAAAGTTATTTGTATAAATATGTATAGCTATAAAGCAAGAGTTTTTCAATGTTATCTATAAGTAAATACAATTTTCTTTGTGACCTTAAAAACGATTTTATATATACAAATTTAAGAAGCATAATAAAATTATTTCTTTATGAAATTATTACATTATCACTAATTAACTTACATATATATTTTCTTAATCACATATAATTTATTTTAAAATTTATAGGAAGCACGTTCTTTGAAATCTGGAGATGTAACTCAACAACAATCCAATAATGTTGCTGCAGCTAGTATTAAAGTACAGAGTGATTCGTTCAGTGCTGAAAAAAGAGCAATGGCTCAGGCACAACAACGTCAAACGGTTACATCTAGTGGAATTTTTAATCAGGAAAAGCAATTTTCATCGGCGTCACAATCTAATTACACCATCACCAAGAAAGGTGTCTGCAGCACTGGTAGCAGTATGATATCCTCGTCACAATTGAGCAAATCAATGAATGGTAGTTTCATGGATGATTTGAATTTCGATGATTTGGAGAAATTATGTTCGAACAGTAGTCCAAAAGACATTGAATCCGCAATCAATAAATATTCTTCATATTTAGACACATACATTAAGAATCTACAAAGTCCAGAATCTATGAAAAAAGCTCCAAGTGTTCTAGATAAAATCAATGAAATTATACAAAGAGCTTGGGCAGTTCCAACATACGGACATGAATTAGGATACAATTTATGTAATTCACTTCGATTAAGTGGTGGTCTCGATCTTTTGATGAAAAATTGCGTTGAAGGAGATAGCGATTTACAGTTCTCGTCAGCACGTCTTCTAGAACAATGTTTAACAACGGAAAATAGATCACATGTTGTAGAGAACGGTTTAGAAAAAGTCGTAAATGTGGCATGTGTATGCACGAAAAATACAAAAACTGATCATTCACGAGTAGGAACTGGTATATTAGAGCACTTATTCAAGCACAGTGAAGGAACATGTTCTGATGTGATTAGATTGGGTGGTTTAGATGCAGTTCTATTCGAATGCCGAAAAAATGACGTTGAAACATTACGCCATTGTGCTGGTGCTCTCGCTAACTTATCTCTTTATGGAGGTGCAGAAAATCAAGAGGCAATGATTAATCGTAAAGTACCAATGTGGTTATTCCCGTTAGCTTTCCACGATGATGATAATATTAAGTACTATGCATGTTTGGCAATCGCAGTACTTGTAGCCAATAAAGAAATTGAAGCTGAAGTATTAAAATCTGGTACTCTAGATTTAGTCGAACCGTTTGTAACAACTCATAATCCATCACAATTCGCAAAATCGAATCTAGCACATGCTCATGGACAGAGTAAACACTGGCTTCAAAGATTGGTACCAGTTTTAAGTTCAAATCGAGAAGAGGCCAGAAATTTAGCTGCCTTCCATTTCTGTATGGAAGCCGGTATTAAAAAAGAACAAGGCAACACCGAAATATTCAAAGAAATTGGTGCAATTGAACCATTGAAAAATGTTGCCAGTTGTCCAAATGCTATTGCCTCTAAATTTGCAGCACAAGCCTTACGATTAATTGGTGAGCAAGTGCCACACAAACTTTCACAACAAGTTCCTCTCTGGTCAGTAGAAGACGTACAAGAATGGGTCAAGCAAATCGGATTTGGCGAGTATGATAATAACTTCTACGAATCACGTGTCGATGGTGATTTATTATTACAACTCAACGAAGAGAATCTTCGAGACGATATCGGTATAACGAATGGTATCAGACGACGAAGATTCATTAGAGAATTGCAGAATCTTAAAAAGATGGCAGATTATTCTTCAAAAGATGCCGCAAAAATTAATCACTTCCTATATTCCATTAGTCCAGAATATTGCACGTACACATATTCAATGCTCAATGCTGGCGTCGACAAGGAATCCTTGAGAAATATTAGTGACGATCAGCTAATTTCAGAATGTGGTATCACAAATTCAATTCATAGGCTCAGAATATTGAATGCTTTGAAAAGTATGATGAATGTCATTCAAAATGAAATCACTTTTAATAAACGGCAAATTTATATTTTTTACAGATATGGAAAGCACACTATCCATGTCGTCAGGAGATAGTACTGATAAAACCTTAGATGTTTTCGTTAGTTATCGGAGATCCAATGGTTCACAATTAGCGAGTTTACTGAAAGTTCATTTACAACTGAGAGGATTTTCAGTTTTTATTGATGTTGAACGATTAGAAGCTGGAAAATTCGATAATAATTTACTGAACAGTATTCGTCAGGCCAAACACTTTATTCTAGTACTTACACCAAAAGCACTTGAGCGATGCATAGAAGATCATGAATGCAAAGATTGGGTTCATAGAGTAAGTGTACCTTAAAATCTTGTACCTTTTTTCAATTTAATTTAAAATTTTTTTCGTTTTTATGATAGGAAATCGTATGCGCTCTTAATTCCAATTGCAATATTATTCCAATTATTGATAACTTTCAATGGCCTGAACCAGAAGAATTACCAGAAGACATGAGAAGTGTTTGTCACTTTAATGGTGTTAGATGGATCCATGATTACCAAGATGCTTGCGTGGACAAACTTGAGAGGTAAATTTTTGAATAAGTTCAAATTTATCAAGCAACATTAAAATTTACATTGGATTTCATTTTTTGTAGGTTCATGCGAGGAGAGTTGAATACACGAATCGATCGTGGAGGACCATTACGAGGGGATATGACACCGAGCACACCTGGAACAGCAGCATCAACACGTCAGCATCCGCCCAGCTACCAAAGAATGCACAGCAATGATTCTGGTAAAGGCAGCGACAAGGATATAAATGGTAATGGAAGTGGGCAAGTTGGACATAATCCATCCTCATCGGGGCGATCAGGTTCAGATTGACTAGATAGCCCCTCATCTTCAAATAATTTTAATAATAATACTAATCATAAAATAGCAGCCAATCAAAATAAGTACCGCAAATCATCAAATCCAGCGATGCAATGGCTATCACCGCACAGTGGAAGATCTCAAAGACCCTTACCGTACCGTACTCAGCATCTTCTAGACAAAACAACTGAAGGACGTCGCAGCTCTTCTGGTGGTATCTGGAATCGACCTCCTGTACCTCCAACCATCGGTGCTAGAAGTCACAGTCTTGACGGTCTCCTAGACAATAGTTCAGAAATTGATGAACAGACTTCAGAAGAGACACCAATCATCATACATGGTTCACAAGATGTATTAGATGCAACCAATGAAGTCGTAAAAAGAGACAAATCCAATATGAAAAATTCTTCATCTCATAAACGTAAATCTCGAAGTCTGGAAGATTTAGTCGATGAACAGCAAGAATCATCACAGGATTCTAGCCCCATAAAAAATTTAGGGAATTTAGAAAATGCAATTGATGTACAAATATCACAGCCTCATAATGATGAGGTAATAAAAAATAAACAGACACCATCAGAAGAGAATTTTCATCAAAAATCTCCTAGACAGAGTCCGGAGGGAACTAGTTCAACTGAAGATGATGTAGAAGACAATCAATCGACATACAGTCAACAGAGTTCGACAACATCAAAAGATGCAACTGATAAAGGAAAAAACAAGACATTTATCAATAGAGCGGTGAAAAAAGTCCGTTCACTAATGAAAAAGTAAGAAAAATGATCTCGCTTTCAAAAATATAAAATTGTTTTCAAATGCAGATAAAATAAATTTAAAGAAAAATATGAATTTTTTTCTTAATTCAAATGTTTTTTATATACGTTTACGTAATAAATACTATATGAACGCTTTCAAAATATGCATACGTTACATATACAAATAGTGTATGTAGAATTTTTTGCTTAAAGTAATTTTGTTCTAACATCGCTTTATATGCTATATACATGTATGTGTCATATTAAAATTAACACAAAAATATTAAGCAAAATTATGTAAATGAGCAAAAAAAAAAAATATGTTTGGAATACGTTTTCATATCTGTACTTTAAAGTTGAAGTGAAGCAAGCAGTGTAAAATTTATATAGCTTTTTTGATATTTTGATATATACATACAAACAGCCGTCCGATATTAATCTTTTTACAATATTATTACATACTTAATTAGAAATTATTCAAACTTCATATTTATGATGACATAAGCAAACGTATATTTATAAGGAGTGATTAATAAACAGTGGGTTAAAAATATATTTAAATGCATACATATGTATGTACGTACATTTTTATATGTAAAAATATTTTGTTAAAATTTTTAAAATGGGCAAAATAAATCCAGGATATTTTTATATTAATTTTTTACTAGTATTTGGCAATTATTTTAGAATTTTTTTGTGTGTGATTCTTACAGATAATTCAAATATTATGCAAATCGTATAACTAGTATGCAATAATGTAGTAAATTTTAAAAGAAATTCGAGTGTTGTTAAAAAGAAAAATGCAAATTTAATAAATTTGAAAAGAAAAAACAATAAATATGAAATCATAAAATCTTAAAAAAAAAAACTTTAGTTAAAAATTAAAAAATTTTGGAAAAAATCAAAATTTTGCTAAAGAACTAAAAATTTAGAAAACAGGAAATTTGGCTAAAAGGAAATGAAAATTTGATTGAAAATGAAAATTCGTCTAAAAATTCAAAATTATATTCAATTCATCGATTACAAATATTTCGTTATTTCATAAATTGGTCGTCTATATGTAGTTTTAAAACACTTATAATACAAAAATCTAAAATTTAGTTTTATATTTAATCTAAAACTTCCTGAATATTTTTTTTTTTTTGAAAATAATTCAAAATTCAAAAATAAAAAGAATGGTTTTAATTCTTAACTTTTAATCTAACAAAAAGAAGGAATATTTATGTAATATCACTGTGTATTGTGTATTGTATTGTACATTACATTTACATAATATCATATTAATAAACACATCCATTACATCATACATAACTTCATAATTTTTTTTTTTTTAATTTAATTTGTGGATGATGCACTATAAAATACATGATGCCTATAATATGTTAACACCACATGTGTATTTCATATATTTTAAATTGAAACTGATATACATACATATGTATGTGTAATGAAATTTTATCAGTTACGAATGCATTCTTTAAATTGAAACATACATATACATACATACTCGTACACACAAAGTATATTATTATGTACAAACATTTGTATAAATCTCATTATTTATAAATATGTACGTGTATTATATTATGTGATTGTTAGTTAAATATTTGATTATATGACTTAATTTAATTGTAAAATGTGAATTTAAGTATTTTAATTTTTTATATTTTATGCATACATATATAATACTATATATTTTTCTTCTTCTTTGTTTTCTATTTTATTTATTATTTTGTTTTCCTATTTCAATTTTATAATGAATTTTGTATAAAGTATGTGTATTTGAGTATTTTATTTTCTCGTTTATAATTTCTTGTTTTTTATGTGTTTTTGTTTTTTTTTTTTAAGTATTTTTTTTATAAATTTATTTATTTTACTTATTTTAATTAATAAAAATCATTTTACAAATACTTTTACATACATAACTTACACTTACATAATAATATATATTTAATTTATTTTATTTTATTTTATTTTATTTTGAGTATATAGTGGTGAACCAATAATTGATCTTTCGATGCAACGAATGATTATATCAAGCCTAAATGCTTCAAAATCTAATAGAATGCTATGGCCATAATTTCAAAAATAAAAAACTATAAATAATTTAAAAAATAACTATAATAAATAAGTAATAGATAAAAAATTTTTAAGGACAAAATATTAAATCACATATAGTACAGTAATATTATTTACATAAATCATTTCATTTTTCAAAATAAGAACATAAAACATTTTATATACATAAATAAATAAATACAGTACATATACACGTAGAATATAGCAGAAGAAAAAATTTATATAAATATTTTTTTCTTTTTAATATTTTTTTATTTAATTTAAAACTAAAAATTTACAAACTGTTCGCAATTATTTAAGGTGGTAAGTGATTTTAATAAAATAATAATAAAAATACATACATATAATACACATTACATATTTATACTATATTATAGACTTATATAATTGATTTAATTAGTGCCAAATAAGTAAGAAAAGTAATTCATATTTTTGGATATTTTTTAAAAAAAAAAAAATCAGTCATTTTCGATCAATTTAATTCAAACAAAAATAATCATATATAAATAATAATTTAAATCAAAATTGAAAAAAAAAATTAACAACAAAATGAGAATTATTTTAAAATTGAAATATGGACATATGTAAGTCCTTCTTACTTATGTTAGTGGCACTAATTATATTATTGTTGTTATTTATTATAATTTTTCTTTAATTATACTTTATATACAACTTATAAATCAATTGTACACTTTATATACTTTTGTTTTTTATTTTTTTTTTCTTTATTTTTTCTTTTTTCCTCTTTTCATATTTTTATAGTTAAAATGATAAATTTCTAAATAATATATCTTCGTATATTTTTAACACACAAAAAAAAAACATACATATACAACAAACACAACACGCTTCGTTAAGTGCACTGAAACGATCAGCTATAATATTTTTATTTTATCAATAATTAAAATAAAAATACAATTTAGCTATAGTATATAGATTAAATAAAAAAAAAAAAATTTTAATTATTTTCTTTATTTCTTTATCTGAAAAACAAAAACTATAACTAAAAATAGAAATAAAGTTATAAGTAATAACGAAATAACATCTTAATTGAATATATCTATATAAATTTGAATTTGACATGAATTTAATTTTTGCCATTATACTTACTACAACACTCGATTATCGTTTTATAAAAATATTGAATTTATAACAAAACACATATTTATAAAGTAATGCCTAATATTGAAAATTAATATATGTACATTATTTTTGTATGATTTGCATTGAATAAAATATTCATTGTTTAACAACGCAAATAGCCCACCAACACAGCAATAAATAAAATATATAACCTTACGTTTACGTAAATATTTAATTATAAAATTAACAATACCTATAATAACGCACACAGTATATAATATTATACTTATATACAAAACGTAAATTCTAAAGTTATAATACAGTAAAAATTTATAATATATAATAATGCGGTGCCTTTTTATTACACCATAGGTGATATTTTTTTAAAAATAAAGAAAAGATTTTATATAAACACGCACGCATTCAACAAAAATTTCAACGACTACGACGACGACATAACAGCAGCAATGGCAACAAAAATTCAACGAAACATTTTTATGAAAAAAAAAAAAAAAAACTTTTCTACACATAAGCTACTCATGTATGTATGCAAACGCAAAACAAATACATATATCCGCAATAGAAAATATGATAGAATGAATCATCGAAATTACATAATTATATATACATATTATGGAGATCATGAATGGATATATTACACATAAACGTGCATGTAATAACTTTCGTTTAATTTTATTATTTTTTTTTTATTTAGTTATTATTTTTAAATTCAAAAATTATTATAATTTATTCATTAAAAATGTTATCTATATAATAATGTATGTGTAGAATTTAAGGAAAATTTATGTAATAATTTAAAATAAAAATTATATATTAAAAAAATTTTTTTATTATATAAATATATAATTATTATTCGCAGTTTTATGTAAAGTACCTGTTAAGTATATATATGTGATTATAATTAAATTTTTTTTTTCTTTTAAAGAAAAATGCAAAAAAATTAAAAGTATATATATTCACGTTTTTATTTCATTTTATTTTTGTTTTTTGATTTGATTTGAAATTGATTTCATTAAAATACAAAATTTGCTTAAAAATTGTTTAAATTGCTAGTTTTATATTTTTCAAAAATTATTAAATAAAATTTAAAATAATTGAAATATGAATAATAGAACAAAAAACAGAAATGAGAATAATAGAAGAAAAAAAAAAACAAACAAAAACTAAAAAAGCAATTTTGAAATTTATACATTTTAAAACAAAAACAATTTAAAAAACAAATCAAAATTACTTAAAAAAATAAAACAGAAAATGAATAGAAAGTGTGATTGTGATTTATAAAAAATAAATTTTTTTTAACTAATAATCTTATGGTTATATGTATGTAATTTCGATTGAAACGAAAATTAAATATTTGTGAAAAAAATAAAATTCTAGAGCATAAAAATTGATTTATACGTACACGTATTAATATGTATATATGAAAAAATAAGATTTCTTATTTTCTTTTTGCTAATTGTAATTGTTTCACATCATTTTATTTTTTTAAATGTAGTCGTACACGTATAAGAAATAATAAAATGAATAAATTATTAATTGTAAAAAAAAAAAAAATTTTTTTAAGTAATGTATTTTAGAATGAATAAGTTGAACTTAACAATTAATTGGTAATAATTTTTAATACTTTATAAATGTAATTATTATATTATTCATTATTATTATTAACATTAAAGTATTTTTCAAAAAAAAAAAAAAAAATTACAAAAACGAACAATATAAATACGCATATTTTATTATTTTAAAAATGCAATTGATTAAAAATGGGGTAGAAAAAAGTGTATTTCGATAGTCTTTATGCATTTGATTTTTCTAAATCTGAGAATATTTATCAATTCCGATTATAAATTTCCATGGTATATAGAGAAAATAAGTATAAAGAGAAAATGATCGTACTATATGGTTAGCTGTCAATAACATCATTGCAATTACTTACTGTTCTTTCTGTTTCTCGTATATTTCTTATGGTGTGTAGATCAAAGGAAGAATAAAGAGAAAATTGAGTTTTCTTATTAATGAAAATACGAGTGTATGGGTGTGTAAGGTATTACATACTAACCGCTACCGCATTACCAGCGTATATCGTACTATGGTTAGCTGACATTAATCTCATTGCTACTACTGTGTATACAATGATGAATTTTCGATATAAAAAATCCACATTTCAAATAAAAAACCAATGTGCATAAAGTAAATAAAAGATTATCTTTTATAAAAGACTACCAGACTAACTTTATTTTCTTTATGAATGTGTTACTCAGCCATTTTTTATTAGTAACGGATACGGACATAAAGTATATATCATTGTATGTTGCAATAAATGTTAGTTAATAAATAAAAAAGTTTAAAACAAATTAACCGTCAATTTCATCGTTTCCTGTTTGTTCCACCGTTTCACAGTTTCCACTTCATTTCTTTTTAGTATATGTTATTCAGCACTCAGCATAATCAAATCATTGGAACATTGGAAGTTAAATTGATTTGACAATCATTTTTTTGATCAAACAGTCAATTTATAATCATCTGTTTTTGGTTGTTCAACATTTTGTATACAAAATAACAAAATTACAAAATAAAAATGGAAAATACAAATGAAATTGCAGAGGAAGTTGAAATTCTGTCGGGAGCCAAACTGTTGAGGTACGAACTGTAATAAAGAATTTATTGAAAAAATATTAATTCAATATTTATTATAATTGAAGTGCAGAGGAATTGAACGAATATAGATATGTGGACGTTAACACAAAAATCGGACAGAAAAAGACAATTTCCACTGGATCATTGGAGGAAAAAGCTGCTGTTATAAAATTATTAAGTACTTACATAGAATTAAAATGCGGTATAAATCTAATTCTTAAATTAAAATATCTTTAATTTTCTAATCAAATAAAAAGGTGACTTGAAGAAACGAATTTCTGTTCCAAGAATAGAAAGATTGGCGAATAGAACTGTAGCTGAATGGGATGTCGATACCAAACGTGCTATAATCAAGAAGATTGTAGGAAAATTTCAAAATTTTGGATATACAGAAAATAAAATACATTATTTAACCAAATATGAAACTCTATTCCTTCTGGAGCTGGTAAATCATCCTACTATCACTAGTAAAAATCTTCAATAATCATTTTTCAATTATACCTGTTTTTAGAATCGTTTAGAATTATATTTTAATTCAGTTCTTGTGTCTATCGAACAAGCGTATTATTTATTGTTTGGAGCACATAAGAATAAAGATTATGAAAATTATTTGGTGTATTCAACATTAACAAGAGCAGGTTATATAGTAAAAAATTTTGATAATCGATCCAAAAATTTTTGTGTTACAGAAGAGGATTGCATATGGGAAATTTTATTATCTTTGAATAATCCAGATTACAAGATTCCTTTATACATAAGAGATTATGATAAATTTGAATCAATCAAAAATTCAATGATTGGTATAATAGAGAAAATACGAAATCCTTCAAAACTTCATAATCAAGATGCCGATTGTTCAAGTTCTTCTGAAGAATTAATTATTTTTAATAGGAGATTAATATCAAAACGTAAATCTACTAAAAATTATCATGATATTAGAAAATTGAAAAGAATGCGATATGAAACAAATCGTAAAAGTTTTCTAAATGATTTAATTAGTGAACCGGAATATGAAAAATATAGAGAAATATTCACGAAATTAGAATTGATGGTAATGAACAAAGATACAGATGATTCAATTGATTTAGATCGAATGCAAAACGCTAGAGATCTTAATATTGTATTTGATATTTATCTTCCATCTGATAGTTCAATAAAATATAATTTTCCAGATTTACAAGCTATCGTAATTGGGTAAGTCTGCTTACATTATGCATGATTTATAGTTAGAAGGAACAAAATCGATAGAATAACAAAAATTTATTCTTGTATATGTTATTAAATAATTTCAGGCCATCAGAAAAATTTCCTAGTCATGCAGAGTTGAAGAAATTGTCCAGTAAACAAAAAGATAGCATTCCTATAATTGTTATTTCTGTTGGTGTTTCTAAACAAATTCAAGCCTTTATGTATTATTTCACATAAAATTTATTTAAAAAACCAATTATAAATATGAAATAAAAATTAAATTTGAAAAAAAATAAGAATATATATGTATAAAAATTTGTTTTTATTTACAGAATGTAATGAGAAAGATAAAATTTATGTTCAAAATTATTTATCTATTTAAAAATTTATTATCTAATATTCTAATACATAATTATTAATTACCTCCTGCAGTGTTTGGCCTTTTCAATTCATTCTCACAAATATTAACTGAAATGTGTGCATATAGTTTCTATAGTATAAATTTGAGAAATATTATTAATTTTGTATGATCTACAGCCTACAAAGTGTGTGAACAGAAAAAAAAATTAAAGAAATTATCTTGTTTTTATCCCATAAATAAAGGTAAAACATTCAACAAACAAAAAAGATAAACAATCTCAAACGTATGTAAAAGACTGAACTGAAATCTCTACAAAAAGGAAATAAATAATACAGAACAAAGAGAAAGAGTTCTAGGCGTGTTATTTTAATTATGTAAGAGTAGAAACAATACAAGAAAAAGTCTACATAATTACGAATCTTATATCCTTTTCTTAAAATATTCGGGAAATACCATAATATATTGAATACAATGAAAAAAAAAATTTTTTTTTTTTTAGAACAAGATAAATAGTGCGATAAAAATTATTTGCAAAAATTTTTTTTTTTAATTTTTTCATTTTGCAATAAAAATACCAAAAATAAAAATTATTTTATAGTTTTTATTTTTTGTTCATTCATTAAAATCGCATTGAATTTAAGTTAAAAATAATGAATAATAATAATAATAATTATACTCGTATAAACATAAACGAATCAAGTCGTAAAAATCACTATGTATGTATGTATGTACATATTTTTGTCTGTATAGTTGTCTTTTCAAAGTCATCAAATAATGTGTATGTATTCATTAATCAATTTATAAATTCTTGAAGAATTTATCGATAAAGCACGACGATAAATTTTAAAAAAAACTTGTACACATTTTGCTGTTATTTTTGTTTTAATTTCTTCAAATAATAAGGGGATTCATTTCATTTTTCAGTTTATTAATTTTTTCAAGTTTCGCAGTTCTATTGAAATGAACGACCATATAAAATTTTTTCGTAGTTGTTTTTATTTCATCTGTTATATTTATTTTATGTGTTTTAATTTCGATACCAACTATGCCAATTTTTATTTCTAAGAAATGTCAAATATTAACTACGAAATTACGATATGTATATAAAATTTAGAAACTGCGAGCGAAGTATTTTACCTTCGCAGTTTTTCAAAACTTTCGTAGTTCACAAATGTATCGAAATGAATTACGAAAACTGAAAAACTACGAATATTACGAAGTCTACGAAGTGAAATGAATCCCCCTAATATTTCAAGCAATCAAAAAAAAATAAATTAAATTAATTTTAATAAAATTCATTATTTATGAATTTTGTATAATAAATTCATTACTGTGATGATGATCAATAACAACAACAATAATAATAATAATATCATCAACACTACACCTCATATAATATGCTTATAATAATATATATACAAATGTCTGTATATGTACATAATAAATTTAATTATTGTAAATTGTAATTTCATCGCTTTCATAAAACATTTCAATAAAAATTTAAATTGTTTATCTGTTTTTTGTTTAAAAAAATAATAAATTGATCAAAAATAAATAAAGAAGGCGTGCGCACCAAAATTATTTTGCGTATGTTATATAATGTAGGTAATAAAATACATTATTATGTACATAAATTGAATAACAATAACTTACATAACTAACTAAATGTAATATTTAATAGAGACACTACTGTATAAAATCGATGTCAACATTTAAAATTCAAATTAAATGAAATAAAATTTTCAAAATTATTTAATTTTTTTCTTTTTTTTATAATTTTAATTTGTAACTAGACTTTCTTGTAGAAAATTGACAAACATTAACGAATTAACATATCTTCATTAACGGATATGTAATGTACATAATATGTACATTATTTAATTAATATTTTTACAAAAATCGAGAAAAAAAAGAACATAAAAAAAAAAGTAAATAAAATATTTTACAATTTTTTATGATAATTATTTATTATTTTTTTTTTTAATTATCTTGTATTCACAGTATAACATAAACTAACGTGTATTAATCATGCATATGAGTATGTAGTATTTTTCCAATCTATTTCTATTTTCAATTTTTCAACGGACATATGATTTACGATTTATAAATTAAATTTAATTAACTAGAAAATGTTTGATTACTTTTGAACTACGTTTTGTTTTTAATTTTTGTTTTTAAAATTTTAAAATTATTAAAACAGGGTAGGGTGTTCAAACACAAAATATAAAATTTTCGTATAAATATTTACATACTGGTATCTATTATTTTTATTTTACTTTTGTTTGTAGCACATTCATCTCTTACGTATTATGTATTTCCACTTTTAAGGTGTTGTTGTTGTTTCATATATAAAAATTTATGAATAAAAATTAATGACGATAAAAAATTATTAAAAAATAAAAATTTAAAAAAAAAAACAGTTCATATTAATTAATTTTTTATGAATATCTGGAATGTCGAATCTTACTCACTTCACTATAAAAGTAGTAAAGTATGTAGTACAAATTAAATGTGTTTTTGTTGTTGTTGTTGTTGTGGTATTTTCAGTTTTTTATAACACTATATACACGACTGCTATATACAAATACATATTGCACTCTTGTATATACTTTTTTATTTATTTCGAATTTGAATTCATTTCATTTTATTCATTTCTCAGAGAATTTTAATTATTATTATTTTTTAATTATTCATCACAAATATTACGTTATATGCATCTGAGAAAATACGTCAATGAAATTTATCCATCCAATAATAATCTTTAAAAATATAAAATATTCGATAACGATCGAGTACTCGTATTTCGTATGTGTGGTTGGTGTGCATATACTAATACATACGTATATATCTTATATAATATACTACTGTATATAAAAGTGTCTGATCATCATAAAAATTTAATGCATTATTATTAAATTCATAATAAAAATAACTAACATATATTGATTTAAAAATACATATATTCAAAATACAAGCATAAAAGTTATATTTGTTTGTAAATAAAAAATAAATTTATCCAAAAATAATTATATGCATACCTAAATAGATTTACGTACGAATACATTAAAAAAAAATTGGAAAAGATCTGATGATATTTTTTTTTGGTTTTTTGCATTTTTAATTCGATATGAAAAATATTATTAATGGCTATCACTGACGTACACACGATTATATGGGATGGATATGGGATAGAATGTCCTCAATTGAAGATAGGCTTTTCTACTTCGTCTTCTTGTTATTTTTGGACTTCTTAAATTCTAATAACGAAAGTGAAATACTTTAAAAATTTAACAAAATCAACGAAAATCGACACTCGTGTCAATTAATTTTATTTTTAAATTCGTAAAAATTTACGTAATTTTTTTTTAATCCGTAATTATGTAATACTAGTTTATCTAATGAATAATAATAAAAAAATAAATAAAAATAAAAAAGAATTGTAGTATAAGATAAAATAGAAATATTTAAAAAATTTCACATAATAAATTACAGAAAAAAAAATTGACAACCGTAATACAATCTACTTATAGACACTAAAAAGAAATGATCATCATTAAAATATTCAGATAAATATACGATGGTATGTAGAGTAGACTACAAATCTACATTCTATCACATTCGATCTATATCAATAATTCTTCTACATACATATGTATACATATACTTATGAAAGTTGTTATAGGACCAATAATTTTTTGACTCTATAATCCCTATAATCCATTCAACGTAACGTAACAAATAAATCTTTTTTGCTTTCAATTTTTTTTTTCTGTTCTCAATAATGTAAAAACAATAATAATATGGAACAAACTAACATATTATGTTCTACCTTCTTCTATATAATGTATAACAAAAATTTACTATGCGGATTTTAGATCGAAATTTTAAATTATGATCGGTATTCGATACACATGCTTAATGTTCTTATTTTATACTAATCATATGTATGTTATATGTATCACCAGCACCACACCATTGATAATCACAGTTATTATAAGAATTCATTATGTTGTTAACGTTAACCAGTTCTTTGCGAACACGCAGTAAAGAAGAACTGATATATACAGAAATATCTATAATACCAAATACAGATAAAAACATTGATTTTCAATAGAATTATAAGAAAATCTTATAATATATGCGAATTAAAGAATTCTCTTATGTTATGATTTTGAACGTTGTTAAAATAAAAATCTCTGCAAAAATTTACGTCAATAAATATATCTCTCGTCGAGAAAAAAAAAATGAACATTTTTCTATTTGATTTTGATATTACATACATACATTAATTTTTTTAAAATTCATATGTTGAGTATTTCTATCTGTCTGGCTGTGTATGTGTGTATGTGTGTATGTTATAGCATTTATATGTATGTATATGTACAGGTACAGGTATATTCTAAAAACACGGATGAAAATTTAAAATAAAAAAAAAACAAAAACAATAAATAAATAAAAACAAATACCAATTAACAAGTAAGCACTATTTAAAACTTTGAGACAACGCCATTTAGGAGCCACTAGTCTAATACAGTCCATCAGTTTAGTCTTTTTTAGACGATCATCAGTTGAACAAGTTTAAAAATAATGTATAAAATATATTCGTTTCGTATAATAATAACAAATTAATTTGTTTTTATTAATTTTTATTTTATATTTTTATTTATTTATTTTTTTTTTCGATTTTCAAAAAAAAAAAAAAAAATTCGGTTAAAAAGAAAAATATAACGATTATTATATTTAAACCTACACATCCACACACAATCGTACATATCTATATAAAAGTACATAAAAAACTGTTCGTTAAAATAAATATAATATTCTACATCAGAAGTGCATTGAACGAAAAGATATTTTTCGAAAATATTTTTAACATTTTTGATTTGTTGGGTTTTTTTGTGTTTTGATTTTTTCTGGACAGAAAAAAAAAAAAATTTCAAAATTCAAAATTTGAAAAAAAAAACAGGAAAAAAAAAGAATTTATAAATAAGTCTATACATTATATACAGAAATTCCTTTTTATACATATTTGTGTATATAAGTATATTGAGTGACGTACATAAACAGAAATACTTAAAAATTGTTTCAAAATAATTTCGAATTTTAGCGCATATATAAAAGTAGTAGTACGAAAAATTTATATTTTAATTAAATCCAAAGCTTACAAGTGAATTGATGATCATATAAAATATTTATTTTTAGTGAAAAATACTTGTATTCGCATATATAAATATTTATAACGGCAATTTAAGAACATTATTTTGAATTAGAATTAAAAATTATCTTGTGATTTCATCATGAAACGAATAATTTATACAATTTTGTTAATTTTTACGTATGCATCAGAACGAAATTATGTTAAAGGATATACTTTCGGAACTAGACATGCTCGAGAATCATTATCATCATCATTATCATCATCATCATCATCATCATCATCAAAATTATATGAACCATATAAATCTTACAGTGGTAAAACAGTGAAAGAATCAAAAGCAAATGTAATTTCATCATCAGAAGATCAACAAATTAAATTCATTAAAAAACAAAAGGATTTCTTTCAAATATGGAATATTAATTATTATGATAACAATAAAATAAATCGATCACCGTATCAAGTGATGCTTATTGGTAAATCATATTTTGATGAAAAATATTTATGCGGTGGTACATTAATTTCAAGAGAATGGATTCTAACAGCGGCACACTGTACCGATGGTATTTATGAATTTGAAGTACATCTCGGAGCTGAAACATTTGATAATTACACAGAACCAGGACGACTCATATACAATACATCAGATTATATTGTTCATGAACAATATTTTCCATATTATGCAATGAATGATATCGCATTAATTAGATTACCGGAAAAAATTAAATATTCTGATCGAATACAGCCAGTACGTTTGCCATGGAGACGAGATTCATTTATTGGTGAATATGCGATTGCAAGTGGATGGGGTTCGAATGGTGCAAATATGACATCTGAAAAATTAGAATATGCCGAATTGAAAGTGTTAAGTAATAAATTGTGTAAAAAATATTTTAATCAATTAATAATACGGCCAAGTACATTATGTGCTTGGGGTATAAATAATGCAAATGTATGTACTGGTGATTCTGGTGGTCCATTAGTTTTGAAAGGTACACGAACATTAATTGCAATCACAAGTTTCGGTAATGTGGCTGGCTGCCAAAAAAATATGCCTGGTGGATTTTCAAGAATTACATGGTATTTGGATTGGATCGCATCAAAGACTGGTGTTAAACCATAGATTATAAAATTTTCATTTTAAATTAGTTGTTTTTTTTTTAAATAATTTTTATAATTAATTTTATTATTATTTTTTTTTTGTTTGTTCGTTCATTTGTTTGTTTATAGTTTTATAGTTAAATTTAAAAATTTATTTTTCATGTGCTGTGTTATAATATTAATAATTTTATTTTTTAATTAAATTATAAAATAATTGTATATACTATATATAGATATACTAGTACTATTAATAATAAATAAAATTATATTTATTTATTTACCAAATTAATAATAATAATAATAATAATTAAAAAAAAAAATTTGTTTTTATTCTTATAACACTGAGATTTATGAAAAGTTTCTTGTTTTACATGTTGAACTGAAAATATATTTTTTATTTTGTTTTTTGTAAAAATATTAAACAATGAAAATAATTAAATTATATAAATGTTGTCACAGATCAAATTACAAAAATAATAATGACATAAATACATATATAGGAATAGTACATATATATATATGAAGATTAATAAGATAATTTATTTACATACAATACCAGAATATGTTCATACATACTGCGATATGATATGTGTATCTGTATATGTAATATATGAAAATGATGAGATTAATAAATAATGATCGTTATATAAAATTATTTTCATGTGATTTGTTTCATGTACATATATAATATAATAATTTTTCATATACCTTTTTAGTACCTATATTAGTTTGATTTATAGAATATAATAATTTACGGTTTGTTATGACCACTGATCAACCACTAAGAATAAGATGTGACTCTCTTTTTTTTTTTTTTAATTTACCAACACACATAAATATTTAAAAATAATAAAAAAAATCAAAATTCAATTTACAAAAACAGTACAGAAATAATGTACTTATTTCAAATCCATATTTCCTTATAAACCGCCGTAATGAAAAAAAGATACAAAACAATATAATTATAAATGTTAGCAATACAATCATATTGTACATGTATACGATTTTTTCACAATGCATTTTTAAAGGCGATCTGTAACTTTTTCATTGTGTTAGTACTGGTTAGTTAGACAATGTAAATCATAGGGAAAATTGAAACTGATACGCAGTGTTTACATTTTTTCATAATGTATTTTTAAAAGCGATCTGGAACTTTTTTTTTTGACTACCTGACGCGTCATTATATCAAGATATAAGGTGATTCATATAATTTTTGAGAATTTTAAAGACAAGAAAAAGTTTATTTTGTTAAGCTATATACATATTAGAGTAAGAATTTATTTTATAATTAAGAAATTTAACAAAAATGTAAAAACATTTGATAGCAAACACAAAATTTTAAGTGTAATGCATTTACAATTAATTTTGTTTATTTTAGATAAAAAATTTTATATAACAAAATTTGTACTTTTTTTAATGAGTATACCCTGTAATAATGTTACATTTTTTAAAACGGTTGGTGTTTCAATTCCATTTTTTTGTCTCTTTTTCGTACAAAGGCTTTTAATTACTATCGACTTTTAGCAAAACCGTTAAGGCCGAATGAATAACGGGACAAAGGTCATGAGAAATTTTTGCTAACACGTGCTCAGTGTCACTACTGTATGAATATAGATTTACTGTGGTTATGACAATATTTTGTTCAATGTATATGTGTAATCACAGATAATTTTAAAAATTAAATGTATTAAATACATACATACATGCATATATCTGAATTATTTATACTCATTTACATATAATGATAATGTACAAAAATGTAGATAAAATGTAGGTAGGTATATAAATATGAATATATATGTACAAGTAATAATTTAATCGTGATTTAATTTGATTATATAAAACAGATAATTTACATGAAAATAAATATAAATAAAATTAATTTTATATATAACTATATGTATGTGTATGTAAATTAATAAAAATGCGATAAAGATAATCTTTCATTCATATGTAACATAATATATGTATATTGATTATTGAAAGAATTTTTTATTATTTAATTTTTTTTTTTTTAGAATGTGTAAAGTAAATATTAATTATACATACATATATGATGGATAATTAATAATTTTTTGTTTAATTAGGCAACAAAATAAAAATAATAAAATAGAAAAGTTGAAAAGATAATAATTTTTTTTTAAATAGATACAGTATTCGAAGTCATATATTCACTGCAAATAATAATTAATATACTTAATATAAACATTTACATAAATCTACTTGTATAGAATTTTTAAGATATTTATAGTAAGGGTCTTCATGTCACTTCATGTATTCATCAGTTTAGTATTCACTTTATAATTTTGTAGTTTTATAGTTATACGATTATTAATCAAAATATTCTTGGAAAATTGATATATTGGCATAGGTGTATATATATTAATTGATTCTGAAGCGTTATTATTGTAGAAAATGTTCATTTCATTTCAATTCATTTCGTATCGTTTTACTTAAAATACTATATGTCATTTAAGTGGAGGCATATTTTAGCTAAAACGATACGAAAGAAATTGTTTATGTTTTCTACGATAAGGCCGATAACTCGAGTCTACTTCTAGTTACCGGCGGACAACAAATAATTCCATAGTTAAATTCTAAAAATCGATCAGTCAGTCTAAGGTCTATCATGTAATTGATTTGATTTCTCTATTAAGAACTTTGTGGCTTGCAATTCATAATAAAATATATCTAATTGTAGTATAAGTGCATACGCAATAAAATTACATGGTTATGAAAAATTCACCACAGTGTGATTTAAGTCTAAACTCATCAAGGACCCATGTGTATTATATACCTGATATGATGATGGTATATAAATTAATGGGTGATTGTTAAAATCAACGATTTTCAATAGACTGTACGAATTTATTTACGAAATTATAAATGCAGCAAGGAACAATACGATGTAACGTACATATATGAATACCCCTAAGGTAATTTAATTATAAATTAAGCAAATATTCTAGTCTAAAACCTAAACAACCATCAACCAAGAGGAAGCTATTGTGGTAACAAAACGGCATGCAAAATGCTAATAGAGTCCGTTTCAAACTATGTATAGTATATAGAACGGACTGCCACTGCAATCAACCAACCGACCAAGCAAATATTCACGTCAATAATTTTCAAAAATGTATATAATTATCAGAAATATAAAATTCTATAAATGAATATTAAATGTAAGTGGGTTGTTCAATGATCAGACATACATACATGCAATTCAAAATATTAATTCTTATTGAAAATATCATTTTTCTATTTTCTTTCTTTTTTTTAGCAATATTTTCGTATAATATTACTCTCTCATTTTGAGTGTTTACTTATTTGAATATTGTAATTTTTTTTTGTTTATTTTTCTCAATTAATTTTGAAAAAATATAGTCATAATTTTTAATAAATATAATTTTGATCATTATCATTAAATTAAAATAATTGGCTGAGTTCAAAAATTAATCATGATTTTACAGTGTTGCAGAAGTGTTGCCGCAATGTTAGCGCAACACTGATTATTTATGTTGCGATGCTTTGATGTTGCTGATTAATTTTACGACAATTTTGAAGTTTTGTTTTTTTGTCTTTTAAAATTTTACAAATCGGTAAAAATTCACAAAAATCAAAAATTAAATTAAATAAATAAACCAAATTCAAAATATTGAAATTTAATTCATTGTTCATTGTTTTCTTCATCCATGATTGTATTGATAATAATTTAAAATCAACTAAACGTCACAAATTTGAGGTTATTTATTCATTACAACATCAAAAATCATGATGCAAATGTTGACTTTGTGATAAGTTAGTGCTAACAATAAAATGCAAAAATGAACATATGATTTTAGTCATGATTACTTTTTGAACTGTTGACGAAAGCTTCTTTTGCAACACTAACGCAGTGTTGAATTTTTGAACCCACTCATTATGATTTTAAATATATGTACAACATATAATGTATGAATAATTATTAAAAATGTAATTAAGACATAAAATATATATGTATGTATGTGTATGTGTGTGTGCGTAAATATAGATAAAAACAATTTTATATATTTTAAAGAAAAAAAAAGTCAAACTTTTTTAATGTTCATATTACATATTTCATACACGCACGAGTATACGAGTTTATTTAAACGAGTACAAAATAACAACAAAACACGAAACGAAGAAAAACAAATTTTTTTTTATGTTCTATCAAATTTAACATAACTTATACATACGTAAATACATATATATTTATGAATAGTGTAGATATGAAAAACAAAATATTTTCTAGATTATATACGGTAATATCCATAATAAAAAATTTTATTTAGATATGTAATTTTCATTTTTAATTTTTTAAAAATCAACATTTTAATATATTATGTTTACAGATAATACGCACGCACACACACACACACACACACACTATATATAAATATATATAGATACATTGATATACATACATATACTTTACATACACAATACACATATTATTTATTATATTTTTGTATAAATGATATGAGCAAAATCCAATGTAAGATGAATCTATCTATAAACCTTGTACCTAATATTTTTCAATTACATACACATACAGTAAATCGTATAGTTTAATCGCAAATATTAGATTTTCTGTTTGATATTTTAATAATTTTAAATTTATTTAATCTATAATCTTATATACTGGATATGTATATATGTATGTGTGTAAATATAAATATGTGTGTTGTGTGTATGTCTTCATAATATGCTCTTACAGTACATACTATATATATCATATGAGTTGTAAATTGAATTTTAAAATTTATTCGATTCATTTGAATTATGATTATATCGAAAAATAAATCAATAATAAAATTGAAGAAGAATATTTATCCTTTATGAAGTTATGTAATGAAAAAAAAATATTTTTTGTTAATGTTGTAGAAAGAAGTTTCTTGTATTCTTTCTATTTTCGTTACTTACACTGTATAATAATGGTTATTGATTTCTTATTAAAATTATTTTAAACGATTTCATAATCATTTTCTATACTGTTGCATAGTCTATAATAGTATAAATACAACATGTCTTTCAGTCGTATTGACAAAAGCTATAACCTAAATCTATTGAGGTGTAATAAAAGCCACTATGTATGTAGACTGATAGATAAATGCAAACAAATCAACACAAACTCTATAATCTTCCTACAAAATTGATAATACTTATATGTATATGAAATTCAACAAAATTACTACAAATGATTCCTCAATAAATCCTAAATTTATAGAAACGTTTACTAATTTAATTTTATCGAATTATTATTATTCATGTTATTTGTCAATGAATGGATAATTGTTTTGTTATGTATTATGTATAAGACGACTCCAAAAATTATAAATAAATTACAGCATCGCACAATACAAAAAAATTAAAAGATTATACAAATAAAAATTAAACTTTTTTTTTTATAAATCATATTACTCATAAAAATAAAAAAGATGTAGATCAACATGTAAATTTGTATGCATGATTAAAAATTTGAAAAACTGGATGGCAAAAAAAGCAATCACAAACAAAAAATTCATTAAAGATATTGAACATTATAAAAATGGTAATATGGTATTATTTATGTAGGCTACATAGGCATGTAAAATATACATACATGTACGTTTGTAGATACATATATTGTATAATATGTACACAAACACATCACTGTGTATAGATATATGAAATTACATAAATTAAAAAAAAATAGTTACATATTTCGTATGTAAATCATGTTATGGATAATAATTTATGATATTGTTTTATAGTACATAACGTATAGATACATCAGAAATATTTTATCGAATATAACCACCATATGTGTGTACCAAAATATATACCAATTAATAATAATAATCACACATGATGGCAATTTAAATAAAATAAATTTACATGCGAATTGATTCATTTTCGATTGATACGTGCTATATTTGTTTCATTCTCTTATTCTGTTTTTTGTTTTTTGTTTTTTTTTTTTTCTCTTGTTTCAAAATTTTATATCACTTTTATACCTAATTTTATTCAAATTTATTATTATGTAAAAATATACAAATGTATAAACTATATGACAATATGTGTAGTATAATTATGTAGTTTTTCTCTCTTAGTTTCCAGATTACAAAATTTGAATTTCCTATCATTTTGGTTTTTTTGTGCTCTACATTTTGTGTATCACATTTATTTTTCCTATAATATAGTCTAATGGAATTGTTAAGTTTTTTTTTTAAAAAAAAAACAAGATCCAAAGATTCAAAATTAACACTACAATTTTTTCTTCTTTTAGTTCTTGTTTTTCTTTTTTTCTGAAAATATTTACAGATAGGTAGTCAAGGTATGCAAGAGGATTATTATTATTATACATATTATCATATTACTACTCGTATGATGTTATGTATAGTATGTATGTGTATATAAATTTACAGTATGTACAGTATAAATTTACATATACATTATAATAAACCTACACGTGAACGTGAAATTTATGTACGTATGTATGTATGTATATGAGTGTGTTATGTTTATTCTTCACAAACAAAAACAAAAGTTACGACGAAAACGATTTAACGCAGACAAAAAAAAAGAAGTCATTCGAAAAAAAAAAAATACATATCAAGAAGATCCAATTAATTGTTATTAAAATGGTAATTAATTTTTTTCTTTGTCGCTTATGAAATTTTTTTTTTCTTCTCTTTAATGACATATTATTATAAGTGATCATAATATATTTAGTGTATACATACATATTTGTATTCGTACATATATGATATAATTATTTTTATTTTAATATAATAATAATGAAGACAAAACAAAACAAAACCAGAAAAAAAAAATCAATATCCATATCAAATAATGTGATGATATCAATAAAAATAAATTTTATTTTATTTTATTTTGGTTTTTTTTTTTTTATTGTTTTGTCGTTCGTAATTCAGTTAATAATAATAATCGTTGAGCATTATTATCTGATACAGATTATCGATTCGATCGAATTCAATAGTATTACAAAACTCATAAATAATGTAACGAGTACCTACATGTACATGAAAAAGGTATTAAATTAATGTTGATATAAGGCGTTACATTTTTCTCCAAATTTGTCAAATTCAAAATGATGTATGATCTATACGAGTACATGTATTTAAGATGATGAAGATCTATGGTATTTCATTTTTTTAAATAAGATTATTGAATAAATTACATATGTAAGTATTTCTTGTATTATTTTTGTATATCGATATGTTGATATTGGCGAATATATTAATATGCGGTTACTCATAGATGCGGTAATGTGGGCGCCAGGAGATGAAAGTAAAAGTTGATAATGGTATATGGTAGATCAGTTTGTCGAAAAAGATGCTTATTATTTATAACAAGCTTCATTTATCGCACAAAACCTTTCTGTGAACTACGAAATATGATCACAAATCGAAATGGGAGAACAATATTAAAAGTGCGTAATGCAAACGAAACGTTTTATTAAGTAAGTATTTGAAGCATAATTCTCCTTTTAAACACTATCTCAATAGGTCAAAGTGAAAAAAATACATACACTCTGTAGATTCTGCAAACTTTATTCAAAAACCACAAAACACATACTCTGTGCTGTAATTGTGATGCTCTAGCTCACAAAAGATTGGAAATCCTAGATCAGATGTTTTCAATACAAAAATCTGAGAAAATGTGAGCAGTGTTTCTTCTAGGCTAGGGATGTCATGTGAACTATAAATAGCTGACCACCATATTATCTGAATACAATTTTCAAATTTAATTTTATATTCTTTTATATTCTATTTTTATTTTCATATTAAATTTTATCTGTTATCAATTCATTATTTTTTCATTATCCAACAAATAATTTAAATTCTAAGCATAAATTAAATGGGATTAAAATTTAAAGCATAAAAATTTACATCATTTTTAATCATTACAATGTTGTAAACGTATAGAGAGGATGAGGAATAATATATGTACATTTGTTTTTTAATTTAACGTCTATTTACATGAATATTGGCGCAGAAATAAAAAAAAATTTTTTTTTTCGACCATTATTCTAAATCAAAATATTCTAACCAAGTATTTCACAGAATTATACATCTTATTTATTATTTGGTTGGAGTATGAAGTCGTATTATAAAATCCATTAAAAAATTACTTTTTAAAAAAAAATATACGAATATATAACATTTAGAATATATAATAAACTTGTACTTGTACCTTATATACATATGTATACGAGTACTTAATTATGTATTTGTATATAGCAAAAAAAAAAAAAATTATTTTTATTTTATTGCACTTAGCATGATTGTAAAAAAACAAACTTTTTAATAGTTTGTTATTTAATTATCAGGTATTATATATATATGATTAATGTTACTTTATTTACTCGTACTATATGTTATTATATATCATATATAAATGTATGTTATTAATGTTATATGGTTGGTTATATTATATTAGCTTTTAATTTTTAATTATGTAACGTAACTATTCATTTCGATTTCGACAGACATATATACCATCAATATCATATTATGTATACATAAAGATTAAGTTAAAATTAATTTTATTACCGTTACCGTATGTATCTAGAGGAGGGTAGATAACATAAATAAATATTTCTAAATGATTTGTTACTTAATTGATTTCGGCTTAAAAAAAAAAAAGGAAGAAAAAAAAATTAATTGAAAAAAACTAATAAAAATATACCTTCGATAATAAAAAAAATATATATAGAGAACAAAAAACAACAAAAAATCGACTACTTTTTAAGCTTCTGAACTTTGTAGGCTTTGTAAATTAAAGCATATTATACGAGTATATTCTTATATATTATGATATACCAACTTAATTGTTTACTAATAAATAAAATGATTTATATGAAATTTAATTAAAATTTAAAAAAAATATATATATATATTTATTCTAATATTATGAGTTATTTACTCGTATGTATTGATACATAATTATATGTTTATGTATGTATGTATGTATTTAAAACATTTTCAAACGTTATAATTATTGAAAATTAATTTAAACATTTAAAATTGATCGAATTTAATATTTCAAAATATTATTATTATTATATATAAATGTTTATATATTCTTGAATATGTACTATGTATGTATACTAATTACTATACATATATTGGGCTGTTCGATAAGTCTTTGGTATGAATCAAAAACTTCGTAATTTTTGACAAATACAATATGATTAGTCAAGAGGCAACATGTTGATTATTTTTAAAGATATATCTATTAGTTTACATTTGGTAGAGTTATTTATAAAAAATAATACTTGGTTATTTTAGAAAAACCTAAAAAAAAATTGTGTTCTTTTCTATTTTCAAATATTAAAAAATGGCTTTCTATATGATTGTCATTTCTAATCAAATGACAAAATAATTGCTGAATGAAGGAAGGCATTTATGTACTTTGAAGGAATTGACAAATCGTTCTACACTGATGGGTACTGAAAGACCTGTGGAATAAATGTATCACACTTGAAGAGAACTTTGTTCAATAAAAAGAATTAATTTTGAATTTAATTTCATATTTTCGTATTATATTATACCTGGACCCAAAAACTTATCTAACTGCCTAGTGTATGTATAACTCTGTTCGTATATGCATAAATTTTAATTAAATATCTTTAAAAAAAAAAAATACATTAATTATCAAAAAATTAATTAATTACATATTAAATTAGATATGCATAATACACGTATTATATACAAGTATTACAAATTAGTTTCATATTATGATATGAAATATGTAATTTATGTTCATATATATTTATATAAAACATATGTATAGAAATAATGTATATATGTAATTTGATATTTTCAAAATAATAAAAACAACACGAATCAATCTAGCTAGTCCTTAAAAAAATAAAATTCATATTACGTATCCCATACATACAAGTATTCATTTTTTATACACATAATATGGCGTGGCGTTTATAACTCTCTACAGGGATTGATTAATTTTGAAATGTTTATATAGTATTTCTTTCAATTTAAACTGAAACTGAACTTTATATAGTATTTCTTTCAATTTAAACTGAAAAAAATTTTTTAAAAATTTTTCATAACAATAATGTAATAAATTAATAAATTATTTGCTTTAAGAATAATAAAATTGATTTGAATTTTATTTGAATATTATAATATTTGACTTTCAAGGAATCCCTCTAATCTACCTATTATATCTAAAACCTAATATCAATTATACATTATTATCATTTTGATAAACAAAACAAAAGGAAATTAGAATTAAATAAATGTACATATGTGAGTATGAAATATTAAAAATGTAATTATACTCGTAAGTATGTATCTTATAAATATATGTATGTACAGATAATAATAATTTAAAAGATAATATAGACAAAAAAATTTTTATAATAAATTTTGAAATTAAATAGAAATTATCATAAGAAAACAAAACAAAAAGTGACAAAAAAAACAAAGATTTCGATCAAATGAGGCGATATAAATATATACAGAATGTACCTACATTAACTATAAGTGGTCACACATATAAGGTTAGTGGTAGGAAATGGAATTTGTCTAGGTTGAGGTTTTATAAGAAAAGTATTTTATCTTCAAATCTATGATGACTTAGATTTCATGAATAGATAAGTACATTTGTTCATTTGTACATATAACATATATACCAATACCTATATATGTATACCTAAATGAAGTAAAATAGGTGTAATGTAAAGTGATTATCTGGTAGATCATGTAGTTTAATAATAATGAAAAGAAAACAAATTAGTAAATTAGTATTCTTTTATAAATATACATAACATGAATTTGAAATTTTAAAAAATTATTTTCATTTGAATTAAAACTTGTCGATTGTATTACAAATATGAGTACAAAGTACAAGTATGAACAAATTTTTGATCATTGTAATGTATCAATTATCAGTGTGTAATGTAATCTTTATGATATTCGATATACAATATTCTAATAATGTTTTTTAGACTTAAGTACAACTCTTATCTTACTTCTGAATTATGAATTTAAAAATTAAATGTTTTTTATTTCACAATTTTTTGCATTTAATTGTAATTTTATATTTCTATGCAAATACAAAAATTTGATTCAGCACTGGCGGTGGTGGCAAATGATAACAGTTACTATTCAACGCTATTCCGCATAATAATTTCCGCCCAATATCTTCTAATCTTACCAGCTTAAAAAAATAAAATTTTATAGTATTTCCAATATCCATTTGAACACACCTCATTCAGCACTCAGCACTCAGGAATATTTCATTATTTCCATTTCCATTAAATGGTCAAAATTTAAATGTCAAATTTCATAAACAAACTACAGTGTACACCTCTACATTTCTTTAACCAAAGATAATTATTAATTAATTATTTATTATTAATGTAATCCAATCCGATAAGCGGCAAATATTTTATAAAACTAAATACATACATACTTATTTTTTTTTTTATAATGAAAACAGTTCACAAAAAAATACTTTACAATACAGTGCTATCACAAGTGATTTCATCATGTCAGAAATATTTATTTGTTGGAAATAACTTTGGCGATATATTTGTATTAAGGTATCTATCAAATGGATATTTTTCAATGAATGTCCATGTAAAATTTATGAACGTATCTGATGCAATTTTTTCGTTTTTATTATGCAGCACAAAAGATATCACAACTTCAAATGACGATGAATACAACAAGGATGCAGAACACAATACTATTGAACCAATTCAGACTTTAAATACCGGTGTTCTTCCAATAAATAGTTTAGCATTTAATCGAGGATTCCTAATTGTTGGTACCATAGGATCAGTATTTGGTTATATATGGGATGAACAGAAATCACAACTCACAAAAAAAGCCTGGGAAATCAAAATTCCTACCATACCAGAATCAATCGAAACAACTGACATAAACTATCTCATAGTTGATTATGAACAAGAGCATTTATATGTTGGTTGTGGTGATAATAATAGTTATGCTTTCAATCTTGAATGTGGCAAACTGATTCGTGACTTCAAAGGTCATAAAGATTATATTCATTGTCTGGCAAAATTAAATAATAATTTATATTCAGCTTCCGAAGATGGTAGTATTTTGTTTTGGGATATACTTGAGCAAAAATCTATTCATAAAATTGAACCGTATAAAGTGGAAAGTTTGGTTCGTTCAGAATATGGTAGATGGCAGGGAACTGTATCTGTTACAAATGACTGGTTAATTTGTGGTGGAGGACCAAGAGCATCAATGTGGCATCCTAGATCGATGGAATGTACCAATGTTCTGTCATTCCCGGGTAAAGTACATTGTTCAGAATTTATAGACGATGTTATAGTGATTGCTGGAGAACATCAATTTGTTCATCAGTACAGTTTTAATGGTGAAAAATTCGGTGAAATACCAACATCAGGAGCAGCTATATATTCTGTTACTTGGCAAAATGAACCATCTAAGTTTTTGTCTTTAGGAGGAAGCAGTAATGCTATTGATATTTGCACTAATTTTAATTATAGAGATTTAATTGTAAAGTTATATAAAGCCGACAAATGAGAAAATATTTTTTGAAATATTTTAAATAAATTACAAGTAAATACAAAACAATTTTAATTTAATTTAATTTTGGTTCGCAGCTGCTACTAAATGAAAAATTTATTTTGCATTTAAATAACGAAATAAAAAAGAATACACAGTTTATTTATTATTATTATTATTTTTTTTTTTCAAATACTACATTTAATAAATAAAAACGTCTAAAGCGCGTTTTGGTTAATGACAAAACTACAGTCTATAGAATATGTTATATCGTTATAAATCATCCTCTTTGTTCTCTTCTTCGGCCTCCTTTTAATTCTTTTCAAGTGAATATTTTACAAAAATCCATGACCAGCAAATTCAGCAGGAACAAAGCCCTCTCTACCATCCCGTGTTTTTATATAGAACCATTGTCGTTTATCCTTTGATTCCTTACAATTGAGAAGAGTAACAAT
Organism: Villa cingulata; assembly: GCA_951394055.1. Classification (NCBI taxonomy): domain Eukaryota; kingdom Metazoa; phylum Arthropoda; class Insecta; order Diptera; family Bombyliidae; genus Villa; species Villa cingulata. The sequence continues at coordinate 27,475,317 of OX596021.1, read as the reverse complement.
TTCGCCTTTTCGCACCGTAATACTATCTGTGGTATAATCATTTGTAATAGCAACTAATGTTTGCCTCAAGCTTCTAGTTTTCATAGTTGTATTCGAACATGGTTTTTTTGTTGATGATGTAGTAGCAGTCCTCGGTTCTTGCTGCTTGTTTAACACAATGTGTTCCTCATTCAATTTAGCAGATGAATAATGTTGACGACACATGGCCGTAGGTCTTAGTTGTGCATACGATTTTTCAGTTAATCGTGGCTGACTAGCAGCACGTAAATAAAGCTTATCGACATGATGTTCTCCATAACCTTTGCTAGACAATCGACGTGGGCGAGGTGTTCTAGCACCATCAGAACGAGTACCACCCCGTAAACGTACCTCTTTTTCACTGTCAGTCATATTGCCACAGGGTCGTGGAAAAACATCTCCATTAGTTTCCCAACATGGTGTTGGTCTTGAGGTAGATGTAGTGCGAACTGCCGGTGGTAATATACCTAATGGTAAACATGACGTATATCCAACATATCCTTCTTCTGCATGTGGTGTTTGTACATAAAGCCAATTTTCATTTTTGAATACTGCATTCACTACCATTCCTAATGGTAATGGTATCTCAACTTGGTATCCACCTGGACGGGTTTGATATAACGTGCTGGAGGACGACAGCACCACAGGAATATTTCCCGGTGATGATAATGAACATTTTGAAAGGAACTCATCAACATTACGTATTTCGTAGCCAAATTTTTGTAAACGATTTCGGTCTCTTCTTTTACGGTGTCTATGACGTCGTGGATTCCCTTCACTTGCAGCTATAAGACTAGGTTCAGAATATGTACCTTTCAGTGACTTTAAGTCATCATTGGTAATTTCATATTTTTCAAGCGTACTGTTCGCCACTTTATTAAAAGATCTTCTATCGGCATTTTTTCTAACTTCGTTTCGTCGTCTAGTCACAATGTCGTTATTACGTGGTTCTACAGGACGTTTTTGTGGCGAACAAACAAAAAATAAATCTTTACAGGGTTCTCGTTTTTCTTGGTATTCCTGTAAAACGAAACGATGCATTAGTTTGCTAATAAATTTTTCAGATTAGAAAAAAACGATAAATTTTAAATTCGGATAAAAAAGTCGTTATATTTCGTTAAAAATGTACACAAATTTCGGAATAAAAAATATGTACATGTGTATATTTACCTGTAAATTATGATTATGCGTATGGTTACTGACTAATTTCTCGTTAAATAATTTTTCTTCTTTATTTTTGGCTTTAAATTTCTTTTTATCATTATTTCCAGATTTATTTTCAACTGGTATTGATCCGTTAGATTGTTGTTGTTCCCTTAGCACCCAAGTCATTGAAATGCGAGGCTTACGAAGGCTGAGATTTTGACCCATTGCCTCTTCTGGAATAACGGTTACACATCCTTTCTGTTCGTTTCCATCATTAACATGAGCATTTCTTTTATTACCGTTATTATTATTATCATTGAACTCTTGAAATCTATTTGATACCACATCACTTGAAGATATTTGAGAAAATTGTTGACAAATATCATCTATTTCAGCATAATCTAAAGATGAAAATGACAATGAATGTCCTGGTGTATTGTGATCTGTTGTTGTCGTTATTATTGTTTCTGTTGTTGAAACGTCTCTATCTCTATGTGATGATGGTAATATTAAAGAACAAGCATGCAACAAATCAGGACAATAAGCACCTAAAGAAATAATATAAATGAAAAATGAAGATATAAAAAGTTGAATATGGAATAAAATTTCATTCACTTTTATGTACGATAAATAAAAATGATATACGAGTATTGTGTATGTACATAACGTACACACTTGTGTATATTCAGTTCTTATGTACGCAAGTAATATTATTTTCATTGTATACCTCTTAATCTAGAAATCTGTTGAAATCTTTCAGTATCACTTTCTTCACTACTTTCTGATGTAATATAATCATTCTGTTGATGATGATTTGTTGTAACTGATGCTGATAATGGGCAGTGAACCGAATATGAGGGTGGCGGAGAAGGTGCTTGAAGAATTCGTCTTTCCTGATAATTTATTTCTTCTTGAACTGAATCAGAAGTGGATGATGTTGTAGATGATGATACTGATAATGATGGTATTTGATGTATCAAACTTTGATTATTATTTAATTCTGATGGAATTTGTCCTTGTTGTGAATTTGTTGTAATTATTATTCTTGAGGTAGTTATTGATGTCGATGTAGATACAGGTGTAGATGATGTTAATGAAGTTGATACTGGAATATCTCTTCTTATACTTCGTTCGTTCCTACTGTGAACTGTTGATAAGAAAATTATAAAATACATACATTGATTGATTGATACATATTACAGTTTATTAAGTCATCATGTAAAACATTTTAATTACTTTGTAATAATATTAAATAGATTCTTGTTATGTATGTATATAGTATTTATAATTTCATGTTTTGTACAAAATAAATTTTTTTTTAAATAAAAGTAGTAAATAAATAAACAAAATATTCAAATAAAGGATTAATTATTTTACAAAGGCAAGAAGCTTTTTGTTCTCTCTATTCACCTCCTATAGTCAATTAATAATAATAATCTTAATAGGATATTGATATTATATGTAAGTATCTATCTATTCACGATGATGAAATATTGATAATAATAATAATTTATAATTGACATTTTGTAATTATAATATAATCCTCTTATAATGTATTTGTGGTTTCGTTCTACTTTCTACATATAAATTGAATTATAATTTGTAATTTTGAATTTTATTTAAAATTTTTCGGTTTAAATTTACTAGTATGTAATTATATTGTAATTTATGTATTTTTGATATATTTTATTATTTATTCGAAGATAAAAAATATTATTAAAAATAATTGTAGATATTTATCTGAATAAAACTGTAGTACAATTAATTTGATTATTTTTTAGAGAAAATCACGAGTATCACGAGTAAGTATATCGTGTGTGTACAAGTTATATAATCGTAAAATAAAGCACGTAGAAAATAAAAATTGAAATAAAGAATAAAATACAAAGATTTGAATATATGTATGTACTGTACTGTACATATAGTATATCTAATATCATAAAAAATTCATATTTAATTTAAATATTTTCTTTCAATGTGAAGATGTTAAGCAAAAAATGTAAAAATAAAACAACAACAAAATATAATGAGATAAGAATAGAACTTTTGTTTCTGGATGTTTGAGTATTTTTCATATTTTATTGAGAACATTGTTAAGATGATATTTTATTTTAAATAATGAATGGATATAAGAAGAAATAACGAACGATATGTACATACATACATACATATATGCTTTCTGAATGATATACATACATATACGAGTACTTTAAGAAAAAATATTTTTATGAAATTTAAGAGAGAATTATTTGTTGCAAAAATATTTTTTAAAAAAAAATGTTGCTATCAACACATATATACATTTTTGAATGAATATATGCACATTTAACCTTATGTATATGAATATGTAGGTCTTATATTCATCTTTTATTCATAGTTTTATTATAATATTTTCTTCTCTATATTTATATGATACACATTACATTTATAAGTACATATAATGTACATACATACGTGTTGTGTTGTTATATGTATCTAAACTCTGAACGTGTATTTATAAATTAAACTGAATCTAAATTGTTAAATGAATATTTGATTATATGTTCAATATATATAAATGAATATTTAAAATCATTTAAACACACATCTAATATAAAAAATTTTATACGAGTATATGTATCTCTGATACATACATACTGTACATAATATACTTACATATGTATTTACTTATATTTCATGAATATCTTAGCAATTTTAGTACTTATTTGTTTCATTCGAATTGCCCATATTATAGTACAAAAACGTACAAATGTATAAGCTGATAAAATTTCAAGACGATTATATTTCACCGTTTTATGTATAGATGAAATTACCTACAATATATTATTTCTTGATCATAAAATAATTTAAAAATATATTTATTCGGTTCAAGAAATAGTACATATACACATATACAAATACATCTTCGTATACATACACATATGAAATAAACAAAAGAAAAACAAATTATTTTAATTTAGAAAATTTTTGTTAAAAAACCAAAATAAAAGATAAAAGGTTAACAAATAAATTTTATTGAAAAAAAAAAAAAAAACATAAAAAAACATACAGTCTTATTAGGTATACTTTTCTCATTTCATAAATATCCAAATAGGACTTATTATGTGTATGCTTGTACACGACTATCTAAGAATGTATATATGTATAGTATTTACCATCATTTGTATAAATTTTACAAATTAACGATATTAGATGATATTATATTGTACGACTGCTATGTATATGTATATATGTACATATGTACATGTATAATTATTTCGAAACTGAAATAAAAGAATATTTCATTTATTGTCTTTTTTCATTTAAATGTATTTTGTTTTACTTTCAGAAGGAAACCAAAAAAAGAAAAATGTTCTTCTTTTCCTTTTGGAATCCAAGAAAAGAAAAATAAAAAATATGTGTGCGTATATCTAAACGTCTAAACCTTTTGCAATAAAAAATGTTTACATTTAAGAGTACATATATACCTACATCTGTATCTGTATGTATGTAAAAATAAAGGAAATTTTATTTCAGACACTCATACTGTATAATTATATAATATGTTGATATGTAAATATAGGTATATCAAATGATTTTTATTGAAAAACAAATTGGGTAAATAAAATTGTATCCTTGAATAATTCACCTTATATACAAATTTATCTTTTCAAATTTCACATCCTTTTTGAATTTTCTTTGATAGATACAGTAAAATACATACATATACTACATACATGTTTATATTAAAATATTGAACATTATATCCGAGAATGAGTATTGAGTATATACTTACATATATGTATAGTACAATTATATACATACCGTAATTTGCAATTTTCTTTTCAATTTTAATTTTTAAAAGTCTCTCCAATATAATTTTACACATTCGCACATACATACATATATGATATGGTATATAAAATGAGTATAAATGTATGTAGATTGAAAAAAAAAATATACTTTATTATATTTTTTATTCAATTTACTTTGAATTTTCTAATGAATGAAAGGAAAAGAAGAAGAAAAATTAAATAAAATGAAAATTTATCTACCTAAATTATCATTAGGATACTTGTGTACCTACAATATCTATTACATTTTTAGTTACATAATACTGTATCCTGAAAAGGACTTCATTTTATGCTGGACTTATTCCAAATGAATAAAGTATAAACGACACAAAGAAAAAAAAAAATAAATATGTATAGTATAATTCTTTATATATAAAATACAAATATATATTCGAGAATACATATGTATATGTATACATACACAAATTTATTGTGATAAAAACACACATAAAATGTTACATATAAAATATACGGGATACGGGTGGATACGTAATTATACATATAAACTTACGGTGTATAATATTAAATATAAGTACAAGGTATACCTATATACAATATTTTACCCTTTTTTTATACGTGCTCATATATGTACGTAAAAGTATAAAATTAGTTAGTTTTCTATAGGAATTACCAATTAGAGATACATTTTCATTATGATTTTATTATATAGCCGTAAAGAAAATGAAATGAAAAACAAACAAAAAAAAAATATGAAATATGTATATAAAAATAAAGAAGAAGACGAAGAAGAAAATGAAGAAGAAATGAAAACTATGTATATTACATATATTACGTATGTGATGTACTAAAAGAATGTTCAATTATATGTCCAAACAGATGCTTGCCCTTCAGCTTCATTATTATTTCTTTTATGTACAATATGATACATTCAGATTCATTTATTCACATACACACACACACACACACATATATGTACACGTAAAATATATAATATTTACTATATGTAATGCACATACATATGTAAGTATATATATGTATTTCAATACACATTTTATATGCAACTCAATAAGAATAAAATTCTAGGATAAAATTTCACTTTTGATACTTACATAATGTATACTCTTATGTATAAGCAAGGATATACACAGATATACACATTTATAATTCACACATTTATATATGTACATACATAAATACATCATATATAATTATTATCATTCATTATGTATAAGTATTATAATGTATGTATGTATGTACATATATGAAAATAAAGTAAAATAAATTTTTCAAATTTTCTTTGAAGATCATACTATGTATGTAAGTATGTAGATGCTAGTGATAGGACGAAAAAATCAAGTAGTAATTACTATTCGTTTATATCTTATGGATGTACATATATATTCGTCCAAAAATTTAACAAAAAAAAATGTAATGAAATGTTATACATATGTATAGCATATGAAGTGGAGATGTAAGAGTTTGATAATAATGATAATAACAAAGTCAAGAACTTTTGAGCTATTATTTTATTACTAGAATTTCTCATAAATACATTTCATAGTTTCATATGAGTGAATGTTTCTTAAATATTATACCATTTATATACGTATATACTCGTACATATATATATATATATGTGTAAATTTTTTGATTGAAGATTGTTAAGGATATACGATATACGAGCTTGTAGTGAAGGATATTTATTTATATATAATACACCTCATAATATACCAGAGTAAAAATGTATATATCACCATATACACTATACTACAAATTCTCTTGTACAATGAAAATTAAAATGTCTACTTCCTTTTACACACTTGCATAAACACATTTATATAAATACATATATGTATGTACGTGTGTTTATATTTATGTACATATATTATATATTATGTATTTATGCCAACATGTGTATTGTATACTCACACATTGTATTCCTATCACAATTACAATGTTACAAAAATTCTACAATAATAAACTTCAACTACTTATATATACGCTCGTATACACTTTATTATTTCAAATGAATGCACACATATAATTATAATTAAACCCAAAAAAAAAAAATACATAGAAATAATAATAATGAGTAAAAATAAAATAAAAAAAATTAAAGTTTTCTTGTTGGATAATAAATTCTTTAATAAATTTAAAAAGAATTTAATGCTTGGTGATTTTTTTACATGAAATAATTTCATTTATTTTTTATTTTTTTTAACTTGTTGATTTTGTATTTTTTTTATATTTTATTTTTCATTTTTAAAAAGTTGAACAGAATAACAAAACTAACAGAAATAACATAAGAAATTTCTTGCGTGAAAAATTTAATTTGAAATTAATTTAAATTATAAGCTCACATTATATACATATACTAGCATGAAGTTTAGAGTATAATTTGGTATAATACAAAAATAAAAAAAAAAAGTACAACTTTATAGAACATTAACCTTATCAAAAAATATAGAAAAAAAAGGTAAATGCATAATAATAAGGTACACTCATAAGAATTTAAGGTTAATTTAATTAATTTAAATATGCTCATAATATTAATTCTTTGAAAGAGAAAATTTTTGAAACAAATTTTTCATTAATTTTTTTTAGACACTTATATTATTTTATATGTGAAAAATTGAAATAATTTCATATAATCAACATCTATGAAGATGATAATGATCCTTTTTATTTTATGAAAGTTAAAAAGTTATTTTATTACCTTTACCTTACTTATTTTTACATTTTTGTGTTTTGGGTATATAGTTTTTGTTGGTTCTTAGAAAAAAATGTTTACTAATTACTTTTAAAGATAATATTACACTTTTTATATTTCATGCCTATGCTTATTAATGTAATATATGAATACAAGGTTTGTTTAATAACGAACAGCCGGCTAAATATGTATTTTGATTCTAAGAGAAAAATATATTATTTTCAAAAAGTTTACTCTTTAAACCGAAAATTTTCATAAACGTTATGGATTGCTTTATACATATTATAGTAATAAATGGTAATAAGTTATAATGCCTGCCTAAAGCTAAACGGCTATACACCACACCGAATATAAACACAATTTTTATTTTATGGTATACATTAAATCTTTAAAAATTTCAAACAAAAATAAAATTAAATAAAATAAAAAATTATTATTCATAATTTTATGAGTATAAAAGCAAGCGAGAATATAATCGTTTCCATAAATATAAGAATTTATTAAGTATGTTAAATATGTGTACACACTCTGTATATACATGTACATACATATTTACAGGATACATTGTAACGTTTAGTGTATATTTTCCTTAAGGACCCTTTTGATTTGAATACATATATCTTCAAAATGATAAGTGGAAATTTTATAAAATAGTTTACTATGTAAAATTCAAATTTGAAGTATGTACACACATGCATCATGTATTGAGTAAATAAAATGCGCAATGTTGACATTGTAAATACATGTATCTCATCATTTTATATTCATATTATTAATTAACAAGTAATTTGATTGAATTACAAACTGGAATCTTATGCAATAAACGAATAGTGAAATGCAAGTTTGTACGTATATAATATAAAAGTGATAGACATTTTTCATTTTATTTAATTTTTTTTTCAACTGATATCTGATATTATTTTTCGCTCCTACTTTTAGTTTAATGTTTAAAAGTAATTTAAAATGATGGACACTTTAAAACGCACAACGTTTCATGATAAATATATGTAGGTATCTAACTTTCCTACACACCTTCAATATACATTATATTTGTACTTGAAATAATAATATGATTTAAAAATTAAATTAAAATACAACACAAATATGAATAGTTTCACTTCAGATATGAATTGCTAAAGTAGATGCTAATAGTAAAAACAGGATAAAAAAAAATATAATAATTATTGAAAGATATGCTTGTTAAAAACCAGAAAACTCTTATAATATGTTATTCAAATTAATTAATACTAAAATGATTCGTAAATGATAGTTATATGTAATTATGATATGCGAAATTATCATGCATATACGTGTATAAAAAACAATAATAAATATCCTTTTTATAAAATTTATTTACTATACAAAAATTATAAACACACCTACAGACCTACACACGTATATTATGTACATTGTACACCAACATTCTCATTCTCAACATTTTCTATAAATCATACATAAAATTGGTCATATTTTTACGTATTTTATAGTAGACATTTGATTGTATATATATACGAATGTATATTTGTAGTTATAATAATTGATGTAAATAAAATTTCAGTTTTATAACAGATGAATCAACAACAATCCTTGTAATAGTATTATAATTTCAAAATTTATAAAATTGATTATTATGGATGTTAATTGACATCAATTTGAATACAAATATTTATGAATTATATATCATGCGTATGTATTTATGTATATGTATCATATACATATGCAAGTAAAATGTACATACATACAAAAATGAACATATTGGCATATTATACTGATATAACGTTATAGAAGAAAATTTTGTAATCCGCAATAATTATAATACTTTACAATACAAGTGTATATGTGATGCCTACCAATATATACAATTGTACTAGTGTATACATTCTTTTATGTGTACATTATTCTCATATTATAAGTATACGAGTACACATGATAATATCATTAATTGTTTGATAATGAATGATAATTGCAATTTTTATTACTTTTTATCAGTAGTAATTTGGTGTATATTTTAATGTTATAGATAAGTAAATATTTAAGCTTCTCTTCATATGTTATTCACCTTTTTTACTTTTACCATATAATGTATAACATATTACAAATATAGTCAGTCAATTCTCATCATAATTATTATAGGAAAATATCTTTAAAGTTTGAGTACATATGTACACATTTATTTAAGTAGATAAGGTACATACGCATATTTTATAATGTACATATAAATATGAATGAATATACATGTACGTACGTATAGATAAATCAGTGTACGTTAATATCTTAATGTTCCAATTTTTTTCTCTTATAGTATTTTATACATTTTTATTCACATACAATTTACACATAAGAGATAATTTATATGTTTATAGTATATGTACACGGATAATGTTTTTGCTAAATAGATATAGTAGATATTCATATTGAATGGATCATGGATGGATACTATATTCCCTCGTATATGTGTGTATATTTATTTACTGATAAAATTGATGTTTAATGATATAAAAATGTCGTACACATAATAGAATAATATATATAGGGAGGCTGGTATAGGTACGTATGAGTATCACAAGTATACTATACATAAAAATATATTAACATATTAATGTTGCATATATAGTATATATTTGCAGTTATCGCACATTATATGGATGGTATAAGTAGATAAAATGTAAGTAGGTTTTTAAGTGAAACACAAAAAACTGAATTTTATGACCTTTTTCACCCAGTTTCATAATTATAAGACACATACATATGCAGATACATATGTAAATATGTAAATTTTTTTTTTTTATGGTTATAATGTTGCTTTTGTTTTTTATACACTAACTTATTTTTATGCAAAACTTATAATATAAGTATGTGACAAGATTGAAGTTGATGCTTGTATACAAAACAAGAACGACTTGTTTACATACTCGTATATGACTTTTAAAAATGTTGAAGGTATATAAATGGGGAAGGCATATTATAATATTATAATCACCAAACTATTATCGTTTTTTGTTTACAAACAATGTGTATGAGTAATATGTTTATACACAGATACTCGTACATATGTATGTAACATTATGTACAATGTATAAATATCATATAATGTATGTACATACCTACGGAAATTCATGTATTCGTTTACATATGTACATACTCGTATATGCATGAATACACGATATACACCTTAATACATACATTATAATGAATTTAATGAGTTTCCGGTATTTGGATAAGTATACATACTTCTATCTATATATTAAGAACGAATAACACACATTATGATAATAATTATGATTCTAAGATTGTATTATACTCTGTCTATGTTTCTAGTTTTTGTGTTTCTTGTATGCACTTAGTTAAAAATAAATGAGACATTTGTTATGCGAATATGAGTACAAATAGTTGTGCATTAAATGTGATACTAAATTACCATTCAGTTAACGTATAAAAATATGTTATAGAGAATTTTATGAAAAATTTAAAACTTTAAAACTTTAAAATAAAATATAAAATTTTATTCATTGATTATATATGGTAATATCTATGGAACATTGTAAATTTTAATTCTAAAAAAGGGATTTTATTTAAATTTGAAAAACACTATTTTTTATAGATTTTAATTCAATTCATAATTAATTTAGTTTTTCGATTTAATTTAACTTCTCTTCCTAATTCCTTTAATATAAAATTAAATATGAAAATTTTTAAAAAAAATCTTTTAAAATTGTTATTTTTATGATCACATTAAAAAATACAGCAATATTTAAATTAAGAGAAGACAAAAATTAAATGAAACTCAAATGAAAAGAACACCTACAACAGAGACGTGATATTTTTTTTATCCTTACGTTTTTCTTTACTCTTTTAATTTAGAAAATTTATTTAAAAGAAGGTACATAAGAAAAAAGAATGATAATCGAGAAGTATCTATAGTGTTTACATTATATAATTTTATACAGAATACAGACAAATATATTCTTATACATGTATGTTATTGATTATAAGCGAATTGATTCTTCAAATCAAACCAAAACTAAGAGAATTATTTCAAAATGTTCAAATATGATATACACAAGTCAGATTTTTCTTATACATGCATATGCTCGTATACACTCACCATAATATGTACTGTAACATTGCTATAACTACAAATAATTATCATGATATCAATAAAATGTTATTGTCTTTCAAATAAAAAATAAAAACAAAACAAACCCGTAAAATAAACATCAAATATTTACGTGTATACATCGAAAAATCAAAAGAAAAATTTTCTTTCAGGAAAAAAAAAATTAAAAATGAACTTCTAAGAAATTGTTAGCGAAAAAAAAATGACTTCAAAATCTGTACTGTACATACTACATATAATACAAAAGTATTCTTGAATGCACATATAAACGTATATTTTTATGTAGGTATGTTGTATATATATGTACGTATAAATTTATAAAAATAAATGTTAATGTTATACACGAACACGATTATAGTATATTGGATCATATTGTAATATGCCCATAATCCATCGTAGAACCGCATCATACTATTATTATATCCGATAATTTTCTTGTTCTTAACTATTTAATGGAATATACGTGATCTTCAGAATACTTTACGATGAATTACAGATGGATCCGCAAGCAGTTACAGCAGCTGTTTAACTATATATCTACATAAGAGTGTATATATACATAGTATCATAAAATGGGCATGCATAATATTTATATGGATACCGATTACCGATACCGCAATAGATACTGCAGTGAATGATTCGTCTAACATTTACCTGCATATCAACGTATAAAAATCCAAAAATTGTATTTACTATATTTATTTTGTACATGCATATACCTCGTAAACATTGTACCTATATTGAAAACACGAAAATGCATTTTTGCATTTTTGTTTTCACATTATCGCTATATAATGTATGTATGTATGTATGTATGAATTGAGAATTTTCTAAGATTATTTCAATATTGTTCTTCTACATCATTAAATTACAAAATACTTATGTATAGTAGAATTTATATATACAAAATTCTTTCGTATATACCTCGTATATTTGAGTAAATTGTAATTTTTATAAGGACACGAACTAGTATTTTATATTTTAAATTACAAGATATCTATACATGAAAAATGATGATTGTTTATGTTTCGTTCGTGTATATACACATTTAAAAGAATCATAAATTAAAAAACAAAATGTTTATGTGTGTATACCTCCTATAGGTACTCGAATTAGGATTATTTTGATTTCATGTTTGTTACACAGAAGTGTGATGAAAGTTAATGAATATTACACAGAGATATGTGTAAATTTTTTCAAAATTACACACACAAATACACACAAAACAAAGATACACTCTTTATACATGATCTCCATATACAAAATAATTTATAAAATTTTTCCCTTTTTCTTTTCATTTTGTATATATGATTGTTATACATAAATTGGTAGAATATTAAATTTGATCACTTTTCCGTTGAAAAAATATCTAGAAAAGAAAGCCCCAAACATATAATTAATCATTTAAAATTGATATTACGACGAAAATAATATTCGAACGAAATAGTGTTACTTCTCTTTCGCTCATTGCCATCTACAACTCGCTAAAATCATGATTTCTGTTGATCGTTTTATTTTATATCTTTTAATTTTGTGAATTTAACAAAATCTGCATGTCAAAAAAAAATTCTCAAAAACAAAAATTCCGCACATATACGCAGATACACAAATCTGAATTATTAAAAATTATTAAAATAAAATAAATTCATTAGATGTTGATATATGTATACATAACTACAGCATATATGAATAACAAAAGCACTCTGATTACGAGTATTTTTATACATTTTTTTGAAAATTCTATTATTTCGTTTTTTCACATTTTCATATTTCATTATATAAAGTACAAAAAACAATAATAAATAATAATCTTTGTGTAGTGAAAAACATATTATTTTATGAAAAACAATTGAAAAAATCTTAATTTATATTTTCTATTTTCATTAATAATTTTTATTTCATTTTTTCGAAAAAAAAAATCAGATTAAAAACTTCACTTAAATGCCATAAAACTTTTGTATGCACATTTTAACGTTTGACATATTACATAATAGTACCGCATAGTAAGTACTTATGAATGACGCGAGTATAACAAACAAATAAAGTGAAAAGTTTCTCAATTTTTGGTATACTTTATGTAAAACCATATTCAGTAAATATGTACATATGTATACATGTACCGAGCATTATGTACAATAACAATACTTACATAATGTATGTTCAAAATATTTTTAACGTACATATACAAAATGTATGAATGCATATGACATAGTAGATATGAGTACCGTGTACGTTGAATACGTTGAATATAAAGTCATCTAGTAATAATATTCATTTCATGTCAGATAGTTTTCTTTCCTTTGAGTCCGCCTCGTCTGACAGTACGTTCAAAAGTACAATATATTCAACAAAAATCAAAAAATAAAAAATGAATAAAACTAAGTATAAACAGAATAAAAAATAAAAATATAAACATCGAAATACTTCTTGTAAACAATCTGAAAATGAATTTAATTCATATGAGATCTTGTGTGTGCAATTTATTTTCGATGTAAAAAAAAAGGCCAAAAATATGCATTGCATACATATAATGCACGTGCGGATATAATATGAATTCTAAAGTTAGTAAGTATAATAAAATAATCTCGTATTACATATTATGTACATACAAAAATATGCACAAATATACAAACGTACATTTCTCAAGTTTATAGACACTTTTTAATATTTTAACGTCTTATATCTGGAGTAGTAAATGCAAAAAAAAAGTCAAGAAAAAACTAAACCAAAAGCATATAAATAAACTACAAAGCCAGTATAAAAGAATTAAAGAAGAAGAAAAAATACTTTTGTTGTGTTCTCTGTGTGGTATATAGAATGAAAAGTGTGTGTAAACAACTTCAAATCAAAGTAATCTCAAAAGTAAAAACACAGAATTGAAAAAAAAAAAATACAACAAATGTAAAAGAAAAACATTAAAAAAAATACATAAAAAACATAAATAAAAAATTAAAGAAAAAATATATGTACATACACACAAGTGTATGAGATTGTAATTAAGATGTGTTTCTTTAGAAACTCCTTTCATTTTCATATTACAGAGTACATTATATAAATATAATATTTTGATCTCTATTAAAACTAATAAGAAAGTTAAAGGAAGATTTGAATTTAAAATGAAAAGACAATCTACATACACAGATCTATGTTTACTTTTTAATAAATTAATTTTAGTTCTCCTTTACAATGTATATGCTCATAAATAAAAGCAAATTTACTTACTCATATTAGTATATAATGTACATGTTCTCATTTAAGCATATATTTCTATATATATGTAAAGTATACGACCTTAATATAATTTTTTAACAGAATCTTTCATTATATCAAATTATATACCCATACATTTGTGTACATTTCTACAGACCAGAGGTAGTGTGTTAACGAATTAATTAATTTCAAATTTTATATACACGTACATTGTGTAGATGTATTTATAATAAGTAGATAATAGTAATACATATATTTAAATATTTAAAAAAAAAAAACAGTAAATAAACATTTCAGTTATTTTAAGGAGAATTGATTGAATTCAAATAAAAGTACATCAGAAAATTAAATATTAATTATTTGATTCATAGTCGTATTTTATTCACATTACCTATGTAGAGATCATTAAAAAACGAAAACTGCAAAAATTTGACTTTAATATTCGACTGCTGTTTCATTCATTTTTATTATGGACATATGATATTTAAGTTTTCCTTTTTCCGTAAAAAAAAAAAAAAAAAATGAACAAAAATTTATAGGTACTCGAAAAGAAGGAGTTTTTCGTCCTTTTCATATGTAAACTATTCATCGTCTATTTACGATTTCCATTCAGAATATGCTTATGTTATTATTGAAATCAATTTTATTTTAATTAAACAATATTCACATATGCATACATATGCATGCATGCATGTATATATGTGTATACATATCGCTAATGTCCTGTCAATATGCAGACGTGCATTTGGACATTCTCTCATATACCACACTCTCATATTTGTATAATAAATTTTCTATTGAATTTGATTTTCTAATTTTAATTAAAATAACGTTACCATGTTTACCTCAACCTATACTGTGCATGTAAACAAATTAAAACACATGCAGATTTATTTACTTTAGACATTATACAAAATACAAGTACATATTATAAAGACCACAGGTGGCTAAATGAAATTTCATTGTTTAATATAATTTCTTGTCGTAAGCATAAAATCATATCAAAATCAAAAGGCCATAACAATAATAAATTTTGCCGTTAAATACAGCAACATCTCTCTATAAGTTATCCGTTTGTAATAAAAGAAAAGTATTATGTAGATGTAGATGTATGTTAGCCAGTCATATACACTTATATGTGTACTGTACATCAAATGCATTACATATTTATTATATATAGTATCATACATTTCTTATACGTGTATATTCGTTATACTTGTACAATATGGAATTTCAACTGAAACAAAAATCATGAAAAATAGTATAAATGTATTATCCTTTTTTTCGAAAAGTTTTTTCTTTATTTATTTTTCATTTTTTTTTCCATCTTTCTTCATACACATATTATGAAAATTTTTAGGTATAATTCCTAGTCCTAGCTAAAAAATGTACTCATGTACATTATACATACTCGCACATATTTCGTAATTCAGGATACAAAAACATTCACTTTTTCATTCATCCCGGATACGTGTATATACTTACTTATCTCTTCCATATTATTTATAAATTAATATATGTACATATACCTGTATACATACATACTTTTGTATACAATAAATGTCATACAATTACAATGCACACACACTTACCATTTTTATTTTTTATTTTTTTATATGACAATAATCTTTTTTGTTTAATAAAAAGAAATTTTTTTTTTCGGTTTCATTTTTTCATTCATTCAATTCATTATTATTATTTTTTTTTTATAATTTCGAAATTCTTTATTTTTTATTTGCTTTGTTGGTTTTGTTTCGTTATCATTTTGTTTTGTTTTTTTTTTTATTTCAATTTTTTTATTTTATTTTATTTATTTTTTATTATTATGTGTACAGTTTAAATGTGAACAAAAAAAGGAAACGGTCTTGTAAAATTATTCACTATTTAAAAGTATGTATATGTGTGTATTGAATCAACAGGAATCTACATATTTGTAATGAAATAAAAATAAAAGATATAATTTAAAAAAAAAAAAATCCAAAAGATTACAAAACAACAACAGTACACACATATCTAGATCTTATATCTACGCATTACGAGAATAAAAATAATATTTAAAAATAAAAAAAAAATAAAATTAAAGTACCTCATAATAATATACACGACATACTTACATACATACATACTACATACATACATATGTGCACATAAACGTATACACATAATATTAAGGCAAGAAAAAATAACGAGGGAGAGTAATCTTTTAATTACAAATGAAAACAAAAGAATATCGAGGTTGATGTCCTTTGGCAAGAAAACAACAGAAAATGCAAAAAATAAAAAAATAAAAAAATAAAAACCGGAAAATCTAAGACTTATTTTATTATTATTATTTTCGTCTTTTATATTTATTTTATTTTTAGTTTATTTTTTATTTTTTTATTTCATCTTTACATATTTGCTTTTTATTTCATTATTCTGTTTTACAGATTTGTTTTCTTTGTCACATCATACATTTACGACTATATGTGCATACATATGGATATGTATATATGTACGATTACATACTAATGTACATCCTTTTTATTTCCTTTCATTTTTCATTTCTATTTTTATATTTTTCTTTTTCTTCAGTAATTTATTTTTTTATTCTTATTAAAATCAAGTCTTTGTCATCATACTTAAATAATAAAAAGAAAATAAAATATTTTTTTTTTTAGTTTCATTTTATTTTCTTTTCTTTACAAAAATTCTAAGCTTCTCAAAATAACAACGATTTATAAAAACTAAAATAAAAATGTTATTCCTCACCCAATCTTATATACGTAAGTATGTAAAGGTACTTGTACGTATGTATGTACATTTGTAAATTTGCAAAAAAATGTTGTAATTTTTTATATAAGTAATATTACGTGTACATAACTATACATTATGTTAGTACATTGAAGTAAAATATGTAGAACAAAGATTCAAGGATTCAATTTTTTTTTTTCAAAAATAAAATAGTAAAAAACAAATAAAAAATATACAAACTTAAAATGAATATTTCTTAAAATATAAATTACATGGCTAAAATGAAAAAAGAATATATAATATAACTTGTAAATATTTATATATATGTAGTTTTTAAAATGAACACACACTCATACATATTACAATAGAGTAAGTATATGTACATACTTTCAAAAATACAAGAAATTTTGCATACATACTCGTATTACATCATTTTTGTTTTAATTTTATTTTGTTTATTTTTTGTTTTTCTTTAAATTATATTTGTTTTATATTATTCCTATTTTTATTTTTTATTTTTATTTTCTGTTTCTATTTTTGTCTTATTTAAGCGTAGTACCCGTAAAATATTATGTAATTTTTTAGTTGTAATTATTTATTCAAATTAATTCATGAACATTTTTTATTCGGGAGACAAAATTCACTTTAACTTATCATTTTGGCTGCCATATAATAAAAACAACAACCTCTACTACTTGTACTTACATTTATACTTACTTATAAATTGCTTATAACTACCTTGCTTATACTAGTTACTACTCCATTTATTTATTTAATTAAAATTGTTCTTCATGAACGCCTACTACAGTGCAGTATGTTTTATACTCAAGAATATAAGTAAGAAAAGCAACAATTATTAGAGTATTTTTCTACTTCTCTTTCTACTTCCCCTCCTACATCTCAAATATTCAAGAGTTGAATGACCATATTTGTTTGCAAATGAAAATATATAGATCAACATCTTTATCGGTTTTTCTTGTTCACACTGATCTCGTTTCAATATGAAATTCTTCTTCGTATACAGCTACTACAGTGCAATACATAATTTAAACAA
Organism: Villa cingulata; assembly: GCA_951394055.1. Classification (NCBI taxonomy): domain Eukaryota; kingdom Metazoa; phylum Arthropoda; class Insecta; order Diptera; family Bombyliidae; genus Villa; species Villa cingulata. The sequence continues at coordinate 27,456,535 of OX596021.1, read as the reverse complement.
GAAAAGGAGAAGAAAAACTACTATTCGCTTATCTTTCTACTTTTATTTCTACTTCTCTTTCTACATCTGCATGTAGTTAGTAGCCGTGAATTTCAGATCGAAACTAGAAATTTTGTAAACAAGAAAAACCGATAAACTTTTTGAACTACATTTTCATGTGTAAACAAACATGATCATTCAACTCTTGATTATTTGAGATGTAAGAAGAGAAGTAGAAAGAAAAGTAGAAAAAAAAAACTGAAAAGAAAAGCGAATATTAGTTTCACTCCTTCTTTTCTTGTTTAAGTTACGTACTGGTACTACACTTGTAGTAGCTGTCTACGAAGTGGAGTTAAGGATTAAACCGAAAACCGTGTATCTAAGTATATTTTTATTTGTTAATAAACATGTCATTCAACTCTTGAGAATTTGAGATGTAGAAAAAGAAAAATTTCATTTTGTATTTTTTGTTATTATATATGTACATATATGAAAGACGACATTTAAGGTACACTTTTTAAGTCGTGAACCATACATTTTTGCTATATAAGTAAGTATTAGTTTTTATGTGAACATTTTCGCAGATAATATTTTTTTATTGTTATTTGTAAAATTATTTTTCAAAAAACGGATATTTGACTTTCATTATGTCCTTATTCGCGCCTTAAATTTGGCGGCCGGTTTCAGTGAACCTATAAAAGAATCAGGTATTTACATAATCTTTATTAAATGATGTGAAAATTCTGATAATTATATAAAATTTTTTAAGGATGATCAAATATTTAATTTACTTGAATTAAAAATACTTTTGAAAATTTTTGTTTTTAAGTAGCAAACATATTTGCATTTTAATCATTTGTCATCTTTTTTGAGAAAATTTTTTGAAGAGATAAATACATCCACAAACCTCCATGTGGTACTCTCTGGTAAAATTTAATATCTGGAGTTCTGCTTACCATTCATTGGAAATCTAATTGGAGTAATACTCGCATAATTTTTCATTAATTATTATCGAAAAAATGTCCATTTAAAACTTTTCTTTTATAAATTTATCTATTTATTTATTTTTTTTTTTTGTCGGAATGAAGAATAAACCAGTTTATATCTACAATAATTATTTTCATTTAAAATTATTATTAAATCCGAAAATGAAAAAGGAAAATTATCGTAATTTATTTGCATTCCAATAATCGGATTAACTATAAACGAATTCCAGTAATAACTTTGATTAGTAAAAGTAAAAGAAATTACATTGAATTACTGCATCATTGTTATGAAAATAAAATAATAATTATTAATTGAATGATAATTATACTGTTTGCAATTATTTACGAAAATGTGTGCACTGGAATGTATAGTATATGCTATCTCTCAGTTTATAATATTAATCGTATTAAATATGAATACATACATATTTTATGATCTTATAGTTGCAAGTTGCAATCACTCAGTACTGCTTTGCTTATAAATATAATGTGGATATGTACTGACATATAAATACGATTACGAGTAGTTTCTGATTTCATAGAAATACAATTTATTTTAGAAAAAAAAATAATACATAAATAAAGAGTTAAACAACTTATATTTATTGTTAAGCAATTAAAAATAAATTAACCTGATCGTGTTTAACTTGACAAATAGAATATGTCTTTTAAAGAAATAACAATTATATATGTATTTTATAGGAAGTTTTTGTATAAACACACGATTGTATGTGGTTTGATCTTTCTTTCTATGGACGCATTTAACTTAACAAAACGAAGAAAATTTTAAGGAAATTCAAAAAAAAAATAAACAAATCTGAAGCAAATATATGTATTCACATAGGGAGGCCAATTCATACACACTAAACAAAATCACTCGAAATGTATAGCACCTGAATGAAATCAGAATCGATTGATAGTTTCTAACTATCAAAAGTACCCTCCACACTGTACAATAGTACAATGTAAAAGGACTTCAAGTTTAAGTTATTTTTAGTATTGAATCAGTTACTTAAAACTTTGGAACAAAATGCTTTAAGATTTTAGGTAAAAGTGCAATATTTTTATATGGTAAAAATTTCATAATTATATATTTCTAGTCAAAGATATGGTTAAAGATGTGGTATTTGTATATTCCTATAAAATTGATACAATATTATTATTTTTCACAACAGTTATTTAGATAATAAGAAAATTATTAAAAGGTATTTAAGTCGACGATTTAATTTTGAAGAACGCTAGAAATGTGACAAAATTTTTTTTTATTGAAATCAATTTACAAAATTAGTCAGGACAAGAATATATGATTACTAATTATAGATGATCATATTCATTTGGATTGCATGAAATGTTGGGAGATTTTGTTCTAAATCACTTTCCTAATGTTTTTTGATAATGAATTACGTTCGACGAAAACGATATTTATTCATTTTGGAAATTTTCATCAAATTTTTACATCAAATTTCTTTAGTTTAATGTATTTTGATGTTGTAGATTTTTTTTTTTAATTTTTTCAGAGAAAACTTACACGAGATAAAGTTTCCTATTTTTGTTCCATCGCTTTCCGTAACTGATTCAATACTAAATGAAATTTGAGTTCTGCTTCATATTAAATAGAAATTTCTATTATTTCAATAATTCATATAAATGTGATGTGTGCATGCGTATATACACAATACACGTACTGACTGACGTGTCTAATTTAAGCAGTACGTGGTAAATACTGACGAATATTGAACCTCTACGTGTTTCATTGTAAATTGTTTAATAAGTTGTTGACCTTGATCATTATGTAAGTAAGTACATTTTTTTTTTTTGATTGACTAAAAAATTACATTTACAAAATTAAAAACAAAATTGATATTCCTGCTTATAAATTTTATACAAGGATACATTAGATTACTTTTTGGATAAGATTTAATAAAACGTTAGTGTTAATAAGTTTGAGTACTAGGTACTAGTTATCAATATTTGAAAAAGTCGATATACTTTCAATGAATTAAGGCCAACATTGTTTTTAGATATGACGTGTTCGTATGAGTAGCATATTTTTCACTCTTTTATGTCATATGTATGTAACCAATCAGTTCAGTTATAAATCAAAGCATATTGTATTACGTACGTGTTCGTGTATATAAAGTAGAGGAAAATGTTCTATAGGTATAGGCAATAAATTTGAGATAATAATTATACACTACCCACACTTATAGTGTGTAAACGTATGCACATATTGTATATGGAATATAATTATGCTTAAGTAATTAAAGTATTTTCTTGAATGGGCAACCATATATTTTTCATATGTGCATTACTATAATATTCCACAAGAAAACGTTTTTAAAAGTGTCTGTTTTCGGTTATTAAATACATATCATTGGACATTTTCCAGGAAAAATATGAAGTTGGAAAATTTGAAACAGTGCGTGACAGTACACAGTACTAATTTATATAATAATACTCGTACATTATCATGATTATGCTAATTATACTATGGGTATACGATGATACGATTTTTATTTTCCGTGGAAAAGTGTTAATTTGTTAAGTGTTTTTTAAAAAAAAAAAAGTTCTTGGATCTCTTTTTTTTTTTTTTTGGTTTCCTTTTTTGAAGTGCCCTATACAAACAATACAAAAATATTTTAAAAATTATGTAAATAATCCGTAAGTATACATATGATAAACTGATAATCGTGAACAATTTTCATATACGGAAATTAATAAAAACATGTACACCATACTCTATTATCATTTTTACAAATGCCAATACATATGTATGTACATATGTATATGTATGTAATATACTCGTTTTATATGTACAAAAATATAATGCAAGTATACAATTTTTTTTTGTTCTCTGTCTATACATTGTATGTATAATTTTCATGGATGAAATTTTTCAATTTGTTTACAAATTATACGTTTCATATATTGTACGTGCATACATACATGTATGCTCATATAATTGCATATAAATATTTTGATAAAATTGTATCATGATTCATGAATTTTATTCGCCTACATACCATCATTATTCATATATAAGTTTTAAGTTGTTATATACATAAAATGCATCTGTAAAGGTGTATATATATTATATATTATTTATAAAAATATAAATGTATACTTATATATAGGTACATGATATTTTCATTTATATTCGTATTTCGTATACAATTTATATTTATATTTATTATATTTATACAAGTATTTATATACAACTTTACATATTTATAGGTAAAATGATTAATTAATTTTTTTTTCTTCTTGTTTTTTTTTTTTTTTAAATTCAAAAATATAAAAAAAAATACATTTTTTATATATTTTTTTAATTTTATTTTATTTTCTGTTTATACAAAGTTGTTATTTACTTTAATATTTTTTTTTTTGACTTTTATTTATCTTTCAATCTTCATTTTCTTTTTTCTCTCATTTTACGTACATACATACTTCAAATAAATTTTTCAAATCGATATTCAGGATAAATAAATAGGATAGATAGATATGACCATCACATACGTACATGTAGTAAATATATTGTAGTAGATATACGGTAATAAATATTTACGAGTAATATCTTATAAAAATCAAATTATATCAAATTATAGATATAGTACATATATGTATTATGTTTTATATGTATGTAATGTAAAAATGAAACGAGATAAACGTTTATAACATTCCATATACTTGTACTTATACATATATGTATGTATATAATATATTACATTTATTTTGTTACGTTATACCACACTATACGATTTATATCTTATCATCATATTTACTTAATGTATATAATATCTGCAATGTATACATTATATATGCATATAACAACATGTGAATGAATATATTTATATAATGTATGCATATATATATTGAAGTGTATATACTATATATTATACGATTTATATGATTGATGCCAATTGCGGAGTCTTTTCATCGCAACCAAATCAAATCAGTATCATAAAAAATTATTACACTGTCATGAATGTTTCAGAGGGTATATACATACATACATATATATTTCTCACCATATATAAGTAGCAAATACATTTATATAATATACATATTATAATATTTATACGTATAAAAATGCACATGAATATTTAAAAAAAAGCACACAAAAGTAAACATTTTGAATACACAAATTTATATAACAACTCGCAAATATACAGTATATAAGTATAATGAACGTATGTATTTATATGTATCTAAATGGGGCTGATGTCTTATAGATGTATATATTATTAGGCGCCACATGTTTGCCTGTCTTCTTGTTGAGAAAGTATACTACTTTATAAGTTTCAACCATATAATATCAACTTATTTTTTATTTCATATAGTACATTGTACATTTATGCTCAAACATATACTCATACTGTATCTAATATTTAGTTAACATAAAATTATATATTTGTCAGTTTTTTTTTTCATCTGCTACATACTTCTTTTAATAAAAAATAAAAAAAATAAACAAAAAACGATACAATAAAAATGAAAACTGTTCTTCTCTAAAATGTCAAAGAAAAATGATATTTTGACAGTTTTTTTTTCATTCAAAAATAATTATATGTTTGTACAATACATTAATTTGATGAGTATTAAATTACGTAAACGAATTACATTGAATACAACCAACTGAAATAAACTGAATGAATTTATTTTCGCTTGTATTATGTAATTAAAATTTACGTTCAACAGCATTCATTAAAAAAAAAAAAAAACATTTTTTTTGGTCTTTTAGAAAAAAAGAAAAAAAAGAACAACAACAACAATAAAGGATACTACAGAATAATTTATTTGTTTAAATAGTATCAGCTGTATAGCAGGATTGTAGCACAGAAGTATTCGTATAACAACTTAAAATTTCTTTGTTTCAAAATTATTTTTGTATGATAAGAAATTTAATATACATAAATATATATACATATACATATAATATACATACATGTATACAAATATTATAATAAATCCTCATACATATTTAAAATATTTTTTGCTAAAAGGATTGTAGATTGGGATCATTTTCAAATCATCATTATTATAATTATGTATTATATGGTCTCATTTACGTAAGAATATTTGAATAATTAAAATTTTTAAAATATCTAAATACCTGTCTAAATACATAATATGATTGAATAAGTCTTGTATTTATTGAAGTAGAGAGAGAGAGAGAGAGAGAAAAAAACACATGTACCCTACGTAAATTTTATTGAAATTATAGTGAAAATTTTCTTTCTTTCATATACATATTTTTGAAAATTTTTTGTATAGAGTCAGTTGGGGTAAATGTAAACGCTTTTTCACTTTTTCCCCGTGCAAAAATTTTGAATTTTTTTTCTCAATCTGATCAACATATATTTATAGATGCCATATTATTAAAATGCACAGCACATACATAACATAAAACTAAATTAGAAATTTTCAACATTTTTATTCATTCATCGATCTCAACAAAATATAGAAAATTCATTTCTAAATAATATGTATTTCATTTTAATACACATGTACTCGTATCTATAAAATATAATCGTACATACAATATATTATATGAAATATGAATTTAGTTTAAAAATATATAATAAATGAAATTTTCATTGAAATGAAATAAATAATATTCGAATCGAACAAAAGATGAAGAAAAGAATACTACATAAAATAAAATATTTTGACAAAAACAAAAAATTCAATACATTTATTTTCAAGTATTCTTTTAATAAATCAAAATATTAAATTTCAAATATGTATATGGTATATGTACAATATTTTAAGTACATATATATAGAATATTCTACATATGCATGCATATGTACGTATGTATGTGAATATAAATGTGTTGTATGTACTTATAAAAAATATTCAAAAAATTTTAACTTAAAATTTTTCACATTAAAATAATAAGATAAAATGTAATCGTGTACATACTACATATATAGTATGTATTCACGTATAGGGTAAGTAACGTATGTATATTGGTATAGATTCGATACAAAAAATTATATTAAATTCATATTCATTCTGTGTGTGAGTGTGTTACATATCATATGTTTGTATATCTAGAAATTGTAATACATAATAAAATATATGTATATAATGTACTCAAATATTCGTATACTCATACTTTTATAAATATAAAATTACAATAATGATGATGATTTCTATTTTGATACCATTAAGTTATTAGTTCAAAAAAAAAAAAAAAAAATTCTTTTTTCATACATTTATAAATAAAGTAAGTCCAAATATCCACATGTATTTATGCATAACCATATTCTTAAAATGTATGTATACTTTCTTTCTGTTCTGTTCCTTTTTGATTTTACGAAGACTATTTTCATTTTGTATTATTATTATTATTATTTCATTTTTTCTTTCTTATATCATTGCTATTGCTTTTCAAGTATCAAATAAACGAAAAACTTTGGAATTTTAATATTCTGAAAAGCAAAAAAAATTTATTTTAACAAAAAAAAAAAAAAAATAAACGAAAATGCAGAAAAACATATAAGATGTAAGAAAACAAAGTCAAAAATAAAAATAAGAAAAAATCGTAAGCCAAAACAAAAAATTTACAAAATAAAAAAATAATAAAACCTATACATTATACTATATATACGTACATTAGTGTATAAAAAAGTAAATAAATGAAAAATGAAAGCATAAGACTAAGACTATGTACACAAAAAAATGTATCTTATCTATTATTCACAGATATAAGTATATATAAGTACGTTTAAAAAAATATTAAGAAAATTTCATATTTAGTACATACGAGTATACACAGAGCCGGAAACTACTTGGGCGCTCGGCTCGGTACACATCTAAACTTTTAACTCTCTAGGTTGAGACTTAACTATTTTAAACTTTAATTTGACTGTTTTTTTATTATAAACAGTACAAAATTCCAATTTCTATATTTTTTTGGCGGAAACAATTAGAACCTTTTCTCATCACCCAAAAGAAAGAAGAAATTTTCTTAGTATTTTATATTATTAAACAAATATAAAGGTGTCTGACCTTCATTTTGGCGAAATCCAATCTTTTAAACATTACAATGAAAGTAGCAACAAATGCGGAACTTGTTCTTGACTCATTGAAGTTCTTACATAGTTTTCACAAATTTCTAATACTCAAAGTTCAATGATCATGTTTGTTTACAAATGAAAATATATATCAACACATAATATTTTTCTTGTGATCTTGTTTTAATCTGAAATTCTTCTTCGTTTAAACGGCTACTACAGTGCAGTATGTAATTTAAACAAGAAAAGGAGAAAAAGAACTACTAAAATAAAAGTGAAAAGAAAAGCGAATAGTAGTTTATTTTTTCCTTTTCTTGTTTATGTTATGTACTACACTGTAGTAGCCGTGTACGAAGAGAAGTTAAGAGTTAAAACTAAAACCGTTTATATAAGAAAAAAAAACGATAAATTTTTTGACCTACATTTTAATTTGTAAACAAACATGGTCATTCAACTCTTGAGAATTTGAGTTGTGGAAAAAGAAGTATATCATTTTATTTTTATAGTTATTTTATTATATATGGAAACCGACATTTAAAGTTTTATTCGCGCTCTAAAGATTTGCGCCCGATTTTAGTCAACCATTTCAACCTATAAAAGAACCGGGTGTGCACATACACACATACTTTACATATTATTATGGAAGTACAATCCCTTTTTCTTTTCTCGTTATATATACATATGTATATACATAATGATGCATCCTTGTATTATATAAAAATCCTTGCATATTCACATCATATAAATATAAATGTATGTACGAGTATGTATACAAAAGATTTGAAATGACTTTTATGAACTTTTTATTATATAAATGATGTTATGTACAAGAAAAATAATAATAATAATAAATATATATGTATGTTTGTGTATGCACACAAAGTCAAAAAAAGGACTCATATAATATTATATAAAAAGAATTCATGTATACAAATAAATGAATACATATACATTTTTCTTATACTTTCAATTTTAATTTTATATACATAAAAATAGACTAGTCGATACACATGTATGTACATATGTATGTACATATTACACATGCTTACGTTTACATACTTTTTTATTCAAAATAAACTGAAATTATATTATAAAAAAATTCGAAAAATACAAATTTGTATTTAAAAAGAAAAACTATTCACAAAAACATATAATCATACATACGTTTAGATAATATTGATAATATGTAGAAGAATTGAGTAATAATTGAACTGAAGACAATTTGAATACTGTTACATACTAAAAAATATTTTCACAATAATCAATTCAATAAAGAAAAATTCATATATGTATTCATGTATATACTTTATCGTATACATATATACACGTACACTTCAAATGAAAAGAAAAATATTCATTTTTAACAAAGGATCAAAAATTTCTTTTCTTATATGTACATCTGCCTTACATTTATACGAATATCTATATATGCACGTATCTTCATATTCTGTTTATTTTATTTAAAGAAATCGTTATTACTCATGCTGAAAAGAAAATTTTTTTTTAACAATGAAAAAATAATGATTGATCAATTTGAATAGAAAAACGCATATTTTTCAGTAAAAATCATTATATTATGTATCACATATACACAATACAATTATCATTTAGATTGACTTCTTCAGACATTTATTGATTTCCTTGTTGTTTTTTTTTTAATTAGTAAAATTTTTATTTCCTTATTACTTTTGATTTAAATAATAAAAGCAGTTATAAAAATATGTCATTATTAACTTGATTGATGTATTTAGTAGGTATTTATGGTGTAAATAATTGGTATATAATTAGGAGAAAAAATATCTTTTAAAAAAGTAATGTACAACATCTGTTTGCTTCAATGTGAATTGACTTCTTTTACATTTTTAATCAAATAAAAGTCATTACAAAGACTTATGGAGCAGTTCAAAGCAACAATAGTTGGAGAAATTTTGTAAAATGAAGAAAATCATGGAAGGAAAGTCTGATACAAGCCGTTGTATACAACGGATGATCACGCTGTTCATTATAAAATTTGTAACCATAAAAGAAACTGCCATGAATTACATCCATTTTTCAAATAATAAAAACTGCAATGAATGAAGAATCCGAATCAAAATTTGAGAATGTGGGATTTTAAATTTTAAAACTTATGCAATCTAATCGTTTTTCTATGTTTTAATCATCTTTATCTTTGATGATACAACAGTCGTTTGAGGAATTCAGGTTTAGACCAAAATAATTATGTTTCTATGACCATAATCTACCATGTTATATGCATCTACAGTTTATTGTGAATTGCGAACCATAAAGTTGTTGGTGGTACTGGTACTTAGTTGGTAGACAAACACATTCAATTACATGACAGGATTTAAACTGATTTATTTTTAACAAAATTTTCTATATTTTAACTTTATAAAATATGAAGGTATGCATATAATTGTTTATCTAAGGATATAAATACATGACAGAGGCACCTACATGATTATATTATGTATCTATATAAATATGTAAATAAAAAGTTTTTTGATAAAATAAATTCAAAGAATAATGAATTTTTGGTACATATAGTATGTAAATTATTACCCATAATCTCAATTAATACTTTTGAAGAACTGATTTTTGTATTCAGATACACATAAATAAGTTCCTTAAATGTACATGTCTACATTATATAAACATTCATATTAACATAGGTACATTCGTAAAACGTTAAATCTCATTATAATTTATAACGAAAAACAAAATCATTTATTTGTCTCTATAAATTAAAACTTTTTTGAATGGAAGCAATGGAAGAGATTTAACTTATATCATTATTATATCTTCTACATATTACGAGTATAAGCATAGTTGCGGATAAATCTACGTTATAATGTTTACTGTATATAATTGTACCGAATATTTTATGTAATATTTGGAAGTATACGAATATTTTTAGCTTTAGAATTAACAAAAACCTTCTTATGTATAAGTTATGATTATAAATTTTTGTGCATTTTAATAATTATATAAACATTTTCTGTTGTTTATGGTTTGTTAAATTCATTACCTTTTCACTTATTTCATTGTCTAGGAATCTAGGATATTAAAATAATCTTAATATTTTCATTTTCAAAAAAATCTATACATGTGTATATGTGTACATAAATAATATACAAATACGTGCATATAGCTTTATATATAATTTATATCAAAGTAAAGTTTGTATAGATTTAAAGGATCAATTTTAAATACGTATACAAGAGTACTTATTATAATCGCATATACCTAAATTCTATACATATTATATCAAATATAAAATGTTGTTAGTTGATTTTGCATATTTTGTCATGTTCTAATGAAAGAGAAAATCAAATTTTTCTAATGAAAATAATACGAGTATGTGTAGAATAGAGAAGCAAGTAATAAATGATGATAGTGTTTTGTTTTGTACAACATTCGCATATTCTATTGTGAGAGAAAAGTATCTTTTTCTCAAGAATGCAAAGACATACACATAATGGTGTAAAATACTACTCGTACTAGCATAGCGTACACCGTATACTATATGTACTATTTATTATAGTTAATTACGTTCACTGCTCGAGAGTATGTATAAAATGTTGTTAGTTGATTTTTCGTGTTTTGTCTTGTACAATATTCACGAATTTTACTGAAAGAGAAAAAATCAAGTTTTCGAGAAGAATGAAAATACGAGTATACATAATGTGTGAAATACTACTCGTATATGTGTAGCGTATATACTATAGATATAATACTAAGTCAATGGTCTCTACTGCTTCAGAGTATATAAAGAGTAGAGAAGCAAATATTAAATGTTGATAGTCGATTTTCCGTGTTTTGTCTTGTACATAATTCGCATTTTCTATTGAGAGAGAAAAACAACTATTTCTCAAGAAAAAAAATACGATTACAAATGATGTGCAAAATATGTTTTATGTTTTTTTTTTTTTCATTTATATATTTTGAAAAATATCTCAATAATTAGATACATATATCTCATAATATTTATGCATATGTAGTATCTACCTTCTACATAAATAATAAACATAAATTTATCTGAGTTTCTAAAATCCTTTTATGATTTTTCAAAAATTAATATCGAAATCGAATATTTGTTGAATCTTTTTTTTTTTCAATTTGAATTCTCAACAATCGTTGTCCTAAAAGTATATTTTAGTTTTTTGTTATTTATTTCTATACATATTATACATTTTTATTTTCAATTTTTTTTTTTTTTTTCAACTTGAAAATAGAAAATCTCTTCAACAATCTACCATTATTATAAATGTGTACTATATTACATATAGATATATATTCCATTATTAGATAGCTAAAAATTTGCCTATACATCAAGCCAGACATAAAAAAATAGGTACGAGGGTAATTCAAAAAATTCCCGAAATACCTGGCGTCAGTAAGTAACTAACAGACCAACAGTCAAGAAGTTTGGTTATATTTTGAGTGTTTTGAAAGCATAACTGCTGTGTATAAAAAAAGTAATTCATTTGTTTTTATTTAAAAAAATGCAGGGTACCTGAAAAATTAGACATTATTAAAGCAAAGTGTAAAGCGTTGCGCGAAGAACACATTGAAAGACGTGAGTGTTTGAACAAATACGATTCAAATCCTGAAGACTTTTCACGCCGTATAGTGAAGTGACTGATGATGAAACTTGGTGGTTTATACGTATAGAAAAATAAATCCATAAAAATCAACAACTAGTGTATTATTTCATTATTCCGGGAATTTTTTGAATTACCCTCGTACATACATGTATTATAAAATGAAAGTGTATACATATACGCATATATTAACAGAATATGTATATATAACGTATGATATGCATTTAAAATCAGACCTTCGCATTTCTATTAAGTTCACATTTTATTAAGTTCACTAAGCATTATGCATTATATATATTATGCATATTTACATTATGCACAAACTATTTTGTATGCATATATATACATATGATACATATATAAATATCGATTGATATCTTTCATATTTTGCATTCGTATACATATAGAAGATAGATACAGATCTGTATTTATTAAATTTCATTTTTTTTTTATATATTATTTAGACATTTAGAGTACCTACAATTTTTTAGACAAAGTAAAAACGTGTGTATTCACATTTCCTTTTTGTTCATATGGTGTATACATAAATGTACATATGTATCTTTTGTATTTTCTTTAGAGAATTTGAAAAAAATAACATATGTATACATATATGAAAATTTGTATGAATACACTTAGTTTTATATACGAGTACATATTATAAAATTTATCATTATTTTAATGCAGTGCAAAAATTATTTGTAAAAGCTTATTCACATCTATCTAAGTTCATATAAGATACATAAACATATAAATATATTTATGTAGATTTAAGTACGTATATTACAAAATAAATTGCTGATAAAAATTTTGAAATATTTTACGCTATTTTACAATATGTATTTTTGTATATTTTTACATACGTATATATGTTTGATTTATATACTACATATAGATTTTTATATTTTATATACGCACATATGTATCTGAATATTTTTTATTTTCCGTTTTTTTTTTAATATTGTTGTAAGAAATGTGATATGTAATGAAAATCTTTTTACAGATTTAATCTTATAAAAAGCTATGGCGACAACAGACTGCATATATGTACAAGGATAAATAAACGTGTACATTATAAAATTTTCATAAATATAATGTATGTACGTTTCTACGATTATATGTATGTTCTGAGATAAATACATTTTTTATCAACATTTTACAAAGTTTATGATAAACATTTATACATTGTATGTATGTATGTAAATATATGTAATATGCATGAATAGTAGTATTAAAAAGAATCTACATTTATATAAATACATATTTAAAAAAATAGTATATTATGAAAAGTGAAAATATATGCATCAACGTATGTTTCATATGTGTTTCTTGCGTTATTATGATAAAAACTACTTTTAGAAATCTCATAAATGAATGATGAATTATTTTGTATATATATATATATAACGTTGCGCATATATTGCTTATATTTATATGTGATTCTCAAGAGAGTCTGTTATACAAATCATAAGGAAAAATACAAGATTATATGTTGGTATTTTTTTTTACTTTTATCACATGTCGTTTCTTTTTTTTCTTTTTTTTTTTTTTTTTTGAATAAAAAGTGACAAATATGTGACAAATATCTATTATAATATACATTCATCATATTCAAAATATACTTAACATAAACAGTAAACAAATGCATATAATATATTTTTACTGCATTGATATACAAAAGGAATCTAAAACTTTTTAAAAAAAAATTAAAAAATAATAATAACGTTAAATATGTATGCAGATACTCTTTGGTTGTTACAGAGAATGGAATAAATATGCTCATATTATATGTACATATAAGTTTCTGTCAAATAAACATGAATACCAGCATCACATCATCATATATTTGTAAATGTAAGTGTATAAATTCAGGTGTCATCTTTACGAAAACCAAATATACATCATTATCACTTCAAGTGTAACTTTATAAAATGTAACTATTCGCTTGAATAGAATTTTTATAAATGTACAAACATTACCAGCAGTATCTGTCTTATCTTATGTACAAATATAGTATGTAATGTGACAAAAAAATTTTATATAACTACATAATATATAATATGTAATGTAGTATAATTATATGTACATTACATACATATGGTTTAAATCAGAAATCATATCAAATCTTTCTACTCACAGGTATACGGATAAAATACACGTACTGAATCGTACGGATGTTATGTAATGAACAAAGTAACTAAGTAGTAAATGAAAGGAATTATAAACATTCTCAAACTTGAAATTTTTTATCAAAAAGCTTGAAAAAATAACAAAAAAACATAAAGTTTTTGTTTTTTCATCATTTTTTTTTTTTTTAAATAGAAAAAAGGATGTGTTCATTCCCTACAGCGTTTATATAATATCAACTCTGTCGTAGCAGATATATACAAATACATATATAATAATGTAGGTGCACTATAAAAATAACAAAAACAAAACTGGAAAAAATTCAACTTTTAATGGACTTGTTGAGTGTTTTTTTCCTTCCTTTCGTTTTTGTTGAAAACTTTCTCAGTACTTATTCCATTATTTAACATTTATGCAACTATGTATGGTTTTGTATTTTGTATTTTTTTTTTTTTGTTATTATTTCTTCTGGCATATTATATATTTGTACTATTCTGTTGCCTACATCAACGTGTAATAAACGTGGTATGAACTAGAACAAAAGCTCCCTTTTTTTTCTAAATGAAAATCACAAAAAAAAAAAAAAAAAAAAAAAATCAAAGAATATAAAAGGGATGCCACAAACTCAAACTCAAACTTCAACAAAACTACAAAACTCTTTAGCCTGTATGCATGTATGTAGATCGACGAAACCCATTTACTTTCATAAATAAACACGTTGTTATGTCTGTTCAAACTAATTACTTCGAATGAACTTCAAGTACTCAATGTTCTTTCTATAGTATACAATATTATACAATGTACTCGTAATATATCTATACATACATTAATTATATTTACTTCAACACTTTATACACCATTAATATAAATATACACCTTTTATGTGTAAATTTTATATAAATGATTATAAACAGCATCCCAGATGGGTTGTGGCATTGTGGTCACCAACTGTCAGTTCACAACCTTCTTCTGTATACATATAATTATAAATAAATAAATACAAAATGATAATACAAAAGGTGGTTGATTATATTTTCAATATTTACCCAGTTATAAGTTATATAATACTTGTCCGCAATCTTCAAGATTGTTTGTTTATTTCTTGTTTATATTTAACAACTCTTTCTATCTTATTTAAATAAGACATTGTTTTCAGAAAAAAAAAATATACATACTATATGAGAGGCTTATTATGTATGCATTTAATTTGAAATTACATAATATCACCACTATAAAGTTAAGTACCTATGTATGTACATAAATATGTTGTATTCATTTTTATGGGTACGAGTATATACTATATAGTACATATTATATACATAAAATTATATATGTACATCTACATTTACAAGAATGTATAATCTAGTATTTGTATATGTACATACATATTAAAATGCAAAAAAGTTTATTGCAGTTTTATTTATAAAAAGGTTATTTCTTAAAAATTTCTCAAGAACAAAAAAACAATAACTTATAAGAAACTAACAAGAAATTTTCAAATATTTTTCATTTTCTCTTACTATACATTTACATGCATACATACTTATCTACATACAAGCAAACATACATACATATATTGCATAAAAATGTAATGCACAGTCACTGGAAAATTGATTGCACTTCTAACCACATCAGACTTTCTTGTGCATTTCATTCGTTTCCTATACAAAATCTATATAATGCACCTACATACGAATACCAGTGCATATGTAATAACTAAATCTGTACATACATATATATAGCAATGTACATGTGGTTTTTTGTCACGTGGATAAAAGAATTATTGAATAAGCTTCCTTTCTTTTATATAAAATCTTCATACAGATATGTACAAGCATGCATACTGCATGCATGCATATTATGGGTGTACATTAAAAGAAGATTCACAATATCGAAAAAACAAAAATAAAGTTAAAAAAAAATACACACATTCGTACACATATGTATGTATATCCTCCAGTATTATTGACTGGCATTTTGTCGATGAAAATTACATTGTAAAGAATTTATGTGAATTTTTAAGGATTGACACACATGAAATTTACGAGATACAAGTTTTAGCACTCAGCCAATTGCAAGAATGATACGAAAATGTTACAAAAAAAAAAAAAAAAAAAGTAACTGAACTGAAGAAAAAAAAAATCTTTCAAAAGCATTAATCAAATAATTTCTTTAGTCCTTTTTATTTTTTGTAGTATTCACCATATTCTTATTGTGCTTATTCTTCGTTACTTTTAATTATTTGATTTTTCACCGTTGAATAAGCTTTTAATTAATACAAATCGGAATTGAAAGAAATAGCTAATTCTTAAATTCGTTGTTTGTTTTTGTTTATTTTTGTTTTCAGAATTTTTCATTTTTATTTCTTTTCTTCACTTAAACCTTAAACTTTTTAACAGTCACAATTACAAGTTCTTGACATTAAGATACGATGAGTATACATTATGTACTTTATAAATACTTATAAATGCTCACTTCACTATACATCCATGAATGAACAAAAAAAAATTTGAATTATCCTATATACTCATTTACTTATTAAGACAAGACCGACGATATTTAAAATGAAATTATTTTTTTTTTTTTATACTTCAATCGAATACTTAACGAATAATTGAATACTTTTTATGACAAATAATTTTCACCTACTTAGTTTCTTGTTTTCTTACAGATTTAAGAAATATGTAGGTAAATACATTAAGATACTTGAAATAATTTTTGATGACTCCTTTTTTGTTTTTTGTTGGTTTTTTTTTTCTTCAACTTTTATTACCCATTAACCTTTTTTTTTGTAGAAAAATTAATTTTTAATGAAGAGTCCTTAAAAATGATTTAAATGTATTTGGGTCTATATTCTTCATATACTATGTACTTGCATATTATACTAAAGTATAATATCTCTGATTAATTATCATGTTTTATTATGAAAATCTTTAAAAAATATAAAAAAAAATTTCTTCAAAATCTTAAGAATTGAAAATTAAGTAAATTAAAGAAAAAGTTTTTCTTAATTGCATATTATTATTTACAAAAATGTTCTTTTATGTTCTCATTATACCATAAATATGTAAGTATATGTATACTTTTTATGTACTTAATGGTTGCTATGTTGTTGCTACTTACTGAAAATTTTATTTTAAAGTACCAGCAGTACGAGCATATGAGTACCTCTATTATACACGGTAACATGGTATTTAAGCTACGAAAACTTTTTCTGTATAAATAATATGCATAAATGAAAACATTACAATTATGTATAGGATGTACAGGTACATATGTACTAATATCATCATCCTTATAGATTTTCATTTTTCATATACAATATGATACATACTTCTACATATAATACTTATACCCTCCTTATTTCTTATACACATTTTCATTTATATTTACATTTACATAACATCTGCATACATATATGAATATTGATAAATACGGAAGAGAAAATTGAAACTTTTCTTTAATTAACTGTTTACAATCGATAATCGCGCTTACAACACAAACATTATAGTACAATATCTGAAACAATATATGCATAAATTTAAATATACACTCATATACTCTACACGTACAACATATTGCATGTACTATGATGTACTGTAAGTACGTGTAGAAGTAGAAGTTCAAAATAAAACTAGTACACAATATGTACTGTAAGCACATTGTACGATTAAAAACCATAAAATTATACATTCAACATTCTATAAAAATTTTTTAAAAAAATATAAAAAAGACAAAAGGAAAATAAAAAATTAAAATTTACAAAGAAAAAAATACCTATTTGCTATTTAGCTAAAGTAATCGATAAGATAACTGAACTTTATGTTAATTTCGTTTTTATTTTCTTTTGTTCCTCCATTAAAATGTACATTACATACACACTACATATACTTACTCGCACAGTATACTTATTCTTATATTCTTGTACATATATACATAAAAGATATCTACGAACAATATTTTTCTATAAAAGCATTTTAAATGAATATGAGATACGTACAATATTATGTAAAAATTTTATAAGCCTCATGTGCTATATTACAGTCAGTCTACAGTATACATAAACAAATTCAACTATACATACATTAACATTACATATTAAAATCAATCTGTTATCTTAAATTATTGATCTAATTTTCTAGGTAAATATTGTTTTTTAAATGAAAAAAAAGAACGGAAAATTTTTATTGTTGCATAATAAATACGAGTATATGAATATGTATTTAAGTATGTTGTATGCATGTAATATAATGCTGATATTTTATTAAGATATTACAAACAAGGAAAATATGTACTTAACTTTTTAGCTTATCGCTTACATAACGCAAGTATAAAATATACACGAATTTTTCTTAGAAAATTTAAAGAAAAAAAATATATATATAAATGTACATTGAAAATAATTACTTTTTGTATAAATGTGTGTATATAAAAAAAATCCCTATAAAGGAAATGTATTCTGAATGTAATACTCATAACATATGATGTAAGTAAAATGAAATTTATAAGTGAAAATTATCCTTGTAGATCCTTTGAGATTGTATTTACATAAATTCATTTTTAAAAACTTTTCTTAAGTATTATCGGTTGTACATGTAGATCCATATTATGTACATTTTCTAAAAATTGAAAAATAAATTTTCTTTTAATTATTATCCTTTCAGGAGTGTTAGTTTCATTTTGAAAATGGAAAAAAAAATGTTTCAATTAAATGACAAGATATATAGGTAAAGCTATACAAAGTGTAATACGTAATACACACCATATTTGAATTTTCAAATAAATTAAATTCAAGTTAGAAACAAACATTATTTATTTACATAGATGGTCTTAGAGAGAAGTCCCTTTTTTTTTTGATTCCTTTTGATAATATGTATTCAATTGAATATCAAATAATATGAATGAAAAGAAATGCTTCTTTTGAAATTGGTAAAAAACAAAATAAAAATTAATCAGATAATTTTCTGCAATAAAATAGAATTTTTTTGTACACGTAAATAATCTAAAAGTCGCTAGATGTTTTGATCTCTTATCAAAATTTAATTAATTAATGAAGAGCATTCAAAATACTTTACGTATACTTACATACGAAAATTACATACTTACATGTATAATAGATATTATCTGTTGTACTCGTATATAGTAACGTTAAAATGATTTTTATACAAAATACAACTTATTCTATAATTTATGTATTTATATACAAACCGTATATACATTATATGACAATGTAATATACATATTTTTATATGTACAAATATAATATATATACTTAGTAAAACTGATGAAATTACAATCATATACATATACATAAGCACATAGAAACTTTTGAAAATGTCAGATATGAAATAAATTCTCTGTACGTATTGTTATTAAAAGAAAATTAAGTAAAAGCATAAAATTATAAAAGCAAAATTCGTGACTAATTTCAATTTTTACTAATATACGAGTATATTTCGAAAGGATTTCAGTAATTCTTATTTCACCTCCAGGATTTTTTATCTATTTTGCATTATTATTGCATGGATCTCTCTATCATAAACTGATGTTTGATTTTCAGAACTTTATTTTTTTTTTTTCAATGCTTGGATCATTTATCAAATTTCTAAAGAGCAAACTTCAATTGATTTTTTCGTTTTCATTTTTCTTTTTTCGAAATTTATACGCCATGTAACTTTCATTTAATATAGGAGTATATATACGTACAAAAAAAAACTAAAACTTTTTTTTTGTATTTCTCTAGAGAATGAATATTGAAAATGAAAGTTTGAATTACTATTTAATAAATTTCAACGGTAATAATAACAACAATAGCAGCAGCAACAAAAACTAAAAAGTATGACGATTGTACAGAATTTAGCATTATAGGCAAAAAAAAAAGAGAAAATAGGATGCTTCATTGAAATATTCAATTTACTGAATATTTCAAATTTTACTCATACATATACATATCTCAATCATACATTCTCTAACTATGGTATGTATACAATTTCTCTATTATGAATATATATGTAAATATCTGCATATTAAAAATAACATACATACTTACACTTATATCAAAAATTATCAAAAAAAAAAAAAAATTAAAAAGAATATGTACATATATATGTATGTGCATTGCGTACTAATATATTCGTACTCGTATATAAGTGACGAGAAGACTTCATCAGTATCCGGAAATTAAAAAAATCACCTGAACGTCTGTTAGATCTAAAAATCAATTTTATTATGTTATTCTTTATTTTTTTTTTATTTATTTTTCATTTCATTTTTTATTATAGTTTTTTTTTTCTTTTTTTTTTTTTTAAATGGATCAAAGGTTGTTATATGCAAAGTAATTTCAATTAAGAACTTGAGTTCTATATATGTAGATTGGTACAAAAATTATATTATGTCTGTAGCACATATACATATACATATATATTTATATGAGTGTACTCATATGTACTCAAATATACGGGTATGAAATGAATATGCTCATGTATGTGTATGTAGATATTATCAATAGTGAAATATACGAGTATATATTTTATACATATAGCAATTCATGTGTGTAGAAGTATGTATATATTTTAAATCCTCAAACGACTCAAAATTTTCAGACAGACATCATTCAGTATAATATATACATTTACATACATATACATATATATATTGTAGATTTATATCTATATATGAATACAATTTTATATTCATATATTATTTTGATATTATCAATAGAAAGTTTATTTTTGATCTTTTGTATATTTAATTTCTCTTTATGTTGTTATATACTAACGAATTCTCTTCATATTCCTTGTAAAATTTTATACATACATATTAGGTATTGTATGTATTACTAAATATCTATGCATTGTATGTATATCTACAAATATACTGAGAAGATACTTACATAAATAATACAATGTATACAAAATACAACTAATAGTATATATGTATATGATAACTAATTTGTTTTCGAAAATGAATTAATTCCATATATAAGCAATTAGTAAATTAATAAATTTTCATACGATTTAAATAAATACTTACTTTTGAATACAAATTTTAATCATTTCAACTGAATAACAGACTTAAATACGTTATACACCATACATACACGTCTACAATATACGTAATTACATATGTATGTAATGTACATATGTATGTATGTACAGGAATATTTCAGTTTGTAGTTTATATAGTTTCATTTATAATACTTCTGTATCTAAAGATTAAATTTCATTTGTTTTTCCTTTTTATTTTATTTTAATTTTATTTTTTATTTTTTTTTTTTTTTTGTAACATAAAAGAAAACAATCATCAAATTCATTCAAATTTTCATTTCGTACAAAATAACTTTCGTACATGACTATATCTCATACAAATATGTACACTATGTAATATATAAAATTTATCTTTCATTTTTTGAATTCACTTTTCCTACCTGGCATCAAATAGAGAAAACTTTCACATAAATTTACATTTACGTATATATATATATATATATATATATATATATATAGAACACACATAAACGCATATGTATGTATGTATATTGTACAAGTATATGTAAATATGTATGTATTGTATTTATACATAAATGAACAAAAATATATTAGATTATTTTGATTCTTAAGTTTAATTTTTTTTTATTACTTTGTTTACAAAGACATTTTTGGTACAATATTTGTTTTTTTTTTTTTTGTTACTCCAAAAAATTTTTTAATCGTGAATATTTCTAGCTAGAGCTATAGTCTTATGTCTAGCTTGTTGTAAATATTATTCGAAAGTATTTTTATACTGAACAAAATACAAAAGTGAAACAAATACAGACAGAAACACAGAATATGAGTATACACGCACATACATACATATGTATGTATGTACATAGAAAAAAAAACCAGGAATTTACAATTAATTTCAAAAGATTTACAAAATATTTTTTTATTATTGATGCAGAAAGTAAAATGAAATGTAAAATTTTCCCAAAAAAAAATATATTGCAAAAAAAAAAAAATCAAAGTTACATATAAAACTAAAATTATATTTGTTTCAAAGTAAACAAAAAATAAAAATATGTATGTAGTATCTATCCAAAATAAAGAGTATAACATATAATAGGTATAGGTTGACATAGGTAAATAGGATAGATGGAGATTGTTAGAAAGGTAGATCTACGTGAGTTGTAAAAATATCCTTTCAGCAATATTTGAATTTTATTACATTTACTTTTATTTATTTATTTATTTTTTCTGACTTTCATGACTTTTTATTACTGTTTTCATATAAACGAAAACAAAACAAAGTTGAAAATAACCAGAAACAATCACAAAATGGTCAATTTTCATTTGATTTTATTACATTTTATATTAGTACTCAATTTTTTTTTTTTTTTTGTCTTTATAGATATATCATAGATAGGATCATAGGACACTACATTCCAATGTAATGTTATTTTGTCTTTCTGTATGATATTATATATCATTCTAAAGGAAAATTTACATTAAATGTTTAATATTATATTAGTATTTAACATATACATACACAATAGACATACACATGTAAATTTATCAAATTATAGAATGTCAACAATATACTTTTCCAATTAACAAAAATGAATTTAAATAACAAATTTTTGTATCTCATAAATTTGATAAAGTAGTCAATGTATACTAGTATAGTATTTATACTACTATCATTTATACTTGTGACTCTCAATTCTCAATTAACTTATAAAAGGACAATTATTCTCATTTCACAATCCTTTTCTAACCATTTCTAACTGAGTACCATTTACCTAATAACAAATTGTATAAAATTGCTTGATTATAAAATAAAAACTTTTCAAAATCATAAAAATATACATACATTCATACTACGTATTTTTGTGAATATGTATATATGTATTCATATGTACATTTTAATGGTCTATTTCACAGAAAGTATTTTCTTGTTTTTTTTTTTTTTTTAATTTTATTGTTTTAATAATTAAATCAAAAAATTTTCATATTCCTTGTTCTTTCTCTTATTTTCATTTTTTTTTTATTCTTTTTTTTCATATTAATTGCCATATTTAGACAATTATATAAAAAGCATTTTTATTAGTTGCTATATTTTTCTTTATTTTTTTTATTATATAATTTTTTTTCCTTTTTTTAAATGTTTTCCTTTTTCATATTCTAAACAATTTATACATTTTTTTGAACAGACAAAAATGAAAAAAAAAAATAAATAAAATAAGCAAAATAAAAACTTCAATTGCATTTTTTTTTTTTTGTTTTGAATAAATTTCAGTTTTCAGGCGTATAACAAAAATTATACAATCAAAAGGACAAAAATTATATTAAAAAAAAATAATACATCTCATATACATACATATATATATGTATGTATACATCTCAAATTTTCTTTATCGTCCCTTAAAACTACATTTAACATTTGACAGATTTGTATGTGTTTGAGAACCAATGATGTCATGTTTGAGAAACATAGATTTGATCTATTCATTGCACCATTCTTCACTCTTTAGTTTTTTTTCATTTACTTTTTCTTGTTGTAGAAGGGGACGATCACGTCACTCTTTATTCATTCAGTCAGTCAGTCGAAGTTAAAATTTTGAGCAATAAAGACGGGTTTGATTATATAGTGTAAGAATGGTGCAGTGAATTGTAATGTATAATTAAACATAACTATATTGAAATTATATGTGAACCAAATAATAGAAGAAAAAAATTTAAATCAGTATAAAATTAAAATCATTGTTAATTAGCATTCCTTTTCATAGGAATTGATGGTCCTTCGAGCCGGATTTTATTTTCGTTCGTAATTAATATTAATATCATATACATTAATTTATAAATCATTGCATGCAACAATAATATTTCTTCATTTCTCTTTATACATTATAATTTGTGCGTCGTTTAATTCAAACAATGTGGTTTATCAGTTTATTACAATTCAAACGGTACTTCGCAGTTAGTATATAACTAGAACCGGTATCAGTATATAAAACATCTATAAAACATATATATATATATATACATATATATATATATATATATATATGAATTGTTGTGTTGCAAGTATAACATATATATAGCATCATATAGAGCGAAAACTCACACAAAAGCTTCAACTATTTAAATCATTCTAGTAGGGTGATTACACCAATGCTCGTACAATAAATATCGCTAAGGTAAATACACCTATTAACGTTTCATAATAAAATTACAACCAAAATGGATAGTTTAAAGACAAAGAGGAAATTTTGTAAGGGAACGCTCACAAGGCTTTCGTCATTTTCCAAAACAATAAATAGCCAAACATCGACAGAAATTTTAGAAACAAAATTAGAAAGATTGGAAGAAGTTTGGGTGGACTTTCGTAAAATACAAGATGACATTAATAACCTGATTGATGACGATAACTTTGATGAACAGGAACTAGAAATTGAACAATTCGAATCGAAGTTTTCCGACACTAAATCCACATTGAAAGCTGCCTTGAAAGAGCGAGTTCCTGCAATTTCCGCTACAGATTCAACAAACATACTACAAACTTTAACTCAACAGCAATCAACCTTCCTCGAACATATATCAAAACATTGTTCTACGCCAATCAATTGTGCAAATGCAAATGAAGCAAAACTTCCTAAAGTCAGAATTCCGGAATTTGACGGAAATTATCGAGAATGGTTATCCTTCCATGACTTATTTGTAAACCTAGTGCATGACAACAACAATCTGTCTGCAGCACAAAAATTTCATTATCTGAAAGGGTTTCTGAAAGGGGAAGCGGCTACTTTGCTACGTCACATCACTATTTCCGACGACAACTATTTACAGGCTTGGGAACGTTTGAAAAATCGTTACAATAAACGACCGTTTATTGTAAATACATTTATCAAAACTTTTTTGAATCTACCTAGCATTAAAAATGTAAACTATTTGGGATTGCGTAGATTGGTGGATGGATCAGATGAAGTGATGAGAGGGTTAAAGGCGTTGGGCGACAAGGCAGAATCTCGAGACCCTTGGTTAGTTCATCTTCTACTTTCAAAGGTTGATGCAGAAACAAGACAAGCATGGCATAATCAAATTCAAGACACGGAATTCCCAACAGTTCAACAACTTATCGATTTCTTAAATAAAAGGTGTAGTGCATTAGAAGATTGTAATCCTACAAATATTAAAACAACAAATACAGTAAAAAGTTTACATACAAACCCAACAGGTCATTGTCCTTTAAGTAAAGGTGAACATTTTCTACATCAGTGCAACACATTTATGTCTTTCGATAGGGATAAACGACGATCGTTTGTAAAGGATAATTCACTTTGCTTTAATTGTTTGAGATCAGGGCATCTATCCAATCAATGCAAATCAAAATATGTTTGCCGTCAATGCAAACAACATCATCACACATTGGTTCATAACGTGGAACCTAATCGACAATCGAAGGAAACTGTTCAATCAAATAATCTAAATCGTTTTTCGCAACCTTCGATCAACACATCTAATCATTCAACAATCGCTAATCAATCAACAATCGTTAATCATTCAACAATCGCTAATCAATCTAACACACCATCGGTAATTATGCATCAATCGTTTCGCAATAAATCATCTTACCCACAAGCATTATTACCAACCGCTGTTGTATTGGTTAGAGATTTTCAAGATAGAATACAACAATGTCGTTTGCTTCTGGATTCAGGTTCCCAGGTATCTTTTATTTCGGAACATTGTGTTCAAAGACTAGGACTAAGACGTTCACATAGCAAAATATCTATAACCGGCATCGCTTCAGTAGCAAGTGGTGAAACCAGAGGAATAGTTTCGTTGTGCATGCAGTCGCAATATAATTCCAATCGAATCGATCTTCAAGCTTTCATCTTGAAAACCATTACATCAATTTTACCAAATGATCTGGTTCACATCTCTTCTTGGGAACAACTAAGTTCGTTACAATTAGCTGATCCAGATTTTTTCAAACCTGGTAAAATTGACATACTACTGGGAGCAGACAAATTATTCAACATTTTATTACCCGACATACGAAACCAACTTGTAGGTGATTTGGTAGCACAATCAACGATTTTCGGTTGGGTAATAGCTGGTGAAATATCCAAATCAAACGTAACAAATGATTCTTGTTCATCACATCATGCACATGTTGACATCGATCAGACGCTTAAGAGATTTTGGGAACTCGAAGAAGTCTACGTACCTTCGAAGGTGCCAGTTGAAGATGACCAGGCTGAGATCCACTTTTCGAAAACATATCGTAAAGATGACGATGGTAGATTTATTGTGGAACTACCACTTAAGGAAGAACCCAAAGAGTTGGGACACTCGTTACAACAAGCAATACGTAGACTTCAGTCGATGGAGAAACGTTTCAAATCAAATCAAGAATTACGAGATAGCTACACAAAATTTTTAAAGGAATATGAAGCTCTAGGTCATATGGAAAAATTATCGGAACCTGAATTATCACATTGTCAAGAATCGATATTTTATCTACCTCACCATGCGGTGTTCAAACAAAATAGTTCGATAACAAAATTAAGAGTGGTGTTTGATGCCTCCACTAAATCATCTACAGGCAAATCATTGAATGATATTTTGCTGATTGGTCCACCGTTGTTACGTAATCTATTTTCTGTATTTTTGAGATTCCGTTGCCATAAATATGTTTTGACATCAGACATCGAAAAGATGTTTCGCCAAATTTCGGTTTCAACAAAGCATCAAAATCTTCAGAGAATCGTTTGGAGGGAGAATTGTGATCAACCTATTCAGCACTATAAACTTAAAACCGTAACTTATGGAACAGCAAGCGCGCCTTTCTTAGCAGTAAGGTCTTTAAGACAACTCGCTCTTGACAATATGTTAGTTTATCCATCCGCCTGTGATGTAATATTAAACGATATTTATATGGACGACATTTTGTGTGGACGAGATTCAATTGAAGATTTACAAATATTGAAAGATCAACTTATACATGTGTTAGCATCAGCTGGTTTTAAACTTCGCAAATGGAGCACGAATTGTTGGGCTGTATTACAGACACTTCCAGAAAGTGAATGCGAGTTTTCATCTTTGGACTTAAATATCGAACCACAGTCAGTAGCAGTATTAGGTATTCAATGGAATCCCTCTTCAGATCAATGTTTCTTCAACGTCAATCTACCACAATTTTCGCAACCGACAAAAAGAATCATTTTATCGGAGGCTTCACGGGTTTTCGATCCCTTGGGACTTTTGTCACCAGCCTCAGTAAGCATGAAAATACTTTTTCAACAATTATGGCTTCATAATTTAGATTGGGACGACGAAATTCCTGACAAACTTGAACAAAGGTGGTCATCTATAAGAAGTGAATTAAAGTTATTAGAAACATTGAGAATTCCGAGAAGGTTATGGCTTATCAATAATGATATAGAATTTCACGGGTTTGCAGATGCATCAGAGGTAGCCTATGCGGCGGTGGTTTATTGTAGGAGCAGAAGTCCAGACGGCGAGTTTTGGACAAATCTTGTGGCAGCCAAATCTAAGGTTGCACCTTTAAAACAACAATCTATACCTAAGCTGGAACTTTGCGCAGCACTTTTGCTATGTCGATTGTGGAATATCATCAAAACTTCGTTGAAACGAGATGACATACGACTGCAAGCGTGGACTGATTCAAAAATCGTCTTGTGTTGGTTATCTAGCCATCCCCGAAAATGGAAAACGTTTGTAGCCAATCGTACTGCTGAAATATTAGATATTCTACCCAGAAGTTGCTGGCAGCATATTCGATCGGAAGATAACCCAGCCGATTGTGCATCGCGTGGTATTTTACCCTCGCAACTTATTAATCATAAACTATGGTGGAATGGACCAATTTGGTTGAAACAAGATAAATGTCATTGGCCCAAACTACAACAAACTGTTGAAGTTAGTGAGCTCGTCGAATATGAACGCAACCAAAATCTAATTGAAACGTTCCATTGTAACAAATCAGATGACTTTTGGGATCATCTATTGACAAAATACTCTTCATGGACAAAGTTACTTCGAGTAATCGCGTATTGTATGCGTTTCATCCATAATTTTCAAAACAAAAATCATAAGACCATTGGTGTACTTTCTACAACTGAACTTAATAACGCTAAGACGGTATGTCTCAAATATGTACAATATGTACATTTTAAAAATGAAATTATTGATTTGAAAGCCGAAAGACCTATAAATTCAAGATCATCATTACTAAAATTGACACCATTCATCGACAACGATGGGTTGATGCGAGTTGGAGGAAGAATCGAATATTCCTCATTATCGTTTAACGCCAAACACCCTGTAATTCTACCGAAGCACAATGCCGTAACTAATTTAATCATATTACACGCGCATGTCCAATATCTACATCCAGGTGTGACACTTTTATTTTCAATTCTTCGTCAAGAATATTGGATTATTGGTTGCCGAAACCTATTGAGAAAGGTGACACACAATTGTATACCGTGCTTTCGTCAACGGCAAGCCGCCACAACACAGTTAATGGGTAATTTACCTGCCGATCGTATAACCTATTCAAGACCGTTTACTAAGGTGGGAGTAGATTATGCTGGACCAATTACCTTAAGACACCGTAGGGGGAGAAATCCTCGCTATACCAAGGCTTACATCGCTATATTTGTTTGCTTTGTCACCAAAGCTATGCATTTGGAGTTGGTGGGAGATTTGACGATGGAGGCGTTTTTGGCAGCATTAAGACGTTTTGTTTCTCGCCGTGGTAAGCCGAAGGAAATTTTTTCGGACAATGCTACGAACTTCAAGGCTGCAAAAACACGTTTGACAGAACTACAGTTGCTTGTATTATCAGAGGAGTATAATGATACTGTTAAGGAGATGCTGGCTTTAGATGGCATCGATTGGAGATTTATACCTCCGGCTTCCCCTCATTTCGGGGGATTATGGGAGTCTGGGGTAAAATCCGTGAAACAACATTTGAAACGAATTCTACTCAATGCTATATTGACTTATGAAGAGATGTATACAGTGCTGACTCAAATTGAAGCCATACTAAATTCGCGTCCGCTATGTGTCATGTCGGATACGGATCTCGTTCCTTTAACTCCAGCTCATTTCCTCATATGTCAACCGTTGACATCATTACCAGAACCAGATATTTCGTCGACTCCAGTTTCAAGATTGTCTAATTGGCAGTTATTACAGAATTTACAACAAGGTTTCTGGAAAAGGTGGCATATGGAATACCTTACCTCACTGCAGCAGCGTCCAAAGTGGCAACGAAAGGTCGAAAATATAAATACAGGGGATGTAGTCGTTTTGAAGGAAGCCAACATACCTCCAACTAAATGGTTGCTAGGGCGTATTGAAGGATGTTTTCCAGGGAGTGATGGTTTAGTGAGGACAGTTGATGTACGTACCATGAAGGGAACTTATCGACGTGCGATCCAGAAGATTGTGCCATTACCTAAACCTGAAACGGACTGTTTCAGGGCCGCCGGGATGTTTGAGAACCAATGATGTCATGTTTGAGAAACATAGATTTGATCTATTCATTGCACCATTCTTCACTCTTTAGTTTTTTTTCATTTACTTTTTCTTGTTGTAGAAGGGGACGATCACGTCACTCTTTATTCATTCAGTCAGTCAGTCGAAGTTAAAATTTTGAGCAATAAAGACGGGTTTGATTATATAGTGTAAGAATGGTGCAGTGAATTGTAATGTATAATTAAACATAACTATATTGAAATTATATGTGAACCAAATAATAGAAGAAAAAAATTTAAATCAGTATAAAATTAAAATCATTGTTAATTAGCATTCCTTTTCAGTATGCATGTAGTATTTATAATTAAATTTTAATGTTTGTTCTTTTAAAGATGAAAAATATAAAATATTATCCTTTTTCTATGATCCTATACTGTTTGGTTTTGTTTTATTTTTTATTTTTCTGTCCAGCTTTTTTGAGGACGCTTGTTTTAAGCGAATAATGTATAAATATGTGAGTATTTTATTCCTTTTTGCATACTCTTTTTATTTTCATTTTTATCCTGTTTTTTTTTTTCTTTTTTTTTTTTTTTTTTTGAGAAATAAAGTTTATAATTAATTATAATGAAAAAAGTTAATAAAAACAACATTTAATATAAAAAAAAAAAAAAAAAAGGAAAAATGCAAGAACTTTTTAAACTTTTTACAGTTCAAATTATGCATTTTTCTGAGGAACAAAAATTCATATAATTTTATCATGATGATAAAAGAAAGATTGTAATAAAAAAAAAATCACACAAATATTGCATTTATGATATACTGTACTTATGTATATATATGTGTATGTAAATTATGTCTGTGTATTAATTATATATATCTATATACGTATACAGTTTTATGAATTAATTTCATAATGTTTTTATACATACATATTTGTATATATTGTTCAGATAATTTATTTGTTTTCATCAGACTACATACTACTTAGTTATTGAAATGTACATAAGATGTAAAGAGGATAAAATATTATAGAAAAAAAAAAGAGAGTGAAAAAAAGTTTGGATAATTTTACAATTTTTATTTTCTTTTTTAATCCATTTTTCGAATATGAATAAAATCTGGTTGAAATATTATGAATGCCGTGTAGTATTTCAATAATGTAAATACATATACTCGTATATTGAAATGTAAGTATTTTTTAAACAAAGGTGAAACTTCAGAATTTTTATATGCAATTTAAACAATAGAAAAATATTTTTTCAAAATACATTATATATAAATAAAATATAAAATTTCCTTGTCATATATTTTAATTAATGGAAAAATATGTCATAATATCAATACACGCGTATTTATTAAGTTTTTGTCTGTAAACTATAGGTCAAAATTAAAGTTTTTTTGCAATATTTTTATACTCTACATATTTGTTTAAAAAGTAAAATGTTTATAAACTTTTAATTAAAAAAATATATAATATAATACATAATATTTTTACCTGTACAATAGAATTCGTTTAAAACGGAACTATAGGTTGTTGTTGTGTTGTTGTTTGTTAGGGGGGAGGTATGAAACCAGAGCACTCAGACGTAACGCTGTCCAATTGTACTCGAAGCCCCCGTCTAGTCAAACTTCTTCGTTGCTCTCAGATAACGAAGGAGTTCCACTCGACTTTCAGGCCCAATTTGTTCGGGTCTAATGACATCAGTGCCGAAAATGCGCATTCTAATAGCGGAGAAGAACTATAGGTTACAGCTACAATAAAATTTCGATTTTAGTGAATAAAATGAAAATGAAAATTTCAATTACTTATAATTTCGATATGAAAGTAAGTATTTATTACACTACCTCAACAACATCATTTCATCCTTGAAAAATATATAAAGACAACAATTGTATTGAAATTATTTTTTGATAAATAAATTTCGAATTTAAGAGATAATTCAGCTTGATGATTGGGATATGATGAAC
This sequence comes from Villa cingulata, assembly GCA_951394055.1. NCBI lineage: Eukaryota > Metazoa > Arthropoda > Insecta > Diptera > Bombyliidae > Villa > Villa cingulata. Next base: position 27,424,358 of record OX596021.1, on the reverse strand, counting down.
GTGTACGCTGTACCAAAAAAGTATCGTATTTAAACTACAACTTGCATATTACATCAGTAACTGATAACTGATGATTAAATGGATGATATACAACTGAAATTGATTATTGCTATTGTTACCGTTATCATTAAATCTTATCAATAATATAATAAAAAAATTTACGTGAAAACATACATAATCGTATATTGATTGAATTCTTCTATAGTCTCTTATCGGCATAGTCGTTTTAAACGAACTCTACTGTATTGTACATGTACATACATAAAAATATATGTAAAATACTATATCAATGAATTATTATACCTTAATGAATTTATTGATATCGTAATTAAATTTTTTAAATTTAAAAATAATTTTTCTTGTTTAACCAAAAAATTTTAAAATAAAAAATATTCTTTTTCTGTAATAAAAATTAAAAATTGAAAATGAAAAATTTAATACAAAATAAATGTGATATAAATAAATGAGTTAAACATTTATACATTTATATAAAACCACTTCATTAAAAAGTTATATAACATCGAAATAAAATACAAATTAATTAAAATTATAAATTTACTATGCAAAAAAAAAAAACAAAACGAACAACAAAACCACCAAAAACCATACATAAAAAGGGAATTATATAAAACGCTTAATTAAAATATAATTTATTAAAAACTTAATTTCAAAGTAAATTATAAAAGCATTTTAATTCAATTATGTACTTATTTACACGTATATACACGTATGTATGAGTTTGTTATTAAATTTATGTATTTTCTTCTTTTTTTTTTTGGTATCATTCACCTGTCAAAACTTGTATACATACACCATATAACGTACTCCATAGTTTTTGAATTTAAAAAAAATTTATCATAAATATTAAATTAAAATTTCTTAAATCACGATGTTCTTAAAAAAATGATTCGAATTAAAACTCATTTTCTGTTATCAAAACGAGTACCCTTATCTATATACATACATACCATCATATTCGTTATTAATTTAAATGAATTTCATTAATTTATTTTTTGACGAATATTTTATGATTTTTACAAACAAATTTTTATTAACCTACCATACATTACGTACATTCGAATATAAAGCATTTTTTTTTTGTCTCTAAAGTTTACAATTAATTTCAGTTATCGTCTTTAACAAACAAACAATGTACATATTTATCTTATGCATGCATGTAATATACAGAAGCAAGTAAAATTCATATAAAATATCTGAAAATAGAATTTTTTTTATTTCACTCATGTGTATCTATAGAATAATTACAAAAAAAATTTTTTTAATTTAATTAATTAAGAAAACAAACAAGATTAAGTTTATATGAAGAAAAATAAAAGTATAAAAGGTAATAAGATATAAAATATTTAAAAAAAAAATTTTTTTTGTAGTAGTATAAAATATCTGCAACAAATTCTAGATACCAAAACAATAATATGTTTGAAAAATAATTGAAACGTCTTCTTTTACTGTCTTCAAATTCTATCATACGAGTATGTATGTACATTTACGAATACATATACATATGTACATATATTAATATATCATATTACATAATTATTATCACAATTATCTAATATGAATATATGTATAATATTTACTTCTTTAAAACATACAAATTCATTTAATTCATATTTTCTTAAGAAATTTATTTATTCATGCTTAAAAGTTTGCTTTATCTTACCGTTTTCAAATTAATTAATGAGTTTCTTTTATATACATATGATTATAAGTGTATATATTTACTTATGTACTATGTATATAAATTATGAAAAAAATTTAAAATTGTTCCATGATTCTCAATTCACGTTATTTTATTTTTATTTATTTATTGTTTTTTTTTTTTTTTTTTTTGGTCTGTTTTATTATATGTACGAGTATATTTAATGTATAAACTATTAATTAATTTTATATAATTAATTATATACTTAGTATTCGTTATTAATGTTTGTTTTTAATTTTTGTATAAATTATTTTATTAACACCACTTTATTGTCCTTTTATGTCATTTGCTTTATATGTATGTAAACATATTTGTTATATTAGAATATGTATACATGAAATTTTAAAAATTTGTAATTTTTGAATAAAAAAATTTATTCACAAAAAAACAATTTTTTTCAAAATATTTCAAATATTGTTCGTTACTGAAATATTTTTAAAAAATATTTAATCTTTATTTTTATTTATCAACTAAGTATGTAATGTAGATAAATGACACTACTTTAGTAAAATGACTACAATTCTATAATGTAAATATGTATGTATATATGTACATTACACAATATTTTTCGTATTAATTATTATACTTGTTCACATATCAATTTAATTATCACTTCACCTGTGACATCTAGTTCGCCTTCATATAAATTTTCATTTATACATTACATGCAAGTGGTTACGTATAGACTTTCTTATCAAGTCACGAAAAGTCGTTATTATATTATTTACACCTATATAATATGAAAGCGAAAGTGTTCACTATACGTACATAAGTATATGTTTATTTTGAAAAATTCAAAAATATGTAAATACAAAAAATCGTTTTTTTCTTTTTTCTTTTTTTGTATAGTAATGTATTTTGCTTATCAATCCAGTTTAAATGATTTGATAATGATACACGTACGTATTATTTAAAAACATAAAATTACGTATAATATACAAAATGCTAATTCTATGTATATAAATGATTATTTATATAAAAATTAATAAACTTATTATAAACTTTGTAAACTTGTAAACCACCCGCAATCACATCGTGAAAAAGACTGACACTGATCACTGATGACTATTCACATTTAGTCAGTACAGTATTCCACTATTTCAGATTCAGTCAGTTATTCAGTTTCAGATTCATCAGTATTTGTTTTCGTACTGTATTCATATATTCACAATCACCATATCACTATGCTGTACAGTACTACTAAACCTTATGGTATGACTGTGACTGTGACTAAATCTGTTCAAGCTGAGCAGTAGATATTATACGATATGATATACGTTTGCATATATATGTATGTATGTATATTTTGTCTTCTATAATACACTGTATTGTATATATACATAAATATAATATTTTATATAATTCTACATTAAATAATATATATTTACTACGAATATTGAGTATACATACATTTTTATATGAACAGGTACATACATTATGAATAAACTGACGTATAACAGCTTTTTTATTTTAAAAAATTTTTCACTATCTACATATTGTTGCAGTATATATAGTATGTATGTTAGCAAAGTATTAGCATCATCAGCATCAGCATCAGCATCATCTCTGTATCATTATTATTATTATTATTAGTATCTCAGTATATAGAGAATATCCGTATTGCTTTTATAACAACAGGTATGCTAAACCATATCAACCTTGTTAACTTTATTGAGATGAAATTCACACTAATCCATTTCCTTTTTATGTACAATATATTCCATCAAACTCATAAATTCCAATCTTCTAAAAAATTTGTTTTTTCTCTTTAAATGGCTTTATGTTTAGTATGTTTTATTTATTTATATTCTTATTGGTTTTCTTTCAATTATTTTTATTTATTTATTTTTATAGAACGTACTGTATTGTATGTACTCTACTCTCTGTATTCTGTACAACAATATTTATTTTTAATAGCAATTATAGAACGTTGATTTGTTTTTCTTTTTGCTTTTACTGCTACAGTTTTCAAATCTGTTCACCGTTGTACACCATAATTTTACTTTATTATCAGCCAATAAGTCAATTTACATGTTACATATTCATACCTGTACTTACATAATATCAAAGTATTATTTGATAGTCTTCATATGCACATAATCGCATATACATACATATTGTAGAATACCTGAGACCTGAGTATAATATGAAGCCGTTAAAACTTTCACGACGACTTGAAAAACTTCGCGTTCGAATATCCTATATTACATTTACATAATATCCATTTACACTTATTACCACCCATCATAATCGCATATGAAGTCTATAGCAACTATATATGCATACATACATAAACATCGGTATGTACTGTACTATACATCTACTCTGTATGTAAATGTTGTTATATTTAAAACTTAATTTTTTTTTTTTTCATTTTAATACTCAGCTTTTCAGTACATGTGACGAATGTACGATATACAATAGTCTAATTTGAAGGAATTTTAAAATTTTTCGTAGCATGAAACGATGAAACTATAGTAAAACGCTTTACATAATCCCTTAAAAGAGTCCTATTTCTAGAGTATGCTTTTAAATAATTTCTTTTTACGAACATTTGATTTGAAATTTTAGTTAATTCTTTTTTTTTCCTTTTTTCGTTATTTTTTTTTTTTTTTTTTTTTTTTTTTTTTATTTTATCCATTTTAAATGTAAGTAAACGTTAAATATGTACATATGTATTTCGTATGATGAAAACTGAAAACTCTAAAGGTGAGCTTTTCACTAAGCCTTTTTTTTTCTCGTTTCGATGTAGCAAAAATATAAAAAAAAATATATAAAACTATGAAGCCAAAAAATCGACTACGATAATTTTTTGAAAAAAATAAATTTTAATTTATATTTATACAGAGTATAGAAATATATGATATTATTGTTTTTTAGACATGTTTTAACTGCGCGTGCTTTGTTTTACACATTTATTTTTACGCAAACATATTTAATATGTATGCATATGTATGTAAATAATTCATAAATAATTTGTACATGGACGTATGTATTTTATAAATTTCATATAAACATGATTTAACTAACAGAGAGAATTTAGATATGAAATATGTACATATATGAAAATATGAAGTATTGAAAATAGAAAATATATACTCGTATAAAATTCATTCATATACATTTTTATGTATATACATATATATATAGTAAATGGATCTACAATGGTTGATGAATGTTGATGATGATGATTATTATTATGATGATGTTTTGAATGATGTACCCTTTCGACCGTTAAACTTTGTGGCAAAATTCAATTTCATCTTTTCCATAAACTTTAACCGAAGTTCGTTCTCTATATAATGTACAAACGTTTACTATACGAATATTTATGTTTTCGTATATGTGGGCACTTGGGCAGATATGTTTATATGGATCATATGGACGATGTACGTACGTACGTATAAAATATTCATGAATTAATAAATAATTCGAGCGTTAAAACTGAATGTACGAAAAATAGAAAATTTCGAATTACCTAAATGTAAGTAGTTAGTATATAAGTAGTACGTACTCCGGTATTCGTTACAATACGTACGAATATACATTACTTCACGTACAAGTTTTCTATGTGATGTGTTCTTCGTAAATTGCATATCTTGTAAAGGGCGCAAATATACGGTTCTACAGAAAATTTTTATAGAATTTTTTTTCTAGCTTTTCAAGAGGCCAACAATTCAATTTTCTATACATTCATTATATTTTTTTGACGTACTGTATACGTATAATATTTATATACTCCTGGACAGAAAGAATTCCTGAAATCCTGGAGATACAGGATAAAAAGGATTTTTTTACTAATTTTTTTTTTTTTTTTTGTATTGTATCAAACTCATTTTTATAAATTTTGAAGGGTAATGTAATTAATAAATGCAGAACTATATGCATTCTTTAATATCCTAATCATATAATATACTTAATACCACACAAAACACTCACACTTACAACACACAGTACGTGCATTCATTCAAATATTCATGATTAAAAGCATTCTGCATTAAATTGTTCAATACTTGAACGTTACGTTTTTTTTTTCTTTCTCTATTTTCATTTTTATATTTATTTCTTTTGATCCACTCATATCACAAAGTAACAAAAGATATTTTGGGAATAATTTTCGAAAATGTTGGTTTACGAAAAACATATAAAACATACGACTGCATCTGCATGCAGTCCTATATAAAGGTCCTGCAAAAAGTAAAATAATAAATACACACAATGGAAAAATATTTGAATTTTATTTTTGATTTTCTATTGTATTCGATTTCCATTTGAAACCATATTATTGTCAAAACAACATAAAATTACAATAGCAATATGTATACACTGGTATATCAGCAAATACTATATATTTTTTCCCGATTTAATTAAATTGTTCAATTTCACGATTTAAGTTAAGTATGTACTCGTTCGGATACTTAAAAGTCGTAATAATAAAATTGTAATGATTTCTATTCATTTCAATCATTCAATAATCAATTTTGCATTATTTTTTTTTTCTTTCAATTATCATTTTACAAATCAATGAAATTCTCTGTGGCTATACATATAATCAAAATGAATTTTCTTTTTTAAATTTATTTCATTTAATTTTTTTTTTTTTCTTTAATTTTTAGTAATATGATTTATTTGTATGGATTTGTAAGTCAATTAAATCAAAAAGTAATAATTTTAAATTACATTTACATACAGTTGCTAATAAAAGTATTGGGATCGTTATGATTTAGAAATTCGAATTCCATTATTTATCATATAAAAGAAATACATATATTTTTAATTTTTTTAAATGAATTTCTGTTCTTTATTCCATTTGTAATGGGAAAATATTTTTAAAAAAATTATTAACATTACTAAAGGCACTCCTCCACGATGCAATTTTTCTTGCATGCAATACGATTTTGACAGATAAAATTGCACGAAATATTTATTTCGAAGTGTACGCTGCCTAGAAAGATGAAATATTGCATGAAATATACGTATTTCTGTGCAATATTTCATCTTTCTAGGCTGCGTACACTTCGAAATAAATATTTCGTGCAATTTTATCTGTCAAAATCGTATTGCATGCAAGAAAACTTGCATCGTGGACGAGTACCTTAAGACTACAAAATTTATGTCACGAAAGTATTGAAAACTTACAGTAAAATACTCGTATATTACATACAAAATACACTCGTATATAATAAATATAATATCCTTTTGTACTTATTCCTTGTTGCAGCACTATTTTATTTCAATCAATTTTTGGGTTTATGCAATCGCAAACCATTACAGATCTACTCCCATGTGTTTATCTGCTGATTGCATATTTTTTGAATATTTTATATATTAGTCCCAATACTTTTATAAATGACTGTGTGTATATAATGAATAATTTCAAATTGCGTTGGTGTAAATTATAGTATGTATGTACATTATAGTATGTACATTATAGTACATAAATACATATATGTACGTTGTTGTAGGTATAATCAAAGACCATATATAAATACACGATATTTATATGGTCTTTGGTATAATGTACAATTTGTTCATTTTATTATTTAAAATAAAAGAAATTCATTCATAGAATAATACGTAAATTACATTCAATAAATTTGTGATAGTTATTCAGAAAGAAATTCATATCTATTCATATGAATCTATCTGTATAATCATATGTATTTATATTTATTTATATATATACTCATGCATGAGTTTTGTAATATTTTTAACATTTAAAATATCCGAAAAGTGAATTATAAGTATATAAGTTAAAATAGAAAAAAGTAAAATACTTAATAACGTAATCAAAAAATCCATATATACAAATTCATGTAATAACGCATAAATAATATACAAAACTGAATAACACAACACGTATCCATTTAAACATATAGTACACACACACAAATAAATATATGAAGATATAGTATAGAAAGATGCCTTAAATAAATTCTTTATGAAGATAATAAATACAATAATACATATTATATACGAGTACGAATATGATTGTAACGTATTATACATTTAGTTACGTGCAAAATTTTGTATTGTTGTAAGTAGTAGTAGTAGTAGTAGTATATTGTTTTACCATTAATTTGTATACAAACTAGAGAAAATGAAAAAGAAAAAAATGCCCTATGGCTATTATTATGATATCTTATTGCAAAAAAATAGTTATTGCAAAAATCATAAATTTACGAAATTAATGTACATACCATATATCAGATGAATAAATACATAAGTTACAAAAAAATATTTACTATATTCATACATGTAATAATGTGTATTTTTTTAAAAATTATATTCAATCTATCCTTGGTATACTCGTACATGTACGTATAACTATTTATATGTATGCAAAAATACGAGTAAGTATTATGTACAAAAATTTAAGAAAATAATATGTATACATTTGCAATTTTTCGTACACGCAAATACATACGTATGTAGATTTTAATTCACTCTTATGATTATATATCCATATAAATATATGTAGTTACATGTAATTCATATTGTAAATGTAATGAATAAGCAAAAGCATATTTTAAATCTTGCTTATAATCATTGTTAAAGAGAATATTTTCATTTCTTACATACATTCATATTTTTGTGTATGGTATATATCATCGGCGGAGGGTGGTAGTGTTCAGGGTGTTCAGTGAACACCCTAAAATTATATGAACATGATCATAAAAAATTTGAACAAATTCAAAAACAAATTTTTATCGTAAAAGATCAAGAAAACAATAAAAAATTCGTTTTTCTATACATTACTTCACTAAAGTTCAAATATAAATATAAATAGGCAGAAAACTTCAATTTATATTATCAAGTTGAGGTTGTTTAAGTGTTCACATTTTGAAATGAACAAAATATTAAAATTCGTTTTTCTATATAATCAATCTGGTTCACATTTTTATATAGGTATGAAGCGACGGAAAACTTTGAATTTATATTATCAAGTTGAAGTTGTTTAAGTGTTCACATTTTGAAATGAACATATGAAAAATTTTGATACTCCATATATTGATTTATTTTCTTCTCTTTTAAATTTCGTTTTTCTATATATAAGCCGGGTTCACATTTAGATATGCACCGACCAAAAACTTCAATTTATCATATATTATCAAGTTGAGGTTGTTTAAGTGTTCACATTTTAAAACAAACATATTAAAGTTCGTTTTTCTATATATCAATCTGGTTCAAATTTTTATATATGAAGCGACAGAAAACTTTGAATTTATATTATCAAGTTGAAGTTGTTTAAGTGTTCATATTTTGAAATGAACATTTATGAAACATCTTGACTTGATACTCCATCCATACATTGATTTATATTCTTTTCTTTTAAATTTCTTTTTCTAATAAACTTATAAGAAATTCCTCTTCTCGTTAAATTATAAGATATCTTCTCTTTATATAAGAAAAGAAATTTAAGAGAGAAGAATATAATCATTTATTATGAAACATCTTGTTTGAGTTGTAATTGTATTGTATTGTAATTTGTAATGTAAGTTGGTGGAACTACATATATTGATCTCTTTAATACTCTTCTCTTTTAAATTTCTTTTTCTTATAAACTTATAAGAAATATGTAAATGTACAGAGAATGTACAGCAGTACAATTACAATTAATTTTATACAGAATACAGAATACAATATACAAATACAATTTGTACATTTTACATGCATGTTATGTTGTTGCGTTGTTGGTTCACATTTCCATTATGTTGATCATGTACACCCAGCCAGACATATGGGATCGATTCTATAGGAATCAAAAATAAATGCACAAATATACAAAAAAAATGCGAAAAAATACACATTTTTCATACAAAATAATTTTTTAGAAAAAAGTTAGTAATAATTTTTTTCTGAATTTTTTATATAAAATTTTGTAAAAGGTAAATGGAACCACATGAATCTTAATTTTACTACTTAACTTATATAAATTTTAGTAGAAGGGTAAACAAAAGCTGAATTTAATATTAAACTGAATTTTTTGTATATTTTTGTAATAGTAAATAAAATTGAATTTCACTGAATTTTTTACGTACATACATATTTAGTAAAAGGTAAATAATACTACGAAAAATAGTAAGCTTTGAAATAATTACTCAAATATGTATGAAAATGCATGAAATTATGTGTATTTTTTCGCAATTTTTTGTATATTTGTGCATTTATATTTTACCTATGCAGTCTCTATCCATAAATATAATATCATTGGAAAGAGGACAAATAAACCTTTCAAATGAAAGAATAAAATATTTATGTCATCCTTCAAGTTTAGAAGTTATACCGTAATCAAAAGAAGTTGAAAAAGTGATTTTTAAAAAACACGAAATTTTGACTTTAAGTCCTTATATCTCGAAAACCGCTAATCCAATCAAAGTGAAATAAACTGTGACAAGTAGAACAGGAAGTTCTAGAAGAAGAAATGGTATATCAACTAATCCAGTCAAAGATCCTGATCTGGATGAATAACGGATTTCGTAAAACCCGCCATTTTGGACCAAAAATTTTTAAGGGTAGTTTGTTTTAATTATTATTGTTTGTGTAATGAATCTGTATATTTATTAAAAAATCTGAACACCCAAGGAAAAACTACTGGCTCCGCCACTGGTATATATGTATAGCTAGATTCATATTACAATTTTTTATTTATTTTCTATATTTTCTTATTTATATTTTTAAGTACTCGTAGATAATATTGGTTTTCCTGAATAATGTCTTAAGGAAATATCATCAAAAATAAAATGAACTTTTGAATTGATAATCAAATGTTATAATATAAATACTGTAAAAATTGTATATTTTTTCATTATTTTCTTATTGTTTTTTTTTTTCTTTTTTGCATTCATCTTTAAACATTTTATCCATTATTTCATTTCGAAAATCTATACATTGAGTTGTGTGCATATATTTAATGTATGAGTAGTCGAGTACATTTACCATCTAATATGTACAGCACGTGACGAAGAGGTGTTTAAGAAAATAATTGTTTAAACAAACAAAAGAAAAATATATTTAGTATTTTTCTTTATTTTTCTTTTTCTTTTTTTTTCATTATATCAGACATCATTAGCTAACCATTTGTTTGCTTCCTGATTAGAAAATTATATATTGGATTCAAATGGCATACATATGCATACATATATAAGGGGACTATGGTAAATTCTTAATAATTGAGTGGAAAATAATGATTGTTTTTAATTTTTTTTTTTTCAAATTATTCATTGAATTGTTTCTAGTTTTATTTTACATTTATATTATTTTCAATTTTCCTCGAAGATGTATATGAGATGTAAATATGAGCATATATGTGTGGTAGGTGGTGGTGGTGTTATTTCTCTTACATTTACAATATACAATGTGTAAGTAGATAAAGATATCTAAGATATCTGAGAACATGTATGTTTACTATAATAAAATATCTATAAATATGTATTTCAAAAAGAATTTCAAAAGATTAACGCTTTTCTATAAATTTTTATCAATTATTATTTTATACAATAAAATTATGCTTTTACTATATTACACTATTTACACATACACAGCTCACAGTAATATATCTAATTAAAAATTATTTAAAATAAATGTATATATACATCTATACTATTTAAATTATATATAAATATTTAATATATATGTTTATTTTTATACATCATATGTAAATATTTATTGTATTTATGTTTCAAAGAAATTTTCATTTATGATCATCTCAATTATGCTTATAAGTAAATTCAATAAATTTGCAACATTCAAATAACGTTAATAATTATCCCATAATATGATATGTATTATCCTATGAATTATAAAATAAAAATTTTTAATTAAAAAAAAAATCTAAACGTAATGAATTTCAATAGATATTATATGTAGTTACATATTGGTATATGTAAGTAGTAAGTAGTAAGTACAAAATATATTTATTTATATATACATATATATCTAGATATATTATTATATACATGCATAGGCGGTTTTATGTGCATTTACAAATTCCTTCTGTCTGATTTAACACATAACATAATTTGTGTATGTACTTATATATGTATATCTATATGTAATTTAAGTACATATATACAATCATAATATGTATTTGTATTATATGTATTTAATTTTAATGATTATCCACTCTAAATTTAAACAAATCATATATTTAAATAAAATTTCATTGTACATAATTTTGAATTATAATACATTATGGTATGTATACACTAGTAGTTTTTCTTATTTAATTAATCTTTAAATAAATTAGATTTTTAGTACATATACGTATGCATATAAATAAAATTCTAAATTTTCATAAATACACATAATGTATATATTTTATATACATATGTAATTTTCTTCTTCTTTTATTAAATTCTATATATACCAATACTCACTATATATAGTACATACATATATAGTACCTAAGAAAGAAATTCAATCATATAATTGCAACAAGTAAATGATAATTATATAAGCATTAATATTTATATACGAGTATACACTTAATTCACATACCTATATACTATATACAATTATATTTCTATATCACATGTATGTATATGTGTGTAGACAAAATAATTTGCATTAGGATAAAATTATGAATGAATAAACTATGTTGATATGCATATGAAATAAAGGACTTTTATTAATGTAATACGAGAAATCTCCATTACACTTGCATTCAAATATTATACATACTCGTATACTATATGTATGTAGATAAATGTCGGTATTTATATGTAATATATAGGAAAAATTTCATCAAATCTGTTTAAACAGTTTTCGTATATGAAATACTGTTTAAAATTATGTATGTGTATATAATGTATACATATTTTAAATAATTAACATAAATATGTTTATAAATTTATACAAATAAAATGTATTATATACTAGCGTACTCGTATACATAGTATATCGTAATATACTTAGTTGAGTACCAATCATATTCCCAGTTCTTTTATAGATTGAAATGGTTCACTAGAACCGGGCGCAAATCTCCAGAGCGCGAAGAAGGACAGAATGAAAAAATTAGGATTCAAGACTTAAAAAGTGTACTTTAAATGTCGTCATGCACACATAGCCACCCAATCTGAAATACTTCTCCGTAGTCGTGTTCACCTACACCGTGTTTACACAAGAAAAGAAGAAGAAAAACTAATGAAAAGTTAAAAGACCATTTTTGTTTACACATGAAAATATAGATTAATTTATACATTTATAGGTTTTTCCTATATACACGGATCTCATTTTAATCGTTAACTCCTCTTCGTACACGGCTACTACAGTATAGTACATAATTTAATCAAGAAAAGGAGAAAAAATAAACTACTATTCGCTTATCTTTTCACTTTTCTTTTAGTAGTTTCTCTTCTTACTTTTTTTTTTTTTTTGTGTATGTTATATACTGCACTGTAGTGGGCGAGTGCAAAGAAGAATTTCAAATTGAAACAAGATTCATAATCTCACTGTGCCTTCTGTTTCTCGTGTACTTCTGTTGTTGCGTGAATTGAAGAGCCAAATATAAATAGAAAATAGAATTTTTCTCATGAATGAAAATACGATAACATGTAATGGTCTAATGGAATATAGAGTATATAGAATTTATTCAAAACATTTTTTAGGTTTATATTGTCTGTCGAACAACAGTCAACATAATGACGTAACTTTCTCTCTGATACAAATTAACTGACAAACCTTATATACTCTATATACCATAGATTTTACCTCTAAATATCCTCTATAACTAAATATTTGTGTATGTATTTATTTATGTATATTCATCATATGCTCACTCGTACTACTTTGTATACACAACACATAATATGTTCTTATGTATACATATTTAATATCCGCAAAAGTCTGCATCATAGAATCATTTATGATTCAAATATTAATTCTATTCATTCATATTATAAATACATTTTAGAGATGCATCTTAATGAATAATTTTTCTAAGTGATATGCGTATGTGCCTATGTATACTGTATACATATGTTAATGTATTCATACATATGTATATTATCTACAAGAGTATTATATTATATGCGTTAATAATTATTTGGAAGTGCTTTAAAAGAAAAAAAAATAACTTATACCACATAAAAATGATATTGAAACATTTTCAACTTAGATACAAACATATGTAGGAGTTTATGGTATAATTTTCAACAAGAAAGAATTTAAAATATAAGTATATGAACAATACACCTGCAATCTGCAACTAAATAACAAAACTTGTAATGAATGAGTTTTAAACAAAAAAAAAATAAATAAATGAATAAATAAAATAAACTCAGAAATGAATTGAACCATTGACACTTAAATATATAAGTAAAACGCACAAGATGAAAAAAATATACTCATACAGCATTCGTATATTACTCGTTGCACATATGGTTTATGCTTATTTTCTTGTGTAGTCAGGTGATATACATGGTAGTACATAATATGCTATACAACATACAATTTAAAGTGTAGCTTTTCACATATTTATATTCCTATGAATTTATAAATAAATACTATAAACATACATTTACAAACACATTATTATGTAAAATACATTTATATACATTACAAGCATATCATACTATGCAGATATCCTGATATTGCTTTATGATAAAGTGTCCTTTAAAAACGTTTTATATATGTACATATTAAATGATACTACGGACTACAAGTATATAAAGAGTATGCTAACCTCACTTAACCACAAATAAATTCATCATAAACCAACCAGACGTAGAGTCATTCTTTTTAATTGGAGTTAATGAGAGTGTAAAAGAAATTAAAAACAAAAGGTGTACTATACTACGTAAGTTTATACGTAACGTTACATATCATGAACATTAAAGATATACACATTTATCTAGATTTATATAATATTCACATATAATATACATGTACACATTTAAACACCTTACTTGTATAAACGTTATTTTTTTTTTTTTTTTCATTAAAAAAAAATTATGCAAGAAAATAAAATGTTACATTTTTCTCAGTTCATTAATGTACTTTTCTCAGTTGAAAATAATGAAATTTTATTAAATAACGCGAATAAAAATGAATGATTTTATAATCTCTTGTATTACATACATACTCGTACTATACACTTATACTTCCTTCTATTCTTACTCTTTCGCATAATATCCTCTTTTGTTTTTCATACATATATTTTCTCTTTTAATTTTTCATTAGTTCAGTTGAAACATTCTGCGAACGATTCAAAAAATACAAGAAAATACAAAAAAAAAGAACAACCGAATTGCTTTTTATTTTAATGAAAATTTAGTAAAAATCTTAATGAGCATATTTAAATCTCTTTTTAATTATAAGTACGAGTATTATACGTATTTGTATTAATTACTCTGATGTAAAATATGATTATAAGTATATGTAAGTATATTCAAAAGTGTAATAAACGAAAAGTGTTTAATTTAATTATTTTTTTTTTTTGTATGAAATTTATTAATTTAATAAAAGAAAATTTTATATTAATTGTATTTTAGATATGTATACTGATTCTGACTCATATTTTGTTTTTTTCGTTATGCAAGTACAATAATTATCATCTGACTGCAACTTACTGCAACTGTTCAGATATTTAACATGGATATCATCAATAAGTATGTATCTAAATTGTGTATTATGTAGTATTTAAATCTGCACTGCTTAGATTAAATTGCTGTATTATGTATATGAAAAATAAATTTTACTTAGTGTTTTATATAATAAATTTTTAAATACTATTATCTATTATTATAATTTAAATTACACACATTTAAATATTAAATAAAAATAAAACATATACAGTATGATTATTTTTGAATACACATATGTACATACATGTAACAATCAAACAACATCATAAATTTTTATTTATTTATTTTATAATTATTTATTCTTTTTGAAAACTATACATAAATATAAATTTAAATGGATGTTTATTATATTAATATTTTTATTGTTAAAAATACCGAGTTTGAATGAAATTAAAATTTTTTCCTAGAGTTTTTTTTTTCAGTTTTTTAGAACTTACTGCAATCATAATACGAGTATGTATGTAATATCAAATGTAAAATGAATTATGTATGAATTTATAAATAAATAGGAATAGAAAGTGTGTACACATGATTCATGTAAAAGTTTTTAAAATGAAAATATTACATTTTTATTATTGTAGCATTACTATACATTTTATAGTATTTAATGTATAGAACCTAACAAAACATCAACCGTATACGAGTATTACATATGTACATATTATGTTTATTCATTTAGAAAATACATTTTATATATATTATATTTACGAGTTTAAAAAAATATAAAAATACTTGCATATATTATATATGTATGCCGTACGACTGTACCTGTACGAGTAGGTACATATATATGTACATATGTATACATTCTCTAGTAGGTACTTTAAAAATTATTTTTTCCTGTATTCATTAGAGTATATGAAACATACATTTTCTATGCTATTATATATACTAACAACTTATTTTTATAAAATCGCATATAAATGAAACTTTCATATTATATTTTGAATATACATACATTAATACAAATATAATTCAGAAAAAAATAAAATAAAAAAATGAAATACATTTCAATTAAAAAATAAAAAATAAATAAAAATTTTGAATTTAGTACAAAATAAATATAAAAACTTTAAAAACAACAAAAAAAAAAAAAAAACATTTACACAAAGTACTGGTCTGATATTCTGGTTATTATACTATACACGCAAATTATTTTCAAAATTATATACATTGTAGTACATACATATACGAGTACATATACCAATTGAATGTACTGCATTAAAGTGAAATTTTTAAAAATGTTCATAAAAATTCACAAAAAAAAATTGAGAAACATAGTTTTAAAAATTTTCCGAAATATAATAGAGAGTTTACAATTTGAGTGTGTATTTTATTTACCTAGTAAATAATACGTTTAGTAATGAAAATATAAGAAGTCGTATATAATCAATAAAATATAAATCCAGACACTTTATGTAAAATCCAATATATTATTATGTAATATTGGTAATATACATAAACAATTAAAAATTAATTCAAAGTTAAGTTAAAAAAAAAGAAACTAAAAATATATCTATCTATGTACACAGTGTAAGTACTTCAATTGTAATGTTCAGTTATCCCATTTCAAATTGTCCATCTATAATTTTTTTTCAAGAATTTTTTTTTCTATTAATTAGACTGCACCCTGTTACACAATACAATATTGTAAAATCGAGCGAATTATTTTTCTCTTTTTATTGTAAAAATTTTATTCAATTTTAGCTAATATTAAATTGTCCTTTTTATTTTTTTCAAATCATTTCCTCGCTTAATATTTGTATTAATGTCGCCGTCAACATCGTTTATTCTGTTATCATTGTCACCGATGATTATTCATTCAATCGTCTTTCATTTCATTTCATTTCATACATACAATATAGCGCAGGATATACGTACAAACATATGTATGATTTATTACTTACATATGTACGTATATATAAAAATTGATATCTGCATACAAATATAGTACATTACATTGTATATATACATACGTATATATTAATACTGTTGCACATTGCACTATGCATTTATATTTGTATATATGCGAATCATATGAACATAATATAATTGAGTATGCGAGTATATATGATAAAATATGATAGTTTGTACATAGCGTCGAGACAGTGTATGTGTGTAGTATGTACTATTTTAGTACCTACCTAAGTATATATGTATGTGAACTATTTATTTATACATAGGAAGTTATATGAATATCTACTGCTAGCTCTGCTACTGTACCTATAATGATGAAGCATGAAGCTTGACAAGTGGCAGATGACCCTTATGGGTTGACAAACCAGCAGGCGCCCTTCATTTTATTTTATTTCAATTTTTATTTTATTTTTTTTTATTGCACTGGCTTCACGTTTTTTTCTTTTTTATATACTCGTACATATACATTTTTTTACATTACTTTATTTGAATTCACCCTCAAGTGAGTACTTTTATTTTTAATTAACGAAACTTGATATTATCGTTTATTTTTTGTTCGCATATTATCTTTTTGCTGACTGGATTTATTTTGAAAGCAATCGGAAACAGATGTCCTTTATTTACTTACCTGTATGTCTACCATTATACGAATATCTGAAAAATTCTTTAGATGTTTCATTTTCCAAAATAAAATAAAAAAAAAATAAAAATAAAAAAAACACGAGTAATAATATTAATAAATGAGTATGTATGTGTGTAATTTATTTTCAATATGCAAATATTTTTGTGATTTATTTAAAATATTTTATGTACTACATTATATCCATACTTTTTTTTATTTTATAGTTATCTGCATACGTATATGCTTGCGTAAAAATATGAATACAGTATAGGTATGTAACGAATACCATATTTTATATGCAAATAATTCCGTAATCATCGTACTTAACTTAAAAAGGACTCAATGTGTAATTTTTATACTTTCAATGTGTATTCATGTATATTTTTATACTTTTTCTCTTAGGTATACGAGTATATATCGTTTGTGTATATTTTTTTAAAAAAAAAATTTCATATCGTGCATTTTATTATGCAAAAAAATATGCAAAAATGCATTCATTTGAGTATGTGTACATCAAAGAATTTTTATACATGAATTTTTTTGTTTTGATAAATCAAAGTTAACAACGCATAATTGAAAAAAAAATTTTTATTATTAAATTATAACACACACCCACACAACAACAAAAACAAAAACCACGCAAATAAACAAACAAATTGAATAAACAGATTTCACGCGCATTTTTTTATCGCATCAAAACATCAAAAAATAATATCTCATGTAATAGATAATTTTATCACAATTAAATGCAAATTAAAAATTATTCCTGTCATTAACTGCGGTTATAATTGGTTTTTAAATGTGATCAAAATTTGTTTTGTTTTTCATTAAAAAATTTTCATATCAATTAGATTTGATACATTTTATATCTACGAGTACCATGTCCTGAGTGCATGTGTATATGTGATAGTGTGCGAGTATACAATTATATGTATGCCATTTTTAATAAAATTGAACATTTCCTTTTTTTTTCAAATATCACATCAATTATTTAATTACGAAAAAATCATTTTTATCGTGTTTGAATTTTGATTAATAAAATACATATTCAAATTAAAATGTTTTTGAGCTCTCTATAGTAATTTCTCAAACACATACACACATGGAAGGGATTTTTAATGTATCAAACATACGCCTGTAATTAATTTTCAATTATATTTATTTCACAAAAATATAAAATTAAAAATAGAAAAAGCTATTTCGTGGAGAGTGCAAGGTATAACGCATAGGGGCATAAGTATTGCAGGTCCTTTATTGAATTATAAAATTATCTAAATCCGTAAAATTTTTTGCCAAATTTCATTTCATACAAATATTTCGAAAAAAAATGCTAGTGACACTAACTACAGTTGCTATATGTTGGAAGTATGCAAAAATGCGGTCAAAATCTAAGAGCTATTCTGTTCAATATTTTCCTAGGAAAGATCATAAGGGTATTACGAGTATTACAATGAAAATACAAAAAGGAGTGTATAAAATTACTGGACTCCAAATCAAAAGGAAAATACGAAAACAATATAGTTCAGATGATGAAAAAGGAATCTACACACATTCGAATACGCTTGTATAATTTCAAATATTTCGCTCAATATAATATGTACCTGCAACATTGAAGAATCCGAGGCTAAAAAGAAAACTAAAGTATACCACCAGGAAAACTAAAATTATATGATGGGAGGACAAATTTGAAATGAATATACAGCTGATTTTATTTATTTTTATCAATTCCAGAAGAGAAAATTACTCAAGTAAGAATTTCATTTAAAAAAATAAAAAAAATAAATAAATAATAAATTTTCCTGACACATTTATTCCCTTGAAATTATAAATTGAAAAATTTTACGGAAATATACTTGAAAATATTTTGACAGCATTAAAATAAAATGATAAAAGAAAGCGTACATTTTTAGGTTGTCTGCAATTTTTAAGTGAAAATATTTACATATTTATGTAATGTATAAGGATGTTTATATATGAGTGTTGTTTGTTTTATCTGATACACAATGCTCGTATAGATAAAACTTTTAAATATATCACACCATACACTATCATACTCGCTTATAAAACACCTATGTATATTATACTATTGTAAATTGCATATTACATATTATTTTGTAAATGATAATGCTCACAGGTACCTATATTTAAATGTTACGAGTATATTCAATTTAATTAAAAATAAAATCCCAAAAGCAAATTAAAATGATATTTTACCGCGTTCCCGTATATACAATATTTGTAACAATTCATGTTAAATGATAATAAAATATTCAGAAAATGAAATAAAATTACGAGTAAGTGAAAAAAATTAAACAACGAAAGAAAGAAAATAATCATTTAATATCTTTTGCGTTTTCGAAAAAAAATAAAAACAAAATTTTAAAAATAATTTTGTTTTTGTGCTATATTGAAAAACAAAATAATTTTAATAATAACGTGTGTATCGATAAGTATGTGATGTGATACATACATATAATGTGTGTATGTGTACGTATATTAAATAGAGGTACTTAAAAACATTCCAAAATTCCAACCCACCTATCATACCGTCCATCTATTTAAAGGTGGGCTTTAATAGTTTGATCGTGAGATGCGTGACTGTTTGATCTCTTGTTGATTTGTACACGTCGTATATTTTTTTTTTGTTTTTTTTTTTGTTTTTTTCAACTTTTTCCGTTTTTTTTGTTGTAATTTTATTTTCGATTTTTTATTTTTTTTTTAACTGTTTTGTTGCGTTTTTGTTTTGTTTTCTTTTCTTTTTGATATTGTACGTTTAAATGCAATTTTTGGATAAAAACATTTAAGACATCTCCACCCAATTCCCATCGTAGTAATACTCTATATACAGACCTACGTATGTTGTATCATTGTATGTATACGTTACGAAGAAAAAAAAAGTTATACATTTATTGTTATATGGATGCATATCTTATCAAATCCTTATATTATTCATCTTTACGATATGCTATAATAATACAATAATACTGTTGTTTTTTTTTTCACCATTTAATCCACTCGTATATACATATACATACATACGATTTAAAACAACCAAAACCAGTCAAAGAAAAAAATAAATATAAAAACAAGTAAAAAACAGAAACATTAATTTGCTATATAATATTAAAGACACAAAAATATTTGTAGTAATGTGCATATGTGTATGTATAAGTTGTAGTTTAATGTTTAATCTTGATTATGTTATATTTACTTCATTTTACAACAACAAAAATCACATTTCTTCTACATACTACGTATATATATTTTTTAATTTTATTTTTGATGATTTACTTTTTTTTTTTTTGGTCTT
This sequence comes from Villa cingulata, assembly GCA_951394055.1. Taxonomy (NCBI): domain Eukaryota; kingdom Metazoa; phylum Arthropoda; class Insecta; order Diptera; family Bombyliidae; genus Villa; species Villa cingulata. The sequence goes on along the minus strand of OX596021.1, from coordinate 27,403,203 downwards.
GTATTATTTAAAGATATTTTACAAATCTGTGCAATATTACCGTTTTCCTTTTTTCTCCTTTTTTTATAAATTCTTTTTATTTTTATATTTTTTATTATTATGGGAGGATAGGGTAAAATACATACATAAGAAGTATTTTATGTCATTATAGGAGGATCAGAGTCGATCAAAAAGAAATATCCATAATGTATCGTTTTATGTTGTTCGAATTTTTGTTTTCTACTTTACTCCATATAATATGACTACACATCATATTGTACATATATATGTAGCTGTTCTATATTATGAGTACCCATATCTTTACTTTACATTTACATACATGCATACATACAGCATTATAGTTATCAGAACGTAAAATTTTATTTGCGTAATTAAATTATGATACAGTTTTTTTTTTTACTTTACTTTACTTTGCTTTACTTTGCTTTGCTTTACTTGCTTCATTATTACTCCTTCATTTTCATCTCTGATGTAGTATAAAATTCAAGATCTGTACAAGAAAAAAATGATATATGTATGTATGTACTTCTACATAAATGTGCATATGTAAAAGCAGGCACATATGTACGTACATATATTGTGCTTGTCCGTATATAATTTAGATAATTGGAATATTTGAAGTTCAATTTTTCCCATAGTACATAATATGTAAATACTTATACATATATTCGTATTTCTGTAATAACATCACATATACAAATATGTTATATGTTCGAGCATGAATGTAAAATAAAAAATATACATATTTTTTGTTCATATACAACGTATATGTGTTATATTATATGATCCTCAAGTTTAGATCGATTTAGATTCTTTTCGTATTAATAAATAAAGGCTATTAATACATTTATATGTATATGAACATATACATCCACATATATAAGTAGTTGATCCGTTTTATTTTTCTGATTCAATCATTCACTGCTGAAGGATATTCAATGAACAACTGAAGGATATTCAATAAAAAAAGTTTTTTTTTTAATTTTTTGACTTAATTTCAGAACCATAAATGCAGATAAAATCTTTGTCTGATGTATGTATGTACATTTATAGATAATACTACGTTTATTATATATGACATGTAATCTATGTAGCATCCACCTCATTTGTGTTTATGTATGTAGATTAAATTTTAAATAATTTAATTCGGCATCTTTCAAAAGTTCGATCAGATACATCTATACATATAAGCATGTACTGCGCATTTGCACATATCTTATGCTGTTTTTATTTTTGTATTTATTTTTTTTAAATAATTTTCTTCTTGATTATAATTTTTTAATTTCTATGAAATATGTAGGTTAAATTCATATATGAAAATTACTGATGTATTAAAAAAATAAAACAAAAATACATTATACGTATGTAATATGAGAAGAAAAATTTTACTTTTCTGGCATGGCAAAGTAATCAAAATAAAGTGCAATTCAATTTTTCTTAAACTCAGATAACATTTTAAATTTAATAACATATAACTACATATATAAGTTATATAAAATAATACACCTACATAATTATTATACATAAATATATTTTCATACATTATAAATTCGTATATTTTATGTGCATCTTCTGTTTTCATCACGATACCATTAATTTAAACCAATTCATCATCATTGCCAAACCATATGAACTATATTAAACATACATACTTATATACAACGATCATACATATGAGTACATTTTATGCATTTTATTTCTTATATTAAAATATAAAAAAAATAAAAAAAAACGTTTTTTTGAAGAACAATAAAAATTATCTGGATACGGTAAATAATTGGTTTGTTATACATGAAAAATTTCACTTAATCGTGAAATTTTTAATTTTAGCTTATTATACATATTATATAAAGCACAAAATAAAAAACATATACTCTTCTTATATGTACATTTATAACTTTTAACTATATACATGTGTATGTTCATATGTGAATGCACAGTTTGGTTGCACCATAAAGCACAAAATTATATAAAAAAATTCCTTAAGTTATATTCTTTTTATTTTGATCATTTTTTATTTTATTTTAATATAATTTGTTTCACATTAAATTTTCAACAGAATTCAAAAATTGTGTATACACACACATATTCCTCGCACATACTATATAATAAGTAAGTTGTAGGGTTGTAACTACATAAATTTAAAAAATATTTTTTTCCAAAATTATAAATCAACTAATAAGATTTTCGTATACTCGCATACTATCATTTTTAAAGTGTAAAATTCTTGTGACAATTCAAAATTTCATATACATTTAGAAAATTGTATTGTCGTTTTTGTGAAATATCATCTCGTATATTTATAAACTGTACGTATACATTAAATCTTGACTATCTACATATATATTCGTATACATACGAGTATATTCATCCATATAAATATTATAATGATGAGTATATTCATATGTGTACGATTACTAGTATATGTATTCAAATGTAGTTATAAAAATTCTATACTTGACACATTAGTAAATTGAAAGATTTAATACCATAAATTATAAATCAAACCTGAGGGCCATCATTATATATACATTTATGTGTAATCAATTGCTATTTTTTTACAATATTATATGAATGTAACCATGTAACGTTTATATATTATATATGAAAAGTTCAAAATCTTAACATAAATTATTTTCGATATTATATTATATACTCTTGTATTTATATGTATAAGTATATGCATTATTATAATTTATCATAAATTATCATACTTCAAAAATCTTCTATTACAATTTTTCATCAAAAATAAAAATAAAAAATAAATACAAACACATATTATAATAAATTTTCATTTTATTGCCAATATCTTGTTATTATTTTTATTTTTTATTATTATTATTATTATTATTATTGATGGTTTTGTTATTATTATTATTATTATTATTATTATTACTACTAATATTATTTAGGGAATAAAATATATTTTAAATATTTTTGATATATATGTATATATGTTACATAAATTTTACGCATTATCTTTTTTATAAAATATAATTTTATCTTTTTTATATAATACATGCATATTACATACGTATGTACATATAGATATGTGCAATACATTTAGTATAAAATAAACCATATAAATTTTAAATTTCACAAATCACATATAATTTACATCAAAAAATTTTGAGTAATTTATATGTACATCCAACATACATATTAAGTACCTATATTATATGTACATATATAGATAAATGTTGGTATAGGTTAATTTATGCCTTCATATAAATATGTACTCGTATATCTTCTATACATATCCTCGTAAACATTATAGTTTGTATAATAAAGCAGATCAAATATACATACAAGTACGTACATATGTACTCGTATGTCCATTTATTATTTGTATGAATCTTATAAAATCAAAAAAAAATATATAAAAAAAGAATAAACAAAAAAATAAAAATATTAAATAAACTTTAAAGACAAGAAAAAAAAAATAATAAACAAAAAAAAATTTTAATAAATTATTTAATAGTATGTGTATAATAATAATAATAATAATAAAAAATCCATTTTAAACTTCACCATTTCAGTTTTTGACCACTTAATGATAAAATTATTGGCAAGAAAAAAAAATACATATTTCTGTTTTCTTTGGCATAATTTTTTTTTTGTCCATTACACATATATTTTTATTCTTTATTTATTCATTTATTTATTTTTACTTCTTTTTTTTTTTTTGTTTTTTTTTTTTTTGTATAGTAGTATTTTGTGTATATTTTGTTTTCTACATATGAAGCGATACTCATATAATTTATGTGTATAATCACGTATAATGTAGTACTTATATTTATGGATACTATGGTTTGTCTTTATGTATATAGGTATTGTATTTTATTTTTTTAGATTTTCAGATCTTCAATCTCATAAATTATCTGGCGCGTAAAAATTCTGTATATAACTATATAACTACATACATATAAATACGCATATATAGTACTTTACAATAATAATTCTTATTCCTTTATAATATGATGCCCTTAAGCATTTTTATAATACATATGTTCTGTATTATTTTCATAATAGTACATATATTTCTTAAACTACATATCACATATTATATATGTTTGTACATAAGTACAGATGTATACCATACGATTATATGATATATGAATGCGTTGTTATTGTTGTTTTTTTTTTTCTCCAATTCATATATAGTTGTCATATATGGTACGTATGATCAATTATAAAAAATATCAAATATACATATACACATACATATATATACATATAATGCACAATAATAACAATAATAATAATAATAATAACATAACATAAACAAAATAATTTTCAAAAATATAAAAATCAACATAAATTTTATTAATAAATATGCATATACACATATGTACATGGGCATACTAGTATGTACTTCTATGTGTACAGACATAAATGCATATGTTTGATTTTTTCATTTTTATATATATACACACACAACACAACATAACACAACAGGTGAAAATATTTTCAAATATGGCAAAAATTAATAAAAAAAAAAAAATGAAATAAAAAATATAAAAATAAAAATGAAAAATAAAAAAAATAAATAAAACGACAGATATATTATGTGTACATTATTTGGATTATTTGGACTTGGACATTGACCAGCTATAAATCTTGTAATTTACACCAATCGCACAAGCATCCATATTTGAAGCTTATAAGATTTTGTGTATTGTGTGCATTATTATATGTATCTTTTCTGTCTATATCTAAATGTTGTAAAAATATGAGGAGTATGCAGTCAATATAATACTATATATGCACATATTGGTATTTGGTAGTATGTAAAATATCAGAAATTATATAGCGTATTGAATTCAATTTAAAATTGTACACTTTCTTACATACATATTATATGCATATTATATATATATTTATGTATGAATGTATAAATTCTATATTAAAAATAATGCTATTTATTATTACTTATTATTATTATTATTATTATTATTGTGTTGTACATTTTAGCAATTACAATGAACGAAAATATATAAAAGTATATTTGGATGAATTTCCGATTCAAAAATATTCTTCTGAATATACAACAACATACATACATATGTGTGTACGTTCCGCAAAAAAAAAAAAAAAACAAAAACAAAAATAAAATACAATAAAAAATATAAACAAACAAATAAATAAACCAAAAATTTAAAAAATATATACATATAATGTATATAAAAATAAAAATATTAACGTATTATTAAAACTTACCTGGAAATATATTATTACTGCATAATTTACGTAAAAACATATTTATTTTTTTTGTTTTGTTTTTTTTTTTTTTTTTTTTTTTGTATATTACACGGTTACACTTACACGTACTCGTACGTTCAATTTGAATTTGATTCGAATCAACAACAATTTATATATACTATGTAATATGTATGTATCTGTATTAAATGATACCTTTTTAAATATATATAGTACATATATTCAATAAATTTATTTCTTTTATTTTATATTTATTTTTAATGATTATTATTTTCAATAAATTTACGATTTATAATTATAATTTTGTTTGTATGTTTTTGTTATCTTTGAAAAATAACATTCATACACGACAATTAAGTATAGTAAAAATATCTTACGGAAATAACAAATTTGTTTTTGATTGATACAATGATAAAAATATATATATGTAAAATGATTATAAAAATGTTAAAAAGTATAAAAAAAAAATATAAAAAAAAAAGAATGTCTATATCGTGTGAATCGATCACTCTATTAAATGCACACTATATGAGTGTCACTGGCACGTGCTTAAAAACACCGTCGATTATCGAATAATAAAATGAAAGGATATTTTATTGTAATTTTGTAGACGTACAGAATGCACAATAAAATGCACTTAAGTATATATGTATATATAGGTAAATTTATATACTTATATTGTATGTACTTATAAATTATAAATAATGTGTTCAATATGTGTACTCGTCAACCAATTACCAAACAATAAGAATCGCTTAAAGAAAAATATGTTATTTGAGTGTGGGTATTTATTCATATACACATATACTCATATATGCACATATGAAATATAATTTTGGTATGGGGTTACGATTATACGATGATGATATACATATATACGTATACACATATTCATACATATATATACTTATATATAATATCCTATACAAAATCTTACAATCATGATGAGTATAAATATGTATATATAGTATGTATAAATGTTCATAATAATAATCACAACAATCACCCATAAGTTTCATGTGTGAAGTGAATTTATAAAGAAAAATTGTATGTATAGTTTTTTCTTTTCTTTTTTTTTTAATTTTGTAATTTTTTTAATGAATGATTTTTTCTTCTTCTTTATATTTTAATATTTTTTTTTGTAAGTATTTTTTTATTTGTTTTCTTTTTATTTATTCATTTCTTATTTATAATTGTTATATTATATTTTATTTCAGCTTTTAAAATATTCAACATATTTTTTCTGTGTGCACTTTCCAAAAAGGGTATATAACGCATACACATAAGACAAACATTAAATGTATAGTAAATGTAAATATGTATTTGGACTTGTAGTAAGTATAAATAGGTATACTGTAAACGTAATCTGAAGTAATAATGGTATTAAAAAGTTTCTTACATACATGATACATACATAATATACGTATACATAAATATTTATATATGTATTTTTATTAATAAAAAATTCAATATATTCACGGATGTACACGGTATATTATATGTAGAATATAATATGTAAATATGTATGTAGGAGAGAAAAATAATGAACAGCTAAATACATATACAGAATATGATGGAATGGAAATGAGTTATCCAACCGAAGAATACAATAATATAACGATATTATGCCACCGACGATGCGATGTTGATAACAACGATGCTATAGTACATGCACATATACATACACCTGTATATACAGTCCGTTTCATAAATATTTGTGCATTAGTTATTTGACATGCATTGTAGTGTGAAAATCGCTGTATGTCAGTAAAAAATTAAAATTTTGACTTCAAACTTTTTTTATTACAAAAAATAACGGGTAAAGAAAATATTTATTCCACAAAAAAAAAACAAACAAATAACAAAACAAAAAATAAATTAGACTAATAATTTTTCAAAATTATTTGTGCACGTACTTTTCTTTTCAAAATTATTTGTAATATTATACAAAAATATTATACTATTATTTTCAAAACTAATGCACAAATATTTATGAAACGGACTGTATATGTACAAATATAAAAACTATATAATGTATGTATACATAATATTTGCTCGTACATTATAATATATGTATTTAACTACACATTAATGCAAGATGATAATATAATAATGAAGAAGAAAGGTGCAGTATAGCACGCATATTAACTATCAGAAAAATAATAATAAAAATATGTATACAATATTGTTAGTAAGCATATAGGTAAGTTACCTGTAATTCTTACATTACTTATTTCTTGTACAGTTGCATTTATACTAATATTGTTTTTATTTATAAACCCATATACCTATACATTTATGTATGTATAGATGTACCCATATGTATAGTTATAGAGCTTGGTTATAGAGTAATATTGTTTTTATTCATGTCCACCAAATAGTAACCACAAGCAATTATAGCAGTCAGTCAGTCTACTATGTACTTATATACCTTATAATACAATCCAGTCAGTACATAATATATCTACCACTTTATTTAATGAATATGTACTCGAGTTCGTCTTCGTATATACAACATATAATAAACATACACACATACATTTTTAAATAAAGTAAAATTTGTAAAATGTAATAAGGAAGAATGATCTGGTTCGCTAATCTTGGTCATTGTGGGTTTTTATTTTGCACTGTTCTTTATACATATTTTATTTATCTTTTATATACATACGAGTATGTACATATTTTTAATTTTATTCTTTTCCATATTATACAAGAAAAAGTAAACTCGTAATTTACAATCACTACAATAATATTAGATTTGAGAGAAGAAAAAAATAAAAATAAAATAACATAAAAATAAGATAATAGAAAAAATTAACTATAATTTACTTGTATATATACACGAACTAATAAATGGAGTCGTCAACTGTGAAAGATTTATTCTATCAAACAAAAAATTATCTATATAGTACAGTACCATTATACAATACGACGTAACATGTATAGATACAAATGTACTCCTTTATTTATGTACTGATTTTACGCATCATACAGATGTGATATCTTTGAAAAATTTTCATTTTTGTAATAGAGAAAGAAATAAGAAAAAATAAAACATGAATGAAATATAATTTTCTGTTCATACATACATATTATAATAGTACAGAAACAAAGAAAATTTAAAAATAGTACTTGTAAACCTAAAAAATAATTAATTTTCTTACACATATATTTTCATATAAAAGTACTTTTGTTTGAAAAAGAAAAAAATTTCTGCCGTTGAATGTATATACGTTCCATATAGATTTCTTTTTTATCAAATCATCGAATATACAAATTAGAATAAAATGTTCAATATAAAAATATCTAAAACAATGGCAAATTTTCCGATTAAACATCCCTGAACATAGACATCACTTGAAGTTCCAAAATGAAAATTTAAAAATTAGTACACCTGTACCTCGTCTCGTATTAGTGTAACGTATACTTATATGTACCACCTCTGCTCCTCTAGAGTATTGAATTTTCCGCTAGCTGATTTTCCGTATTTTGTCATGCACAATATTCGCATTCTACTCAGAGAGAAAATTAAGTTTTTCTAATGAAAATACGAGTATTTATAGAGTAGAACAGCAAGTATAATAATTTGTCAGTTGATTTTCCGTATTTTGTTTGTCATGTATGAAATGAGAACATTGAAAAAAGAAATAAAAATATTAGACATACACGACCAGGTGCTGCGAAAAAATTTTCGAAATTTGAGTGACCAGGGGCTGTTAAAAATTTTTGAGAAATTTGAGCGACCAGGTAATACAAAAGTTGAGAAGCAGTATAAACTTAGTTTATAAACATTATATAAGGCATAGATAAATGTGTACACTGGTGTACACTTAATATTACTAGTCAGGTGCAGAGAATATTCTGGACCAAGCAATATAAAATAAATACACTGCCATATATTATAATGCATATACACATTCTGTGTATACTTGCATTATAAGTACAGAGGGATGAAATGAAATAGATATTCAGAATTCAGTGTTCACAATAGCACAATATGATATCAGTATTTAGGCATTTGCGTTTGGTTACATTTACAGCACATCCTCTGTTCTTAGTCACCGCACGCCAATGATTTATTCATGTAGGAAAAATCTATTTACATACACACACATTATTTGTTCGAGTATTTAGGAACACTTTCAAGATACATATATTCATTTATTCAAAATGTTATCATCTTCATGACCAAAATATCCAAGATTTTGAATTTGTAACGTTAAATCTGGATATGCCATTGTTGCTTTATATAATGCTTTCTCTAGTTCATGATATTGATAACGTGGCTGAAATGGCATATCTTCGAATGAAGCCAAAATTACATTTCCATCAATATCTCCAATTGCAATTGATCTTCCACATTTCGAAAATCTAAAAAACAAAATGTTTTATTATATAAATATAACAATGCTTATAATACATATATAAAGATCATCACAAACTCATTACCTTACAACTGTGAATGAATTCATTATTTTCTTATCGAAATCATGTGTTGAGACTGGCTTCAATAAATTTCTTCGAATATCCCAAATTTCTACTGCATTACTAGTCACAGCAACAATAATGAAGGAATGTGTAGGACTCCAATATGCACAATTCACTGGTCCAACTCCGCTTGATAAACTTATGATTGGCTCATGTATTCCAACAATCCAAATTCTTATATACCTGTATCCAATGATAACATAACAACAAATACAAGTAATACCTACATATTTAACAATTACACTCATGATTTACATTTCATTTCATTTTTTTTTTGTCTGCTTACCAATCACTTCCACATGTAAGGAAAACTTTTGGACTAAATGGTGACCAATCCATACCAAATACAGTACCTTGATGTAATTGAAAAACATCTAAATGTTGATGTGGAAAATTCATCGAACATTTATAATAGCAACCCTCATCGGTCAACACATAAAATTCATCATTCCAAATTGAATTTTTAACTAGATCAGTGATTTGTGGATGTCTATTTGCTTCGATAAATTTGTTTGTACGATCTACTAATAAACCTTCAACATCCAATTCAACTCTGTCCAATTTTATATGTAAATATCCTATTAAATAAAAGCCACTACCCAGTTGATAACGAATAATACTACCGTCAGTTGAAGCTGTAAGTAAAGATTGCTTTTTATCACCAACATTTTGATTTGTATCCGACATCCATTTCATTGCAACAATTGGTTCTGAACCAGCCACTTTACTGCCATCATTTGTGCCAACTAAAGAATTATATTCATCAGTTATATCACGAATTTCAACGATACCATCATACATTCCGATTGCAATTATTTGTGGTGTAAATTGTGAAAATTCAACTGATACTACTGGAACATTATATTTTATTTTCTTTTCGGGATTTATGGGATTTTTAATATTCCATATAGCCACATAACCAGTGTGTCTATCCTGTTGTGAATCAATATGAAAAATTCCATATGCTACTGCTAAAATATCACCATTATTTGGACACCAACACATACAAGAAACAGAATTATTAATATCCGTTGAGTAATACGTCCATAACACTTCGAGACGATAAAGGTATTTAACATTTAGAGCCAATCGATCTGGTCTGGCAATCATATTTCTGAATCTTTTCTGTTTTTGACGAAACACATTACTTGCTAATTGTCGCTGTGTCAACATCACAGCTAAATTGAATCTATGCGTCTTACTAAATTCCTCGAAACTATTCAAATCTTCAATTTTGTAGGTCGTTATATCGAGTTTTTCGTCACCATTAAGTTCAATGCTTTTTGTGTACCTTTCAGTATTTTCGTACGTATCGTACATATCGTAGTTTGATACATATGCACCGGTATTCACTTCCTGTATTATATCTGTATTAATGCTTTTTGATTTACATAGAACTTTTGTAGTTTGTGTTTCGGACTCCCGTTTTCTTCGATTTTGTCCCTGGCCCGACGTCAAATGTTCATATTGTCGATTATCGTTTTCAACTAATTTAGCTTCATCAGTCCCTTTTAAAACAGTTACACTAGATTTTTCAAATAATACTATATCATCCGTTTCACGAAGTATCACTTTTATGAACGGTGACATTTTTTGCGGTTTATCTTCATCTGCAAAATACACTACCTGATTGTCGGGCGGTTGAAAATGATGAACTGATTCTTCAATAATTGTGAAATTTATCTTTATACACCAGAAAACAATATGAAATTTAATTTTAATTTTTTCGTACACAAAAAAAAAAACAAATACAAGAAATTCTTACATGAGACACCATATCATCCATACTGGTTAATCGATGAGAAAACGTCATAATTCTAGATGTATCCAATATTTCATACTCTGATAATTCAAATAATTTTTTCGAAAATTCCATTGATAATGCTTCGAGACGTTCTACAACATTTGAAATTTCAAATTTTGGTTTTTCTAACTCATTTGACTACACAAATACATTGCAGTAAATGTATGATACAATACAAAGAAAGATAATCAATAGAAAACAGAAGAAATTATTAAATTTTCTTATAATGAATATAGTTGAATATAAAAATTATTTGACTTTATAATATTTTTAGTACAGTACTTGTTGAGTTGATACACGCATAACTCCTCTTCGATTTAATGGTGGTAATAATAATTTTTGTCTGTCTGTTAATTGTGGTTTGAATGTTGATTTCTGTCTAGAACGTGATGATGGCATCTATTCTCATATAAAATTATAAAAATGTTTGAATAAAATCTCATATACTTTGCAAAAAAAAACAATGATTACTATTAGGAAATTACATTATTACCTCTATATAAGACATTACAGATCTTATAGATCTTAAATCTGAGCTTGAATCACGAAACGACATTATTTTATATTTTATTATTATTATTATTCAATTGAATTTTTCTTATAATTTATGAAAATTCATTGCAAATAAATTAAATTTTTTGTTTTTATTATCTTTTGTAATATATAAATGTACAAAAATTATACATTTATGAATACAATGAAAAATATCATGTAGTTATCTATTTATTTGCTATATTAATACCACACATACTTAATTTTAAATTGAGAAAAACAAAACGTATACTTTGTTTATTAAAAAATTTAAATTAGGCCTCAATCTCATTAACTACCTATATGATAAGATATTCAATAACATTACAATTTGTTTTTTTTCAAAATATTTTGTAAATATCAAATAATTTCTTAAATTACGGAAACACCATAATTTTTTTATGAATTCTTATTATTTTTTTTTTTTTTGTATATGAATATATAGTTAGTTCATATAAACAAGAATTCGTATCCAAGTTACTCTTTAACACAAAAAAAGGGAAAATTTGTTCAATAATGGCATATATAATACTTGCGTACATACATACATGATACATATAACATCATTATGTTCCTGCACATAATTTTAATTTCTTGTATGTTCTCGTTAAATTTAAATTAATTCTTTATTATAAAATATTTTAAAATTAATTTGGTTCATTTCAAAACAATATTATGTAGGTATTCCGTATGTACCTGCATAATGTAATGTGTATATACATATATGTATATATATATATATGGAAATATAGTTCAAAGTAACTTTGCATTCATATACCTTGACTTACATATATTACTATACATTTGTACTTATATATATTCATATGTATTCACATGTATCACATATCACATAAATTCTTAATAACAATAGATATAATAATCATCCATACTGCTTAGCAAAGTTAATCATTTCTTTCTTTTTTTTTTATAAAATATTCAATAAGAAAAAAAAATATTATATAATATTACATATTTTTATATTTAAAACGAATAATTGAAAATAAATCATAATAAATGCATATATTACATACATACATACATATCAACTTATCTATCATTTATGTATGTACTGTGGTTATTGTTATTTTATTATTGCGGTTTGTAATCGAAACGTTCAAGATCGACTTCATCATCTTCATCAGCATTATCATATATGCTAGTATGTATGATATGTACTTGTATTATTTCACTTCAATTAACATACATACAAATACAACATACAAGATACGAGTACATACTATACAGTCATCAGTATTCAAATAATATTGGAAAATATTAGATCATAATATGTACATATTTTTCATCTTCTATTTTTTTTTCTAAATTTTAATTTAAATTACAAATAATTTTTTTAATTAATTTCTTTTCGGTTCAGTTTATTGAGAACCATAAATCGGAATCGACATAAATTTTGTACATACACCTATACGCCTATACCTGCTCATCGTTATACATACGTTATTTCATTATTGATTTTTTAATTTCATAACATTTTATAATGATTATGGATAAAAGGGGTTATAATAGATTTATAAATGATTATCCTAGTGCATATAAAAAATCAGCAACACCATATTATCAAAATGATTTTTCTAAAGAAACAATAAAATTAATTAAAAAAGGTTCTATGCCATTTGTGAATGTTTGTAAAACGATTTTTATTGGTGATGTATCTGTTGGTAAAACAACATTAGTTAACAGGTGCGCTAAAAAAAAAAAAAAACATACGTTATATGTTTACACTTATGCCTGTATAATAAATAATATTATAAATATTATTTTTGATAATTACATATAATTATATTATCATTTGCAGATTTTGTTACAATACATTTAGTGATAATTATAAGGCAACAATTGGAGTGGATTTCGAGATTGAAAATTTTCGTGTATTGGATTGGCCATTTAATTTACAAATGTGAGAAAGAAATTCAAATATGTATAATTAACAATACATACATATATAGTGTATGTATATTTAATCGTGAGTTAATTAATTAATTAATCAATTTTTGTGTGAAATTTTTATTTTCTAATTAAAAATTATATCAATAAAGTAGCATTATTATATCAAATTTTTAATAGTAAAATTTATACAAATACCTAAAAACACATTTAAAATGATCAATTTTACTCTTATTTTAGTTGGGATACCGCAGGACAAGAAAGATTTAGATGTATAGCACAGGCATATTATCGAAATGCAAATGGTAAAAATAAAAATTTATAAAATTATTACTTTTGCCTTATCATTAAATTCTACATACAGATATTTATATACATAATTGATATATTAAATTACACATTTATTTATATAATTCAGTTATAGTTATTGTATTCGATATGACAAAAGCTGATACACTATATTCCGCTCCAACTTGGCTTAAAGATGCTCTGAATGTGAATTCAATTAAACCATTATTGTTTTTAGTTGGTACAAAATGTGATTTATTGGTAAGAAAATATGCATTCCATAAATATATTTATAACTTTAATTGATGCTATTTATTATTATTGTTGCTATTTCTATTATTATTATTATTTTTTTTTTCATTTTTTATTTAATTTTTAAAATTTATTTTTAGTCTAAAGATGATTTCGAAAATATGGAAATGAATGCAATTGAAATATCTAAAACTATTGATGCTGAATATTGGTCAGTATCTGCAATGACTGGTTATAATATTTCAGAATTTTTTCATCGTATTGTTGCATTATCATTTGATGATATGACAAAACAATCTTTATCTGAAAATCATTTATCAGGGGAAATCAAAAATAGTGCATTAAGTATATTTTTAATATTTCGTTAGTTATTTTTATACTTTTTTAATATATTTGCATTTGTTTTCTAGAATTAAATGCATCAAATATGGACAGTGAATTTAAAAAATCACTATGTAATGCTTGTGGAATTATATAATTTTGCAGTTTTTTATAAACAGAGTAAAAAAATAATAATAATTAGAGTAAGATAAAAATCCGTTAATATTATCGTTAAATCCTAAATAAAAACGAAAAAATTACACTTGTAAAATATAATTGAATATTAAATTAAAAAAAACGACAATAAAACTCCAAAACTTTTGTACTATTTTCTTATTACATATACATTTTTCTGTTATATGATATATTGGTAACGAACTTTTTAAATTTATTTAAATTTAATGAACTTCCTGTATAACAATTTGTTACATACACCACACTTTTTCATAAATTTTAATTCGAGATCGAGTTCGAGACTCATTCTCATTTGCGAAATGTCAGTTCGTTTCTTATTTTGTTCATACATTCAATTATACCAACAAAGTTTACTTAATCTCATAAGTTCCACTCCTTTCATGACATTCAAAATTCAATAATCTACAACACATTACACAACACAAGCACAACTATAATTGACACTTTCTCATTCTCATTATATTCAACGTGTGATATATATAATTCAGTCTTTTTGCTAGAAAAATGGCACCCAAGAAACCTGGAGATAAACCTGGTAAGATGAATTTTTTTAAATATTTCATAAAAATCAAATGTTAAGTGAAAAAATTATTTTATAGTTTGAAATTACAAAAAGAACTTTGTTTAGTGAATATATTATGAAATATGAGAATATGTTTTTAAATATATTATTGATATGAAAATGAATGTTATTGGCCACGCGGTGTAAGATGTGATAAACTTTATGTTTAATTATTGACGTTGAAATAATAGTAAAAGAGAAACCAGAATTTAAAAAAAAAAACTCGAGTTTTTCAATATTATTTTCAATTTATAAATCAATATGGACCACAAAAAATTATTTTTTTCATTTTGTGTATCTAACCTAAAATTATATTTTATATGGTACATTTTATAATTGCGAGAATAATTGACATTAAATCGTAATCATCGTAATCTATATAAGTACATTTTTCCAATATATTGTATAAAAATCACTTGTATTTTTCTTTAGCTGCAAAATCAGGAGAAAAGAAACCGGAAAAGAAGCCTGCAGCTTCTACGTCTGGTGCAGCATCGACTTCAACTGAAAAGAAACCAGCGGCTGAGAAGAAACCTGCAGATAAGAAAGCAGAAAAAAGGCCAGCAACAGCTGCATCTGCTGGATCTGGTGACAAAAAAGCTGCTGCAGCAGCAAAGAAACCTGCACCTGCTAAGAAGACCGAAAAAGGCGAAAAACCAGCAGAAAAGAAACAAGCCAGTTCTACTGGCGCTGCAAAGAAAGCACCAGCTAAAGCAGCCGCTGGCGCTAAAAAGCCTGTAACTAAAAAAACAACACCAGCAGCAGGCAAAGGTAAAGTAGCAGCTAAATCGAAAGATGCAAAGGCTAAAGCAAAGAAGCCTGCAGCAAAAGCAGGATCCGCTAAAGACAAGCCAGCTCAAGCAAAATTAGCAGCAAAAGCCAAAAGTAAAGTTGTGAAGGCTAAACCAAAAACAGCAACAGCCGCAAAACCACAACAAAAAGGGACTGCTAAAGCTAAAGCTGTGGCCATCGTAAAGGCTAAAAAAGTTCAAACAAAGGTAAGTAATAAAGTGATATATTATTTATAAATTGATTTTTTATTACAATGATGATTTGATAGTAGGAATCTCATTGAGTTTACTCATGAAAATAACTTTAATCACTGATGCATAACTAAATCTCATTCATTCTAGTATTCATTTCTAGTGTGAACAAATTTCTGATCATATTTTTTTTTTTCGATTACAGATCGTCAAGGGAGCCTTTGGTACACGTACAAGAAAAATACGCACCAGCGTTCATTTCCGAAGACCTAGAACTTTAAGATTACCACGTAAACCAAAATACCCAAGAAAATCAGTTCCCAACAGAAGTCGGTAAGTATTTCAAAATCAAAAGAAAAATCTTAATTAAAATGTAGTGATTTTATTTATAATTAATATATAATGTTATTTACAGCATGGATGCTTACAACATCATCAAGTACCCATTGACCACTGAAGCTGCAATGAAGAAAATTGAAGATAACAATACATTGGTATTTTTAACACATTTAAAAGCCAACAAAAATCATGTTCGCGCAGCCGTAAGACAATTATATGATATCAAAGTTGCAAAAGTTAATATCCTAATTAGACCTGATGGGCAAAAGAAGGCATACGTTAGATTAGCAAGAGATTATGATGCATTAGATATCGCTAATAAGATCGGTATCATATAAATAATTTTGATAAAAATAAAATTGTTAAAATGATTGTTTTAACGATAAATTTTACAAAACAGATTATAATAAAAACATGAAAAAACTAAAGAATTTTATTTTAAAAAAAAAAAATAGAAACTGAAATTGAATTCAACCTTCAATAATGATTCTCATATCTAGTTAGTCTCGAATTTCTTTTATGAAACTATTTCTAAATTTTGAAACATTGAAAGATATTACAGAAATTCGATGTTTATTTATTTATTTTGGTAATCGATGTTGAAAAATGGAAACATTCTAAAGTTAGTTTAGGTTAGGTTAGGTTATTCAATTTAAACCAGCGATACATTTAAATTTGTTTTTAATGATTACTTAAATTATCGATATTTCAAAATATATAATTATCGATTACCGCTTTTAGTGTACATACACAAATCTATACCCATATTTATTTATTTCATGTTACATACTTTTCATTTCCATGCGGGGCATTCGATTTTTAATATTCCATCATATCCCATATCTGTCAGCAGTTCAGCTGGTTCAGCGTCAGCTCAGTAGCCATCATTTAATTTAATTTCCACAAATTTAATCGTTTATAATAGTGGAAGGAAAGAAAGAGAAAGCATTAAGCAAAGAAGCAAAATTGACAAAAGCAAGGCAAAACCAAAAGCAAAAATAAAATATCAAGATCAAGAAATTTCAATTTAGCATTAATTTATCAAGTTCTATAATTCGCGAAGGAAAATAAATTAAAAATAATAAATCGTGATAATTTTTAAAATATAATCAGTGTAAATTACAATTACATATTTCTTTTTAAATAAATTTATAAAAATTTCATTCTGAACTTCACTAAAAAATTTAAATTAAAAAAATAGAAAAAAAAAAGTTGATTTATCGATTTTATCCATGCATTAGTTTTCTCCTATAAATACTAGCTGTAACTATATAAAACAAAAATTAAAAGACACTTCAAATTTTCAAGAATTATAGAATGTTATTCCTCATTAATTGTTATTAGTTATAAATGTTAATTGATTTAAATTAGAAAAAAAAATTAAATTTCTAAAAAAATGTATAATGGTATTGGTTTACAAACTGCCCGTGGTTCTGGTACAAATGGTCATGTACAACGTAATTGGGCATTTGTACGTTTAGGTAAAAAAGATAATATCACATATAAAACTGAAGATGATATATCCAAATTGGATGCAACATTAAATCGGCAACCGAATCAAGAGATTCTAGATCATGAACGTAAAAGAAAAATTGAAGTTAAATGCGCTGAATTTGAAGAAATTCTAGAAAAACAAGGGTAGATATAATTAAAATTTGAATATTTGATATAATAAATGTATAGATTTTATTTTATTTATTAAATTATTTGAACAAAATTTAAATGACTTTTAATTAATACCAAATTTGAACAAAACTATTAAAATAATTTCTAAATAAAATTCAAATGTTTTTTTCATATTTCAGATATACAGTTGAAGAAATAAAAGCAAAAGTTGATTCTTATCGTAGTAAACTAATGGGTCAGGGCAAAGCAGATGTACCCAGAGACGAATTCGGCAGAATTGCGTAAGTTATCATTAATCTTTTGTATATTCAATTTTTTTTATAATTTTGTAATTTTCTGCTTAAAAAATTTCTAAAATTAATCCATAAATTTCTTTAAATAATATAATGTACATATATATATGTACATATTTACGCAAAAAAAAAAATATCCTGAAAATATATTTACTCACCCTCACACCATTAAAAAAATATACATATAATGTATGTATAATTTATCTAGAAAATTGAAAATTTTGACTTTGTATTTTGCTTCACAACTTTCACACAGGACTACGAAATACGATTTCTTTTTCATCATTTAATTTCCCCTTTGATTAGAAACAGAAGTGCGCTTTTCAAATTTTTGCTTGCGTTATCCTTAACATATATTTTTGATACAATTCTCCTCTCCCTTAATAGTTTTATCATTCTTATCTCAGTCTTTTAGTGTCTTCCATTTTTATTAGTAAATGTATAATTAAAATTTTCTGTAAAATGTTAAAAAAAATTCTTATTTTAAAATCGATATAAAATTTTATTATAAATATTGAATATATTGATTAACAAAAAAAAACGTGAAATTTCAATCGTATCAACTTGTATTACCTGAATAGTGAATACGAATATGAAGAAAAGCAATTACATTACGTATTTAAATATGAAATGAAAAAAATACATTTGCTGTTAAGAAAAAATAGAAAAAAATCGATAATTAAAAAAAATAAACTTTAAATTCAACGGATTAACTAAATTAAATACTCTCAATGTTCTTAATTGAAATTTGATACGTTCGTATATACAGTAAATAAATATGTCATCATCGATAATGCAAATAATGAATTACGTCAAAGATTATTTAATTTTGTATACAATTAAACGGCACGACATCATGAAATTTTGTTTTATATGTAATTTATATGTAAAAAAAGTAAAAGACGACCATCAGAATCATACAAAGAATAAATTTTATGTAGTCTAATTTGCATATAAGTTAAAGTCTTCCAATCTAACAATCGGCTGGACATGAAGCCGTGATAATGTAATGAAATGAATAAATTAAAAGGACAATAATGTGAATAAATAAAGAAAATTGATATAAAAGAGAAAATCACAAATGTCTTCCATACATAGTTACAATTTATATTACTTCTACGTCAGTATTGTTAGTTAGTTTATGAATTAAACAAACAAACAAAATTATTTTTTTTCTCTACAAAAAAAAAAAAATTTTTATATAAGAAAATATTAAATAAAATTTATAAATAAAAATCTTAAGTCTTCCATTAAAAATAATAAAATAAAAAAGTTAGATAATTGTTATATTTATAAAAAAAAAAAAAATAAAAAATAAAAACAAAATTGAAAATTTGTCTTCCAAAATTTTTAAATAAACGTAAATATAAAAAAAAAATAAAAAAAATATATATGAGAATATGTCATCGTCTTCAAAAGAACGACAAGAAACTACAAAAAACAAAAGTACCAATACAAGTACATCTCTGAATTCAAATAAATTACTACGAATGGATACGGTTTCAGCATCAAATACTGATTTAACATCAAAAAACAATAAAAGACGAAAAAAACGAAAACGTAAACGTTTTTTTGAACATGACATTAGAGATAATCATCCATCAAATTCATCTGATAATAATAATTTAGCAGCTACTGATTCTGTTAATAATAAATCATTAATTAATAATTATGAAATTGTTAAAAGTAAATTTAAACCGATTAAAAAACGAAAAATAATAAAACGTAACAATAATAATGGCAATGGTAATAAACAGAAACATAATAAACGCAATAATTATTACCATAAAAGTAGTACTACATGTACAACAACACAACAACAAACGACAAATAATTTTGGATGTCGTATAAATGCTTTTGCAAAAAATTTAAATAATATTCCAGTGTATTGTTGTCATTGCACATGCGCCGCTACAAATTCTCCATTTCCTCCACCACCATCGCAACAAAATAATAATAATCATATACCTAGCAGGATATTTTTTGAATCTTCTACTTCTCCGGTAAAAAATCATCACAACGATATATTAAAAGCACTACAACAATTACAATGTGGAAATATTGGTGCTGGTAGAAGTAATGATAATTTACGATTCATTACAAATTTTCCATCATTCACATGTAATTCATATGGTGGTAATAGTAATGTTCAAGCGATTCCGTTAGGCACTGCAAATTGTTTACAATCTCAGCCAACTAATTTTGATTTATTAGCTCAATTACATGCTCATCCAGTATGTAAAAAAGAATTAAGAAGTGTTGTAAGGTAAATAAATAATAAATGAAATTTGTGTTTTATTATTTTCTTGATTGAATTTTCTTATTTTACTGATGACGCAGTAGGTATCATAAAACATCACAATTATGATGTCTAGCCTAAGTATTAAGAGCTCTTTGCATTGATAAACTTCCTCGTCATTTTACCTTTTTTTTTTACAGTCGAATCTTATCATTTTATTTAGTTCTATATTCATTTACATTTCCATATAATTTTAATTTTTTTTTTGATATTTTATTATTTTGTTTCAGTGTACGTGAAACACATCAAGTAGCTGAAGCTCAACAAGAAAAAAATGCAAAATTACGTGAAGCATTCGGTATATCTGAATATTTTGTTGAAGGATCTAGTTTTGATCCAGATCGTAAAGCAAAAGAAGATTTAGCTAAAAGTTCAGCATTACAGCAAGAATTGAATGCACAAAAAGATACAGAAAATCGTAAATATGCACTTGTTCGAACACCATCAAAAGAAAAAGATGAAACCAATGATATACAATCATCAACAGAAAATCATAAAAAAACTGCTATTGGATCAAGTGAAAAGAAAAAACGAAAGAAAAATAAACGTGATGGGTAAGTTCAGTTATTCACATGAATAAACTTCTTATACTAATAATAATTTGAAATTTAATTTTTTTTTTTATTTCCATTTTTAAATATAGATCATCTAGTCCTGATAGGAAAAAGGATAAAAAGAAGAAATCTAAAAAACATAAAAAAGAAAGGTAAATGAAAGTGAAAATAAAATCATAAAGATAAAATTAAAAACAATAATAATAATAATAAATATTGAAATTAATTAAATCAAAATCAAAACAAACAAAAGAAAAAAAAAAGAACTACGAGAAAATGGTCATTTTGGATTCTTCTAAAATTTATATTTTCTTTTTTATTTCTGTTTCTTTATTGATTTCTAATTTCTTGATAATTTCTATTTCATTTTTTTTTTATTTAAATTTAATTTTAACAAAAAAATAATAATTTTATTTAATAATAATTTGATCTGCTACATCATTTAATATAAAAAATTCTTTCTTCATAAATAAATAAATAATAAATGTATGGGAAAATTTCGTAGGATATTGTAAAAATAACAAAAATATAAACAAAAAAACAACAAACAATTTTAATACGATAAAATAATAAAAATGTTAACAATAAAAAAATAATTAATGATTTTACATACAAATAAAACAAAAATATGTATATACAAATATATATGTATATGGTGAGTATTTAAATATTATTCTGCATTCTTTCTATAAAATTAATATTTTTTTTTTTTTTAATTTTAATTTTACACAATATTTTATGTAAATGTAATACCTACAGAATATTTGATTATGTTTAATACAATCTTGTTATCATTACATTATATTTTTATAGAATTTTTCTATATTAAAAGTTTAGAGTCGGTACACACATTAAAGACACTACATATCTACTTGTAGCCGTGACTTTATCGAAAAATCGATGAAATTATAGTAAAAGTTCAATATCCATATTCTGTATTTTATCAATAAATGAAAAAGTTTAAAACAAAAGAAAACAAAAGTTTATATAGTTAATTTTTGTTCAATTTGGGAGAAAATTTATCATCCAGTACTAACTTGTACTTCTGTGACATATTTTGATAGCGTCATATCGACTATTTTCGCAGTCGCAGGTTATACCATTGACATACGACAATTCTTCTCCAATGATCATTTGTCGCGAATGATAATCGTGAGTGAAAATAAAAACTAAAAAATTACAATAAGAACAATTATAACGACAACTTGGTAATTTTTTATCGTTCTATACTTTTTCCCAGTGGAATCCAACATTGTTACAATCAAAAACAACATCGTTTCAAACAAAAACAACAACATCTTTCAAATCAAAATCAACATGTTTACATTGAGTTTGATTGGAGCAATGTTGATTTTGGTTTGAAATGATATTGTTTTTGATTGGAACAATATTGAATTCCACTGGGAAAAAGTATATAAATAATGTCTTTAAAATGTGCTTACCGGCTCGGCTGGCTCTTAGTAAACTTTATTTAAACATTTTAAATATGTCTTGTAACAATTTTAACTAGACAATATTGTATTAAAAATGTTATTTGATTTATCTTTCTTTTATAATTCTGTTTAGAATCTTTCATTATTATTCACTTTTTCTTTCTTATTATTTCTTGCTTTCTCTTATTTATTTATTTTTTTATTGAATTTTACTAAACTTTACACATCTACTATGACATATTATCCAAAACATATCTAAAACAAATTTTATTTATGCATTTATTTGTTTATCTATTTTTATTTTTTATTATTATTTTTTTTTGTTTTTTGCTTATTCGAATATGTATTTTCAAATTTGGTAATTAAAAAAATAAATATTTAATAAAAATTTAAAATTAAAAACAATACAAAACAAAAACAAAAACAAAACAACAAAAAAATTATAATCGCTATAATGTGTAAATGCAGAAGAAAACATTTTTAAAATAATTTCTCATCTTTCTTTTCTTAAGACAGACCATTTTGAAGAAATTTTATAAAGGTAAACCAATAAATTATATACAAAAAAAAAAAAAAAAAACAATCATTAAAAATTTAAAAAAAAAACTAAAAAAAAAATAAGAAAGAAAAAATTTTTTTTTTTAAATAAAAAATACATAATATATTTTGAATAATAATTGTAGCAAGAATTTACGTTACCTTAACTTGCAAAAAAAAAAAATTATAAAATTTTATATGAGTTCAGCTTTTTTTTTTTTGATTCTTAACATACATTTATACACATACTTACTTATATAACGCATAATGTGTATATGCATTGAAAAATATACACAAAGTTATTTTTGTGTTGTCCTTTATATTGTGTGATAAAAACGTTTTCTAAACATCATTATTATTATTTACGAGAAAAATTTGAATATTTTTCTATTCAAAAATTTATTAGAAAAATTCTTAAAATTCCTATCTTTTATATCAGTGTAAATTTGAAAATCTAAAAATTGAAAAAAAAATCAATTTTTCTCGTAAATAAATATCAATCAACTGTATTATTATTTTATAAATAAAATAAAAAATATATATATAATATATTAATTATTGTTCTTCGTAATTTATATTACATTATATAATATACGTTTCAATGATAATATGATATATAATTTTATTAATGAAAAACAAAAACAACAAATAAATATCAATTACAGTAAATCAAAAAAGAAAAAATCCCGTAAACATAAGGATTCATCGGATTCAGATTCATCAGATACTGATAATGATTCTGATAATGATTCCAGTGATAGTGATGAAAAGCATACCAAAAAGAAGAAAAAATCATCAAAAGATAAGGTAATTAAAAAAAAAATTTTTTTTTTTTCAAATGAAATGAAAAATTATTTTTGAAAATTTAAAAATAAAAATAAATTTATTATTATTTTGTTTTTTTTTTTTTTTTTTGAAAATTATATTTTGTGCTTCAATTCTTAAATGTCTTCTAATAATTTTGTGAAAAAATAATTTTGTTTTAAGTTTAATAAAATACTGACTTTGTTCATAACTTTGAAATCACTGCAAATAATCCGAATGATAAGCCCAAAATGAAATATTATTGTCTCGTATCTCAAAATTTACTTACACTTCACATGCATAAATGAGTTCGAGTCTGAAATTTTTGAAAATTTTAAATTTTAACAGCAACATTAGTTTTAGATTTTAGATATTGAGTTTGAGGAATGATGTTTAAGATACTGAAATTATAGAGAATGTAGATGGTATTCCTGAGCATGATTATCTCTATTGGCACTTGAAACCCTCCATCATATAGACAAATTTCTTCATATGACATTTTGATTACATGGAAGCGTGGTGGATGCTTAAAAAGTAATTAAAAATTGTCTATTATAGTAAGACACTTAAGAATTGAAACGATCATATAATATTTAATTTTATTTTTTATTTAATTTATTAAACCATAAAATTATTTATTATTTTCATTTTTTTTAAATAAATAACTTATACCGTTATACATACATTTTATTTTCTTAAATGGCAATGAAAATATGATTTGATTTCAAACCTATAAAAGTGTTTAAATCATAAAATTAGGAAAATATGAAAATTTATCTGTTTTTTTTTATGTTTTCCCATCTTTTTTTTTTTTTAATTTGATTATTTCCTTTTTATTTTCTTTTCTTTTATTTCTGGGTACTAATAAATTTACACATCAAATTTTCATTAGCCTTAATATTTTTTTTTGTTTTTCTTTTTTTTAAAATAGTTTTAGTTTTATTATAAAGAAATTGTTTTTTTTTTTTTTGTTATATGAAAACTACGTACTATACTTAAAACTAATTTTTATTATTAATAATAATAATAATAATAAAAAAAAAATGAATAAAATTTAAAAACAACAAAACATAAAAACACATAAAATTATTTACTTAAAAAAGAAACAAAACAAAACAAAAAAAAATTACACAAAAGACAACATAAAAAGAAAAGAAAAATTATATTTTTTGTTTGAACCCTTGTCGCTTCATTTAATAGGATAGCTCTCGAAAAGGCTCTGTATAAGTAGTTTTGTAAGTATTTGGTTTTCTTCAAAACTATTGATTTTTTTTTTCGTTTTTTCTTTAATTATTATTTTTTATTTATTAATTTTTTTTTTAATTTTTTTTTTAAATGTTTTGTTCGTTTTTATGTTGTTATACATTATGTTGGGGCGATGAGATGTGATAATCTTTTGCCACCAATCATTATTTATCATAATAAAATTCATTTAATTTGTAAAATTTTTTAGATGGTTATCATCATGTATAATAAATATTATGTAATATTTGTGTCTGGTAAAGAATAAGTACACAAGAGATTTTTAGATATGATATTTTTTTTTATATATTCGTATATTAATTGTACTTGAAATGATTGTTTTCTAATCCGATATAATACATCATTTTAATTTAATTTTAAAATAATTAATTTTTAACAGAAGAAAAAGGATAAAAAGAAGAAACAACGTTCTGCATCTGAAGATAGTGAAGAAAGGTAAATAAAAAAATGTTCATCATTTATTTTCCTTTTTTTTTTTTGTCTTTTTTTCATTTGAAAAAATTTTGTCTAGTTCACTAACGTATCGTATTTTTATTTTTCATTTTGAAAATAATATTTAGCTCAACTGAAATAAAACAGAAATCGACATCATCAAAAACTAAGAATAAAAATCGAAGCAGAAGTCCAATGAAAAATGGTAAAGAAGAACGTAATCGTTCACCAGATAATAAACGTATTGATAGTAGCTTAAAAATAAGAACAAATAAAAGTAATCACAATGCTACTAGAATGCATGAAGAGAAAAGAGCTCATAAATCACGTGATCGTGACACAAAGAAAACTGATTCGAAAAGACGTTCAAGATCAAAAAGTCGAAAACGTAAAGACAGATCATCATTGGATAAATCGATCAGTCCAAAGAGATCAAGACGAGAACGTTCTGTTTCTCCAAGAAAATCATCTGTAAATGATAATAATAAAAATAAACGAAATGGTAGAGATTATTCAAGATCACCAATTGATAAGTATAGATCACAAAATCGTAAAAAAGATCGGGAACCTAGTGTAGACGGTAAACCAAAAAGAAGATCAAGATCTTCTACTATTGAAACAGCAGATCGTAAGAAGAAACGTTCTGAAATTTCAGTACATAGAGGTAGATCAAATTCATCGATCCGAAAAGAAGACAAATCTAATAAAAAAGAGCAAAAGAAAGGTAAAAAATTATCTTCACCAAAACGTCATATGCGCTCAAGATCACGGTCATCAGATAAACGTGGCAGAAGAAGATCACCATCATTAAACGATAAAGAAAGAAAGAAGGAAAAATACGGTAGTAAACAGAAGAGAAACCGTTCGAGATCACCCCTAACAAAAGATGACAACAGAAAGAAAAGATCTCTTTCGAGATCACCCCTAACGAAGAACGACAACAGAAAGAGAAGATCTCGTTCAAGATCGCCTTTAACAAAAGATGAAAACAGAAAGAGGAGATCTCATTCGAAATCACCCATAACCAAGAATGACAACAGAAAGAGGAGATCTCATTCGAAATCACCCATAACGAAGAATGACAACAGAAAGAGGAGATCTCATTCGAAATCACCCATTACGAAAGATGACAACAGAAAGAGAAGATCTCATTCGAGATCCCCTTTAACAAAAGATGACAACAGAAAGAGGAGATCTTATTCAAGATCCCCTCTAACGAAAGATGACAACCGAAATAGAAAATCTCGTTCGAGATCATCCTTAATGAAAGATGACAACAGAAAGAGAAGATCTCTTTCGAGATCATCCCTGATGAAAGATGACAACAGAAAGAGAAGATCTCGTTCTTTTTCACCAAAGCAAAAATCTACCAGGAATTCATCGGAGACTGAACGTAAAGTCAATAATACTCGTGTTTCACGAAGCCGTTCTTCATCTGCAAAACGTACACATGTAAATCCTTTCAAATCCAATACACGAGATAAAACAAAGGAACGTTTAAGATCTCCTAGCCCTCGTACAAGTAGAGAAAGTAAACGACGCTCATCATCACCACGTAAACAAAGTCGCCATGAAAAAGATCGTTCATCATCACCACGTAAACAAAATCGGCATGACAAAGATCGTTCAGAAAGAAAATATTCCCGTAGCCAAAGTCCAGAAAATAATCGGAAATATTCAAAGATCGAAAAATTTAATAAATCTAAATCTCCATCATACAAAGCAGAAAAGTCTATGTCGAATAGAAAAAGGCAGAAGTCGCTTTCTCCAAAAAGAAAACTGTCGCCTTCTCCAACTAGAAAACGTTCACCTTCTCCAACTAGAAAACGTTCACCTTCTCCAAAACGAAGCAGTGCAAGAAAACAATCTATTTCTCCTCAGAAAAGATTGTCCGAAAGCAGAAAACATTCTGTGTCACCCAAAAGATTTGAAAAGAAGAAATCCTTATCTCCCATGGGAAAGAAGGAATCATATCCTTCATCTGTTAAAAAACGTTCTACATCCAGAGAACGTTCTGCATCATCAAGAAGGAAAACATCAATAACAAATCACAAAACAACTTCAAGAAGTCGATCTCGATCCAAAAAGGAATCGCCCTTTAAAGGGCAACAATCATCATCACCTGAAACCAGACGAAAAAGATTTCTAAAATCACCCAAAAAAACAGATGAAAGCCCAAAATATGAAGATTCCAGTTCGAAATCACTTCCAATTAAGCAAAAAGAAAATTCACCAGTCAAAAAAATGCACTCCAAATCGCCGCCGGCACGAGTTTCTCCAACAAAAGCAACTTCCAATAGATCATCCAGCTCTAGTTCAGTTTCTTCAGATCTTAGTTACTCGCCTGCACGTCGAAATCCTGAACGGTATCGCGATATTCTTGAGCAAATCGAAAGAGAAAAAAAATTAAAGAAACAAAAAAAGCAACAACGATCACCTTCACCTCCAGCTCCACCAGCACGTAATACCTCAAAACGTTCTAGATCTCATTCAAAAGATAAAAAGAAGACACCAATAAAAAACACTCAGCCAATAGTACGTTTGCATGGCGAATACGACAGTGATGAAGAAAACAATGAAAGTGATAATGACGAGAAAAATCGAAATGTTGACAAATTCATCGAAGCTATTGTGCATGATAAGAATGAAGAACAACATCTAAAAGAGCTTGAAATGTTAGAAGCTTTAAAATATGATATTGCTGCAAAAGCTAAAGAAAAAATAAAGACCATTGAAAAAATGGCATCAGAAGTGAGTCCAAATAAAGAAATAATTTCAAATAACTCATTAAATGTATTTTTGGCCAACAATACCACCAATGTTTGTGGTATTACTACTGCTACTGCTACTACTAAAAATCCTGTAACTGTGATGAACAGTGAAAAGTTTTCATCATCAAATATCATTAGTCAAATAGAGAAAAATCAAAAAACAACCAACTATAATAATCATTCGATCATTGAATACCCTTCCATGCCAACTAATATCATTACTAACGCAATCATTACTAACAATAGTAATACCACTAACGCTACCACAATTGCTACTGCTGCTATTACTGCTACTACCACTTCTACTAACAAATCAAAATTTCCATCCTCATTATATTTGTCATCATCTAGTAACCTTGATAATTCAAATAATGAGAATTCTAATATGAATCAGCAAAAAGCTAAAATTGTTATCAAACCTTTTAAGATAAATGAACCACAACCAATTGTCTCGAGTATTAACGAGAGTACGATAATTGAATCGATTGTGGCCAAAGTTTCTACAGCGGCAGTTATGGCCAGTGAAAAATTACCGTCAAGAAGTCGTAGTACAACAAAACGTTTAAGTACCGATAAGCAAAAATCAAGGAGTGGATCAAGATCATCGTAAGTTTTCATTAAAATTAAATAAAATAATTTATTTGTAACTTTGAATTTATTCATTCACTCAAATGAATTATAATTAAAATTAAAAAAAAAAAAAAATTCTCACATTAGTTATTCATCATCAAGTAGTGGTTCAACTGGTAGTTCAAGATCTAGAAGTCGATCATCAGCATCGAGTAGATCATCAAGAAGTAGTCGATCAAGAAGTTCATCTAGGTAAATACAAATAATTCACATGTACATTGCACATAATTTATTATAAAAAAGAAAAATTGTTTTTTTTTTTAATTTAAATTTAAAACTAAAAAAAAAATTTACTTTATGTTTACAATTTATAGTGGAAGTTCACATACGCATTCTCCTCGTTCACGTACTGCATCTCGATCACCATCGATTCCACGTCGTCGCGGTTCTCCTAGCTTTTTAGATCGTAGGAGAATAACTAGGTAATGATTTTGAGAAAAAAAAAACAAAATTGTTTTTATGATTCATGATGAATACACGCTAGAATGTTTTTCTTTTTTTTTCCATAGTTCACTTTTATTTTATGTAAATAAATATTTTATTTTATTTTATACATTTAATTTAATTTTTGTTTTTTTTTTTTTTAATTTTATTTTGTTTTACTGAATCCTAGGCATCGAAGATAAAATATCTCTAGAGTATCAAGAATGAAGAAAAACAAGAAATTTTATGCTATATAAATATTATTTTTAATATGTAGTAGTTTATTTTATAATTTAAGTTTCTGATTTAATATTATCATTATTATTATAAAAATAAATTTCAAAAAAAAAACAAAAAAAAAATAATAAATGTAAATTATGTATCACAATTTATTGTTATCTTATTATAATTTTATAGTTAAGAGAAATTCATTTGTGAATTGTGACCATAATTTTACGTACATTATTTTAGTTTAATTTTAAGTTAAATAAATCTTATTTTAAATGGTTTTCCAATAAAGATGGGTAGATTTTAACAGTTCATAATGGTCATCCTGTTTTATATGTTGTTAATTTTTAGACTTTAGACGTTAGACATTTTCTTGTTGGGTTTCCTTAAGAAGCAGGTCTATGCGAATAAACCGCAAACGATCAGTGTCATTAAAGTCAACATAACCCGTGCCGTCACTCAAATTTAGTCTGATGTATGCGTCAGATCGTGAAAATTGGAAACTTTCGAATGTGTGCAGTACCACCCAAGAAAGCCGCGCAGCGACCATTTTAGCGATGATGTCATATTCCACACATAATGCCATCGATAGACCTTTCAAATAAAACAAAAACTTGCTGATATCTCACACACAACTTGTTTTATTCAATTTTAACATCTACCCGTCTCTATTGGAAAATCATTTATTTCTTTTTCATTCGTTTTTTTTTTTTTTTTTTGTCAATTACATATTTGAATTACCTACTGTAATTGTATAGTTTTTATTAATCTGTTTGAAAATTGTTAATAAAATTTTGAAGTGAAAAAAAAAAAATATCTAAAATTTAACAAAAACTACATAACTAAAATATAAATTTGGGAATAATGAAAAATTTAAATGCTTGTTTTATTTTTTAATTATACAAAAACACCACGCTTCTATTTTGAATTTTATTTCAATTTCACATTTTTATATATTTTGATTTGTAGGCTATTTTCAAAGTTGTAAGACCATGAGAAGCTTGCATTTTGATAATATTCATTTAATCAATTTTTTTTATAGACAACATTGCAACTTTGAAAGCAGTCATATTTTTCTCGAGATTTTTTCTGTTTCACAAAGTCATGGACATGATTAAATGAATTTCAGTGTTGTTTTTCTTATGATTTATATATTTTGAAATTTGATTTTTCCTTATTTTTATTTACATATTATTCATAGAGACTAGTATTTTATTTTAGATATTTTAGATTTATATTCGTATGTAAATTATTATTTCCGTAATACATAAATGTATTTTTATTTTTCTGGTAAGTTTTTGAATTTTTATTATTTAATTTTATTTAATTTTATTTTATTTTTTTTTGTTAAATACAAAATAATTTAATTTTTTGGATTATTTTATTTTCGTTAAATTTCACAAATTAAATTGTGCACTATAATAAAAATAATATTTTAAATATTACATACATAATACATCTACTAATTAATAATAATTTCGTGTTTACTTTTAAATTACAAATTTCAATTACTACTACTACTACTACTACTACTACTACTACTATCATCTATTACTCAACATATAATTCATTAACAACTACTTAAAACGAAAAACAAAAATCAATAAAACTAACAAAACAATAACAACAAACAACTAACAAATGAAATATATAGTGCACGTAAAAGACCAATACCATACCATCGTCCAACACCATCATCAATGTCAACTGGATCTAGTTATAGAAGCAGAGACAGTACACCAAGATCAATTGATCATTATCGATCAACATCAAGAAGTCGAAGTCCATCAAATGCTTTTTAAATGAATGAATTTCATGTACGTATTTATAATACTCTTTATAATTTATTATAAAAAATAATGATAAATTCATTTGTATTAAATTACGCACTGTAAAATGTATATTTACGTAAGTACAATACTTATGTGTGTGTGTAATACATTTATATAATATAATAAATATAAAATCAATAATAAAATTAAACTACTATAAATTATTAAATAATAAAATTTAAAATTATATGATTGCTAAATAATTCAATCAAAAAAATAAAAAAAATAAAAAAATAATTATGTAATTAAAAATTCATAATAATTTTTGTTAGATATAATAATAGTAAAGGAAGAACATACATAAATTTATTAAATAAAAAAAATAAAATAAAAGGAAATGAAATATAAATTATAAAATGTATTGATATTGTTCGTTTAAATTTTCTCCTATTATCATTATTATTATTATTATTGAAAAAAATCTTATAAATAAGTATTATATGTATTAAAATTCAAAATTTATTTATTTATTTATTCAATAATAATTTAAAATAAAATTTAAATTTATTTAGTGTTATTAAGATAAAAATTTATAAATAAAATTCTAGTCTAATTAATACCTGAAACAGACATGATGTTATTGATACTTACAATTTGAAAAATAGTGTATGTTGTGTATTTATAATTGATCAAACAAAATATTATATCTAAATACATAAATTATACTATAGCTATAAAATTTATATTTAATATATTCATTTAATTTACATATATAATTCCATCCATTTGTTAATACTCAAAAAAAGAAAAGAAAAAACCAAATAGATCAATCTAAGCTCTATCATGTAATTGAATTAGTTTCTCTACCAAAAATTCTGTGATTCGCAATCCATATTAAAATTGTATGTGCATATGGAGCCGTTCAGTGCACAAATCGATTAACTCCACTTTTTGTAAAATCTTAAATTTAATTGTCAAAGCAAATGGTATAGCCATAACTTTTTATACTTATAATAACTTTCTTGAATAATAAAGATTAATGTATTTATGCATTCTACAATATACACATACATATATATATATATATTTGAATTAAAATTATAAAGAAAATTTTGGAGTTTATCGATTTGTGCATTGAACGGCTTCATATGATGATTACATAGATTATCCTCATGAAAAAATCACTTATAATGGTTTAGCTTAACAGGTTGATCAAGGGCTTTTGTATCCATATATTATCTAATCATAATCCTTTTTCTTAATGCAAATATAATTTTTTTTTTATATTTTTTGAATATGACCAATTCATTATCAAATTTCGATACTACGTACTACGTTTAATATCAATACTATACTACATGTACATGTTTGTTTCAGGTATAAATTATTTATTAACAATAAGATATACATACATATATATATATATACTCAAATCAATTATATTTTTTAATTTACACATATTTTATTCTAGTCATTATAATGTATTTGTCATACTTTCATTTAATTTCTTAAATTAATTTGTGCAATTCAAATTTATTAATCAACAATACATTATTATGCAATATTTTTATTTAACTATACTTTCCCAATTTATTATAATAATTAAATTTTTATTTATTTATTCTAGCAATTTTTACATTATGTATCCCCTCCTTATTTATGCAATCTAATAATATACATATTTATATTTATATTTATATTTATTTATTTATTAAATTATTTATTTTTATAATTTACAATGAAATATTTTTCAAATTAGAAAAATTTTATATACAATAATTATACATCACGATCACACATTATGTTAATCAATAATATAATTTAAAACATTACTATTAAAATAATAATCAATAAAACAAATATTTAAATTTAAATGAGAAACAAAAAAAAAAAAAAAAAAAAAAACAAAAGAAAATTAAATATTATTATAGATGAAAAATATAACATAAATAATGTACTTATGTTTAAAGATAATTAAAATGAATCTCAATTTTTAATGATTTTATTTTAAATTTTATATATTTAAAAATGATAATTCAACTATTTGAAATATATTTTATGTACATATAATGATTTAAAATAATATGTATAATAAAAAAAAAATGATAAAATCAATTTTTAAAAATGATTTCAAATTAATTACAATAAAAAAATATTAAAAAAAAAAACATTATGAGAAAAAAATAAAAATTCAATTTAAATTTAATTGTGAATGTAGTAGAGAATTAAAGAATTAGAAATTTAATTTCAAGCAAAAAACACAAAAATATATTTATTTATTTTTTTGTTCATTTTTACTACTTGCATAATATGTAATAATCCGGCGATAGATGGTAATGTTCCGCAATGGTATCGTTTTTTAGAGATAAAATTCAAATTATCATTTAGGATATTCATTTCACGTTTCAGTTTGTCGTAAATTTCGTAATCTTCGTAGTTTTTTCAGTTTTTGTAGTTCATTTCCATACATTTACGAACTACGAAAGTTTTGAAAAACTACGAAGGTGTGAAATGCTTCGCTGTTTCTAAATTTTGTATTTTGTAGTTTCGTAGTTAATGTTTGACAGTTTGACAGTTCAAAAACAACTACGAAAAAGTAAACTAGCTACAAAAAAAATTTGATATGATCGTTCATTTCAACAGAACTACGAAACTTTGAAAACTGAAAAATTATAGTGAACTGAAAAATGAAATGAATCCTTTTATTGATTTATATTCATTATTAATTCATTCGAATAAATGCGATAATAACAGAATGATTATTATTACAATCATATTATTATTATTGTTATGATCCATTATTTGCTCTGCAATCAACATATTCTTCAACCTGATGGAATTGAATTAATATTAATTCATACGTGATAATAGTTCCAGCAACCTTTTAATATAATATAAATGTACACAAATACATAATATAATTTTTAGAAAAAGTTAAAAAGGAAATATTGTATTTCTATAAAAACATTTACCGTCAATATTAATCCTCTTGTAATATAAAAAAATTTCATTCCAGACAATGCTTGAATATCGACAGTAACTTCATTTGAAAAACGATTTACCTACAAATTTTAAAGAATTTTTTTTTTTTTTTTTTTTTTTTTAGTAATTAAATTAATTAAAACAATTTTATATTATTTATGTAAATAAATGATTTTAAGTACATACAGTTAAACACCATGAAGTTTTTGGTACTTGTCTAAAAACATCAAGTGGACGTTTTGATTCTTCATTAACATCAGACAAATACAATGATACAGCTAATGTACGTCCAATTAAAAATAATAATGATAGCCAAAAAAAAAATATATATACATATATATAAAATTAAAATTAAAATATCATAATCATGTATTATTTTTATGAAAGTTATGTAAGAACATTTTTATTTTCTTTTTTTTTTACGTTAAGATTAAAAGATTGTATTAAGATTTAGTAAATTGTTTCAAATATAATTTAGAAAATTACAAAGTAATAAGGATGTGCATAAAATTAATTTAAATTTAATTTATTCATTTGTACGAATAACTTTTAAATGAATTTGAATTTAACCAATTTAACTAAACAATGAATAACTCATAATAATTCCTTATCGATGATCGTAAATGGACTTCTTACACTTAAGTACTTTCAAAAATTAAACAATAAATTCATATACATATACTTATCTACAAAATAATCTCATTAATTGAATAAAAATTATAATTCGAAATTCAAAAATTTTTAATTACCTACCTAATGAAAGTATTCCAATAATTATTGATATTTTTCTTATTTTATGAGCTAATTCATTTTTATCTTTAATTGTTATTAATGGTGGTAATTGTTTTTCAATAATTTCCCATTTTTTCATTAATTTTGGCCATTTACGTGCAAGAAAAACACATTTTGTAGTAATAATAAGTACTGAATAATGAAATATTAGAGAACCTTGAAGAAAAATATTAAAAAAACAAAAAACAAAAAAAAAACATAATTTGGATTATGATAAAAACAGTAAACTAAAAAATTCTAAACAAAAATTTAACAATTTATGTAAAATTAATACGAATGCCGCCTACATACATATGTACATACATACTGACATACCTGTTTTGTCGAAGGACATATCAGTTTCATAGACCCAATAAAGTATTAAACTGTTATGCAGAAACATTAATAATATAAGAATTAATGTATAAATTGTACGTAAATTATACCATGAAAATTTTAATTCATTAATATCATTCGAAAGTATTCCTTGAACTGGCAATATACCAAATAATTGAGCAAATAATAATACTATTATGCAATGAAATACAAAAGAAAAAAATATATACACATAAGTATTGTATAAAATAAATTTATATAATACATTCAAATATGAGTTGTACGTTGTTATGATTGGATTACCCGGTTTGCATGCTTCATGAAAACTACCATCACAAATAAAATCTGATTTAGTTGCTTTTCGTTGAAATTCATTTTCTTAAAAATATTAAAAAAAAATTAATACACAAATGTTTATTAATAGAGAAATATTTATATTAATGTAGGGCGGGCACATAAAGTAAAATGAATTTTCAAATTTTTTCTCACTTACTTAACGATAACTGATTATTTTGATATATTTTTTTGAATCCTTCATTATTTGATGGCTTCCATTTACTTTAATAAAATTTTATATAAATGCAATAGTGTACGAGTACATAAAGAATATAAAAGGAAAAAATATTTTTTATTTAAATTTATATAAAAAAAAAATAAATAAGTAACGAAAATATTTGCACAAATTCACATAATTCATATAAGCAGCGAGTATTTACCTAAAATAATTACGTTTCATATGAGAAGTTTTGATTTTAAATAAATTCACTGCATATCGTTGTTCCCAATCTATAGAATTTGTAATATTCATTGCTGTTTTTTTTTTTGCACAACTTATACTTGTATAATGAAGGATTATCAGTATATACACGGGAATTTTTCTAAATTATATGAAGTTATGCACTATATCTCTAAATGAACACTTATTTATTTATATTTAAAATGCATACGGATACGAGTACTATACTCGCACAAATATAAAATATAAATACAAAATACTGAAAATGAATTAATAATTTTTATATTATCTGTTTCATTTTTATGTTTCGTCA
This sequence comes from Villa cingulata, assembly GCA_951394055.1. Taxonomy (NCBI): domain Eukaryota; kingdom Metazoa; phylum Arthropoda; class Insecta; order Diptera; family Bombyliidae; genus Villa; species Villa cingulata. The sequence continues at coordinate 27,366,112 of OX596021.1, read as the reverse complement.
AATAAGAATTAATTCGTTCTGTGTCCTATCGAACGAGTATTTTGTATGCGTGACTTAAAATAATGATATAAAAACAAAAAAAAAAATTAAATTTTAATGTGCAGTAATTTTTAAGGAGATTTTTATCTACAATTAAAAGTCATAGAGTCAGTTGAATAAATAATTTAAGGATTTATTTTGATTAGAAAAAAATATAACTTAGAATATATATATAATTTGTAGATTATTATAATTATCCGCATTATTTTTAATAATTAATAACAACAGTATGTTGACAATAATTTTTATTTCATACACATACATACATTTTTTTATCTTTTTTGTAAATCTAAATATTCATTATAAATGTTTTACTTACTACTACTAATAGACACAAACACTACTACAACTATGTATATAGCACAAAAGAAATATTAAATATTTTTTGCATATTTTTCCAATACAGAATAACAAAACAGCCAACAACAAACAAAACGAAACGAACACATTCATAGAGTCATTTCGCATATCGAAACAATCTGTTCATCTTCATGGAATTGTATTAGAACCAGCTCATAGGTAACAATCGTCCCAGCCACCTACATATTTATTATACAAAAACACAAAAAACAAAAAACATATATTTTCAAATTTAAAAATAAAAATAAATAAAAAAAATCTCATCTTATTACACATTACATACACTTAACACTAATTTTCTTGTTAAATGAAAAAATCTCAAGCCAGTTAAAGCGACAACATCAGTTGAAACTTCTTCAGAAAATCTCCTAACCTATGTATGTATGTATGGTACGTACATATATTTAATTGAAAATGTATATTTACATGTATGAAAATTTTATAAATTTTTTAATATTTTTTTTCTTATGATACAGCAAAATAAATTAATGTATAATACAACATAATACAAACCTCATTACCCCATGATTCCTTTGGCACACAACGAAATACTTCCAATGGTCGTTTAGATTCATCATGTATTTCAGCTGAATATAATGATACAGCTAAAGTTCTTCCAATTAAAAATGTCAACGAAAACCAAAAATATAATGCATGAGCAAATGATGGCATTTTGCTATAAAATAAAAAAAAAAAAAAATTTTGTATCTTAAAATTCAAATCAATTTATGATGATAATGCACGCGCATTTATCAAATCCAACAACATACTTTAAACTTTTCAAAAGTTGCATACAAATATAATATAGATTATTTGAGAATGATACCATAGTTATCAGTGATATGGCATTATCGATTTCTTCGCAAATATTACATATATTTCTATAATGTAAACGATGTTCAGCCCAAAATGATTCTGATACTATCTGAAAATTTTTTTAAAAATTCATACACGAATAACCGGTGTATATTTTGTAAAAATTTTTTGAAAAAAAATTTTTTTTTTTTTTGTTTGTATATAGTACTATCTACTTGCGTGCGGTACTACACTACTTACTTTGCCTTTAACTTTTCTCAAACTGTAATTGATTCGTTTAAAATTTGAACTTAATCCAACACTAATCATCATTACAAATAAATCCATATAATTCCATATAAAAGTTCCATTTATATTAATAATTTTTCCAACAACTGCCCACCATGGTGAATAATTAACCAAAAGGAATAATGGTTCTAAATGTGATCTGAAAAAATTTCGTATTGGATCTCGATCTTCTTTTGATGGACAATAGTTTGCGTAATGACACAACGATATTATACTCAAAAGATGTTCAACTGTAAAAGTATATTTTGAATATATACATATGTATTTAAATTTTGATTTTGAACAAAACTAATAATTATACACTCTATTGACCAATATATTTTAATTAAGAACCGCGATTACATTATTGAATCACTTATTACATACCTAAAGACAGAATCAATGTAACAATACTTAACATTTTTAATTTATAAGCTAATTCAGATTTTTGCTTCTGTGTCTCGTATTGTGGTAGATCATTTTCGATATTCTCCCAATTTTTCATTAATTCTGGCCATTTTTTAGATAATAATACAAAATTATACATAACAACAACAATTGATATTTGAAATATAAGCGGTTCTGTGTAACATATTTTGTACAATATACATACGAGAGAATGTACAATGAGAATTTAAAAAAAAAAAAAAAAAAATTTTTTTTTTTAATTAAAAATGCATCATATCAATAGCACATTTTTATTATGTAAATAGAGAATTTACCGATATGTTCAAAAGTGATTGCCTGACTAAGTGCCCAATACATAACGATACCAGAATACGTTGTTATTGCAATACATACAACGGCTGCATATAAGGTTCGATAATTTTTCCATGAAAATGATAGATCTGCAGCACTTTTAGATTTTACACCTTTAACTGGCATAACACCAAAACATTGAGCCGTTACTAAAACTTTATAAAATAAAATAAAAATAAAAATATTAAATTTAAAATGAAAAATTTGTCATCAAAATTAAGAAAAAAAAAAATCTACACAATATAGAAGATTCGAGTTAAAATGAAATTAACGTTAATGAAATTAAAAGTTAAATGAATTAAATTTGAAAATAATTAACTCACTTGGAGCTATTGCTTCATGAAAACTACCATTATAAATTAAATCTTCCTTTGTGGCTTTTCTCAAAAATTTTATATTATTTGCTGTAAAATATACAAAATTTTATTTTATGATAAAAAATTATTATCATGTGTATAGTATTTAAAAATTACGTGAAAATATAAGATCCTCTTCATTTTTGAAATTTTTTAATTTCCATGATCGATGATAAATAGATGCAGCCATTAATCTATACATAGAAACGAAATATTTATTATTGCCTTTAAATTTAAAATTTAAATTTTTCTTATATAATTTTTTGAATTTATCGTAAAATTTATATGCATACATTACGTTACTATAGGTACGTTACTTACCTTGTTAAGCATTTCTTATTCTTTCGACACGTTGATTTTGTAAAATTGACTGATTTTTTTCGTTTTGCTTGAATAAATTTTACCATTTAATTTATATATTATGTGGTGGTCGAGTGTGATAGAGTGAATGAATAGTATTAAAAATGTTCAATATTTATAATTATATATACACATACACTAGAGACTACAGATATTTTTAAAATTGTAAATATGCAACACACACAAATCCACATAAAAGTTTTCGGTAAAGCTTATTATTGTTTTTTTTTCGTGTAAACAACAAAGAAATATAGTAAATACAACAATATGTGCATGTATTCGTAGATTAATTTATGATAATAAATAATTGAATGCAAATTACATATAATTTTTTTTTTTCATAAAATTTCGTGACCTCTCATTGAAATGTGAAAATATTTATAGACTAACGTTTTTATTTCAATTTATTTATTTATTTTTTTTTTGTATTTAAATTATTTATTAATTTATAAATATATATTTATGATGATGACTAAACAATAAAAAGGATAATAATAAATTATCGTTAACGGATACAAGGATCAGTTACTGTATCTGGTTCTCTTTGAAGTTGAAATAACACCAGTTCATATGTGATAATAGTACCAACAACCTTTAAATTTAAAAATTAAAAAATTAAATTAAAATTATAATGCTTAGAAACACCTTTTTCTTTTAATTTAAAGTGTCGAAGAAAAAAAAGTAAAAAAATTAAATTTAATTTAATTGAAAATATGTGCAACGTTTCATTTAAACATTAATTACGTATATACACGAATTATATCAAAAAATAATATTGGAAGGATTATAAATATGTATACATACCCCGAGAATAAATTTTCTTGTTATATGAAAGAATTGCATTCCACTCAAAGCCAGAATATCATTTGTAATATGCTCCAGAAATCTTTTTGCCTATATATATACAATTTATAATTGTATGAATGTAAAATATAGAACATACGATTATGATTTCTTCGCTACAAGGAGACTATTTTTTTAAATGATTGTGAAAATTTAAATTTTGAATATGTATACTTCTAAACTGTAACAACTAAGTATATATGTATATATATTAGTAGCAAAAAGTAGCATGTAAAGTGATAATAAATTTTAAAAATGAAAATAATAAATATTTTATGCGTGTATAATTGTCTGTAGATTACTATTTATTTAAAATTAAATTTGCTCAAAGTCCTTTAAGTATGTCCACTTAATGTAAAATATCAAGTAATATATGTATGTGTTAAAAAATATAAAATTTTCTTTCGTAATTACTTTGAAATTATGATTGCGTTTATTGACTGTGATAATATGTATATTAATGAATCTTGTCAAGCAATTAATAATATAAATTCTACTGTATGCATTCGTATTTTCTAAAAGTTTCTAAATTTATTAAGAATTATTTTATTCTGTATTGTACGCGGAATAAAATAAAATCAAAAACAAAATCAGAAAGAATATCAATTAAAAATCACTTAAGTTTAAACAATCATTTCGATACGCCGATATTGCTTCTATAAGTGTTAGTTATACTCGAGGTCGAGACAGATATATATATGTGGTATCGATACTATATGTAGTATACAAACAATAAATCAAATTTATTGATGGAATCTTCCAATTTTTATTTTCCATCGAACTCAATCGTAATATCCTTGAAAAATTGTTTTTATATTGAATATATAATTCGATTTTATCCGAATACAAATATGTACAAGTTTTTTAAGGATACAATATAACTTTTTTATAAATGTAGATACTATGTAGCACCAATCAATACAATTTATGTCTGTCTCAATAAATACAGTGATAAAATAATATTTTACGATTTATGATTATTGGTACCTCTTTTGTGTAATATTGTGACGGTATTTTTCGTAATACTATTGTTGGTTTTCTACTTTCATCATATATTCTTGCTGCACTCAGAGATACTAATAACGTTCTTCCGATTAACAATAATAATGAAAACCAAAAATATATTCCATGAATAACTGTAAATGAATTATCGTATCTATAAAAGAGAAAAATAATGAATTTTTCAATTGAAAAATAAAATACAAATTGATTAAGATACTTTTAATAAATATATAAAAATACTTAAAAAATAACTTACGCAACACTATTAAATAATTGAAGGCAAATATAATATAAATTATTTGTAAAGGATAGAAGAAATATAACTGAAAGTTTATCATCAACATGTCTCAATAGATCAGTTATGGCATTAAAATCATTTCGTTGTTCTTCCCAAAATGTATTTGGAAAAATCTTTAAAATGATAAAAAGAAAAACATTTAATAAGAAAATATTTGTTTTTTTTTTTTTTTTTTCTTTACTCGATCAATATATCTACTTTATAAATTTTGTTATTATTATTGCCCACCATATTTTCAAATTTCATAAATCTTTCGTTAAGTAATCGAAATTGAACTGTAAGACCGATACTAACAACAATTATGAAAGTATCTGTAAAATTCCATGTAACAGTTAAATAAAAATTTAATATTTCTAATATAAAACTGCTAATTATGCTATAATCGAAAAATACATGATAAGCTGGAAATGCTTGACGAAAATATGCTTCAAGTAAATTATCAATATTTTTACATTTTTTTGCAATCATAAAACCATTTAAAATTGATAATAAATGTTCGATTAATGATAATAATAATATTCCATATGTTGCCAATTTTATTAATATTTTCATTTTTTTATGTTTTTTCCAATTCATTTTTGTTACATATTTTTCAATATTATACCAATGCATTATTAAATTTGACCAATTTTTAGCTATGAATAAAAATGCACCAATTGTACATGTATTCAATGTGAACCAAAATAATGGTGCTATAATGTAAATGCATTCAATTCAAAATAAAATGAAAAATTTTATTATTAAATTTTATATGCGTGTACTTAAAATTGATTAAATTTTATTTCTTCATTGTACATACTCATACTTTCAATTTTAATTTGCCTTTTAAAAATCCATTCTAAATTAATTATTGTCATTATTATTGATGCCACAATTACAATCAGACAATAAATTACCCGTAAATCCAAAATATTGAAATTTAATGATGTCACATTCGAATATGTTATACCTTTAATTGGCATTATTGCAAATAATTGTCCAATAATTAATACTGTATAAATAATTTAAAATAAAATAAAATAAAAAACGAATTTATAGATTTGAAAATTATATTATTAAACTATCGTTACATTCAATAAACACAACTTACATGGTTTAATTACATGATGAAATGATTCAAAATTTTCATTTTCATTATTATATTGAAAATTTTGTAAATTTTTATCATTAGCTGTGTATATAAGCAGAGAAAAAATAAATAAGGAAATATAGTAGTACATAAATTCAGATGTATGTACATATTTTGGTGTAAAATTTACATTTTGTGTACTTACTATCAATTTTTGATTTGTAATTAATCGGAAATCCTTTAATGTTATAATATTTAACTTTAAATTTTGGAAATTCATCTAAAAAACCAAAAAGAAATTGCGAAATATACATAGATAAAAATCGAATTAAAAATTTATTGAAAAAAATATAATTTACGAAATTATTATGATTATGATGAGCAAAATTTTAGGAACTTACTATCGAAGTAAATTTTAGTATTATTGTGAAATATCGAATCTGGATAATTTCCCTTAGACCTGCTAATAAAATTGAAACGAATTCAATATTAGAATAATAAAATTACACTCAAATTTAAGAGAAGACTTTAATCAATTTTTCTGATTTTGTGAAACTCGACTTCAGTACATTTTTTTTCAATTCTTTTCCATCCGATTTTTTTGAAACATTTTTTTTTTTATTTCAGCAAAGTCTCCTCTTAAACAGAATTATTTAAAGTATGCACTTACAATGGTTCTATAAATTTATTATTGTTGCCTGATAATTTCATTTTAAAAAAATTTTTAATTTCCATAAATTGATCATTATATATAGTGTATCGCTGTACTTGTACAATAAGTCTGAGAATATTATTTGTTAAAAAATATAATCATGGAAATTACAATCCGTTTTCATTACTTTTCATAATAAATGATTGACAATAATTTTTCTTATCAGAATTTATAATTAATAATGCAATAAATCAAATGTACGAGTACATATATAATTTTTTTTTATAAATTCTAGAAAAAATGATAGACATTGGGCGTAATACATATATTTTGATATTTATATTAAAAAGTGCTATACACGTGTTACATGTTTAGTACAAAATAATAATTCTGCAAAATCACTCCTAAAAAAAAAAAAAACAAGGAAAAGAGTAACATATTTTATAAATTAATAAAATCAATAGATTATATTCGAATTGGATAAAAAAAAAAATACAAATATGAATATTTTTTTACATAGCTACTTATATATTTTAATAATAAATTAAATACGAGAACATATTAAATTGAATAGACAGACAAAACTTTTTTGAATTCATCATAAAATACTAATACAAGTGCTGCACCAGTTCCACGAATTACATTCGATAATGCACCCTTAAAAAATGCAGAAGGTCCTTCTTGTTTGAATATTTTTATCCAACAATCTAATGTATTTTTGTAAATAATTTCAGTTTTATCAAGACCAGATTGCATCATCATTCGTCTTCTAACTGTATCCATGGGATATGAAATAATACCAGCAGAATTGGTAACAAACTAAAATTAAAATTAATAATACACATAATATGTATGTACCCTTTATACATACAAAAAAAAAAAAATTATTTACTTGTGCAACTCCAAATGAAACAAGAACATTATTCTGTAAATTGGTGGGTACTAATTGCTTGGATGTATCAAAGAAACCAAAATAACATGCTCGATATAAAATTATTCCTTGAACAGAAACATTAAATCCACGATAAAGACCAAAGAAACCATCCGATTTAAATGTTTTTATTATACAATCGATCATTCCACGATATTGACGATCTGATGCACTTTTACCAACATCAGCTGCAAGTCTTGTTCTCGCATAATCTAATGGATATACGACACATAATGATGTTGCTCCAGCCGCTCCGCCACTAGCTAAATTCGCCATAAACCATGCCCAGAATTGTGTTTTTGGATCGATTCCAGACATAAATATCTGTTTGTAATAGTCTTTAAATGCAAAATTTAATGCCTGTGTAGGGAAATATCTGATAACATTGGCTAAATTCCCTCTCCATAATGACATTACTCCTTGTTCTCGGGGGATTCGAATAAATGCATCGATAATACCTTTATAACGATGTTCAGGTGCAATCTGTTTCGATACATGCTGAACTTGTAAGATTAATTTTACACGTTCAATTGGAGCAGCTACTGTTTTTGCAACAGCTGCTGATATTCCTCCAGCTAAAAGATCTAACATAAATGTCGACGATTCATGCTGTTTATTATTGTCCTTTTTATTTTCCATTTTGTTGTTTTATTTTGAAATTAAATTGAATTTTACGAATAACTGTTTAATAATTTAAAACACAATCTTGAATATGTAAATAAATAAAAAGCTACCAGACTACTAGGTAAATAATTATTGTTGTTATTTTCATATAGTAAAAAAATAGTATCATATTTGAACGTAAAATACATAAAATGTATACTTTGGTGCTTTAATTGAAATTGAATTTCACATAAAATTCTATTATTTAGTTCGATATTATAAATCTCATACACAATATAAAGTGAAAACAAGTACTACATTATACCAATTATACGTATTAATGTACGTTATCCTCTTTCAAATTTAACCTCCATACTTCCTCAATACTGATCTGAAACACAAATTCCGAATCAAAAATTGAAAATCTTTTACTTAATGATTAATTTTAAAAATTTAATGAAATCCATTCCAAATACATTTAATTTTTGTTTATGGTATTATAAATATAAACAATTTTTATTTGTTTTGCAAATATTGTTGTATAATGTTGTTGTGGCAGTTGATAGCCCAAATTAGTCATAAGCAATTAATTTAAAAAAAAAAATATTTTTTATTAAAATAAAAAATATGTAATTATGATTCCATAGCAACAGAAACTTGTGGATCTTCTGGTGGTGGTCTTGGTTCATCTTCATCATCTCCAGGTGCATCATCATCACCTGGTGGTGGACGAGATGGACCTGCATCAGATGCTGCCTTAGTTTTTGCCAAAGTCAAATAATGCATGCTCTCTTTGTCATCCAGAATTTTGAATGGTTGATTTTTTCCAACAATCGCAATTGAAATATTCTGTGAAAATTTAAACAATAAGAAAAAAAAATATCATGTATTTTAGATATCATTTTAATGCAATTCTAAGAAAAAAAAATTGTTTACCAAAAGCGGTGATAATTCATCTTTTGATAGCAAATCTTCATTTGGTAATGATCCCCTCAATGCCTGTACACCATGACAAATTAAATCATCCTTTGAACAATCTAAAAATTCATTTAGATGTCTTTCCAAATATGTTCTAGCACTTTGTGATCTAGAACCAATTGACATTGCCTTGCAATTGAAATAATTTGCTGACGGTATTACTTGATATATATGAGGTCCTTGATCATCATATCCAGCAACTAATAATCCAACACCATATGGTCGACGATCATATCTTTGAGTAGTTATTTGCATTTTATTACCCAAATTCATAATTAATCGAGCAACTGGATAAACACTATCATATGAATACTTGTAATTTAAGCATTCCGTTCGTAGATAACGACTTAATACTCTTGCATCAGCTGTTATTCCAGCAATCGACATACCTAAATGATCATCAATTGGAATGATTTTTTTCTGATATGATGCCAATTCAGATGAGGCTCTTTTCAATGCTACCAAAATCGCATAATCTCTATTCTTCAATCCAACAGTAGCTGAACCAAGTTTAACTGCTTCCATAGCATATTCGACTTGATGAAGGCGACCCTGTGGACTCCACACTGTAACATCACTATCGTATTGATTTCGAAACTATCAAATAATTAAAAAGAATTTATATATGTAAGTACATATAATAAATAATTTTGTTTATCATTTTCTTAAAATACAGATAAACTCCTTTTGTATTCATGTATTTAAAAGAGAGGTTATAAAAATATTTTGCCGAATCATTTTGTACAAACCAAATACAAAAGATACAATAGCAAAATATACAACGAAAAATTGAATTTTTTAATAAAAAATTCATTTATATATAAAATTTGTAATTTAAAATTAATTTATTATTTACATACCATTTTCCTGATTTGTTATAAATTACAATAAAAAGGCAAAATTTATTTCTATTACTGTATTAATAAAAATTGTGTATATAGTATATCCTACTGGTTGGCTACTGCAATTGCTGCTGCTAATTGCTATTATTTTATTCTTTCAATCATTCAGAATCAAATTCAGTGACAGCAAACTTCACCAAGTATTCGACAATTCATTCCATGTCCATCATGTAAAATTCTTCTTCTTCTTCATTTTTTCTGACAAGCATAAATTCAAATTTCAAATCAAATCCAATTGTTAATTTGGAATTAAGATAACACAGTTTGCACAAGAAAATATCAAATTCGATTCATTTTATATTGATTCGATTATTTATTCAATATTTAAAATTTCTCAACAAGAAACGTATACTAAATTCAATTTGGTTTTGATTGTTTTATGTATTTATGTATTTATATAAAAACTAGTGTGTGGGTGTGCCTGCGACTGCGACTTCGTCCGCATTGTTTCTATCGAGTTTGAAATATTGAAATTCAATTACCACGATTTGCCACGAACCACGATCATGATCAACCACGATTATCATTTCATTTAGAAGAAAAAGCTTTTCATACATTTTATAAATTTTTTCTAAACCTTCATCTGTTTAAATCAAATTTTTATTGTTTTAAATAATAAATTTTGGAAAAAAAAGTAGCCTATTATTTGTGGGAGGAATTCCTCTTTCAGATAAAAAAAATTCCATCAAGATTGGTTCAGCCGTTTTCGAGATTGTCCCGAACATACAGACAAACAGACAGACAGACGCACCAAATTTATTTATAAGATGAAAGAAGTAAATTATATACTCATGCATATTATTATTTATTTTTATTTACATTTACACTTATATCTCTGATGCTGTGTTACAAGTATCATCTGAAATATCTTCAGAATCGCTTAAATTCACAAGATTTTCAAAACTATCTGATAGTTGATTACTTGAAAATAAATTTAAATATGCTAGGTTGTTTCGATTCCAAATAATTATATTCCCTTTATTATTCCTTTCAAATGAACAATTTCCAGTCCATGGTAAATCATCACAAAAGTCCCTTAAAAATATATTCAAAAAAAAAAAAAAATAATTAAAATTTCATTTAGATATGTACAAAAAAATGGACAAAAAACTTTTCACTACTTACATATGATTCAATTCTTTTTGATCAAATAATACAATTTTTTGTTTATCTATTTTATTACTTAGCATTTTTGTTCCGAACCATATACCATAATATTCAGATTCCGTAATAATAGATGTAGGATTTTCAAATCGAATATATGTTTGATCTTCTAATTCAATGCCAATTTTACATTTTATAAAATTTGATTGAATTAATATTACGTTTGCTTTACGATTTACTGATAAACCAATACCAAAATTACGTATTGTACAATTTTTTAATGTTAATTTCGTTTCACCTCCAGTTACTATCAAACCCTTTGTACTTGAAAAGTTATCACCGATTATTTCGCAATTTTCTATCGTAATGTTACCATTTTTAATTAAAATTCCAATACGAACATTTCGGCAATCTAAAATCAAATTTTTCATTATGAAATTCCCATTAACCATTAATAATAGAAAATCATCATCTTTTGATTTTATAATAGATTTAGGGCATGACGGATTATAATTATAATTTAGTCCATCTATAATTCCATTACTCAAATCTTCCACAAATTTTATACAATGCTCTCCTGATGATAGCATTATTTGATCATTTGATTTGAAATTATTTAAAGCTTGCTATTTAAGAAAATATAAGAATAAGGTTTTTTTTTTTTTCATAAAAATTACATACATATCTTTACCTGTAATGAATGCATCATTAAAACTGGCTTATTCTCATCATCAACTGATTCTTTTATTCTCTTTAATAAATTTATCTTTTCTGTTATCGTACTTAATAAACTGATAATATAAACAATGCCATTACTACTATGATCAATATTGTCACGATTTGCCATCAAATTACAACAACCATCATTTAATGAGAATATTTTTTCATCTTCTTGCATATCCTCATACACTTTTCTCATATCCGGATTTTCTAAAAGTTCTATTTCACTTTTTATCATTGCCATTCTTAAATGTAATTTCATTAAATCTGTTATTTGTTCTTTACTAGCATTAATAGCAATTTCATCATCTTCTAAATCTACTTGCAAATAATCATATTTCGTTTTTATATAACGTGCTTCCAATAATAACATTTTAATATGTCTAGCAACTGATTTTTTCATGTGAACTTGTCTCACATCATCAAAAAAATCTATTCTTGATTGAAGATGTTTTTCAACCCAATCCAAATCATCATCATCATCATAATCCCATGGCATCCATATATTTTTATAAAAAAATCTAAAAAAAAAAAAATAAAAATAATTAAAATTTTATTTTAAATTTATTGTCGGATAAAAGAGCATATACTTTTACTTCTACATACCTCAATTGATCAATACAATTCGCTGTTCTATCAACATTTAATGTAGTAATTTCCTGTTGTTTTGTTACCCATAAATCTTCAAGATATACTTCTTGATTTTCTGGTAACTGAATTTCATCATTTTCAACACCAGTTATTTTAAAAATTGCTTTCAATTCTTTAAATAAAACTTGAACAACAGTACCAAAAACTACACTTGGATATCGAATTTTTAATTCTTCACATATAACTCTAGGAACTTTCCATAATGCTTGCCATCCTTTAAGTTCATTTATGTAAATTTTTTGTTCATTAAATCATAATTTTTTTTTAAAAATAATATTTCATATTTATTTACCTGTTGGTTCAATTTCTAATTCAACGTAATATGACCATTGTGTAATAATTTCACTTGCATATATTGGACCTTCTTTCCATTGTAAAATATCATAAATTTCATCATATCTTGTACTTAGTAACTTTTCAAATTTATACACCTCCATATTTATTTAACTTTTATTTTTATTTTGAAAAAAAAAATCAAATATTTTACAGAAACCGTACTTTTACTTTCTAGTTTCTGTACCTCAAGCAGTACAGCAAGAATTTTTAAAATTGAAAATTTTTTAAATTCTGACAACTGTTTATTATTGTTCAACTGTTGCGATTTATATGGCAATTGGCATCATTTTATTGTGCGTTGTACGGTTGTACCAGTTGTACACAACCACTGAACACAAATTCAAATTCACATTCGATACTCGAATTTTAAAATATATTTTGAAATATCAAACATACTCAAACCCGCTCCGCTATGTTGTGTGGTTGTGTTGTGTTGTAAGTTGTAAAACACATAAAAGTACAGAAAGAATAACAGAAAATAAAACTGCTAGAATATAGAGAAAGAGATAGAACCAGTAAGAACTAAGAACGAACTACAATAGTAAAGTACTAAAGTAAAGTGAAAAAAGATATAAACACAAACACTAGAGAAATAAAAAGTATTGTGATCAAATATTTAAATTTTCTAAAAATAAAAATAAAATTTTTACAATTTATTATAAATAAAATATTACATATTTAAAGGATTTCTCAATTTATTCATTGATTTCAATTAATTATTCGTTTTATAATCATTATGGCAACAAATTCGTCTTCAAATTCTGCACCAGTAGTGAATAATAATTCTGATTCTTCAGCTACGCCTACAAGAAAAATTGCATTGATAACCGGTATTACTGGTCAAGTAAGTAAATTCCGAGATTATATTTATAAAACAAATTAATTTCAATTTAAAAAATTTATGAAAATTTAAATGAAAAATTCTAAAGAAATATTTTAATAAAATGTTCTAATTAAAATAATTGAATGATTTGATTCTTTCTTATTAATAATAGACACGTCAACATTGTATATACATATTGACATTATATACATATACACATATATTATATATGATGATAAGTATAAGATAAACATAATATTCAGTTTATAGATAAAAATATAGTGTACACGTACACTATACACTATACATTCCATCGAGTCCATCCATGCTCATTCCAACATGTAAAATTTTTTTTATCTTTTTCAGGATGGATCATATTTAGCAGAATTCTTACTACAAAAAGGTTATGAAGTTCATGGAATACTTAGACGTGCTAGTACATTCAATACATCACGAATTCAGCATTTATATGCGGATCCCAAAGCTCATAAAGAAGGGCAAATGAAACTCCATGTTGGTGATATGACCGATAGCAGTAGTCTATTAAAAACTATAATGAAAGTTAGACCGACTGAAATCTACAATTTAGCTGCACAGAGTCATGTTAAAATATCATTTGAATTAAGTGAATATACAGCTGATGTAGATGCTTTGGGACCGCTTCGATTACTTGACGCAATACGAACGTGTGGATTAGAAAAAGATGTTAAATTATATCAGGCATCTACATCAGAATTATATGGAAAAGTGATGGAAACACCGCAAACAGAAAAAACACCATTCAATCCAAGATCACCGTATGGTAAGTTTACGTTTACTAGAAACCGTTAAATACTCGTAGATTGCAATGATTCAATTTATAAAGTGGCTAACGAACTTATTATTTTTAATTTTTTTTTTAGCTTGTGCAAAATTATTTGCATTCAGTATTGTTAAAAATTATCATGAAGCATATAATATATTTGCATGTAACGGTATATTATTTAATCATGAATCACCAAGACGAGGAGAGAATTTTGTAACTAGAAAAATAACAAGATCCGTAGCTAAAATACATTTAAATCAATTAGAATCATTTGAATTAGGTAATTTAGATTCAAAACGTGATTGGGGTCATGCACGTGATTATGTTGAAGCAATGTGGATGATGTTACAACAAGATGAACCCAAAGATTATGTTATTGCTACCGGTGAAACACATAGTGTACGAGAATTTGTCGAAGTATCATTTAAATTTGTTGGTAAAGAGATTGAATGGAGAGGTAGTGGAGTTAATGAGATTGGTGTTGAAAAAGGAACAGATATTGTACGTGTTAAAATAAATCCAAAATATTTTCGACCAACTGAAGTTGATTTATTGTTAGGTGATGCAAGTAAAGCAAACGCTGAACTAAATTGGTATCCAAAAGTATCATTTTTAGAATTAGTCGAAGATATGATAAAAGCTGATATTGAATTAATGAGTAAAAATCCGACAGCATAAAAACTAAAATAAATCTTATTTTAATACTTTGAATTCGACATGTTTTTAACATGCACAATAATTTTATGTGTAAGCTTACAGTGTTAGTAATTAGAATTTTGATAAGATAAATAATGAAAACTATGGATGATTACGCACAATATGTCGTTTTTAAGACCAAAGATGTTTTTTTTTTTAAAGGAAATACTTGTATGATAGTTTTAGGTTTGAACGCAAGAATTTTGTTTTTATTATATTTGTAGATATCAAAATGGGATGGAAAAAAGAAATATGCAATATGTATATATTAGTTAATATAATCGTAATTTATACATTTCTTATATGGTAATTTGAAAATTTTTCAATATACCTAGAATATGATTTATACTTTAAATATTAATTTTTATACATTCTAAATATTGTGTTAATTTTAGTTAAATAAAATTCCTAGAATAATTTAAAAAAAAAATAATTAATTACTTGATAATCAAGTATTAAATCATAATTTTTATTTTTTACATTCCATCGGATTAAATCAAAAATAACTTTGTTTACTTATCATAATAATTAAACAAGAGATAATACATAAAAAATTAAAATAATTTTATTTATTTTGTTTTATTTCTTTTCATACCAGTCATTTCAAATATATTTTTAAATAAAAAAAAATTAATAAAATAATTTATTCAAATTGAATGATGAATATGTAGTTTGTAGTTTGTTCTGTATATTCACGAAAACGTTACAACCAATTCAAAGTTAAAATTTATTAGATTAGTAAATATTCTTACCGTTTGAGGGCGTCCTTAACATTTAAATTGTATTTTGTTTTATTACTGCCACTACATTTGCAAGTTAACCTAACTTCACTCAGTCAATTAACATGAATTGTCAAATTGAACTTGTTAAAATTAAAGGAAAGTTAAAATTGTTTGTCACGGCACGGTCAACACAAAAATTGCATTCACATTTATTAAAATAATTCAATTTAAATAGTTGGTATATTTTCATCTTCAAATTAATAAATAAATTTCGAAATGTTTCCAAACCGTAATCAATTTTTACAACCATTATGGCATAATGGACCAATTCCTGGTGATTATTACAGTTTTCCATCATCATCTCAGACAAATGAAAAATTTGATGAGGCACAAGCAATGCAAAGATCATAGTGAGTTTATTTCAATTTTTTTGGATTAGTTTTTTATTTTTGGATTCATTAAAACTAAAAATTATATACATATTTTTATCTATGATTAAATTAAAAATAATAGTCATCCAGTGACAACTGGAACATCTGTTGTCGGATTGAAATTTAAAGATGGTGTAATGATTGCTGCAGATAATCTCGTTTCATATGGTTCAACAGCAAAATTTCCTAATACCGATAGAGTATTTGCAATTAATGATCATACGATACTCGGTGCTGGTGGAGATTATGCTGATTTTCAATATTTAAAAAAATATATTGATCAAAAAACTGTTGAAGATATTTGTTACGATGATAATAATTTAATGAAACCAAAATCATTGTACAATTGGTTAACAAGAATTCTATATAATAGACGTAATAGATTTAATCCATTATGGTTGGATATTGTTGTTGGTGGATTAGAAGATGGTGTACCATTCCTTGGTCATATTGATTTGAGAGGTAAATCATATCAAGCTGATGTTATTGCATCCGGTTTTGGTAGATATATAGCATTACCATTTTTGAGAACTGAATATGAAAGCGATCCAAATTTGTCTCAAGAAAATGCTGGAAAATTGGTAATAAAATTAATTATTTTTAAAAATGTAATTAATTCATTTTATTCTCTATTTCATTGAATACAGATGCATAAGAGTATGGAAATTCTATTTTATCGTGATTGCCGGGCATTCAGTGAATATAATCTAGCGATTTGTAATAAAGATGGTTCTGTAGTTAAAGGACCATTTGATAATGATCAAGATTGGACAGTTGCAAAGATGACTGAAGAATAAAAATTAACTTTTTTCAATTTCTTTTTCTATATTTACGATTCTTGATACAAAATAAAAAATTAATAAAAAATAATTATTCATTGTATTTTTTTTTTTTCTTCAACATTCATTGGCATAAATTATAATTATTTTCAATTTATATAGATGGTATATGGTATAAAAAAGCAAGGAAAATAAAATCGACAGCTTGTGTAATTATGTATTTTTATTTGTTATTTAAAATGACTACATTTAATAAGTACATACATTTTATAATCATAAGAATATCGAAATTATCAAATATACAAATGACTCATTCATTTTTTTTTTTCTCAATTTCGACATAAAAAATATTATGTGTATAATATACTATTTTAATTAACTATTTTCACTTAAATTCAATATAATTTTTGCTTTAGTAACATAAAGCTATTTTTATTTTTCTGAGAAAATAAAAATAAATTCTTACCTATTCTTTTAGTAATTTCTTATACATCTATCTATGTAATGTAAATTGAATTTAATGCCAACAAAAATAATAAATAACATTCATTTTAATATTAACAACTTAGTTATTATATTTTATTTAATATTTTAAATTGTTTTTAACTGCACAGCAATTTTCATTTGGTTAAGTTAATATTGATTTACATACATAATTTTAATTGATCAACAAAAAAAAAAAAAAAAAAGTAAATAAAAACTTAAAACATTAGCTATTACTACAATTACAATTTATTTGAAGCCATACATACATAAAATGTGTTAAAACTTAAAATAAAAATTCTATCAAATTTCAAGCACATCGATTAGGCAGACGTAGACGCATACAGAAAAAATCAAATAATCATATTCAACTTTTTATTGAGAATGATAAAAAGCTATGACTCAGACCAAAAGTACATTAACGTATGCACGTATTTACAATAACGTACTTTACGTATTTTTAGACATCTAGCCTAGCTCAAAAATATACTATAATACAAAAGACTTTAGAACTTTGCTCTTTTTCTCTTATTCTCATTATTCTCATATTAGATCTCAATTATTCTCAACCTTTTTCCATTTTCGTTTGAGTTTGACTGACTACTTTCGTAATCGTGTATTATTGCTTAATGCTTCCACAGGTTAAATGAGCGATAGTTATGAAGATAGTGAATACAAAATTTTCTGTATTCAAAATTTCTCCTCATTAGCAATAATGAGGAATTTTTTTTCTTAATTTAATTTATAATAAAATTAAGTAACATATAAAACTTAAAATTACTTAATTATCTCACAGTAGATAGACCATTGAGAACCTGCTAAGCTTATTAATATAGGAAAAAATGAATAGATTTGGTGTTGTAAGTACATGTTTGATCTGGTCTGGGTCTGGGCCTATCATCAGCTATTAATGATTTCAAATTTTTTTGATTTTAATATTTTTTCTTCTCAAATTATATATGTACATACATAATTATTTTGATGGCAAGCTAAGCTACATTATATTACTATATATTATCATATTAATTTAATATATTTATGAATAGATATATATTTTTATTTTTACAATAATTTATTAATTTTATTATTATACTATAATCTATAATATAAATAAAAATTTAATCCCATAACAAATTCAATCTAAAAAAAAAAAAAAAAAGAAAATTATTTTACTATTTTGCTATCAATTTAACATACATATTTATTTTTTATGTAGTAGATGTACACATTAGTCCATGTGTATGTTTGTATATATTAAAATTATTAGGCCGAACATAATATGTAATATTATATTTTCTTTTATTAAATTAAATATAATAATTGTATGTACTTAAAAAAAATAATTGCTTTAATTAATAATAATTATTGTAATAAAAGTACAAATAAAGAAGATTAAAAGAGAGAGTAAATATTTTTTTATAAAAACCTAAAAAAAAAAATCTTACGAAAATAATTACATTACCTAAAAAACCTAAAATTCTTGTAATTTAATTGTTATATAAATATATTTTGTTATATACAATTCAAACTTAATATAAAAATTATGTGACTTTCAGTAAAATACTATTAATATTAAAAAAAAAAATTAAAAATATTTTTTGTTTTTTTTAAAGATTATATTAATTATTTATTTCTTAAAATATGAATTGGTCTTTTTTAAAAATGTTTATAATTGACTTTAAAAATTAAATAAATTACGTGAGAAATAAATAATAAATTAAACCATTTTCTTTGAAAGTTGTAAAGTCCATTTAATATTGTATATGAAGATATTTAAGATTTTACATTGAAATTATGATATAAGTAATTTCATTAATTACGTGACAAAATTATATAACATTTTTAATAATATTCTTGATAACTTCTTATTGATGAAAAAACAAATTTTTGTCATTAATTAATTTTGAACCAAAAAAAAAAAAAAATGAATTTACATCACCTTCAAAGAAAATGGCTCAATTCTTTAAATCTGAATTACATTTATCGTCTAGTATTTATATTTTTTTTCACATTGTATAATTTATTATTGAAATTCTGTTATCTTATAAAATATCCAGAATTTTTAAATGTTCAGTAATATCACTTAGTAAAACATTATTTATACACATACATACATACTAATATATTACCACACATTATGTTTTCATTATTCATGCATGAGTTTAACTTTCTTGTTTAATTGTATAGTTACATTTTTTTCATATCTTTGAAATATTTTTTCATTCTCAAATTTGATTTTCTTCACACATAAACAATCTCCTTTTTAGAAAATTATACATTTTTTAAGTAGAAAATGTATTTATGTATTTTTTTCAGTTTTTCTATTTCTTAAAAAAAAAAATTTCAAAATAAAATATTGTTTCATAAAATTCCTTTAAATAATAATTTCTCTTAGAAAATTACATATTTGTAACTGTAATGTGTATATTTGATTTATGTATATATAAATACTTATGTAATATAAGTTTAGTTTTTTTTTTTTTAAAAAATTATCATCACTTTGAATAGTAAAATTTTTATATTTAAAAAAACAAACAATTAGTAAGAGTGTTATTTTTTTTTTTATTATTATATAAAGTGTAAATATGGTTTTAAAAAATCGATTTAAAATTATCATTTCGTTTTTTTTTTCTTTTTTTAAAAATACATTTTTAATATTCGAATGCATAGATAGAGATATAATATTCAGTCAAAATTGATACAAATATATTACATACATATATATTTGTTTTAGATAAAATTGTTGCAAAATATTCAGTATATAATTATAGGAAATAAACATTAGAATGTAATTTTTTTTTTTAATACATATAATTATTTTTATTTCATTTAAATATATATTTTTTTTTTCAGTAAAAATAAATTCAATATCAAAAATTTGTATAATTAGTATCAATCTGTGATAAATAATTCATTTTCAATTAATATTTGAATCTAAAAATGTAAAATGTAAAGACGATTTTAATAGTTTTCAAAATTATGAAAAACCAATATTAATATCTACTATGTGATAAACTATGTTATATCGAATTTTCAATCTACTTATTTTAATTTTTTTTATATAAATACTTTTTCCAGTCAAATCAAACAATGTTCAAGTTCAAATCAAACTCAACACATTTTATTTCAATTTCAGCATTGTTCAAATCAAATTTATAACACCTTCTATTTGCTTCTATGTCAATATCAAATTTGAATTTCGTTGAATTTGATTTAAATTAAACAATATTGGTTGTTGACATAAAAGGTGTTGAATTTGATTTGAACATTGTTCGATTTGACATGGAAAAAGTATATTAAATTTTTACATATTAAAAAATGTTTTACAGTATATGGATATGTGTATATATATTTTTTTTTAATACCTAAGACAAGACCAGACATTACTTACATACAAATGAGTTAATAAATTCATTTCGTTCTTTAAATTTAGGTTTTAGTTTGGCATTTTTGCAAACTGTTTTATTGATTTCGTTTCGTTTTGTTCGTTCATCTCCAATGTGAGACTAATCTAATCGAATATATTAAAAAAAATACAATTTTTAGAAAAACAAAATTGAAGATAAATAACGAATAACGAACGAAACTTACAATATTTAACACTTTAGTACATACATGTTGTTTTGTATTACATGTATGATATGATATGATATGATATTATTTTTCATTCATAAATTTATTATGCCGCTTCTACATTCAATGCAGTGACTTTAACTTCAACTTTGATTTAATGGATATATTTACATTCATTATTCAATGCAGTAGACTTGACAGCTACTTTTACATGTTAAGCATGCTGTGAAGTCGAAAGTTGAAGTCCAAGTTGAAGTCACTGCATTGAATGTAGAAGCGGCATTATGCATTCACCATTCTGATTTAATATACAGTCAAATTCCTCTAAGTCGAAATTCCTGTAATTCGAATTTTCCTCTATCTCGAATTTTACAGACATTTTTTTGCGTTCCCTTGAAATTTTCATAGTTAAATCATCCTATAAGTCGAAATTCCTCTAATACTAGAGACAGACCTAAAATTAATCTAGATAAACTTATGTGGGTTATCTCTAATTCAGATTTATAAAGTTGAACGTGACAGATTGCAAATATAGATCATCCCTAATGCAATCAACTGATTTATTGAATTTATTCATAACCACACAGTGTTATTTGCTATTTAAATATCGAAATATTTTAATTATTTTAACTTTTTTGTTTTTAGAAACGTTTAATTTGTAAAATCACTCATTTCACACAATTTTCATAAGTCGCTGAAAAAAAAAATCAGAACCATGAAAACTGAAATGTCAATTTTTATGTCTTCTTATTCCTACTGCAAATCCAGTTTATGTGGGTTATCCAGTTTTCAGAACTGGATTAGGATAATCTAGTTATACAACTGGATCATCTAGTTATTGTGATGACAGACATCCACTTTTATCCAGATTAACGACTTAATCTAGATTGAAATGCTTAGCCTGTCAGTGTTATAAGTCAAATATTCCTCTAACTCAACATTTTTGTCAAGTTTTTGTCGATCTTTAAATTCCCTTAACTCGAATTTAAACATGAAACAGTGCTTTAAATTTCTATACATACATACATATTTGGATACATTTATTTCTAGTTAGCTTAACACTTGTTCTATGATGCAAAACATGATTATTCATGTTCACTTTTGTTTGGCTTGTGTATATACAATATGCAAAAATTACAATGAAGAATCAATATCTGTTTGTTTACGAATTCTGTAATGCAAAACATGATCATTCTGATTTAGAAAATGCCATTCAAATATTACAGAATGCTATTGAAATGACTCCTGGTGTTCCTGATGAGGTGCATGTTAGCTTGTATAAATTAGAAACCTTTTTTAAGCAAAAAAATGTAAATTTTCAATCAAAAATAACTGATTTTTTCTCAAAATAAATTAAATAAATATGTACATATCTAAACATTATATGCCCACTGTTTTTTTTTCATATACATACATATTTTTCAAAAAAAAAAAAACTTATTTTTTATTTATGCCATTTTTGTAAAAATTTATCTAATAAATTGTACGAATTTTATTTATTGATTTAATCCTACTAAAATCATTTTTTTTCTTCAATTCCTCTAACTCAAAATTCTTCTAAAATTCCTTTAACTCGAAGTAATTTTGATGGCAGTTGACGATTCGAGTTAGAGGAATTTGACTGTATATAATAAATTCTTCATTATGTTTGTCTTAGGTATTAAAATTATTTATTAAGTCTTTTTCAAACATTACAATCTATGTATACATTATTTTGTAACTTTTAAATATTTTTTGTTTATTCTTCATTCGTTAGATTTTTTCTTCTTTTTTTTTTAAGAGAATTACAATGAGTGAGGATTATTAAAAATTTCATTCATTTTTAATGTACATAATATGATATTATTTTAAATATATATACATTATAATTATTTATTAATATTATATATTTATGTAATAAATATGTTTTATTATTTACTATTCAACGATATATACATACACATATGTACTTATGTATGTATATAAATTTATTAGATTCATTATAATTTCGAAAATAATTGTGTATATCATTTCTAATTTTTTATTTTATTTTTTAAGATTTTTTTTTTTTTTAAATGATTTTTGTTTATTTCATCCTCATACAAGTGGAATGTAACTTTGTTACAACAGGTACATTTTATATCTAAGATAGAAAGAAAAAGAAAAAACACACAACAAAAAACAAAATAAATAAAAATAATAATTGAAAAAAAAAAAGTTTGTGTGTGTATACGTATATAATTAGATTATTTTCACAATTTCATTTTGAACTACAAGATTTTCTTTTCTACATTACTTCTATAAATTGTCAAATTATGTATTCTTTTTAAGTACTACTACTACATTCTAGATTCTAGAGTGATTTATAATAAAATGTGCAATTTAATATTTATTCAAGACATTTTGTCTTTTTTTTTTTTTTTTGTTATACGGAAATGAATAAATTCTTTTGCATTCAATTTTAAATCTTAACAAATTTTTTTTTATCTACAATTTTTTTGTTTCTCCTAAATTCAAATTCATCTTCAATCAATCATCATTAAAGTACATATATATTTGTAATATAATTATTATAATTTAGAATCGTTGTTAAAATATAGTATGTATAATATAATATCAATTTTTTTTTTTTTTTTTTTTTTTGTTAGATTTAAGTTAAAAGCTCATGGTAAAATTTCATTAGACTTGTAGTTTTTTTTTTTTTTTCAATTATACTTTATCAAAATCATCATGTAATATTTGAAAAAATATTTGTTTTTTATAAGTCATTTATTTATATAAAAAAAGGAAAAAAAATTGAAAAATTATCAATCAGATCAGTCTATAGTACATTTAAAAAACCTGAAACAGACTTGTGAATTAATATAGTAAATCGATCACTTGTAATAAATATTCGTTTTTCGTATTCATATTTGGAGCTGAGAATTTCAACATAAATATTCCATTTCATCGATTCTATTTTTAATAATTCGTTGATGAATTTTCAAGTTTCGCTTGAGATGGAACGTCTTCACGTTGTTAGTTTCTGGTCTGACGTATCTTTTGCCCTTCTTGTGGCTTCCAATGTTCCAAGACTGCATACGGAATTTAATCGTTTCATAGTACATGCTCCCAATCATTGATTACATAATAATTCTTTAGAAAATTATAGTAATATTGAATGTAGAATTTGATTTTATTCCAATACAAATATAATTTTTAAGGAATGCCATAAACGATAAATTTACTATATTGTCAACAGTATCAAAGTCTCAGGTATTAGATTTATTTTATGTACAAATTTAAAAAAATGTAAAAAAAAAAAAAATTCATTTATCTAAATAGTTAAAATTCGACTAAGAAATTCATTTAAAAAATATTTTCATTCGTCATTTTTAAGATTCATAAAAGATTGTTTACACATTTATAAGTATATATGTATATTTTTTTTATATACAAATTTGATACTTATTAAATGATTAAAATTTATTAAATTACGAAATTCTTAGATGATTTTCATTCTTTAATTTTTTCTTTTTTCTTATTTCAAATTTTTCATTTTGAGATTTATTTTTTTTTTTTTACTATTATATTTCTTGTTTTGGCACATTTTAATCATATTTATATGAAAATACTGTTCGATTTTATTTGAGCAACATTATAAATGATTACTTTATTACAAAAAATTTGTTTTTTGTTTGTACTATCCCCTAGCCCAGAAAAAAATATTTGGTTTTTTTTTTCTTAAAAGTGTCCCAATTAGAAAATTTTTTTTTGAATTTTTATTCGAAATATTTGTTTTTCTTTCCTTTTTTAAAAATTAATAACAAAAAATTAAAAATAGTATGTACTAATAAAATAGTTTTTTCTTTTTCCAATTCGATTAAAAAATAAAAAGTAAAAAATATACATACATTATAAATACAACAATTTAGAATATTATTTTTCATTCAAAATTTTCCAAATTTTTATCGTAAAAAAAGAACAACAACAAATTAAAATTAAAATTTAAATGAAAACAATTAAAAAAAAAAAACAAATCTCTAAATTAAACTTTTAAATCTTAATTTTAATTAAGTAAAAATTATGTTTCATAAAATATCCTTTTTATCATTTTCTTTCACATCATCTTAAGAAATCTTATAAAAGAAATTTGAAATTTATTCGAAAGTAATTCCCAATATAATTGATGGATAGGTATATGCCATGTGTATAATAATTTTTATAATAATTTTATGCTTTGCTCTGGATCAATGAAATGAATTTGGTGATCCTGGTGGTGCTGATTGTGGACGATTCATATTAATATCCATTATACAACGATTTCTTTCATTTTGTTCAAAACGTTCCATTATTTTTGCTACAATTGTTGATGGTGGAATATCTGGATTACCTATAGAATTTTTGTGAATAGAAATTTGCAACAAACAAAAAAAAAAATAAAAAGAAGAAAAATATAAAATTTTTAACATTAGTTTAACAATGAATTATAATATAATGTAATAAAAATAACACAAGTTCTAAAACATTGATAAATTATAATGTAATAGAAAAGAACAAACAACTTTTAAAACACTCATGCATTTTATCAAAATTAATTGAATGAAAAAAAATATTAAAAACTTTTAAAAGCAACTTTTCAAAATAAGTGTAGGTATACTGGTATTGCAGAAACGAAACAAAAATCAAAAAAAAAATTAGTGTGGAATTTCTTGAAAACGAAACAAAACTTCATTTTAATTTTAAAAAAATATCATATAAAGATTAATTCAAAATAATTGTTTCAAAAATGAAACTTCGAGAAACTACAGGCGAATTCGAAAACGTAAAAATACAGTATGAATACAGTCTTCATACTCATGCTAACGACAAACACACTGTACAATGCAAGTGTTGTGT
This sequence comes from Villa cingulata, assembly GCA_951394055.1. NCBI lineage: Eukaryota > Metazoa > Arthropoda > Insecta > Diptera > Bombyliidae > Villa > Villa cingulata. Next base: position 27,339,897 of record OX596021.1, on the reverse strand, counting down.
ATCAATAATAATGTTTCGCAACATTTGACTTTGTTTGTAATCATTGTGAATGATAACGTTTCGAAACTTTTTGCATTGTAAGTATTAATACATTTCCGAAATCAACTCGCTCTATTAGGATTAGGAACTACAAACAACTAGAAAATAGAATTTTGTTAAAATTATAAAAGAGAATACTCATCTCATTATATTTGTCAAACAATCACAAGTTTTGGAAAAAATTACAAAAATTAATTTAAAGAAGAAAACAAAAGTTGAAAAATATATAAATCGAAATATAGTACAATTATAATTCAATTTTACATCCAATAAGAAAAATATTTTCAAATTTCTGTGAAACTAAAACTTATAAATAAGAAAAAAAAATAAGTAAATTGTAAAAAATTTTAAGAAAAACGTGCATGCACAATTAAAAATCTAATACTGAGAATACAAGAATACATTTATAAAAAGTATTCATTAATCTACCATTAAATTGAAAAAAAAAAAAAAAACATAAAAGGTTGACTTCCAAAATGCATCAGAAAAAATTTTATACAAAGTCATATGTTCCGAAATGTCAAAGTACCTATAATATTTGATGATGTTACATGTTCCAAATCGTTTGGCAAAAATGTATTTAAAACGCATCTACTATATATATAATGATATAATTGATGCGTTCATGATACAATATACAAATGTATGTATATTATATGCATCATAAATTTGTATTATGACAGTTGTTAATACTGTATCACAACATGTTTTTCTACATTTTGAAAGTCAACCAAAAAACTAAACGAAGAAATTTTTTAAAATAATTTTTAGTACAGTAAGTAACATAATAATGTGGAAACCTTTGATTTTGCTTATTGAATTTTTGTTTTTCGCTTTCTTATGTTTTATTATTTTTATTTATTTTTTTAAATAAATGCAATAATGAGTTTTTTTTTGTTTTTTATCTTTGGTATTTTTTTTTTTTTTAATTAGATTTATGTGGCTTAAATCTTTGAAGAATTAAAAGTTTATCTGGATCTGGAAAAAAAATGTACAAATAAAGAAATATGTATGATGGATAGTTTCAATGATTTTTATTTTATTTTTTTTCTTTTTGTTATTTAAATTTGAATTTTGTTATCGATATAAAATTAATTTATTTACAAAATATACAATGAAATCTCAAATATCTGTCAAATAATTATCTTTTACGTGATCACATTTATGTCAATTATCCGTCCATTATCCGTAAATTTTTCGTTCCTACGCGTGACTTTGAAAATCGAGATTTCACTGTGAATAAAATATTCTTAAATTCCATTATATTATTTACCTACTAATCCCCTATATCCTAATACACTATGATCATGTAAATGATTGGCAAGTTGTTGTCTTCTTAAAAATGCTTCAGTATCAATTCCACGTACTTGTGATGGTTTAAGAAATCTATATAATTTTATATAATTTTAAAAATAGAAAAAATTAGAAAAATATTTTGAAATTTTTACCTTTTTGGAATGCGTGATAAAATATCTTCAGATTCAACTGGACCAAAACCAAGATTTATTAATATTGCCTCTGGATCTGGTCGACGAGATTCTAATAAACTTTCTACACTGGAACAATGACTTGAATCTGATTGTACAGAACTATCTCGTAATAATACATTACGTTTTGTTGGAATATCGAATGATGATAATTGTTTATCTGATAAATTTGATGTATGATGTGATAATGGTGGTGGAGATTTTTTTGTTGTTTTCATTTTTTTTGATTTTATCATATTCATTAATAACGGATTTACAGATGCTGTTGATGATGATGATGATGGTAACGATAATAATGGATAATGTTGCTTTTCAAAAAAACTTGGTAAACTGTGACTAACATTATTATTATTATTATTATTATTATTATTGTTAATGGTACTATTGCTGCCATCATTATTATCCATCATCGTCATCATCATACTTTGATTACTATTTATAACATGCGAACAACTTCGAGATCTTTCATTTAATAAGTACAAATCATCGTCTTCATCATCGTCATTCGCTTCACTAAAACTACGTCCAATATAACCTAAATTCAAGCTATTATTTGTTGAAGAATTTTCTAAATTTGATCCTCGTCGTCTTCGTTGTCGTCTTGTCGAATTCAATATTTCACTAGTATTTGTATCACGTAAATTTAATTTTTTTCCAAACGATGTATAATCATAATTTTCTTCGGTTATTCGATTTATATTTGGATCATCATCTTCATCATAATCATCATCAGCAACACCAACATCATCAATACTCTCCTCCAATTTAATTGGATCATTATCATTGTGTTGTTGTTTCTCATTATTATCGTCAGAATTTTGAAGGAAATTTCTATTTTCATTTGAACCTACAATTGAATTATTTTCTGGAATTGAATGTTCCTCCCTGTTATCATCATTATTCAAAAATATATTACTACCATCAATTCGTGATGATGATGATGATGATGATCCAATATCATCCATTTTTTGTAATTTAATTTTATTTATTCGAACACGATCATAAAATTCATTAATTTTTGCTTTACTAAAATTACTAAATTGTGATGCTGTTTTAAAATCGAAATGTGTTTTTGATTTATCAAAACTATTACTAAATTTTGTGAATAATGTATCTTTAGACCAAGTTATATTTTTTTTTGTATCGTCTTTTATAATATATTTATTGTTTGCAGAATGTTTTTCATTTATTTTTTGTTCTCTTATCTTATCAATTGAATTATTAATTTTATCACAATTTTTTATTGTTTCATCTTCAGATATTTTTAAAATTTCATTTTGATCTGTAATTTCAATTGTAATTTTTGAATTTATTGTTAATTTTGTGTCATCTTTAAGAACTGTCTCTGTTGCTGATGTTACTGGTGGTGCTGCTGCTGCTGATGATGATGCTGCTCCTGTTGATGTTGATGTTGCTGTTGTTGAATTATCAGTCCATTTTTGCATTGATCCGTGACTCTTTTTACGAACTTCTTCTACTAAACCAGATAACCAACTGCTTACTTTAGTTCGTGCTATAATAAAAGAAAAATATTCTAATTTTCTTACATTTGTTGTTGTTGTTGTTGTTGTTGTTGTTGTTCAAAATTAACACAATATTTCACATTGATGAAATAAATTTTGAATTTATTATTTACATACAAACATAATTCGTAATTATTTTAGAGACAATATAGTTACGAACACTAATGATTATTATTATACTAAATATTATGTAAATGAAAAATAAAATAAATATTATCTTTTTAAAGCAATAAAAAGTCAGATATATTTGATAAAAACAATATAAAAACAAAAATTATGAATTGTAAAATTTCAAAATTTTAATGAGCATTCAAAAAAAAAAAAACAAAGAAATATAATTTATTATTATTGTTAAAAAGACAAAGATTAATATTTATTTGTATTGTTATCCATTCATTTATTATTGAAAAGTACACATTATTATTTACATATTATATATAAATGTACAAATAAATAGACAATAATTAATGTATGTACATACGTGCATTTGGGCATTTTGGTTTTTTTATATTTTATCTTAAATTATCACATCGTTTAATACATCATTACACAACAATCAAAATATGTAAATATGTATTACTATTATTGTTAATGCACACGCTTTATATTGAGGTTGAGGGAGGTACAGAAACCAAAACGAAACAAAATAAAAAAAACTTGTATTTATATCAATTCATTTAATCAATTGATCTGCTGATATTGATTAATATGTGTTACGATTACAAAACAATTAATCATGCATACATAAGCTTACATACATAAGATACATATACATATACGAATATATACATACATATACATATATTTATACGAAAAATTTATTAACAAAAATTTATTCTTAAAAAATTTCAATCAAATAAAATCAATCCAATTTAATAATATTCAATCAAATTTTATATCAAATTTTATCAATCATTCAATTTTATTCATAAAATATTACATAAATAATAATTAAAATTCAATTATATGTAAATTTACCAAAATAATAATAATAATAATAACAATTTTTTATTAATTGATTATAGTACAAGTTTAGATTAAAATCAAAAACTGTTATGTTACTCATACACGGTCCAATCTGTTTGAGTTCAATTTCAATCATTAAATTAAGATTGTATCGTGTGTATATAGAGCGTAGTCAACTAACCAGTTTTCATTTTTTTTAAGAGTAGGATTCGACTTTGAAAAATTTTGAAAATAAAAACAACGATTTTACAAACAAAAATTTTAAAAAATGCTTTTGCATACCTCTTAGGTGCTAATAAGTAAAAATGGATTTTTGAATATTTTGATGAAAAAAAAAAAAAAACATAATTTTATTTTGTTAATAAAAATGGAAATATAACAAAAAATTTTATACTTTTTTTTTTGTAAAAACATCAGAAAAATCCAAATTTTATTTTGATACCAAAATCATATAGATATATGAAGATTTAATGCATGAAAATGGAAGTCAAAGTTGAATGATTTCTCAAAAAAAAACCCTTTCCTTTTTTTAAGGACTATAACCAAATTTCAGGACCTAAAATCAAAAATGTGCTATATTCAAGCACCACAATATCCTTCAGGCTACCTATATTCAAAATTTCAAAGAAATTGGTCAATCAGTGTTTGCTGTACGAGGTGCATTTGGAAGCCGAAAAATCGCAATTTTGACAACTTTGACAAACCTGTAAAAAGGAAACAAAGACATTAAAAAAAAAAAAAAATGCTCCATTAAGCACCACAATTCCTATCAAAATAATCTATGTTTCAAATTTTTTGTTTTTCAATCGGTTTAGTAACTTCAGAGATATGTGGTGCACAAGATAGCAGATATCTCGAATCCTAATCTTAATATAAATTCTGATGACAAACTAACTACGCTATGTTCTATGTGGTTCTATACAAAACCAGTTTGTATCGTGTATAGCCAGCATAAGAGAAAGATACACATACATATTTTAATACAACAACAACTAATCATCACAATCAAAATGTACAATAAATTAATGAAATCTGTTTCCTAGACATATTAGATAAATTTATTATTTGTGATAATGATAATTTAAATATTTAATTTGTTTGTATGTAAATTTGAAATAATTTATTATAATAAATGTTTTGTATATTTTCATGCATAATTTTGAAAAAATATATTATTATATTATTTAAAAGAAAAAAAAAAATAAAATTTGTGGAAAAATTTATGTTAAGAAAAATTTTTTTTGAAAATTTTCAAAGAATTTTTATTTTTTTTTTTTTTTTTACATTTTTTACCAATTTCATTTTAACGTTAATGTGCTGGGGTGGTGTTAAATGACTCAAATGATTTACATTTATGCGATACTGATATAATAGATAATAATGTAGAGGAGAGAGTTGTTTTAAAATGTTTTGCATGTAAGGAAAAAATAAAAATTAGAATTACATATTTATTTTTTTGTTTTATTAATTTTATTTATCTGAAATAAATGTTAAATAGTTAAATTATGTACACATTTATATACATAAACATTATAATATATACATATGAGTATTTGGTTGAATTTCAAAACGTATAAATATCATCTCGATACAAAATTTAAAGCTTCAAAACGTTAAAACTGAAAATTATGACATTATTTAAAATTCTAAAACGTATTGTGATTGTGAACATATTTTTAACGCATCAATTGAACAATTAGTGGAATGGAAATTTTCTTGTAGCAATAATGTACGTCAATGAAACTCGGAACTGAAGTATTATTACCGTTTACCGTATAACAACACATTATTTGACATTTTGAAACTCATCCTTCATTTTAATGTATAAAATAAGCAAAAAAAATAAAAATAATTAACTAAAAAATGTACACAAATTACTCTTATAATTACTAGAAATTGTGTAAATTTGATTATTTACAAGCAAAATTTTCATTAAATTATAGTAGATAGATAAATTAGATATTAAGAACAGGTAGTAAATTTATGAGAAGAAACAAACCATTTTCCTGTACATTAATTCCAGATTGTGATGTTGATGATGTAGATGATGGTGATGGCAATTCAGTTTCAATTATTGGAGTTTTATTCATTTTTCTTGCAATTTAAATTAAAAAAATAATTCATTTCATTTTACTTTTGTCCATACATTAATTTTTCATTTAATTATAAAATTTTAAATATGTATTGTTGTAGAATTCATATTTCATTAATATTCAAAAAAAAAAAATTACTGATAACTATAATAATTACGAAATTGTATAGATATTCAAGAAAACTAAAACAAAAAAATTCCATTTATTATTTTTTTAGTTTCGTTTTTAAATACAAATTTTTAAATAATATATTAGCTCATATGAGTACATATACTTGTAATAGTTATTATTATTAATCGTACAAATAAACAATTAATAATTATTATTCATTTAAAAATTAAATTTTAATTATAATTCAAAGAAAATGATTGTATAATCATACATCATTTAAATTTTAAATGAAATTTTCATCATATAAATGTAGAAATAATTTAAAGTGAAAATTCATAAATTTTTAATTAATTTCAAAGAAAATTTGTGCATAATAACCCGTATGTATTTGTACTGTAGTACATACTGTATTTTTATGAATATATTATTTATAAATGTATACTCATATTAATATACATAAATGTAAATTGTAAATTTTGTACGTAGCAACTCAACTTTTTTTTTTCTAAAATATTTAATTGATTTTCTCTTTAGATTCAATTTATAATATGTAACAAATTAAATAAAAAAAAAAATGTTACATATAAATCTATATGCTACTTGTATATCCTCGTATTTATTGTTAATAATTGATAACTGTTAATTTACATGTTATTATGAATTGTTTTGATCGTATTTAAAAAATTAAAGAATTTATATAAATCATTTTCAAGTTCAAATCTTATTTTTAATGAATTACATATGTACACATGTATATTTCAAGTACCTACTATGTATATGTAATACAATTTTATAACCGTATAAAGAACTAAAGATAAGTATGTAAGTAAAGTACATATTCAAATAAATATATGTATATCTACTCTACATAATAGACGTTTTTGTTTTTACAATTGTGTAGCAATATTTTTAATAATTAAAATGATTTCAGTTTATTGTATGATAAATGATTCGATCTGTGGTTTAGCCATTTAACCATGAATCAATCTACATAAATATAAATTATTATCTATTCAATTAATTTGTAAAAAAAAAAAAAAATTTATAAATGGATACACTAGATATATTGTAGTATGTAATATTTTTAAATGATATGAATGACTAAATAATAAAATTACATATTTGAAAGTACATACGTGAATTACTTGTCGTAATTATTATTGTCTCCTCTACGTTAAAGACAAACAATTATAATTTTGCATAACTTAAAATTAACTAAAAATAAAAATAATACCTAATTATTGTACTTTTCTCTAATTAAATTTTACTTTACTATTTTTTTTTATCGAGGAAATTAATTTAGAAACAATTTAAATGTTATAATTTGTGCGTTTAAAATAACGCCTTTCTTTCTGGATGTTGTAATTGAACGACTGATGTTTCAATAATTCAGTCATCAGCTTTTTATTGCAATTTCAATTTCCATAACTTACATCAATAATTTATTTTTCCTTATTTATTTTTAGTTTTTTTTTTTTTTATTTATTATGCCAATATATTTACTATCTAAAATTAAATTATTTCATTTATCTATTTATTTGAAATTTTTCATAATATCGTAAACAAACAATAATTGTAATATAATCTATAATCAATAATTTTATTTTTAAACTTATAACTTGTAACATAAAATAAAAAACACAATTATTACACTATAGACTGTAGCCATTTATATAATATATGTACATAATATCATCAAAAATATTAAAAATATTATCTTACCATTTGAATAGTAATTGTACTATATATATTTAAATTTTTTTTTTTTAAAAAAAAGAAAAAAAAAACTTATACTTGATAATGAACTTGTAATGAAAAAAAAAAAAAATACTTTTTTTTATCAAAATAATGATCTTAAAAAAATTTCCATTAATTTTTACTAAGAAAAAAACAAAAAAAAAGGCAAAATATATAATTTTTTTTACAACAAATAATTAACAAATAACAATTAAGATTATATTTCACTAGATTTTTCAATTTAAGTAAACTTTTTACATGATAACATTTTAAGATAAATTTTTATTATTCTTCAAATTCAAAATATAAAATCATAATAATAAATATTACAAAGTCAACAAATTGTTTTATCATGCAAGCAACAAACAACAACAACAAAAATTTCATCAATTGTCAAAATTTAAATTTTAATGCAAAAAAATATGAAACATGAAATGCATCAACTGGAAACGGAAATTTTTCCAAAAGATCTCCTGCTACTACTACTAAATATTTTATTATTTTATTCGTTGCGTGTGTGTGTGGTGTGTATATAATATATAAAAATTATTTATATTCGATGATAAGAATCGAGTCTCGCTTTTCCCAATATGACATATGAAGTACTGAAATAGTGCTGGAATTGAAACAAATAAATTAAATGGTACATGTTAAAAATCCAGATGATGATAAGGTAGTTCTTTATTTTTTTTTTAAATTAAAAAAAAAAATAGAAATCATTTTATGAATGAATTATGAATGATGTGCATGTGGTGTGAGTAGAGAAATTTGAAGTACTCAAAAGTGAAAAGTATTAAATTGGGGGCGGGGACTTAATTTACAATTTTTTGACAGATTGTAAAAGTCGTAAAAGTGGTGAAAATAGTTAAAAAATTTCAAAAATGTAAATAATAAATAACACAGAAAATTTTAAAATAAATTAAATTAAAGAAAATCTATATATTTTTTTAAATAACATAAAAAATGGAAAATTCATTATATTACATTGAATTATCAAATAATCCAATTCGATTCGATTGTGTTAGTCAATTAACAAATGTTTTTTTCGATGATTCAAATAAGCAAGTATGAAAAAACAAAAATATATTTAATAATTATTTTTACATATCATAATAAATGAAATAAATGAAAAATCAATTGTACTTAATTGTGGTAAAAAAAAAAAAATTATAGATATTTGCAGTTCGTTCTGGTGGTGCTACTGGTGTCGTTGTAAAAGGACCAACTGATGAAAATGTTATTTCATTTTGTATGGACGATAAAGGAATAATAAGATCAATAAAATTTTCACCAGACAATCGAATATTGGCTGTACAACGTAAAGAGAATTCTGTTGAATTTATATATTTTCAAGATAATCAGCAACCAATGTTAAATGATGTAATTGTATACAATGCAAAAAGTTCATTTATATATGGTTTTGTTTGGGTACATTCACGTGAAGTTGCATTAATATCAAAGAATGGTGTAGAAATATTTTCAGTGAACGTAGCTAAAAAACAATTAAAATCCATTAAATCGGTTACATTAAATATAAAATGGTTTGCATGGTGTGTAGAAGGAAGTTTAGCCTTATTATCATTAAGCGATAGTAATGCATTAATTCCAGTTATTCTAAAGCAAAAAACAATCACGAAATTACCAAAACTAGAATGTAAGCAGATTATAATTTTGTTTGAAAGAAAATTTATTTAATTATTTTGAATGTTTCTAGTAAATGCTACAAAAGAGATTCCTGAAAGAGATGTAACTCTTGGTCAAATTTATGGTACATTAGCCGTTTTAATTTTACAACAAACACAGAATCGTCTAGTTGAAGTTGTTATATATCTTTTGAATGGACCAGGATTAGCTCCACGTAAACAGCATGTATTACGATTGGGACATAGTGGTCGTTTTGCAATGAATATCGTTGATAATTTGATTGTTGTACATCATCAGGCGACAGCAACATCAATGTTATTTGATATTTCGCTAAAAGGTGAAATTGATGCTGAAGGTATTACATATCATGCTCCAGTAACTCCAGGAAGAACAATAAAACCATTCTTTTTGAAAATACCAAGTATACCACCCGAAGTACAAACCACAAATGTTGAACTTTGTAAGATATTTTTTATTGTAAACGTTTTTCTTTACTTTAATTTTATTTTTTATTTTTTTTTAATTTTCATTACCAGATTCCATAAATTGGGTACTTTTTCAGCCCAATATTGTAATAGATGCAAAAGTTGGTTGTATGTGGTATTTAACATTACACATACCTCCACTTTGTACTTTGATTACGGACAGAGTACGTCTTGTTGAATTTCTTTTACAAAGAACAAATGGAAAACCGATTCTAGTTCAAGTACTAAGGCAATTAGTTGATGAACAATACAATGGAACCATATTACCAATTATGGAAAATATTTTCGATAAAATTAATGCAGTTTATGAGTATGCAATAAATTAATTTCACTTCAAATTCTATCATAATTTATTCATTAATTTTTTTTTGTTGTTTTAAATACAAAGTAGAAATTGGGTTCAAACAGAACTTCAAACACAAACAGCACAACCATCTTTTGTGAAAACCGTACCGAAATTACCAGCACCACCAAAAGTACTTATAGAACAATCCGATATGTATACAAATGTTTTTCTACCGATCGCAGAAAAACCGCAAACAGAAAAAGTAAAAGAAACAAATTTTTTTCAAATTTCAATTTCTGATGAACGATTATAGTTACAAATTATTTTTAATTTGATTTTTGATTTGGTTTTTGTAGATTCTAATTTTATATCTCCAATCATTAAATAAACATAATATAGCTGCACAAGAAGATTTAAGTAAAATGATTGTTGCCGAATTAATACGAAATAAAAATTTCGATATGCTACAAAAACTTGTAGATTTTTCATTAATTTTAGAATCGAAACCGATTTCATGTTTTCTATTATCGCATTCGAATGTTAGTGATTCAATAACACAAACAGCATTAGATATATTACATAAATTGAATGCAACTGAGGTAATTTGTTAAATAATCGATCGTTTCATTTAATTTTGAAAAAAAAAAAAAAAAAAAAAATTATAATTACATAAAAATTGTATAATTTTCTAGATAATTATTGAAATATTACTTGGTCAAGAGAAAGTTATAGATGCTCTTCGTATAGCAAAATCATTACCAGAGAATGATACAATATCAGCTAGAAAATATTTAGAAGCAGCTCAAAAAACAAATGATCCATTAATATTTCATTCGGTATTCGTTTATTTTCAGCAAAGAAATTTACGTTTAAGAGGTTCTAGTGAATTTTTAACGAGTAAGTTAAATTTAAAATTTGATCAGTAAATATAATTGTGTTTTATAAATCGATAAGAATATTTTTCATTTCAAAGATAATTTTTAATTTATATATATATTTTTTTCTTTCTTTCTATTATTTATAGATGAACAATGTGCAGAATTTATTCAACATTATAAAAATTTATTTCCACTAGAACAAATTTCAACGTAATAATGTAATATTTTGTAATAAATGTAGATACATTAATGTGCATGTAATATAAATTTTATATTTTCTTTTTGTTTAATTTATTTTTAAATATTACAAAAAAAAAAAATGTATTATGAGAATAAATTAATTTAATGTGGAATGTGTTGTAAAAATAAATTTAAAAATATGTGATAAATAAAAAAAATATATAATTATGTATGTCTGTATATACTTTTTAATTAATAATATATAATATTTTTATCGTTTTATTTAATTTATTTATTTCACATTTATTTGGCTTGTTTTATACTAATTATTTTCTTCAGTGTTTTATTTCTTTATAATAATTGAAAATATTTACATATACATATTTTTTTTTTTTTGAATAAAATTAATTAGAGAACTTTTATAAAATTTAATTTATTCACATTTTTGTTTTAACTTAAATTATGTGAAAAATATACATATCATCATATTATGAGAGCAGCGATATAATCATACAACATTCATAACAAAAATTTTAAATTAAAATACCACGAGAAAAATTTTCAAATTATTTATTATACATATTTAGTCAACTCGTACATTTATAATAAGTATTTATTTTTAATCATTATTTTTTTTTTAATTTTATTTTATTTTAAAATTTTCTAGGTGGAGCTTTTAATTGTAATTCATGATTATTATTACTACTGTTGTTCGTATCATCATTTTCAATAATTTTAATACTTGGTTTTGCTAATACTATCGGTTCTTTATTACCAATTTCAATACCACATCTTGGGCAATTATAACCATTCATTTTTAATAATGTTTCAGCACATTTTTGATGTGCTGAATGTGAACAACGACTAAATATTAATACATCTGTTGATTGATTATATAATCTTTGTCGGCAAATAACACATTTAACAAATGTTATCCACATACCTTTTCTAGATTCTTTTAATTTTTTATCAAATTTACAATGTAAATCATAACCTAATATACGTGATGTTGTTTGCATTAAAATTGTTTCATAACGTGAATTCGATAGCATACCAACTAATAAATGCTTAATATCACCAAAGCTACCTGTTTGTGTACCAGAATTTAATACTAATTGAACTAATTTTGATAAATCTACATGTTGACTAGCTGTATGAAGTATATTTCTAGTAATTGATGTTAAATCAGTACGTGATAATATTATATTTAATAATGGAAACCAAAAATCTTCTTTCTCTTGTTCAGATAATACATGTGATGCTCTTGAACATAATGCAGTTAGTTGTAGAGCATATGATTCTGATGTATTTTCTGTAGATTCTTTTAATTGATCTAAAGATAGATTGAATGCCATTTGATAATCACCTTGTTTCTCATACAGATAAATACAACATTCAATTAAATTATATTTTTCAATTATTTTCAATGCATTATCAATTTTATAACAGTCATTATTTGATAGAAATTCTTTTACATTATCTGGATTCTCTCTGCATAATAAATTTAAATATGTTTCACAATTTTTTTCATTTAATGTTATACCATATTTTAATAAATTCTTTAAAAATATATAAAGTAATTTTTCATCATTTTCAATTGATGTTAATGATGATATTAATTCATCAATTTTTTTACTATAATTTTCTGATATTATTTTAACGATTTTATCAGAATCGATTTTTAATAATTTATTTAAATTATTTAAAATTTGTGAATAGATTTTTCTTTCTGGCATTTTTATATATTTTTCAATATAATGAAATACTTCATAATTTCGATTTGAACTATTCAAATAACAATCTAAAATATTATCGTACATATGTAAATTTTCTAAAATTAATTCAACAACACAATAACATTTTGCTTTTTTAGCTAATTCTAATTGTTCTTGTAAAGGAATGTTTTTAAGGCAATTAGCTGATAATAATTCTAACCATGCTTGTTCACGTTCAGAATGTTGACGTGTTGTTTCACCATCAATATTCTCCATCATTAAATAATTTATGACTTTTTCTAGTAGTTGTGGATCCTCTGGTAAACATTTCGATGAAATTTGTTGACTTATAAAATTTAAAAGACAACCAATTTGCGACCACTTTAAAATGACAAAATTAAAAATATGTATATATGTATATAAAAGTAAAATTTAAAATTATTAGTATGTATCTGTTTCATAAAACATGAAAAAAAACTTACCGTTGCATTTTCTGATGTCATTATCTCTAGCAGAATATTAATAATACGTTGTCTATGTGATAAACCTAATTCACCATTGAATTCTTTCTCTTCAAATGCAAGTGATAAAACATTCAATATTTCTCTAGTATCAAATTTTAATAATTCTCTTAAATACGGATAAGGTAATTCATTTTCATCGCTCCGTTTCGAATGAATCGAAGTTAAACATCTGATAACTTCATGTTTTACAGTTGGAACTAATTCAATTGGAATTTCACCAGATGGATAACCTCGTCCAGCCAAACAACTTGATATATACACTAGTAAATAATTTCCAAGTATTCTGTCTTCGATATTAATTAATGGAATCAATTCAGTTAATGAAATCGTATAATCATTTAATGCTTGAGCATTCAAATATATTTGCGCTTTATATAATTTATTCTTTTTGGCTGCAGTTAAAACTTGATGTAAATCTAAACATGTCCAATCCAATTTTAAAATGATTTCTTCAACTTTTGCTGGTGAAATTTTAATCCAAAAATCAACTAGAGCTTGTGCTATACTCGGACTAATTTTCTTAATATCATCATTTTCAATATATTCTGTTAATAATGTTAAGAATGTTGTTGGTGAATCTAAACGATCCCAAAGCTCTTGCCACAATAAATTTAATTCATTTATTTCAATTATACATTTCATGATAGGTCCCAAACAAAATTCAGCTGTTCTATTCTTTGATAAATAATCGTGAAATAATTCAATAATTCTATCTTTAGCTTGTTGTTTACGTCGTCTACGATCACCAGCTGATCGATATCCATCGATGGCTAACTCACATGCTTCGACCCATCTTTGATTATTCACCAAATATGTAATTCTTTCACTCCAACTTCTAATGCTTATCATATTTAAATTTCTAGCTCCCAAAATATATAATTGAGTTCCATACGAAACTATAGAACTGTAGCAAGCATATGTTCCAGCTAATGCTAATGCTGGAGAAACATTACCACCTGTAGCAAGTCCTTTAAATTGAGCAGAACCATAAACAAGCCCTACACTAGCTAAATCAATTGATTCAAGTTCTTTACTAGTTCGTACATCAATCAAATGAAGAATTTCAGTTGTATCGACACATGCGAGGGATTTTGGTCCTAGCCAGTGTAGTGCGAGAAAATTGCAAGTTAATTGAACATGTCGAAGAAATAACAGATTAATCCGTCCATTATTTGCAACAATCTATGAATGAAATTTATTTATTAGGTTTTTTGAAATTTTGTACTAAAAATTATGAAATTACGAACTTGATGAAAGTAAAGATTATTTCCTCTCGCAACAGCTAAGACAGGATCTATTGTACGACTTGTATCAGCTGCCTGAATAAGAACCATTTGCCATGCCAATAGGGGCAAGCAACCAGGAGGTCCATTTAAAAGATAAAATTTTATTACTTTTAATCGTGGTCTAATTGTCACAACAAAATATTTCGATAATGTTGCAAGAGCAACAATACAATACGATTTTAATTCATGACTAGCATCATCGTCTAACACGAGTGGTTCTATAGCACACACTTCACCTTTAGCACCACTAAATAAGCATCTTGAAGCACAACCACGCACACCTAATTTTCTAGTAAAACTTAGTGACCATACTGATCCTCCAGAATCAGAACATAAAGCTAAAGCTGGTCGTCCCGTCCACTTAATATTCAATACACCAGTATTCGGTGTGATTGCGTCAAATAAATTTCGTAAAATATCACCAGATTTTGTATCGATCATTATGATTAGTCCACGAGCGAATCCAGCCAAAAGTCTAGTACAATCTTCATTATACGCCAAATCTGAAACTGCTCCTTGAGAATTTTGATCCTGATGAGCCCAACGTAAAGTTTGAGTACTGTCAAAATTTAAAATATGACCATGTGATGTACCAACTGCAATCATGTGATAAACAGCTATTGCTGTTGCTAAACCGGCATTTACACGATCCTAAAATCATTAAGGAGTAATGATAATGAAATTCACAGAATATATATATACATATTTGATTTTTAATAAAAATACTTACTGCAGCTGATGATATTTGAGCAGAAATTCCTTGCAAAATTACATGTCTCAATAGAGAACCACCTTTAGCTCCATCATCTACTGATGGTGTTGGTGTAGGAATTGTATTTGGTCCTTCAGAACCAATATCTGAATCGAATTCTAATTCACTTAAAACATTTTCTAGTGTTGGCTGTTTATCTACAGCCGGAATTGAATATTCAACATCGTCTAACTGAAAATCAAAAAGATAGAAAAATAAAGTATAATGGTATAATCACACAAAATAAATCTGTCATATTTTTTTCTGATAAAAATTTTACATCTTCAATATCCAATTGAAGGGATTCTGCTAAAAGACTGTCTGTTGAACCTCTATCCGATTCTAATAATGATTGTAATGATGGAGCCTTTAATCCTTCCATTTCCTTTTTGTAATTATCAATTAAATTTATGTGCAGGAGTGCGTCAAAACTTTGAAAATCAGAGTCAAATTTTATGCAATTTTGCTTTATAATTAAATTATGAGCAGTTTTTTTTACAACAAAGATTATTTATTTTATCTTCGTGCCACTGTCACACAAAACACAGAAAACGGAATACACAACACACCCAAAATAATTATATTTCAGTGCAGTGGTTCTGGTTTCAGTCACTCAGATCAGCCGAGGCTTTTTTTTTATCACATTTAGCATTTATCACTAATTTTATTTTATTTTTAATATTTCTTGACCATTTTTTGTTGTGTGTTTTATATATAAAGAAATCAGCTGTTGCTGTTAAATTAATTTTAATACCAAACCAATCACCAATCACTGATAAATGAAATGTCAAATTCAAGTACATAATTTTATTTCAATTTTCAATAATTCCATTTCATATGTAATTTAGTACATATAGTATTAACATTAACTATTATTAAGTTTAAATTAAATAATTTTAAGTAAAAATTGTGATTTAGTTTTAATAAAACTTAAAAATAATAAAAAAATGTCTACAAGTACAAATAATAATTGCATATTTTGTAAAATAATTCGAAAAGAATGTCCAGAAACTGTTATTGAATTCGAAAATGATGATTTGATTATTTTTAAAGATATAAAACCAGCATCAGATTATCATTATTTATCTGTATTAAAAGAACATATAGATAGTGCTAAATCATTAAAAGCCGATGATGAACCAAAATGTAAATATTTAAAAATACTAAAAAAAAATATATTGAATTATATTGAAATAAAAATATTTACGTATTTAATTTTTACATATACATATGTAGTGACTGCCATGGAAGATGCATTAAAACAAATTTTAAATGAAAAAAATGTTAATATGAATGATATTTTACTTGGATTTCATTGGCCACCATTTACAAGTGTTAAACATATTCATATGCATGGAATAGCTCCAGTATCAAATATGGGATGGAAAGAAAAATGGATATTTAAACCTGGAACTGTATGGTTTTGTACTGTAAGCAAATGTTAAGTTAATTTGCATTTTTCTTTTATTTTATTAATGATTTTTATTTTTGGTCAATTACAGGTAGATTATGTTAGACAATGGATTAAAAAATAATATGAGTTAAATTCAAATGGTAAATGTAGGTATTTGAATTCAAAATGATAATAATTATTGTATTTTTAGTTGAATTTATATTTCTACCAAAGTTCAAATTTTAATAAATATTTTTATAATTTAAAAATTAAATGGTCTGTTAATTATGTTACATGGCTATATTATTTATTTATGTACATATATGTAGTGTAGTGTTACTTGTTAATTTTTGTATTTTCTTAATAATAAAATACACTTTTTAATCTCAATTCAATGCATTATTTTATTTCTTGGATTAGCATTTTTTTTTTCATTTTTATTCGACCTTGACCTTTAATGACATCATGAATGATCATGTTCATGACCACTTTGCGGAGTTGAGGTTGAGTGTTGAGTTGACCATTGCATTGTGCCTTGTCATTTATTGACCTGCTTGCCCCTTGCCTATTGAATTGAATGCCTCTTGGATTAGGTTAATTATTACACAAATTTGGCACGAGCACGACACCACACAACACACAACACAAACATCATAGAACAGATTAGATTTGATTTGATATTGATTTGATTGAATTTAAATGGATGATGGATGATTTAAAGAAATAATAAAATTAAATTTTTTGGCGCGAAAAAAATAAACAGTAAAATAAGTTTAACGAAAATCACTTTGACAGTTCAAAATTAATATGCATTTTTTTTTTCTCAAAACATAATTCGTTAAGTTACCACTTACCACACAACCACCAACCAATTCAAATTTGCAGCGAGTTTATCATTTCCATTTGTTCCCATTTATTTTTAAGCATGATGTTTTTTGTTATAGTTGGTAGTTGGTATTGGTATTTTGTTTTCGTGCTATTTCACATTTTTTTCGTCGTGAATAATAATAAATAATGTAGTCCGTCGATTGTCGAATGCAATCGTGATGCATTTTATTCGTATATAAATTTTGTATTTTATTGTGTAGTGTATAGAATAGACATTAATAGTACATGACTGACATATTTCATACATAATAAAATGGTATATAGATAGACAATAGATGGATGATACACGATACATGCATACAAAAAGTTTTTCTTTTTTTGGATGACATCGACATGACATATATCATATAATTTTTTGTGCTTTTTTATCTCATCAGCATCACATCAATCACATCGTATATAAATTACATACACATATTAATAACACCATAAAAAAAAATAAAACAAACTAAATAATCTGTGTAAAACGATTTAAAAATAAAAATATAAAAACTATCAGCTGTGTTTTTAAAAATGTGGTAAATATATTAATTGATTTATTACATTAAAATTTACAATTGATTTTTCTTTTTGTGGTTTCTGTGAAATATGTAATTATATTTTTTGAAATTAAAATAAAAATGATGAAAAAATACATACAATACAAAAGAAAAACGGGATATTAGAAAAAGTATGCATGTACAATTTTTATAAATGGATGTAAATGTAAAATAAAAAAGGCGCTTAAAAATTTTTCCTAAAATAGAAAAAAAAAAGGAAAGAAAAAAAAACATAAAAGACGAAATAATTGAAAATAAATGAAGAAAATTCTAGACAAATAATATCATGCACATATTATTATTGTAAAATATAAAAAAAAAAAATAAGTAATACATTTTTAATTTTAACAAAAATTTAATTTCCTTTGATATGAAGAAAAAAACGAGAACGATATTCATTGAGATTCTAAAACACAGCAGGAAGATTTTTCAAAAGTAAAAGAAAATATCTGACCGCAAAAAAAAAAGGAATTTTTTTTTTTTGCTTTTGCTAATAAGCAAATAAAAATAATAACAATTTCATAGTCGCAGCTCACAGAATATAAATATAATAAAAGATAAAAGTGAATATTAAATGCATAAATAATAAATTTACATTACATATACCTATATTACTGTGCAAAGTACATAAAGGTATTGAGGAATTGAGGTAAGTTAAAGTTACAGACTGCTTTGCAGAAGCCTGTGAATAAAAATTAAAAAAAAATAAATAAATAAAAATCATAATAGCAATAGCAAATGTAGCATACGCGTAATGTATCATATTGCATGCACATATTGTACATGTTCATAAAAATGTGTATGCAATATATATACACATACATATGCTTGTATATTATATTACACATTACATTGTATATGATGATGATGATGATGATGATGTATGGCATGTGAATATAAGAAAAATTAAATATTACTTATTGTGTTATTTTATTCATTCATTTATTATAATGGAGATTGGGGTTTCTGTTTCTATATACATACATATGTACATGCATATGTACATATGATTAAAGTAGCTCTATCTATCTATCCATCCATCCATCTGTCATGAGAAACTGTGTGTGTTTATGTTTTGGAAAATTATTCATTGTGCTAAAAAATTTGAAAAATTTAAAGAAAATTTACTATTTATACTATTTTCAGAAATTGAAGTCAGTACAGGCAAGATAGGCATGCTTTTCTATATTCTTTCACATTGCGTTTGTATAAATCTGTCTCGTGTGTGGGGTGATCAGATCTCAATTTCAATCAAGACAGAGATATATTATTCAGAATTTCCTACAAAATATTATATGTGAAGTTATCAGAAACTCATCGGGTAACTTTTTCCATAAGCACAATACTGACTTCGATTTCTGAAAATAGTATAGTTGCCAAATAAATTTTTTTTTTTTTTTTTTTTTTTTTTTTTTTTATATAAATAAAACACAAAAATGTAAATAAAAACGTGGTTTTAGTCTTTTAACAATAAGAAAAATTAAAAACCCAAATTTTTTTAATAATACAATACACTGCAAGCAACTACAACAGTTACAGTAGCATCATCGTCATCATCATAATACATAATGTGAGAAAAATAATATAAATATCCCGTTAAATTATATCTACTCTCTACATCATCATAACCTACATGAAACGAAATGAAATTTCTTTGATAATTTTTTACTAGAAAAAAAAAAGAGTAAAATGTAATTAATTTTTTTTTTATTCTTTTCCCCATTTTGTTGTTATTTCCTTTTAATTACTCGATGTACTTTATAATGCATAATAACAATAATTGAATAGTCGTCATTAAAATGCAGCATGCAGCTGTTGATTAATAATCTACCTACATTAATTATTGATAATCATCTCATCATTGCGAACTACGAACAAATCAGAAATTACATCTAAACATTCATTTCACATACTACTTATATACCTACATACTGCTTATACACACGATATTTATTACATATTTATAATATGTATTGTGAGATTTACATTATTAAAATTTTTTTTTATTCTTTTTCATTTTAGTTGAGTGGTTGATTTGATATCTAAAGAGAGTTGGTCCTCCTTATACCAATTCTTCCTTATTAAAAGTTAATTTTTGTATAAAATAAGCATCATCATATTTTAATAATATTTAAAAAAAAAAGAAAATAATAAATAAAGAAAGAAAAAGGGGAGAAAATTGGATAAGCAAAAACACCACAAAATATATATATATATATATATATCTATATATATAAATAAATAACACACAATCATACATCATACACGACACGACGGTAAAAAAGAAATGAAGTATTCGTCGAATGGTGGTAATTCATCATCAACATTATTTTGTGAACAAGTTAGTACAGTAACATCATTATTTGAAAAATGGAACGATTGCGAACGTACTGTTGTTATGTATGCATTATTAAAACGTTTACGATATCCAAGTTTAAAATTTCTATTATATTCAATTGAGAATAATTTACAACAAAATTTTGGTTCACAAAATAATATAACAACATTAGATATAAATGCAAATAATCCACATTATTTAAAAAATTTAATCACAACATATAAAACAATTCCTCCTATAGTAGATGGTACTAATGGTACTGGTACATCTACTCATCATTTAAATGACAATGATTCAATATTATATGGATCTACTGATTTAGTACTACAACAGCAACAACAACATAATCAACAACAGGATAATGATAATAAAAAATTTATTAAAAAAGAAGAAATATTAAACGATGTATTAAGTATGTTACCATTATTAAGACCTGGAAATGAAGATGCAAAAACTATATATTTATCATTAATACCGATTGCTGTTGAAGATACAGTAAGACAAATCGTTAATACAGAATTAGTACAACAAGTTTTCTCATATTTGCTAATACATCCAGCTATTTCAAATGAGGATCGAAGGTAATTATAATTTTTTTAATTAAAAATGAAATTTTATATATACATATTATATTTAAATAATAATAAATTATAAATTTAATTTAATTGTAGATCTCTCAGTCATTGGTTACGTTATTTGGAAGAACATATTCAATCGTCATTTTCATCATCTGGGCATCAGAGTTTCTATGTACTGTCTAGTCCAGTTGATTCAGGATCAAAATCAACTTCAATATCCTCATTAAGTAGTGCCAGTCGAAATACTACATGGCAAGCAATCGCACCACCTTCTCAACCAAATCATAAACAGCAGCAGCAGCAGCAACAACAACAACAACAGCAACAAATTGATAAAATAAATAGTATAATAACATCATCACCATCGAATACTGCTGCAAATGATTGGAATATAAGTCTTCTAAAAATGCCCGAATCTTTATGTACAACAGCTGATTTACAACAGATTCAGTTGAATGATGTTGTTTCTAGTCAAAATTCTCTGGGATTCATGTATGACAGTACAGCAACAAATGTGATCGGTGGTAATAATAATCAGACAAATACTGGAACAACAAATAATGATGACCATCATGTATCATTTTCGAGAAATGGTATAGAAATCTATGATTTCAGTGCAAATATATGTGATAAATGTAATGGTCATATTGGATATAGCAGTGTACTTTTGGGTAATTCATGTGAGCATCATTTGAATGCATCTAAATGGAATTTGGATAACAATAAAAGTTCATTATCGGCAGTAACAAATAATAATTTAACAGCTAACGTTAAAACACGTCGTTCAAATAGTTTAACAACAGCAATATCTTCGTCATCATCATCGACATCATCTGTAGTTACAGTTAATGAAAATTGTTCAAATTCTTCAGAAAATTTATCGCAATATGCTCAAAAACCTAGAAGTTATTCTCTATCGATAGACAATCCGCGTTCCGGGCTAACATCAAGTGGTTCTGATACGCATTTAGATGATCTGAAACCAAATTATTTAAGATTTTCGACGCACAATATTGGAATGTCAAATATTGGACAATGGTTAAAAAGTCTTCGTCTTCATAAATATGTTGGTTTATTTACAAATACAACATATGAAGAAATGTTAGAAATTACTGAAGAATATTTACAAAGTTTGGGTGTAACAAAGGGTGCAAGTCATAAATTAGCACTCTGTATTGAAAAATTA
The DNA here is from genome assembly GCA_951394055.1 of Villa cingulata. NCBI lineage: Eukaryota > Metazoa > Arthropoda > Insecta > Diptera > Bombyliidae > Villa > Villa cingulata. The sequence continues at coordinate 27,317,270 of OX596021.1, read as the reverse complement.
AAAGAAAGATATTCACAATTATGCCAAATTGAAAAAGATTTATTATTAAATCAGATCACAATGAGTACAGCTATAGAAGATTTAACGAATATAGTTTTGACACCAATGAAACCTGTTGATTCTACATCGAATAATGTGGCAGGAAAATTTCTTCAAGTTCTTGATTTAGTTTGTCAAAGTGTTATTAAAAAAGATGTTATAGTGTCACAGGATGAGGATAGTGTTAATGCTCTATTATGGATTTTAGAACGTTCTATTCATAGTGAAGCATTTGTAGCACATACAAATCAACTAAAAGAGCATAAATTCAAGCTGTCAAAATTAAAAATGCAGTTTGCTCCTAAGAATCATCATTCAAAAAATGGAAATAATATAAATTTAAATAAGCCTAGGTAAGTGTAAATTGCTTCACTGTAAGAAATAAGAACCATAGAATATTTTTATTTAAACTTTTTTTTTTTTTTTTCAATTAGGTGGAATGGAAAAAGTCGAAAAACTGAAAATTCTAAAGGTGGAAGTAACGATCGAATTAGTCGTAAAAATTCGAATGATACTCCTTATTTGATTGGCTGTAGCTCCTTGCAGCAGCAACAGCAGCTGCAGCAGCAAAAAGCTTCTCAATATTCTCATGACATTGAAAAATATCATTGTACAAAAATGTCTTCCTCACAATCTCAGTTACAGCAGTGTCAACAGCAACAGCAGCAGCAGCAAATGTATGGTGGAAGTAACGGTACCACAGGTCCACAGTACAAAAGCTCATCCTATCCAAATTTTTCAAATTCAATAAAAATTACAAATCAATCTCAATTAATTCAACAACAACAACAGCAACAGCAACATCATCAACAACAATCTCAACAATCACAATACAGACATCATCGTCATTCATTGAGTAATCTAATAATGATGCCAGCATCAGCTACAAATGCAATTCAGCAACAACATCAGCAACAACAACAACAACAACAACAACAACAACAACAACAACAACAGCAACATAATCAACATTCACAACAGCAGATCGTTTTTAAAATGCCAAAACAAATTGTTACGGTTGGTAATGGTGGTGGTAGCATGAATTTAAATCAAACATGCTCAAATGATGTATCAATAAATAATGCTGCTGCTGCTGCTGCTGCTGCCGCTGTTACACATTCGATAATAGAATGCAATAAAAATCGCAGATCGAACATAACCACAAATATAGTGACAACGACGGCTGTGCCTTCGACTTCAACAACATCAATAACACAACCATCTTTAATGGCGATAACAGGTTTAATGGTGGGACAAAATGATAATCTGGTGGTAAGTGATAGAATTAATGATATTTCCGATATAAAATTGTTAGCTAGACCATGTAAATCATCTACTTCATTGGTATCTAATTTAATTAATTCAACAAATAACAATAATAATAATAGCTGTAATAATAGTAATTCAAATAAATCAAATATAATAATCGATAGTAATGCATCATTGTTATCATCATCATCAATATCAAAATCATCATCATCATCGTTATCATTATCAAATTCAATGATTCCTGTGTCAAATTCAAATTCTAATAATAGTAGTAATAATAGTAGAGATAAAATTTTAAATAGTATCGGAGATATAAATAGTAGTTTGGAATTTTTATGTTTACAAATGACTGAACAAGCAATTAATTAAAATTTATTTTTTATTTTTACGAAACAAAAAAAAAAAACGAAAACTATTTTCTTTTATTTAAATTTTCATATACAATAATATACTTTTACATATATTTTTATTTTAATTGTAAAATTGTAAATAACCTAGTCAAATATTTATCAAATTTGTATTTAATTACATTATTAGTTTTTTTTTTCCTTTTAAAACGAATTAATAAATTGGAGATTTATGCAAAAAGAAAAGTTAAAAATTTAGAGCAAAACAAAATGATAAATTGATGACAAAAAGAAGAACCAAACAAAAATTATGCTGCCTTTATATATGCAGTCCGGTCCAACTTGGTTGCTGGTTGTACAACTCGATTGAGTTGATCTTGGAATTGAGACTAAGATTATATCGTCAACCATAACCATATTACATGTTATACCGTGTTTGACAGACCAATTTTCATGCTGTAAATTTAGTCTTTAGGAAAACTTGTTTGTACAAACCAAGTTGGATAGTGTATAGGCAGCATAATATATGAAAAATATTGTGCTAATACGTGTTCATAATACATTTAAAGAAAAATTATTATATAAAATATACAGTGTATATATTAATGTGTGTTGTAATTAAATTAAATCATATACAACATGTAGACAAAAAAAAAAATAATATGAAAGGTTTCTTCAATGAAAACTTATAAATATTTTTATTTTAATGTTTTTTTTCTTTTGAAATTTGAAAAAAAAAAAAATATTTAAAAAGCAAAAAAAATAAAAAAAAATTTTATAAAAATGAATACAAAAAAAAAATTGTCTTATTTTATGTATTACTACTATTATTAATAGAGTAGTGTGTAAATTTTTAATGTTCAAATTATTAATGTTTACAAAAAAAAAAAAAAATATACAAAATTATTAATCGTAATATTTTATAAAACAAAATCTATTTATGTATTTGGAAACAAAATTGAAAAAAAAAAAAAATAATACAGAATAAAAATTAATTTAAAAATGCATTTTGCTGAATTTTAGAGTAGAAATTTAAACAAACAAAATTAAATGTAATTATGTAAAAATTTATTTATTATTATTAAAAAAAAAATATAATAATAATAATAATAATAATAAAAAGTAAAATTTTATTTTAATTATTTACAAAATTACATGAATTAAATTAAAATAAAATTTTATTCAATTCTTTTTTTCAAAAATTTTTTTTTTAATGATTACACTCTTATGTAAAATCAATCGTAAGAATTTGTTTGTTTGTTTGTTTGTTATTAAATTTATTAATAATACATATATATGAATGTTATAATGTGTAGTCAAAAAGTATTAATGTGTAATAAAATAATAAGAAGAAGAATAAGTAAAAAAAAAAAAAAGAAAAAAGATGATAATGATGATGATGATAAAAACAAAATAAAAATATACATTAAATTAAATCAAAGCGTAACATAATTTATGGAGCCGGACTCAAATATTAGTTTAAAAATAATATATTTATGTATTTATAATCATGAGAATAATGATAATGATGATGATCAATTTTATTTTTTAATTTTATCCATTCATATAAATCTACAAAACATAATAATTTTGAATTAGGCAATGATTGAATTTAATTATTTATCATTTAAAAAAAAAAAAAAATAAATAAATTTCATTTTAATTAATCGAAACAATAATGTTTTGTCAATATTTAATTAACAAACATAACAATATAATTATATTTGAAATATACACATAAATAAAACATATGTAATTTAGTATATACTGCCTACATATGCTGTAATTAATAACAAAAAAAAAAAAATTCAATATATGTACTCGTATGTAGAAGAGACAAGGAAAGAACAAAAATGTGTTCACTTAATACCTGAGACAGACATCCATGATATAAGACATGATGAGTTTTTTTTTTAAAACTATACAATGTTTAGTATATGAAGTATCGACGACAAAGCAAGGTATCTGTCATGGGTATATAAGCTACACATAATGAATAAGTTAACTTGCGTCGATAAAAAGTTAAAAACCAATCTACCTGCAGATGTTCAAACAATAAAATGTTCAATCTGAAATCGAGACAGATATGTCGTTCAAATTCAAAATGTCGTGTCTGAATGGAATGAGAGAGAGGGAGAGAGAGAACAATTTTTTAATGTTTTTTTGTCAAATGTGTTGTAGTATTTTTGTGAAACTTTGTTAATACTATCGCATCGGTTATGTCTACTTTTTTTTTTATTGTTCTTTTCTTTTACATTCTTAAAACTTTTGTCAAATATACGGATAAATTTATTTTTAAAATTTCAATAATGTACGTTTCGTTTAATATTAATTTCGAATAATTTTTCAAATTTCAAAATGATAAAAAAATTTCATTAAAACATTTCTTAATGATTTCTCAAACAATATTACGTTGTATACCATATTTTATTTCAATTTGTAATAAATATCACCGATGACAATCAATGAGATTGAATTGTTGTGCTGACACAATACACTCACTATATACGATTCCAATTTCTTGAAAATCTCTTTCTATACACTAAAATATAAAATCAATAATTTATAAATGTAAAATTTTATTACACTACATAATAATTAATTAATTATCTCTTTTTTTCATATATGTAATATATTTTTGGAAAAAAAAAAATAAAATAAAATATTTCCCTATGTATATAGTAATATAGTAAAAATATATATTTAAAATTTTTATTAGAAAATTCGATTCGAGTCAATATTTTTATACCAGAGACAAGACAAACTTTCGATACTGTTCTGATACTAAATAAAATATAGTATTGAAATATTGAAAATAATAATTGATCATAAATTATGTAGTATAGCATAGTATCCTTAAAACAAAATCATATTTTTTTTTTTTTTTTTTTTTTTAGTTAAATATTTATCATTCAATTTTATTCAGTAACGAATATGATATCGAATAAGGATGAATGATCAAATTTTTTATATTGCACATGAATTTTAATGTACCGTTACCACATATTTGGTCTCTGGTGTTGATTAATAAGACTGTTTTTTTTTTTTTTTTTGTAAGACTTTACTTTTTAATTATAATCAGTTTTTATTTCGATTTTTATTTTATTTTTTAATTTTTTAATGTTTTTTTTTTTCTTCATCTCATTCATGAGATTTTATTTTTATTTTTAAATTCATTTAAAAAAAAAGCTAATCTAATTTATATTTATTTAGAATGCAAAATTTATTGTAATTATTTTGAATTTAGAATGAAAGAGAGAGTGGGAGAGAGTGGAAAGAACTCTGTCAATTAATGAAAATTTTTAAAATATTAGAATCGAATTAAACTGAGTTCCAAAATCCATCATATTTACTATGTTTATACTTGCTGTTAAATCGCTATAACATAAATCGATATGACGTAGAGCGATATAGTATAACCACTTTTCATATCGATTTAAAGCTTTCGAATCGCTTTTACAAATGTCGATAAATGAAGCGCTTTAACGCTTTATATCGATATGAAAAATAATTACATATAAGCAGTTTATATCGCTTTAAGCAACAATATTAATATCTTTCTTTTGTTAGTCAAATCTGTTTTATAAAGCGATTTATCTTAAATCGATATATCGTCATTAGTATAAATACAATTAAATATCACTTTTAAATAGGACGATATTCGAACCGGTTTTTGTTGTAGCGATTTAACAGCAAGTATAAACATAGTAATTGATACATAATTCAGTTTCATAATAATTGTACGTTGAATTATGTATCATTATTATTTTATCGATGTATTATTTCAGAATTCAGTCATAGTTTTATTTTATATAATAGCAAAATTTATATATATTAATGTAAATTGATATGCATGCATAATGTAATGTTATATGTATCTTAAGTTTTTTTTTCTTTTCTTTTTTGCATGAAAATATTAATTTACATTTTATGCATGTAATAATAAATTTTAATTATATTTTTAATTATTTTTTAATAATTATATTTTTATTTATACATTTACATATACATAAATAAATAGAAAATAAAACAGAGTAGAAAAATAGAAAAAAAAAAAAGAAAAAACAAGACAAAAGTAGTAAAACGTGTGTGCAATAAAATTGATATTGAAAATTTATTTTAGTAAGAAAAAAAAATTTTTTTTTTAAATATTTTAAATTATACATTGAGAAAATTGAAAACAAAAAAATAATTATACAGAAAAAAAAAAACATAATTTTAATGTTTTTGCAATGAAAAGAAATTTAAAGAAAAAAAGTGTTTAGTAAAAAATTATTGTACAGATATGGATAGCGGAAAAAGCAAAAAAAAAAGGCCTAATTTAAAAATTTTCATTTATGTATAAAAAATATTGAAAATCGTAAAACATACGTGCATACATATAGACTCATGTATTTTATTCTATATTGTTATTATTATTAACTGTTTTTCTTTTGTTATGGTGTTTAGTTCCCCCTCTTTCTTTTTTTTTTTGTCTTTGTTATATGCGTTCTATTTACTTAAAATAATGTATTGTACATGATTTATATGCGAATTTATGCCCATATGTTCATATTTATCAGGCATTAATTTTCTAGACAGCACAATACAATAATTTTTGTTGTTGTTTTTATTGTATTTTATTTACAAGTATTCATATGTGTATGTATGTAACGTAAAGGTATCTCTCGTAAAGTCATTTGTCGAGAATATTTGCTGAAACCACATGTGCGTGTGCGTGTTGTGTATGAATAGGTGCTTTCGATTTGGCAATTTTGAACAAGTACTTGCGAGTAGAAAAGGTAAATGTCTGTGCTAAACCAACTACTCGCAGCTACTCATGAAAAATTTTTCAAGTAGCTGGAAGTAAATGCAAGTAGTTACGAATAATTTTTGCGTCGTTCGTTTTAACAATTTATCCTAGACACATTTTAGTACTCGCAAGTACTTGAAATTGCCAAAACGAAAGCACTTAATATTGATATGAAGCTTATTGATGAGAAATATGTATGAAATGGGCCGTGGTAAAAAACGTCAAAATTTTGATCGCATGAGCATTAGTGTAGTAGCAGCATACAAAAACAGAACAAAAATAATTGTTTTTGAACAGTATGCTTCTGCAAAGCATGAAATTTGACGTTTTTGACCACGGTAATGCTCTTCGTACTGTTCAAATTTATCTAATAACGAAACAGATTAAAGATCGAAATTGAACCGAAAGAAAAAAATGTGAAAAACTTTACGTTAAATACAGGAACATAAATGAATACTTGTACTGAAATGTGTATTGTTACGTGTACAGTCTAGGCGTTTCCATACTTACGAATAACAACAAACGAATGTGTTTTAACGATATTATTTTATAATTTTTTAATAATGTGGAAAAAAAAATGTGTATCAATTTTGCAATTATATTAATTAGACGTCCACATTTAATGAGCACATTCATTCGGAAATGATTCTTTCGTTAAGCTTAGTATATAGTTCAAAACGGAATTTCGTGCACTCAATTTTTCTGTGTACATTTCCTTTTAAAGTGTGGAATTAGTTGGCTTATGGAAAAACGTTTAATGCCTGAATAATATGAACATGGGCTTTAAAGATTTACATACCTTAGATACTTAGCTATTATATTACAGGATTTAATTATAAAAATATGTTGCATAAAATAAAATATAGAATAAAATAAAATAAAATAAATAAAAACACAGCCACAAAAACCAAATTAACGATTCACAAAACAATAATTTATAAATAAAATAAAATAAAATTATGTATGTATAAAAAAAAAAAATAAAATAAAACTAGCGAATAATATAAAAAAAAAAAATTACATACATACATATTTTGATTATTATTCAAAAAAAAAAAAAAAAGAAATTAGATAATAAAATATTAAAACAAAAAAAATGAAAAAGAAAAATTATAATAAATGCCAAGCCAACAATAAAAAAAATATGTACATTCTCATTACCAAAAAAAAAAACAAAAAAAAAAAATAAGAAAATCGAATGTAATACTTATTTAATATAGAAATAAACGAATAAAATGAAAGCACACAATATATATACATTATTATACAGATATATTACATAGAGAATAGCCAATAAAAAAAAAAAAAATTTCTAGTTTCTGTTAACTATAAAAAGAAGAAGAAGAAAATTATTAATGATAATAATAAAATATAAATATTGTATTCAAAATAGGACAAATTGTTGACAAAAAACTAAAAAAAAAAAAACAGAAAAGAAAAATAAAATAAAACAAAAAAAAAAAAGATTAAAAAAGTTAGAAGAAAATAACAAAAAAATACATAAATAAGAAAAAAAAAATTTGATTATACTGTATCGTGACAATGAGACTGACTAAGATTATTCCTTAAAAAAGAAAATAAAATAAAATAAATTTTTATTTTTTTTTTTTCTTGATAGGAATAATTGCTGAATGAATATTTAAAAATAAATAAAAGAAATTAAAATAAAAATTAAAAAAGAAATATTATATTATATATACATATATATATATATTGTATATTATTATTATTAAATGTAATTACAAAAAAAAAGAAAGTAAAATTTAAATAAAATATAAAAAAATATTATATTATATAAATACATAAATATTCATATTATTTAAAAACATTTTATGACGATTTATTTGAAGAAGAAGAAAAAAATAAAATAAAAAAACTGAAAGAAAAAAAAATCAGAAAATATTTGAAAGAAAATTATGTATTGTAAATGTATAATGAATAACAACAACAATATTGTACATTAAATTAAAACTAATATGTAATTATAATTTATAGTAATAATTACAAAAAATAAAAAAAAAAATAAAACAAAAGTAGTAACATAGAGTAATCATCATAATGTTCAAATCAGTCTAAATAAAACAAAATTACAAAAAAAAAACAACTTGATTTTTTTTAAAAAATTTATTATTTCCAATTATATCCAATTTTTTAATCAATCCACAGTTGTGCTACTATTTTAATGGCTTAATGTTGTGAATTTTGCCCTACTGTAGGATATTCTTTTTAATATTAAATCTAATACCGAGTTCTAAGTCGTCATTGATTTGATGATCAGCATGTCAGCATCATCTAATGATCGTTAAGGCCTGAATATGATACGCCGTCACCATTTTTATAACAGTTTCGGTAAGAGTTGATCAACTTTTTTACTTTTGACGGTAACGGTGAATACATAACCTAAATTCTAGTATATTTATGTTTTTATTATGTTTAATTTATTCTACTTTTTATTTTACTAACCCCTTCCTAAATAAATAAATAAATTTATTCTACAGTGTTGTTCGATTGTGACGAAAAAAATAAGAAAATTATTATAAAATTTAAAAATTGATTTTTGAATTATTCGTTTTCGTCAAACGGTCAGTACAAAAAATATTTTCAATCATTGATTGCGTCTTTCCAAAATTTAGACATGATTTTCTTACACATAATTTTTGACATTTTGATTGCTTTACTAATTCCTGGGCTAAGCGTTCATAATTGAAATTAAAATATTTTTTCATTTTGAAAAAAAAAAAAAAATGTAGAATAAAGTTTTTCAAATAAAATTAAAGGGAAATAAAAGAAAAATTAATCAAATATCATTTAAAAATTTTTTTTCAACCTTTTTCTGTATTTCTTTATAAGAATTTCGATTGAATTCTTTTTTGAATGCGTTTTTATTATAATTATGTACATTAAGTTATATGGAAAATAATAAAATTAGGTTGTAAATTATGTATGTTTATTTTATTTATTTTTTTTTTTAAATTTAATTACATTAAGGATTATGATGATGCGTTATCTGTTGTTGATGGTATTTTTTAATTCTCTTGCAATTCTTCGATAATATTTATCATTTTCATTTTAAATACTCTTTGATTTTTTTTCGATAATGACAATATATCAGGCATATTACTTTTGAAAAATTTCATTAATGAACATTCATCATCGGTAATTTGTTTTTTTGATTTTCGTTTTCGTTTTAAATATTTTAAAATTTCTAATTCTAATTCATCAACTATGGTATTTTGTTTTGGATAAGATCTTTTTCTTGATTTCAATTTTGATTTTGATTTTGATGTTTTCTCTTCTTCTGTATGTTCTGTAACAGCAGAAGATGAATTATTTTCCACTTGAAATTTAGGTATAACTGTAATAATTTTATCATTTATCATTTCATTTAATTCTGATGATTGATTATCGATTTCATCATTTTCATTTGTTATTGATTGAAATGGATCATTGTTTGTCATCAATGATGGTACTGTAACTGGATTTGATGAATTATAATCTTTATCGTTACTATCTTCATTTGTAAATGGAGTAAGAGTATCTGTATTTATATTGTTTAACGTATCGTCCATTCCGCAATATTGTATTTCTTCTTCATTTTCAAATGTAATTTCTGATTTTTTAGATTTATGATTATTTACTTTTTTGATAAATGGTAAAAGAAATTTCATTTCATTATATAAATAAAATTTTTTTTTTGCCGAATTCGGTCTGTTACGAGACGTATATTCTCCAATATTCCGAAGAAATCCAGTTTTAACATTCTTCCATTTTTCCCGACAAGTAACAGCTGAAAATTATTTATTGTATACAATGTAGTACATTACATATTATGTGAGTTGTTATTGTGATTTGTGATCATAAAACTGATATGATAATTTAAATGTACGTTTTTTTTTGAATGGTAAACGAATATGTATTTTTTTTTTTTTTTAATTTTAAATTGTAATTTACATAAACATAAACATATACCTAATTTAAAGCCTGAACTTTCAAGTTCTTCAGTGATTTGTTTCCATGCATCTTCGATTACATTTCTTCTTGAATGCTCCATTAATGTTGTATTCCAAATGCATTCATGTTTTTTAACAGTTTCTATTAATTTTGAAGTGAATTCATTAGATGATTTTGGTTGTGGCATTTTTATTATATTCTTATTTGTTATTGATTAAAAATTTATTTATTTATTTTGTTAGAAAAATTAAGAATGTGATACATATGTAAATAAAGATGAAAATAATTTATTTTATTTGTACTTTTTTAACTTTACTCACTATATATCTGAATTGTCAGTCACCCAAAAGAAAAAAATGATATGAAATCAAATCAAAAATTGATGTGGTGATGGTGACTGGTGAGTGGTGATGCATTTCAAATGAAAAGTTAAACAAAAACAAAAATTGAAATAAATCGGAGAATCAATCAAATGTCAATAAAAGTCAAATGTGATAATCACCACATCACTGATGTGCTATTGCTCTGTTCTGTTGTTGCTTTGCTACTATGATTTTGTTTGATTATGAACACCACACCACACACCATTTGGTGTATAAATCTAAGGCATTGCCAAATGTACATAAATTTGAATGCTTTTATAAATTCAAGCTTGCCAACAAAGAAATTCAAAAAATCAAAGTTTGTAGGAAAAATTTGGGTAATTTAAACAAGTATTTTTAAAAATGCCTGCGTTGTAAATTTTTTAAAAAGAAGAAATGTGTGTAAGTACATAAGTACATGCTTTGAATTGAGGAAAATATATTTTATTGCACAAAATTTTTTCAATTTTTTTAATAAAATTTGAAGTTAAATAAGCATTTCAATCACATGAAAATAAAATATGTAAATAAATCAATTTTTTTTTCTTAGTCAATCAATTTTTATTAATTTTTTTTTTATTTGCCCTGTAATATAATTTATTCTTAAATACTATGACAATTTCTATGTTTAATGTATCTACTTATAAATTATCAATTTTTATTTATTTTAATTTTTTTACTTTTTTTTTCTTTATTTTTTTTTTTCAAATTATTTTCTATATTTTATTTATTTTTTATTTCATTTTTACTATATTACACAAACATTTATATAATATATATATGTATGTAATGTATGTTATGTAAAATCAGGCATAATGTATATTATTTTATTATTTAACGTTTATTCTCTTTTTATTTTTAGGCAATTAATACGGATAATTAGAAATGATCAATATGCGACATAATATATAATTTTTATTTTATTTTATTTGCCAGACTGTATTTATTTTATATATGTATATTTTTTTTAAAAATTAATTAAAGAAATGCTATAAAGAACTCATTTTATATATACATAATTTTTATTGTACATATGTAATGTACTTTGTAACTTCTTTTGTTGAGTTTTTAAAGTATACACATTTTAATTAATTGAAAATAATTACTGATATTGCAGATACACATTTAATGAAAATATTATAAATCATATAATTTAAGAATTTTTACACGAAAATACATGTACGTATCATATTTATGTACACATTTAATAAATTATAATCAGAGATATAAAAATTTTCTTTATATTAAAATATGATTGGTTTTAAATTTTTAACCAAAAAAAAAATATTTTTTCATTAAAAATCTGATTGATTCGAATCGATCATGAAATCACACATAATATGTTTATTTCGAATTTCATAAGAGAATAGTAGATTTTCGAGTTATAGTAAATTTACGAACACAATAAATAATATCAGTTTGTATGCTATAAATTGTGTATTTTTTTTTTTTTCAAATAAAATAAATGACATTTAATAATTTGAAATCTACTGTACGAATACGAATAAAATATTTTTAGTACACAGCCTTTATCGGGATAATAAAAAGTGTACATAATAATCACGTAAGACTAAAAGACTGAATCTAAAAAGAAAAGACTAAGTTCATAAATACATACAATAATTGTTTAGCTTCAAAATATAGTCTCTTGCATTGTTCATACATATATCGATACGGTATCATTACATTTTTGAACTCAGTCAAAATAATTATTTCATTTCGATAGATTCAAAAACTCAATTAAGTGTGTGTGCGAATTCATTTCGTTTATTATTTAATAAAAAAAAAAAAAAAATGAAATATGTAGTCATTCAAATTATATACATCACAAATTTATCATAGATACTAAATATTTTATTTTAATTTATTTTTAGTTTTTTTTTTCTTCTACGATTCAAGTTTAGTTATTAAATTATTTGAAATTGTATTTTTTTTTTTCTTTTATTCTTTAACTTTATTTTAAGTTTTTTTTTTGCTGAACTTTCGAATTGGTGCCGTCAGACTTTGAAACGAGACCTTTCGATAATGATACTTTGGAATGTTCTTTTTAACGTGGTGTATATATGTCTCTATTGGCGTAAATTTATCTTAAGGACACAAACTACCCTTAAAAATTTTTGATCCAAAATGGTGTGTTTTACGAAATTCATTATTTCTCCAGATCAGAATCGGATTAGTTGATATACAATTTGAAAGTGAACTTCCTGCTCGGTTTGTCACAATTTATTACACTTTGATTAGATGAGCGGCGGTTCAGGATATTCCAAAATATCATTATCGGAAGGTATCGTTTCAAAATCTGGTGGCACCAATTCGAAAGTTTTCCCGTTTTTTTTTTTTTATTTATCAATTCAAAATTCAATTAAATCTTTTACATAATATCTCCATATGCATTTTTTTTTTTTTAAGTATGTAATGCATTAAAATTTGAATTTATTTTCATTGATTTTTTTTGAGTGCTGTTGGCCGTTTATTATTAATCATTTCCTTTGCCGTTTTCTTTTAATTTTATTTATCATCATAATAATTTCAGAGTTAATAATATATTTATGTATTGTATGTATATTATATATAATATCGAACAATTTTGTTTTATTATTATCATGAACGTACATATTATAAATGTTGTTTTATATGCGTGTGTCAATTATTGTTTATTTTGTGTCTGTTTTAGGTTTATTTATATTATATTTTATTTATTATTCATATCATTTCTATATATTATATTTATGTATTTTATTTTATTTTATTTTTATTTATTTTTATTTTTTTTTCTAAATCTTCAGTCCATTTATTATATTTATAATGTTTTATTTATACAGCTTCTTCGATACACAATGATTACATAGTAATGTATGTAATAATTAATTATTATTATTAAGTTTTATATGTATATATGTATATATATATTTTTTTAGTATTTTTTTCTTTTTCTCTACATATAGCACGTAAACTATTTTTTGAAACTTTTTACTTTCATTTATATTTTTATTTATATATATGTACCTATATATTAGTTTTTACTATTATGTATGTATACATATTTTTTTTTCTTTCAATTTTTATTTGACTTTAGTTTGTTTTTATTTTTTATTTTTTAACTACTTTTTTTTTTCGTCATACATATTTTTTGAAATTTATTGACAAAATAAAATTATTTACTTTTCTTTTTGTTCTATTTTTTTTTCTTAAATTTTTCATTTATCAATATTTTCATTTTCGTTTCAAAAAAATGATTTTTTTTTTCACAAAGTTCATTTGTATGCAATTAAACAAATTTTGCAATTTTGTTATGCAATCAATATGTAATGTATTGTATGTATCTCAATATTCAAATGCATTATTTATTTTTATCATAATTTTATTTTTTTTTTTAAATTTTTGTTCGTTTTTTTTTTTTCAAATTTAAAAATTCCAAATTTTTCTTTTATAATTGGTTTTTTTCTTTCTTCTGAATCAAAACAATTTAAAAGGAGAAAAAGAAATCAAGTAAAAAGAAAAAATAAATCTAAAAATAAAATGAAATTATTTAAATGTGATAAAATAAAAAAAAAAAATAAAATATTATTAAAGTCTAACACGACCACAAAAATGAAATTAAATTTATAAATCTGTATGTTGTTATTTTATCTCTATTACATTTACAAATACAAGTACATAATATATAATATATATATATATATATACAAAAGTTACCTACAAAAACTTATTTTATTTTTATTTTATATGTTTTTATTATTATTATTATATAGTTTATTGTTTGAAATTATTTTTATTTTCTTAAATTTTTTCTCTTTCTTTTATATTCAATTTTAATAATTATATTATATAATTTATATATTATATATATGTATATATTTTTTTTTTTACTTATAATGAAACAAAATTTAAAGATAAAAGATACAAATATAGAAGAAAAAAAAATACAAACAAAACGATAAAAAAAATAGAAATAAATACAAGAAAATACATTCAATTACTTTAAAAAAAAAAAAAAGACAAAATACATGTTGTAAAAATTATATCAAATTGTAATATGTATTTGTAATAATAAAAATTTATCTAATTCAATCAAATATTATTAGAAAATTTTCAAATTTCGAATAAATTAATTTTCAATATTTAAAAAAAAAAAAAAAAAACACTCTCTTCCACTAATTAAAGTTAATAATAATTTAAATTTACAAATAATTTTCTAAAAAAGAAAAAAAAAATTTTTTTTTATTTGAAATTTAAGAATAAAATTTTTCCTATTTTTTGAAAATAATTTGCTTGAGAAATAAAGATAAAATTTTCATCTAAAAATATATAATATGTACATAATATGTAATTATATATTTATGTGTTATGTATTACATAATATATTTTAAATTAGAATAATTAGCATCAGAAAAAAATATATAATTTTCTATATATATAAATGTGTATAAATTAGATAAAAATAAAAAGTAAAATTAAAATAAAATGTGAAGAAAATAATAATTTTTTTTTATATATAATTCTGTTTTTAAGATTTTCATTTTTTTTTTTTTTTTTTTAGTTTAGTTTATTTTTGATTTTCTTCTATTTCAGCAGAATTTCATCCTTCATCTTCGGTTTTAATTTCAAATGGTAAATAAAGTTTATCCATAACATGAATTTTTATATGATTATTCAATGTACTTGATTGACGGAACTGTTTTTTACAGACGGCACATTCAAATGGTTTTTCACCAGTATGAATTTTTAAATGATTTGTTAATGTACTTAGTTGACGAAATTGTTTACAACAATATTGACAATTGAACGGTTTTTCACCGGTATGAATTTTTAAATGATTCGTTAATGTACTGGATTGACGAAAATGTTTTTCGCATATATTACATTTAAATGGTTTTTCACCAGTATGTATTTTAACATGATTTGTCAATGTACTTAATTGACGAAATCTTCTTTCACATACATTACATTGAAATGGTTTTTCAACCGGTTGATTTGGTACAGCAACAGTTACAGTAGTACGACTTAATGCTCTTGACATCGGATCATCTTCACCAGATTCCAAATTATTTTGGAAATCTTTTGTATCGATTGTAACCTGAAATTCTGTCATTGCATACTAATTTTCTTAATGGATTTACGATCGAAAATTAAAATATGTTATTTATTTTCTTCTTATAGTTTAATTTATTTTATTTTTTTTTTTTTGCCAAGTATAAGTTTAATTACAAATATTCGTAAAAGTTTACATTGAAAAAGTGATGAATTTAACTAGTCCATCCTCTTATAAATTATTAGGTATATCTGTATGAAATAAAAATAACAAAAAATAAAAAAATAATTTATTAAAATATTTTTGGTAATTAGTTTTGGTCTATTAAAATTAATTTTCATATTGAATGCTTGGAGTTTTATATATTTTACAGCAATTTGTAATATTCTTTTCATTTAAATTGATCAAATGATTGTACGATGCTATATTTCAGTTTGTTCTTAAATGGAGTTGTAATTTGAAGAATTATTTCACACAAGTGGAATGTTTTTAAATACTTTCTTTTTGTTACAAAATATTTAATAGAAAAATAAATATGAAATTTGATATTTAAAAGTACATATTTGAATGTATTAGATTTTATATCCGGAAATATGGGATTATTTTTGTGTAAAATTTGAAATTAAAATAGAAAATTAAATTTTATTTTCGTAGTTTATAGTATGTACATAACAGTATAATGACTTTGCATTTTTATTTTTAGTTTTTGATAATTTTTAACACATGATTTTACTCAAAATAATTTTAATATAATAATCAAATTTTTATTTTTTTATTTTTTTGAAAAAACGAAAATATTGCAATCGTCAGCCAGATGAGTACACTATCACCACATATATATGAAGGTTTTAATTCCTTTTGTGATGCATATGATGATACACACAACATTTTTTGCAATTTTTTTTTTTAATAGAAACTTTTTATAGGTTATGTGAAAATTTTCAATAAAAATAACTTTAAATTTTTTTTCTAGTGAAAATCAATTTAATAAATTTAAATAAGATTAGAATAAAATTCACAAATATTATATATAATAATTATTACCTTTTTTTTGTTAAAAATATTATTGCATTAATAGTGGAAAAAAATGGTCAATCCTTACATAAAAATTTATGAAGAATATTCAAATAAAATAAAACTTTTATAGATTCTTTTAACAATAAAATCACTAATTACACAATAATAAATCATTCGAAATAATTTAATTTTATATGAATTTTAATTATTTTAAATAATTTTTGTGATATAAAAATCACCATAGAATTTTCTCTTTAGATTAAAATTAAAAAATATGAATGGCGTTTGACATTTGTTTGTTTAACGCTTGATAGGAAAAAAATTTCCTTCTGAAATTGGACTAGATCTGCAATTATTGTTGTACTAGACTTGAATTCAAATAAGTTGAATTTTGGTGAGATAGTGAGTTTTTTTGTTGAAATAATTCAACAATAATTGTCTACATTAAGATTTTCAATATCTATATATGTATATAATTTGCCGTATAATTTCATTTTAATAACATAAAATCTCTATCAAAATTCGATTAATTTTTGTACAAAAAATTTATTTTCAAATAAACGAAAACGTACTTTTTGATATTGCAATATTGCATAGATTTTACAAACTTCAAATACTTATTTAGTAAGAGAAATAGCAGCAAGTGAGCAAGAGCAAGTTGACAAACTTCATATTTGATTTCTGGGTATGTTGAGTTGGAGTTGGATTCACATAAAACGTCAAATTTCATATTAGATTAGCCCACAAACAATGCCACAAATCTCCAACAAAATGAAAGAACAAGATACAAATACAACAAAATCACAAATCACAATCCAAAATCCAACAACAAAACTTTGAAGTTAACATTAACATTAACACAAACACAGTTGTGCGTGCACATACTTTTCTGATTGTATCGCACAACAAATTAATTAATTTTTAATTTTTATAAATTTAATATCAACAATTTTAAAAAATCTAATAAATTTACTTTTTGTGGATAGTTAAAATAATTAATAATTGAATTTAACTTGTAAAATATGGCATAATTACAAGCAGATCGGTAAAATTTATTTACAAAAAAGGTGAGTAAAAAAATTGTTTTCTTAATTAATTCATTAACATGTAGATGTTAAAATGAATTTTAATTAATACTTTACAAATAAATAATAGATAATTATTGAATATTTGATAATTTACACATATAAAATAATAAATCCCTTTCGAAAGGTGTTTTTCCAAATGAAGAAATGTGTATAAATATAAACATTAGTATATACAGATGTGTGTGTTGAATATTGAGTTTTTGGCTTTGGCTGGTGCCAGAGGGTCGAAGCAAAGACTACAGACTATACTATTGTTCTATTCTATAGTCTTTGGTCGATCCATTTGTCATTCCTTAATAATAATAGTTTAAAATAGAATGTTATAATTATAAAAATATGAATAAATACCAGCTTCAGTTATATAAAGAAATCATGGAGAATCATTTAATCCAATCCTCCAGGTCCAGGAAGAAAGTATGTACATAGTTAAATAGTGAGGATCGTATAATTTTTTAATTTAACATATTTTCTGATTAATATTTTATTTAATTTTCTGAGATAACTAAAAAATACTGAAATTAAATGATAAAGAAGTGCCATCAGTAGCAATCATCTCATTCATTATGATCGACAAAAAATGGAAATAAGAAACAGTAATTTTTCAAGTGTTCAAAAATGTTCTTTATTTAATACTGGAAACAAAATTAATTGGAGTAAAATGAACTTAATAGTATTAAACTATAATAAAACCGCAATAATATTTATAAAATTGTGCAAAATTTAGATGTTTTCCTATCCAGTCCTTCATCCATTAAAGTATATCTGGGGGGATCATCTAAAAAAAAAATTAAATATTAAAATAATAATGTTGTATCGTTGGTTTTTGCTATTTAAAAATACCTTCAACACGAATTGATTCGTCTGCACGACAAGTCATTTCTTTTCCTCTTGATTTTAAATCATCAATGAATCGTTGTACTTTCTTTTTTCTTGTTTCCTTTGATTTTGTTGATTCACTTTGATCGTTTTGTTGATGATTTTGTTGTTGTTGCTGATAAAAGTCATATTCTTGTTCCGGCTGTTGTGTATTTTGTATCAAGAAATCATCTTTATCATTCTTTAACTCTAGATCGTTTTCAATTTGATTTTCGTTTTTATTTGAATTTACAGATGCAGTAGTTCTTTCATCATCATCGGTAACTTTCAATTTAGACTCATCCTTCGTTAGAGTATCATCCATGCCTTCTTCAGAAGCTTTTGAATCTCCTGAATTATTGATATTCTGTTTTACATCTGATGTGCCAATAGATTGTGATGTGTTCGGTTCTGATGGTATTTCTTCGAATTGAATTCTTTCAGTTACATCAATACCATTATTTATGAATCGTATTTCATTAATAGTTGTCTGATCCAAAATATCATCGGTTTTAATTTCAATTTCCAATTTTTCATCATTTTCATTTTCATCATCTTCCAAATGTAAATAACGTTCGTTAAGAACGAGAGCCGGTTTAGCGGATGCTTTTCGTACGATTTCATCGTATTTCTCTTTTCGATCTGAGTATTTGAGACTTGGACGACGAGTTACTGAAGCAGAATTTTGCGGTGACATTTCAGGAATATTTTCTAAACTATCAGCCAAATTTGGACTTGTATTTTCAATCATATCATCATTATTGTTTTGTATAATATTCTGAACTCGTTTTACAGTTTGTGGTGTACCGTCAGGATACGGTGTATTAGGACGGACCAAACGATCTTGTGATTTTGTACTTTTCAATGATTTTTCATCAAATTTTATTGAACGTGCTGATCCTTTACGTGATTTTTGTGAAGTTGATGGACTTTTTGCATTCTCTTTTGCTGGTGTTTTCTTGGATTCTGAAGTTTTTGATGTTTCATTGGTAACAGTGCCGATATCTTCAGATTTATCTTCATTATTTGGTAAAATTTGAACAGTATTAGTTGTTGCCTCATCATTTTCTATTGAATTTGTGCTTTGGTTTCCGTTTTCTGTAGTTTGGTTATCATTCTCTTCAGTTTTGTTATTTTCCGAATCTGAGATTTTACTGCTTTCATCATCGTTCATTTTATTTGATGAAGTGGAGTTTACTGATTGCTGTTTCTGTAGTTGTTTGATTGATGTTTGACTGCTTTTTGATTCGTCTGTATCTTGACTGGAATTTCTTGTAATATTTTGTTCATTTGAAGTTGAAGATGAATCAGGAACAATGGATGTGCCTACTTCTTGATTAGTTTCAGAAATAGTTTCTTCAGATTGATTTGAAAGTTCTGGAGTCTTAATTTTATTTTTATTTTCCTAAATTTTGAGTTTTTGTAGGAGAAATTAAAATAAAAATAAAAATGACAAGAAAAACAATTTTGCAAATATACTTACGGGAGAATGTGTTTTTTCAGTTTGTGGATTTTGCGAAGAAGACTGAGACTGATTTTCATTGTTGTTTAATTTTGTTGGTAATAAAGTTTCTGCAGAATTAGTGGATTTAGAGTTTTCGATATCATTATCTGATGAAGATTTTATGTCATTCGATTCAGGTACATTTTCTTTTATATTTTCAGTACCTTGAGGTTCTTCATTTGTTTGATTTTCGGATTTATTCTGATTCACAGATTTTAAGTCGCTTCCATCTGTATTTTTGTGTTCGTTTTCTTCACCTTTACCATCTGATTTATTTTCATTCTCTCCTGTGACATTACTTAATAGTTTATTTTCGATTTTTCCAGTTGAATTTCCATTTGAATCTGGTGTATTTACGGCTGCTGTTTTATTAAAAAAACGATTTTTATCAAAATTTTTTACAGATCTTGGTATTCCCATGACTAAAACATGTTTATCACCGACCGCAATATCGAATACACGTAAATTTTTAAATTTTGATATTTCTCTAAAAGTTTTCAAATGATGACCACTTTCTGAAAATGTTGTAAATAATTTATAATTTTGTGTTAATGCTGCAAAAAATAATGTTCCTTTCAATAATTTAACAACTGGTCCATTCTCTTCATTATCATAATCATAAAATCTTTGAAATATAATATTTTGTTGTCTCGCTGATTCATTACCACGATAAATATTTCCATTTTCAGTTACAAAAAATATTTCATTACTTTTCGATATATGTAAAAATTTAATATTTTCTTGTTGTATTGCATTATTATTAAATGATAATTCAGTAAATTTTGGATAATGAAAATCATTTAATTGTCCAGTTATATAAAATTTATTCATTTCAGTTTGTATTAATGTAGATTTTGGACCACATATGAAATTAATAATTTTTAAATCTGGTGATAATTCAACTGGTGATAATAATTCATTACCAGGTAATCCAAATTGATTTGATTTATTAGATCCCCAACCAAATAAACGACCAGTTGCTATAAAATGAAAATAAATGAAAAAAAAAATTAAAGGAAAAAAAAAATTATTTTAAAGGATATACATACATATGTAGAAGTTTAAAAATATATTAAATATACAACAAATTTCAATGTTTCTTTTTTTTTTTTTAAATGTTTTATTATTTTTTTAAAAAAAAATATATTTGTTTTTGTTCAAGAAAATAAACAGAAGAATAAATAAAGGACAAAAGAAAATTTGTATTTTAACCTCATTATTATTTTGAAAAATGTAAGTAAATATGTCAGATAGAGTAGGTCCCTGTTAAAGGGAACACAATTTTTTGTTTTAATTTTATCAACGAAACCTACATAATTAATTATTATTATTTTTTTTTTTTTGTTTTCATTCGAAATTGAATTAAGGATTTAATCCTTAATATACGTGTAATGAATACAGAGCTGTTCAAATTTCACCTGCCCATTTTCCCTTACATATGATTATGTAATTTTGTATTAAAGTTTTGTATAAAGTTTTTGGGGAGTTAAAAAACAAAACACATAAAATTTAACCTATAAAACGATTTTATGTAATAATAATTTATAAATAATAATATTCAGGCGATATTCAGGCGATATATTATAACGTAAGAAATAATTTATATGTATATTTAAAAAGAAAAATAACATAATGATTGGTATAGTGTAAGTACTACGTGTATTCCCTTTTGAGGTCACAGTTACCCAAAAAAAAAAAAAAAAAAACATGTATGTGCCTTCATTATTTGTATGTTGCACAGTAACTTATGTACTACAAAACCATAAAAATTATATTCGAATTTGGAACTACATAATATTAATATGAAATATTAGTTTATCAAGTAAACTGAATTAATGTCAAAAAAGAAATAAGGATCGATATTATATATTATTTAATTAGCATTTTATATTATTTTATTTTTTAATGGATGGTTGTCGTAAAGAGTCAAAGTGTGGATTGGATTCAAAATGAATAATGACAAAGATTTTGCATGTTATGAATATTTTTGTGTACTTTTTGTTTTCTATTTCTAGAATATGAATGAATTTATTAGAAATTATTTTTTCATGTTGAGAATAATAAATCGAATTTTTTTTCCTTATATAATATCATCAGAATAATGGAATATTTAATTTAAAAATTTCAATAAATCATAATGAGAGTTTAAATAATGTACGAGGATTTTTAATGGATTAATTTTTATGTTGAATAATGCCACTTCTACATTCAATGCAGTGACCTCAACTTGGACTTCGATATTTGACTTCACGCAGCATACTTAACATGTAAAAGTAGCTACTGTATTGAATATTGAATATAGAAGTTCTAATATACATATCCATTTAAACCAAAGTCAAAGTTGAAGTCACTGCATTGACTATTTAAATTGACTATTTAAAAGAAATTCAATCATAAAGTCAATTTTTTATCAAGTTCAAGTTAAAGTTTGAATAAGAAATTTCTGTTATCGTTTAAACTTGAAAATTAATATTTTATCCATCGCAAGTAAAAAATTGTGGTAGAGATATAAAGAAAATGTTTACATTTCATGGATTTTAAGAAATTCAGTTTATAAATTCCCAGTTTGAAAAACGAAGGCTAAAATTATTTTTGGGATCATAAAATAAGTTCTAAATAAATTTTATAAATCAACAAAAAAACCGTATAATTACAAAGTGAAGTAAAATTTAAAAGTTGTATTTAAGCACAACACATACCTAAATCGAATCTATATACCTTAACCGAAATAATTTCTAAAGTAAAATTGGGATGAAAATGATATTTAAAAAAAAATATACATAGTTTTTTGAAATAAAATAAATTTTTATGTAAAAAACTTTCCATTTCATTTCACTTTTTAAAGGAGGGATATAAAAGGATATAAAAGAAAATAATTATTAAATTCTAATGATGCAAATACATACAAGCCGGTAATATTATAAAAAAAAAGGATTTATATTATTGATTTATTTTTTTCGTCACGGATTTATTTATAAAAAATACACATTTAAATGAATATAATAATGGAATGAATATAAAAATATAAAAGCCAAAAAAAAAAACAACATTTAATGAATGACATTTTAATTGTTACAAAAATAAAATGTCGTAATACGAATATGTAAAATTTACGTCATTCTCTTTTTTAATTTACGACACATTTATGTACAACAATCTTAATATGTACATTTTCATTTTGATTTGTAATACCCGCCTAAAAATAAATATTAAAAATTAAAAGAAAATTAATGTAGTATTTTTTATTAGCTCGATTTAAATATGTGCATATGTATGTATATACACGGCTTAGTTTTTATGTATCTATGTTTCTATAAAAATAAAATAGAAATGAAATTTACTATTGTCTATTGCTAACTAAAATATTCATACGAGTAAGTGCAGAATATTGTATATATCGTTATGTTAAGTAAATTTTCGATTTTAATTAAATTACTTTACTATTGAAATGAAATACAGTATTGTGTCGGTAATTTGTATCACTATAGGACAACTCTAAAATTTGAATTTAGTTGCATTCAGTTTTTTTTTTTTTTAATATACCTATATACACATATGTGTACACGGATACTCAGTCCATTATGATGACAATCGTCGATCAGTAATTTTATGTCAGATATATCATCCAGTTTATCATCAGTAATCAGTTACTGTTGTACATCGCTGATTGGAATTAATGATCGACTTTGGGCGAGAGTAGCGCGCTGGCTGGGATTCGAACCGCGATCTCAAGATCACCAGACCAACACCACAATCATCGAGCTATTCAAGTTCAAGCCCCGTTGCATTCAGTTGTAATTCGAATTTTCGATACTCCGAATCGAATTGTTTAATTTGAATTATCGAAACGTTACTGTATTCACATAAATATTTGTAATGTACAATATTTTTATGAATGAAAAAAAAAAATAACCAAAAGAAAAAAAAGATCTACAAATAAAAAATAAAAGTAAAAATCAATACCTTTATCAATTATGTACATAATGTAAATTTTCTACTACCCTTATGATATGTAAATTATAACGTATACATATTAGATTCATTTTTTATTTTTATTATTGTAATTTTTATTACAAATCAGAATCTAAATATATATATGTATATACAGGGTGTCCCGTTTCGGGTGGTCATCCGGCACACAGTAGATAGGTCTCGCCGAGACAAACAAAAAATCGTTCTAGAGGGAGGGGGGTAATCTCAACCGTTTAGCCGCTAGAGGGCGATGAAGATTTTTCGCACTCAATCTACGAAACACCCTTTAATAACTACGGTGTACTAGCTAGAAAAATCTGAAGGAAACTCTCTCCTCTCTTCAATGATACCTTATATGCTTCTCTACGTTCTTTGTTTCAAGAGTTATTGTGCTTCAAAGTCAGAATTTAGTGATTTTTTGCCATTTTTTTCAGAGATAATACAGACTGTGGAAGTAAAGCGCCCTCTATCTTAATTTCAAATTACAAAAACAGAAAGCCCAAGACACCTGCTTCATTTTTGCCCTTTACAGTAAAGGTCTATCTCTCACAGTTTTTTCCACGTTCTATCTTTTTAGTGTTTGAATTGTGTAAAATCATGTAAAATCATGTAAAACTCATATCAAAGAACCGTATTTTATTAAAAAATGGCTTTTCAAATATTGTTTATTATGCGCTGGTATTGAATTGGTAAGAGATAGACCTTTACTGTACAATACTAAAATGAAGCGGATATTCTGGGCTATCTGCTCACTTAAATAAAAATTAATATAGAGGGCGCTGTAATTCCACAGTCTGTATTATCTCTGAAAAAAATGGCAAAAAATCACTAAATTCTGTCTTTGAAACACAATAACTCTTGAAACAAAGAACGTAGAGAAGCATATTAGGTATCATTGAAGAGAGGGGGGAGTTTCCTTCAGATTTTTCTTAGACCAGATTCTTCTAGCTAGTACACCGTAGTTATTAAAGGGTGTTTCGTAGATTGAGTGCGAAAAATCTTCATCGCCCTCTAGCGGCTAAACGGTTGAGATTACCCCCCTCCCTCTAGAACGATTTTTTGTTTGTCTCGGCGAGACCTATCTACTGTGTGCCGGATGACCACCCGAAACGGGACACCCTGTATACACATACAGAGTACTCAAACAATATTGAAAATAAATCGAAAAAAAAAATATTAAAATCGAATTAAAATCAGTATTTACCCAGAATTCATTTAAATTATGTATGATAATTTATATATCTATCTATATATGAGTATGTACATACATAATTATATTTATTGTAATAAAAGTTTATACATTAATTATGATTATACATACAATGATAGGTATATCCGATGATAATTACAATAATTGATAATAATAATACATAGAATAATACTTACATGTTATTAATACAAAATGTTCATTTCCAGTTGATAATTTATCAAAATATTCATCATTATTATTTATTTGAATATTATTATCCTTTGATGTTGATAATATACCATTAAATTCTTTTAGACGAAATGGTTTTTTAACAATTTTTATATTATTATTTTCATTTTTATTTAAATTTTCGAAATTTTTATAAATTTTTGTATTTTTCGAAAATATATTTTTTCCCGTAAAAAATATTTCATTTGTATCTATAATTAAAAATTAAAAACAAAAAAAAAAAAAATTGTATCCTAATATATATTTTTTTTAGAAATGGTTAAATTTAATTTCAACACATTTGTTATTTTAAAAAAAAAAAATATTTGCATACAAATACTCGTACATTAATAGGAGTGTATACGTAGTTAATACTCATGTATATAAATGTACAATTATGTATAAGATTTGGCTAATTAAAAAATAAATAAATAATTATTTTTATTACTTGTTAGAATAACACACCATCCATCACCGAATGCTGCATCGCGAACTTTTAATCCCAATGTTTTGAGTGATTTAACACAAGTCGGTTTCGTTATTATATGAGAAGATTTATCATTTAAATTACTACTAACGACACCCAATTGACCGAATTGATTTTCTCCCCAAACAAATAGTCGACCTGAATCTGAATAAAAATTGAAAGAAAAAAGAAAGAAAAAAAAATATACAACAAATAAATATAAATGACAACAAATAAAAAAAAATTAAAGAAAAATAAGAAATGTTAAAAAAAAAAAGGATATGTATGTAGGTATCAAGAAAAATAAATCGAAATGAAAATAAAAAGAAAATGCCGCGTAAAAAAAAACTAGAGTACCTAAATATTATATAGTTACAAAAATTAGTACAGAAAATAAAGTCGATTTATGTATGGTAAGACATTTGAATTTTTTTTCTATTCTTTTTTTTTTTTTTCATTTTATTTTATCGTGGTAAAATCATATAACGTTTCAGTTATGTACTCGTATATACATATATGTATTTGTTTATTTCGAAGGTGAGTGACATTAAAATAAATCACTTCAACAGGACGAATAATAAAACATATCAAAATATAAATTATAGTAAATACATACAGTAAAAAGTAGTAGGATTATTTTAGTAGGGCATATCATAATAACTCAGTCATTAGGACAAAAATAATAATAAATAAAATAGGGCAGTTCATGTGTGTTAATAAAATGTAAGGTATGAGATTGAAGAATATATTTTATTTCATTTATTTTTATTTTGTATTTTGTATTTCAATATTTAATTACACGGACAAATACAAATAATTATTAAAAAATTTGGGCTACATAATTTGTTAGTTTTACATGAAGAAAACATGACAAAAAATTTCAATTTTTTTTTAATGTTTAATTAACGTTGATTTTATGTTTTTTTTTTTCGTTAAAATTTTATTGCTACCAAAAAAAAAAAAAAAAATAAAATAAAAACAAATTCACTATGTATAATATATTTTTTTTAAAAGTTTTTATTTTATTTTTTTTTTTTTTTACCACAAATAACAGCACTTTGCGTTGAACCAGATATTAAACGATTAACAGGATCATTTTTTATAAAAAAATAACTTTGAGTATTTTCAGCTAAATATGATTTTCCTAATGTGAATATAGCTCCAGTATCTGGTATATCCATCATCATATATTTTATTATTTTGTTTTTGTGCTTTTTATTTGAGTTTTTGTTTTTTTTTTTATTTTTTTTTTACATTTTAATTTATATTTAAAATATTTGATTATTATTACTAAATTATAAAAATTTTAAAATTAAAAAAAAAAATTAACCATATTATAAGGAAAATTTTTCCTGGAAAACGAATTTTACACTAATACATAATAATATTTGTGCATCGTTATGTACGAAATTATATATAATATACATTTCATTTGTATTTATAAACAAAAATTTAAAAACAAAAACATAAAAAAAAAAACGGTTTTCAGTTAATAATTGTATTTTTATTGGTGTGTATGTGTATGTAAGTTTATTTATTTATTTTGTGAATTTTATAAAAATTCGTTTATTATTATTATTCCTTATTAAATTCGTTAATTCATTATTATTTGTTTTTCCATTCGTATAGCTATGCCAACCAATAAATGTGCTATCGATTTTACTACTATAAACTTTAATGTACTATATTGTATGGTACACACAATAATATAATTATAACACGATTAATTTCTATTCTACATTTTTGATATTTAAATATTATGTTGTGGTCAGTTAACCGGTCACTTGAATACTGGACTGGAATTTCCCTTTCGATGAAAATTCATTTTAATATTGTTTGGTGCTGTGGCTGTGCTGTGTGCGTGCTAGTAGCTAGTGTCGCTGTGCTGGTCACTGGACAATGAAAACATTTTGGTTGGTTGGTTGGGTAGAGAGGCATTATTAATTATTGTACTGTACTATAATACTCGTAGTCGTAGCGTAGTACGTATATACCACCTACTACTTACTATTTGTTTGTACATTATTAAGTATATTAGGTGTATATTTGGTTTATATTATTGTCCTTCTGTCTCTGTGTTATAGTAAAAAAAAAAAAACAAAACGTATAATTGCGTTTTACATTCATGTACGTACATATACAACATATATTCGTATAGTTATAAAAATTTTATGATATTATAATAGTAAAGTAATAATAAAATTTATTTATTATTTTCATTGTTTTGAAAATAAAAAGTTTTAATTAATTTTAGTTGATGAATTTTATTTTATTATTTTACAAAAAAAAAAAAAAAAATAAATTTTCAATAATATGTATAGATATTTACTGGTAAAAAAAAATAAGTGTAATAATACAGCAAAAATATAATGCTACCTTCATGTAAATATAATTAAAACATACAACCATAGGAGATTTTTTAATTTGAAAGTGAATTGAATCTATTTAATATGAATTTTTATGAAAAAATTTTTCAAGGATTTGTATTTGAATGAAAATGTATAATTAAAATTAAATTATACGTGAATTTTTATTAACAAAATGATGAAAATTTTGAAGAATTTTTTATTGGAAGCTACATTTATGGACTTACACCATTTTCAAAGAAAACAGCTCATATAAATGCATTGATATAATCCTAATGAATATTTTTCATATTGGATGATAGTGCAAAAGTAATAATAACAAAGTAGGATACTCAAGTTAAATGAAAAATTTTTTTTTTTTTTTTTTTTTTTTTTTTTTTTTTTTTTTTGAATAGTTTTACTTCGTGTATTCGCATTATAAAATATTGTACAAATGATACAAATGATTGTCCTTTTACATTGTTTTATATTTTTGACACACATATTTCATAGGTATACATGATGTGCTATATATTTATGTTCACAATTATTTACATGTGTAGTACCCTAGTATGTATGCACATGTTCAAATGAAAATATTGCAAAGAAAATAAAATTAATTGTTTGTTATGCATAGCGTGTATGATGTTTGTTCTGTTACAATTTGTTCGAGGTACATACTTTATAAATATGTATATAAAAATGAAAATAATACTCGTAATCCTAATACATATATAGTTACTAGCAGTCACATACAAATATGTGTATGTACATTGCATTAAATTTTATTTTTAACATTAAACAAAATATTCGATGACACATCTGGATTAGAACAGAATGAAAAAAAAAAAAATAAATAAATTAAAATTCTGCATGATGTTTTCTTTTAAACCGTTACATACGTTACGTATAGTAAATATGTGAATAATTTTTTTTTTGTTATTCTTATATGTTTAGATAAAAATATGCTGATATTATTTTTCAATTATCATTTTGCATTAGAGAAAACGGGCTAGGAATTTGTTGAATTTTTCATGTACATAGACACAGGCTCTTACAAAATGCTTGATTGTGATACTGTATCACAACAATATATACATAAGCTGTTTGCAAGGTTGAAAACTTTATTTATTCAATTTGTGATCAAGTCAAAGGTTAGTCGGAAATTATAAGAAAAATATTCATGAGCCTGTCAATTTCAAACAATTTTAAAAAGCTGAAAAATTATTGTTATTGTTATAAAAATCAATTAATTTGTACACAATCTTATACTAAAATATTCCCTATTCACTATAATTCTTTATATAATCCTCAATTTTATTTAATGTACGAATATTTATAAAATTTTTATTAATTTCTGATTAGTAGATATAGGTATGTTTGTATTGAACAAAGAATTTTAATTTATATTTTCATGTAACTGTAAAAGCTAAAAGTGCATATAAAGTGTAAAAAAGTTTGGCTGGAGTTCCGAAAAGGTGTTCCCTCTGATCCTCTTGAAATTTTGACCACAGATAGTCCTTGTGACGCAAAGCACAGAACTCTAATATTTTTTGTCGGAAAGCCCTCTATCGGTCACAATTCGCATTTAAAATTTTTTGTCGAAATTCTTATTTTAGCAATATCTCTGTAACGGTACATGATACAGGTATGTTTTACATCTCAAAAGATGTGTCTTAAGATGCTCTATATTCTGAAAAAAAGAAATTTTCAAAATCTCCTAGTAGAAGGATAATAAAGGACATTTTGTGATTTTTGGCTATTTTCACATTTTTGACAATTTCTCAGAAAGGAGTAAGGATAATCGGTTCAAATTTTTTGCAAATAAAAAAGGACACCATGAGCAAGATTTTTCATTCATTACTTTGATCCTGATGAAAAAGGAAAATGTCCTGCAGAGAAATAATTTTATTAATACTGAATTTTGCAATTTTATGTTCGTGTGCACGTGTGTGTATGTGAGTATGTGTATTTGTAGAAGTCAAATATGTGATATTTTTTGTATGTGCGTATATATGCGTGTGTATGTGCATTTGTAGAAGGTAAATCTAACAGTGTGTACATTAAGTATTTTCTATACAGGCATACATATACACTACACGTATATGGGCAAATATGATAGAGTACGCTTGCTGGTTTGTGTGTGTATGCATTTGTAGAAGGCAAATCTGGTAGTGTGTGTATGTAAGTGCATGTGTGTGTGTGCATTTGTAGAAGGAAAATCTGATAGTGTGTGTATGTAAGTGCATGTGTGTGTGTGCATTTGTAGAAGGAAAATCTGATACTGTGTGTATGTAAGTGCATGTGTGATTATTACTGTTATTATTAGATATAATTTTATATTATATTACATTTATTTCAATGACTGGAATAATACTCTACAAACAATCTGAAAATACCAAACGCGCGCGTTTGTGTTGTGTGTGCGTGCGTGCCTGTGTATATGCGTGCGCGTATGTGCATTTGTAAAAGGTAAATCTGATAATTTGTGCATTAAGCATTTTCTATCAGATTTGTTTTCTACAAATGCACACACACACATGCACTTACATACAAACACTATCAGATTTTCCTTCTACAAGTGCATACACACACTATCAAATTTTCCTTCTACAAATGCACACACATACATGCACTTACTAACATACACTATCAGATTTGCCTTCAACAAATACACACACACATGCACTAACAATACACACACTATCAGATTTTCCTTCTACAAATGCACACACACACATTCACTTACATGCACACAATATCAGATTTTCCTTCTGCAAATGCACACGCACACATACACTTACATACACACACTACCAGATTTGCCTTCTACAAATTCATACACACACACACACGCACACAAGCGTACTCTATCATATTTGCCGATATACGTGTAGTGTATATGTATGCCTGTATAGAAAATACTTAATGTACACACTGTTAGATTTACCTTCTACAAATGCACATACACACGCATATATACGCACATACACAAACTATCATATATTTGACTTCTACAAATACACATACTCACATACATACACGTGCACACAAACATAAAATTGCAAAATTCAGCATTATTAAAATTATTTCTCTGTAGGACATTTTCCTTTTTCATCAGGATCAAAGTAATGAATGAAAAATCTTGCTCATGGTGTCCTTTTTTATTTGCAAAAAATTTGAACCGATTATCCTTACTCCTTTCTGAGAAATTGTCAAAAATGTGAAAATAGCCAAAAATCACAAAATGTCCTTTATTATCCTTCTACTAGGAGATTTTGAAAATTTCTTTTTTTCAGAATATAGAGCATCTTAAGACACATCTTTTGAGATGTAAAACATACCTGTATCATGTACCGTTACAGAGATATTGCTAAAATAAGAATTTCGACAAAAAATTTTAAATGCGAATTGTGACCGATAGAGGGCTTTCCGACAGAAAATATTCCGTGACTTTTCTGATATTGTCGAGTAGAATCTGTGGTCAAAATTTCAAGAGGATCAGAGGGAACACCTTTTCGGAACTCCAGCCAAAAGTTTAGTTAACTGGACACACAATGTATTTTAATATTAAAAGGACATTGTTCTAAAATTTGAATTTTCATGTTTTTATTTTTGAATTTTTTTTTTTTTTTCATATTTTTATATGTTAGTAGTTGCATGCATATAATATCTACTCCTACATAAATCATCATATCATGTGTACATATGTTTTTAATTTTAAAGGTATTCTATTTACATTAGTTTACATTCATGTTTATGTATAAAATCGTGCTTAGATATCAATCACTATGTGTATTATTGTCATATCATTTTATAAAAATGTAAATATATAACAAAAAGAAAAAAATAACATTTTTTGTTTGAGTATAGATTGTATAAGTATCATGAGTTATTTTTGCATGTTTATATGTATATTCAAAAAAATAATAATCAAAAACTAAAAAAACGTTGAAATTTTTTTCATATTTTCTGAGTAAAATGTAATCAATATGCAATACATACTGATACCCTATATATGTGTACAATACATTCTTATAAATTTATGTGTAAACATTCAATAATGAAAAAAAAAAAAATGAATTGTTTCATGTTCAAAGCTTTAAAATATTTATTATGAATATCTGATACTGATATGCAATCATGAATATATGCATTTTTTTAAATATATACGAAATATAGTTAGAAAGGATTATGCATAATATAGCATGCATACAAAACTCTTAATAGGATCAAACTATAGTCGACATTTTTTTATTAAATGCAAAAAAATTAAAGTTTTTGTAGTGAGATAAATTCTGAAAATAAATTGCCAGTTAAAAAATTTTGTTAAAAAATTAAATCAAAATGAAATATTAAAAAAAAAAGTTAAAAATTCCCGTGCATGTATTTCGAAAGAAAAACAAATTAATTAGATAATGAATTTCTTTATAATACAATATGGCCAGGGTTTAAATTAACAATAACAATTACACCCTGTATACAGAAATTCTAAATCCATAGATCAATGTTCGAAATTACATAAAATAGATTTTCATTTTCCTCGTTTTTTTTTCTTCGTTTTTTTTCATAGTTAAATATTTTATATTTTTCTAATCGATAAATTGGTGTATTTTATGACTTCAACTCATGTAATTGGTTTTGTGTTATATATTACATACTGGCTCATTACTCTATATAGACAAGGTAATCATCTTTTATGCTTTTATTTAATTTTTTCCTCTACCGATTAGTATTATGAAAAACATAAATATACTTGAAGAAAAATATCGATTTGTTGATTCGAAAGAAATTTATTTTATTTTGATTTCCGATTAATTTAGTAATAGTAGTAAGGTAATTATTATTTATAAAATAAAATTGAAAATATATTTACACAGTATGTATAGTAGTTTTCCTTTATTCTTCATAAAAAGAAAATAATTAAAATTGATTTAAAATTAATTGAATGATCATTGACATCTTCATTACTTCATTACGACATCATGCAATTAAGTTTGAATGAAATTCCAAAAAATTCATTCGGTAATGAATGAAAATGAAGATGGTAAAATATAATTCTTCTGACAGTAATGAGTGACATAGTAAAAGTTAAAAATTAAAACTGACAGTTGAAAAAAAAAAAAAATACACATTAAAAATTTACAAAAAAAAAAAAATAATACTTGCAGTGGCAGAATAATTAGACGATAATGCAGTGATTGTATGCGGAGTTTTCTGAATGATCATCTATCCATACTTACACTTTACACGAATTAAGTCTTAGAATGAAGTGAATGATTATTGAAGTATTGCCGTCTATCAAAGGTATAAAAGATATATTCCAAATTACGCTATATCATTTTGTTAATTTGTTTAATTTGAATTTAAATTAATGTATGAAAAAAACAACAACATTTACACGCTTGTAATTATCGAAATACAAAAATTATGTATTTTTATCGATATAATCATTCATAATTTAATTAAAATCTGTCTTTATTATTTGAATGTAATGAAAATGCTTTCAATATTCATAATAATTATTCTTTCATTAACACAATTATTATGAAAGGTACCTATACTTGTATAAAAAGTGAAAAGTTGAGAAAACTCAAGAAAAACAAAAAATAAAAAAAAAGAAGTAAAAAATAAAAAACAAAAAAAAATGTGTATGGACATACGTATTATTATTTTTTTTTTTTTCATTTATTTCACGATTATAAAAATTATATCGCGTGTCATTTTCTTGTTAGTCACCTTTTACGTTCTTTATGCTTCTAACATACCTTCTACCACTTTTACTGTTTTTTTTAAAGACTGAGCTGAGCATATGACCTCAAATTATTGTTGATGTAAATCAAAATCGTATAGACTGTCTTAATTTAGATTTCTGGTGAAATAATTTCTTTTGATATATCTTTTCCTTTTTGAATAAACATTACACGAGTGTCAAGTAAATGATTATTTACTTACTATAGTTTTCAATCCTCCCTCATACATACCCGTAAGTATTTGAAATTTGAAGGAGGAATTTTTTGAATATTTCATGATATTTGAAAATATGTATCAAAAAAAAAAAAAAAAAATAAAAATAAGAAAATAATAAAATCGAATATCCTGTATGTTGTGTGGGCGGTGTATCGTAATCGTATCATAAACGTAATATGAGGCATATTTGTATACTCGTAAGATGATATTATAGAGAATTGCGTGATTATTTTTTATTTACAGCTGTGTATTTGTGTTTTTTTTTTTTTTAAATTTCATTTCATTCATTTAATCTTCAACGTTAGAAAATCCGTCCCTATATACGACGTTAGAAAATTTTTCTTCTGTGCAAAAAATCATCAAAAATATGAAGAGATAAATATAAGGTTTTGCAATACATATAATAATACAAAAATTAAATGAAAATAAAAAGGACTTTATACAAAAATAACGATATAAATTTGTTGGATGTTGAATATTTTTAGCTTAATTTATTTTCTAATTAAATACGACGACATATACAGATATGTAATCCAAATAATGTACGAGTAAAAAGAAGTGTAGTGTTAAAATATCATATTTCAAGAATAATACATAATAATAATTCATTAAAAAGTTCTAATTTTATTTTTGGATATACCTATTATTTTTTTTACCAGTCCTATATAAGTATTTAATGAATACCCATACATACACGAGAATAAAATGTACATAACCATAACGCTATTTAACTTAGATACATACATACTCATTTGTATATAATATACATATATATATATTATTTCATGTCTATATAGATTTCAGTTAATCTACTGTTTTCTTTTAATTTTGAAAATAACTTCATGGAAGGAGAATATTTAAATACAATAAAACTAGTAGCTATGGCCGAGAATACAAATAATGAAAATATTGAAATAGAATTATCATTAGATTTAACTGCTGATAATGAAAATTTATGTAATACACGAAATGATGTAGTACTACATGAAAATGTTAATGATAACAACGAAAAAAATAATTCAAAAATTGAAAACGTTAATAATAATTGTTGTGATGATTTAGTTAAACAAAATGAAAATTTAGATACAACAAAACAAAATTTAGAGAATATTAATCTAGAAAAAGATAATAATAATAAAGAAGAAGATAATAATAATAAAAATTTAGAAAATGAAAATGAAAATATTTCAAAAAATTCAAAAAATAATACCATCAGTAATAATGAAAATAATAATTTTAATGAAGAAGATTATATAAAATATGTAACATATAATGAATTAGGGGAAGCAATATATACAGATCCGAATACAAATTATAAATATAAATGGTCTGAAAATGAAAATAATTGGGAAATAATACAAAGTTCTGTTAATGAAGTAGCAGGAACGACAACAACAACAAATCCATATGAGAATGAACATTATCGATGGTGTACTGAAACAAATCAATGGATACCAAAACATAAAATTACTCAAGTGTCTGTTGAAGGAAATACAAACGAACAAACAGAACAAAGTGTAAAAGCAACAACAACAACAGCAACAGATGATTCATCAGAGAGTACAATTGAAACAGAATTTTATAAATGGGATAAAAAAACGAATCAATGGATACCAAAAATGCAAGAAGCATCAAATGTTGTTTATCGTTTTGAAGATGGTGTACATACGTATACTGATCACGATGGTACTGTATTATTTTGGGATACTGAAAAAAATGCATGGTTTCCAAAAATTGATGATGAATTTATGGCTAGATATCAAATGAATTATGGTTTCATTGATAATACTACAATATCTTCATTAAAACAAGAAAATCCTACTTCAGAAATACATAAAACAGTATCATCAAATAATTTCGATTCATGTGCTGAAACAAAAATTGAAACTGTTCAAGGAAATGCTAATAGAATAGAATCGAATAATGAAAGTGATGGGGGGAATACTGATAAAAAATCATTGAAACGTAAAATTCCTGCTGAACCGCCAAGTAAGTAATTGTTGTAGAAAAAAATTTCAAATTTCACATGATTCCCATTTGTGAATAAAATTGTAATAAATTTTTAATTTAATTTTGTTGTATTCCTTGATAAAATTTTACGCTCTGATAAATCTATGTATGAATATATATATGCATATACAGTGGAGAAAATTCACATAAAGGCAGTACTCTTTGTTCTATATATTTATGGTTTTTTTTTTATAATATGTGGCACCACTGGTTCCAATGGTTTACTCATTATTGTGTTATTGTTTCAACTTCATTTTTATACACTTTAAACCGGTTGTCTTTATACTTATTATTTCATAATAATCACTTACCGCGAACACTGCAATTTGTAGTGCGTTTTAGTAGGAAATTCACATAAAGGCAGCCGTATTCATTTATATAAAAAAAAGTGTTATTAATTAAATTTTTATTTTTCTGTGTTTTGATAAGTAAGTTGTTAATTTTAAAATATAATAAAACATTAATTAACAGTACCGCTATAATAATTCTCAGAATTTGAACAAAAATGCCACGTGGGAAGGTACTTTCAAATGATGAAAGAATAGAAATCAAAGCCTATAGCGACTCTAACCTTTCAAATAGGGAAATATCTCATAAATTAGGACGATCGTCCACTGTTATCGATAATTTTTTAAAATTAGGAGAAAACTATGGACAAAACCAAAGATACGACAAAAGAAAAACATTAACACCTAGGCAAAAAAGGCAAATTATTGCTTTATCAAGCAAAGAAAATATGTTTGCCTCACAAATTAAGACACAACTGGATTTACCAGTCACAACAAGAAGAATGCGACAAATTTTGAACCTTGATGAAAATTTAAAATTTAAAAAACGAGTGAAAAAACCGCCCATAACTTAAATCCATAAAGAAAAAAGTCTGACCTTTGCACGAGACCATATGACCTGGAAAGATAAATGGAATACAGTAGTATTTAGCGATGAAAAAAAGTTTAATCTTGACGGGCCAGACGGTTTTCAGTTTTATTGGCATGACTTGAGAAAATTAGAACAAGTTTTCATGAGCAGAAATTATGGTGGCGGCAGTGTTATGATTTGGGCAGCCTTCAGCTTTTTGTGCAAATGGTAAAAGTAATATTGCCTGGGTCCATTCAAAAATGAATGCATTTTGGAAGATTGAAAAAGATTGGGCAGAAGAAATTTGTGGCGTAGATTTTATATTCCAGCAAGACAATGCCGCCGTTCACTCTGCTCGAGTCGTAAAAGACTGGTTCCAAGAAAAAAACATAAATGTTATGGAGTGGCCAGCAAGAAGTCCGGGCTTGAATCCAATTGAGAACTTGTGGGGAATGCTTGCAAGGAGAGTATACGCTAATGAAAGGCAATTTTATTCAGTATCAGAACTCAAAACTGCAATTCGGACAGAATGGGATAACATTTCTTGTGATGAGCTTCGAAAGTTGATTCAATCAATGCCAAGTCGTATATTTGAAGTTATTCGAAAAAATGGTGGTTCAACAAAATGTTAAATTATATTTTTCCTGATACATTTTTTCATTTTATAGTATAATTAGACACTTGTTTTTATTCATAAATAAAGTATTTCACAAAAATTAATGTTTTATTATATTCAATTAATTATTTTATAAAAATTCAATTAATAAACCTTTTTTTTATATAAATGAATATGACTGCCTTTATGTGAATTTCCTACTAAAACGCACTACAAACTGCAGTGTTCACAGTAAGTGATAGTTTTAAAATAACAAGTATAAAGACAACCAGTTTAAAGTGTATAAAAATGAAGTTGAAACAATAACACAATAATTAGTAAACCATTGGAACCAGTGGTGCCACATATTATAAAAAAAAACCATAAATATATAGAACAAAGAGTACTGCCTTTATGTGAATTTCCTCCACTGTACATAATGTCTGAATGTATGTATATGTAAGTGTAAATGGATACATAATGTAATATTGCTTTTTATTTTTGTTGTTGTTGTATAGAATGGTTTGATATCCCCCCAGAGCAGAATACAAAAGTTTATGTATCTAATTTACCAGATGATATAACTGAAGATGAATTTGTTCAAGTAATGTCAAAATGTGGTTTAATTATGAGAGATCCTCAGACACATAAATACAAAATTAAATTATATTCAGAATCGAATGGGCAACTTAAAGGTGATGGTTTATGCGATTACATTAAGGTACGATGATATATAAAAATATATATGTACATACATACATACATAAAAAACATACGATTATATGTATATGTGAACAATAAATTTATAAATCATACCAAAAAATACGTACACACACATTATTGCACATGTTATGTACATATGTATATGAATTGATGATAAAATAAAATTTTCTATTTTTTGTTTATTTTGTTTTTTTTTTTTTTTAACACCAATTTTGTGTTGCATTGCAAAATAATCAAAAGGTCGAGTCAGTTGATCTAGCACTGAATTTATTAGATGGTTACGATGTACGTGGATATAAAATAAAAGTTCAAAGAGCAAAATTTGAAATGCGTGGTGAATATAATCCAGCATTAAAACCAAGAAAAAAGAAAAAAGATAAAGAAAAACTTCAGAAAATGAAAGAAAAGTAAGAGAATAATAACTTTTTATATTTATTATGAATAATATGATACATACATAAATGTATACTTACAAAGAAATTTCATATTATTTATGCTTCTTGCATTACGTTTTTATTATCTTTTTGAATGATATTTTTATAGATTATTTGATTGGCGACCAGAAAAAATGCGTGGTGAACGTTCAAAACATGAACGTATTGTAATAATTAAAAATTTATTTGATCCAGAATTATTTGACAAGGAAGTGCATTTAATAATTGAATATCAAAATGATTTACGTGAAGAATGTAGTAAATGTGGAACAGTTAGAAAAGTCACTATACATGATGTGAGTTTGTTTTTTTTTTTTGTTTTTTCGTTTTTTTTTTTAATTTAATTTAAAAATCAATACACATATTCATACTTATATCTCGTATGTAATTTTACATTTTTATGTATTAAATATGATAAATAAAATGTTTTTGTTTTTAGAGACATCCCGATGGAATAGCACAAATTACAATGTCATCACCAGAAGAAGCTGATCTAGTTGTTCAAATGATGAATCGAAGATTTTTTGGACAAAGAAGATTACTAGCAGAAATATGGGATGGAAAAACAAAATATAAGTGAGTTTGAAAAATTTATTGAAATTTCGTTTAGAGAATAAACTATTGCAACATAAAAAAAAAATAAAAAATTTTGAAATATTTTCTATATACATATATGCACAATTTTTTTTTGTTGTTTGTTTTGATTAACAGAATCACAGAAAGTCAACCTGAAGAACAAAATCGATTATCAAATTGGGAAAAATTCTTGGAAGAAGATGAAAATAATTCCAAAATTAATGAAGAAAAAGAAGAAAACATTTTAAATTCCGAATGTAAAAAATTAGATTCTGAAAATTGATTTGTAATAAAAAAAATAAAAAATAAAATAAATAAATAAAGAAATTTATTAAATCATAAAAAAGAAAAAAAAAATAAAATGAATAAATGATTAAGTAATTTGAATGAAATGTTTTTTTTTTTTGTTTTTATTGAAATGAAATAAACACACACACAAAATAAACTTGTTAAATGTTTGAAAAAAAAAAAAAATTCTTGGAAATCATTTTGTGGAAAAGAAAAAAAAATTTTTTTCTTATATTTTGAAAATATTTTATTTCACTTTTATTTTATTTTATTTTGCTTGAAATACACATACAACAAAAATTTCATAAAATATTAATACTTTTTTTTTCGTTTTTTGTTTTTACACAACTTATAGTATAGTAGTATAACTTATAAAATAATGATGTAATAATAATAATTTCTGAAACTGAAAACAAGCAAAACAAAAAACAAAACAAACGAAAGTGGAAAGGTAAGGTAAGATAGCCAAGTGTAGGTGTGTAGGTAAAGGCTGTTTTGTAATTTTTGTTTCAAAATGTTTTCTTCATATAATTTATTCAAAAGTTAAATTGAAAGTTTTAATTTGAATGAATTTTTAATTTTCATATATGTATTTTGAAAATTAATTATTTTCTCTTAATTTAATTTATGTTGGTTTCTTTTTTTTATAGTAAATGTAAAATATTGCTAATGTTGTTGTATTTAGATTAAAATTTTTCCAAATATTTATCCTTGAAACATTTCGATTTAATAATGCAAATATGGTTGTTTGATTACAAGCGCATTGGAAGAATTTACATACGAAACGTTTTATTTGAAAATGGTATAAGTCTAATTTTAACAGAAACTAGTTAATGATAAGTTAGTGAATGACAAAAAAAAAATCCTTAAAATTTTTCATCATTTTAGCAAATATAAATTTACTTAGATAATATGGACTTGCATCATTTTCAAAAAAAAAAAAAAAAATGACTTACATAAATTATTTTTCGATTTGTCATTGAAATTTGACTTTGATTTTAAATTGTGTTTCCTATAGTTTATGTATAGATTTTAATTGGCTAGAATTAACTTAAAAAATCAATTTACAATTTTAAATTTTTTTTAATCAAATTGACTGATTGTTATATTTATAGAGAATCAATCAAATTGTTGTAATGGCTAAAAAAAGATATATGAATTAAAATTCAAATTATAAAGGATAAAAAAATCTAAATACATGATTCAAACACTTACTTATCTAATATTCATTCCTAAGTGAATACATATGTAGGTAGTACATTACATTTAGTTTTTTATTTAAAAAAATATAAGTTAGGTTCATTTCTTCTAAAATTAATAAGTATTTCTCTGTTTTCATTTTTATTTTGCACTTCTTATTTTTCAGTTTAGCTATTTTTATTTTATTTATTTATTTTTTTTTTTTTAAACAAGAAAATGTATTGAAACATTGATAATAATTTACAATCTATTTATTTATTTTATCATTCAGTTTATATTATATACGAGTATTATTATTATAATTATCGATAAACTATAATTTATTATGCCACATAAGATTCTCTTAATAATGTCCTTAAACTAATTTAGTAATTAAATTTTGACTAAATATTTTTTCACATACATACATTTATATATGTATATATTTTACAATAATATTTATCGAAAATATTTTTTTTTCATTTATTTTTAATCATATAAGTATTTTATGATATTAAGATAAATATATCCCTTTTTAGCTGAGGTATGCGTAATAATTATTATTATGTAAATGAATTAAGAAATTGACTTAAGTTGATTTTTTTCGAATTTTGTACAAATATTATTAAGTAAAAATAATTTATAAAATGTGACTTCCTTCATTTATTTACCAGTATACATTTGTATAGTTAATTGTTCATTCTGGAATGAGCACCTCATTTTCAATTTGATTAGAAGCTAAACGTTTCCGTTTACGACGTTCTTCACGCATTCGGAAAAATGCAATTTGTTCTTCTGGCGATAGTTTCGCTAAACGTTCACGTAACTCTTGATGTTTTCGTTTTTTTTCCTGTTGCTCAAATCGTCTTGCTTCTTCTTCGGCTTTTTGTCTACGTAATTTTTTCTGTAGTAATTTTTCTTCTTTTTCCAATTTTTTACGAATCTCTTCGTCCTCTTTGAGTCGTTTTTGCTCCTCTCTCTTTCGATTTTCTTTTTCTTTTGCTTTTAATTCCTCCTCTTCTTGTTTTTTAAGTTCCTCTTGTAATCTCTTCTCTTCCTCTTCCTGTTGTTTTAATGCTAATTGTCTCTTTTTGATTTCCTCTTCACGCTTCTTCTGACGCTGTTCACGGAGTTGTTGCTCTGCCTTTAGCCGAACTAATTCTTCATCCAATCGTTTTCTTTCTTCTTCTTTCAGTTTTTCTTCAATTTTTTTAAATTCTTCTTCCTGTTGTTTTATAAACCTTATTCTTTCCTTTTCAACGTCTAAATTC
The DNA here is from genome assembly GCA_951394055.1 of Villa cingulata. Taxonomy (NCBI): domain Eukaryota; kingdom Metazoa; phylum Arthropoda; class Insecta; order Diptera; family Bombyliidae; genus Villa; species Villa cingulata. The sequence goes on along the minus strand of OX596021.1, from coordinate 27,274,910 downwards.
ACAAACGATTTTTCATATTTCTTACTATCAAACTCATGATGTAGATTTTTGTGGTCTTCGATTTTATTTCGTTCTGCCTTATTATCTGCAATGATTTTTTCATTAATTTCATGTATTCTCTTTTGATCAATGTCATTTTGTTTTCTTTCTTTTTCATGCTCTTCAAGTTGCTTTTCTAATGCTTCCAATTCAATTATTTTAGCCATTTTTGTGCTCTCAACTTCTTCATGAATTTTCTTTTGTTCAGCTTGTCGTTCGGTTTTTATTCGTTTCAATTCTTGAATTTTATGTTGTCTCTTTTGCCTTTCTCTTTCCTTCTGTAGTTTGCGTTCTTTACGTCTTTCACGTGCCTTACGACGTTTCTCTTCAATTTTCAAATCAAACGGTGTCTTTTGTTGCTGTGATTTTACTGGAGTTGTAGTGGCTGTAATATTATTTTCATTTAATGTAAAATCGTTTCCGTTACGAGTAACATTTGTGGGATTAGGAGGTACGAATCGAACGACAGGATCTTTAATTTCGTGTGGAAAGAATTCAATATTGATATCATTGAGATTTTCTGTTGTCAAATTAACTGTAGGAGATAATGTTGTTGTAGGTATTATCTTAGGATGCATACGTCGTCTTCTTAGATTTGATAATAAAGATCTGTAATTAATTTGAAATTAAAAATACATATTTTTTTTTAGATTAGGATTGTGTGAAAATGAAATGTTGAAATTTAATTGTTTTTGATTATTTACAAATGTATATACTGTATAGGTACTCGTAAAATTAAGAATAAAGGATTCAAATTAAACAAAATAATTAGTTCTAGTGGTTTTACAGTGATTGTGGTTTATTTATTCCTTCTACAATTCTTCTCTTTATAAGATACATTATTTACTCATATGTATACATGTATGTACATAAATTTAAAAAATGTATACCTTCATAAAACATGCACTATAGATAACTTTTTTTTTTTTTTATGTACAAATATGAAGATTGAAGACACATATGTAGTTTACATGTTAGTTTTGTGGTGAATATGATTTGTAGTATAGGTTTGGTATTTCACCCCCTCCCTGACTTCCAGATATAAAAACAAATATTGACATTAACATAGATATGTACATGTATATGTATATATAAGTACTAACTAATGTAATTAATGTTTATTTTTCATGCGTAACAAACACAATTAGCGGATTATTTCTATGAATTTTCTGTATTTTACGTGTAGGTATAAGAAAAAGGATTCTTATTCAATATTTATCTTTTCTTTTGTATACTTACATTTTATATTAGCTACATTATGAAATCATACAAAATAAATATGTACATATGTATGTATGTATGGTTTATAACTTCAAAGATATTAATTAAATAAAACATTAATGAAAACATAATTAAATTAAATTAATTACAAAAAATTTAAAATGAAAATAAAATTTTATATACGAAGAATGAATAGTATATCTAACACATCACTAAAATAATTATATTTGCATAGAAATTTTTAAATTTATTTAATTAAAATCAAAAACTTTTTTAGATTTCAAATCCTTAATACATCGTGATAAAAAGTTTTCATCTCGTATGCGTATATATGTATGTAGGCAGACAGGCACAATATCTATGATGTTTGTATAGAATTATGTATGGTACATATATGAATTATTGAAACGAATTTTTATAATGTAAATTTATTATATGTATACGTAGAAATGTAAGAAATATGACATTGTTATGTGTGAACTACCACCTAAAATATTAAAAAAAAAAAAAACAATACACATATCTACACATATGTATGTATGTTTTTATATGCATGTAAGTGCGTAGAAGAAATTACATTTACTTACACTCGACGAATTTTACAATCCACATAGTAGTATGCTGAATTATGACCTCTGACAATTCTGTTTATACTAGTTTATTTTTTATATGTATATATTTTTTTAAAATTATAATTAGTTTTTATTTTGGTTATTTGTTTATTTTTTTTTTGTTATTGTGTTATTATATTAATTGTATATTAAATGAAAAATATAATTGAATTTCTTATATGAATATGTATGTAATTAAAGTTTTTTTAATTTTTATATAAATATATAATGATTGAATATCCATAATTTTGGTTTATTAATCGGTTCAGAACATCTAAATAATGTACATTATGTATACTCATACAGTGTACGGTATTTAAGAATTGTAAGAAACAATAAATTAATTTATTCACATAATATTTTTTAATGGTCTGTATACCATGGTCTGTACCTTAGCAGCACATCTTAAATATAGTTAAGACTTTCACCGAAATAAATTTCTATAGATTTATTATATTGTCATGTGATGTGTTTGCAAATATTCTGTTCAATATGAATTGTGAAGCACAAAATATAGTTGGGTTCGAGAGAAACAAACTCAATCACATGATTGGGCTTAACACCTTCAAACACTTTGAAATCACAATTTCATAACTTTGCAATGTGTACTTCTAGGGTGGTCAAACAATTTTCGGTTGGGTGGGACTGGAAAAAGAAACTTGTTTGTAAGTTGGGTGGTCATGTCATTCAATTATAAAATACTGGCTAATTGATAATGTCATGAGAATGATTTTAAATCCAAAATTGGATATTGAATTGTATCGTATTGTATACACGATGCAGTTGACAAAGTGACGCATTCAATTGTACGACTGACTGTAAACTCATTTAGAATTTGACTTATTTCTCGAATTTGAAAAATAATAAATTTTCCTTTTAATTGAACGAAAGTAATTTTATTTACAAATTGGAGTTCTATAGCAAAAATAATCCAAAATTCTATGGGAAAGGTATCTTCTATATATTTTAGAAAATTTTATTTATCAAAATATCCTGTACAAAAAATTCAATTTTAAATCTTAACACATTTCTATTTGTTATACAGAACTTTAAAAATAAAAGTAATCTTGTTATTCTGTTAAATATTAAATTCTGTTAAATTTATCTGTATTTATATTAAAAATATAAAATTTTCATATTAAATAATAATAATAATAATAATAAAAACTTACTTTTGATCATCATCATCAGATAATTCTAGTACAATTTCGTTAGCTAATTGATTTGGATATGTTTCATTCCAACGTGTATAAACTTTCATACGATTTTTCTCACTAACTCTTGGCATTTTATGTTGGCATATAAAACGATTTTGTTCTACACATGATTTTTCTGACCATCTGAAATAATTTGTTAAGATATTTATGTGCATTATGTATGTACATGACAATTTGATAATTTATATTTAAGATAGATAATAACAACAACACATCAACACAATTTGAAAAAAAAAAAACGGCATGAAAACTTACTTGTAATTTGTGACTGGATTAAGTACAGCACATTGATAATGTACATCTTTACTGTTCCTAAAACAAAAAAAAAAAAAAAAATAATAATTTCTTCATAAAAATTTTTCTTCTTCTTACCATTAAAATGTAGTGTACGGGACGAATATGTATGTATGTACATTCATTAAATAAAAAAATGAAATAATTTTCATATTTTTATTTTTCTAATATTTTGTATTTTTTGTATTTTTTTTTTTTTTCGTTTTGTATAAATTTTGAATTGAATTTATGTTTGTATTTCGATTTTAATTTTCTACAATAACCTTCACCTATATATGTATGTATTTACATATGAGCATGTATACGTACAATTTTTCTATCCACAAAATATACACTTTATTTATCTAATTTCATTTAAAATAACGAACAAGCATCAAGAATATAATATTTATAATAAGAAGCATGTACATACATATGTATAGACATGAACACCTATACAAATTTTTATATCTACTATTTAGTAAATGAATATTCGTTATTGTGTATGCACTGCACTGTACATGCATAATGTTTGTATGAGTACATCTACATGATTATATGATTTTTTATTATTCTTTTCTTTTATGAAAATGTTGAAAACATAAATTTTTTTTTACTCTCTGTTGATTTAGAAAAAAAAAAAAAAACGGTTCGTTATGTATACTCTCATTCCCATATACGTAATTTTCTTTTAATGTTTGCACAGAATGAAAGGAAAAACATTAAAATAAAATAATAATACAAAAATATTATTTCTATAATTACGTGTTTTTTTTTATTTTTGGTTTTTCTGTTTTTCATTTTACAAAAATTAACTTTTTTTTTTATGGTTGTCATTAAAAATGAATTTTAATAAATCTAAAAATTTATTAATCTGTATTTTCTTTTCTTTTTTCGTGTGAGTGTTTATTTTTTTCATTATTATTTTTTTTTTTTTTTTTTGTGTATAGCTATTATAATTAAACAGTATAATAACGTAGAATAATGTTATTAAAATAAAAATAAATACAAATGTTATTCAGTTAACAGTTGTTCGTTTGCGTTTAAATATTTTCACAGACTGACATTTTATTTTGAAAATTAAAAAGGAAATATTATGAATTTTATGTTGTTTTTTTATTGTACAGTTTGCTAATGTGTATACACATACGAGGAGAAAATGTAACATTACGTTAACATATGACGAGTACATTATACGAGTACATATACTACAGTATTCATAATAATCATAATATTATTTAACTTATGCACATTCATACTCATATGTACTGCATATTTACCTAAATGTACATTACTTCATACTATATACTAGTACTATAACATTCATTTCAACTATATGATCTGAATAAATAAATCGTTTGTTATTTTATTTTTCATTTCTTGTTTTTTTTTTTTTCTTTAAATTTAAAGATAAATTTATATACATACGTTGCTTAGGTGAGATGTAATACGAACGAGTACACTAAGAATATTTGGATTTTTTTTTGTGTTATTTTTTGTTGAAACGCATCAAAAATAATATGTGTATTTTTATGACTTTACGATTTGATTAAATTCAAATTTAATTAGAAAAATATTTCGTTGTTTTTTTTTTTCAAAATGAAATGGCATTAATGAGTACGTAATCTGTACATAAAATATATTCATATTGATATGTGAAAATTTGTTGTGTAGTAATTTTTTTTTTATTTCTAGGCATGATTGATAAATGATAACAAATTAAATTTGTTGTTGTCTGTTATAGCTTTCAATAAAACAGATGAATAATCATAAAATTCGTATAAATAAGCGGTATTTCGTTTTGATAATGAACGTATCAACACTCATCATTTAATATACTTGTATATGCATCATATAATTCACGTTAATAAACAAATGAATTATTATCGTTTTAAAAATTTCAATTTTTAATAAGCGAAATGAATAAGTCTAATAATCATATAATCATATTGAGTTCATTATAATACCTACTTGATATTTTTTTGATTGAATGAATTATATTTCATATCATTTCCACTATATCCCCATGTCCATTTTTGTGTTTGTGAATCAAATGTACCACCGATCCAAATATCGGTACGTTCTAAATGAAATACATACAAAATAATATTTGACAATAAATTTAATTAAATTCATAAATTATTTTATTTATTTAATTTTACGATAATAAAATTTTCTTTTTCAATAGTAAATCGTCTTCGTTGTGTGAAAAGTCACTAAGTACATTTTTGCTGAAAATGAGTTATATATGCGAAAAGAATCTTCAAGCTTCATATTTTTATCTGAGAATCGCAAAGATAAACCAGAAAATTGAGATAACCATGATTTATCTCTGCAGTGTGTCAGTAGTATAAGTTCTCCTATATAAAGCTTAGGATTTACTGAAGTGTGAAAATAGCTAAATCCATTTTCAGTAAATTATGTTCAGTTTTGGATTCAGTGATTTATTGTGTTTTTTTTTTTTTTTTTTTTTGAATATGAGAAAAGTCCAAAAAAGTGTTAAAAACCCATTACAAAATTGACAAACTCCTATTATCTTAATAAAACATCTACTAATCAACATAATTTGTCATTGAGATTAATCTATTTATGTAATCAGAGAACTACTGATTTTTAATTTGAATTTGAAATTTAAAAGTCAATTTTGGACTTAGTGACTTTTCACAAAACGACAACGAAACATACTTTACCTGTATCATATCTTTGAAGATGTTTTCTTAATTTTTTATCAGCTGATTTTATTGGTTCAGCTAATCGACTATTTTTATCTTTACATTCAAATTGTGCTTCTAACCAACTAACTTTATAATTTGATATGTAATAGCATAATGAACCGATTCCAATAAAATTTGGTGGGCACATTGCATACATTAAACGTTTAAATCTAGTATGTTCAGTAGTAACACCACCTAAAACTGTTTTCAATTAAGAAAATAATAATAAAAAAAATTAATCAGAATGGGTAGAATGTAAAAAAAAAATTCATTTTTTTAAGGATAAATTTTATACTTACTGGTGGTAATAAATAAAATTATTACACTAACTAACCGCATTTTTGTTTAAATATTTTCTTCTTCAATATTTATCTGTACTATCAAAATAAAAATACTATGTTGAAAATATCCAAAATTTATTCATTTGATCGAAATTAAATTAATTTACGAAAAATTTAGTGAAAATTGACATTAAAATTAAATATTAATAATTCTCTTAAATACAAAATAATAGAAATCGATATAGAAAGTTATAGAAAGAACTGTATGATGATGAGTAATCATTTATTGAGTAGTCATCCGATCTGTAAAAATGAATGGAACAGCAGAAAAAAAAAGTAAAAAAAAACAAAAATTAATTATCTTCAATTTAAGTAATATTGAATAGATAATAAAATTTCAAAAAGTTTTAGGTGCGATAATATATGTACTTATTTTTTAAGAAAAATTAATTAACACATTTTAACATTTTAAATGGTGAAAAACATTTTAATTAAATGATTTTTGTTACTATAGATAAATTTTGTAAGTATTTTAAGTATGTATGTAGTATGGTATGGTATGAATAGTGTGATCAAATTAGTGCTATATGAATATTTTTTAATCACCAAATTAATTTTTTTTTTCAAATTCCCTCTGAAGTTGACATTTACTTATGTATGTTTAGAATAATTTGACAAATCAACATGGTAAAAACTTTAGTCAAATTGATGACTACAAGATTTATTGCGTAGAAATTTTTCAGATTTGTTTTTGGCAGAGAAATTTTGAAACTGACCTTTTTTCATAGGAAAATCATGTTCTTTAATTGGACATCAAGATCATGTCAATGACCAAATTTTATATTGCTTAGAAATTTTTTAAATTGGGCTTTAAAGCTGTTTTGAAATGGATCTTTTATTTATGGAAAAATCATGTTCATCATACTTTTTTCTCTGAGGTTGTGTTATAGAGTATAAGAGTATAAATCACAGCTACTCAGTGACTTTAAAGCCGCATCGTATTATGGTATTATTGATTAAATAATTGTAGATTTATGTGAAAACGTGGTCAAACATTTTGTGTTCCAGATCCGAATTTTTAAAACAACCCAAAGACGTGATCCTTTTGTGAAATGCTGAATCATTTTTAAATGTAAATTTCATTAATTCATACTTAAAACGAATGAAAGAATTCTAGTGATAGCTTATACCATTTCGTATTTATTTTAAATTAAAAATCCACATAGCTCTAATTTGATCATCCTATATTGTGTCTTCACAAAAACATTTTAAGTGGTTAGGTGGTGATTATTTTTCATGTTATCATTTATGTATACTATTTGTGCAATCGTTTCAATTGGATATGATAGATAATAAGCTCTTATATACATACATATATGTACATTGATATATTATGAAATGAAATTTTTTAATTGAACTAAAAAAAATTAAAAAAAAAATAATTCGAAAAAATAAAATAAGAATGATTTGTTATGGAAAATAATTATTCTTTAACCAACATGAGAATGACTTTTATCTATGTATACATTTAAATATGCAGTGCAGTAAATTTATATATCGGTATAATCATGATGCCTCATTATAAATTGCATTTCAAAAGAACGTTATGTATAGATATGTAAATATGTATGCATAAAAATTCATGTACATACAAATATTATTATTCTTGAGTAGTAGATGTTGTGTCTGTCTGTTCGCAAAATGTTATAGATACATCATTACATTCATACATTTTATGTGTAGCAGATAAAATATTTAAAGTGGGTTAAAATAATTTATATGCCATTCAAATAGTGATACAATAAATGAATTTATTTTTATTTTATTTTATTTTATTTAAAATGGCTTATACGTATTTTTAATTTTTTTTTTTATAATTCTCTTTTATCTTTTATTTTTTTCTGTTATTCTTAATTATGCAATGAATGTAGTATATTACTTATATAATACATAGTTAATCGTGTATTCAACGTATTTCTGATGTCTAGTCATCTTACATATCATAATATGATATCACATCACGTTAATATTTATTTTTATTTTTATTTGCAAAATGTATCATTTTAATTAAGATTTTATATTTACGAGTATGTAATGTATTACAAATTTCATATTGTATTAGTACATATATGAAATGCGTGTATGTTATGCACGTTAAGAAGTATTCCATGGTATATAGAGTATAGATAAAAACTGATCACAGTTAATGTAAAGTATAAAATGAATTTTTATCATGAATGAAAATACGAGTATAGGTGGTTGGTGTGTAAGGTACTACTAGCGTACCCGTATATCGTAACTATATAGTTAGCTGCCAATAACCTCATTGCTATACTATACTACTTATTGTCTCTTATTCTTCTTGTTTATCGTATATTTCTTATGGTGTGTTGTGTAGTGCTGGTAGTGCTTAGTACAGAGTAAGTATACAATATAAAGGGAGAATAAAATTTTTTCATGAATAAAAATACGAGCGCATGGTATGTAAGCTACTACTAGCCTACTATAATTATTGTCTCTTATTCTTCCTCGTCTACTTTTTCGTCCACTTCTTATGTTGTGTTGTCTTGTGTAGTGCGAAGCAATTATAAAGAGAAAATGAATGTTTGTTATGATTACGAATGAAAATACGAGTACATGTTATGTAAGCTACTAGCTACTACTAGTGTACTCGTATTTCGCACTATAGTTGGATGCCAACAACTTCATTGCTACTTACTACAACACTTATTATTTCTTATTCTTCCTGTTTATATCGTCTACTTCATCTGGTGTGTAGAGTGCAGAGCAGAGCAAGTATGAAGAGAAAAATGAATTTTCTTATGAATCAAAATACATGACAGTGTATTTTGAGTACATGACTGTAGCTTCTCTATAAATTACGAAATATTCTGTATATCTCATCACGAATAAGGCGAATATTTTCAAATGATACGCATACATACATATGTACAGACTCGTAAATTTTTGTACATTATTGTACTATAAAAATGTTTATAAAAAAATAATTCTTGATTCTAATCGTATAAGTAGTAATTTTTATTATGTTACACATTTACATTATGATGAACGTATACTACAATAAAAATAAAAATTAATAATAAAAGAAAATGTGTAAAGAAAAAGTGTATATTCTGATCTGACACTCAATTTATGTTTGTTTTGTTGGATTATATGTGGTATATAAATTTTAATTTCAAAATATTATTATATCTCATGTTAGAAATTATTGTATGAAATTGTTTTTCATTTTTTGTTTTCCTTAACATTTTGATTTGTTGTATACATCATGCATGTTTGCATATTGCATATCCAATTGTACATTAGATTTAAATACGTATGTATAAGAATGATTGAATAATAAAGTGTACTGAGTGAGTAGTTGCCATATATAAAATTAACGCATATAAACATTAACGTTTTACATAAATGTTGTGTGGATTATTTAAAATCTCATGTAACACGAGATTATTTCTGTCAGTCATACATACATACGAGTCTAGCTAGTATTATGTGTGATTATTATTAAACGAGTACGTAGTATAGTAAAAAAAAAAAACGAAACAAAAAAAAATGTTTAAGTAGTTTAAAATGAAATATGTAATGCACTCTATCGTATTATATGTTAAAGAAATAGTTGATTGTTTTGTAAACAGTTTGTCATTTTATTGATGAAATGTACTGATAAATACTATGAGAAAAAAAAAAGAATAAATAAAATAATATAAATAAAATTTATGTTGAAATGAAATGCGATTGTCATAAATTAATTAAATATTTTTTTTTTAAATGTTTCATGTAATTATTATACAATCACACTTATGTTGTTGTATAATAAATAATATAGGAAATGAAAGAAAAAAAATTCGAAGTTTACTGCGCTGTTGATCCTTGACTTCTCAAATTATAAATTTAACGTTTAAATAGCTGGAAATATTTTCTCATTTAAATTTTATAGATATTATTTCAGAATTATATACATACTTATGTTTGTATATTAAAATTGTTTGGTTTAATGAGTTTTTTTTTATACACAAATACACATATTATGTACTTGTAGTGAGTATACTTAATATAATATACAGAGTCCAATTATTTGTAGAAATACAATATGTAGGTAATCGTGTATATCGTATATCTACATACGTAATAAAAAATGAATAAACTTGAATTTTTATTCATAAATTAATTTTATTTTTTACGAAATTCTTTTACATATTCAAATTTTTTATTGTTTTAATTTTATTATTTTGAAAGTATATTATATGTATACATATTTGCGAACACATAAGAAATTTAATAAAAAAAAAATTTACTTATTACCAGGATTCATACGTACATATTCGAATGATATTTCAACATACAGCTCATACAAATGTCATATTAGGTGCTTTCGTTTTGTCAATTTCAAGTACTTGCGAGTATATAAAAGGTAAATGTCTTTGCTAAACCAATCTACTTGCAGCTACTCATGAAAAATTTTTCAAGTAACTGGAAGTAGATGCAAGTAGTTACGAATAATTTTTGTGTCGTTCGTTTTAACAATTTATCCTGGACACATTTTAGTACTCGCAAGTACTTGAAATTGCCAAATCGAAAACACCTATTATATACATTTATGAGTACTACATATATACATACATACATATTTTGTATTATTTATAATATGAAATTGTATATATATATATGTACAATCGTTTAGTATAGAAAGTATATACGTAAGCACACAATATATATTTATAAGTTTTTATTATGTATTTTCTTTTGTTTTTGGTTTAAAAATTATTAATATGTTGAATGAGTTTTATTTGCAAACTGCATTTTTCTATTGTATATTTTAAAATTTTGAAAAAAAAAAAATAGAAGAAAAGAAAAACCGAAATACAAATAAAAATGAATGAATTCCTTTTAATGTGTGAATTTACACGTTTGTTTTCAATTAACCAAAAAATACAAATAAAAATAAAAATAAAATTCTATTTAAATTTAAATTAACTGAATATTATTATATACAAAATAAATAAATAGTATGTACATAAGTAGATATGTACTAAAATGTTAAAAAATAAATAAAATATACAAAAGAACAAAAAAAATGAAGAAGAAAATATTAACAAAACATACATTGGTGAATGTACATGTTTTAACGAATAAATATATATATGTATGCAAGTTATATAAATTTGTTCATTTTTGTATATTTAAAATTCATAAAAGGTATAGGTACGAGTATATATATGTGCATTTAAAATTATCTAAAAAGAAATTCAACACAAAGGTTGCATTTTTGAAAAGAAACAAAAAATTTTTTTTGTTTTTTATGTTCTTGTTAGTTTCATTTTTATGATCTTATCGTTTCGTTTGCTAAAATTCTTTATTTAACACAATACTGCACGTATAACGCACATAATATACTCAAACATTGCATAATGAATAAACATATCTCTAATAATGTACAACATACGAGTATATATATAAATTGTTGTTGTGTACATTAAATATTTGCAACTGTTTTTGTAAATAAAATTCTTTAAGTATAAAAAATAACGTTTTGTAGAAAAAAAAAATTTCGTTATACAAATTACGAGTATTTATACTTATTTTAATAATAAGAAACACAAATATGTATTATGTAAATTTTTTTTTACTTTGATAATTATTCAATTCATTCGATACACGTATTTACATGTAAGTATATGTATGCATTTTTATAAAATGTAAAAGAGAAACAATATAGAATTCTAAGTCACTACTAATTTCATAAATTCCTTTTAATAAATAACGAACATTAATTTCTGTCTGATTTTGATAAAAATTCTGAATCCTGAAACTATTGAGTATAGAAATCAGGAATAGAGTATAGGAAATTTCTTAAATATGTAGCCAAATTTGAAACTGTATATTAGTTAAAAATTTAGTAATTTCAATTTCAATTCCAATTTTGAATTTAGATTATTTTTAATATCAAATCTTCTCATAGATAAATATGTAATCGGTAAAAAGAAAACCATGGAATTATACAAAAGAACAATATTGGGGTAACACAAAAATTTAAATTAGGAAGGACAAAGTTAAAGTATGTTAAAGGTTATATGTACAATAGGAAAATATTTGCCTAATACGACAATATTGATGTTGTATATTTGAAAAAAAAAAGGTACAAGCATGTATAAGTGAAAAAGAAAGTGTTTTATTGCCTTCATATTCTTTAAAAAAAGAATAAAACCGACAAACAAATCACAATTTTTATTTATTTTTAATTGTTATAACCCTATAACGAAACTAAAAAAAAAATTCTTTTTTTTTATTCAATTTTTTTTTTCTGGATAAATTTTAAATATTATGCGTATAGTACATACCAGTCAAGAAACAGTTAAAATGGAAAAACAATAAATTACCAGATAAGTGGTTTTGTCATTTTTTACAAAAAAAAAAAAAAATAAAAATAAATATGGGACAGATTAAATTACAAAAGAAATATTGAAATAAATCACAAATAAATGACAAAAAGGAAGATATCATTTTGTATTCGGTTTTCTTTATTTATTTATTTACTCAATTTAAGGGTGAAAAAGGTGAAATGGTTTTTATTGTTTAATTTATAATGTTATGTGATACAAATACAAATATAACATTAACTTTGTATGAATGAAAACAGCGACTCGTGCTCATTTGTACATTTATGTATATGTATGTATGAAGATATATATTAATACGATAGTTCATACATACTTGCATTATTTATATTAATGTGTAAATATACCAGCTGGTGGTATACAATTTCATATATTCTTTCCTTTATTTTATATAATAAATAGTGTAGTAATACTATTTTCCTTTTACTAATAAGTAAATCAAAAAAACATGAAAACAGTATTCAGTTTATGTAATTTAATTCTTGATACATTTGCATTTAATTTGTTACTTAATACAATCATTTATTTTTTGTTTAACAAAAAAAAACATTCTTTTGTGTGTATACGTGACAAATTATGATTTATCAGTTGAATTTGTATATTTTGATTGTTTTACTAATTGGAAAGTATGTATTTATTGATAAAAAATTATCAACCATACCTACGTATTACACAAATTGCAAATTTTATTAAGGATGTTTCAAAAATATTTTATACTGATTTCGATTCCACTGCTCGAAAGTATGTATATAACGTATAAGGGAAAGGGGAGGAGCAAGTACGAAATATTGTTTGTTTATTTTCTGTGTTTTGTCATGTACAATATTCGCTTTTTCTACTGGGAGAGAGAAAATCAAGTTTTTGAGAACAACGAAAATACGAGTACACATGATTTGTGAAATACTTACTAAGTTACTACTCGTATTAGTGTAGCGCATTCGTATAGTATAGCTACCTCTAGAGTCAATTATTTCCACCGCTTTAGAGCATATTATATAAAAGGGAGGAGCAAATACAAAATATTATTTGTTTATTTTTTGCGTTTTTTCATGCACAATATTCGCATTCTGCGCTGAGGGGAAGTTCAAATTTTTCTTAATAAAAATACGAGTTTGTATAGAGTAGACGAGCAAATATAAAATGTTGTTTGTTTATTTTCTGTGTTTTGTCATGTACATTATTCGCGAATTATACTGAGAGACAGAAAATGAACTTTTGTTGTCTATGCGATTATGCGTAAATCCAGCTCTTCGTATAAACCTTATAATGTACCTAATTGAGTTTGTTTATAATTGTTTGACTACACAATTGTTTGACACAAGTACTATACGAGTATTATATGAAATTTAAACATTACCGTGTATATATGAACATTTTGAACGAGGCCTACTCGCATACATACATATTTACAAAAGATATTTAAATGCAAAATTTATTTTTTTCTTGACATTAATTCGTATAGATCGCAGACTACATAATTAAATTAAATTATGTAATAAGTTTGTGATTTAATTAAAATTCTAGTCTAGTTTATATTACATTTCTAAATATAAATATGTATAAGATTTGGATTTTAATTTCAAAAATAAAATTTTCCGATGATAATTTTTTTTTTCTTTAAATTTTTTAAGAAGAAATTTAGTGAGATAAAAAAAAATTTTTTTTTTTAAATAAATTATATTGTTCTCATTACAAACATACAAACATATCAATAGTTCATATACATTATAAATGGTGTTATTTGTTCATTAAATCAAAGTCCGATGAAAAATAGTTTTTGAATTAGATTTGAATATAATGTGATTCTATTGCAAAATAATCAATTTAATTTAATATTTCATATGATGTTGCATATAAGTATGATAATATAACAAGAGTTAGCCCTGAAAACTAATAATACTTATATGCATGTAATACATACATTATATACTCTAGTCTCTAGTCTCTATTAATAGATATAAGTATTAGTGCAGATATAAATACGAATAGATAAAAATACTATATATGTACGAGTATATCTGCATATTCACATAAAATTTTTTTATTCAATTCAAATCACTGTAAAAGTATTATATGAGTATACTAATTGTATATATAATTGATACGAGTATATATGATGCGTTCATTTTTTCTACAGTATGTAGCGTACACAGTATATATAGCAATAAATCAATTCTTTCAATTTCTAATAATAATCAAGTATGAAATCAATTAATTGGTTTTGAAGTAATATTCAAACATAAATTCATTTTGAAATGCAAAGCAAAGCAAAGCAAAAAAAAATTCTATTCATATATACGAGTATATTGTGTAGATCTTATGTTCTTATTAAGGAATCTTGATTTCACTTACACAGGTTTTATTTCTTTAAGAAATCCATTTATAATTTTTACTATTTTTACTATTTTTTTTTATGAAATTTATGAAATATATTTTTTATATACATCAAATGAAATAAATATGCACATATACATATGTATGTATATGTATGTATATTTATATGCATTCATTTTATACATAATGTATTCATTTTGAATTAATTATTATCTTGAATTATAGCAAATGACCTTTAAAATTTTTGAAAAAGTACAACTTTTCTCTGACATTAATTATAACGATTATTATTATTATTATAGCTTTTTACCTACATGCATTCGAGTATTTTATTTCTACATATGTATATTCGTATAAACACACAAATACATATCATATACATATATATACATACATATTTTTATTATTTAACTATGGCTATTTATATTTTAAATTGATTATAAATTTTACATACAGATTCACATTTACATCATTTATTTTTTAAATTATTTGAATAATATGTGTTTTTATTTTATGATTTTTATTTTTAATTTTTTTTTTCTTTTTTTTTGCATTATGTATTTAGCGAATCACATAAAAGTGTATTATTGTATATACAGATACTCGTATATTACGCAAATTTTTTGTAATTTAAATTAATATTACAATTAATTTAAAATAAAGTATGTATATGCATTTATTTTTCTTCTCATTTTTATATGAAAATTTATTTATTTATTTATTTTCTTTTTTTACTAACATTTTTACGAGTAAGTACATATACATTTGTATATATATGTAAATGTATTATAATCTCATCTCTGATGCAAATATAAGTAGTACATAAATGTAGTTGCAATCATATTAATCATATATACTACGTTTAAATTAAAAATTTATCATCGAACTATTTATAATATTTTCTTCTTCTTCTTCGTTTTTATATTTTTATTTATATATTTTTATTTTTGTTTTTATTTTATAATTTTTATTTTAAATTATATCATAAACAAGATAATTATTATAATTTGAAATTGAAATAATAAGTAATTTGTTTATGCTTTTTATTTATTTTTCCTCATTAGCTGGTATTTTATTTTATATTATTTCTGTTCTTTTTATATATGTATGTATTTATTATTAATTTTTTTATTTTGCAATGATAGTAAAATGAATATTATAAATGTATGTATACTCGTATAATGACATTTACATACAAATATTTGTATACAAAAATGTGTGATAATACTCGTATATACTTATGATATGATATGTATACATATATAAGTACCAGTAAATTACAAATAAATTACTGTGTTCATTTTCATTTATACATAATATATATACATATCTATAATATAATTTATATGATGAAAGTAAGTAAATTATTATAAAAAAAAAATTATCAATAATTTTTAGTTCAATTATGTATGTAATATCACATGTGTTATATATTAGATGTAAATATACACATACATACGTATATATTTTTATAGGTAATTTGTAATAAATATATGTACATATATACGTAGTTATAGGCATATATAAAACTTATATATGTATGTTTATATATTTTTATAGATGTACGTGTATGTTTTCTATTATTTATATATGCGAGTGGCGTCTAATGATTATCTATATGTAATAGATTTTATTTAATCGAATTTCATATTACAATCATAAATATTATATTATGTACGTATGTATATGATAATGTACAATTATGTATATATGTTCACGTATTGGGTATTGGTATATGATGTACAGATATACATCTGTATATAGTACAGATTTATGTTGCAACTAGGATTATTAATATAATTCTAATAAATACATATTTATATCATATCATATCATATCATATCATATGTATATCTGTATAGTATATAATACGTTACACAAGCTACAACTAGCTTAATAATATACATAAGAGTAAAAATTATTGGAAAAAATTTATATATGAGGAGCTACATTTCAAAAGGCGACATGTCCATGTCGGTCCATTTTGAGTTAGTTGCTACACAGAATTATGTTAAGGGAGTGCATGTGTACAAATCTAATTACTTAGTTTTCTGGAAATGATACTAAATTATACTTGTATTTTTTCAATTTATATTTAATCAGTTAGATCAAAAGGGTACATGTCACTGAAAATAGTTGCTTCAAATAGAAACAAGTTCATATAGTTTGCATCAAAAAAAAAAACAAAATTCATATAAAATTACAATAATTCACTTTGATCCTTAATAACTCAACAACGGCTCATGCAATCGATGTGAAATTTTTTTTGTTTGAAAGAGGACACTTTTCCACTGTTTTTTATTAAAATGGGAACATTTGTTGTTATGCCAATTTTTTTCAGGAAACCTGTTTGTAATAAAAGTGGTTTTTAAAAATGAATCATGAATTTTGACTTCAGGATGTTTTTTTACTACGAACTGAATCCTTAATTACCTGTTGTAGTATATCAAAAGAAAGATAATTTTGTTTGCTATCATTGACTAGAACACTAAATTTTCATACGTGGGATATACAAAAAGTTATACATAATTTTGCGTTGAAAGGTCTTGCAAAATGTTCAAAATTTAAAACGCCCTCTAGCGTCGAAAATAAAGCGGAAACGAAAAAATGTCATATGGAATTTTCGATTGCAAATCGCGTCTACTTTTACCCCTTTCAATATTCTCCACGTTTTTTGGGACACCCTGTATAATAGAGATATAATGAAATATTTTCCAAATTCGATATAATGTAATGTATACATATCTAAAAATAATATGAACAAATGTAACATTTATGATAGAAACAACTAAACTTTAAGTATGTATAATGTGTATCTATGGACATATACAACAAAAAATAGAAATAAACAATAATTTATAGGTTATCAATTATTATTATAGTTACTTCTTATATTGATAAAAAACAAAAAAAAAAAAATAATTTGTATTTATACAATATTGATGTACATATATACATACTACACCAAACGAAATATATATAGGTTCAATATGTACTATTTTATATAAATGCAACACTTTATAATTTCTTCAAATAGAAACAATTAATAATAATAAAATTTTAATATGTATTATATATTTTTTTGTTTTTATATTTTTACATTAAATCAATTGACAAATATTTTTTTTGAAATTTTTTTATAGGAAAATCGAAAAAAAAAATTGAAGCATTTAAGGAATTTGGATTTTCTAATCGGCAAATTACGTCCAACATACATTTGGAAGATATCACAATTCAATTATAATCATTTTCTTAAAAAGAGGCAAAATTACTACAAGAAAAGAGCTAAACGAAAATAAATAGATACTGGACCCATATTAATTTCGATTGTTGTATATCTGTGTGTATCTATCTATATAGATATGTATAAAATGAGCACATATTATGTATTATAATATAATCAGTATAAAAATAACATTAAATTTCAAATATGTACATTCACATATACATATGTATCTCTATATGTGTACTTATATACATTATTGATGCCTTTATATACATCTGGTCAAATTTTGAAATAAATTTTGTTCTACATTTTTTTTGTATTTTTCAGATAATTTGAAATTAAAATGCAAATATGTATACATACGTGAATAATTCATGAATTAAGTATAATAATATCTCTCGATTGTACAATAATATTACATATTTTTTCATCATATCTATAAATACATTCATATACATTCATATATACATATTCATTTACGAATTTTTATAATGTAAATGTATATCTAATGTGATATTTGCTGAGATCGGACCAATATCACGTGTATTTCATATTTTGTTTATTTATTCTTATTGCCAATTTTTTAATGTGTTTTCCTTTTTTTTTTATTTTTACTGCTGTACACTCAGATTAGATTATAAAATAAAATATTAACGTTAATGTTTATGTACTGTTCTGTTGTTGTATTATACGTACACGTACTCGAGAATCAAATGTATTTATATGTTCATACATGATATAATTTAATGTTTTTTAATGGTATATTTACATATGTGTACATACGAGTATATTGTATATTTTATGTACAAACATGTTTTGTTTTGTATTTTTTTTTTCAAAAATAAAATTATTCCAGTAAGTTTTACTCATTATATTCACATTATTTCTAGAGTGTTGTTCGAGAAATCGAAAAAAAAAGAAAAGAAAAAAAAAAGAAAAAAAAAAAATGACATTCCATTTCTATTTTCGTTCAGAAATATGTGACTACATACATACATATTTAGAATTTTTATTTATATATTTATACATTATTTAAAAATCACAAAATCATTGTAAATTGTTGTTGAGTAAGATAATTAATTTTCTGATTTGAATCACATCTAGAGTACAATAATAAAATGTGGATAAAAAAGATATGTAATTTAAATTAAATAAAATCATTTATATTTTATTCATTATACGCCTAGAACAATATGTGAATGAGTAGATCTAAATTGATAAGTAGAAAAAAATATTAAAATTAAAATTGTGGTAATTCAAAGTAAAAAATAATTAATAATAAATGTAATAATAAGGGAATAAAAATAATTGTACCTATACCATGTACGAAAAAAAAAGAAATGAAAAAATTTAAAATTTTACTACAACAAATTTATGATACTTTTGGTAGCTACAAATAGTCTTTACATCAGATTACCGTGTAAAACTTAATAAAAGTAATGGTCGCAAGTAAAAATAATTCTAAGGTATGGGTACGGTACGGTACGGGTACCTATATTAATTCCTTGTATTCGATCTATGGATCGAATAAATTCTTACTAGTAATCGCACTTTTAACTATTTGTATGCATGTATCAATAAAAGCAATTTAATATTTATTTATCCTATACACTCTTGTACTATACTTGTACTTATACATACTTATATCTTATATGCATGCAGTGCAGGTTATATTAGATTCATTTATAATTTTACAATATTACATGTTCTATAATCGTATTTTACATCAGAAAAATCAAATGAATTTAATATTAATAATAATATTTTTTTTTTCTTATACAATTTTCAACCCACACACAAAAATTTTCAAGGAAAACAACTCTATATACTAAGCTACTTTATATAAACGTGAAAAATTTTATTTCCTTTAAATGTTGTAAAATAAAATATTTACACAAAATATATACATATATGTATATGTACTATATATATATATATACGGGAATGTATACGCGTATATTAAAATTTTCATAGGTCAGTTATTTTTATCGTAAATTGTGTGTAGGACAAGTTCAAAAGAACAATACTATTTATAAAAAATTTTAATTTATATACTGTATAAATACTATATATATATGTAAATATAAATATTCATATTCATAAATACATTTTTTTTTTAAAAAAAAAAAAAGTGAGATACTCATCAAAGAGTTTTCAATTTTCACTTTTATGCATTTATTAATTAAATATTCAAGGGTTGATTACCTACATATACTACATACATATGTATGTATGTAAAAATAAAATCCAAAAGGTAAGAAAAAAATAAATAAATAATGTACAAAAAATATGTACGAGTATATGAAAAACATTATGTGAGTAAATACATACTTTTCTCATGACACTGAAGTAGTCATATTAACTTTAATCCTAAACGTAAATAGAAGAATACGTACATACTCGTATGTATACGAATAATAATAATGGTATAATAGTGTTGGTTGACCGGTAAATAATATACATACATACATAATATAATATGTATTTTTATTTTCCTTTTGTAAATTAGTTACAGACAACTGACCATCCATAATTTAAACATTTTGTTGAATATAAGTATATGAGCATATATTGAGAAAGGTCATTGTAATAATCAAGGTAATTTTTATTTTTTTTATTTTATTTTATTTTATCGTGAACTTTAAAATATGTTAAGAATTCTATTCATTTATGTTATCTGTTATTGTATAGTGTAAAAATGTGCATTTAATAAATATAGAACCGAAATAGAAATTTTAAATTTTATTTCACACGTGTTTGTACATGTATGATTATATGTACATACATGCATGCACTTTATATATATGTATATATATTTTTTTTTTACATTAAATAATTAAACATACTTTTAGCTCTAGACCTAGACTCTATATCTAGATTTTACAATTATATACAGACTATAGAAAAGATTTTGTCACTAGAAATTTTATATTTTTCATTTTATTTTTTCCATTCTAAAAATATCAAATAAACTGGTACACTATAATAAACACTTAAAACACTACTAAAATAAATATAATTAGTACATACATATATGTACATTGTATGTGTTCATGTATACATAATTAAAAAAAAAAAAAAATTATGAAATAAAATGCAGTGTCATAAAAAAATTAAAAATAGAACAAAAAATTTATTGCAACTATACATATAAATAAAAAGCATATTTAAGTATTAAATGCGTTAAATTCTAAATGACAATGCATGAGAAAAAAAAATTAATTAATTAATTAATATAATTTAATAAAATGAAATTAACGAAGAAAAATAATTCACATTTTTTAAAAAAAAAAAAAAAAATAAATGAATTTTTTATATTTTTCTTTAATAATATAAAATCTCTTACACTGCTAATGAGATGAAAATTAGAGAAAAAAATATTTTTTTTTTTTTCTAAAATTAATTATTGTGATTGATATTTTAAATATACTCCATATATTGTTGTAGATGTTTAAATTTAGAAAAATTTGTTTCACTCAAAATTTCAAAATGCAACCTGATACCATATACGAGTACACATATACCACCATGTGAAACGTAATTTTTTCTTTTCAATTTTTAATGTACATTCACATATAAATCAACTACAAATTTATAAAAGAATTAATTTTCAATTAATTGTTTTTAAATCTATGCACATGTAATTATTATTTGTATTTTCAAATATTTTTATTTTATTTACTCAAAATTTAATTATCAATTTTTTTTTCTTAAAAATAATGAGCCAATATTCAATCACATCACATATATATGCACAATAACTATACTAAATTCATTTCCATTTATTTTATTGGTTTTAATTTTATAATTTTTAAATCCGGTTTATAATCAGTGTAACTATGTAGTTAATTTTGAATTTAATATTAAATTATATAAAAACTGATTAGTTAAGTACTCATCGTAGATTTTCACATAAACAACGAAAAATGTACTATCGAAAAAAAAAAATCACATCAAATCATCATTTTTATTTATTTCAGAACAAATTCAAAATTAAATTTTTTATTCCGTTTCAAAAAATTTAAAAATAATTTCAAAATTTAAAAAAAGAGAGAAAAAAAAAATTTTTTTTTTTTTTATTATTTTTCATTACAAATTTTTTCTTATCAAAAGAAAAATTTTTTTGCATCCTTTCATTTCGAAAGTAAAATCGCAACTGAAAGTTCTGTTTACCACTTGAAATATTTCATGCATTATATATACACATAAGTACAATGTAAGTACATACATATTGTATTATACTGCAAATATATATGGGGAGACGTTAACGTTGCTATTATGATTTCACATTTCATTTCATTTATTTTACTGAATGAAATAAAATACGTACCTACTACTATATAGAGTGCAGAATATGTGAAAAAAAAAAAATTACATTCATGCATCATGCATTAAATGTTACGTCCTACATACGTGAACGTGTGCAAATAAATATATTATGTATCTGGATTTGGGCTGATTCTGCTGATGGATCTTTTAATCCAATTCAACAGCAATATACCAAATACCAAACAGTTGTAAAGAAGAGTGTGTTTTAGATAAATACGTCTTGTATTTATAATTAAATAATATTTTTGCAGAGAATTTTATAACGATTTCAATTCAATATTCATGTTTTTATGTTTTATTTATTCGAAATCGAATTTTAAATTTGTATTCGTATCGTTTTTTATTTTATTTTATTTTTTTTTTCAATCAGAATATGCGGTTACATGCCTATATCTAGGTTTAGATACAAAAATATCTCAAAGTTTATGAAATTTTAAGAAAAATGTTGCATACCTTATATTCGTACAATTTGTTTGAAAATATGTGCTTTTAAATTTATGATAATAATAATACGCATGTACTAGATTAGATGTAAGATAATCTAAAAAAATGAATTCAGTAATGTGGATATATACAAAAAAAAAATATATTTTATTCTCGAATATCTGAATATCTAATTCATTCCAAATATGTTCGCACTTTATACATGCGGCGTTATAGAAACATGTTTGCAATAAATTTGTATCTGGAAATATAATACAATTTTTTTATCTTTGTATCGGAACATATTTTTGTAGCATGTATCTAGACTAGATAAACGAAAAGTTCAAATAAATGTTGCTATAAAAAATTTTCCTGTGAATTTTTTCAGTCAATTGGCATTACAAATATAACTCATTACATTATACAGTTCAATTTCAAAGATACGAAGAAAATAAACTATAATGCCGCTAATAGTACAGATATTTGTTACGTTTATACTAAAACCACGTATTACAAACAATTATAATTATTGTATTATAAACTTTTCTTTTAAGTTGTACCAAGTACAATGTTTCGAACTTTGTTTAATTAACAAATTATGCTCTTAGATTTTTGTTATATGAACATTGTATATATAGTAAACAGTAAAAAATGGAAATAATTTTCAAGTTTTGTAGAAGAACTGTAGGTTTTTGTGATAGCATAGTATATGCTAGACAATGCAATGAAAATATGTACATACATTTATGTAAATTAAATTATGTTTGGATATTATTTACGAGTTTATTTGAATTTATGTATTTTCAAATGAAATTTATTCCATATCATTACATTTTTTTTTTTTTTTTTTTGTATATAAAATTAATGATATCGAATCAATTATACACTCATATCTATCGTATGTAGTATTATAGATAATGATTTGACTTATTCTTTTAATTAAAATAAAGTTTTTGTCTGAAGTAGTATTTTGTTTTGTTTTAACACAGATGTATTTACTACTCGTATATGCATGTATATTCTGTAGAGTATATTCTGGCTTGATTTATTTCGATAATGATAGATTATTTATAAGCTAATAAATTATCGGTAATATGTAATATATATAGAAAAAATATAATGTAGGAAAAAGTATAGAAAAAAATAAAAAACTTGTAATAAGATTATTTTTGGCCATTCCACTTTTATATCAGTTTACTCATATATAGTACGTTGCCTTATTTTTTTTTTTTTTTGTCGTATTTTATTATGCACATGTTTTCATATCTTCGATGTTACGTAAATGATACTTGTATAGATTCATAATAATATCATAACATAAATCTTTTGTTTTTCTTAAGAGAAAAAAAATGAAAGAAAAAAATATAATATTTCCGAAATATATATCATATGTACGTGTACATACATATGTGTATACTGTGTGAACTGAAAAACTTTTCTAATAAAATTGAATACGTTATTTTTTTGTTATTGATATCATTTTTGTGCCAGAAAATCATAATATTATATTATGTACTATATATGTATATGAGATAATGTGTGTATTATTAAATGATTTTATAGAACAAGTGTTTTAGAGGTCAGGTTAAGCTATGAATTAATATTAATTATATGAAGAAAGAAAAAAATGAAGTAAAACAAAATATTATATTAATTAATTTTATGACAGAACGAATATAAATGACAACTAAAAAAAAAAAATAAATAAAAAATAATGCTATTTTGAAAAGAATATTGTGAAGGTGTATTATAAGTACCTACCAGGATGTTATGTACATAAATTTTATATTTATTTTATTTATTATTATTTTTAGATAAGAGAATATATAATATGAAATGATTGAGTTCATTGAAATAAAAACATTCACGGTATACACATACATACATAATATGTACGCATTATTACAAATGTATTACAAAATGTATTTCATTGAACACAATCTTCAAATACATAAAATCCTTTTAAAATAATAATGTTTATTTGTATACATATTCTACTCTATATACATAAATGTTATGTGTTAAAATTTTTATCTAAGATGTACGAATATATACTCTATCATGTATACAAATACAAATATAATAATCCATAATATAAATATTTTTCAAACGAAATGTATAGACAAATAAATATGTACGATTTATACTGAGTATCAATATATACCGCACCCATTCAAAATGTAACATGCCATCATAAATTCATTTCTGTTTATTCTTCAGACTAACACCAAAGTCAATTTTTATGATTATATTACCATTCAATAAAATAAAATATACTTATGTATATATTTTTGCAATATTTTTTATTTATTATAAGAATATAATTTTTTTTATAAATCTGTATGTGTATATATCTAATATAAAATAAAATTTGGATTCATTTTAAACATGACAAATAAATTTACTACAATTTTTATGTGTTATTGTGTTTGTGTTTAAAAAAAAAATATATACATACATTTAAAAATTCTTTATAAGGATATAAAATAATAAATACTGTATAAAGTAAATACAATTCTTTCTAAATAGTCCTACAAGAAGGAATATACGAATACAAGTAAATGCTAAATGGTAAATATTGAATGTTATAAACGCATATTTAGCAATTGAATTCTATTACATTTTACAACGATATACAAATTAATTTTATTGCTATCTAGTTTAAATTTTAATATTATATTTGTATGTATGTATATTCTTTTTTTTTTTATGGTTTAATAAGTTTAAAAAGTTATTTCAATTTTAAATTATGTATATAAACATTTTATTAATTTTTCACAGCTATAAAAATGACAGTCACTCATAAAGTTAAACACATAAGTAATGTCTAGAAGTCTAGACTACGTACATATGTATGTTAGTACTATACATGTATGTGAGTATTACACATTTTTTAGTGTGAAATTTTTCATTTGTATGTATATTACTAAAATCTTTGATGACTTTTAAATTCTAATAATGAAAAATATTCTGAAATTTAAATGAAATTTTCTCAAACCAATTAAAATTAAATTAAATTTTATCTGTAAGTCACACAATTTTTTTTTTTTTTTTTTTTTAATTAAAATTCCATAATAATTTTATAAAAAAATATTTTCAATTTGTAAAACGATTGATTTCAAATCGAATTTTGTAGTAAAGTACACTTACGTATCTTTTGCATTTTCATTTCGTATAAATTTAATCTTTTGGCTCGGCTCGACTTTCTTCATTGTTGCAGTTATCTTCTTCTCGAATACGTGGCACTATACATTTTTAAATGATAAACACTACTAAAACCTTTTAAGCTAACAATATAAAGATATGTTTGAATATAAAAATATGTAGGTAGGTACTCGTACATTAAATTTAAAGATGCAGTGCAGAATTAATACGAACATTTTAAGAATAGAAATATGCATATTTTTTTGACGGTTCAGATAAAAAGGCCATAAAAGAATGTTTTATGTATATATGCCCTTAAGAAAATTCTTCTGTAAGAATAACTACATGAAATTTAACTAATTGTGTGGGAGTAACTTTTCTTATTTTGTTTTCAATGGAATCAGTTAAAATGATGCATACGCTAAAAGTAGCATCTATAATATGTAAGTGCATCTATATACTCTTACTTTAGTCGATATGTTTTAAAGAAAATTTAAATTGCTTACATAAGATTTCAATTATTTGTTTTTTTTGTTTCGCTCTATATACATTTTACATTTTTCGTTTATTTCTTAAACTGCTATTCTTGGAACTAAAGTTTCGAATGAAATAAAATATAAAAAATATCCTACGTAGAGAAGTGATGATGACAAATTGCAAGGAAAAATGACAAAAAAAAAAAAAATAATGAAAATGAGAAAAATTTGAAATTTTGCCGAAATTCATCGTTTATATGCAAAAATACTGTGTCATCAATAACTTGATCCATACTAAAGTCACTATCAATTTGATCGTGAGACAATACGCAGTCAAATCGGCTATAATCACAGCTAATATATTTTTTATGTACTGTTAAATTTTACACATAACGTGATAAGAATAAATATTTCATTTTTGTGTCCATTATGCATTTATACACTGACATAACTATACATGTATGTTTGTTCATAAGACACCATATCATTATTTGCACATGTACCTACATATGTATACATACATAATTTACGTGCATATTTGTATGTCGTTTGTTTTGTAACATATCGCATATAACGCTTATATAGTTAGTGTTTCAGTTAATGCGATTGTTAATAAAATTCATAATATTTAAAATTCAAAAATCGTACATCAAAAAGTAGTATGTATCATTGTTCATTTTATTTTTTTTTTTTTATAAGAAACAAAAAAGTAGTCCATGATTGAGTCAATGATATCGGTTCGCGTGGGATTGGATATGCATTATGATTTTTTATTTGAATACATATTGCATTCGTGAGACGTTTATGTGTGGATTGGATTGTATTCATTATTTAATGAATATTATGTCTGGTTTTTTTCAATTAATCACCTAATATATTTATACGCAGAATACAGTATTGTACATAATTTTTTTTTTTTTTTTTTTTAATTGCAAAAATCTTCTCTTTGGTAATGAGATTTATATTTATTTATTTTTGTATATTTGAAATTTATTTGAATTTGTAATCTATTAACTAAAATTAATATTGTTTTATATAAACAAAAATTTATATAAATTGGGTCAAATAATCTTCGATTAAATAATTTATCATAATATTTATAAATGAAAATGAATCTGTTTATCCTTTTGCATAATTTCATATATTATGTTATGTATCATGTAAGTAATATTTTGTTTAAGAAAATGGCTATTCGAATGAAGACTTTGAGGCCACATCGCATGCATTTTCAACAATATGTATAATGTTGTTATTTAGTTTTGCATTCTTCTTCATTCATTGAAACATTAAAAAATTGGAATAACATAAAAAAAAAATTAAATTTCTAAATTTATATTCAAATTTAAATGAAAATATACACTTGAAATATCTTATAATCTAATAAAGAAATACAAATGTGTGCATGTATGTATGTACATTATTATATATATGTATATGTATACTTGAAAAATTGAAGTGAAATTTAATTCATATCTTGTAGGAAAATTCGATCGATTGGTCGTATCATCATTTTTACAGATCTCAATGAATATAGTGGTCCTCGAAATTCATTCCAATACATCCCTTGGAATTGATTTTCTTCCGGTACTTCACCAGATAAGTATTTTCCATTCAAGTTGCTGCACAGAAAATATGTACAATTATATCCAAACAAAATATATTAAAATTATTCATAAGTAGTTCAGAAAATTTTTCTTATATCAAAAAAAAAAAAAAAAATATATATATATATATATATATATATATATAAAAGTTATTTCATATTACCTCATTTCACATGCATTGTACCACCATGCTCCTGTATGCGCCAATGCACAATTTCCTTCAACCCAACCATCATTATCATTATCGAAAGTTGAAAATTTATAAGAAGCAGAATATTTTAATGAATCACCAGCATCACCTTCATATTCTCCTAGAATACGTAAAGCATAATCTTCTTTTTCATCTGCAATTGCGAATTGCTTGTAACGAGCAAATTTTCTTGTTCCATCAAAATCTTCTAGTAGAATAAGTAATTCATGAAGCATAACTGATGTAATATCATGTAACTTATCCAATCCAATAAAAAATTCACCAGCCAGATTACCAAATCCAAATTTATATTCTAACCAATTTCTATTAAAATTAATGCTACCATCGTATCGATTCTGGATTACAGTCCATCCTCCTCCATCTACATCATTATCACATAAAACAAAAAATTGATTTTTCATTGATCCCAATTGAATTTTCTGAATTCCAGTTGTAGTTAAAGCAGCATGAGCACAACTGGCTGGATTTAATTGAACATTTGGATTAGATCGTCCAATAGATTGTTGCATCATACCATATAACTGATGTGATCGTAAACTATTTAAAGCACTGTGAAGGTATTGTTTTGACGGAAGACCGGATTGACGTTGAGAAATTTCACTTTACAATAATTTATTAAACAAAAAAGAAATCATTAGCAATTTTATACGAAGCAATTTTAAATTTTATAATCTTACCTAATTTCATGTGAAAGGGCCGTCAGATTTGAGTTGATTAAATCACTATGCTTTTCTAGTTTATTGATTGCAGATCGTATTGATACTAGAAATGTTGCTATAGCATCTAATTTATTCGAAGAGTCAGGATTATAATCATCGTCAGGAGGAGGAGGAGGTTGATGTCGTTTAACTGGAAATTTAAAATTTAAAATTTTTATTTTACCAATAAATTTTTTTCTTTGTTTATTATGAAAACAAACCGATATTTGATGATATATTATATTGTAAATTTTGAAATTCATTTTTTAGTTGATCGACACTATTCTCACTTCTTGATATTAACCATTGAAAATTTTGCAATTGATTATCGAGGTCTTTAACTTCATTGCGAATCGAATTCAATTGATCTCGAGAATTCTGTTCATGTTGTTCAAATCTAAATAAAAAATGAAATGAAGAAATTATATGAGTTGGTATAACGATTTCATATATAGACGATCGTTATTATTGTAGGTGTTGGTGTTTTTTTTTTCGCAAACTGATAGATACAAATACTATAAAGCATAAATCCGGTTTTTAAATGATGAATGGATTTTTGTTTCTACATAGAAAAGAACATTTCAAAAATACATACTTTGTAATATTATTAATTTGAAAATTTTTCATTAATTTAAAGCTGTAACAGCATCCAATATTAGATCATAACTGATTTTGACAAAAATAACTGTTATTCAAAATTTAAAATTCTACTCAACTTGAAAATTTACATAAAAATTCTAAATTTATAAACTGAGTGAAAAATTTTACTTGAATAAGATTTCTACTTTTATTTTTTTCAAATCCGTAAAATGAAATAATCGATTTAAAAATCAATTTTGTTTAATTTATATATGTACATCGTTATATGTGATAATTATATAAAATTATCTTATCTAAGTAATAAAATAAATAAACAACTACATACATATATACGCACATAAACATAACGATATAAATGTAAATAAAACATATAAAACCTTTTTCCAGTTCAAAAAATTCGATTTCAACATAAACTAGATTTGATTAAAAATTGAATTCATTTCTATCAAAATGTCAATGATCTTGAAGATAACCTATAACCACAATACGAGTATGAATATACATACATATATATTATCATTATATTAAAAATATAATCATAAGATAAAATATAATATATATTTTTTTGTTTTATATAATAATATAAGATTGTACATTTATTGTAAATTCACCCACCTATTCTTTATCGTTTCAAGATTTTGATTTTGCCTTTCACTATTGTTAGATAACACAAACATTTGATTGTAGATTCTTCGCAAAACTTCATCATTTCCATTTGTTGCTGGTGCTGTTTGTATTGCTGGTCTTATTGTTGTTGTTGTTGTTGCCTTAATTAAGGAAACATAGTACATAATATAATAAATGTGTAGACAGATATAGAGTTGAAAAAATAGCATAAAATTAAAAATTTGCGTTGTTATATTAAATAATTTTTTTCTTCTTATTTAATTTTGTGTACAACTAAAAGAATTGTTTGCTATTGTTTTTTTTTTAATTTAATTTTTTTTTTATATTTTTTAATGTTTATTGTATTTAAATATATAAATGTATTCACACACATATATACATACACTTACCCTTTTATCGCGATTATAATATGTGGGCTGAAATTGTGTTGATTTAATTTGTTCAAAATACAAACTAATTAAAATGATATCGAATAAAAAAATAATCTGAAATTTCATTTTCGGTTATAACTATACATACATATAACTACTACAATATTTTAAAATTAAACAGAACTAAAATTAAAAAAATGATGTAACACAAAATAACAATTAATTGATTTTTTAAAGTTGAATTTTATATTTATGTATTTAACAAAAAAAAAATATGTATATATAAAAATAACGAACAAAAAATCATATCACGTTTTTATTTAAAATGTGAAAAAAAGAAATAACGAAACAAAAAAATTTACATATATGTGTAATATTACATATGTAGATTTATGTAACAATATTAAAATTTTAAGTATTTAAATAATATTCTTAACGAAGTTTTTTATTTTAATATGCTGCCGAACTCAACGTCTGTTCATATTTTACTACTTTGTCTGCTAAAGTCTAACCTGAAGCCAGAAGACAACATTAAAATGTATTTTTTTTATATACATATGTATTTTATTTTTTTTTTTCTTTAATATTCCGACTTCGGGCAAAACTTATCTAGGTGTATAGAGCATTTATATATAAATGATGGCATACATTTATATACATATGTACATACATATATGTTAACATTTTATTTATGTATACTATAAATGTATACATATAGTAAAATAAACATTGATGATTCGTTAATTGTTGTCTTTTTCATTAATTTTTTTTTTTTTTTCATATAAAATATGAGTGAGCATTATAAATATATGTATACGAACATAGTAGATACACTCATATACTTTTGCTTTCCGCACACTTTCAGTGCCATTATAATCACGTACTATATGTCCCCACAGCTTACAAAAAAATATAAATAAATAAAAGTTAAAGAAAAATATTCATATATTGAGTTATTGAGTACGAAGTAATAAATACACTGATTAAGTGCACAATGCATATTATAGGTTGAGATAGAAGTAATGTCATTGTAATGTGAATGGACCATAATTTTTGCGAATGGCGTCTAATGTTTATTGTGTTTTGACATTTATGTTACAGACAAACAAATTTTACACCTTCACTCAGAGTAGATATCATCAATTTTACACCTACAAAAATATACTTTTCCATGAAAACAGAGTTCAATTTTATTTTCATTTCTAATGAAATGGCAGCCAATTCATATTATATATGACATTACTTTTGGCTCAACCTATGCGTATTTATAAATTGTACATGTGTACCATGTTATTCATATAAACAAGCACTATATATTGCAGAATAATTGAAATATTTTACATTAATTTAAAAATATATCACATGAAATCTACACTGTACTTTGTATGTTGTATGTTCGTTAAATTAAGGTGTAGATAGGAGTACACGACTATAATATAATAATATTTGACTTCATAAAAGCCGCATAACATACTCTTACATATATATACATTCTTTATAAAAATGTATTTTAAAATAAAGTATTTTGAAAAGTTTGAAAAACAAAAAAAAAAAAACAACAACTTATAAATGAATAATTGAAATAAAAAAAAGATCATTTAGGTAAAAAGATAACGAACATAAATTAATGTTGAAATGAAAATTCATGTTGTATTCTTAAGTTCATTATAAAATTACATATTACATATTTTTACATTAAATTTATATTGGGTATGTATGTAGTTAATTGGAGGCTGTGCGCTGTCTGTATACATATACATATGATATCTATACTGTTCAATTATTATTATTTTTCATCTGCATTTGTTGGTTCGTTACATAATTTGTGATTATTATTATTATTACGTTAAATAATGAAGTTATGTATACCAGCAAACAGCAAAAGAGTTTAGGTACACGGTGTACGTACATATCAGAAAATGAAGTACTACGATAATGACATGTGAATTTTTTAGTTGCTATATAAAGTATATGTATGTAAAAGGTGTCGAAATTATTATTATTTTTCTAACAAAAGAAATTTAATAATATTTTTCGCAATAAAAATTATAAATTATTGTAAATTAACGAAAAATATTTTGAGTGAGTGAATCTTCAAAATGTTTCATTAATAATAATAATAATTTTATTTTAATATCAATTTGTAACCTCAAATATTTTTGAAAGTAAGTTGTTATACCAAACGTATACAGTGATACAAAGTCATAAAAGTCATTCGTAAATGAAAATTGACTGTTACGTTGATATGAACAAATGTGATGTAAAAATATATGTAAAATGTATACAAAAATAATAATAATGATAATAAAATATTTATGATTGTATATAGGATGTGTAAAATTATCATTTAAAATTATAAGATTAAAAATAATTTGTAGTTAACAGTTGATAGTGTAACAGATCAAAGATAAAATATATTTACGATATTATGTATGATATATGTATATGGACGTATATGTTTATAGTATGGTGGATAATTGCTCATTGAATGTATCACGGTCAATTATGTATGAGAAGCATTCTATTTATGTATTGCATAGAATAAGATTTTGTATTGAAAATTATTTTGTTTTAATCAAACATCAAAAAACAATTACCGTGTGATGTAATGTGTCAAATACAAAAAAAAAAAAAAAAAACAAACAAAAAAAAATTATTAACAACAAATTTCTGCAAGTATACTATACCATATAATGTGTAAAAATAAAATTTAAAAGTTATTTAATATTACTATCGACAATAAGTTTCAATCATAGTTAAATATTTGATGAATAATCATAGATGAAAATAGTTATTGACAGTGTATACGAGTAATATAATGTACTCGTGCATGTATATATTCTGTTGTTCTGTTAGTAATATGTAATATGTAATTAAAATTTGCATAACTTTTATCTTTTTTATCAGAATATATTCAAGTATATTATTATATGTTTGAATAAATTGTTAAATTGTTACCTTGACAAAAAACTTATAACTTGTACCTAACTTATTTTCAAGGATAATTATATAGACACGTTTTTTTTTTGAAATATCTAATATCGGAATTGTATGTACATACTTATATTCGTATTTGTGAATGGTAAATGAAAGGATAAAAATAGAAAATTTTGTATTTCAATAACAAAAAAAAAAAAAAAAAAGAAAAGAAAATTATTTAATACAAATAAAAAACTGGACATTAACTGTTGATGCAATAATAATCGTTTGAACTTTTAAATACTTCTACAATTTAAACTTATAGTCCGAGTACATGGTATGTACCTACGTACAGATGTTATGTTCGCGAGTAAAAGTAACAAAATAAATAACGATTGATGTAAATGTAAAAAAAAATAATTCGTATAAACACACTCTACACTAGTACACTCATATCCTGTTTGTTCATAAATGAAAATATAGTTCAAAATATTTATCGTTTCTTCTTGCTTACACGGATCTAGTTTTAATCTGAAATTCTTCTTTCTAATCGCCTTTGCTATAGTGCAGTTCATAAATTAAACAAGAAAAGCAGAAGATAAACTACTACTCGCATATCTTTCTACTTTTCTTTTTCTTCTTACTTTTCATTTGTAAATAAACATGGTTAGTGTACTGCTGAAGATTTGAGATGTAGAAAGAGAAGTAGAAAGAAAAATAGAAAGATACTGAAAACTAGTTTGTCTCCTCTTTTTCTTGTGTAATTCATGTACTGCACTGTAGTAGGCGAGTATGGAGAAGAATTTCAGATTGAAACTAAATTCGTGTTTGGAAGAAAAACCGATAAATGTTTTGACCTATATTATATCATTTGTAAACAAACATGGTTATTGAACTCTTGATTATTTGACATCTAGAAAAAGAAGTACAAAGACAACTAAAACGATGCGCGAATAGTAGTATCTTTTCTTATTTTCTTGTGTATATTAGGTACTGTACTGTAGTAAATTCGTGCAAACAAGAAAATAAAATCATTTCCATTATTCTTGAATTGCATCCAAGAACATTCTGGTTGGGGAATTTATAGAATTTTCTATTTAAGATAAGTTTTCTAATTTGTGTACAACTAGATAATTTTAGTTTTAGTTCAACATTTATTTTCCAATCAACAAGAGAGAGAGAGAGACCATCGCAAACATTACTTTTTATTTTTATCTTTTGTATATTTTCTTTAAGATAAATCAGAAAATTTTAGTGTGTCATATAAACAAGAATCGATTCTTTTGTTGCATGAATTCAATTTATACATGCATAGTGATATTATAATACTAATATAAAGTTTCATTGTAGTATATGCGTTGTATAATATAATTTGAGTTGTAGATTTCGATTTTAAAATTTATATTTTTATGCCAAAAAATTGAAAACTTATACACGCACGAGTATGTATACATTTATTTTTTCAAAAATTATATTTATTTATGAGATATTTTTCAATTAAAAAAATGTTGTAACTATATAATACTGATCTGATCTACTTACCCCACATCATATCATTCAAGATTTTTGTACGACTGTCGAAAATGAAATATTACAAAATTGTACTTTCTAAAAAAGAAATTGTGAAGGAAAATAAATAAATATAAAAAATTGAAATGAAAATATGTACTATAAAAAATCCCACAGAATCCTGAACTTGTATACATACATAAGAGCAATACATATATATGTATGTATTTGTGAATGGATTAAGGAAAGAATTAAATTTAATGAACAGGTTTAATTTGTTTCAAAAATAAATATGAAAAAAATAAATTTTTTATTATTTACATTTTAATTATTTTTATTTTGTGAACATATAAATATACGTACATTACATTTGTCTTTCTTTAGGTCAATATCAGTCTGTCATCTATGTGATATGTAACATAAACATGTTCACATGTATGTACATATGTAATACATATTTATCATTTAAATCTGTGCCAATGTAAACCAGTTTAAATATTAACGGTTAAAATACATTAAAAAATATTGATGGTTTTTTGCCATTCATTTTAATGAGGCACATTATCCATTTATTCACCAATTTTTATTAGTTTTTGTGTACAATTTTTGTTGTTTTTTTGTTGTTGTTGCAATAATTGGAATAATTTTAAATAATGACTAGCGCATAATATGAATAAGACAGTACATCATTATTCCACAAAAAAAAAAATTAAATTAAATTCTAGATCCATTCTAAACAAGCATCTTGTAAAATTCGCATTAAAATGAAGACTTAAACTTTAAATGTAAATCGTTAAATTTATGTACGTGACAATACATACTCGTATTTAACTACATACATATAACTGGTAATATGATTATGTCGTATTATGTATAGTATTATTTTGTCATTTTATTTTCAAGTAAATCCATATTTTGCACATTACAAGAACAAACAATAATCTCCAATAACATTAAAAATATTACGATTAGGTACATAATATGAAGCCATTAAAAAAAATGTATCCAAGCAATTTTTTTTCTCATCTTATAATTTTACAGAAACTTTTATTTACGTGTATACATATATTCTCAGAAAATCTTACAGGATTTAAGAAACGATAAATTATATTTAAAACTCATCTAAAGGACATTAAGTTTATTTTGTCATTGACATTGACTTCTATGTATTTATCCATACGTATGTATTTTGAAAAACTAAAAATTGTTGAAAAAGTTTCATTATTTTTAAGTATTTATATAGTTCAAACAAAATTATTTATAAATACATATATTTTTTCGAACATTTTAATTGATAAAAAATATTTTCAAATATTATTTTTCTCTTATTACAAGCGAATATTTGCAGTAGAAAGTTTCGAATGAATCTTAACTTGGACGACGATTTAATGAATTCCAGCTTCTGGAAATGAAATATTTTTTCATTTTTTTTCCGATATCATATTCAAATTTAATATAGGATCGAATGAATATTTTTTTTTATTGCTGTTGATAAAATCACATGTATTCGTTCATATTGATGAGTATATGTCAGAATTTTGACGTTAAGTTTTAATTCTTCATGTAATATATGTACATTAAAATAATTCAATTATATAATGTCACGTAAAATGAAATTATCTTTAATTAAAATCATCTTCAACAAGATTTTGAATGCCTGCATGAATAGACACTATATGTATAGACATTTTGTACGATATTGACTGAATCACAAATCACAAATCGATTGGTTATTAAAGTTTCATTACATGTTGAGATTCTTTATCTTGGGAATTCAATCAGAATAATCATTTAAATATTATTACTACATATAACTACCAAATGGACGAGAATACTAAAGTACCTATTTGCGATATTTATATGCGTAAGTTTTTGTATGGATACCGTGTGTATGAATGTAAAACTTTTACAAATTCATAGTTTTGTATTTTATCATTATTTTATCAAATTCAGAATGTTATAGAAAAAAAAACATAATAATGCATGTGCTTCGAATATTATCGATATCATACTATAGGGATTTTCATTTTAAATTCATATAGGTGATTTCTCTAACAGTGATGTTTCATTAGTTTCAGTTCATTACTTAAATTAAATTAAATATGTATTTTATATTCTGTAGTTTCAGATTTTATTATATACCTATACTTATGTAAAGATTTATATTTATTTATTTATTTTCTTTGGTTTTTGTTTTTCGTTTTTGATGTTTGAAAGTTGTTTATTAATTACATAATTATTTGATTTATTGGATAATGAAGGAGAAATAAAACTGGTATAATGGACGATAGTATATTCGCGTATACTAATGAATGTTTTGAACTTAAACTTTAATTTAACACTTTGAAAATGTGTGAAGAAAAATTTATAAATTTTGATGTGTACTACTTATATAGAAGATAAAAAAAAATTGTTTTTTTTTCCTTGAATTTAACACTAAATTACGATTTTTGTTTTCACAAACATATACCAAATACATTTATATGTGTTGTATCTGTTTATAACCACAACTTAACATTGTATTTTATTTTATTTGACTTTCATTTGTATGAAATGTTTTATAGTATACATAATACATAATACATATAGAACAAAAATATATAATACTACATAAATCTAAATACATTATAACGTTTTTTCTTAGTTCAACGGATAACCCTAATAAAATGAATATAATATAAAAATAAATTACATATAATAAAAGAGGACAAACAATCGTATCACATTTTTCTAATCAAATTTGTTAAGAAAATTATACAATTTTTTCATATTCTTATACATTTAATGTATTATAATTTTTTGGGAATAAATAATGAAATGAATGTAAGTACATATGTATATACGTATGAAATACAAATAGAATTTTGCAAATGCGTAATACGTGTTAAAATATATCCATGTCAATACTTATTTATATTAACATAACATACAATACGTATATGTATGTATATCTAAATGAAAATCTTTTCAAATTCAAAGATATAATGTAATATTATTTGATAAATCTCCTTCACATCTAATTTAAAATATTATCAGTTATCTATACAATATTGTGTATTAGCATAATAAAATGGAGAGAAAATATGTATGTATCTAAGAAAAAAAAAATTGATGTCACTTACAATATGTTTGAGAATGAAATTGGCAGAAAATTTATTTTTGGAACAATGGAAAAAAAATCTTCAGAAATTAGATATACCATAAATTATCATCACTGATAAAAATAAACTAATAAATAAATACTCGTTGTCGTTATATACGAGTACTAGTATTTAATTACATATCTAGAAATGTACATAAGTACTTTATCTTTACTTCCTCATTTTACAATTGCATACTGCACGTTGATTTACACATATATTTATAAAATAATATTTTTTCATTTGCATCAATCATTCAGTTAACATAATAGTTTTCAAGTACATATTCGTACATATAACCAATTGAAAATTTCACTCAGATCGCATAATCTCTTAGAGATTGTTTGACATTTTTTATTATGATGATCAATATAAAAATGAATTTGATTGAGAACTATACTATTGAGAAATATGTTCATATTTTCGATTTTTTAGTTTTTAGAACATTCTATTATCTTTCATATGTGTAAAAATATAACACCATATTGTAAGAAAATTAATATTAATTTCTTTTGACAATTTCAAATTAATCTGTTTTATATAATTAATATTACATATTATTTTGTTCTATGAAAGTCCCAGAAGTACTCGATTTTTTAATTTAAATGATGGTATTTATTTGAAAAAATCAGTAGCCTTCTAAAACTTACTTTTTATGTTTCAAAACCCTACATTGTTTAGTATGTATATTTTGCTTTTTCACGCATCATATTCATCAGATGTAGCCTCATCAGATTATTTTGTATTTTCACACTTGATAAACTGGCTCGAACGTAAACAGCAATCAAGAAATGTAGTCTGTGGTAGATGGCTATCAAAGATACTAAACATCGCTGGAAAGAGTGCATCGGGATAAAGGAAGACCATTTTGAGAAATAAAGAAATATTACTCCAAAATTCTAGTGTTTTTTTTTTTTTTTTATTAAGTTGGGGTATTACTAGGACCACCCACGTAGATCGCGTTCAAGGAAGTTTTATAATCGCAATACATATACATACATATGTACGTACATATTTATGTTTCAAAGTTTTAATTATGGACATAAATGTATACTCGTGAATATTCGTATTTATCACAATTGAGACGACGTACATACATACATACAATCGTATGTTCATAATGATCGATTAATTCTAATTAATTTTTATTTTTATGTCGTTAGTATAAAAAACTTTTATACAAAAATAAATTCAACAAATACAAATAACCCATAATTTATTATGCAATAAATTATTATTTATAATATCTACGAACCTTTTTTTTAAATTCAAATCTAATTTTAGATTGTTTTTACTCGAATTGCAGTAAAAAATGAATATGAACTTTGAAAAAAAAAATTATGTTTTGATGAATTTTTTTTTATACTTAGTCTGGTGAATGTCTCAATAATTAAAATTTTAATTATATTGAATTTATACATTATATTCTATCGAAATACGACTATAAATTCATATACGTATATGTCTATGTAGATCTAAGATATTTCTTGTATTTCTGTCATTAATGAAAATAGAGGCAGAATAAAATAGTTCAAAAAAAAAAAAAAAGGAAGGAAAAGGTTTTCAACATGAATATTTAAAAAGGGCACACAACTAATATCCTTATAAGAATATTTCTAAATATGTACTTATACTAGAATATTTTCTGCAACTAAATAACAAGAAAAAAAAATATTTACAAGTATTCAAATACTAAATTACATGCATGTACACAAATGAGATCTATTGATTTACTGATTTTATTTTTTAAATAAAAATGTAAATTATTTTTTTCTCCCCTTTTGAAATGTTAGTTTTATAATAAATATTTAATAGGCTAACCACCAGTCTAATTTTATGAAATGAATAAATCAAAACAATCTAAAAAAAAAAATGAACACTAAAATCAAGAAATTAAATTGAATTTGAAATTGCTTTTATAACATATAGAAATACATTACACCATTATATGCATATTTCAAAAGTATGAAATGAGAACAATAAAAAAAAAAAAATGTCCTGAAAATGAATTGCGTACATGGTAGACGAAAAAGATAATAGATATTTAAGTATATGGATGAAACAAGCTATACGCTATTATATACCATGCTATATTTCACATTTATTCATGTATACGAGCATGTTTTAGATCGGAAAATACAACTTAAATATTTTTCCAAAAATAAATTAAAATAAAACTAAACTGAAAATTTATTATAGAAGTTTATTTAATTTTATAATGTAATTTAAAAAAAAAAGAAAATATATGAATGTTCACATTTATACATATGTATATGTATGTACATATACATTCTGTCAAAAAAGTACCCGGAATTTGTCGATTAAAAAGTCTACACTAATGCTAACGAAAAAATTTTTTTTCTGTAAGTTGGCAGTAATATGACTAATTATGACGCCATTTTTGAGCACGATCTGTCAACTAGTATTTTTACAGCAGTTGGTTATATCAGTCGACTTGAAGTGCTTTCGGCGATTTTTAAAATGAATAAAAATATTGAACAAAGAGTTTGTGTTAAATTTTGTGTTTCTAACGGAATATCCTGTGCAGAATCATTTAAGATGTTGAAAAAGACTTATGGTGAATTAGTGTTATCTAAAACACAAGTTTACGAGTGGTACAACACATTTAAAGAGGGCCGTGAAGTGTGTGAAGATTTGCCTCGTCCCGGTCGTCCTTCGACGTCAAAGACAGATGAAAACATTAATCTTGTAAAGGAAAAAGTTATGGAAAATCGTCATTTGAGTTTAAGAGAGATGGCTGTGGACCTCAACATGTCTCACGAGAGTATTCGCTCCATCGTCGTTAATAATTTGGGCTTGAGACGCTTCGCCGCTCGGCTTGTCTCGAAAGAACTCAATTTTTTGCAAAAAATCCATCGTAAACAAATGCACCGTCTCACAAAGCGACCATTGTGACTGAGTTTTTGGCGAAGAAAGCAACAACTGTCATCGAACAACCTCCATATTCACCCGATATGTCTCCTGCCGATTTTTTCCTGTTCCCCAAGCTGAAATTACCTCTTCGTGGAAGGCGTTTTGACTCAATTGAGTCCATCAAACAAAATTCGCTGAAGGAGCTCGAGGACATCCCGGAAAATGCCTACAAAAAATGCTTTGAGGATTGGGTTAAACGATGGAACATGTGTGTTGCTTCAGATGGGGCGTACTTTGAAGTCGACAAAATAAATTTTGATGATAATTAAATATTTTGTGATTTATTGACAAATTCCGGGTACTTTTTTGACAGAGTAGTATATCTATATTCAATGGTATATTAATACAGAAAATATATTAAAACTAAAATCAAAGTCAAATTATCATTTTTTGCACATTATAATATGCACATAATGTACTCATATGTCATCATAAATGTTTAGTATATGCATAATGTAATATGTACATGTACGAGTACTGTATACATACATTCAAATCCATCATGCACTTATTAGCTGTTTTATATTAACAGAAAATTTCTCTTTTGATCTGATGAATGCAATTATTTATTATTCACTCAAAAAATCTGTATTTTATTTCTTTGTTTCTTTCGAAGTTTTTTTTTCTCATTTTTTGTTTTGTTTGATATATGGATTCTTCTGTGATGTGGTATCTGATATAATTATGTACATACGAGTATATAATATGTGGATATGATGTAAATAACGAATATAATACTATAATAATCTTCTAAATTATTTTCGTATTTTGAAAATAATAATTTTCTCGACATTATGTAAATAGAAAATTGTTTTTGTATTTTATTTTTTTCCTTTTTTAATTTTTGATATTTTATTTTTAATGCGACTTTTAAAGTGCATTTTATTTTGAATTGAAATAAGTTAATAAGTTATGTAACACACACTGAGATTTATTTTAAAATATCATTATATGAGACAATACTTGTATGTACGAGTATATATGGAATGGATCATGGTATATAGAGTAGACAGGGTACTACTAGCGTATATCGTATAGCGTGTAAGTTACTAGCAAATAATCTCATTTATACTTTTTACTGTCTCTTCTTGTTTCTCATATACTTCTTTTATTATGGTGTGTATAGTACAGAACAAGTATTAAAAGAAAATGAATTTTTCTCACTAATGAAAATACGAATGTTTATCGTACTATAGTTCTCTATCATTGCTTCTCTTTACCGTCTCTTCCTGTTTCTTGTATTCTTTTTATGATGTGTAGTGCAAAGCAAGTACAAGGAGAAAATAAATTTTTTTTCATGAATGAAAATACGATTGCATTGTATGCATATAGCATATAGTATAGCATATATCGCATTATGGTTAGCTACCAATAACCTCATTGCTATTGCTTACTGTCTCTCTTGTTTCTCGTATACTTCTTATGGTGTGGTATGTAGTAGAGAGCAAGTATAAAGAGAAAATGAGTTTTTCTTATAAATGAAAATACAATACAATAGAGTAAATAGAATTTGTTCAAAACATTTTTTAGCTTTATAATGCCTGTTGAGCAACAGTCTAGTCGATAGAGAGACGTCAATTTCGTTCTTATAAATTAATTGACGTACCTTATCTACTCTATATACCATGAAATAGATCAATTATGTACATACATAATGTGCAAGAAATAAAGTGAACAGTAGGAGTATATTATACTCGTATTAGTTAGAAGACATATGTACATCTTCCGCATATTTCTGTTTAATGATGATGTATAAAAATCGAAAAAAAAGACTAAAAAAATGATGTCTTTATTTTACATTTTTCATGTGTATACATTTTCAAAAAAATAAAAACGAAAAAAAAAGGAAAAAGTAGAAGAGAAAAGTGTTTTTTTCTAATGAAAATTGATACGTGCATGTAGTGTTGTGTTAGTTTGTGTAAAAATATTCGTAAATATTCTGAATGAAATTTGTTAATGACTAGATCAGTAGAAGAAAATGTTTCTTACATGAAAATTTGAAATTATTTGATAATAATAAAGGAAAAAATAATTTTCGAAATACTATTATTATATCGCATATGTATTAATTCGTATTTAAATAATAACTATATATGTGTAATAAAAGCAACATGTTAATTAAGTTATTTAATTATAACCAGAAGAAGCAATTATTTAATTAATAATTTAATTGTAATTTTTTTTTTTCGGTGTACGAAAAGATTGCAATTCGCAATGTATGAATTTTTGACAAAGCAAACAATTTCGAATATGTGCATATTTCAATCGTGGTTCGTTACATTGACTTATATTACATGTCAAAAAATGTAAGAAGA
This sequence comes from Villa cingulata, assembly GCA_951394055.1. Lineage (NCBI taxonomy): Eukaryota > Metazoa > Arthropoda > Insecta > Diptera > Bombyliidae > Villa > Villa cingulata. Next base: position 27,231,278 of record OX596021.1, on the reverse strand, counting down.
TATTCGCAGTATAAATGGTTTTTTAAACAGAATTTGAATTAACTTTTAATTAACTTTTACCTTTTACATATATATATATATATGTATATATAGTATATATATAGTATATATAGTATATGTGTAAATTAGTGAGCACATGAATATCACAATTTCATATTTATATACACGGGTCTCAAATTCTCAAAAAGATTTAAATTCGAAATTTAAAATTTCAAAATATTTGCATTTTACATGTTTTTAAGATTATTGTTTGGGTATTAATGAAATATATTTACAGGATTTTTGACAAGGTATCGGTACATTAATTAGCTCACTTCTCTCCTCATACATATCCTTCATACATATATGTATATTATATCTTATATGTACTATATAGATAAACTGCGCTATTCATTTTCAAAACCTTTTTATATCTCTTCAACTAAAATCAAAATATTTTTTTTTTATTTTTATTTTGATAAAAGTATCTATAATCGGATTTCTTTATATACCTAATGTATTTAAATTTATTACTATTACACCATACGTATCAGGAAAAATTATTGATTTTACTAGGTATTCATAATATTAAATAAAATAATTTATTGATCTGAAATAATAAGATATAATATATTTTTATCCTTTTTATTGTAGAATTATTAATTAAATTTATTATGCTCTAGAAAATTTTAAATATTAATAAAAGAGGGTTGTGATTGATTTATAAATAAGTACAGCATATTGTAATATAAATAGCATTTATTAAATCCATAAGACTTATATTAGAAATAAATAAAATAAATTTCGATTAAAAAAAAATATATTATGCGTATGCATTTCTAAAAATTTTATTTAAAAATTCTGATAACATACAAACATGGTATACATGTACTATCTGTATAGTCTTATTTGGTTATTTATTCAAAGATCATAATTTCTAGCAGAGATTTATGGTGGCATGTATAGTTAATGATTTAATATAAGACGAACATGCATATACCTATTACCACTATAATCTATATTCTTTTATAGTAGTAGTAGTAGTAGTAGTAGTAGTAGTAGTAGTAGTTATACAAATGGTGTAAAAAGTAATTTATAAAGTATACATACATATTATATAAAGTGCATACATACATACATTACATAAATATATAATATACATATATGGGTTCATATATAGAATTAATCAATAATCCCTTGATAAATTTTATAATGAAGTGCCAATATCAAGCACAAATGTTATGAATCGTTTCATTTTTTTTTCTTCTGGATATATGTATCGTATGGATGTACCTATAATGTATACTATAATAATATGTGATGATTATCTTTTTTAAAAGAATTTATTTCCTTTCCTTTTTTTTTTTTGTTTTGGCTTAATATTAAAATATGTTGACATATACTATATATATATATTTTCTGCGTGATTTTTAGGAAGAATATTCTTGTGTTTTTGTTTTACTAATTCATTGATATAAATGACAAAAAAAAAGGACAAATGAATGAAAGGACAAATAAGTATAGTTTATGAAAAGTTATATTCCATGTTTAATATTGTTTATATTGTTGACAGCTAATAAAGAAGAAAAAAAAGTTTTTGGATTAAATAGGGATTATGTTAAATTCATATATACACGATACTTACATATATCCTATGTAATATAATATATGTTTATATAACATATGTGTATCTTTATTTTCTATATATATGTAATACTACATACGTAGATAAGTATTAAAGTAAATCAACATTCATCTTGTTTTTTGTTGTAATATATTTTCTCGTTATTATATAGTAAATTTTTGTTATAATAATGAAAAGAAAAACTTTTCAGAAAGTTGAAAAGTATATTTTCTCATTTGTATACATGTGTACATTCTTACATACATATATGATTAACATTTATACACATATATCATACATATAAATTTGTACATTAGATATGATATAATCGTAATACATGCATACATGTGTATGTGTATAATATGCACATATAAATACACTTTCTTATATTTAATGTAAGTACATACATATATAAAAATAAATCGTGTTAGAAAAGTTTTTAGACTCATATCCTTGTCGGAATGATTTCCGTATTAGCGCAATATAGCTTCTGGTGTGTATGTTTTTTCGGTTTTTCTGTTTGACTGTGTGCGTTTATATTTTTTTATATTTTTATTAATTAAGGAAAAAACTAATTTTTTTTAATCTCTCTCTCTCTCTCTTTCTCTATCTGTAAATAGATTTGATTAAAATTTTCGGTCATTTTTCGATCTGAACATTAGCTGCTTTTGATTTAGCAATTCCAAGTACTTGCGGGTACAAAAATGTGTCTAGGATAAATTGTTATAATGAACGATACAAAAATTATTCGTAATTGTGTACTTGCATCTACTTGCAGCTACTTGGAAAATTTTTCATGAGTAGCTGCTAGTAAATGGTTTAGCACAGATATTTACCCTTTCTACTTAAAAGTACTTGAAATTGTTAAATAAAAAGCAGCTATTATAACAACATAAAAGAGCGAAATGCGAATATTATATAATTTATGTTATATGTATTTAAATTTGAAGTGAAATTAACGAGAAACTTTTCTATATAAAATTTAATTTGTTCGTAAAAAAAATTTATAAATTTATCGTTCACACGCAAAAATTATATCTTGTCGTTGTATATTAGTTAATTTATTCATTATAACCGTAAATATGTATGGTATATGTATATGTGGGTATGTGTAGCTATCATATAATGTACCCGTAGGTATACTCATTTACAATTAATATTTTAAAAATGTCTTCGAAAATAAATTTACATATAGATAAAAATTGTAAGTGATATTTAAAATTTATTTTATAAATGTAATATAAACATTTTTATAAAAGATAAAAGTCATTTATGATTGAAATATTCTACAGAGAATATTTAAAAAAAATTTTCACATATAATATACACTTGTACATGAATATGTATGTATGTGTGCATATACGATTTAATGGTATAAGGTTTTTCTTTAATAATTCTGTATTTATTTATTTTGTATATTTCGATATAAAATTAATTTATTAATAATTAAAATTTGATTATTTGCAGTTTATCAATTGATCAATTATGGCAAATAATGAACAGAAAGATAAAAGGGAGGCCTGGGCTTCTGCTTTAATTCAATTTGGAAGTCTAAGTGCTCAGGGGAAGGTAGAGGAAGCGAAAAGGGTTGTTGACGAGACGAGTAGCGCTTTCGGTGAGATGGAATTGTCTTGGTTTGGAATGATAGGTGGAGCACACAGAATTAATACTGATATTACCAAAGCCGAATTGACAGCAATGACAACAATTTCATCATCTGAAAAATTGAAAATTCCTACAACTGATGAAAGAAAGAAAATATTTCGAGAAGTTTGTACAATTTTAAGAGGTCATATAAGGCCAGACATAATTTCAACTTTTGCTGCATGTGGATTGTTACTAACTAAACCGGATTCAACTGCTTTAATATCAAGTGAAGCTTTTGTTACTGAGTCTACTAATCTTTTATCATCAGATATTCCTGGTGGACATCGACGCAGCAGAACAGTTCAAAATTTGGTCTCAAAGAATCCATTCTCATTCATTTTTGATGATGATGTTACAGACGTTGCAGCAGAAACTGCTCAAAATGTTGAACTAGATGTTGACTACGATTTTCTGGCAGACGTTGCTGGATGCCATGATCTTTTGGACTATTTTGAGGCTCTTCTATACAAGGCATCCGATATATCCGCAAATGAATGGAAAGAGCTTAATTACCTTTCATTTATCTGTTGTATTTTTATGCGTGGATTAACAAAACCGGCAACTTCTTTTCGTTCTGGATTAACTAGATCCACAAAAGTATTTTTCGAATTATTTGGAATAAAATTACCATTGAAACAATTCCATTTCCGGAAAATCTGGTGAAGTTATCTGTGGACATCATCTTGAAACCATATAGGAATGTTAGATTGCTCTTTTTATCATTTCTTTCATATTATTCAGTTGTCGATGAAACAACAATCGATAAGAGTATAAAATCAATAATTGATTTTACCTTTATGTTGCATACTAGAGGAAATGGATTGTCACTGTTAACTCTTTTCTCTAGATGTGTTGCGCTTTTGAAAATTTCTGAAGAAAAACTCATTAAAGTATTATCTACGAAATTTGTGAAAGAAAGTATTGAGGTACTCCTTAAGGGACATACACTTTATGTTAGTGGAGGTTTTCACTTATCTTGGCAATGGGTGAGAATTATTGATAACAAAAAATTAATGCAATACAGTTTTAAGGATAATACAATATTATGCAGCAGAATGTGTGGAATTTTATCGGTAAAAAATCCTGAGATTATCAATGTATTCAAACCATATTTAAGAACAGATGAACTATCATTCAACGAAGATATAGAGCTAGGTAAGCGAATCTATTATCATATTAATCAACAGTCAGAACGAGATTTGGCTGCTTAAAAAACAAATTTAATACCAAAATGAGAAACATAAATATATAAGTGCCTTTTTTTTACACTTTTCTTCTTTAATCATAATTTTTTTTTTTAATATGTAATCATAAAAGATCTATGTATTATATTATCGATTCGATTTATAGAATTTTAAAATTTAATAAACGAAAAATGTCACAATAATATCTATATGTAATGTATTTTCATATTATTCAATAAAATACTTATATTAATTTTTAATAAAGATTTCATTAAATTTTTATCTATTTTTCTTTTCAATTTTTTTTTTAAATAATCTTCCAACAAAGTTCTAATCATTTTTTTTTTGAGATTTCGAATAATATCAAAGATGTCTTGCAAATGTGGTTAAATATAAAATTGTTTTTGAATTATAACAACTTGAAATTAAATACTCGTACACACAAGCAAAATTCATTTGAGAAATTATACTTAATCTATAAAAAAAGTATCCTTAACATGTATATATACGTATGTATATGTATTATTCTCAATATCGCTTATATTATGTACATATGTACGTGATTTTATTATACGAATACGTAAATTTATAATATACTATTATATACATATATATGTATGTTTGGTTTACAGATAATTTCGCTTTTATTCACAGTTGAAATAAATATATAAAATTTATTTCTTATTTGAATATCAAATCGATCTTATTTGTGTTTTACGTGATATGAGAAGAAGAAGAAGAAGAAGAAAATCTATACATTTTATTTTTGTCTTTTCAAATATACATAATGTAGATATGTATTGAAAATCTATATTATTATTCATTTTGTATTCAGTTCTAGTCATGAATAAATCATGAAATTCCCTATAGAAAAATCTAAATTTTGTATTTTAAATATAATTTTACTCGTATGTAAATATATGTATTTATAATAAAAATGTGAAAAGAAGAAGAATAAATTATGGTATGAATGTATTTACGTAAGTATTCAACCCGCCATATAACACATATGTACATACATTAAATGCGGATTTTTTTTTTTTTTTTGTACACTCGAATAATCGAGTGTTAAAGATTTGCAAACATTTAGGTATACTAAAAAAAAAATTTCAAAAAAATTTAAAAGTAAAGGAAACTGAATTTAAAATTATTTTTTTTCTCTTTTCTTAAATTGAATTTTTAAGTCAATAAATTCAAATTTAGAATTGTTATTTTAATTTTGTTCATTCATTAAATTTACAATGAAAATTTTCAGTATTCGTTGAATAATGAGAAGTGATATATGTATTTCTGTCATTTTTGTAAGATAACATAAAAAATTTTAATGCTCTGTACAGTAAATCATTTTTGAATTTTGACTCATAAAATATGTACATACATACTTATGTATTTTAAAATAATTTTTTTTTTTGATATCCTTTAATAGATAAATATCATAAATTGTAATTTTTTTTTATAATGATCCAGATACTCATTCATATTTTATAATTAAATATGGAAAATTTTTATTATGAAAATTGCAAAATAAATTTGTCTAATTGACGGCAATAATTTTATTAGACAATTTTCTAAAATATAAAATATATACGTACATTACATAAATAAAATTTTTGTCTCAAATGGATATTTTTATTTTGTGAAATTTTCAATCGTAAGTTCTTCTGCGTTTTCGCTTATTACAGTGTAGTATGTACCTAATGTACACAAGAAGGAAGAAGAGAAAATTCGCGTATCATTCTACTTTTCTTTCTATTTTTCTTTCTACTTTTCTTTCTACATCTCTTTCTCCATCTCAAATAATCAAGAGTTGAATGACCAATGTTTGTTTACAAATAAAAATATAGGTAAAAACATTTATCTGTTTTTCTTTACACAAATCTAGTTTCAAACGTAAATTTATATTCTTCTACATACCCGTCTACTAAAGTGTAGTACATAATTTACACAAAAAAAAGAGAAGAAATACTACTAATCGTACATCTTCTACTTTTCTTTCTACTTCTTTTTCTACGTCTCATTTTACATTCTCGAGAATAGTACTCAGTTTTTGTACTCCTTTTCTTGTGTAAATTATGTAGTACACTCTAGTAGCCGTATACGAAGAAGAAATTCAGATTAAAACAAGATCTGTGTAAACAATAAGAAGAACCGATAATATTGTTTTGACCTATATTCTCATGTCTAAACAAAAATGGTTATTATTGTACCCGTGAATATTTGAGATGTAGAAGGAGAAGTAGGAATAAAAAGTAAAAAGATACGCGAATAGTAGTTTTTCTTCTCCTTTTTTTGTGTATACTAGATACAACATTGTAGTAGGCGTGTACCGTGTACGAAGAAGAATTTACGTTTGAAACTAGATCCATGTAAATAAGAAAAACCGATAAATGTTTTGATCTACATTTTTATTTGTAAACAAACATTGGTCATTGAACTCTTGAGTATATGAGAAACAGAAATATGTAAAAAGATACACGATTAGTAGTATTCCTTATTTTCTTGTGTATATTAGATACTACACTGTAGTAGGCGAGTATGGAGAAGAATTATTTCAGATTGAAACATAAAATCACAGATTGATAATATTTTCTGTGTTTCAATAATAAATCAATTTTTTTTTCTCTTTTAGGATAATGTTCTAATATTTTCGTATTTCTTTTCATTTTTAATTTCCTGGTTTTTTTTTTTTTTAATTCATGGAATATATAAGTATGGATACGGATGACATAATTTCTTTGATAAATTTCCTTTATATTTTATATGAAATTAAAATATGAGTGTTTGTGAATTTGAAATCATATCAAATCAATTTATTCGGATAAATAATAATGAAATTTGTTATTCAAAGATAAAAAACAAGAGACGAATATTTTCAATATTTAATGTTAAATTCAAAAAAATACTACACATAATTTGCAATTTATTTTCTCATTAAAATATGACCAAAAATTTAGAAACAAAAATGAAATAAAAAAAAAATACTTAACAAATAAAATGAATTCAGTTGCATATAAAAGAGAATATCAATTATTAATTCAAGACTACTGTATGAAACAAACGAAAAAAATATACGAGTACTATATACGCATATATGTACGCATTGTGTTTGTGTACAACTGAAAATTTACATATTTAATTTTCATTGAATTTAAAAATATTATTTTGTTAAAATCACTTCAATTCGTGTATCTACATTATGTGGTACCTGTATATGCCTACTCTTATAATGTACCTACATAATTTATACAAAAACACACATTAATAAGATAAGTATTTTTCAATTTTGAATGAGTGCAAATCATTTTGGTTGGATACATTTTTGAATTTCGTATTCCTGATACTAAATCTCATTCGATATTCATTTGAATTCATATTCATTCAATTTAACTTTTATTTTTTAGGTTTTTTTTTTTTTTTTGAATTGAAATCGAAAACAATTTCATATAATAAAGCTTTTAGATTGAATTTTAATGTGAAGAATATATACATAATGTATGTGTGTAATAAACATTCTCACAAAAAAGAAAAAATAAAATAAAATATTGGCTCTGAAATAAAATGAAATTAATTTGTTTTTTTATTCTGAATAATGTTTTTGTACATAATTCAAAATTCATAAAATGATTATAATGACAAAAATGATTTATTGTATTATAATACGGTATGGAGTTATGGAGTGTAGTGTAGTATAGGTTCATAATAAAATAAGTATGCAATCGTTTACTGGTTTATCGTTCAATATATTGTAAGAGAGAGTGTAGATATTGGAAAAATAAAGTTTTTCGAATACACAGGCCCGAGATAAATGAAAAAAAAAAATAATTTATTAAAAGTTAAATAAATGTATGCTTGTAGATCACATAAATGTATGTTAAAATAATGTGTATTTTTATGTATGAGTACGAATGCCACAAACCAGTGCCAATAGATCAACCATATAATAACATCAAATTAATCGATATAAATTTTTCAAAAAAAAAAAAGAAAAAAATAAATTTTTAAAATTTTTCAAAATGTTAATATTATTCTGAAAGAAAAAAATACACGAAAATTAGAAAAAAAAAAGAAATGTTAGAAAACTAATTTTTTTAATTTAAGAGTAGGATTCGACTTTGAACAATTTTTAAAACAACAACAACGATTTTACATACAAAAATTTTAAAAAATACTTTTGCATACCTTTTAGGTGCTAATAAAAATGGATTTTTGAATATTTTGATGAAAAAAAAACACAATTTTATTTTCTTAATAAAAATGGAAATATAACAAAGAATTTTATAATTTTTTTTGTAAAAACATCAGAAAAGTCCAAACTTTATTTTGATACCAAAATCATATGAAGATTTAATGCATGAAAATAGAAGTCAAAGTTGAACGATTTTTCAAAAACAAAACCCTCTCCTTAACTACATTACAAAGAACTATGACTACATTTCAGGACCTAAAATCAAAAATGTGCTATATACCAGCACCATAATATCCTTCAGGCTACATATATTCAAATTTTCAAAGAAATTGGTCAATCAGTGTTTGCTGTACGAGGTGCATTTGGAAGCCGAAAAATCCCAATTTTGACAGCTTTGACACCATGTAAAAAGGAAACAAAATATTAAAAATTTTTAAAAAAAATGCCCTATTAAGCACCACAATTCCTATCAAATTATCTATGTTTCAAATTTCATTGAAATCGGTTAAGTAACTTCGAAGATATGTGGTGCACAAGCACAAGATAGCAGATATCTCGAATCCTAATCTTAAAATAGGTACCAAAGATATGAATGCATTATAATATCGGTGGGGTGTTGTATCATTGGTATACTGATGTCTCTAGAACTATATTTCCATTAATAAAAAAAAAAATTTGAAAAAACACCAGCAACTTTGTTTCAAACCTATTCAATTTTTCATAACTTTAAATGTGTAGTAATATGAAGTTCGTATTAATGGTCATTTCATTTCAACATAAATATATTTGAATGACGAAATGCGTTTCAATAAAATCTAAAATAAAATTTTTTCAAAAACCAGTTCTCACATTTGTACAATCATAAAACTGTTCATATCATGCGAAATTTATTCATAAATGAAAGACATTTTCAGTTATGAAAATGTTCGCTTCATAAAAATATAATACATAGTTAAAAAAACAAAAACAAAATAAATAACTTTTTACCAATAAGCATTAAGAAAAAATAACAAAAATGAAAAGAAAAAAAAATTGAAAATTATTTCAGGACTAAAAAATATAATTCTGTCTCAAGGCTTTGAAGAGATTATTTCTGGTATTGATGGTCATCAGGCGGCAATAAAAAAAAAATTTTTCTTTTTCGATATTTATTGTAGTATTTATTATTGTTTTTTATTTTTATTTTTTGTTCAAATATGAATGGTGGTGCCTTGCGAACTTTATTGATTATATTTCATATTTCTTTAGTTTGTTTTCTCTTCTTTGCTTAAAATTATGTTTTTAATTCTAAAATTTGAATTCCAAAAGATCAAAACTGGTATCAAATATCAAAGATAAAATTGAATTCCATAATTAAAAAATAAAATAAAACAATTTTTTTTTTCAGTTAACATAATTTTAAATGTTCAATTGCGCGCTATTTGAAAAAAAAATATATATATATTTTTAAAACAAATTGAATCTTTGATTTTAATTAAATATGTAACGTAATTTCTTATTGCATTATAAGCTTTGAATTTAGTGTTTTGTTAGCTTGCTGTCGTTTTGAAAATGAAACGAATACTGAACAATTGATAAACTATGGTCTATGGTTTTCTTTAAAAGATCGTGGAACTGGTCCATTATACTATATTCATGAAAAGATGAAAAAAAAGATGTTGGTTGGAGGAGATTGTTGGACCAACTCGAACAATTTGTGTTAAAAGAGCAAAAAGTTCGTCAAGTTTAAAGAAATAGAGAAATGAATAAATTGAAAGTTTCTGGGTAAAAACAAAATGATAAAATATTCTAACAACTTTACGAATTTGCAACTAATAATAAAGTTTATCAACATTCAAAATGTTGCATGTTGCTTAAAAATAAAAGTTATATTTGAAAATAAACTCAACATATTAATTTCGAATTTTTATCTAACAGTCAGATCCAATTTATTTGAACTTTGAATAAATAAATACTCGGAAAATATGAATGTACATTTTATATTTACAAATAGAATCTGATAAATTTAGATATTCATCTGTACCATTGCCTAGATAGAAGCATTATGTATTAAAAGTTTGGGAAAAAATAGGTAAGTATATTTATAAGATATTAATTAATTATTTTTTTCAAAGAATATTACACAATTCAATTCACAATTACATAAATTCTATAATAGTAATAACAATAGTAAGTTGTTAATTATTATTCATTTCATAAATCAACTTGATTATTATCTATACCGTAACTAAGTTTATCAACAAAATATACATATTTATATAAGAACGATAAAAGTAAAAGTTTTTGATAGATCAATTTAAATAAATTCAGAACTAATGAATTTATTTTCATGAATATTCTTTACAAAAATAAACTAAATCGCAATGTAATTTGAAAGTTGATTGTATCTTTTTACAATTTGACTGTATTCGAATGTTACAATAATTTAATGCTAGTTGATTATAGTGATTGTATAAACACAGGTGTTACTGTATACAAACAAGATAAAGAAATTTAAAAATTAAAGAGTATTACAAATTTATAAGGACAAGATAATCAGTCGAATATAGAGACATGTTATAAATTTAGGCAAATTTATCCTTTTTTTTGTTACAGAGATAATGATTGTATACAAAAGTAGTAAATCACATATGGAATGCATGATATGTACACTAAATTATTGTCCAAAGAAAAATAAAATATCTTATCTGTGGAAAATCTACACTAAATCAACGTTAATTATCCGAATCGGATGAATGATAAAAAGAAAAATTATTGTAACGAACGTGAACAAATGTGTGTTATGTGTATGGAATGAATGTGAATGTGAATGTAATATGTTCTCGTATAATATGTATACATAAATGATTTAACATACTATATAGTACTATATAAAATGTAATAAATAAAATATTTCTTAAACACCATTGAATGCTGACATCATTCATGAAAAATTCTTTATACATTTCTTTTTTTTGCTTCATTTTTGTAATAAAAACAAATAAGAAAAATAAATATTATGAATTGGACAACTGCTGAAACAATATTAATTATGTATGTGCATGCATAATGTCCACCATATCATTTCTGACAAATTCATTGAATTACTATTTTTAAAGATGACATTCTTTTGCTTGCTTGTAAATTCTAGTATTTACATGTGTACCATACGCACTGGTACTTTATATGGTAGTTTATTTTTATGTAGACATTTTTTGGCTGATAGTCAGTAAAAACAAAACAAAAAAATAACATTTCAATAAACATTTAATATTTCAGATAAATTAAATGATTCTGATGCCTATAATAGAAGAAAAAATCACATCTCAACAGAAACATAATGTTAATAAGTAATTTATAGATAAAATAATTCAAGTTAAGATATTACAAATATAAAATTTTGTTCATAATTTATTCATTTATATATCGATCGTTAAATAAACTTTAATGATTGCATAATTGATATGTTCATATCAAATGTAGACAAGTTTTATGATCAGACAGCTTGGCGGTGAATGTATGTATGTAATAATCGTTTATTACGACATTCAGAATTTCACTTATGCGATCGATTTAATAGGTAAGTTTTTTGTTGTTGTTGTTGTTGGTTGTTTATTTCTTATTTTTTTTTTTTTGCTTTTAATAAACCAATTTATTTGCTAAAAAAGATTGAAAATATAAATAACGTATAATTTTTATGTAATCAGTGTAAATAAATGATCAGGTATTTTTGTTTTTAAAATATTCACAAAACTACATACTATATAAAAGTAAAAATCTAAACTGGTTCACAGTGACATTAATGTATGTTTACTCGTACATACGCACATGGGAAATTTAAAAAAACAAAAAAGAAAAATATAAACCACAAAAGGAAAAAAAAGAACCTAACAAAGAAAAAATGAACGTTAAAAGAAAAAGTAAAGAAAAATATATTAAATTATATTAATTATTGTTCATTTAATGAATGAATTACTTTACATGCGTTAAAAGCACTTCAAATCAAGTGATTGTATATGTAAAAGAGAACGCGTGTATTTTATATAATAATGTAGATATACATAATATATAAGATTTGTATCTTTTTTTGATATGTGTGTGATTAATGTGATAAATATGATAATTAATATATTAAAAAAATAAAAATTCAACTTTTATATATGAATGTCAGATTAGAAAATAAATATTCAATAATAAACTTGAATGCGAAAATTTGTGTTAGAAACTAAACACTATGGTCTGGATCTGAATTTTGTTTTTTTGAGGTAAGTTACTCGTTGATTTTGATTGTGAAAAGTCGATTATCAAGTATTACCAATCAAGAATTTTAAATGTTTCAGTCATGAACGGAATATTCATTTAAAAAAAAATAAATAAATAAAAACTGTTAACAAAATATAGTAACAAAAATATCTTACGTGTGCATATATGAATATTTTTTTTTTTATTATTTTTCTGCAAAAGTTTCGTTTCAAAAATCTTAATTTATGATAATATAATTCACTTTCATCATTATTTTTCTGGAAAATGAAATAAGTGTGCTGGTGGTGTTACCTTAATGTAAGCGTGTACATGTAGTAAATAATTTTATATACTAGGTCATTCAAAAAGTTCGTAGCCTAACGCATACGTGACATTTCTAGAAACAAAAAGTTATTGGTGTTGGCAACACCAGTACTTCATATGAACGTATCATGAATTCCAGATCGATCTGTCAAATAGTTTAGTTTAAACAGTTGATTAAATTACACGTGCTTGGCTTGTTTTCAGAAAATGGATAATTTAAAAAATCGTGCGGTGACTGAATATTTGTTTAAAAGAGGATTAAGTGGGAAAAAAATTGTTGATGATGTGGTAATCGTATTAGGAGACAGTGCTGCTTCATATGCAACTGTAAAAAAATGGGTTGCTCTATTTAAACACGGCCGTACAGACATCAATGATGATCCACGTTCTGGACGTCCAAAAGCAGCAACCACGCCAGAAATTATCACAAGGTTCATGATTTGGTTTTGGAAGACCGCCGAAGCTGGGGCCACAGGCATCTCAACTGGGTCAGTGCATAGTATCTTAACTAGTGAATTAGGTGTGAGAAAGTTATTGACAAGATGGGTGCCGCATTCGTCGAATTCTGACCAAAAACGCATTCGAGTGAAACTTTCTCAACAACTTTTGGGTCATTTTCAAAAGGATAGAATTGATTTTGTGCGTCGATTTGTAACCATGGATGAGGCCTGGATTTATTACTATGATCCTGAATTGCGACAACAAACAGCAGAGTGGACCGAGCCCGGCTGTTCGGTCCCAAAGCAGCCAAAGCTCTCAAAATCTTCAAAATAGGTTATGGCATCAGTTTTTTGGGATGCAAAGGGGATTTCACTAATTGATTACCTTCAGACGAGTAAAACGATAACAGGAGAATATTATTCAAATCTTTTAGGCCAATTAGACACAAAAATTCGGGAGAAGAGACCAGGACTATAGAGGAAAAAAATCATTTACCACCAAGACAATGCACCAGCACACAAATGTGTCCTTGCAATGGCCAAATTGAAAGAACTACACTACGAATTGTTGGAGCATCCAACATATTCACCAGATCTGGCACCGTCTGACTTTCATTTATTTCCAAATCTCAAGAAATTCTTACGTGGTAAGCATTTTTCATCAAATAAAGAAGTCATAACGGCTGTAGAAGAGTACTTTGGAGGTCTCGAGGAAAATCACTTCAGGCAAGGGGTAAATGAATTGGAAAATCGCTGGAAAAAATGCATTGAGCTTAGGGGGGAATATATTGAAGATTAATTGTATTTTGGTTCATAAATTCATACTGCTTCATTATAAGGCTGCAAACTTTTTGAATGACCTAGTATATCATGAAATATTAAAATATTTGTACAAGTATTTTAGAAATTTTTGCAGAAATAAAAAAAAAATATTTGTAAAAGAATTTTAAAAATGTTGTTAAAAACTGCACTAAAAGTTATGTATGTATGTAATTTCATTTTCAGTTTAAAAATAAAAAAAAATAAAAATACACTAAGCCATAGAATGAAGTTGGAGACATGATATGTATTCGATTAGAGTATTCCTGAATGAATATTTCTTTGATTCGATACAATAGTAGATTTACATATAAAATTATTGCAGTATATCTACCCGTATGAACCTAGAATGAGTTTTATTATGATATAGGTAGTATTTTCCTACAATAATTTTGCATGCCATTACGAATATTCTTGCACGGTTCAAATTGAACCACAAAATGTACTAGAGTTTTTATTTCAATATGCAATTTTTAATTGAATTTAGAATAAAACTGGTTTCAATGGACTGGATGCGTGTGTTTTTTCGAAATGATATCAATTATATACTTTTGAATTGAAATGTAAAAACAGAAATGTATCTATATGTGTGCAAAAGTTGATTATATGATAAAATGAAATAGTTTATAAATAAATTATTCTATCACGCATTTAAAAAAAAAAAAAGAAAAAAAAATAATTATTTAAATTTACATAAAAAAGTGAACGTATGTCATATTCAGTTTTTGTTTTTTTGGAGTAAAAACTGACTAAAAGAACTACTTAAGTAAGTGATTTTAATTAAAAAAAAAATTTTTTTTCTGACCGATAAAATCCTTACTTAATTTTGAAGGACATCGTAGCAATGATACAATAAATTATCTATTTAATAAATAATAAATTTAGTTCAATAAAAATTCTTATTATTTGGTTTGTCAATATATACATATATGATCATATCAATTTTAGTTTAATTAATTTGATTCATTTTTCAATCGAAATACATAAATCAAAATTGTCTGTCAATCATAATTTCATACAATAGTAATTATAATGTGTTAACAAGTTCAAGTTCAATTTAATGCTAAATATATTTTCAAAATAATTTATTATAAAATTGATTGATACCCATATATGCATGATGTGTGTGGTGTTAATGAAAATCATTTTGTCACAATTATAAGGTTAAAGTATCAGAACTATGTATGTATGTATGTATGTATTTACGTGAAAATTAAAATACATAAAATAAATAAAAAATAATAATACAAAAAAAATGTATAAAATAACAACAATTTTTGTAATGTGAAACATTTGAATTTCGTATAATAAATAATTATTATGTTGTTTGACTTACCATGAAGACAATAATATGCTACAAAATTGCATTTTATATAACGTACATCAAGTATGTAATTTGTATTATAGTTGAAGTGTTTTTTTGATGTAATCTATGATTAGAAAGTTATTTATAAGATATGTATTTTATGCATTTTTGTCATATTTTACTGTATTTTACGATAATATCTTACATGACCGTACCCGTACCCCGTTTAATATATGTACAGAATGTATACACAAAACAGCAAATAGCAAAACAGCTTAATTTAATTTAAACATTTAACATATACGAGTATGTAACTAACATATAAGAAAATAAAATGTGCAATTTTATAATGTGTCATCTAAAATACCGCATAATATCATTTTATTATGATATTAATTCAAAAAAAAAAAAAAAAAAAAAAAAAAAAAATTATAGTAATCGTGATTACTTTCTGGTACATCACAAACATTAAATAGAATTGATTCAATTTAACTGAATCCAAAAGAAAGTAGGTCATATCTGAATTACTTCTTATTTTTATAAACAAAGTTATATAAAAAAAAGTACCATCGATGCAATATTGCAACATCATTTTACAGTGGTATAACGATAGTATTTCATTTAGCAAATTATAAATATAAGTTTCATTACATGTGTGCATATCTGCATGTACATACGTACATATATATATATATGTCGTGCATAATAATGTAAGTACTTTCGTACATAAGAAGTTTTATGTATAGATCAATGAACTGATAGATTTATTTACTATCTATAATACTACACACTCTTATAACAAACATTGGAAAAAATAAAGTTTGTCTGGTTTGGGATTGGGATTTTTTATTTTCCCGTATTTCTCTGTTTTCTTTTAGTAGGTATAGTAGACAATGAATGTGTGGTTTCACTCAAAGATTAAAGAATGCAATATACATATACATACCACATATACATATAATATTCGAATAGTATTATTATGAATCGTATTATTTTTTTGTTAAAAGATTTCGATTAAAGATATCATAGAGAGATGCAATTTAAAAAATTAAAAGGAAAAGCAGCAAAAATAATACAAAAAAAAAAAAAAAAATTCATTTCAATGGTTATGTCGGTTGGTTTATAAATTTAAGCTGATTAAGTGTAAGATTATACATTTGACTTTATATGCATATATTATGTATGTATACATAAATATGTTACATACATGTACTTAAAGGATTCCATTTCAATGCAAGAAAATAAAAATGGCATTCAAGTTTGAATTTTTAAAAGATCAAAAACAAAAAAATCTGTAAGAAAAAAAAAAAAAACAAAATAAAATTGAAAAGCACTTTACATAAAAATATGGTATAGTTTTACATAATGTATGATATTTCTTACATAAAAAACAAAAAAAATTCCTCATAATAATAATTGTTCACAAATTAGCATGAAATACTCGTAATAGATGCTCATATCGTATATCTTCCATCATTTTGTGATGGCCAGATGTTATTCTTAAACAATTTTTTGTTTTGTTCCACCTGTTCGATTCAATTTTCCTTTTGATCTCTGTTCAATTTCCATATAGTCAATTATGTACATATATAAGGATATACCAATTAGCGGAATATAAGAAAAATACTTATATTTTTTTTTTCATACAATCTATATAAACTTTTTTGATTTTGTGATTTATTGACTATAGAAATATTTAATCGATAAACACGATAATGTACACTTTGATTTTATATATGTATGTATGCATATGCATTTAGAAGAAGAATATATGAATGAATGAATGCTTTTCATGTAAACACGGTTAGTCTATTATCAATCAAAAATAATTACTAGATGTGTATGCATAGGTGAATAATAATGTACCTACATTGTAGTTATTTAGTTTATAGTTTATTTTATGTTATATTTACGATGATAATTTAGATTGCTGATATATAATTTAATATTGAATATGAAAATGAAAAATTTATGTTACGATCAAATGCATCAGTGGGTAACATAATTTAAAATATTGTTTGTGATGTATGTATATATATAATTTTGTGGTATAAGAAAATTATATGTGTGTGTATATGCTAAGAACCTGTCACAATGTAATTGATAGCAAATGTTAAATTTATAAGACATCTATTATAAAATTATAATAGAAAATAATAATGAAAAATATAATGTTTATTTATTGATTAATTTATTATAAACACATATCACATATTATATTGTGTTTGCTAGAAAAGAAAAAGAAACAAAAAATCTAAATATGATTTAGGGCAAATATTTTCATTTTGAACGAATCATCTTGCAGAAATGTTTAATAAATAAATATGTGGAAAATCTTATACTACTATGGTTAAGAATAATAAACGTGTAACAATTTTTTTTTTTTTCAAATACATATATAAACAATAATAAAATCATTAGATACAAAATATTTTGATTATATCGATTGTGTATATGTAATATACGCATAAAATATTGTGTTTGTATGTGCGTTTCACAAAAATAGGTCATATGTTTGTAACAGCATAAATAAACAATGATATTTATCTTTTAAAATTAGATCAATTTTTTTTTTTTTTAATATGAAAATTTTAAACACAAATATATTGTTCCACAACATACATAAATGTCTGTACGTACGCGTATACGAATAAATATGTTGGGTTGGTAATATTAATATGCAAAATTGCACACAAAATGCAATACTATATGATTTCGATTTTTAATTTCAAAATTTCGAATCACCAATTCGTAGACAGAAGTAATTAAAATATTTATTACATATTTTACATACGAGTTATACATAAAAACAACTTCCTATATTTGCTTAAGATTATTAATTATATACGTAATGTCTTCGACACACAGAGGTTGAAATTAAGTATAGATTTCATTTTAATTTCGAGTAGAAATTACGAAGGTGACACACAGCGATTTTGACAGTTTGTCGAATTTATTTAATTTATCTAATTTTAATTTAATTTATCTGAACATAGCCTACTTCTTCTATTAAATTTAACTACAATTTATATTCAATTATTTCTTAATGAAAATTTTAAAAAAACCTTTTTTTTTGGTTTACAATTTGTTAGTAGATGTCTCTGTTCTACGTAAAGAGCGAAACATGAGTAGATTTCGAGCGAAATTACGTATTTTTTATGCAATTTCGCTGACTAGATTTCGGCCCAAATCCGTCGTTTTTCTGGATTTCGAGTCTGAAATTAGCAAAATACTTAATTTCAGCCTCTGTGTGTCTACAATATAAAACAAAAAAGAAAAAAGGGAAAAAATAATTAATTTCTGTTTATGTTGCATGTAATCTATTTAATAGTATAAATATCAATATTATATCAATATTTGAAATTTTAAAATAAATATATGTTTTAATACTTGTATGTTTAAAATTTATTTTGCAAAAAAAAATAACTTGTAAGTACCCGTACATATGTTCACACAAAATTTTGCACTTTTGTAAACACACCATACACGTCTGTATATGTACGTACGCCTATGCATAATATTGAATTTATTGAATTTAATTAATTCTTTGAGTTGAACAAAACATTATATTAATTATATATTTACCTATGTATCATATATGTATACATTTTATGTGTAATGTAATATTTGTTTTTTAAGAGCATGTCCTCCTGAAATCAAAAATTAAAATTGAAAACTCACACGACGAAAATATCTAACAAATACATTCAAAAAATATTTTTATCGTTGTGTTAGTTTACTTTCTGTTGTTATTTTTTTTTCATTTATTTTACACTAACCTTCTTTTATTTTGTTTTGTAAATTTTGTGGGTATATGAAATGCGCAACTAATAAAAAAAAAAAAATTCAATTCTTAATATTATATGAGGACCGAAGGCAGAAAAAGCAAAAAAAAATTTCATAAAAAAAAGTACACGTCATAACAAAACAACATAGTGTACATAATAATAATCATTGAAAACAAAATTATATTACACTTTCAAAAAACTACATGTATACACTATACAGTACAAAAAATGTTCATGCAATATACAATATTCATTATGTTACTCTAACTACTTTATTCGCAACGATAAAGCATTGTATTGTACAAATGGTTGTTTTTTTTTTTTTTTTTTGTAATACATATTGTACATCATGATAGTATAAATACTAATTTTATAACATAATTATAACTGGACCTATCCACTATCCTGGAAACAAAATTATACTACCATATTACCGAGTTACAAACCTGTATTGATAATTTTTAAATGATATTTGAAATACAAGATATAAACATTATTGTGTATATAATTGCGTATATCATGTAATGAATATACTATGTATATATATACTATATATATACTATATATACATATAACATATACATATATTCATACAATATAAATATCATTAGATTACTCCTTACTCCAGCTATTTTATTCTTAGTGCTTATTATACACATATACAATATACAATATTGTACATCATAATAGCAAGTAGCTTCTTTGCAATGATTTGCTATGTTGGCTATGCCATGTTTTTTTTTGTTTGTTTTTTTATTTATATTTTTTTCTTCTATTTTCGGCGATCGTATGATAGCAATTGGAAACATTTTTTTTGTTGTTTATTGAATATGTACCACTCACACATATATAATATTTTTATTCATATAAAATGAATAAACGTATCGGTGAAAAATTGATATATTTAGAGCCAAGAGTTATGCAAAACATTTTTATTATCTGTGACAAAATTTTTGTGAAAAATACGAATTTTATATTACTAATTATTCTGAAATAATGTAAAAACTTTTATTTTTCTATTTCGAAATCGAAAAAAGAACATTCGAATTACCTTATATGAAAATTTCAGTATAATACGCAATCATCTACCCATGAAAAATTACATTTAAAATCTATACATTTTTTTTAAATTCCTTCTCTCTTCAAAGCGTTCTACAGGACTAATAAGGACAAAAATCACTAAAGTGCTCCACTTAGTTCACTCTACACCCTTTGAATGATGTATGACAAAAATTTTAGAAAAATACATGGTGTAGTTACGGAGAAAAAGTGTACCATAGCACGTTGAAATTTGAAGAAAGCCTCGTCCTTATTATCCTGTACAGGAAAAACTAAAACCTTTTTGAAAAATTTGTTCCACTTAGTTCACTCTAGACCCATTGAGCTTTCATTTAAAATATATTTCATAAAAATTGGATAAAAAATGGCTGAGAAAACGTGTACCCAAATCACCCAAAATCAGTAAAATCAGAATAACCTGCTCTTAACTTAATTTGACTTTGAATAATAATTACATGTACATAAATGTACAATCTATCCATTAGACTAGACTGTACTACATCCCATGTAATACACAATTTTATAATTTAAAAGAAAAATTTTATTATAAATATCTGAGATGATGATAAATCTACAAAAAAAAAACAATGCTTTCATTAATAAACTGAATTTACTTGAATACCACTTATATGTATGTATAACTCTATTGAAAAAGATTGCACGATTATAATGTTGCATCTATTACAGATAAATTAAATTATGGTATAATAGTAAAAAAATATAATAAGTATGTATCTGCAATAAAAACACGAAACATAATCTTTACGTATATGTAGGTAAATTTTGTTTGTGTAAATATTGTATATAATACGTATACCTAGAAATGTATCAATGCATATAGCACTATATATTTTTACATACGAAAGATAATAATAATAATAGCACAGAGTAAAATAACTATATACAGAGTGTGCAATACAATCCTTTCAATTGCCGAGCTAATTTTGGAAGTGGATTTAGCGAAAATCCACCTCTCTCAAAGCTTCTCTTATAAAATGAGTACATTTTGAAAATTGAGAGTAGAAAATATAAATAAAACAAAACAAAACAACACAGTTTCAAATATACATTCTTACATACACGTAAGGTAATGTACAAAAAGGAACCAATTTTATTTCTTGTTTGCGTACATATTTTGTATTGGGCAATAGAAATATGTATGTATGTACATAAGTATATAGAATATGTATGATACTAGAATATATACTGTTTTGTACCATAATGTTAGATATAATATATTTATGTATATCTACGAGTGTATATGTATATATATATACGCACATTATAGTTTGTTTTGGTTTGTTTTTGTTTTCGACCCTTCGTTACTATTTCATTGTTATTTTCGACCCTAAATTTATGTTTGTTCGATTATGATTTCATTTTTTCAAGTTAATATGCATCTTACAAATTATGCTGCTTCTACATTATATGTGTATACACATTGTATACACATGTACAGTAATCGCAAAAATTATTTCTGCATAATTAAAGTATCGTAATTTGGATTTAGACACTTGTAATACTTTTAAATTTTTATATTTATTTTTTCAAACTTTAATAAATACAATTTCTTAAAAAAAACCATAATTATTCTTAGAACAAATATATTATTTGAATTATTCCAAAAATTATTCCTGCATTAATTCTATCGCAAAAATTATTATGAATATTAAAATGAAAATAATTGATTTAATTTTGACTTTCAAGAAAAATACCGAGGAAATTTGAATTATTTAGTAAAAATTTGAAATTTGTTGTGCACAAGTAGCACCAATAATTTTTGTGATCACTGTACATACCTATCAATTTCATCATATAAACAGAATCTAAAATCTAACATCTACCAACTATCAACTATAAAATCCGGTATTTGATGATGTAAGTCAAAATAAAGAAAAGACAACCAAGCCTCCTTGTATACGAAGTGACAATATAGTTGCGTTCCTTTTGACCAAGTAAAGTACTCGCAAGTACTTGTAGTCGTGATCATCTACACCACCTCTTGTATTCGAGTAATTTACTTGACAGTTGCATGGTTAGTTACGCCAAAATTCGCCGTCAGAGGTGTTTGTGTTTTAATCGTTAGAGATTAAAGAAATAGGTTTAGGTCTATAATATTTTTAATACACATTTTATTCAATAGGTGGCTTTTTATTGTTTAATGTTATGAAGCATCTAAAATCAAAGCAAAACAAATTTGAAATACATGACAGCTAAAATTGGAGCATGGCCAACTGTCACTCCAATATTTACATTGCCTTAAAAATGTGTATGCTTTCAAATTTGAGGTTACTCTTTACTTCCAAGTAAAAAATTGCGTTCCATTTATAATATACTCCCGAGTACTTGAAAGTTCTTTACTTGGTCAAAAGGAACGCAACTTATGTGTAATGATAAAACCTGTCTGTACATTTACATGCATCTATATCTAGCTATTGTGGTATGAAAAAAAAAGGGTAGCAGTATGTATGAATAAAAAAAAGTAAAAAAAACATTTCTCTTTTTGGGAGAGCACAATTTACGAATTTTAAGTTTCAAATCAAAAGTTTTATAGATGAAAATGCAAACTTGAAATTTTTTAAAATGAGCTTTGCGATATTGGCCTATCTGTGTATCGTTATTTAGGTCTGTGGTAATAGGTTAAAATTATATTCAGAATATAATAATTTTCTTGAGGCTATACAGAAAAACAAAAAGGAAGAAATATTTCAATAATTTTACTCTGAAAAATTATAAAAAAAGAGAGAAAAAAAATGTGTTTACTTACTGTACAGTTTTTGTTTACTTTTTTGTATTTTGTTATTCTTTTTTTTTAAATCTTTTTTGTGGTTAAGGACATTCTGATATCATAGTATGCTTTAGTTCTGTTTTTCTTTAATGAATATATTTTTCCTTTTTTTATAATTTTTCTATATATGATTGTACCATTACACCATATTACATTGAAAAGGAATTCAATTTGTAATTTTTCTTTTACATACTACATATGCATTACACTTAGTTTTAATTTATCACGTACGTACTTATCTATATGTCTACACTCTGTATACTTATATTAATGGTAAGTATGTATTTATGTTTTTTTTTTATATGTGTACACGTAATGTAATTAAATAGTCGAAAATTTGTATGTTTCATTATCATTTAATATATACATATACCTATATATACTTTATTCAAGCTTCATGCTCTTTATCATATTTTTTTTCTCCTGTCACATTGCAAATGTATATCTATATAGCGCAGTAAAAATTGGTGTGAAATTGTTTTCAATATATAAAAGAAAAAAAAAGGTTTAAAGTACCATTCTTCGACACATATTTTTTCTTTAATATTATTTTTGAATGTTGTTTTTTCTATATTTCGTTCGATTTACATATTTTCTTTGCTTATGGGTCGAATTTGTTCGTTATACGTTATACTTATATACATTTAGCCGGCAGTAATAAATACTCTATATCTATGCTGCTTATCGATAAGACTCTAAATCCAAGTATAGATATAATCGTATATTGCAAATAAATAATAAATATATAAAGTTACGAAAAAAATACAAAAAAAAAAAAAAATGTAATAATTTTTTAAACGTGAATTTAATGCCAAAATGTTAAAATTAAATCATGTGAAAAATCATTTAATATAAGTACATAACACGAGTATATGTATATATACAGAATAATAATATTTTTCAGTTTTTTTTTTCATTTTTTATGTTTTATTAAATCAAAAATTAGAAGAAGAAGAAAAATAACAAAAAAAAACGAATATATGTAAACAACAACAATAACATTAAAAATAGAGTGTGAAAATTTTATTTTTAGTACATTATTACATACATATACCAGTATTTATGTAATATATTAGAATTGTATAAACATAAGAAAATATACTGTATTACGAATTTATATATTTATATATAGTATGTATACAATACTCGTAAAACTTTAATACTAAAAGTAAGGAGGCAGAAAATGAAATGTTTTCTATGTAATAAAGGGGAGAAAATAATTTTCTTTTTTAATATATTTTCTATTCAGTATTCGTACCAATACAATGTGTACTCGTATATGTATTAAATATTTCGTTTGCTTTTTATTATTCGCTAACTGTTTTTTATTTAATTTTTATTTTTTTTAGAATTCTACCATCATTATGTTCTAGATAGATGCTGGTTCTAGTTTATAACATCAATTTATAAATTTAATTTCTTGTAAAATATAAAATGAAAAAAATAAAAATAAAAATGAAAATAAAAAAAAATTAAATAAAATAAATTTAACAACAAAAATAAAAATGAAATTGAAAAAAAAAAAGAAAATATGAAATTTTCTATAAGAAAATATTTTGAGAGGGTGAATGAACATCACAATAAGCATAATAAAAATATCATCGAATTTATCAAGTAGGTAGTAGATATACACGTATACTTGTACAATTTATACGAACTTTATATTTAAGCCTTTTTTTTTTCTTTTTTTTTTTAAAAGCAACGAAGCTATCTGAGAGCAATGAAGAAGTTTGACTAGACTTCGAGTACAATGAACAGCGTTATGTCTGAGTGCTCTGGTTTCATACCTCCCCCCTAACAAACAACAACAACAACATTTTATTATATTATTTCTCCATGAAAATTGTGTTCATTATTTATCTTTTGCGAATTTTTGTGCGAATAAAACCATAACGATTTTAATATAAGTAACACAAATACCATATATATATGTATCTTCATTTATCTACATTAAAAATTCCAATAAAATTACTAATTCAATCTTTAGAATTATAAAAAATAGTATTTCTGATATAAAATGTATATACATATATACATAACATACATTTTTTCAAAAATTTATGATTATTTTTAATTATTGCTTTTGGGGTGACGATGTCATGTTAATTTCGTAATAATTGTATGATTTGTTGAAGTTGAAAGACAAAACAAGTGCTTCTGATGGTGACCATATGTGAAAACATTTTTTTTATGGAACTCAGTATACATAGTTTGTTTTGAAAAATTAATTTATTAATTAAAAAAAAAATAATGTTAATTCAACAAAGGTAAAAAGTTTTGTTTAAATTTAATTAAAAGAAAAAATTTATTTTGGTCAACTTTCATAACCTATTCCAGTATTATTATATATCCAATTCAGGTAATAACTGACTTTTACCAAAATTTGTGTAGTATTTAGACAACACAAGGGTGACGCCAATGAATTAACACCAACAACAACATTTACACCATTTTCTCTAAGTACATTTGGTCCGCCGGAATCGCCATCACAAAATGTTGATGTTGGGGAATTAATACAAATTCGTGTATTGCTTTGAAACTCAGCATTATAAGGTTTTAATATTTTGTTGCATTCAACACCTTCCACTACTTTCGTTTTCATATAATGTAAAATATCAGGGATATCGTCATCGGATTCATGTAATTTACCCCAGCCAGAGGTAACGATTATTTTGTTTAAGAGTTCTTCTTCGGTTTGATAATGATCGGTAATTTTGCTATTTGAATATAATCTATGAAACGAGATTATTAACTTATTTTCTAATGTAGATATATAAATTTTATATTTTGATTGTTACTTACTGCTAAATTCAATTGGTTTAGGCAATTTTATAAGTGCAATATCATGCTCTGGCATTGAATTACTGTAGTTTGGATGCATTATAAAATTATTTTTTGAAACAAAAATCAACTCTCTCCCTGTGTCATTAGAATTTCGATCTACTTTACCAAGTAGTACAAAGGCATAATTTAATAATTCTGTTGAATCTGTCCTTGAAGTTAAACAATGTCCTCCAGTCAATATATATTCATCTGAAATTAGAGTTCCACCACACATATATCCTGGTTTATTTTCTTCGTCGAAAAAATATAGAAACGCTTGATACGGTAAATCTCCTTGTTTAGCCGGCTTTCCACCTACTATTCTCAGTTGAGCTTCAGAGTGAGCGAATACTGTCATCAATATCACAAAAATTGATATCACAAACATTTTTTCTCGTCAATTTAATATTTTTTTCAGATAATTAGTACTTATAGTAGAAAATCTTTTAGAAATCAAATATATCTACTTCTATTTTTTGTTTTCGTTTTAAATATGTCGAACAGAAACAAATCCAGAAAAATAAAGCAAAATTAATTTCTAACGTCGAAATAAATAATCAGCAACAAATGCGTTTTTATATTTCTATACAATTAATTGAAATTTGAGTTTTGGAATAATAAAAAAAATGTAGAAGGGCAAGAGATGAAGTTTCAAAGGAACACTTTGTAAGACATCCTGATTTCAATAATTCCACGTCACAGCAAGATGTTGCATTAATAAAATTAACTAAATTAATTAGTTTAGCAGTAAGTTTATAGCAATCAAAACCTAAAAATTATATTTCAGATTAGTTAGTGATAAATTTCTCAATAATGTTTTATTGTTTTAGAATACATTCAAATATATGAAAATTTCCAGAAATTTCACATTACATATATGAAAACGAAAGTAGTGCACGGTTTTGAATGCAGCAAAGCATTTAAATCTCATAATATTGAGTTTTATAGTAACACACAAATTTATATTAATTCCCCTATATCAACATTTTGTGATGGCGATTCCGGCGGACCAAATGTACTTAGAGAAAATGGTGTAAATGTTGTTGTTGGTGTTAATTCATTGGCGTCACCCTTGTGTTGTCTAAATACTACACAAATTTTGACAAAAGTTAGTTATTACCTGGATTGGATATCTCAGAATACTGAAATAATTGTCTAGTTTTAAAAATGTTTTTTCGGTTCGACTAATTAAGAAATAAAAAAATATTTTTTCATAATAAAGAACACTTGAAGAATAAAAATAAATGTGATTAGTATAATAAAACAAAAGAAACGTGTGGTATAGTTTTTTTAAATAAAATATTCAAGTATAATATTTATTTTTGTATAATTAGAAAACAATGAAAACATTATTCTTGAAATATTAATAACAATTGTTTTTTTTTTGTTTTCATTATTTTCTATTCAAACGAATTATGTACATAATTTTTATAATATTACGTGGTATAAGAATTCCAGGAAAATTTAGGTAAATTTTTCAACGCGTCGAAATAAGTATGTGGCCATGAAACACATGTGTTTGAGTTTTTGACAAACAAAAATCAATACGTCAATTTCTTAATTACACTCATATACGAGTATATGTAAATAAATTTATTGCGTATTACGTAAATCTAAATAATACATCGTAAATAAATTTTAGAAATTTTCCACGTACTTATAATAAAATTATTTGAACAAATGGATTTATTTTACATCATGTACAAAATTCAATTAAAGTGCGTAACATTTTAGCACATTTCTGGGAAACAAACAGCTAACTCAAAAACAAAATGAACTAAACAAATTAATAAGTAAAAATTGACTATAAATACTGATCACTTCGTCTCCAAAATGATAAGTTTTCTAAAAGATTTTCTACTATAAGTACTAATTATCTGAAAAAAATATTAAATTGACGAGAAAAAATGTTTGTGATATCAATTTTTGTAATATTGATGACAGTATTCGCTCACTCTGAAGCTCAACTGAGAATAGTAGGTGGAAAGCCGGCTAAACAAGGAGAGTTACCGTATCAAGCGTTTCTATATTTTCTTAACCAGACGACTACAAATGGAAATGGAACTGGAAAAGCTTTCAAATGCAGTGGTACCACAGACCTAAATAACGATACACAGATATGCCAATATCGCAAAGTTCATTTTAAAAAATTTCAAGTTTGCATTTTCATCTATAAAACCATATAAAACTTTTGATTTGAAACTTAAAATTCGTAAATTGTGAGAATAATTCTCTCCCAGAAAAGAAATGCTTTTTTTACTTTTTTTTTATTCATACATACTGCTACCTGCTACCCTTTATAATTTTTAATTTTTTTTTCCATACCACAATAGCTAGATATAGATGTATGTAAAAGTACAGACAGGTTTTATCATTACACATAAGTTGCGTTCCTTTTGACCAAGTAAAGAACTTTCAAGTATGTATTCGGGAGTATATTGTAAATGGAACGCAATTTTTTTACTTGGAAGTAAAAAGTAACCTCGAATTTGAAAGCATACACATTTCTAAGGCAATGTAAATATTGGAGTGGCAGTTGGCCATGCTCCAATTTCAGCTGTCATGTATTTCAAATTTGTTTTGCTTTGATTTTAGATGCTTCATAACATTAAACAATAAAAAGCCACCTATTGAATAAAACGTGTATTAAAAATATTATAGACTTTAACCTATTTCTTTAATCTCTAACGATTAAAACACAAACACCTCTGACGGTGAATTTTGGCGTAACTAACCATGCAACTGTCAAGTAAATTACTCGAATACAAGAGGTGGTGTAGATGATCACGACTACAAGTACTTGCGAGTACAAGTACTTGGTCAAAAGGAACGCAACTATATTGTCACTTCGTATACAAGGAGGCGTGGTTGTCTTTTCTTTATTTTGACTTACATCAAATACCGGATTTTATAGTTGATAGTTGGTAGATGTTAGATCTTAGATTCTGTTTATATGAAGAAATTGATAGGAATGTACAGTGATCACAAAAATTATTGGTGTTACTTGTGCACAACAAATTTCAAATTTTTACTAAATAATTCAAATTTCCTCGGTATTTTTCTTGAAAGTCTAAATTAAATCAATTATTTTCATTTTAATATTCATAATAATTTTTGCGATAGAATTAATGCAGGAATAATTTTTGGAATGATTCAAATAATATATTTGTTCTAAGAATAATTATTGTTTTTTTTAAGAAATTGTATTTATTAAAGTTTGAAAAAATAAATATAAAAATTTATTAGTATTACAAGTGTCTAAATCCAAATTACGATACTTTAATTATGCAGAAATAATTTTTGTGATTACTGTACATGTGTATATAATGTGTATACACATATAATGTAGAAGCAGCATAATTTGTAAGATGCATATTAACTTGAAAAAATGAAATCATAATCGAACAAACATGAATTTAGGGTCGAAAATAACAATGAAATACTAACAAAGGGTCGAAAACAAAAACAAACCAAAACAAACTATAATGTGCGTATATATATATACATATATACTCGTAGGTATACATAAATATATTATATCTAACATTATGGTACAAAACAGTATATATTCCAGTATCATACATATTCTATATACTTATGTACATACATACATATTTCTTTTTCTATTGCCAATACAAAATATGTACGCAAACAAGAAATAAAATTGGTTCCTTTTTGTACATTACCTTACGTGTATGTAAGAATGTGTATTTGAAACTGTGTTGTTTTGTTTTGTTTTATTTATATTTTCTGCTCTCAATTTTCAAAATGTACTCATTTTATAAGAAAAGCTTTGAGAGAGGTGGATTTTCGCTAAATCCACTTCCAAAATTAGCTCGGCAATGTAAAGGATTGTATTGCACACTCTGTATAATAGTTATTTTACTCTGTGGTAGAAATTTATTAAAATTTCTATATATAACATACAATATACATATAGGTATAGCAAAATTTATCAATTTATTTTTTTAAATTGTAAAGCAAAATGAAAATTAAATATTATACCCGATGTATTTTTATAACTTTAACTATTTCCAAAAATATTTTATATCGTATGGTTATAATTTATTATTTTTTAATCGTTTAATCAAAAAGGAATTACCTATACCTACATAATATTAAAAAGGAATTACATACATACAGTATGTTTATTGTTCATATACCTATCTATTTAAATATAAAATTACGCATGATTTCTCAATAATGAAAAATTAAATATATAAAAAAGCAAACATTTTTTTTAACAATTCATTTATGAACATTTATTCGCAAATTAATTCATTTAAATATACATTTTTGATATATAAAATTAAAAAACAAAAAAAAGCTAAAAACAAAAATTAATAATTTTGAATTATAATTTTTCAGAATTTCTTTTCACACATGTAATAATACGAATATATGTCGATTTGTGTATTTGTAATTATATACAAATATTTTGTTTAAAATTAATATTGAATATAATGAGAATTATTGAATCGGAAGAAAAAAAAATTGCTAAAATATTGAATTTTTTTTTTTTTTTTTTTTTTTTTTTTAAGATATACATATATACATAAATGTATATAGTATATAGTATATATTAAGTGCACGCGGATACTCAGTCCATGGCACCGCCGATCAGTAATTTTATGTCAGATATTCATATTCAGTTTATCATCATTCATCAGTAATCAGTTACTGGTGTACATTGCTGATGGGAAAAATTTTTGATCGACTTGGGCAAGAGTAGTGCGCTGGCTGGGGTTCGAACCGTGATCTCAAAGATCGCAAGACCGACACACAACCATCGAGCTATTCAAGCCCCACTTTTTTGAATTTAATTAAATTGTAATTTTTTTCTTTTTTGTTCTTGTGAATATAAATTATTTTTTAACTTACATTACTTTTGCATTACGTATTTAATTACAAATAAATCAGTCGGTCATATTCATAAAACTTCGTCATTTATCATTATTTCATTTTACTCTTATAAATAATCGAAACTTTACAATATCCACAAAAATATGAATTTGCCTCATTTTCAAAACAAAAAAAATAATAATAATGCAACTCTAATTTTGACAGCGTAGAAAAAAACATTTTTTTTTGTCGTTGCACATTATTTATTCATAAATTCACTTTAATAATAATATAAGAAAAAAAACTCCATTTCTTGAATATTCTACTGTCTTCTTTATTAATAAAAACCTTTATATTTTTTTTTTTTTTTTGCTTAACCGAAATACATGTTACGTCGGCCGTACTTGTACAATTTTTTATTTATGACTATCCACGTTGACTATACTTAACTCATCTCACTGTACCCACATTTTACTGCATCGTTCGGGTGATGCATTATCGCTATCAGCTATAAAAACAATAGGAATATATACAATATACTACAGTACATCAGGTAGTTTTAATAAGAGTACAATATTTTACATTATGGTCCAGATCAGTTAGGTATAGTCAGCGTCGTATGATTTGCCTACATGTTTCAGTTAAATTAAGTCAATAACCAAATAATATTAATATTTTGAATTTGTAATAAAATTCAGAATTAAATATTAAAGAGGTGTCCAAATCACATTTTGTCAGACAATTCATTTCACTGTAGATGTACATAGATGTAGATTATATATACGATTAAGTTATCTCTGTAGTTTTAAATGCTGATTAATTGCGTATAGCAATGTATACTACACAGAATCATATGTTATGTTTTTGTAATTTGTAATTTTGTCCTCTTGAACATTTCCTTAAAACACCAACACCACATTAACCTATCTTATTATGAAGAAAATGTACATACATATATGTAAAAAATTAATATCGAAAAAAGTGCGCACGTATATATGATATGTACATATGTAAGTTCGTTAAAATATTGAATATGTTAATTCTTTATGATTGATTGAAACTAATATGTAAAAATAATGGAGTAGTAGATCAATAAATTATGACAGATTATAATTTACAATTTCATAATATTTAAATTATAAATGTTAAATACTGAAATAAATTTCAGATAAAAAATGACGGAATTTAAATTAAAAAAGATTTTATATTATTGTGACGATTGTAAATACTCGTATACTTCCTGAATTTATGTATATGTATATAGTTGGAAAATAGCAGTTTTACGATGGTGGAATTTATTGTAAAAAATTTTTATCTGCATATACTGATATTTCTACATGTTGGTAATTCTGATAAGTATAAACTTAAAAAATTCATAACAAAATTATCTTGTATTCAAAAATATTTATGAAGCACATATATGTATTAACTCGTGTATAATGTACCTCTGCCGCATATAATACTCGAAAACATAACAACTTGGGTGGTGAAATCTCTTAGTATATTTATACATAATATTAAAAAGTGTGCTTGTATGTTATTTTGCTTTTATATTTCTTTGAAAATTCTGCAAAATATTTGCGGTACACATTTGATATTTGCGTATATTGTACTTGGTATTTTTTATCCATGCTTACACATATGAATACCCATGTATACGAGTACTCATGTGCATGGTGAAAAAAAATTATCAAATTACTTTACGATAATAATGCAGGCACATGTATCTTCTCTCATACAATAAGCAGGTACCTGCAGTGAGAAAATTAATACATAATTCTCATAATTCTTACGATAAGTCCAGCTTGAAAGTTTACCATTTAAAAAATTCAATAAAATGATTAAAAAAGATCTACAATACAATATACATATATATGTAGTATACATACATACTTGTGCGTACGAGTATTCAATAAATAAGATTAATAATCAAGTACTTATACAAATATATCAGATATCAGTTAGTAGTTTTGAAATAAAAATAAAATAAAACCCATTTGGGATATTTTTTACCTTTTGTAATAGTCTGCAATTCTATAAGACTATTTAATGTGATGTACGGTGTGTAGTAGTAGGGTGTAGCATCTTATATAGAGTAGATAAGGTGTGATCATAGATAATGTAAAGTCTAAAATACGAGTGCATGGTTGGTGTGTAAAGTACCTACTACAGGGTACCCGTATATCGTAACTATAGTTAGCTGCCAATAATCTGATTGCTACTATACCTACTTATTGTCTCTTCCTGTTTCTCGTATAATTTTTATGGTGTGTATTGCAAAGGAAGCGTGAAGAAAAAATGAATTTATCTTATGAATGAAAATACGAATACATGCTGCGCATATGGTATGTGAGATACTTAGCGTACTCGTTTATCGCGACTATAGTTAGCTACCAATAATCTGATTGCTCCTACTTACTTACTGTCCCTGATTCTTCTTGTTTCTCGTTTACTTCTTATGGTGTATAGAGCAAAAGTAATTATAAAGAGAAAATGAATGTTTTTAAAATCAATTTTCTTTTCTAATTCAGTAAAAAGTTAATTCAGAAATTTTTTTTCTGCAGTTAAAATGGATTTTAAATAATTTTTAAATTGATATTGTAATATAACAAAAATCAATTTATCCGGAATAAACTCTATAAAGTCGATAATCCTATAGAATTAGTCTTTTACTTTTCAATCTCCTAAATATTCAATTTTTATTGAGAGAATTTTTTCCAATGAATTTATTTTTTATTTTTGAATTCTGAAAGATTATGAGAATTAAATTTACATTTTATATGAGTTGAAAATATTTTTCTCCACAAATCTTTTGACAATAAAATTTAAATTTGCGATTACGTCAAAAAAAAAAAGATAAAAAAATTGCATCAACAGAAACGATGGAATTATATGGAATTACAAAAACACAATAATGGAATTACAATTTCATATTGTTGACATTTTTTTCTCTTCATATTCTTTTATCGAATAGATTTGTCAATATTTTAATAAGAAGGACTTACCACAACTAAACAAACATGTATGAATCCCACTGAAGATTTTATAGACCCTGTATACTGTTGTGAGGATATTTTTTGCGTATACAAATTCATTGTTGTTGCTAGCGTTTACTGACTATGTGAAGTCTAAATATTGATGTTTGCAAATTATGTTGTCTGTAAATTTGTGATGATATCTACTATCTGTATATATAAAGAAAACATAGATGTAGAATATTTTAAAAATAAAAGTATAAAAAGGTATCTTTCTAGTACAAGATTTAGCTATAAAATTAAAATGAAGTGAAAAGGAAATCTCAATCATTTTGCCATTAAAGGGTGTCAAGTATTTGAAAGTCTATGGTGTTTTACAATCAATCACAACGAACAACGAAAATATATATTAGGACATTAATTATTATGATATGTTTACGAATGCTTATGTCGTACATTTTTCATTAAATTTTTCATTTAAGATAAATTATTATTTTATGAAATGATATTAAAATAAACTATTTCCTTTTGAATGTCTTGACATTCATTAATCTAGTATATGCAAAACTCCCTGCAATCTTCCATATAAATGGCAGTTAAATGATTGCAAGAAGTTAACGTAATAAAAATCTATTTGAATTGTAAAGTGATGTTAAATATGTACCTACTTTTATTGCTTTCATTTAAAAGTCAGTCTGAAAGAAAAAGTTATGTTTGTACAGTCATAAAAAACGCCTACATTCGACGTTCGTATGCGAATTGGAAGGTTATATCGTTTTCATCCTAAATCAGACTAACTTTTTCTATAAATAAATCGTAAATACACACATAATATCGTCGTACGTTAGCATAATACACTAAATGTTGTTTTGTCTGAGTCTGGTTTAATATTTTATATGAATCTTTTTAATTCCTTATATGGAATTGAATTTAATACTAGTTGAGAATATGTGAGTCGGATAATTTTGAATATTTTGAAGTAAAAATGTAATATGTAAAATTTAAACATATTACTTGTGTCTTGTATGCATAAATTTTTTGTATAATAAATCTTCATAATGAAATATTTCCGAATTTAAATTTAAATGTGCCAAAATCAATGTAAAAAATATTTGAACTGTACATATATATTCACGTATACATTCATAAAGTGGCTAAAATTATAAATTGATATATGCGCATATTCGCTTAGTATATTATATTCTCAATAACATTCGTATAAGTAACATATTATTATTTATACTTTAATTATCATCTCAACATTGGTTTATGATTGTATTTTTTTTTTTCGTCACATTTTCATAACCAATTTATTTTTAAATTTAAAATAATAAAAAAATAATATTTTATCCTCTAATATGTTTGTGCTGCTTCTAAAAACCTCAATCAAAAAATTAAACATCATAACGTATAACGTATAACCATGTATAACTAAAGACTGTATACTATATACTATTAAGTATAAATATCAATTTATGTTCAATAAATAATAATTTTCTTAATTCAATTGTACACATATTTATTTCCACACATTTGAAATTATTTCATAATCGATATTCTCTCATTGCTTGCTCAATTGTATATGTATGTATTTTGAAGTTTACAAATGTACAAGTATGTTGTCGGTTTCACAATTCCAATAATTCGTCCATTCATACATAACATTCTCATTTACGAGTTTGTGTTTCAACTGAATAGATCGATTGAACGATGAATATATTGTTAAATATTGATTTATTTGATATTTAAAAAATGAGAAAAAAAAAGAAAGAAATGTTTCAACATAAAAATTTCTACGATATACAGATGTACTACATATACAACAATAAATTTAGAAAATAACAAAAATTCTGATTGATTTATAAAAACAAACTAATATATGTATATACGATCATACTTACACACAACAGAAACGAATTCAGTACAGTATTCAACATGCTCGTCTCGTATATGTATCGTTTGAAGGACTGCTACATTATAAGCTATACATAAGTCAAAATATTTTTTGAAGTTTTTTTTTTATAAACAAATTGTCATAATTTACTATTGGAATTCAAATGAAAATGAAAGAAAAAAATAATTTTCTTTTATTTTTATTTTTATTTATTTCGTATTATATTTGTTTAATTGGTTTGTTATGTTTTCTAATATTATTTTTTTTTTAATTTTATCAATTTTACCATCATTATCTACAGCATAGTACCATTGAATTTTCATTTCACGGTCACATACAAAAATTGTACAGATCCATTAAATTTCTCTCATCGTAAGTGATGAAAGATGATAAAATGATTTGCTTTTTGGTTTTGTTTTTCATTTTCATATTTTCAAGAATCTATACGTATGTTGAATGCCTAAATCTTGTGCCAAAATTAAAAAATGATTATTGGTATAGTCATAAAATTTTTAATAGGTCAATACGATATAGACACACGCATACATTTATGTAGCAATAATATTTTTTAATTTGTGATCTTACAGGAATGTGAATATGTGATTTGAATTGATCGTAATTCATTTTTATTTATTTCGGATAATAAAATTGAAATCATAAACTAAAGCCAGCCCATGTTTTCTATAACGAATACAAAAAATATAATAAATATATATATACATAGTTATGCCGTTAATATAGAGTGCACATTTTTGACCATTCCCTAGATAGGACAGAAGAAAAGTAAGTAACAGTTCTAATATCCGCAAATGAGTTTGTCTATACTACTTCCTGCATGCTGTATCTTCCAGTTTCTTGTTTCTGTTTTTTGTATACAACAGTTAGTGCGAAGCGTGCGAAGTACAAATCAAGTATAAGGAGAAAATGAATTTTTCTCGTGCATGAAAATATGAGTGCATGATTTGTATGCGAGGTACTGGTACTACGTACTATTAGTTACTATATAGTGCATATCGTACCACTCGTACCACTAACCTCATTGCTACTACTTTTACTGATTCTTATTTCTTATTCTTCTTGTTTTTCGTATTACCTAGTGTGTGGTATGTAATGCAAACCATGGTGCAAACTGCAAAGCAAGTATAAAGAGAAAATGAATTTTCTCTTGAATGGAAATATGAGTACATGGTATTTGGATGGTATTTGGTATATAAAGTACTACTAAAGTATATCGTATCGTACTATAGTTAGCTGTTATTAACCTCATTACTACTAAGTATTTACTGTCTCTTCCTGTTTCTTGTATACTTTTTATAGTGTGTATGTGTACGTTGAATATAATAATTCTTTTTATGATTGTCGCTGAAGATTTAAAACTTTGCACTTTCAACAACGGAAATACTTCTATCATAAACATTTTTATAATAATTGAAGAACTATTAGTAGGTTAATTAAAAAAAAAAATTCTGTGCTAATTAAATATTTTCTAAATTTTATTTTTATTTCATATTTTTACCACATGATGGACGAAATCGCATATACATTTTTGAGTAGGTATAAGCAAAGTAACTAAGAGTATGTATGTATGTACAGTTGACTCGCGATATAGTGAACCCAAAAAAAAAGGCATGTTCACTGTATCAAAAACTGGTCGAGGAGCCCGGTTTAGTGAACATTTAGAATTTCGAAGGGTATCCGTGCGTCACTTTCAGAAAACAAATAAAAACGTGCGTTTAAGAAAAAACTCATTCTTTTATTCTATATACTAAAATTACATACATATAAGTATTTACTCTTTTATTTGTATATACATACACAATTTGTAATTTTTTGTTTTTTTTTCTTTTTTTCCAATAAACACATCAATGCTTTATCCTTTGTTCTCCGAATAGCAAGAATGTCTTTTATGTCTACGCATTGTTGTTCAGACCACTTTATACAGGTATCAAAGGCTTCCAACGCTTTTTAAAAATTGAACTTGTCATCCAGGCATTTTTCGAATTGGCGTATTCAACTGGAAGTTTTAAATTTCTCAACACAAGCGGTTGTTTCGCTTTCCCTATTACTAGTGGCTTCAGCTTGTGACTTCCAGTAGCATTGGTACAAGCAAGAAATGTTATTCTTTGCTTACACATTTTCATGCCTGATGCAGACTTTTCACTAGCTGACACATATGTTTTCTCAGGTAGTGCTTTCCAAAATAATCCGCTTTCGTCAGCATTCTAGAGCTGATCATTTGTTAGATTTAGAGATCGAATCTTTTCGACCAAACTCTGTTTAAACGGTCTTACCAATTTAGAATTAGAAACTCCATTTACAAAACACTTGAAACCTAACTCAACTAATGAACACGAATGAAACAATGAATTCAATATGAACCAAAATCATTAGACAAATATATAAATGGTTTAAGTTCTGTATTTGACAAGTGCAGACATTATTAAACGTGCATAAAAAAGCAAATGATAACGGAAAACCACATTGCCTTAAATTGTTCATTCTACCGCGAGGTTGACAGCTTTAGTTGTTCACTCTATAGAGTAGTCAATACGAAAATCTAGACGTTCACTCTACTGAACTGCTCACTGTATGAAGAGTTCACTCTATCACGAGTCAACTGTATGTATTTTGGTACACGTTTTATAATTTATAATGACAATGGCATTCAAATGTATTCAGAATTATATATAAACAAGAACTACAAAAAAGCTATCTTACACATGTATGCATTCACGAATTTGTAATAAAAATAAATACATGGAACATTTGTTGTAGGTCTAGATACTGTACTTGCCAAAAATGTTTAAATTTATTAGGGAGAAGAGAACAAAAAAAAAAAGGATTTTTGCCAAACATAACGTATTCATTAATTTTTTTTTTTATTATTAAGTCTAATAAATTCTTAAATTTTATAGTTTGATTGTATCATCGGGTCAGATTGTTATAAGATTTATGAAAAAAGTAATTTTAAATAATAAATTGTTTAGAGGTGTGTAGAGTCATTTTCATTTTTAAAAATAAACTATAATTCTATTTTTAAGACTTTTATTGTGCCTTATTTATGAAAAAAATAATTTTTTTTCGATTAAAAATAAAAATATATGTAAAGTATCTACTTTTAGGACAGATAATATTTTACATTATAATCATTATCTTCGCTTTGTGGTATTTTAAAAAAACAAAAAAAAAAAAAATGCACAGCTACATACTTCGGTAAAAAGATTTTATAAAATGTTTTACATATACATATACAAATTTTCAGATCTTGTTTCTGTTTGTAATCAAAAAAAAAAAAAAGATTTTTTTTTAAATGTAGAAGTGTTCTAATATTTAATTTGAATTAAAATCACAAAGTTATCTAACGCATATCATTGTAATCAAAATGATTTATTTTGATCATTTAAAAGTTATGTCTAAAATTAATTAAAATTTTATTGTTTTATTGTTTACAAAATAAAATTACCGCAATATTGTACTATGTGTTCAGAACTAGAAACTATAGATGATGTGGAACTCGAAATAAAAAATCATCATCAACATAAAACGAATTAATTGTAAAAAAAAATTTTGATTCAAAGTGTTTGGGAAATTTTTAATTTACGAATAATATTGAGATCGTTTTTTATTCGACAAAAGAAAAAACAAAGTTCTGCGTATAATATCGTGGTAGGTAATATAACTAACAATATTGATGAAAAATTATACGATTTAATTGAAATTAATATCGAATATATTGTGAAAGATATATTACTCTCGTTATTTTATCAACCACATTAATTTGGTTTTTATTATTTTTTTTCTTCTTGTGAATCAAAATAAACAATGATATAGGTAATGCATGATACAAAGAAAAAAATCATTAAAACCCTATACACAATTATATGATGAATATTGAAGATCAAGGAAGTAAATGTACAAATCGATATTATATGGTAAAGATTATATAGTGCTGACTGACATGAAATTGTCGAGAATTTGCATCATATAACTATGTATACAATGACGTGGTTTACATAATTTATCAATTCTCATCATCTTGAGTTCGAGTTATTTTCAAGATTTTTTTATTGTGATTCAAGTAAGGTACTACATATACATATAAAAAAAAAATTAAGGCTATAAATTCAAACAAAAAAAAAA
The DNA here is from genome assembly GCA_951394055.1 of Villa cingulata. Classification (NCBI taxonomy): domain Eukaryota; kingdom Metazoa; phylum Arthropoda; class Insecta; order Diptera; family Bombyliidae; genus Villa; species Villa cingulata. The sequence continues at coordinate 27,191,239 of OX596021.1, read as the reverse complement.
CAAATAAATAAATTAAACAAAATTACATAGAAAACATTTTTGTTGTCTCATTCTTTATTCAAAATTTACTTCAGAAAATTGAGCAAAAAATTAAAAAAAAAATAAATTACAAAAAGAAAAAAAAGAAGCAACTTATAATAGTGATAATAGTATATGGCATGTTATACAAAATAATAATGATAATAATAATAATAATACAAAAAAAAAGTATGTATGTGTATGTGTTGGTGTGTATTTCAATAATTACTAGGGTATTAGAGTCACAGCCTTGATAGTAATTATTACATATTTTATATATGTTAGATTCATTCCTTTTGTTTAAATTTAATTATAACGGCTATAAAACTTCTTAATTCGTATGTAGTATTTATATTATTATCCTAGCACTTATTAGAATATTTTATTTGTTTTTGTTTTAAAATCTAAGTATAGTAAAATTCTTAAATACTTTTTGAACGTTTAAAACTTATTCAAAATTTATAATAAAATTTTTCAAAGAATTTCTGACGTTCAGATTCTGAAAATTTTTTTGATCATTTAGCAATCACATCATTTTCTTCCTTGTTAGCGAGACGTTTCTTTTTGTTTCGTTCTTCTCGGTTCTTGAAGAATATAATTTGTTCTTCGGGCGATAATTTTGCTAAACGTTCACGGAATTCTTTTTGTTTTCTCTTCTTGTCGTCCATTGCAATTTCTTGTTCCTTGTTGCTGTTATTCTCCACTTCATTTTTTATTTTTTTCATTTTTTTCTGTCGTTGTCTTTCTTCGCGTTCTGCTATTTTACGAACTTCTTCTTCATGCTTCATTTTTCTTTCTTCTTCCTTTTTTCGTTGTTCTTCTTCTTGTGTTTTACGCTCCTCCTCTTCACGACGTTTGATTTCTTCCTGTATTTTTTTCTCCTCTTCCTCTTCCCGTTTAAGAAGCTCCTCTCTTTTACGGATCTCTTCCTCACGTGCTTTCTGACGTTCTTCTCGAAGTTTACGTTCATTTTCTAAACGATCTTTTTCTTCTTCTAATCTTTTTTGCTCTTCAGCTTCTCGTTCTGCTTGCATTCTTCTTAAATCTTCTTCTTGCTGTTTTAATTGTTTTTGTTTTTCAATTTGTGACTGCCTCTCTTTTTCTTCTTTTTCACGTTCATCAAGACTGTGACGCCATTCATCATGTTGTCGCTTCTTTTCCTCTAATTGCTGTTCGTGCTCCTTCTGAATTCTTTCACGTTCCTTCTCAATTTGACGATGTTCAATTTCTTTTTGTTTTTGTAGATTTTCTTCAACGATTCTCTTTTCTTCCTCGATTTCTTGGATTCTCTTTTGATCGATTTCATTCTGTCTTTGCTCCTCTTCTTGCTCGGCCATTTGCTTCCTTCTTAGAATATCCAATTGTTCAATTTGTATCAATTTCTTTCTTTCGATTTCTTCTTGTATTCTTTTATGTTCTGCTTCTTGTTCGGCTTTTATTCTTTTTTGTTCTTCAGCTTCACGTTGTTTTTGCTCTCTAGACAATTGTTTCTGTCTTTTACGTTCTTGACGTCGTCTTTCACGTGCTCTTCTACGTTTCTCTTCGATATCCATATCGAATTTAGTTTTTTGACGAGGTGGTTTCTCTGTTTGAACTGTTTCATTATTATTGATATCATTTAATGGTGATTCAGTAGTTTTTGGTCTCCTTTTACGATGATATTTTCGAACATCATAATTGAACATTTCTCCATTATTATTGTTATTATTATTGTTGTTGATTTCATTATTTGGAACATTATTATTGACATTTCTAATGTATTCAGTAACTGGATCATTAGTTACTTTCGTGTTAGTATATTGAAAATTAATATCATTATTATTGGAATTTCTCGTTATTGGATATGTATTTGTACTCGATGATGTTGTGTCGATGATATGATATGGTCGCATACGTCTTCGTCTTTGTCCATCTGATGGATTCCTGTAAAACAAATTAAAAAAAAAAATTAATCAAAAATTATTTTCGATTATTTTTTATTCATACGAACTGTACATGAATTACGAATTCCCCATATCTAAAAATATTTGTTATTATAAAATGATTATCTGGAATCATAAATGCATGGTTCATATGTATGTATATTTGTAACCACATTATGAATCAAAACATACTGTGAATTTTTTTTTTTTTATTTCTTATTAATACATTTCTACTACCATAATTTAATCGGTTATAAATTAATTTTGTTAGTTTTCTACATGTACCCCCATAAACAACATGTTAGATTTATTTACATTTAAATTTTTAAAATACGTATGTGTAATGTATGCGCACATATTTTCGAAATGTTAAAATTAATGTAAGTAGATAATTATTTTTCATTATTGTTCAATGAATATCGAACATCGTATACATTTACGAGTATTAGAATAATGGACTATGGTGTATTTTTTGTTTAAAAAAAAAAATAAATTAAAAAAGAAAATTATTATAAAATTAAAATTTTTATACATAAATATACGAGTACTGGTAAAATTTAGTTCTAATTCTTAATTCTAAATTTTAATATGACAAACCTTTATTTCTGTGGGCTAAACCCAAATACTGTGGACAGTTAATTCAATTTTAGATACCATTTTTTAATAATAATAATAATTTAATGACATTAAATGAAAAATGTAAAAGTATATGCACGTAAAATATAGTTGCAGTTTGCAGTACATTAATAATGAATTAAATAAATCAATAATTGAAATCTAAAAATGAAATTACACTACTTTCACAAAACACAAAATATAAGGTACCAAACATAATGAGGAGTATTCGAACTTAATGCAGTAAAAGGCATGTAAACCGATTAAACCGTGTAAATATACAAGTATTTTATTAGATTTACTAGTTTTACGAGTCTTTTACTACATTAAGTGAATACCCGATAATTAAGGACCTCATGATGTTTTTTTTTTTTTATTTTTTTTGTGAATACAAAAGTTATATAAGAAAATTTTTATAACAAAATACAAAAAAATACATTTATGTATAATGATTACTGAACGAACAAAAAAAATTGATTAAATTACTAAAAAAAAAGAAATCACAAAATAAATTTTTTTATCTATGAAAAATACACAATTTTATGTGATAAACGAAAATAATAATAATATGTAATAAAAAAGGAAACAAAAAACCAAAACGATAAAAATATCGTGCATTTTTTTTTTTTGAGTAATATAATTGAATAATGAGAAAAGATAAGATCCATTTGCATTAAGAAAATACTAAATGGAATTAATTTGCAAATTATGTAATTGTATAAAAATGTATATTTGTGTATGGATGTATAGTACATATTATGTATGTATACTCTACTTACAACCGACGTATTTTACAATCCACTGAATAGTATGCTGAATCAGGTCCTTTTACAATTCGGCTAACTCTAAATATGTATACATAGTATATGGTATATATTATATTTACATAAGTATATAGTATAACACAAAATTAACATAAAATTATTTTATATTAGATTAGTAATTTAATAAGCAAAAAAAAAAGAAAAAGAATAAATAAAATTTTTCAATAAAAAATAATAGGGGGATTCATGTCACGTCTTCGTAGTCTTCGTAGTTTTTGTAGTATTCGCAGTTCATTTCCATACATCATCTGTGAACTACGAAAGTTTTGAAAAATTACGTAGTTAGTAGTGCTTCGTAGTTGATGTTTGTCAGTTCACAGATGGCATAGAAATTCAAAATGACAACTGAAAAAAACAACTTTGAAGAAATTTTAGATGATCGTTCATGTCAATCAGACTACGAAACTACAAAACTACGATTCAACGAACTACGAAAAATTTACATTAATCCCCCTAATATTCCAAAAATTTTGAATTCGTATTTTCAATATTTTAAAAAGAATAAAATAAAAAAGTCAAAAAAAAGAACGTAGACGAGTATTTTGACAAACAAAATAATTGCGAAATAAACACTGAACAATTAATTGGTAGAACAAAAAATTTAAATATCATTTAGGCGTAAAGACGTAATTACTTTATCCTTCATACGAGTACACATGTAAATTTGCGATATTTACTTAGGCATTTATTTATTTTTTTCTATACTTTCGACATAATCTCGAGTCTGGAGGTTTTAATTATTTTTTTCTACGTTGATAATTTAAAATAAATAAAATTAGTTGTAGCATTATAAGCGAATAATAATATTGAAATAATTTTCACATTCATCGCAGATGAATGTGTATGTATTATTAGCTATATATAGGTATAATACGTACCTTCGATAATTATCCCCAGTCAATTCAAGAACAATTTCATTTGCGTATTGATTCGGATACGTTTGATTCCAGCGATTATAAATTTTAGCACGATTCTTTTCGCTAACACGTGGCATTTTATGTTGACATATGAATCGATGTTGATCTACACATGATCTTGCCGACCACCTATATAATACATAAAATAAGAAAGAAAAAAAAAACCAATAAATAATTTTTAATCTTGAGGGTAAAGTGTTTTCAAGTGATTCATTTTTCCTCGTTCACTTGCTACATTTTTTAAAATAAAAATTGCCAGTCTTTTCTATGATTTTACCTGTATTTTTTAGTTGGATCGAGTACAGCACAATAATACAGGATATCTCGTTTATTGCTGTAAGAAATATCGATAATAAAATGTAAATGTATAAATTTTTAAAAATTTCTACTAAAAAAAATTACAGAACTTCTTTTGAAAAAAAATTTCAAAGATTTTTATTAAAAATTTACCTAAGATCAAGATGATCAAAAGAATTTGTTGTCATATCTTTTCCGCTATATCCCCAAGTCCATTTTTCGTTTTGCCAATCGAATGTGCCACCGATCCAAATATCATCACGATCTAAATTTTAAAGAAGAAAACAATAAAAAAAAAAAATGCAACCAAAAAGTGTTTGAGAATGTTTTCAAGATTAAGATTTCATTTAAAAAAAAAAAAATGTTTTTTTTTTTCTTCTCTTTTATCTCATTACCTATATCGTATTCTTGAAAATATTTTCTTAATTTTTTATCTGATGATTTTATTGGTTCTGCTAATTTACTGTTTTTATCTTTACATTCGAATTGTGCTTCTAACCAACTGACTTGGTAATTTGATATGTAATAGCATAATGAACCAATTCCAACGAAACCTGGTGGACACATTGCGTACATAAGACGTTTCGTTCTGACATGTTCTGATAGAACGTTACCTAGAACTTTTGTATTATAAATTAATTTTGAACATAAAACAAGAAATAAATCGGCATTATATATGAATTGAAAGTGATTTGACAAAAACTATAAAACAAACATTCGGATAATGTCAATTCTTACCTGTGATAATGAATAAAATTGAAAGACTAATTAATCGCATTTTCGTTTTATTTTATTATAAGAATTTTTTTCTTTGAAATAATTTTACAGTTGAGATATTATATTAAGTGGAACATTTGAATTTATCTGGAAGAATAAAAAAATAAAAATTTAAACTTTGAAATTAGTGAATTTTTGAAAATTTTGAGTGTAAAATTCATTTAATGATATGGAAAAGAAAGAGAGAGAGAGAATAAAAAAGAGGGAAACAAATTACAGGCATTCATTCATATTCTTCTTTTTTAATGGCGCTACAACTTATTTCGATTAGTGATCTTTAGTCTGGTTTTTGAACATGATAAATTTTACGGGGACGGGCGGACGGTTTGTCAGCCCATTTTTTCCTAAACAATATAATTTATCAGGGGACACTGCTGGGAGGTAAATTGAGCAGTATCCACCCTGTTGATTTAATGTCTTACCCCTCAAAAGTTATTTATATTATCCATTTATAAATATTTTCTATTAATTTAATTTTTTTCTGAATTTCAATGTGTAAATTGATATGAAAAATTCGAAAAAAAAATTCACACAAAAATGAAAAATTAAATTTAATTAAATTAAATTAAACAAGAAACATTAAAAAGTGTGACAACTATAATGCAAAATATGCCAAGAATAATAATTTATTTCTATATGTGCACAAGAAAAAAGAAAATCCTCATTATTATTACACCATTACACGTTTTTATTTCAAAATATACAATTTAAAATATATTTTAATTGAATGTTTGTACATTTTGAAAGTTATATAGATAGCTACCGTAATTACTGGCTAATGTATTTAATTTAATAATATTCGCGTATGTAATATAAGTATGTATTAGTATTGGATATTGGATATACAAACAGATAATCTATGATAAATGACATCTAATTACAACGTTAACAACATAAATCCATCAGACATTTGAATTAATTTCAATTATACAGAAGAGGTATTTGATTAGATAAATCAAAATGTGTAAAATCACGTAAAATGAATCTAATTTAAAAAAAAAAAAAATAAACAACAACATAAATGATTACGAAAGTAAGCCAGTGTACTCTGCAAACTTTACGTTTACATACTCTCTTTATGTATATGTATACTCACTGCTCGCTGGTGAATTTGTGTGTAGTGATTGTGATAAGTATCATCATCATCATCATTTACATCTTTTCATTTATACTGCAAATCTTATAAATCTTACTGAACTGGTTAAGTCACTTACTTTTAATATGCATTCATTCCGTATTTATAAATATAGTTCTGTCTGATATTGTAACTAATTTGCGTTTTTAAAATTATGTAATCAAAATGACTATATATTAAATCTTCTTCATTTTCTTGATTGTTTATTCTTCTCGTTTGTAAAATGTAGTATGTAGTATATTTAAACTGAACGGTATCATTCACATAATTATGCTGTTTATGCTGTTTAGTGTATGAAAATGTATGTAATGTGTATGTTACATGTACTTATGAAAATAATAATAATAATAATAATAATCAACAAATTTATTATACATTGAAATTGAGATAGATAGATCATGATTTATGTGTATCTTTAAATAATAATGTATGTATGAGTTTGTCATTATATAGAACGAAACGAGATTCATGTAGAATATAAAAAACAAAATATGCACAATTTAGATTGACTTTGGTTTAAATGTGTATGTATATGTTTATGAGTCAGGAATATCTGTAAATCGTTAAAAACAATGAGAAACTTTCTTAAAAATTCATTCCAAACATTCAAGAATAAATGTGCAGATAAATAAGGTTAAAAATATTAACGGAAATTGTACCAGTAAATTAATGATATTCATTCACTAAATCGAATGTAAGTAAGTATGTATCTGGATGTTCAAATGATGATTACTGATTTTAATTTTATTTTAGCTCGTTATATATAGTGCACTATTCATTCTCAGTGCATTTTCTTTACTAATGAATCTCATTAATTATTATCAAAAACAAAAAACAAAAAAAATAAAATAAATTAAAATGAAAACGTGAAAACTTATGAACACCCTCAAGAAAAGTTAATGAGCACTCATCAGCTGCAGTTAAATTTCATGTCGGTATATAATTACGATGATTGTGATTACAAATCGTATTCGTGTATAAAATATGATTGTATGTTCTCGTATATATACCATCTGTTATGGAATTTTCTGCACTTTTTTTTTTCTTATTTTCAGTCATTTTCTTTTTTTTATTTGGTTAGGTGTGAGAGTATGTCTTTAAAGATTTTAAATTTGAATTTTTAAGTATAGAGAAATTCTACACTTTTTGATTTTATCAGTTTCTTAGAGAGAAAGTGTTACGTTTTCTTTTCGAAATATTTTCTTAAATCCTGTAAGACTGTAAAATTCAGAAGCAGCACAAAACAAAAGTATGCAAAAGATGACAGGATAACAAAGATTTTTATACAACAATTTAAATGGAAATTTATGTTTTAAAAAATAAAAAAAAAAAAAATTCTTTTCTCTGATATTTTTTTCTGTACAAAATTTTGTAAAATAATAATTAAAACAAAAATAAAGAATAAATTTAAATGGATATGATATTAGATATATGATGGTGAATGGGAATATGGTCTCGCGTGTATAGAATGGAATTTAAATGAAGAAATGAGAAAAATGTTTTTTTATTTTTAGAAATTTCCTTTTAGACGAGTGTTGAATATTCAATTAAATTCTTAAGGATCTAAATATGTTTTTATTATTATCTCTCTTTTTAAATGAAATCATTTTTTCTTCATCTTTTGAAATGTCTGTGAGTGATTTCTTTGAGTGAAACGGTGAATAATATAATTAAATAACAGATTATTATCTTACATAAGCATCAATTTACAAAAAAAAAAAAGAAAAATAAAAAGGACAAATAAATAAGATTCATCGAGAAATTGATGGTAATTATTTGTTTCTTTGAATCTACGAAATTGATTAAAGTTAAAATATGAAAAAAAAATAAAATTTAATAAATTCATAGAAAATATGTAGTAATAATAGACATTCATTTTTGTTTTCAATTATTATAATTCATTGCAGATTATAATTAAAATTCTTACAATCAAAACAATAAAAATAATTTTTAATTACTTCAGGTAGATAAATTTTATAAAAAATGTATACTCGCATACATATTTAATTAACGATGTACGTGCAATAATAAAATGTAAAGTTTGATTTGTAATGAATAAAATAAATAATAATTATTTTCACGTAAAAGCAAATATCTACTTCATATTTCGTATCCGTGTATAACTATATGTGAAGCTTATCCTTGCATCATTATTCACTTCTCATACATAAATAAATCTTAAAATAATAAAATTCAATCATTTCCCTTTAAAATAGGCATCTATTTACGTCATAAGAAGAAACATAACTACGAGTATTTAGGCATTGGCATCACACAACCTCTCAAAATTATATCGATGACGATGTTGAGGCATTTAACGAATAAAATTTTTCATTACATTAAAAATTTTGTACATTTTTTTTTTGTGTGAAATGTATTTAAATAATTATTTTATGTTAATTTTATTGTTTCGCATGATTCAAATGTGGGATGCATTGTTGTATTTGTGTGTTTATTTTGCAACAGTACATCATAACACTGTGTGTTATAATATCGAAAACGTGTATATCTGTAATAATTAATCTATAATACATACGCATACACACTTAACTATATTCATAATTTTATTATTTGCTTTTTTTTTAAAAATATTGAAAAAAAAAATAAAATTAGCATACTTATAAAAAATGAATAAAAATTAAAGCAGAAGATAACAGAACTGTTAGCAGAATAACAGTCGAATCAATAATTTTTTAAACCAGTTTTACGTTTTAAATATTGAAAATTATTATTATTTACATACGTACATTAATGTTACTCTTTTGGTTATTCAACAAAACGGTCTTGAACGATTAAAAATGAATTTATTATCATAGTATTTTTAATAATTTATAATTAAAAAAAATGAAAATTAAAAGAGGGAACAAAAATAAAATTTTAAATTTAAATTAATTTATTCATATGAAATTGTTACGTAGAATATATGTATTTTTAAAAAATCGCTATTTTTATGAATATGTTATTTTTTTTTTCATTTTTGCAAAAATATGTCGTCTGATATTTGCGTATTATAGTAATAATCCACAAAAATCTAGATTCGAACTTTCTAAAATTATAAAATATTTGATCTTTATATGTATTTTGCTTATAATAAATTCCACTCCCTGTCGATGAAGTTGCTTCGCTGCAATTGTATTTCTTGTGCTCGATTGACGAGTTTATAAATTGAAAATAGTGACGTACGAGTGTAAGCAAAGAATTATATAAAAATCATAATCGTAAGCTAAAAAAAGATGATAAATTCAAATTTGTTTAATTTTCATTTTTTTTTTTTTTTGTTTTTTGCATATCTTTACTGTTTCATTTCATTTGACACAGCAATAAAAGTAAAGAATTCATTGACGAGTATTTAATTAAAATTTTCATTTTTCCAAGAGAAAAATTAAAGATTTTTTCTAGAAACAATAAAGGAGAAGTTATTACAAATAAGAAACATTTTTTTTTCTATAGTATTTTAAACGATTTTTTTTTTTTTTTTTTCAAAGAAAAAAGAAGAATATAAAAAGTATACAATTATTCATGATGAATATATTACGCAGCATTAAATTAAAACATTGAAGCAAGTGAAAATGTTATGCAGTATGCAATAATGTTTGATATGCACTGTGCAAAGTAATAAAACGAAAAAATAGAAAAAAATATACATATATGTAAAAATAAAATAAATCTATCAACAATTTATGTGTTAGCTATGGGTTGTTGGTTTATACTCGTTATGTGGGTCATAAATGTGTGCTAGTCATTGCCACAAATATGTAAATAATTTTAGTTAATTCAATAGAATCAATTATGGTTATGCATGCATTACTATACGAGATACGAGTATCTAAAGTACATATGTACGAGTAGTACTATATTGGTTATTGATGGTTAGTACGTAATGTTATATCTGTGTGTGTGTGTGCATTATTTAACTAATAAACATAAAATAATTAACACATTAACTGATATTACATTCTTGTATTTGTTTCTAAAAAAAAATTTACAATTTGAAAAAAAGAAAAAAAAAAATGAAAATATGTTTTATAAAAATTTAATAAACTGTGGACTGTATATAGTACTCCGGGTGCAGTGAGCCTTAAAAATGATTTTCTTACGGAAAATTTTAGCTTGATTTCTCAGTTTGGATAAGTGTAATAAGGGATGAATTTGGCCAAGAATTACATATGTGTAAGCGACTTAGGTTTTTAGAAATAATCTTTAATTTTCAAATAAAGACTAATATTGATGAATTGAAGAAATCATAAAAAATGATTTTCGATGTTTGTTTTTGTTTTTTAGATGCGACTGTAAATGCTAATAGATTAAACTATAAACGTTCTGAAACATTGAGGCATTGAGGTGTTAAAAAAAATATGAAAGCGCAAAAATTCAAGACCGTGTAGAAGAACAAAGCTTCATACATTTTTTAGCTAGACAGAAAATTTTTTTAAAAACTAATCATGATTGTATGTGTACATATGTTCATCATATATAAGTGAATAGAAAAGACAAAAGAACACGCATCTATAAAAAAAAATTTTTCATTAAAACAAAAAAAAAATTTATATGAATTATTTAGGTCGATTCCAGCACATAATATAAAAAGCTTTTGACAGTTTAATGTCCTATTTAAAAAATTAAAATGTTTGAAAAGTGCAATTCGTAAACGAACCGACACACAGATTATGAATTTATAAGCGAGAAAAAGCGAGTCAATATAATACATATGTACATATACATATACATAACTGCATTACTAAATAACACAAAATTAACAAAACAACAACAAAAACTATCATGTAACATAAATTAGAGAAGTGTGAATTAATTTATTATTTGTGAGTAAATTTACATATTAGATTATGTAGATACTTACTTGTGTGTGTTTGTGTATAAAATATACCAGAGTATTTTTTTAGTTAATTGCATTTTTAAATAAAATCATAAAATTAATGTAAGTAAATAAAAAAAATAAAAACAAAATTCAACGATAATTCAGTTTCAATTTGTAAACAAAAATTTATTGAAAAATATTGTAAATAGATATATAGCATTTTTTTGTTATATAATTTTCTAGAATATGTTAAAAATGTAACTTAACTGTTCATAATCTATTATGCTGCATAATATCAATATAAGACACTATAGTATCTTTGATAATATGTACAATATTATCTTGTATATTGATCAAATAAAGATTGTTTGAGTTTTAGATTTATGTAAAATGTTTGGAAATTATTCGTATTTATTCATTTTCATTGTTGAAAAATTCTGTAAATTTCAAGATCCACTGAAATCGAAATAATTATTTCCAGTTTCACATAATACGTATAAAAACTTACTGGCAATTGCAAAAAAAAACGATAATTTAATTGAAAATTTACGGATATAATATATAAAATGTTATCAGATAAAAAAATTATCTTGTAATTTACTTTTCCAAGTAAAATATTCAAACTCACTAAAAATATCTGTGACTGACATATTTACGAAAAATTTTTTATTTCATTTTATTTTTTTTTTTCGAGAAAAATTTTTTTTGATTTATTTTTATTTAACGTACCAGGGTAACAGTATAAAAAAATCTTCTTTTCCAGATAGTATTACATATATTCTGAGAAGAATGTTTTAAAAATAAAGAAAAATATTCATTCAAATAATATTGTGAACATCACAAAAATGAAATTTCTTTTTAAATAAATAAATGACTACAACATATCTGATTTAATTATCTTTTGTACAGAGAATTTTAGTACCTATATACTGCCCATACTCTAATACTTACTTATTTACCATGTAATTTCAATTTTAATTCACATTTCTTATCATTTTTTACATAAATTACATTTTTTTTTTAAAGAAGAATTTAAGCTGAATCCATTACAGGATATTTCATACTAGAATGATAAGAAATCGAAATTATAAATTTTATTTAATTATAACAAGAAAAATAAAAAGAAAAAAAAAATTAAACAAAAAGAGAGATAAAAAACGAAGAAGAGAATAATCAAATTCTGTATAGCACAAATTGAAATAAAGCTTAAATAAAATTCGCCTGTGTATATGCATTTGTAAGGATGTGTAACTGTAATTAAATGTATGAAATATTCAATTTACAATATAAGAATTATAATTTAAATACATAAATCAATAAGCTTCGTTATTAAATCTACACATGTATGTTGTATGTTGTATATTGTATCTCATGCTCTACTTCAAATGAAAATGTATAATATTATGAAATCGGTGTAAAATACATATTCATGCCGTAAAAACTTAAACTGCGATATTATCTATATATACGAGTACGATATTGTACAATACACGAATATGGTTGTATAGTTGTTCCCTTGTCCGTATACATATAAATTTGTAACAGGATATTATGTGTATAAATGTTTATCGTATACCTGTTGAAAGGAGATATAAATTTCAATTTATGAATTTATAAATTTTATACGTACACATATGATTGTAATACATAGTAAATTCGATTTTTGCTGATAAAATATGAATTTAATATGTATGTAAGTATTTACTGTAATCGATATTTTATAAATATAGGTACCTAAGTAGATACTACTGATACTACATACTCTGGGTAGAATAATACATATGTAAAATATTCAATGTTGATATAATATAATTCTTCTAACATATAATTTAAATTCAATAATCTGCTTTTATATGCTTACAGATCTACATTGTATTTATGTAGATATCTATAAGAATATCTTTTCTAATTGAAAAAAAAAAAAAGATGAAAAAATTAAAGCCAAAGAAATGTGTAGCACAACGTATGTGCAACAGTTAAAAATAATCTTTCAAGCAACAGATATTACGAAATCCTATATGCCTATCATCGTATTTTCAAATTTGTACAGTAATGAAAACTATATTTTACTATTTAGTATACAAAATAAAATTTCTAAAAAATATCGTTAAATTAATTTTGATGTAATTTTATTGAAAAAGAGAAATTTCATTTAATTTTTTTCTCTTTTTTTTGCAATTTTTTGTTTGTTTATAATTCTATATTTATAAATCATATAATCAATAAGTTCAATGAAACGGAAATAAATTTAAAATGAAGACGATCATAAAAATTAACGACCGTGGATATACGGTGTCTATTTTTGTTTTTTTTAAAAAAAATAAAAATAAAAATTGATTAATGAAAATAAAAATAATAATGATATTCTATTCTACAACATAAATCAGTTATTCGCTTAATTAGTAGGTACTACATCTCGAATGAATGAATCAATATACAAAACAAATATACATATAGGTAATGGTTCCTCTATTTAAATCTCAAATGAAGATAAAATATTGACACCAACACAATTAGTAAAATATATAACTATGTGTAAATATAAATATAATGTGTATTTAGATGGTATAGTTAATCGATTCATTAAAGCAATAAATTCATAATGGAATTAATTTTAGATACAGTAGACGAATACTAAATAAGGAAATAAAAGTACTACGTCTATACGTGGCAGTATACACATGTAAAAGTTAGTGTTTTTTGAATATTTTTTTATTATGATTTTTTATTTTTAGATTTTTGTATTTAAATAATGAATATGAATTAAAAAACAATAAAATAAAAGCAGCAAATTGTAAAAATATTTAAATGAAAATATAAAATAAAAGTAAAATAGCATAGATATTTGTAAATTTAATTTATAGAAATTATGTGAATCTATTTTTATTTTACTGTACGTGTAGTATAGATACTACTGACTGATACTACTAACCTCTTTGAATTACATATATGAATTTATGGGTGTTACATGTCGACGTATACAAATGTAGAGGTATAAGTATTACATATGAATACATAAAACTGAAGTTTATTTTTTCTTCTAATTTTTGTAGGAGAAAAAAGAAACAATTTAGTTTAATGTTATCTGTATAATACAATACTCCACAGCGTTAATCGAATATTTGACAGTTTATTTTAGCATTTTATTACATCGTATGAGAACATTTTTTGTAAATAAAACTCGATGGTATATATTGAATCGTTTGTAATATTTATGTAGTATAAAACTTTTCTCATTTTATGTACTCGTATATACGAGTATGTATATATTTTTTTATGAACATATCATTTATGATTTTTCTGCTATTATATATTTTCCATTTTTTTTTAAATTGTTATAAACACTGACATTGAAAAACTCATAAAAATAAAATGAAAACAGGTGACAAATAAAATAAAATAATGTATACAAATACGAGTAATAAAAACAAAATCAAATAACAATAACAGATAGATCTGATCTGAATTCGATAAATATACGACTTGAAAAATAAACATACATAAGTAAATATACGTACGGGTACTAGATAATGTAATGTAGTACAATTATGTTTAAATACGAATATTTTTTGAAATACAGAAATTCATTAAAAATATCAAAGACAATAAAACTTTACTTTACTTACGAGAAAATGTGTATAATAGTATTTTTATTTAATGGCAAATTTTATTCATTTTATATACGAGTATATATAGCACTTTTGAAGGTACATAATGTACTACATATTTTTATTAGAAAAATTTTTGTATTTTTCGTATAATTAATATTAATCATTTCAAATAGTAATTAATGTGAATAATATTTTTGATTAAATTCTTTTACATTTTATTTCTTTTATCATTTCAATCTTAATTGATATAATAAAACTAATTAAAATTTTAAAATTATTCAAACTGCTGTCATATTATCACATATCACTAAGTATTTCTAAAAATAAAATTAAGGTAGGTATTCATTTTTTCTTTTTTTACAAATTATGCTTATATTCGATCGACATTTTATATTATTACTAATTCATTACATCATCATTACAGTATGAAAATTTATTGATCGAAGCCATATTGATCGTTTTATTTTTCATATTTTTTCTTATCGTTTTAATTACTTTTGGTTTTTTTTTTCGTTCCTTCCTTTCACTATTATGTCAAGTTCTAGTTCAATTATTATGATCATGTCGTTATGTCGTATTCTAATTCTATACACATATTGCTTATGCTTATTATACATATATGTATTGTGTTTGTGCATTTATGGTATCGTCATCAATAAATTGGTTATCTGTTAATCGAATGATGAAAATAAGCCATAAAACATTATTAAACCAATACCTTATTAAAAAGAGAACAATTATCAGAATATTATTGAACCGTTAAAAAAAATTTGATGATGTCGATAATGATAATAATGATGATGATATTGAAGTGCATCGTAAATATGCAATCAATGCATTTTTATTATTATTATTATTATTATTAATTTTTTGGTTCTATAGTTTTGTTTCATTCCATTGCATATCATCATAAAATATGCTATATACAGTGTATGTGAACATAACTTATAAGTATTTATACATATACTTATATATACGTGATGATGATGTATATTATGTACTTATAATAAGTCAAAAATAAATGAAGTTTTCTTTTCTGATTACAAATTTTTAATTTAATGACTCACTAATGTAACTATAGCAAAATATATATATAGTAGCCATGTTGCCATCTAGTTTCGTTCAAATTCAAATGAACCAGTATCCACTCCATACTCGGAGACAGTATAGTACTTATAATTTTCAAATTATTGATTTGTTGTCAAAAGAAATTTTCTGTACCTATACATTATGTACAATAATGAACTATGTAGCTAGCTAATGAGATGAGCTACAACCTACAAGCTACAAGATATAGTTAAAATTAAAACCTTTTTTTTGGTCATTCTTCAATAAAATTTTCCAGTAAATTTAAAAATTCAATTTGAACACAGTCATATACCTATATTGTGAAATAAAATTTCGCAATTATCGTAAGTTTTTTAGATCGTTATCTTTGAAGTTTTTTATTAGATCAGATATCAACGTGACAAATACTATCACCTATCCTCCACTTTAGATAATTTTTGTATTATTTATCATTTTTATTAGTTAAAATTACAAACTTAAAAAATTATACAAATTTCGAATGAACAAATGAGAAAATGAATAGAAAATTAAACTTTTGAATATGAGTGTACCACTGCTTACTTATGCATATAATATGGAATACGGATAATGCGTGTCTATACATAATAAAAAATAATAAAATAATGTATGTACTCGTACATATATACATATGAATGTTAAATTAATTGCTGGAGTTTTATCTAAAACAAATAAAACAATACAATCATACATGATACATACGCACTGCACTGTAGGTATATGTGTTGTACTAATGAAAAAAAAAAAACAATATTTTATTTACATTATACGATCTGATATATAATATCTTGGTATGATGATACAATAATAATTTATTTTATTTTCTCGAGATATTTTCAATGTTTTTTTTTGTTATTTTAGCTTTAATTATTTTATGAATATGACATACATACATAATATTTATTCATATTACAATCGTATATATACAAAAATAATATACATATATTGCTCATGAGAAATTTTTATTTGAACAAATTGAATATTACTTAGTATCATGGAGATTACAAGATATAAGCATATATATGCTATACATATTCGTATAATGTATATTTGAATAAATTTTTTGTTATCTGTAGATACTTAAAATGTATCATAATAAATGTATGTATATGCTAAAGTTACAGAATTAAAATTTTTCAATAAGATAAATATTACACTTTTTTGTATATGTATGTACATATACGTATATATGAATGTTCATTTCAGTGTATTTAATGTACTGATATAGTGATGATATAGCGCACAAAATATTAAAAAAATATTCTTTTTAAAAAAGTGTACCGCTACTTTCTTAAAATTTTTATTATCTTAATTATAATTTAATTAATTTTATCTGGTATAAATATCTATACAGATACGTAACACATTATACAAATATTATTCACGATAAAATGTGTCTGATTTTTTTTTTTTTTTTTGGTTTTTTATCTCATTTTTTTAAACTTTTTCTTTTTTCATTTTTCTTAATATTTTTTTTTTTGCTACTTTTATATTGACTAAAAATTTACATATCTTAATATAATTGATAATTCATGAAAGAAAAAAATTGCCTACTGTATACCATATCACTTAATCAATAAATTTTTATAAATTTTCAACACTTAATTATCATTCGATATAATACATACTTCTAATACGCATATATGTATATTACTAGTGTATAGAGCTGATGATTTTATCTTATCAAATCATAATTAGGTCAATTTAATTATGAAGAAGAAAAATATAAATATAAAAGTCTTGAAAAAAACCGAATCAATTTCATTATTCGAGTATAATTTAAAAAATGAATATGACAAATTTTGTATACGGTGACTTTTTAAATTTTAGATTTTTTCTAATCATAAACATATGTATATGATATGTTATCTGTACGAGTATGTAGTATGTGCTATGTACCAAATCCAGAAAATTTTTTTTATCTTGCGGATTATCAAATTCTTTAGATGAAATTTTCTATATTCGAATCTTCGAATTTAATCATTTTAATCATAGATTTCAATTGGATACATGCTACACACATATGTATTTTTACTAGTAAGTATATGCTTATTATACCATTATACCTGCAATAAATATGCAGTACGTACATACATACATGTATTAGGATGTGTGGTTAAATATTAAAATCTCTAAATTCTGATCGATTTTACAGATTTAAAACTAAAGTTGAAAAGTGAAAACAATGTAATCATTTATTATTTTATCAGATATTATAAATGTACACTCCTCGTATCACATCGCATATTATTATGTACAAGTACAAGCCATATTACATAAAATAAATTTATGATTTTTATGAAACTTTTATTATCTTTTTTTTTTTTTTCAATTTTTTAGTTTTATAATATGTGATACATGCATATACATAAATGTGTATGAATATGAATAGATACGATATCACATGACAAAATGAAAAATTTATTGAATAAAAAATAAAATTTTATCTATACATATATGTATTATAAGTTGACTGTGTATGCATTTAAACTCATTACTAAACGAAATAGCAGGAAATATATCTTAAAGGTATACACGATAGGTATATAATGTATACATGATATGGATATACGAGTAAACGTACATACAGTATCTGTAAAATATCTTCATATTACATATTTTTATATATTGTTCTAATTTAAAATTAAAATAAAATAAAGAAAAAAAAAAATTTTTTTTACATTTTTTTGATTAGGCAAATCTTTTTGTTACACGATATCACGATATTATACATGAAAGATAACGATAACGAGATAACAATGTGCATTATTTATACGACATATGTATGTTCATTCATGCCTCTATATTTACATACAACAAACTATTTCACATATAATAAGGTAACATGGGTATGGGATGGGTACATACCTAATACATTTGCCTATGATGTGATATGTGCTTTACTTTCAATGAAAATTTCAAAGTAGATTTATTTTAAAAGTACGATCATATAAGTATTGCCGGTCTCAAGAAAAACATTATTTTATTATATGAAATCTTTTGAAACGTATCACCACACCACCACCATATATCTACTGTGTGTTATATAAAATATTAAATGGTTTTTGTTTATGAATTATGAAAGTCGATATAAATAATAAAGGAATGGATTAAATCAATACCAATATGTAGGAAAAATTTTCTCAAGTTTAAGGTAAATTGATTTTTATCGTATTTTAACGATTTTATTTTATTTTATTTTTTTTATTTTTTTTTGCCTTAAATGCAAGTTCAAAATATTTATGCTTTGTATTAGAAATTATTGTGTATGTAACTTACATACTTAAATGCCTGAGGCAAAATTATAAAAATATGAACGTTGTACATAAATACTCGTATTCGAAAATTTAAAAACAAAACGAAAAAAAAAAATTTCTTTTATGAATTTCTCAAGTTAGAGAAAATTACAAAAATAAAAGATTTAACATATTTATACGACAATCAGTAATCAGAAAATTGCAAAAATTTTTTTACGATTTAACGACTTATTGTATACTAAGCATTGCAATTATTATGAACGAACAGAAGCTATAAAATCAAAAAATTAATGAACCGTATTTCCACTTCAATTATAACTTTAGGACTTTGCATTGTTTTCGACAGTGGCTGATTGGTAATAACATCACATATAGAATAGAATATGATAAGTTATTAAAATTTTTGTTTACATCAGTTATACAAAAATACGAGATAAGTAAACGAACGTATGTATGTACTCGATACTCATGTGAACATAAAACCAAAAAATTATTCATTTCAATGCATCGCATTATGAATATTTATTTGAATGTTTTACATTTCATTTCGCACTCGATTCCAATTATTATTCAAAAACTTTAGATTTTACCGGCCGGTGATGGGGAAATTAATTTTAATTTTTATTTAAGAAAAAAATAAATGTATTTTTAATTTTAAATTTTAATTTAACTTGGAAATGTAGTGAAAATTTAAAATATTTGAAAAAATTAAATTTTTTAGTTTACAGTTTTTTTTTTTTTTTTAATAAGAGGATAATAAACGTCCTTTTGATTAATTACACATCAACTTAATTTGGCTCGTTGAATAAATATACATATTTTTATTTTATTTTTTTTTTTTTTTGTTAAACGAAATGATGATAGTAAATTTCAAAAATTTTTACTCACACTTATTACTATCTAGATGAAAAATTTATATTGGTATAATGTAAAACTTTTTTATTTCGATGTCTTATTTCCAGGAAATATTAATGAATCCTTTATTGATATTATTCCTTTTTCACATTCATCCACAAATTTATCTTTATGAAAAAAATGATTAATTAATTAATTCAGATCAAATTCATGAATTCACTTAACACATTTTTTTTCTAACAAATACAGATATATGAATAAATACCTTTTTGGAACCCTATGGTCCTATACAATCAATTAAATTTCGTATGAAAAACAAGAAAAATATTTTTCTTTTATTTTAAAAAAAAAGAAAAAAATTTTCACAAAATTCTAACATAGAATCAAAAATAATAAGTTTTTTTTTTTCAGTTTCGTTTATTCAGATTCACTTACACTTATTTAAATTTTTCTATTTACCTGATTTTCAATTATTATTTATTTTTTAAATTCACAGTAATTTTTTTTTTTTTTCAAAATTTTACAGAGATATTGAGAAAACTTTAACGAAAAGAATATGAAAATTAATAAAAAAAAAAGATCCTTTTAAAATGTTTCGATTGTTTTTCTTTTCTTTTTAAAGCATCTAAACGTTCTGAAAGCAAAATCGCAACTGAAATATATTTTATATGATCGTTTCGTTTGCTAAAACTCAACAACTACAACTACACTGAGACTAAATCTGAATACTGAATATTGAACACATCAGCACATCACATCACATCATATTGGTATGGAGAATAGAGCTATGCTAGCAACATTATATGCGAATTTTTTCTTTTTAACTTACCGTATCTTATTAAAGATTATTATATGTTTTTTACTTCTTGTAGGTATATGTATTTATTTTATGTAGAAAAATATATATGTATGTAAATTTTTGTATTTGTAAAACAAGAGCATCAAACATAAAAACAGAAATTGAGATTGGTTTGTGTTAATGATGCTAAGAAATAAATGAAACAAATCTTATGATGATACGATGAATTTAAAAAAGTTAAAATAAATTTTCATATGAACGAAATATGTATATGTACCTACATTTATGTATCATTTACATATCAAAAGCAAAAGTTTTAAAGCCACACAAAATATGTGTGATGTAAACCACAAGAAAAACCGAAATTTAATCAACAAAAACAAGCAACAAATCGCAGTGATAGAGATAGAGTATTATTGTAGCGATAGTGATAGATAGATACAATCAATTTGTATTGTAAGCATATCAAAGAAATAATATCTTAGCAACAGCTTATCATTATGATGTCATCTTATAAAATACGATAATAATCAGATGAATATCAACGTTTTCAATATATAATAAGAAAACCACATTGATTAGTCATTTCAATACTACCACTACCCCACTTTACCAACCATACATGCATAAATTACAGTACAAATTGAAATAAAACCAAATCATTTCGTAAATTTAAAACAATGACGTAATTGTACATGCATTGTATCTTTTTTAACGGCAACCAAATAAAACCAACCAACCGCCCAACCGGTCATGGTCGACATCGACAGCGACTACAACTACTGTTGTTTTTATCCTTTTTACGTCGCGACAATTCCACATAATAAACAATACACAATGAGGAGAATTGATGAGAAACAATCATAAAATTTCGAAAAGTAAACTTTACACCCACGCAACATGTTTTCAATTTTACCGGCAACAATTTCATTTCATTCATGATATTCTCATACCATCGAATATCGAACAGAGACGATATTTTCTCTAAACATGATTCAGATTAGTGTTTTAGTAGTAATAATAATAATTTTCGAAGCATCGAAGAGATGCTATTACACAAATACAATGTGTACTTTTGTATTTTTAAAAGACAGTGGAAAAAGATACATAATACGTTTTGCCGGTAAGTAAGATACAAATTCGTAATGAATCGCTGAATAAATTTCTGTGTTTATACAGATGGAGAAGTGCTACTTTGTTTTTAGATACAAAAGTATTGAGAAACTTTTTGTATTGCATATAAGTGTGTGTTCATGAATTTACAATACAAAAATCGCGTGGCATAATGCCATGATATTATGATACCATCAAATAATTATATACAAATGACCACTATAAATTTTCATATGAATAAAAATGATTCAATTTGAATGAATTTTATGAAAAACACTTTGTTTGTATGCAAAGTTGGTGCATTCGTTGTAAAAATTTCACTGTAAAAACTCTATGAATATTGTAAAATTTATTTTAAAATGCATATTTCTTAGAAAGAGGAAGGATATTTTCAAATTTCATTCACATTTTCGTTCCCATGAATTTCATTATTTTCTCACTATGAAATTGAATTGTAATAATTTTAAACTTGAATACGAATATGTACCAAAACGAACAGTACAAATACACACCGAAAAAACTTTAATTCACTCGCTATAGTATTTTGCACTGTTTGTAATAATATTAATAGGAATAAAATTAACACCTACATCCTACACAGATTTGTAGGATGATTCATTTGAATATTCAAATATATATATACTTATTTGATTACTAGAGAGAGATGTACATACTTAACATACATAATCGTACGAGTATATTAAAAATAATATTAAAAATTAATTATGAATATCAATCATGGAATTTTATAACAAAAAAAAAATTGATTTTAAATATCAATATTTATTTATACAAATCAGCATAATAAAATCTAACAAAATGTATTTTAATATTTTTACACATTTGAGAAAAATCAACAAGAAATTATTCATCTTCTTTTCAATTATTGTAATTCAATATTAAATATAAATGTTTTTTTTTTTTTTTTTTGTTTTTAGTTATGTATACAAAACTTGTCAAATAATTTTTTTTTTGTATTCTATATTTGGATATTCGAGTCGAGTCTTTTAAAAACAAATTTTTAATTTTTTGGTATATATTCGTATATGTACGTAAATGATAATAAACTTTATGACTGTTGCCATTTTAAAAAACTAGTATCTTATGTAATAATTTGTCGGTTAAATTTTTATAAATAAAATTCCTTGAGAATTTTATTTTTAATTTTATCTTAATAAAAATATTCATATATACAATACGCATGGATTATTTAAATTTGGTAATTTGTTAAATTTATCTTAAATCAATTTTTGAATAATATCGTATCATTTGTGGATACATTTATATTCACAATATTCATATTCATAACCTACATTCAATGTGTTCAGATTAAGATTCATGTAAGTATGCATATGCATATTCAAGTTATAATACGTAATGCTTAACGAACGGCATAACGTATACCATATAGTAAGTGGATACTTTCTGATTCTTGAAGTGAAGATAAGATCTCGTTCATATAAATAATCAAGTAATTTATTTTATTTTTGTATACCAGACTTAAGTAAGTAGGCATAATATTCAATTTCAGTTGTTTACATTCAAAATTAAGTCAATTAAATTAACTATCAGACAGATAATATAGATACTTACTATATATGTCAAATGAGAAGAATTTATTAATAATTCACAGTAATCGTTTTAATTAATGCAATGCAATGGAATATATGTTTTTATGTGTACAATTTGCAATTTCATGTACATGCATTACACACATTCGTACATGCAAATGCGTTAAAGATCGTAAATTGAAAATTTAAAAATGTTAAATCATTTTAAAATTTTTCACTCTCTATATATTTAGTATTTATGGTAAAATTATAAAATTTCCTTAAATGGGTAATTGGATTACAGTATAAAGTTTTCAATTAAAATTATTGTACTTAGTTGTAGAGGTTTATTAGAAGACAGCCAATCAACACATTTATAGCATGTTGCTAAGCATCTAATATGTGACAATAAAACAGTAGAGTGTAGACTCTTGCTGTGCGTGATATGTAGTATTTTTTTTATTACTAAAATGCTATAAAATGCGCTACTATTAATGAAATAATGTCCTAATTCAGTCAAATTATGAAAATAATTTGTAGTTAGTAACACTTCGAAAATACTCGCGCAGTATGTGATTATAATTCTGACTTATAATGTATTTGAATGGCGGTTTGGTAAGAACCACTAATGAAATATGTACTATTGGTACTACATACATTTTCAATTCATTAATAATAAAAGAGAAGTTCGTTAAAATAAAAACTGAAAAAACAAACTCCTTTGAAAATAAATATGAGGACCGTGAAGTAATTTCTTGGTCATTAGCGAGTCTTAAATATTGTCTGGATACTGGATGTATGACAAAATTCGTAATTATAGAGTGGGTAGTAGAGTGAACATATAAAATTTCCTTTTTTGGTTTCAGTTTGAACAAAGCAAGTACGATTATAAAAGTACATACTCGTATACAAAAAAATTACCAGAATACAAGAAAAAATCTTTCAAGAAACAAATGTGTTGTTATCTTGAAGCATTTTTTTTCAAGTTTTTTTTTGTTAATGTCGTAGCTAATTTATAAATCTTCTTAATGCACTTTTAAAACACAATTGCTTGTATAATTTTATATATGAATATGTATATACCTAAAATAATATGTTCTTTATGAAATATTTCCTGCAAGTAATTTGCACTTTTTTTTAGTTTTAGTATACTCATCTCTTAGTTCTTACGTATATAATATTTGCAAATGCATATGCACTTATGCAGTGTGAATATCATTATTATAAAGGATGTTTCGAAAATTATATTAATACCATCATTATACATCATGTATAGTAAGTAATTTACATGTAAAATCAAAAATAAATTCATTGAATTTGCCTAATTGAAGAAATTACTAGCAGCATAGTAGGTGGTAAAGTACACATACTACGTACTTAAGTCTACTAATGAACTCTTTAAGACAAAAGGAAAATGAATTTAAAAATAAATATTTATAATGAAATGTGCATCTGAGTGGGATGAATGAATTTTTCTAAACTACAGTTCTATTCTTGTTAACAAATTGGAGATTTTTCATGCGAATAATTACACAATAATGCAAATTTATTCAATGTAAATTAGTTTAAAGACAAGATTTGACATACATGACGACTTCAAATATACATCACTATTACTTCAAGTAAGTAATTAGAAAATTGCATTCAAAAAAATTCAATTTTCATTTTCAGATCCCTGGAACTACTTAAATCTACGACAAAGATGGAACACCTTGTACAGAATAGAATGTTATCTCCTGATTCTAATACTTTATACAAGTATTTGTATTAAGTTGTAAATACAATATAAATTTCAAGAATTAATGAATTCATAATAATTCAAGTGTTTCGATTGCACTCTCTTCAAAAGTTTAACATTCAAAGTAACATTGAAAAGGTGTCCAACCTTGAACCAACCAACAAAAATTTCATACGATAGTCATTCATAGTTTTTAGTTTTATTGTAGTGCATCTACTCGTACATATACACACATCATCATGATAGCAATTCTATACATAGCAGAGCTCAGCAGCACTATTCTGTGTAGCGTATAGTTTGTATAGATGCGTAATGTTTTCATTTACATATTTTACGAATTGTAAATTAAATTAAATGTACGTACTCGTATATACATATGTAGATATGCGGACATATTACTTATGTATATTGAGGTTATTAAAAATGGTAATTTTTTTTTCGTATTTCAAAATGAAAAATTTGTTTATTACGATCATATAATCATTGTATATTTATATAGTATGTAATATTTAACGAATATATCTTCATATAATGAATTAAAAATTTTGATCCAGAAATAATTCGATTGTACACTTTGGCTATTTTTAATAACAAAATATTTATTATTCAAAATATTAGTTTTTATTTTTTCATGTTCATTTTTAATTGAAATAAATGATCTACTGAAAAAAAGAAAAATTAAAATTAAAATAAAATAAAACAAATGAAATAATCGTAAATTTTCTAAAGTTGAATCAGTGTCCAATAAAAGATCCATGGATTCAGTTTCCATTTGAAATATTTGGGTACTACCAGAAATGTATATATATAGTGATAGTGTATACATAATGTTTATCGTCGTATATAGGATTTTGAAAAATACTATTTCTTCTTGTTCTCGCATTTCCAATACTCGTTCATAAGATACGTGGTCGTAAATGATTGAGACGTGACTTTTTTCAAATTTTTGCCCGGACAATTATAACATTTACACAATATACTCATACTCGTACAGATATTTCGGTTCGTATATAAATTTATTATAATTTTATGCTGTTTATTTGTGCGTGATTAATTTTTTTTTGTTATTTTCTTAGACCATAATGTAGAAAGATAAATTTAAAAGGCAAAATAAAAAAAACAAAATAGAAATAAAAATTATTCAAAAATTAATTTCGTTTTATACAATGTTATAATGTTGAGTTCATTTTTCCTACACAGAATTTCACACTTTTATATACGAACAATAGCTAAGATACGTTTCAATTGTAAAAGCAAAAAAAAAAAAAAAAAAAAAACAAAAAAACTAACTGCATTGCCGAATTGAAGTTAATTCATTTTTATTTTTAATTCTTTCAATTGCCAAATTCATCTCGAGATGTGCATTCATATACTTATTATGAACATGTGATGTGAAGAATACACATGTAAACTTCAAAAGAGTAAACATTCCTCTCACAAAAAAATTCAATTCATTATCAAAATAATAAAAATGTGTTCTAATTTGTCAATCAATCTTCAAATTTTTCATTGTGAAATATTATGTATTTGAATTGCATTCACCATACAAATTTTATATTGTCTCTCGCTGCTTCATTTTCGCGATAAATGACGAATACCACGAGTATGTTGTATACAACAATGAAAAAAATAAATCATAATGTACCGAATTTAAATTATAATTCATTTCTATGCCAAATTACAATCAATAATAATTCGTTTTTATTTTTTCATTCTTAATTTTGCTTTTGGTAGTTTTTCTTTTTCTTTTTTTTTTTGTAAATCAGATCTAAATTTAAAACTATGAGTATACATCAAAATAATGTTACATGATAATCGGTTCGGTATACTATATTCATTACACAAAATTATATTTAGGAAACCAAAAAAAAAAAAAAAATAATAATAAAATAAAATAAAAACGAAAGAAACAATCAAATTTAGTTAAGTTAATATATTTGAATAATATATGTATTATGTACAAAAAATTTATGTAAGGCTGTGTACATGTAATCATATGAGTCGTTTGTAAAAATTTAATTTTTATTTTATGTACAAATATATGTATTTATTAAGCATGTACTCATATTATTACATATTCACATATAAAATAACTTTATTATTTATGCATATTAGATGAGCAATATGAGTATGTATTATAGTAAATAGTACATTTCTTAGAATAAGACAAAATAATAAACAACGCGATGTAAACTATATGTACATATATGAAGAATACAAAAAAAAAAAAACAAAAATTATAAAAAATATGCATCTAAAAATTTTTTATGTTCGAAAATTATTTAAATATTTTTATTACGAGTATTTTTAATTAAAAGTTATTATTCATTAACTTTTACACATAATTTATGATTTTATATTTTTTGTAGATATAAGTATGTACTTGCGAACATATACTCTCATTCATATAAGAGATGTAATACTCTTACGTATACGTACGTTCGTTTTTTTCATACTTAATTTATAAGTTCCAAATAACATAAATATACATTGTTTCGAGCTTATAAATACGTATTTAATTTAAATATATCTACTTAAAATTATTTATTATAAAATGAAGCTGAATCATCAATCAATATCCAGAGAATATATTTAATATATGTAAGGTATACTATATGGTGGAATAGTATCGCTTACCACTAATTTTTATATTTCATATATATAAATTTACTTATTATACATAATGTTTAGTCATATGTGTTCATAAAAAATGTATTAATATATTCATAATACATAAATATTATCTTGTCATACTTAGAACATGATTAAGGAATAATTTTGCATAAAAATATCAAAATAACACATAAATTGTAATCGAAAATTCATTGTAAAATATTTGACAATTTTATTTTTTTTTTTTTTTTTTTTTTTTATTATTAGAAAAATATTGATATTTCAGAGCAAAAAAAAGTAGTATATTATATAGAAATCCAGAAAAAGAATCATTTAACATTTAACATTATTATAAGTATTCCACCTCCAATTATAGTAAAATGTCTGTCTAATCGTTATATGATCATCATCATATCATTATCATAATCTTTGTCATCATTTTTGAAAATTTGAAGATAAAAAAAAAATTAACGATTACTCTTGAAACAGAATCATGAATTCCTTTTTTAGAATTAAGGAATTTTTAGTTACTATGCAAGAATTTTTTTATATTCACGTTATAGATAAATACATTAGATTTTATTATACATATAAGATTAAGTGTGTATATACAATTTATAAAATTTATGAGGTTAATTTTAAAAACTTTTGAATTTTTATGAATAAAACCGCACTTATGTAGATAAATTGTAAAAAAAAAAAAATATGAATAAACAGTATGCAATATGTTATCTAAGAAATTGGAAAAATTTAATTCAAAATTCAGGCTGCATTTTATATACATATTACATTTTAAATGATAAATAAAATTATAAAAAAAAATGTTTGAACTATTCGTCTTGATTGAAATCAGTGTTTGAAAAAAACATGAGATACTATTAAAGCCCAACTATAATCGACATACCTGACATAGGAAACATAAGAAAAAATAACGAATGTTAAAACGTAACATTTGGTTAACTATAATTAACATAGATAACATACTAAACATAAGCAATACGAATTTCACAAAATGAGCTTTTTGCTTATGTTACTTATGTCGTGTACGCTCTCGATCGTACTGCTTATGTCGAGCTTATGTTAAACGAATTTTTAACGAATGTCGACAATGTCAATTATAGTTTAGCTCATTGATTTGGCTGTGTTCGTAGCACGACATATGTCATAGCTTATGTCAGCAATGTCGATTATAGTTCTACCTTTAGTTTTCAATGATCAATAATACTATAATATACTCGTTAAATCGTATATTAAATGTCACAAAATTCTATTGAATAGAGACTGTATGGAGATAATGATTGAATTTGTTCGATAATAAATTTAAAACCAAAAAAAAAAAGTTTCAAAGTTTTTTAATTTTTTTGTATTTTTTAAATCATTAACTTTTATCTTTTACTCTACAAGTGTATGATGTGATGACATTTTCCGTAAAAGTATCTATCAAATTCTTCTGTTTAATAATAATTGATGTCATAAAAAATATTCACATTGAACTTGATCCATACGTAACATTTACTTAAATAAATGTAAAGTATAATGCATAAATACAAAATTATCAAGTGTGATAAGTATGATGTAATTTTGTCTGACAGCTATAGTGATATCGATTATTATACTTAATCGAGAAAAAAAAATATGAATAAGAAAAGCAATAAAACATAAATAGCTACTTTTACATGTTTTTACATTAGCAATAGAGAGAAAATAGATAATTCCATGTTGTATATAGAGTAGATAAGGTATGCTAAAGCTAGTCAAGTTATAAGAGAGAAAGTTAGGTCATTGTATTGACTGATGTTCCGCAGGCAATATAAAACTAAAAAATGTTGTAAACAAATTCCATCTATTCTATATACCAAGGCATGTGCTCGTATTTTTATTCATTAGAAAAATTAATTTTCTCTTCATACTTTTTCCGTATTACTCATTAAAACCATAAGAAGTAAACGAAAAACAGAAAGAGACAGTAAGGAGTAAGTAATAGGTAGCAGTAGTATCAATGAGGTTATCAGCATCAAATTATAGTATGATATACGCTGTCTGTAGTATACCTTCGTAGTTCGTACAATGTAATCGTATTTTCATTCATAAGAAAAGTTTATTTTTTTTTATACTTGTACTGTACTATACTGCTATACACAACATAAGAAATAAGAAGTAAGAAGTAGGTATAGGAAGAGACGGTAATTAGTAACAAGAAGTTGATTGGTATACGACGAGTACTCTAGTAGACAGTTCAGTACTCAGTATTTTTATTCATGAGAATTATTCATTTTCTCTTTATACTTGCTCTATACACTACACAACATAAGAAGTATACAAGAAACAGGAAGAGACAGTGAGTAGGTGTAATAGTAATGAAGTTATTGATAGCTAACTATGGTATATGGTACAATATACGAGTACGCTAGCAATATTTTACACACCATTCACTCCATTTTACCTTTATTTATTTTTTGATTTTTATTTATTTCTTATCCAAATCAACATTTCAAAGAATCGGTAATAATATACGTATTTTTCTTGATATTATAGAAAAGAATATAAGGTTTTATTTTCATAAAAATTACCTTCTCCCATACATTATATAAATGCATACATATCTGCAAATTTATTTGTATCTGAAATGGTTTGTTGAATGAAGGAAAAGAAATAAATATGTATACATTTACGTAAATACATGAACCCAATATCAAACCATAAATTTCTTTTTAAATACGAGTATATAGAAAATAGAATACAAAACAAAGTGAAGAAAAAATATAAAATAAATTCTCTTCTATTTTATCTGATATTATGAGTGTAGTCTGTATTTACGTAGGTATGTGTATTGAAAATGTCATAAACATACATTTATTCAGATCTTTAGTCAGTATCTATTAAAAAATTCAATCAAACAGAGAACAATATTTGCCAGATAACATTATTATTATCTTTTCTATACACATACTTACATACGATTACATTTTCATATCTATATATGTATACATATGTACATCATGTAGGTACATGACGTAGATTCATTCAAAAACTTTCAAGTTTTCTTCCCTTTAAGTAATATGAAGAAAATTCAATGTAACAGAATCTTTCTTTTGAAGAAGAAGAAAAAAAATGTAAAAAAATGAAAAAAGAAAACATACATAAATACCAAAATATGATAACAACTAAACAATCAAATGAATCAATCTACGATTACAATATATGCATGTATATGATGTACATTAATTTTTGCAAAATGAAAAAAAAAAAAGAAGTAAGAAAAACATTAAATAAATCTTGTGATTTTGTTTCCATTACACAGACATCACGTTTATTTGTATCACAAATTGATTGTTCATAGATATGGATCAAAAATGTTGGCGTATCAAAAGTTTATCCATTTACCATATCGATACCAGTAAGTTTACAAATTAAAATAATAATAGAATTTTTTTCTATACACACGTAAATAATAGAAGAAAATGGTTCATAATTTTAGATAGATGCCTCTCAAAGAATACTGAATCTAATGGCAACTGTATCACTGTATTAAAATGTATGGATGTGATTGTCTTCCAAAAATAACTAGAAAAATATTTATGTCTGATGATAGAACAGTGAATAAAATAAATTCACTAGCCCAGTGATTGTTATTTTTACTTACCGTTACCACACCATATCAGTCAGTAAGCAGAAAACATCATAACAATGTTCATGTTCATTCGGAAAAATTTCATCTTTCTTTATGAGTGTGGTGTAATTGGTGAATGGTGTGATCCATCGTTTGTTGTGGCTTATGGGATGGCTGCGATGGCAGGTGATTGTTCTCATCCAAAAAATATAAATATATTTTCAATTAAAAAAAATACCAAAATATTTATATCTTCATAGGTTTTTATTTTTGAAAATTTTAAATAATGTTTATCAATAACGCTCACGCGTGTTATAAAAATGAAAAAAAAAAGAAAAAAAAAAAGAAAAAACGAAATTCATATGTTACTTTTAGAAGGAAAAACTATTGTCATAAATAATGTACATACATACATACGTATGTATGTGAATTTTGTCGAGAATATTTATTGTTTGTGGATCAAAGAGTATTCAACATATGAGTACATGATAATTCTGAAATCTGAATATTATGATGACGGTGATAATATGATGCATGTATACGATTATATTTTCAGGCATTCAGAAAATATCGTATTTCATATAGTGATAAATTCTTGTCATGTGGGAATATGAATTATAAAATCTGTATTCATATACATTTATGTATTTATATGTGTCTTAGAGTATATGCGTATGCGTTCTTATGTGTGTGTTAAATTGCAAAAATAATTTTCAATTTTTCAAATTCTAATTTTATTTTTCAAATCAAATATTTTTCTTCTCATATTATTTTTGATTATGTGGAGTTAGTTTAGTTGTATTATTAATGTATGTATACTACTATATTTTGTACATACAGTATGTATGTATGGATGTATAGATGTATCTACTTTAATACATAAGTGCTATGATTCGGGTATATTTTTTTGATACACATGAATAAATAATGAAAATATTTTCGAAAATACGCATACTTCTTGTAGCATGTATATATTTCATGTTTTGTTCTCAACAAAAATCAAATGTTCATTATGTTCATAATACTCGTACAAATGTACGTATATATACATATGTGTACATCATACATACATATAAGTACGTGACTTATAGTCATTCCAAAAAATTTGGCACGCGTTATAATTTTATTATTAAAGGCAAAAAAAAAATATACAAAAACTACACATCCATAATCATAATGAACGCATATTTTTACATAAATTATATATGTACATAATATGATTATTAAAATAGGTCAAAAAATATGAAAAATAAAGAAATAAAAATTTTATAAAAAATTTAAAAATATTAAAAAAAAGTCCAGAAATAAAAAAATTTAAAAGAAGAAATAAAAATTGCAAAAATGATCTTAGAGAATTATGAATTTTTTGTTTTTTTTGCTAGTTAAATTGTGGCTTCTTTAAAAATGATATTTTTGATCATATCTGCGATATTGAAAAAAGCAGAGAAAAATAAAACGAACTCACATTATGGTATGAGTTGTGTTGGTGTGTATTGATATAATTTAGCATATATGTACGTAATATTATGTACGACTTATTATTATATTCTTCCATCACTTTATATTTCAGCTAATTGAATTTAATTTTTATTTTTATTTTTGTTTTTATTTCTTTTTTTTTTGTTTAATTTTTGTTTTATATTATTTGCTAGTGTACCCGGTTCTTTTAAAGGTCGAATTCGTTCTCTAAAACCGGGCGACAAATCTCGGGGGCAAGAATAAGGACAGAAAGAAAGTCACATAATGTCACATATTGACTTATAAATTACATACTAATTCTAAATGAAATTCTTCTTCGTAGATGGCTACTATACAGTGTAGTACATAATTTACACAAGAAAAGGAGAACAAAAACTAAGTACTATTCTCGAGAATGTAGAATGAGACGTAGAAAAAGAAGTAGAAAGAAAAGTAGAAAGATGTGCGATTAGTAGTTTTTTTCTTCTTTTCTTGTGTATATTGTGTATCGCACTGTAGCAGGCGAATAGGGAGAAGAATTTTAAATAGAAACAAGATCCGTGTAAACAAGAAAAACCGATTAATGTTTTGAACTATATTTTCATTTGTAAACAAACACATTGAACAAAAGACAAACAAACTCTTAAGTATTTGAGATGCAGAAGGCGAAGTAGAATGAAAAGTAGAGGGATTAGCGAATAATAGTTTGTCTTCTTATTTTCTTGTTTAAACTATGTAGATACTGCACTGTAGTATGGACGAGTACGAAGAAGAATTCATATCGAAATTAGATCCGCGTAAACAAGAAAAGTGACAAATGTTTCGACCTATATTTTAATTTGTAAACAAACATAGTCATCAAACTCTTGAGTAAAAAAATAATCAAATTAAAGTTTCAACCTAGAAGGCAAAAATTTTAGAAATGCACCGAGCGTCCAAGTTGCTAAAATCGGCACTGAATGCTAGTTTGCTTTTAAAAATGTATATTCCGGTTGTAAGTTAAATTAACATCTATTAGTTAAAAATAAATATTTAATGAAAATTTCTTCGTCGTGCGTATAAAATAAACAAAGTCTGAACCATACCACCATAAACTAACATCTAACATTTAATTATGTCACACACATTTTTTCTTCAAACAAAAAAAAAAATTAATAATAATTTAAAATTTGAAACGAATCTATTGATGATTGATTACATTTTAATTTTTATATCTTTCGAAACTTTAGAATTTCAAAATTGATCTCCCATCTCCGCATAATATATATAAAGTCAATTGAATTTGAATAATA
Source organism: Villa cingulata (assembly GCA_951394055.1). NCBI lineage: Eukaryota > Metazoa > Arthropoda > Insecta > Diptera > Bombyliidae > Villa > Villa cingulata. The sequence goes on along the minus strand of OX596021.1, from coordinate 27,156,936 downwards.
TCGGTAAGGTGAGGAATAAATACTGGTCGGAATTATAGTACTTTGGTTCCATAAACAAAACTAAAATTAAACGCCATTCAATATTTTTACAATTAATAATAATCATACATATTTCTCGGCCAATTAATCAAGATTATAATCAAATTAATTTTTACATTATACACATTACATCATTATTTATATTGTTTTGGATAATAATGGAAACAATCAGATTGTAATAATTGGTTTTATTTTTTTTTTTTTTTTTTTTTTTGACAAAAATCATCTTACATCACTTATTACATTGCTAGCTATATTTAAATAGTGATGCTTATTTACATCAAGAATTAATAAATTCATACAATGTTCATGTGTAATGTTGAAGATTTTCGTTTCGAATTTGTCCAACAAATCGATATATATTTTGTTTGAATTATAAGAATTACAGAAAAGATTTTCTAATATAAATTTACATTTATAGATTCTAGTCCAAAGATTTTGTTGTATCTACAATTAATTATGTTTTATTTTCAAAAATTTTAATTGAAAATTTATACAAAAACTAAACATACTGTATACACTGACTGTGTGACTATCGGATAATATCTGGTATATGTCAAAACTTAAGAGCCATATTTTAATAAATGCTAGAATATGTACCTAAACGCCTAAACCTACCATAGAATCTGTAGACTGTCGTAAAGAAATTCATTTTTCGTGTGCTAACAAAAGCAAAATACAAATATGCATTAGTTTCTATTCTAAAAGCCTAAGAAATAAACAACTTTCGAAAAATATTTTTTGCATTATCCGTACAATTCAAATAGAAAATTTTTTTTATTTTTGAATTTTGAAAAGTTCAAGTGTTTGCAAAAATGGACACAGAAATAAATCATTTTTTTATTTAATATTTTGATTGTAATAATTTTTTACTTTAATAGTAGAACGTGGTACAACATTTCTGGTTAATGGAATATCGTTATCAAGTAAAATTATTGTACTCGTATGTAAGTACGAGTATACGAATTAACGCTACGATATACAAACCACAAAATCATACAGTTAAAATTTTTTTCAAAATCCCATTATTTTTAATCTAAAAAGTTTTACTTACACTAATTACATAAAATTTAATATTCACGCCTTCTTATTACCTAAAAGATGAAAGCTAACTAAAAGCCGTTGAAAGGATAACAAATGCTAATGTGTTCATTTCCTTAATTGAATAGAATAAAAAAAAATCATTTTCACTTCTTAGATGTAAGAAACATAATTATAATTGATAAATTGTTTCAAGTTAAAGTTAAATTTTCTTATACTTCTTTTTCCCCTTTTTGTTGTAATAGAGTCGTACAGTGATTTTTCTTCCTTGTATTTATCATTATACAGAGTCATTTTTAAATCATCCCACACAGAGCCCATAGTTTTTCTTCATTTCTCTACTATAATTAGAAAAAGTAAAACATAACTGAAGTAGAATAAATTAATTTATATGAAAGAATAAAGGATGAAAAGTATTATTTTATTAAAGTTCTTTCGTTCTTTGCAAACACACAGTAGTAAATTAAAATCTTCTATAAAATTCATTATAATTATTGTTGAGAATTCTTATAATTTTCAAGAATACAAAATTAAAAACGTTTGATATACGAGCACAATAATAATAATCTTAAAAACAATAGAAAAATTTTTCATTTTACTTTGAAATAAAATTAAATTCACAAGTTATTTTATTGAAATATTTACACGAAGAATTATACATATGTATATGTACATACATTTTCTGTAGAGTAGACACACATACACACACACATACACACATATATATATATACAGTGAAACTTCGATTATCCGAATGCCCGAAAATCCGAATTTCCAATAATCCGGCTGTCTTAAATTTAGGCATTAAACACTCTATAATCGGAATTGAATGTTTTCTGTAATCCGAATTGTTTGATAAAATAAAAAAAAGTGCTCTGTTCCCATTTTCATAAATACATATTATTTACTATATTATAATTTACTGTTATTAGCTAACTGGAATTTTCCTGTTTTGTTTTGTTTGTTATTTGTACATGAATACAAATTTGTGCATTACTTATTCTTATTATAAGTTCTTGAGTTCAAGTGGTTGGTAGAGAAAAATATTTCAATTTAAAATTTGTTTAAAATGAATTCTTCCTAAAAACTTGCTCATAAAACACTGAATTTACTAGAAAAAGTAAAAATTCTTGATGAAATAAATAAAGGAAAAACTATTAAGGAAGTTGCAATGAAATATGGAGTTGGAAATTCAACAGTGTGCAAACATAAACATAAACAGACTGCAAACATAAAATAATGTTTTTACCGCCTAATTGCACCAGTCTTATTCAGCCTATGGACCAAAATGTCATAAGAATTGTGAAACTGTACTATAGAAAAAGTTTGGCATTAAGAATTATGGCTGCAGAAGATGATATATCTTCAACTTTAAAAGCCATTAATTTAAAAGACTACTGTGATATGCTTCATACTGCATGGGAAAATGTTGAAAAAAATACTGTTTCAAACTGTTGAAAAAGCTCTTTCCTCGAAAATGGGATTCAGATGATAACTTACCACTTTCAGTTTGGATTCAGAAGAACAGAACTGAAGCAAACGATAGCAATACAACACTGCTATGCATTAGAGATGCGTTAAATAGAAACTCAACTTTCAATTTAGAAACAGGAGACATATTAAAATGGGTTGATGAAGAAGACAATGACGGTAAGTCCATATCCTCAGTATCATTTACAGATACAGAATCATTAAACGATGCAGTTATTCTTCCAGAAAAGCATACAGTTGCTGCGCAACATTTTAATGCTTGTATCAAATGGGCAGAAGAGAATAATGTGGACATAGAAAAACTATCAATGCTCAGAGAACTTCGAGATAATGCACTTGAACTATCTTTACCTCGAATGCAGCAAACAAATATTAAAGATTATTTTAAAAAACAAAATTATTTTTAAAATTATTTAAAAAAAAATTAGTTTTTAAAAATTTTTTATAAGAAAATTCTTTGAAATAAATTTTAAAAAGTTAGTTTACTTTGATACTGCACTGTTTTTATATTATTTCGAGTGTATAATACCACCTCGATAATCCGAATTTTTCGGTAATCCGATTTAGGCCTGCCATCAATTGATTCGGATTATTGGAGTTTCACTGTATATATATATAGACATATACATTTCTTGTACTTATATTGAACACAAAATGCTTTGAATGTAAAAAAATTTTATAATGAATTTTAACGATAACAAATTACATTACAAATTTGCTACATACATAGCTATATGTATATAAGTATATAGGTACCTGTACATGTAATCTGCTTAAATTTAAAAAAAAAAGAAATTTAAACTAGGTAAATAAGAAATCAAAATCAAAAACGAGAAGAAAAACTGAACTAAAAAACTGAAAGGACATATACATAATATAATTCTTCACATATTTAAAATTTTTTTTTAATTAAAATAATTCAAATTAAAATTATTGTGAATGAGATACTTTATGTATGATATAATATAAAGGTATGTAAAGAAAATTCTGATAATTAGAATAACCACTAAGAATGTACGAGTATACTTATACATTAGATGCGAATTATAATTAAATACAAATCCCTCGTAAAATATACATATTCATTCATACATAGGTTCAAAATAAAAGAAAATAAAATACAAATACAAATAGATGAAATACTCGTGCGAACTCATGTTATATATAGAGTGAAAAATATTTTATTTTAATTAGCGCCAATGATTTAATCGTTTGAAATCAATACAAATAGTGAATACATTGAATACAGCATATCTAGTATATGTATTCTATTAAAACACGATACAATAGAAATATTTGTAACAATCATTGAAGATATTCATTCATTCATTCATTCATCTATTTATAAAGATAACAAATTTAATTGCTTCCCAATTTGTTTTTGATGATATCACATACAAAATGTAACACATATTATTAACAAAACATTGTATTACACACTATATCTGTCGCTAAAATGTAAAACTCGCATCGTTTATAAACGCATATTATATTAGTTCGTTCATATATAGTAAGTATGGTATGTAGTCAATTTATTAGTGTTGACCAAGACAAATCACCGATATTAAAGCAAAATATATTTTCAGATAAAAACACACTCACACGCACACATACATATAAACTTGTAAATCCAATATATAATTGCAACACAAAATATTTAATATAAGTACATATTTGTATGGTGTTGTATAGAGTAGATAAGAGAGATAAGGTATGTACATCAATTAATTTATAAGAGAAAAATTGATGTGATTGTGTTAACTGTTATTCTACAAGCATTATAAAACTAAGCCATGATTTTAACAAATACGCTCTGGTACCTTGTATGCTATGCGTTCGTGTTTTCATTCATGAGAAAATTTCATTTCTCTTTATACTTGCTTTCTTTACACGCTACACACCATAAAAAATATACGAGAAACAGAAGAGACGGTAAAAAATCGCAATGAGATTATTTGCTGCTAACTATAGTACGATATACGCTAGTCTAGTATACCTTATCTACTCTATATACCATGCAATGATATTTGTATACGTTTTATACAGTCTGAATGTGTTTATGTATTTATTATCAAATGACATCATCAAAACATAGTGTAATTTGTAATTAATTTTATGTAAAAATTTACTATCTATACTATATGGTATATGGTAATTGTCACAAATTGGTGTCAATAATGCACCATAATTGATGATTGGTTGTAGTGTGGTTATTATCCATATAAGCAAGTAAATAATGTATACATACATAAAAATAATTATTATCATTATTATTAGATACATAAAACTTTGGTTAAAATTTATTTTTTTTTTCTTTCTATTTTTTATACATTTAACATAAATTCATATGTACATAAAAATGTTGTAAACATGAATGATTTATTAATTTTAATTTAAAAAATATTTCATTATAGAAAAATCTATGTTACTGTTACTGTTTATGTTTACTATTTAGTAGCTATGTAATGCGTTGCAGAGCACACGAATGCATAGATTTCTTTATAAGGATATACGTTTATATGTATTTTTATGAATTCATTTTCCTGTTGTTTTTCTTTTAATTTTATTTTTCCAGTTAATTAAATTCATTACTTATTTAGGAAGAAAACTAGATAGTGGTTGAATTGTATTTTTTATCTAAATATTACATAGACATATATGAATGATGACTCGTCAATAATAGTAGTGGTGTGTCTATAAATATAGAGATACAATACACATACTTCTTTTTGAATTTACACATAATGTACGTACATGTTTGTCGTTATTTGAATTGGTATATATGTTGATATGTCTTTAATACTCGTATGTATACAGTAAATATTTCTCAGTCATAATTTTTTTTTATATTATATTCTCCTATATACATACAATTAACCTTGACCTAGACTATGTATTTTCATTTTGTATGTGCACATATAAATGTGTTTTTTATGCGCTCATTCACTGTATGTATAATGTATGTGTAGTAGGTATATTTTTGACATATCAATTGAATTTGAATTTAAATTTAAAATAAATTTTCTAAATTAAAATGAAAAATTAGATACAATTTAAAAGTTTTTTTGTTTTTTCTTTGTAAAAAAAAAAATTGTCAGACGATACACATAATCATTATACACATATGTACATTCTCATATATACGTTATATAACTATTTCTATTGATTTTTTATTATTTTAATTTAGCTTCTGATATTCTAAAAGCCTTGATTCGATATAGAATTGTATGTAGGTATAATATCTCTTTGTGCGAATGCAATAAAATGATTTTCGACTTTATTTTTATCATTCACAGATTATCTAAAATACATAATCATTTACGATTGTATGAGAATATTTCTATGAAATACCTATGCGGTATGTGTACATAATAATATTTATGCATGTTTATTATAATAACAATAATTATTCTTGAATATAAACAATTTAATTCTTTGGATTATGAAATAAATCTTTAATTATTTTTTGTTTGTTTATCTATACTTTAATGTATTTGTTTCAAGAATGTACTGTACTCATATATATTTTTAGGTGTGTTCACTTAGAAAGATTTGTGAATGATTAAGAATAACACGATTTATGTATGTATGTATATATGTATTTTAAAATTAACTTGACATTGCTTTGTATTTTCATTTCATAACAGATACAAAATATAAAATTTTATATATATGATATGTAGCAGAGAATTTCAGCATCAAGTACATAGTATAGAATTAAAATTAAATTAAAACGATATATTATATTTTACTATTCGTATATATTGAATGTAAATCGATTCACATGTACATATAGAAAAATTAAAATTTATATGTGTGCAGTAATACATGTATGTATGTACAAACATATTGATGATGTAATATTTATGTAAATACAGAGTATGATAGTCATAAATGACATCACCAACATCAAACATCAAACATTCATTATTATTCATTGATTAAATAATAATTTGAGAAATTAATAAAATTGAAATTAAGAAAAACAACTAACTGCGAACAGCTGATATCGAATGATATCATGATAAACATACACATTTGTTTTTTCTTTAGTGAATTTTTTTCTGTTTGATATTCGCCATATTTAGATATTTTCATCAATTGCCATATTTGTCTATATGGGCACATTAACAAGAGACATTCGGATTCAAAAATATAATTTAATAGCAATACCGGTCATTGCTTGCTATCAAATTTAAATTTCAAATGATCTAAGATTTAAAATTTTTCGTAAATCTCGTTTTGAATACCATAAAAAAAATCTCGATTTTCTTTTAAATATCAAATTTAAAAAAAAAAAAAAACTAAAATAAAAATACAGGGTTAATAACATCTCTAAAAATTATAACTCAAAAAAAAAAACGAAGTAAAAAATATTTCGCTAAGTAACCATACCACGTGATATAAAAATGATCATGTGATTTTTTAATCTTAAAAAAATGTTTACTATTTATGTAATCACAGATATTATATTTTAGATAATTCATTACAACAACAACAAAAATTCTACTTTTATTTAATGTCAATTTACTCGCGTATGATTTGATATCAATTACATACTTATATTATCAATAATCCAATGATAAGAAAGCAAAACAAAAACAAAACAAATTTATCAAATACAATCATAGATTAATTAAATTAAAGTCGTGTGTCTCTTTGCTATGTGTAAGAAAAAATTTTTGTTTTTCTTTTGTTTTCGATGCCCTAAATGTCTAAAAATATTTGGAAATATACGCATACACATGTATATATATATTTTTTTTTAAAATGTTATCAATGAAATACTAAGTGAAAATACGATGGGTGCGTATTAATCAAAATGATAAAAAAATTTTCAAACTATCTATCTTTAAAAGTAAAAGGACTAATATCATAATTCACAGGATTTGCCTTAAAAAAAGGAACAATATGTCACTCTATAGGAGTCTGTGTTATATTACAAAATTTATTTTCTCGTTATTAGAAAGTTACAATCATATTATGATGCGTTATCTTTGTTTATTTGTAAGTTATTTTATATTGTCTTGATTGATAATTTTAATTTGATATTTCAATGGTTGTTTTTATTTCAGTTTATCTTCGAGAACACACACTGTGTACCTTATCTTTTAGAATTTCAATTCGAAATTGCGTAGATTTTTTTTTATTATTTTTATAATGCCAAACTATTCAATTTGAATCACGGTTAAAATGGAAATTGTATCGATTTCAGAAGATATGGCATATACTTATAGATTCACAAATAAAAGAGAAATGAAATAAATAAATAAACAATTCTGGAAAAAAAAAATTTCTTATAATAAATTGTGATAAAATCTTTATTACGATTCGCTATAATATACGCAATGAGTTTACGCATTTCGTGTTTTATCAGTGCAGTAGTATATATAAAAGGAATTATGTGCGAAAAATTTGAGAACAGTTTATTATAGTTTATGATTTAAATTCGTTCAGATTAAAACTGAAAATTACTTACATAGCTATGAAATTTAGATTTTTTATATTTTTAATTATTATATTTAACGGTAATCTAAAATACATGATATGATATTAGATTTAAATTTGTGTAAAATTTAATATAATTTTAGGTTTTAATTAATTGCTTTTAATTAAAAATTTGAATATGAACATAATTAAATTTTGTCTCAATTATTTTATAGTTCAAGGACATCAAAATTCTAGTATTGATTTTAACCAATATGTGGAAGATGAGAATGACTTGGCTTATCTTGAAATACCTCAAGTGAATGGTACATTTTCAAAAGTTAACAAAAAGGAAATTAAAAGACAACTTACAATGTTCACAGCAGAATATAAATCAGGCACTATTGATTTTTTTCTATGCACAAATGATCGTCCATTGTGTGATCAATTAATTTCGAATGACAATATTAGTCTACCAACATCAACATTTAATCCACAAAATCCAACAAGGTAACGAACAAAATTTTCAATTTTCTGTTTACCAATCACAATTTATCTTAGTATTATATGCCAAGCATCTCAAACTATTATTTTTTATTTCTCTACAGATTCATAATTCATGGATGGTTTGGAGACAAAGACTCTGTTTACAATCATATCATTAAAGAGGCATATTTTAATCGCGGTAATTACAATATTTTCATTGTGGATTGGAGTTTATATGCGAAAAATCCGAATTATATTTATGCGCGTAGTAAAGTACCAGAAGTTGGTAAAAATGTTGCTGAATTCATTGATTATCTTCATCAATTTGGTCATATGCAATTCAAAAATTTGTATTTGATTGGATTCAGTTTGGGCGGTCATGTTGTTGGATTGGCTGGAAAAAATTTTGAAAAAGGTCGAGCCAACACAATAATCGGTTTAGATCCAGCATCAGTTTTATTCTCATCCAAATATCCAGAGCATAGATTAGCTGACACTGATGCAGAATATGTTGAGAGTATCCATACGAATAGTCAATTGTTCGGTTTCAAAACACCACTTGGTAATGCATCATTTTATCCGAATTGGGGTGAATGGCAGCCAGGTTGTTCCATTTTTAATGATTTGACTGAAAGTTGTTCACATAATCGTGCTATTGAATTATTTGTCGAATCGATCAGTGATTATAACCGTTTTGTACCAATTGAATGTATTAATTATAACGAAATTATAGATCATAATTGTAGTGGTGACTTAAAAACCGAACTAAAAATGGGCGGAGAACCGTCTAACTATGGACAACAAACCAATGGAATATATTATCTACCAACAAATTCTGAAGAACCTTATGGAGTTGGAATTGAAAGTAATTTCGGATAAGTGAAATGTATACGCATATATTTACTGGATGTGGATAGGAATTATTTATTGATGTATTTTTGCTATAGTCATCAAAATATTGAACATTCAAATAATTTATTTATTTGCTTTTAATCAAAGGCCAAATTGTATTTAATTTTGCTAACTTTGAAGTTGAACAAAAATTTTATAAACAATTTTTATTTTAATTTTTTTTTTTCATTTTAATTTAAGATTTTACGACTGTTTATAGTTTTGTTTTGCCTTTCAAGAGTTTTTTATGATCTCGATAGAAAATTTTATTTAGGTCATTTTATGTTGATCGATGATGGCTATAATCCAAATTTTGCTTTGAACAATACGCACATACAGTGATATACATATAATTGAATATTACTCGTACATTTTAATTTATTATCGATTTTATTTATTTGTATATTAAATGGTACATACGATAGTAACATGAATAAGATACAGTGTATATACAGTGCATTTAAAAAACTTCATACATTTATCATAATCAAAATTATGTTTATTTAATTTAATTGCTGATTTTTCGCTATAATATACATATTACCATATTACGCATTTTCTTATACAAAATTTATGATCTAATGTAGAGTGTACGGACTAGAGTACGGCGTAGAGTATAAATGTAATTTAGTCGATGTGATGAATGATATTTAATAAATTTAATTATATTTTTCCAGAGATAAGAATATTTTAATTTAATACTTTAATTGATCAGCATTCAGCACTATATGATAATTTGAATTAAAAAGTTCAATTAGCAATTAATTTTGTACCAATTTTAATTTGAATATATCGAAAAATTTGTAAGCGAAAAAAAAAACAACCACTTAATAACCATTAGAAAAGCTATTACATGTTCATGTATTTGTAACTGAAAAATATGAATTTTTTAAATAAAATCACGTAGCAATTTCCCAATAAGAAAAATAAATTAATTAAAAATAAATTTAAGTATTGTCGGTTAATTGATTTGAAAGGTGTTTACGAAAACGATTTTACATTTATATTCGTAATCGTTCATATCATGAATACATATAAGTATATATAAATTCGTCATTATTTATTTATTTATTTATCTATAAACACCAATAAAATATAAGTTATCGAATTATGGAAGTCACTTAAGAAGTTTTTAGTTTTGTGACAGCATAAAATGCGATTAGATAGGCCCGTCGTTGTAATTTTATTTTGTGATACACTTTTGATGAAATCATGAATGAAAATTTGTCAGTGTACATTATATGAGTTAGTATGTATTATTACTATACGATTTCTTCCAAAAAAAAAGCCCAAATTGAAATTTAATTTTTTACATTTTTATTTTTTTGACAAATATTGCAAAATTTAATTTATTATTTTGTATGGAGTTAAAAATTACTGTATACGATCTAGAGTCTGGACTGTTTTTATTCATGTAGGTATTTGTATTTGCACATTTCATCATTTTGTTATTGATTAATATATTGATTGCTGCTAATTTTACATGTATTTTCACTTAGAATTTAAAATTAAATCACTGCAAAAATAAATAAGAAAACAAAATAATATATACGTATGTATACATACAATCATCTAGTTGCAGGTTCATTGATTACATCATAAATAGAATACGTATTTAGATTTATAGTATAGATAGCGGTTTTCCGTTCATGCAATTATTTATGCTATATTATAAAGTAATTTGAAAATTATATTCATATATGCGAATGCGATAATGATATCATATGATTGTATGAAACCATTGTTGCGCATATTGTATGTAACGTACATATGGAATGATAATTTTTGAATGAAACATTTTTTATGTTGTTATGTAAAATGTTAATTAGGCGCCAAAATAAACATAAAAAATTTCATGACACATGTATTACATGTAATACTCTTACATAATATAATTTACGTATGTAAATTTAAAAATAACGCCTCATACTAAATGATATAATAAAAATTCGTAATTGTTTATAAAAATTCAGTTAAAACATTGTAATCAAATCAAACTATGCGTAATAATGGTAAAATGAAAAAAAAATTTTGGAAATACCTAAGGCATAAAAATTCGTACAAGGATGAATGTATACGAGTCTTATATATACTAAGAAATAATTCATATACCTGCTTCTGAGAAGTAGGAGAAATTCTTATAAATATTTAGTTAAAAAAATTAATGTCAAATTTATTATAAAAATTTAAACTTTTATAAACAATATAAATTATTTTGAGAGATTATAAAATTAATAAGAGTACGAATTTTATTTCAAATTATTTTCTATATATTCTATACCAGACCGTATCAAATTTTTATAAATTATAATCAGAGATTTAAATAAATTTTATTGAAATAAAAACTATAAGAAAAATAAATTGTAAACTACTTTGTTTATTTAGAACATAAATTTATGTTTTCGAATATATTAATTTTGACATTAACAAATTGAAAAAAAAAAAAACAAAAAACAAAAAATAAATTAATTAAAAATTATAATATTATTAAAATTCATGTTGTTATAATTCATACAGATGTCTATATATCGTTATGATTTAATATTAACGACATTCCATTCATATGATGAAATGATGTTTTACAATTTGAAAAAATTTCCAATATTACATATACTCATATTTACTAGACTGTACATATACGAAATGAATATTCATATGATGATCATTTGGTATTTGAAAGACATATAATTTTATAAATTTTCATTACGGAATGTCTTTGAGTATTCATGTAATTATTAATAATTACTATTGTTAATATACATTGTAAATGCGCTGCGATAATACAAGTAATACTCTACACATCATGTACTTTCATTGTTGATTTTATTTATCACTTTTTAATGCTTATACATACTCTTTTGCAGTAGAGACCCAGACCACTGACTTAGTACAGTATTTATAGTATACGCTACACTCACTAGTGCGAGTAGTATAGTATATAGTATTTCACATATCATGTCATGTGTACTCGTATTTTCGTTCTTCTCAAAAACTTGATTTTCTCTCTCCCAATAGAAAAAGCAAATATTGTGCATGACAAAACACAGAAAATAAACAAACAATATTTTGAACTTCCTCACCTACTCTGTATATACTTGTTATTAGAAAGAATTGAATCTCCCTTCAGTATAGCATGCGAATATTGTACATGACAAAACAGAAAATAAACAAACAATGTTTTGTACTTGCTTGTCTACTCTGCATATACTCGTCATTAGAGTGGAGATTATTAACATAGTGCGATAACTAGAGTACGTATGTATATACCTACTATAGGATAGTACGAGTAGTATTTCACACATCATTTTGTATTCACTCGTATTTTCATTAGAAGTTGATTTTCTCTCACAATAGAATGCTAGAATGCGAATATTGTGCATGATAAAACACGGAAAATCAACTAATAACATTTAATACTTTCTTCTCTTCTATACTCTGTACATGCTCTAAATGAAACTAAGCATATTATGTTTTTAAATAATTATTATTCATATAAAACTAATTTGTTAAATGAAATCGATATTAAAATGCTATCTCGTTAAAAAAAACAACTCATAATTCATAAATATAGTATTAAATAAATTCTAAAATTTAATTTTGAATTTGAAATTACAAATTTATTGTTTCAATTCGTTTTTTTTTTTCGAATATGAGACACACCATATTCATATTATATCATATTTTTATCTTGTAAGTATGTATATCTTTTAAAAAAACGTTTTGTACAATTACTTGTACTTTGTACATTATGTATTTTTAAATAAATAATCTAGTCTTAATCATTCAAATGTTATTCATGAAAATTTGTTTATTAATAATAACAATATCTCTGCCAAAATAAACACTCCTGAGTAAGTATGAGTTTGAATCTATGAATAATTTATTTAAAGAATTTATACATATTCACAGTAAGTCTATCAAAATGCATGATTAACACATTATACAAATTGAGATATATATCTTTGCATGTACATTTACGCGATATATGTAATGTAATGCATGCGTTTTTGATTCTTGTACATATATGTGTTGTTTTGTTGCACGGTTTTGTCAGACTTTTTTTTGAATTTTTTACAATAATCAATTGATATAAGAATATTTTAAATGGATTTTTTGTATGAAATTCAGACAATTTAATCTTTGCTAAATGAATTTGCACATATGTATGAGTATGATAACTACGTATGTGTATGAGCCGTTTACCAAATTATTAAAAACAATTAAATGAAAATTTGAAGTATATTAATTCGAGGGTATAATATTGTAATTGTATACTTTTGCTATTATGCGAACAAGTGATTAATTATTCCAATTCGTATGAATATTTAATGTAAGTAAGTCAATATATAATATACATTTATAGAATATTTATTGTAATTAAGACGTATGCTAAAAAATTTTTTTTAAAAGAAACATTTGTATCCATTCATTATATTCGATCGAAAATTTTATTTTGTTACGAGTAAGCCAGCGAATAAGATGGTGAATATAAAAAAATCATATGATGCACGATGACATAATTTATTTACATATGTACGAGTATGTTTAAATGTACGTTAAATATTTTCAATATTGTACGATTTTTAACATGTACAAACATTTATATATGTAGATGAGTGAATTTAAAAATATTTATGAATATGGTATGAACATACATACATATGTACAAACCTACATCTAAATTTACATATTAATCTACATATAGATTTGAAATATTAATAATAAATACTAAAAATAAAAACAAATTTGTTTGATTCTAGACTTTTTTATTGTGAGATTAATGAATAATGCTATAGTATTTACTCAAGTATATGTTATTTACATAATTAATTATTATGATCGATGTATATGAAGATATGTATTATAAATATACAGACAATCTTTCTGGTAATAGAACAAAGAAATTAATGTTATTTACCATTAAACAAATTTTTGTTTTTTAAGATATGCGTGCTATACGTTGTGAATTGAATTTTCTAAATGCGATGTACATATTTAACAAATTTATTATTTATGAATTTGACCGATTTGAATTCCAGAAGGAAATTTTGAAGGAAATTGATTTTGAGAGGAGCATAAATGGAATTACGTTTAATACATTTTGATCTATACAATCTACTTAATGTAGATTTTTTCACATCTAAAAACTAAACTGAAGTTACGCCACATTCCTGTACATGATGATAGGTAATAACTATATAGAAAAATTTAAAAAATACTTATAAATCTAATGGAATTTGAAGTCATTATTCATTCCAAAGAATTGTTCAAATTGCATTCCATATCAGTTTATTGTTATATTTTTAATTTCACCTATAGATAACATATTCGATGAATGTATTTATTACACTTATTCACATACACAAATAAACATTTATGTCCATAAATGCCTATATGCATGTATACATGATTGTCTATAATGTACATACGTAAAACATTTCAATTTGTTATTAAATGTGCGATTACATTATCACACTACAATTAATTGTCTTATTTCGATTATAAGTTTTATTTTATTGCACAAAATTAACGGTAATAAACTTCTAAAATAATAGACTGATTCATTAAGTGTGATACTAAAGAAGTGTACAAAAGAAAATATTCTTTGTTTCTCGCATTAATTTCTAAATTAAATATTAAAATTTTTATACAAAATAAGAAAGTTAAGTTTTAATTTACAATTTAAACTGATTTTCATTAAATTAATAAATTAAAAAAAAAAAAACCGTTTATAGTCAAATTCAAATAAAAATGATACGATACAAAATTACAGAGTTATTACTGATCTTTTGCGTTTTATTCAATTTTTCAAGAGCTGACGGTAAGATATTGATTGCATTTATATAGTATTGCAGTGCAGTATTATTTGTCATGTATATGTGAACAAAAAATTGTTATTGTTTGTGTTCTCAAAAGAAATTCTTTTCACTTTAAAAATATTCTTCTTTATTTCTTTCTATTGAAGATTGTTCCTGTTTAGATATAAGTGATGACGAATTCAAAACTGGCTACGCAAATCCTGAGGGTTTATTATTACGATATTCTGGTGAAATAAAAAGACTAAGAATGAAAAATACTATAAATATTATCGAAACAAATAATTACTGGAATACTAAATACATCGATGCAAAATTAGAAAATGATGAATTAATCATATACACGACGGAAGCATTCAAAAATTATTCTAGCGAACAAAATTCAAAAAAGATAATCTTGCAAATTACACTTAAATGTACTGGTACATCAAATAATGCTGATTTTGTGAGTCTGTAGAAATGAAACATCATACTTACTAGTTACTACAGATGTAATGTGTTTTTATTTTTATTTCTATTATTTTTTTTTTATTTGATTGAATAGAAATTTATTCAAGTAATCAAAGAAGCAAATGAATTTGATCCTGAATTTTCTCAAAACGAATATAGATTTTCGGTGCCACTACCGTTGTATGAAGGTATCGATTTATCTACATTCCAGGTAATTACAGATAAATTTAAAAACTTAAAATATGTCAGAAATTATTTAATTGTTAAAATGCACACACGTGCGAATTCTTATTTAAATTATTAGAATATTTCTGCAAAGGACCTAGATGTGTACGGCAATCAAATTAGTTTCACTTCAATTGATAATTCAATCATCGAAGTTGGCACTAAATCTCAAACTGATCAAAATCAAAAAGATTACTTTGCATCCATAAAACTGAAACAAGTTCTTTTTAACTTCGAGGACAGTATAAAATTCACAGTCATTGCAACAGTAAAATTCACAATTTAATTTCATTACCAAAAAAAGTGTATGTCTAAAATATTCTTTTTCAACAATAATATAATTAGGATAGTGGAACTCCTCCTCATAGCTCAAAAGCATCAGTCATTATAACAGCAAATCCAAAATTTCCACAACTACCAAATTTCGAAAAAGTCCTCTATGAAGGTTATTTGGACAATGATTTGAATTTAATTATCGATAATGTAATACTAAAAAAGAGTGCATTTTCAAATGATGTTGAATTTTTAAAAAATACTGGTGACGATAGTGATTTGTTCAGCATTAATTCAAATGACAACGTTATAAGGATTGGTCTAGCTAAAAAATTAACCGATGCAGATATCGAAGGGAAATCTATTTTAAGATTTGTGTTACTGGCAAGAAATAGAAAAATAGCAGATCCCGGTAAAGCTGTAATTGTTGTTAAAGTCCCCGTTAAATCGGATACAACCCCAAACCCTAGCCCCTCTTTAAATCCAACACCGAGTTTAACACCAAAACCAACACCAAATCCAACACCAAATCCAACTCCAAATCCATCCCCAAATACGAGTCCAAATCCAACCCCAACACCAAAGCCAATTCCAAATTCAAGTCCAAATCCAACTCAAAAACCAACACCAAATCCAAGTCTAAATCAAACTCCAAATCCAACCCCAAAACCACATGCTGAGTCCCCATTTAAAAAGGATTACTGTATATTCCAAATAAAATCAAATTTTTCGGGAATTATTGAGAAATTTTCAAATCAAATGACTGAGACCAATAGTCAGCTGAAAGGATGGTTTTATGAATTGGAGGTTGATGATGGTTTGTATATTTAACGTAATTTTGAATTAAAATTCACTATCTATAACAGCATTTCATTCTTTACATATAGATCATATAAAATCTGGCTCAGAAATAAATTCTTCTACCGGTGAACTAAAGTTGAAAAATGCTCTTCCGCCAGGAATTTTTTCGTTTAATGTGATTGCAAAAAATTCCGAAGTTAGAATTAAAGGGAAAACAGAAGTCAACTTAGTCGTAGAAAATGCTGAAAATAATACAGATACTCCATGCAAGGATAAACCAAACAGTGCAATCACACTATTTAACTTTTCAAATTTCAGTATTTTAATTATTTCCTATTGCATTTATCTGTTTAATTCATTGAATTTTTTGTAAAAAATTTTTCGTATTTAATTTTGCAATTAAAACAATTATTTATTAATGATTTAATAAATTAAATAGTTAAGCAAACAATTCACTTACTCAATTATACTCCTTCAAGTGTGAAATAAATTTACTTTTAGTATTTAATGAATTAATCTGTTATGCATTATGTTTTAAATCTTCTCTTTCTCTCTCTCTCTATATGCACATATGTATGTATGTATATAAAAATGTTAAATGCTTGCATAACTTATAAATTGTACATTCAAATTAATTACAATACAAATATTATCGTTCCACGGATTTTCATTAATGTCAAGGCGCCTTTGTCTCTATAGAATTATTGTGGAATAGAACATTTAATTTTTTTTTAATTGACCATGAGATCATATACATGTGAAACACAACATTTGTGTTACAAAATAACTTAATTGAATATAATAATATACTATAGAATTGCATATAAAAAAAGAAGTGTTAGAATTATTCATTTGTATAATTTCAATTTAATGAATGAAAAGAAATGATAATTATACATACCATCCATCGTCTATGAGATGAGATGAGATAATACGAGTATGAGTACTGTACTACACATAGTGTAGTAAAAGCCTTACATGTAAAAAGCCTTACAAATTTATTTTTGGTGACATGTAAATTTTGTTCAAATTTCAAATTAAATCGTAACTGATTTTTGAAAAGGTGATCATAAGAGTATAAGAGTGTTACATAAATTCCAGGTATTCATGTAGGTAAATTGAATATAAATCATTAATGTTGATGACTTGATAAAAAAATATAAAATTACTCTTAGTCTCTTTTTTTTAATAATAATTAGTGATGATTTGATATTTTATAACATACGCAGTAACCTTGGTTTAATGGCATTAAATCGAAATTCATTACAATTGCACTTGAAAAATACGAATTAACAAGGAAGTGATAAAAAAAAGCATATGGTATACTCGTAGTATTTAATTTCTATTACATAGCGTTATATAATTTTGTATTTACAACAAAAATATTATCACGAATGTGTTGTGACTTTTAATATTTTTGCAGTATCTACACATACATACCACTAAAGATATTTACGATACGTATGAACCTGTGCATATGAATATATGCCTATATATTTTGATTTTTATTTCTAACTAAAGTCACGCATGTAATTGCATGCATTTGCATATATATATGAGTAATTTCAGTGGTGTTTTATCGATAAAAATTAATTACTTACATACGATCGAACTTGAAAAAAAATTAAAAACAAAATATTAAAACTTTTTTAATATTTTTTTTTTCTTATTCATAAGTTTGAAATGAAGATTTCGAATTATGAAGTCACATTTCTATACTGCAAATTGGTACAAACTCAGATGCAGGCAAATACTTCATAAAAAGTCTGAGTAGTATAATACATACTTTCCTATTTATTTATATATTTCCTACTACGTTATTTGACCTCAATGTCAAATAACTTGCAAATGAACGCATTGAAACGTACTTACACACATGTGTATGAGAAGTAAGTGTGTACAAACATGTAACGTATGAAGTTGTATATAATTGTTCCATTTTCATTCATTAAAAATTTTGACTTTATTATACTATATTGACTGAATCGATATATGAATGTATTGGAAAAAAAAGCAAAATGATCATTAAATTTTCATTGCAAATTAATTGAATTTTATTGTTTATCACACTTTATACATTCGTATATTTAAAAGAATGAAATTTAGAAAAATATGGAATTTATTAAACGGAATTCGATTAAATCGAATTGTATATTGGTATAATTAAATTGAATTTGATGTTGGCATATAAATTTAGTGATTTTGACTTGTGCATACAACATCTATAAGTCTCTACCTACTTATATTTAATAATCCTTGCGTATATCGACTATTATTAATTATTGCACATACTTTCCCAAAAAGATACATGAATGCATATGTGATTTCATACTTCAGAATCAATGACGTCTACTTATGTACATATTTTCACTTATGCGTTATCTGATCAATTGTTGATAAATAAAATCAGATAAGTAGTGTGTATCCTACACCAACAGAGTTTTCGATGACATCATTTATTTGGTCAGCATGCAGTAGCAAGTAATTGAAAGACATTTTACAACAAAAATACAATAAAACAGAAAATTAACAGAAATATTTCATTGGAATGCATTTTGATGTAAAATTATTAATCTTTTCGAATTCATATGTAATTTATCTTAATATTGTATTTCCTAGATGAACAGAACACATGGTCATTTGTGCCAAAAAAAAAAATTAAGAAAATCAAATTTTTATGTAAGGAAACCGTAGTAAAATATTTCCGTACAGTGACTAAGATAAATTTAGTCGATTGAATACTTAAATTTATATAAAATTGTCCTGATTAATTTGATTCTTACATTGCACACATGCAATTTATGTAAATATTCACTTGAATATTAACGGTTTTTAAGACAAATTATTTCAGTTTGAAAGTTTAATTGATAATTTTTCATATATAATGACACCTAGGTAGGAATAGTTAAATTCACTGAGAAATTAAATCCAAAAACGTTGAAAATAAACTGAACAACGAATAGTTTTCATTTCAAAATTTACGAAATATTTTGAAAAATATTCTTTCGACAAGGACCTTAATAATTTTGTCTAAAAATCTTAGATGATTTAAATAAACAAGAATTTGTGAGACAATTTGTATTTTTTATAAAATCATCAGAGGAAATTCATTTTGCAAATATTTTCACTTTTTAATTCAGTTATTTTGATTTGTGGATTTGTTTAGAGTTGAAAATTTTCTTAAGTTTTCTTAAGCTTTTTTTTGTAAAAATTGGCGCTTTATATTTCGTTTTCGTAATGATTCCACAATCCACAAAAAGCTTAAGTAACTAATTTTTCAAACATTTTCGATGGCTTTTCTTGTTTTGTTTTGAAAAGTTTTAGATCAGCTTCACCATGACGACTCCCACTTCATACTTTTTCATATCATACTCAACAAACAACAAAAAAAAATTGTGTTTGATCACTTTTCAAAAAACACATTGTCATCATACATTTCGAGTATATTATATACGTATACACAATTATATCTTTATGTATGTTTGTAGTATGTATGTACTTCATATTTATCGGAAAAACAAAACACAACTTGTTTCACCGGTTCTTCGTTTTCCGTCCCTCTTGGATACTTTAAAACTTTTTGGATACATCATCAACAAAAAGACCGGTTGATAAAGATACTCCACTCCAATACTTGTATGCTGTGTACTATAATTATTAGATATGTATGTACATGTACTCGTACAATATTACAATCAAACAAAAATTATAAAAAAAAGATACAAGATACTTTTATTTCAGTGTTGTAATATGTTCTTTATCTTTTCAAAAATTCCTAATATTCAATCGAAAAAATTTCTTTTCAAAATTTTAAAAGTAAATAATTGTTAAATGTTGTGCATTTACCTTTTATCTGTATTGGGAAAATTTCGTATTAAATGAAAGAAAAATTCTTTTTAATTTACTAAAATTAATGATAAATTTTTGTCGCTGATTTTGTGTAGATTTTTCAGGAAAATTTATTTTTATTTTATATTTATTATTCGAATAAAATTAGGAAAACAAAAATGGAAAAATCTTAAAATAAAATCTATGACATTGTGGTGTAGTGACAGTTCAAATTCAAATTGAAAATTCGTTGAAGAAAATATTTCAAAATTGTTTCATTAATATTGGGAGGGCTTTTTGGAACTTCATACATGTGCTACATGTGCTATCTTCTTAAATTTTGTATAAAACATTTCAGTTCGCTTATACCTAATTTGTATAAATATTTTTTTGGTTTTTTTAAAAATTATGACACTACTATTTTTGTTGATGTGTATAATAAATTTCACATAAACGTATGCACGTATGTACATATGTACATTATACATTCACATTTAACAAAAACATAATGAAAAATATAAATAAATCTATATATCTACTACAAGTATGTATGTATATCAGCCAGCATGCAGCATACACTCAAAGTCGACATTTTTCTTTTAACAAAATCAGTTTGAGTATCAAATCAACCAGTAGTATAGTATATCAGATCAGATATATCAGCAGCAGTAGTAGTAGTAGTAACACAAAATACAACATACTTTAGATGTAGCCTGTGTAGAATATCAGTTATTCGTGAACTTTACGTACGATATGATTGTATATAAAGTATTTTTATTTATTATTTAGAATTTAAAAATATAATAATATTAATATGTGTATTTTATTTTAATTTTTTATTTTTTTTTATTTTTCGTTCGTTTCTCATATATTATTTCGAATGTTATAACAATCATTTCCCTTTGTCAATTATAACGAAAATATAAGAAAATAAAAATAATTTTTTTCGGTTAAAATATACGAATTTTGATAATTTATTGAGTATACGTAATATAATAGTGCATTATAAATATTTCCTTTGATACGAGAAAATACATACAGATATTTTTATCTGTTGTTTAATTAAACCAAAACAGGTACATATCATTCCGGAATATAAAATACACATATTACATATATCGATAGTATGTATATGCGGTATATGTACTGTACATATGTGAATAATCGTATAGTGGTATAATTTATTTTATATGTATTAATATATGTACGGAAGCATGTGTTATTAAAAAATCGTTATTTGATTATTGATGTTGGTGTGTATTTTCTTTTCTTTTCTTTTTTAATTCATTTTAAATATCCATGCAACCAATTGATTGGATACGTTAACAATAATATTAATAATACACTGTAGGAAAGGTTATTTTAATAAAAAACAGTTTTTATATTTTATATATATATTATATTTATTTATATTGAAAAAATTGAAGATTAGACACGACACGATGTTTACTAGGTGAGAACCTAAAGAAGACAAACTAAAAATTATTCATTTGTACTTATTCTACCTGTCTATACTCATTAAGGATTTTTGGTAAATCCTCTATCCTTTATTTTATTACTCTAAAGTATTTTAAGGAAAATAATAAAATTTCCATTTTTAATTTATATTACACATATGGTTCAACTTAAATGAAACTACGTATATGTATAAATTTTTTTTAACTAAGAAATGATACAATAGATTCATTTTTGAATTTCCTGTGTTATTATTATTATTATTATTTCTTGGTATTTTTAAATAAATATTTCAACACGCCTCCTCAAAAATTAATCTATTGAATAATAAGAAATTTACCATAATGTAACATCGTTATAAATTAATGCAATACATAACTTATAAATTTAAATAAAACTATTGTTAAATACGTGTCATATCTTCCTCTTGTTTTTCTTCTTTGGGAAGTTTACGTATGGTCCAACATTCGTTGCAAGGATTGGGAAAAAACCCAAAAAACCCAACCAGACCATTTTACTTATTACTAAACAAATTTACTTATTGCTATTAAGATATATATATATATGTATATATATATTTTTTTTTTTTTTTTTTTTTTTTTTTTTTTTTTTTTAATATTAACATAATCCAAGTCCTTTTCTCAGCTCCATAAATTTTACTGCAGGTAATGGTTTTGTAAGTATGTCTGCTAACTGTTTACCTGTTGGAATATAAATTAATTTTATTTCATTTTTCTGAATTCGTTCTCTAGAGAAATGGTACTTTATATCTATGTGTTTTGATCTTTTGTGGCTTGTTGGATTATTGGCTATACTTATACAACCATTGTTGTCTTCGTATATTACTATTGGTTTGGACATATCAATTTTTATACTGATTGCTAACGATTTTAACCATAATGCTTCTCTAATACCCTCAAAGAGAGCCATATATTCAGCTTCAGTAGATGAAGCTGCAACTGATAATTGTTTTCTTGTATTCCAACAAATTGTACAACGTTCAAAAAGTTTGAATAAGTAACCTGTAGTACTTTTTCTATCGGTTACATCATTTCCTCCCCAATCGGAATCAACGTATCCACAAAGTATGTCATTAAATTCACCTTTTGTATATTTTAACCGAATATCTATAGAACCTTTTAAATACCTAAGTACCCTTTTTAAACATTTCCAAAGTTCTATGTTATTTTTATTTAAAAATCTACTTAAAATATTTACAGCTGTACTTAAATCTGGCCTTGTACATAACATTACATACATCAGACACCCGACAAGATTTCTACAGGGGGCTTCATATTTTTCATCTGAGTTTAAAGCTATAAAATTTAATTTACTTTCAAGTGGTGTACTATTTGGTTTACAGTCTAACATATTAAATTTATTCAAGATAGTTTTTATATAAGCACTTTGATCTAAAGTAACCGTATTTTCTAATTTTGTAATTTTAATTCCTAGAAATAGTTTAATGTCTTTTAAGTCTGTCATACTAAACTTATCCATTAGATAACGTTTAAAACTATTCATCGTCTCTATACTAGCTGTAGCAATCACTAAGTCATCTACATATAGTACTACATAAATATTCTCAGATATATTTCCTTTATCTAACATATAAATGCATCTATCAACTGGAGAATTTCTAAATCCCTTTTTTATTAAAGCATTCTCAAATGTCTCAAACCAGCATCTTGCTGCTTGTTTTAACCCATATAATGCTTTATTCAATTTACAAACTTGATTGTTTTTACAAATAACACCTTCAGGAACTCTCATATATATTTCTTCTTTTAATGTACCGTTTAGAAAAGCTGTTTTCACATCCATATGATGCACTAATAAATTATATTGGTTTGAAAAAGATAATATGAAGCGAAAACTGGAAATGCGGGCTACTGGTGCGAATGTTTCATTGTAATCAGTTAAATATTCCTGAGTAAAACCTCGAGCCACAAGCCTTGCCTTGTATTTGTATGGATTTCCATGTTCATCATTTTTAATCGTAAATACCCATTTACAATCAACAATATTTTTATTCAGAGGTTTCGTTACTAAGTCCCATGTTTTATTAATTAAAAGTGAATTAATTTCATCTTTTATTGCCTGTTGCCAATGAACTCTATCATCTCTATTCTCTATTTCTTTATAAGAAGTGGGAATACTACAAACTAGGGATCTAGCACACATTAAACAATCTTCAGGTATGTCATATTCATAAGATACAGCAGGACGATTTCTGATCCTTTCACTCCTTCTAATTTCTGGAGATATTGGCCTTTTTTCATCATTTATATTCTTTGAAAACTCTGAAAGCTTATCTGTTTCTATTACAGATTTATTTGTTTCTACATTCATTCTGGCATTTTTCTTACTAGGTTCTAATTTTTCTGATTTATTTTTATCAGATTCCTGCTTTTTAACTACTGATTTTGACCTTAAGTTAGATACATCAGTTTCATCTTGGAATTTTTCAATATCATTCCCTTCAATGTTAATTGCAGGCCTAGTTTCCATAAAGTTAATCTCATCAAATATTACGTCCCTTACTACAATAAACTTTTCGTTTACCACATCCCACACTTTATAACCGTTTGGTTCATATCCAACTAATATACCTTTGATTGACTTTTCATCAAATTTTGTCTTTCTAACTTTATTATGGATATAAACAGTCGAGCCAAAAACTTTTAAATATTTTAATTGTGGTTTTTTACTATTCCACATTTCGTATGGTGTTTTAACTATCTTCAGAGCTCTAGTAGGTGACAAATTAACTAAATATGTTGCAGTAAGAACTGCTTCACCCCAGAAAACTTTATTCAATTTTGCATCTGATACCATTGATCGAGCTTTTTCAGTTATTGTTCTAATCATTCTTTCTGCTACACCATTTTGCTGTGGGGTTCGTGGAACTGTTAAGTGAAAAGTAATGCCTTTTTCTACACAATAATTTTTCATTTCAGATGACAGATATTCTCGACCATTATCTACGTATAAATTAACTACTTTTAAATTGAAACGCGTCTCACTTTTTGTAATATAATCTTTGAAAACTGAGAAAACGTCAGATTTATGCGTTATTAAATAGGTTACACTATAATGAGTGAATTCATCAATGAACAATACGAAGTAGTTTTTATTATCTATTGTCGAAGGAGTGATTGGACCAGCAACGTCTGAATGTATGTTTAATAGTGGCCTTTTAATATAATTCTTATTTTTAATTTTATTGAATGGTAATCGCACCTGCTTACCATTAATGCATGGTTCACATAAAGTATCGTTCGGTGAAATATGACTAATTTGATCTAAATCTTCTATCATATTATTATTTTTAAGTTCTAAAAATTTATTTTTACTTATATGACCCAACCGTCGATGCCATAATTCATAATCAGTTTTACTAATTGTATTGTTTAATTGAGCGATTTTATTTGTATTTATTATAAAATTAATACTTAGTAAATTGTGCAGTATCTTACCTGTCATGATGACCTTACCATCTTTATTAATACTAACACCATTCTTCTCAAAATAAATACCCAAACCAGCTTCTTGCATTTTCCTCACAGATAATAGATTATATGGAATTTCTGGGCAGTAGAGTACATTTTCTAATACCACAGGTAGCCCTAAATTGCTTATAACTTTTAGTGATCCTCTCTTAGTTGCATGAACGAACACACCATTCTTCGCAACTGATATTTTAATCGGAGATTGAAGATTGTTGAAGTTGTCCAAAAGATCTTCTCGATTGATGATGTGATCTGTTGCTCCTGAATCTAGGATGAATGTAATGCCATTTTTATCTTCAGGTTGATTTTTTTTTTGATATTCTGCAGTCATGAATGCAATACTATCATATGACATTGATGGTTGACTAATCTGCATTGTTTGAACGGTTCTATCTTGTTCAGACTTTTGTTGATATTTGAGGGATTTTTTGTAATAAAAGCAATCCCTTTTAATGTGACCCCTTCTACCACATTGATGACACTTAAGTTTTGTTGAATGTCTTGTATATTTGTTATTTAATTTTCCACCAATTTTATTATGAAAATTTTTAAATGATTTTTTATCATAGTTTTTAAATTGGTTTCTATTACTTTTATTATTATTATGGTGATTGTTTCTTTTGTTCACAGTTTCATTCCAACTTTCCACTTGAAGCACTTTTGTACTGGTATCAGTACTATTTTCTTTTAATTTAGTCTCATAATCGATGAGCCTTGTTTTAACAATATCATAATTTAAATCTTTTTCTGATATTGTTTCAATTGCAACAATGACACCATTGTATGATGAAGGAAAAGTATTTAGCAACATTGCTATCTTCTCGTTTTCTGTTACAGATGAACCAGTTGATTTGAGTTGATTTATTAGATCTTCATATATCGTAAAATGATCTGTTAATGCTGTATCTATCTTTAATTTTAAATTTGTCAATTTTCTTCTCACTGATAATTGCGATATGGCACTTTTTCGTTCGAAAGTTTCATCTAATTTATTTAGAATTTCTTTCGCTGTAGTGTCTTTTCCAGCAAAACTAATATATGAATCACCCAAAACCGAAATTATTACACTTTTTGCTGTTAATTCAGCATCCGTCCAATTATCATTAATTACTTTCGGAATTGGTTGATCTATCACTTTAATCACTTTTAATTCGGTTAATAAGGCACAGACCCTAAACTTCCACATACCATATTTTTGCCCATTAAAAATAGGGACATTTCTTTGATTCG
Organism: Villa cingulata; assembly: GCA_951394055.1. Lineage (NCBI taxonomy): Eukaryota > Metazoa > Arthropoda > Insecta > Diptera > Bombyliidae > Villa > Villa cingulata. The sequence continues at coordinate 27,129,971 of OX596021.1, read as the reverse complement.
CTAAGCGATCCATTTTATTTATACTTTGTTTTTTTTTTTTATTTTTTTATTTAACAAAATATTAAGAAAATTTAATCACTAATTTAATCTTTGAATTTTAAAAAAACGCTACTTTCACACAAACACAAATTTGTTTAACAAAAAAAAATCGTGGTATTAATTAATTATGATTCAGAGTTCAGAGTAACCTGGGCCCATAACCTGTAGGAAAGGTTATTTTAATAAAAAACAGTTTTTATATTTTATATATATATTATATTTATTTATATTGAAAAAATTGAAGATTAGACACGACACGATGTTTACTAGGTGAGAACCTAAAGAAGACAAACTAAAAATTATTCATTTGTACTTATTCTACCTGTCTATACTCATTAAGGATTTTTGGTAAATCCTCTATCCTTTATTTTATTACTCTAAAGTATTTTAAGGAAAATAATAAAATTTCCATTTTTAATTTATATTACACATATGGTTCAACTTAAATGAAACTACGTATATGTATAAATTTTTTTTAACTAAGAAATGATACAATAGATTCATTTTTGAATTTCCTGTGTTATTATTATTATTATTATTTCTTGGTATTTTTAAATAAATATTTCAACATACACCACAACATATAAGATACAAGAAGCAGATGCTGTTTTCGAAACAGTGTTTGTAATCTAACATTATAAGATTTGAGATTCAGATTTAGAATACAAATAAGAAGTATGGAAATATGTATGTGAAAGTTATACAGAAGAAAAGAATACCTGAATCATTTATAAAATTTTCGTTATAAATTCAAATGTTGTGAAGATTATATTTTAGAGTTTAGTACAAATACATATACGTATGCATTGTATATCAACTTATTATTATACTAATTTATTATAATTAAGTGAGTTTGTTATGAATTATTGTTTGATTATTTTTATTTTCTAGTTGTTGGAAATTTTTCAAAAAAAAAAAAAGTAAATAATAATATCAAATCAATAAGTCAAATTTGTGAATAAAATAATTCAATGTTTATTTATTTTTTGTTTTCTAAATAAAATTAAATTTTCATATCTTCTGAATAAATATACATATTTACAATCCTCAGTTTTATAATTGAATTTTTCAGTTAATCATCATAGATAATTGCGATAAGAGTTGTGAAAATTGTGTTTAAAACATTAAAAATTTATTTTATTTATTTCGCTTTATAAAGTTCTATTATACGATTTACGATATACAAACTCTCTAAATATACACACGAATACAATATTCGTTATAAATTTATATTCATACAAAGTGCATATTAAAATATATCTAAACATAAATAATTGAACAGAAATATAACAGAAATAATGTCTCCTACTAAAGATGAAATTAGTACAATATCCAGAATGCCCAAAGAGGAATTCTCTGATACGGTAAGCGAAAATAATTATTTATTTTTTTCTTCTTGTTTTTTGTTCTAAATTAATTTTTTTTTTTTTTGTTTGTATTCAGCATTTTAAAATTATACCTGAAACATCTGATGAAAAGATGTTGAATTATTATTTATTAATTTTTTTTTTTTTTTTTGAATAATTTTGATAAAAACATTTAAATATACTATGTATATGCATAGTAAATATGGATATCTACCTATTTATAGATATCTACAGACGGAATATAGATACATATCTAAATAATATTATTTCAATGAATAATAGAAATGTTATTGGCTTAAAATACGCTATAAATACATACATATATGTATATGAAATGATTATTTATTCGTATACATGTATGTACATATGTATAAGGTATAAGTAATGAATTATAAATCAAAATTCTATATTTATATATACATATGTATGTACACAACTGTTTTAATTTTTATGACAAAAGATAATTAATTTTCACTGTATTTTTGTGTTATAAAACTCGCGTATTATGCATATTATATGAGTGTGTATGTACGTATTATTATTATGTACTTATTTAGATATTAATATTATGTACGTAATACGTATACATATATTATTGCGGGGTATAATGTAGAATTATTGAATACCATTAAAATGTATGAAGAAACAATAAAATAATAAATTAGTCAATTTAATGTGAAAAATCATTAGAAAGATGGGTAGTTGATGATAATGTTTCGTTGATCTCTTCAAATAAATCAAAAGACCAAAATGAATTCACTTCACTAATACATAGTACATATATACTATACAAATAATTTTTGTGTTTGATTATAGAAGAAAGTCATCATACTTGTCTAGTAAAAGAAACATAAATTTATAATGTAATGACCGATGCCGGAAAAAATGTGCTTATACGAACATAAATGAATATTACATTGTATATATCTGTATTGATTTAAGTACAATAAAATTGATGCACATTCATTCTGTAAATTATTGTATCACAATGTTTATTTGTTTGTAAATTTTATGTACATATCCGTCCTTCTAATATTTGTATTATTATGTATACATTATATGAAATTTAAATATGTGTATGTATGTATATAAATGCGATATAAAAATATTCAGTTCAATATGAAATAAAATACCCACAATAATAAAAATATTAAAAAGAAAAATAAAAAGAGAATTATTTAATAAAATAGAAAGACTTTTACTACTTAGTTCACATACAATAATTTAGTATGTATTTAAATACACGTATATTTTATAATGTACAAATATGTACATATATGTATCGTATTTACTATACACGATCCGATATTTATATCTGTCTCCAAACAAAATTATACCAGAAATTATTGAAATAATAACAAAAAATATTTTTTTTTATACTAAATAAGTAAGTAAGTCTGTGGATCAAATCAAATTCGAATGAAACACAAAATAATATAAAAAATAAATAAAAAAAAATTGATATTGACAAGGTTTTATTCACGTATATTACGTACCGTATATGTATGATTAACTAATTGGAATCGTATACATATATGCAAATATATACGTACACAACACACATACACAATGTATAGTTTAGTATATATACTTATAAACATTTTTTGTATATGTACCTACTTAAATATGGGGTGTTACCATTATTGATTAGCTGTAGTTGATTGACAAAGATTTAGTATATAGAAATAAATGTGAATTAATTATTCGAATTTGTAATCCACTATATGCGATTTTATATTATACATGATATGAAAATCAAATTTTCGACAAAATTTTCAGTTATAAATAATTCCCAGAAAATTATGTGAAAAAAAAAATTTTTTTTTTTTCATAAAAATATCATAGAGGATTTATCGAATAAATTAATAATAAATTTCACCTTTACATCTTCGTAGAATTTGGTAGAATTCACTGTATTCGAACAAAAATTTAAATGTCGATTCAAATTAATTTACTTGTCACTTACTTAGAATTTTGTCATTATAAAATTTTCGGCATTTGGAAAACTATAATATATTCGTATAAACCTATGTATGTATACATTCGCATGGATGTATGCTGACATTTAGAATTTTCATTATAATGAAATGTTTATTTTCTATACATTAATTCATTCAATTCTAAAATCCCAGACAGATAATCGCACCTATTCTCTCTGGTAATACTTGGTAATACTCTTCGTTCCGTATAATAATCAATTTAAGTTAAGCTTATTACTTACTACTGTCTATACTACTTTATATTTGTGTATTTAAGTATATTCTCGTATATGTATATTTTTTTTAAATTTTATTTATTTTTACTTTTTTTTTTCATTTTTCTTTTTTTTTTTATTTATTTTGTTTTTGCTGTATTTATTATTGTATGTTCATTCGTTTCGTATATGATTCGCGACATTCATTTGTAGACGATTACGTCATTTTTATTACACGCCTGCATAATCATCTGATTTACTTTGTATAGGTACATACATATGCACGATTATATTAGAGCAAATATGTATGCATTATATATGTATACATGATGTGCATGCATACCCTACCGCACAAAATGTCAATAATAAAACGTTTGAAAGTAAATAATATGAAATTATAAATAAGAGAAACACAAAATTATACACGTTGATTTGTTGATAACGAATGAAAAAAAAAAAGAAAATTAAAAAAAAAAATTAGTTAAAGTTAATTGTAATTTGTAATACATATTAAGTGTATGTAACGCATATGTGCATAATGATTGCATATATATGAGGTGCATATAATATTTAATAATTATTCATTCATTCATTACCTACATATTTTGTTGTTGTGTAAAATGTTATAGATTTTAATAAATTTAGGCCAAAACTTCAAATATGAACATACACGAGTCTTATACAAATCACACATGTGAATGTTCATATGTACATACATATATGTAATAATTGAACAGAATCGATAAGAGCAGCACCTACCTTAATAAAATATATACATTTATACACATTTATGTTTGTATGCCTGTCCTGTAATATGGTGGTGTTGCTTTAGAATGTGAAAAATTATTTAATTATTCAAAATTTTTGTTATATTCATATTACGTAGATTTTTTCTTAAAATAAATATTTGACTTTCTCATATACATATGTTTTCATTTAAAATATTAATTTTATAGGTGATTTTGATTTAGTTCAAGAAAAAATTATTGTGGGTAGGTATACAAAAACCCACTGTAAACGACATTCTCGTGTATACATAACATGTATATGTACGTAAAATAAAATTAATTGAATCAACAGATGGAAGGTATAATAATACCCACACACAACATGTACTTCATACAGTTTTTTTTCTTCTAGTACTTACGAGTATACTTTTCTATTTTTTTTTTTACTTTTATTCATTTTCATTTTCATTCAGCCAGTATATGTTTTGCTTTTGTATGTAATAGTATAATAAATGTGGGCTTTATATAAAATTTTTCATGAATAAATAATGAAGTAGATATACTCGAATGCAGCATGCATCTATAGGTAATGTTATACATACCCTATGTAGTAAATTTTATATACTTAAAAAATTTATAGTTTATATAACTTTCGATTTCATTTAATTTCATTTGATGAATGCATATTATGGATATGATATTCTTTTACAATATACCCGTATTCTATACTTAAGTATATTTTTATAACGTCTCGTTTGAATGAATTTATTATTATGCTCGAACAGTTGAGCACATCTATGTACATGGTATTGGATCATATGTATCTAATGTAAATTTTATTCGACTGCATATCGCATACATGCTTACATCGTCAATATTTTTGTAGTTTTCTTTTACTCTCCATCTGTTAAGCCATATCTAAACGAATAAATAAATATTTGAAAAAAAAACTTATAGGATAAAAATACATAATAATATTTTGTTTGCCTAAATTTTACATCCATATCTTAGTACATATAATATAGATTTCTACTGTTTCAGATTTTCAGTTTACAGTTCTACAGATAAAAAAAAATTGAAAAAAAAAAATAAAATAAAATAAGAAATTTACATTTTTTTTTTCTAAAAAAAAATTTTTTTTTATACCTTTTCCTTATTGTGCCTCTTTTGTGTGTATTTTATTATTTTAATTTTATTAGATAAGAATTTCCCACTTAAGGTCAAATTATGTCAGCGTTTAAAATACTTTTTTATTAAAGTACATATATGTAAACGAATAATTAAAATATTGAAAAAGACAAAAAAACACAAAATTCAAAAACAAAAACCATAAAAAAGGAGAATAAAAAAACACAAAATAAGAAATGAAAACAAAACAAATAAGTATAAAACAAAAATATTATAATAATACATAAAATTATATTAGAATTATATATGTGAGAATGATAGAATGTATGTATGTGAAAATAATAATATATGTACATATGTACGTATAATGATGACTGATGAGGTAAAATATTAATGTATAAATACTTACTCATATATACATATGTACATAATTATATCTATAACGTATTATATTATATTCTTCATATAAAAATTTTTATTTGTATTAAATCACATACATATATGAAAATTCATAAATATGTATATATAAATATGAAATGAGAAATGCAACGCTTGAAAAATTAAAAAAATCAAATGAATAATTAAAAAAAAAATAAATAAAATTTGTTTATATTTTGATAAGAAAATTTATTAAACGATTATTATTGTTATATATACAGATATTTTTAAGTAGCTCTATATACATATATATACTGCATATGTGTGTGTATGTGTGTATGAAATAATGGAGTAAATAATAATATTGTACATTGTATTTATATAGTATAAGCGAGTATATATATACATCATGTGTGTACATTTACATTGTATTCAAATTTTTTTTTTTTTTTAATTTTTAATTTTATTTTGAACTTTGTAATTTTCAAGATTGAACGAATACATACATACTCGTATGTACTTGAAGGAATGAGTATAAATTGTACTACATACTTATATCGTGTGTATCTGTATAATATTGTATGGTATTGGATTTGTAAAAATAATATTAATTATTAATATTGAATTTGATTTACACATACTCGTACATACATAAATAAATAAATAAATTCTTATATATACAAATATACATTTATGTGATAAGAAAGTATGTGGTTTTTATAAAATAAACAATAATCAGCTTATTAAAATGAGAGATAATGATTCATGATAATACATATGTATATGTACATTATGACTACTTACATACTAAAATATCGTATGTGAAACTTCTGTCTTCTATATACCATTCATATAATATACTTATGTATATTTATAAATATTTCGAAATCATATCAATGCATTTAATAATTTATTATTTATGTTCGAATAAATAATTATAATAATTATTATTATAATATCAATAAGAATTGTTTTCTGTGTCATCATCATCACATCATGATCAAATTTAATACTTACATACTTTATTCTGTTCCTTATATTTGTATCTTTGGAATTTTGTGTATGTATATGCAAATATTTACAATAAAAAAGAAAACATCTAAATAAATAACATTACATAATTTCTAAAAAAAGAATTAAAATTTTATTTTTTATTTATTTTTTTTTGTTCGAAAAAACCTAAAAAAAAAAAAAAACGAGTAAAACAAATCACTAACAAACAAAAGAAATATGTATTTAAAAAATTTTTTTGTAAAATTCTTGTTTTCAAAATAATTTACCAAACTTTATTTAAAATACACATTAAATAATATATATACATGTTATTGTTTGTTTGTTTGTTTGTTTGTTTAGGGGGAGGTATATAAACCTGAGCACTAATTTTCAATAATATATACATCATATACATATACTTAAGCCCTAGACAGACATTTAGTATCGATACCATGGTATAAACAGCAATACTAGCATGGTGACAGACATGTAATCTATAGTATAAACCTGGGTATCATTTGACATATTTTGTGAATTTTGTTGTGGTGTCATATAGAAAATTTATATTTGCATTATATTACTTGCAGCTTAATGCCTATTAATTACTTTCAACTTGATGTTAAAACTAATGTAAAAACTAATTCCTATAATTTCCGCAGCATTAAAATGGCACTACGTTTAGTAAATTTTGTGAATACTAGATTCATACTAGACAAATCATGCTAGTTTCAATACAACGTTTATACCAGCTTGTTTTCCTGATGTAAAGCTAGTATAGGGTGACAGACATGTTGTATAGCCAATACCATGGTATCGATACCACGTTTATACTAGATGTCTGTCTATGGCCTTAATAATGATTTGATGTTTTCACTCGAAAAAAAAAATTATTGACATTTTAATGTTATTATTTTATTTATTCATCTTTAAAATGATGATTTACGTTTTTAAATTTCAATATTTTTAATAATAATATCGTTTCATATAATATAATCAGCTTATATGTTTGTACGTAAATCGTAGTAAAATGTAAATATCCTCCTACTTTCATTAAGTATTTATTTATAGAGAATTATGTATGAATTTCATGCTTGTGTACATACATATATTGTATTAAAATACATGGTAAGGACATGGATCTGCGTACATATGTATGTATGTATGTCTGTACGTTATTAAAAAGTTTTAAAAATATCATTTTATAATATCAAATACAAATATAGAAAATAACTTTTACATTAATTTTTATACATATATAGAAAAAAATATTTTTTTTTTTGGTTTATGTTTCACTTTGATAAAAAAAAAAAAAAAACAAATACAAATTCATACTTTTATATTTGATAAAAACTTTTGTAAAAACAAAAATGTATGAGGTATAGAAACAAAAAAAATTATTAAAAAACGATTGTATGTATGTGTATGTAAAGTAGGTAAATGATGTAAAATATAGAAATGAAAATTATTAAAAAATTTTTTATACATGCATATTTGTAATTTGTAATTTATTTTATTTTATTTATGTTCTTATGTCAGTGCGTTAAAAGTTATTGTATCTGTGATACTAGTCAAAGTTTTAATTATATACAAACATAATTATGAACACATACATACTATATATGTTTATCATGCATATAATACATTCATTTAGAGATGACAAAAATATTAAAAATACAAGAAAAAGTTTATTTAATTGTGCACTTTTTTTTTTCAGATTAATTTAATTTAAAAACATAAAACATTGTATTTACATAACGTTTGAATGTATGTTTTGATATGAAATACTCGTATAAAATGTATTTATCATTTTAATGGATTCTTCATTTTTATATGAATATAATAAATGGGTAGATATAATATATTTAATTATACACTTCCTGCTTCATTAAAAAAAAGAAAATTGAATTGAAAATAATTATTGCATTTTATACTGCTTATATACGACAACTTCTACTACTACATAAATCACTACCACTGCTACAATGTTTGTAAAAGATTAAAATACGTTCTTGGATCTATTAATATAATGAGAATATAATAATAAAAAACTCATATAAAAAATTGTAAAAATTATTTTTTTTTTATGAATGTAGATACTCGTTCTCGTATATCTCTAATTGAACATCAAAGAAAATAAAGCAAAAACACACTGTAAGAAAAAAGGAAAATAATTGACTAAGTTGCTTTCTAATCATAAAAGCATATAATATTCGAGAGATGAGTGTATAACAAATCGTATATAAAATTGATTAAATGATTACAGACTAAAAAGGAAATAATGAATACATCGTGTAAGTGTGTACAGTTCAGATAAATAACAAGTAATAAGAGTCAAGAAAATTGTTACAAGATATAAAATTTATGCTTACACATTATGATTTAAAAAAGTAAAGTATTACTTATATAGTGACAATAAGTTTAGGGAGTAATATACATATACGTACATATATAAGCATACATGTAGTTGTAGATATAATAGATATGTATCCTTATAATACAACGTCGGTTTTAGCCTCTTGGATGTACGGTGCATTTATAAAATTTTCGCCCTATGGGTTGAAACTTTACTATTTAAACTTTAATTTGATTTTTTTTTTATTCTAACAGAACAAAATTCCAATTTCAGTACATAATGTACACAAGGAAAGGAGCAGAAGAATTTTTCGCAGAGAATATTCTTTTTACAGTGATTTGTAAAATTATTTTTTCTAAAAACGGATATGTAACTTTTATTCTGTCCTTAATTGCGCCCCAAAGATTAGCGCTCGGCTTTAGTGAACTATTTCAATCTATAAAAGAACCTAATATGCTTAAATACATTCTAGAAGTATTTGATGTAATATCTAACTTACTTATAATGTATTATGCTTTCAAATTTGAATCAGTATACGAATTATACCGTATTATGTATTATGTAAAATGTAATGACATTATTTAATGCTTTCCATATGACAATAATTTATTACAGTATTCTTGAAAAATTTAATATTTGTTTTTCTTAAAAAAGTGTATATTTTTGAAATTAATATGGATACCACTAAAAATAGAATATTATTTAACTTTTCCTGTAAATACAAAAAAAAAAATAATATTTATTTATATATTTCAACAAAAGTATAATTTAATGATGTTATCAGCCCGTGTGTATATACCTATTACCTATTACTAAGTATGTATGTACATGACCTATATGTGTGTACTATGTATAGTATTATATAATTTCCTTGAAAATTTCTCACGCAAACAACAGATTAATAAAAATGATACCGTTGTTATATTATATTCAAAAATAACAATGAAAATCTATGGTAAAGTTTTTCATTTACTATACCCAAAACTCAAAACCACTAACTCTACGTCATTTACGAAATAATCCTAGAAAATCTAAGGTATAAATTCTTTATTTGTTAATTTAATTCTGTTCGTTATGCCTATTTATGTATGTATGTATATATCCTTTATTACATTTATATACCGTATGTATACGATACGTGTGTGGTATTTTGTGTTGAAATTTATTTTATGAAAAAAAAAAAAATAAAAAAAATATTTCAAGTATTGCATGCGATTAACACTTTAATATAATACTTTACCGCACATTTTACTGTATCACAATTTACTTATATAGATTATGTTGTCGCATAGTTTTTTTTTGTGATCCTTTAAGTAAAAAATGATTAAAAATAATTAATGAAAAATTGTGTTTTGTATGTACAACTCTTCAAATTTACTGACATATTCGTCATCTTTGTATTTATGATTTTGTTTTTGCTTTCTTTGTATGTAAAAATGCGGGATGATAAATTGAAAATTACTGATATATATAGAGTACATATTATACTCGTATCCGTATGATATAGATATTATGGAAGAGCTTAGCTCACGTATACATTTAATAATAATAAAATATGCTGAATATCATTTACATATATTTGTGTACATATATAACATATATGTACATCTACATAGGTACTCATAAAAGAATATAAGTTAAAATTCATTGTAATGTCTATTTTTAAATCCTGATCCAATCCAATCTCTGTACCATACGTTGGTATTATAGATGTATGTACACGTACGTGGGTACATATGCGAATATTTACTACATTTAAATATATGTATGTATAAGTACGCATATTATGATTAAATTTCAATACTCAAAGTTTTGATATTCAATTCTCTATAAATCAGCATTTTATTTTATTTTATTATTATTTTTTTTTTTTTTTTGAATAAATAAAATAATAATTACCTATGATTAAAATATTTATCATGCACCTAAGTATGTAATCATACATATATGTAAGAGTATATATGTATATATGTATATAATTCATCCTTCTATACAGAATTTGTTGTTATATTGTTATATTTTATTTTTATTAAAATCATAATACAACAAATTCTTTAAGCATGACCAAACCGCAATAAAGTAATCTGATACAATAAAATAATAATAACAATAATGTTACATACGTTTCTTTTTATTTTTTATTTTTATTTTTAAGTAGATTATAATAGCCAATAAGTTTAATTGCAACACTACATTTATTTTCATAGTTATTGTATAGTTTGTACGTTCATGTACTCATTACTACTACATACTCTATAACAACCACTACTATACTTCTACTTGTACATTTTTGTTATATCGAAATAAAAGTGTTTATATCGTAGATTTGCATTTACACCTTCGTATATATTTTTTGCATACTCATGATTGTATTCATACAAGTCTGTTTATAAGTAGTGTATTGTATATAGGCACTGGCAAATTGTATACTTGTGTAAGCATTTCATTTTAATCATGTATTAAATGCTTCCATATTTTAACATCCATGTAGAATAGCTATATATATGTATGGATGGATATATTTTCATTTATGTATTAGCTTTTTTTTTTCTATGTAGGCAATTCGATTAGAATCTAAAATCTATGGCAAAAAGTCAAACATAAAAATAAACTAACTACACTATGTGCATATGTACGTTATTACATATATAAATGTAGATATCAGCATAATATTGGTATTGCTTGTATGGCTATATTTTTTGTATGTGTAAATTATAAAATATAAAATATGTGTAAATTTTATTTGTATGTACATAATATAGAGAACTTCAACTTCAATGAAGCCTGAAGGATCAATGTCTGCTGTTGTTTAATCACTTTAACAGCAATTTCAGGCCATATTACGTCAAGAATTAAAAATGTCTATTATGTAGTAGATGTAGTACATTATAAACGACTTATAATTGTGTATATATATACCGCACCTACATATATACTTACAATAAAATTATAGGTGTAGCTGTAGGTACAATATATGTAGGTATATAAATGTATGTATATGCGTTTAAACAGGAGCATTATAATGTACATAATATATGAATATACATATGTACAAAACTGTGTTTAACAGGATTTTTCTTATACAGAACGGAAAATCAAATATGTGAAATGCAGAAAAATTAAATAATAGAACAAGAAAAAAAATAAAGCAAGAAAAAAGAAAATGATAACTTTTAACACTAATAACACGGAACATAACATAAGAAAACAGGTGATCAATTTTATCAATTTTCCTCTATACTTACTTAGGTACCTACTTATTATATTCCCATAGAGATATAAATGCAGAGTAGTTGGGAATTGGGAAGAATATATTATAAAAGTACGCGGTATAACATCTACTACTCGTATACATACATTAGTATACTCATACATTAGAAAAACTTTGTCGTACGACTATTTTATTTTTAGACGCTCATCTAATGCAGGTATATAAGTGTCACATTAATTACAGACACTTTTACGCCACACCTTTATAATTGATATGGGCATACAACACTGAACATATTATACATTTAATTTTATGTACATATGTATGTATATATATGTATGACAACATTATTAAATAAATGGGATATTAAATTATAAATATAGTATAAGGACGAATGAATATCTTTGGAGAGTTGAGTTTAATTCCATCATGATGGATAAATATGTAGGTACATCGGTACATATTCATACTTTTTGTTCTTTCGTGTACAAATATATGTACGTACATCGTATATAATTGTTGTCTGCTGGCACCTATATTTACTATTTGATTTTACTTTTTGTTTTACATTTTATACGACTATTTCGATTTACAAGCATTGATCGCTTGATGTAATTAATTTATAGTTCGTTTGTATTTTAGTTTCTGCCTGCGATATTTTATTTTTTTATATGTAATACATATATGTATTTTTTTGTTTTGTTTTAAGTTACCTTCTTTACATTAGTGTGATTAAAGGTAAAAAATAAAAAAATAAAAGTAAAATTAAAAGCTTATTTATATACATTTTTGCGTGTTTTGTTTCTTGCATATTATATGTATAAGCATAGGTACATATAATATACGAAACACATAAACTATTATTAAACTGTATATAATTGGAATTACTAACTAACTTTAGCGTGCTTTAGCCACATATTATATTTACGAGTAGGTAGGTATGAAGTAATTTTTAATTTAAAGGTGAATGTCATTAATTATTTTAAGCATGAATGCAGCAGCTACTACACTTACCTTCAAATTCACATACATCAGTTTCTCGTTTTAAGCAACAGAGTCATGTACATACGTACTTATATACTCGTACACGAATATTTAAAACTTATTCAATTCACTATAGATTCTGTGTAGAGAACTTAAATTTAAACAAAAATCAAACAAAATCTACAGTGTATGTTGGCTGCTGATATACAGAGAGATAATATGAAAAATATTAATAAATGCCGAAAAATAAAAACATAAAAATTAATGTTTCCAAATCAATTTAAAAATATTATTCTTCCAGTATTTCCGTACAAGAGGGTATCATAATAACAACTTAAAATATTATGCACGTAAGTATAATTGTATATATATAGGTACATAGATATATTCATAAATGTACTGAATTCATATGTAATGATGTCATAGCTACTTTTATAGGAAATTCTATATCAATATCGCTGACATTCATATGGTACTTGTAACCTGTATGCCTGTATATAATAATACATATGTATAAATAAAGCTGCTGTGCTGTGACTCTATTATCAATTTATCATTGAACAGGAACGTATATAGTCAACTGAAATGTACACCTATGGCACCTATTTATATAGATACGATACGTGCCTTGCCTATACTGACATGCATACATATGTGGTATGAAATTGATTTGATTTTGTTATTATTGGGAAGTAAAACAATACACTATACACATGAACATAACTCAACAATATACCTATATATAACATGTAGTGTGTGCTTTCACAAATATATAAATCTTATAATTATATTTTCTCAAATATACAGCAGTATTTAATATAGGTGTTTCAGTCTCTTATTATATTTCACACTGTCATTCAAACCATTCAAACAACAATATACGTATACGATGGCATATATATATACAACACACATACACACATGTAAACTTACGAGTATGTATTCATGTATGTAATGTAATACACATCATCATCATCACATATATCACTGAGTGGTAGTGCATATGACGTTACACGAATAGCATAAACATTAATATTATAGTATGTACATATTTATATACTTATATGCAGAATTTTTCGTTAAATATATTAAATGAATTTTTGTATGCTATTATATGCGATGACTATACATGATGTCATTTTTGCCCTTTTCAATATATAATAGTCGATAGATGTTCCTATTTTTATACGGACACGATCCTTTAAAAATATTTTTTATCTACTACATTTATATTGCTTTAATTTTGAAAAACTTTATTTATTACTCATTGATAACCTATACTGCCTATACCTGCTTTGCCTCCCATTTATCATTTACTTGTCTATACAGTATATTTAGTTGTTGAAATACATAATTAAAATTATTTGTTAACAGGATTAGTGAGTGTAGGCTTGCTTGATGTAGATTAATTTATACAAACATGGACAACAGCAAAGCAACACATAGATAGAAGGACTATGTACATTTTAAATAGAAGGATTATGCACATAAATGTATCTGAACATTTGATATCAAGAAATAATAATTTATTATAAGATCAATTTTATGTAAATTCGCGCTGATGAAAGACTTTACAAAATGAATCCTTATACTAACATAAAGAATTTTTATCTAAATACATACATAAAGAGTGAGTATAGTTGTTTTTCTATAGCATATAGTGTGGTCAATAAACGATTTGTGTCTATGCATGCATAAGATTAATTATTTCTTGTATCCTTATACTTAAAAATGTCAATAATTCAATTTATCAAACAATTTAAATAGGTGTACTACCTACAGATATATGTAAATACAAATTGATAAAAATATTAAGGATATTACAATATTTTATTGAAATGCTATTACACAATATATCCAATCGTATACGCGAGTATATTGAAAATAAATCCATAAGAAAATTATTAAAATTTTATCGTTTTACCTCAAAATTTAATTGAATTTTCAATCCATATAATTAAAATGTAGGTACCAATAATAATAATGTTCAATTATTAGAATTATTATATATGTACATATGGATTAATTCGATAACTAAATATCAATAAATATGAATTTAATGCATACATTTCAGATTTTATGTTTATTATTTAATCATATGATTCTTTCGGTTTTTGAATACAATTACTAAAACACATGCTTTATATTTATAAATATCTTGTGTATAATGTGGTTACTTATTTATAGATATAGTAGATATTAGATATTTATAAAATTAATTTTACATTTATTTTAGTTTTCAACATGCATGAACACATCAAATATAATACTATATGTATGTATCGTATATACAATAAATCGTTTGTATGAATGCATGTACGTACATATATCCTTTAACATTTATACATATAATAATATTTAATTTGTTATAAATTTAGATATTCATATTATACACCTATTATGTAATTTATAAACGAAACCGACCGGACACAAAATTTAATTATAATTTTACCTCTAGAATTAATTATAATTTTATTAAATAACGAATTTATATACGTATATCTACGTACGTGTAAACCAGTGCACATACATAATTTGTTTTTTGTAATTTTTGTATTGTTTTGATATTTAAAGAAAGAAAAAAATTAAATTTTAAAAATTATTTTATATAATTATGTATCAAACACATAAAAAATTGGTGGATGCATGAAAATACGTATATATAGATGTAAAGGTGAAAACAATTTTACAGTTGAATATTCTGTGGTTATAATATATTTTTTTTTTTTATAATGTATCTAAATTCATACCTAATTGTATTAATATTCGAATGCATCCACTACTACATATATGTTTTTTTTTTAAATGAATTTATTGTTTATTCAAACAGAGATTTTCTCTTAATATTCGAATTAAATGAACTGTAGATTTACATAAAGTGTACGAGTATACATATGGGCTATTTTGTGGGCTGAATTTCATTTTAAAATAAAACTTTTCAATAAATTGGAAATTTTCAATTCAAAAAGAAAAAAATGAATTAGAAAATGATTCACACGTAAATAATTGGAAAAAAATTAAATTAGAATTCAAATATTTGAATCAAAGTAAACCTAAATACATAGGTACTGTGTGTGTAACATTGATATATGTATTTACATATGAATTTTAAGTGGAAAATGTGGTCAATATTTAATTTTTATTAAATTTATTAGATATACTCGTATGTTTGGACTATTGATTGATTCAAAAGTTTTTTTTTTTTTACAAATCAAATTAAAAAATTATTTTTCCATTTTAATTATTTTCGGTGTTAATTTTTTTTTTTCAAATAAATTACTGTTCGATATATATATTTTTTTATTAGATTACCGCATAAATTCGAGGTTATAGAGTAGCTTTGTATATATGTGCATAAACAAACAATAAACACTGAATACTGAATACTGCATTTAAATAAGTAGTTTGATTCCATATGAAAATATACTTTACTAATACTATACACACGATAATAATAGAGTCTCTCGATATCTCTTTCTATCTTTTAATAATACGGGACTTACATATGAAAAATAAATTTTTAAAACTGAAAATCTATAAATTTACATTCACGTTAAAAAAAAATATATAAAATTTAAATAAAAATTCGAAATTTTCGTTTAAATATTTTCATAATGCCCGGTTGACATATACGATGGTACCATCGCGATAGTACACCATCTGCTAGTAAAACCATCAGATGGTACGTTGACATTATTGCTTTTTACCATCAGATGGTTCAGATTTTAAAAATGGCGCTATCTAAAACTTTTTTGCTGTCACTGTTAATGTTTTCATATGTAATCAGTGTGCTGAGTGTTTTTTTTTTGTTACAATAAGTATTTTTTGATATTTTTCACATAATGTCACATGAAGCAATAAATTTGGGAATAAGCATATTATGCGATGTTCTTCAAAATGAAATAATGAATTATTTAAAAAAGAAAAAATTTGAAAAAAAAAGAATATGGGTGAGAAAATGGGTGAAAAGAAGATCATCATTGGGATTTAGTAACACTTTTATTGAAGAAGTTCGAATTGAAGACCCAAAAACATTTAAAAACTTTTTAAGAATGAGTCCAGATAAATTTGATGAATTATTATCTCTAGTTGAAAGTAGCATCATAAAACAGGTTCGTACATGACATAATATATGTATCTATTACACATTATTTTTGACTTAATGTTTATTACACAGAATACATTCTTCAGGGACTCCATATCTCCAAAAACTAAATTGGAAATCGTACTAAGATATTTAGCCACGGGAGACTCATTTGGTTCACTAGAAGCTGGATATCGTGTTCCAAAATCAACAATTTCAAAATTCCTAATACCGGTTTTAAAAAGTATTTGCGACTCTTTAAAAACTTATATAGAAGTAAATATGACTTACAAAAGTTATAAACATTTCGTTATCATATGTATATTATTTAATAATCTATTTTAGGTACCACATTCTGAAGATAATTGGAGAAAAATTGCCGATGGTTTTTTAAGCAGATGGAACTTTCCAAACTGTTGTGGCGCTATTGACGGGAAACATATAAGGATTCAGTGTCCTCCATTTAGTCACAGCGATTTTTATAACTATAAAGGTTTCTTCAGCATAATACTGTTTGCAATGGTAAATAGTAATTATGAATTTGTATATGTGGACATTGGGAGGAATGGCAGAATTAATGATAGTACCATCTTTCGTGAATCAACACTAAAAGCGTCCATAGAAAATGGAAATTTAAATTTTCCAAAGTGGGGTATTATAGTCGGAGATGATGCTTTTCCCTTAAGCACGTACTTATTAAAGCCATACTCGCATCACGGAGCGTTATCTAATGACGAAAGAATTTTTAATTATCGACTGTCACGGGCCAGGAGGGTTGTTGAAAATGCATTTGGTATTTTGTCTTCAAGATTTAGGATTTTATTACGACCAATAAATCTTAATCCAGACAAAGTGGACTACATAGTACGTGCTTGCTGTTTACTACACAATTGGTTACGTCAAACAAATACCCAAGCATACTTTCCTCCTGGTTGCGTTGATCGAGAGGACATTGAAAATGGTGAAATTATCCCTGGTGAGTGGCGAAAAGAAATTGAAAATTTGGAACTGTTCTCACTGTCAAGTACTACTTCGAGAAATTCCACGAAAGATGCCATTACGATAAGAAATAATTACAAACACTACTTTACGACAACTGGAGCAGTTGATTGGCAACAAAATTTCATTAAATAAAAATTTGTTGTATATTAAATAAGTGAATAATTATTACAATTACAATAAATTTTATTGAATTACAATAAAACAAAAAGTATTCTAGTTAAAAATTTTGTACTTATTTTTATTTTTATTGTGAATTGTGTACATACTTGATTTTTATTTACTTTACTTGATTTATGATGTCAACCACAAATCAATGTAAAATTTTCTTAAAAAATACTAAACTACTACTGTTTTTTCTTTTTTTTCTTGTTCTAAATTAAATTAAATTAAAATTAACAATAAAAAGTGAAAATGAAAACTAAAACAGGAAAAAAACAAGTAAAAAGAGAAAATCAAAAAAAAAATATGTTTCAAGTTTCCTCGTCGAAAGTCATGCTTAAGGCCTGAAATAAATTAAAATATTAAATTATAAAAAATAGCAAAATTTAAAAAATATGAAAAAATAGAACAAAAGAAAAGTAGAAAATACCTCGTGTAAAATACTGCTTGTCGAATCCGTTGTTGAAGTGTATGTGGAAACAGATGTACTGCATCTTTGATCTTTGAATGCTTTATTTGTAATAAGTTCTATTTTTTTTTTTGTAATTAGATTTTGAATTTCCGCTTGGATTTCGGCGGCGCAAACTTTATCCCCCATCGTCCGCAATTGTGATGCAATACTTTGACCGAAATAATAGTACTCGTCTTGAGTTGTTTCATTTTTTAATTGTTTTAGCTTGTCAATAGCTGAACTAATATATTCTGGTATATCATTTTTCTTTATCTTTTTTTTTTTACAAGGTTGTGGTAGAGTTTCATTCTAAAATACAATTGGAAATATGATTTTGAATAAATTTAATTAATAACAAATTTGGAAAAAAAATTGAATTTTACCTTTTCTTCCAGTTGAGGTATTTTCTCACGGCTATCATCGGCATTGCTGTCGAAAGTTTGAAAAAGATTTTGCGAAGATTCATTTTGTAAATTATCTTTCTCACGTTCGTCTTTCTGTAACTACAAAAACATCAATATCTTCGAATAAAAGTAATAAATTGTATTATTATATATTTTAAGAACTTACTAAATTGTCGTACGATGGCCTTCCCTCACTTTTTGATAGAAATCCTGCCATCGTATCAAACCAAATCAATTTCGATTTATATACATCATCTGCTCCTGCTCCAGATTTATTACATTTTTTAGTTTTCAATTTTTCAGCGTTAAAAGTATCTCTTATTGATTTAATTTTTTTTTTAACTTCCTCTATGTTTTCTAAATTGAATTCATTTTTTATTTTTTCGTAGCATTCATTTCTTTTATTTCTATTTTTATAATCTTTGTTTTTATAATTCCACAAACACTCATATTCTCCATAAAGTTCCACAAATTTTAAAGTTTCAACTTCATTTAATTTTCTTTTATTTTTAATTAAATTTTGAACTGTTTTTTCCATTTTACTATCTTTTTTTTTCCTAAAAAAATACTCAAAAATAAAAAGAAAATCATAACCACGCTTTATCTTATACTTCACCACTTTGAACATTTGCGGCCATTTTGAATTTCTTACCAGCAGATGGTAAAATCAGAAAATTCAGATTTTGCCATCTGCTGGTAAACCATCTGATGGTTGTGGTTGACACTTACGCTAGTAATAGCAGATGGTGTACTATCGCGATGGTACCATCGTATATGTCAACCGGGCATAAAATCTAGATAAAATATATGTAATAACTAGTAAGTAAGTATGAATGTGTATGTGTGGATCAACTACTTTCTAAATTTTTTCAAGTCATATAGTAACTATACTCTATGGAAGTAGGTACTTATTTTCATTTTTACATGAAAAATATTATATAAATAGTACATTACATTTAGGTAGCGTAGGTGAAATACATACATGCATACTACATCTATTATCATAAGTGTACTCGTATATTCGTCGTATCACGTCGCATGAATTATCAATTTAACTATTTATTACTACGAGATAGAAAATTTATGTTATGAAAATAATAAATTTTACACAATTTAGTGTTAGTGTCAATATAAATATAAATATCTACCTATATGTACATGCATTTATGCATATATTTATGTGTAGGCATATACATACATATATTCATATACAAATACATATATGAATATGTGTATGTAAAACTAAAAGATCAGGAAAAATTTGTAGTGAAAAATCAAAAACTAAACCAAAATAAAAATCTACCAAATCTTTACTATTTCGCAAAAAAAAAAATAAATGCATTGATATGCATGTGTATGTAAATTTATGTGTATGTTTATATGAGTATATATGTAATGTGTATGTGTTAGCTATGTATATATAGATGTATAGAAAACCGAATGATCAAAAAATATAAAATTTTCATGCATAAAATTTATTTCCGCGAATGAACTTAACTTTTAAATGATTTTCCTTATTCTTTTTGTTTATTTTATTTCTTGTAATAATAATTTTTTGTTGTTATATACACTTACATATTCATATACGATTAATATGAAAACTGGTTTTAACTAAGGTAAGGTATGGTATGTATCATGGTCTGTTTTAACTTTTTTTATTTTGACTCTTAGCTTTTTTTTTTTAATTTTTATTATTATTCTATGATGCATATACATATGTGACTGACTATACATATGTATGCTAAGAAAAATATCTATACACAGATATACGATACACTTTACTAAAGTATATATGCATCAGCATCAATTATTATTATTATTATTATTATTATTGTGTATGTACATACAATGTTGTTGTTGCTGCTAGAAATAAGAAGTTATAGTCAGAGTACTCACTCGTATATAAAAAGGTAAGTAATTCTGGTAATTCTTAGGTTTATTTTTTTGTTGTCGTGTTCTTTAAAGTTTTTTTTCTTTAATTTGTTAAGTTTAACGTGCGTTTTTTTCTACTTTTTCTTCAAATATTCGTATACACTTACCTGTATGCACTTGTACCAAAGTAATTACGATCAAACGAGTATATAATATAGTATGTAAAGCTGGTAAGTGGTAAAGCCTAGGTGCCTAGGATAGCATCATATATAGAGGCAATAGAGGTGTTTGCCAGAATAATTTTCTGGATTAAGACAACATGATCTGTTCAGTAACGTTTGTTAGTAATAAATGTAAAAATAATGAAAGACTTGGTAACCATCTTTTTATCTGTATCTATGAATATTTCATATAATGTATGTCTGTATATAACATTGTGATTTGTAAACAGTTATATTACATTATATGCATGTATATATGTGTCCATGTTTGTTAGTTATTCCACCTTTCAAACTTCTTATATATGTATGCAACATATAGTATAAATTGTTTGTGTTTATGTTTAAAAAGTACATACCTACATTTTTTTTTCATGAAAGTACTCGTACATGTATAACAAAACAACCAACAGAAAAAATGTAAATCTAAATATACGAGTATATGTATTTACTGACTGGACAAACACCACATTATCTTGTATGAATTATTATTAAGAAAAACTGGTGGAACTGCTGTATATGTATGTGCCTAGATAAAAATTCATATAAATTACTTATCCAAACAGGTATGATGAATATCATGGTATATAATAACAGATTCAATTATTGTAGTAGTATTTGTGATTGGGATTCAGGGATTCAGAGTTAACGTGCATTTTAAATCTCTACATGTATACATATTCAAAATATGTGTCTATTCACATTCGTATTACATCCATTCCACACATTATAAATCTGTATCCATAAACATGAATCTACACATAAAGTAATGTATAGTATGTGTGTGTATAATTGTATTGGCATACTACCCAGTCGGGTAGGCAAGTAATTACCGAACCGATTCTGCAACTAGTTCCTTTAAACAGCAACTAGTTCTACTTTCGATTACTGTGTATGGAAATAACGCATTACTTTTACACGGCGATGTCATAGGAGGTAATCAATCGCCTCTTTTCTGCATTACCTAGAATTAGTTTCTTCATTTATTCAAGTTAAACTTATTATAGAACGCATTTTCAAACATTAATTACATAATAGCAGTAACAGGAGCAATTCCGATATCGATTCTTGAAAAGTAATTATGGAAGGTATTCCTTTTAATTGGTAATAGAACTGATTTTTTTTATAAATAAAATACAATTCAAATTCTTATTTATTTGTTGCACCAATACAACATATTTATTAATTAATTTTTTTTCAAAAACAATATAAGAAAATACTATTAAATATGCATAATATAAAATAATGAAAAGTAATATAAAAAGTAATAATGATTGTAATAATAATATGTCAAAATATAATTAAAAGCAGCAAATTATGACTCCATTCTCTTTCTCTGGATACACCTCTGGATTTACCTATTTAGTATTCACAGTTAATTAAATTTTATATTAACTTATATTATATTTTATATTAACTTATATTTTATATTAGAGGTATTCACTCTCTCTAGTATTTGGCCTTGTATATTTATACTCGAAGTATTTTTACTACATTTTGCTAATATACTACGCCTTGTTATTTTCTCCCATATAAAATCAAGTAATACTATTGACACACTGCAGAGATAAACCATGGTTATCTCAGTTTTCTGGTTTATCTTTGCGATAACCAACTTTCAGAACTCGGTTAAGTTAACTGAGTTTCTAGAACTCAATTATCTTGTTAACCAAGTTCGAACTCAGTTATCTTTGACGTAAGTGTTATTTTTTTTATTTTTTATATTATATTTAAACAAACTATCAAACCAAATTTCAGCTAACATGATGACTAGATGAAAAAGAATTAGTGTTTGAATTTATTATCGATAGGTGTCATATGAATACATATATAAACTAGTTCACCTCGATTTAAATGTGTCACCCATACCAGGTTATCGATAAACCATTTGAAATAACCATGGTTTATCTCTGAAGTGTGTCAATAGTATAAGCCAATCATTGTAATAAAACAATAGGGTAAAGGCATGTTTTTTCTGTGTAGTATTTCGTAGTAAATATTTTGACAGTTGAACACACAGTAGTCATTTGGTAAATTTTGATAAAATTTAAATTTAAAAATTTTAAAATTTTAATTGTCAAACTATATCAGCTGACTGGAAAATTTTGATACAACAAGAGTATTTACAAAATATGTTCACTCCACACTAAATTTGATTATGTATTAATACACAATAGCTAAAATACTAGGCTGAGTGAATACCTCTATTATATTTTATATTTTCTATTTTCTATTTATATTTATATTTTATTTGTATTATATTTTATAGTCTCTACTTTATACTCCTTTTCATATCGAGTTTATAACTTCTAATGACTATTGACATTGACTATGATTGACAAAGAAAACGCAAAAACTTTCCATCGACGTGTTCATAATACATGTTTCTAATTTCGCAATAATTATAATGCGTATAATGCGTATATAGTTATACACATTACCGCTTGCATTACATAGCATCAGTATCATTGTTCGGAGTACAATTGCATTACACTCCGCATTACTTTTTTAACGAAGTAATGTATTATTGAACTACTTTATTCGAATTGGAAAATTCTGAACTAGTTACAGAATTGATTCTGCCAGTAATGCCTTACTAATTCACGACTGGGTAAATGTTGCTGCATTGGCATATAATCGTAAATGGGCAATTGACCGTACGTATCTAAGTTTAAGTACATATAATGGTACATACGTATACGTTAATATGTTATTTGTGATATTCTTTTGTTGTTGTTTCTTTTCGTTATTCGTTTTCAAATTTTGACCTAAAGTGTCATTGTCACAATAATACAGCCCAGAATTAATGATGATGATGATGATATCACCGCACCACTTCAAATTTATAATGTTGTTTTTAACTTTCTCATCTCACAAATTGCCGAAATGAAATCAATGTTCTTTAAAAATAATCTTTATTTTTTTTCTTTTTTGTATATTTTGATATTTCTGTTGTATTTTGACAGAACATTTTAAAATCACGTTCATACAAACTGTAAACACACACAAGTAGAATTTGATGTTTTTCATTAAAACATGAAAAAAAAATATATTTCATTGTTGAAAGTTTTACGTGGTTTTACAATATGCAAACTTTTATTCAGTTTTTTTTTTTTTTTTGTTTGTTTATTCTACTTTGGTCATACAGGAACAGGATCGCCCACTATTCATTTGTGCTGGCTGATATTTTTGCTGATTCAATCATGATTTGTTTGTTTTCTTGTATATAATATGAATGGATATTTGTCATGAGTATGCGTGTATCTTATTTGTTCATATACGTATATGTATGACGTACGTACAATGCATATGTGTATATAGGTATTCTATTGAATTTATATTTTTAAATATATTAACAAAAATTATAGTTTCCTTGTATTCAATTATAATTTTTTATCTATAATCTGTCTCTATTTGTAACGTGAAATAATTGTATTTGCCAATAATTGTGAATGGTAATGAAAATAATGAAAACAAAAAGATAAATAATTGAAATGTGAAATGATTTAAATTACTTTTTATATTGAATGTTGCTAATTCGAATGAGGAATACATAGTAAAAAATTCAAATAAGGCAAAGAGCATGTTATTCTTTTGTTCTTCTTAAAATCTAGACATAAATCTGTAATTGTTATAGAAAGTTTGATTCCCACGCACATAAATACAAAAATTCTGTATCTATATGAATGTAATTAGCCTTTTAAAAATATTTTAGAAATTAACAATGATACTTTAAATTAAATGGAATTTATCTTAACAAGTACTACATATGTGTATAATCATTTACATATACTAAACGTTTTATTTTATTTATTTATTTTTTTTTTTTGTATTCATTTCCGTCATGTCAAATTTTCTCTAATTTTTACTTCTAAGTTGAAAGTCTTTAAAATTTATATTTTTTAGATAAATTTTTAAAGCTTAGGTACCATTATTTGTATACGCATACACGACTATACATTACGATTACACACAGAATTAAGTGTTTGCATACCAAAACAAAAAAAAAACATTATACATTATACACTTTCAAATTTTCGTACGTTACTTATATCTTATATTACACTCTGTATAGATATATGTAGATAATTTTCCAGAAAAATGATGTCATTTTTCTATGAATAATTTATCATCGTAAACGTAGTAGTAAATTTGGTCGTCGTTATTTTATTTCTCTATATGTATACATACCTATATAGCGAATGAATGATACTTGAAAAAATGAATTTTAAGCAAAATATTTTTAAGGATAATATTAAATACAGCTGTAAAAATTTGTACTGTATCTACATCAGTACATTTGTATACGTGTTATCACATCACTTTATATAGATACATTACCAAACATACACACAAATTACCTTTTGTATTTTATTTTATTTATTTTTGTTTTTGTTTTTATTTAATTCATTTCAACAAGAAGAGAGTATGGCGTGGAGAGTATAAGTATTTACGACAAGTGTATATCCGCAAATTTTTGTTGCTTTTTTTCTTTTATTTTGTTCTTGTTGTTTCTGTTTTTGTTTTTTAATTATTCATTGGAGAGATTTTCCAATTTTCTGATTTTTTTATTTTTGTGATGGAAAAGCGGACAAAAATAAAATAAAACTGTAGGTAAGCAAAAACAGAAAAAGAAAATAGGAAAGTATTAAAATTGAAAGAATAAGGTAGATAGATTGTATAAATTGACTGTTGCGTTCTAGGTATATACCTAGTTTTTGGTTGTACACACTGATATTGTACAATATGTATAATGTACATACGGGAATATACAGATTACAGAATGATATAAACAGAGAAAAATATTTTTTTATATTTAGAAATAATACAGTAGCCGTAATGGTTGTGTTGTATTAAAAAATTTATGTTTGATAAAAAAAAAAAAAATGAACAAATAAAAGGTAAAAAAAAGAAAAAAGAAAATTGAAATCAGTAAAAGGTCTATCAACAGGATACACTGTCGAAATTTGGTTTATTTTTGTTTTTCTTTATTTTTATTTTTTACTTTTATGTGAACATAGTTTGCTTACTGTAACCATCAAAAAGACATTTTACTTTATTAAATATTTATATAGTTGAGTGTTTGAGTGTTGAGTGAGGTAGGTGTATACATATACGAGTGTGCATAAAGTATGAAGTATATTTTGTTATAAGATATTAAATGATACGATGTAAGGTATCATGTACAGACAAATAATAAAAAATATACCAAAAATTTATAATTTTACATAAGCGAAAAATATATCTTTATGACTGCAGATATAAAATTGATAATGTTTACTTATACACTTATGTGAAAATGTATATCTATAATATACAAGCATTTATTTACTATATATGTATTTTTGTGCACGCATTGTACCTATAATAACAAAAGATTAAATAAATATTTACGTGCACATAAAAATACAGGGTGAAACTACAAATTACCAAGAATTTATTTTACATTAAATTAATTGACATCTTTGTGTGCATTTTTTTTTTAAAAAGTGATAAAAATCTGAGGTAGGTAATTAATGATCAAAGAATAATAACAATAATAATTATACCAATTAAATAATTCAAAAATTTTCCCAAATTATTTAAACGAATGTACTTACTTATATGTATTTCTTTATACATGTGTATGTATAGGTAGTTTAATTTACTGCTTTTATCAAACAAATGAAATAATTTTGTATGTCTACCTTGTATATTCAAATGTATCTCTCTCTCTCTCTTTCTCTCTCTTTCTAATATTATTATAATATGTAATTATATACTCGTATATTCGAAATGTAAAATCTCATACCATTTATATTTCCTTTTAAAAGAATAATTTGAAAAATTTGATGATGGTTATAAATTTCTTAAGGATGAAAAAAAAATCTGTGTGGTGTAATAAAAGTCAATGTATTTTTTTTCTTTTTGTTTTATACCATATACTTATAATATGTACATGTGTGTGTACCAACATAAGTAATACATATTTTCATAATACACATACATAGATACAAATAACATAAAATATTAAAATGTATTACATACATGTACATAAGTATATTGTATCATACATACATATTTGTATATAGTACGATTTAAGTAAATATAAAAAAATTATATAATAATAATGCATACATTACACATCACATTATATACATTACGACATTACACACATTCATATATATATTTTTTACATATCTACTTAACTTTATGTGTATGCACATCAAAGCAAAAGTGTAAATGTTGCGAATTCATACAAAATACAAAAATTTTAACGAATATACTTACTATACTTATACGTGTACTTAAAAACTTATAATGTTGCGTGCATTTTGTTTTTGTTTTTTTTTTTTTTTTTCAATTCAATGAAATTGTAATTTTATTTGTATATTACATAATATCAAAATCAAAATCTAAACGAAAAAAATGAATATAAAATGAATACATAGTACATATTTGCTTTTATTATACAAAACGAATAAACTTATGTATACATGTTTTCTTTATATACAATTTAATGTTTTATGAATATTTGAAGAAGAAGAAAAAAAACAAAAATACATATTTGCAACATTTTAATTTTAATACTCCGCACTTATATAGGTACTACTAACAAAACTAAAATCGTACAATGTACATACATACGTACACAACATATGTACCTATACTATAACTTTACAACGAACGATTACATATGTATATAACATGTATATTATAAATTTATTTTTTTTTTTTGGTCTACGTACATATAAAAAAGTGTAAAATATCAAAGGAAGTTAAAACTCATAAAATTATAGCAAATGTTCAAAATTCATAATTTAATTTTTAATGTTAGTTTTAAAATAATAAATCAGTTTCTATCATTTTTTTTTTGTGTATTTTTAGTGTAGATCATTTTTTTTTTATTGTTTATGTCAAAGTTGCAAAAATTATTATCAAACACATAAGTGTATATGTATAGAAACAAATACATGTTTATACATATACATAAATGTATATGCATAGAGCTTTATACGCACGATGAATGCATGAATAAATAATTTTTGAAATTATTTTTCAAAATTTATTACTTTGACATTTTTATTATTTTTTTTTTTTTTTTTGTAACATGAATATGAACGTGTAGTGTACGAGTATTATACATATACATACTTACATACGTACGCGATATACATAATATGAAATATGCGATATTATATATAATTAAATTATGATTTTATTGAAAAATGATATCATTAATTAATTAAAAAAAAAGAAAATTTTTGTTTTTTTATGTGACGGTAAATGTAATTTTCATGTATGTAATTCAAAAGTAAATTAAAAAAAAAAAAAAAAAAATAAAAATAAAAAAACACTAAAATAATAAAAATAAATTAAAATGAACAACATAAAATATTAAAAGTTAATTTATCCTTTGTCCTTTATGTATTTAAAAACTATGAGTGTGTATATGTTACGTGATGTTTTTATTATTATTACATATACAGACTTGTATGTAGTTAAAGTACCCGGATATACCTATATATGGTACATGTACACATTACAAAGTTTTTGTAAAATATATTTTACTTTGTGTATATATAATATGTACTTACATATTACATAATTTCATTTATAATATGTACTATGAGAGTATGTAAAATAATTTTCACGTTTATTAATAATATTTTCAATTTTATTTGATTCAATTTTAATTAATTCCTTTGAACCATGAACTATATCATCATGTATTTGTATTGTAGTACCTGGATGCTTATGCTACAATATTTTCCACAGTATACTACTCTTATACTTTTATATGATTTTAATAAATTGTTCAGTGAAGAGAAAACATTGATAAGAAGTTTGAACTTTACAAGCTCATTCATACGTACATACATTGACTATATTATGTAGTTTTGTTTTTTTTTTTTTTGATATTTTGATATTTTGAATCAGATATGCAAGTACTTACATCTCTGAATCAGATATGCAAGTACACCCGCATATGTTTGTAGTTAAATATTAGTTTTTCTTTTTGTTTTTATTTCCTTTTTTTTTTTTTTTTGATTACAAAATAATCATCAGATATTGTTTTATTATTTTTACATTTGTTTTTTATTTTGCCTTTTTTGTTTATTTTCTTTGGTTATTTTTTCATAGTCTTAACAGGAAGTCAAGAAAAAAAATAGATATATGTATTTTTGTTTTATTTTCGTTTATCTAAAAAGCAATTTTACTTAAGTACGCATATGTAATTTTTTTTATTTTTTATTTTCATCAAAAAATTTAAAACAAATATACAAATTTAAGTAAACCTACATATGTATACTGTATATATGCTTTTAAGAGTATATTCTTTATGTGTGAAAGCATCAAGAAAATGAAAAGGAAGCCTAAAAAAACAAATAAACAAATAGAAAATTTAAAAGGTACATATAGTATTATAATTTGTTTGTTTACAGTAGATGTTTGAGTATATAAATTCATATACATACCTCTGCTTCTACCATACAAGTACACAAGTATGAATGTAGTAGTATTTTACTCACAGAATAAAAAAAATAATAAAAAAAAAAACGTCATAAAAAACAAACTCTTTCAAATTTTTTTTTTTAAATTTTATATGTAAAAGGAGGCATATGTAGATTTATGTATGTTGAACATATACACATACATTACATCATCTATGTATACATTATATCAGAATAAATGTATTTTGAATGTACAATAATATTAGATTATCAAAATGTAATCAAAAATCAATAAAAATAATTTACATTCGTTCTGAGATTATACTTTATAACTTACATTTACAACATACGATTAAACGAGCACAAAACATATTACATAGCTAACGTATACAAGATCCGTTAGCTAACAAGAACATAAAAATTCAATCAGTTTAGTTTAAATTAAAAGGAAAAACAAAATTTTGAAACAGCAATAAAAAATAAATAAAAGCGAAAATATTTTTGAAAAAAGAAAAAAAAAATTCTGTGCATATGATATGCCTAAAATGTTGAAAGAATATTTTATTTGATGATTTTATTTGAACAATGATATTGATGGACAGAGACAGTAAATAAAATTATAAGGCACCCATATATACAGAATTTTTTACATACTCGATGATTAGTGATCGAATAACATGAGTATTCATATTTCATTATGTTCAAAATTTAAATATCGAATAAATTTTTTATTTTAATTTCATTACATAATTGAGTGTAAAATCTATGTGTAATTTATGTATGTTATGTACATTAAAATATATTACATAAATGTAAGTTATATTTTTTATTTTCAGTTTATCCAATCTTATAACATATGGTTAACAGATACAATAATTAAATTACATATCAGATTCGTTTGCTTATTTTCATATGTATTTACATACACAAACAAACTTTCAATTAAATTTTTTAGTCTATCACCACAGTTTATATTTCATGAATGGACATATGTAAATGTAAAAAAAAAAAATATACTCATATGTCTACATCCTATCCTACATAATTGAGCTAAAATAATGGTATATTTACAAATTTCATAGTACATTTAATTCATTTAAGTTAAAAAGTATAAGTACCATAAATAAATAATGACTTAAAACTTTTATGTACTAGATGCATACACACATTTAATGTAAGTACATATTTAAACGCATTTAACGCATTATAATGTAATGTATACATACATTTAAATTAAAAATATTCTGTTTTTAGAACTTTTGTGGTGTTAACAATATTTTATTATATGAACTTAAATTTTGTAAAATAAAATAAATAATGTACGAGTGTGTTATGTGTATTTTGATGCATAAAATATAATATGATATATGCTATTCCTTCTTTATATGAACTATATTTACAACATAAATGAAAATGTTTATATGTTCTAGTTTCACTTATATTTAAGAAAATTAATAAAGTTTTCACTTTCTTTTCAGTCAACCTCAACGAAATAGTAAAATGTACAAGTAAACTTTATAGAACGGAATGTAAAATACGTATACCTCCTATACGTTTTACATATGTATATAAATATGTAATTACAGTTAATTTAAATATGTGTATTTATGTATAAGAGGATTTTCTTTTTAATATTTCACACCATAATAATGTATAAATACTCGTATTTCTGGTAAAGGTAAATGTAAATCTTCTTAAATGTATACGCGATAATGAGAAATTTAGTTATGAAAAGTGAAAAATTTTCCCGTTAAAGTAATATATTCTTGGATAAATGTAAATCATATAAACATTGTGTATACAAACACTTATTCACATCGCATGTTTATATACTCATTTAATTTACCAGCGATATTTTCATTAATTTTTTAGGTGACAAAAATACAAAAAATATAAAAAAAAAGCAAATGGGCAATTATATCATAGTAAGTAAATTGCTAGTTTGCTGGCCTGGAAAATTTTTCAATTTCATATTCAATGCTTTCAAATAGATATGGAGATCTATAGGCCCAACTATAATCGACATAGCTGACATAAGCTATGACATATTATGTCGTAGCCGAACACAGCCAAATCAATGAGCTAAACTATAATTGACATTTCCGACATTCGTTAAAAATTCGTTTAACATAAGCTCGACATAAGCAGTACGATCGATAGCGTACATGACATAAGTAACATAAGCAAGAAGCTCATTTTGTGAAATTCGTATTGCTTATGTTTAGTATGTTATCTATGTTATTATAGTTAACCAAATGTGACGTTTTAACATTCGTTATTATTTCTCATGTTACCCATGTTAGCAATGTCGATTATAGTTCTACATGGTTCTACCTTATAATCTGCAGTCGTAGTAGAGTAGAGTAATCTGCAGTCGTATTTTGACATTCACTATGTTTATACTCTTCAGATGCTCAATAAATTTTAGATATATACTTTAATACGAATTGATTCGTTTTTTGTACGAGTGCTTATTTGTATGTTATGTACATATATAGATAAGTATAATAGTAAAGGTAGTCGTAATCGACAACTATATTGGCTTAATTTCAAAAATGATTTATTTTCTTCTTGGTACACACACACACATACACACACACACACACATTCCAAATTATATTATTTTAATGGTTCGATTAATTTTAGAAAACATTTAATTTAACTTTAATTAAGAGATACGACAACGACAGTTTCAAATTTAAATAAATAAAAAGAAACGTTAAATTCGTATCAGATCATTCATCAGTAAAATTGTACAGCGTATATCATACGCAATACAGTATGTTTGTATATATGTACATATTTTAATTCCATAATTTAACAACCTCAATTATGTATGTACGTATTTTTACCCATTCCATTTCGGTACTTATTTATTATGGAAATTATTGACAATGAACCACAACTTTAGGTTAATAGGCAAGCTGGACTTTTGATTTTTATTTTATACGTTGTTTATACGTACCATGTACCAAAAATGACCAAATGAAAAACTTTCATCTGAATAATTAATATTTTTTTTTTCAAAGAGAAGAGGAAAAAATATGAATGAAAAAAAAATTGAAAAATATTTCAATTGTACTGTACTGTACCTATGCTCACGAGAGTGTATGTATGTGTATATTTATGTATACACATTTTACACTAAAAAAAAAAGTTTGTACTCGTTACTTACATATACTCAATTCATAGTAATTGTAGAAGTACAATTTTATCCGAATGTGTTTGCTTTAATCTATCTGCACAGCATATATACAGTGTAGTATACCTACATGAATACGTTGAATTGAATTCGAATCGAGTTCGAGTTTGAGGTTTGAATTGTATATTCAATTTTGAATTTAAAAAAAAAAAAAAATTTTTTTTGTTTAGTCTTTGTTTGTGTGTGGTTTTCATTTTAGTCTTTCATTTGACAACAACAGTAGTGTAACGTGTTGTTACTTTATGTTACTGTAAAACAGGATTTTTAATTTTTTACAGTTTTTCTTTTTCGAACATCGGAAAATCAAATTATTTGAAATAAAAATTTTTTTCAAAAAGTTACATTTGACATTTTGAAACTTAAAATTTTCAATTAAAGTGTTTATCATATAGTGTCGTGACAGTTACGATTTTGATTGGAATAATGTTTTCTATAACACAGGAAGGTAAAGAATTTCTAATTCAGCTGTTATGCTTCGATGTAAGTACTCGTATATTGAAATGTATAGCCTTAATCTGTAAATGTAAATTAAATTTTATCGTTTATGAGTTGTGAAAGTAAAAATTAAATAAAATATTTTAAGTATTCTTATAAGTCATATCTATCTACATACATCTGTATATATGTAATGAAAAATCAAGTGTGTAAACATGTATTTACATACATAAAAATAAAGAGAAATCTTTTAAAAATATTTATGTAATAAAAAAAAATTATAAATTTCATTAGAATTTATAAATAATAAGCACATGTGCATAAAATTTATATTTCATCTGAAGAATGACTATGTGAAATGACAATTATATAAATACAGTATATTATATTTTGTACTTCTGATATTTACTACATCATCATGCATATATTTAATATGCATGCATAATTTTAATGTTTATGGTAATGCCTAAGGTCTAAAGAAGAGAATGTAAATTGCAAAAAAAAAAAAATATATACTGTGCCGTGCCGTGACTATAAATGATGAGTTGAGTATCATCATAACAATTCTATACAATATGTACTTCTACTTATATTATAGTTACTTCATCTTATGATATTGTTGTAGCTGTAACATTTGTAGCAATCAGTATTCTTACGAAATTTTCTTTTCTTTACATATGTACATACATACTTTTGTGTTTGTGTCGTGTTGTTTTGTTGTTTAGACGTTTTCTCATTGTATCTGTACATATGTTTCAATCGGACTAAGTAGATCAAGTACTACCTGAAAAATTATAAAATTAAAATAAATTATGAAAAATAAAATTTTTGTAACAATTTTCGTAATTAATTTAGTTTATAATATTGATGTTTTTCAATTTATCGTAAAATATGAATATTTATGTGTTCACTGTACATGTACACATCTAAGAAAAGTTATAAATGTTCTGATTACTTTTTGTTTATGTCCTCTTCTATGGCTATTATGTGTACAGTATATACACGAACACGAAGATAGCTACATATATGTACATATATATGTATATGATGTTTAATTAAAAAGGTGAATGCCATTAGGAAATCATAAATTTTTCATTTTATCATCTTATTTCGAAAATTTTATTTCATTTTCATTTATACATTAAGTAAATATTTATGTTGCGGAAAATATTTTTGTATTTTTATACGCATTTTATCAAACATGATGGGTATTACAAGTGATTTTTCTTTCATTCAATTCAACATTTTATATACCCACTACAGATTAATCTTCGACTAACCATTATTTTGGTTCATTAGAAATTCGAATTTTTGGATTCGTTTTGTTCTTTTTTTTACTTTTTTGTTCTTTTTCTTAATTGTTAATTACAAATCTTTTACTTTTCATTTTATTTTTATTTATCTCAGTCGTATTGAAATTAATGAAGTTGAAAATTTTGAACTTTTTCTTAGAGATGATGGTTTTAAA
The DNA here is from genome assembly GCA_951394055.1 of Villa cingulata. Taxonomy (NCBI): domain Eukaryota; kingdom Metazoa; phylum Arthropoda; class Insecta; order Diptera; family Bombyliidae; genus Villa; species Villa cingulata. The sequence continues at coordinate 27,094,866 of OX596021.1, read as the reverse complement.
TGAGAAATTAATGAGTAATTTTTTTATTATTTTTGTTTTATTTTTATATTTTTCTTCTTCTTTTACTGCTTGTTTATTTATTTTATATGATTTCGTTATTTTTAGAAATTAATTTTATTGCTAATGAAAGTTGTTGCTTTTTAACTTTAACTTGTTTCAATTTGTTTTTTTAAATGATTTCTGTTAATGAAAAACATTAAAAGTTCACTTACTTAAAAACTACTATAAGGAACGTTCTCTGTAATTCGAACGTGTATTTATACATCTACTTTGTTTGTACGTGAATTTTTTCGCATTAATTTTAAGTGTATGTATGTATGCTTTACATCGAGCATTACAAGGTATACAGAGTAGATAAGATATGTCAGGTCAGTTAATTTATAAGAGAGCAAATGACGTCATTGTGTTGACTGTTGTTCGACAGGCAATATAAAGCTAAGAAATGTTTTGAACAAATTCTATCTACTCCATATACCTACTATGTCATTTACCCGTATTTTCATTCATGAGAAAAATTCATTTTCTCCTCATACTTGCTCTACACTACACACCATAAGAAGTATACGAAAACCAGAAGGAGAAGATAAGTATTATAGTAATGAGGTTATTGGCAGCTATCTATAGTACGATATACACTATAGTACCGTACACTCTATCTAGATACCATGTACTCGTATTTTCATTCATGAGAAAAATTTATTTTCCTCTAATATTTGCTCTACACTGCACGCCATGAGAAGTGTACAGGAAGCAAAAAGAATAAGGGACAGTAACTAATATAGGAAAGAGGTTAATGCATGGCATTTAACAAAAGTACGATATACCAGTACGCTAGTAGTTCCTTACATACCATGTGATTAAAATTCATTCACTCCTTATACATGTGTGGCTATATAGACCATAAGAAGTACACAAGAAAAAAGAAAAGACAGTAAGTAGTAGCACTGAAGTGATTAGCATCAAAAGCAAACTATAATACGATGTACGTGTACTCTAGTGCTACGATTGTTTATATACTATAAATACATAAGTATGTATATCGAGTATCATAAGAATATAATTAATTTTGTTTATTCTCGTTTTACTTTAATCATTTAGTATAGTATGTGGTAGTATGTAGTGTAGTATAGTATGCTCGTGTATATGATTAACTTTCACTTCACAAATAACATTTTAACAATTTCAAAAATAAAACTGAAAGTTTGTCGTTTCAGAAGAATTAAAATTAAAATCGCAAAAAAAAAAAAATTATAAATGTGATGGTATCATGTATCCCAGTTATCAGAAAATTATTTTCGTTTTATTTTCTTTTTTCCTGTTTTTAAATAAAAAAAAGTTGTTGCTAACAATTTTAAAAATTCAATTATAATTTTGAAACATTTTTACAAAACAATTCTATAAAAGATTTTTATTTAATTTTATTTACTTGGACTTTAAATACCTACTTTAATAAATTATGTAAATTGAAATGATATCTTATCAAATAAGTATTTCTAATTTCACATTGTTTACAATGCATACATTATACTTTATTTATTTATTTATTTTTTTTTTTTATTACATATAATTATAAGTTTGACATTTAATTCAAATCTGTTAAATTACTTATCTGGTATGAAAGAAATTATATTTTTTTTCATTCATTTTTCAGTAAAATTTTACTTGAAAATGAAATGTCATTTAATTATAGTGCGTACTCGTAGTAGTATAGTGCCGCAAAACTAGCATAACGAAGTTTAACAATTATCATAGAAAATGAAAAAGAATTTTATGTCATAACATAACTCATAATGATAATAACAATAAAAGATCCAAACTTATTTTCTCTTAATTAACTTTAACATTTTCTTATTTAAAAATTTATAATGAGCATTTCTCTTTTTTATTCAGTTTAGAATTACTATTCATTAAAAATACAATTCTTATACATATTTATGTGTATATGAGAGAGAATGTTGCTAGGATATCAATAAGTATAAATATTCAAATGAAGTACTTGATAAAAAAAAAATACTGAATACACAGACACACATACCTATAACATATCTAACTTTTTATTTAATAATTTTATTTTTAATTTTTTTTTTCTCGTATTTTAAAAAAAATTTTCCTATTACAAGTAGTTGGTAATGATGTTGTATAAATAAGTTGAGAAAATACGTATTTCGTATTACCACAACGATAACAATAAAAATAAAAATAAATACTTATCACATATTCACTCGTACATACATTTTATACTCGTTAATGTGTCAAAGTATGTATAAAATTTTTTTAAATTTTTTCCCAAATAAAAATTTGTTTCGATAAAAAATTTTACCTCCCAAAATTTCAGTTTTCTTCATATTAAATGCACAAATAACTTCCTTTGTGAGTTCATCCTATCATTATTTTCTTCATTCTTATGGCTTTCCATTTCATTTTATTTGTCATAAATATTTAATGGAAAATTTTAATTTTTTCTTTTTTCCTCTTATATTACACATATATATAACTAATTTGACATGTAAAATGTTTTAATTTTTAACGAATATGTGTTCTCATGAAATTTACATGTTCATTTATAATGTGTAATATCATCTAATTTGTTGAAATATTTTATGTATAGTACATATTTACTTATTTTTGGTTAAACATTTTCTGAGATATACTCAATGTTTAAGTACATAGTCGTGTAGATTTAATGTCAAGTAACGTAAATATTACATGTGTACGTATATGTATACGAGTATATATATAATTGTAATATAATAAATAAGGGATTTGTAATATTACTTATTTTGTATAAATTTTTAATGAAATCATATTTCAAAAACTTTCTGTATAACAGTATTTGTTAATGAATAAATAATAAATTTACATTATATTCATACATATGGTTTGTATTTTGAATTAAATGCTTTTGAAAAGGTATTAAAAGAAAAACTTTAAATTTTTTGAAATTTACTAAAATTTTCAATTTGATTTTAATGTACAATTATATAAATGTATATTATACGTATGATATACAAATTTTATACAAAATATTGTATGTACAATATGATTTTATTTTACATTTTCACATATTTATGAGACTGTGTATGAGTATGTATTGTGTGCATAGTGTGTGTATAGTAATAGTAATAGGATTGATTTAATAGAAATACGAGTATGTGCAAATGGTATAATTTACAGCTTTAACATAGCTTCTTAATAATGATGTATTCAAAGAAATCTTTTGTCAGAATTTTGTATCTAAAAATACGAGTATAAACTATATTATTTATATAATTCCTGATGTACTATGTGTACAATGTGCATATAGTATTTATCCATTAGTAATCGTAAATACAAATTTACCATATGCACTATAAATTACATTCATATGAATAAAATACTTGTAATAAACCTATTAGATTCTAAGTGATTACTTTGTTGAAATTACATTATATGTACATATGTATATGTACATACATAAATAGTAAGTATCTTCTTTTATTCTGTACTGGTAGTCGTTTATAGAGTGTAAGTTACGCACTTGTTTCAATTATTGTTTGTACATCATTTCATCAAATATTAAAATACAAATTCCCATGCAAAATTTATAAATTTAATACTTAATGTGTGTATGTGCGTAAATAACATACTTATATATATGAGTAAATGTTATAAATACATATTAAATATGTGTGTATTAAAATTACTTTGGTATTGGTATACGTATATACATGTAACTTATGTGAATGAATAATAAATACCATGTGACAAATTCTTCTATGCAATGCAATGTGACCAATAACATTAAATTCTCTATTGCTCTCTATTTAAATATACCGCAATACCTATAACATTGAATTTTAATGAACTAAAAAATTAATCTAAAATATTAATGACCACAATATTTATCTTTTTATCTATACACACTATTTTTGAGAAAAGGATCATTTACCTTAATTTATACTCGTATACATATTGTTATTTATAATGACAATAATGTAGATAATATACAAGTATAAAATATTAAAGTTAGATATACTAGATAGATCACATACTCGTACATTTATAATTTACATTAAATATTTACGACTACGAGTAATGTACATATATACACAAACGTACATTTATGCTGAAGGTCGTATTATCCAAACATAATTATATACTTTTTATCCTCCTATAAGTAAAAATTAAGTATCAAACCAAATGTCAACTGTAAATACTTATATACGAGTATATATACATGGTGTATATGTATATACGAACAAGATATAAAGTATCGTATATGATATGTAATATGTAATATCTAAAATATTTATAAGAGTATGGTTAGATGCGGGTACTATGATGAATACATACAAGTGAATGTATGACTAAGAACATATAAATTATTTAGAAAACAAGGCTGTATAGAAGCATGAATTCTTATTTTATTGTTTACATGTTTACATCAGTTTAAATGACAGTTTAAATTTTGTCTGGATACATATAAGTATATAAATAAAAAACAAAAAAAAAACAAAAACATGAAAAAATAAGTAAAAGCAAAATTATTAAAAAAGAAAATAAAAAAAAAACGAAAATGATAAGAAGCATAGAATAAAAATATGTGCGGTTTTTAAGATAATAAACCACAACGAAAACGACGAAAAAGAAAAAAAAAATACCAAAGGATATGAAACGGATTAAAAATAAGGATTTACCATTATTATAAATTAACATATGAAGCAATGTTTCACATAAATGCTGTTGTTGCACTCACTTTATTACATATGTATATGTACATACATACATATTTTGTGTGTGTGTGTGTGTGTATAAATGATTCAAATAGCTAAAAAAATGTGAATGACAATCATTTATGCAAATTTACTATATGTACATTCATATCACATTCATTCATGTGTATAGTCATCTTCTATGTATGTACAAATTTTATATACTCGTATTATCAGATACACAGACAAATATTAATATGCATACGGCTAAAACGAAAACGATTAAAAAAATTTCAAAACATATATCAGCCAGCAACTAAATATTATATATGTACATTATGTACATGCATACTTATGTACATAAATGTAAGTATGTCACATTCATAATAATAAATAAATTCTTAGTAGGAGAGGAGTCATTAGAAGAGATACACGTAAGATATCATATAAACGTATATGAAATGTTATGAATTTTAATTAGGTGTATTCAACTGATGTATGTTATATTATATGTGTTTAATGATTATTATACTCGTACATACATATATGAATGAATGTGTTATCATGTACACGCATATGAATGAGTATGTATAATGCATTACACTTAATGTATATACTTAATAAAAGTTATGATGATCATTTTTAGTTGTGGATTCAAGTTTTGTAACACATATACATGAGTAAATCACATACATATTGCTCATAAATTTAATAAAATAAATAAATGTACATATAGTGTTACTCAATTTCAAAATTTATTGAGCATATAATATGATAAAGGATATAATATTATGTACGGTTGAATTTTTGGTTGAATTAAAAATTCTATATATATGTATATTATAGCTATATAGCGGTTTAGCAGATTATGTTAGATGATTTTGATAATGATCGCTAATAATAAGTTTCGGATGATATACTTAATAATACATAATAATAACAACCAACAGCAGAATACAAAATTGAGAGAAAAATATGTAGTATGTAATAATGTGTATGTAGATTTAATTTCGTGCATATATTATGTGTAATTGTACCTGATTTACATGCAAACAGTCTACAAAACACATTAATTAATTTTCATATTACATTTTAAACAACTTTTCAAATGTCTGTATGGTGTAGGTATATGTACCATATATTATTGGTATACCAAAGAACTTTATTATAGATTTTATAAGGATACGATATGTATTTCAATATGATATAATGAAAATAATTTGAAAGTTGTTTTATAAATAGAATTTAATTTGATTCTATGATGACTATTAAATGAACTTGTTAATTACCTTTTATCTTTTATTATTTTTTTAAAAGAAAATTGATGAAATTTAATGTACTGTACATAGATGATAAAATAATTGTTAGTGGTTCTAGGTATAAGGTATAAGAAGTTTAATTACTATTTTTTCAGAAAAAAGAAGAAGAAGAATTTGTTAACACATGGTATTATTTTAGATTTTTTCATTTGGAAAATTTTTTTATAAATAAAAATACCCTCTGGAAATTTATATAATCAATCTGTGGGTAATTATCTAAATTTAAATTTTCTGAGAATTATATAAACATTTCTTTCATTTTGAAATTCTAATCTGTATAATGAAAATGAATAGAAGATATACCTTATGTACCATTTGTATGTGCATTATAATTCAACTACATCAATTACATTACAGTGTATATAGTGCGCATCATATAGAAATCACGTACAATTATGTAAATTTAAATAAGTATACTAAGGTACTAAGTGTATACATTCTCGTTTACTATAGAAACCTTTTTGAAAATAGCAATTTAGATAGTCATTCTATTGTAGTTTTTTTTTTATGACAATCAAAATTATACCATTGCACTCATAAAAAAAATTCTTTATGTATACGAAATCATTAACTGTAAATTATTTAACTTTCTCTTTACATATACACGAGTATTATAAAATTCATTTAAATGTGGTAAATTTGTGATGCATTGATGATTTTCATAAAAAATAATGTATGTATTTATGTATGTACATTGTACAGTATGTAGGTACTCATTATAATAATTATCCAAAACAAACACTGAATGACTGAGTAAAAATAATAAAAGTAAATGAAAGTTCAAAATCGAAAAGATAAAAAAAATTGCTTACCGAAAAATCAAATGATTATAAATCAAATTTGATTTTGTGTAAAAAATAAAAGTAAAGAGATTTGAAACAAAATAATAATAATAATAACGTATGTAGATAGTGAATATCACAGTGTTATCATGATCACCTCAATTTTTAATCAACAAATTTACTCGTTTTAATGTATGTGTAAATAATTCCACCTTTCTTTTCATTGTCGTAATGAAATGATAAATGTAACAAAAACTGAACGAAATATTTACAATATAAAAAGGTGTACGTAAATAATCGTAAAAAAGTTGTAAATGGTAAGTGGCTCTTTCATTGATTATAATCGAACGAATGCAGTGTATTTATATGATTGTAAAACGATAAAATAAATTTATATAGAATTTAGTTAAATAATGAGTATAGATATAGGCACAAAAATGTATACAAGAATCAGTAGAATATTATATGTATACATATATACAAAAATGGAGATACTGAATAATTACTGGGAGCAATTTGATTTCGTGACGAGCATTTTTAATTGTACGTAGGTATATTGTACGAAAGTACGAGAATCATTATTATTTTTAGTGGAGAAAGAATATCTGTACATATATGTAAATAATAATATAAAGAAATAAGAAACTGATGCTTTGTAGGTAAGCACGTAAAATGACGTTTAACGAGTATATAATATTATGATGATATGTATTCACGCATCATACAATTATAATAATAAAAATAAAACCATGAAAAAAAAAACAATAGTATCAATTATAATTGTAATAATAACAATATTAATAGTGATGGTTTTGCATCATCAGAATCATTTCTGTTTCATTCTTCTTCCATTTTTTTTTCCGGGTGCGATAGTAAATACATAATTATTTATTTGTAATCTCTGTTGCACGAACTTTAATTACTTTAGTTAACTTCGTGTCATATAATAATTTTATTTATTTGTATATATACCTACACGTATACATTATTTGATAGCACATATACGATAGTAAGAGCTATTCAAGCCCCTACTACGATAGTAAGATGAATATATGTATATTTATATCTGAGATTTATACATTATATTACTGTAATAATTCGATAATTACATTTTTGAGCTGTTTTCTTTTAAAGTGAAAATTCATTTTTGATAAGAAGGAGAAGGTAGTTAGATATAACAACAATGAATGTAACCTACTATGAGTATTTTATCTATAAAATTCTTTAATATGTTCATTTTAATCATTAAGTTAATATAAATTTACATATTTGATGCTTATTACTTTATCATTATGAACCTTTAAATGTCTCCGTCTAATATAAAATGGGCTTATACGACTTTCAAAGAAAAATATTGTTCTTATACTGATTCTTTTTTTGTTAGTATTTATACATGATACTACACTGAAAAATTAATCAATAACATAAAATCTATATAAATACCAAAAAACTAGGGTAAGTAAAATAAAAAGAGAACAATTAAATTATGTGACTTCATCATTTTATGAAGACTATGTAAATTATCTTAGTATATAAATATGTACATAAGTATTTAAAATTTTTACTCCTTAATTAAATTAAATTAAATTTTTACTTAATGTAAATATTTTCTAATATGAAACCATGTAGAATTATGTATTCATTCACATATTCGATTTTCTGATTTCTAAATTTTTGATAAATTCAATAAATTGACGAATTTCATTTAAATTCAAATTAATTATAATTTTCTAAATACGAATACATCAATGACGTAATAAATAGAAACAATGTTGATATGTAGAATATTATGTATCTACGTATGTAGGTATATGATTTGATTTGCTGTTTAAATCAATATGGCATAATAATAATAATTGAAATAATAATTATCAATAATAATAATTATTTGTTTTAATTACTTTTTGAATTTAGTACCTATGTATATAAATTTTTCAAATTATACATTATGTACAAAATTTTTTCACATAATTTATAAACTAATATTTAATTTCATATTAAATGAAAGTATTGTAGTATGTACATACTAGTGTTGTATATTTACTTTGATTTAATATTAAATCAATTCGAAACAAAATAAGGATATTGATGGATTTCATTATCGAAATAAACATACAATAAATTAAAATTCATTTTATGGTATTTTAAATCATATTTTATTTGGAAAATTTAATTGAATTCAAACTATAATAGGATTTCACTATTTATATTATTCTACACATTTATGTATGTGTGTACATATGAGTATAAATGTTAAGTAGAATAGTTTAATATGAAATTAAATTTATCATATTTACGAATTTAATTTATAATTATTATTTTTGTTGGCATTATTGAGTGAATTTTTTGTTGGCATTATTCAACTTTAAATTATTTAAAAAATATATATATTATATAATCGTATATGTGTACATTAAATATACTGCATATATATGTAGTATGTTTGTATATTTATAAAAATTTTTCATTGAAATTTCAAAGGATCAAAATAAACTCATCATAGTAAATTAAATATTCGCGTATGTTTACATATAATTTAAGCACATATATTTAACAGTTTATTTAGTTTGATAACATGTAATTTTCTAATAATCAATTTAATTGCTCCATTTTTTTAAGTTTCTATAAAATTGACACATGAAAATCTACATACATATTAGATACATTACAGCATACGTATAGAGTCTGTACAGAAATAAATTTTTACCTAAAACAAAAATATATCTACATATATATGTATGCATGTGCATTTCCAATAGTACATCAAGACAAATGTTACCATGTATATAATTCACAATGAACACAATGTTAACATCTATTATAATCACAGACAGCGTAATGGATTTCTACACTCATAGACGTACGCTACACTAGTACAATACGACACGAGTAGTATTTTAGACATCATGCGCATCATGCATGTGTACTTGTATGTATTTTTGTTGTTCAGAAAAAGTTGATTTTCTCTCTCAGTAGATAATGCGAATATATTGTACATGAACATGATAAAGCACGAAAAATCAACTAAAAACATTTTGTACTCCCTCTCTTCTCTATACATACTCTAGAGCAGTAGAGATCATTGACTCAGTACAGTACCTATAGCACACTAGTACGAGTAGTATTCCACTCCCTCTCTTCTCTATACATACTCTAGAGCAGTAGAGATCATTGACTCAGTACAGTACCTATAGCACACTAGTACGAGTAGTATTCCACACATTTTTGTATTTTCATTTTGAAACTTCGAATGATATCTTAATCGGAAAATCTGCCACTGAGAAAACGATATGTAAATATGAATGAATATATTTTTTTTTTTCTTAAAAAAATAATAATAATGAATTCGTCAACTTGTAAATAATTAAAATTATTCAAATAATTAAAATATCCTTATGTATGAACATGTTTGTATACAAAATCCTTTCTCGCTTTAATTACAATCTGCGACAAAAATAAAAAGTAAAAGGAAGATAGTTTTTTAAAAAAAATTCATAATTATACGAGTAAAATACATACACATTTCACACACAAGATATGACTACATAATTAAATGATGATACAAGTCTATAATGAAATTTGTTCATAATGTAAATATCTTGCAGCACATATTTTATTTAGTTACGTGTGGTGGTGGTATATTTTTCACTGAAAATTTTTCTACGCCTATTATGTATAAAATAAATTTACAGCACATCTTTTTGAGTATGTATCTACGAAGATAAGTAATTACATGTGTACATTCTATTGAAAAAAAAAAATATATTTATGTAAGCAGTATATCATAAAATAATTTGTAACTGTAACGTATACGAGTACATTTGATAACTTAATGTGTAGATTTTAGTAAATGAATAAATCTGCTGTATGATATGTTCGTACTTACATATATTACACACGTATGTACATATAAATAAATTTACTACATGAGTGTACAGGTGAGTTTTATTATCTCACATATTACTATCATATTAAGGCACCTTTTGTATCTATTTTTATTGAATTTTCTTTTATTTTTTATTTTTTATGTAGCTTTATTTATTTGTTTTAATTTACGTTGTTATATTTTTTAACATTTTCTCTTTCAATATTCATCACTCTGTTTTGAAAATAAGTACATATTACTATTGAAATAATAATAATAACAGTCAGATAATTTTTCACGATGCGTGCATGAACATCATATTTTACACATTTAAATTGATTTATTTTATTAATTTGTAATATGTTTATTCAGTACATACATATAAGAAAAAAAAAAATATCAAATAGTATAATAATTTACACTCTTTCCAAATATGTATAGACTATAGACATATTTAAATGGAATATATGTATTGCACAATTTTTTATTTACATATAAATCATACATGAAATGGTAGTAAATATGACAATGTTTCATTTTGAATAAATTTTTAGATTAAAAATTTTCAGTTTTTAGAACAAGAATTACGTATATTCATATTTGTTCGATATTATTGGGGATTAGTGAAAATTTATTTCAAATGTAAATTTATAAATATGCAGATAGTGTATATTTACAGAATTTAAAATACAATTATTCCAATGTACTTGTATATATTTATGCATTATCAGAAACAATATTCAATATATGTATATAATTTATTATATATGTATACTTATAAATTGTATAATTTGTAAAATATATTTTTTTTTTCTATATTGTGTACAAATTATTTTGAATAATAGTGCGCAAAAATGATGATAATTCAGATAAATAATAGCATATGGTGAATGATAGGTATATTAAATGACCTATAACCTCTATAACAAAAACTACATTTATGTGTATTGTGTACTTATGTATATACGAGTACACAAAGTAGGTACATATGCTTCTATATACGTATACATACTCATATGTTCGTTTGTACATTATAATATCAGTTATATTAAAAAATAATTTTTTTTTTATTTGTTAGTTTTCAGTTGTTTTTCACATAATGTATACGCACATAATTTTTGTGTACTCTATTATTATACTTACATGCATATAGAATCATATATAACATATACATATATATGTAACATATCTGAAAATTAATTAAGCAAATTTAAAATGAAAAACAATTTGAACGGATTTATCTTGCAATTTCGATTATTTCAGCTATGTACGTACACAAATATTCATTTATGGTTTTGGTTTTTAAATTCAATTTATTTCATGTAGTATATCTATACTTACTATATACTCTTATATGGCTATTAATTAAAATTTGTACACGAATACGAGTACATTTTATAATACATTTATACAACATAATTCATATTTATAGAGTGTATTATACAAACATAATTTTGTTTTGTTGGATTATTATTTTATAATAAAATTTGTATGTATATTATACTATTATGTATGTACATATATGCAAGTACATACGTTTCCGGTATTGAATGGTAATGATGCATGTACATTTAATTTGCATTTATTTTATGTGTACATTATCTCAACTTCTATACTCATATTTGTATCCCATATACGTTTTTGTGCATTGAATCGCGTACTACTGAGGAGAGGATGGATTTTTTCTTCTTTTTTTTTTTTTTGGTTTGTTTTTATGCTTTCACGAGTATATGTTCATGCTTTATATTGATTGTTAGTGAGTGAGTGGTTAGTTCATTTGTTTCGATATATTATGTGAACAATATTATGATGCTAAGGATGTTTTAATCATATTTGTTTTTTTTTTTTTCATCGTTTTTTGAAATTTTCCATAATTGTAACTGAGGGTATTCGATGTATACATTACTCGTATTTTTATGATTTTTTTTTTGTGAACTGTATTTGTGTATAGAATTCTTATAAATAATTGAAATAAATTTTTTATTTTTGTTTCGGAATTATTTGAAATGTTCTCGTCGATTTATCTTTTTATGTATTTATATACATACCTGTATTTAATTTTATTAATTTTTTTAATTTTTATTTTATATTTGAATTTTGAATGCATATTGTAAATAATAATGAATTACCAAAAATGGTTAGTTATCGAGAATAATTATAAAAATCTGAGACAATAATTATTTTATGTCATGTCAATTTAAGTCAATACACTTTATTAAAATTGTCTGAATAATCGACATCTATATATATACATATATGATGTGTTTGTTGCATTCATTATATTTATTTATTTTTATTTTACATATTTTTATTAATATAATAATCACATTTGTGTTGTGCACATACAAAAACCCACGCAAAATTTATAAAATCTAAGTATGCTATGCATATATACATATAACCAATATAACTTAAATTCAATGTCTAAAGTTGTGCTTTGACTATAATTTTATTTTAATTCGAAAATAAATTTCAATGTGAAATTAAATATTTTATGAAAGTATCTTCCAATTTTTACAATATTTAAAAGGTGAACTACCATATAGTAGAACATAAATTTGCATTATTGTATTGGTTAAATTACAAACAAACATTTTAAATTACCTACGAATATTATAATGTGTATTTATAATACTGAACACTAGTAATACCAGATCACTTCGATTTCACCATAAAAACAGATACAATTTTTTTTTTTTTTTTGCGTCGACATTATTTAAAACACCCCCTCAAATAATACATTTAACCGGCTTAAACGTCGTATATAATAACATGTAGTTCCGCTTTTAAAATTGAATTTAATAAATTAAAAAAAAATAAACTTTTCAACAGTAAAGTGAATACGAGTAATAACTTGACTTCTAAAACTAACACAGATATTCAAGAGTTTTGACATTTATCGACTTACATAGTTACTTATACTCGTATATAGAGAAATGATTCAGTAAATTTGCAACATCACAGATCTCAGAACAAAAGCAAGTAACAACTTCCATTGCCTTTTACAATTTTCAATTTTTAAGTTTAATCTAAAACACCATACAAGATTGTTCGAATTCATTTTGTTAGTATAAATACAGATCTGTTACATTCGTATTTCTTCCAGCATTCAATTCATATTAACAAATACTTAGCTAATACCATTTACAAAGTTTCTGTTGTTTCTATTCAGTTTTATATTTTCTGTAAGTGTCGTAATTGAATTAAATCACGAATCAAAATAGATTCTTCGTAATTGTACACATATATTCGTGTAGTATCATCTCACAAATATTAAATAAACTATTTTCTACTGCTCGTAGTTTAAGTGTAAGTTTCCGTATACAGTTTTGGAAATATCATCTTGTCATTTTCAAGGCCCTTCCATTTGTGTTAATTGAAAATTTGAACGTGGGCGATTATAATCGAGATTGTAAGCTTTTGATCATGTCATTTTTGAAAAATCTTCGCAGTACGATATCGCGTAAAAACAGTGTTAGAAGTCAAAACAACAATAGTAAGACAATTGTTTGTACAAATAGGAAAAAAAATTCTTCAAGAGAAAGTGATAAAAAGTGTACCGAAAAGCGTAAACAAAATCCGGAAGAAAAGTTGAAAACTGAAAGTGTATTACGTAGTGATACTTACACCATAATCGACGAAAGCGGAAATATTTTAATTAAAGAAGAATCGATTAGTGGGGAAATAAGAAAATCAGAAAAAAATATGTTCTCAAAATTTGGAACATTCTCTCGGAAAAAGAAAAATAAAACTGAAAAGAAAGAATCAAATTCAATCGAACAAACTACTGGTTGGTATAGAATTCAACACGAAACAGAAACAACAAACATATCGAATCCATATTCATCTGGAAATGAAACCTCCAATATTTTATACGATCAGAATATTGCAGTGTCACCGAAAAAATCTACTGCTTCAATTGAGTATGGAACTTATCGAAAAAACAAATTGCCCGACGATATAAACAAGAAATTGGAAAATTTGAAATCAGAATCGAGATCGACTGGAAAATCACATGAAAATTCGGACAAATTTAAAACGGTCACATTAAAAAGTTTTAGAAAATCATTTCGTGATAGATTTTTATCTCAGCAAAAAGATGTTCCATATAATCCTGCTTGGTTCATCGAAGTAGAACAACCTGCGATCATCAAAAAAGACGAAGAAAACGAACAGGAAATGAAACAAAGAGATGTTTTTGTATTTGAAAACGAAAATTATCGTCCAACTTCTCGATCACCAGTTCGAAATACAGATCGGTCGCACTCGCGTAATAGGACTCCAGCAAGATCACCACGCAGGAAACATTCAAATTCAAATGCGATGTCTGAATCAAGAAGTCGAAGTTCCACACGTTCTTCTATGAGAAGATCAGATGATTCAACATATTCCAACACGGAAAAATCGTCATTTAATAGTGTTTCAAATAAACCATCGATAACAGTGAAACGAAATGAAACTTTCAAAATCGAACGAGATAACTTGGAACCTTCCATTCGAATTGAAATTAGAAATTCAATTTCACCGAACGAACCAGGACGAATTGTACCAGTCGGAGTTGCCAAACCTATTGTGCCATTAGGTTCAGACGAAGATAAAACTCATCATGTTAATACTTCTGACAGACACATGACACATCGGAATCGTAGATCTAGATCTTCAAGCATAAACAATAAAAATTATCAAACGAAAATTCACATAACGCCTTCAGTAAGTGATCCTCATACCAATAATTCAAATTCAAGTCATCAGCAACAACCGTACAATAACAACAGAAATAATAAATTATCAGCAATGAGTTCAAGATCGAAAACGGCCAATAAACTAGTTCCACAGTCCTCCAGTAAACGATCTAAACCGATAGTTGACAATTATTTGCCATTAACTAGTTACGAATTACTAACGAAAATAAGGCCACGATCGACTGCTGTTATTCCAGATAAAAATATTGCAGTTTCCGGCAAGTATCAAAATTTACGAAATGTTTCTTCTCAAAGTAATAAAACATCATTGGATAAATATCAGTCATCTTCAAATTTGAACAGTACAACAAGAAAACAGAAAACTTCAATTTATATCGAAGACAATTCGGTACGTAAGGATTCTGCTACTTCTAATCCAAGTGCATCTAACAGCAAGAAACGCGTTCAAATTAAAATTCCATGGAGATGAAACAAAAAAATGAATGAATGTGGGAACAGCGTTATTTGCAATTAAAATGTGTAGAGTAAAGTCAAAGACTGGTGTGCTTTCTAATTTATATAATATACTCATTCTTATCCTTATATATAAAAATAAAAATAAAATAACAATAACAGTTTTAAGCTTTTGCAATAAAATGAAATTATTTTTTTCTCTTATAATGTTAATGTCTAATTTTTAGAATAAAAATAAAAATGGATATATGAAAATGAATAATAAAAAAGAAACTAATAAATTAGCATTCAAATCTGCATACAGCTACTCTAAAGTATAATATTTCGAACATAATATTTTGTAACAAGAAAAAAAAAATTGAAAAATAAAAATGCGAATAAAAATAAAATAAAAATAAAATTCTTATGCTACATACTTGAATGCCTATATCTATTAATTAAATTAGCTTTTTTGTTTATTTTGGTCATATGTGTGTGTTTGTGTTGTGTATGCTTTGTTGGTGTGAGTATTTTCTTTAATGATTATTCCAACATGCAAATTTTTCTATATCCTTTAATCGGTATAGTAAACAGATTTCAATTTGTTCTGTTACATATTCATACAAAATGATATAATGTACATAATGTGCAAGTACTTATGTATTCATATATTTTGTATCTATCTAAATTTTGCATGTGTATATATGAACATATACGAGTATGTACATACATACTTGAAATTTTCGATTTAATCATATACAATCCAGTATATGTACTCGATACTCGTACATACATAAGAACATACATATATGTATTCCTCTTGGCAATATTCCAAAATTTATCCTACCAAAATATATTCTTTACTTTTATGTAAGTACGAGTATGTATCCTTTGCGCTGTAATAATGTTTTTAATCAAAAATCTAAACATACAATCGTACATTTTGTACAATACTGTATGTATACATATCATTAATGATGCGATGTTTTAGTTCTTGTGTCGTGTTTTACTACTACATATTCTTCTTCTTTTTTGTTTGTTTGTTTTGTATCAGTTCTCATGCAATCAATCGAAATTATAATACCTACATATCCATACTGCAGTATGTCATTTTTTTTATAAAAACAACAATTTTTTTTGTTGCTTTAACTTTTTATCTTTTCATTTTCGTATTTTTTTTTTTACTTTTTTTCTATTTGAAATAAATTTATTCATACTGCAATTTTTGGTTAAAAAAAAAGGATAAATACAACAAGAACTGAAAATAAAAATAACAATGTACTATGTGTGTAGAATGTGTGTGTAACGTGTTTCGTTTGCCAAATTCTTCAAACTATTCTGCATGTAAATAAACAAAAAATATAAATAAAAAAAAATATATCAAAAATCAGAAAATTCATTTTTTCTACAATGTACGTATATACATACATTTAAGGATGTGTGTATTTATATTCTGGAGCCTAATAGATCAAAAATATATTATTGTGGAAGGGCTAAAAAAATTTTTCAGTTTAACGATCTCTTGCAGTGACAATGACAATCCCCATAATGCACACATAAAATTCGATGCCAAAAATCATTTTCTATATAATTTTATTACAAATCCTTCGAAATGTTAAAATATATACGACAAGATAAGTAACGTTCTTTGGTTCTATAAAAGGCAATATCGAAGGATAAAAATACGCTAAAAATTAAAATTTAAATTATAAAAATTTTGTTAACCTTCTAAATAGATAAGTCTTATAGTGTGAAAAATCTGATTATTTCACAGAAAATCCTTCAGTTAAAATTCAATTTAAATTTATTTCATTTCCAATTTGTTGCCTTTTTATTCTTGAAATACCAAACGAAAATAATATTCATCCAGTCGCAACGAAATTCACTTAAATTTCGACATTCAATAAAAAAAAAGGACATACCACCACATTACCAACTACTATGCTACCAGCATTAAAAATACTTTTCTGTTAATCATGAACCAAAAATATGCATACATAATTTTTGTCCTTAAACTGAATTTTTATTTTATTTTTAATTTTCTTCTCATGAAAGAAACACACAGAAGTGAAAAAAAAAACATCATTTAAACTTTTATCTTTTATCCTAATGAATTTATAATTATACTGACAATATTTTTTTGTTGTTTTTTGTGTGTGTGAGTGTTTTCTTTTATTTGTTTTTGTAATTTAATTTTTACCTTTTTTTATCGTGTTTGATTGAATACGAAAATATTTTCGTATAAATTTTTAATTAGATTTAAGCTTAAAAATATTTAAATTTAACCATGAAGAATATAATTTTGGTTCATTCTATACATTTTTCTTCACTTCATAAATAAAAATTTTTCAGGAAATCATTTTTCTTTTTTTTTTTTCGTTCATCATATACGCACAAACACGTCATTCCTTATTATCATATTTTAATTGAAAATGTGAAATGAAACTTTTGCTAACACGTCATACATAGATATACACGACCAAGAGAGCGTATTTCAATGAGTATATATACATTATGTACAAGTTATTGTATAAGGAAGGAACTCATATATGCGATAAAATGTGACCTAGAATCACTTTAAAAAGGGATATCCCGCGTTGATTGAAATATAATTTATACAATATATACTTGCATCTATGTTATGTTTGTGGGTATTTATGTGTGGATATTTGTATGTCATTTTCAATTTTACGAGTATATACAATTTCGCCTGATGATCGTTATGTTGTATGTATTGTAGATAGAAGTCGTGTAGTTTTAGCAAAGATCATATAAATGTACATTTATATGGTCTTTGGTTTTAGGCGATTATTTATTTTAAAATTCTGTTTTTTCCTCATATTTCATCATAATAATCTTTACCTGATGCTCCTCATAGTAAAGTATAGATCCTTTGATTAAAAATTCTGTTTGAATTATGCAGATTCATTGTACATATAATGTATATACGAGTATATAGACATATTAAAAAAATCATCTTAAAAAATATCTATCCTTGTGTAAGTGTGTACATATGTATTTTAAATATTTGAAGCAAAAAGAAAAGAAACAATTAATTAATAATAAAAAAATATATATTTTTTTCAAGGATATCTTTTATTTCTACATCTTACGAAATTGGTAAAGTAGTAAAGCATAAAAGCATATCAAAATTGAAAATGAATTTTGAAATAAATTTTAATGAATAAATAAATCGAATATTTCTTCAAGGATCTATGCAAACATACCCAGTTCTTTTATAGGTTGAAATGGTTCATACTATCATAACATATCCGTTTTTAAGAAAAAAATTTAACAAATCAAAGTAAAAAAAAATATTTACTGCGAAAATGTTCTCTTTGAATGATTGCGTAATAAATATATGAAGAAAAAATGTATGGTTCACAACTTAAAAAGTGTGCCTTAAATGCCTTAAAAATAACACAACCAGTCATGCTTTAGCAAATAGATTCTCTTCTTATTTTCTTGTGTAATTTATATACTGCACTGTATCAGGTGAGTGAGTACGAAGAAGAATTTCAGATTGAAACGAAACTAAATTTGTGGATACAACAAAAAAAAAGAACGATTAATGTTTTCTTTCTTTCTACATCCCAAAACACTCAAGGGTTCAATGACCATGGTTGTTTACAAACGAAAATATGGGTCAAAACATTTATCGGTTTTTTCTTGTTTACACAGATCTGGTTTCAATTTGATATTCTTCTCCGTATACTTTTACTACA
Organism: Villa cingulata; assembly: GCA_951394055.1. Taxonomy (NCBI): domain Eukaryota; kingdom Metazoa; phylum Arthropoda; class Insecta; order Diptera; family Bombyliidae; genus Villa; species Villa cingulata. The sequence goes on along the minus strand of OX596021.1, from coordinate 27,075,349 downwards.
GAGCAGTACATAATTAATATAAGATAAAGAGAACAGAATATACTATCCGCGTATCTTTTTATTTCTTCTTCTTCTCCCTCCTCTTCCTCTTCTTCCTCTTCTTCTTATTATTCTTCTTCTTCTATTTCGATTTGAAATCTTTACACGCCTCGTACACGGCTACTACAGTGAGTATTTGAGAACCAGAAGAAGAAGTAGATAAATACGCGAATAGTATTTTTTCTTCTCCTTTTCTTGTGTAAAAATTATGTACTACGCTTCAGTGGGCGGGATTGAAACCAGATCCGTGTAACCAAGAAAAACTGAGAAATGTTTTGACCTATATTTTTATTTGTAAACAAACATGGTCATTTAACTCTTTTGTATACAACTCTTGACTATTTGAGATGTAGAAATTGAAGTGAAAGAAAATTAGAAAGATTCGCGAATACAAGTTTCACTTCGTATTTTCCTGTATATGTTAGATGCTACACTCTAGTAGACAATAAAAAAGAAAAAATGTTCTGTTGATTAAAGAGAAAAATTTAACTTTGATGAAAAACGAAAAAAAAAACGAAACACAATTGAGAATATTTTAGCTCCTGTAGTATCCTTTATACGAGTAATGCTCATATACATGTGGCATATATATTTTTAAATCAAAACAAATAATAAAATTTTCACAAACCTATTAATTCCTGCTGTTCTGCAAACTACGAATCAATAAACGTAATGTTAACCGCAAAAAAAAAAAAAAAACAAATAATGAAAATTTCTACCGACGTTTATTTAAACATACATTGTGGATACACAGTTCTTTTTGTGCTTTTATTTATATCCATTTGCTTTGCTTTTATATTTTGTTAAATTTTGCATTTTCAAATATTTATGTTTTCCTTCTATACAATCTCTGTGTATTTTTTTTTTTTTTTGACTTTTCGAAACAGTATAAAAATACACAGCCACATCTGTCACAGAGTACATACCATTCCATACTACCAGTGTGCATATAAACATGTTTAATGCAGAAAATAAGAAAAAAGCAAAAACTAAGAGGAAAAAGAATATAAAGAAATGATATCAAAAAATGCAATAATACTCGGAGGTATTCAGTTTTCTAAAGTTTTTTCTTTGACAAAGTTCCTCCTCGTAAATTCATCCTTCATGAATGAAATGAGTGTGTAGAAGATACCAGATACAAGAGTGCATACGAACGATGTAGTTTAAAACGTAAAAAAAAACTATTCTATGTATCATCAGTGTATCACACATTTCTACTTTCTTTTTTCTGTGATTCAATGAAGTGCATGAGAACTTTTCATTCATTCATATCAGATACGTTTGTATTAATAAGCATGAATGAAACCAATATTTCTTTATTTTTATTTTTATATTTTTATTTGAAAAGAATGTGTGAAAAAATGTTTATAAATGAAAGGAAATAACAGAATAATTGAAAATACAAGTAAAAAAAAATATTATTTTTATATCTACATCGTATACGTAGAATTTTTATTAATCGATGCATGTGTTATGTTGTGTTAGGAGCAAAAAATTTCCTATTATCCTTTCCTATACACGTTATATGCATATACGTATATGTATATACCTATGTATTTGTTCCGAAATATATGTATATGCACACATGAATAGATGTGTTAAAAGCCAATAACATATAAATTGCATTTATGTATATGGTATGAATGGGAATTTTTACACTTCTCTAGCTAAGATGAAAACAAAGAGAATTGTTAAGTAAAAGGATGAGAAAAGAAAATTCATAGATACATACATATAGACACATATTATTGTTTTCATATATTGTACATTAGCAGTAGTAGTAGTAGTAGAAAAAATATAAAATTATTTTTATTCCCAAATCTACAGATATATGTACAAACATTACGTAAATCCTGCTCCTACAGACAAAAGTTCTTATTTAAATTTTTTTTTTTTGAAATTTTTTTATTCTGATTAACTATTTATTGGTGAGAATATGCATGATAATGTACAGTAAAACAGTATGACAGATAAAATGTTAGTTAGCTATACCAACCCCATAAGAGGTAGATCGATCGATTACGGTAAAATACCTATACAAAAAAAAGAGAGAGAGAGAAAAAAAAATAATAACCCAGCTGACCAAGTGAACTCATAGTGAATTCATTCTGAATTCATTTCAACCAAGTGATTCTTCACGTGAACGTTCACAGTGAATTCACAGTGAAGATATTTTATTTCAAAAATTTTTACGCTATGGCTGGTCACAGTGAATTCACTTAATGAACCCATTTTGAAATCACTTACTGAATGTTTAATGAAAACACGAAATGAATTCATATTGAATGCACTTTGTGAGGGTAAAATATCATTCACAATGTGAGTAATCAATGAATCCTGGCTCTAATTATTATATTCCTACTTTTCGATTTTTTTTTCATTGATTTAAATAAAAACTCTTTAATCACTTGATAATTAATCACTTCGTTATTTTATATTTATTTTACTTTCTATTTTTAATAAACTAATATTACACAGAATTTAAAACACTTGCTTATTCCTTATTCTTAGACTCAAATAACTACATTTTATATCGCTTCAGTTTACAAATTAGTACATGAAAAAGAAATACAAAATTTCACTTTACGTTCACTAAGTGATTCCATAGTGTTAGCCTTTGTGAATCGCAACCATTTTACGAAGATAAAACGAATGAATTCGCCCAATCATAAAATTAAAACAAGTTTACATAAATCGTCATTCATCAAATGAATTTTATATGAATATAATTCATATTTCAATCACTTGATGTATTCATAATGTACCCATATTTTTGAATAATTCACTTATTTTTCATTTCGTCTTTTCAAAATGAATAAGAGAAAAATTATTCATTTCGTGAAGATTTTTGGCATTCACTATGAATTCACTGTGAACGTAGTTCACTGAATGGTCAGCTGGGAAGAATAAAGGAATAAAGGAATATTCTATGGTGTATATTCATACAGAACAATATGTGACTGTAGTATGTATCATCGGATATTATAATATGGGTGGATTTGAAAGTATTATACAGAGTATACTCTTAGTTTTAGTTGAACATAAAAAGGATATTTCATTATTTTTATTGCATAACAAACACATACATACTTATATGCATACGAACATAATGCACAACAGAGAATACTAACTAATTTAATGTGTATGTATTATAATAGTAGTATGAATTAAAATTTTATACGAAACAGACAAATACATACATATTTATACACATTTGTTTTCCTTTTTTACTAGAACCACCCAACATAACACAAAATTCTAAATCTTCATTCATTTATGACAAGTGTATGTGATGTATCTTTATACATAACTCGTAATTATTGTATGTATGTTGGTACTTGGTACATATAAATTGCATATATATATGTGAAGAGAAATAAAATAATCACATATGAACATGAAATTAATTTATGACAAAAACATTTTAAGAAATTGATTCTTTGAAAAACAATTTTTCTATAAATTCAAATATAAAAAGAAATTTTTATTAGATCAAATCATTCGATAAAATTCAATAAGAGATTATATTTATTATTCCAGAATTTAAATATACAAGAGCGTATGATACATATGTATGTATACGTAAATACGAGGGTTTTTCAAAAAATTCCCGGGAAAATGAAATAATACACTATACTATTTTCAGAAATCGAAGTCAGTACAGGCAAGATAGGCATGTTTTTCTATATTCTTTCCCATTGCGTTTGTATAAATCTGTCTCGTGTGTGGGGTGATCAGATCTCAATTTAAATCAGAGGGAAATTTTTTAAATTTTATATTATGAAGGGCTACAAGTTTGCAAAAAACTTTTTTTTTAGATTTTACAAAAAAACAGGTAATTTTGTGACATTTTGGGAAATTTTATGAAATATATGTTCATTTCTTTACAAAATAACATATAATGACAAGCTGATTTGAATAATATGATAGCAATTTGCATTGCAAATAATTTTCTTTCTTACTCTAAGAAAAGACAAAACAAAAAATAAAATTCAGAATGTAACGGTAACGTAACGAAATCAATAACAAGTACATAAAGGGAACAAAATAGAAGAAAATGGACAAATAAACAAATATGAAAATGAATGTATGTACGTATGTATATACAAAATTTAATATCAAATTGATACTGAACACATAATTTTATAAATAAAATTGAAAATACTGAATATGGTTTAATCATAAATTCATATTTTTTTTATAAATTTAATCAATACTCCCAGTAGCTACGGCAACCCTGAATTATCATCATTTTCTTTTATGCCCATCTTCCCGCTGACACGATTTAATCAACATTTTATACTTTGAGTGGACATCGGCTGCGCAACGACTTCATATTTTATAGTTCGGTTTTTTATTTTTCATATAAGCAAAATGGTGTTAACTGATTAAATCAGTTGCCTTCACGGTGTGTGATAGATAACATTAAACGGAAGGGTGTATTTCTTTTTCCAAAAAAAAAAACAGGATGATTCATTTTTAGAAATGAAAAAATCAGCAAACAAAAATTAAAATTTGTCTTAAAAACCTAACATTTTTATGATATTTTTAAATAATGCTACTTTTTTATCAAATATAAATTTACAGGAATGTGAAATTTGTACAGAATCTTCCTTTTAAGAATTATTTGTGAAGAAAATTATAAAATTATTTATGCACAATTTGGAACATCCTGTTAACATATGTTAAAAAGTACCTTTTTCAGGGTTGACAGAGATATATTATTCAGAATTTCCTACAAAATATTATATGTGAAGTTAGCAGAAACTCATCGGGTAACTATTCCCATAAGCACAATACTGACTTCGATTTCTGAAAATATAGTTGTTGATTTTTATGGATTTATTTTTCTACGTATAAACCATCAATTTTCTTCACCAGTCACTATACGATGCGAAAGGTCTTCACGATTTGAATCGTATTTGGTCAAAAACTCAGTGAAAGTTCGGCACGTCTTTCAGTTTCAATGTGTTCTTCACGCAACGACTTGTACAATGTTTTAATAATGCCTAATATTTCAGGTATTTGTATCCTTTTAAATAAAAACAAATGAATTACTTTTTTTTACACACAGCAGTTACGTTTTCATAACACTCAAAATATAACCAAACTTCTTGACTCTTGGCCTGCTAGTTAGTACTTACTGACGCAGGTATTACGGGAACTTTTTGAATTACCCTCTTACATACTAGTACATGCATACATCTATACATACATATGTACTTTATATCATTTTAATTAAATAAATCGTATAAAATTCAATTAATTGCATTATTGATAAAAGGATCTATACATTATTTATATATGAATTTCAATTAAAATAAATTTCGAAGTCAAGTTGTTACATATACTATAAGAATATGCACATACGTACATATATGTGCATATTTACATTTGTATGCTATACATAATACCATATAGATTAATAATTGTAGTCTATGATAATACAGTATAAATAGATAGAGATTCTATCTAGATTTTTAGCATATCGAAGTATGAATATTGCAAATTTATGTACATATAATATAAATAGGAGTAGAAATTATTTTTTATAATATATTTTCTATTAAAAAAATAATGTCAAGGATAATCTTATACTCGTATTTACTATCTCACATTTCATTTGTCAATTAAAAATATTTTTGAAAGAAAAATAAAAATATCCAACAACAATAAAATAAAATGAAAATTATTTGAACAATTTATTTTAAGTTTTTATTTTTTTTTATACTATATATCCTTGTTTTAATTATACTATAAATGTACTATGCACATACATACATACGTATTTAGTTGTTTATGTATATGTACTCAATGATATTTATTTGTTCCATAATATTTAAAAAGGAGAATGCCTTTTATCTTCATATACCTACATATTTATACTTATAACATAAAGTACATCAGCAATCATCATTATTTACTATAATACTCCTTCAAAATAATATTTTTATATTTGTATATGTCTGCATATACTTATAGTACAAAAGTCCATTTTTTCTATCTTCTTTATATTCCTTGTTATCTTTATCTAAATTTATATTTTAATTTTCTTTATTTTTTATTTTAAATTTTTTTTTATTTTTTTCTTTTATATATAATATATTTTTTTTAAATTTTAACATAAGAAAACTCTTGCACACTTTGATGAATTATTTTTATTAAAAAAAAAAAAGAAAACCAAAGAGAAACTATTCTTTATTTACTTACATACAGACATGTATAAAAAATTTTTAATTGTTTTTATTTCATTTTTATCCATTTATTCTTTCATATTATAATTATATATTTGTGTTGATTTTTTATTTTTCTTCTTTTTTTTTTTTTTGTATTTTTACAGGGCGTTATTATTAGAGAAGTCGAAGATGGAACTCAATGTGAAGAATGTAAAAATATATGTCCTGGTTATAAACCACATGAATGGAGGTAAGATTATGTGTATAAGCAATATATGTATACATATATACATTCACATTAGATGATATAATAAGATACATAAATACAAATTCTTCTGCATACAGTAACGAACAAAACATACATTATATGCACGTGAATGAAACTATCAAGAAAAAAATTTTTTTTTGTACTAAAAAATATTTTTTGGGAAAAAAAATATCAAAAAATTAATATGTAAATCATTAAAATCTTGTGCAACCATACAAAGTCTATCAATTATTTTAACAAAGAAGATATCAAGAAGATAAATTGTGGAAGAAAATTTCGATTAATTTTCCATACACATTTTTCTTGAACACATAAACGATCTATCTCTTATCATTACTGAGATGTCAATGTTGTCAAATTTTTGTGAATGAACATCAATATTTTGTCAAAAGTTTTTAATTAATTTTGCATTTTATTGTTTTTGATATTAAGTAAAATCTTGAGTATAATTATTACAATTTCATAAAAAGTATCAATGAGAAAAAATTATTAATTTTCATAATTTTTCAATGTTTATACAAAAAATTATTCTACTAAACTACTACTGGAGGGCAATTATATAACTTGAAAACTGCTCATTTGTAATTACAATTTACAAAATACTTATGTAGATGCTAATTATTTGACATTACCTTAGTCGAATTGAACTTGAATTCTCAACTTTATTCGAAAACTAGCTCTCGAATCGAGTTACATATGATTAGATTCCATTCTGATTTTATTTTATTTTTTTTTTTGCAAATGTTTTGTTCATCACTGTACAAAAACGCACATTGTACGTATTTTTGTATACAAACAATAGAGAATGCATACAAAGTGTACGTAACGTATATTTTGTACATATTGTAATATATATATGTATGTATGCATATTTTAATTATATAAAAATACATAATGTACACATATCATACACATGTGTAATCGTTCGTTTAACTATATGTACCTACATGATATGATAAAACTTTTTTGATTATATTATTTTGTTTTTGATTCTTTTTTTTTTTATAAATATAATTAAAAACATTTTTTTATTTAGTTTTGTTTTGTTTTTTCTTTTTCAAAGAAGCTTCAAACGAAAATAAAATTTAAATTAAAAGCCTTCAAAACCACTTTCCTTCAAAAGAAAAAGTTATAGTACTAGTCTATGGTTATAGTGTATTCCATATACGTTGAGTACATGTGTGTATGAAATTATTATATTTACACATTTTTATTTTTTGTATTATTTACGATTGTATAGGAGAAAAAATAAACACATGAAGTCATGATGTCCCAGTTATGTGTTTATATACAATTCAATATACTACTAACATACATTTGCATCTTTCATTATGAATTGTCTTCAAATTTTTATACATTTTTAACAACACAAATACACGCATACTATTTAATTATGTGTAAATAACACATAATATATGTATATAATTTATTTATATTTGTATGGTTTTGTTTTTTCTTTCAAAAATACAATGAATGAATATTTTTATGATGACAAAACATTTCAAAAGCAATTCTTTTGCATACACGACGTAAGTAAAACTTCTTTTTTTTATATTTTTATATTTTTATCTAAATCTAGACTACTCTCTACTACACATTATACTCGTGTATACAAATACATAACCATGAACGATACTGTGTGCGTGTATAATTTATATATTCAAGATGCACTTTTGATATTATTTTTTTTCCAACGTCAGATCGACTAAAATATAGAAAAAAAACAATTTTTTTCGTTGCGTTTTTCTTTTCGTTTCATTCTTTTTGTCAAGTCTCTTTTGTTTTTCTATTTATGTGCATATACATTGTATTTATATTTGCAAAACTAGTATACACCCGTATTCATAAATATCAAAAGTGATAAATGCACTTAGTCAATACTCGTATATAATCGTACCTTAGTTATACTCGTATATATACATTATAAATGTAGGAGTGAATATGGGAGAATGACATTGGGGAGTTAAGTTTTTTTCTTAAAATTTTCTTTTTAAATAAAAGAAAGTGAATTTATTTTTTTTATTATAATTTTTTAGTTTTTGTTTTTGTTTTTCTTTTTTTCAGAAAAAACAAAATTTATTCTATTATTAAAATATTCACACAAAATAGGATAACAACGTTCTTATACTACGAGATTTGTCTATCTATACATACATACATACACATTCATTTGGTTGTGTTTTTTATGTTCTATTTTGTATTTTTTTGTGTGTGAAAGTAAAGAAAAGTAAAAAATAAAAATAGATTTTATTAACAATAAATTTTATTATCCTTGTTAGATATATTTTTGTTTTCATTCGGTTATTGCAATATGTATCCAATACATATTATATCCTTTTGTATTTTTATATGTATGAGTATGTATATATGTGCATGTCCGTACACGAATATATATATATATAATTCATAAGAGCATCCTTCAAAAATATAGTATGTATGTAAGTAGGTACCTACAATTATGTCACCATAAAATCTATTTTTAAATTCATGTACACAAAACGCAAATACATGTATCATAATCGTAGCTATATATTTATGCTTTGTGGTATTGTTGGTTATCTAATATACCAGAGTCTAATCTACATACAAATTTATATAGTAGAATTCTATCTCCTATTATTAATTAATTTCAAAATAGAACATATGTATAATTTTTAAAGTTAAATTACAAAGCACATATGAACCTGTACTATAGTATTTGTATATCATGCCATTAATAAAGTAGAATACGAAAATTTAGTCAGAAACGACTAAAACATTTAGTACTTAGGATGTAGGATATAAATAATATAATGCAAGTTTAAGTGCATGCATACGATACGAGTATAGGTACACATTAACACATATCATATTTATATCTGTCCGTATAATTCAATGATATTCAAAATGTATTTCTGTACTGAGTATGAAAAACAAAGAAACCTTGTAATTATAAGTACATTTACTTAACAATTATCAATATGTTTTTAGTTCATTCTCGTTATTGTTGTTCTGTTTCTGTTTCTGTTGCTGCTATTGTTGTTATAATTATTTTTATACCACAAAGGAATGTTTCTATCCTATATTTCATTAACATAATAAAATCATCTAAAATATTACTACCATGCTACAATTTACATATACATACATATGTTTATCGAACAACATGCAAAGATGAGTAGATATAATACCACTGCTATTGTATACACCTGAATATATATTTGAGTACACATCCAAACGAACTATAATAATAATTTACATCCAGTTACGTATTCTTATAGATACACCATATATACATGCGAGTATGTATACTTTGTTGAACCCATTGAGTGTACTACTAATGGTCAGAGTCTTCCTTCAGGTTTTATATTGTATTAAATCTTTTATAGCGCATATAATATGGTCTCGTGATTCCATTATTAACATTATGAATCTAAATTTGAAACAAAACAAAAAATAATGTAACAAAAGCAAAAGCACAAAAAGAAATCTACTAAATAATAAAAGAAAATATGTATGTGAAAAAAATTTATAGGTGTAATACGGATGGAGATAGCCACAGCTATAAAGCCAAATCTATACTACAATACAAAAGTCCATGCGATGTCCTATTCGAAAGATATATCAGAATTTATAGGTGTATAGGTGTGTAAATATGTATATTTATTCTTTTTGTTGCAAAGTATAAAATACTCGTACATGTGTATTATTATTAAAATGTGTGTACTAAAAGACCTGATATACATTTATAAGAGTTTATTAATGTGTACACCTCAACTCAAGAGCAAAAAGCCTTTTCTTCTTTTGTGGTCGGTGGTCGGTCTTTCGATGACATTCACCATAACGTCACACACTGTATAACGAGCATATGATGCATATATGTACATATATTTTCTTCAAAAAAAAAAAAAAAATGAATAAATAATAAAATGAAAAAATTCTATAAAATTATTATTATGTACTTTGTTTTGTTCCTATGTCATCTACACTTTACTCATTTTCTTGTTATTTAGTAATTTTTTTTTTATTTTTTCTCATTCTTCTGATATTCATGTATTTGTACATATGCAAAATGACTATGGCTATTTAACTTTTTGTTAAAAGAAATTCTTATGAATAGAAAACCATATATTACATATTATACTCCGTATGTATATACCACATTTTGCACATGTATACTCGTACGTATGCAATTTTGTATGTAATATGCGATGAAAACACATAAAATGAATGTATGGTAGTCACAAATATGCAAAAAGAAAAAAAATGAAAAAAAAAAATTCTAAAATATCAAAAGCATTTGCATATATATGGAGCAATGAACTTGAAGGTGTAGAGATACACAAAATACTTGTACAATGATATACATACATTATATTGTCCATAAGTATATGTGAATTCATATAAAAATGGTAAATATCTTCATATAAATATTCGTCTTTATATACAAAAAAAAAAAAAAAGGAACTAAGTTATTATTCGAAAATATGTAGCTTAACTTGAATGGGGATAAAACTTTTTTAAATGGACGACATACATTTTTTAAGAGAATAAAAATTAAATATTTTTCAATTGAATTTATAAAGGCACTATAAAGATATACCGATATACTATACTATAGCGTACTGTTACACCATATTGTATGTATGTATACTTGTATAAATGTATCAAAAAGGATTCTGAATTATTGTTTAAATATATAGCGTCGTGGTATTGATTTGTAAACTTTTTTTTTAAAAGAATTTTGTCCAAAAATAATTTGCTGATCGCATTTATAAGTGTTCCCGAGTATAAATACATTTACGAGTAATGTCAATTTGTCCAAAATTTTGTTGATCACATTTTAAGCGTATACAAGTGTACATTACATTCACGAGTACTTATATCAACTTGTATAGATATATGTTGGGCTTGGGATGGTATATGTACATATGTATGTATGTTAAGTACCCTTGGTACCCTGTATAAAAGCTTTTATTTCATTTTATTTTATTGTTTTTATTTTAAATTTTTCGGAATGAAATTTTATTAAAAAAATGTTTTTTTGTTTTTAGTTTTTAAGTGCCAGTGGTACCAGGTAAACGAGTAGTCAAATAAGTAAAACGTAAAATTATAAATAAAAAAAAATGTCTATTGAAAAATTCATAATACTCGTCTCGAAAGAAGTAGATACCTACCTAATGAATATTTTATCATTTTACCATTTATTCAGCCTCCTTTAAAACAACGAAAAACGAAATGACTATAAAAATACTTTTTAATTGAATTCCTTGATTTTTGTAATTTAGGTTGATATTTTTGTATTTATTTGATTGTTTGTATTTTTTTGTTTTTAATTTACAAAATTCTCCATTAAATGTATATTAAATGATTGACTTACTATATAAATGTAGAGCAACCTACAATTGTTTTTGAAATGTCATCAAATTTCATACCAATATACACAAAAATACATATACTTGTATGTACATAAATTAAAATAGTATAAATGAAATTCTAAAAATTGTATCTACACATGTATATACATATCACATGTACATAATTTATAGATTATCCTTTTTTTTATGGTTTCACAGTTTTACATACAAATATATCCTTTTGACCAATAGTTGTATAAATTTTTTTTTTTACTTCTTATACACAATGTAAATGTAAATGAATGGTAAAATTGTAAAAATAAAAGGGAGTAAAACAAAGAGAAATTGAATAATATTTTTGTCCTAAATCAAATTGTATAAAAATACATTACTGTACATCTTGATATAGATAGATAGATACATGTAGATAAATACTTATGTATGTAGATACTCAAAAATGAAAACCACAATATTTTTGTCTTAAAATTTTGTAACTTTGTTTGTATATTCATGAAAGACAAAAAAAATAGAATGTTTTGGGAAAAAAGACAAATTTTTGTAAATTTTCTATGAGTACAGAGTATAAAAAGGAAATGAAAAGCAATACAAAGTAATATACACTCTGCATAAATGTATACTTATTGGTGCGGTACTAAAATATAATAGAATTTACATTTGAAATGGTATATATAATCTAACCTAAATTTTATATGTTTGTAGTTTGTACAGTATTGTGTATAAAATGAACAGGTGTATAATGACTGTAGGTATTAAATACATATAGACTGTGGTTGGTATATATCCATACATACGACGCCCTAGTATGAATGATTTGGCATGAAAACGGAAGAAGGAAAAAAAAAACAACATTCAATCGTCCTACATTTTGGAAATTTATTTTTTTTTTTTCGGTACTTTTGTGTACTATACGATTTGTATAAGAAAGTGAATTGTATGTACTTTATATATGTATGTCCCTATAGGAGATTTTTCTTTCTTGTTGTTGTTATTACTTTTTTCCCTCCGGTACTTCTGTTTGTTGTTATAATAATCAGTTCAGACAGAGAATAAAATTTGTTTGTTGTGTAACCTACCTGTACACACTTTACTTATGTACATTATGTAGGTGCATTCGAACACGTACAAATAAAATTTGCGATGTTGATATATTTTGATGTGTATGTACGTACGTACGAGTATATTATGTATAATCGTATTATAAAATAAGATAAAATTCCATGAATCAGCAAAATATACTGTATAAATGTATTCCAGGAAATGAGAAAAAAAATTTGTAATTGAACAGGAATGTTTGTGAACTTGGTATCAACATAAGTATACATACTTATGTATGTATATAATATATGGATATCATATTTTATTATAATTGAATGATATATCTTCTATCTTTTTACTCTATACATACATATGTATGTACATTATTTCGATTTTATTATAAAGCGCATTCAGTTTCCTGTTCAAAATTCATTCATACATACATATGTATATTACATTCTACCTCAAAAATTCATATCAACATATTATATCGAATTCAAAATAAATTATATATGTATATTTCTTTTTTCAGGATATATGTGTGTAATACATATACTTATCAAATGAGAAAAAATAACAAGAAATTATACAAAATAATAAAAAAATTCAAAAATAGAAAAAAAAATAAATTATTTGTGTATTTATCCTTGCAATTTTTCCGGTGACTGCAAATATACATAAATGTATTTTATACAGCATATGTAGCAATAAGTAAACATTCATCCCATCCAAGAAATGAGAAACAAAGAAAAAAGAGAAACCTTGATTACTATAGATGACTAAATTTACTAAATGCAAGTAGTATATACTATTTTCAGAAATCGAAGTCAGTATTGTGCTTATGGAAAAAGTTACCCGATGAGTTTCTGATAACTTCACATATAATATTTTTTAGGAAATTCTGAATAATATATCTCTGTCTTGATTGAAATTGAGATCTGATCACCCCACACACGAGACAGATTTATACAAACGCAATGTGAAAGAATATAGAAAAACATGCCTATCTTGCCTGTACTGACTTCAATTTCTGAAAATAGTATAGATGTGCAAGGATATATTGTTTATTGGATGATGATAATAATAATAATAACAATGGTAGTAGCGATAGTGATAATAATAATAATAATTCCGGATTGTGTTTAACATTAAAGAGAAAATAAGTGAAAAAAAAAACAACAAATTCCAAATATTTCTGTTATATTCTCCAAAATTAATTCTTTTTGCATATGTATACGCATGCATATTCATATATGTAGTCATCATCATACACATATATAATATATTTATATATAGTTTAATTCATTTTTATTGTATTTTAACATTTTACTATTATTATTATCATTATTGTATACTAAATGTGAAGATTTCTAAAAATATACATATACATATTATAATAGGGGTCAAAATATTTGTTTAATAAAACGCTTGAGTGTTGAAACGAATTAGATTGGCTTTATGCCCAATTTTTATTTTTTATTTTATTTTTTTTTTTCTTTCATATTTTTAGTATTTTTCTTTTTCAACTGTTTGAAAAGCATTCATATATAAGCGAGTGTAAATATGTAATGTAATGCATAATAAATACCAAAGACATATCCATGATATATCTTTCTCTATATACATTTCTATTATAATTCATAATACAAACATACATTATGTATTTATATATGAACATGTCCGAAATAACAAAAAAATACACATATATAAAAAAAAATAAATAAAAGCTTAAAATGCAGTCATGAATTTTCTTTTTAACATAAAAATATGTTTTAATATGGTTTTACACTATATATGTACGACTACAAAATTATGCTCTATACATATTACATACACACATAACACAAAAAGAAAAATTTATACATATATATTTTGTTGAAAATATAAATAAAAAAAAATGAAAATGAAAATAAAAATTCACCATTGTGGAACGGAAATAAAATATGGAAAAGGCTTAAATGTTGACATATGAAATATTATTATTGTATACGAGTAAGTATATATTCATCATATATTTATTTACTACAAATCATTTATATGTAGTACATAAATATGTATACATATATGTACTGGTACTCGTATCATAAAAGTGGAAAAATATATTTTCCGTAACAAGGATTGTGTTTATTCAATACGTTTTGTGAATAATATAAATGTATTTTCACAAAGCATATAAATGTACATAGATTACAGTACTAATTGTTGTCGAATTATAAAATGAAGAAAAAAAAAAAAAAACAAAATGAACCAACCGATAAAAAACAATGTTTTTTTTTTGTTTTGTTTCTGTTTTTGAGATTATTATTAAATATAATCTTTTTATACATGTATTGACTCGTATCTCATACATATAATATCCAATAATGATTGTGTATATACGAGTATGTATTGTGAATTTTTTATTATTCGATAAATTTCTATATATAATCCTGTATCTGTCCTGATGTAATATAAAAAATAGGGATTTTAGTTTATCACATCAATAGTTGTTGTTTTCTTATTTTTCATTTTTATAAAATTTATACAAACACATACATATGTATACATGTGTATATAAACATTGTATAGTTTTTATTTGACAGATTAATTAAATTCATATGTGTAATAAACTGCATATGAACACTGCTTTTTTTTATATAGAGCGATATGTATATAGTATTTCATATGAAAATTTAATTTTATCGAATTATAATATCTCGTTTTTTCCAAACGCAAGGACATCATAAACAATTTTTTATATTATTATCCGACTATTATTTTTATTTTTATTTTTTAAATTTATTTTTTATTCAGTATTAATGAAAGCAATAAATGTAATCGACTGTGTATTCCAGGAAATTACTTGAAAATGAATAATAATTTTCATTTCATCAGAAACTGTTTATGCGATAAACGCTTATGTTGTGTTTTTGGGGTTGTTATAGCAGAGCGTAAAATAGAATCATTCAATTAAGATCGTCAAAATGAATTCCATGAAATATAATATAAATTCAAACATATGTAGGTATATGTATTTCGTGTGATATGAAAATTGTCAGCATGAATTATTCATTTTCCTGTTAATGAAAATATCATTTACAGAACAAATTAATCGAAAGAATAATATTTTTCTTAGGATTTTTCAATTAGAAAATTGAATTTACCTTATCTTATGGAAATTTTTGCAGACAATTATCCAGTGAAAATTAAAAAATATGTACATAAAGGTACTACACGCAATTTAATTGAATCTGAATCACGAAACAAAATCTGTTTTCTTTGTGGTATGCAAATGATGATTCAACTAACCAGAAACACTCACTCACTATTTAACAACATATTTAATCAGTTAACAACTGAAATACTGAAGAAATTGTAAATGGGACTGATAGGATAGGATGGATACGGATTACGGAATACGGATAGACTGTTGAGTGTTGTTTGTCCGCCTGTTGCTTGCTTACTTGCTGGCGGTTATTTTTTTGCTTCAAACATCTTTGATTTTTGATCAATTTTATTTTTTCTATTTATCTGTAGATGGCACTAATATAACTAAGAATTAATATTTGTATTGTATTTGTAACAGATTTTTATTGTTTGTCGAATAAGAAATTTAAAAATTTATTTAAATTGAAAAATTTCATATATTAATTTGAACTACACATTTTATGAATGTATATGGACATAATGTGGGCACAATTAATAATAATTAAATATTACAATCATTTTACATATTTATTTCACGTGCCATTTTTTTAAATTTAAATTACATTTTTTTTTTTTTTTTTTGCAAATGAAGTTAATGACAAATTTAAACTGTGAAAAAAATTTATTGCATCATAAGTGATAAATGATTTATAATTAAATTTATTGAAAATAATTGTGTTGACTAAAATATTTTAAATTACGTATATTTTTTTAAAAAATTATATACATATATGTAGATGCATACAGTATATTTATTATTAAATTTTGTATTTATGTATTTTGTATTATACATATAATTATATCAAAGCTGTATTAAAAATTTTGTTTGAAATAATTGACATTGCTTTTTTTTAAATCCATTTTCTGCATGAAATAATTAATAATTCATCAAAAAAGAAATTATAATAATAATAATAAAAAGGATTTTTATGTAAAATTATACATGAATATATATTACGCACGTATGTAAATTAATTATTAATGAATGTACGAGATTATGTGCATATAATAATTTATCATCAATAATATAAATTTAGAACAAAATTTAAAATTTTTCAATTAATTTCGAATTAAAATATTTATTACTTGCATATTATTAATGCATTAGTATCATTATAATTATTATTATCATAATAAGATTTTAATTAAATTAATTATGTATTGTATACCTATCATATATGTATCTATATTTACATTTTTATTCAAATTCTGATGAAAAATTAAATTTCTGTCATGTTAGGCATCTAAATTCTTGTGTTTAGTGATAGCATGTATTTAAAGTAAGATTAAATGAGAATAAATAATAAAATAATGATGCAACTTATATATACATAATAAGGTATATATACTATGCTTCTTGTTATTGTCTCTTCCTGTTTCTCGTATACTTGCTATGATGTGTAGTGCAGAGCAACTATAAAGAAGAAATGAATTTTTCCCATAAATGAAAATACGATTACTATAGTAGAGTGTACTCGTATACTTACTCCTTACTGGTTACTGTTTCTTACTCTCTTATTGTTTCTCGTATTCTTCTCATATCGGTTTATATAGTGCGTAGTGAAGAGCAGTTTAGTGGAAATACGATTGTATGACATTCAGGATACTATAGCGTACATCGTGTATCGTACTATAATTAGTAGCCAACAACATATTTGCTACTATACTCATTGCAATTAAGTATTTACATATACAATCAAGAAAATCGAAAAGTTTTCAAATGATCCTTTTTGTTAAAATAATGAAAATAACCAAATAAATGTTTACATTTATTTTAATTTAATTTAGTTATACATACGTATCATATAACTCGTTCGTAACCACTTACATTATTTCCTAATGATATTCAGTTTAAGTGGCGATAATTTTTATTTAAAAAAAAAAATTAATTATAGTATCAGGTGTCAGTTTCGTTTTAACAGAGAACCACAAATGAATTAAAAAAAAAGTAATCATGGAAAAAATACACATGTACAGATGTGTGTATGTACATTTAGTATATTATATATATCTACATACAAGATACAAGCATGTAAATAATATAGTAGTATATAAAAAAAATGAAACATACAATAACGAGCACAACATTATATTAAGTGTTCAACTTTATAGTCATTTTAACAATTTATAGACGCCATTATTATGTTAAATTTATTTTTGACCATATACATATTAAAAAATTACATTTTTCAACAATTAATTATATTTACGTTGACATATCCTACATATGCAAACACATGTATACAAATACATAAATGAACATTTACATGAATCATAAATGTACATTACAAATAATTAAACATCTATACACTAAAGCATGTAAGAATTTACAAAACGAAAAAGTTAATTTATTTTTTAATATAATAATTAAATTGAAAAAAAGAAAAGAATAATCATTTTTAATATGTTTCACGAATAAAAGATTAAAATAAGATTTAAAAAAATAATGCATCAAAAAAAAAAAAAATATTTGTAAAATATTTACATTAAAATTATAAAAAAAAAAAAAACAAAAATAAACAGAAAAATATATTAGATATTACCATAATTTGTATATTCATTTTATTTATTACACAAAAACATATGAGCACGAACATGTATATGTATAATAATGTATATACACATTTACTTTGGATGTAAATTTACTGCGGTCAAGTGAATGTTCATTAAATTTATTAAATGTGTAAGTATACGGGTACATAAGTACAATATGTACATGTAAAATTGTATTCATAAAATGTGTATTTATATATGATTTTAGAATACTCTGTACTGCTCAGTATTTAGTCATTTATATGTATACGAATGAGTATGCTTTATGATTCATATTTGTTTTACCGCAAAGAAGCCAAAAATAGCAGCAACAAAAACAAACGACAAATAACAGAAAAAAAAAAAAATAATTCACAAAAAAACAGTAAAAATTAATTGCCTTCATACAAGACCATTTACAAAACCAAAAAACATCAAAAAAATCTGTATAAAATGTACAAATGGAATTACATTATTCACATACTATAATATACATATACTTGTTCATTCATTATATACTTTATCTATTTCTAAAAAGAAAAAAATGTATTATATGTCAGTTACATAGATTTCAATTTGTAGATTGTACGAATTTGTTAATTTTTTTTTTTTTTGCAATTTTCATTTTCTTGTTTTTTGATTTTCATTTTATATTATGGACTGTGTATACATATTCAGATTTTTAGATCAAAGTCATCATCTTTCGTTTTTATTTAATATTTTTGAAAGGTTTTTGTTTTTTCAAAAAAATTTTATATTATTATGTACGAATGTATATAACATATTACAGAGTTTTTTGTTTTCACATTATTAAAAAGGAAAATGAAAATGTCAAAAATATATAAAACTAATCGTTAAATAAAATTTTATTATTCGAATGAGAAAAAAGTTCAATTAAAATCAAATTCAAATATAAAATCAAATCATCCGAGATATATTCATAGATACACAAAAAATGGCGATAACTGTAACCAATAAACAGAAAAAAAAAAAACAAAATTTAACTAAAAACAAAAGGATAACGAATATCTTATACATCAATCAATGTTGGTATTTTAATTTCGAATTTTTTGGTGTAGAAATTGTTGTGATTGTAATGCTTCCAAAAAAAAAAAAAAAAAAAAAACTTTTTTTATTTTACTCCTTTTTATGCATGTGCGAATAAATTTATGTAATTACGTAATAATCATTACACATACGAGTATGTACATATTTTATATTACATAGTTTGCAATGTTTGCAATAAATGATGATGATGACTAATTTTATATTCAATCACCTACACCTACTACATTCACTTAAATGTCAGTAAACTGAAAATGTATTCCTTCTAAAATGTCATTTTTATATATCATCAAGAACAAGAATATAACCAACCATCAACCATCACCTTTTCTGTGTTAAAAGTTCTCTAATAACAATTGACAATTGGCTACAGTTGCTATAGTACATATGTATTGGTTACTGCATGAGAGACGAACGAGGAGTATGTTTTCTCATATAAAATTATGTAGTTTTATAGTACAGTTTGTGATTACGATTATGTTGCATTTGCATGGTTACATGAATATGAATGTAACAAAATATTCGTTGGGAAATTATTTCAGAAAAACTGTCTAAAAATCATTTAAGACTATTCAGAAAATATAAATATCTATAATTTAATTTATTTAAAAATATGTAAATAATGTACTCGTATTCGTACATAATGCAAAGTAAAATGTAAAACACACATTTCTAAAGTAATTTTAAATTTTATAATCAAATTAAAAATTAAAATAAAATTCGTAACGAATCATAAATCTAAAAATTATTATCTAAAAATATAAATGTCACACTCATAAGTATGATAAAATAAAATGACAAAAATAAATAAAAATAAACTAAAAACAAACAATTTGTGTATTACAACAGAATAAATAAATTACGATTACACATACACATACATTCAGATTTATAAAAATGCATTATTATTATTATTACATATTATTTTCTTAATAAAGCTTATAAATGAGAAAGCTTTTCATTTTGTGGTGAATATGTTATGTTTGAAAGAAAACATACCAAACACCACGTGCATTTTGAACAAAGAAAATATATGTATCTGTTTTCTGTCTGTATACATTTTCTATTCATTTTTCTACTTATGTTGTTAGTTGTTACATTCGTAAAAGGAAAACTTTGTTACTACTCTCTATTGCCTACTATGATTACTAGTACTACGTAACAACTTTAACGAACCAATACATCCGTATTTACATGATTTTCTTCTTCTAAGAAATCTCTACAATTCATTCACTCATTTGTGTATGTATTTATGCATTTACTAAGTATATATTGTTGAATGCGTTATTTTATATTGGTTGGTTGGTTGGTTGGTTGCAGTGGCAGTCCGTCCTCCCCCGAAAACAGACTCAATTAGCACTTTGTGTGCCGTTTTGTTACCACAGACTCGTAGGTGTTGGTTGTTTTCTCTAGACTATAGCCATTTCGTCTTGTTCAGGTAGTAAACCAAACTGCCCATTGTTAGACTGGCCACCTCCGCGAGTTCTTCGAGGAAAGGCTTACCGAAAGCCTTTAGTCTAGTTTTAGCTAATGCTGGACACCTGCAAAGATAATGTAAGAGAGTTTCCTTCTCTGAATTGTCCCTACAGCTTCTACAATGCGTGTTATACGGTAGACCCAATCTGGCTGCGTGTTCCCCCGCAGGCCAGTGACCTGTTAGAATCGCCATGATTCTAGCGATCTCTCGTCGGTCTCTACCGATAAGTGATAGGGTTCTTTTCCTATCGAATTCCGGCCAAGTTACTCTTGACACAGAACAGGTGGGTAAATTCTTCCATCTGTTATTTGCCTCCGATAGATAGTGAAGCCAGATCTCTCGCTTTACACTATTTATAGGGATGTTTATAGGTTCTGCTGTCGAAAGGTGTAGAGTTGAGCCCTGTTTCGCTAACGAGTCAGCCTGCTCATTACCCTCTATGTTTCTGTGACCTGGAACCCATATGAGGGTAACTTGAGTCTTACTCGCCAGACTTTCTAGTGCTCTTCTACAACTTTCTGTTATTTTAGAATTAAAAGATACCGCTCCCAGAGCTCTGATTGCGGCCTGGCTGTCGGTACATATACCGACGGTTTTTTGTCTTGTTACCGATGTCATACCATACAGAATTTCGCTCGCCTTGAGAATCGCGAGGATCTCCGCCTGGAAGACGCTTGCGAAGTCTGGCAGGCGAATGGACTCTGAGACTGGGGGTGAGCTCATGTAAATACCCGAGCCCACTCCACCTTCCGTCTTAGATCCATCTGTGAATATGACAAAGTCATAATTTTCTATTACCGCATTCTGCCTCCATTCCTTTCTGGAGGGGAATTTCACCTGGAAATTTCTCTCAAAACGCAGTCTTTTTGTGTTATAATCTGTCTCTGTCTTGCTAAGTTTTTGGGGAATTTCCTCCAGGATGCTGCTATGACCATATGGTTTGGCTCTCCAGCATCCCGCTTCCTTTAATCTTAGCACTTCTCGTGTCGCTGTAAATTTAATAAATAGATCCAGAGGAACGAGACCCAGGATAGTATTAAGAGCTTCCGAGGGGCATGACCTCATGGCCCCCGTTACTCCCAATCCTACCGATCTCTGTACCTTGTTCACTCTGTCCTGGTTGTACCTCTTGTTTAGTGCTGCCCACCAAACTGTAGAACCGTATGTTAGGATAGGGCGTATCACTGCCGTGTATACCCATAGAGTCATTCGGGGTTTAAGGCCCCATTTTTTATTAAAGGTTTTCTTGCAGGCATAGAAAGCAATGTTGGCTTTCCTTGCCCTCTCTTCCACGTTCAGCCTCCAGTTAAGCTTAGGATCTAAAATTATTCCCAAATACTTAACTCGGGAGGCTAGTGTCAGAGGTATGTCATTTAATTTGGGTAGGTTGAAAGCAGGTACCTTCGTTCTGGTCGTAAAAAGCATCAGTTCAGTTTTGCCTGTATTGACACTTAGTCCACATCCCTTGGACCAGTTATCAATTTTCCTCAGGCTTCTCTCCATGATGTTGCTCATCATGTCGAGAAACTTCCCTGATACCATTACGACCAAATCGTCCGCATAAGCTACAACTCTTACCCTGTCATTCTCTAAAACTTTTAAAATTCGGTTCACAGCAAGCAGCCAGAGCAGTGGTGAGATTACTCCCCCTTGTGGCGTGCCTCTCTGTACCGCCCTGACAAGTTTGCTGTTCCCCAATTCTGCACTGATAATTCTTGAGTTGAGCAGGTCTTTCACCCATTGAATGACACTGATCTCCACCTTTTCCTCGGTTAGAGCCTCAAGAATTGTCTCGCTTCTTATGTTGTTAAAAGCGCCCTCAATATCTAAGAAGGCCGCCAGAGTGTATTCTTTATACTCACGGGATGTCTCTATGGTTTGCACCACACTATGTAGTGCTGTCTCCGTAGATCTTCCCTTGAGGTATGCGTGTTGTGATTTGGAAATGGTGCTTTCTAGAATCTGCCTTAGATACGTGTCGAGCACCCTTTCCATTGTTTTAAGTACAAAGGAGGTTAAGCTTATTGGTCTGAAGTCCTTTGCTACTTCATGACCTCGTTTGCCCGCCTTTGGAATGAACACTACTCGTGCTACTCGCCATCTTTGTGGAACGTAGCCATGCCAAAGACTGCTTCTAAAGAGGGATACCAACCCTGGTATCACTACTTCTCGCAGCCGTTGTAGCATGATAGGGTAGATGTTGTCTGGCCCTGGTGATTTAAAAGGGGAGAAGTTATCCAGCGCCCAGGAAACTCTCTCCCTCGTAATTATTTTTTCCGCCTCTTCCCAGAGTAGGTCCGAAGGTCTCCCTGTATTAGGAGGCCCTGGGGTTTCAGTTCCTTCCCCTGGGAAGTGTGCGTCTATAAGTAGCTCTAGAGTCTCTTGAGCTGACTCTGTCCACGTCCCTTCCTTCCTTCTAAGGAAAGAAGGGTTTGTGTGTTCAGTGGCAAGGATTCTGCAAAGTCTTGCTGACTCCCCGATATTTTCTATGGAGTGACAGTATTCTCTCCATGTTGTCGCTTTGGCCTCCCTGATTGCCTTCTTGTATTCCCTTAGGCAATCCTTGTAGGGTTGCCAGAATTTCTTTTTATGGCAGATGTTGAAGATCTTTCTGGTCAACTTCCGTAAGTTAGCCAGATCCTCATTCCACCACCACGGATATGATTTTTTGCTTCGCCGGATTGGGCAAGAGCTTTTGAAAGCCGTTTCCATGGCCTTTTCTAAAGCCCCCGCTCCTGCATCCAGCTCTTCAACGGTTTCAAATCTCTCTTTGGTTGGAGGGATTTGGAACTTTGAGTTAAAAACTCGTCTAAACTTGTTCCACTCAATCCTTCTGGGATTCCTGAAAGTTGAGGGGACGGTATCAGTTTCGAGGCAAAGTGTGAAGAGAACCAGCCTGTGGTCCGAGTAAGAGTTCTCCACAGACACTCTCCACTTCTGTATGTCTACGTTTGTCGTCGTCAAAGTAATGTCTAGTATTTCCTCCCAACCGTTGAACCTGTCCGTACTCGGAAAGACAAATGTTGGGGTACTACCTCTATTACTTACAACTAGGTTATTGTTGGTAATAAAATTGTAAAGGGACTCACCTCTTTCGTTATCCTCGGTGCTTCCCCACAACGTATGTCTTGCGTTCGCATCACAGCCAAGAACCAATTTGGCCTTCTTTGATGAAACGCATTTTACTAGGTTGTTTACAAGTACCGATGGTACTTCTTCATCATGCGGCATGTAGATTGAGGAGAGGTAGACTTCCTCTCCTTTTGTCGTCTCTAGCCTAATGACGGTTATATCATAAGAACTGAAATTTGGACAAAGGAAAGCCTTAACATTTTTCTTAACTAAAATGCAACTTCTTGGCTTACCTTCATCTCTTGCTTTACTACTGTAAAACAGGTTAAAATCTTTATCTTTTAAGCCCATAACGGTTCCATTTTTGACCCAGGGCTCTTGGATAAGGCCTACATCAATGTCTTTCTCCTTAAGAAAGACTCTCAGATTATCTGAAGCAGTTTTTGAATGCTTCAGATTAATCTGCACTGCTTGTAGGCCTATCCTTGTTCTCTTCAGCGATGTCGAGGGCCATCATGTCCTCGAGCACCGCTTCTTCTACCTCCTCCTCCTGTCCTGAGGGGCGGAAAATTTTAAGCTTGGCATGCCTTATGCCAAACTTAAGTTTATTATCCGCCTTCTCTAATGCCTTTAGACATTCCTCGTTCAGAAGGAGGAGGTATGACGTGGAATTTTTCTGAGGTTCCTCTGCTTTAATGACTTTCCAGTCATGCATTGGGACCTCAGGATTTTGCAGCTGCAGGCACTTGAGAAGCTTGTCTGGTTCAAGCTTCATCTTAGGCAGCCAGATGCGGGCGCGAGGACTCCTCGGGATTTCCGTAGCTGGGATGAGCTCGAGCTTCAAACCCTCCCATGCTTCGCTAATGCTTACCACGCATTTGCTCAGGAAATCCTTCGAGAACTCGTTCTCGCACCTGATTACCCTGCACCCGCGAACTACTTCGGACGAGTCGAAAGATGGCAATGGTGCTCCCTTCCCTGAGAGAACGTAGTCCATTACCATCTCCGACAGTCTTGCCTCGATATTATTCCAGGCCTCCAGACTAATCCGGCCATTGGTCGACTTTTTGTCGATCAAAGCTACCTGCAGGTGGTCCCTTGCCACCTCACAGAACTTTTTTCCAGGTCGGATACTGGAGGCCGCGGACGTAGATGTTGTTGGAACGGAAGGTTTAATAGATTTCACAGCCTTCCTTTTTTTGGCTTCTTTTTCGGTCTTGTCCTGAGACCTACTCCTTTTAGAAGCCTTGGAGGGCTGTGATTTCTGATCCATGGGTTGGAGCTTCAGATATTCGTCAACTACCGCCTGGTATTTGACTCTATCTTTCGCGTCTCTCTCATGAACCTTACCTTCGCTCTCATTCTTAGCAATCTTGCCGAGAATGCGTAGAGCCGTTCGGTAACGGTTCTTGAGAATCCTACCCATGGATTTTTGTTTTTTATTTTTGTTCTCAGGGCGGCTACCACCTTTGGCCGCTACCCTGTTTCGATTTACACTTTCAGAGGTCGAGGGTGCGCTATTGCTAGCACTCGCCTCGCTCTCTGAAAGGGCGATAGTCTCCCCCTGGGAGACCAGCGTATCGTCCGACCCCGCGGACGACATGCTGTCCGAGGACAGCTTTTGTTTTTTGTTTTTTGTTTTTTTATTTTTTGTGTTTTCCATTTTGTTCCCACGAGTGAGCCGGAAAAGTGGTCAATCCTGGCAGAGCCGGCATACCAGGATAAGGCACTTATACAACCGACCTTGCCCGGGCATCGGAGGGGACCGTTAACGATCAGCACTTTTTACCACCTGCTGATCACGCAGCACATCAGCACGGGTGCCTCAACACTTTATGCTTGGGTGGGATTTTTGTAAGGGGGTTTACTCCCCCCCGCACCTAGCTTGGTCTGGCAACTCACATTTGGCCTGTTCGACATGGGAGACCCTACCGGGATGGGGCGTGCAAATACGTACCAATATATGCGAACTCCATCCCGTCGACATAGCCCAATTGCTCATTGTCGCACACAAGCCTCTCCACCGCGACAAGGTGTAGGTGCAAGGAGAGGTATTTTATATTAGTCTATGGTTATTTGATAATTTATATCCATCCATTCATTAGCAGCATCATTCACCACCACAAGCACGTTTATTCTTATTCTTATGATGATGATGATAAATATGTTGAGTTGATGAATTACCACCATATACGACCATGTTATACATGCTATTGCTACCATAAATTTATTATGTGCACATATATTATATAGTAGCATATTCTTTTCTTATGTATACAGCAAAGATTAAAAAAGATTTAATATGCATACATAAGATACGAGTACAAATACGTACACATAACATCATAAAGTTAAGTAGCATATGTATTATGTTGAGTTGTAATTGATGCTGTTTAAATACTTTATACTTTACAAAAAAGCGCACACAAAATAAAGAATAAATTCAAGAGAAAAACGTGGGAAAAAGAAAATCAATTTACATTCAGTAGTTAGCTTTCTGGCTGTATCGTAGTGTAAATGTGTTTAAATTTGAAATTTTTATAACGAATTTTCCATTCGAACACATAATATTATATTTTTCTATAATACGCGATATGTTTATGTGTATAAATTTTCTTTTGTTTTAATTTTTTCTTTTCAATTAGCTAAATTTTTTGTTTTGCCCGATTTTATATTTGATACGATATTTTCAAAGATTTTCCGTTGTTGTGTAGGAAATGATGATAGACGACACGACACAATTTTTGCATATTTACGTAGTAGTAGTAGTAGTAAATATGAAAATAATTAATAATAAAAACGTGTAGATCTTTGATAATAAAAAAATTATTTTTTATGAATTAAAATACAAACAAAAAATAAATAAAAATAGTACGAGAACAATGAAATAAAGTGTTTAAGTAATGATAATAATTGTGAATAATAACACAAAAATAAAAGGTGAAGGCAACAAAAACGAAAAAAAAAAAATAAAATTATGTATAAAAGGTTCTTTGTTTATTCATCTCATAAATATTATTATGAAGAAAGAAAGAAAAAAGGACATTTTTGAATTATTTTTTTTTATATATACATATATACATATTTTTATTTTGTGACATTTAGCTAATTTAAATTTTTCTCTAATTAAATCATTTTTGTACATGAACGCACACAAATGTTTGTCGTTTGTGTGTATTAAATTTACTATCGAGGTAAATAAGTACTATCTAAAATTATTGTGGTTGGTAAATAATTTTAAAAGTGAATATAAAAGAAAAAAAAAATTATGAAAAATTATGATAAAAAAAAATGATAATGATGAAAAATGGTACGTAAAATTTTATGAAAATCATCCAGTCATGAGTCTACATAATATACTCGTAATGTGCAATAATCCGCCGCAGTCAGTTTGTCTCATTATAACGCCAAATAAAAAAT
Organism: Villa cingulata; assembly: GCA_951394055.1. Lineage (NCBI taxonomy): Eukaryota > Metazoa > Arthropoda > Insecta > Diptera > Bombyliidae > Villa > Villa cingulata. Next base: position 27,047,722 of record OX596021.1, on the reverse strand, counting down.
TATTATAAATTTAAATGTATTTGGGGTGGCCTTTTATTAATGATCTGTAAATTGTAGGTATAGTATATAAAAATATAAAAAGTGTTTATGCGTATATATTTTATAACGAATCTACGCATAGTATAGTATATCTACATAATGTCATGTAAAAATGTCAAATTATTATTTTTAACAGGTGGTAACATATTCAACAGATTTTCATTTTTTTTTTGTCCTTAATAACATCTCATTAAAATGCCAGATATGTATACAATGTATTATATGGATGTGGAGGTATAATAAACGTTGGAATTTATTTTCATTTTTTTTTTTCATATTACATATTCGTGTATATACAGTACGGGGCTATGTATTTATGATGAAGTAAAATGGATTTTTCTTGTGATTTACTCGAAAAGAATTTTTCAATGAATTTTAATTAAATAGGAAATAAAAAATAGTAATAACAAAATGTGACAGTGTCGCCAACAAATACTAGATATAATTACACAATTACATAGTAAGTAAAATATGAAAATATAAATTGTTTTTCTTCAATTTGTATATGACAGTCATTTTGTTTATTGATTCCCCGGAAATTGTAATTAAAAAATTTTAAAAGTTTAGAAGAAAAGCAATCATATGAAGCATAGTTTCAGTCTTCAAGAAATTCATGTATAATTTAATTATTTATAAGTTCAAGGCACTTCAAGGTGTTTGTGTGTCTTGTGTACAATTTAGTTCTATAGTTGCAAAAATTCATATTATTCTAGTAGATTATGTTTTTTTTTTCTATTTAATTTCTGAAATCTAAATAATCGCACCAGTATTTATATAAAAAGAAATTATGCAATAAACAAAAATACTCGGAATTATAACCAGAAAACATAGTCTGTACTCTGTACGTACGTACTTACATAAAATAGACAGATATTTATGCTATGTAATATACAGAATAGAGTGGTATAATATTTAAGGTGATTATAAACCGTGCAATAAACACATGTACTACACACATTATAGTAGCAGACATACTGTTCGTTAAGTAATGATTACATAAAATATGTGTAAAACAATAAATTCACTTAAATTGTATGAGTATTACTCGTAATAATTTTTCAAATGTTGTAATAAAACTGAATAACAAAAATACATATAAATTCTCTTTAAGGTATATCTATACGTACATAGTATACATCCGTATATGTACGTGTATCCATATGTTCAAAAAGATTGAAATAACCATAAGATTTGTTCGTTATTTATTTTTTTTTTTTTTTTATTATTACATCTTTGATTAACTTAAATGATTATTATAAGGATTATTTAATTTGACGCATGAAACTAATGGCTGTTATATAGTACGAGTATGTACATTCAATTGTAAAAGTATTAAGTACACAATAAAACAGTATGACTGTACAATGTGATATATACAAACACATAACGCATCTTACACGTTAGGCTGGCCATATGTATATATGTATAAAATCACACTCTAAATAAAGTACAATGTGTAATGTATACAATAAAAAGCAGTAAAACATTAATAATAATTTAGTAATAAAAAGAAAATTGAATTTTTCCAAGGTATGTACATTTATTTATATACACGTGTACATATGTATCTATTATACAATATTATTGTAGTACATTTATAAAATGTAAGTGAGTTTTATATGAGAATATGTTTTTTTTTTGTTTTTGGACCTAAGTATCCTTATAAATTATGATAAATAGTAATATGCTGGTGTATGAATGGAACAAATAAACCTCAATATACTTATACACTTTATTTTATATGTTATATTTATAATGAAAAATAAGTAAACATATTTAATGGTATTTTATATATGAAATAATTTTATAAATTACAAAAAGAATGAAAAAAAAAATGAAAAGAAACATACTTAATTTCAGTTTCATCCTTATTTATTTTTATGAAAACAAAATTAAAAAGGATTTTAAGTTAATTTGACCCAAAAATATTATTCATTTTTTTTTTTTTTTTTGATTTTTTATGGAAAATTGAAAAATTATTGCTTTTGTGAATATAATAATTTATTGTTTATACATGGATGTACTACATACATATATGTATACTGTATGGATGTGAATATGGGTTGGAGTAAATTTTTCATAAAATGAATAAATCAATTAAAATGATAAAATGATTTTCTGTCTGGTTTAATTTAAATAGTTTGATAAAAATTTTATGCGTACATGTACGCAAAGGAGTATAATGCATAACAATTTATATAAAAAATATTCTATATAAATTAAATGTAATCTTATTTATTATCCGCTGTTGTTCAGACTATTTATTAAGGGTATTCACGGTTTGGTTTTGTATCATTTACCATGTTTATGCTTCACATCAAAACGATATAATACAAATCGGTATGAGATAAAACGATCTATAATAAAACCGATTTTACAGATGTTTATACTTACTAGCTCGAATCGATATGAGATAAAACGGAATAAAATGAAATGCAGTGCTACCACAGCATTTTTGCATTTTGAATAAAATATGTACTCCTAAATAAAATTAAAATTTACAAATTACAACTCAAAGAACGATCACAAAATGAGAGAATTTTTTTGTTGAAAAGTAGTAAAAATGATTCTCAAAACGATATGAACGGTTTATACCGATTTTCATATCGTTTTGATAGCTCTCAAACCACTTTAATTATGGTTTTTAGTTAATGCAATTTAAAAATGATAAAACGTTTTAAAGGACGTTTATACTAAACTTTCAAATCGTTTCATCTTATATTGTTTTGATTTAGATCGTTTTGATGTGTAGTACATGTAGTATAAACGTGGTAATTGTAAACGGTATAAACTCGTACAATCCTACACCTATTGTAAACATGTTCAATGTAATTTTTACCTACATTGCTTGTAAAAATCTACAATGCTGAAATCCATTGTATACGGTGTATATTACTATTGTATACGCCATTCTGACATTAAATGCTAAAGTAATTTGATTAAATTTATTTTTATAATATTTTAGATGACATATAGTACATATATGTTATTAATTTGCTTGCTTTCAATACAAAGTTTGTTATGGTGCGTTCAAGATATATTATAAGATTTGGGTGTATGTTTACACTTTTTATCCTCTTACAACAAATCGTGAATACCTCTATTATATAACGTAAATGTGTATCTATTTTGTGATTCTAAATCGAACGTCAAATTACCATAAAATATATACGATTACATTTAAGATTGAAAATGAAATAAATATCAACAAAAAAGAAATAATAATAATCTGTTCACACAACTGTTCATTATTTGAAATTCAAAATTAAAATTCTAATTAGAAAATATTCTTTGCAAATAAACCACATACACCATACACCGTAGACTATATACTTAAATCATATATATACACATTTTTTTCTAATTGATTTACGCATTTTTTTGACGTTATAATGACGTCTTTTCTCAAATAAATCCAACAGAAAATTGAAAACTAATGCTAGCTAATTTACCTTTACGAGTATAAGAGCTAAATAAACACATAAATGTGTACGTAATTTATTAATTACGGCATCATATATTAAAATCGTCTAATTTATCATTTTCAATTTAACAAAAATAGACGAAAACAGCCACATATTACTATTACTGAATTAAACATATTTTTATTGTTGTTATTTTCTTACTGTTTCGGTTGTTGTTGTTGTTGTTTTCATTGTTTTTTTGGTTAAAGTCCAAAATTAATATCTAAATAAAAGATAAAAGAAAACTTTAAAGCCTATATCACATTATAGAAAAAAAAATTTCAAAATGAAAAATTATATAAAATAAATAAATAAAACAGAAATCATTTGAAAAAAAAAAGAAAAAAAATTTTATTTTTTCGAATTTCAATAAGACATTTTCAGATATTCAGAACATGAAAAAAAAAATGTTTTTTTCTCTTCTTAATATTTACGTTATCTATCAGTTTTCTGTTAAAAAAAAAAAAGAAAAACACTAAAAACAACAACGTAAAATGAAAAATGAAAAACGAAAACCAAAAATTGATTTCAAGTTCAATGCTATTGGCATTAAATGAATGAAAGAAAATTGTTTTTTTTTTTTTTTTTTTTTGAAAAAATTCAAGTTCAAAATATTTTTTACTCTTCATGTTTATTTCCTTTTTTTTTTTTGAAATTTTAATTTTAAATTTCGGAAAATCTAAAACTTATTTCTATAGCTAGTCGCGTTTTAATAAATTTTGTCTCATACTAAGGGTAATATAATAATAAATTTAAATAAAAAGTACAAATTTTTTTGTAAAACGTAAAGATAAATTTAAATTTTATTTTGTATACGAGCACTATAAGATGCTCGCGGATTTATTATTATACCATTTGATTAGATATATCGTGAGAAAATTTTTTATGATTTGACAATCTGTGCTAATATTTATGTAAAATTCTGATTTTTTTATAAAAATTTTCTGAATCAATAAATTTCTAATTGATGAATACATAAAAATTTATTACTTATTTGTATATTCTGTTTATTTTTTTAATAAAATTTTAAAATATTCTTTCTGCATATTAAAATGAAAATATTCTTAAAAATTTGAAAGGAAGGAAAAATATATTTTTTTATACACAGAAATATGAAAATTACATAAAATAAAGCTTTCTATATAAAAAAATAAAAAATTCGGAAATTCGACATTAAAATAATACAGCAAAAGGAAATGATGTCAAAATGTAAAACTGATATGTAACAGAAAAATATAAGATGATTTTCTTTTTTTTTTTTTGTACAAAGCATGTTACTCGCACATACATAATGAGTTTGTATATGTCAGTCAGTAAGTATACATAATGTGTGAAGTAAAATTAATTTTTAGGTTAATAAATTTTTAATTCTATCTTTTTTTTTTTTGTATTTTTTTAGCAAACAACACGTCGAAAAAATTGTTTTTTTTTTTTCTTTCCTTTTTGTACATGCTTGCATGTAGATTATAATATGAAATAGGTCTGATTTCCCGACATAAACAAAACATTTTTCATTTATTCCTTACGTATTTAACGTTTTAATTTTGTTTTCAATTTTCTTTTTGAAAATTTTGATCCCAAAACATAACAAATTATTTACATACATTACTCGTATACATATACGTACACATAATCTTCTTGTATATTATATACGGGAAAATTTTTTGTTTTTCGTTTTTTTGTTTCTTTATTGTTTTGGTTGCTTCCAATATAATTTGTGGATTCTGTACATACAGAAAGAAATTTTGTAAATATTAAAAAACCGTTTATAAGTATATAATATACAAAATAATATACTCATATGTATAAGTTTGTGAATACATATACATATACATAATGTACAGTGTTTGAAATAAATAATATATGAGTACAAACATAAATTGGAATTTAATAAGCAATTTTCCATGTAAATATTTTTCAATTTTATTTAATACGTCATTATTAATATTTATTGCACATCACATACATAATATGATGTACATACGTACATAGTAGATGTACTAGTATTTACTTAGAATTGTATGTTGTATATTTTAATTTGTGCTATAGAATATGTATGTACGAGTATATTAAATTTTTGGTTTTTTTTTTCAATTCAAAAACGAAACTGAATTTATTTCATTATTATCCCGTCAGATCGAAATACATATGATAATCAATACGTGTACACAGCTGAAAATAAATTTGAATAAATTTATGAAATTTATTATACGAACTAAAAAACAATTTTTTTTTGATATTATAGATATGTACTTACATACGTTAAATGTATATTATACATAAATTTGTACAAACATAGTATATTTACATCTCAATCTTTTCTTCTTTATTATTATTATCATCATTATTTTGAGTATGAAACACAATTAAAGGTCAATAACCTTTACACTAACAACTGATCATTATCGAATATGAATACAGACATACTATATAATGTATATGAGCGTATAGTTTAAAATTTCAAATAAAGTTTTTGTTACAACATTTTAATTTCTTCATTCAGGTTCTTGTGTATCATGTATACATCTATGAGTTTTCTTAAAATGTGGTCTAAGTCTATTTTTTTTTTTTTTTTTTAAAAATTTTTTCAATGACAAAAGTGAATGCAATTTGCAAGAGTAACTTTACATCTTTGAATAGTTTTCAAGAATAATCCTTTAAAATGTTTCTTATTTTGTCAATATAATTTTACCTATTTAATGGTGTTTATATAAGAACCATTCAAGTGCAAAAGTTTCAATATTTCCGTATAAAATAAAATATGGACTTGAACTGTATTCAAAGAAAACGGCTCAATATTTGTTCATCTTTAGGATTTTCTAAATTTCTATGAAGAAATTCTAAATAATTGTAAACGTAATTTTTTTTTTAGTTCTTTTTCAAAATTTTCTGTTGGATTTTGGATCTGTTTTATTTATTTAATTTGAACCAAATTCACTTCAAATTTAATTTTTATATAAAATTGATCTGTCTTTTTATACATTCAGATTATTGCATTTATTGCCTATATATCATGATCTACATACCCGTTAGTGAACATCTACAAATGCAGATAGTGCATATTTTTAAGAGCAAAAAATCTATACTATAATTTCATTTCGTACAAATTGCACATTACCACCAATATATGAACATATATTTAGTAGTACACGTATATATATATTGAATATTTTATATACCAGCACTTAAATTTCATGAAATAAATTCAAAACATCCAGACATATATGTATTGGATAATTGAAAGTTATATATTGGAATGAACGACTTTTTGAATGACAGCGCCAGTTTTACAGTCTCTTGGGCGCCCGGTGCAATTCTAAACTTTTTGCCCTCTAGGTTGAAATTTATTATTTTTTTTTTTATTATGTTAGCACAAATATTTAGTAGGACTAATTCTCGAATATCGAATTCAATAATTATTAAAACATATTATGTGAACTAATCTCGAAATACAAACAAATACTAATTTGTAGAACAATAAGAAAGCCATAATATATAAACAAAAGAATATTTATACAATAAAACCCAAGGCTTTCATAAAGGGATATATTGAACAACAGAAAGAAGAAAAACTGAATTTTGTATTAGCAAACAAACATGTCTGACTTTCATTTTACCTAAATCTATCTTTTCAAGTTATAATGAAAGTAATACCGTAATACCAATAGCGGAACTAATTCTTGACTCAATGAAGTTCTTACATAGTTTTAAAAAATTTCTAATACTCAAGAACTAAATGACCAGGTTTGTTTACACATGATAATATACTATAGGTCAAAACATTCTTCTTCTTACACGCTCACTACAGTGTTAGTACAGTACATAGTTTAAACAATTAAATAATAAGAGAAACTACATACTATACATACTATTCACTTATGCTTCTACTTTTCTCACTACTTCTTTCTACTTCGATATGAAATTCATCTCCGTACACGCGTACTACAGTAAGTATTTGAGAAGTAGAAAAATAATTAGAGAAATACGCGAATAGTAATTTTTGTCTCCTTTTCTCCTCTTTAAATTATGTACTGCTCTGTAGTGGGTGTGTAAGAAGGAGAATTTCAAATTGAAACAAGATCCATATAACCAAGAAAAACTGATAAATGTTTTGATATACATATATTTTCATTTACAAACAAACATGGTGATGGTCATTAAACTCTTGAGTATTTGAGATGTAGGAGGAGAAGTAGAAAGAAAAGTAGAAAGATAAGCGAATAGTAGTTTCTCTTCTTATTTTTACAGTGATTTATAAAATTATTTTTCTATAAAATCGGAAATATGAGTTTCATTCTGTCCTTATTCGCGACCTCGAGAATTTGTCGCCCGGTTTTAATGAATTATTTTCGCCTATAAAAGAATCGGGTATACACATGAATATACTTGCATTTGATTTTCGTTACTCTTGATTTATCCTTCTCTTTGTCTTTTTTGCTTCTTTACTTCTTACTTTGAATTGTATTCTATTTATAGAAATTTTTTTTGATTTGCAGCACACAGTAGTACTTAGTTATAGCAGTAGCAAAACATACATACATATGTACATTTATTTCACATATATTAAATACGATCCAATCAAATGGATGCCATATATAAATTGATTATCAAGAAAAATTTATGCTCATTATTGTTTTTTTTTGATGACGACAACCATTGAAACTGAAATATCAGACAGAGAATATTCCACACTATAATCCGGGATCACTCTGCTATATCAGAGGATATTCTCTTAAAATAATAGACATATATGTACATAAATAAATACACATTTCAACATAAATTTTTCTGATATGTTCATAAAAATGTAAATTTTTAGCAAATTGATTCAATGTTGGACATACACCATGTATATATGTATGTAACTACGTTTTATTGATAACAATATTCGAATAAAATAAAAATATACACTGAACATATATATTCATATGTGTATTTCTTTAATATTAATGAGACAACAAAAATTCTAAATGAAATCCGTAAAAGAAGGTAAACGAGTTCAAGGTTATCATCATCATTTTTTGTTTTTTGACCTCCATTTTGATGATTTTCTTTTTCACTTTTTTGTTAGCACATTTTTATGTGAAAAGAATACATAATTATGCATATGAATGAAATCATTTGAAAAGAACGGCAAACAAAAAAAAAACAAAACAAAATAAATAGAAACATGAAATGAAGAAAACTTTTATTGCTTCGATACATTCAAAATAAGTGCTCGCATAGTATACACACAAAGTAATATACATACAAAGTATGTACTTGTATTGTATGTATATGTATGTAAATTTTATGTACCTCCGTGATAAAAACATGCATACGTATTCATTTGATTTTAAGATGGAATCGGTTATATATGTTTTAATTGGTATAAATGTATATACATATCCTAGTAGTTAATACATTTACATGATTTTTAAATCACATACACTTCAAGTATCATATTTGTATACAAATTACTTAGTACATAATTTAAATATACATATACTATACATATTTATTTATTTGTAATCATAATCGCATGTAATACAAAAATATAACAATTAAGTATCTTACATACTGATTACACTATAGGTTACTTAAAATTCACTTTTTAACACACCATAAAATTTTCTTTACATTTTTAAAATTCACAAACGACTTTCAAAAGGGATTTATGATCAAATCATAGATACCAGATACCATAAGCACATAAAATCATGGTAGTTCATAACTGACCGGTAAACGAAGTAATCATAAATAAACTTCAAAAGGAAAAAAAAAATTAAAGGTAAAAATATTTATCATGTACTATATGCATGTATATGTGTATACACATGAATATATCAGTTTAATCTTTTTTTTTATATAGGTTACATTGTTATTTTCTACAAACGTTCTAAGTAGATCCGGGTTGAATAGTCTGACCATAAACACACCACAAAATCTGTTTACATTTACATATTGTATAATATAAGAGTATATTCACAATTCATATAGAGATTAAACTATCAAATGGCAAACGGAAATAGAAGATGATTATAATACAGAAATGAAAAAAAAAATAAAATTCTTAAATTTATGAATTATTATATAGATTAAAATATAATATACAGACTTTTCAGTCAATTTATGCAATTGCATTTATTTTTGTTCATTTTTTAAATTCACATTCATGTCAAAGACTATTGTTTCCTACTATTTATTATAATTTCTCTATGAAAATTTCAATTTTAATATTCACTATCATAATATATCCAGAACGTTTACACATCACATGTTTCTTATATCGTTTTAGATACTGAAAGATAATTATTATTAGCATTATACAAAATGTAATTATAAAATTCTAATTTTTTAAAAAATTGCATACTACATACTACTTACATTATGTATGTATTTCTGTTGTCTACTCTAAGTCTATTAATATCACGATTTTCATTTAAATTTACTATACTAATCAAAGGTATGTATATACTTTTATAATATGAGTATTATCACAAAAACAAACGAACAAAAAATAAATAAAAAAAAAATTCATAATCTCCTGATATAATTAAATCATAAAAATAAAAATAAAAATATAAAAATTAAAATTCAAATAAAAACAAAAATGATCATTAAATAAAATGCAAAAAAGTTCAAAGTCTTGTTAGTCATATCACATACATATAAGTGTTTTTGTTGTAATTTTCATTTGTACAATAACATTTATCTAATGAAAAATAAATTCATTTAATATTTAATTAAATTCTGTTTATTAAATTTTATTTTTTTTTTTATATTTTTTAAATTTATTTTTTTTTTATTTTTTTATCGCTCATTACGTCAGATAACGCTAACGCTGCTAGTAATTCTGACTTCATTTTTTTAAAGTTAAATATCATTTTGAAAGATGGTTGACACAAAATATTGATGATAATAATAATTACTTACGATTGAGATGTGATGCTGATGATGATGATGATGATGATGTTGTTAGAGTAGAATGAAAAATATAAAATTTTTGAATATTAAAACGAATAAGAAAATACAGTATACTAGGTATTGAATAAAAATAAAATAAAATAAAATAAAATATCATACCATACATTTATCTACAGTTATTCATACATATTGATACAACATGATTGTAATGTATAATACATATGTAAAGAATTTTAATATGTACTTGTATAAATTTCGTTCGATCAATGATAATAATTTGTTGTTGTTGTTGTTGTTGATTTCTGTGTATAGTAATGTATTTCATTTCAATTTTTAATACATGTTTAGTTTCTTGTTTACTGTCTTCTCTTTTTTTTTTTCAATTTAAATATTTTTTTTTTGTCTTTACTTTTAAGTTGTTGTTTCTTTTAAGTATCTGATATTCGAATAAATTTTATAAGTATGCAGATACATATATTATTACTTCTCTATATCATCCCATGGGTTTTTAAATATACATATACATATATTTACATTTATATTAACATAAATATATGAGTAAATTAATATATGTGAATATACATATATACAAATTTTATATGTATGTAAGCGTATGAATGTATGTATATTATCGTATAATAATAATAAAAAAATAATAATAAAGTAATTGTCTAGAGACTATAGAAAATGGAAAATGATCTATCTAATCAGTTGTTAACGAACATTGATGTTGAACGTTGAACGTATTATACATGTACATACTCGTGTTTTTTATGTACTTATATGTATATATATTTGATATCAAAATCTTGAAAAAAATAAACGGAAAAACAAAATAAGTAAAATTCAATTTTTTGTAGAAATAATTTAATTTGAATTGAAACGAATATATTATTTATATACGAGAAATACATAGGAAATTTAATAAATTTGTCATTAATAATTCAATAATAAATAATGTAATTTCTTACAGAGTAAATTATTTTGAATTTTTTTCTTTTAAATTTTATAATAAGTATAGTAACGTGCATCAGTATAAATGCTGTGATATTAATTTTGTACCAATACTCGTATGTAAATTATTGAAATTCTTCATTTCAAATCCGGTTATTTTATATTTTATTAATTTTTTATTATTTTGTAAAAAAAAAAAAAAATTAAATTTTGTTATTTTTCAAACGCGGAATATAAGTTACTTCAAAGTTGAATTAAAAAAATTCTTATAGTAATGAATGCGTATATACATACCGCATATATGTAGTTACGTGTGAACCTACTACATGTTGTACTACCATATAGATGCGCTTCAAACCCAATGGTGAACGTATGCAAAATTTGCAATATTCATTCCACGAGTATTATGAGTGTATAATGTCGTTAAAATGAAATTGTGTTGTAATGCGTTTTTTTTTGTTTTTGTTTTTAATATTATATCAACCAACACAGTGACAACATATTAGCAGTAAAGTGTGTATACGCAAAATACAAACGAGTATTTATTATACTCGTATTTCTTGCGATCGTTAAAAGTTATACATATTAATAAACGTTTTAAAATGACCGTGACAAAAAATTAAAGCTTAATTACTGATTGTTTAACAAAATATAATATGGAAAAAAAAGGGGGAATTATATCGTAAAAACATTATTTTTTAAAATGAAAATAATATGTTAAGAAAACACATACATACACACAAACAAATGCATAAACAAAAATAATAAAATTATATTATTCTGTTGCATTAAGTTTTAAAAAATTAAAAGTGTAGAAATGTAAAGTTTATTACCATTCTATACCTACATAAATGTTAGAGTATAACATACATAACGTCATAACGTATAACCTACATACTCGTATATATGTATGTATGTAGTTTGTTGAAGAATATAATATTGAATAAAAGAAAAGGAAACCAATTAAGTATGTACAAACGTTTGTATTTATATGTAATGTCGGGCATATGAATTTTTAAAATAGATTTTTAATATAAATGTGTGTGTATGCGAGTATTTTTTCATAATTTTCCATGAGGTGTAAATAACATGCGTGAACGGAATATGTGCAAATGATGAAAGAATAAAAGAGTATAAAAATATGAAGTAAATAAAAAATATTGCAATGACATATTATACTCGTATATGACGAGTACTCGTATATTATATCGTATGCAAATGTACATACTTATACATACATAAATGCATTTACATTGTACAATGTAAAACGCATACAACTTTATTATTATTTTTTTGTTTCATGTAACATAAATATTCGGCACGTTGCCCTGTTAAATTGGATTAAACTTGATCCGTTTAAACAGCTATAAAAATTCAATAAAATAAAAGCAAAACAAAAAAAAAAAAAAACACAATGTGATTACAATATACATATGTACTCGTATTTATGTATGCATTTTACATTTTATACCAACATATTATTATTTTTTACGCATATTATCATCTATACATAGATACATCCGATTTGTAATTATGTGAATATAGAGTTGTGGGTATTATTATTATTTCGTTATTCTTTTCATCATTTTTCTTGAATGCATTCTTATTATATTGATTTTCGTTTATTATTATACTGTATGTTGTATGTATATGCATATTTTTCTAAAGTGAATTTATTTTGCTGTTACAGCAAATTTCACATATAACTACTTACATTACATATACTGTATATAATGTAATATGAAAAAAATAGCAAATATAAAAAACGAATCATATGTCACGTTTTTATGCAATTCCGTTCAATAAAATATTGTTTATTCAACAAATATACAAAAATAGAGGAGAAAACAACAAAAAAAAAATTTAAAGAAAACAAAAAAACGAAGATTATGAAAAAGAAAAAACCAGAAACTACAATAAAATGCAATAATAAAGTCAAATTAGAATAATGTGAAGAACAAAAAATAAAACTTTGAAAATAATAAAAATTCTTGGTAATCATTTCTAGACTATCAGTCAGTATCAGTATTGACTAGCAATTAAACAGAGTGTCAAGTCGAAAATTGTTTTTTTTTTTTCAAAGCAAAGCTTATTCTCTTATATTGATATACATATAGGTACTCGTATAGCCGCATATTAGTTTCGTTTAAAAGTGTCAAGTTAAAATTTTTTCAAATTAGCCTACATTTGAGTGTAGATAATATTACGCGTACAGCATATTATATCTATAAAATATAAAGATAAAGTGGATTATTAAGTGAAAATTTCTACATACATATATTCAAAAACCAGAAATTTGAAAAAATTAAATAAAACTTGAAATATTTATTATATCATTCAAAAGTGTACCAAAAATAATATAAATTTCATTAAAAAAAAATTTATTTATACGATCAACTATCGAATTACTTCACTACAACATATATACGATCTAGTTTCCATTTAATAAACGATACGCTTATCAATTTGGTTCAATAATCGTTTATAGTTTTTCATTTATTTTAATTGAACTCTTGAACATACTTTTGTACATGAATATAGAGATATAGATCCATAATTATTTCAATTGAAATTTAACCAAATAGTGTGTGTTTCGTGCGATTAAATTTTTATTTATTTTTATTTCAAAAGTAAAGAAGAACAAAAAAAAAATGCGTTTATTAGATGATTTCGATGAAAAATTATGGCTACATCATAAACAACATTTACTTAGACGTTCTGATACGGTACCACCGATTGCCGTTAACGATGATGATCATTATCAAGTTGAACCAGTAATTATACGTAAAACACCAAAATTTCCATGCCGTGAACGTCATATGGCAATTAGAAGGAAAAAACCAACAAGATCATTATCAACAGCTTCAGCATCATCATCATTTAGTACACCGCAATCGAGTATTGAATGTGAATGTACTGACGAGTAAGATATGTTTTTTTTTTTTTTTTTTGCTCTTGTTGTTTTAAACGCCACTATATGTATGTATGTAATATTGTGTTAATGTTACACATACATATAGTAGTACATATTATGTGTATATATAGGTGTAGATATTGTTTTATCATTCATTGTTCTTCTATTTTGTATATACATTTATGTACTTAGCTAATTAAATATTCCACTTGAATATAATTCATATTAAAAAAAAATTGATTCTAGTATTCATACATTACGATTACGATTACGTTCATTTGGTATCGATACTTTTACCTTCAATTAACTTTAATTATGACCTTACTATTTTATTTACTTATTATTATTCATATGTGCCTGTTAGATTTTCGTTTTCATTTTATTTTTTTATTTAAAATTAATAATACAGAGGGTGATGGTGTATGGGTATGGCATTACATTTATGAATATTGTGTAAAATATTTACAGTACGAGTATAGTATATCTTTAAGTACTCGACGTATGTTTATTAATTTATGGTTGTCGCATATTTTAAGTGTACAGGTGCATACTTGCACTCATATTATTTTACCATAATACATAAATATCAATTTAAATATTAAAATATTTGTAAAAAATTGTACATATACTTGTATGAATGAATTTTTAAAGTAAATAAAGATCATATCAATCATTCATATAGACAATATAAGTATTTAGCAAAATATTCTGACATTAAATGCAAAAAGGCATTACAAAAAAAATAATAACAACAACAATTAACAATAATTTTATCTAAAGAAAAAGTATTATTCACCTTGATAGCAAGATCGTATTACTTTCGTTATTTTAAATTTTCCTTGCAAATTTAAAATTATCATGTAAGTATATAATATCTGTGCAAATACACATTATTGTAAATAATGTATGTAACATGAATGAAATTTTTTTTATTTTGTACCTACCTCACTATACAATTATTAGATTATAATATGCAATTTTGAAAAAAAAATTGTTCTTAAAATATTTTTTCTTTTTAATTTCAAATATATTCTATAATTAGTTTAATTACAACTTTGATGAACTGAATTCAAGGTAATACATGGTAATTAGTGGCACATACTCGTATGTCCAATATATACAGTATATGATGTGGTGTGTACATTATAATGCCATGCCATGTGCAATTTCAAAGTTGAAAGGCATCATAAAAATTTATCTCAAAAAATTTTCGTTAAGAAAATTACATTAATATCAATGAAATATCAATAATGTATGACTGTCATTTGTTTGGCTCAATTTAAAAACGAAAATATATATATAGTACCTATAATCGTGCGAATGTAATAGACAAATGAAAACAAATTTAATGTAAAATATATATGTATGTACTTTCGTACAGTAAAATATGTACTTAATACATTTTTATAAAAATTTTAATTTAAATTTGTTTTATTTATGAGTCTAAATCTTCAGTCTCCATTATACGAATTAGTGCTTCTGCTTACATCAGATCGCATGTATTTTCTATATTAATTTTGAAAATTCATTTTCTAACTAATAAGCAAATGAATTACATTTTTTTTACGATATATGATCATAAAGCTACATTGTAAAAACAATTCGACGTTATTATTATTATTATTATTTTTTCATTTATACATATTTATATACTTTTAAATTCTTTCACATAAAAACGTAAAATTCAAAAATGATTTATTATGCTTGAGTGACTTTTCTAATATATAATTCTTTATAATTGCCAATTGGATGATGCATAATTTATCTTAATTACAGAAATGGAAATACAATCATATATATGTATGTGTATATGTAAATGTTTCTTCTCTATCAATATATGGATGTATACTTAGTTATTATATACATACATACATAAGCATGTGTACCTATGTGTTTGTTCTTTTGTAAATTTTTATTTTTCAGCTTCAAAGTTTATTTTTTTTTTTTTTTTAATTTGAAATTATGATTATTATTTTTTCAAATAGTTTTTTAATTTTTATTATATTTTATTTAATAGTTTTTACATAAAAATTTATTTATCCGATTGTAATTTTGTTTAATTAAAAGCCTTCAAATATAGTGTCGAGCAGTGTATATAATTATTAGAAAACATTTATTACAAATTCTTAGAGGAAATTTTATTTTTCTAATTTCCAAAAATTTTAAATTCATTCTAATTGTAGTATAAGATACAAGATCTAAAATATTCGTATACTATAATAGTTAAATCTGTATAATTTTATACATACATACGCAAGTAAGTATTTATGTGTGCAATAAAATTCCCATTTAGTTATAGATATCGAATCGATATGAATAACAATATCATGTAAAATGTATAGTTTTCTATTTTAGTACATCATATTTTTGTTTTGTATGGCAAAATAAAATACATATACTTATATAAGTACATAAGTTCTATAAATGGCTTCAAATATAATTCAATAAAAAGTTAATCTTTCAATTAAAATCCAGTCCATTAAACGATATCAATATACATACTTTATACTTAACGAGCATATACGTTGTATAATAGTATACTTTATAATACATGCATCTGTTCGATTAAAAATGCAACAAAATAAAAAACAAAAACCAATAATAATAAAAATACAACAATCAATAAAAATCACCAAATGAAACATTTTAAAAATGTCTGTTAAATACCATTCGTAATGATTCATTTAATCACTTCAGTATTTACCACAAATAAGTAATATGCATTACACTCGTATGTACATAAATTGTAATATTTATACTCTCGTATATACCTAGACCTACATATGTATATATGCATGTGCAAGTATCAATATAATTTTACGAGCACTAAATAATATGTGTACTGTATACATACTGTATAGTACTCGTTTACTGCAATCTGCATAAAATTTTCATTTTCAATTTATGTTATTTAAACTAAATACAAAATATATAAATAAAATTACAAAAATATAAAATTCAAAACAACAATAAAACAAAAATGATAAATAATTTTGTGTAAATGATGATTTCAATTCTTCTTATATGCTCGTATGTATACATATTATGTAGTATACCAATTAAAAAAAAATGAAATAAAATAAAATAAAAATATGTCTGTTTTCATTATATGAATACAACAATTCCAAAAAGTTGCAAGTTGCAAGCAAAAATGTTTATTCACTTTTCTTATACACATTGTTTAAATAATAATATGAAGACGTGCATTTGTTTTAGTAAATTAAATGAGTGTAGATTATTCATTTATTCATACAATACATACTCGTATATACAAGTATAAAGGTATACATACATAAGTACATACATATAAAGTCATTGATCATGATATATTGACTGCACCAGCAACAGCAGTATATAATTTAATATCGCGTTAATATATCTCCGATCGTTTAACACAGAAATGCATGCGTTAAATCATTTTTGTACAACAGAGATGAAGAGTAAAAATAAAAAAAAAAAAATAAAATAATAAAAATTGAAGCAAAATTTAATTCAAATAAAAATTAAAAAAATAAGAAAATCATTAAAAATAAATAAAAACATGAAGATGAATATTTTACACATTAATTTGTTTTTTTTTTATTTTTTTTAGTAAAGAAATAAAAATGAAAACATAAAATTGTAACATTAAAAATGTATATTTGGATAATATGAACGAATCATGAAATCCATTAATAATTTTGATACAGATTTATACAAATATTTACATACTATAAAATTATAATCACATAATAATGATGTACACATGCATATTCATGTATATATTAAATGGTAATATAATGAATGATCGTGAAAGTGAAAAATTAGAACAAACTCTTAAAGATTTTTACTACTGTATACAAGAAGGTATACATTTATTCACTTTCATTTCGATCCGAAATACGTAGTACAAATTTCTATGTACAAGTATATACTGATAGACTGATACGAGGCACATTATGTACGATATTTTATCTTAAATTTGTATTTAAAATCAATTTTGTATTATACTTTTATACGTGTACACTGTAAAGTTGTTTTAATAACGCACGTTTTGATCAATATGCAACTCATCTACTAATAAATTTAGGGAGAACAAATTTTATTTTCATCTGATTCACGAATGAAAATATAAGAGCATGCTATTGCTACGTACTTACTGTCTCTTTTTATTTCTCGTATAGTTCTCATAGTGTGTAGTGCAGAACAAGTATAGAAAGAAAATACATTTTCCTTATGAATGAAATACAAGTTACTATAGCATTTATCTCACTATAATTAGCAGCCAATAACCACATTGCTACTAGCTACTTACTCCTTACTATCTCTTCCAGTTTCTCGTATACTTTTTAAGGTGTGTAGTGTAAAACAAATATAAAGAGAAAATGCAAGATACTACTAGCGTACTCGTACTCGTATTTCATACTATAGCTATAGCTACCAATAATCTCACTAGTACTACTTAATGTCTCTTGGTGTGTAGTACCTGGTAGTGTAATGCAAAACAAGTAAAAGAAGAAAATGAATTTTTCTTGTGAATAAAAATACGAGAGCATGGTGTACAAAGTACTTCTAGTGTATGGCTTGTTCAAAATTCTTAGCGAATGGAATATATGCGCAGTGAGAGTATGGCGTCATGCTTTGAGCGAGGTTATAATTGTAGTGGTTACACTTTTTCAGGTTTATATGGGAGAAAAACACAAATACATATAATCATTTTATGTACATATTTAATTTCAAGAGAAACATGCGCAGATTATTCGCTGGGAATTTTGAACAAGCTATACTCGTATGTATATCGTACTATATAGTTAGATGCGAACAACTTCATTGCTACTATTTACTGTCTACTGTCTCTTATTACAGAGCAAGTATAAAGAAAAAATTGAAAAATATTGCAATTAAAAAATGTGCAGTAATTACAATTTTTAAAAGTGCATATTACAAATACTGATATGCATTTCTGTTTATAGACTATGCGTATGGTATTTATCTCTTTGTGCATACACCTACTTATGGTTATGAACACATTTATACTTATATTTATAGTATGAAGATGCATGTTATCAACGTATCATACAAATGTACATTTATGTAAGTACATATATATATGTAGATATAATACTTATATATATAGAAAATGCATTTATATGATGATTTCAAAGTCCACAATTTGACTTTATTTCATTCGTTTGTTGTATATAATTTACATTCACATAAATAATAGAAAATTATTAATTATTCTAATAAATATTGAAAATGTATCTAGAATTTAAATTTTTTTTTATATTCAATTCCTTGTTATTTAGTCACATTTATAGTTCATACATTAAACACTACACGTATGTACTACATGTGTACTACGTAAAATGTAAATTTATTTAATTTCATTCTATATTTTCATAGAATATACGCTTTGTTAAAAAATTACGTTGTCTGACAAATCGCATCTTTAAATTCAAAGTAAAAACAAGGTAGTTATTTAGGTATATCTACTTACATACGAGTACATAGTATAGTACTTTTAATTGTACATTGAATAATTTGCATTTTATTACATAACACTCGTATGTTTGTTTGTCACATTTCTATACTAATATGAAAAAACAAAATATTAATCGCGTGTTTTTACATGTTGTGAACAATAAAAAACGTATTAATTTTTTTTTTAAACATCGTTAAATTGGAGACACGTAAAATGGATTTCATTTTATTGTAAACTGGGGAATATCAAGGAATGTATATAGTGAAAGATAAATAATAAAAATAAAAGATATCATAAATGTGTACATGTTTTAAATATGTATCATTAACATGTAATCAAGATATTTTATTTATTTTTATCATTTTCATTTTTTTTTTACAATTTAGAAAACACAGACTATAAATTGCCAGTGCGAGAATGACTTACAAATATTGTAATGGGTTTATCTTCTGATTCAATTCATTGTAAAGTTTATTCTCTTGGTATTTCATACAGATATTTTAGATTTAAATTATAAATTAATATTCTCGTGAACGTGTATATAGTCATGAACTTTGCACATGAATAAGAAATTGGAATGAAAAAAAAAATCCAACTTTTGATATTTTTTTAAATATTTCCCATAAATTTTTAGCGTATTTAAATATCAAAAAACAATTTGAACTTCAAATTTTTTTTATAAGTATTTACGTAAATGAATGTATAATATGCAAACATAGACAGACGAATAGTATGTATACCCAACACCTATACGTATTATTTTTATTCTTTCTGAATCACTTGTATTTATTTGATAATGATGACTAAAACTGATTTCCGTTCAAATTAGTTTATAATTATACATTATTTTTTGATTATATCATATGTTATATCATTAATATATATACATGAAGACTTATACAACTACTAACACTTCTTATACTTATACGAATATGAACGCATTTAACACTATTACACTAGCTTAACTTAATATTAATGCATGTACTATACCTGCTGAACAAACTAATAATAATTTTTTAGTGTTTGATGAAATATATTATTTACGTTCAATTTATTATAATTCATATTTAAAAAAATAAAAATTATTCATACCATAGAATCATACACTATAAATGCAATGTATGTAATAATATAAGCAATATTATATTAAATAATTTTGTACAGATGCAAATACATCGTTCATTCATTTGTATTATACAATATGAAAATTATTTGCAATTGCATATTTTCATTTCAAATAAATAATGAATATTTTATTTTTAAATAAAATATTATTCTAAATTTGTAAATTTGACTAAATGATTGACATATAAAATGGTAGATTTGAATAAAAATGTTTAGCTTTCCTTCATTTATTTATTCTAAAAGTTTAATAATATTGTTTTTGGAAATAATTTTTCAACTATTTTTTCTTGAATTTTTTTTTTTTTTTTTAAATTACTTTTCATTGGAGGTATGATTCGTTTAATATTTACGTAGATACTCGTTCACAACGTACAAGTTTAAAAAAAAGCATTATAAGATATACAAATCATCTTTTTATAATTATTTTAATTTTTTTTTTTTTCAAGAAATAATTTTTGATAAATTTTTAAATATTTCTAATTTACAGATGTGTAGTATGACGTTCGTTCAATTATATTTTAATTTGAATTTAATTAAATAATGAGAATAATAAAAGCACTAAATAAAATACTACATGTGCCTGGAAATAATATTTTTGAACTGATTAAAGATAAAACTACTTAACCATAAAATTAAATAAATTTAGTTACGTTTGTAGTTTTAATTAAATTAATTTTTCGCATGTATGAATATGTAGTAAACTGCGCGTGATTAAATTTCAGAACCTAGAACAAGAAATAAAAATTAACAATTAAATTAAAAACTCCTCTTCAAATTTGTAAAAAAAAAAAAAAAAAAACAAAATAATTTATTTTTAAATTCAAAAAAGAAAAATGTTTGTTTTAAATTTAATTAACATGAAATATACATACATATATACAATCATACATTTATAAGTATAAAAAATACAACTGTTTCTATACATTATATATACATACACATACATATTTAAGTTTTATTATATATTTTATTTTTCTTTTTTATATACGCACATAAAATTATTGTATTAAATATGATTAATAAAATTGAATTGTAACAATGTCATTTATAATCCTTGCTTAAATCATTATTATCACGGAAGGACGTAACGGAAGTAATATACATGTATATATATATAAAACGCACAAACCAAAATTGTTTATAATGTACATTACATATACATACCTGTGTGTGTGTGTGTTTATGTAAAGTGCGTGAGTTTACTATTTTTATACCCACAAACATTTTTTTTTATTTTCACCCATTTTCACCAAGAGATTTTGAATAAAAATTATAATGAAAAGCTTTTCGAAGCTTACACAAATGATTTTCCACCACATTAAATTTATGTATTGTATACGTATACAACAACATTTTGTACTATACATTCGAAATCTATATTGCTAGAAATGTATGAGTGGTATGTATTCTATGGGTGCGTAGACTTACACACATATAAACATTTAATATTCAAGTTTTTTTTTTTTTTTTTTTCAAATGAAGTGATAACAAGTCGTTGAGAAAAAAAAAGTATAAATTTCTCCATAAATGTAGAATGTGATATGATAACAGTAACAGTACATTGTATGTATGACCATGTATGACATAGAGTGGAGTGATGAAGTTGATAAAAAAAAATCGAAACAAATAAACGAACAAACGAACGAACAAATAAATAAAAATGATAATATCATAAAAATAGTCATTTATTTTTACTTTCGCAACAAATATCTTTATATACTATCTATATATACTTCAATGTATAGATGTATATTTGTATTTGTATCTATATAGTATATTTCAATGCATATAAACATAAAATTTATGTATGTATATAGAAGTACATAGTATCTTACGTATCTATCTATATATGCATAATCCACCCAATAAAAATAGTAAAGTATGAAGTAGGTATAGTCAAAGAATCATCATCAGCAAAATCATATTATCATTGCGATTTTTGTAGAAAAAATGAATTTAAAATATAAGAAATAAAAAATGAAAATGAATGAATAAAAATATGTATATGAAAAAGAAAAAATTGTATACGGTACGGTCAAGTCAAGACAGTTTGTCATTTGAAATTTTCTTGCAGTCTGATATAAGTAGTGATTCGGTAAACTTCATTATTTTCGTTATAATTTTTTTTATGTACGTACTTATTCTATTATGTACGAGTGTAAGATATTTTTTTATTAGTTTCGATAACGTTTTCAATATTAAATTAAAATTATAGTAGTAGATTGAAAATATATATGTACATACATATGTCGTATTAGTGGTATATCGTACGTGTAGTTTAATACAAACATACTGACAAAATATAATTTTTGTGAAGGTGAATTATTGTGATCATTTTAATTCGCATTCTATATTAATGTAAAACGTGTATGTATATACAATCAAATTGCGCGCATCGTGAAAACAAATTTGAATATTAAGTGAATTTCATGTTATTTAACGAATCATTTGAATTTTAATTTTTCAAAAAAAAACTAACAACAAAACTTATTTATACGAGTACATACATACATAAAACATGTATAAAATCTTATCATATACCGCCGCCTAATGTACAAATAATGTAGATACATGAATATGTATTTGAAAGTATATGAATGTATATAAATTATGTATAATCCATAATACGAACTTAACTAAAACTGTCATAATAATAAATTAAAAATTGTGACTATGTAATTATATTTTGATATATGTATGTACATATGTATTTGTATGAATATGAATATACAGGTAGTAGTAGTACAGACACAAAACCAAACGTATAGATGATGTAACATTTTAGTGATACGATTTGATTTGTTTACCTTTTTTTTGTTTGTTACTTTAAAATGCAAAACATGTGCTCGTTATTCATGTTTCACGTTAAAAAAAAATGATATTTTTCATTGTTGACATTTCAAATAATACATAATAAAAATTGTGTGTTTATGTATAAAAATTTTTAAATAATAAATACGATAATATTCGTTATAAATTCATTACTATTTTACCTTTTGAGACAAAACAGAAATACAAATTAAAATGAAATTTATAAAAAAAAAATTTATTTACAAATTGACTAAACTCACATAATATTTGTATATAATGTACATGTCTACTTATGTACATCAATATAATGTAACATTATGTACATATATTCATATACCATACAAGAATACATTTCATGCATTTATAGTATAATTGTACGAGATAACGAGTGTATAGTTCATGTATAAATTAAATAATTTTATAATTTGAATTCAATTATGCAACTAACGATTGTATTTTTACATATGTACATATATGTAGATAGATTCATAGATTTAACTGATTTTAAAATATAAAAAGAGAAAACAACAGTATCTTACTTGTAAATAAGATAAAATATAAAATGAAAATTGAAAATATAAAAAAAAAAAAAATAAATAAATAGAAAACGAGAACATCGCATTCATCACATCTTACAGTAGTGCAGTAAATTCACTATTTTATGTACATAGATTGTCATTCATTTACAATATGCAAAGTTACTATATAAGAATTGTCATTACAATAATAATAATTTTCTGTCATTTTGACGATTTGATAAACATTTCATTGTAATAAATAAATAAAAAAAAAATCTTAACGGAAATGACTCATTTAAAAAAAAAAAAATGCAGTATACAATTTTTTTGTAATAAATTTTAAAATCCATATATCATTCCTTTCATATTATATTACACTGCACACACTACATATATTTACGATATGTATTTGATTTTTAATGCATAAGATAAATAAAAAAATATAAATTTATTTTTCTTTGATGTTATTGACAATCAATCGTTATCTATATATCCAAAATATTTTTAAACATTTTACATATTTAAGTGTATGCATATTTTTTGGAATAAAAATAAAATAAATATTATTATTTACTTGTCTCGTATGTTATTTTTTGTATACGATTACCAATATATAATATATGGACAAAAAATATGGGTATAGAAATATTTAGGGGATTCATGTTATTTTTCAGTTCACTATAATTTTTCAGTTATCAAGTTTCGTAGTTCATTTGAAATGAACGAACATATCAAAATTTTTCGTATTTTACTTTTCTCGTAGTTGTTTTTATTTTATCTGTTATATTTATTTTCTTGCCAACAGCCAACTAAGAACTGTCAAACATTAACTACGAAACTACAAAATACAAAATTTAGAAACTGTGAAGCATTTTACTTTCGCAGTTTTTCAAAACTTTCGTTATTTGAAAATGTATAGAAATGAACTACGAAAACTGAAAAACTACGAAGCTTACGAAGTTTACGATAAACTATGAAACGTGAAATTAATCCCCTTATTATGTATAATGTTCATGTCTTTATGGTAAAAAGAGATACCCTATTTTTTTATTTATGGTGTCAGTGTCAGTCTATGTATATTTTGTGTTGTTATTAATTCATCAATCAATATGATAAGAAAATGAAAATACAAAACAAAAACAAATATGAAGAACAATAATGATATTGAGTTTATTTCGTATGTTGTGTGTTTTTTTTTCAAAAATTTTTTACCAAATGTATACAGTTCTAAAACTAAAAGTTTCAGTTCAGATTTTTATTTTTATAAATCGTGGATCTCTGTATATAAACGCACACGTATTTTATATACAGACTCATTCTAATATCTAAATTATGTATTTCCTTCTGATTTTTAAGTGTGAGTATGTACTTTGATAATAAGTATTTTTAGGGTTTAAATGAAAAATATTTATACTACTATATGTGTATATTTGCAATTTAATTGAATAAGCATACGTATAATTTTATCTGAAAGGCAGTATCATAGCTGATGGTTTCTTCACAAACCAACAAAATAACTCAGTGGTTTGCGATTCAGATTAAACTATGGGTGCTTACGACCAAATCTATAGAAGTCATTTGGGTGAAGGTCTTAGCTTAATTTGGCCTGTGCTCAACAACAGACAGACCATCGGAAAAGAAGAACACAGTATCTTAGATATTATTATTAATGCTTTTTTTTGTCTTGTTAGATTAAATTTAGATTATATTTATCTATTAAATTTTTTTCAAAGCTGTTAAAAGCAAATTAAAAACCATGTGAAACTAAAGGAAAATTTGAATTGATCGCGTCACGTGCTTTCTAATATTAAAGTGTCTATCATCATGAGTATATAATGTGAAATTGCACTAAGTAACATTTAAAAAAAATATTTCGTATAGACAACAATCATTTATTTCAATTTGAAAATTTCAAATACATTTTAGATGATCAATTAAAATCAATTATGTATATATACAAATGTAAATTAAACATTAAGACATAAATAGATATTTTCATTTTTAATTGTATCCAAAAAAAAAAGAAAAACATACAAAATGAATGTTTTCGAAATGAAAAAAAATTATAAATTTCAAAAATTAATCAAAAATCAAATAAAAAATTTTTAAACGATTTTTTCAATATACGAGTATACATACATACATCCAAATTCACTGTGTACATTCAATATTGCTAAATAAAATGTACATATGTATTTTTTATTTCTTTCAATTTTAAAATGTCAATTAATTTTTGATTCAATAACAAAAACTAAAAGGAAAAAAGAAAAAAATTCTGTACAAGCCACAAACAAACAAACAAAACTAAAATATAATGAAAAAATAAAAAGAAAATAAAATGAAATTAAAGTAAGAAATAAAAATAATAAATAAACAAAATATGTATAATGATGATCGTAATATCGAAAAATTATAAAAATTAAATGCAAAAAACCATCTACATTTTGCACATAAAAATATGCAGATAGGGATATTTGTATGTGTGCCAAAATTGATCGTATTGCCTTGCCTGTCTTTATCAAATTTTTTTTTTTAATTTTTATTTTTCCTTTTTTTTCTCTGCAAAAATATTTTCTTTATAAACATATTCATTAATACATTATGTACGTTACATATGCATATACTCGTACACATACAATACATATACATATTTTGTTAAGAAATAATATTTATTTTGGCAATAATTTTTATTATTTCATACGTTTATTCTTTTTCATATCTCTCAAATTTTTATTGCAATGTACATATATACTCGTACGTTGTCCGTATATACATATGTATGTACTATATCCTATGAGGAATATACAAAAAAAAATATTTTTTTATAAAGATATCGTTTAGTGAATTGATAAAACACAAATTTCATTTTAAAAAAAAATGTATTAAAAGATTAAAAAAAAATTATGATAGTAATTTCAAAAAAAAAAAAAAAAAATTTGATATTTGATTATTATGGATTTCATTATTTTTTGAATATATACATATTTTTGTGTATATTCAGAATAAAAAATTTGAAATGAATATAAAATTAATAAATTTATTGGTAATATCGATTTTCTTTCATTTTTTTTTTTTTAATTTTTCTTCTTATAATTTATTTTTTTTTATGATTTTTTGAAATGTACGTATATACATTATCGTATAAGTGATCGTTATTTATAAAACGATTGTGCAAAATATCAAAGTATTTATAATGGATTTAATTTGAGTGCTCCTTTTTTTAAAAAAAAAAAAAAAACGGCTATAGCTAATCATCAAATTATTATTGTTTTTAATTTATGAATATAAAGATAACAAGAATAATTTCTTTTCACTTATCTGATAAGTAATATTTTATTAAGATTTGTTTTGTTTTTCAATTTATTGTTGACATTTTAGAAAGAAAAAAAAAATTACATATTTATTATCAGCTTTTAAATATTAAATTTTTACTTGTGTATAAAGGAAAGTATATACTTAATTAAAATTATTTTGTTCTTGTTCTTTATTTATTGTCTTCATTTTGTTATTTACGTTTCACTTTACGTCACGATATACTTACTTTGTTCATTTAATATTAAAATTTGATTAGTGTAAAATGCATATGAAGGAGGATGTTTGAATAATAATAATTAAAACATAAATTTTATTATAAGAAGATAGATAATAATTACAGTTTATTATTTTAAGAAGTATAGTAATTGGTAATAGTTTTTCACAAAAACCATAAGTAAAAATATGTTCGCTTTTTTATTTATTTATTTTTTTTTTCCAATTTTAAATATCCTATTAATTTTTATTATAAAATTATCCATTAACTGCAACAATATCTTCATAATCACAAGAATGTATGAGTATGTATGTTCTTAGAATTGTGTACAGTTTGTGTTTAGCACATAAATACATACTTTTAATTTTATTTTAATGTGAAATTTTACAAAAAATAATTTAAAAAAATTTATTTCTTGCTTTTAAGAAAAATTATATTATTTTCTTGCCATCTTTTAGGTATACATATAATATTTGTATATACAACCACCTACACTTGCAGATTTCCCGATTTCCTCATTTCGAATTTTAAAAATGAAAAATTCCAAAATGA
This sequence comes from Villa cingulata, assembly GCA_951394055.1. NCBI lineage: Eukaryota > Metazoa > Arthropoda > Insecta > Diptera > Bombyliidae > Villa > Villa cingulata. Next base: position 27,019,446 of record OX596021.1, on the reverse strand, counting down.
TACACATAATCTCTGAAATACACTGCTCGTACTAGCATAGCCTATACGTAGAAGAGCGTATAGTGTATAGATAGATATATGTACATAGTGTAGAAGAGCAAGTAGAAAATGTTGTTAGTTGACTTTCTGTGTTTGTTATGTACAATATTCACAAGGAGAATATCAATTTTTTTTTCCAAAATTAAAATACGAGTACACATGAGTGTGTAGCGTATACTACAAATCTATTGCCTCTAGTGCTCTACTGCTATAGAGTATGTGTATAGAGCAGAGGAGCAAGTACAAAATGTTATTTGATTTTCGTGTTTTTGTCATGTGCAATATTCGCATTCTGACTGTGAGAGAAAATCAATTATTTTCAAAAAAATGAAAATACAATTATGTATGGAATAGAGAAGAAGAGGAATTACAAAATGTTGTTAATTGATTTTTCATGTTTGTCTTGTACACTATTCGTATTTTACTAAAAGAGAAAATCAACTATTTTTAAAAATAATATACATAAATAAGTACGAGTACAGATGACGTGTTTTTGTTCAATTTGTCGCACCCTAAAATTGTGCGCCTATGTTGCTGCGCTTAAATCCAGCCTGTACGTTTGTATATACATGATGTAATTATGCATTTTAATGCAACACATCAATATCACAATATATTTACAGATTACGAAAAAAAAAAATATCCGATCTTATTAACTGCGATCATTTCCCATTAACACACACGTTTAGATGATCTATAAACATAATCTCTATCATGAGTTTTGTTTCTATTTTAATCTTTTGATTATTCAATGTCAAGGTAACTAAATTAATTTGTATACACTCACGTATTTTTAATTTTTCAAAATTATAGATATTATCCATATATCTCTTCACATTAGTACACTATGATCATATGCATGATCCAAAAATTATTTTATAAACATTTTTATGTATGTACTTATGTGCATATTACAAGTATGTAAAGTGTACATAATATATACATTCGAATAGCTAACATAAAATTAAATTAATTATATAGGAAATGAAAATATTAATTTATTGTAATATCGAATCGATTATAAATATGTAGTTTAAAATAATAAAATCTATCATCAAAATGCATTTAGTAAACAACAAAAAATAAAAAAGTAAATCGAATGTGATATAAAATATACGGTTTCATTTTATAAATTATTAATGTTAATGTTAAAAAGTTATTTTATTTTTAATTTTCTATTTTAATTATTTTATTATTTTTTTCTTACGAAAAAAAAAAATTAATCAAATATTTTTGAAAAAACTTTTGCTTCATTTTCCTCTTTATATGCAATTATATTTTTATAAATACACTACGTGATGTCTAATCGTGTAATGTAATGTGCATATGTAATTTTTATTTTAATTATAAGCAGAATCTCATCGAAATTTCTAATATTTAATATGAATAAATATGAAAAATTCACTTAAAAAAATTACAATATGAAATTACATCCTCTCTTAAACATCTTATACATATGTATACATAAATGTACACGTACAGTTGTGTAATTTTTATTTGTATATATTTAATAAACATGCATACATAAATTATAATTGCATCATATATCATATATTATTAGATCAATTATGATTTATTTGTTAATATACAAAAATATTTATATACATATTTATTTTGCGAATCATATACACACTATATTTCCAGATTAATGTTCCAATAAATCAATATATGCCATAAAATCAAAATATCATTAATATATCCTAATACAATTATGTACATAAGTACATAAGTATAAGTACGTTCACATGTATGAATGTACACATGAATGTGAGTAAATGAAATCAGAAAACAAAGCATATAGTATTCAAAATATACTCGTGTATTATAGGAAATACTCATATATTCTTTCTTGTAAATGATTAGAGTAATATACATATATAAATACATTTATATTCATATTGATTAGAAGTCATTTAATAGGATTAATTTACCGTGCTCACATAAAAATTTATAGGCATATACGTACGTATAATGTAGATACAAATTTTTTATTCGTTTTTCTTTTTATTGTCTTTTTATATTCTTATTTTATTTACTTTTTGTGCAAACAGTGTAAAGATTACAAATTTTAGATTATTATCATAATGATTTTAGTCTAACCAAACAAATATTATAGACTCTATTGATATTGCACTGCTGAACACAGAGAAAGCAGATCATCTATCAAGTGACAGAAATGAGTGTATTTATCGATTACTTATATTCACAACAATATAGACTTCAGGATGATGTGTTTCGTTTTAATCATTTATAAGTTGTTTGTCGATAAAAAGGACTCATTTATCTTCTATACATACAATAAATACAGAATTTTATCATTCATTCCATTAAATTCATTCCATTAAAATATATAACAATTTAAAAAAAAATCAGAAAATTTTACGGTTTTCCTTAAAAATTTTTACGATTATACGTTGTATTGTACGGAATATAATTTTGCTGTATGCATATAAAAAATATACTCATAAGGTATCCATTAGATTAATTAATTTAAAATGACATAAAATGTAATAAAGTATTTATAGCAATGAAATGACTTTATTAGAACGATTTTTATTAGCGTCAGCGTATTGTAGAAATTTGCATTATGATGGTAAAACGTAAAGAGTGTATCATTTATATATGTGAATGATTGATTACCTTAGTTTCGCATTTATACGTAATCGTAAATCGGTTATTATCACATTGATTAGCGAATAAGATTGACTTTTAGCTATAGCTTTTAATGAAAAAAAAAAAAAAATTCCTACAATTGTATTGTACATAGGTGTGCATCTATGTAATGTTTTAAAAATCGATTGACATGAATTTATTCAGTTACCTACCTAGCTAATTAAAATATAAATCAGAAAATAATGTTACTATTCTGTCAGTGTAAAAATTAACACCGCGGCAAAATCTTATAATGGAATGCACATCATCGTTCTATTATCGAAGATCTTCTAAACTAAACAGTTCGGTTCTTATATAAGTGATGGTATTCATTTACATTTAATTTATTCTATATTTCTTTTAAATTATTCATTTTTCTTCATATCTGGATTAATATTTGCCAACCACAATATTCAAAATAAATTAATAAAAATTTTAAAAAATTTACTTTTCATACAAAAATATTCAGTTATATGTTACTAAAGAGAAATCATGAAAAACGAAATAATAAACAAAATTTGCAACGAAAATTAAAAAAAAAAAATGTTGAGAAATTTTAAATATAAAAAATATTAAATAATTTCATGTTTAAAAGAGTAAATAAACAATAACCGTTTAAAAGAAAAAATAAAATGGTGAAAATGATCGATTTAGATCGTCACTCCGATTGTCCATTATGGGAAGCTTTATCAGGGCCTCAAATACCATGGACCGGAATGCAGTATTCATGTTTAAAAGTATTGAATGCATATTGTAAAGTTTTTGATCGACAGGAATTATACGATTTAATTGTAAGGTAAGATAGGTATTCCTAAAGAAAAAAAAAAATTTTTTTTTTGTGAAATAAAATCAAAAAAGAATTGAAAAACAAAATTTCTTTCTGTGACAATAACCACACAGACACATTATTGGTGACAAAAAATTATCAAACATTTTGAGAAAAAAAGAAAACATAATATTTTCCATTAATATTCATGTTGTACTAGATCTAAAATTATTTTGTGTGTTGTGATGTAAAATGAAAATTAAATAATTAACATCTGGTTTTCGTTTTTTCAAATCTAAAATGACATTTTAATTCGAAAAAAATGTGAAAATATTTTTAATCTTTCAAGTGAAAATTTTAATAAAAATATAGGCATTATATTGTGGTAGCAAAAACCAAAAAAAAAAAAACACTAATTTTATATTTTTAAAATTTAATTTCATTTTTATTAATCATTTAAATTGCATCATAGAACGAAATTAAATTTGATTTATGTGTAATGCTGATAATGGGCAAGAAAAAAATAACTTCAGGGATGTATTTTATGTCATTAACTGTTAAAATACAAATTATAATAGAAATTACACTGCTCTTAAATATTTTGTAATTTAATTAAATGAATTTATGAATTTTTATTTTTTAAAAAAATATAGCTACTTTGCAAAATCGTAAAAAATTGTGCTAATGAATAATAAATTATGTTGTGTGGTTGTGTATATGGAAGAAGCTTTTATTTTACGTTTTATAACGAACAAAATTAGTTTCTCTAACCGCCGCAACATGTCACTGTAATACGTTGGAAAATATTTAATTTTATTTTGAAATTTGAAATTGATTGAGTGGAGTGTAAAATTCTGCTAATATATCGCATAGGATTTAAAATTTTAAAAAGAAATGTAAAAATTAACAATTTCAGAATAATTTATTATTAACTTTTGTGCATGTCAAACACTTTCTGATATATTTTTTTTTTTTCCAATTTTTTGTTGTATTCTTACTGTTTTTTTTTTCATACAAATAAGTACCATAATTTACTTCTTAATTCTGCTTATAAATATAAATTTTAACATTAATTTCATTAACTATAAACCACACCCAACATTAAATTGAAATGATCCATAAAAGAGTGTATAATCATTTTTATTTTTTATTTTTTTTTCTCATAAATTTAACATTTTATTTTTTTTTTTTCATTCACATTTTCCATTCATTTTTATCATTTGACATTTATCTGACGGACTAAGTTCATGATACATTGTCCTTTTAGTGTCGTTTTAATTTTGGTTTGTCTTTTTTTCATTATTTATTTTTTTTTTTTTTGCCGTTTCATAATACACAATTATTTTCAAACAAAATTATCCTATTTAATATGTACGTACAAGTGTGTATACATTTGTAGTTATCCTTTATAAGTATTTTTATTTGTCATACATACCTTCTATAGGTATAGCTTGTATTGATATTTTTGATGATTATAAAAATTGTTAGCTTTATCCCTTTCAGCCATTTAATTCATTCTGTGTGTGATGTAAAGTTTATTTTTATCGATTTAACTTTTATGTCGCGGAAATAATAACACACCTTTCACGTAAATTACAAACGTTTATGTTATATTTTGGCTTATTTTTGTAATCTTTTATATCATCAGAAGGTAATTGAATGAATAAAATATAATAAAAGTAAAAAGAAAAAAAAAATCTTTTTCTTTTTATTTTTTGGGTATGAAACTTTTGAAAATTTTTTCGTAAATTTACTGGAAAGGAAAGTAATGGATGATCATTTTAAAAAATATGATAATTTGTAAATAAAAATGAGAAATTGACGAGCAATGAAGAAATGAAAAATATTAAAGTTTTCTTAAATATTAAAATTGTTATGTGTATTTTTTGTTTGATTTCAGAAAAACTTGTCAGTCATGTAAGTGTCCTAGAGAAGCACATGCCATTTATCAAGAACAGTTAACATCGGTACGAGAACGATTAGGATTCAAATCTGAAAATCAATCGTCTGGTATTGATCCACACCAACTCGGATATACATGGGTGCCACAAGGTGTTATGACATCGGCAAAAATTCAACGATATTTCGATAAAATTCCTCAGGATAAAGTTCCTAAAATTGGTTCAAGTGGAGAACGTTATCGTGAAAAGCAATTAACATTTCAATTACCGAAACAAGATTTATCAAAGGAATACTGTAAACATTTACAGGGTGCTCAACAGGAAGCATCATATGAGGATTTTGTTGCAGCACGTAATGAAATCGCATTGGATATCGGTACATATACATACATACATAATCATAATATGAAAATCATTGATTTTTTTTTTAAATCTTTAATCAATTCAATAATTTAAATAAAAATATAAAAAAAGAAATGAAATTTTATATACAATTGTACAATTGAATTTTTTTTTTTTTTCAGGTTATATAAAGGATGCAACACAAAATACGAAATGTGTTAATTGTAATGAACGAATTAGTAAAGGTGAACTGGCTGTGATTGCACCGAAATTCTTAGATTCAATGATGTGGCATCCAGAATGCTTCTGTTGTTCAACCTGTGATGAATTATTGGTGGATTTAACATATTGTGTTCATGAGGACAAAATATATTGCGAACGTCACTATGCAGAAATGTTGAAACCTCGTTGTAGTGCCTGTGATGAGGTAAGTTTTATTGTTATTTATGCATTTCAAAATATTCATTTATCGGATTAATTAATTACAATAAACTATCAAGAATTTTTATGATTGAGAAAAAATAATTTTTCTCTAATTACAAAACATACATAATTTGTATAGTTTGTATAATATGCGCATAATAAAAATACTTTTTTTATGAGTAATAAATCAATACAATAAAGATGCCAATATTGTAGACATTTTGTCATGTACAATAGAAGCATAAATGCTCATGAATAATGTCAAGTCAATAACGTAGTCAATAGAAATTTAATTGGTCAATTTTATGATATCTTTATCATTTAAAATTTTATTTTGTTTTTTATTCATTCATTAAATTCACTTAATTCACTGTGTATTGATTACAGTAAATTTATACTTTTTTTCGCGTTTTCGGAATATAAATTATGTAGTTTCATATTTATAGAACAACATACAAAAAATTCTAATAAAATTAAAGTATAATTAGACATAAAAATAGTGAAGAAAATTATGGTCAAATACTACATAAACATGGGTCAGTTTAGCTCTTACATAATAACACATTACGTAAGTCTTCAACTATGGATGCAATAACTGTAATGTAGTTCAAGGATAATGGACTGATTTTAAAAATTTTTTGCTATTGATTGTGGAGGTGGTCAAACTGATTAGAACATTGAATAGAAATTTGTAAAAGTTCATGTACTAATGTGCCTATATATTATATAAATACAAAATGCGGATGTGTAGGTGTACATTTGAAATTGTGATAAGTTAAAAACATAAAAAACGATTTAAAAAAAACCATACAATGTAGCCTTAATTGATTAACTCATTAAACATTATCTCTTACATCGTATTGAATTATTTACAACTGTGATACGGATATTATAATGTCATTTATTTGTTCTGATACTATATGTTGTTATCCTTTAAGCTTTACATTAGAAAATAAAATATTTTAAAAAGAGGCGTATATACTCTCTCTAATATCAATACAAAATCAGGCAGAAAATCAAGGACAATCATGTTAAAGAAAAGTCTGTATTTTGTAATTTTCATGCGGCTATGGTATGCTTTAGCTATTACATTATTTATGGTTTGTAATAAATATGATCTGCTATAAAAAATTGAAAAATTTAAGTCAAAAAAGATTTTCATTCTTTTCACAGCATACCCCATAAAGAGAACAACCAAACAAATGATGGGTGTGCTGTTATTTGTAAACTGTTTATTTTTTTTTTTGCTTCGTTCTTCATTCTCATGTTTTATTCTTCATTTTTATTATCAAAAATTTTCCATACAATTTATATATCTTTGTACATTTTTATCTTTATTTCGGTCAAAAAATAAAATAATTTTAGTATCATATGTATATTATCTTTTTTTTTATGTCTTTCAATTTTATTAGTAATGTGAAAATAAAACCGTACAAAGACATATTGGATTTGTTTTTCGTTTTTTTTTTTTTTATTTTATTTTCATTTTTCTTACATTCATCAATATGTACACTTGTAAATGAACACGCAACAGAGCGATGTTGTAAAAACGTATCTACATATACGAGTACGTTTGTATGCATATAGTTTGTAATTTTAATGAGCAAAATTAAATTTAATTAATTCGATAAGAGTTTTTTAATGATCAAATCACTATTTATATTTAAAATTTCTAATGGCAACAAATTAATTCATGAATATTTATTTTGTCTTGTTTGATTATATGTATACCTATAACAAAAATTTATATGTATTTTCATTTTTAATTACTTTTGTCTGTGCATGAGAAAATTTTTAAAAAAAATTTTTGTTCATTTTGATACTTTTAATCAAAGTGTATTTCTTTACTGGGTAGGTATAGGTACACAGTAAATTTGATTTTTATTTTTATGAGTATTATCATCTCATTTACTGTTTTTCATTCTGTCATTTCATAATTTTTAGATCAATATTAAATTTCATAATTATAATGAGTTTTTATTTTTACTTTGTAATATTATTACACAAACACAATGTAAGTAAATGAACAAAAATCTGACAGTAATAAATTTTAATGACATAAAAATAATATGAAATATTTTTAATTGCTACGGATATTAATATATCCGATCGATTATTTAGTGTTGTTTAGTGTATTTAATTTCATAGTACAAAAATTTTTATATTTATTTTTTCGAATTTTTAAAACTGAAAGAAAATTATTTTTCAAAAGAAAATGATAAAATCTGTGTAACAACACGATGTTGTTATTAATTTTTCTATATCATCCTCAAGATATGCAATAAAATTTAATAATAAAGAAAATTAAAAATTAAATAGTAGAGCAATTTTCTTATTTCTTCAATATTTAATTTCTTAGTTTTAAAAATAAAAATATAAAAAGGACATTTTTCATTCCATATGAACCAATATGAACAAATAAAAAAATCAATGAAAGAAAAATTCATTAAAACAATTCATGAATTTCTCATTGTTACAAATCACATTTCTGAAAAAAAAAAAAAAAACATATTGTCTACATCACAAATAATTTCCCATATATGTATTACTCGTAGCATACATGTTAACAATCATATTCATATATCTAACTCACATAACATTATCAAGTATTTAATATTCATGTCCCTTTTTCATCAATTCATTTAGCCTTCTGTTAAAAGAAAATTTTCAAGTCCAATCTACAATGAATCGTTATTTATAAAAAAATTTCTTGTGTATGTATATTATGGGCTTCTATGTGTATGAATGAATACACGCGATTTGTAAACACATTAATATACTGTTGTATATCAAGTAAATATGAAGTGGTATATAATACGAAAGGAGAAATACAAAAATAACAATAATCATTCGAAAGTTTATCCGTGAAACTTCGTTAAGAGGCGCACAGTTCGTTCTTTTGTCATTCATTGTGTAAATGTAAATTGTGTAATTTTCATTTTTATTTTTTCATTTTCTTCTTACTCATTTTAAAAAGAATTTGTTTTTATTTTCTTGTCATGACAAGAAAATAAAAACCATCACAGACCATTATGTACGTCGACTTACTCATATAAGATATATAACTTTTTTTTTGTACACACATACATGTATAAATAGGAGCATACAATACAATATGTAGATACTCGTACTTCGTGTGTGTTTTCCGTTTATTTGCTGCTATATTAGATTTCTGTTTTTATATAACAACTTGATTTTATAGAAGAGCAAGTCTAGCTTTAATGACTTTGTGTCATATTTTTCAGTTAATTATTTATACACATAAATATTTTTAATTTATGTTTTTATAACTTCGTTTACATAGTTTGTTTAGTTTATGTTAATATTAGTGTTAAATTGTTTCATAACAGAAGCGCGCTTTATTTTGATTTTCTGTTGTTTTATTATTATTTTTTTTTTTTTTTTTTTTATTGTGTTCGCCTATGCAAACGAGTGTATTTTAAACATAATTTAAAGACAATAATGTTGAGACAATGTTATAATGAGATTGAGATGTTGGTTGAAGGTCGTTATCAACATCATCATAATCATCATCACCATCATTAGCATCATAATTTGCTTGTACAATGAAAAAATATAAAGAAAGCATTTTATAACAAGGATAAAATAAACTCGGTAAAAGTTAGTGGTTTCGTTTTGTTTACCTGATTACAACTTTTTTTTTTTGTTTTATAAAAAAGAATTTTTTCTTATATGCATTCTTATGTAGATTTTTTAAATTTTCATACGTTATACGACTATACTCGAGTCTAATGGTATTCAAACATTTAAATATGCTGCACGTGTAAGCACGCATTTTTATTGTATATATATTCAGTGCAAATAATCGTATTTGTTTTTATTTAATTTGCAATTTATTATACGAGTATATTTCCTGTGTTTAAATGTATGTGCAACAATTTTATATTGATTTTTTTTTTTCAAATATCTAACCGCAAATGTGAAAATTGAATGAAGTGATTTTATGTGTTTGTTTGAATATACGTAGAATTGTAGTGCCGGTTTACATAAATGTAATGTTTTTTTTTTCTTTCTAATAATTGATAATTCTATACAAGAATAATAATAATTGAAAGAACATCTCAAAATGAATTAATACACTCATAAGAATAGATTAAAATAAATAAAATGAATATATATTAATAATTATTATAGTGTGGTGTTCATTTTAATTATAATGACGTTATAATATAGTCTCGTATATTATTTATTATAAAAATGCATTTTTAATTGAATGTTCATACAAAATTATTTATATACAAATGTTTATAATTTATGTTCATGCATAAGTATATTTATATCATACATATTGTAAAAAGATATACACATGTGTATCTACATACGTATATATATACATATATATATATATTGTATATACGAAATGACAGTTTAAACGCATTTGGCTCAATTAATTTATGAAATATACAAAAGAAAAAAAAACTTATGATAAAAATAAATAACAAAAAGTACAAATATTCTGTATGTAAAAATACAATAAAATATTCATAATAGTTAGATTTCGATTTTATTATACAGTATGTGTACTAAATATATATACGATTACATAGTATAATAATGTACATTTTAATATAAATATTTTCAAATAGACAAAAAAAAAAAAACAAAATACTAGATAGTGTTGTGTTTTATTTATGAGTAATTTATATTTATTTGAAATTAAAAACGAATTTTTATATTTTTATTGTTTGTGTTTTGTATGTTTTTTTTCTTTTTTTTTTTTGATCAAGTATAATGCATTTAGAATTTTTATAATTAATTACAGCATATGTACAATATATGTAAACCTTCAAAAAATATTTGAAATCTGTATTATATTGTAATATAGTTTATATAGATAATGTAAAAGTATTTATAAAATTCGAGAATAAAATAATTTTTTTTGTCTATATATTATAAATTATAAAATCAAAATTCAGTACTAAAGAATATCTGTAAATTGTAAGTGCAAATTATTGTTACTTTCGATTGTATTAAATTTTATTTTAAATAAAAAATTCTATAAAAATTTTCAAAAATAAAATTTATACATAAAATTAATTGAATTCATTATTTTAACGTAACGATATAAAAATCTAAATAAAGTATAATAAAGAAATTTCATCTTTAAACAAATATACGAATAAAATCGACTATACAGAGATCTGTACACATATATACGAGTTTATACCTATTTGAGGTTTGTGATTTGAATAATAATTTCAAAAATATTTTGAATAAAAATTGTATTTTTCTAGCAAAAAGAAAAAAAAAAAATGTAAATAATAAAAGTAGGACTATGAATAAGTGCAAGTTTTTGTAAGGAAGAAAAAAAAAACTTGAATTATGTGATTATTTACAAAAGAATTTGTTATAATTTTTGAATAAACATAAAAATTAGATTAATTGTCAAAATTAGTGTATTAATTTCGAAATATGAAAAAATGAATTTTTATTTAAAAAAAAAAAAAAAATTAGTTCAAGGATTATAAAATGTTTATTTGCGCTAGAAATTATAATTGTTATGTAATTAATTATAATAATCAAAGGACATTCACTTGAATAAATTTTTTGATGTTTCTTTGAAAAATGAAATGAAATTAACTATGTACTTTAGAACACTATTTAAAAATCTTCTAAATACTTCATTCTTTTATTCCTAAAAAATAATAAGTACAAGTACAAATTTTATTGTCAAAAAGCAAATTTAAAAATTATCCTTTATGTTTTATTTTCACATAAATATAATTTGAAAATACATATACATATGTACATAATGTGATTATTTGTATAATTTAAAAACTACTATATGTAATATACAGCTTCTTATTTTCTATTATTTCAAATTTATTGAAACATATTCAAGCCAACATTTATATACACATTTAAATTTTGATTGAACCAACTTTCAGTAATGAATGATTCTCGTTTAACAAAAATATGTCATACAATTTGCCAAAATCTACTTACAAATTGCAATTATTATTAATCATACCGACAGTCGACAGTCATCATACTACAAGGGAACAACAAAACAAAAATATTGTGTACTAAAACCATTTTATTAGCCAACAGTACACAACACAATTGATTTATGGTTATTGTTTTTGATTTGTATACTTGTATAAATTAAAAATTTTTGTCTGAATGAAATCTGAAATATTGGGAAAAAATACTTATTTTGTAAATTCAATTTTTATTAGAAATAAAAATCATTTATCGAAATTTCAATTAATATAGGTATACATACTTAACATGTGTGTATGTATGTTCGAAATGTAAGCACTAAATACTCATAGTTGATGAGAATGATAAAAATCTAACATCATTTAAAGAAGGATAAATTATAGACTGTTGAAATTTTTTAAGTCCAGAAAAATATTAGAAAAATTGACATCTAATGATCCATTGACATTAACTTCATATTGATTTTTACTTCTTCATTACTTAATTCTGATGTAGATCTACGTAATCGAAAGATATATAAATAATCGAATACATTTCATTACGTATACGTTTCTTTGCGTTATGATTGTAACAATATCTCGTTTTACTAGCAACAATTATAAATGTGAAATCTTCACACAAAAATAATAATATTTGTCTATTGTTTATAACCAGAACAATGAATAAAAATATCTACATATATACTCACATTATTTTATAAAATATTTTGTATAAAATTCTATGAATTAATTTTTGATGATTTTCATTAATATTGTAAATTATAATTAATGGAATTATAACCATATACAAATTTTTTAAATAATAATTATTTACTCTATGCAAAGTACATACATACGAGTATATAGATTATGTAGTGTAATACAAACATTTATTTTAATGATTTTTAATTGAGTATATTTACCTCATGTATCTCATACTCATACTCATATAAGTATATACATTTATAATGAATTCAAGTTTTATTTTATCGATTTAATTACATATACGTTAACGCCCATACATACTTCATTCATATTTAAATATGTAAATAATTTGAAAACTATGAATATCTACAAATTTATTACTTTTGATTTATTATACAAACATCTAAATAGGAAAATGTAGAAAATATAATTTCCTTAAATGCCATTTTATTTAAATTTTTTGATGTTTTTATTAATTTTGTGTGGTTCTAAAGTGTGTACATAAAAGTAATTAACTTATTTTAATGTTTTAATGTATGAATGTTGATTTTAATTTACATATAATGATTTTTAAATAACTTTTGTTTTACCTACTTATTGGATTATTTTTACAGATTTTAAAAATTGACTATTCATTTATATTTGCATAAAATAAGTAGGTGCATTGTGTATATTATATGGGAAGTTAGTAATAAGATGTATCGTTTAATTAAAATCCTAAAATAATATTTGATGACATGGATGGAAATTTCTTATAAAAAAATCAGAGGAAATATAATTAGAAAAAAAAATAATTAAAAATGAAATTAGAATGAATATTTTTTAAAAGACATTCTAACATCTGTTTTTTAAATCCTACACACACACATATAATATTTTTTAAAAAGCCGACTATAATATTATTTTTAATTAAAAATTATTTAAAAAACATATATTCAAGCTGTTTGTATTTGATCCATTTCAATTTTAATATCTTCATACAAACAGTTTTAGTATATCATTCTTTGTCCGCTTTTTATGTACATTAGACTATATAGTATTCATTATTACACATACATAGTACTACATCAAGATTTAAGAAAAAAAATATCATTCTAAAAGTGAAAATTTCTATTTATATTTTGATGATGTTGATTTTAAAGTTTGCAAAAGGCAAAGAAACGAAACACAAAAAACCAAAAAAAAAAACATACAATAAAACATTTATAAAAATAAATAAAGTAAAATATTTAAAATAAAACTCATGCATTGTATAACAACGGCAAATTTTAAAAGATTTTCATTGCAAAAACGTACAAACATATGTACATTTAACATGCATACAAACTCTCTAAAAAAAAAAAAAAAAACGATATGATGATGAATGATCATGAACGTTTGAATCTCTCCTCCTTTCAACTGAATTATATATATTATTATACATATGTAAATCTCTCTACACATAAAACACACATAATGGTTTATTTATAATATGCCATTTCAATTTTAGTATTTTACAAAAGAATATACATACACACATTACGTACATGCATATGCATGTCCATACACACTCATTTAAACATATTAATAGAAAATTTAGAATATGTGATGTTTAAGAAAAAAAGTACAATATGCAAAAATGTTTATATTTTATCATTTTTCGATCACACTACATTCATATGATATGTAGTACATGCACATACATATACGCATATACGCGTATTGGTCATTATGTGTCGCTTAACTTAATTATTTTTCATTGTTATCTACGCTATATACAAGCATATGTATGTACACAAATGTAGATATGTGTATAAAAAATTTATGTTACTGTTTTATATAAATTATGTTTGTTTAACGTCATTTCTAAATAAATTTTTCAATCAATGACGTAATGAATAAATTTAAGTTTAGATCACTATCTATATAGAGATTATATTTTCTTACACAGAGATCACAGCACATGCTACATTATGCAGATTGCAGGCATGATTTTTCCTATTATGAGTATATATTATTGTATAAAAAGTCCTGTACAAAATAATTAAAAAGAAAAAAATGATAATAATAACCTGCTCTGAGTTAAAAATAGATGCAAAATAAAGTCTAAGTAAAGCAACAAATTGCCTTTACTGAGATGCTATAATATATGTACATACGAATATCTATACATATGTCTATGTTTGTATGTTTTTTGAAAATGCATAGTTATTTGTTTCTTATACGTATTTACATATTATAAATAAATTCTAAATTTATAATTCTATGTTATTATTTAATTGAATGCATTTTACATTTTACTGTATAATAACATGTATAATTTGTACATTAAATATTGTAATTTTATTTTAAAAATATTTTAATTATCTACGCTACTTTTAAAAAATCATTTAAAATTATTACACAATTTTCATTAATTTATTTAATTTCGACCATGTTGCATATGTACAAAATGACTATAAATATTTTTATCTTCCTATAATGAATGAATACACGAATGGTGTACATACATTAGAATGTGTAAGTATAGTTTACATCATATGAGCCCATAACTATACATCACACACTCATATTAAATTTTTGTACAACATTATGAATACATAATTTTTTTAATTTTGAAAATGATTAAAATTTTTTATTTTATGATTTTGTTTTTTTAAAGTTAAACGGTTAAACTAAGAATAAACATATCATCATATTTGCCGGATGAATATTTTACATATAGTATGAAATTTTGAATGAAAGAAGAAATAAGTAATAAATTTTAACAAAATATACAAAATTTATGATATGTATAACCAAAAATCAGCCACAATCATCAATCTATTTAGGAAAATCTTTAGTGATCACACACACATACGAACGTAATAATGTATTCATATTCGTATTTCATATGGAGTTTAGAAAATTTCTCAAATGTCAACAAATTAGCGATAATGAAATAAAACTTCAGTTCAGAGTGGCCCTAATTTTTTGGCAATTTATGATAATTTATTTCTTTCAAAATTTGTACTCACTATTTTGTTTTCTATCATCTGCATCGAATTAAACTGAATTCAAATAACTTAAATAATTCTATAACCTGTATAACAATTTGTCACATTTCCATTTTAGACTTTATATTACATTGTTCGCAATTTTATAAACAAATAACAATAACAATAACATTAAATATACTTAATAATAGTTTTAATTAAAGTCGCCAAAAAGTCAATGGCATTTTATTCATTTGTTTTTATTTTATTTACGATTTTTGTTAATCATTTAATTTGCATTTTGCCATAATTTGAATTCTTAACGAATCAATCATTTTGGCGTTATTACAAAAACGAACGAAAGCAACAAGACAAATAAAACAAAAAAGACCAACATTTGAAAAGAATATTAATGCATACTTACTAAATAATATAACACATATAAATATCTGTTTAGATTTATTTTGTGAACAATTAAAATTGAAGTTACATTTATACACAGTATCTATAATATGTATTTTGTAATTGAAAATAAAACAATTATTTTTATTATTTAATGTATATAGGTATATAAATAAATAAATAAAATGCATACCTATTTAACATTCCTGATATTTATATAATCGTATGTATGTATACCAATATAGTACATTACAAAAATCTATTATCACTTTTCAAATTTATTCTAAAACTTGACCTAATACTGTTGACAATAAAAGTTCTTTGCGTCTTTAAAGCTGCATACGAGTACGCGTAAATGGTATAGTACATTAGTACATACAAATACGTGTGTATTTTCGACTAAATTAATTTAAATTTATATATACTCATTATTACATTATACATAATCGTACATAAATACATAACAAATGTACATATTTTTTATATATTTCTATCATTATTCTAAGTGGACATTATAAGACAATCAAAACAATTGTATGTATCTACACATCCATAAATAATTTTCAGTTTCTATACATATACGCTCGTATTTGAGGGTGAAATTATTATTTTAAAATGTGATAGAAGGCAAAACAGAAAAAATTAAAAATAAATCATAACTGTGACCTAGAAAATTTGAAAATTTTCAATCACTCACTGTTCAACGGTTCAAAATTTTCATTATGTCCAATGAATTTTTCACTATACCAAACCCACCCCTTTTCATACAATTTTATTCTTTTTATTAGCTTCTTATTAGATGATCATGATGATGATGTGTATATGGTAGTTACATACATAAATATATTTCTTTAAAATATCTCACATAATTATATCTGACTTTACATACTCGTAAATTATAATATAGTTTTTAAAATATACAATTTTAGACATGTATGGATAGATATATTATAGATACTAATCATCATCATCATCATTATATATGTACCATATAGTACACCATCATTTTCATAAACTAAAACAAATTATTTTTTTCCGCCAAATGTTTTTTTTTTTATTTTCATTGTGAAAACAGCTCTATATAAACGTACATACATTATTTATTTATTGGTTCAAATCTATGTACATAAGTATCTATATAAATATAAATAATATATAAGAAATTTTATTAGCAAATAACTCGTATATATTTGCAAAACTACTTATTATGTGTGTTCTAAACATAGTAAATACTTATGTACACAGAGAAAAGGTAAAACTATACATTTGTATAGAATAGAACAAATAATTTCAGTTTAATTTTTTTTTTTTCTTTGAATTATTTGTTCCTTCTTTTTTTTTTTTTTTCGTTTTGGTCTTTCTCTGTTGTGATTTGATTTGATTATTTGATTTCGATCTGTATTGTTATTTAAAAATTAAGTGATCGTTTTTTTTTTTTTCAAGTATGTACTGTGCTCGTAAATGTCGTTTTTGATTGTAAATTTATTTTTTATTTATTTAATTTATTTTTTTGATTCCATTTATCATTTATAATCAATCGGTATTAGTATCGCGAATTTTCGTTTATTTGGCATAAAATGAATTTAAATTGAGTGATAAAATAATTTAGTGTTTTGTATTGTACTTTTGATAGTGAGATAATTCATTAATTTAAATGCAATCAGAGATAATTGGTTCAGTTCAGTTCAAAACGATCGATTAAATACATAAAACGATAAATTTATACTAATAATACGTCTGCTGCTGCTGCTCCTGCTACTATTTCTACATAATTCAACGAGTTTAAAGTACAATTTAAGTGAAAAGAAAAATTATCTTAGAGTACATATATGTATCTACGCTATTCTATTGAATTTGAATAACATTTTAACAAGAAAAATAAATTTGTGAAATATCGAAAAAGTGTAAATATACATAATAATTATAATAATAATAATTTTGAGTTTGTTTAAAAGTAAATTTTCTTCAAAAAAAAAACAGAAAAAATTTAATATTTCGTGCAAAAAAAAAGCTCTAAATTTCAATATACGATTACGAAATTAATTTTTGGATTACGCAAGCAAATTTTTATTTTTTTATAATTTTTTTTTCTTATTGCAAAAGAGAAAAAGCTTTGTACATTGGTGCAGTTGGTGTCATTTAAAATTTCTATAGAAAATGGTGGTTCCCGATGCAACTGAGCTTTTTTTCTCAATCATATTCAGTTATATGGGTGCATTGGAGTTCTTTTTCATTGCACGGAATTTATATCATTGGGGTTTTAAGCATCATAAACGATTGTTAGAATTGACCGAAGATGATACAAATGGTCTAAGTGATCTTCAAGACAAAATTAAAGCTGCCATTGAGGAAGCTAAAGAAAAAGAAGTGTATGGATTAAATGCTATGAAAGATGGTGTCTTGTACAAGAATGGATTTAGAGTGAGTCCTGACAGTGATATATTGAAAAACGATCGACAAGTAATAGGTAGTTCACGAAATAGTATAGAGAAAAAAGATGATTGTACAACAGATCAGATTACAGAAGTAATTGATAACAAATACCAAACCGAATTACAAAAACAACAAAATGAAGTTAACAAATATGACAACATTTCTGATCAGAATGAATATAGTCAAGAGATAGTTGAAGAACCATTTGTTGAAAAACGTGTACATGAAGCTTTGGAAATTTCACCAAATCGAACAAACACTACAGCAGCTGACAATGAACGAACGAAATTAACTCAAACAATCAAAACACAGTACGGCCAAGTTGATACTGAACAATATTTGACTGAGAAAAGATCACCTGAAACTGAATCTGTATCTGTACCAGAAGAGTTACAGTCTATACAGAGATCAGATTTTTCGAATGAAGATTCTTCAGATTATACTGATAGCACAATTATGCCTGGTATACATTTTAATGAGTACGAACGTCCTGAACCTGATGGCCAAGATGTTAATGAACCACAGTATTCTGATGACTATTTGCGGTCATTAGACGGAATTAAATATCGTCCATTGGTACGAGATGACGGAACTGGAAGGCGACGTGCTTTCAAAAAACGACGATCTAGCGGTGATTCAACATCATCTCGTGAATCACGTGCATCACGTGAAGAAGAAGTTAAAATGTTTACATCGTTAGAAGAAGAAGAATTTGAATCGATTAGACGAGGAGATACCGAATATACACCAATACGTTATTCAAGTGAATCAAACCTAAAAATTGGTAAGCAGAGCAGACATCGTAAAAGAAGTCCAATATCAGGTTCCAGGGACTCTGAGGAAAATCATAATTCTTCAGAGCAATTGAACGAAGAGATTACTGCTCCGTGGGGTGATGTGAAACCAGAACATTATAAAGATTCGGAATTTTGGAAAAAAGAAAAAGCGATATCGATCGAAGAGGAGCATGAAGAGAATTTATTGGACAAAAAGCAAGAAACAGATCTAACGACCACCGAAGAAGCGATTCAGAAATGCACATCACCAAGTCCAGTAACGAATATTCCACATATGTCTTCATTTGAAGCAGCTACAGAATCACAACATGAGGATGCGATTTCATCTCTCAAGAGACGTCAGTCTTGTGAAGTCGTAAGCAAACGATTGAAATGTAAATTATTCAGATGTTGTTGTGTAAAGTCTGCTACATAATAAAATGCTTCACAGTAAATTTGTTTTTCATTCATTTGTATTTTAGTTTTGGTTTCGTGAAAGCATGAATCGTGTAATTTATTATCTATCGTTTGTTGATTGCAGCCAATAACATCTGAATTCTGAATATTTCTTAAAAAGATTTTTATTTAAATATTATAATGGTAATTTTGGTTGTAGGATGCGATGATTGAAAAAGAAGATCAAAGTGGATTATCTGATAAAGAAAAGAATGTAAGTATGTATGAATCAAGTAATGAAAATGCTTCTTCCCCAATACCCGCTGATCTCACTGATGCTTCTAATTACGCAAATGAAAATCAAAATTCCTTTGAGACGGATGAAAATGTTGTCCATGATCGACAAACAGATGAATTAATTAGATCATTAAGTTCTCCACTGCGAAAAAGTCCTAGACAAAATGATATGGAACAATATGAAGAACATTTTGTTGAAGAAGAAAAGAAAAATAGTAGAACACCATCTCCAAGAAGTTTAGAATTAAAACATGATGAAGTTCCAAAACATACCCAAGAAGAAGATTCTAAAGATGAGAGTGTTTTGGAACAAAAGCCAGAAGATGAATATAATTCAAAGGATATGAATCAAAACATTGAAAATCAGACACCGAAAATTGAAATTAACTATGCTCCAGACATCGAAAGAACTGAAAAACATTTAGACGATGAAGATAATTATGAAAATGAAGAATATCAATCGTCTGCATTGATGGAAGGTGTAAGCGATTTCTACGATTTCAATGCATCAGCTAATTCTGCGATCATAAAATCTCGATCGCAATCTCGTTCTAGAGATTCAGTAACTCCTCCTATATACATTGGAAGAACTTCTAGAAGTAGAAGTCGAGGATCATCTCCCCGCTTATACATAAAATCCACACCTAAGGTACCAGCAGTTGAAGTTAGCCTAACCTCTAAAGATACTTCTGGTATCAGTGACTGGTATGATTACAATGTGATGTTAAACCGAGTGGCTTATGGAATGAAAGTGGAAAATTTTCGTGAGATTCCCGAAACTTCCACTGATCATATTGTGAGTCAATTAAAATCCGCAAATGAAACTAAAAGTGATCAAACAAAAAACGAAGAGGCTGAAGAAAAAACCGTAAAGTTAGAGAAGGCTAGTGAAAATCTGAACAATGAATCAATTCAAACACAGATTAATCAGAATGAAGAACCTCCTACTCCACAGTATCCAAGGTCTTTTTCAGCTGAATGGCAAAATACAGAGAAAATGATAGAAGAATATAAACAGCAATTTAAAAGATCAACATATGTCGGAGAGTCAGCAGATTTTTCCGATGAATTAGAAGAACTTAGAGAGCAAACACGACATTTTCGACGTTCCCGAAGTAAAAGTCGTACACCAAACGATCAGGATGTTGAAAATGTTAATATTGGTAAGATGGCAATGAGACGAAAACTCCAGGAAAAAATTTTAGCACAGATCACAAAAACTACATTAGATTATCAGGATTTCGCAAAAGATATAAACAGTGAATTTTTAGATCATGAACGACGTGGTTCTGATTCAGCTCTCTTACAAAAATCAGAAATTTTAATTCAATTTCAGGATGACCAATTGAAAAATGGAGATTATGATGACACAGAGGATTTGGACAACGAAGACTACCATCATTTCAGACGTTTTTCATTAAACCAAGAAGCTCAGGTTGAAGAATATCCAAACGATCAGTATGTGTACGAATATGTCAAAGAAATTGATTTGAAGAAAGAAAAATGGATGCCGGAGGCTAGTAGTACAGAACAAGTAGCAATGCTAACAACAAATGAAATTTTCGATGAAATTTTGACTCATGCAAACAGCAATGATCAGGAAGATAGTGGAAGTGATGACGAACGACAGACCGTTGTAGAAGTTGAAGATGAAATTGATGAAGATATCTGGGATTACGATAAATCGGAAGATTTTAATGAACAATCTGAATGTGAAGAGGCCGAAAGAGAAGCAGATAGATACATAAATCATAGTGCTAGTGATTGGAAAGAAGAAGGTGCAGTTGGTGGTGTTTCTGAATGGCAAAATAAATACGAAATTGAAAATGCAGAGAATATTGATGAATTATATGATGAGGCGATAAAGCATATTGCAGAAGGAAAAATCGAAAAAGACTATGAAAATATCATCGAATCAATAAGTACAGAGGACAAATTTAAAACTGAATCTATTGATAATGTATCAGTGAAAACTGATGACCTTTTAGATGAAATTTTATTGAACGATGAAAGGAAATACGGAAGATTATCGCCAAGGAACAGCTCAAAAAGTGATATAAAAAGAAGTACACAAAACTTCATTGACGAAGAAAAAGAAGACATTGAATATTACGTCAGCACTGCAACTGTGGTCCATCACGACACTAAATCGACAAGATTAAGATCACGTTACGGACTGCCACCTTCAACACAATTTAGAAACTTCGATTACGAAGTGGATGATGTTGAAATCGATTTAAATTACAAACCAAAAAAAGAATACAACTGGAGGAAAAATTTCAAAATTGATGATGAGAATGATGAAAATAATGAAAATCGAGTATCCGAAGCGAATAAAGAAAACATTACCGAATCTCAGGACTATGATATAGAAGAGGAAAATAGCTACAACACAAATGTAGAAAGTGAAAATCAAGAGTACGAAATGCAATCATACTCAGAACAAAGTCAATTTGAAATAACATCTTCTACATCAGAATTTGTGGAAAAATCAAATTATCGATTGGAGGAATACGAAGAAACTCGAATCGAATCGAAAAACGTTGATTTCATCGAAGAAACAGAACAATCTGAAGTAATATCTAAAAAGAAGAAAAAGAAGACAAAAGCTAGAAAAGGATCCAAAGCCAGCTTAGGAGAAGATGATATAAGCAATCTGACAAATATTGAAATAACTCTACCTGAAGATGATCCAGCAGATTCAAGTTCAAAGAAAAAACTTAAAAAGAAGAAAAAATCTAAAATTGATTCAACTCATCTATCACCAAAATATAAATCTCCTGAACCGGATGTTGTGAAAAAATCAGAATCTCCAGAATTGAAATCAGTAACTTCACGAATATCACCAAATACTGAAGTTATATCAAGAACGAAGTCAAAATCTCCAGAAGATAAAACCAGAATAAAATCACAATCACCTGCAGGAGCTATTGGAACACAAAAAATTGATGAAATACATCAGTCACGTAAATCGGTTTCACCTCAACCACTTTTCAATACAACAAAAATGCAAACACAATCTTCTTCAGGACGACCAACTCTTGAAAGAACAGATTCTTCAGGTGTTTATGATCTAATAAAAGATGGTAGCATGTATCCTTGGTTTTCATAACTAATCAACAAAAATTAAAATTTATAATATTTTTTTTTCTACAATTATTATTGTTTGTTTTGCTTATTATCTAAATTTGATAAAAAAAAAAAAATAATAAATGCTTTTGGGATTTTAAATTTTATAATTTTTGCAATAAAATAATCTTGTTCTTATATAATTTATCAATTTTACTTATTTTTATATAAAACATTAATATTATAGATACACACATTACATAGTCATTATCATTTTATTCAGTTAGATTTTATTTGATTTTATTTTTGCTTTTTTTTAGCGCAACCTAATTCAAACCTAATTTAAATTTTGGATCATATTATATACATCATCATCATACGATCATATACATAATACAATATACGACCATATAAGTAATTGTGTGATTTATGCGTGCGATTATATATTAGATATAAAATATGAATGGGTATATACTTATACATGGAAAACATACAAACATAATATACCTGCATACATTATTATACCCGTACATACATATATATAATTATGTAACATACATACATAAATTTTTAAATAAATGATAAATTTTTATTTTTCATTTTGTATTTATTAATATTAAAAATAAAGATTATACGATTAAACATGTTTAATGGCTTTTATTGTTTATACATAAGTACTTAGATTCAATATTTTGTGTATGTGCTTTTGATTTTTTTCTTTGTCCATATACTTAGTTTTCTAGCAAAGAGTAGAAATGTGCATTGCTGAGATTATAAAGCTATAAATGTAGTTAATTAGTGGCAAGTAAAAAAATATATAAGAAAATTATGCAAAAAATATTTTCAAAAATACAAAGCGGTAATATTTTATGTATTTAATTCACTCGCAGAACATTTAATCAAAATTCTTTAATGTAATCATTTTTCATTCAATCTTTCAAAATCTATAATGAATAAAGTTTTTTAGTGGATTATATATTTTCAATTTTTCTAGAACAAAAGTAAATTAATAGAATATATTAAGAGTAGGTTTCGACTTTGAAAAATTTTGAAAACAACAACAACGATTTTACATACAAAAATTTTAAAAAATGACTTTGCATACCTTTTAGATGCAATAAAAATAAATTTTTGAATATTTTGATGAAAAAGAACATAATTTTATTTTGTTAATAAAAATGGAAATATAACAAGGATTTTTATACTTTTTTTGTACACTCTTCAGAAAAGTCCAAATTTTATTTTGATACCAAAATCATATAGATATATGAAGATTTAATGTATGGAAATAGAAGTCAAAGTTAAACGATTTTTCAAAAAAAAAAACCCTCTCCTTTTTTAAGAAATCTAACTAAATTTCTGGACCTAAAATCAAAAATGTGCTATATTCAAGCACCACAATATCATTCAGGCTACGCGTATTCAAAATTTCAAAGAAATTGGTCAATCAGTGTTTGCTGTACGAGGTGCATTTGGAAGCCGAAAAATCGCAATTTTGACAAATTTAACACCCTGCAAAAATGACACAAGGACATTTTTTTTCAAAAAAACGCTCTCTTAAGCACCACAATTCCTATCAAAGTATCTATGTTTTAAATTTCATTGAAATCGGTTAAGTAACTTCAGAGATAATTGGTGCACAATATAGCAGATATCTCGAATCCTAATCTTAAGTTTTCTAGTTTTCTAAAAAAAAAAAAAAAAAACGAATTAAAATGAAACAATACATTTATTTCTAATATTTCATTCATTCTAATATTTTTCTGGTACATAGAATATAGAACATATACTTTCATCTTCATATATGATATTATCGATTTGTATAATAATTCTCTGTCTTTAAATAATGCAGAAAGAAATGAATTTTCTTCATATTTTGACAAGAACAGACGCCCGACATAAACTATTATTGAATGTGATCTACATTTTAAAAAAAAAATTGAAAATTATTTTTTTGATAATTTGCCAAAAATGCCAATCACATTATGTACGAGTATATGAAAAAACAAATACGATATTTACATACATTTTTTATATCTGCCTGCATACATAATAAATGTACTTTCGATAATGTATTTTTTTCTGTCAAACTTTTACCGATCATTTTTATGTAATATGATTTACCCGTGATTCGTTAATTTAATTTCTAATCGTTAATTATTTAAATTTTTAATGCTAAATGATAACAGAAAAATGGGAAAAAAATCACTAATATTTGCACTATAAATTGTATATTACTATAAAATACGACCTTCTACTCTCTTAATCTTTGTATACAACATCGAACACTGCTTGTATATATTATTTCTAGAGTATCTAAACATCAATGATTTATAATATACTCTTGTGCCAAATTCATGTAAATATTAAATACAATTACCTATATACGAATATTATGAGTTACATAAATTACAATACGCACATAAATAAAAATGAATAAAATTTAACAAAAATTATATTTTATTTGTAAATTTTATGTATACACGGGCACAGCATATACATAATGTATAATTTAAGTCCTTTTTCTCTAAAATTTATTGTACACTGTCCAAATTTATTAAGAACGTGACAATTACAAATGTTTCATATGGAATATTTACAAATAGAAATACGAGTATGTACATCAGTCATCGTCATTCATAACTTTGCTTGGCGTTAGCTTTCGATCTGATAATAATAAAAATGAATTTGAATAATTTCCTTCCGAAATCATATTTTTCATTTCATCTTAAATTCATAATAATAATAATTTTTTTTTTTCAAAATTTTTATAAGATAAATTTGAGAAAGAGAAAAAAATACAAAAAAAAATAAAAAATTGCTTTCTGTCATTATGATAATAATAATTGTTTATTTTACTTTTTAGATTTTCAATAAGCCTCTAAATAAAAATGTTTTCAAATAAATTATTTTTAATTGTTTTTACTTATTTATGTAAACGAGTAGCAAATGCATAAGCATACACACTATAGCGCGTACATACATTTATACGAATATCTTAGAAGATCTGCTATAATTTTATTTTGCCAACCAAAACCAACGGGCAACGGATATATTAACCGAATAGCCAAACGATTAACTAACCAAAATTATATGTATTCAAAATATTTTCATATGAAATTTTTTTTTTTTTGTTTTGTTTAATTCAATATTATCGGTTCGGTTATTATATTTTATATTTATTTATTTATTTATTTATATTTTATTTTCATTTTCATCTGTTGATGTGATGAATATTGCGCTCGGCACAAACAAACGATTCTAACCATACGTATGTGTATAACGCAGTGTGTATATTCAATAAACATTTTTCTGTTATTTCTATTTCAAGGGGGCATTTTTTCTTTTAAAACAAAAGTGAAAAATAAAAACATTATTCAGTTTGGAAAAATTGCCAAAATAAATGTAGAATGTTTTATAAAATGATAAATTAGAACCATAAAAATCGAAATTTTATATGTTACGTTGCTTTATACACATTTATATACACCATATATGAGTATTTAGCTATACATGCATACATTTTCAAGTGTATACATATATGCGTAAGATTTTTTTTTTTTTTGCTACAATAATTGTGTGACTTTTTATGAGACTTTTAATTTTAATGAAACCAAAATAATGTACAATAATGTTTTTTTTTTCTTTTAATTTTATCTAAATGAGAAGAAAAAAAATTCTTATTTCATTTTTGTAGATGTTCTTACTTACATGTACAATGTACACACATTGGATTTTGAACATACATAGCAGTTGAGTATATAGAAAACGAACACTGAGACTTTATTCTTTTTTTTCTTTTCAATTTCATTTGTTGTAATATGCTTTACTGTTGTAAAATGAAAATGAAAACATATTGTATGTCTGTTTCAATTTAAACCCAGATTTTTATTTTGAATTTCGAAGAAAAACAAAACAAACAAAAAATTAAAATTAAAAAAATGTGTTCTACATATAATTTTTTTTTTTCAATGTTTTACTTGAAAACTAAAATTTTACAAAAGTTTTCATTTCTATAATATGCTTACATTATTTTAATAAATTTCAAAGAAAACTATAAATAACCGAATCAGCGAAATTATGTATACATACTGTATTTATGTACGTATGTATGTATTACATTAATTATGCAGGATATGTCATACTTTTGTATGTATAGATACATATATGTAGTAATGTACAATGCATATGTAATTCTTTAAAAGAACTATTCCATGGTCACACAAAGCATATTTAAAAAAAAAAATAAAACATAAAAAAAAAGAACAAATTATTATAAGTACTCGTATAATATGCTTTATAATTAAAGTTAAATGTAAAATGTAAAAACCATAATGACAAAAAAAAAAAAAAAACAAAAAGGAACTTATAAGTGCGACACCATTTTCATTTCATTCAATATATGCTTGAACACAGCAGGCAGACATTCAATTAGAGAAGATCTATTTTTAAAGGCTACAAAAAAATAAGCCAAAAAAAAAAATAATTTCTTTGTGGAATGTAAAATGTCATCCAATATTCACCACACATGCATTCTTGTGTACACTGTACATAATTTTAGCATCAGTAGGTGTTGCGGTTTTATTTAAAAAAAAAAAAAAAAAACACAAAATTTGCAAATATTTATAAATGATTTTTAATAAATTTTTGTGCTAAATTTTCTATAGAATATTGTATAATTATTATTTCGTTAACGGATTTTATCGAGATTTTATTTATTCAAAAAAAAAATGTTTTTTCTTCAAAATAGTTCTACTTCTCAAACGAATGCTCTATTACCTATTACACCGAATAATTATGTAGATAAGTATTTAAAGAACTGTGTGCACATAATTATTCATTTTTGAATATTTAAAAATTTCAAATTTTTTTTTTTTTCTTTTTTCAAATAAATGCAAAAATTAATTACCGTCAACATAAAGAATATAACATACATTTGTCCATTTAACTTGATGAAATAATTTTTTTTCGAAAGTGCGATCATAGTACATGAGGATGTATGTATGATGCTCGCCCGTTTGTATGTCGAAAATAAATGCGATCATCAATCATTTTTGCTGAAATCTAATAATTAGAATTATTTTTTGTAAAAGAAAAAACAGATAGAAAAATATAATAATGATTTTCATGTGGAAAATGAAAACATGTTGAAAAACATAAAAAATCATCTAACATCTAATAATATATGTATTCATATGTACATATTTTTGTATGTAAGCATTTTTTTTTTTTGTACCTATTTGAAATAATAAATTTGTGACGAAGAAAAAACAACACGAAAAAGCGTAAAAAAGAAAATAAAAGAAAAAATATTCTTATATACATATGTACATACTTATGTACATACTCGTATATGAATACGTCGATAAGAATGAATATCGTCATAAGTTTTTAAAGGAAACATAAATTTCATCTGTAAATAAAGGGTGATCACATGAAAACTATTCAGTCATTGAGAAAAAAGTCCAAGGGTGTTATATCCCATGATCTAGATGATCAATTCATAAGATGTAAATGACCAATTCATAAGATGTAAATGACCAATTCATACCGAGTAAAATGATTTCATTTTTTTTTTTTGTTTTTTCAGAAAGTAAATTGCCGAAAATGTTAGATGAGCCTATAAATAATCTGTACTGTAATCCTATGATTTAGGTTATTCAACTTTTTATTTTTAATATTTTAGCATTAAATTATTTTTAATATTTTGGCATTAAATTATTATTATTATTTTTTTAATCTCACATGAAAATATTTTTATTGTTTCATAATAATATTCTCTTGAATAATACAAACTTTCTAGAAAAATTTTAATTTATAAATTTAATTAATTGACTTAATGACCAACTTGAAAAAAAAAATGTTTTCTTTTTTTTAAAAAATTAATAGGAATTATAAGAAATTTGGCGTGTATTCTCATACTAGGTAATTGAAAATAAAAAAAAAATATATTTTGTATGACGTAAAATTACTGAATGTGGAATTATAAATAAGTATATGTACGCATTACGCATATGAAATTTAAAAGTAAATTTGTGTGCAGAATAAAAATATTATTGATATTATATACTCGTACGTATGTACATATAAATACTTTGATAACGTCGTCATCTCAATCCTTAATTTATTTTCAATTACATTTTTTACATAAAATGATATTAATGAAAAATATGTATGTTTATATCTGTGTACTAAACATTAGCTGCTTTCGATTTACTAATTTCAAGTACTTGCGAGTACAAAAATGTGTCTAGGATAAATTTATTGTTATAACGAACGACACAAAAATTATTCGTAACTACTGGCATCTACCTGCAGCTACTTGAAAAATTTTTCATGAGTAGCTGCGAGTAGAGATAGTTTAGCACAGACATTTACCTCATCTACTCGCAACTACTTGAAATTAGCTGTTTTTCTTTGGTCACAATTATCTGATAATTCTCAGTTTGACATCTCACTTAGATCATTTATATTATTCTTCTTACTAACTGAGCAAACAAACTGAAAGAAATGGACTGATACTTTTATTCTCAGTTGATTGTCATTTTGAAAAGAAATAATTAAAAAATTTTTTATTTTTACAAATTAATTTTCACAAATTATTTATTACAAATAAACTATATCCAAAAATTTACGAAGTATGAACACGAAGATTGTCAAAATTGTTTTTTTTTTTCTAATTCTCAGTTCCTCACATCAACTGAGCAAAAATATTTTTCCTCAGTTGGATTACATAAATCTCACTTCGTTGCTGCTGCCACCTATAACAGAATAGAAAAAACACATACCAAAGAAACGCATTGCTCAATTGAGAACTGATAATTATCAGATAATCGTGACCAAAGAAAAACAGCTATTATTAAATCGAAAGCAGATAATATTATACATTTTTAGATTTTATGTCACACAAACAATTCGTTTGTCTTGTAATATTTGTGATAAATTTTGATTTTGAAATAAATTTAAAAATATTCAAATGTCTGCGGATGGACAATAAATTCAAAAAAGAAAATAAATAAAAATTTTTGTTATTTTTTTTAAGGACAATAATGTGTTGTTAAATGTTTTTTTTTTTTTTTTTTTTTGAAATGAAAAATCAATAAATTAAAATACAAACAGACATAATAAATAAATTATAATTATAGAAATTATGAAATCAATATTTCAACAAGAATAAGAAATTAATAAATCATCATATGATTATTTTATAAA
This sequence comes from Villa cingulata, assembly GCA_951394055.1. Lineage (NCBI taxonomy): Eukaryota > Metazoa > Arthropoda > Insecta > Diptera > Bombyliidae > Villa > Villa cingulata. Next base: position 26,989,137 of record OX596021.1, on the reverse strand, counting down.
AATTGAATTACTATTATTTTATATTTTGTGAAAAAAGAATATATGTTCATGATAGATTTGATGATTTTATTACATAATTTTTTATTTATTTATTTTTTTTTTCTACAGAACTTTTAGAACATTGTTTCACAAGTAAATACATAAAAATGTGTTTTCAATGGTAGTATTTGATATTTAAAATAATTTGAAATATGTATGTGAATTGATTAATACAAATGTACAATATTTATGTTTAGGAAATATGTACTTCTTTTCCCCTCTGAGTAGAATGAACGAATATTGTACAAGACAAAACATGGAAAATCAAATAACAACATTTTTTACTTGCTCCTCCCCTTTATTATATGTTGTGTAGCAGTGGAGTTCATTGACAATAACAGTCTCTATAGTATACACTATGCTAATAGTACGAGTAGTATTTCACACATCATGTCTATTAAAATGTTGATTTTCTCTTTCTCAGTAAGATTCGTGAATATTGTACATGACAAAACACTAAAAATCAACTAACAACTTTCTATACTTGATTCTCTACTCTATATTATACTCTTTTGCAGTAGACACCCACACCATTGACTTAGTAGTTAGTACAGTATGTATAGAAGTATACGCTACACTAGTACGACTACGAGTAGTATTTTACTCATCATGTTTACTCGAATTTTTATTTTTGGGAAAAAGTTTGTTTTCTCTCTGAGTTGAAAATGCGAATATTGTATTGTACATGACAAAACACAGAAAATCAACGAATAACTTTTTATACTTGCTTCTTTACTCCATCCATACATACTCTGATGAAGTGGAGATCTAACAAGACTAAAACAAACTACGCATACTTTACATGTACATATACTAGCTAGTATTATTTACATTATGGTTGAATCTCTTGCAAAAGTTTTCTCGATAAGTATATATGTACACAAATCAACTAGACACATAATGATCAATTTCATTAATTCATTTTATTCTTTTTTGTCAAATTCATTGAATTAACATTATGATTATTTACGTAAAATTTTTAAAATGATTTTATTCAATTTCAGTCATTATATTCTACGAAAAAATATATTCAAATATCATTTTTGAATTAGTACACAAAAATATATACATACATATGTACTCGAATCTATACTTAGATCTTACCAGAGATTAATGCAAAATTATTTTTATGTGGGCTTAATAATAAAATTTTATCACAAAATGTTTGTATTTATTCCAAATATATATACGATCACATTCACATTAAACGTTTTTATACAATATCCAATAATATAATACAACAATATTCTCTTCTATATATAATACTTATGTAGTAACAAGATATATAAGTCCATTATACCAGTACATATTACAAAAATATCTATGAATATTATATGAAATCTAAAAATATCAAAAAAATTTATGAATCTATATCCGATAACATTGTTGCAACCTGTTCGAAAATTATTCATTCTTTATATAAATATATTCAGAATTAAAAAGAAAGAAAAAAAGGATACATATACATATACACATGTATGTATGTATAAATGGGAAAATAATAAGAAAATAATTAAATAATAATTAAAATTTTTATTGAATACACACATATATGTGTAAAAGTATATATAAGTATGTATACGAAACAGTATTTTTTATAATGTAAGATATAACACACATACGACTAATACTTAAATAAATTTCAAATAAAAAATATTTATTTGGATTTTAAGTTGTTAATTTTTTTCAAAATATTTCTACTGTCTGCTCAAAAACAACAACAACAAAAAATTACGTAATTTCACATAAGCACACATATGCATATGTACATGTAATGCATAAGCTTTAAATTGAATTTATGATAATAATTTTTTATTTTTTCATACCAACGATAATAATTACGCTAATTATTTGAAATTTTAAATAATAATTATGAGTATATGTTTTCCTATGCATATATAAATGTATTTACAAGCAACACATACATGTCCACACATATATATACAATTTGTATACTATAAATATTCATTTCATTCGTTATTTCAATTTTGATATCCAAGTGTATCCATATATTATGTATAATACAAACTGTTCTTAAAAGGTGCAGGGTGCAATATATATAGTGTCAAATTTAATATCTAAAAATAAAATTCGACTAATTACGTATAAAATATGTATAACAACGTATATGTGAATCTATGCATATATGATGTATGTTCGTATATAATTTTCAATTTTCATTTATAACACATACATATGTATATATTTGCATTTACTTTACTTACATGAATGCATATTAGCATTATAATATTTGGGTCTTTTGAGATTATTTAATATTTTTATAGATATGTAGCTACAGATAGATATCTAGAGAGTGTATTATTATATATTTATATACATTATGTACATAGATACACTTGTATTTGTTTCCTTCCGTTTGTGTGGAAAGAAAAAAAAAATAGATACTATAAAATTCCAACACCCACCATGAAACCAGTATACAAATTCAGAAATGCATCTTCTGAAATCTTTTTACAGTCAATTTAAAATGGACTACAAATTTATTAATTATACCTGTATAGTTATGCAGAAATTTTTTGTACTAGATCAGAAGCTGATCTAAATTTAATAGCCGTTATGTATAGATATAATGTACGAATACGAGACATATTAATTTGAACTATACATATAATACATATATGTATGTGGAAATGTACATATGCATATTATGTATAAGTCAATTACCTGCATATTTATTTAGGAATTGCAAGACGAAAATTTTAATTAATTGCGCTGCGTTACTAATTGAAATGACAACTAGAATTTTGAATTTTTTTTTTTTTTTTGTTTATTCCAGATTTAATATTTTCAACTTTCATTTTTGTATAAATTATCTTTTTCTAATTTATTAATATCTTTATAATTATATGGATTTTATTGGTTCCATTTTCCAACAAAAATAAAAAATAATTGTCATTTCATTATTGCTTCATAGGATCACTAAATATATAATGATTTGTTCTGCTGCTGCTGCGCTACTGCTACTGTTGTTGTTTTCAATTTTTTTTTACAAAAAAAATATTTTTCATCTTATTTCTCATTTTTTATACGGAGATAATTTTCAAAAAAAATTATTGGTTTTTGAAAAAAAAAAAATAAAAATTTTCATTTTATATTTTGCTTCTTTATACAAAAATTTTTTTTTTCTGATTTTTCATTTTAAATATTTTTCTATCTTAGCCTATAAATTTTCATACATTTCATATTATGTATACCTCTATAGATCCGTGAATACGTATATGTACATATAGTACGTGTATACAATGTATGTGTACATGTACAATCAAAATGTGAAATGTGTATTATGGTGTATTTTTACTGAAGAAAATATGTGATTTGTATATAATTTCAGATACACAATAATAATATTATGCGAGTCGTGTGCACAAAATATCTTTACTTACTGATCTTTTGAAAATCTTTCAACACAGATCACATTATTTACACTATACTATATCTGAGATATTATATGTAAAAGTATTATATAGATTTACGTATTGTAGTATTATATATATAGGAATATTAGTATAATATGGTATAAATTTAATATTATATGCTCCTCATATGAGATACATACATATTAAGTACATATGCATATCTAGTACTTATGGATGTAAAATGATTTTTATCTGTATATAGGAGAAGAACATAAAATAATAAAAAATTAATTATAATGTTTTTAATATTTTTTTTTTACAATTCCACACATTTATGTACCTAGTATTTTATGAGAATTCTACATTACATAGCCTTCGTATTATGATTACCTTGGTTCGTTTTTAAATAAAAATTTGGTAAAGTAATTATTATCAATACAAAATACACTGAGTTACGGTATGAAAAATAAAAAAATATTGACCTGTTTTCGGTATAGAATGTGTAGATCCGAGTACAGAAATTCTCAAAAATGACTCATTTACGTTGTAAAATTTAAAATGATATTTCTTTACCAAAACATAGAGTACATATATGTATACTTCGACGCTTGTACAATTTCTTCAATTATACATAACAAATATATAAAGGGTATTCACGATTTTTTGTACGAGTGTAAAAAGTGTAAACATGCACCCAAATCCTAAACTATATTGTGAACGCACTCTAGTAAACTAAATAAAAATTTTACAACAAATTAAAAAACATATGTTTAAAATATTATAAAAATTTCAAATTACTTTAGCATTTTTAATGTCAGAATGGCATATACGATGTCAATGGTAATATACACTGGCATTTGCGACATACAAATACAATGGGGTTTCTTTCAGCATTGTAAATTTTTACAAGCAGTGTACATCAAAATTTCATTGAAGATGTTTACACTATAGGTATAGAATTGTACGAATTTACACCGTTTACAATGATACAAGACCAAATCGTGAATACCCTTATAGATGTAATATTGAATTTTTCAGATCGTATACTTTACTAATCTTCTTTCTACCACAATATTTATTTCAGACTTTTCCAATAAATTGATATATGTATATATCTGCAAAAAAAAAAAAGAAAAAATAATGAAGTGAAAAAAATAAAAAAAAAAAAACATGATCATGTAAATAGTAACATAAAATCAAAAATCTATTAATTTTTTGATACACTGTAACATTATGTAAAGGTATTGATCAATTTTCTGTATATATACATTTATACACTTACACATGCGTTTATATAGAATCAGAATATTTAAAGATCGCATATCACATAAAAATTTTCATCAGATTAATTACTATATGTTTATACTACATACTACGATATGCATTCAATGTGAAAATGTATAAGAAACCGTATGTATACAAAGCTCACCGGGTGCTATTTATTGTTTATATACACGTACATGTTAATTTGGTGTACGCTATAGTGTAATATTGTTGTTATAATTTAAAAATAAACCATCATTTTCACACAATTTTTATATGTATTTTTATATATTATTCTTTGGTTTTTTTGTCGGTTATGTTTTTCTTTTCTAAATATATTTATAATTTGTATATTATATACATATACAAACATACATATGTTAATTTCGAAAGAAAATATTATTGGAAAAATGAAAAACACAACAAAATAATCATTTAAAAAAAATGTTTTATGAATATACATTATATACACCGCATACAGGCACATAAAAATTTGTTCTTAATATATATACACATCATATTTATATACATATATTTATTTATATATACTTAAATAAATATACGAGCAAGTATGTACGAGTATCTGTAAAGGTATATGAACGAAAATATTTTAAGGCATCATTAATACAGCCGTCCATCGACCGTATATCTGCTATACAAGTGTATTGTGTTGTATATACCGTCGTTAATTTTTATAAACTTAAAAACTTCAACATGATATAATCATAATCATAAGCAGGAAAAATCCACAAAAAGAGTAAAATTCTAATAAGCACACATCTCTATCTAAAAACAAAAAAGAAAATCTATCTACAATTGTATATATACTTAGTATATATATGTATGTACATATAATGTGTTATATTCCTCATTACTTGATTTCGATCACTGACGAACGATGAGAAATTTTCATCATTTTTAATGACGATCATTTCGTCTCGTTCTAATGAAAATGCATTTTTTGGACTAAAATTAAAAATTCAAATAAGAAATTCACAGTTGAAATTTTGACTCGCGAATGTTTACATCACATCGTTTTAAAAAAAAAAAATTCTTCCTTCCTTTAAAAAAAAAATAAAATAAAATAAAATTGAGTTTATGAAGCGACAAGCAAGAGAAAAGAAAAAACCTATTTTGTTTTCGTTTTTATAATTAAAGGATAATTAAAATTTAATTAACAACTTAATTAATATTTAATTAAGGAAGAAAACAATAAGTTTCGTGTGTGTTAAAAATACATATAGTGCTGTAAAATTTTGTGTGTATTCGCGAGAATTTTACTTAATATTTTATAATACGAATTTTCTTTTTAATTATTTATATTTACACCTCTGTTAATTATTACATATAATTTTTTGCATAATTTTTTTTTTTTTGGAATTTTAAATTGGAAAACAAAAAAATTAAAACATAAAAAACGAATAAACCATTATTCTGTAATAGATTTAAGTGAATAAATTTAATTTTTTTTTTTTGTATTTTTTACTCAAGTGATATCCGTGATCCTGATCTGAAAACGAATTAATAATTTGAAATAATTTAAGAATTAAAGATAATAATTTAAAAGAAAATAACAAAACAAATAAAAAAAAAAAATAACAGATTATTAATAATAATGGCTGATGTCGATATCATTCAAAATGTTGAAGTTAAACAGAAACGTAAAGTGAAAAAAACGACAAAACGTCGTGAAGATTCACATGATATTCAAATAACGGAAGTGGAACAAACTACTGAAATCAATGATGAAAAGGGGTACGTGTCGATTATTATGGAATTTATTACATCGATAATTTATAATGATGTTAAATTAGATATATTTTTATGTGATTTTAATTCGAATTAATGTATAAGAAAATGAATAAAAATTGAACTAAAAATATTAAAAAAAAAAACAAATAATTAAAATCCATAAATGAAATCATATTTTTCCTTAAGTGATTGTTGTTATTTGTGACAAATTAATACCTATAATATAATTAAGTATTATAATGTTCTTAAAGTGATTATGAATTTTTGTAATTTTTTTTTTTTTTAATTTAATTTAATAATTTTGAGTTAGTATAACAAAATCGCATAATTTTAATATTATTCAATTTCAATATCATTTCATATCGATTTTGTGTTCACATCACATTTATGCGGAGAATCAAATTTTGCATGTTGCATGTACCTACTATGAAAATTGAAAAAGATCAACAAAAAAAAAATTCAAATAACAATTCTAGTTTAATTAAATAATTGAAATAAATTTACATTTTGATTTTTCTTCTTCTACAAAAATTTAATTTCCAAACATTATGTCTACATAAATTGAATTTAAAAATTATTAAGTATATAGGCATTATTATTGATTAAACAGATTTACAGAAAACAAAAGCACAAAAAAACGCTAGAATTCTCTATCAAAATTTAATTATTTCCAAATTTAAAGTAAACAGATACATTTAATTCTATGAGTTTTGCACGTTAATTATTTTCAAATTAAACAGAAAAATTATATTTCACAACACAATTATAGTTTTAAAAATTGTAATCACTAAAAAAGAGAATAATTTTTTTTCAATTTTTTAATCTAGCTGATTGATATTACCTGAAAATATTGAAATTATTGTCTTGTATAAATGAATCAGTCCGACGACTGACTGTTTTCATCTTATAAGTAAACTACATTTGTACATAGATAGTTTCAAATAAAGAACACAAGACACATGCTTACAAAAATTTTCCGTTAAATTCACACTCAAAAAAACTTCAAATATTCTCTTTTCAAAATAAACAATGCATAAACCAAATAATAAACTGCGTGTATTTATAGCTATACCTACCACCAACTACCACATTATGTACATCTACATAATATAATCATAGAATATAATTAATTTATAATTGAAAAAAAAAAAATAAATAAACTTTCTTCAAATATTTACATTAAAATTATATTCAAAATTATTCATATAAACAAACGACATGAAATTCTATAAACAACAAAATAAAATGAAAAATATATAAAAAAGAAATCGCAACAAAAATAAATTTTAAACAAAAAAAAACTAAAATAATAAACAATCACAAAGGAAAAATGGATTATCATTTGGATCGAACAAACAAAATCATATAATTATAACGACACGTACCCCCAAAATAACTTAAAGGTATACATTTTAAAATTACATAATTACATAAACCTATTTAAATATACAAATACTTACTTATAAACTTACAAACCAATTCAAAATATTTCTATATACATAATTATATAGATATTTAATTTTTTTTTTTTTTTGCGAAATCAAAGATAAAAATTTTATTCAAATTACATCATTAATATATGTATACTGGAGTCGGTAAAAACAATGATAGATACTCGTAGATTTATGTAACTAATTTTATACTTTAATGTGTGAGATAATACATACCAACGTACGAAAATATATACATACTATACTATATAGAAATATTACATTATTATGCTTTTGTTTTATAGGTTTTTATGTATGTCCTGTTCCATGAAATATATTTTCATACATATATCCATTTTTACTTGTTTATTGTTATAAAAAATATAGTTTTTATTTTAGATAGAAAATTAAGAATTCTATTGATAAATTTTTTATTTTGATTAACTTAGAACCCAAAGTAATTTACTTCAAAATTCATTTTTTTTTTTTTTGTTGTTGTCATACTTCGAGAAAAATACATAACAGTTACATCACTTATAACATAAAAATAAAAATTAAATAAATTTAAAGTCTTTTTCATATATTTTTCATAACATTAATATACATATAAATAAGCAACAATTTATTAATTAATCCGATGAATATTTAAAGTCTTTATACGATCAAAAATATTTTTATATTTTTTCATATTTTTATATTGTAGTTAATTTTCAGTGGAGAATACACGAAGGCAATGTCAAAAGATTGGCATTCTGGACATTTTTGTTGCTGGCAGTGTGATGAAAGTTTAACTGGTCAAAGATATGTTATTCGTGATGATCATCCATACTGTATTAAATGCTATGAAAATGTATTTGCTAATACATGCGAAGAATGTAATAAAATAATTGGAATAGATTCAAAGGTAAAAAAAATAATACAAATACAAAATTTTACCTAAATTTAATACTAATATTTAGTACATGGACATTGTACGTTTTCTAATTATTTATTACCATTCGTGATCATTTTTAATTTGGAATCAAATGGTATTCGAATTTGTTAAACATCACATTATGTAATGTACATTTTTTATTATGTTATTCATTTCAAAATCTTATAAATTTATTATTTATAATATTTATTTTACTATTGAACACTTTCATATTTTTAAGATAAACTTTTCTAGAATTTTCATTTTTTTTTTTTAAACACAATTTGATTCCAAACAATATACAAATATTCATAAATTATCTACATAATTAATGTACTATAAATATAAAAATATTTTTTTCTTCTATTTTTCTTCTATTTTACATGTATACGTACCATAATATAAAATTCAGGATCTTTCGTATAAAGACAAACATTGGCATGAAGCATGCTTTTTGTGCAACAAATGTCGCATATCATTAGTCGATAAACAATTTGGTGCTAAAGCAGATAAAATTTATTGCGGAAATTGTTATGATTCACAATTTGCCTCTAGATGTGATGGTTGCGGTGAAGTTTTTCGAGCTGGTAAGTTTCATTTTTCATTTATTTATTTGTATATAAATATTTTCTTCTTGTTATTCAAAAATGTTCACTTTCGTAATTTTCCATTATATTATATTATGAGTAAAATTATTAAAAATAAGATACCCCTCCGCCTATCATATGACGAGAGTTTTTTATAACAATTATTTAAATATGTCGTGAATAAATTAAATAAATCAAATCAATTGATGCGTATTAAAATTTACAGATAGCTAAAGAAAATATTATAAAATCTATTTTTAAAAGAATCTGATACATGTTTTTTGAAGCAGTGTACATAAGTAGATATTTATTTCCAAAATAAATTTTTATTTTAATTTTTGTCTTACCCCAAAAATTCAAAACAGAAATATAAACTCAAAAAAAAAAGATCGTTTTTCAAATTTTCTTTCTGAGAATTGCCTATTTTTAGGAGAATTCGCCATTATTACTTATCAAATCAGACAGTACAGTAGCGTATTTAGATATTTACTTTTTCTTTTTGATTTATCAATGTTTATAGTACATACATGATAGACTATTATTATACTGTGACATTTACTCGTATTGTAAGAGAAAGATTCTTTTTCTCTTCATATTTGCTTCCTAGTTGCTATGCTTCCTAGTAATACACACTACACTACACATCATAACTCATAAGAAGTATTCAAGAAACAAGAAGAGACAGTAAGAAATAACAATGAGATTATTAGTAGCTAGCTATAGTATACGATATACGAGTACACTAGTAGTATTTTGTATTTTCCCCTTATACTTATTTGCACTACACACCATAAGAAATATACGAGAAACAGAAAGATTCTATAGATGCTAAGAAGTAGTAGCAATGTTTATTGGCAGCTAACATTGTACGCTGTAGTAGCTTGCATACTCATGTAATCGTATTTTCATGCACGAGAAAAATTTATTTTCTTTTTATACTTTTCTGCACTATACACGATAAGAAGAAGAAATAATCGAGAAATAGGAAAAGGCAATTAGTCTTAGTAGTAGGTAGTAGGGTAGTAGCAAATAGCAGTGAGATTACAGTCAGCTATTATACGCTATTCTATTACCATGTATGTACGCTTATACATAGGATAGGTATAGGATATCTTCAAAGCAGCAGCAACAAATAACGCGTTAGATAATCGTGTTTTTTTAGACAAATATATAAGTATATTAATCAGAATTTATAATCGTTTTTATTGATTTATTTTTATATAATCTCAATTTATTTCATAATCTCAATTATTATAAATTTATTTTATTTATCACAATAAACATCTATTGAACGACTGACATCGCATCACTATTATAGACAGTAAATGTCACGACATGATGTGATATTGTATTGTAATGCCGCATCAGATAAAAATAAATTTTCTTTTGACATATATTTAATGCTATATCTACGTATATTCTACAATCTACATATTCCGATATGTATCAAATAAATAAAAATTTGTATCATTATTGAATTTATTATTAATTTATTCAAATTAATTAAACTATTAACAGGTAATTTTGCTCATCATATGATACATTTAAAATGTACATATATACATATTTAAATTATTTGTGTATACATTTTTATCAATTAATCATATTCATATATTTATCTGATTTCATTTTATATTTTATTCATGATATATTATGTTAATTTAATAACATTTTCGTAGATTTGGCATTAATTCAAATTAAAGTGTCCTATTCATATATAATTTTTATTTTTTAATTTTATTTTTTTTATAATTTATATGACATAAAACGAATACATAACAATATGTATGTAGGTATGTACATATGGATGGACAAGTATTTATGAAAATATTTTTGTATTGTGTAGGCATTATAATTTCAACCTTTAGAAAAAATGTTAATTTTTTTTTCTGTACTTATCTTTATTACTTAAAAATATTATTTACATTCTATTTGGGTCATTTAAATTATTCAGTCATTATACAACAAAAAAAAAAAAAATATTTTATAGCAATGTCACATACTTCATACTACTACACACTCATGCAAACAATATAATAAAAAATTTTATTTTGAATTTTTTCATCTGTTCAATATATATCTATAGATATATTATAAATATGCAAGAAATATGATTTTAAAAAATTAAATTTCATAAATCATTTTTCAAGATGAAGTACATATGTATACACAGACAATAAAATGAAATACTGAAAAAAGAAATTTAACAATTTAAAAGGAGATTTTTGGCTACTACAAAAATCACGAATCACGATAACAATTTTCGACCAAATTATTGCAATTTATGTATTATGTACGTATATTTTCTTCTTACATACGTTGTTGAATAATTTAGTACTTTTAAGATGATTTTATTTGTTGATCAAAAATTTACCAATTCAATTTTATAGTTGACTCTGAAAGCAAACATATCCATCATATGAAATGTGAATTTTTATTATTATTTGAATTACCACTTCAATTGAACCATACAATTTGCAAAAAACAAAATACATATGTAGTGTGGTATGTCAGATACTTTCAAAAATTTGTATTTAAATAAGCATATTCATTCATAAGCCCACCATCATATGAAATCTTGAAAAAATAAATTTATGAATTAAAGCATTTCCGATTTAAAAAAAAAAAAAAAAATTTCACATTTCCTTAGAAAAATTTTTCAACTTTTCAACATCCATCATGGTTGCCAACAATTCGCATTCTAATATACAAGTAAAATCTATTATAAATATTAAAAGACATAAACATATTTTACTAGCACCTGTTTTCATTAATTTTTTTTTTTCATTTTTCATTTTTTGATTTAAATAAATCATTCATCACTTTTGTATATTGCTGAAAGGTTACATACTACTTACATATAAGTATTACATCAAAAAATGTTCTACATTTAAATGAATTAGATTTCAAATGTACTACCTATATGTGCACGAGTATACACTTCAATTAATTTATGTATATGTATACATCATGTCTACATATATTTATTGTATTTTGCTATTAGCACATCCATTAGAAGTGTGAAAAAAAATTGTTTTCAATAATCATATTAAAACAATTCTAATTCAATAATAAATTTATTTCATTTCAAGAAAGAGATTATACATACTTTGCTCATAAGAAATCGCAAGCTACGATTATTATTATTTATTACAACAATTTACAACATTACAATAATAACAATGAAAATATATAAGTAACTACCCACAGTTACTATTTCAGTTTAGTACATGAATTAAACAAGAAAATAACAAGAGAAAATACAATTCGCGTGTATCTTTCTATTTTTCCTTCTACTTCTATTTTTACATCTCAAATACTCAAGAGTATGACTATGTTTGTTTACACATGAAAATATACATTGAAGAATTTAAGATTGAAACTATAAAGCTATACTGATTGGGATTTGCATACAAAACACAATGTTTAATAAATGTAGGTAAAATTTGGGTGGTTATTTCTGCATATCATTTTACTTTTTTATAGTTATATAGACAGAGTATGTAAAGCACACTTTTCAAGTTCTAAACCATATATATTTTTTTTTATTTTTATCACACGAGCATTTAAAGAGAAAATTTTCGCAGAAAATATTTCTTTTACCGTGATATGTAAAAATATTTTTCTAAAAACAGATTTGTGACTTTTATTCTGTCCTTATTCGCGCCGCCGAGATTTGGCGCCCGCAGTTTTAGTGAACCATTTCAACCTATAAAAAACCTATATGTCAACATATGTGTATAAATAAATAAATAATCGTATCATATGTAAATGTTATGATATAATGACACTAGATACTAATGTACGTGTACATATACAGAGTTTGAGTAGGCGATAAAATTTTCACCTTATTTATTTCCCGCAGTGAAATCTTGAAATTGCTAATTTCGTTTGGAGCACACTTTTCATGAACATTATACGTGAATGACGAGTTGAGTATGTATACGTTGTGTAAATGGGCGTTAAAAAAATTTTTTTCTTTTATTTTAATTTTTTTTTATTACTATTATATTAATTTTTATGCTCATTTCATATTAATACGTAATTATTTGAATGTGGATCATGTACGTAAAATTTTTTCCTGTCAACCCTGGTATAACTACATATATAATAATCAAACTTACGTCCATTCATTACGTGTATTTATTTCATACCTGCCTAACTGCCTGAATGTTATATTTATTAAAAAAAAAATGAAAATTAAAAATAATAAAATGAAATAAATCTTAAATCGCAATTGCAATATATGTGCATAATATTTATATGAATATGAATACGTAACTAACAATAAAATTGTTACGTAGATAATTTTTGCAAAACAAATTTACACCTACGTACATGCTAGAACAACACAACACAACACCTCTTATGAAACGTTTTAATTTAATATCTATTTTTATATAAGTATTTATCTAAAAAAGGATTTAAAATTATGTCTACTGATATAATTTTGTAAATAAATCATTTTAAATAATATGTATCATTTTACATACATTCACATACATAAATACATATATGTATTTGTACGCATATTAGTACATATAAGTATATTTAACTGTCAAGCACTAGATTGGTTTTCATTTCAGATGTTTCTTGATTTCTTGTTTTTTCTTGCTTTCATATTTTTGCAGTTCTCGATCTCATTTTTTATGATCATTTTCTATTCTACTTATATAATATTTACCTTATATTCACTCATTCATTTTTTTTTTCATTTTTCTTTTAAAAAATAAAAATAAAAATACGTAATTACTTATTTAAATTAAATAGACAAACTTCTCAAGTGATTCAGATCTTGTTGTCTTTTGTTGTTTTTAAAATATACGTATTCACGTATATATTAACGAATTGGATAATGTATATAATGTACTCGTATACACATTCTTAATGTAATTTCATCCTACTTTAAGATTGTTTCCTTGAAATTAATTCACAAATTACAAAAAGAAAAAACAAAAACGATATACTTTATAATACGGTTATTTTATATACTAAAAAGCAGGTGAATTTTATGTAAAATAGTTAACTAACTATACCAGCATTTTATAATATGAACATATATGTATGTATGAATATATGCAACGTTTGTGTGTGTATCAATATAGGTGCATTTATAAACTTGAGAAGCCTCTCTATTGTAAACTATAGCATATATGTATGTGTGCACATATAATGACTTGTTTTAGTCATAATTTTATGCAAGTATCTGTTAAATAATTTAAAAAAAAAAAAAACAAACAAAATAAATTAAAAAAATTGCGTATGTATTTTATATCTTTTTTTTCGAAAATGTTACACGAAGATGAACAACAAACAACTCAAATGACTTTAGAGACCAGAGGCATTTTAATGAAATTTGTAAATTTGTTAAGACAATTATGTATAGTAGTGTAGCTGTAGATGTACATACCACCATAATCATAGCACATAGATATGTAAATATGTATGTACACTGCATGTATGTGCATTGCCAGAGAGTATATCGTTATGAGTCTAAGAAAATATGATGAGTTTACAAAAAATGTAAAAATCAAAAAAAAAAAAAAATCCATGTTACACTTTAGAAAAACATACTGCATCCACTCGTATAATGTATAAATAATTTTTGCCAATGAATATTATATTCATACATACATACTCGGTACATACTATCACTTATTTATTATGGTTGTTGTATATTAAATTAGATTAAACGAGCGCATGTTTTCATTTTAAAATTATTCTATGAAAACATTCTAAATAAGTGAATAATTTGTTTATTTTTAAAATATTAATTTTATAATTTTTGTAATCTTATATATTATTGTATTATACATGCGTACACATGTACACGAATATACTTATTATACATATTAGAATTTGTCATGCAAGATGATTACTGCATCGTTGGTAATGTACTCGTAATATGTGATAAAATGTTTAAAAAGGAAATGAATTCAATCAAATAAACGTGAAACTGTATAAAAAAATGAATATAACATATCTACACATTACCTCATCTGCGTATATCTGTTTTCAATCTGTAAATATTTAATTGTACATTTTAATATCGATTTAGTTTTGATTTCAACTTTATTTTCAACTCTAATTTAAAAAGAAATTCTAAAATATGTATGTATATTTAAATTTAACATTCATATATCACATATTATGCAAATTATTATATGGACATGTGCTATATGACAATGTATTATTTTTCACATTTTAAATTTGAGAATATGTACACATGCGTATACAGATACATAATATGTGTACAAATCGAATAGAAAAATACATTTTTTTCTTTTAATTTTTAAATTAAATAATTTTATTTATTTATTTATTTTTTCAATTTTCATGTTCTTTTTTCTTGTAAGACATTATGTACATGAATGTATGTAGTATGTCTATATCTATGTGTATGTATATATTTTCATTTACATAAAATTCATTTTATAATACGAGTATATGTATGTATGTCAGAAAAATAACATAATAAAAATATTTACATTATTATGTATATGTACAGTTATTATGTATGTAAGTATAAGTATAAATAATTTACAAACAAAATCTTGTAATCGTATGTAAACAAGTTCATGATTAATGACTTCGAACCGAATAAGAAAAAAATAATAAAAAATCGAAAATGATGAAGAAAAATAATATGTATTACAAAACAAAAAAAAAATAAAACAAAACAAAAATTACATTCGATATAATATGCAAATTAATATACAAGTATGTACAACAAATATTTTGTTTATGATTTGTATATATAATATCTTCTTCACATATGATTACACACATACATACGCACACTTAATTTTCTATATACATATATTCTGTATGCGCCTATAACTATTATAATTTATCTATATACGTAAATACATTTTCTATGGGGATATTTCAAGGTCATGAAAATACTTTTAATATATACAAAAATTTTTCTGTTTATTTTTTTTTTTTTTTTTTGAACATTTAGATATATATGTAACATATTTATGTATGTATGTATAAATGTAGATATTTATACAAAACAGAATTACAATGTAAAATATAATAAATGTAGGATGTATTATTATTATTATTATTATTATTATTATTATTATTTCAAAACAGAATATGTTATTTTATTTTATTAGTAAATTAAAAACAGAAAAATAATAAAAATATAAAAAAAAAAAAATATGTACATTTTATGGTCTTGTTAATATTGTAATGTAACTAAGAGTATAGTATAAAATGAGATGTTCATACAAATATGAATTAATGTTTATACTACCATACTAAACATATTACAATAAAGTTTCTAAGTATATTGAAGAGAAAATATGAAATTCTATGCTACATATTTTTTTTTTATTTTAAGTTTTGTAATCATATACGCAGTCAAAACTTTTTCGTTCGTGCATACTTAAAAAATTTCATGATATGTATTTTTTTTTTTTTCATTTTATTTTTTCATTTAGTGTATAGTAATAAAATTGTGCTCATTTCCATTTCATCATTATTTTGATTTCTATACGTAGATTAAACGGAGAATAAATGATATATACGATTTTCCTTTAAGTTCAAATTTAACATCAGACATAAACATAAATAGACACAAAAAACAAATCATTTTCTGATGTACTACATTCATTATAAATATACACATATGTATATACATACTCGTTCATATATCCTAAATTTTTATATGAAATTTACTCTAAAACTTTACTCTAAGACGTAGAAAAATATTTTTCTATCTCATATAAAAATTTATTTTTCATTGTGACAAAAATAACGTTTTTTTTTATGTATTTTTATATATACTATGCATAATAAAATTATGATATATGTGTTTAAATACAAACATAAATATGTGTATATATATGCAATAAAAAAAATATATTAAAGATATTCAACTATAATTTTCAATAAATTATTATCAATTTATCATACACTTATCCATGATTATATATATACATCCCGCATTTCTGTATATATGCATGACAATAAAACAAAAACACGTAGTAGTAAAAAAGTAAGTAAAAAATATAAATATACACGAATATGTGTATAGGTATGTATATAGAAATATAGCACATAATTTTACGTGACTTTAACAAGAAGTTATAAGCTTTTATAAAATATATATGTACATACATACAAAAGTATACGTTCTAAATATCCATTCTATATAGCATGTACATTACAGATCCTTCAAATATGAGACGACAGACAAGGCAAGGACTAATAAAATTAGATTCATATAATAAAATTGTTATAAGAAAAGTACACTCATTAAAATGTTTAATGATTTTTGCAAATTATTTTTTAAATTATACCTACATACATTACATATACCTACAGACATGCATAATATTTTGAAAAAAAAAAAAATCAAGAAAAATTAATAAAAAATCTAAGAATATTCATTCAAAAATAAATTCATTGATGTTCACATACAAATACTCGTATACATAAATATGTGCTCATATAAAATGTCAGTATATGTTCATATGTACATAAGTGTATTGGTACATCGATTGAATTTTTTAACTTAATATGTAATTCAATTCTATTTAACCCACAAATCAATTATAATTAATTGTTTTTAAGATTTTATTTTTTTTTTACATATTTTTTTCATTTAATTTTGAATGTCATATGTCATCAGTGTAAGATCTGTAAATAATAGTACATATGCACCACGAGTATATAAGTATATGCATAACATCATTTTACCTATATTATTATAATTTTCAGTTCAGGTGAATTCAATTGAAAATAATAGCAATAATAATAAATAATTTGTGTAGTAATATATCAATCCCCCATAGTATTAAGTAATTCTTCTTTTAATTGTCCTTCTCATAACATTTATACATTCACATGTAGTTGTATACAATAACTAGTATACATTATGTATATACCTACATATATATATGTATGTACACGAATGTGATAAATATATATGTACAGTAACAGATACATAATCAATAATGAAGAAAATTTTACTCATTCACAAAAGTTATAATATAAATACTAATGATTTAAACTATTTAACATAATTTTTACCTAACGTTACAATGAAATGTACATACATATACGTATATAATGAACATTTTATACAATTTACATACCTACGAGCGCGAGCATAAATGTGTAATGTATACACAATATACATAGGTTTAGGTATGTATGTTATACATACTCTAAATTGTTCTTGAAATCTAACTTGCAAAATATACATATTTATGTATATGTATGAATTATATAGTACGCGAATATAATATAATATATTCGTTAAACGTTTTATATAAAAAATCGATTGAAATCTTTGAATATTTTGAATATCAAATAAAATAAACAAAAAAAAAAAAAGGTTAACACATTCTAAACATGCGTATGTTATATAACACATATATGTACATATAAACAAATTAATTTAATTTTCGATTTTCATTGTTTTACATTTTTCATTACTAAATTGAGTAAAATTAATTTGAATGAAAATCAAACAGAAAAATCTTTAAATTCCTCAGATATGTAGTATATACTCGTATGTACATACATTTTTTTTTTTTTTTATTTTAATTGTGCATACATAAATACATACATAGTTACTTACGTTGAATATTGAACATCAATAATATAATTACATTTACATGTCATATATGTACGTTCTAGAGTATATTACACACTTATTAATGTACATATGTACATACAGTCACAGTATAAGATATACTATACATGCCAATTATAATACATATAAACTTATAAGTACTTACTATATCTAAGAAAAATTACGAATATACAACATAATATTATAAAAACACCTAATGGAGTTACCATGTTTTGGAAATCAATTTAATATACAAATTACATATATCTATATCTACTTACATTTATATAAAATTTAACGTTTATACCGTTCATACATTTGTATATACCATGCAAACACACACGCATATCCATATATACATTAAATTCGTTCCAATATAAATTTATTTATTCACGTATTAAAATGATAGTAGATATATTTATGTATATGCAGATGATATATGTACATGTATGTATGTAGAAGTAGATCCCCATGAGACATTATATTTATGAGTAAATTAAACTTGATTTCAAACTAAATGGAGCCACTGTTTAAAAAAGTTTGTCGTTTTTTTCAGTTATGAATAGACAGTTGCCGTGAACGGAACGTTACAAAAATACATATAGAGATACATAAAAAAATAAAACGAAAACATTACAAGAAAATACGAGTAACATATATAGTATATTTAAAATAATATTTTTAATGTAAATTTTCTTTTTATAATGTTAGTGATCTTGTATTATGGATAATTTAGAGTTTTAAAAAAATCAAAAAAAAAAAAAAATAAATAAATAAAAAATAAAAAATTGAAAGAAAAATGAAATGATTATTTGAAAAGTATAGTAGTAGTAGAAGAAGATACAAAAAAAAATAAATAAATCAAAAGTTAATAATTATTATTATTTGTGACATAAATTATTTTTACATTTTATTATCATTATAACATACATGTACACTTGTACAAATTATTATGTACTACTTGTAGTTAATGTATTATGTTTACCATTTTCATAGAAACTAAAAACATACTCAAATTTATAATAGAAAATATGAGAATAACATAATTTGCTCTTTATTATTTTTTGAATTATAATCGAATAATTGATATAATTTATACTCGTAATTAAGTTAATCATGTGTGAAACAATTAAATATGCATATGTTTATAAATTTAATTAGTGCACAATACATTAAAATAGTAACATTTATTATCTGTAGTATAAGTAGATAAATGAAAACTTTTAAGAGTTGTTTTCCAGAATAAAAAAAAATTTTTTTTGATGGATTGATTGTCCTGCAATATTATTATTAATGATGTGTGCTCACGCATTTATATTTGTATTTGATACATATACGTTCGTTAATAAAGTCCGACATAATATATCAAAAAAATACTTAAAATATGTATCTACGCACATTTGATTAGAAATTTGTAGCTCATCAATTTTATTTTTGATAACTTTTCTCTTACAAATTAAAGTACCTATAACTACTATTTGTTTTATATTTTTTCTAAAATTTTACATTGAAACATTATATTTCATAATGTGTGTGCAAACTAAACATATTTTATTTGAAGCCTCCTCTATTTCTGTTCTACGTCGTGATTCTATATACCTATACCCTATATTTTATGAAATTTAATACGAAAAATATCGATTAAGTAGCTAATTTTATGCATACGATATTATAAAACTTTTTTTTTTGTTATTTCTTATATTTCATTTGATATCGATATCTTTATTTATTTAGAAAAAAAAATTTTTTTTTTATTACATATACATAACTATGTATATACATATTTTGATAAGGCATAATAAAAAAAAAAAAAAATAAATGAAAACAAAACAAAATGAATAATCATTATAAAATTTATATTGAAAATCCAAAAACAAAACCCGGGAAAAAAAATGAAAAATTGTTAAATAAACGGTTATGTTTTTTTTTTTTTGTTTTGTATAAAATGCTGATTCGAATTAACGTAAAATGATTCGCGTATATTATGTACAGTGATATATGATATATCGAAGTAATATACCATGATATATGTATATAAAAGAAGTATGTTTTCATTAGTATGTGTATACGTACACATGTGTATATAGTTGCATATTTTATTTTTGTATTTTTTTTATTTTTTTGTATTCAGCACAGCACACAATCATATACATATATGCATATAGAGTTTAAGAGTGTAGAGAAAATAAATAAAAAGAAAACCAAATTAAATCAAAATATTTAAAACAGAGAGCTTAGAATTATTTTCATATATCACATACCAAATGACAAAAAAGACGAAACGTAATGGAACCAAAAAATGAAAAAAAAAATAAGTATTATGTAGGTGCATGCATATTTTTTTCCATACGTTACCTTTACCTCTCTATATTATATATGTAGTATCATATTTATGTTATATGCATTATAAATAAATTACAATTTTTATATCTTTCGTATTTTATGGCAATAATTTATGTATAGCGATGGTATTTTTTTACATACAGATTTTTATCATATGTATAACATACATATATTTTTAAAGAAAAACTATAAAAAAAAATAATAATATTGTTGGTAGATAAATTTTTGGAAATTACTTTTTGAACTTTTCTTCATAATATTTTTTTAATGATAGAGAAATCAATATTTATTATTTCCATATTTTGTGTGTCATTTTATTTTTAGTGTTAAATCAGTTAAACCAGTAATCATTATATTACTTACTTATTTATTCAAAATAGCACGCATTATTTTAGGAATATACTCGCGCATATACTCGTATATACTTATAAAGAACATATAATAATGATAATTATATTCTCTATCAGGAATATTAAAGATAAATCTTTAATATGGATTAATGTAAATACTGACGTATTCGCTAACATTGTAACCTTGATTTTAAAATATTTTGATTCTAATAATACTATAAGATAATCAATAATAATAATAATAATAATCGATTTGAATATGAATACGCTAATAGTTTCTATTATAATACAGTACTCATACTCGAATACAGTTGATTAGAGAAAAGAAAAAATAAATATTTTTGTATACAAACATTAAAAATTTATTTATTCCGGTTAATTGTTTATTTAAATATAATATGTATTTAATAATTATATAAAATATATTGTAATCATATAAATGATATAAATAATTTGCGTTTTAAAAAAGTTATTAAAAACGAATATTAAAATGATAAAATTTATTGTTATAGAAGTGTACCGACTCGACTACTAATCATGAAATCATGTCAGTTTAGATTTAATTTAAATTTTTTAATTAAATCGGATTAATACGTGCTAATATTACACAAATTATTCAATTTAAATTTACTAAGAAAAAAATAATAATATGATTACAAAATGAAAAAAATGTAGCAATAAATTATTATTAAATTAAAATAGCAAAAAAATTTTACAAACAAGATGATGATCGTCCAGTAATAAAATTAATTAATTTATTGTAAATTTTAATACTAAGTATAAAAGAGGATGTCAATGTTATTTTTATCTAATATAGCATATATATATGTACATATTTGTTATATACACAAAAATATTCTGTATTATGTATATACATAGTTATACGATTGTATATAGATGAAATTTAAAAGTAAGCAAAAATAATATCGACAAACTCATACCTTCTTATTATCTAAAAATAAAAACTAAATATCCAATAAGTATGTACATATGTATGTTGTATGTATAAAATGTCGATAAAATTTATCTGAAGTTCAATAACTTTGTAAATTTTATTAATGTTAAACTGACAAGTCATTAACTATCTACATACAGTTCTGATATAATGCATATCGCGTATAGCGTGCATACAATGAACATTTTATGACTACTGAAAAATAAAACTAATCATTTATCTTACCTGCAGTCTGTAGAGTATGGTATGGACGTATCTATATATGTACATAGATGGAAAAATATTTAATAATAAAATAATGATAAATGGTAAATTTTATTAAATATTTTTACGGTTGCGGAGCGGGTAAGATGTGTGTGTTTGTGTGTGTACTAAAGATTGTTTTGCACTTATGATTGTCTAAGAAAGTCTATATTAGATAAAAATCTAATAAATATTTTAGAAAATTGAATATGAATATAAAGTAGATTGCATATAATATTTTACTAAGAATAATTCAATCACAATAATAAAAATAATAATAATAATCTAAAAGAAGTAAAAGTAATTGATGCGAGTACCGAGTACATTTATAATATGTAGTGCATTATGTACTTTTGTAGTGATGTTTTTAGTAAAATATTTAAAGTGTTGATAACGATGAAAAGAAAAAAAAATTCTAAATGCAATGTAGCTTTTAGAATAGATAGAGTCTATCGTAATTTCTTTTACATTTGTTGTACTTGTACAATGCAACATTTTAACTTTATATAGTACATTTGTAACAAGAATTAACTACATATGCATTATAAATGACTGATGACACATCAAAATCGTATATGAAATTTTCACTTTATGTCCTAGTCCAAGATATAGCTACATACAATTTAAAAAATTAAAAAAAAATTTCAACAATTCTCAATAATAATAAAAATTATAACAATCTATATATTTACTTACTACCACTACTCACTACATATTCTACTGAAAGCAATAATTATATGATCAATGTCAAGTATCAGATTCCAAAGATAAAATCAATATAAAAGTTAACAAAGTTAGCAAATAAGTTAAAGAATTTATAAATAACATATAGGCCAGGTATATAGTATATAGGTATTCGTATTCGTGCTTATGTATGTACGACTAAACTAATACAGAAAAAAAAAGTTGATAGTATTCGTAGAAATGAAATTATTATTATTTTGTTTAATTACATATATGTATATTATTTTAATATGTCTGGAATAAACTTTGTTTATATACATATTGCAGTCAGACTCTTATAATACATTATAACAGACAAATGAAAAATAGAACAAATCCACATATACATTTTCATTGTAAACAGAAAAAAATAAAACAAGGTGGAAAGAGAAAAAAAAATATAAAACATAAAAAGAATTGACCACAAAATGAATTTAAATTTTTTATAATTACATATATACGGATATCCATTTAGATAAGTGTATAGTTGTAGTTGTAGATATAGGTTGATAGATTATAGATATATTCGTATATGAGTGAATATCTGAACAAAATCAACATTATATACATACGTACATAAGTACACTTATATGTACACATTATAGGTTTTTTATCATTTACTTTTATTATTATTCTGTGGTAAGATTGTGTATATTATATACTCGTAGAGAGTGTAGGTTGACAAGTTCGCCCGTTATAATATGTATTCTAGATATAAATAATTTATTTAAAGTTTCGTTATTTTTTTTTTTAAATAATTTTTTTTTTCTTTTTGCGACTATGTAGTTGCAATTAATTTAAATATTTTCATCGCTTTCAATGTTTCATTTCTTTTTTAAAATTAAATATCTTATACAACATGTATATACATAGATACATGCTTGTAAAGCAAAATAAACATAGGGAAAAACACTACAAAAGAGCAAACTAACGTATGTGCACATATCATGTGATGTGTGTATACATACATATGTATGTATATAAAATTGTATATATGCGTTTAATATAAGTGTTATACATGCATTTAATTCAATATTATGTACCATATACATATGTATATTGATTCTTATTGGTAAATACTTATATATACATTATAAATAATGAACCTAGATATTATTTGCGGTTTTAAATTTAGGACGATATTTAAACTCTATAAAAAAATACATGGATATAGATATATAAAGTATATTATAAAGTCTATAATATTAAATTTAAAACCTGAATTAACTTTTAGTTAAATAGAAAAAATATAAATTCTTATATTATTAAGATGTAAATACTTAAATATACAGTGTACGTTTATATCAACAACTTAAATGTATATGTACATATACATGTGTACCACATATGTACATATTTGCAATTTAATAATATGATTTTTTCGTACTCGCATACATAGCTATATAGTATATGTAACTTATATTTATGCAATTTAATGAAGTGAACATAAACGCACAATCATATCATATTTTTGTTCAAAATTATTGTGGTTTAATATCTAAACATTTCATTAATGATTATAAATTTAGTTGTTTTTATCTCTTTTTTTTTTAATATTGATTTAAATTACCATTTATTTATTTCTTTTCTTTTTTTGAAATTATGGTAAAGAAATTATTAATTTTATAGGGCAAATGTGTATAATATTAAATTAATATAAATATCTACATAAGTTTATAATAATAAATCAATTTTTTTTAACGTATAGATTATGAGTAGAGTAGTAGTAGTATAGTAGTAGAAGTTCCACACGCATATAAGTACATACGTAAATTCACTACATGAAATTATTAAATTTCTATATGTCATTTTTATTTTATTAATTTTCAAAATATATGTGAAATTTTTATATTATATGACGCATGTACATATGTAGGTATGTTATGCTGGTATATTGCTTAAGTGGTAATATAGTCAAAAACAAGTAATCCTTATTAGGTAATGTCAAAATCCTGTATAGAACCAAGATAATAGTTTTTAATAGTTTCTTAGTCATTTTAAAAAATTTTATATTTATTATAAAATAAATTTATACGAAAAAATTGAATTACTATACACACATACATTTATATACCTAGTAGTTTATTACTTTGATTTTGCGGGTTATTTACAAGAAAATTCAAATAAAATAAAATCTAAAAATTGTCCAAAAAAAATCGAATTCTTTAAAATTCAAAACCTACATAACATATACCTACATATTTTTTCTATAATTGTATTACAAATCCAGAAAAAAGAAAAATATCTCGTATAAAATCAGTATGCGTAATCTACTTAATTTGTAAATTGAATGAAATAGAAAGTTGAAAAAAATTTGAAATAAAAAAATAGATATAACATTTTTTTCATTCGTTTAGTTCTTTAATTTAATAAATTTTAATTTTATTTTCAATATAAAACACCTACTATAACTACTTATATGTATATTAGCATTTAATCCATAAACGATTATTTGTATATGTATATTTATTGTGTGTATAGACATAAAATGTATATAAAATTAAAAGCAGAATATCTTTTTTCTTAACCTTTTAATTTAAATTTTTTTTTTTAAATATTCATTCGTTTCTATAGGCACATATATGTATTATGTTTCTTTTATAAAAAAACAAAAACCAACAACAAAATTGACTTTTAAATTCGTGACAAATATTCACGAAGTGTACAAGTTTGAGGTAGCATATGGGTACATCTTTTTAACATTGACTTGATACCATCTAGTATTATAACAGTAACTATAGTTTTAAAATCAAAATTTTTTTTTGATTATGTATAGGTCTGTAAGTACATAATGTACGATTGTATATACCTAATTTTCAAAGTGAAATTTTATTAAAAAAAAAAAAAAATTTAGAAATATAAACAAATATGTAATATTAATTTTGATAATGGTAAACTTCATACTTCTTCTACTACTTCTTATACACTTCTCGTATGTAAAATGAATTGATTGACATTTTTTGTTTTTTCATTTGTTCAAAATTGTTCAAAATTCCTTAATATTGTAAATTTAAAAATGAAATTA
Source organism: Villa cingulata (assembly GCA_951394055.1). Classification (NCBI taxonomy): domain Eukaryota; kingdom Metazoa; phylum Arthropoda; class Insecta; order Diptera; family Bombyliidae; genus Villa; species Villa cingulata. The sequence goes on along the minus strand of OX596021.1, from coordinate 26,962,545 downwards.
TAATACATATTTTTATTTTTCATAAATTAGTACACATAATTATGTTATAAAATAAATAAATTTTGAAAAGAACTTAAAAAAATACATTTGTATTTATACAGACAGTGATAGTTGTAATAGTGATCTACATATGTAGCACAAACAAAATATATATATATTTTTGTGATTTGTTTACTTATTAAAGTGAAAGCAACAAATGTTATAAATTAAACGTTAAAAAAAGAAAACAAGAAGCGATCTATAACAACAGCACAAACATATAAAATTTTTTGATTTTAATCCAGAGCTACTTCATAGTTAATTTATATATGTATGTAACTTACATTGTAAAAATATTCAAATTCAAACATAATTCTTCTTTCATTCAATATACATAATTTAAATAAAAAAGTGCATAAAAACAACAACAGAAACAAATTGTTGCTGTTATTTGTGTATAAATTTTATTCGAACATTATCGTTGTCATCGTTGTTGCTGTTGTTTTTTGTTGTGATTCAATTTTAATAAAATTATGGCAGCTGATATATTAGCATCCGAAATGAAATCACGTTTACATTTACAAACAAAAACAGTCGGAGCTGATCGTATACGTAAAGCAAAAGAGAATAATGAAGATGTCGCTGTATTAAGTATGTTTTTACCAAATCAATCATCAGTCGATGAAAATAAAAATTTTCGTTGTGCATTGGGTATTTATTGTAGATTAGGAAATGCAACTGATACAACACCAGGTAAAATTAAAATTCTTATTAACTCTTCTTTATTAATAGCACAAATATACAACATAAATACAATAATTGAGTATGTATGTGAATGAAAATAAATGCAATTGCGATTTTGTATAGATGCAAATTTTTTTGGGTATAGGTACTTTAACTCGTATTTTTGATCGTACGTAATTTATTTAATAATTCGTATGTGTGCCATGCCATTACTTATTATGTGAATTAGTATCAATTAAACTCAATTTATAGTCAAAAAGAAATTTTTTTTTAATAAATTTAACATTGTCATCGTATACATACAATATACGGTACAGCATACATACATACGGGTACTAAATTCGTATATTAATTATTATTTAAAAATGATTTTTAATCAAACAGTCAAAGCGATGTAATGTCTAATTATACAAATAATAAAAAATAAAACGACAAACAATAATTTATTTAGATTATTCATTATATTGACAACCCTGAATAATAAGATAATATTAGAGAGAAAATGCAAAAAAAAAATAAATAAATAAAACTAAAACTAAAACAAAAACAAAAACATTTTTCTCAACAAGATCGTTATACAAATATGGATTTATTCAATTAAAAAATAAAAACAAATATGAAAAACAAAAAACAAAAAATAGAATAAAACTTATGATCATGTTATATACTTACTTATATTATGAAATCATTGAATCATCATCACAAACATCACAGACAATTCATTCATCAATAATATAAATGTATATTACACACATGTATGAATATATATGTACGCACATTATCGTACATATGTACAGTACATTACATTTGTATAATGATCATTATTTGCAGTATAGATATTGCGATTATTTATTTGTGCTTAAAAAAATTATTGATATAAATTTCTTAATATTTATTTCTGAAACAAAAAAAAATATAAAAAAAACTGAAAAAAATAAGGCAAAAATTTATTGAAAAAACCAAAAAATATTGAATGAAGATCAATACATACTATATACTATATACTATACAATGTAGAGATCTTGTAAAAAATGATCTTCATTATCGTTAGTTGATTTGTAACTTACTACATGATGATATTTTAAACTGTTATTATTACATACAATAATGACAATTGAATCGAATGATATTTTTTTTTTTTAAATTATTATTACACAAACGTTTTACAAATAATGTGCACATACTAATTCTTAATACATAACGCACGCACATAAATATAGATATAACATACATGTATATAAATGCGTTTTGTATAAAATGTGTGTATTTTAAACAAATAAAGTACAAGTAGTATAGATTCTTACATCATTTTTATTTATTCTTTCTACACAAAAAAAAAAAAAAAAAAAAAAAATTATTTTTTGATTGAGGGTCACATAAATTAAACATTATTTAATATCTATAAATATTATTCACATATGGTACAAATTTATGAGTGTATGATGAACATAACTTTTTAACGATTTGATAACAATAGCACATTATATTAATATAGTTATGATTTTCTGCTGATACACATATTATACTCGTATATGTAATGTGTATGATGGCATGTAATATGAAAATTTTTAATTAAAACACGATTATATTCGTTTTGTAAACAATACAAATCCTCTTACATACGAGTATAATGTATTACTCGAAAATGGTCTTCAAATTTTTACAAAATATTTATTGATGATATTACATTTAATATGTGAACATACAATACACTGATAATAATAAATGATTCTATATTGATCTTTAAAATATTGTTAACAACAAGAAAAAAATCATTTAAATATAATATTTGATGAGTATATACATATGGGAAGGTCATATTATATTTAATATAGAAAAGAAAAAATTTGAAAAAAAAATAAAAGAAAAAGCAAATCAAAAGTAAAATAATTCCATCTTTATTCATAATAAATATTAATTTAATAATAGATTTATTTTTAAATTTTTATTCATTCAAAATGTATAGCTGGAGATGAAGATACATATGTATAGTATATACACAGTATACCAATAACACGAATTAATACACACATTTATGATCGTTCTCAATTCATGATCTCATGTTAACTAAAATACACTACTATATCACTGTACGCACTATTCCAATAGTGTATACAAGAATTATCTTGTGCCAGCCATTTAAAAACCAAAAAATCATGTATAAAATTTAAATTCAATTAAAGTGTCTTGAAAATTTTCAATATTTGATAAAACAAATATTTTATGAATATAGTATTTATTTTAAGTTCATATATGTATGATTATTAAATCAACAATCAAAATAAATTTACGGAAATATAATTATTATAATATTTACGACTAGACTATACTATACTTACTTATGTAACGTGTATATCATAAAATTTTTATTGTATTTACAATGTACGTAAGTACATGATGTTTTAAATGTCAATGAAAATATGAACATTTTATTAATACCTTAAATCTTTTAAATCTGTATTTATTGTTATTATTGTTATTGAATTAAAAGATTTATACAGATTAAAAAAATTCAAATTTAAATATCTGTACTGCTACATACATATTAGGGGGATTCATGTCACGTTTCGTAGTCTTCGTAATCTTCGTAGTCTTCGTAGTTTTCTTAGTTCATTTCCATACATTTATGAACTACAAAAGTTTTGAAAAACTACGAAGTTAAAATGCTTCGTAGTTTCTAACTATTGTGTTTCGTAGTTTTGTAGCTGATGTTTGACATTTCTCAGTTAGTATAGAAATTAAAAAATATTAGAAAATAAATATGACAACTGATAAAAACAACAAGTACGATAAAGTACATTACGAAGAAATTTGAGATGCTCATGTCAATCAGACTACGAAACTACGAAAAATTGAAATGAATCCCCCCCTATTATGTATTCAAAAGTTATTAAATTTTCTTCATAATTCAAGTATGAATTGTATTATTGCGTGTATTATTGGCCTCTATTGCGAATATCGATTGTGTTTTTGATCGAATGATGAAAAGCTGTTCGATTGTGAAATAATTCGGTATTGTGTAACACAATCGAAAGCATAAATTAGTAATGCCATATGCATTATTAAAATTATAATCTGTTGTGAATCTTTTTAACACTATTGTGAATCTTTTTAACACTATTGTGAAAAATGCTAGTTTTTCATTGCTTATGTGATTTAAATTTTGTTTTGAGAAAATTTATATTGGGTATTTGGTCCACCACCAGTTGCTGTTTGTTCTTTTTTGTTGTGAATCAATTTTTTTTAATATTAAATTTTAAATCAGTCCACACTGAAATAGAATAATTGTTAGATGGATGATAAATGCTATAAAATATTTGTTAAATACTTTTGTTCCTTCAACCATTTTTCAGATGGTTTTACTGGAGAACTAAAACTTTAAAATTTCAGCATACTTTCCCCAATTATTTAAAATTTGGCTTTTTCTTTAAAGTCCCTGTGCAATTTGAGGATTTTGTTTCATAATTTCTATCAGTTTTTCAACCTGATTTTTATTACTTAAATTTCTAATAAAATAATAATAATAAAAATAATAATAATAAAATAAGAATATGTATTAAAATATAATTTTTAGTAATTACATTTAAAAAAAAACAAAGAACCACGTAAAACAATGAAATATCATCATAAAATGAACAAAAAAAATGATATTCGTTCGTTAAAAGACAATCGAACGAGTGATACGATCACAATCGAACATATCATTCGCAATCGATACTCGCAATACCAAAACTTCGATTGTACGATTGTTCGTTTATTTGACGATATTCACAATAGAGGCCATTGTTTTCTTGTTGTCCATCCTATAATTAAAATACATAATTTGACAAGAGTATTCACAATAAATACAAAGTATAAATATTTGATGATAATGTTCCAAAAAAAATGTTAGGATTCCACATTATTTGATTCGATTTTATTTGATACAAATATGATTCATTAAGGAATACATATGCTATAAATATTACATGACAAATTTTTTATACTATACGCAATATCAATACCACATGCCAGTCTCAGATAGTGTTATATTCTATAAATCTTTCCGCACAAGAAATAATGTAAATTATACAAATTTTTGAATATTTCATTTTTGCAGAAAATTGATGATCATTTGCTTTTGTTTTTTTTTATTTTTTTTTTTTTTACTTTTCATTATTTTTTTAATTTGTTTGTCCACTTACTACTTGTGTCTTTGCAAATTTATAATTTATTTATTTATTTATTTTTTTAAACATGCACTTAAGATTTAACATATGCGCAGTACGAGTATAGGTTTAATTTTTCAATTGAATCAAAATTTAAAAGTCATTTATAACATGAGTGCAAATGGAAATTTCATTCGAAATTGTCTTCACTTAACCAAATTTAATTGTACGTGCGTATAGAATAATGCGTCATCTTTCGCATTGTTCAAAAAATATTTAAAAACTAATTGTATTTAACAAAAAAAGCAAAAAAAATAAAAAACAATTACTAAAAGAAATATAGGAAAAAACAAATTTGAAAACAACGTACATACAATAAAAAAACAATAATAAATAATTCAATTTAAATTACATAATTTATATATGATCTCATACACTCATACACTGATATACATTGTATCTAAAATGTTTTTTTAATCAAAATTTCTTAGTATTTTTCATGTAGGTGTCTTTATTACCTATTATCTAAGTTATTATATGATTATTAGCAAATTGTCAAATACTTATAATAGATATCATTTTAATTTGTATACTCGTATATCCACTTTTGTTTATATACAAAATGACAACGTGTCTTTTTTTATATTTCTTCTGTCTGCGAAAAACATTTTTGGATATTAGGAAAAAAATATTGATGATGATTATTCACTCTCCAAGATTTTAGCATATCTAATAGCAAGAATTTAATTTTTTTTACGTTAGAAAATTTAAACCACAGCAAAAACTAAAAAAGTTAATAAATCAGAATTATTACACATATACGTATAATAGAGACAAATACTTACGACAATAATTATTACAAAAATCAATAATTTTAAATTTACTAATAAGGAAATAGGTTTTTAATTTTTATTAATTTATTTATTTATTAATTTATTATTTTGTAAAAAAATATATGTACATATTTGCATTTATCTAAATAAACATTTTAAAATTTTCTCTCATTTATTTTTTAATGAATATGGTATTGAACTCTTAATTATAGTCAATTTAAATTTTTCGATTTCGGAAACTTTTTATAATTAAATACCAAACATGCAAATAAGTACAATTAATATATAAACCAGCCATACAATGTAGTCATCTTTTAATATGAATATTTATAGAATGAGCTAGAGGATATAACCGCCCCGCGTATATCCAATATCAATGAACTTGTTCATAATTTGTAAAGGAAAAAAAATCGTTTATTACGTAACATATACCTACCATAATTACGATGATAAACATGCAAAAACGAAATGAAATATTTTTAAGGATAACTATATTTTATTATTTGTATTATACACTTTTTTGTATATAAAGTATACATACATACTTTTTTATACATAAAGTATACCGAAATATAGATAAATTCTTAGTTTGACATTGTAACAAAAACATAAATAATAATAATGTATAAATCGATATCGATTATTTTATTCCGAAAACAAAATCAAAACTTAAAAAAATGCATGAAATGCTTATTGTATTTTTAGATTCATAATTTTACCTTTAATATAATTTTCACTACTTTTTCATGATGATGAAATATTCAAAAAAAAAAAAAAATTCTTTCCACTTTTAAAACTTTTCAAATGAATATAAAACCAAATATGGTATATTTTTCTGGTTCTGTGGTTGATGAAATTTACACATAAAAATTCATACATATATACTTACGTATCGGATATCGTATAAACATGTAGGTGTTTAAAGAATAATTTGCCTCTGTTTGATTCACTATTTATATTCTTATAAGTACGAAATATACAACCATAGATTTCTTCTATGTACTCGTTGATATTTGTAATAATTTTATTTAATATGAGTTTTATTTTAGTTTTTTATTTATCGAATGATGTATAAATGATAAAAGTTTTAAATGCGATCATATCGTTATAATTATAATGTGTGTATAGTATATTGGAAAAAGTTGAGGTTATTATAGTGTCGAAAAATTATTATTAGTACATGTGCCCATAAATACTACATGACAAAATAGGATAGGGGATTCATGTCACATTTCGTAGTCTTCGTAATATTCGTAGTTTCATTTACATTTCCATACATTTGTGAACTACGAAAGTTCTGAAAAGCTATGAAGGTAAAATGGTTCGCATTTTTTTACTTTTGTATTTCGGAGTTTCGTAGCTGATGTTTGACTGCTCTCATTTGGAATAGAAATTAAAAAATATTACAAAGTAAGTATGACAACTGATAAAAACAACTACGAAAAAGTAAATTACGAAGAAATTTGAGATGCTCCGTCGTTCATGTCAACCGCAGACTACGAAACTACAACGCAACGAACTACAAAAATATTAGCATGAATCCCCATATAATGATTTCATTTTCACCATGAGTTTAGAAGTTTTTAACGTTTATTTATTTGGAAAATATTTATTTAAATGCTTGTATTACACGCAAATGTTAAGACTTTATATTTTTCATAATAGTGAAAAGGCACTCTTATCGAAAAAGATTTAGAAAAAAAATAAAAAATTTACTATGTGCATATATACTATTCTGTATTCCATATGATTTTCTGACTATTTCTGACTTTATAAAAATTAAAATTTGAAATTTATCGATCCTTTTCTGTTCGCGCGGTTTTATTTGAAACTAATGAAATTATAAAATTAAAAATTATAAATTTTTTTTTTCAATAAATTTGTATACTCATAAACCTATGTACATAAGTGATTTGTAAATCAATTGTTTTTTATTTTCCATTTGATTATTTATTTATTTCAGGAACGAAGAAAATGGAATATAAAACAAGACAATGGCATGAGAAATGTTTCTGCTGTTGTGTCTGTAAAACACCAATCGGTACTAAATCATTTATACCCAGGGAACAAGAAATTTATTGCGCTGGATGTTATGAAGAGAAATTTGCAACCAGATGCATTAAATGTAATAAGGTATGTACTTTACCGACGTATCTAAAATCTAACTATATACATTTATACATAAAATGTATATGTATCAAATGTATATAAATATGGAAAATTATTTTTCTTTTATCATATATCATTTATCTATAAATTATTATAGTCGTAACATGTACATAAATATTAACCATAATCCGTATTATGTATAATTGTAAATTTTGTTTTAAAAAAAAATATTAATTGATAATTTATTTCATATGTAATTTGTATAACATTATAATAATATGTTTTCTTTTTTCTTATTTTTAATTAAATTTATTTTATTAAATTTATATGTACCTCTATGCGTCGTATACTTATATATACATTCATACGCGCATATATAACAGATCATAACCGCTGGCGGTGTTACATACAAAAATGAACCATGGCATCGTGAATGCTTCACATGTACCAATTGTAATACAACATTAGCTGGACAAAGATTTACTAGTCGTGATGAGAAACCATATTGTGCAGAGTGTTTTGGTGAATTATTTGCAAAAAGATGTACATCATGTACTAAGCCTATCACTGGTAAATACTTATTTAACTTCTAAAACTTTATACCTATTTGAATAATTTAAAAAATGGAAAATTAATTTTATCATGTTTTATTTTTATATGTAAATTTTATAGGAATTGGTGGTACACGCTTTATATCTTTTGAAGATCGTCATTGGCATCATGATTGTTTCATTTGTGCAAGTTGTAAAACATCATTAGTCGGACGTGGTTTTATTACAGATGGAGCTGATATTATTTGCCCAGAATGCGCTAAACAAAAATTAACGTAATAAATAATAATATACAAAATACACTGCATTATATATTGAATATAATAAAAATAACATAAATAATATACATACATACATATACTACTCTATAAACATATTATATATTTATATTATATAAAAAACAAAAAACAAAACAGAAAAAAAAAATAAAATTAAAAAATTATATTATTATTATTTACATGAAAATGAGAATAACTATATGAATACCTATATATATATTTACTAAATTATTTATTTTTATAAAAATCAAATTATATAATACGATCACATATGAATAAACAAAGAAATATGAAACATAGCAAAAAAAAAATAAAAAAATTATATAATAATCGTTCAATAATGATGCGATATATGTATGTAGAAAACAAATCAAAACATTATGCAAAATAAATACAAAAATATATGTGAAAAATATCCTATTACATGTGTTGTATCTAAAAATGAATAATAATAATATTTAATGTAAAAAATTTAAACGAAAAATAAATATAATACTTATAAATAAAAAATGAAACGATCAAAAAGAAATAATCAAAAAATATATTATATATTATGAGTATAGAGTGTATTCTGCTGATTGTATACATTTGCATCCACAAACAAAAATAAAAAATAATACATATGTACATATACCTAATAATCAAAAGAAATGAAATTCATTAAAATATTAAAACGATCAACAACAAACTGCAAAAATTATTCGAAGAAAAAACTTTAGTACATATACTACCATTTTGTAATCGTATTAAACCTAAAAATTTCGCTTTCATTTAACAATAATTTACAAAAAATAAAAAAATTCTCTCAATTTTATTCAAAAAATCCGTTAAAAACTCAATATTATGTATATAGAAGAGAAAAAATATCTTTCTAAGGTCGAGCGCACACTAAGTAGCGTAAATTTCAGAGCGTAAAATTCAAATCAATTGTTTCTTATTATGTTGCGCATACAGCAAGTGTAGTGTAGCATAGCGTTCAGCGCTCAGTTACACTACGCTCTTAGTCTGCGCGCGGCCTAAAAATATTTATTTTATCTTGAAAATTTGATCAATGCGATATCGATTCACATAAAAGCAATACAATTGCTACAGAAGTTGAGAGGTCATAACAAATTTTATCAAAATGATAAAAAAAGTTTTCTAAATTAACAGATCTTTAAATTTATTTATTGTAATTTGACATTTTACTTATATTTTATGAAATTTATCATAAATTCTCTCATCATTTTTATGAAGGAAACTCTGTCTCATACCATAATTATTATTGTTTATTAGGGCATTATAGTGCACTCCAGTGTTTATGTTATGAATTAAATGTTATTTATATATCAATGCTGGAACGATGCGTTTTAGAACGTACACAGTCAAGGTAATATATACTTTGGTAATGTAAAAGAAATTGAAAATCTACAATGAATTTTATAATTTCGCAAATTTATTTTTATAAATTTTCTTTTTTTTTTTTCATTTTTCTTTAAATTAAAAAAAAAAAATAAAACGAAATATATACATGCATACATATTTTATTGAATTTTGAATCTCGATAATCAAAAAAAAAAAAAACAAAAGATATTTTCTATATTAAATTAATTAGAAAAAAAAAATTAAAATATAAAACGAAAAAAAAAAATAAATAACAAAATACTAAAATCAAAAATAAGATTAAAAATATGTATAAATTTAATCCTTAACAAAAAAAAAAAAACAAAAATTTGATTTTTAAAAATTTATTTCTTATTTTTATCCGTACATATTTTGTTGTTTATCAATGAGTGTAAAATACCATTTAACATATAAATAATAGTCATGTTTTTAGGCCTTAAGATTTACGTATAATATATTTATGTACACACACTACTATATGTATATTTACCATTTATATAAATTGAAAGAACATTTTTATATAGAAAAAAAATATTTAGTTGCTTTAAAAAAAAAAAAAAAAAAAAACAAAACACGAATCAAAAAGGAAGAAAAAGTAGTAAAAAATAAATAAAAGCAAATAATTAAAAATATTTGTTAGTTAATAAAATATAAAAAAAAAAAGTCATAAAATTATAATTCTTATATATACACATATTACCTAATAAATTATATTATATATTAATCCTTTATTATCTTTATATAGGGAAAACGAAAAAAAAAAACCAGTAGCAAAGAAAAAAAAATTTAGAAAACAAAAAATAAATTTGGGATTTTATTACCACTACTGACACTGTAAATGAATAATGTTGCCTTTATAATTATTATATTTTTGATTTAAGTTTTTTGTTTTATTTTTTTTTTAATTTCTTTATTTTAATTTAATGTTAACAATTTAATTTAATCCTTTTTTATTTTTATACTTTTTTGATATATTATTTCATTGTTAAAATGTCATTTATTTTCTTTTCTATTATTTTTTTTTGTATAATTGAATAAAAATTAAAAAAAAAAACTTTGATTATCTATATCTTGATTTGTTTTTTTCTTTATTTTGTATTTCTCTTAATTTTTCATTTCAACTCTAGACATTTAAAGTGTGTATATGTGAAAAGTACACATTTACATCATATACTATATGTATACACGCTTACATCATACATGATCATACATACCAAAGACCAATATAACATGAAGATGTTGCAGTTAGTTTAAAGTTACTTGGTATTTATATAACTTTTATTTTAGATTTTCGAAAAATTCAATTAATATGAAATTCAAGTAATATCGAATCGAATATTATAATTATTGGTCTTTGATCATACTATACACACACAGATTTACATACTATACATACATACCTTTTTATCCTACTTTGTATATGACATTTTTTAAATGAAATTTTCCATTTATATTTTTTTTTATTATTTTATTTAATATTTTAATTTTTTCTTTCTTCCAATTTATTTGTATATTTTTTTTTGTTTTTTTTGTAAATTTTTCTTAAATATAATAAACTGCATATTTAATGTATGTATAATGTAATGACAAATCATATTATTATGTTTCTTTTGATAGATTAGAAAAAAAATTTATATATTACATACATTTTTAAATTTAAATTAATAAATTATTATAATAAACGCAAAACGAATATGAATAAAGTGAAATTCAATCAATTAACAACAAATAAGTAAATAAAATAAATAAGAAAAAACTAAAAATAAAAATAAAACAAACAAAAAAATAAAAAACAATTGATAAAAAATGGAAGAAAAAAAATTTTAATTGATTTATTATAATGGTTATTATATGTATGTAAAATGTGTTAATTTGTAAATTACTATAATAATAATATATATAAAAATCGTTATATACTTACATAATACATAAAAATATATTATACATAATGTATATATTATTATTTTCTTTATCTATATATTATATATAGAAAAATATATTTCTATTCTATTATATAATTAATAATGTATTTATCTGTTTCTCTATAATATATGTAAATCATTTTATTTCATTTTTATTTTATTTTTTTTGTTTTTTTTTTTTGTTTGAAAAATTATTTAATATAAATTCTATATATATAATATTATTATCAATACATTTATCTACTCGTACATATATAAATAAAATAATAAAATTCAAAGCAAAATAAAAATAAAAAAAAATAATAAAAAAAATTTGAAAAATTTTATTTTAAAATTTGTTTTATTTTTATGTTTAATTTGTTTTACTTCTATATAATTGATGAATGTTTTCATAAATATGTACTGTATATGCAAAATTTACGTAACCTATATGTACATGTATGTACGTTAGGATATTTCAAAGATAAGTACATACATACATAAGTAGTGTTCATGATATATATGGTGTAAATGATAAAAGTTGTAAAGGAAACATAGTGAGCACACTTGAAACAAAAATGGTAATGAATAAATGGTAAAAAGTACTTAAATTTTTGTCACATACATAATTCAAAAAACATTTGCATGCAAATGGATAAATTTTCAGAATTCATAAATTCAAAATTCAGAAATTAAAACATTCTATTCTAAAATGAAATTAATATTAAATTTAAATAATGTCAAAAATATTAAAAAAAAAAAAGTGAAATTTATAATAAACAATTTTTCTATTATTTCACAAAATCAAAACCTTTTTATTTTATGACACGTTTGACTTGAACAAATGACAGAAAAATTACGATTTACCACACAAAAACAAAAACATGATTGAATCAATCGTAAAAATTTAACATTTTTAATAATTCGTTTTTCAATATAAAATTTTTATAATAAATTAGCGTGGTTTATGATTTACCACATGATTACGATGATTACAACGCTTTTATCACACATTGTGAACAGCACCATATAATGCAGGATCATTACGTATATTCAATAAATTATGAATGTTTGAAGATCTGCATTATTATCTTTGCATATTTGATTTAATATGTGGTAATTAGGTAAAATCCAGCATAAACATGAAAATGCATTGACTTTCGTATAAAATAAAACTGGAAGATCAAATGATTGCAATTTCACGTGTAATAAGAAAAATACATTACGTACATATTTGCTTATTTCAAATGCTATTGAGTCTGATGGGGTTTAATCGACTTGTTTGCATCCAGATGTCACAAATGTTTTCATGATTGCAAGTATAATTTTTGCGCATGCAAGTTGCGTACATATTTATGAAAACGATCTGTATTTTATATAATGTTTTTGTTTCTTCGTTGTAGCTTCTTTGTTTTTTTTTTTTTTTTTTGTTTTATAAAATATTTAGTTTTTTCATCAATTTTGCATATGTGATCATTTTTTGTGATCAGAAATAGACTTTGTATGAATTTTCTTTTATTTAAAAAAAGAAATGAAATAAAATATAAAAAGTATGGGAACAAATTTGTAAAAATTACATACTATATACTATCCGCATGGATGTATGCATTAGAAAAATATACTATAAAACACATATGCCTATATATACGAATTTTGATTTAAATTCAATTTGATAATTTATGTTATTAGATTTATTTTTTTCTACATAATTTACACAAGATTTTGTTTCTAAATGTTTTTCTTTTGTAATATTTTCATTTAAAATTTTCTTTTTTGTCGGTTTTATTTATTTAGTTCATTACAAAAATATAATACATACTACTTAAAAATGAAATTTTTAAAGAAAAAAAAAATACAAAATTTAGAAAAACAAGGAACAATATTGACATTGAAATATTTCATAAGGTAATATAAAAAAAAACGAATAAAAAAATTATGAAAATTAATAATTTATATTTTAATATTTTCTAACAAAAAAGGAAAAAATTAATACCGCTTCTACATTCAATGCAGTGCAGTGCGACTTCGACTTTCGACTTGACGGCATGCTTAACATGTAAAAGTATAGCTGTCAAGTCTACTGCATTGAATAATGAATGTAGAAGTTCTAATACATATCCATTAAATCAAAGTCGAAGTTGAAGTCACTGCATTGAATGTAGAAGCGGCATAACACAATAATGACTAAGGGCGGGGTTCATTTAGTATAATCATGACTTTGCAGTGTTGCAGAAATGTTGATTCAATGTTACTGTAACATTAAAATTTTTGTGTTACGATGCTTTATTATGGTAGTGTTACGTTAGTTTTACTAATGTGTTAAAAAAATGAACCAGATTATTTTAGTCATGGTTACTTTTTGAACGCTTGATTGGACATGTTGCTGCAGTTTTACTGCAGTGTTGACTTTATGAACCCAGCCTAAATTTATTATAAAGTATATCAAAGGATCGATTCTTGATCGATCGGTGTATAATTCAACATAATATATAAAATCATAAAGCTGAATTATTAAATACCAGTGATGCCATATATGCCATATATTGATGCAATTTTAAAACTCAATCAATCCAGTCCGTTGACTTTTTAATTTCATTATTTTATTTTTTCTTGTTTTGTTTAAGATTGATTTTGTAAACATTAAAATTATTATGATGGTCTAACACATTTAGAATTCAGCTGCATACTCTATAATACGCTGAATTTAAAAATTTGATCTTTTTCTTTTAACGTTTACGTTATATTTTAAATTTATTTTCAGTACGGCCTATTCACGAAAGTTGCCTTCTTTTATAAAAACAAAAAAAAAAACCAAAAAAAAAAATTATAAATAGGTATTTAATACATACAATTGTACATGGGCTAACTTTTATTAAAATTTTCGAAAACAAAGAAAAAAAAAACAAACAAAATTAATGATAACATTAATTAATAATAATAAATGTTAGTCTAAAAAAATATTTACTATATAATAAAATTGTACACAGCATGTACCTATATTATATGTACATTTACTAACTATATACATATAGAATATAATATATAGCTTAACTGTATTTATTATATATACTAAAATGGTACCAGAAAAAAAAAATTGTTCTAAATTTTCGAAGAAAAACAAAATGAAAAATATTAATATACTATACTGTATAAAAATAGAAATTTTTTTTTTCATAAAATTATATTTAAAAAACAAAGAAAAATAATTAAATCAAATCAATTAAAATAAATATATTAATTAATTAATTAATAATGTGTGCGTTACTACATATGTATGTGTACAAGAATAAATCAATGGATCTATACATTTTTATCTATGTAACAAAATTATCTAGATAATAATAAATATTAAAAATAATGTATGTAAATCATTATGGTGAAAATATGCGAAATAATTAATACTCTAATACAAATGCAATGTACTAATAATTATTTTAGAAAAATTAAAATTGAGCAAAACAAAAAAAAATGTTTAACGAAATTTTTAAATTAAAATTTAAATCTAATCATTTTAACAAGAATTCATTTAGAAAATTAGAAAAAACAAAAGAAAGCAAAACAAACACGAAATTAATTAGTCAAATTTTAAAAATATAAATTAGTAGAAAAGAATTATAATATTAGGTATAGTGGAAATTATAACGCAAAAAAACACGTGTCCAATAGTTTTTTCGTTTGACTTTAAAAATATTCTATAAAAAAATATTAAATATGAAAAAAAAAAAAAAAAATACAAAGAAATATAAGTGTTCGTAGTAAAAAAAAGAAAAAAAATAATATAAATGTATGTACCTATATATTTCTTGTTTTCTTTTTATTTCTTTGTTTTTTATTTTCTAAAATAAATAATGTACCTATGAAAAATATTTTGTTGCATTTCTTTATTTTTAATATGTTGGTACCTACTTTATTGTAGTAGTACAAGAAAAAGAAACAATGATTCCCTTAAACCGTTTATTTAACAATTTATACTAAGTGTATTTTCTCTCTGCTATATCAATGTTTATATACACACTACACAGACGTCACATCTTACATGGTAGCTGGTAGATGGTGTACTACATGTCATGTGTACTCATATTTTTAATCATGAGAAAAAATCATTTTCTCTTTAAAAGTACATCGCATCGCACACGCACTGCACTATATAAGAAGTAAACAAGAAACTAATAGCAATGAGATCATAGACAGCTAGCTTATAGTGTGATATACGAGTACGCTAGTCTAGTCTCTATCTCTTCTCTAATAGTACTGTTTTTACATATACCATGCGCATGCAGCATGCACTCGTATTTTGATTCATAAGAAAAATTCATTTTCTCTTTAAAATTGCATCGCACCGCACCGCACTACAGACTACACACCAGACACAAGAAAGAAGTAGAAACAGGAAGAGAAGAGACTGCAAGTAAATAGGTAGTACTTAGTAGTATTTTTCACAAAATCAACTTTACTACAAGCTACAAGTAAAAACAAGAATTTTGAAGATCAAGCTAAATTCATTATTTCCGTTACTAATAATCTGTTTATCTTCAATTCTTCTTCGAAAATTTTTACTAAAATGTTACTTTGCAAAAAAAAAAAAAAAATATTGAAGACACTGCATAATTTTCGTAACAAAAATAAAACGTTACACATTCAAATTTTATAACGAATATCGGTCGTGATTGGCTTGTTGTCGCTGAAAAACAGAATAGAGTCTACTTGGGCGGCGACAGCGACAGCGTAAAGTTCAGCGTAAAAAGTACCATTTAATTACTGTATACGCTGTAGTTGTCGCCGGAATTGTGCGATGGCTGTAATAGTAGCAGAGAGGCCAAAGCCAAATGCTTACCTCAAAACTCCTACGATTACGAGACTACGAGTTAGAGGTGGAGAACTATCGATAGTACTATCGATATTATCGATAGTCCAACACTATCGAAACTATCGATAGTTTGTCGTCGATATTTTCGATAGTTCAATCGCATTCATATCCGTATTCCTCTTGTTGATCGCTGCAAAAGCAAAAGTGCCAACTTCATTATTATTATTTTTAGAACAAAGAAGAAGATAACGGTTGATTTTTGAGTTTTTATCACTGTTTTGATGCAATATGCAGTACAGCTACAGTTACAGTTTACTTTACAGTTGGTTTGGTATCATTTATCGTATGTCATATCATCAGTTCAAGTTCAGTTGTTAATTTTTATGTGTAAATGTAAAAGAAAGAATTTGTAACAAGGTAAAATCTTCAACAGCAGACATGTTGATACAGAAAAGGCAGTACTTAGAAAAACAAAATTCTCCAACAGAAACAGATCCTTTACTCTACTGGAAGGTATGTACTGTATAGATTACAAATTATTTTCTATATAAAAATTAATAATATATTTTAATCCAGATGTACAGTAGTACATTCACCCCAATAACAGAATGCAGTCTTAAATATTTGTGTATACCAGCAACATCAACAGAAAGTGAGCGAATATTCAGTTGTGCTGGAACACTACTTTCAGAAAGACGTTCGAGATTGAAATCTAAAAATATGGATATGTTAGTATTTTTAAATCATAATTGGAAACTTTTTCCTTTCCCAGAGAATCAAAATAACAGCATCGAATTTATGTAGCTGAATATTTTGAGAAATAATAAATTCTTCAAGATATGTTTGCAGCGTTGACGTTGACACCATGTGGAAATTTAAGACACCAGCATTTTTTTTTTTGAAAAGATCCATGTAAGATTATGAGGAACCAAGATTTATATTTGTAGAAATTATTATTAAAAAAGAAAACCGCATTATTTTTAAGACTTTTAATTAAGATTATATGTATTATTCTTAGATGGTTCAAAAACAAAAATAAAAATCATTTGCAACATAAAATAAAATCATTTCTTTCTAAAATTTACTTAAAGTTAAAGCCTCCTTCGGCTACATAATTTGTCCTATGACAAATATTATTGCGATCTAATATAAAAATATTAGATAAAAGTAAAAATTTTGAAATTTCGTCGATAATATCGATAATATCGATAGTCGAGCGGATCACTATCGATAATATCGATAGTTAGTATTTCCGATAGTTCTCCACCTCTACTACGAGTATGATATAAGCAGTGATTACAATGCTTTCGTTTCGGCTAACTGTCAAATTTAATTATACATACAAGGTACAAAAAATGGGAGCGATTACAATGTGCTGAATCGAGACGAAACGAAACGAAATGTTCAGTTGAATTTTAATATTTTCCGAATCGAAATGACATAACCTATAATTTACTTGAGTTGGGTACCCACCATCTTCTACTTTGTTTTTATTTTTCATATAATATATAAATTTATATAATTGTATCAACATTCTTAACAATTTTAATTATTTTAATAATTTTTCACTTTTGATTTTTCATAAAAATTCTACATAAAACTTCGAATATCAAAAAGACGAAACAAATACATTGTAATCGTTATATACACTTCTTTTCGTATCAGCTTGCTGAAACCTGAAACGAAACGAAAACATTGTAATCACCGCTATACGCTTGTAGTACTCACAAAGTAATACAAGAGTAGTGTAGTAGGTTGTGTGGGTTTGTTTTTAAATAATTTGAATTATTAAATTCAATACAAAGTATGTATGTACATACATTTTGATATGATTTAATTTCATTTTGAGTTATCTTTGATCGTGTAAACGTAACGTATATAAATAACGTTTAAAACTGTCAGTGACAATAACAAAACGTCAAATTCAACTATCAATAACTGCACATGAGAAAAAAAGAGAAGTCATCACAACATAATAGATAATAGCAAAGTAAATATATAGGTGATCAAATAGCCGATTTCAGCTATTCAGCTAAATGGAAAGGGAGTTCTGAAAAAAAATAGTTCAAATACTTGGTTCAAATCAAATATACATTTTTATTAAATATTGTCAGCAAATTGTCAGCAATTCTCAGAGCAACAACAATTTTCTTAAAATCTGAAAAGGACTTTACCTGTCAATTCCCAAATTACTATATTTATAATGTAAAAATGCGTACATGAAAAAATAAGATAAAAAGAACACATACTATCAAACTTCTCATTTTTTATATCACCGACATCACACTAATGCAAAATTCTCTCTGTTTACATCGGTATTTTACATTAGTTTTTAATAGCCTCTGTGACTGTGATATGCACTATTGGTAGTTGAAATTGAAAGCAATTTTATTTGATTCACATACGAAGTCTATTTCGCTTCAACTTTTTTATTCATCGTTCTTTTAACATATGTATGATAATAGCCTCCGTGATAATTTGGCGGTAAATACAATATACACGTGTGTGATTTTGTTGTCTTGATTTGATTTTCTGTCTATTTTTTTCGTAGCTGTCAGTGTATTTGTGTAAAATACTTCGAGGTCATTAAAAATTAAAAAATATTTTATATTGAGTAATTCCACTTATCAGGTACATATACACTTTGATAATAGTTCTGTTCGCGTACACATTTTCAAGTAAAAACTTTTAAAAGATTTTAAAATATTTTATTATTTTTTACTTGAAAACTGTTCGCGTACTCCAAAATTGAGAGAGAATATGCTGACGTCACATTTCCCTAGTCTTCAAGTTTTTACCATTTTTTTTACTTGAAACATTTTACCGAGCAAGAAAAGGTAAAAACTTGAAAATTGTCAAAATAAAACAGCAAATAAACATATCCCTTTTTTATCTTTTGTTAGATGTAAAGTGAATTGTTGGTTAAGGAATTTGAATTAAATGAATTAATGTCTTTTTCTTTTTTTACTACTTTTTTCTATTTTTTACTCGAAGTTGGTCGCGTACTTTGATAGCTCATGAGTAAATTTTTTAGAAAATGTACTCATTTCTTTCTATTTACAGTTTTTACTTAAAAAGTACGCGAACAGATCTAATGTATATGTAATTCGATGTGGAATGTGGATTTGGCTTGATTATTCTTATGAAATGAAATAGGTTGGCGTTGGTTTTGGCAGTTTTTGGTTGATAGACATGACAAAGAAAATCGACCAATTGACAAATATATGAAAGAGTGAGTGAGTAGTATAGCAAAGCAATAGCAGAGTAACTAGTCCTTCTCCTTCTTCGTACTTGCTTTGCTTGATAGTTTCAAATTTAATTTTTTTTTTCGGTCATTAATTGACTGAAAAAATATTATTTGAGTTAAAGTTTGATAATATAATATTGACGAAAGAAATCGAATAGAATTCTAGTTCGAATAAATTTATTTAATTTTTTTAAATAAATATTTTAATTGAATAAATCAGAAAATGGTTCTCTCAAATACAGAAACAGAGGTTAGTATTGAAACATTTAATTATGTCAATAGTCAATGTGCAATATAAATTCTTCCTGTTAAATAGATAGTGTCATGAATGAATGTACATATTGCATGCGTGTATATATAATTTACAGTTAATTTTCATTTTATTATATTATTTTAGAAAATATTGTGAAAAATAAATATTTTGCTATAAAATTTAAAGTAAAAATTTATATGCACACATTCGTTAAGTACAATTCTGTATTGGTATTATTTCCTTATTAAGTGAAATTAATGCACTTATATGTACATGCATGGAAAATTCTTTATAAGGAGATATGTACTTTTAAAAATTAACAATAATTTTCTTTTTTTTTTTTAAATAATTATATCATAGGCACATCAAAATCGAAATTCAAATTTTTCATCATTTTGAATACGAATTTTTTTTTCTGCTTTGAATTTTGATTTCATCCATGTGATAAAGTTATTTCCAGGATAAATAGATACTCGGTTCTACTTGATTTACATGTAAACGTGGGTGAATTGTTTATAAAACTAACCGTCAATCGATATCGAATGAATTAACTTTTCACTAGGTATGATTATGATCACTTTGCACTTTCACAATATTGAAATCTCTCAAATGGCAATTTGAGTTACTTCAACTTCCAAGTGATATCAATCATATCAATCTTGATGTGCCTAAAACATCTAATTACATATTTAATTTTATCTTTTACTAGAATGATGTTCATTTAAATACAGAGATTATGGTTGATATTTTAAATTGAAAATCCATTACATTCAATTCGCTACACACTAAATTCGAATTGAAATTAAATTAAAAAAATCATTGAATCGAAGCAATCATTATTTTTATTTAATTGAATATTTTCATGAAAATTTAAATGAATTTCTTAAAATTCTATGAAGTCAAATTGTTTTTAGGCATTTCAAATAATTCATATACTAACTAGGCTATTTCATAAAATTCATTTTATTAGCATTGCCTTTAAGGATTCTTTTATTTTTATATCTAAAAATTCGGTTTTTTTTTTTTTTTGTGTAATTGTAAAAAAAATTGTATTTAATTAAGGAAAAATAGATAATAATTATTTCATGTTTTACAACGTAATATACATAACGTACATATAATTTTCCTTATTAAATACTACTAGTATATACAGTATTGGTTAATCATTTTAAAAAAAAAAAAAAACATATATTTTTGTTTAAAAACGATATTTGAATTTAAAAAAAAAAATAGAATCATGAAAAATATATTTAGAAGAAGGCGACAAACGCATTACAATAATAATTACCATAACAATAATAATAATAATAATAATAATCATAACAACCGTGATATAAATAATTTCTGTGTAATTTAAGAAAAACAAACAAAAATACATTATGAATATTTACTTTAATACACAAAAATATTAATTTTTATATGATTGAATATTGAACAATTTTGATAATTAAAATTTTTCAGAATTCTGATACAAAAAATACATCAAAAGATTTAAAAGATGATACAAAAGATGGTCCACAAAAAGCTGCACCAAGTGAAGAATTAAGTCAAGAATGTTTAATAAAACATCCATTACATAATGAATGGACATTATGGTATTTAGAAAGTGATAGAACTAAATCATGGGAAGAATTACAAAATGAAATTTCAAGTTTTGATACTGTCGAAGATTTTTGGAGGTATGTATTTTGAAAAATTTGTAAATTTGTAATGTTAAAATTTAATTTTATGATATTTTATTTTTTTATTTATTTATGTTTTTTTTTTTTTCAGTTTATACAATCACATTAAATTAGCATCAGAAATAAAAGTTGGAAGTGATTATTCATTATTCAAAAAAGGAATAAGGTAAAATTAATGAATGAAAAATGATAATAATGAATGGTAATTGAGATGAAAAAATTTTAAAATTTTTGTTTGTTCTATGTTTTTTTTTTTTTTTGATTGTCTAAAAACAAAGGCCAATGTGGGAGGATGAAGCTAATATAAAAGGAGGAAGATGGGTAATTACTTTACCAAAACAATGTAGATCAACGCATCTGGATGCTTTATGGCTTGATGTAGTAAGTTATTTTCGTACGATAATGCAGTAAATGGGTTACGAATTTTTTTTTTTTTTTTTTTTTTTTTTTTTTTTGATTTTTCAAATATAATAAATATATGTATTTTCATTATTTGTAGTTACTTTGCCTAATTGGAGAAACTTTTGAAAATTCTGATGAAGTTTGTGGTGCAGTTGTTAATATCCGTAATAAAGGAGATAAAATCTGTATGTTAAAATTAAATAATTAAAATTAAAATTTATCATTTATATTAATTTTTTTATTTTATTTGTGAAAATAAAATAGCAATTTGGACAGCAGATGGTAGCAATGAAACAGCTGCTTTAGAAATCGGTCATAAATTGAGAGATTCACTTCGTCTTGATCCAGATAAGGTACAACTTGTCTATCAACTTCATAAAGATACGATGGTTAAACAAGGATCAGCAATAAAGTCGACCTATGTTCTATAAAAATGTCAGAGAAACATAAACAATTTTTTTTTTTTTTTTTTATAAATTTTCATTTAATCGTATTAGTTTTTCATATGAATTTTGTAATATAATTTTACTACATATTTATATTGAATATCAAATTCTATGTTGAATTTTGTTTTGTTTTTTTTTTTATTTTCTCGCTTTTTTTAATGATCAAATTACATTATGCATTTTCGCATTAATTTCAATATAAAAATGTACTATATGAAATACCCACATATACATATATGAATTAACAATGAAATTATTTAGTTATGGATTTATTTTTCTAGAAAAAGAAAATAAAAAATTATATAAAATATAGAATGTACGCAACAATACAAAAAAAAAAAAATAAAATTATAATATAAACATTATCTTATCATAAAATGTACTATATTAAATTAACATGAATTACATATGTACATATATTGAATTTGAAATAAAATCTTTTTAATTCAAAAATGAATTTAGATTTTTTTTATAATTTTTAATAATAAAATGATGAATTTTTATAAAGGATTTTTAAAAATATATTTTGATTTAAAAGAAATTCGTTTAATAATTTGATTACCTAATGTTTAAAATATGTACTTTGACTAAGAACATAAATATATTTTCTGATTATTAATAATTTGCTGTTAACAGAAAGCAAATCTGAGTTGATTTATGTAGATATACGTATCCCACATAATCTACTATTTTAATTCAATTTGATTTGATTAATTTTTTTAACAAGGATATCATAATCATCATCTTGAGCTCTACAGACTTTAATTGGCATTGGCTTCCTTTTTTCTGACAAAAATATTTCATGAAATATGAAGCACACAGTAAACATTTTATTAGAAATTAAGAAAAAAAAAAAAAAACTTCTCAACAAAGTTACATTTTAAAAATTTATACATGCATAAATAGTAGCAAGCCATGATTTTGTTTAAAAAAAGAAAAAAACAAAAATATTTTTCTTTTCAAGATTACTGACATTCACATAAAATATAAAATTAATTTCTCTGAAATTTATGAAGAAGTTTAGGCATTCGAAATAATTCCATTTATACAACTAGGCCATTTTAAAATAAAATAAAATAAATTTATTACTATATACTATATAATCATTTAAAAAGTAATTAAAAAATAGAAATTATATTTCAATTAATAAATTTAATATTAAAAAATTCTAAAAAAAAAACTAAAATATAGAAAATAATTTATTTCTATATATTAAAAAAGAAAAGAAACAGATTTTTATTTTTCGTAATTATATCACATCGTACGTGTATTAACTGTGTATATTCTTGAGAAAATTTTTAAATTAATTTCTTGTACGTAGTACATATAATTTTGTATTGAAAATTTTTTTATACAATTATTATTATAAACCTATTCATTGTTGTGAACAAAATACTATCATATGATGGAAAATATGCTGAGAAGAAGGCGACAATTTTATTACAATAATAATTATAATAATTATAATAATTATTTTTATCATAATTATAATCCTGATTACTTTTATGTATGTAAATACGATTAAAAAATCCATACACATATCTTAAAGTTGTAATTCATTTAAATATTAAATTTTAATTTTTAGAATTCTGATATAAAATATTCATCAAAAGATATTAATGGTGACATAAAAGCATATCAATATCATCATCAATTACAACATGAACAACAACAACAACAACGGCAAATGTATATAACCGAAGAGTTACCACCGTCACCGCCACCTTCAAATATTATATTAAAACATCCTTTACAAAATGCCTGGACATTATGGTATTTAGAAAGTGATCGAACTAGATCATGGGAAGAATTACAAAATGATATTTCCACTGTTGATACTGTTGAAGATTTCTGGATGTATGTTTAAAAAAAAAAAAAAAAACAAAAAATAAAAATCAAATTTTAAAAATTATTATAATCATTATACAAATTAATAAAAATTATAATTTTTATAAAAATTTTAGCTTACACAGTAGCATTAAATTGGCGTCTGAATTAAAAATTGGCAGTGATTATTCATTATTCAAGA
The DNA here is from genome assembly GCA_951394055.1 of Villa cingulata. NCBI lineage: Eukaryota > Metazoa > Arthropoda > Insecta > Diptera > Bombyliidae > Villa > Villa cingulata. The sequence goes on along the minus strand of OX596021.1, from coordinate 26,937,753 downwards.
AAGGAATAAAGTAAAATTAATGAAAATTTGGACAAAATTTATAAAAAAAAAATATTTTTGATTTGTTTTAATTTTTTTTTTTTTTTTTGAATTTTGTAAAGACCAATGTGGGAAGATAAAGCCAATATGAAAGGTGGAAGATGGATAATAACTTTACCGAAACAATGTAGACGTACAGATTTAGATGATTTATGGCTTAATGTTGTAAGTTAAATATTAAAAATGTTTTTACCTTGTATCATTTTAAATTTAAATTATAAATTTCTTTGGTTAAAATTTTCGTATTGATTTAATTAGTTACTCTGTTTAATTGGTGAAATTTTTGATCCTTCCGATCAAATATGTGGAGCTGTTGTCAATATACGTGCTAAAGCTGATAAAATTTGTAAGTTCTAATAAAATTAATGCATTTATAATAAAATATATGTAATATGAAATTTATAAAACATTTATTTTTTTATTAAAAAAAAAAAAAAAAAAAAAAAAAAAAAAATAGCAATTTGGACTGCAGATGGTAGTAATGAAGAAGCTGTCTTCAAAATCGGTTATAAATTAAAAGAATTATTTAATGTTGGACAAATTATTTATCAACTTCATCATGATGTTATGTTTCGACAAGGATCTATAATAAAACCGACTTACGTTTTATAAATATACATAAATGTACAAGGGAAATATTTTCTTTTTTAATTTGAAAAAAAAAAAGAAGAAAAATTTAAAAAATTTATTTTGAAATTTTTTGTCCTTTAATTTTTACATTATTAAATGTCAATTATCAAAATGTATGTTGTTTGTGAAATAAAATTTTAAGTAGTACCATAAAAAGAAATTTATTTTAATAATTGATTTTAAGGATCGATTGAATTTAAAATACAATAGTTCTTAAAAAATATTTGTTTTTATATTTCTTAAATTTACTTTCATATAAATTATTAACACGTTTAGGAAATGGTATTTCTTCAGCTATATAATCTTAATTATAAATTAATTTCGAATAATTGTAATTATAAATCTTAAATCTAAATGAATCGTAATTTAGGTATTTGAATTAATTAAATTCATGATAATTATCACTGTTAAGATTAACCAACATTTTTTGAATATCTTTTCCAAAATCTTTTAACATCATCATGACCATTTTTTGTAACGACCATTGTACGTGTTCGTTCATTTTGCCATACGAGTACATTTATCGATTGTGCATAATCTCTCAATGTTATGAAATCAGCTTGACTTAAAAATTGATTATATACAACACCTTCGGTGTATGTGAAACGATTCCTTTCATTTTCCCATAATTTTATTTGATCTACAACTGTTGGTGGTAATGGAGATTTTGAATTAATTGCTGATTCATTTTGCAACATATTTGAATGTGCAAATTGTTCTAAATAGCTAATTATTTGATTTGCAGTTATACCACCTCTAAATGCTTGTCTAACTGAATCACGAGTTAATACACCAACAACAAGATTCGGAAATCGATATAAAAGTTCTGTGAAAATAGCTAAAAGTGCTACTTGTAAATTTGAATCAGTATAGGCATAAATTCTGTAATTTGTTTCAACAATTATATATCCTTTTTCATGAGATGTTTCCTCTTCAGTAAGTAATGGACCAGATGCATTTTTATTTGCCACATTTATTGCTAAACGTGTTGGATAGAATCTGCCTTCTTTACGTTTTCTTTGATAAACTAAACCAAATTCTCTAAGATGCTGTAAAAATGTCAGCATTCCTGGACTCATACCTTCTGAACTATAATCTCTACCCAATGTTGAAAAACTTAATTGAAATAACATTGATAGGCATTCAGGTAAACTGAGTCCTCTTTGCTCACATGTATCTAAATACTGTAAGATAAAATGCCATACTTGAGCTTGAGTGTCAAGTAATAAAAATTGAAATCCTTGTTTTGTTATATTTAGACTACCATCAGCATCATCACATTTCATTAAATTTGCATGCAATAATATTTTTACAGCATCTGGTCCAATACCTTCACCTTCTGGTCCTTTTGTAGAGCCAGCTCCAACCATATAATGTAGTACACATCTCCATCTTGACATTGCATAATTATCTAAAAATGCAATATCTCTTGGCTTTGAATCGCCATATGATGATGTTGACATCGACCATGGTCTACCACCACCAAGAAGTGCAATTTTTAAATTTTTCTTAAATGTCGGATTTAATTCCCATGCCGGTAAACCACCTGGAATAGCAGCAGCTCTCCAAACATTCAATTCCGATAAACAAGTGGTAGCATTCGCTTGTTCCTGTGCATAATGTTGTGAACCCCATGATGCTACAACTGCTTGCGGTACAGGCTGTTCAACAAATAATATCCGAATTACAAATTGCCGTCCTATTTCTGGTAGTTCTCTATAAACAGCAAGACATATTGGCGGATAATTATATAATTTCTCTAGCACATCCGTAGTATGTGATTTTAAATATTCTTGTAAATCTCTACAACCTAATCCTGGAGTTTTTGTTGATAATAAGGATTTTACATTTTTACCATCTGACATTTTACTGTATTTCTATTTTATTTAGTATTTAACAGATCATCCAGGATTAACTACAATATTATACAATAAACACAAAAATGTACTCTGATTTGATAAATACACCAACGAGAACTAATAGTTAATATTAATATTTAATAATAGATATTAGATAGTAGATACAATATCACAGTTTCAGTTACTGCTTACTGGAACTCGAACTGGATAAGGATATCTCAACTCAATCTCTGTGATTAGTGATTTCGGTCGGATTTCTATTTCTATATAGTTTTAAGTTAAGTTAAGGTTAGTTTCATTGCTTCACTGTCAGAAATTCATAATGACGACATTGACATTTATTACCTTTCTTTTTCTTTTTAGTTAATTTGTTTACATTTGAACTTTGAAGGTTTGTGACATTGGTTAAAAAATAAACGAGTCTCGATATATTTTCCACTAGTTCAAATCTTCCAAAGTTCCTAATCCAATATTCTTCTGTAATACCTGCTGCCTGTAATGTAACCACCATGCCACCATTCACATTCACCATATGCATATTTTGAAATCACAGCACAGGCACAGCTGATGTTTATTTATATTCTTTATTCTTTGCCTTTCTTTTCTTAATTTATTAATTCAAAACAAAACATTATTATCAAATATGTAGTTATATATTTTAATACGAGTATCAAATATAATAACAATTAACAATTTTAATTAATTGTTATAATTACATAAGGTATAATGAATTAAAATTACAATACGACCCTATCCATTGAGTAATGATTTCAATTTTATGAATTTCTTAAAATTCTAATCTTTGATTTTTGTTTCTCAATTTTCTTTTTCTCATAGTTTGTTAAAATTTAAATTCTTATAATTAATTAATTAATTCTTTTTTTTTTACATTTTGATTTTATAAAATATAACTTACAGTAATAATTCAAAAAAAAAAAAATTAAATAACAATGAGATAGTTTACATATTTCTGTTTTTTTAAGCAATTTATCTCGATAAAATCTCTTGAACTTTTATACTTAAGTCTTTTCTTCGACATGTTTCAAGTGCATTACAGATAACCATAACATGCTTTTTAGCATCCTCTCTGCCCGACTCTTCAAATAAATCTAGCATTTTATAAATTTTTGTTTTAAAATCTTTTGGATATGATGCATCTAGTGCATCCATTTCACCTTCGATTATACCGAGTGAACGTCCAAAATCACGCCATTTTCGTCCAATTTCAGTTGATATTAAATTATAAATTATTGATTTTTTTGTACCCGAATAAAAACCCGAATTAACTGGATTATTACTATTATTATTGTGAATCAAATATTTGGCTGTAGTTAATGTTTCTACAATACCAACATTATCATTTTTCTGCAAATTGCTTATTCTCATCTCTTCTTCGAATTCTTCTTGGAGACGTTGTACAGCATATTCATTAGCAAGTTCTTCTTCGTCAGATTGATATTGTTTTAATTTGCTTATGATAATATCATCAACATTATCATTAATTATCTCTTTTACACAATCAATTGTATTTGGTTTGTTTTCTTGAAGCACATCACGTTGTTCAAGCGCTTCTAAAAGATCATCAATAGTTTGTATTTCACATTTTAATCGAACTGATGCAATATCATCATCAAATGTATCTTTTAAATCTTCTAATTTTTCCTTCGAAATGGATTTTTTTTTAATTTCGTTTTTGATGGCTTCATAAGAGGAATTTGCCTTTGCCATTTTTTATAGTTCATTCAGCAACTAATAAACTAGTATGTAGTAACAATACTAACAAAAAAAACATAAAAATTATAAAATAAAATTTTAATTTTAAATTTGATCAAATTAAAATATTTTAATAATTTAAATTAAATTTTATATTTATTTATTTATTTTTTTTTTTTCACTAAAATACGATACGCTACATTTAAGATAAACAGATGAAAAAATATAAATTAAAAAAAAGCACGTAATAGAAAATTATTTCTTTAAATGAATAGTTGTTAAATTAATGTTTAAAGCAAAATTTATTTATTTTAAATAATAATGAAAATGAAAATAAAGAAAAGCAAAAAAAAGATAAATAAATAAACATAAAATAATATTTTACCATTGTATAAAGGTGTTATATGAAATATATATTATTCTATGATTTTACCGTATAGTATGTAAGTATGTAATTAAAAAACAATAAAATAAGTGTACGTGTAAACTATATAAATATATCTATATACTAAACATTACACCAGCACTTTAATTTTAATGTAACTGTCCCTTGTTTGATATTTCATTTCATTTTTATAAACTAGAATCGGGATTTCATTTCCAAACTCCAACATAAAAGTGGTTTTAAGATTGAATAAAATTTAAATATTTTTAGTTTACCAATCCAATGTCCCAATGTTTACATAATTTTAAAAACACCCAAAACACTGCTAAAACATTAATTTGAAACACTGAAACACTTTAAAGAAAATTTAATTTATCATAATATATATGTATATGTTTGTAAGTGTAAATTAAATTAAAAAAAGTAATCACGTATTTGTGAACGAAGGTATAATTAACTACATAATTTGTTATTCGTTATACATTCGAAATTTTAAATCTCATTCTACTCTCAAGTTTAAAAACTGAAAATTTTGAATATCTTTTGCAAAATCGATAATCCTTGCAGACAACAGCGACATATGTGATAGTTTTGAAATATACACGAATTTGGTTTTGTTATTGAATTGAATTGTGTGTTTTGGTGTTAGTTGTAGTTGTAGTTGCAAGTTGCAAACAAACATCAAACATAATTTAATACATATTTTTGTGTTTTGTTTTCTGTTTTCTCTCATTATAAATTTTTTTTATTCGTTCTGTATTCTATTCTATTCATCAAACAGAATAGATTTAATAAGAATTGTTTTATCTTTACAGCTGATCATGACGTCATTCAAGGTTCAAGATAAAAATATTGTCAAATATCTATAGTCAAAGTCATAATATAAATTATACATACATTAAGTTGGTGTTCCATGACTAAATAAAAACGATATAAAAAAAAAATTATTGTAACGTAGACACATCGAGTACATAACTAAACTGTTTATAAATTATTTAAATTTTTCAATGGGAAATTATTTTTTATAGTAGTTTCTCATATTAAAATTATTCAAATTTAAATTTTAACAAAAATTTTGATTGTTCGACATACAGTGTTCTGTAAATTTGAAAAATTGTAAAATACATTATGTAAATGAAATGAAAGTATTTATTTTAAATATGATAAACATTTTTACCGAGACTGTATATCGACCTCCTATATGATACCACGTTTTTGACAATTGAATAGAACATTTGCTATAATTTTTTTCATTATATTCTATTCTCGTTACGTTTTGCCATCATAACAAAACAACATGAACAGAACTTGCAGAACAGAAAGTAGGAAAAAAATATAATGATAAAAAAAAACAACAGCACTCAACAGAACAATATGAATGAATAATACAATACTCTGTGACGGCATACATTGGAGTGACAGTTGGAATTGGAATTTTGTGTGACGTAAATCTGGTCGTTAAATTGTAAACAAATGTTAATAATAAAAGTAATATTGAAAAATTGTAGTGAAAAATAAATTTATTTTCTGAAATATTTGATGTGAAAATTAAGTGAAAAATAAGTTCGTTATATTTGATTTGTAGTGAAATTCAAAAACAATTAAAAATAAATTGTATGTCGTTGTTGTGTTGTCTATATTCCGACGACCTGAATGGCGTCATTTGTCTTTTGTGTAGTTTATCTATCTGTAGCAATTTATTGCTCTGTTGGTTGGTATTGCTGTATTGTGTAACACTGTAATTTTGTGTTTTCTATCACACTCAATTCGTGTTCATCTGTTCACATTTTACATATTTTCATTTTCACATTATAATAAATCAAACATAATAATGTTGTCTTGTAAAGTAAAGTGTTCTGTGTTTGTTTAAAGCTAAACTAGTTAAAATTAAAACAACAAACAGTTGCAGAAATTATCAGATATTTATTTTTTATTGAAATGAAATAAATAAATATATTTTCGACATTTTTATCAATTTTATTATTGAATTTTAGTGAAAATGATGCACAAAATATATTTTATCGTAAAATAAGTGAACTAAAAAATATATTTGTCATATTATACTTATTTCATTGGATATTTTTGTTTGAAAAAAAAAAAAAATCGAACATTACATAACTAAAAATAAAAAAAAAAAAATATATTTTTGTGACAAAAAACAAAAACAAAAAAAGAAAGTAAATAGAAATTATAATGTCAATGTTTGAATTTTTATAAAATATTAAATAAAATATTTTCTCTAATGTATCTAATAATTAAAAAAACAAAATTATTCTTTTTAAATTTAAAATGATTAATCATTATTTGTAATTCTGGTTAAAATAAGAAAATAGTGAAAATTTTCTTTTGTTTTTTTTTTTTATTTTTCAAAAATTTACAAATTTCTTATTGAATATAAAAAAATTTTTAAATTGAATAATTTAATTTGAATTTGTTTGTGGAGTATATTTATAAACAAAAGGTTTTTCTCTTACAAATTATTTGTGTTTTTTTGTTTTTTTTTTATTGAAAATTATACCTACATTATATTAAAAATAAAATAAAAAAGGAAAAAGAATAAAATATAAAAAATGCCAAGCGAAATTATAACAGGTAATAAAACATCTTCAGATATTGAAAATGTTGATTGGAGCACTGGTACTGTTGCTGGACCGCATTATGCAAATGTTGTTCGGTAAGTTTTTTATACATATGTACATAGGTATATGCACCTACCACTTTCATTACATAAAAATAAAAAGATAGTTTTCATTTCTTGTATGTATTCTTTTTTTTTTTACTTTTGTAAATTGCATATAAAGAGAAGAGATGCATTTATTATTAATTAAAAATTAATAAAAAAAAATTTGTTTTATAAAAATTTTGTAATTAAGTAACTGATTAGTACCTACGTATAGGAGGTAACCTGGGTAATCTGTTGTACTGAAAAGTTATTATTATTAGCTAATGAGATTGAATTAAAAAAATTTAATTAAAAACTTTGAACATTTTTATAAGAAAATTATTATGTATTTAAATTTGTCTTTCAGAATTATTGGCCACAATTAATACGCTTAGATACATATAGTACCAAGTATATCAATATAATACACTGGATTATAATATAATTCATTTAATGTGCACCTACATAAATACCTATCCAGTATCCAGTATCCACCTACCTATATGTACCTATAAATTTATATCCACATTTTCATTGATCTGATTATTATGTATTTTATAACTTAAAAAAGTCACAAAACAGTAAAAAATCTTGATATTAATTATCATTTTTACTTTGCATCATATTAAAAAATAAAGTTTCAAATTTCTCAAAGTGATAAATATACGAGTAATGCAGCCAGCACAAAGTAAAAAACAATATACATATATATATATATACATACATAGGTAAAAATATGCATATTAGAAATTTTGATGCAAATACACCGTGTAATACATGTTTGTAATGAATTTAATAATGTAGGTATACGTGTGTGTATTTATCTATGCATATCACATTTAAAAATAGTACCTGTACATATATACATATTATACAAATGTATACGAGTAAGCCTACTGTCACATGAGACTGATTCTGAATCTGAAACGTAAAATTTCAGATTCAGAATTCACTTTTTGTTCATTCTGATTCTGAATCTGAAAACTCCTTTTCAATATTTTTCTTTAAATTTGTTATTGTTATAAAACACTTTACTTATCGAGTGAACATTAAACCATCGAACGATAACTACTATGAGTGGCGAGTACGTTGGTAAGACGCACTTTTCAATGGAGGGTGAAATAAGGTTAATCTTCTGTCTTCTGTCTTCTATCTTACGATCTTCAAGTTGTATATAAACAAGTATGTCAATTTATTGAGTGGTTTAGCTATGAATTCAGATTCAGATTTCAGGTACATGTGACATGTTACATTTATTGTCAGCATGTTTCATTTTCTATTCTGAAAATAATCAGATTACAAAACGGAAACACAAAGTCTACTGTCACATGAGACTTATTCTGAATCTGAAACGTAAAATTTCAGATTCAGAATTCACTTTTTGTTCATTCTGATTCTGAATCTGAAAACTCCTTTTCAATATTTTTCTTTAAATTTGTTATTGTTATAAAACACTTTACTTATCGAGTGAACATTAAACCATCGAACGATAACTACTATGAGTGGCGAGTACGTTGGTAAGACGCACTTTTCAATGGAGGGTGAAATAAAGTTAATCTTCTGTCTTCTGTCTTCTATCTTACGATCTTCAAGTTGTATATAAACAAGTATGTCAATTTATTGAGTGGTTTAGCTATGCATTCAGATTCAGATTTCAGGTACATGTGACATGCTACATTTATTGTCAGCATGTTTCATTTTCTATTCTGAAAATAATCAGATTACAAAACGGAAACACAAACCGGAATTTATTCAGCAGATGAATTTTTCAGAGCCATGTAACAGGTCACATATACTACAATGTATTTGATTGTGATTCTGAAATTTTCGGAATTTTTCAGATTCAGAATCAGTCTCATGTGACAGTACACAAACCGGAATTTATTCAGCAGATGAATTTTTCAGAGCCATGTAACAGGTCACATATACTACAATGTATTTGATTGTGATTCTGAAATTTTCGGAATTTTTCAGATTCAGAATCAGTCTCATGTGACAGTACACTAAATGTATTAAATTTATCAACCAAAACACCTGTGTTGCAACGCAATAAAGCAACTCAGCTTAAAAATTTATGAAATTTTTTTTTTTTTTTTTTATAAATGAAATAAAAGTTGAATTTTTTTTTTTATTTTTATTTTACAATTTTTAGTTCATGGCAAAATACATAATAAAATTAGTATTATAAATGGATTTAATAAAGTATAGTAAAATGCATTTACAGAAAAAAAAGCAATTAAAACAACACTTTGATTTGACTTTCAATTATTATCAATAATTTAATTTTTGAAATAAAATTATTATTCAAATTCAAATAGAGTTTTCGTTAATTTATCTTTTATTTTTCTAAATTTTCGTATGTAAAATAGACATACATATTTAACGTGTATTTTACATGCATTCCTATACATTTAAATACATATTACAATAATTTACATCTTAGGACTAAATAAATATAGGTATACATATTTATATCTAAAAATGTACATTTTAATTTCATTTTACATAAATATCGTATTTATTTAGAAAGTAAAATACATTACATATTTACATATATATTTGTATATACCACGTATGTATGCGTACACTGTACACTCATATTATGTATGAATACAAGTTTTCAAAACTAAAAAAAATAATAAATTTGTAGAAAATAATATAAAATAAACAATAATAAAATATTTAGTTAATTACACACCTACAAAGTCTTGCAATAAAGTCTTTAAATACGCATACATTTTAGTAAATATTTATATATAGATATTTGAATATTACAATATATGTATGTAATGTGCGTATATAAGCTTTATAAGTTTACATAAATTTTTATTATTTCAAAACAAAAAGATATAAAACAGAAATAGGAACATTACAACACAGTCTCTATCTACGTATGATTTTATATGTATGTACATATATCGTTTGCTTTATGAATAAAGTTAAAAAACTATTAAGAGGCTTCGTTTAAAAATATCTTTCTATATAAGTATGTATATATGTATTTATATGTATGTATTCATATGGAACATATAATGTATTCATATTCATCTAATATAAATATGCAATACTTAGACATATTATTGTTATTTACTCTAAAAAATAAATAAATAAAAATTATTTTAAAAGATAAATATCAAAAAAAAAAAAAGAAGAAAACTTGAAAAAATTAAAATAAAGATTCTTTAAAGACATCTATACATAATATGTATATGCAAATGTATACATATTTTTGTAGATAATAATTTATAAATTAAAAGTAGAAAAATAAAATAAAATAACATTACCTATTTGATAATATTAAATAAAATTAATTTCAATTGCAATATTACCTAATGATTTTTGACGCCTACCTATACCTATATATAAAAAAAGTAATCAAAATTTTCTTGTTTTTTATTTCATGAAAATTAATAAACAATAGATATTATGATTTTCTTACATTTGAAAATTTTGGGCTCACTGTACACCTACATATGTGTACATATTTATGTATATATACGTATCTACATTACTAATCAAAGTTAAGAAATTATGATAATGAACTTCATTGCTTAAAATTTTCGTATTCTTGCCAACATTTATTTTTTTAAAACAATTTTGAATGAAATAAATTAAAAAATTCTTGAAATTTGAGCACATATGAATGCGTATTGGTTTATCATAACAAATAATGGTCACAAACAAATTCAGACACAGACAAAAATAAAGTCAAATGGTCAAATCAAACATATATGTGTATGTACAGTATGTAATGAAAATCCAAATTAATGATGATAGGGATTAACAATATAAATAATGTGAACAAGTAGTTTTAAAAGTTCTGAGGACTAAAGGTAGAACTATAATCGACATACATGACATAACAAACATAAGCAAAAATAACGAATGTTAAAACGTAACATTTGGTTAACCATAATAACATAGATAACATACTAAACATAACCAATACGAATTTCACAAAATGAGCTTATGGCTTATGTTACTTATGTCATGTACGCTTTCGATCGTACTGCTTATGTCGAGCTTATGTTAAACGAATTTTTAACGAATGTCGGTAATGTCAATTATAGTTTAGCTCATTGATTTGGCTGTGTTCGGCTACGACATAACATATGTCATAGCTTATGTCACATATGTCGATTATAGTTCTACCTTTTTAGTTTAGCTCATTGATTTGGCTGTGTTCGTAGCACGACATATGTCATAGTCTATGTCAGCTATGTCGATTATAGTTCTACCATAAGTTATTTATTAATTAAAATTTATCCTATATTTAAATTATAACACCCAAAACGTGTATATATTTATACAGTACATACAGTAACCAAAATTAATATGAGTCCATGTCACGTATATTATATTTTTTCAGGAAACTTCTTTAATTTCTTCTTCTTATAATTTTGCTTTATTTTTTCTGATAAAATTTTAATCTCGAATATTATAATTTTGGCGATTAGAAAGTCATCAACATATTCCTTAAATATTTCAAATTTTTGTTTTATTTTCGTTTTGATAAAAGATTTCGATGGGGATTCATTGCTGCTAAATAAGTTTGAAAATTAAAGAAAAATTACAAAAAGCAAACATTTTTAGAATTTATGTTTCCTGGCATAAAATATACATTTATTAGTTGAAAAAATGTTTTAAAAATTTAATTTTTTTTTTAGTAATTTTAAATATTTTAAATAAAAAATAAATTATAGTAGATCTATCTATATTAATTTCTGTTACTGTAACATGTATTTACATATATATAATACGAATACCTGCACGTACATTATATGTATGTATACGTGTACGTAAATTTAAATATAGAAAACTTTTTCATTTACAATATGTACGTACAAATTTTTTTATATAAAAAAAATGATGGATGTTATCGTATATCAAATAAGTAACTTAACAATTTGCTATTACAAACATAGACGTATACATATTAATTGAATTTTTTAAAATCAACAACAGAAAATTTTGAATTTATTTACAATTTTTATATATCTACTTTACATACATAGCTATATATTTTTGTTTAGATTTTTTACACAACAAAACTGTCGAAAACGTATGTACGATAGCTACATACTACCATACTGCCATATGTAAATAAATTTAGGAATTTAATAAATTGATGTTTGCTTTTAATTATTATAAATAAAAAGTTTACTTCTATTGTATAGATTTATATATTTTTGATATATTATTTATGTAAGATAGATCAAAATATGTTTGACATATTATATACATAATACATTTTGTACCAGTTGTATATGTACTCGTATCTGTACGTGTACGTTAAAATGTATTACATATGTAATAAATCTAATAAAAAAAAATTTGTTTGTAATTTACTGTATACCTACGTCATTTTATAAAAATATTTCTAGTTTTACTTATGTACGTACAATACTCGTCCTAACTATCTAATAAATATTTTGAATTTAATTAAGTATAGTAATTTTCACTTCATTTTATAATCTGATAGCGATACATTTAATTAGATCTTAGATGGATAATAATTTATCTTGAAAGTTCTTAGTAATAAATTTGTTACGAATTAAAACATACCTATATAAAGTAGTATCTAGGTATTTTTAGATGTTTATATATATTTTTGTTCTTCTATAAATTAAATTAATTGTTATATTTTGTTCTATACACAAATTTCTATGCACATTTATATACTTTTACAAATGTACAAAGGATCAGTATAGTTAAAAAAAATGTGAAGTTTGCATGAAAAAAATGTTAAAAAATTTTTTTTCATAATTTATATCACAGCACAGTTATTATAAATTTAATTTTTTTTATAGATTTAAGAATTTTTTAATGTAATTAACTCCAACCAGTTGAATAAATATAAAAAATAAATAAAATTTATGAATATAAATTTTAAAATATCAAAGATATATGCACATTTATATTGAATGTATCTATGTGTGTGTGTGTACGTATTTTATGATTGTATTTTTGTCTAGTGTATAAGTATGAAAAAAAAAATATAAAAAATAATGAAAATTTAAAATCGAATATCGTATTCGTTGTTCGTTAAAAAAAATGTATTTAATACGTACATTTATGATGGGCAACTATGTCACTGGGTCATAATTCATAATCAATTGGATACGACGATAGCACAATAGACAAGGAAAATGAATTTAAAATAAACATTAAAAAAAAAAAAAAACAAAAAAAAGTAATAATAAAAGAAATTAATGAATTTCAATAAAAATTCAAAATGAAAAAAACCAAAAAAAAAGAGAAACTGTTATAGTGTTAAAAAATATTTTTCAGTTTCCTGAATGTAGAAAAAAAAATTGCATTCGGAAAATGAAACACTAAAACATACTCGTATAGTATTAGTTTGCATAATATTAAAAACAAAATTACGAGGTACTCGTATTTATTAAAATTAAAATATTTCTATAGAACGAATAAATATCATTCAAACAAAAATCGTAAACAAATACATACATATATAGGATGAACAAATTAGAGCTAATATAATTTTGTAATTTAATAGTAATAAGATATATATATCAATTATGTAATGTATGTATTTTTTTAATTTTACTTAAAATACTGATGAATTTCATTTTTTTTTTTTTTAATTATTTCATGTTCATATAAATGATGATCGTCTCTCTCTGGATTTTTTTTTCTTCCAAAAATTCAACTCTGTAACAAAAATTTTCGACAAAATTTTCATATTATATTAAATCTGCTCTTATTTCTCCAACAACGTGAATAACTTTGCGGTTGTTGCTTGTTAGCTTCAAGATAATTGAGTACTACCTATTTTTGTGAACATAACCTGAAAGAAATGATGAATCCGATGACAGTTATATCGTATGATCTTTATGTTAATGTCTAAATTCACAAAATGAAAATAGTTTTTTTCCATGAAATAATTGATCTGAAATAACGAAATCCAGAAAATCCAATCTATGAAAAATTTCAACGCGCAAATTAATTGCTATTTGATAAACGTTTTGTTTTTGTTCACATGATGATTTGCCAAACAATAATGAACACAAAAATATCAATATTAGTAGAGAGAATCTGAAAATAATTATGTTTAAAAAAATATTACAAAACCATTTTGATCACCCCACATGTAATATGTGTGTACTTATGTACATTATTTTAAGCACGATATTCCTATTAAATATAAAATTACTCAAGTGTTCTTCAAATTATTTATAAATGGAAAATTTTTGCTTTTAAATTATTTTTTTTCTCAAAAAGTTTATTAATAAAAATTAAATTATTATTAATTTTAATTACATTTGCCTTTATTATGCACATAATGCATTACACATATGAGTAAAATTTTTATATTCTCTATTCAAATTTTTACAGCTACAAAAATGTTTAATATTAAAAATGCATTTTTATTATTTTATTGCATACACAAGTACACAAATATAATAGGGGGATTCATGTCAATATTTTTTAGTTGATCGTTGCGTCGTAGAACGTCATAGTATCGTAGTCTGATTGATATGAACGACGGACCATCTCAAATTTCTTTGTAATTTACTTTTTCGTAGTTGTTCTTTTTCTCAGTTGTCATCATATTTATTTGTCTAATATTTTTTAATTTATATACCAACTGAGAACTGTCAAACATCAACTACGAAATTTAAAAACTACAAAGCATTTTAACTTCGTAATTCACAAATGTATGGAAATGAACTACGAAGACTATGTAGTACACGAAGATTATGAAGACTACGAAACGTGACATGAATCTAACCTATTATTTTAAGTAATAGAAACTATAGAAAATTATTAAAGTAGCTAATTATTGAAATTGTAATTGAATAAACAATAAAGTAATTGATTTTTTTTTCATGATTTTAAAATGAAATGAAAAAATTTTATGATTCTAATTTTTAGTTTTTTATATAGATAAATGTTGTCTGTTTATAATATTTCCGTATACAATTTACAAAAAAGAAAAATTTATTCTTTTTGTACACATACATATATATATTATTCATATTATATTGAATTCTTTCACGTTCATTATTGTTTTTGTCTTTTTGTCTCATTTTTACAATAAAAATGTTTTTTTTTTTTTTTTGTCTTATATACACCAAATATGATTATATGCATAAAATTACAGGTATTATTGTATTCAAAACAAAAACAAAATAAAATTAAAATGAAATTATTCAATTAGAAATACTAGTATATGAGTGCTAAAGTCAAAATAATTTACAAGTCTAAACTCGATATAATAATAGTAATAATTTATTTGTAATTGTTATAAATGTAAATTTGAATATTTATTATTATTTAGACATACTTAAGTATATAGTAGTATACTGAAATGTGTTATACATAATATGACGACGAATTATTAAAATGTGTACGTACATTTTTATAATTTTTTTGTTTGTTTGCTTGTTTGTTTGTTTTTGTTTGTGATTTATATTATTCACAGAGTAAAATATGTAATACATATATATTTATAATTAATTATTAATAATTACATTACACGTATTCATTAATTAAAACGAATTATTAACTTTTGCACTTCATTAATCGTTTCTACGTACTTATATACATACAAAGTTTCATCTTTTCGTATTACATATATTGAGTTGTTTTATTTGAAAGTGGCGTAAGTCAATTTTTTTTAAAACAAAAATATTAGTTGGTAACAACAAATGGATGCAAACTGTTATGAACATTTTATCTATAAACAATTCCAACAAAACAAAATACTTTTAAATATAAATTAATGTGATTAATAGTGAGTTTAGACTGCGTCTGATTTTGTCAAGTATGATTTGATTTGATTTGGTGTCAAAAATATTGTCAGATGGTGTGAAGTCATATGAACATATCATATTTGACATATCAAGTCATGTCGTGTTCGAAATTTTGAAATTGGAACATAGTTATACTCGCTAATTATCAATTTGACTTGAGCTTGGCATTTACATTTTGCAGTTGTAGCGGACAAATGCTTATGTGAACATAATTTTCAAAATTTTCTATTTTAAAAAGGATAAAAGTAAAATTTTTAACTTTTTGTGAATAATTAATTATTTCTTTAGCATTTTTATAGATTTTTTTTACATTTACAGAAAAATTATATTTTAAAATAAAATAAATTTTAGCATCAATTTCAAACCGTTTGTAACTGACAACACTTAAATGCTTTGTTTGACAAATCTCAAATGTTGTGCAAACATCCAAACAAATGAAAGTGACACTTGTCGTAGCAAATCATATGCTACATTATTCTTGTGTCGAATCATAAATCATATTATTGACAAATCAGACAGTCTAAACTCACTCTAAGTAAAACAGATTTTACACCACTTTCAATGAAAACAGTTCAATGTATGTAATAAATATAAGTAGAAGTCTGTACAATATTTTATGTATTGTATTATACTATTGACACATTACAGCTCATTATGAGCTGAACGCTCATTAAGTCCTCATAATGAAGTAAAATTAAATCATTATGAGCTGTTCATAATGATGTAAAAATCGTCTCATTATGTCGTAATTACGTAAAAGCGCCTACTTACGAAGCATAGGTAAATAAAGATTTATTGGAAATTTGGAAAATTTGTTGTCAATTTCAATTTTTTTATATTGCAGACGTATTTTTTGAGGTTACAAGTAAATATTAGCCGGAGTTCTTTGTTTTTAATTGCGAATAAATAATTTGAAAACTCACTAGAAACTATTGAAAAATTGATAAATGCCAAAGATAATGAGCTTATTATAATGTGTCACCACTTCATAAAACTGCATCTCATAATGAGCTGTATTATGAACTTTTATTTATGATTTATATGAATGCGATTTATATATTTTTTTATTACAAAATACAGATAAGATTATTATTTGTATTAATATACATATATGTATATACTTAACAATTTTTACGATTAAATATTTGAGTTGTTACAAAAATAATTTTAAAATTGAATAGACATATATTTTACATTTAA
The DNA here is from genome assembly GCA_951394055.1 of Villa cingulata. Taxonomy (NCBI): domain Eukaryota; kingdom Metazoa; phylum Arthropoda; class Insecta; order Diptera; family Bombyliidae; genus Villa; species Villa cingulata. The sequence continues at coordinate 26,920,485 of OX596021.1, read as the reverse complement.
ATAAGAATAAAATTATGTTGATGTAATTTAAAATCTTGAAAATAAAATAAATAATATGTAATAAGAATCATCCATAAAGAAATTCTATTTATTATATATAGTATACACTTGTACAATATTATACACATGTACATTCAAATAATCTTTTATAAAAGTAATATACGTACATACATAATGTATGTAACTACTTATACTCGTACGTATTTTAATCAACATTGACATTTTAATTAATATTGAAATAAATTAACATATCAAAATGAAAACAAAATAAAAGAATATTAATGAAAATAAATTAAATTGATTTTTTGGCGACTAAAATATAATTTTCTTAAATCTTAAATCTTAAATCTTATATTTTAAATCTTATATCTTAAATAGAATCATAAAATTTTGTATAAGATTTTAATTTAAATTAAAAGAAAACAAAAATATAATATTATTCTTACCTTGATTTTGTTTTTTTTATTTTATTTTTTTTTTCTTTCATATTCAAATTCAATTTGAAAACTTTAAAAAATTGTTATTTTATTTTCTTTCATTAGATTTTATATTATTTTATGGTAAGTACATTACATATGATTAAATATACTTATATGTATATAATAAAAATAATAACTAATAAAAAAAATGAACAATCGAATAAAAATTTAAATGTATAATTAATACGTGACTACCTATGTAAATATTTTTATACGTTCAGCTATCAGTTTACATTCATATTGTATGCTTATTCATATTATGATGCACATACTTACATAATGTGTACTATTGGTACTATATAATTACATATATGTAGGTATATGAGAAAATTCTGTAAGTCATCTGTGTGTTCAAACGAATATATATGTATATGTATATATGGAATCTTGCCTTTTGTTTTATTTTTTCAAGTGAATTTTGTGTGCACATAATAATAATGATAATTCATATCAAGAAATATAATAGATTATATGATTATTTAAGAAAAAAATAATAAAAGATATACAGCACTTTTATATACTCATACATACATATACGTTTATCTGTATATATAGGCAATCTTGAAGAATATTAAATAAAAAAAAAAAATGGTTTATGTAATTGAAACAAAAATTTGAAAAAAATATGACCTTTTTCTTTAAAAAAAAAAGTATAGATATTGTACGTATACATTGTGCTCTATCTCGTTGTTATGTGAGAAAGTAGTAATTGTATGGAAGAGGAGTACATATACACATAAATATCTGCGATGCGATGAGTATGATTAAAAAAAATATTTTTACTTTCTTTTTAGCTTTTTTTTTTCAAGTTTTCATTTTATTGATTATTTTTATTTTTATTTTCATTTTTTTCTTTTTTTAGAATTGAATATGTAATTTCTATACAGTAGTCTTCTATACCAAGAAGGTATAGCAGTTTAAAGTGATTATGGACTTGTTATATAATATACTTGCTATTAAATGGATATGAGAAAAAAAAGAATTAAATAAGAATACAATATTTAATATAAACACATATGTACATAGATTACATACGTGTGCACATATAACAGACATCTATTATATTATGTATTATATACACACACATATATGTATAATAATGTATGCAAAATCAATAAGGACATTTAAATCATCTTGGTATATCATTTAATTTTATATCTACGTAATAAATAAATCCATAGAGTATCCAATTTAATATCGACTAATTTTATATAAATATAGTAATACGATTATTTGTATTTATGTATTGACCAATAAACATTTTAGACATAAACATTTATTTAAAAAAAAAAACTATAATACATGTAATATGTATGAAGTATGACTGTGTATGACTGTGTTTGTATATATGTATATAGCAAAATGAAATAAAAGAAAAAAAGGTGAAAATAATCAGAAAATTGTTAAATTATGAATGTATGTATAGATCTACATACTCGTACATATCTGGATATAAAATAGATTACATATATAACTTTCCACAACTTTTTTATATGTGTACACATAAAAGTATACTCATAATATAAAATGTTTAATATAATCATACTTATGTATGTGTACAATAATATGCATTATGTACATATGGAAATACTTATGTATGTTTATTTTCACATAAATACTATGCACAATGTTATTAGTAAATTTTTATATCATAAAATATCTGCAACAAATTTGAATCAATATTTGGCTGCCGTTCATCTTTCAATTAAAAAAAAAAAAATAATAATAAATGGATAAATAGTTGTACATAAAAATATACTTTTTCATATAACCATATACATATAGTAAACGTATACTCGTACATATGTATGTACTCGTATACAATATTGAAACTTATGCAATTTACTATTTATGATATTATATTATATTATATATATGTATATATGGATATAGAAATAAGTAAGCAAATTCAATTTTATTTAAATTTACATTTTTCGAATTTACATATAAATTTATGTAACGAATTCATTTTATTTTTCGTTAGGTAGGTATATGTGGTTGTTTTATTTTCATATTTTATAATGTCATTACATGAAATTATATTATTTAACGAAATTTTATGAAAGAAATTTGTATGTATTGACTTTACATACTTACTCGTATTATATCATAGATACTATATGATAGATAGGCCTATACAGGTGTATAATATGCATTGAATATATTCATATATATATATATATGCGTGTGTATTCATATACTTATGTAGAGCGTATAGGTAAAAAAAAGTATAAGATTATATATTCGTATATATGTATACATACATATGTATGTGTAATCCAACTATGCATATATGTTTATGAAATTAAATTTATTTTTGCAAGAAAATTTATAATTTTGAACTACATATATGTAGGTAGGTCCATATATGCATATATACATATGTGTAGTCCTATGTTAAAAATTAAAATTCAAAGAAAAAATATGAAGAAAAACAGCAACATCAGAATTACACATTTGTATTACATTACATAAGTAAGTGTGTATTTAGATGTTATAAAATTTTTTTTAAATAATTTACTAAAAGCTGCTAAGAAGTACATGTAATGTATGTACTATAATATATGTATGTAATATTATAGGTGAATATAAAAAAAGGGAAATTCAATAAAGAATAAAAGCCCCTACAATAATAATAGTAATAATAATAATAAACCACATTAAAGAGATTTTTGAAAATGATATGTAAAAGCTTTTATAATTTCTTTTTTTCTTTACTGCTCTATATAGTAGGTACTATGTATATGTATGCACAAATTATATTGCACACTGTAGGGTATAGGTAGGTATGTACTTCATGTAATGTAATACATACTTGTAATACACTTTGATTTATTGAAAAAGGTATTTTTTCATATTACATAAAGACACATAAAGATCATTAAAAATATGTTCATGGATATACTCTTAAATGCATAATGTAATGTATTTATTTATTTTTTTTAAGTTTTACTATTAACATTCAATGTTATCCGTATGTATATGTATAAAAATCAGTATGTCGGCATACCTACATTATGTACATACGAGTATACATACATTATATGTATGTAAATGTACATTATGTGGTTTCTATGATATTAATATCATCATATGCACGACGAGTTCTCTTTTATTCACAATTTTCATATTCTTTTCAGTTTTTATTTCCGATTTACAAAGATTTTTTTTTTATTACGAAAATATGCATACACATATACATACACAATATATATACGTATAATACTTAACTTGTACATAATTTATAGATTTAGATATGTTATCATTATACCATAGACTAATAATACTATAGTGTTACAGATACGATACCATCATATGTATGAATTTAGGTATTTTTGAATCAGTATTTTACACTATATAAATAAGTAATTGGGTCAAATAATTATATATTTTCCTTATTATATATAATTATTGTGTGAATAAATAAAAAATATATATTTTAATTATTTAATTATACGGTCAGAATTAGTTGTCTAATTAATTATGCAATAAAATGTGTAATACACATATATACGAGCAATTTGTAATGTTTAGGTTCAGCTGTACATGTGAATGTACAGTACATTTTTTTTTTTTTTTATCTAAAATACATATGTATATAATTTTTTATCGTTGAATTTTGAAATATGTGAATATTGCGTAAAAATATTTTTGTATCTACATTAAATAAATATAGCCAGTGTATATGTAATGTAATTTTTATTATTCTATGTATTAATAATTATTAATTTCCAAATGATACACTTTATTTAATTATCTAATTCTAATTAAAAATCAAGATTAAATTTCTTACAAAAATTTCTAAATATTTTATTATGTACCTATATTACATAAAGTGTATATAAACCGTTTAGTTTTTTTTTTTTTTTTTTGAAAATGGTATAAGTCCGTTTTATATAAAATGTTTAAGGATTTATATTTCAATGATAATATGGTGATGTAAATGTATTAATTATGTACATACATTCATATACTTCCATAAATTTATATTAACAAAATGATTGAAATTTTTAAGGATTTTTTGTTTAGGAACTATTTATAATAGCTGTGTTCCTTTCACGTGAGCAAAGTACTTAAAAATCAGTTTGGTTTAATACTCCATTAAATTTTTATGTGTGAACTGATCAAACAATTTTTCAAAAGTAGTTCACTCATATTTTGTAAGTAGTTAGGTTACGTTATTTCTTTCTACCAGATGTCTTTTTAGTTTCAGATTATCCAGCAGATGGAAATTGACTGTTTAGGTTAGATTTCTTGGTATAAACAAATATCATATGGAGTGTTTTATATAAATTTTTCAAATTTAAAGTAAAATAATTTTAAGGTTATCTTTTGCTCCACTTGTCAAATTTATTTATGTTTCTTTGAATAGTTTGAGTCATTGCTAAAATAATTGCTTAGAAGTATTTCGCTCACGTGAAAGGAACACAGCTATTATTATTATATGTTCATAAAAAGTTCATAGTAGATTACATTCATTGTTTACATTAATTAATTAATTAATTTTTTTTGTTAAAAATGGGCTTACACCACTTTCAAAAAAAAAAAAGAAAAAACACCTCATACATAATTTTGTAACACAAGAAATGTAACATAGGTACTGTGTGTATACATAGGTATCTTCAATAAACAAAAGATATTTTATTTATATTTTCCATGTACATACATATTATATACAAAATACAATCTAGATTAGATAATGTAATATAGACCATATATTATATAGATACATAACTAAATTTAAACTTTATAAAAATTAATGAGACAATAAATTGACAATATTAACAAGTAATTGTTCTAAAAAAAAAACACATATACTTTAAGTGAATGTACATATGTGTATACGTTTTATCATAAAGTATGTATGTATGTGTATAATTTATATTTTACGTTTTATAAACCAAAACCTTTTGTACTTTACGTAAAATAAGTAAATATAATATGAAAGTGTGTAGGAGGTATTTATTTTGTTTATTTAAAAACGTGGGTGTACTTGTAGATAAAATTAATGTTTCCACAAGAATACTTGAATAATAATAGCAAATAAAGATTCGTTTGTATTTATTTGTGTACAGGATTATATGTACGTATTTGTATGTATTTGTATGTATATGTATATATATTATTAAAAGTTTTTTTTTTAAAATAAATATATGTATAGTATAGTTAGATTTGTGTATTATAATACTATTGACACACTGCAGAGATAAACCATGGTTATCTCAAATGGTTTATCGATAACCTGGTATGGGTGACACATTTAAATTGAGGTGAACTAGTTTATATATTCATACGACACCTGTCAAGATAAATTCAAACACTAATTCTTTTTCATCTAGTCAGCATGTTAGCCGAGAATTGGTTTGACAGTTTGTTTAAATATAATATAAAAACAAAAAACAATAACACAAACGTCAAAGATAACTGAGTTCGAACTTAGTTAACAAAATAATTGAGTTCTAGAAATTCGGTTAACTTAACCGAGTTCTGAAAGTCGGTTATCACAAAGATAAACCAGAAAACTGAGATAACCATGGTTTATCTCTGCAGTGTGTCAATAGTATAACTTATACAAATGTATAAGATATATAAGAAATTTTTATTAATATATAATTTTCTTTCTGGAATTATAAAATTTTTCTAAAAAGTTGAATTTATGAAAATTAAATTAAAATATAATGTGATATTTGTATATGTGGATGAATTCCTAAATGTCAATTTGCTTTGTACATTGTTACTACAATCTACAATATATAACTATGTATCATGAAACAATTATTGCTTAAAACATTTTGCATTAGGTTCGGATCATAAAAATTCACCATGTCCTATATATAGTTGATCAACATTGTTCTTATCAAAAAGTTTAACAAAAAATTTTAAAACAGAATGCATCGCCATTTACCACACGTATCTACAGTTTACGATATGAAATGTTTTAGATTGTAAAAAAATACGATCATGTGACGTTTAGGAATTCACAATGTGCATGTATTCACATCTATCCATATTTATCCATAATGCATATATTCACAGAATTTGTTCAAAGAAATTTTTTCAAGCGAAAAAAAAAAAAAAATTCCCAACCAAATGATGACTAATGAACAAAAATTTTAATGTGTTTTCTGAAAAGATTCCAATTTCCAAAACGACCGAAAACAAAAAAAAAAAAAAATAAATTTAAATTCTTTTCTTTAGCATTTACACACTCGTACGTACAACAAATCGTGAATAATATATCATTATTATTTTTATTAAGAATTTTTGCAAAAAAGTATATGTGTTATACTTACTTCTATATACGAGTACTTATGTATATATTCATAAATATTGTTTATTATTTCCACTAATTTATAATTTAATATTTTATAAATTTCAACTTTTTAATTAATTATTTTGTAATTTTCAAATTTCACAAAAACAAAAATACTTCATAATAGAGAGACAACAAAATTAATAACAATCATAAATAAACAAATAAATAAAAAAATGTATAAAAAATTTTAACATTAAAAAAAAAAACAAAAAACAATATAATAAAAAATATATGACCTTACTTAATTTTATTTTAAATACCTAGACTAGACACACACTATAAACAAGAGTGCGTATATGTACACATTATGTACGAGTATATTATGATATGTATATGTATATACAAAACAAATTGAATTAACAAATATAATAATAAATACATTATGTACGAATTAATGAATATATAGTAGCTGTAATAGGTAGTGATAGTACTTATGTATGTATGTAATTCAATTAAAATATCGAATTAAGTTTAATGAACTGTGATAAAATCGCGTATCAAAAAAAAAAAAAAAATTATTTAATAAAATAATAATAATTCGGAATCAATAAAATATCCATAAATTATGTATTTTAAATTTTTCTGTTTGTTATTATACTGTTGTTGAAATTAATATCTGTGTATGCATATCCATTATATTACATTACATTCATAAGTTTTATAAATTCTGAAGTTATTCGATTCTGAAGTTATGACTAGTCATAGATCACAGTTGCTTGTGACTATTTTTATGATATTTAAGTTGTGACTTTTATTATGACTATAATCAGCAGTTTCGTATTCTGATATCAAAGTCACAAGCATAGTCACAAATTTTCTCCAAACTCTGTGTAGACTTGTTAACTGATATGAAAATATTAAACATCAAACAATTTGCATTCTGATAGTTGAAAAAAATAATATACTCGTATTAATAAATATAAAAAAAAGTGAGTACGATGGAAAATGTTGAAAGTAAGTAGCTACCATATAATAATACCATTATATAAAAAAATAACAAAAAAAAAATTACAATCGAATACAATGTAAACAATGCAATAAACTACACTTACTTATTTTCTTCTTCTTCTAAAAGAAGACATAATAATAACAAAACTTCTTCCATAATTTACAAAAAAAATTGTAAACGCTCATTTCACTTGCTCTGAAACTCACAATTTATAACTACTGTGACCTGCTATTTTGATGATCATAACTTGTGACCCATTCTTTAAATGTCAAAATTGTGACTTTAACTCAGAATACGAAAAGTCACAAAAAATGTAAAAAAGTCACAACTTGTGACTCTCCTTACAATTGTGACTTGTGACTTGTCACTGATTATTTTCAGAATAGGGGGGTAATTTTAATAAACACGAATAAACGGTGTACTTATATGTATGTGTATTATTATTTTTTTTTACAAATTAGTATTTAGCAGATTTATAATACATACCTGTATAGATTTTTCCATTTATTTATTATTGTTTTTTTTTTTTTTTTTTCAAAATTTACTTTCATTAATATTTTTAAAAATAATATTTAAAAGAAAAAACAAACAAACAATAATTAAAATGAAAAAAATTTCAAAATTTCTTACATAATAGAGGTATTCACTCAGCCTAGTATTTTAGCTATTGTGTATTAATACATAATCAAATTTAGTGTGGAGTGAACATATTTTGTAAATACTCTTGTTGTATCAAAATTTTCCAGTCAGCTGATATAGTTTGACAATTAAAATTTTAAAATTTTTAAATTTAAATTTTATCAAAATTTACCAAATGACTACTGTGTGTTCAACTGTCAAAATATTTACTACGAAATACTACACAGAAAAAACATGCCTTAACCCTATTGTTTTATTACAATGATTGGCTTACTTGATTTTATATGGGAGAAAATAACAAGGCGTAGTATATTAGCAAAATGTAGTAAAAATACTTCGAGTATAAATATACAAGGCCAAATACTAGAGAGAGTGAATACCTCTAATGTTTTCCTTTTATCGTACTTAAATACAAACATTGTATGTACATAATATGTGATAATTATTTCAGGTTTTTTGAAAAAAAAAAAAAATTTTTTTTTTTCAATATATTTTCTTTTTTTATATTTTGATAAAAGAATTTTTTTAAATTAAAAACAACAAAAAGGAAAAATAGATGAAAATCAACAAACAACAAACGACAACAACACGACAAAGAATATACTGTATACTGTGTATAGTAAATATATAGAGTTTAAATGTTTACGTTATTATATTCATTATTTGATTGCTATACGTGTATTGCATATACCTACACATATACTTATACATTTATTTATAGATGTTTGTGTTTATTTTCATTATTATCCTAAATATGAATAATTTTTTGTTTGAATTTATTGTTCGTCTTGTTGTTTTGTTTTAAAATTCATATTATTATTTATATTTTATATTAGAGGTATTCACTCTCTCTAGTATTTGGCCTTGTATATTTATACTCGAAGTATTTTTACTACATTTTGCTAATATACTACGCCTTGTTATTTTCTCCCATATAAAATCAAGTAAGCCAATCATTGTAATAAAACAATAGGGTTAAGGCATGTTTTTTCTGTGTAGTATTTCGTAGTAAATATTTTGACAGTTGAACAGACATAGTAGTCATTTGGTAAATTTTGATAAAATTTAAATTTAAAAATTTTAAAATGTTGATACAACAAGAGTATTTACAAAGTATGTTCACTCCACACTAAATTTGATTATGTATTAATACACAATAGCTAAAATACTAGCCTGAGTGAATACCTCTATTATGTATATCGTTATACAAACTTTTGTTCGCGTATAATTCAATTTTTGATGTACATACATACGTATAGAGTAAAGTATGTACTTTTTATTTCTCTCCAATATCACTATTTATTTACAAATTTCAAAAATATTAAAAGTAGAAGGAAAATCAATAAATTATGACGTCAGTCAAGACGGCATGAAGAAATAGAGAAGCACCAATATTATTGATTCATCACATCATCATATGCCATTCCATGCCATGTATTCGTATTTTCATGCTCTGCACTTCACACCAGCATCATAAGAAGTATACGAAAAACAGCAAGAAACAGTATATGTAGTAGAAATGAGGTTATTGTCAGCTAACTATATAGTATGATGTACGATATAACCAGTAACGCTATTTGTTTTCTCCTTTTACTTGCTTTGCACTACACACCATACTTAAGAAATAATACACGAAATGAAATAGTAAGAATGAGAGACAGTATGTAGTAGCAATGAGGTTATTGGCAGCTAACTATTGTACGATATACGATTTACGCTAGGCTAGTAGTACCTTACATCCCATGCATTGATTCGTATTTTCATTCATGAGAAAAGTTCATTTTTTCTCCTTAAATTTATTGGTAGATACACTCGTGAATATGTACGGAATGTTAAATTTATATTCATATTGGACTGGCAAAATAAAATTAAAAATTATAAAATATAAATTATAATAATGAATAAAATTCTGTATCAATTTATTATTTTTAATAATTTTTTATTTAAATTAAAAAAAAAAAATACTCGCATACATTTGATTTTAAAATATGCTCCAATTTATAAATAATGAAATTATATTAAAATTTAATTGAAAAATTTATTATTAATCGAAATCAATATGTAAATAATCATATATTCGCATATAAATATACATATATGTATTTGTATTTGTAAATTATATGAAAAGTAAGTACGTTTATCAGTAACTTAAAATTCACAGAACAATAAACAATATTTAATATTTTTTTTGAAGTGATAAAGGTATGATATGTACTTACATTTATGATTGCGAGTGTGTACTGTACATGCATATAATCGAGCATACGCATACGTGCATAATATTGTACATGATTATGAAAAAATTGTAATATGTACATAATTATGAATCCATTTATTTTATTAGTTATTACATGTACATACAGATTTACATGCTCGTATATAATTTATTATTTTCGAATGAATTTCATTTCACCTATATTATAACGTTATACCTACATATACACTCCATTATTTTTTATTTTTTAACAGCTATTCTGCATACACTCTCGAAAATAAATTAATTAAATATGTAATTCATTTTCAATTTTTAATATTATTTTATTATTATTTTTTTCTTTTCGTTTTTATATTTTGTTCAATTCATTTATGAAATTTTTTATTCAATTTTTATCTTCTATCTTGTAGTAATGACATGAATGCTAAAAAAAAAAAATAATAGTTAATGCATATTATACGCGAACGCGAGTTATATGTTATGTATGAAAAAAGGGAATCTATTTTTAGTTTTATGGTTTTTACATTATCATGCGTGAACGTGATGTTAATTTTTTTTTTATTACTATACTATTTCATTATTACTGTATGTACGAGATACTTGTCTACAAACATATTTTCGGTTTTACATTCTTTATTATTTATTATAATTTTTTTTTCGCTGTTTATTTAATTAATATTGTGAAAGTTAAAAATTATATGAAATTTCATGTAAAATATCTATAAAATTATGTACGTATCTTCTTTTGTTGTACGTACATACATATACATATATACACGAACACGAATATCCTGTATAACATATAACATGCATGTTATCATCCAATTTATGCATTTCGAAGATATAACACATATTTATGTATACATTTTCATACATTCATATATACGCATATAATTATATACCCTAGAAATATGTACATATGTATGTTTTCTGATACGTATATGGTTTGTATGCATTAATATGTATGTATGTATTTTGGTAAGTGCATGTATGTGGCAAATATTCATTATATTTTTTTAAAAAATTGAATTTGGAAATCGGTAATTTTAATTACAGAAACATGAAAAAAAAATGAGCTGAAAACGTATTGCAAATTTAAATAAAAAATGAAAAATATAAATAATGTATAGAATCTACAATAAAGTAATATAAATTTATCATCATTTAAACATCACTAAGTATAGAAAAAACACACAGACAATTTGTAAATTACATTGAATGGTGTGGATGTAAGTGTATATTTTAAGTGCACTTATGATGATTATTAATTTTGTAATAAATACATTACATACAGGTTTATCTATGTATGTATATGTAATGTAATGTAATGTATTCTAAAAATATAATTTTTATAAAATAAAAATTTATTGATATATTGTTCAGTCATATTTAATTAATTTCCAAAAAAAAAATATGATTAAACTCTTGAAATAAATGAGAATGACGTAAACGTACAATACGTATGTATTTAAATGTATGTACTTCAAATGAATAATTCGAAATTGAAAAAAATTAAATTTTAAAATATTGTCGTATAGACACGTCGGAATACGGATCTTATGACCAATACATACATATATGACTTAAATCATCATGAAATAAACCTAAACTTTTAATGTTGTTAGCGTAGCTCTAAGAAAGGTAATAATATAAAGCGTTCCTAATTATTTTGTCATTATCATAATATATGAACAGAAAAGAATGAAAATTAATTCTTTATTTTGTTTTTAAGTTTGATTTAAAATTGACATGATTCAATTAATGAAATTTAAATTAGAACGGAAATGATTTATTTTTTTTTTAATTTTTATTTCAAATCTTAAATAATTCACACTCTATAAACTGAATATTCTTCATACAATAACGTACATTTAAGACTATTTTTAAGTTCTAAATTTCAAATAGAATTATAAATTATTGTAGTTATGAAAGGGTAGTAAAATTAAGTATTCTCATTATAATTTATATATATATTTTTTTTTTTTTTTTTTTTTTTTTTTACAAAAGCCTAATCCATTTAAATTTTACAGTGTGCTTGCGTATTATATTCATATTTCATCAGATTTACGTTATTTATTAGCCGAGACAGACATGTTAGCATGGATAGTTGATTGTAATATTCTTAAAAAAATTTTTTTTTATTATGTAATCATCAACAAATAATATTTATTGTTAAAGCAAAGTATGTAGGTAAATTTGAATGAAATTTTTTAAAAATTCAAATTTACCTCATTTCGTGGTGTTTTACTTATCGACGTTTCACAAAAATTAATAAAATCTATTTGACAGTCAGCTCAATTGTATACAAATCGGTCTGATTATCATGTTTAGTCAAAATAATATCTGCTTTCCATTTAGCAATTCCAAGTATACTTGCGAGTACAAAAATTATTCATAACTATGTACTTGCATTTACTTGAAAAAATTTTCATGAGTAGCTGCGAGTAGATGGTTTTAGCACAGACATTTATGTACCTTATCCTGCTCGCATTCGCAAGTACACACTTGAAATTGTTAAATCGAAAGAAGCTAATATTACATGTTTGTCTCAGGTTTAATATACAATATTTATAACGTATACATTTTATTAAATTCTATATTCTACACGTAAATAATTCATAATTAAATTTTCAATTTAATATTTATGAACACATTATATACATACTTATGTATATAAATTAAAAATAAATTCTATTTTTCCAAGGTTAACTATTGTATAAGTTCATTGCTTTTATCTTTGAAAAAAAAAATATACTATATATTTTTAGAAAAATAATAACAGAATGTGTTTTTAGTTTGATTTTTGTTGTTGTTTTATTTTTGTTTTTATTCTGTCCTATTAAAAACAGTTATTATAATCTATGTATGTATGTATAAACATATCAGTAAATTTTGTACATAAATTATATTACATACATACATATAAACATAAATTATGGTGGGTATATGGTATGATGGGGGATGAGATGAGTAAAAAAAAATATTTGTAAATACGCATTAATTCAAGTTTTTTTTTATTATTTTTGTTAATTTGTTTCTAATTATTGTGTTTCTATTTTAGCAATTACACAATTTTAATGTGCGGTTATGACAGATGACAGTATATGTATATGTATTTCGATTTCATCAAGTGGATTTTCTAATTAAGTAAAATCATTAATTTATTATTTGATCTTTTTTTTTTTCAATTGATATTATTCACGAGTAAGTATGTATATATATGTACTACTACCTATACGTAAATTTATTACTTTTAATTAAAGGGAAAAATTATATAAATATAAAGTTCCTGTCTTTTCATTTTATGCTACGTAAGTATATATCCATTCATAAATACGTATAGATACAATGTGTACTATGTATTTCAATTACGTAATATTTCATTAATATTTTATTAAGTATAACAACATACTAAAATTTCCGTGTAATAATTAATCAAAAAAATTAATTATGTAATTTATTTGAACTTTGCATTAAATAATGTAACAAAATGTAATAGTAGTATATCAGACTTTGAATAAAAATGAAACAAAATTATTACAGTAATAATAATAATAATAATATTTAAATACACATTAAATAAAAAAATAATTTCTATTTATATAATATTAAATATTCTATATTTATCAATTAATTAATTTTTTTTTTTCCTTTTTTAAATAATGTTAATCAAATATTATATATATAGTATATGAGATATTTATCTTACAATGTAAATAATTATTAATCTACATTTGTAAATATTTACATAACATAATATAAAATATAAAATATAATAAAAAAATTATTAAATTATTTTGTTTAGAAAGAAAATATAAACAAAATCAAAAGTAAAAAATTAAAATAAATTATTAATGAAAAAAAACAAAACGACTTTTTTCATTCAGAGAAACATTTTTTCCTTGGCGGGTGGCTATAATAATGTTAATATAATATGTACACACATTTACTCATCTAGCAAAGATTAAAATAGTCTGGTAGTAGAATATTAAATTATTATAATTATTATTATAAGATGATAATATGCATATATGTATGAGTATGTATGTGTACTTATACTTGCGATCGCGTAGATTGACTTATGTAAATTTTGATTTTTTTTTTGATTTTATGTGATATCATTTATTAAAATATTTTCATTTTAAACTAATTATTATGTATTTTATATTTGTTTTTCAAACAACAAATAAAGCTCACACATACACATACACACAAATAAAATAAATAATAATATTTATTTAAAAAAAAAAAAAGATCACCAAAGATTAAGAATTCAATTAAATACAAAATGTATATATATTTATGTTACTATACGTAATGTATATTTTAATTTAATACTTAAGTATATACTTACATACTTTGTATATGTATATATATTCGTACCTCGTACGTATGTCTATGTATGTACATATTTGTTTATTGATAAGAGTAGAAGTTTATAAATTATAATAAATTTGTATAAATTTATTTATGAAAAATTACATAAATGTAAATAATGTGGTGATAATAAGTCAACCAATTGTAAATACATATATATGTACATATATGTATAACATTTTTTTTCCTCTTATTTATTTATTTTGATTTAAGATTTACAAGTATTATACAATGTACATATGTATATACATATGTGTACATATTAATTTGTGAATTATATGTATAACATGCTCTATATAATGATTGTTTATATTATGTTATATTTTTCCTACTATTATTATTTAATATTAATTTTCATATCAGATTACTATGTGCAATGTGCAATATATAATTAAGTATAAATTATAATATATAATTAACAATTCATTATTATAATGTATATGCATATTCACAAGTGAGTATTAAATATGAGATTATTATAATGTATGTATACAGGAAAATTTTTGATATACATATTAGCAATAATTAAATTTTTTGCCTGAAGATATATGATGATATACGTACATATATACACACACATATCCATAAAAAATGTACATATTATCGATTACTGATACAGTATAGATATAATACCATAGGGATTCATGTCACGTTTTGTAGTCTTCATAATCTTCGTAGTTTTCAAAGTTTTCGTATTTCATTTCCACACATTTCTAAAATTACGAAAGTTCTGAAAAGCTACGAAGGTAAAATGCTTCGTAGATTTTTAACTTTTTTATATCGTAATTTCGTAGTTGATGTTTGACAGTTCCCAGTTGGTATAGAATTTAAAAAATATTAGAAAAATAAATAGACAAAACTGACAAAAACCAACACTACGAAAAAGCAAATTACGAAGAAATTTAAGATGATCGTTCATATGTCAATCAGATTACAAAACTACAAAACTACGACGCAACGAACTACGAAAAATTTACATGAATCCCCCTACTAATATGTACTTACATATTATATGTTTGCAAGTGTATTATAAATATTTTCATTATAATTCAATAAATTTACAATAGAATTTATCTATTATGCAAATAAAGTTAATCTTCTTTCGATGAGCAGTTAACTTTTCTTTTTCACTATTTTGTTTTTTGTTTTTTTTTTTTTTGTTTTGCTGCTTACTTTAATTTAATTTAATTTATATATTTATATGCTATGTATATTATTTAAATGATTGAATTTTTTTACGTTTATTATGTACTAGTATATTGCATCGCAATATGTATACGTAAATGTTATTAAGTAAATGATTCTTTTCATTAAATTTATATTTATTTACTTTTTATATACATGCATCACATCCATCATTACACTCTGGTTATAATTATCTTTTATTTTTTGTAGAAAAACGAAAATTAATTAACCAAAGAGTATATAAAGACAAAACTAAAACATACAAAAAATAAAATTCGTTTTCAGTTAATTAGTATTTTTCGTCGTAGTAATAAAAATCCATTAAAATTATTTTTTTTTTGTCATTTTATATTTTTATAAATACATACATACATATATGTACAGTAATGAACAAAAAATATGCAACTGAATGAAACTACTAAGAAATTTAATTATTTAATATTTAAAAAACCTCGAAGAATTAATAAATCTTACAACACTTTTGTCTAATATAATTATTATACAAAATTTATTCTGACATAGAATATTCTAGAATATAGAATTCTCTTTTCACATTGACATTCATTATGATTATTATTACAAAATTTGAACAATCATTTACTTTGAAAATTTCAATATGGATGGATGAAGAAAATTTGGAATTGGCTAGAGGAATCATTTTTAGTTTTGTTTGGAACCGGTAATAATTACCTGAATATTTTAATAATTTTAATTCGTCTTCTATTTGTAGTTTTCTTTCACAAATAAACGATCTACCCCTTAAAGAGTATGTAATTGACAATGTCAAATTTCTATTGATGAAAATGAATGAATTTTATAAAATTTTTTTGCTTAATTTTTGTCATTTTATAGTAATCAGGATAAGTAATTCCGATTCTACATTCAATGCAGTGACTTCAACTTTGACTTTGATTTAATGGATATGCATTAGAACTTCTACATTCAATGCAGTAGACTTGACAGCTACTTTTACATGTTAAGCATGCTGTGAAGTCGAAAGTCCAAGTACAAGTTGAAGTCACTGCATTGAATGTAGAAGCGGCATAATTCAAACATTAGGCGTAAAATTACAAATTTTCATGATTTTCCAATATTTTTAAATTTATAAACCAATGCAGTTTTCAATTTCGCTTTGTTGCAAATGTTTTGTTCATCACTGTATATGTAGGTAGATATTTCGTTGTCAACTTAAAAAAAAAAAAATCATAATATGATTTTTTGATAATAAAAATTTTTTTTATTTACTATTTATATTTGTATCAATATTTATGTTATTATATACCAACACCTACGTACATGTTGTATTTAGTACGTGGTAGTACGTATGTACATATATGCATGTATGTACGTAAATATCTGTGTGCTGTGTGCAATGTATTGATTTTTATAATTGAACAGTGATGAATTACTTTCTCTTGACATTATAGTATGTGTACATTATAATAATGTATTTTACATGTACGTAGATACATTTATGTACCTGAACATAATTAACAAAAATAAATTGTAATTTGAAATAGTAAAAATATTGTATGTTCATTTAATTTATGTTAAAGTTTATGAACAGAACATAAAATACGAATCATTGTTACGTATGCATGTATACTTTTATGAAATTTTTGTAACATAACATTATCAAGAATTTTATATTTTCTTTTAAATTTTGTTCTAAATATATGTGTATGTGTATGTGTATGTATGTATCTATGTACAATTTGAAAATTATCTGAAACCAATAAATATATCTGAAAATCATCAATAATACCTATGCACCATGCACACAATAAACATTAGATCCCAGAAAAATATCTTCAATGCACTTAACATAGTTTCGTCGTTTCGTTCTTTCGATATATAATATGTGCAATCATTTCATATGTTATGTTCGAGTATGTGAGTTTATGAGTTGAGTATACAATATGAAAATATATATGTACATTTAATGTATGTATAGATATGTGTATGCATTTCACAAGCATGTTTTATCTGATATTAATATTATATATAGGATATATATAATGCAGGTACTTATCGATTTGTACGTTAAAATATCTAAAACAAAATATAATCTGTATATGTGCATATAAACATACATACTGGTATGTACATATGCATATACATACATATGTATATGTACTAATATGGATTTACTTTTACGATAAAGACACTATGTCATGTCATTTTATATTTTATTTATTATATTATAATAAAGATTATTTTATTTTTATTTTCAATACGATAAATAGTGAATTTTTATTGATTATTCATTAACTTTTGTTTTATATTATGAATAGAAAAAACAATAAAAAAGAAATGAAATTTAGAAAAAAAAAAATATAGTATTCATTTTTACATAAAAATATACTTAACTGGAAATCGATAACGTGATAAGAAGAATTAATGAAATGAAAAAATAACACAAAAATGAAAAGAATATAAAAGTTTTTCATTATTTTTATGTATATAGAAAAGGTTTTTTGACTTTTAAATTGAATTTATCTGAATATATTTAAACTGGTATATTTGTATAGATGTATCACGTTACGTTATAATGCAGTCAAGATAATACATACTTATACAATTTGTATATGCGTATAAATAAGAAATTTAGCTTATCTCAATGAATACTAATACTTTATACGAGCTCAAAGACTAAAATAAAATCACATCATGATAATTCGAACAAAAAATAAATCTTATTAAAAAAATTTATTTTGAAAAGTTCTGTTTTATGTTACCAAGTTTTGTTAAAAAAAAGAATTAATTATCTTTTTCTTAGAAATTAACAAAAATAAAATAAAGTGTTGTAATGATATAAAAATTAAAAATAAATTTAAATGTTTTCGGCTACATATGTATATTTTACAATGTTATTTATGATGTTATGTAAAATATTCGATTAATTAATCATAATTATTGATTTTTAATGAAAATGAACAAAAAACAATTTGATATTTAGATAGCTATTATTATTAATATTGCCAAAGACCTTGAATAGAAGGCAATTAATGGTTAGGTAGAAGTAGTAAATACGAATATACTACATAGCTACATACATACATACGTATACATTTAACATTTACGTACATATGTACATATATTTCTCTATACATGTAAATTATAATACCTTTCAATAACTTAAGCGTATATTAATTCATCATGAATTTTATAAATTGCATGTCTATACATAATTTTGAATGCATTTCATGATAAAAAAAAAGAAATTAATTTTCTGCTGAAAATGAATTTATATAAATACTTCTACACATTTTATATTGAAAAAATGAAATAAAAAAAAATACAAAATTTCATATTACATGAATATTATGTAAGCGTGTATATGTGTATATGTGTAATAAAAATAAAAATTTTAATATTAAATTCTTTCAATCATTTACGTGAGTCTGTTAATTTTTTTAATTCTATCTATATACGATTAGAAAATATTTTATAATTTGATTCTTGATGAAGATAATAATAATAATTTTATTCAAGAGATAGAGTTACGGGGAAAAATGTTTTTTCCTTTTAAAATATTTAGTTACTACTACATTCTTCTAAATTGACATTTATAATAATACGGTGTGGTGTGGTGGTGATAAAATTTACGATAAAAATCAAAATGAAAATATACATTACAATAATTTTTTTTTATCGACTAAAAGCCTAAAGGTATAATTTTGTACTTATCAAAAGTATACAAAAAATTCATAGAATTTTAAAATTTTTCATTAATTTACGTGTATGTATTTTTATTTATTAAATCTTTGATTTATGCCCCTATTCTGAAAAAAAGTCTGTGATATTTTTCATAAGTCATAAGTTATTCACAAGAGCGTGGTAAATCACAATTTGTGACTTTTTGTATTCTGCGGTAAAAAGTCACAACATGCCAGAGTCACAAAATTGTGATGTGCTATTTCAGTTGTCACAAGAATAATTTTAAGGTTATGTGAAAAATATAAAATATAATATTTTTCTTGAAAAAATTTGACGTTTCAAATTCACCACTAAGAGGTGAAATTTTTGGTTTTTTTTTTTTGTGATTACTTATTCAGAATACGAAACAGCTGATTAATCACAAGAAAGCCAGTCACGCTCACGATTTTGTTGTGACTTGTGATGAGTCACAATTCTAGAATAAAGTCATTAATCTACATAATATACTTTAATTTTATCATAATGATTACAATAAGGGTATTTATAAAATGCAATAATTCAATGTAGAATAGCGTAGAGAAAAAGAAATGTGAGAATGATTTTATTGTAATGTGATGAACAAATGAGAAGAATAAATTCAAATAATATTTGACAGCAACATCTGTTTTTTTTGTGCTGTCAAAATTACAAAACAAACGCACGGAAAAAAAGTCTCCAATTCGATATTTTATTCCGTTGGAAATGCGTACTGATAGAACAAAAAATGCACAGAATTCCATGTATCTTTTCATACATGTATTTTTATATGGTGAACGGAATTCCGTTCGAACTTTGTACTTAGCTTGATTTCAACTGTGCTTAAATGTAGTCCATCGAAGAGACAGTAGTTCGTAACATTTATCCAATTTGATACGGATTCAAATTAAAACCAGTGTGATGATTATTGTCATAATTGAAGCGTTGGGGGTTTTTTTTTTTTAATTATTGTAAAAATATCTTTAATTGAATTGGTTGGTTGATTGAACACATTAGATCTGTGTTCACAAGATTAATATATTTTCTTATACTAAATTTACACAATTCTAAAAGTGTCTAAGTACTACAAACTATATGTATGAATGCATATCCTAAACATATTTTTAAATTATTCATGGGCATGCTGTGCAGTTAAATTAATCTTTTTTCAATATTTTTTTTATTTTCCATATAACAACCATCAACCACCATCTAAAAAATTGTCATTTGTGACAGTATGTGGATGATAGATATCCGTGATTGTAAAAAGCAATTATATTGTAAAAACAAACATTTTATATAAAACTTTATGCATATCATTATTATATACAGGGTGATTCTATTCAACATAAGAATATTAGTACCACGCGATTCTTTGATGTGTTTCATGAAAAAAATTGTACTAGCAAAAATTTATGTGAAGCCTGGTTTCGACGTTAGAGGGCGTTTTGAATTTTTAGATTTTTGTAAGACCTTTGAACACAAAAGCACGTGTTACTTTTTTTACACCCTATATATCAAAATATTTCTTTTTGCAAATGATAGGTAACAAAATTACATTTCTTTTCATATACTACAACATGTGTTTTAAAACATGCTTCTGGCCAAGAAAAAGTAATAAATTCAAAATTCACAAATTTTTTTTAAAAAACAAGTTTTGAGAAATTGGGTTCCTGAAAAAAAAATTCACTACCAAAAAAAATGTTATTATTTAAATTTTTGGCCTATGGTGTGCACTATGAAACAAAAAAAATCCGAATTCGATATCGCAACCCGTTATGAAGTTATTAAGGATCAAAGCGTATATGAAGGGTTCAAAAACGTACCTACCTGGCTAGAAAATTGCAAATTACCTGTTCCTCTCAAAACTGTTTACCATAACTATACATATTTCTTTGTTTTATTTTTCTATAACGTTTACGTTTAGGTACGTTTTTGAACGTTTTGAATGTTCAAAGGTCTTACAAAAATCTAAAAATTCAAAACGCCCTCTAACGTCGAAACCAGGCTTCTCATAAATTTTTGCTAGTACAATTTTTTTCATGAAACACATCAAAGAATCGCGTGGTACTAATATTCTTATATTGAATAGAATCACCCTGTACATGTATGTAAGAATATATGCATATACTTATAATTTTACTACGTGACTAAAATTATTTATATCTAATTATTGAAAATGTTTTTTTTTTTTAAAAAATATTTAATGTTAATCTACGATTACATTTCTTGCTTTCTTTCGTTCAGTGTGTACTCTGTGTATTTGTACATATTTTACATACTTTACAACTTTGTTATACTATCATGTGCTCATATATCTAAATGCATTTTTAATGTATGATTGAATATACATTATGTGTTTATGTGAATACTTGTATTATAACAAGAAATCATATATTTACTATGTACTTATTGTGTATCTATACTCTGTACTGTACTCTGTGATAATAAATGAATTGAAAATTAAAAAAACAAAAAAAACTGTAAATATTTAACTATCAATCGCAAAACAAAAAGTATCTATCGAGGAGGAAAAAAAAATTATTTATTAACGAACTAAAAATGTAAATACAATTTTATTGATTTCACTATATATATACAGATTTTTATTAATAAGGTAAAAAAAAAACTAATTGAAAAGTACAAAATTATATTGATAATACATAGTTTTTTTTTTTTGGAATTATTGTATTCGTAAACTATGATCAGGAAATAACTACATATAATTATTCGAGTAATTATTTTCATGTCTCATATAATGTATACATAATATAACTACGTATTTCATTTTTATTACATATTTTTCGAAAAAAACAAAAATAAAATAATTTTATTATTTTTATCATTTTTGTTTTGTGATTGTCCAATATCGTTTTTGTATATTTTTATTTTTTATTTTATTCTTTGTTTGTTTGTTTTAAATTAACAGTTCCTATATTCATATGTATAAGTACGTATATAATAATTGATTTATTTATTTAATAACTTAATTATTATTTTATAAATACTCGTATATATCTATAAATACCAGTATGTACATATAATCTTACTTGTTTCTTTTTTTTTTTTAAAGTAAAAAAAAATTAATGCTTAAAATCACGTAAAACTATAAACCATAAATCAATGCCATCACAGTATGATTTTTTACTTACATTATATGATTATATACATTAACGAGTATCAAGATATTGGTTCATATAAAATTATTTGATTTTGTTTTGTTTTTGTAAATAAATTTATTCAAAATGTTTTTAAAAAAAAATAAAAAATAAGAAAAATATTCGAGATGTACATATTTAGAATACGAAAAATCATTTCAAAATGAAATTAAAATTTTAAACAGTGATTTAATATTTTTTCTTTAGTACACTATTTACTATATGTTTATATAAATCTTTATCCTAAAGTTTATATGTATGGACATATTATGTATGTATGTATACGCAAAAACTTTAGAATAAGATAAATAAAATTCTTACAATGAGATAAATAAAATAGATACCATGATACTTAATTATATATCGTAAATATTTTAATAAAATAATTGCGTTGAAATAATGTGTATAAAATAAATCCTAAAATTACTATTCCACATAGCATTACCACTTTAAATGAAACATTGTGCAAATGCAATGAAACTTTGTATAAATCAAATGAAACTTTGTACAAATTAAATGAAACTTTGTGGTACAAACCAAACGAAACTTATCATTTGTACATTTTATTTGCATAAAGTTTCATTTGGTTTGCACAAAGTTTCATTTGGTTTGCATAAAGTTTCATTTAAAGTGGTAATGCTATATATATACACACAATCATATATTTATAAGTAAATATATTATATTTCCTTTTTTATAATTGTGTGTATGTACATGATAAATATAATTTTTTAAGAAAATTTAAACAAAATTCTATTCACGTTCAAAATATTGTGACATGAAAATAAAAATTTCGTTGTGTCTTTCGTTTTCATAATTTTCAAGGATATTATTTTTATAATTTTTAATAATTTTGAATATCTACTCTTAAAAAAAAAACATAAAATGAAAAATTAATCAAATTCAGATTTTTATTTTTCTTCAAACATTAAAAGAGAAACGTGAATAGATTAATCTGTTTTTGATTTCAAATTTTTCGAAATTCGAATGTAGAAGTAATGTATGTATGTATGTATGTACTTAACATTACCTACTACATTTAGTGATTTCTTTATCACTTGTGATAAACAGATTTTTTCTAATAAATTTATGCAGAGAGCGTTTAAAGTATGTATTTTGTATAGCACTACAAAAATGAAAATTCATTTAATTACAAAATATTAAACATTTTTCTTAAATTATACAAAAATTGTATTTAAATACTTTTGACTGCAATTTTAACCAATATTATTGTATTTTTCATAATACTCATTATATTTATTTTATATTCGAAATAATAGTAAATTCTATATATTCATTTTTAAAGTATACAATTATAAATGTTGATTTCATGTCAATAATTCATGTCAAATTGAATAAATTTAGTGAAATTTTGGTATTTATTTTACAATAAAATTTAATTTTCATTTTCATTATGTACAAATAATTTTGAATCTCACGTTATATTTTATCTATCAATTATACGAATATATTATTTTATATAAGAAAGAATTTTACTAAATTGAAAATTATTAGTATATTATTAGAAAATTTTTATTTATGTGTGTAACATTTTAAGTAGGTATATTGCATGTGATGTATTACAACATGCGTGCATTAAATTTATCTGTTTTTCGTCTAATTTTTTATATTATTATAATGTGTGGTAATATTTTGTATAAAAACGAAAGATTTTAAGATAATTTAATGAGAAAATTATATTGTTGATTATTTGAAAAGTAGAAAAAGAGAAAAATAAGGAGAAAGAAATGTAAATAATAGTTTTTCTTCTCCTTTTCTTGTGTAAATTGTGTACTGCACTATAGTAGAGTAGGCATGTACGAAGAAGAATTTCAAATTGAAATAAGATTCGAGTAAACAAGAAAATCCTATGAATGTTTTGATCTATATTTTCATGTGTAAACAAACATGATCATTTGACTCTTGAGTATTTGAAGGGGGAACTATAATTGACATAACTGACATGGGTAACATGAGAAATAATAACGAATGTTAAAACGTCATATTTGGTTAACTATAATAGCATAGATAACATACTAAACGTAAGCAATACGAATTTCACAAAATGAGGTTATGGCTTATGTTACTTATGTCATATACATATCTACGCTTTCGATCATACTGCTTATGTCGAGCTTATGTTAAACGAATTTTTAACGAATTTCGGCAATGTCAATTATAGTTTAGCTCATTGATTTGGCTGTGCTCGGTTACGACATATGTCATACCCTATGTCACATATGAAGAGCATTATATCAAAAAGCGACATGTCCATTTTATTCAGAATTGGAATTGTGTTTGATATATCAAATGAAAGCTGGAAATACGCTCTGCTCTGTTGATGTGAATTAATATTTTGTTTCAAAAGACTGTCTTGAAACAAAATTTTAATTTAAATCAACAGAGCAGAGCACTTTCTCAGCTTTTATTTGATATACCAAACACAATTCCAGTTCTGAACAAAATGGACATGTCGCTTTTTGATATAATGCTCTTCATATGTCGATTATAGCTCTCCATTGAGATGTTGAAGTAGAAATAAAAGTAGAAAGATACACGAATAGTAGTTTATCTTCTTCTCTTTTTCTTGTGTATACTAGGTACAATACTATAGTAGGGGTGTACGAAGAAAATTCATGTGTAAACAAACACGATCATTTGACTCTTGAATATTTGAGATGTTTAAGTAAAAAGAGAAGTAAAAATAAAAGCAGAGAAACCAGAAAGATGCACGAATAGTAGTTTCTCTTCTTCTCCTTTTCTTGTGTATACATACTGTACATACTATAGGTACAACACTTTAGTAGGTATATACGAAGAAGAATTTCAAATTGAAACAAGATTCGTGTAAACAAAAAACAGCTATAAATATTTTGACCTATATTTTCATTTTTGTTAACAAACATGGTTATTGAACTTTGGAATATTTTAGATGCAGAAATAGAAGTAAAAAGAAAATTAGAAAGATACACGAATAATAGTTTCTCTTTTTGTATTCCTGTGTATATTAATGCATCGGGCGGCCAAGCCAAGAGGCTAAAACAAGGCAAGGCGCTTTACTTACATGACTTCATTTTTAAAGAAAATGGCTATTCATTTTTCTTGTATGAATGAATATTTTAATGTTTATATTATTCGTATGTTTTTATCTCATATATATTTTTTTCATTATTTATTTATTATGTACCTATACATACTATAATACGCTTACATTATTTATAAGTACGTATATATGCATAGCAAATAGTAATAAGCATACTTAAATAAAAATTTTTCTTTGAAGCATTTTCTTCCTATTCTTTATCTATTTTGTTTGGTACTTTGGTAGTAAGCTTTGAATCTTTATTTACCTAATAGATTCTGATTAAAATTAATTGAATTTACACAATTTTATAAGTATGTACGCCTGTACGGTACATAAAATGAAGACAAAAATATAAGTAACGTAAGTACATTAAAATGTGTAATTCATACTGCTTACTTTAGTCCCTGTTATACATATATATAGTCACATTACGTATACATATGTGGTAGTATTTACAAATTTTGTATATGTACATACATACGTATACATAAAATATAAATTGTGGTTATAATTAAAATGAACAAATTAATATCATTTTTGTTGAATACACATTTTGTGTAATATTATAAGGATTTTTTTGTTTTGTATTTACTATACATATGTAATACTTAACATATAAATTACAAATTTGATCCTTACTTATATGATTTTACGTATCTATATACATAAATAAATATACTTAAATATTTAAGAGAGTACAAGTGGTACAAGTGTAAGAATATATAAAACAAATTTTTACCATTTTATTTTCTTGTTTTTCGTATTATTATACTCGTATTTACACTTTCATACACATTCACATACATAATGCAAAGTAAATTATATAAAAGAGAAGTTAATTTTAAACCAAAAATAAATTTAATAATGTGTTTAACATTAAAATGAAAGCATATTTTTATATTTAATTTTATATAATATTCCTATTAAAAAACATTCGTATATCGTATTATAGGTTTCATTTAATTAATTTGAATATTATAAATTAACTATTATTTACAAAATTTATAATTAAATACAATCGACACGACATTTAGGCACTCTTACGATATTCTTTTACCTCTTACATATAATTACAAATATAATATAATTACGTAAAACATATAAAATTTTTTTTTTAAATTTATTTATAATTTGAGAAATTTTTTTTTTACTTCTAATGGCCAATCTAAGAATCTTTAAAAGTAAATTATTTCGGTTTTTTTTTTATTTCTCCTGTAAAGGATGTATACACAAAAGAACATGGAATAAATGATGTAACATAACGACGTAACCTAATGCACACGTACATATGTAAGTTTTTAATGACGGAGATCTGCACGTTTTTATACATTTTTGTACTCGAACTGAACATTATATTTGCAAATAATTTTTTGGGGTTGGGCACGTTTCCCCCGACGACATTTCCCCCGCGACATTTCCCCCGACGACATTTCCCCCGACGACATTTGCCCCGACGACATTTGCCCGGATGACAAAAAATCGCTTTCGTCTACGACATTTCCCCCGACGACATAATACCTGAAATTTTTTTTTTTTTAAAATGATTAAAAACGTATATTTTTATTATTTTTTCACTCTTTTATTGAATATTTTGTGGCCCTAATATGAGATGTCGTCGGGGCAAATGTGGTCGGGGGTAACGTGTCTCTCCCAATATTTTGATAATTTCATTCAATATTATTACTCTTACCTTCAACTGTTCACGTGCATCTTATATACAACCTACACACCTACCTATACATTTATAAGAGTACCTATTTCAAAATTAAATGAAGAAAAAAAATAGATGAGAAAGAGAAAAAAACATTTTTAGGATCTTATTTCACATTATCGACATTCGACAACCTTTTTTATTGCTATATATATGTATATGAAAAAAAAAAAAAAACGGGAAAAAAAATTTATTTAAATATAACGCACGTACATATAAAAGTGCACACGTATTTTACGTTTATTTTTATTTTTCATTATTTTTTATTTATTTATTTTTCTTTTTAATAAAAGCACGTTGTCATAGATTCATTGTGGATGGATATATACATTTTTATTCGAAATTATTATGTAGGTACACACATCACAATCACAATATGTAATTTCTTTTTTTCTCTCTATCTCTTTCTCTTCATACTCTTATACCGAAAATGAAATGATGTCCTTAAATAATAAATGTATATGAATGTATGAATGTATGTATATAGGATACACAAATTTATTTATATATTATGTATTATGTATAGATTTGCGTAAATAATTTAATGTACGCATATTTGCTATACTTACATGGTAAATATGTAAGTCCGTTTTGTCATTGTAACTTTTATTACATGTAGAAAACAAAAAAAAAACGATTGCGGTAAATTGCCTTTATTTTCGGATATTGAGTAATTCATGTGTAAATGAATTTCAGAAATCATATGTACGTGTTATATATGTAATGTACATATATTATGTAATATTCCTATGTAATGTAAAAATGTGTAGTATAATATTTGAGTAAAAATAAAATGAAATAAAATAAAAGTAATCACAATTGTACATATGTACTCATATGTATGTAAATAGAATTTTTTCAGAATATCTTTAATGGATAGTCATCATTTTATGTATTACATTTTTTATTATGTACATCTGTGTAAATGTATTATAATATGTATCTCTACACATTTTGTATATATTTACCTACACATACATACATTTATTATATTTTTACATTTATATGTATGTACATACGAATATATTTTATGTGCACACACAAGTGTAAATACATTTTATGCATACATATGTATATGTATAGTATTTTCAATTTTTTATTAGTTTTTGAAGTTTTTTCCTTTGAATTCAGTTCAATTTTTTTTGTATCCTTTTTATTGTTCCACATAAAAGCGTACATCGAATATAAACGTTTTTTTCAACTTATTAAAAATTTATAAGGAGAAACATTCTTTTTTTTTGGGTTTTTTTTTATGAAACTAACCGCAATATAACTGAATATTAAATAAAATAAAATTAATGAATAAAAACTATGGAAATGAAATAAAATCTATTAATGAACAAAAATGTGATATTAATACAGTGGATTTGCGGTATAACGTAAACTATGCGTTAACAAGAGAAATGCTCAATGGTTTGAATTAATATTTTTTTTTTTACTAAAGACCATTAAGTACATGAGCACTCTTGAAACATTTCGTATTGAAATTTTATATATTTTGGAACGCAATTAAAATTTTTTCGTATAATAATTCATTTAGAATTTCTTGAATAACATGACAAATCATTTAAACATGAATACAATTTCTTGTCTGATGATATGAGTTCGTATTATCGCAGTTCTACTGTACATATAAAATTTGAAGTTATGAATAAAAATATTATTATATTAAAATAAAACTTTTAATTGTATGTTTTTTTGATCAAAAAAAGAGAAAAGAGTTTCACGTGTCATCACATATATGTATGTATGTTATGTACACATAATGTATGTATATTATGTTGATATCATTTATTTTATTAAACTCTTTGTTAAATATATAATAATCATATTTTATTATATGTATAATAATGTGATATCAATCCTACTCTGTGGTAAATGTACACGTGTTTTATTTATTTATAATTTGTTGTACTCCTCGTACATTAAATATCTGCATGTCGTCGTGAAGTCGTGAAATCTCATGCAGAAGTAATCAAAAATCTATATAAAGTTTATTGTTATTATTTTCATTGAAAGTTTTTCTATATAGATACATGTGCTTTCTCGTATTCATATACTAGCTTGATATCAAAATAAATAAAATTTTGTGACATACAATATCATAATAAATACTTCTTATATCATAATAATGTTCTAGCATATGTATACTTTAATTTCTAAAGAACAAAAAAACAAAAAAATTAAAATCAAAATCAAAAAAAAAAAAATATTTAAAAAATAAATGAAATTATTTAAATTGAATTTGTGAAACGTGAAACTTCTTACATATAAACAAAAGATAAATTTTGACTTGAATATTTATTATATATAATGCATATATGTATGTATGTAGTTATTTTGAATATTTGTATTCTTTGTATAATAATGAATATGTATTTTGATAATTTTTGGAAAAGAAGAATGTAAAAGATAATAAAATAAATTGGAAAAAATAAACAATTATCATGAATTATTGTTTTTTTTTTGCTTTCAATTTGTCGCATCATATACTCATTTTCATTCACTAATGAGTATATGCTCGTATATTTGTATATAAATAAATTTGCTTATACATATGCTTATAACACATTTGTATTTTGTATATACATACATATAACTGAAAAGGTTAGGGAAAACTTTATTATAATAAATTTGTTTTATTTTTCTTTTATTCTGGTATAATCTCTCTGTATACAAACACACAACACGTATAGTAAACTTTTTTATTATACATCGGTGCTTCAAATCTATCTATACCTATGTAACATTTTTATCAAAAGGAAGAAAAAAAAAGAAAAACGGAAAGCCTTATTTGTGCAATCAATTTTTTTCTTTTGATTTTGGTTTTGTTCTATAATGAAAATAAACAAAATATCTACGTACAATATGTATAATGTAAACGCATACGTGTTTATTCGAGTATACGTAATTTCAACTTAAATATACTCGTATATTATACACTCGTATATTAACTATACATTTCTCTTCAATATTTATTTTTCTTTTATATTATAGGTTTTCATTTATATGTTTTTACAAGTTTTCATCGAGTTTATATACATTTTTGTATGTGCGTTGTGTTACCATTTACCAACCAAAGTATATAAATGTTGTATACCCATTTGCTTTATCGCAGACATATAGCAGATTATAATATCTTACACACATATTTATACCTACACATAAATAAGTACATATCACATACAATATGTTATCCTTTTATATAAATTTAAACAGTGAAATAAAACGAATCCTTTATCATATACAATACACACATATTTTATACTCATTCATTATGTACACACCTACAGATAATAAATACGCATACCTAAAATAATATCTTATAATATTTTTGTTCGATTTTTTTTTTTATAGAAAATAAAAATTGTGTGTATGTTACTGAAAGAGTCACGCAAAATATTGTTTAATAAAAACGTGTTAAGAATCATTTAATGTATACATTGTATGATGAAAAAAAAAAACTTTCTAAACACATTCAATGCATGAAGAATCATTTAAAATAAAAATTCCATTCATTTATATTTATTTCCAAATTAATCTTTGTTTTGATTTGGTTTTTGTTAAATGAAAAAAAAAAAAAAAAAAAATAAATATAAGTTTATGATATTAATATAATATAATATAAGTAATTAATAGAGTAGATGAAGTATGTCAGTTAATTAAGAGAGAAAGTTACGTCATTGTATCGAACTCTTGTTTGACAAGCAAAAAAATATAAAACTAAAAAATATATTGAACAAATTCTATCTACTCTATCTTCTACTCAATATATCATCCATTTATTCGTGTTTTCATTCATGAGAAAAATTCATTTTTTCTTCATACTTGTTTTGCACTACACACTAAAAAAGAAGTACACGATAAAGAGGAAGAGGCAATTAGTAGCAGTAGCAATGAGATTATTGGTATTTACTGTAGTACGAAATACGAGTACGCTAGTAGTTCCTTGTATATCATGTAATCGTATTTTCTTTCACACAAAAATCAATTTTCTCTTCATATGTATATATTTTATCTGCACTACACGCTATAAGAAGTATACGAGAAACAGGAGAAGATAGTAAATAGTAAGCAATGATGATTATCGTGCTATAATAATTAGTTGTCAATAGCGAATAGCTACTCTACTACTTACTGCCTCTTCCTGTTTCTCGTATATTTTTTATGTTCTGTATAGTGCAGAGCAAGTGAAAATCAACTTTTCTTATGAATAAAATTAAGATATAAAGAGAAACAAAACATATTTCATCGATCATACTACCCTATACATGACCCTATATATACCATGGAAAATATATTTTAATTACTCACGTTAATATCGTATGCGTACTTAATATGAAAGCAGCTAACTTAAATATCTTTCGTTGCCAATTAAATTCATTTTTGAAAAACAAAAAAAGGAGAAGTAAAAAATTAAAAAATAAAAATATAAAATAGTAAATTTATCCTTCAAAAAATTATTTAATTAATTTTGTTTTAATTTTAATTTTATATTTCTTTTTTCTGAAAATTTTTTCTGAATTTTATTTTCTTTTTTATGAATTTTTATTTTTTACATTTTAAAATCTGTCAAATTTAATTGAATCTTTGTCCTCTTTTATATGAGATTACAAATACCACTATTGTATACATTATAATAGTATCAGATCAGAAGTAAAAGTATAAACTTACAGTAAAATCTTTTTGTAATGAACTCGAATCTGTATAACAAAAAAATGTACATTGCATAAATTTAGGTTTATATTTTTACGTTTTTGTATATGCATTATATATATTATATGGAGTATATCTCTCTCTACTCTCTATCTACACTCCTCATTTTTAAAGAAAGTATGTATTTCTTCAAATATGTCTGAACTTTCTTCAATATTTTCAAGTGATGGAATAATTATTTACACACTAAAATTAACATACAAGTAGTTTCTAACATTTCTTGATACTTTTACTCAATTAAAATCCAACTTAGAACTAACTGATTCGTTTCAATGTTTAAAAATGTTGTTCGTTGACAAAATTACGGAGACAAATTTTAAAGAAAATCCTATGTTATTCATATAAAAAATATGTTATTCATCTCACCAACACTGTTTTGTTCATTATAGAGAAAATAGTTCGTTATAAAGATGATTAACTGTGATGCATATTTGATACACAATGTATTTTTTTTTGCTATAGATATACATAGTAATAATATTTAATGTTATTAAAAATGATAAAATAGTTTATAGCAATAGAGATTTCTATACTCGTATACAACCCATCATATTGTAGTACTATTTGCTGTCATACATTATTAACTGTTCGTTGCACTTAATTTATTTCATTTATGAATGACATCTTATATTTTTTTATAGAAGAGAATTATTTCTATAATCGGATTAAAAGTTTTTTATCTTCATACACAATATTCTGAATTATATTAAATAATGTACTATTATTATAAGAGTATATAATGTTTATAATATGTACTTGAGTCTTTATTAATTAATCAATTTAATAAATACTCGTACATAGAAAAAAAAAATATAATAATCTAATTACTTTTACTATATACTCATAGAAATTATATGTATAATAGTACTTTAAGTTATTTATTCATTTAATTTAATTATATATAACCTAACATATTGTATATTAATAATGATTATATAATGATAATTTGCTTATTTATGTATTATATATATTTTTTTTAATTATTTAATATTTTTATTTTATTCCAATTATGTATTAAAAAACAAAATAAAAATTATTTTATAATGAATATGTGCATATACCTATGTATATACATATATGTATGTTGTATATAAATATGTACACATAAATGTGTAATAAATATGGCGTATAATTATTATTTAATATGGAATTATATAAAAAATTCAAAACATTTATTAAAGTGGTTTAATTAAAAATTCTGAAAATTGATTACATAAAAATTTTTAATATTCGAAAAGGACAAACATTGTATATGAATGCTGTCTGTACCCGTTGTACGTTGTAAGTATATCGGCACGTACATATATTAAAATTTAAATGGATATCTATACATATATTTATATTTTTATGCAATTCATCTAATACATTGTGCATGATTACATGCATCTACGAGCAATAATTTATTCATAATATTGTACATTTTTGTTTTCCATTTTAAAAATAAATACATACATATATATTTATTATTATTATTATTAGGTACTTGTCAAATAAGTATACATATATGTATTTAAATATGAATATGATTTAATTTATGCGTATAGATAGATATTATATAAATATGTATGTATGTGTTTCGTAATAGAAATTATTAAAATTTATTTTCAATATTATGTACCTACATATTATATGCAATGAAAATTTTTGTAAATTTTATAATTTACTTTTTGAAAAATACTTACATATACTCGTATATGGTAAATATTCGAATAATATTAAAATGAAATCAGTATTTATTATGTATGTATATATGTACATAAATATCTAAATTTTATGTATAATTAAAAGATTCTCATAATTTTATAAATTTTATCTGCATTATGTGTATTAATAAGTTTGTACTCAAAATGTATACTAATATACACAAAATAATGTGTAATACTATGACAATCTGCATACATATATACAAGTATGCAATGTTATTAAAATATAGAAAGTACCTATATATGTACATTTATATATACATTTATATAATATAGAGTTATTACACAATATAAAATGTACATAAATGTAGATAAATATACATATTACATACTTATTTACGTATATTCGTTCATAATACAAAATTACTCGTAAAATAAAATTATGACCATGATGTTATTTTTGGTAAATACATATTCTGAATTGCACACATTACATTACATATACATACTCGTATATTTATCCATATTGTATCGCATATTTCTTTAAAAGAGTATTTACGTACTTGCAAATAATTTTTTTTTTATTTTTTTTTGAAAGTGGTAAAGTCCATTTTTATAAATTAATTTTTTTCTCATATTGATTTAATATAAAAATTATCTGTAAATGTTAATCAGATCGGTTAATGTAATTATAAAGATTAATAATTATAATTAATTGTAATTGATTGTAATAATTTCAATTGATAAAATTGCATTAATTATTATGATTAGTAGAAATGAATTTATTTAAATTTAAAAAAGAAATTACAAGATTTTTGTGATGGTATTTACTGCTTAGTTAAAATTATTTTAATTGATTTACCAATAAATCGTTTTTGATTTGTTGTCAGAACATGGAATAGAATCGTCATTTCTAAAATCTTCTGCCATCGTGTTCCATTTGTTTTCATAGAATATAGAAACGAATCTGCATTTCTGAACACTTTCCCCAGAGTAGTATGTAGTTTACTCATTCAAAGCTAAGTGAATTTTATAAATAATGAAAGAAAAAAAATAAGTAGTTGAAATTATTTTTCTTACTTTTATTTCTTGTCTGAATCTAATCCATCGTAGCTTATTGTGATCAATAGATCAGTGCTCGACCGCTAAGCCACCTTACCGTCGTATTATTGAAATTATCAGTAAAAAAAATGTTTTTCCTAAAAGTCGACTTGTACCACTTTCAAAAAACAAAAATAAAGTTAAAGTGATTCACATGCATAATATAAACGTACTCATATTACATAATATTTCATATATCTATTGATTTAAATACATACATATTTTACGGTTTAGTTTATAAAATTTTGAAGAGATAATTAAAAATAACAATTCCATGTAATATGTGTATACAATATAAAACAGTACATAATATTATATGAATTATAGTTTATCTATGTGTATAAGTATACTGTATGTATAAATGCCATATAAAAGGTTTAATATATTTAGATTTTTAGATATAATGTGTGTAAAGATAAAATTTGATAATAATTATTATATGCCGGTTAGTCATATAAATGGATATTATCACATTCATATTCATTTTTAGACATATACATATGAATATTTTATTCATTCAAAAATGAATTTAAAATGTGTGGTATCAATTTATTTAATACATGAAATTCAGTTCAATATTGTGTGTATATACTATATACGTTACGTACTGATTATTATACATCATCAAATAATAATAATTTGCTATACCATTTACCATTTTTCAAAACCGATAAAATCATATCTAAAATGTATTTATAGTATGTAAAGTATTTGTATATAATATTCGATGTGATTTTGTCTTTTAGTTTTTATATCCTTTTATGAATCAAATAAAATAAATTTATTTGACAAAAATATCACAAAAGATTTTCTAATCTCATATAAATGTAACCACAAAAAAAAAAAAAAAAATATGAATGAATTAATAAAAATTATAAATTTATTGGTAGAATAAAATGAATGAACGTACATACATATATTTAATAAACTGACCATAATATGTTGAAGAATTGAAAATTACATTACATACATGAATTTCAATAAAAATGATGAATTATAAATAATACAAATGTGCATTACCTATTCGTATAGTTCCTTTAGATATTAAAAACCATTTATTTTTAATATACTCGTATATGTATAAAATGCCAATATATAATATTTTTAAACCCTATACTTTCCCGTAGCCCTTTTTTTTGGATTCAATTAAAATGTACATATACATATAAAAAGGTACAAAGAGATAAGTACATAATATTATATGAAATGTATAAAGTACTCTACATGCACATTTTATATCAGAATAAAATATCAGAAATGAGTAGTAATTTTTTATTCGATTTATTAATAATTTATTGATTGAGTATGTGTCAATAATATTGAGTATCGGTCAATAAACATATATACAATATAGACGTGTACATAATAATAAATGTAATTATAAATATGTGTAGGTAGGTAGATACTCCTTTATGTGTTCAATTTAATTAAAAAAATATATAAATGAAATGAAATGTATAAAATGAAATAAAAATAAAATTAAAATTAAAATGAAAAATTATATATAACATTTAAAGTATGTGCATAAATATGTAGAGTATGTATGTAAATTGTACAGTACAAAAACGTATATGTACACAATCATATACGTATATTCGTACATATTTATAATGTACTATTTCAGTATTTCAGTATTTAAGTCAATTAAAATATTAAAAGTTTTTTTTTTTTGTTTTTTTTTTTTTTGTTTCTGTGTAATTTAATTACAGACAATAAGATTTAAGTGTAGTGGTTATTTTTTGGTCATTCTTTTTTTTTGTATATGTACATATTTTTACTTGAAAAGTGTTAATGGATATTTTGCCGTTTAATTATGCATATGTGGGATGGTATTTTATCCATGTACAGACAAATAATGATTTTCGACAATAAATTTGTATCCATGCGACCATAATGTCTAATAGAAAAATTATTCGTTTGTAAATATTTTATTCCTACACTTTTGATTATATCGTTTTGGATACCACACCAATTCACGGGTTAAAGGATTTTACGTCTCATGAATTTATATAGATTGGTCATGGAAATTTGTAGTTAGATTTAGGTTATATTCCAGACTACATAAAATCTGATCTCAGATTTGTAATATTTCCAAGAGAAACCTATTGGTTCTCAAATGTGTTTTCTAAGCTAGACAAATATCGTCAGAAAGATCGTCAGAATTTTATTAACATTGCTATCTCATGATGGTTTCCATGTTATAAAAGTATGAACAATTTTCTCTAATAAACAACATTTTCGGTAATTGAAATCTTTTCTGACTTTCTCAGATCTCATCTATTTTGACATTGAATAAAAAGTTTATTTATGAAAGTACATAATATACCTTAAAATTTATCTTTTTTACCGAGCACATTACACCTTACTTAGATTTGGAATTTTTGAAAATGGTATAAAATAGAGGAAACAAATTTTTAATTTATTTATAGGAACAATGTAATCGGAGAGTTTTTTTTTTTATAAATTTTCTTAAAATATTAAGTTTTGTTTATTCAATTATTTTCAATATTTGTTCATTTTTGGTAAATTTTTTTTTTCATTTTATCTTTTAATCGTTACATGAAAATCTAATCTAATTTTAATTACAACACAAAATTAGTAGTACCTAACAGATTATTTTTTAGAATATCTGAATTATTGTTTTTAATATCAAAATACATATTAAACATTTTTTTCTTTCAAAAACATTCATTCATTTATACTTATTTACCTATACATAACATACAAAAGTTACAAATTTATTTATTACTTCGAAAATATTCATATAAATACGTTAAGTCATTGAATTATAAGATAACGCATAGTCATACATATACTAATATAGCACTCATATAAATCAGAAACAGAAATACCTCATCTCATAGTTTAATTTTATATTTTGCATTATGACAAGAAAAAGGAAAAAAAAACCAACATTTTGTTTTATACATATACATAGGTGGTATACTCGTATATATACTATTGTCTGTTACTGATATTGTTTATTGTATGATGGTGTAATATGTAGCACAGGTATTATCATAATCTTTTCTCATACATATATAGCATATAACAGCGCATAGTATATAATACAATACACCTCGTATTACAATAATATTATACTCATATTATAAAAGATAAAATAAATCAGAAATGCTGCATGAAATTGTGAAAATGTGTCTTATGAAAATTTATGTTCAAGATTAATTATTAAAAACCTACAGTATACTATAATACGTACCGTACTTGTATATGTACATGTATATGTATATACAAAAGTATATAATTTTGTGCAGTGTGATTGGTGTATGTGTGTGGTGTTTATGTATGTTTGAAATGATATATGTATGTATATAAAACAACAAAAATAATAACAATGTGATTCATATTATAATAAATTTATTTCTCTGTATCCCATTTTATATATTATGTTTGTGTTTGAGTCCGGTATGTATACATACAATGTTTTTTTGTTGCTGGAAAGCTAATTTTTGAAATAAATTTCATGAATGAAAAAAAGGATTTGAAAAAGTGAATTATAGTTTTTTATATAAAAATATATAACTATTTTTGTTTTTTTTTTAAGAATAGAAGAATAAAAAAAAAATAATTATGATGAGAGATATATTGTATATTAATGTGAAAAAAATAAAAAATTTATTATTATTGTATGAAAAATTTAATTTAAAAAATTTCTATCATATCATGGATGCTCATATGTACATATATACATATATATAAGAAACTATACATTATAATCAGAAAATATTTTCATCATTTCCTATTCTTTTCATAAATAAAATTCAACAATTTGTTTTTTTTTTTCCTTTTTCTTTGCCACACATACATACATCATGAATATGTATGTGTACATATGTAATTTTATTTTTAATTATATATCTTTCATGTATATATATCTATATGTATGTGTTTATAAATGAATATCCTTTTAGTTTCAAATATATAATTTTAAGGCGAGTGGTATATATAATTAATTGATAATTTCCAGGAAAAAAAATAATTGAATTTTTTTTTTTTTCGTATATTGTATGTGCGGCTATACGGTCATTTTCATTTGTATTCGAATGTATACAAAAATTAAAAGCAAAACAATCTTTCTCTCTTCAAGCAAAATTATGTACATAGTACATTACGTATGTACTCGTAATTTCCCTGTTGTTCGTTTTTGAGAAAAAAAAAAGCAATTTGTTTTTTTTTTTATTTTTCAAAAGAAAAAAAGAAAAGGAGATACAAAAAATTATTTTAATTAATTATTTCCTATTTTATTATTTTTTTTGTATTTTTTATTGTATTTTTCATTTTTCTTATTTTTTTTTTACAGATTTGGTTCAAGCAGTAGTCAAGCATCACAGAGTAGTGGCGATATATGCAGAATATGTCATTGTGAAAGTGATCCACAGAATCCACTTTTAACACCATGCTATTGCTCAGGAAGTTTAAAATATGTCCATCAGACATGTTTACAACAATGGTTGACCGCATCTGAAACAAATGCATGTGAATTATGTAAATTTCCTTTTATAATGCATACAAAAATAAAACCATTTAACGAGGTCAGTATATTATGTATGTATACATAAAAATAATATATAAATAAAATTGAATACGAACATGTATCATATCCATTTATATATTAAAAAAAAATATATATATATGTGTGGAAATAAAATAAAATAATTTTTTTTTGTTTTTGTTTTTACTTAAAAGAAAAAAAGAAATACATTTCAGTTATTTTGTACGTGTATGTGTATTTTGTTTATATTATATTATGCAGATATACTATTTTATTTTCTTTTCATTTTTCATTCTGTACATATATGTACATATATAATATGTATACATTACGACTGCATAAATATACGAGTGTACATATATATGTACATATATACTAAAGAATAACAATAATATATGAAATATGATTCATTATTTATTATATCACTGTGTATATTTATGCATGTAAATAAAATAAATTCTATATACACGTATTTATTTTATTTTTAAAAATTTTTTAAAAAAAATTATTTTCTTTATGCAGTCTTTTTTCCATTAAATTTATAGAAAAGAAAAAATCAAATACAAAAATGAGTAGTACCAAGAGTACATTTTATTCGAAAAATGAATCGAAAATAAAAATACGAAAATATAATTATTATGGAAAATCTTGTTAAAGTTTATCACATTAAATGTATTCATTTTAACGTTAGTCATCTTAGTTCTGTTTATGTATGTATGTACATATCCTCCCACTTCCATACATTTTATACAGTGATTAACAAAACATTTGCAACAGAACAGAAATTATATTGTTTATACATACTATTTCCCAATGCAATCCAACATTTTTCCAATCAAAAACAACATCGTTTCAAACAAAAACAACACATTTTATGTCAATACCAATTGAATTTTATTGATTTTATTGAGTTTGATTGGAATAATGTTGAATTTGATTTGAAAAATATTGACCGCCTTATCATGATATTCGAAGACGATGAAACGATGAAACGATGAAACGAAACGATACGGTATAAAATTGCTATTATGAACCTTCATCGTTTCGAATATTAAGTGGTACATAGTGGTACAATATAAATCCTTTATAAAAACGAAACTTTAATGTTTAATTCATACAATTTCCAATTTTGTTGTAAGAAAAAAGGGTTCGATGTCATTTCTATTATTTTGTTGATGTTTTGAAATATCATTTTTAATAATAATTTCCATTTTTTTAAAAAAATTAATTTAATATTAATGTTCACAAATATTAGTAATATGCTTTAAATAAAAAAAATTCTATTAAAAACCAAAAAAAAAAATAAATTTATATGTAAACGATGAACAAAATGCTATCGACTGAGTAGTCGATGAAAATCGTTTGAAATTGGAACGTTTCGAATATCATGATCGCGTTTTTAACAAGACGATACGAAACGTTTCGTCTTCGAATATCATGATAAGGCAGTGAGTTTGATTTAAAAAATGTTGGATTCGACTGGGAAAATGTATATACGTATATATAGTTAGATGAATATTTTGTTTGTATTAGAAAAATTTGTTAATTGTGAAAACGTCTACACTATATCAACTGCCTTATCATGATATTCGAAAACGATGAAACGATGAAACGATGAAACGAAACGATACGATATAAAATCGCTATTATGTAACTTCATCGTTTCGAATATTAAGTGGTACATAGTGGTACAATATAAATCCCTTATTAAACGAAGCTTTAATGTTTAATTCATACAATTTC
Organism: Villa cingulata; assembly: GCA_951394055.1. NCBI lineage: Eukaryota > Metazoa > Arthropoda > Insecta > Diptera > Bombyliidae > Villa > Villa cingulata. Next base: position 26,878,980 of record OX596021.1, on the reverse strand, counting down.
CAGTTTTGCTGTAAGAAAAAAGGGTTCGATGTCATTTCTATTATTTTGTTGATGTTTTGAAATATCATTTTTAATAATAATTTCCATTTTTTTAAAAAAATTAATTTAATATTAATATTCACAAATATTAGTAATATGCTTTAAATAAAAAAAATTCTATTAAAAACCAAAAAAAAAAATAAATTTATATGTAAACGATGAACAAAATGCTATCGACTGAGTAGACGATGAAAATCGTTTGAAATTGGAACGTTTCGAATATCATGATCGCGTTTTTAACAAGACGATACGAAACGTTTCGTCTTCGAATATCATGATAAGGCGGCAAATTTTATTCAGACTGACTTGAACTTGTTCTTCTATAATCATGTGATACATTATTAAATACATACAATACTAAATAATATATGTAGCCTATTATTTCTGATACAAAACAAAAGTATATTGATTAATAATGATTACAATCCAAATCTTAACAGTTTGGAATCATTGAAAATTCATGAAAATTTGTAATTTTTTTATATATCCTTTTTGTTCTTAATTCTTTTCAAGATTTTAATTTAATTACTTAATTTATTAAGAAAAAAAAAAAAAAATGTAATTTGTAACCTAAAAAACATTGAAAACTTTTCATTCTAATTGACAGAAGTTTGATGACTATACAATGTCAAATCTTTAATGACAAGAGATAAATCGCTTATTTATGTTAAAAATGAAATTTTGTTGATTTCAAATATGAAATATTGAAAATTGAAATAAATGTTGATTGTGCAAAATGTTTCTTTCATATGCAAATTTTGATTCCTTCATTTTAGAATCTATATACGTTTAGAATTCATATAAATGTTTGATATTTTGCAAAATTTACACAAGAGTTAAATGATTTTTTTTTTTTTAATTTTTTTAATGTTTAATTTTTTGTTTTTACAAATGTTATACAATAATTTTTCTTGTTGAAAGTTTTCATTTCAGTTTCATATGTTTTGTTTACCACTGTATGCAAGAGTATTTCATGGAATTATACAAATTTTAATAGAATTTTCATAATAATAATAATTTTCCGTTTCTTGTTGAAAATTTTTATTTTATTTTTTTTACACTTTTCCATTCACACTATTGTCTTTTATTGTTCTATTTAAAAAACAAAAATAGAAAAAAATAATATTGATGTATGTAATTTACATTTTACATATTTTTTTTTTTAATAAACAGTGGAGAAGCCTAGATATGTCTGGTGTCGAACGAAGAAGATTATGTTGTGCAGTATTATTTCATTGTGCAGCTGCATTATGCGTTATATGGTCATTATGTGTTCTAATTGAACGTGCAGCCGAAGAAGTTAAACGAGGACTTATTGGTAAAAAAATTTATACAAAATAAAAAAATTGCATACAAAACAAACAAATAAATAATAAAATATAAATGTAAAGTGTATGTGTAACAAAGTGTAACAAAAACAAATTACACAATCATCATAATGTATATCTACTTTTACATTATGATTATTAAAATGGTATACGAGTAGAAGTCATTGATTGATTGATTGATTGATTAATTAATACCAGTACATTGACAATTTTCATTTTGCAATCAATTTCAATCTAAATTTCTTTTATTTATTTATTTTTTTTTCGATAAATTAATTTAAATAAAGATCATCCAATTTTCGAAAATTACACTTACATTTTGGGCACATTCATAAATTCAATTTTGATCGCGCTATTTTGCGAAGTATGTGAAAAAAAAAAACAAATGCAAGTCATTTTGCCGGCAATATTGCAAAACATAAAAATTGAGTGGCAATAGCAATACATACACTTTTTTTTTTTTTTTTTGAAGAAGAAGAATTTATGAAACTTTTGCCATAATTATAACTACGACTGTCACAAGCTTAAATTTAACAAAACATCCTGACTTTAAATTTATTTTGTAATCACATCACATCATATAATAAAATAATGTTTAATTTTTTATTCATTTTTAAATTAATTTTTTAATTTGAAATAAAAAAAAAAAAAATAACAAAACAGGATGGCCATTTTGGACAAAATTAGCAGTCGTTACTGTTGGATTAACTGGTGGTGTAGTATTCATGTATATACAATGCAGACAATACTTGCATTTATGTCATAGATGGAGAGCTCGAAATAGGTAATTTACAACGAATAAATCAAATTAAATTAATTTTCAATGTACCTATGTAGTATTATTTTTTTCATGTTTGTTTGTTTGTTTGTTTTATTTTTGTTTTACATAATTAATTAAAGGTACACAATACACATTATATATTTACTCACATAATGTAGATATACATGCATATATACATAGATAGCAAAGCTAAAATATTAAATTGCAATGTAACTAACAATAAAATACAATGTATTCGAGCACGTATACATATGAACATGAATTTAATCAATTTATTTGTTTTATAAATTAATTTCAAAATTAAAGCATATATTTATTCTACATAAATACAAATGTACATTTGTATGTATGCATGTAATTTATATTCGTTTTTTAGATACGATATACAATATGCTAATTATACATACTTAAATATATATCCAATAATGTCAATAAAAAACATTCTAATTTATGTATTCCAACTACAAGTAGTACTAAACTAAAATATAAAATGATAAATAACTTTTGTTATGTTAAAACGTTAAACAAATATATGATTGTATTAAAAAAATAAGGTATATTCATGAAAAGAAAAAAGCAGAAAAAAGTATGTAAATAATAATAAAAGTTAAATCGAAAAGGTTATTGAACTAGCAAAAGTAGTTAAGGTCAAGATAATATTATAATATCTTAATATCAGACATAATGTATAAATAATATGCAGACATTTATACATTATTTACATGATAATCTTATGGAATTATAATTTAGAATGAATTTTAACTAACTTGTACATATTGGGTGATCAAATTAGTGCTTGTACATGTATTTTTTAAACATCATAGCAACGATTATTTTAGAATTCCCTAAAATAGAAAATTTTTTTCTGATAAATCATTTAGAAAGTCAGAAATCATTTTTAATTGAAAATTCTCAAGAGTTCAATGTCCATGTTTGTTTACAAAACAAATGAGAATGTAGGTCAAAACATTTATCGGTTTTTCTTATATACACGGATCTGATTTTGATTTAAAATTCTTCTTTGTACACTCCTACTACATACAGAGGAGCAGTACATAATTAATACAAGAAAAGGCGAAGAGAAAATACTATCCGCGTTATCTTTCTATTTTTCTTTCTACTCCTCTCTCTACATTTCAAATTCTCGAGAGTTAAATGTTTATGTTTGTTTATAAATGAAAATATAGGTCGGGTAGGAAGAGGAGTAGAAATATTTACGAATAGTAGTTTATCTTCTCATTTTCTTGTATAAATTATGTACTGCTCTGTAATATGCGTGTACAAAGATAAATTTCAATATGAATTTACTAGATCTATGTAAACAAGAAAAGCAAATAAATGTTTTTATTCATGGATTATTATCATATTTTCGATATTCCTTATTTTGCTCTGTTATTCTATTCTTAGCACGAGTAATAAAGAAAATAAGAGCTGCCAGGGAACCTGAATCTCTATGAGAAAAACACATTTATCACTCTACCTCTTGAGTAACGTGAAAAAGATGTAATTTTTTTCGCTAAAGAAACATAGAAATTGAAATTTTTGTGCAGTTACAATAGAAAAAATTAAATTAAAATTTAAAATAGTAAAGTTTCAATCTACAGAGCGAAAAATTTAGAAATGAATCGGACCGGGCGGGCGTCTAAAAGGTTAGAACTGGCTCTGTATATACCATGATATTAATTATATATAGCTCTGAATTGATCACCCAATGTGTGTATGTATAGAGAGTATATAAATAATTATAATTTGAAAAGAAAATGAAATGAACTCTTCAATATATAATAATTTGCATTGTTATTTTTACATTCAATTATACGTCTACATTATAACCTATACATATAATCTTGATAACATAAACAAACCATAAAACGAATGTTCTCGATTCTTGTATTCAGTTTCAGTGTATGTACATAATTTATATATACTCTGGACGACTGGAAATGAAATGATGATAAATGTGAATTTGTAAACACATTAATTTTAATGCAATTTATTTATAAAAAAATATATATATATCTTTTTTCCAAATATACACTGACTTTTACTACTACTACTACCTGCAATTATAACATGGAAATGCTCGTATTGTATTTATGTACAAAATACGAGTAGAAACATATATTTTGTTTTCGTAAGAATAATAATTTTACTGGATAAATTTGCTTAAATAACACATTATGTACTTTATGCATGGCAAACGTCAAGTTTAAAAATGTAAAAATAAAATAAAATTGAATTTTGTGATAAAAGATAAACAACAAATAAATGAAGGATAGCTACTTACTTACTCTTTTTTATTTTATTTTCATTTTTGCTTGAATACTCGTATACATACATTGCAAAATTGCTAACATATTCGATTACCGCAACTCATACATACATACATAATATGAATACGTTACGTTACACAGAGAACTGATATGTGTATATAATTAAATTGTTTGCACTAATTTATGGTGAATTATAAATTTATGGCACGTTCTGTTATTGCAAAAACTATATATTAATGCGAATACGAGTACGTTCGTTTGCATTGTTGTATACGTTCTTATAATTGTAATATATGTATGTGTTCAATATGAATGTCGCCAGTCAAAAATAATATTTAATGTCGTTTAGGTTTTTTTTGTTTTTTTTTTTTTTTGAAATTTATTTTATTTGATTTTTGATTTTATTTCAATTTGTTTTTTTTTTCTTGTCTTCAACTAAAATATATGTATATGTACTCGTATTACATCTTAATGTTTGTTTATGTTCTGTTAGTCATTAATGATATATAAAAGATGATGAATAATGATAATAATTTATGTTTTGACGTAAAATATTTTTAATATAGACATCAATATGCTTTCTTTTTTTTTTTTCTTAACAGAATTAGTAAAAATACTAATTTCATGTTAAATACATTACTAACATCATTTATTATATTTTCTATTTTTATTTTTTTTTTTTTATTTTATATAGAATTCTTCTCATTCAAAATGCACCAGAAAAAATTCATCCATTATCACCGCCTTCTCCAGTTTTAAATAGTCGACACATTCCACGTAATAATAGTGCAACAGCAGCATCAGCAATGACAACGAATAGTTTTAATTATAATGCATATGGTAGTGGTGGTGGTGGTTGTGGTGGTATTGGTGGTGGTATCGGTGGTGGATATTCATCTGGTGGTTGTACCGGTGGTGGTGGTAATCGTTCATCATCGATTACAAATCAGAATAGTAATTATTCATCGCATGGACCATTACATGGTCAAATTATAGCTAATATTGAAAATAATTCACAAAATTATGATCGTGATTGGACATTAGATGATGTCAGTCAGATCTCATCATTTCGTCCATGTCAACAAGGTTCTGGTAGTATGACACCATTTCATGATTCTGTCCATAATGTATTGGAAAATTCAAGAAGTTGTAGTAATTCTGTAAGTAGTTCAAGACAGGATATTAGTAATTTAGCATCAGCAGCATCTGGAACATCGGCTGCAGTTTCATCGGCAGCAGTCACAACAGCAACAGCAGCAGCATTACCAAATTTAAATTCGAACAATAATATTAATAATAATAATAATAAAAATAATAATAATAGTAGCAGTAATAATAGTAGTAGTACACGAACGAATGATTTAGATTTATTTAAGACACCATCAGCAAATGTTGCTGGAACGAATACAATAGCAGGAATATCCGGTAATAATAAATATCCAAATTCATCTGTATTTTTGGAAAATCGAGATATTTTAAATGATACCGGTTATCCAAAAATTAATTATAGACATTCAAGTGTATTAATGTCACCAGATATAACTGATAATTTAGATAAATTTTTGGGTAAAGATTTAAGACGATATTCAGATACAAAATTATTACAAAGTGATTCAGATATATTTAATTCGACTATTTTTAATGTAGCACTTCATACAATAAAAAATCATAATACAAACGAATATAATAGCGATCATTTAAATATGGATGAATATTATCAGCAACGTCAACCATTTCTTCAACAACAAAATGCTAAACATCAAATACAGCAGCAGCAGCAACAACAACAACAACAACAGCAACAACAAAAATCTAATCGAAATACAAATGATCCATCATTAATACAAAATATGCTAGGATCATCACAAATAACCGATATAATATTTGAAAATAATGCACAATATAATCCGATCGATTTAAATATACATGAAATTCATGGTAATGAAATTGATTATAATAATGATGGTGGTGATAATAAATATCATCAAAAAAATGATAATAATAATAAAAAAAAATCACGTCATTCATTGCATGGCGTTAATACAGCTAATGAATTAACAACAACATCAACAGAATACGATAATAAGAATATCGATAGAACAAGATTATTTTTTAAATCTTTGCCAAATTTGAGTAATAGTTGTGAAAGTTTAATTAAAAAATAAAAAAAAAATAAAATAAAATGAAATGAAATATAAAATAAAAAAGAAAAAAAAAACTGACAAAGTATATGATAGAATTTTTGGATTTATTTTTCTGCTGCTTTGGAATTGAAATTGTATATTTACATATGTATATAAATTCTACGAATAGACGAATGTAATATAATGCTAACATGATGTATGTGAAAAAAGAAAAGAAAAAAGAAGAGCTGTTTTACTGCTTTCTATGTATGTATATATTTTTCTGTGATTTTTTTTTTCTTTTTTAAAAAAAATTATTTTTTTTTTTTTTTTGGTTTATCAAAATGACGCATGAATATAAATGTAAATACAACTATTTTAAGGTAAATACAGACACAGAAAGATTAAGGAAAAAAAAAATATTAATATGTACGATTATCATTAAAAAAAAATCTTTCAATCGCAAATTTAATTCAATATTGACAACATGAACAAATGAATATAATAATTGGACATAAAAAAAAATTTGATCATAAAAATTTTAAAAAAATTTAAATTTTAAATGAAAATTATTTAAAAATTCTTGTATTCAAAATATGTATTGTTTTTAATATTTTATTTCGTTTCAAAAAAAAAAAAAATTTTTTTTCTTTTTCTTGGAATGACGTAAAATATTAATCTCAATAATTTGTCTATATTGTCTAACACAATTTTATATAGGTACATATGTATGTATGTTACATACGAATATATTTACATAAAAATTGTCTGTTGTCACTTGTATAATTATAATTCATTCAAAAACTATTCTTAGAACTTTTTTGTTTTATTTTAAATTTTATAATTAAGGTATCAATTTTATTTATTTATTATTTTTTTTAATGTACAAAACCAGATACGTATATACATGCATACATGGTGTAGATCATCAGATCAGAATGATTTTTTTTTTCAAATTTAAAAAATTCTCCATTATTGATTCGAATTATAAATTTTTTTTTTTTTTTTTTTTTTTGAATTACAAACATACGAATCTCTTATAAAATTTCAAGTCAAATTACCAATAATAATTCCAAATTACAGTACGTTTTTACGTTATTATCGAGATACTACTATACTTCCCTACAATAATAAAATCGGAGTAGTGTCGCGATAGTTGCAAACAAAAATGTAATGGTTGCCTATTCTAAATTTGAGTTGTTGAAAAAATCAAGAGTTATGATGATAATCGACAACGTACTGTAATTTTTAGATAAGAGAAAAAAAAAACAAAAACCACATTGTAATCATTTTTATTCGTATAATCAAACGAAAATCATCGCAACTATCTACTAGTTTTCAATTTTGGAAAATTTTTGTTTAATTACAGTACAATACAAATTACAGTAAATTATTATTATTTTTTTTTTATAAAATTTATGTACAACCAAAAATCATATATACTAGGAAGATATCTCACGCCATACAAAATTGTTTGTATGAAGTATGAATTGTACTAGGGTACTAATATCAGTACCCAAGCTTCAAAATGAAGTTGAGCGGCGTCGTTCAACTTGAAGTTTTCATATTCAAACTTTATGTTATAGCATGCTATGCTGTGGATATGTTTTATAATACGTTATATTATGTATGTAATCATAACTTATTCAATCAAACGGATCGAACAAAAATGTATGTAGAAGAAAGAAGAAGAATGTGGTATAAAGGTACTCGTCCACGATGCAATATATATGTTACACGAATGTTTGGACACTATGAAATCTTTGTATATATATAATATTATATTGTACGATCTTTTTCTAAATTGTTTTTTTTTTTTATTGTTTTCCTTTTAGTTTTTGGTATTACTATTTTTCTGAATATTATATTTTCTATGTGTACACACTAATGGTAATAATTGTAATTATTCAGAACTTATATTTAAAATGAGAAAAATTTTATTATAAAGATAAAGAATGTTTTTTTGTTTTGTGACTTATTATTTTTTCCATATGTTTGCATGTTTTACACCATAATTATTCATGTCATGCTTCAGATATATGTATATCTAACAAACATTATTGGTTTTTGGGAAAATAGATCACTTATTAAAAAAAAATAGATCACTCATATTAGAACGGAAATTTTTTTATTTACATAAAAATAAATATTTTCTTTTTATTTTAAAAATTTATAATTTTTGTTTTATTGCTGTAAAATTTTTAATTTTCTTGCAGCAATATTACTTAAATTTTTCGCAGCCCATATATACAATGCTTTCTTAGCAAAACTAGTATCATAAAATCAAGGAACATCATTCTATGATTCTTACAACAATTATTAAACCAATCAGGTGTGGATGATTTACATTTGTCTAAAATAATTTGTTTAATTTTTTTGATATGTGGTTCTTTATTGAAAACGTTTTGAAAAACTTTAATATGTGAAAGGCATACTTTGAAGAGCACATCAGATGGAGCCGTAAGGTTGCCAAAATCAGAATTTTGACTATAATTTTTGGCGAATAAAAACATTTCAGTTGGGCAGGTTAATACTTCATTTTTTTTTTGAGAAAAATTTGACTACAATCAATGCATGTAATTTTCATTAGAATTTTGTATGCGACGTATCCTACAAAATATCTCATAGAAAGATGTTCAATGTTAACACATTCCCAATTTTCAATATAGTATATTAAATCTTCATCAGTATTGAAATTTTCAGAAGAATTTTCAGTGTTAAATTTTTCATTTAAACAATCTTCCTGTAAAAACTCTTCTATAACGTTTTCAATTGTAGTATTTTCACTATTCGGTAAAATATTTAGTAATTCATCATTATCCTTTTGGCAATTGCTTTTATTATTAAATTTTATTAAATTAAAAGACATTATTTTTGCTAAAATGATATTAAATTCTGCAACTGATGGATTATAACTTCTGGCGCATAACAGAAAAAAGGTTCTCTATTGCATCTTGATGCAATTTTATTGGTAATAAATAGCTCATTGAAGAATTTTCAGTCAATAAATTTTTCGTTAACATTATTACACCATCCAGTGTTTGTTCCAGACCATTTAAAAAGTAGACAGTTTTATTCGAGTTTCTTAATTTAATTTGACCAACATATCCTTTAAAAAATAAAAGAAATTCGAATTGATCATTACGCAAAGTAAGTCCACGTTTGTCAGGATTTTTATTATATAATGAAGATCCATTCATGATATCAACGAGTCTGTTAATTTTTTCAATAAATTTCAACGTTGAATTAGTCATATTAGAATTATTTTTTTTAAACTTTTTCATTTCTACCAAGGTTTTTATAGCCGCTGCAACAGTACCACTAAAAACCTGTGCCGCTAAATTTACTCTCATTTTTTGGAATGTGTTGGGAAATATATGCTGAAAAGTTAGCTTAGGACACATTCTTGTTACTCCTTCTTTGTCTATTTCGAAGAGTTCTTTTACCACTCCCCAGCTCACAATTCCATCTGGCGTATTATAATCATGTTTAATTAATGAATTTCTCAATGATTTAAGTAAGTGGGGAAAATCGTACAAACAAATTATTTTTTCATTATTAACTTCTATATATGGATTTTCCTTAGACACATCTTCAAAACATTTTCTATTATTGGACGCTTGATCACACGTTACAGCCTTTACATTAATTCCCCAACGTGATAAAATCTCTATATTTGTATTTAATATCAATCTCAGATTGTTACCTGATATTCCACTAGCCGTTACAAAATAGTTTAAAACACTTTTCCAATTCTGAGTTAACCCTTTTACGATAAAAACACACACTTGATGTCCAAATGCATTTTTTCTTTCGAAACCTAAATCTTCTACTCCATCAATAAGATCGTATTGAGCATTATACCTCCACTCTTTTCGTATATGAATTTCGTGCATCAATAGAACGACATTTCGATCTTTTTTACTTAGAATTTCTAGTTTTTCCTTCAAGATATTAAATGCGTTATTTTCGAAACCAGGCTGTAACTATTTAACAGGAGCCCACCTATATATGATGCTCACATGCGGCAAATTGATATTTAAATCATCCCTCATAAACTTATAAGTTCTTTGAGGCCCAGTTTCACAAAGAATAGATAAATTATTTATTCCAAAGCTTTCGCTATCCATAGAATAAATCTCAAGTTTAAGCCTATTTTGCGTTTCACAAACGTTTGATAAGTTAATCTATAGATAAATCTATAGGTTATTTTAACTTCATGATTTCTGTAGGTTAAAATGCTTATCTATAGATAAATGGAAAGCTCAATTGACATTTATCCACTGTACTGGTAAAATTATATGTTTAATTATTATTGAATTGTGTTTGATCCAAGTTTTATATTAAAAAACCATTTAAATTTTAAAAATAATATATAAAAAATAAATAAAGTGTTTTTGATTGAAGTTTTATACTAAAAAACTATTTGAATTTTAAAAATAATATAATGTATACATATAAAATAAATGAAGTGTTTTTGATTGAAGTTTTATACTAAAACACTATTTGAATTTTAAAAATAATATATATAAAATAAATAGATTGTAAAATAGAAAAAAAAGTGAAATATATATTAATGTATATACGAGTATATACAACGTATATAGTGTTTTGTTTGAAAAATGTCGTCAATATCTTCAGTGAGTTCAGTATCATCTCCATCTGTTTCTACAGATAGTTTTGATTCAGATACCTCCACAGGATTCTAGTGAAGGCAATATTCAGTGTTCATGTAGATTTTATTCAAGATTTTTGAAATAGGTACGTTCGTGCACTCAAACAATCAAAAACACTTCATTTATTTTATATGTATACATTATATTATTTTTAAAATTCTGTATAAAAGTTGTACGTCTTATCAGTCTTATTCAAACACTCATGCTTAGCTATAGCAGAGCGTTCAAACGCGAAAACTTCAAGTTGAGCGCCATCCAAATCCAACTTCATTTTGAAGCTTGGGTACTGATATTGAAATTTATTCTTTCATATTTTTTCCATATAAATAATTTTGTATGGCGTAAGATATCTTCCTAGTATATATGATTTTTGGTACAACTAAGTTGTTAAAGTTATTTTCCATTCTAACCAGATTTTAAATTTTAAATAATAATTTTTTTTATTATTATTATTTAAATTTGCATTTTTATTTATTTTTTTATTGTTTTTTGTAATTTCGTTTCGAAATAAATATCCTAATCAACCAATATAATATTTTGTAATAATTAATGAATAGATGTGCCATAAAAAAATTTTTTTTTTTTTAATTACAAAATTAATAATAATAATAAAATGAATAGAACATAAAAGAACAATTTATCATTTATCATTTTTCTTTCTTTAATAATAAAATTATAAAATAAATTATTTAATGTACTGTTTTTTTTTAGTTAGTTCTCTTTTTGATTGATAATAAAAATGAATTTTAAAGAAAAATAATGATAATAATAATAATAGATATATTGGTGTAATAAAAATATAAATGAAAAATAAAATAGTACATTTCATCTAAATTATTTACGATTTTTATTAATTGACTCAAATTAATATTCATTTCATTTCTAATATTTAATAAACAAATTTAAAAGTCATCATGACAAACTAATTTATATTCAATTTGTTTTTTCTTTTAGTAATTTTTTTTTTTTTTTGAATTTATAAACTTACAAATTTATTCAAATCTACTTAAAAATTCATACAAAAAAAAAAAAAAAAAAAAAAATTTAAAAAAAAACACATCACCACAAGAAAAACATAAAAATCATTTATTTTTGTGTGAATATTTGTGTGGTTAACTTATACCACACTACGACACTACCTATTATTACATGAAGTAAATTTTAAAATTTTTAAATTTATAAATTTTTGATGGCAAATTAGTACATACATATTTGATAAAAAAGTGAAAGAAGAAATTATTATTGGGCCCTATTATGAATGTCGATAATATCGACTATCGACAAAATTAAGACGAGACGAGACGAGACGATGTAAATTTTGTATTATGTAAATCGGTCGCCTCGACAGTAAAATATTGCCATATCAAATTTTATTTTCATTCAGTTTTTTGCATAAAAGAAGAGCGTTCATGTTTTTTTTTTTCAAACAGCATTTTTAGTGATTTTTCTTTAATTAATTAAATTAAACTTAAATAAATTGAGCAGAATAACTAAATACAACTTATCTTATATACAAAGCATACATGAAATGTCAAATCACCATAGACTACTATATGCCTGTCGATTAGTTTTAGCTGATCGACTCAATATGTCGATATTCTCGCCTCAAATCGACACTCATAATACAAAATTTGTCGAGTCAAGGCGATAGTCGATGACAAGACGATATTATCGACACTCATAATAGGGCCCATTATTTTTTTTTTTGTTTTCGAAAAGGATACAAACATATTGAAATTCAAAAAGCATCTATTCGATATTATAAAGATGAATTCCAAAATTTTTGTCATCGATTTTAACTGAAATCAGAAATGACGATTGCAATGAAAGTTTGTGGATTGGAATAGAATGTGATGCAGTGCGTCATAATGTTTCAGAATTTTTAAACGTTAGCAAACAATAATTTTTCGAACTTTTGACTATCATCATAGCACTTACAATTTTTAATGTTTTTAGAATTCGATCTAAAATCATAAAACTGAATTATTTATGCATCAAAATATGTACTGCATTGATGTGTTTTGAAAATCTGTCATGATTTGCAGAGAATAAATTGTAAAAAAGAGAAAAATAATTATACAAAAAATACAAAAATATAATGTAATGTAAAAATTTAAGAAAAAAAAAGTAAATAAAAATTATTTTATAAAAAAAAATTAGATATATATTTAAAATTATATGTATACACTTCTATGTTATGTTTACATTACATATGTAAATGAATAACGTAAATTAGAAATTAAAAATTTTTTTAAAAAAATATATTAATCTATGTATATGTATATTGTATAAACATTAATTTGTAAATATGCTATATTTACGAGTATAATTTTGTGAAAATTGAATTGCAGAAAAAAAAAACAAAAACAAAAATAAAAAACTGTATAATAATTTTATTTTCGAATGATAACTTTAAATGTAGCAAATACACAAACCATAAAACATTTTATACACAAGAATGTATCATTATTTATTATGTTGCCTTGCATGTAAACGATCCAATTTAGTTGTATTGGTTGTATGATATAAAGTTTACCAACTGCATTAACAATATGAAAATTGATCTGACAACCACACAATCTTACAATCTTATGCTGATTGTACATTCAATGCAGTGTGATTTCAACTTCGACTTTGATTTAATGGATATGCATTAGAACTTCTACATTCAATGCAGTAAACTTGACAGCTAATTTTACATGTTAAGTATGCTGTGGTGAAGTCGAAAGTCAAAGTCCAAGTTAAAGTCACTGCATTGAATGTAGAAGCGGCATTAAGGTAGATTTGGAAATTTCATGTAAAATTTAAAAATAATTGTATTTAAACACAATTTATTAAAAATATGAAAGATTACTTTAATTCTCACATGAAAAGTCATATGACAAAGTCTCTGTAAAGACGACTAAAGTTGGTTGGATGGTGTGTAGGCAACATTAATAATATATGTATGTGGTAAAAGTTGTGAGTATAATATGGTGAAGAAATGAAAAATAAAAGTAATGGAAATATGATAATTACGAAAAAATGAAATGAGAAAGAAATAGAATTGAAATTGTATAATTCTTACTGTGATAGCATTATTGTGTACATTTTTATGCTTTCTATATCATTATTATTATAATAATATTTTTTTTTTTAATTTTTATTTATTTGAATATATGTGCATACGTTATATGCTTTGTTAATATTCGTTATTTTTATGTAAATATTTACATTATAAAATTTATGTATATATATATATATATATGTATATGTATATATATATATTTTTTTTTTTGCTTTTAAATATCTACATATTTACCATGTCAAATTTTCAGTTAATAAAGAATAAATTTTCTTTATTTTTTCTTTTTAAGTTTTCATTGAATTTTAACATTTATATGATTGGATATTTGTATGAAAATTTGTTCGTTATTTGAAATTATAATTTTTTGTTTTAATTATAAAATGATTGAAGGAATTATTGTTTTACTGTAAAAATTCAATTTGTATAAATACAGACATACACAACACATACCGAACATACATAACGCAATATTTTATTTAAAAAAAAAATATGAAACTAAATATAAAAATGGTTAAATAATAATAAAATGGAATTGTTTAATAAATTTAAATTTTTTTTTACAATTAAAAAAGTACATAAAAACGAAAACAGAGTTAAATATAATTAGAAAAGAAAAACTGATAACATAAATTAATAAGAATAATTCAAATAAATTTTCTATTTAATTTGATTTCAAATAATGTTCCGTTTTATTCCATCTTTTTTACATTGATCTTTCATTTTGAAAAAAAAAAAAAATCTCAATTCAGATGGAAAGCGATTGAGAACAATTAGTATACCAAAGTTTTCAAAAATTTTAAAATTAATTCAATAAAACCTCCTCTTAAACTTTTGAAAATTATTAATAATTCTAATATGTATTTGTGAATAAATGAAAACAATTTGAAAGTTGTATGTTGTACCTACGTTGTACGTGGTTGTACACAGTTGTAATCAAATTAATTTGAAAAAAAAAATTTTTTTTTTTCAATTTTCTCAACGAAATTCGATTCAGACAGAACGAGAATCGAGGCTCAGAAGTCAAATTACAAACAGAACAAAATACGTATTATTAAAATGTACGTAAAATTTACGTATTTAATAGTAGGTGGTAGTATTAATACATCTATATAGATATGCTAGACATTAAAATTTGATTTGAAAAATATTTTATACATGTAATGTACATAATTATATTTTGTTGTTTTTTTTTAATTGAAAAATCACAGTTTAATTAATATTTTTTGTATTTAAATATTGATTTAATACTAATAATTTAAATAATAATGTAATGTATGAATAATATGCATGAATAATATTTTTATTTTATTTTATTTACGGAATTTGATTTAATGACTGAATGAATGTACCTACATGACTGATTCATATTTTATTTTTTATGAATTCTTTTTTTTTTCTGTTTATTTTTTTTTCATAAATTTTTAATTAAAAAAATAAAATACTTTAATTATTATTTTTATAATATGTATATATAAATATATATAATGTATATGTACATTAATAATAAAAATTTAAAAATAATAAATAAATGATTTTGTAAATAACATTATATCAATAATTGATTTCATACTTTAATGCTTTTACTTTTATTTTACAAAAAAAATGTATTAATTTTCTTTTTTTTTTTTTTGTTTATCAATAAATTAATAAATCTATGAATAATAAAACAGCTCTAGAAATACAGCAAAAACATTACGTATTGTATAAATGTATCAATAAATGAAATAATATGATAATAAAATATTTTAAAATCGAATAATGATAATAACAAACAATAATAGTAGGTAATAAATTGTATGAGGAAAATTAAAAAGAAAAGCAAACGAAAAAAATTTTTTTTAAAATAATTTTCCCAAATAGAAAAATAAAAACGAAACAAAAGGTGAGTTTCAAAACGTCAAAAAATGTGTGTTGTGTGTGATACGGATAATATACTACCAGTTTCAATGCAAAACTTTTGACAATGTCATTAATACATGACTTCCGTTTGTGCGCTAAGAAAATTTTTAAATTTTTGATTTGATCCGTCACAAAATATGTACATTTTGTAACTTTGAATATTGTCATGACATTCTGAAATTTTAAACTTTACATTGAAAGATGGTATTTTAAACGTTTTGAAACTTACCCAAAATCATATATGACAGGTAATTGCAATCAATTTTAAATGAGAAAATCATATTTAAAAGAGAGAAAAAATTAAATCTCTTGTACTTTGGTAGTGTAATAAAATCAATAATTAAGTGAATATACAAAATACATTATGTAAAAATTAGATTAAAACAGAAATAGAAGCATAACAAGTAATATTGTAATTAAGAGATAATTCATTTATAAATACTTAATATAATTTTTTTCACATATGATTGAAAGTTTAAGAAACAAAAGTAATGCAGCAAAATAAATAGAAACGCGAAGCTACATAATAACAATTATAGACTATAATACAAATTAATTAAAAACAATAAACCATTCATTATAAATAATTATTTTAATGATTAATAATAATTAATTATAAATTACAAAAGTGTTGTTTCTATATTATAATAATATGTATATGTTTTTGCTACATATAATAATAGAAATTTATTTTATAGAAAGAGAACGAAAAAGATAAAAATACGAGAAAAATAAATAACAAAAAACTGCATATATATATATATACTTTTAAAGAAAACGAAAAAAAAATACAAAAAAAAATTTTTTTTTGTTTGTTTTTATCCTTATTAGTATAGGTAATTAATAAACTTTTAAATTTTCAAATAAATTTTAATTATACATAATATACATATAATATAAATAATAGTAGATAATTATAAGACTGCAAATATTAATGAAAAACAAAATACAACAAAAAAAAAAAAAACATGAAATAAAATAAAAATGATAATATAGTAAAATAATGACAAATAAACGTAAAAGAAAAAGCGAAAACTAAGCAACAACAACAACAAAAAAATACTGTATGATTTAAAAATTATTATTAAATTTTAAAAATAGAAGAAGAAAAAGTTGACAAATAAATATTTTAAAATAAAATTATATGAAAATTTCGTTTTATTTTTCATTAAATTAATACCATTTGAGGAGATATTTCATTATGAAAAAAGATCAAAAATCTCAAACTAATTTTACGCTTAATTAATCTATTAGATGTTTATTTTAATTTACTTAAATTTGATCGTATTCGTACATTTAACTTAGGATGTATAAATTTGAGTACTATGGTACTATGTCTTGTATTTTTTCTTGGCTTTGAAATTTTTTACAATAATTCTACATCTAACACCCAAAAATCATATCGTTATTTTGAAGATTTTCTCTACTATTGCATAAATAATTTTATTTATCTTAAAATATATTTTGAATAACAATAAACTGAAAATTTAGTACTTCCGATCATTTAAAATAAATAGAAATTTTGATTTAGCTTTTTAGGATAAAATAAACTGTAAAACAGGCACCACCTGTACACTATACCAAAGAATGTAAAGCCTTTATATTCTTTGACTATACCGGCAACCGGTAACTGACATAATAATGATAATGTAAAAATGAAAATACCATTTCCGATTTTCGATTGATGCAATCGAGACATCTAGCGGAACAACAAAACGATATGTTGAAAGTTGAAACGAAATAAAAATATTCGAGACAATCAAAAATTCAATATCGATACGATACTCGAAATGTAATTCAAATTTTGCTTTCATTTCTGGTTTCGATAATATTTGAACGAATATAAAATTTTGACGGTAGCCAAGCAAAAGCCGATAGCTAAATTAATAGTGCATTATTTTTGATTTTAGTTCAATTTTCAGGAATTTTCATTCAGTTGCAGTTCTTCAATTTCAGTATTGATCTTTGACAGTGTAAAAATAAAAATTATTATTTATTCGATACGAAAACAACAAACTGGTCAAAGTAATCACAATAATCATCTGTCGCGTTCGTTTCTTGGATTAGAGATTCGAGTTAGCGTTTAAAAATATAATACTCTAAATATTTATTTATTATTTGTATTTTTATTTAATTAATGTGTGATAAAAAAAATAAAATAAAATAAAATAAAAATATAATTTGTATTTAGATTTATTCATATTGAAAATTTTTATAAAGAAAATATTGTGATCGATTTAATACCATTAAATGATAATTTTCAAATAATTTATGTTATATTGAAATATTTTGGATTGTTTTGTCGTGTATGTATAAGTATTAATTCATTAAAATATATTAAAATAATACTTTGAATGTGTTGAAAAAGTAAAAACAAAAGTAAAGTTTAGTGTTTACAAAACAAATAACAAAATAAAAAAAAGGAGGAAAAATCAAAAACACAACAAAAAGAAATTTTTGTATTTTGTGAGTCAAAAAGTTCATATAAAATATTTTAATTATATGCCAAGAATTTTTGTGTTTTAAACAATTGAAATAAAGTAATAAAAAGTAAACGAAAAAGAAAAAAAGAAACCAATAAAAACAGAGAATTTTGAAATAAAAAAAAAAAAAAAAATCAGTGTAATAAATTACATATAAATTATAAAATTGAATTAATTAAATTCCAATTAAAAATACAAACAAAATATTTAAATAGATACATTTTACTTATAAAATACATAAATATAATAAAAGTAAATAATAATATAAATAAAGTGAAATGGCTGAAGTACGTCGCAGAAAGGGTGAAAGTGATGGAGCAGGAGGAGATGATAGCGAAGATTCTCAATCAGCACAAACACAACCAAAAAAGACACAGAGAAGTGATTCTGTAACAGCTGATTCTGATCATGTACGTAAACGTAAATTTTTATATTGTATAATAAATATATGTATGTATGTATATATACAGTAAATTTACATTTATGTATAGCTATTTAAATAATTTATATTTTGCTTAATATTTCAGTTTACTCAATACTCATTGATGATATATTTATATTTTTATATATTTTTTGGTAATTGGTACATAACATCATCATAATATACTCGTGATTCGTATACATATTATACAATATTTTGTTGACACTCAAGACTCATTTATTTTCTTGTACATTACGAAAAATGTTCATATGCATACATTATGCTCAATTACACATTATTATCATATCATATATTTGTACATATACAAAAATGTCTCAAAAACACTTGTTTTCTCTTTAATATATTATTGTTCATTTTTATTTGGTTTTGGTATATTTTTTATGATGCTCATATGATTATTTATATGCTTTTCAGCCTCACTCATATTTTTGATTTGTTGATGTTGATATTTTTTTCATTCAAAAATAAATCGAATGATTTAGCAAAAATGAAATATTAATTGAATTACTAAAATCAGTATATAAGGCTAGGTAAAAGCTAGCTGCTGCTATATGTACATAGTAATTAAATGTAAACCTTGAATTTTATAGAACGTTTCATTGAAATCATTTCAATTTTCTAATTGAATTTATTAAACTAATATTTATGTGCATACAATTTAATTATCTAAATAATAATACCAAATCTGCATAAATAATTTATGCACTCATTAAATTCTGGATAAAATAAATAAATTCATTTATTTATATTGTAGTATAGCTGTTTCATAAATTTCTTATGGTCCTAAAGTTAATATTAATAATTTAATGGACTAAAAATTCAATATCTCAATAATGTATAACGCTGACTGAAATGAAAAACTAATGCTTTTATACGAAAATATTGGAAAGTATAAATAAAATTGATTGAAAATAAAAATTGACTATATCTATGTCTATAGTTATTTCTCCTTAAAACATTTCAAAGTCTGTATGTATTTTTATCGAAATGAATATTCTGAAGTTGGCAAAACAAACAGACACATTAATGCACATTATGTATATTTATAAATATATATAATATAAATTTAAAAAAAGATTGATAAGAAAATATGTACATACATAGGTGCCTCTATTTATCTGATTTATAAATGATACAAATTCTATGTTGATATTAGGTGCTTTCGATTTGGCAATTTCAACAAGTACTTGCGAGTAGAAAAGGTAAATGTCTGTGTTAAACCATCTACTCGCAGCTACTCATGAAAAATTTTTCAAGTAGCTGAAAGTAGATGCATGCAAGTAGTTATGAACAATTTTTGTGTCGTTCGTTTTAATAAGTTATCGTAAACACATTTTAGTACTCGCAAGTATGTACTTGAAATTGCCAAATCGAAAACACCTATTATATCTATCACCTGATAAAATTCTAAAAAAAAAATGTATTGACTATTTTCCGTTTTTAATGGGTTTTTAATTCAAATTACATACTTATTAAAAATATGCACCATGTACGGATATGTGTAGAATTTATTTTTAAAATCCTCGTCACATTATTCAAAGATTATTATTGTTATCTTAATATTTTGCCGGTTTCAGATAAAAATTTTTGAAATTATTTATATGTAAATATATATGAGTACATATGTTTATTTACCAATTTAAAAAAAAAAAAAAGAAACAAAAATTGATTGTATGATGTACAATAATCATATATGTATATATTAATATAAACTCATTTAAATATTATTAATAAGTATACGCACATATATCATTAATTCGAGGTCAAAATTGGTCAATGCTATTTGAACTTGAATAATATAAATAAATCAGAAAGATAATTTTATCTTTAAACTAATAGATTTTTTTTTTTTTTAATTTAAATGTGTGTAAGTATATACGAAAATAATTTTGAAATAAATTTGAATTGATTTGTAATGTTCATATACGAGTATGTGCATATATATCATTGAAATATTTTACGTGAAATCAGTTTTTTGTAATTTTATTTATTTGTTCATATTTTCCCTAATTTATTTATCTCTTATCGTTGATATAAATGAAAATGAAATGTTAAAATCGATAAATTTCTAACTAATTTAATTAAATACAATTTTTTATTTTTATTTTTTAAAAAAAAAAAAAAAAAAAAATTTAGGCTGATTCCGAAGAAGAAAAATTACCAGACGAAAAATATGTTGAAGAACTTGCCAAAACTATACCACAGGGTACAGATAAAACACCAGAAATGTTAAGTTCAGCATTAAAAGATCTTCCAGATAGGTAAGATAACGTTATAGTTAAATGTAGAAGAAAAAAAATTTTATATAATAATCTCTTCTAATTCTCTTCTAATACAAAAAATTTAAATATCAGTTACTTATTACACTCTGAAATGAGTAAATGATTTTATGACATAAAATGATACTATAATGTCTGTTACTGGTATTGCTTTATGTGAATTAAATTGAATTAAATTTGAAAAGATATTCATGTATGTACATATTTTCTTGTAAGTATATGTATATGCATATTACACATAAATTTAAATCAAATCTAAAATATTGTAATAAATGCGATCAAAGTAAATTACTTATTAAAATTATTTAAATCAATTTGCAATTGAATGGAAAAATTATTAAAGTACAAAGTCCTTTTAAGTTCATTTGTTTTTTTTTTTTTTTCGTTTTATACATTTTTCACCCAGATGTGTGCATAATGTATAGATATTTGCAAATATGAGTATGTATTTTAATAAAATATAAAAAAAACATATTTCAATTGAAATTGAAAGCAACTGATTGATGATTTTATTATTATGTTTTAATACTGCTGATTTTTTTTTCTTTAACTATACTCGGTTATTGATTTTTTTCTGATTTTAATTAAACATAAAACTAAATGTTTTAAGATCTTTGGACTTGATAGCATAAAAAACTTAAAAAAAAACGCATATGATTTACGGCAATGATCATAAATAAATGAATATTTCATTGTGCACATTAAACATCAAATTCAAAAGGAGAAGAAGGAGAAAAAAAATATATATACATATACAGGGTGTCTGGTTTCGGGTGGTCATCCGGCACACAGTAGATAGGTCTCGCCGAGACAAACAAAAAATCGTTCTAGAGGGAGGGGGGTAATCTCAACCGTTTAGCCGCTAGAGGGCGATGAAGATTTTTCACACTGAATCTACGAAACACCCTTTAATAACTACGGTGTACTAGCTAGAAGAATCTGGTCTAAGAAAAATCTGAAGGAAACTCCTCCGTCTCTTCAATGATACCTTATATGCTTCTCTACGTTCTTTGTTTCAAGAGTTATTGTGCTTCAAAGTCAGAATTTAGTGATTTTTTGCTATTTTTTTCAGAGATAATACAGGCTGAGGAAGTAAAGCGAAACCAGACACCCGAAACCAGACACCCTGTATATATATATGAGGAGCATTATATCAAAAAGCGACATGTCCATTTTGTTCAGAATTGGAATTGTGTTTGATATATCAAATGAAAGCTGGAAATACGCTCTGCTCTGTTGATGTGAATTAATATTTGTTTCAAAAGACTGTCTTGAAACAAAATTTTAATTTAAATCAACAGAGCAGAGCACTTTCTCAGCTTTTATTTGATATACCAAACACAATTCCAGTTCTGAACAAAATGGACATGTCGCTTTTTGATATAATGCTCTTCATATATGAAAAATCAAATAAATTATTAAGAAAATAAATTAATTTTTACTTTATCTTATGTCTTTCTATGTATTTATGATATTATTGTTCTATGAAATTAGAATTTATTCATTTTATTGTGTTTATTATTAAAGAAGAATAATATAATAAATTAAAATTTATATTTGTACTCATGTAATAGTTAATATTAAGTTACTGATTTCTTTTCTACTTAAATAATGTGTCCATAACCATATAATATATATAGGTAAATACTAAGTGCATACACATATATACACATTATATAATCGTAATAACATATCACAGGTACTTATTCTAATAAATTTATTACAATATATGTACCTACGTATCTATGTATAACACCATATACATCCATGTGAGTATAAATATTCAATTATTAAACGCATATATACACATGTACGAATGCATATGGCTAATTCTAAAATTTGCTACATACACTTTGAAGATAAAGAATTCAATAGCATCCCTTTAATCAATTATTCAAACTTTTTTGATGATTTCAAAGTAGAAGTTCTTGTGTATAATTACCAAAAGTCTTTGGACAAAAGTCTTTTAATCAAAAAATATATAAAAAGAATAATGTCCGTTGACGACATACTCGAAGAAATTAGATAGACCAAATTGACATATTGATAAAAATTCTATATCTCTTCGAAGTTTCAAGCAATAAATTCAAATTACTTTTATTAATTAGTACTTCCATAAGTAATAAATTGACATTTCATTCACTTAGTTTAGAAAAATTGTAATTTTATAGATTTTAAACTGAATTTACAAAACATGTTGATGACATACTGTAAAATTTTGGCTTCATTACATCCTTCAAAATCAATATGGATTTTTATTACGAATATTCGATTTTTCAAAACTATATCTTAAGAAAAATTGTAAAAAAAAGAACATCAAAAAAGAAAACGATTAATATTATTTTATAATTAAAATAAGTATTTTGGAATATCTGTTTATTTTTTTTCTTAGATTCGCAAAAAATGAAATCTAAAAAATGACATTATAGGTTGACCTTTTATTAGAATTAGCGATATATGTATATATAATTTTTATTATTTTTATTTTATGCTTTTATCGTTTTTAAAGTTTTTTTTTTTTTATATTTCTCTTTTTATTTTTATAATTTTTTTTTTGTTTTATTTTAATTTAAGTTATGAAATAAATCTACATTTATTTGTCGTACTGTACATACATTAAATACAATTTGTAATATGACCTCTCATTGTCATTTAAAAATGTACATAATTTTTTATATATACATACCTATACAATATGTATTTAATGTATCATGAACAATAATAATAATAAAAAACGAGTAAAATATAAAAAAAATGTATAAATTCATAAAGGTAGAAAGAAATTAAACCATTTTATTTAAAGTTTGCATAATATAACAAAAGAGGAAAAACTAAAAAAAAAAAATATGTTCTGTATATAATATTATGTTAATTTTAATTCTTTTTTTTTTTTTGCTTCAGTAATGTGTGAAAAAAATTTTTTTATATAAAAAAAGTGTATTTTGTTGGAAATAGTGCTGGGTAGAAAATAAAATGTACACAATATGAATTTGAAATTCTACTTACGTACATACGTTATATATGTACAATACGTATAATATAAATTACATTACATTCGATATTAGAACACAATATCTGTCTATATATCCATCCATTCATAATACATTTATATGCTGGTATTAAATATAAATATCTAAAGAATTCGAAAAAATAAAAATAAATTTATTGTATTTACGTCAATAATTCCTACATACATATATGTATATGTACTTACTTACATTTAAATTTATAGACACACTTACACACGTAAGTGGACTTGTGCTTGTACTGTATTTGTACATACTGTGTATTTAAGAATATCATGCTAATAATAACAATAATGAAAATGAATAATTCAATTCCAATTAAAGTGTAAACATTTAAAATTTTATGGAATCATTTGTATGACCATTCAACACTCATTTCAATATGTTTCGATTAAAATATTAATTAATTTTCTATTTTTTATAACTTAT
This sequence comes from Villa cingulata, assembly GCA_951394055.1. Classification (NCBI taxonomy): domain Eukaryota; kingdom Metazoa; phylum Arthropoda; class Insecta; order Diptera; family Bombyliidae; genus Villa; species Villa cingulata. The sequence continues at coordinate 26,854,135 of OX596021.1, read as the reverse complement.
TTTTTGGTTTTTTCTTTTTCATCTTCTTTTTTTTTGCTTTGCTTTTTGATTTTATTTTGATTTTTGTTTATCAACATTCTGATATTTTTCATTTACATATTTTAAAGTTGCGTTATTATTATTGTTTTTTTTGTTATTAAACAGATTTCAATTGAACTGAATGTGGGTATATATATACATATGTATGTAGGAAATGATCCCATCTGTAGAGTACATTTGTTTGTGTATATATGACTGACATTTAAATTTAAATTAAAATTTTTATACTGTAATGATTTGATATGACTAAGTAGTAGACTTATGAAACTTATGCAAAACAAAAAAGCATACATAAATTATGAATACATATTATGTGTATATATGTATATGAAAATGTAAATTTCCCAGCTGACCAAGTGAACTCATAGTGAATTCATTCTGAATTCATTGCATCAAAGTGATTCTTCACGTGAACGTTCACAGTGAATTCACAGTGAAGATATTCTATTTCAAAAATTTTTACGCTATGGCTGGTCACAGTGAATTCACTTAATGAATTCATTTTGTAATCACTTACTGAATGTTTAATGAAAACACGAAATGAATTCATATTGAATGCACTTTGTGAGGGTAAAATATCATTCACAATGTGAGTAATCAATGAATCCTGGCTCTAATTATTATATTCCTACTTTTCGATTTTTTTTTCATTGATTTAAATAAAAACTCTTTAATCACTTAATAATTAATCACTTCGTTATTTTTTATTTATTTTACTATTTATTTTTAATAAACTAATATTACACAGAATTTAAAACACTTGCTTATTCCTTATTCTTAGACTCAAATAACTACATTTTATATCGCTTCAGTTTACAAATTAGTACATGAAAAAGAAATACAAAATTTCACTTTACGTTCACTAAGTGATTCCATAGTGTTAGCCTTTGTGAATCGCAACCATTTTACGAAGATAAAACGAATGAATTCGCCTAATCATATAAAATTAAAACAAGTTTACATAGATCGTCATTCATCAAATGAATTTTATATGAATATAATTCATATTTCAATCACTTGGTGTATTCATAATGTACCCATATTTTTGAATAATTCACTTATTTTTCATTTCGTGTTTTCAAAATGAATAAGAGAAAAATTATTCATTTCGTGAAGATTTTTGGCATTCACTATGAATTCACTGTGAACCTTGTTCACTGAATGGTCAGCTGGGATGTATTAAAAGATTTTTATTTTGTGAATATTAAATTTTGAAATTTTAACGAAAATCACTAGATTAAAAAATTTTTGTATACATTTTCCATAATGTTCATTAAAAATATAAAAATAAAATTGCAAATTACACATACTGCATTCATTGCATATGTAGCCATGGTATAATGCATAGTATTGTACAAAACAATAGGAATCATTCGAATTTGATTCATAATTTTGGATTGTTTATTTTCCATTTAAAACTGACAAAAAAAGCTGTATTTTCGATTGTGATTGACCTATGACAAAAGAAATTTATTGTAAAATCATTTAAAGTGCATAAAATTCATGAGAATATGATGACAAATTAGTCCTTACCCCGTGCTCTATAGTATATAGTATTTAAAAAATGCTAGAACATTTTTTATTGTTTAATTTTCAGTGTTGTTATTGTGTTTTGGACAATGAAAATATGGAAATTTGAAGTGTCTTTGATTTTACTTAAGATGAAATTTAACTTTTAATTTTTGTAAATTTTGAATGGATTTCAAAACGTTTAAATATTGCTCCCATAAAAGTTTAAAGTTTCAAAATGTTAGAATTTATACGAGTACATACATATTTGAATTTATGTAATTTTTGTAACGAAACTGTAATCTTACACATTTCTTTCGAAGTTTTGAAACTCATCTTTTATATTTTTTGAATTTTCTAGTTACTCTCCTTGTAGTTTTAATTGTTTAAATAAATTTTAAGTCTGAAATGATTATTTAAAAGAAAATTTCATAACAGTAAAACTGATAATTTTAATACTAATTAATTAGTAGGACTCGTGATTGTTTCTTAAAGTAAAAATAATTTTAAACGAGTCAGACTCCTGGTCCATGCACAAGGAATTAAAGAGCAAATTATATTGCTATTGTTGTTTAAAAATAAATGAAAATTTGTAGGACTTTATATTTACTTCTAAATTCGAATGGTTTACTATTGTTTTTGTGCTACACTGTTGTGGGTTAGTATAAAATAAATTCAATTTGAAATTAAAAAATTTTAAAATTAATTTATTTTTTGAAAAATTTATTTAAATAAATCGGTAAAGTGATAACATTTCATAAATATAATTAAATAATTTTCGATTTTTCAATTAAATATTTATATAAATGTTTAAACACATTGTATAATTGAATTTAAAAAAGAAAAATATGTAAATTATGATGAAAATACCTTTGTAAATAATAATTTATAATTTTTTTCGAAATATTTTATAAATTTAAAATTTTTTTTCTTAAATATAAACCACATTACATACGTATGTAAATAGTATGCCATAGTACTTATGAATGTTTGTGTACATAAATTTAAATTTCAAATACTGTATTCGTATACACACACATACCTACAGTGTGTATATAAAAATAATACAAAGTTACATACATATTTATTTCGATATATGCATATACATAATATCGATCGTAACGCATTCATTCGATTTTTTTGACCTTTTCGGAAGAAAATATATTCATCGATAAGACTACATTATACATCGATATACGGTGCGATTCTGCATAAGAGATCTCTTATTTCTCTTATTCCTCTTATCGTTTTTAGTGCAAATTACATTACAAATACATACTTTTAGGAGTTAAATTAAATTAGATAAGAGATGTGATCAGCTGATCTCTTAACTTCAGTGGTGAATTTTTTTAATGAATTTTGACATTTTACTTTTGAACATTTATAATCGAAAAATTCTGTTTTAACGGACAAAAATCTCTAAACTTTGGAGGTCATTGATGAGGACCTCTTATATCTCTTATTTATTTTATTTATATTGTTGATATTCAAATATTGTATTCGTGTCGTGCATATTGTAAGTAAATTGATAATAATAATAATAGAATTGTATTAATAATAATAATTATTATAATTATAAATAATAATAATAATAATAATAATAATAATAAAATAATAATCATAATAATAATAGTAATAAAATAATAATAAAAATTTTAATAATTACTAATAAAAATTGTAATAATTACTAATAACAAAGATGATAATACAGTGTAATTACATTATCTTTGTATATAACAAGTAGTAATTGAATAATATAATAATTATGAATAATAATAATAAAAATTGTAATATAAAAAAATAAAAATTGTAATAATTACTAATAACAAAGATGATAATACTCTGTAACTACATTATCTTTGTATATAACAAGCAGTAATTATTATAATTATAAATAATAATAATAATAATAATAATAATAATAATAATAATAATAATAATATTTATAATAATAGTAATAATAATAAAAATTGTAATATAAAAATAAAAATTGTAATTACCATAATTACTAATAACAAAGATGATAATACAGTGAAACTACATTATCTTTTTGTATAATCATAATATCTAAAGATAACTACATTATCTTTTAATAATAATAATAATCATAATAATAATAGTAATAAAATAATAATAAAGATTTTAATAATTACTAATAAAAATTGTAATAATTACTAATAACAAAGATGATAAAACAGTGTAACTACATTATCATTGTATATGACAAGTAGTAAATTGAATAAGGTGGGTTTAAAACCTATGGTGAATCTTATGTCATTTTATGAGGTGAATCTCTTATCCAGAATACTGATTCCTCTTAAAAAATATATTTCACCAAAACTTTAGAGAAATAAGAGGAATAAGAGATCTCTTATGCAGAATCGCACCGATACTCTCATATACATTTTGTTTTATTCCTCTAAGATACATATACATATATACTCGTACATAACGCATACATGTATACTACATACACAAAAACATACATATATATTTGTTTTAATAATCGGATTAACACCTCAAAAAAAAAAAAAAAAGAAAAGAAAATACATATGAACAAAATATAAAATCCGTGTATAGAAATTGAAATGTTTCCGAAATTTTAGAAATTGAATCGAATATACATAATGTTATATTTCATTAAAAAATGAAAATCTTTTATCTTTTATTTATAATTTAAAAATAGAAATGAAAATTACAAAAAAAAAAATAATTGATTTAATAAACAACTAAATATAGGTATTAAATAAAAATTTTATATGTATGTATTAGGTACCTAATAAATACTTAAATAATCGGCAATTAATTCAATGAAAATGTTATTATATAAAAATGTAATTAAATTTATTATGTACATATACAGGGTTTCCGGATTTCGGGTGCAGGCATTTTGCCAGACCTATCGTCTTGCTTAGAAATGAAAAAAATCCTTGGTGATTTCTTATGGAATGACCCGATATTAACTTTCTTGGTATAACCCACAGTTACATTTTTTTTCCATAACTCAAAAACCAAGACAGATAATTGAATGAGATAAATTGCAAATGAAAGGCAATCAATTGGGCAATATTTTAAGTAAAGAAAATTAAAAAAATATAGGGCAAAATTTTGAGATATTTGACCTTGAACTAAAAATTTCGCATTATTTTCCATGAAAATTTGAATTTGATGTATCATATCTTTGGCATCACTATAGCAAGACCTATCGACTGACAAAATGCCTGAACCCGAACTTCGGACACCCTGTATATATGTATATATTTTGTATTTATTGTTGTTTTTATTTTTATTTTTTTTATTATCGTTAATATTTAGATGGAAAAATTGGATTATTCGTGGTATATTTACATGGATTATGATATCTGGATTCGCTTTAATCATATATGGTGGTCCATTAGCATTGATGATTACCGTAAGTAAATATATTATGTATAAATATACAAAAATTTAATATGTATAATTATATAATTACACAAACATATTTACGAGTGCATATATGTATGTACATTATTTGTATATATTACCATATATACAAACATTCGTATATGAGGAGCTATACTTTTCAAAAGGCGACATGTCCATGTCGGTCCATTTTGAGTTAATTACAGAATTATGTTAAGGGAGAGCATGTGTACAAATCTAATTACTTAGTTTGCTGGAAATGATATTAAATTATACTTGTATTTTTCAATTTATATTTAGTCAGTTGGATCAAAAGGGTACATGTATGTCACTGAAAATAGTTGCTTCAAATAGAAACAAGTCCATTGTTCGCATCAAAACGAAACAAAATTCATATAAAATTATTGCAATTTACATTCAGATCAAAATGAAACAAGTTTTCTATATGCCCATTATTATTGATTTTATTTATAATTAGAAGCAGACACATCATTTATATAAACTCAAAATTATAAATTATTTTAAATGCATCTAAAAAATAAAAATGAGTTTATTAAAAATTTCCTTATTTGTATTAAAAAAATTGTATTGTATTTGTTGCTGCAAAAAGAAACATGTCCACTATTCCGTAACAAAAGTTCACAAGTTCCGAAGAAAATCAGATATATCATTTTTAATCTGTATACAGAATCAGAGGTTGAATAGATTTTTATTCACCTCTCGATTCGCTAACAGGTCCAGCAAAAAGTTTCTACATTTTCCGTTTCAATAAGAACAATCAGTTTTTTTGGCATTTTAAGTTACATAAATGTGACATGTCTCCTTTTGAAAAGTAGCTCCTCAAATATGTATATGTACATGTGCGTGTAACGTGTATATACATTCATTGAAAAATAAATTTATTTCAGTTCAAGTAATACGATTAAATAATAATAATAATGATAATAATTGAATAAAGGTTTTATTAAATTGAAGACTCTTTTTTATATACTTTTATGTATTTCCTCTATGTGTGCTTGTATGTTATTCTTTTTTTTTTTTCAACTTTAAATATGAACATACGAGTACATATGAGTATGAGTACTAATATGTGTTACAACACAACACGTATAACGTAACATTTAAAGTGAAATTTATTTAGAATTTTTAAATAAAAATGATGGTAAAATGAAAACATCAGAAACCTTATAAATAAATAAATAAAAAAATATATATATATATATTTATAAGAATATCACTTACATACATAATGTATGTATGAGTATGAGAAATCAATATGTACTTAACTATTATTGTTTGCATTATTTTATTGTTAAAATATTTCTATAGTAACATTGTATGTGTATACTAATGTGTACTATTCGAAATGAAAATGCTCTATATGCGTTTATTCATGCATTCATTTTCGAAACAAACAAAAAAGTAGGTACCTACATAGTGCATATTTTCTATTTTATGTTAAAGCCATACTTTTGTTCAATGTTCTATATTTATAAATAAAATTATTTTTACTTAGCTACTCACATACATACATATCTAGCTAGATACAAAAATATTATGTGTGATAAATTATAAGTATAGAAATTTTACGGCTTCAAATATTGATTCTATGATTCTATTCATTTCAAATTGTATTATTTGATTTAATTTATTCATATGGAATTAAGAGGATGCCCTCCTGAAATCAAAAATTAAAATTGAAAACTCACACAACGAAAATAGCTAACAAATACATTCAAAAAATATTTTTATCGTTGTGTTAGTTTACTTTCTGTTATTATTTTTTTTTTCATTTATTTTACACTAACCTTCTTTTATTTTGTTTTGTAAATTTTGTGGGTATATGAAATGCGCAACTAATAGAAAAAAAAACAAAATCAATTCTTAATATTATATGAGGACCGAAGGCAGAAAAAGCAAAAAAAAATTTCATAAAAAAAAGTACACGTCATAACAAAACAACATAGTGTACATATAATCATTGAAAGTCTTATCTGATATAATATATTCTTAGTGCTTATTATACAGTATTGTACATCATAATAGCAAGTATTTGCTTTGCAATACTTTGCTATACCACGTCATTTTATTGTTTGTTTTTTTATTTATTTTTTTTTCTTCTGTTTTCGGTGATCGTATTATAACGATTGGAAGCATTATTTTTGTTGTTTATTGAATATGTACCACTCACACATATATAATATTTTTATTCATATAAAATGAATAAACGTATCGGTGAAAAATTGATATATTCCTATATAAAAAAAAATAATATTACAGAAGTTAAAAGACTATACATATACATATGTATACATACAGTCATTCCACGTCATATGTTCATGCAATATACAATGTTCATTAGTACTCCAGCTCAGCTATTCTATTCGCAAGTCGCAACGATAAAGGATTGTATTGTACAGATTGTTTTTTTTTTTTTTTGAATACATATTATTATCCTTCAAGCAAAATTATATTACCATACATATTACCGAGTTACAAACCTGTATTGATAATTTCTAAATGATATTTGAAATACAAGATATAAACATTTGTGTATATAATTGCGTATATCATGTAATGAATATACTATATGAATATAAGTACATATAACATATACATACATTCATACAATATAAATATCATTAGGTTACTCCTTACTCCAGCTATTTTATTCTTAGTGCTTATTATACACATTATATACAATATACAATATTGTACATCATAATAGCAGGTAGCTTCTTTGCAATGCTTTGCTATGTTGGCTATGCCATATTTTTTTTTTTTTTGTTTTTTTATTTATTTTTTTTTCTTCTATTTTCGGTGATCGTATTATAGCAATTGGAAACATTTTTTTTGTTGTTTATTGAATATGTACCACTCACACATATATAATATTTTTATTCATATAAAATGAATAAACGTATCGGTGAAAAATTGATATATTTAGAGCCAAGAGTTATGCAAAACATTTTTATTATCTATGACAAAATTTTTGTGAAAAATAGGAATTTTATATTACTAATAATTCTAGAATAATGTAAAAATTTTTATTTTTCTATTTCGAAATCGAAAAAAGAACATTCGAATTACCTTATATGAAAATTTCAGTATAATACGCAATCATCTACCCATGAAAAATTACATTTAAAATCTATACATTTTTTGTAAAAATCCTTCTTTCTTCAAAGCGTTCTACAGGACTAATAAGGACAAAAATTACTAAAGTGCTCCGCTTATTGCACTCTACACCCTTTGAATGATGTATGACAAAAATTTTAGAAAAATATATGGTGTAGTTACGGAGAAAAGGTGTACCAAAGAACGTTGAAATTTGAAGAAAGCCTCGTACTTATTATCCTGTACAGGAAAAACTAAAACCTTTTTGAAAAATTTGTTCCGCTTATTTCACTCTAGACCCATTGAACTTTCATTTAAAACATATTTCATAAAAATTGGATAAAAAATGGCTGAGAAAACGTGTACCAAAATCACCCAAAATCAGTAAAATCAGAATAACCTGCTCTTAAGGAAACACAAAATAAATGTTATATACATAGTATGCACCTGAAAATATGTAGTGTCAAAATGTTATTATTATTGCATTTATAATAAATAATGATCTTAAGGAGAATTATTAATTTAGCGCCAGCACAATGAATACATTTACAAACTTATATACATAGATAGGTACATACATTATATGTATGTGAAATTATACATTAATAGATAAACATTTTAAATTTAAATTCAAATGTTTAATTAATCCTGTAATCCTGTCCACATACATTAATATACTATCATATTTTCATTTTTAATGAAAATATTAAATGATCAAAATTATTTAATTTAATAAAAATTTGTAAAAATTAAAATTTGAATTTGATAAATACTTATGTGTGTGATTTTATGATATCTTCTTTATATTTTTATTTAATTTTAATTTTATATATACATTTAATTATTAGACTCTTCTTGTACAAGTTAAATGCTTTGAGGAGATCATTTCAATTGGATATCAAGTTTATAGAATTCATGGTCTACCATGGTTCAGAAGTCTATCATGGTATTTCTTATTAACATCGAATTATTTCTTTTATGGAGAAAATCTAGTCGATTATTTTGGAGTTGCAATTAATCGAGTTGTAAGTATTTCATAGGCATATAGGAGCTAATCTGGGTTGTGTTGGAAAATTCTGGTTGCTAACTTTCATACAAAATTTCGATTCAGTTCAACAAAAGAATATTCGAAAATTTTTTTTTATGAAAGTTAGATGAATATCAATTAAACAGAATCTTCTAACACGACCATAGAATGGATACCACCAACACGTTATGATAAGAAATTATAAAAATTCTTAAATTTTATTTAAATTTTTTTTTTTTTTTTTTTCAGGAATATCTAAAATTTCTTGTCACATACCATCGATTCTTATCATTCTGTTTGTATTGTATCGGATTCGTTTGGTTTGTATTGTCGCTTGTTAAAAAATACTACATGAAACAATTCAGTTTATTTGCCTGGACACATGTATCATTATTGATTGTCGTAACACAAAGTTACTTGATTATTCAAAATATTTTTGAAGGTATACGTTGTATTATATATTGAAATTGAAATTTAAATTAATTTATTTTTATTTTTATTTTTTTTTTTTTTCTAATAAAAATTATTTTCATTTTGTTTTTCATTCTGTTTTAGGTTTAATTTGGTTTATTGTTCCCGTATCAATGATTGTATGCAATGATGTTATGGCATATATGTTTGGTTTCTTTTTTGGTAGAACACCATTAATTCAATTAAGTCCAAAAAAAACATGGGAAGGTTTTATTGGTGGTGGTTTTGCAACAATAATATTTGGTTTTATATTTTCATATTTTCTATGCAGCTATCAATATTTTGTTTGCCCAATCGAATATTCAGAAACATTGGGTAGAATGAGTATGGAATGTGAACCAGGTTATTTATTCACAAAACAAGAATATACTGTTCCATTGGTAAGAAAAATTTGAGAAAAAAAAGAAAAAAATGAAAAAGATTTCATTCAACATTTTAAATTACTAACGAATATTTTTCCTTTTTTTTTATTTTGATTTTTTTTTTCTAATGTACATAGTTTGGTGTTCGGCAGTCATTCTTAATGTATCCGTTTGTATTACATTCCCTTTCAATGAGTCTATTCAGTTCAATTATTGGACCATTCGGTGGATTCTTTGCATCTGGCTTTAAACGTGCATTTAAAATTAAAGTAAGAATTATCATCTCTTTTTTTGTTTGTTTGTTTCTATTCATTTATGTAATTTATTTAATATTAATGATTTTTTCTTTTTTTTTTTTTTGATTTTTTTACCTTTCTCTCTATAACATAAAAAATTTTAGGATTTTGGTGATATGATTCCTGGACATGGTGGAATTATGGATCGTTTCGATTGTCAATTTTTAATGGCAACATTCGTTAATGTATACATTTCCAGTTTTATAAGAACACCATCTCCAGCTAAATTATTATCTCAGGTAAATTTTTTTTTTAAAGTTTTTTTTTTTTCGTTTTCTACTTTTTAATATATGTATATATTTTTATGTTTTCAATAATTTACAGATTTATAATCTAAAACCGGAACAACAAATACAAATATTCAATACATTACGAGAGAATCTCGAAAATCGAAACATTCTTAATTTAAATTAAATTTAGTTATGAATTATTATCACTACAATTACCAATATTAGTACTACTACTACTACTACTACTACTACTTTTACTACTAAAACTACAATACTACTACCACCATTATTATTATTACTATTATTATTACTATTATTTTTAATTATTTAAATACATTTAATAAATCTATAATTTATATGAAACCAAAATATGTAATAACAAAGATTTTTTGTTTTTCTTTTAAAAAAAAAAAATTATATTATTTATTTATTATATAATTGTATTATTGTATATTTATAATGCATGTTATGTTCACGTTACTAAATAATAATATAATTTTGAAAAACAAAAAAACAATAAGAAAAATAAAAATGTTTGGTTCAAAGTCAGAAGACAAAAAAATTTTATGTATAAATAGCCAAATAATTAACAAGAAAATTTTTAATTTAAATTTAAACTTAAAATAGATTAAAAAAAAAAGAATTAAATTAAATTAAATTAAACATTAATTTATATATCTTATATTATATAATAGATACGTATGCATTGCATAAATGAATGCTTGTATATGTACATACATATGTACATTGCATGTGTAATGTATAAATTTTTATTATCTCATTCCGATTTTGTGTATAAAAGAAAATATTTTAAAATTACATACATAAATGTGTAGTATTATGTATGCAGCATATAATATACATACATATAAAATATATATATATATATGTGTATATATATTCATGAAATAAGAAATAAATAAACAAATAATACAAGTTATAAAAAAAAAAAATAAAAATAAATAAACAAAGAAAAATGATGAAATATAAAAGATACATACATATATTATATAGAATATATTTTTGAAATTTTATATTTTGCATCGAAATAAAAATATAATAATAAATACTGTATACTGGTACTTTGTGTAGTACTATTCATACATAGGATTATGAGTTAGAATAATTTTGTTTTTTATATAGGTACATGAATACATATATATGTATATTTTATTTTAAATTTTTTTTTGTCTTTATTTATTTAAGTTTTTCTTTTTCTTAGTTTATATACCAACATAATATTTTTTTTTTTAATTTTTTTATTTATAATTTATGATAATAGATGCTTTCGATTTGGCAATTTTGAACAAGTACTTGCGAGTAGAAAGCATTGAGCAGCCCTATCGTCTCCTCGAAAATTGTTCTCGAATGCAGATCTAGGTTGAATTATGTTGCAAGACATAATTCCGTGGATCTCATTTGGATACCAGGACATCAGGGCTTTGAAGGCAATGAGGCAGCCGATAGCATTGCTAAAGAAGGCGTCGAAACGCGTTTCATAGGCCCCGAACCAGTAATTGGTGTGCCCACAACGGTGGTGAAAAATGCTGTAGATGCACTCACAGGCAATCTGCATGAGAGTCTATGGCAAAATCTCCCAATGTGCAGGCAAACCAAGCGCTTTATCAAAAAGCCAAACCGGGCTCTAGCGGCTTTCCTACTTAAACAGGGAAGGAAAGATTGCAGAGCTATGGTCAACGCTCTTACAGGTCATAATTCCTGCGGAAAGCATCTCGCTACCATAGGAATCATCAGTGATGCACTGTGTGCTTCTTGTGGAGAGGAGGAGGATACCACGGAACACTTCTTGTGTGAGTGCTTGGCCTTCTCCGCTATTAGAATGCGCATTTTCGGCACTGATGTCATTTGACCCGAACAAATTGGGCCTGAAAGTCGAGTGGAACTCCTTCGTTATCTGAGAGCAACGAAGAAGTTTGACTAGACGGGGGCTTCGAGTACAATGGACAGCGTTACGTCTGAGTGCTCTGGTTTCATACCTCCCCCCTAACAAACAACAACAACAACAACAACTTGCGAGTAGAAAAGGTAAATGTCTGTGCTAAACCATCTACTCGCAGCTACTCATGAAAAATTTTTCAAGTAACTGGAAGTAGATGCAAGTAGTTATGAACAATTTTTGTGTCGTTCGTTTTAATAAGTTATCGTAGACACATTTTAGTACTCGCAAGTACTTGAAATTGTCAAATTGAAAGCACCTAATAGAAACAATAATATACCTACCATTATTTTTATGTTTGTTACCTACATAAATTAATGTATTTTTCCTTTTTTTTATAACTTATCAGAATTAGTCTTATTATTATTTGTTGTTGAAAAAGTATTTTATTTTTGTTTGTGTTTTTGTTTTGCTGGAAAATAATTTATAATTATACGTTATTGAATACATGATTATTCTTTTTTTTTTGAATTTTTAGTTTTATTTTTTAAGTTTATTATTTAGTTTATTGTTTAGTTTATAATATATAAATATTATTGAAGATATATATATAGTACATATTTATATATTTATGTATACATGAATGTATAATATTTTATTTGAATATACAAATTTTAATTTTTATTAAAAAGTAAAACAAAACAAAAGAAAAAGAAACAATTCTATGATGGAAAAAATATTTATTAGAAAAAAAAAATTTATAATTGTGTAGAAATTATATTTATTACTATATCAGAATTCAGAATGTAAAAAAAAAACAAATAAATGCAAGAAAACCAGTTCATGAAAAAATGAAAAAAAATACCAATATACTCGTATGCAACATGCATAAAAAATGTACGATTATATTTCACTAATAATAAAGTTTTCTTAATTGATATCAAAATAAAGAAGAACAACTAAAGAAAATAAATAGATAAATAAATAAAAAAAAAATGAAATATATGAATATATGTATATGTATATGAATTTTAAGCAAACAAAAAATATATATATATAAAATAAAATACTAAAAAAAAATTAAAAAAATATAAAATAAAAACTGAAGTAAAATATGTTGCATTAATTAATGCTGAACTGATTTGAAGAATAGAATGAAAATTTATACGATGAAGATGAAAAAGAAGTTAAAGTAAATACATAATTATGAAAAAAAAAATATTAAATAAAAATAAAAGTATAAATGTTGTGTATTTATTAATTATTATAAATATTGTATTTGAACTAATATTTATTATATACGAGTATGTATACATAAATGTAATATTTAACTGAATATACAACTAAAAACTAAAAAAAATATAAAAAATTAAAAAAAAAATGCAATGAAAAATTTATTATCTTATTACATATTAAACTACTATATATAATTTTGTGATTATTTTAAATGTTAGTAAAATTTAATATAAAAATTAAAAAGAAAAAATTTAAAAAAAAATGAAAAAAAAAAAAAGAATTATAATAGAGAAATAGTTTTTCTGAACAAATCATTGAATATTAGAAAAAATTAATATCATGAATATTAAATGAATATGAATGTACATCTGTATTTTTAAGAATATTGTTCTTATTGTGAAAAATTGAATTTTGAAAATGATTAAAATTATAATTGAAAGAAATGTACGCGTACAAAATCAATTTTGAAATACAAGAGTATTGCATTCGATCGTAAAACCGTTTTGTGAACGATCGATCCTGATAATTAAACAATACATTCAAAATAATCAATTTGGGGTCACCTTAATGGCGAAGATACACGATTCATATGTACACGTATTTCTTGCTTTGCTTGATTTATTTGTTTTGACAGCCGACTAAGGGATTTCTCACAATGAACATAGCAAATAAAGTAAACAAAATAAGCTATTAAAAGCAAGTAAGACAACCAAAGTAAGCAAGGCAGTAAGAAGGTACTCGCCATAATTCAAATTATTAATGATTCATTTTGTTTTGTGTAACCAGCACATTACTGTCACCTTGAATCGATCAAAGTAATTTGAACAGCTCAGTGTTATGCAAGTTATGATTATTGATAAATTTACGAATATTGTTGTGAACGATCGTACAGATCGAATTGATTTTAAACAACAAAATCGTATACGATCGGTTGTTATACAAAAATGGATTAAAAAAAATGTCCAAACATTTTCTAGTTTCGTACTATTGCGAAGGAATACTTTTAGATTTACATAATAAATTTATTATAAAAAAAAACTTATTACAATTATTTGATCTTTCATATTGGTGTAAAAAATAGAAAATATTGTGACTAAAACTAAAATGAAATGACTACTAATATTAGTATTGGAATACTCTCCATTTGTTGATGAAATAAAAATTTAAAACCGACAAATTGAAATTAAATAAAGTTAAAATTGAATTTCATAAAATTTGAATTATACATAAATTATTGCTAAAATTCTTTACGAACTGCAGTAACATAGAATGAATAGTCCTTTAATATTAGAATTAATTATTAGTAAAATTTGAATGAAAATTGAAAACAAAAACAATTAATTTTTTTTGACAAAAACAAATTATTTTAATTTTCTCGAAATTGTAAATTTTTATAAATCGAAATGGTTATGGATTCCTTTTTGGTAGATGGTTAAACATTTTTTTTTTTATTAATAAATAAACAAAATTATTTATACATAAAATGATTTGAAAAAAAAAAAAGAAGAAAATTATTTAGAAAAACTAAACTAGAGAAAGAAAGAACAACATTTATGTAATTATTAATAATGAAATTATTTAGAAATATAAGAGATTAAGAGATACAAATTAAAAAAAATAGATTAAAAGAACAAAAATCGAAAAAAAATTTTAAAATTTTTCAATCATGCATAATTATTTTATGTTCATGTAATTCATTGTATCATTATCAAATATATATATATATGTATATGTATTGTCATTATTAATAGCACTTTAATCGTTGTTTGTAAATGTAATCAATTTGCAATTGCGTGTATTATGCAGAAGAAAATGTTATTGAACACAATAAAATACAAAAAAAAAAAAACATTAATTAAAATATACAGCTATAATGGTAAAATATTTTAAGTACTACCAGTGTATTGAATACAAAAAATTAGTTGGAGAAGGAGAAGAAAAAAGAAACTAAAATAAAATAAAATCTAGTCTAATTTTTTTTTTTTTTTTTAATAAAATTCCATATAATATTTTTTGTTTTAAATCATTATAGTTAATTCTAGCTACGAAATAAATACTTTAAGTAAATAAATAGCAAAAAACAAAGCAAAAAAAAAAAAATTATTTGTTTGATTAAGTTTTTAAATGTGACATCGATGCATAATTATTCATCTTCATAATCTTGTATACCTACTAAATTATCTATGCAACGATATCGCATTAGCTTCTGTTTTCAATAATTTAAACTTGATTTCATTAAAAACCTATAATTAACGGTATTTTTTGCTGTTGTTTTTATGACACAGAAAAACTGAAAACTAATTAAACAAATTTTATCTAAAATTAAACTTTTTATAAATGAAAAATTTTAAAGGTTTCGAAAAATGATGATTTTTACAAGAGTATTACTTACTAGTATTACATTACATTGAATTTTCAACGTTAAAATGAAATTTTTCATTTCAATTTTTCCTACTTGCCAAATTTATTGAAATCAAAACTGAAATAATGAGTAGAAAATGTACTATTTTTACATTTATCATGAAAGTTTTCTTTTGTTGTTTGTTTTTCAATTAAATGTTTGCTATAATTAAATGTTTAAAATGTAAAATTTCTAATTTTAAAATGGCTGAGTTCATACGTATGAAAATCTATCAATACGCGGTATCGATTTCAAAATACAATTCAGCATATTACATTTTTGAATATCACCTATGTACTAATACTGAGTCGGGTGCATTCAAATGAATTCATTCTATGTAATTTTGTAAAATTAACTTATTTCAGAGTTGTGTTTTAAAAAGAAAAAAAATCTCGAAACTTGTAGAATATGTATGTACAATTTTGAAAACAAAACTAAACACAAAACAAAAAAATTATTTTTACTCATCAAATTTTATATTGAAACAAAAAACGAAACAAACGAAAAATAAAACAGAAAAAACAAATAATTTTTAAAAGAAATTTACAAAACACACACAAACATTCATATACTGAATTCTTAATAATAAATTTGTATAAATTATATAGCAATCAATATAGTATTTAAATTTCATCTATTACACATAAAACATAAATATAATGATAGAATTTCTATGTAATTATTACACAGTTGTTTTCAATTTAGCAATTTCAAGTATTTGCGGGTAAATGATAAAGTAAATGTTTGTGCTAAACAATTACTCGCAGCTTGTTGGTTGGTTGGTTGCAGTGGTAACTAAAGCTATGAAATGAGCTCAGTTAGCATTTTGCGTGCTCGTTTTGCTGCCCCACAAAGCTTTCTCATGGCTGATGGTTGTTTAGGTTCTAGACCGACCACGTCGAGGTGGCCAGTCTTTGTGTAGGTTTAGGTAGTCTAATTTACTATTTAAACAAGGTGATATGTGATATGTAAAAATTTATCTTAGACACATTTTTGTACTCGCAAATATTTGAAAATTGCTAAATCAAATATAAATATATTATTGAAAGATTATTATTGAATAAATTATTTCTAAAAAACATAATTTGATAAGTCAAAATTCAATATGAATGCCATATAATGTACATAAAAAAGTACACATAATAATAAAAAAAAAATACATATACGTTATTCTTAAATTATATATAAAATAAATAAATAATATCGGATATTATGGGTAGAAATATGAAATTAACATAAATTTATTTTATATGTATATTTGTTTTAATGAAACACAATTTGAATGAATTAATTTTTATTATTATTCGAGAAATGTAATATGTAAATATTATTGTTACACATGAAAAAAAGGAAAGAAAAAAAATTGAAAAATTTTGAAATTTCGAATAAATGTTAATTCAAATTCATTCGAACATTATATTATATTTAGTTAGATAAATTTTTATTTAATATGCATAGATTTTTATTATTCGTTATAACTTTTATGCCTCATTTACAACCTAATGTGGATTTTGTGTCAGAAGTAGACGGTATTCACATTTCAGAATAGATTACCGTATGTTATTATATAGAAAATATTGAGAATTGGTACACTGCTTTTAAAACTTTCAATATAATTTCTCCATTGCCAACGTCAGATTAGAAATACAACCTAATCTCATTCTGACTCTGGTGAAAACTACACTGACCGGGAAAATGATAGCGCTATTTAGAATTTCTTGTGTGAAAATGAAGGAGATATGAAAAATCCACACTGACATGAAATCCATGTTGGATTATAAATGAAACGTTAATTATTTTGTTATTAAAATTTTTGTTTAAATCAAATGAACAAATATTTTTTTTTTTAAACCACACATACATACTTTACCTACAAAATACAATCATATAATTAAAAAGGAGATTACGTTTAATATTATTTCTTTTTTTCTGTTTGTTTATTTATTTTTAAAATATTTAGAATTGATTTTTATTTATTTATTTTTTTTCATTAAATGCCAGTTAATATATGAATTATTAAATTTTATATTCTGTTTAACTATAAATTTTTATATTTTAAATTTGCAGAATTTTTGTTTTTACTATTATCGTTATCATATGATATGTTTATGAAATAAATAAATAAATAAATAAATAAAATTTAATTAATTAAATGTTAATTTATTATTTTATATAAATGCGTAAACACATTCACATACAATATGTATCATGAAACATTAAATTTACATTTGAATAATTTATCTTTTCATTATAACATGGATCTGTAAAGCAAAATAAATGCAAAATTTAAAAGAAAATCAATGTTAAAATTAAAAAAAAAAAAAAACATTTAAAAAGAGAAAAATGTATGTGCAACAATATATAGAAACAAAATTTTAAATAGCAAAAATAAGAAAGAAAAAAAAAATAGTAAATAAAAATTATATGTGTGTATTTAATGTAATTCAAAGAAAAATTAAATTAAAAAACAAATGTAATTTTGAATAGAGAAAAATATAACATAAATGTAAATGTATATTGTAAAATGAATTAATTGTATGTGAAGCAAACAAAAAAGTGTAATAATAAACAAATATGTAATTAACATAGAAAAATTCAAATAAATATATGATATATAAATATATATATACATAATTTAAGTGTAATTTATTTTTGGATTTATTAATGTGGTGAATGATGATGATATTCAATTTTGCATTCAATTTCAATTACATTACATACGAGTATTGAATAAATTTCTTTTTGTCTTCTTTCAAAATGAATTACAAAAGTGAAAGTCCTTATTTTAAATTGTAAAATTTTCAAATTGATTCAATTATTTTGTGTTGAGAGGTATTTTTATTTTTTATTTTTTTTTGTAATTTAGTCCAACCTCAATTCAATATTATCGTAATGCTTCAATGATCATTATTCTCTCAATCTTCATCGATTGCACTTTTTGAAAAATTTCTGATGCACGCACTCTATATTGAATGATCATAATTATTATGCTGTCACTGTTGATGTTCGTTCGTATATCAATTTTTAATTTTTTTACACATTACTAGAAATTTACATTTTTGTTAGTATGAAGATGTTAATGATGATCATTTAAACCTAATTCGAATCGAAATGATGATAGACAACAAAAAATTAAAACGATCATTCGTTTTAATGTATGTTTATTTGACAAATTGCGTGTATTGAGGATTCTCTAAATGATCATCATCTATATATGAACAAAAATTAAAAGAAAAATGATCATTTACTAAAACATTGTCGTCTGTTGGTGATAAATGCTATGCTTTTTTGATAATATTTTTTCATTTTTACATAATGCGTTCACATCGAAAATAACTTTTCAACGATAGTTATTACAATTTTAATTTTTATAATAATGTAGATGTTAAGGGTATTCACGATTTGATTTAAGGTAGTTTAAGGGTAAACGACGAAAACTCGTACAATCCTATACCAAATGTAAACATTTTCAATGGAGGTTGGGTTCAAAAATTCAACACTGCGTTAGTGTTGCAAAAAAAGCTTTAGTCAACAGTTCAAAAATTAATCATGACTATAATCATGTGTTCATTTTTACATTTTATTGTTAACACTAACTTATCACAAAGTCAACATTTGCATTATGATTTTTGATGTTGCAATAAATAAATAACATTGAATTCGATGCGTTTAGTTGATTTTAAATTATTATTAATACTATCATGGATCAAGCAAACAATGAACAATGAGTTAAATTTTATTTTTTCAAGTTTAGTTTATTCATTTGATATATTTTTGATTTTTGTAAATTTTTATCGATGTGTCAAATTTTAAAGACAACGAAACTTTAAAACTGTCGTAAATTTAATCAGCATCATTAAAGCATCGCAACATTAATAATCAATGTTGCGCTAACAATTCGGCAACATTTCTGCAACACTGCAAAACCATGATTAAGTTTTGACCAAGTCGGAATTTTGATGTACAACTGCTTGTAAAAATTTATAATGCTGAAACCCCATGCCGGTGTACATTATATTACCATTGTATATGCCATTCTGACATTAAATGCTAAAGTAATTTGATATTTTTATAATATTTTATACATAATATATTTTTTAATTTGGTTTAAAATGTTTATTTAGTTTACTAGACTGCGTTCACAATATAGTGTACGATTTGGATGTATGTTCTCGTACAATAAATCGTGAATACCCTTATTATGATGTGTATGTAAATCACATTAAATTTCATTTTCTTTGATGAAATTAAAAAAAGGAATGTTAATTTATAGACAAACAAAAAGGAAAAAAATTTTAAGAAAATAGAAAGAAAATTATTTTTTTTACAAACATGTGTACAGACATTCGGTACGGATAAAAGTGAAAATTTCAGAAAAATGATTATTCACACTTGTGTGTACCTACATGGTAGTTGTATCTGTATTTATTTTTTAATAACTACGATATCGAGATCTAAATATTAGACCATAGTCGTATAATTGACACCTATTTTACTTCGATAAGTAAGTATTACGAGTATGTACTCGCGTATACAAATGATATAAATTATTCAGTCGACTTAGTCTATTTCTAGGCTGGAGTTCCGAATATGTGTCACCCCCGATCCTCTTGAAATTTTGTTCACAGAATGCCCTTTTGGCCTAAATCACGGCATACTCGTCTTTTTTGGCGAATAGCCCCCTATCGGCCATAATTAGCATTTTAATTTTTTTGTCAAAATTATATTTTTGCTAATAACTTTATAACGGTACATGATACAGATATGGCATAATATCTCAAACGATGCGTCTCAAGATGCTCTATAATCTGAAAAAAAGAATTTTGCAAAAAGTCCTAGTAAAAGGATAATAAAGGACATTTTGTGATTTTTGACTATTTTTACATTTTTGACATTTTCTCAAAAACGATTAAAGATATCTGGACCAAATTTTTTGCAAATGAAAGAGGACATCATGAGCAACTTTTTTATTTATTACTTTGATCTTGATGTAGAAGGCGAATATCCTAAAAAGACATGATTTTAATTATGCTAAATTTTGTAATAAAACGCGCGCGTGTGTGTGTGCGGAGGATCGGGGGTGACACCTATTCGGAACTCCAGCCTATTTCTATTATACAGGTACAGATTTATTAATTATATTTTTAAAATAGCAAAAATTTTATATTAAATATTTACATTATGAATTTCTACTTTAAATTAAATGGTAGGTAAATCTCGAATCTCGATATTGTAGAATTTATTGGATTTTGCAACACATTTGTACGATCGTATTATGTAGGTATACACTATACACAATGTACTCGTATGTACATAAATATAATATGTAAAATAAAATTTATGCTAATCTAATATCAAATAATATGTCATGATTGTCATATTTACATATTACACGATTTGTAATAAATTTTTCATTTTAAATACATACCCACATATGTAGATACATAATTTAGTTTTACTAATGTTGTTTTTGCGTTATTGTTTTTGCGATTTTTTATATCTACTTTAAATTTTTATTTCACATTTATTTATTTCTCTGTATTTAAAATGTATATACATACATACATAACTCATGATTAATTTTTTTTTGTCATTAATATGTTCAAAACAAATGTTTTAGTTAATATTGTTAATTGTTTAGCAATGAACTTTGTCTATTTAGTGTAGTTAGTCCATGTCCACTTTATATAATATTTAATATGTTATCTATATGGAATAGGAGATTTAGAAAAGTGTATGTAAATCTATAATAAAAAAATTTTTAAATAGAAAAAATAAATTAAAATTCGTTCTTAATTCATTTTACTAATAAAGTATACATATCATGACAAATTGAGTTTCAAATAATTGTTAAGTTATTAAATTTTGCAGGTTTTACAGAAATTTTAAAAAATATGCATAAAATGTAATCGAATACATCTGATGGGTGTGCAATAATTTTCAGTAGTTTTTCATTGGTAATTAGAAAATTGGAAAATTCATTATCTATATACAATTACTGGGTTTCACAATAATTAATTATTATTATTAGAAAATAAATGATTCCAAATGAAAAAAAAATTTGTAGAAAAACATTTAATTTAATTAGTAATCTAAATTATATCAGATTGAAGATTAAAAAATAAAAATTATAACATAAATGTATGTGAAAGCGACATGGACATAAAAAAGCAGCGCCAGAAAGCGCCAAGATTTTGACTAAAAAAAAAATGCGTCAAAACTCGCTGCCCTGAAAAATTTCAAGTATAAATAAAACTACATATTAAAATTCATATAGAAATATTTTTTATTTCAATTTAACTTAACTTTTCTAAATTTTAACTAAAAAAAACAAAAGTAAATAATCAGTCGAATGTAACAATATATAAATAAAAAATTAAATAAATGTAAAAAGAAAAAAAAAAACAAAATAAAATATAAGTAAAAAATTAATTATTTAAGTAATAAATTAATTATTTTCATCTTCGTTTGATATTACTTCAGCTTAATATTAGTATATCAATGATAAATCAATGCCATCGATCTGATCATCCTTTTCGTAAATATTTTTTGATAAATATATTTCTATCATTCTTTTGGAAGCAATAAATTCGTGACAACAAATGTTTTTTGAAATACAATGGAATTTAATTTGAAGAATTGAATAACTAAAGTTTCAGGAGTAAATCTATTTCTAATTTTTGTTTTTACTAAATTAACCTACCTACCTAGCTACTCTACCCTACCTACCCTACCTCCTTCTTCTTCTTTATTTATTGAGACTTATTATTTTACATTATTACATAAAGTGTTTAAAATATTACTTAGAACTACAAAATAATCCTAGCTGACTGATTATTATGTCTTGCTTACATTAATTTTATTGCGTTATATTGCTCCATATTTAATTATAGTATGGACATAATTTTACTTAATTATTTGCTTGTATGCTAATACAGTAATTGATTAAAAATGCTTGCTCCCGGCATTATTGAATAATCTAACTCAATATATAGTGGTTAGTTTTTTTTTTTTTTTTTTTTTTTTTTTAATAATAAAAATTCATAATGTTAATACTTAATTCTAGGTTCTTGGTTCTTAATTCTAGGTACATAACTTAACTTAGGTATACTTATTCTAATATTTACATGAGTGTTATCCTCTATTGTTCTGGTAGTATCCCGTGTTGGTATAAAACTTTAAGTTTAGGTTATTTTCCTTGGAGTGTTGAAACAATTAATGGGTTAGAATTTTCGTTCAAAATATTGATAGGCGATAGATAATAATTATCGAGCACTGAATTGCCTATATTTTTTTCGAATATTTCTTTTATAATTGGGTTAACGTGATTTTTATATCTTTCGATCGAGCGTTTAGACATATCTAGTAAATAAGTGATTAGAGGTATCATATCGCATTGTTCATAAAGGTATTTGTTGGAAAACCATTTTTTATTTGGTCTATGATATTTTCCAAGACAGTGCCTACCCTACCTCCTTACAACACTTACCTACCTACCCCACCTACCTAGCTAGCTATTTATTCCTACCTACATGACACTATTACACTGGACACTACCTGACTACCATCTACCATGTACTATTAGCGTACTCGTATATCGTACTATACACTATAATATACTTACTGGGTGAAGTGAATAAAAATAAGTAAAACCTTTTACTTATGAAACTTTAAGTATTTGTCTGTTGTGTAGGTAAGTAGAATACTTAAAGTTTCATAAAAGATAGGATTAACTTATATTTATTCACTTCACCCACTCCCACTGTCTCTACCTTTTTCTTGTATATGTACATGTTTTCTGTTAACTGCTACGCTACTACTTAGTATTGTCTCTTCCTGTTTCTCGTATACTTAATTTCTGCTACTACTTATTGTCTTTTCCTGTTTCTCGTATACTTCTTTTGGTGTGTAGTGCAGAACAAGTGTAAAGAGAAAAATAATTTTTTTTTCTCATGAATGAAAATGGCATGGTACATAGAGTAGATTTGGTATAATCATAGACTAATAAAATAACACTATCTAGTATTATTAGTCTATGGTATAATGAAATGAAACATTATTTCTCTTTTTTTTCATGCAGACGTCACTGTATCGATATATGTATATATGTATGTATATATTTGCATTGCATCTATTTATTTATTTTGAATTGAACTTCATCGAAAGACAATGGATTTAAAAGCTATCCATAGAAGTACATCACTAATTTAAATCACAAAATATCACATGAGATATGCACATGTGAATCTGTATGTAATCAGCAGTATTTGTGTGTATGAAGAGTTATAAAAAAAAATGAAACAACAAAAAAAAAATTGTGTTGAAATGATATGATACAGCAACAGATGTAATCACGTTATAATCGTGAGCAATATAACAGACAGATACATATACTACCTGTTTAATGAATAAAAAAAATAAATAAAAAATATTTTTAAAAAACATATACAGGTGGGAGATTATAGATACATTTATTTATGTTCATAAGTGTATGCAAGTACATATTTTTTTTTTGTTGAATTTGTATTCATTTTGATACCAAATATATAAACTTATTTATACTCGCATTCGCATATATAAGTATATACATGTATAGCAGAGAGATTATATATTATAATTTGAAAGAGTTTAAAATTAAAAGAGTTTTCTTCAGTTAGTTAGTCAGTTAGTTAGAGAAGTCTAACAACTAAGAAATTTGTCGTGAGCTTAATATTAAATTTGAAAATTACAAAAAAAAAAAACATAAATGAAATAAATAAATCAATAAAAACAGCGTAAATTTATTTGTTTTTCCTTTTTTTCCTTTTATTTTTTTTTATTGTTTTTTTTTGTGTGCATGTGAATGTGAGTGTTAAATTGCACTATATATACATACATAATACATACATATTTTCCTTGAAAGTGTTTCCTTAATGAATTTTCTATTGCAATATCAAATAATATGTTAAGTGGGTGGTGTTATTCTCTATAAATACTTTTACTTGTATAAATATGAACGTGTACATACAAATACTTATATAAATTATATCGTACTTGTATACATATATACATACATATTATTGTTTTATTGAAATAAATTATCTTGTAAATGTGATACAATTATACGAGTACATATAATGAATGTAAAGGTATGTACATATAAAAAGTAGTAGCAGGTTCATGATAGTATTTGGTTTTATCTGCACTGTACATTGAGATACATACGATAAAAAAATATTGACTATCACTTTGCCATTTATATACGAAATATAAATGACGATGGTATCGTTTATATCGATTTCCTGATATCGTTTTGTATAAATGTAATTAAATGAGACAATTATTTTTCATAAATTTAAAGGATTTTTAAAAGTGAACAAGTGTATCAATTGTATTGTG
The DNA here is from genome assembly GCA_951394055.1 of Villa cingulata. Classification (NCBI taxonomy): domain Eukaryota; kingdom Metazoa; phylum Arthropoda; class Insecta; order Diptera; family Bombyliidae; genus Villa; species Villa cingulata. Next base: position 26,828,770 of record OX596021.1, on the reverse strand, counting down.
TATAATTTATCGGCTATTTACATTATTTATATTACTGTTGATTCTTACCAATTTGGTATATTTTGTGGAATACAATAAAAAATTTATAAACAGTGATACTGTGATGATTTGATTGAAATTAAATTAAAATAAATTAAATTAATTTCGTAATTTTGAATAAAAATTTAGAAACTATGAATTATTATTTATAAAAGAAATTTTAAATATAATTTTTATAAAATTATTTTTAAAATTTAATTGAAAATTTTTCATTGTGAATGTTTTTGTAGAAATTGAGAAAATTTAAAAATATAAATAAACTTTAAAATAATGTTTATGTGCATTATTCAAATTTACTGTTGTGATAAAATTTTCGATTTTTAAAATTCAAAAAAAAAAAAAAAATATATAATAATAAATAAATCCAAAGGTGAAAACATAATCATTACTATAATACTAGTATATAATATGTAAAATTTATTATCCTTAAATGTTTTAAATTTTAATTAAATTTTTTTAATTAAATCTAAATGTTTAAAATCTTTTACATAATTTATAAACCTTACATCGAATGAATAATTTTTCATCTTTAATTTGAATTTTTAAATTTTTTTAAATTCAAAATATGCAAATAATAATTTATCATTATTCATATATCACGTATTTACTATATACGAAACCAATTAATATGTATATATATACACTTTTTTATAATAAAATTCTTTATGGATGCATTCAATCATCATTTACATATGAACATAACATATCATTAAAAAAAAAAGCTCAATTTAAATTCCAAACTATATAATGCATACATAAATATTAATATTTTTCCGATATGACTTTGCTATATGACTTCGTATACACTCGAATAATTTGCAATAAACACAAACGAATATGAAAAACAAGAGTCAAAAACCTTTAAAACAAAAATATTAATATGTAATAATAATAAAATTGATATGATTTGTCGCGTTCAGATATTTTAATGAGTATAGTAATAATGCCTTATTTAAAAAAAACGATAACAAAAATGTTAAAATAGTCAAAAAAAAAAAAAAAAAAAACAAAAAAAAAACACTACAAGAAATATTCAAATTAGAAGAAAGTAATTTTCATTATATTTTTTTCATATTTTTCATAAGCCGGTATATAATTCGTGATGAATTTAATTTTAAATGTTTTTATACATATATATTTGATTTATGATTCCTAATAAACGGTATTTTGTAAATGCAATTACATATAGATACTTGTATATATGTACGTGTTTAAAATTTGTGTATCGAATTGATAATATAAATAAGGATTTAAAAATTTCTTTATTTTAAACTTTGATTTCTCATCGACTCTATATATACTGCATGTAGTATACGTACACCAGTATATTACATGTAAAACTGCTATAAAATAAAAAAAAAATGTCAATGAACTTTTGAAATAATAGCACGTTGAATTTATCAAAAAAATTTTCCAATTATTACATATTAAAGTTATTCAAGATTGAATTTGATCACTGCATTGAGTTTTATCGTATATATTCAAGTGAATTTTTATTTTGATATATGTACATACGTATATGTATATATTCTGATCAATTATCTTGCTGTTGCTATCATAAACTGTCAAATAAAAATTCAAATTTTATTGCTTCAAGTGTAATTTTTGACAAAATATACTAATAGGTAATTGTTCGTACACAATAACTTTACATTTGTACATGTTGCATCAACATTTTATCTACATATATGACAACATTTTATTACTCAAAGATTATTTTTTTTTAAAAAACTGGTATGTATATAGTTTTAATTCATTTTTCATGTTTTATGCAGAATTATTTACATGCGTTTATACATGTATGCATATGCGAGTTCGTCATTTATGTACATAATATCCTTTCCAATTATTGCTTAAAGGTAATGAATTTTATTTTCATGTTCATTTTAATATTTAGATACTTACATATATTCGTACATACAAATGCTATACATTCATATACCTACGTTATAACAATGGATAAGAAAAAAAAAATAAAAGATATTTTCTAATTCTCATAATACAAATTTTTTATCTGTTACGTACGTACATATAATATAGTATGTACATATGTTCGTACTATAATACATAATTCATATACGATTGCATAGTATATCTTGTATATGAATCGTTTTATGTGAATGGTGTAATGAATAAATTTTTATTATATGTATATGATATTTTGATACAATTTTTTAAATTTATACATTTAAAATTGTATATACACACAAATAAGTAATATAGTTCATACGAAATTATACGTATACGATGTAAAATATTGTGAATAAGTCATAGATGAATTTATCTTTAAAAATTTCATTTTTTATTTGATATTGTATTAAAATAAAATCCATGTTGTTATTTGATTATAAAATCAAGGACAGAAACAATTCTGATGAAATGTATTATACGAGTAAATTTTAATAAAATTAAATACGATGTGTGTGTGTGTGTGTGTATGTGTTAAGTGAATGCTATGAAATATTTTTAGAATATATGTACATACAAATAATTCAAAATTTATGTACATATTATATGTCTATAAAAATGCATTATATGGGTATACATAAAATATGTATGCAGTTCAATTACTTTTATATTTAAAATAAAGTGTAACAAAAATCAGCGCCGGTTTTGGCCTCTTGGGCGCCCGGTACACTTCTAAACTTTTCGCCCTCTATGTTGAAATTTCACTATAATAAATTTTAACTTGTTTGTTTTTATTCGCGTTTATAAGCGTTTTTCTCATAGAAGTTCAGTTAAATTACCGTGCTTGTTTACTCCCTTTTCTTCTTCTTCTCAATTTCATCTGTATATTATAGTTACTACATTGTACTAGCCGTGTACGAAGAAGAATTTCAGATTGAAACTGGATCCGTATACACAAGAAAAACTGATAATTGTTTTCACTTACTTATATATTATTATTTGTAAATAAACATGGTTATATTACTCTTTTGTTTCTGAGATGTAGAAAGAGGTGTAGAAAGATTAGCGAATAGTAGTTTGACTTCATATTTTCTGGTGTAAATTATATACTATACGCTGTAGTGGGCGAGTACGGAGAAGAATTTCATATTGAAATTTAATCTGTGCATACAAGAAAAAGTGATAAATGTTGAAGAGAAAATTTTCACAGATAATATCCTTTTTACTGTGGTTTTATACATTGTACGTACGTATGTGTTACATTATGCATTACTTCAATATGATTCATTTAATTAAAAGAGAAAATATCAATTATTTACATTTTCATCAAGTTGCAAAGTAATATGATTATAATATTATGGTAAAACATAAGTGCTTGTGCGTATACATAATTTTTATTTTTAAGTTATTTAAGGCACGTTTTTTAAGTTGTTTTACTGTCACTACTGTGATAAAATTATTTGTCTAAACTAAAAACGGATATGTGACTTTCATTCTGTTCTTATTCGCACCCGGTTCGAGATTTGCGCCCGGTTTTAGTAAACCATTTCAACTTGTAAAAGAACCAAGTATGATATGACAAAAATCAAAGAACCAAACACCAAAAAAATAATTCTCACATATTAATTCTTTATAAACTACAAACAATGAGTATTACATTACATACTTACTAAGACGAATACAATGAATACTTAAATAAAATGAATGAATTGTTATTGTATACCTACTACTGTTTTATTTATTGCATTAAAATGAATTTTTATATATAATATGCACATACATACATATTTATATACATATATATAAATGTTCGCAAAATGTATATTACGAAAAATACAATGTACGAGTATGTACTACGAGTTTATAAAATCGATGATTTTTTATTTTTTGACAAAATATTTGAAAACAAAGTGATAAAGATGCGATCATTAGATATTTTACTTTTCAGAATTCAAGAAAATATTTTTTGTAATACATGCGTACATATCCATGTATATTATAATGTTAACAAGGTTATTATACTCATATACTATATATATTATTTGTGTACCTATAGATAGAGTAAATTTAATTCATAAAAGATCAAAACATCTAATGTGCAAACATTTTTAAATGGTATTACAACGTATGATTTGACGTATCTATATACCTGTACGTACGTCTATCGAATGTGAATTATTGACCTAATTTAATTTCATAGTGCTACCTATACCTAACTATAAAGAAGATATAACGTATATATTCATATACTTAAGAGACTTATACTCAGTAAAGTACATTTATAAATGATCTTTAAACTTTATAGTAAAGAATTTATTGTACTTTCACAAATTAGCATTTAATCTTTAACGTGAATATGAGTGTTGTACGTAAAAAATATACATGAGAGTATTTGATTTGCATCTTTATGTCAATACATATTTATATTACATGTAAAATAAAATTACATTGATAATTACTGTCATTGATACAACAATTATACTTTTGACTATGGATAATGGATCAATAATAATCTCATTTTATTTTGTATGCAAAATACTTGCAATTTACTGAAAAGGGAAAGTATCATCTATATGAATGAATGTGTGTATACGTTACATTACAAAGTTGTACATGTAATAAAAAAATAGTAATTTCATTAAAAAATATACATAATCTCTCTCTTCTCTAGTGATTTTCATTATTTACTTTCTTCTTCAATATTATGCATAATACATGTACAATTTACATATCTCATACGTACATGATTGTACATACATACATTATACATTTACACATATATCTGAGACATCAAATTATTGAATAAAAGATACAATATATATATTATGTATATATATGTATATATAAGTTACATTGTTTATACTGAAATGAAAACAATAATTTGCAAATACATAGTTAATCATCAATCCTTGTGAAATTTTATTAAACTACAAATAAAATGAAAAAGAAAAAAAAAACATTTTTATTTCTTTTAAAATTTTATTTTATTTATAATTGAAGAAATTTAATATGAAGATTCAATTCAGTTAAACAATAATACGATTCTGATCACGTTTTCATAATGTTATAGACATAGTTTCAATTTGGTTAAACTAAATATTAATTTTATGTTCAAAAATTTTTTTTTATTTTTTTTTTTTTAGTTTTATTTTTTATTGTTCAAATGCTTGTCATTTTTATAAACGAAAATACTTTTATGTATGTACAATTTACCATATTTCATTTGATTATTTGATGGCATATTCACATAAACATTTAGAATATGTAAGTACTTATTAAAACATTCAAACATTCAAACGTTCAGGTATACATATTAGTAATTTTTTTTTTTTTTTAATAAAGAAAAACCCAAACGATATTAAGTAAACATCAAAAAGAAATACGTGAGCTCTACTTTAACTAAAAATGAAATTAAAAAAAAAAAATAAAATAATACCACAAAAAATTTATTTTTAACATTAACTGCTTTAACCAAAAATTAATCTGTAATAAAAATTAACTAACAAGAGTAGGTATCTAAATATTTTAAATTTTAAATGAAATGACTAATAATACTACATTACATTATTAATTTCAATATTCCAAATAATAATAATCGGATAACATTTTACTTATTACATATTTTATGAATTTTAGTTAACGTTTACATATCTACATACATCATTTTATTATACGACGACGTAATGTCCACGTAGTACAGAAGAAGAAGTGTATGTAGCAGAGTAGCAATATAAATGTAATGGAAAAGTCCATCATAAATGATGACTTTCTGGTAACTTCATTTCATTTCAATTTTTTCGATAGTATTTCATTGATAATAAAATGTAGCCGCAGCAAGCAGGCAGGCAAACAAGCAGGAAAAATGAAAATATGTTACAACTGTTTCTGGACTTAATACATACAATTTTGAGAAAAAAAATGTATACATGTGAAATACATACAACTCGTACATACACGAAATTTTCATATTATAATTTATACATAATATGTTTATTATTTATATATATTTTTTTTTTCTATAGAGACACCACGATTACATCAGAAAATATTTGGAGATGATTGCATTTTTTTTTCACTTCGTCTTTTTTTGTGTATGGTCATCGGAAGAAAATGTTTCCAAAAAATTTTTGGTTTAAATAGCAACACAACAAATACGTAAATACATATATGTGGTGATGTATAGTATAGATACATAATGTCTATGTATATATAATAAAAATTTAAAGATATGTGATTAATAATTATGATGATGACGATGATGGTTATCATTATTCTTTTGATGGAAATAATGAATGGAATAATGGATTCAAAATCGTACATATTTTATTTATCTGATTTGATTGAGTTTACATAATCGAAAAATTTACCTTTTATACATTTTATATATTTGTATATAAAAAATGGTCTGGAAATTTGAAAATTTTCATGTAGTAGGTACATTGGATTATTCATAGAAATTGGTATGAATTTTTGAAAAAAATTTAATTACTTCATGTTTATTTACAATTTATATAAGTTGTATGTGGAATATTTTTATGAAATTTTAATGATTATTTTTCAATTCAGCTTATTATAAATTAAATTATAATGTAATTTCGAATTGAATTATTTCAATTTTGTTCATTTCTTGGATTGATTATACAAATACATTATTATTATCGGGGAAACTTCCGAATTAAAAAAAAAAAAAAAAACTTCGCCCTGGAGGGTCGTGGTGTGGGCGAAGAGTGGCAGTTAACTGTCCACCTTTTGTAATAAATAATAATAATAATAATAATAACTTCCGAATTGGGGCCGCCAGATTTTGAAACGAAACCTTGCGATAATGATACTTTGGAATGTCCTCTTTAACGTGATATATATCTCATTTTGCGCAAATTCATCTAGAGGACGCAAACTACCCTTAAAAATTTTTGGTCCAAAATGGCGGGTTTCACAAAATCCGTTATTTCTCCAGATTAGGATCTTGGATCGGATTAATTAATAAACCATTTGAAAGAGAACTTCCTGCTCTATTTGTCACAGTTTATTTCATTTTGATTGGATTTGCGGTTCTTGAGATATAAGGACTTAAATTCAAAATTTCGTGTTTTTTAAAAATCACTTTTTCAACTTCTTTTGATGACGCTATAACTTCAAAACTTGAAAGTTGACATATATGTTTTATTATATCATTTGAAAGGTTTTTTGGTCCACTTTTCAATGATACTACATTTATGTATAGAAACTGCATAGATAAAAAATTAAATGCACAAATAAACAAAAAAATGAGAAAAAATACAAATTTTCATACAAAATAATTTTTTAGAAAAAAGTTAGTAATAATTTTTTTCTGAATTTTTTATATAAAATTTTGTAAAAGGTAAATTTATTAATTTATTTTTTACTAAAACTTATATAAATTTTGGTAGAAGGGTAAACAAAAGTTGAATTTAACATTAAACTTAATTTTTTGTATATTTTTGTAAAAGGTGAATAAAATTGAATTTTTTTAAATTTTTTACGTACATATTTAGTAAAAGGTAAATAATACTATGAAAAATAGTAAGCTTTTGAAATACATAATTATACTCAAAAATGTATGAAAATGCATGAAAAATGTGTATTTTTTCGCATTTTTTTTGTATATTTTTGCATTTATTTTTTTTATTTATGCAGTTTCTATACATAAATGTGATAGCATTGGAAACAGGACAAAAAAACCTTTTAAACGAAATTATAAAACATATATATTTAATGTTTCAAGTTTTGAAGTTATACCGTCATCAAAAGAAGTTGGGAAAGTGATTTTAAAAAAACACGAGATATTGACTTTATGTCCTTATATTTCGTGAACCGCTAATTCAATCAAAGTGAAATAAAGTGTGAAAAATAAAGCCGGAAATTATCTTTAAAATGGTATATTAACTAATCCGATCCAAGATCTTGATCTGGAGAAATAACGGATTTCGTAAAACACGTCATTTTGGACCAAAAATTTTTAAGGGTAGGTTGCGTCCTTAAGATGAATTTGCGCCAACAGAGACATATACCACGTCAAAGAGGACATTCCAAAGTATCATTATCGGAAGGTCACGTTTCAAAATCTGGCGGCCCCAGTTCGGAAGTTTAGCCTTATTATCAATACTGAAACCAGGATCTAAAATAATTCATTTTGATATTATGTACATATATGAGTTCAAGTATGTACATATACAGAATGTACATGAATATAAATTAATAAAATATACTTAGATAAAATATTTCTTTGATAATGTCACGTTATATTTCATGCAAAATATTCAAATCTATATATAGGTATTTTCAATCCCCACACATAATACTCGTATATAATAACAATATAAATGTGTATTAAACATTGATATATATATTTTTTTTACCATACACCTCTAAATAAAATAAAAGAGTAATGAGGTCATGTAGGTAGGATAGTTTCGCATATCTATACATAGTATACTCGTATATGTACAACTATTTATGTATGTACATACATATTATAAGGAATGATTTGAATTATCTTCCGTGGTTTTGATTATTTATTTAAAATGTTGTTGGATTGCCACCACACACACCATACATATGATGAATATTATTATATACGAATACATGACATATCATTTTTATCATTATTTACATGTTCCTACATAGATTATTCTACATTCTTATTTATTATTGCATTTGTTTTTTTTTTCTATTATCTTTTTTTTAATTTTGTTTTTAATAAAAAAAAATCTATTTTTAAAATTTAATTTTGCAATTTATCTGCGCTAAATAGTAATATTTTAATTATGTATTTTTCTTAAAGATAAATTCTTTGATCATATAATTCATTTAATATATTTTAAATATACACACAAACACATACAAAATACTTACTAGGTTGAAATGGACTATATATTGTATAAAACTTTCAATAATTCAAGGTTTTTTTCATGAATCTTTTATTTATTTATTTACTCAAAAAAAAGAAAAGAATAAAAATAAAAAAAATTGAAAAATAAATAATATTCATGCCAGAAATCTATCAATTTAACATTGCAAATTTTTATATATGTACATAAAATGTATTATAAAATATGCTCGTATACATACACAAGAGTATATATGTACATATATACATATATGCAAAGAATAATAATTTATTGATTTTTTTAACATACAAGTATATACTGTACTATACGTATGTGTATACATATGTGTTCGAGTATACATATATCATTTCACTAAGTTTTTGATCTAGTTATTTTTTTTTACAAAGAATTATACGATTTATTAACAATTGAAAACTTGTCAATTCGATACCCCATATAATCAACTCAACATCATACATTATAATAATGTATACTTGATATTGTCTTGTAAAATGTAATTTATAATCTTTTGAAATCTGCAAAAAAAAAAAATAAAAAAATTAATAAAAAAACACATTTACACAATATGAGCAAAAATTATAAATAAAAGTAAATAAATGGGATAGTTTTTATGCATTTTATATTAATTTCATTCATGTACATAATGTGGATATAATGATTTGTTAATTGAAATCTTTATTAATGCACATATGTATATACTACAAGCAAGTACATTATGTGACACCTGACACAATTATTGTAATAATTATTGAAGAAAAAAAAATTCTTAACTCCATTTTTTGTTTTGTTTTTTTCAAATAAAATTACAATTAAAATTTTTCAAAACATTATTTTATAAATTGACAATGACAATAATGAGTTACCAGAAAAGATGAAATGAAAGTTGAAATCAAAAAATATTGAAGAATATAATACATAAATGTATCTATGTAATGTAATAGAGCAGAAAAAAAAATTTCGTATAAGAAAAAATTAATTTATTTATCAAGAATAATGAATGTAATAATTCAATAATTTCAATGTATGTACTTGGGTATAAACTAGTAATCAGTATAAGTATATACGTAAATTAGAGTTGCCTACAAGCAAAATTTTATGTGTACGCATTGAAATTAAGTGCGATATTAATATATATGTATAATATAGTCTCCTCATGCAATCATTCATGCATATATTATAACCTCGGATTAGTTAATGACTGTATATGTAAAGTGTCAGAAAGGTATGCATTTTTTTTTTTTTTTGCGAAAATGAAGAATCAAATAAGTGATCATTAACAGAGTTTTGTATTTGATACATAAATGATTACGTACCATATACTGCTTTTATACATTTCATTTATGAATATAATTGCATGGTTTTTTAGGTGTACTTGATGAGTGACATGATCAGTCAATTTTTTTGTTTTTATGTTGATATGCAGTCGCAGTGATTATATGCATTTTGGATATACGGATATATGAATTCATTTCAGTTTGAAATAAAACAATGAGTGGATAAATTCTCGTTTAAATAATGAATCTGTATTAATTTATCAAATCGAGAAAGGTACAAGTATTTATGTGGATTTATAACATGTTAAAGTACATATGTACATATGTATTTAATAAAAAAGTAACTACATATTTAAATGCGAATATGCATGATGTTATGTTGCAAATTTGAATAAATTCAACTACAAAAATGTCTAAAAATTTTATGCGTAGGTAGACAGTTAAAATTTAAATATTCATTTTATACATAAATATACGCCTACAAACAACAGATAACACTTTTATTATCTACAGTATGGATAATGATATTTTTATTCTGCATACGAAATTGAAAAAAATAAAAAAATAAAACGAATATTTGAAAAGAAAAGAAACCATTAAATACGAATAGGAAAAAATAACGTGTACACGGTACACTCTCGTGTTACGTCTAATGGAATAATGAAAAATAAGTATTTAATTCATATATTTTCGTGACTTTTTAAAGCAATAATACATGCTATAGTACACGCCGCTATAGGACGAGTAGTATTTTACACACCATCATGTGCTCGTATTATCAGTTTTCAGAAAAAGTTAATTTTCTCTCTCAGTAGAAAATGCGAATATATTGTACATGAAACATGACAAACACGAAAAATCAACATTTTGCTCTTCCCCTTTATATGTACTCACGAGTCTCGACCAGTGGTGGTAATTAACTTGGTACGGTAGCTATAGTACAATGCTAGTATGGTATGAGTATTGAGTAATGAGTAGTATTTCACAACACACGATGTGTACGCGTAGTTTCGTCTTGTGAAAATGTTGATTTTCTCTCTCTCATTAGAAATCGCAAATATTGTGCATGACGAAAACACGTCTGTAGTATACGCTACGATAGTAAGAATAGTAATTTCACATATCATTTGTATTCATTTTTGAATTTTCATTTTGAAATTCCTAGTGACTGTTTATAAAACAATAAAGTAGTAAAACTTAGAAAAAAATTGTAAGAGAAATTTTACAATTATTAAATGTTCAATTTAAAATTATCATTACACATAATGTATCTTAAAAATACAAGAGCATAATTTTTATGAAAATTATATCTTAATCATGACCTATACATCTATAAACTTTAAAAGATTCAATTACATTTTTTTTTTCAAATTTTAATGGAAGATTAAAACATACTCGCAAAACAGTTTTATTTTATTGTTTCATTAGAGCTTAAATTAAATGTTATTAAAACTATTAAAACTATTGTAATCGAAAAGTCAAAATAATAGAATAGCTTACATTTGGTTTTTGTGCAATTGTCATACTGAATGTGAAAAATAATTAAACGATCTGAAATAATTATACAAGAAGTCGTAATATTTTAAAGTCTTATCTAACCGTGCAATTTAAGTAATTAAAAAAAAAATATATTTAAATGTTAAAATATAAATGAGTGTGAAATAAATAAGTTTTTTTTAGATAAAAATACGTACTCAGAAAAATTACATTTTTTCTTGCAACCAATGGTAGCATGTATACGCATTTCAAAATGAACTCGTCATCAGTATTTGATATGCAAACGGATATAAACTTGAATACATAAATAAATATAATTTCAAAATTAATCAAATAAATGATGATAAGACCAATCCGATTGAGACCCGTACATATTCATGAAAATGACCGTACATACTTATATGTATATTCAAATCGTTTAGCACATTACACTTCATGTTATATGTCCTCGTATGTATACAAATATTTAATTATGTGAGTGCAATAACAAAATATTTTTAATAAAATTTAAAATTTTAAAAATCTACATACGTTATGGTACTGTACTACACTTACTTTAGATGTACTTTATGAACGCATATGGTGTGTATTTAATTGTTTACATTAATAAACTTGTATTTAAAACAAACAAAATTTTATGGATTTTCGTTTTTTACAAAATCTATGAAAAATACCTATTCGCATATTTATCTAAAAGAGTATCTATTTTATGTAAATTTAGCGAATTTATCATAAAAATTATTTTCATTTACATATATGTATACTCGGCATATGTATACTCTTACTCGCATGTATATAATAATACAAAACAATTCAAAAATATAATTAGGCACTTAATATTTTTAACATCTGAATAAATATATGAATTACTTAATAAGTAAAGGAAAAAAAGTGAAATGAAAACAAAACCTTGTTGTCTTTGTACTATTCTACGATACTATACCATTTATACACTACCTTGTGCGTATGAATATGTCTATACTAGTATGCATTTATATGATAAAATGGTACATACAAAATGAAAAGAGGTCAAGTTTCTCGCTTAAATCTTTTGTTTTTATTCATATTTTTATTCATTTTATTTTTTCATTTATAATTATTTTTCATTCCATTTTTGGAGTTATGTATCTTATTACATTTTATTTCATAATTTTTGAATTTCTGAAATGAACAAAATAACAAAAATAAATTTTAATGTTATGTATTCAAAGTAAAGTAAACATTTGTATGATGCAACACACTTTACATGGACACAGTATGTTTGTTTAGTGTTCATATACGCTCATGCAATAAATTGCAATATTTTCCTTATCAGAGTACATAAATGTCAAGTCAATTAAATTTTTATATCACAGGTAGTATGTAATTCAAAATGACAAAATGATTTTCTTTCTCTTCCTCCTTTTTAAATATAGAAGTACTTGCTTTGCTAGTATGTACGTGCAAGTAAGTACTAAGGAAATTTGGTATACTCGTACGAAGGATTAAATAAAATCTGACAAAATTCATTATAAAAAACTGGAAAAGAAAAAAACCGATGGAAAAAAAAATATTAACGAAAGCTGTTTACATTGAAATACGACAGTATACTGATTTATGTGTATATTTATTGATGTATGCGCACATATATTTCATATACCAACCAGCTACCACTCTTAATTTATATTGTACAATACGAGTATTTTAAGAATTTCCGGCTTAATTAAAACAGAATTTAAGACTTGATAATTAAAATCAAATTTACTGTGAAAAGGAAAAAAAAAAAATAAATAAAATAAAATGAAGTAAATTTTGATTAAGTACAATATGAATAAATACACTGGATTTTGTAAAATAAATTTAATTACGTGCATATCTACACATCAATTATAAAAATTTATTTATAAATTTAGAATATAAACAAAAAGAAAAATTAATTATGTATAAAAAGTAGATATAGTGAAGGTATTAGTAGTATGTTTTACTTTTCTTCACCTTATTATTTTTTTAAAATAATTTAAAAGTAAATTGACAGCTGTGTACATAGTCATACCAACATACATACTACCTCATAACATGAATGTGCATATCAATGAATTTTGTACAATATCTCTTCCATATTCTCTCGGTTTTGTTTTTCTTTTCTTAAAAAAAAAAAATTTATAATTTAAATATGAAGATACAAGTTATATCTTTCGAGAATTGAAAATAATACTTGCCATATTTTTTTGATATTTCTTGCATACTCTATATGGTATCTTCCATAATTCGATATACAAGTTATAAATTCGAATTCTATATATAAAAAAAAATTGAAACAGAAAATTCAGCAATATATATTTATGGTGATAAAAAAATATACATTTTATAGTTTGAATTAAAAAATTCTCTAAAATGAATTTGGTATTGGATAAACCCGTATGTGTGTGTGAAAGTGTTTAAAATTATCAAATGCGGCGCTACATAAATTTATTCGCATATACATAATATATATACTCATTTTCATACATATCAAAAATTATCAATATGCAAATTAAGATGAAATTTTGGTTTTAAATTTAAATTTAAATTTAAATTAAGTATATTCGTATTTTATTGCTTATGTGTGAAGTGTAGTTATAAAATCCATATATTTAATGTGAAATGATATAAAATGCAAAATACAAATAAAATAAAAATGCAACGAAAATATGAAAAAAAAAAAAATACAAAACTTTCGACCTTGAAAAAGATTCGAATCCATCGGATCAGAATAATTATTTATTCTGTTTGCATTATTTAGATGTATTTTATTCGACATACATTATGTATATACTTATGTATATGTTTCATATGAATATTGTATTTTTTTAATTTAATTAAAATTTAATATGTAACAATTTTTTTTTTTTTTGTATAAATTTTCGTAATTTCATTTGAAAATTTACCATTTAATTTAATTTATAAATTAATTATGAAAATAATTTTAGTTTAAAAACAAGAATGTCTTTATAAATAGAGAATTTTAAAATTAATTCATGAATAATAATAATTAAATGCAATAAGATAAATTGTTTTTCCAATTCAAATGTGATATAATTTACCATTTCCTGTCTTAATTTATTTCAAAATACATACTTATGTACAAAAATATATGTTTGTATTTATGTTTGATAAATATAGGAGTAGGTACAATTGTTTTTTGCTTTATAGTTTTATTAAGAGAAAAAAATTGTAAACGGTATATCCGTGTTAAAACATAAATTCATTATTATTTATTTGTTTTTTGTTTTTTTTTTCAAATTTATGTACGCGAAATGCGAGTATATAATTTATGACAATATTATGGAAACGCCCCGAATAATAATTTATCTTGTTAATAGTGAAAATTGAAAAGAAAAAAAATATCAATAAAAAATAAATGTAATACAAAATTGTTATACCACAAATTATTATTCATACAATTAAACGATCTATAATTATTTTTTATTATTATTATTATTATTATTATTATTATTAGTGTAGAATATTATTGATACAGAATGTAAGTACAAATAATTACCATATAGACTCATACTCGTAGAATTATATTCATGTATATATTTATATATTTTCACACGATATTCATTCTTTCGTTCATTTATATACGAATGCAGTTTAATCACATCGAATAAATCAACTTTTAAATTTGCTTTATAATAATCATATAAAAGAATAATAATAAGAAACAGAAATGGAAAACAGAAAAAAAAAAAACAAAATAAAATTTTTTCATTCATTCTTTCGTTCATTTATATACGAATGCAGTTTAATCACATCGAATAAATCAACTTTTAAATTTGCTTTATAATAATCATATAAAAGAATAATAATAAGAAACAGAAATGGAAAACAGAAAAAAAAAAACAAAATAAAATTTTTTCTATATATTAATTTTAGCTACTGTCTGGTATGCATATTTTCAGTCGATAGCTAGGTATAAATCGTATTAAGCCCTAGACAGACATCCAGTATCGATACCATGGTATGAATACCATGGTATGAACAATACTAGCATGGTGACAGACATGTAATCTAGTATAAATCTAGTATCATTTGACTTATTTTGTGAATTTTGTTGTGATGTCATATCACAATGCCTACTAATTACTTTCAACTTGATGTTAAAACTACTGTAAAAACTAATTTCTATAATTTCCGCAGCATTAAAATAGCGCTACGTTCAGTAAATTTTGTGAATATTAGATTCATACTAGACAAATCATGCTGGTTTAAATACCACGTTTATACCAGCTTGTTTTCCTGGTATAAAGCTAGTACATGGTGACAGACATGTAGTATAGCCAATACCATGGTATCGACACCACGTTTATACTAGATGTCTGTCTAGGACTTTATATTTTAGTCGTTTGATTTAATGAATGAATTATTATAAGACAGACATACAATACAAGTATGAACGAACAGAGTTTGTTGGTTTTATAAATTTGCAAGTTAGAATTTAAATTACATTTTGTATTTATGTGAAATAATGTATAATTATAAATATATTCTATGTGTTTTTGATTAATTAAAATGTTCATTACTTCATACATAAGTATATATAAATACTTATATGTACAACGATTAATAGTATTATGTACATTGATCACGTCTACTCGTATCAATTTTCAGAAACATTTCAGAATGAATGGTGAATGCGCTTTGTAATAATTAATTATTGATTCAATAAAATAAAATAAAAATAAAAAAATAGTATATATAGGCTGATGAATGAAGTGTTATAATAAATATTATGTCTTATATATCTCACGGCAATATACTGGATTATAATTCAGATCATTAGAATATTATTAAGATGGATAATCTAAATATTTTTTTATCTTTTATCTTGATATTAAAATGATGATTGAATTCATTTAATAATATAATTTATGTATTTTCTGTGTAATACAATTTTGTGATATTTTATTTTATATAATGATTATATTTTTCATTTAACAGGTGGATGTAATGAAAATTAAATTATCATCACCTTCATCATTATTACTTAAATGTAAATATAGGTGCTATCATTATTAAAAATTTGTATGCAGACAATAAAGAATTTGAAAAGAAAACAGTATAAAAAATGTGAACAGAATTAAATGAACCTGTGTGAAAGTAATTTCGTGTATAAATAATTATTTAGAATGTGTACGATATTGTATCTACTTTATAAAATATACACAAACATACTAGACGAAGAAAAATGAGATAAGAAAGAAGACAATCAAAGACAGTATAATTAATTAAAAAAAAATTTCTTGAATCAATCACGAAAATATTTTTTTGTCAAATTTTACATTCGCATCATATAGTGAGACATAATTACGATAAAATGCATAATTACAAATGAATGAATTTATTATTTTTTTTTTTTATTAAAATTTGACAAAAATGAAACAGAAAATGTTATTTCAGGAATATATCAATGTATTCATTGTGGTAAGTTAATTATTGAAATTTTATGTAATCGATGATTTCTTGTTTTTTTTTTTTTTTTTTTTTTTTTTTTTTCTTGTTAATTTTGAACTTATTTAAAATATTATATATGTACATATATGAAAACTAAAAAATGAATGTATTACAAAAAAAAAAAAATAATTTTTATTTATACATCAGATGTTATCATCACATTTAATTGTAATTTATTGTCATCCATCATGCGGTTTATATGGTAGTGGTCCATGTCAATTTGTCCCAGCTCCACCAGGTCATACACCTTCATGTGCAAGACCAGGAAAAACTTATTGTGAGCATGCTGATAATTATCCAGTGTAAGTGAATTTTTATGTTTTGTTTTTTATATGAATATGTACACATCTATACATATATAGCTATTATCGACATATAAGTACATTTATGTATGAGGTAATAAATAGTATACATGTAGAGTTTATATTGTATTTAAATTTTTCATGTTTATTTGTTTTATAATATGGTTTTGAATGAAATTACGTTAAAAATTAAATATCGTTAAATTTTATGTTATATACATACATACTTATATTTTTTATGTGTATTATGTTTTGAAAACTGAAATGAATGAACAGAAAAATCCCATTGATCTTAATTTAAAAAACAAAAATGTAAAATGTAGAAGTACAATAAATTCGATTCCTAATTAGATATACATACATATACCTATACATAATGTAAGTATACGTTATAGTAACGCGTATAAAAATGTTCCATAAGACAATGAATGAAATTAATTTCAATTGTAAGAAATTTTTTTAATTAAAATTTTTTATTTTACACAAAGTCTCTCTTCCCTATACATGCATATAGCATACACACATAAAAAATAAATAACAATAGTTTCACATAAAATTCATGTTTTTTTTTTTTTTTTCACATTTTATCTAACATTTAAAGTGAAATATATGTATGTGGAAAATGGAAATAATATTTTAAGATTCAATTTATTTAATTCAATGTACGAAAATAATGTGCATTAATGTGCATAGAGTAAGTTACTATTCGGCACGACACATTTAATTTGAACATGAAATTTAAATTACTTCCATACATAAAATTTTATTTCAAATAATATTCATTTTATCGATATTAAATTAAGTTTTAATCTATGTACACACATAATCCAATATTTCTACGAATTTTGTAGTTTTTATTTGTGTTTATTTTAATTTCTATTTAATCAAAAGTATCAAATAAATTGAATCAGAAACAAATAAATTTTGTAAATAAAAAGAATTTATTGCAAAATAAAAACATGTATACACACCTTTAATAATGTATACATTTCCGGTTAAAGACAAAATACAAAAAAAAAAATAATAATAATAATTCGCGATCATCATCGTCGAATCTGAATCTTTTAATTTGATACCCATACATATATGTGTCTTTTCTTTTGCACTATCTAATCTGTTACAGAGTGTACATATGTACCTATTATGTATATATGTACTCAATATATTATATACTCGTACATGAATTTATGTCATAAAAATATACAATCGACTTATCTATAATATATGTGATGATAATTGAATTCACCCACACCTGCGATTTTATTGTATACAAAATACTCATCGTATGTACATATGTACATATGTGCAAGACAGTCAGAGATAAAAAAAAATATGTACAAGACTGACTATTAAATAAATAAAAATGTGTCACACATTTTACATTTTTATTGTGTTTTATTTACATCTGCTTATAAATTTTATATGTAAATATGTACACAGAGGAAAACATACACAAACAGAAACACTCACAAAAATGAACACATTTGAAATTTATTAAATTATTTAATTCGCGAACTAAATTAAATATGAATTGTCTTGAATATCAAGTGATTTTTTTTTTCAATTTAAGTATACGTACGTACACGAACAAATAATAAATGCAAACATTAAATTGATTATATTTCTTGAATTTTAATTGAAGTGAAATTTTTTAATATATACGGGAAATTGAATAAAGCGAAATTTTTCTGAAATTTATTTATTTTATTTTTTTCTCTTTTTCATTCATGACTAACATATGTACTTTGTATGCCTTGTATATAGGTATTTGATTAAACATTTAGTTCGAAAATGGGGAATAGAGGCAAAAAATCTTCTAGTCGATGAGACACCAGATGAATTTAATTCATTAACACTACGACAACATGATATTACACATTTCTTAGATTTATTTGGTCCGACTGCAAATCATTTGGGACATTTTGATGGTTACAAATATGATTTACCAAAAACTACAGCAATACCACAATATACTAGCGGGTATCCAGAACCGATTTATATTCCAAAACCAGGAGACAGAGATCGAGATTCTGAGTAAGGCACAAAAATAAATGAAAATGTTTTTTTCACATTTGAAATGATAACGACAGCAAATATATTATTAATGATTTTAACCTTTCCAGCTATCTGATCTACACGCAGCTAACATCACCGAGTTACAATCAAAGACCAAATAATAATCATGGCTATCAATATGGTCCTAAAGTATCACAATACAATCCAGTCGATTGGTTAAAACGTTATTCAAGAGATTTGAGTTCGATTAAACAAAAAAATCGAAAGGATTCAGATCAATTGAATGATGGTTTCGTATCAAATTTAACAGACATATCATCACAAGAAAATTCTGATGATGTATTTATTCGGAAATTATTTCGAACCGAAGATGAGAATGAAGAGCATCATCATAGAGTTAAACGTCAAAGTTCTGGTAGAGCACAATTATGCCAAACAAATTCACAATTTATAACACCGCAAGCAGCATTGAATAGCAGAGGTAAAATTTGAAAATTTAGTAAAGTGAAAAATAAACAAAAATAACAAACTTTGAATATATTTTTCTCCTGCAGGTAATTGGATGTTTGTTGTGAATGAAATGAATACGGCTCGCCAATTAGTTAAAACGGAAACATGCGCGTAAGTTTTGTTTAGTTTTTCTTTTGATTTAAGATTAATATTATTTTTTATTTTTTAATTTATTAAGAAATACATATTATATTTTGAGAAGAATATTGAACACTATTTTTTACTTTAAATTTTATTAGCGTTTTTAAATTTAAAATCAAGTAATGTTGCAATTGAATTGTTTTGCTTACTGTCGCTTCCGACACCTGTATGTGAATACCTAAAAATCAAAGGAAATTTTGAATTCGTTTGGGAAAATTTTAGAAAATGTCCTATTATAGGTTTTGAACAACGATAAGCAAATATCTAAACCTTAAAATTTCATATTAAAAAATCGTTATAATTTAGGAAATTTTAACATTTTTTGAATTTGAATTTTGAAATTTAAACGTTAATTTGCAACAGATTTCAAAGAGGCCACTTCTCTAAAAAATAGATTTTGAAATTTTTTACTATACAGTTCAAGATTACATATTTTATTTCAATTTATGAAGTTTTATACAAGATAAATTTGTAAATATGTTAAATTTACAGAAAATAAACAAATTAAATTCCAATTGAAAATAAATTCCTTAATGATAAATTTTCGATTAAAATAAAAAAACGTTCAATTAACATTCTCCAACACGAAATTATCACAGGGAAAAAGGGAATTCTATACGTATGTATATTTTGATTAGTTAATGTTGTGAATCGAAACGTTTAAAAAGGAAAACATTTCTCATTCATTTATTTCACTAATTATTATATTACAGGAGAAAGAATCATTCATTTGGAAAATAAATACCATTATAAGACACTTGTTAAAGTTTAAAGACTTTTAATATTCAGAGACTTTTTAACTCTTTTCCTTTTTCCTTGTTTCATTTAACGAGTATTTATTTATTTATTTTCAATTCTAGTTTATCTTTTGTTTCCTTCTTTTTTCTTCATTGCATTTTATATTATTAAATGCAGTTTAAAGATCATAGTAATAATAATTTAAGGGTCTTACCCTAATTCGTATATAAGTGTGCATAGCTGTTATTATTTATATGATATTTAAAGTAGGATATTCCCATCGATATAACATACACAACATTTATCGAATTAATAGTCATTACTCATATACTGCACATACATATACCTATAAATAAATATTTTGGCGGTATGCATGAGTAAACGGCAATAGGAAACATAGGAAGTAAAACGATTATTAATATTAAATGGGAAATCGACGAAAAATAAAAAATAAAAAAATAAAAAACCAAAATACAAAACAAAACGTACATAAATATAATCGAGAAATTAGCATCACCTCTAAAATGCACGTTTTTTTGTTTTTCTAGAATATGTACTTTTCCCTGACTTTATGTAATTTATCCTATTTTAACCCTGATTTTTTAGAATTTATTGTTGTTTTTTTTTGTTCAACTCATCAACAGTTGTCATAAAATTGTCCTTAAACGATTTCCTTATTCGATACATATTACCACCACATTATACGTACAAGGTGGTATGCTTTTTTATTTTATATAGTATTTTATAGTAGAGTGTAGTACATATTGCGTAACCATAAAACAAAAGAATTTTCATACCGTTTTGAGTATACAATAATATAAAATACTATATATACATTTACTGAACGATTGAACATTTTCTATCGAATTTGAATATTATGCATATGAAAAAAAAAATTGTTTAGGGAAAGATGTCACCCCAGCTCCAAATACTATGAATACTGGTATACATACAATCGTATTTGTATATATATCCTGTATCTCTGCACAGTAAAATATACAAATAATGTAACTTACTATATACTCGCGTATAGGAATAATAGGTGTTTGCCCTAAAATGAGCCACGTTCCATATTTATAAAATTAGGGGCAGTTTTTTCATTTTTCTGGTGGTGTACACAGTATATTTCATACAGAGTATGTAGTATATATGCGTATTATATTGAGAAATTGAGATTGAGACCATATATTTAAAATGAAGGGCTGATTGGTGGTACTTAACAAATTATAGATTACACTATATACATATATACACGAGGTCGATATTATACAAAGTATGATACATATATAATAATATTCATTCAATTCAAGAATGATGATATTCGTAACCACAGGAATTTTCCTAAGAATATAAAAATATTGTGAAGGGCATCACCCTTTAATCACTTTAATATTATATGTACTCATATAATGCATGTGCATGTAATAATTTCTGCAAAGTGGATAGAAAAAAAAATGACAGAAGAAGAAACAGGAGAGAAAAAATTATCGAAAAATTAAATATAACAATCTCGTAAAGATAAGCGAGGGGTTTCATAAGATATTTATGTACTATGTGTAAAGTGTATGTAAAGTGCCAAAAAAAAAAAAAACAAACAATTCCCGTTACAAATAAAAGAATCAAAAAGAAGTAGCGAAAAAAAAAATTAGTGAGTAAATAAATAACAGGTGTAACACAACGGAGAGAATTTATCAAAATAAACACTTGTTAATAAACAGGAGTTCAATAATAATTATAACGGTTAAATTTGTATGTAGAGATACATGTATATATATACGTATATCTGCACTCATAGGTATCCTTTTAACTTTTAGGGTATATGTAGTGTAGGGATATGTATTTAACAATCTGTATTGTCTTATGTAGATTGACTTTAAACTTCAATGAAATTGTTAATATTTTTGTAAACATTTACACACACACACACACACACACACACACACACAACACAGATGCTATGGAAATTATTGAGAAGCAAAATTAAATTGTCTGCTTGTTACTTAATGAATTTATGTGTTGTCTTTTAATTTTTGATTTCTTATCATCATTTTAACATTGTTAAAATTAAAACATACATATGCATATCTTGATCATTTTATATGTATGTTTTTATTTATAAATTATAATTAATTTTAATTGAAATTTTTTACGATCAAATTTTTATTTTATATTTTTTTTTTTTTTCAAAATTTTATCATTTCAGATCAACTGTTTGTTCGAATATTTGTCAATTACCGAACGGATATAATTCAAGATGTGAACAAAAATATGTTCAAAAACGTTTAATTGCATTAAATGGTAACGGACAAAATTTATATACAGATACATTTTGGTTTCCAAGTTGTTGTGTTTGTACACTATCAAATTTATAATATTTTTGCAACATCATACCGTTTCGTCACAGTTTTTTTTTAAAGCGATAATTCACAAAATGTGATTCACAAGATTTTTGTGTTGTTTTTTTGTTTTGACATGAGCTACTACATATATAATCATATTGTAGTAGTTGAAGTTTATTTTTCAATAAATAAACGGATTTTTAAAATGAAGTGATAACGTATATAATGTAAAATGTAAGTATGTATTAAATTTTTTGTTTAGATAAATTAAGGATAAAAATATAAGTGTGCATTTATATACGAATAACATAATATTATTTTGTTATTAAGGTATTTTTGTTCATTAAATACAATTTTTTTTTTTTTGCTAACATATTAATACGAATTTATCTGATGATTTTAGAATTCTTGTGTATTCTTGCATGTTTCTACATTATTTTTTTTTTTTATTATTTTCATAATTTTTGTTCAAAAAATATTTTTGATTTTATCTTAATTTATATCCAAAGTTTTTTGATATGATGATAATGCAGTTTAAGTTAAGTATTCGTTAATGTTAATTAATAATAAACTGGAGGCCAAGGCTCAACATAGAGATCATAAAGCATAGCTTCTTTACGTGCTGTAGCTCCATTAAACAAGAAAAATAATGAATATAAATGTTATTATTTTCATGGTAATAATTGATTTGTATAGAATATAGAATACTACTTGTGTATTCTTGAATTAAATGAATCAAAAACAGACACACTTTTAACATTTTTTTTTTTTTTTTTTTTTTTTTTTGAAAATATAAATCATATTTACTTCAGAGTTTAATATATACTTACGTAGGTCAACTCTCAACAGTACACACAGTGATGTAAGTATATGTATGTACATCTTAAGATTTTCAATTATTTCAAATTTACAGTATTCAATTGATCACGAAAAAAATTATGTGAATAATATTTTTCTTTTTCTAAAATTTCAATACCCCCATAATATGTGTACGTAAGATAAAATTTATTATTTTATAAATTAAACAAATAAAAATAAAATAATAATTAATAATAAAAAATGTATAATAAATATATAGTATCTTAGGTGCTATTAAAGTTTGATTAAAAGTTTTGAGTTATATTTATATGTATAGTCTTTCATTAGGATTTATCTATAATTAAAAATTAAGTTAATTTTAATATTGTAAATATTTACATACATACATGCTCAATATCATATTCATACATAAACACATAAATAAAATGTTACATTTTAAATAAATTTATTTCAGTCGATGAGTTAATAATTAATAATGACGCAGCAGCGATCTAAATTAAAAACTAGAAAAACTAAATAAAAACTAAATTAACTTTTTATTTTTTTGCAAATTATTTTCATTATTAAAATTTATGCTTTATAGATAAATAATAAAAAATCGAGTTTCATGAGTAAATAAAAATTCTAGATTCAGATTTTTTAAATACAAACTTAACATTAAAACTATATCTGTGGTTACATTATCGCGTTTTACAACGGCTGAGTGGAATTTGTAATTACAATATTGTAATTGTAATAATTCTGATCGACAACGAAATGAAAAATATGTATGTACATACATACAATAGTTTATGAACTGTTCGATGTAAATAATTTTTTATAATTTTTTTGGTCGATATTATACTATTAATAAACAGTAATTCTTCAATATTTATTCGTATAGCAAATGATCATTCTTTTGCCACATTATGTATATCATGAAAATGAAAATTAAACTAAAATTATCACTGACACTATCATTTTTATTTCATTTGAATAGCAGCCATCGCACAATTCCAGGGACAACTACAGCGTAACATAACATGAATTTTACATTTTTGCTTCTTGCAAATAGATTACTACTACTTCAAAATCCAGATCGTGAATTGCTCGTTGTCGCTGAAAAATAAAATAAAATTTATTTGGGCGACAGCGACAGCGTAAAGTTAAGCTGTTAAACGGTAAAAAGTCCCATTTAATTATTTTATGTATTGGCTGTAGTTGTCGCGCCGGAATTATGCGATGTCTGTAAGTTTGGTTTAAATAAAATTTTAGGTATGGCTTGTTCAAAATTCCCAGCGAATAATCTGCGCATGTTTCTCTTGAAATTAAATATGTACATAAAATGATTATATGTATTTGTGTTTTTCTCCCATATAAACCTGAAAAAGTGTAACCACTACAATTATAACCTCGCTCAAAGCATGACGCCATACTCTCACTGCGCATATATTCTATTCGCTAGGAATTTTTAACAAGCTATACTTACTTCATTTGGTAACGAATTGCAAATGTTAAAATGAAAGTTTCCAAATACTGAAAAAAAAGAAGCTGATAGGATAGTAAAAATTAAAAATTGAAACATCTCTTTCGATTACTAGAAACGAAATGAAATTATATTCAAATAAATTGTTATTGAAATGAAACGTACATTTATATACAACCAAAGATACTATAAAATAGTTTATAGTATCTTTGATACAACTTTAAAATGCATAATTATTAACAAAATATATAACGAAATATAACAAAATTTATTTTTATAAAAGAAAAATAAATAAAATATAAAAATTAAATTACCAATCTTTAGATTATTTTATAGATGTAAAAATATGAAATTAATTATAAAAAATTTGACTTTGTTTTTTTTTTTTTGTGTATTGCTCTAAATTACATAATTACGAAATTTTAAATGTACACACACGTAAGTATGTAACCATATAATGTGTTTATGTAATGTATTATTTTAGAAATATTTTATATATAATTTTATGTATTACAAAAAAAAAAAAAAAAATTGATGTAATAATATTGTAATTATAGTTATAAATTTTTCTTGCACATATAAGACACTCAGGCTAGTACATATTATTTTGTAAGTTTTTTTTTATTATTAATACTAAATTTTATTTTATTCGTAATTTGCTATTGAATATAATTCAAAATATAAATGTAAATTTTATTATCAAATTTTATTATACATGTACATATATGTTATTTAGGCTGTATATTTATACATTTTACACATATCATATACCTACATAACGTTTGCTTAGAATTATTATTAATATTGTAAATTGTAAGTTGTATGTCTATTTTCATTCAATATTAGATAATGCGCATAATGTTATTAAAATTTATAAATTCATTTATATACCTACATACATATATTTTAATAAAGATTAATATTATAAATATTGTTAATGTGTAATAAGTTCGCTTAAATATAAAACAGTGTGTCTATATTAAAATCGTACTCCTACTATATATGTACCTACTTAAGGATGTTCAAATATAAATCTGTATAATTACAATAAAAGAAAGTTTCAATATTTTTATCAAAGTTCAATAAAATTATGTACATCATTTTGAAGAATGATTATTATCGAAAAATAAAAGAAAAATAATTTCAAATTAAAATCTTCAATGAAAATTTGTATACATATAGGTGTACTGATTTAAAGTTGATACACACACTGTATTTATGTTTTTATATGCATTTTTTTATTTTCTTGTGTAGTTTTTAAATTTAATTGCAAATAAATGAAAATTAATGTTTAAAATATTTACATTTTTTTATTTGTGTATTATTCTATGAATCTTTCTTTAAGCTACATACACACGTGTAAGTATAGTACGTCTATATATAGTATATGCGTATGGGGTAGGTGCGTATAGTATATATAGGGTGGGTTCATAAAGTTAACACTGCAGCAACACATCTAATCAAGCGTTCAAAAAGTAATCATGACTAAAATAATCTGGTTCATTTTTTCAACACATTGGGCGCGTTCAGTTCCACTTTCCATCGCTGCAATAATTTCTCTTACTGAACGACTTCGCTGCATAATCGCTACTTTGCTGCGATGTAAATATTTTGCAGCTGAAAAAAAGTTCGCTTTAAAAGTCATCGTAAACAAATTTTGACATATTTAATGTTAGAACAACAGCGAAGCCAACTTATCAACTGTTTGCAGCGGGTTTTTCCGCTGTAAACAGTTCAGTAAATTGTATACAGCGGTTATCTAAACATCGCTGCATTTTCATCGCTGACTTGCATCGCTGCATTGAACTGAACGCACCCATTAATAACACTAACGTAACACTAACACAATAATTGCAACGAATTGCAACATAAAATTCGATGTTGCAATGACTACTTAGACTAAAATTTTGATGCTTGAGTATATTGAATTTAGTTTGTTTTTACAAATTAATTGTTCAAAATAAAAAATTTTTGAAAAATATTAAATTTTTTATCACAAATGTCAAAACGTCGTGAAATGCATCAGTTACTTTATCGTAACACAAAAATTTTAATGTTACTTACAGTAAAGCTGCGATTCCACTTATTGACACTTTGTCAAATATTTGACCATATTTGATGTCATAGACGTGTAAACCCTTGTCAAATATTGTCAAAATGATGTATGGCAAGTATGGCATCAAATATTTGTTGTCAAATATTTTGTTGTGTGTAAACTCCTGTTTTCATATTTGACATCAAACATTTTGTCAAATAAAATATTTGATAATTGGATGTCAAACAGTGTCAAACAACGTCATATTTCTACCGCCTTTATACTACATACTACTTATTTTGATTTATATACATATTATTTTACTACTGTCCTGATTTAATTTAAAAATTTAATAAAATTTTGTTTAATAAAATTGAATTTTTTTTTAATAAAATTGAATTTTTTTTTAATAAAATTGAATTTTTTTTTTGTTCAAATTGGTGTTAATTGTGTTTGTAAAGAAAAATATTGAATAGAAAAAGGATTTATATACTATTATTTTATTACTGTTCCTGATTTAATTTAAAAATTTAATAAAATTGTTTAATAAAATAATTCAGATTTATTTAAAAAAGAACAATATTCAGAAATAAAATTATAAATTATTATTTGTAAATAAAATAAAATTAAATAATCTAATTCAAAATTCGTTTTAATTCACTTCACGACTGTCGTAACACATTATATTAAAATGTCGACTATGATGTCAAACAAAAAATTAACGCAATATGTCAAATAGTGTAAACCAACGTCATATAATGATGCCATATATTTACTTTGACACTCTCTTGGTCAAACTTTTTGACGTCAAATTGTTCTGTAGTGTAAACTCCCCGTGCCATATATTTGGCATTTCTTTGTCAAATATTTGACGAATTGTCAATAAGTGGAATCGCAGCTTAACATTAAAGCAACATTTCTGCAACACTGCAAAGTCATGATTACTAAATGAACAAAGCCATAATTTAAATAATAATTTGTTACAAAGTTATAAAAAATATATAAAATTTAAAAGAAATATATGTATATGCACATATGTACATGTACTTTTCCCGGGTGAAATTAAATAATTTTAAAGGCAAAATAATCATTTTTGAAGTCAAATTCAATGCCTTCCATGTTGATATATTATCACTATTGTGATTGTGATTTGAACACTGTTGGTATTGGCATTAAAAGTGTTGAGATTGACTTGAAAAATTATTATTTTGTCTTTAAAATTACGTATTTAATTTGACCCGAAAAAGTATAAATTATTGATAATCATATAAAAAATCGTAGTTACAATAATGATCGAAAATTAAATATTGATTAAAATTTGAATTGTTAACTTTGCAATACTACTTTGAATGTTTGAACATTTTTTGATATAATTTATGTGTAAGTAAAATAAAATAAGACGAAAAAAAAATAAATAAAAATTTGACAAAAAAAAAATAAATAAACAATAATAATGATTGTAAATTTGAAAATTTTGTTACTTTTCCATCTGTTTATATTCAATTCTGAACTATGCATATGTTCTTATACATTGTGTATGCATACTTATTATGTATATATTTATTGGTAACAACAACAAATTAATATATACTACAAACATTATACAATTTTTGTTATTTTTTTCAATTTTTGCTTTTTTTTTTGATAAGAATTTTATCTGATAATATCATAATAATTCATTTGCTATATACTATAAGGCGGCTGTATAGATATTGTATACATTATTCACATGTACAAAACTATGCAATAAGAATAACATCACTATACAATGAAAAAGCGCCAGGTAAAATAAATTGAATGAAAAAAAAATTTATTTTCTTCTTCTTTCCTTTTCGATATAAATGTGTTATTTTTTGTTGCTGTCTATTTCATACGATACGTACATACGTATGTACAAATAGTGAACGATGTGAATGTCCTTTTATATTTTGTACTTTGTACATACGTATCCATACATATATATTTTTATATTAATAATCTTTTGCACATTTTTTAAATACGTTTACACATATATGAGTTTACACATATGTATATTTATGTTTGTTTGATATCATCGTACTTTTGTTATTATAAATATAAAATGTAAAAATGATGTGAAATATAATTTAGCAATGTTCTCATTTCGTACGTATATACAATAAATAATATACAATATACAATGGAGTGCATATATACTTATTATCATCTATTCCTTTAACGCATATGTATGTAACTTTAAAAATGTTTTGTACGTACTCATGTGTATATTATATAATCGCAAACATGTAGTGTTTTCTTGTTTTATTGTTTATACAGGCATACATGCGTATGTATATTTGTTTATCGTATATGTAAACGTCTTTATGAAACGAAATCTTTTGTATCTATACATAAGTAATAGTATATAAATATCACAGACAATACAAATTTATTTTTCATTTTTATTTTAAATAAAAGAAGAAAACAACAAAAATTAATTTTTTTTTTGTTGTGAAAAATATCAAAGACATTATAATAAATAATGTCGTTTTATAAAATATATGGATACGTATACTACGGTACTATGTACTACATTAACTATATAGAAAAGAAAAAAAAAACACTTTAAGGATAATACGTTCACATAATGAAAACATTTGCAATTGGCACTCACACAACACAATGTATGCTGTGTGTTATATTTACGTGTATCTGCATTCTGCATATGTGGAAAAATTAAATTTATATTAGCTACATACATACGCAGTACATATATGCATAATGTACACGCATTATATTTCTTCTACAGATCTATAATATCTGTCTATATTGTGTATTATTTGGCATTAAATTTTAATAATCAAATTTTCTTTTCTCATTTATCATTTCTTTTGCTCATCATTACAAAAATTGTAAAAAAAAAGTAATTTTTTGATCCTTTTAATATATGGTTACCTAACAAAAATAATGCAAAATTCAAGGACATTGTGTTTACATAATGTTAAACTTCTTCTGAAGATTATATATTTAGGAATAAAAGTTAAATTAATTGTAGAAGATCTTTACAAGAAATTAGGAGAATTGAAAATAAAACTACACCGATATCCTGATTATTCTTATGTAGTATATTGATTAAAAAGAAAAAAAAAGAAAACTGAAATCATTTGTATAGTATCAAAACTATTATTAGTTTTCCCATTTTTATTTTCTGATGTTCCGTGTCCTGATATTATTTTAATGTTAATTCTTTTTTTATTTTAAAATTTTTTATAAGGATAATTTTATCCTTTTTGATATTTTCATTTATTCAAGTAGGTATATATGTAAGTACATATTTTTGATTAAATCGAATACAAAAATATCCTGAATTTGAATGTGCATTTTAATTTAATTTAATTTAATATAAAAATATATCCTAAATTGCTATGCTATGATGAAATATATAAAAATTGCATTTTGTGTACATTTTCATATTACATATCTACATTTTCATCATAAATAATGTTTGTAATACGAACATGTAAAATGTAAAATGTGTACATTTAATATTGTAGTAAAATAACCACAAAAATTATATGCATCCATACACACATACATACATATAATGTACATATGTTCTTTTCGTGTATATATTTTTATATATTAAAATAAATAGAAATATGTATACATTTTCTACATTTGTCATTATTTGATATCAAAGAAATGAATCAAAAAGAATTTATGAAAAAAAAAATTGCAATTGTATAAAAAGGATATAAAAGAAAAACAAACATACACACAAATACAATGTACTACGTACTACCTACACACATATAAATGCTATGTTTTGTAAAAATGTAACATTTTTTTTTTGGAGGATACCTATATAGTGTTGTATTTCCCCATTTTTTACTTTTTATTTCTGTTAGAAACACCTACATATTTACATACAGAGCAATGAATAAAACGATTAAATAAACATTCGAGTTGGCGGTTGCGATAGAATTGTATTGATTGTACACCACCACATATCGCGTATTTAGCATTTTGTATATCAATTCTATATACAATTATAAGAGACTATAGTATACATATGATTTATTGAATCATGCTACACATACAAACAAACAAAAAAGTATCCTTTTAATCATATACATATATACTCAATTGTGTGCTTGGTTGTACAATTTATATTATATAGATTTTATTCAGTATACAATCATTAAAATACATTTCTATATTATTCGCTTGCATTATTAATTTGATATATTCTCCTATATATACTTTGTGCTCCTGGCGTTCCTATAAAATAATATATTATGTAGTACATAGTACATAACATACATATCTATATCCTTTTTGCCTGCTGTTTTTACTGATATTCGTATACTAATTGTACATAAATACACATACCTGTATATTTGTCAGTATTGTCTGTGCTTTAATATAAATTTATCAATTTTTATATCCAAATCCAACGAACAATTCATCTAAACGAATGTATAGATACGAGTATAGTGACTTTTGCACAGTTACACCGTTACACACATTTTCTCTAAATATGCGTGTGTGCATAGTATACCGATAATGCATCACATACATACATACATTCTATACATTCATCTGTATATAAATTTATTTTGAAATGAATAAAAATGTACGTACATATATAAGCAAAGGAGCATGCCATGCCATGCATCTCCTGCTTTATCAGCTTGCTTTTAATTTTTTTTTTTTTTTTTTGTAATGCTTGCTTGCAGCCATCAGCTAAAATTTATATAAAATAATAACAGAATTTTGTGTGTATATAGATGATTGTGTACAGTGTGGTTTTCCTTTTTCCTTTTTCAAATACATGGACACTTTATACGTTGAAACAAAAATATATACAATATAATAAATTGTGCATAGTAGAGTAGTGTAGTGTTGTGTATAATGTGGCAGCGGGGCAATGAGCGATTATCAAAAAAAAGAAAAAGAAAAAAAAAATGAAATCAAATAGGCAACAGAAATAAAAAGAAATAAATTTATAAAGGCTAAAAAAAATCAAAAAAAATAAAAAAAAAAAATCGAACATCTGCTTTTTGTGTTTAGAAGAGTATACTCGTATGTATTAAACGTGTGTGATGTGAAGTGTATAGCGTGTGTATACACATATATTTCATTCTGTATTTGTATAACTTTGAAAACTGCACATTTTCAATTTATATACGTATGTATGTATGTGTTTGTATATTTTTTTTGTATACATATATAATATGAAGAAAAATTTTCATTCTATATAGATGTGTGTGAGTGTGCGTGAATATGTTGGTTGTGTTATTATTATGTATGATTATTATTATATTTTATTTCTATAATTTTTTTTTTATTTCACAAAATAAATACGAAAGAAAACTGACAAAATATACATATGTACATACATGGATTGGATACTCACATAACTCGTATATATACAAAATTATATCCTGACATCGATTTATGTGTTTCAGCAGTGTTATGCATATGTTTTTATATTGTGTGTGCGTGTGTGTGCATATAAATCTTTGATTTTTTGGCGATTTGTAAATGAAAATTTTATATATAGTAATATGTATAGTATTAAAGTTCAAGCGTACGAATAATACATGAACACATCTGTACATACATTTATATTAACATTAAAAAAATATATATACCCACATATGCACATATGTTATAATTTTATATAAGTACAAAAATGCACGTTTTATAAATTGTATATATATACCTACATACATATGTACATGTACATATATGTAATATGGTTGGTAGGATGGCAAGCTGAATAATGTCAGGATTCGACATAGTCCTATAAAGAATTAATTTTTTGGAGATTTTAAATTTGATGAGGTTTTTATACAAACGCATAATAAATAAAATATACATACATATATAATATATACCGAACTGTACATTATATATGTAGATCTACATTTATGTAAATATTCGTATGTATATAACATACATTTGATGTTGCATGTGCATTGATGTATGCTATGCAACTGTGTTTTATTAGGTCTTTATAATCTCTGGAGGCGCATTTATTATAATCATTGAGTATGTAATATATGTATACACTACGCACATACATATTTTATACTTTTCGTATGTGTATATGAATGGATATAGCGACATTTAAAAAGAAAATAATAATAACAAAGAAATGTATAAAATATACATAATGCATATAAGGATCTGATAAAAAAAAAACACACACACATACACTGTACACCATTGATAAAATATTGTAGTATACACCTTTTGTATTTATATTTAGATCGTATGTAGGAAATAACTGTAATTTATGTAGATTTTAGCACAAAATTATTATTATTATTTATTTTTTTTTTTTTTTTTGTATAAATATCGGTATATCCCATGAAATATAAAAAATAAACGAAACAAAGAAATGAATAAAAAAGAAAAAAAAATATTGCACACATATGTATGAGTCCATTTTAAAAATTTTTTGATTTTAATCTACATTAAGTAAATAATAATGCTCAAAATGTTTACATAAATAATTATATTTTTTCAAGGATATACGTACATATGTATGTATGAAGGATATTTTTGAATTAAATTTGAATATATAAACGAGCGCGACTAACTATCTATAGGCAGTATTTATCTAGTATCTAGTATATACCGAAGAGATTAAAAATACAATGTAATGCATTTTTATCGATTTTTTTATTTTTATGTATAGTTCCATATTTCATATTCCATTTATAACATGTACATTTTGTAAGGATTTTTGATTTTTTCTTTTCTTTTTCGATATTAAATTAAAAAATGAAAATTATTATTTTTTCTGTGAATTTAATTTCGTTGATTTTATGTACATTCAGGATTAGTGTAATTAAATAGTTATGCGTGCATACACTTTACTTGTATCTTGTATGAATCAGTTTTCTTTATTTCTTTTTCACAAGACATATAAAAAAATTGAGTAAATAAAATTTTTGCAATTTAATATAAAATAAGAAATACTTATATGTACATATTTTCATTTACATTTCGTTTATTGTGATAAAAAATTTCAAAAAAAAATTTCCTTTCAAAAAATATATTCAATAATTAATCATTACCGCTGTTACCGCGTATTAATGTCAGTAATCAACAACGAAAAAATTGTGTCTATGAAAAAATATAAATAATAATCAACTTACTCTACGATACATACATATATAATTAGATAATGTGTTCCTACGTATTTTAGATTAGCATCTGTACAGGCGTATGATTTTAATAAAAAAAAAAAAAATCTCAAGTCCATAGTTCATCTTCACATCTTCATAGTGGAGAGTGGTATAATCATATATGCATCTACGAGTATGTATGTACGTACATTATAATAAGAAGTCACATGTATTTGTATTTATGCGGTATATTAGTCTCGTTTTTAAGCTTTTTGATAAAGTCTGATAGACAGAAAAAAAAATTATAATTTTTTTCTCTTTATAAGTTCAACCGATGTTATACAATTATTATTAATTATAATCACATACGAATCATTTGTATAATGTGAGGATGAAAAAAAAAATTAAAATTTAAATAAAGTAAACAAAATATCCGGCTAGCATATGATTATTTTTTGTTGAAAAAAAAAAACAACAGAATTATCTCTGTACATACGTAATTTCGAATGTGAATCAAATAATACACATACTATATTACGAAGATGTGTATTCGAATGTTACTTATGAACTTATTATAATTTTTATTTTTTTTTTAAAGGAAAAGAGAAAAAAACATTCTACATGGGAATAATTTTGATTATATAAATTCAAATAATATACATAATAACAGATTTAATCAATGAAACAGCAAGTTGTAATTCAAAAAAAAAAAAATAATTTAGATTAAAAAATGAATAACGTTTACATTCACAATCATTAATCAAATTGTCTAATCTCATTTCGATGACACTATATTATGGAAATGAACCGTTTTTTTTTTTTTTTTTGAAAGTGGTGCAAGTCCATTTTTGTAGAAGAAAAAATTATAGTTAATGATAGCTATATGTATATGCTATCTGCCTATATTCTTTTCATTCATAAATATTTTTTAAAAAGAAAAAAAAACCTCAAAATGTTTATCATTTTGTCCATACATACGCATAAATATAAATTTATCTAATAGTTGATGTAAATAACATATAAGAAGAGTAGAAATACTAGAAATCGCTTTGTTGATAGCCCTGGCTCACTTAAAGCTGAACGCTATGGAAGAAAAAGAGAAGACATATATTACTATTACCAAAAACTATAGAATATATTGCTATTACACAAACACTATTATACAAAAACTTATAAGTATCTCCAAATTTATGAAATGGACTTACATCACTTTCAAAAATATTGATTTATATGATATGTATATATTTATACGTATACAATTCTGTATATAGATTTGCTTATCAATTGCTATTTCATACTATGCACGTAATTAATGCTAATTTCTTAATAATTACTACCGCACACTGGTATCTGTTTTTGTTTATATTTTGAGTATAACATATGCGTGAATTTAATAAAATAAAATTATCACATGAATAAGGTTAAAATGGTCAATTTATAAATTAATGCAATATATGTAATAAAATAAAACATGTGTATAGTAAAGTAATTATGACGTTATAAATAGAATATGCATTAGATAGACAGACAGATAGACAGACGTTTATGTATGAATACATATATGTAAGTAAGTATATATAGGATGTTCGAAATGCAATTTTCTAAATTAAATTTATTCTATTTATAATTAAAATATTATCAAGCGTTGCACACGTCTATACATATATTAAATAACATAAAATGTATGTAGATTTATGTATGTTTTTATTCGTTAAATGATTAATGAATGATGATTCCCAAAGGCAAATAGAGGTGTAACGAAAATATACCTACATAATAGGTTCTTGAAATAGATATATGTATTGTTGGAAAAATGTTATTTTATAACTTTTCCTACTTTTAACTCCTTTTCTTTTTTTGTAGAAAATTCTACAGAAGTAGAAAAAGAAAAGGGTTAAAAGTTTTATTAAAAAAAAGGAAGGAAAGGAAAATTAGGAGGCCGAGCGGAGCCTTAAAAAATGGAATTTTAATAAAATTAACTCACCTTTTCCTTTTTTTTTTTTTTTTATTATTACACAAAATTGTTTTATTATTACAAAAAAAATTACACTAATTGTTTTCTCACACAGCAAAAATTTTCTTTATTTTATAAAAAACGAATTAAAT
The DNA here is from genome assembly GCA_951394055.1 of Villa cingulata. NCBI lineage: Eukaryota > Metazoa > Arthropoda > Insecta > Diptera > Bombyliidae > Villa > Villa cingulata. The sequence continues at coordinate 26,792,134 of OX596021.1, read as the reverse complement.
AAATTTACGGAAAAAAAAAGGTTAATTAAATTAAATTAAAAATTGATTTTTAAAAAAAAAAAAAAAAAAAGAAATGAAAAAAAATTAACTAAAAAGACCGACTGCCTATATCAAAAACTGATCAAAAAAAACTCATGAAGACTAAAAACTGACTAACTCACTAAAAGAACTGTGTTGACTCTACCATTCAAAAAGAACTGCATTGACTGACTGTAAAAAAAAAAAACGTGTATCGAAAAAAAAAAAAAAGAATCGATGTTCTGGAAGTTTCTATCAATTCGCCGAAAGATGACAACGTCAACGAATTGATAGAGACTTCCAGTGGAAAGTGAAACATCTTTCTACAACGAATGTCAACGAAATAAAAGAAAGTGATTATAACGTTGACATTTGACGTTGTAGAAAGAAGAAGATCACATAAATAAATGTAAACAAAGAAGTGTCAATGTTACAGGTAAGTATGTGTATTATTTTAATTAAAATTATTTTAATTTAAATTAATTAAATTGTTAATTAATTATTTCTTTTCTTTTTGCAGGTTTCCAACACGACCCCCCGTTTGAAGGCTCAAAGTTCCGACTGAGCCTTTAGAGTGTCCAGATGTCACTGATAGGCCAGGATTACCTGAAAAGAAAAGAAAAGAAAAACAGGCTTTCCGCAGTGAAAAGTTCTAGACAAATAGAATAAAAGCAATAAAAGAAAAGGCTCACTGGATCGGAACGAGGAGTAGTGAGGAAAGGAAGAGTTCGGGTGTGATACCTTAGATTGTGGCGGGAGCTAAGCGATCGCGATGGACAACACTTGTGCGGTTGGATGCCTGATGTTTTATCCGATAGACTACGTCGGTGACCAGCTCAATCACTTTATAGGGACCATCCCAGTCTTTTTGTAATTTTGGACAATGTCCCTTTTTCCGTTTCGGGTTAAACAGCCAGACAAGGTCGCCCAATTGAAAGGGGTTAGCCTTAGCAGACAGGTCGTATCTATCCTTCATTCTCCGGCTCGCTAAGTCCAATTGAGTTCGATTAAAGGCATGGACTTTAGTGAGCCTTTCCTGAAGGTTTTTGACGTATTCTGGCAGTTCTACAGGATGGTTGCCAGGAGGGTCTCCAGTTAATAGTTGGATGGGTAATCGGAGCTCCCTCCCTAGGTTTAGAAGAGCAGGGGTACGTTGCGTAGACTTTTGTACAGCAGACCGATAAGAGAGAAGAAGGAGAGGCAGATAGGTGTCCCAGTCTCTTTGGTGTTCACTTACGAACTTGGAGAGATAGTCCAAGATGGTCCTGTTAAATCGTTCCACTAGGCCATCACTCTGGGGGTGCAAGGCAGTGGTCCGAGTCTTTTCTATTCGGAAACGACGCAAAACCTCAGTAAAGATCGCGGACTCGAAGTTTCGCCCTTGATCTGAGTGTAGCTGTCTACAAAGCCCGAATCGCGAGAAGACTTGACTCACCAATGCTTCTGCCACTGTTTCCGCGGTCTGGTCAGGAATAGCTATGGCCTCAGGCCATTTGGTAAAATAGTCCATCAGCACGAGTATATACCTGTTGCCAGTCTTCGTTACAGGTAAAGGCCCCAAAATGTCTACAGCAACCCGTTCGAATGGTGATCCAGAGTTCCGAATTTGCAAAGGTGCCTTCCTTTTCGGAATGGCTCCTTTGCGCTGCTGGCAAGTCGGGCATCGGAGGCAATATTCGCGAACACTAGCCGAAAGGCCGACCCAGTAGTACCTGAGGCGGACCTTCGCTAGGGTCTTGTCGATGCCGAAGTGACCTCCAGCAGGGCTGTCGTGTAACTGCTGCAACACCTCGAGTCGTAGACGTTCCGGCACCAGTATCTGCAACTGACCGTCCGGGTTGGTGGACTTCCTGCAAGCCACTCCGTCCTCAAGTACCAACGAGGAGAACATTGCCCAATAAGCCTTCAACGATGGTGAAACAGAGCTAAGGGTTTCAGCGGCTGGTCTTTCGCCGGCGCTTAGCCACTGTCGGACAGTCTGTAGTTCCGGATCGGCTTCCTGGAGCTGACTCACATCGATGGCTTGCACCGTAGAGGTCCTTATTAGTAGAGACTGCTTCTCCTCGAGTCGACTACAGTACGCACAGGAAGTTACTGCGCAAGGCCTTCGGGACATCGCATCTGCGTTACCATGACTTCTTCCGGCGCGATGATGAATTTCGAAGTCGAATTCCTGAAGCCGTTCTAGCCAACGGGCGACTTGGCCTTCAGGTTCGCGAAAATTCATCAACCACCTTAAGGAGGCATGGTCGGAACGCAGTAGGAATCGACGTCCCAGAAGGTAAGGCCGAAAATGAGCTACCGACTTGACGACAGCTAATAGCTCTTTTCGGGTAACACAGTAATTAATCTCAGGTCTACTGAGCGTTTTACTGTAGTACTCGATGACCCTCTCTTCGCCATCTTGGAGTTGCGACAGGACCGCTCCCCACGCATACTGACTGGCGTCGGTGTCCAAAATAAAGGGATCGTCATCATTCGGTTGGGCAAGTATAGGTGCTTCGGTCAATTTCTCCTTGAGGGTAGCAAATGCTAAATCACACTCCTCCGACCAACTGAATTTTGCAGACTTTTCAGTCAGTCCCGTCAAGGGTTTAGCAATGGCGGAGAAATTCTTCACGAAGCGCCTATAGTATGCGCACAATCCGAGAAAAGATTGAATGTCTCTCTTGCTGCGGGGAGTGGGCCAGCCTCTGACAGCTTCAATCTTTTCTGGATCGGTCGATAATCCTTCCTCCGAGATCACGTGCCCCAAAAATTTCACCTCCCTACGACATAGATGGCACTTCTTCGGCGAGAGTTTTAGATTAGCTTCTTGGAGGCGCTGAAACACTACTCGCAGATTGGACAGGAGTCCCTCGAAGGTCTCGGAATGGACCAGCAAGTCATCCAGGTAGCCCAAAGAAGTGGTATAGGGTATGTCGTGGAGGACTATTTCCATCAGACGTTGGAAAGTGGCAGGAGCATTGGTTAGACCGAAAGGCATAACGTTGAACTCGTAAAGACCCGAACCAATACTGAAGGCGGTTTTCTCCTTGTCGGCAGGATGCATTTCTACTTGAAAGTACCCTGAAAGTAAATCCAAGGAGGCAAACCACCTAGATCTGCCTAGTGCCTCCAGAGTGAGGTCCATTCGCGGAAGTGGGTAAGAATCCTTCTTGGTCACTTCATTTAGGCGTCTGTAATCTATACAGAAACGAAGTGACCCGTCTTTCTTCTTAACCAGGACTACCGGCGAGCTCCAAGGACTCGTAGAGGACTGGATGACACCTTGTTCCTTCATCTCTCTCACCATTTCTTCTGCTTCCAATCGTCGAGAATAGGGCATGCGACGTGGTGGCTGCTTAATTGGTTGAGAGGAACCAGTATTGATTTGGTGTTGCAGGATGTTGGTCCGTCCGATGTCATCTTTTGACAAGGAAAAGACGGTTTGGAAATCTATTAGTAGTGTTTGTAGGGCTGTTTTCTGGGTAGGTTCTAAACCTTCGCTGCTGTTTAGAAAAAGATCTTGTAGGGCAGGGGGCAGAACAGGGGAAGTCACTCGAGTTTCATTACACAGGAGAGTGCAATCGGTGTCCAAATAGGCAACAGGTAGGTGGCTAGGTAGGATAACGTTTTGAGAGGAGACGTTAGAAATCCTAGCCCAAACTTGGCCATTTGAAACACGAGAGATAGAAGGCATCATACTAAGTTGTTCTGGCAACAAGGAAGAGGCTGAGAGGAGGACATCCTTGTTAGGCACCAGAGAAGTATGAAGAGGTGTAATTATCTCCTGGAAGGGTTGAAACTCGAGGGACTGTAAAGTTCTTGCCAGGAAAGAGGAAGAGTGATGTAAAGGAATCGACTCTTCCTGTAAATGTAGGAGATCCTTTTCTAAGTCAAGAATGCAGCCGTACTGTTTTAGGAAATCCATACCCAGAATGCAGTCGTCGTGGATTTCCGCGGAATAGGTTAAGTGTTTGACTGAAAAGTGGCCTATTGATAGTTGAATTAGGACTTTACCTTCGACGGGGATGGTTTCACCGGTGACGCTTTGTATAGTAGCATAGGAAGGTAGGACTTCCACCGCACAAGGGCTTCGTTGTAGGACTCGGGGGTGTACGATCGTTCTAGTAGCTCCTGTATCCACAATCATCATAATAGGTATGTCATTGACAGTGCCATGGACGCTAAGGTTAGGCCCAGTAGAGACCACTGTAATGGGAATTGTGATTGGGGCTGATTCTTCCACCAACTCTGGCCCCAAAGGGTCAGTGGAAACTAGTTTAAATCTGCTGTAAGGGAGTGGGAGGCAGAATGGGAGGCAGACAAACCAGAAGTGTAACAACTCGATGGCCGAGAAGAGGGTTCATTGTCCGGTTTGTCGGCACTGGAAGGCTGAGGGGGTGACTTGGTGTTCGGTTCAGGAGGGCTTGGTGACCTAGAAGGACGTGCAGGGGACTTTGGGATGCACTTAGAAGGGCTAGGTGACCTAGAAGGGTGTGCAGAGGATTTGGGGATGGATTTGGAATGGCTGGGTGGCCCACTAGACTTTCTAGGTGACTTTCGGTTTGACTTGGAACGGCTGGGCGACCCAGTAGGTTTACCGGATGATTTGGGGATTGGCCTGGCAGGGCTAGATGACCTGGTAGGCTGTGCAAACGCCTTGGGGCTTGTGTCACGAGGCCCAGTAGGTGGCACGGACGGCTTGGGGCTAGTGTCGGGTGTCCCAATAGGCTGCACAGGAGATTTGGGGATTTTCTCAGAAGCCCGAGATGGCCCAGAAGGCTTGCCTGAGTGCTTGGGGTTTATCTCAGAAGGGCGAGATGGCCCAACAGGGCTACCTGATGGCTTGGGGCTTGTGTCCGGAGTGCGAGATGGCCCAGCAGGGTTGCCAGATGGCTTGGGGCTTATCTCAGAGAGGCGAGATGGCCCAGAAGGGTTGCCAGATGGCTTGGGGCTTGTGTCCGGAGTGCGAGATGGCCCAGCAGGGTTGCCAGATGGCTTGGGACTTGTCCCAGAAGGCTGCAAAGACGATTTGGGGATTTGTTTGGGGCAAAGAGATAAGTCTGTCTCAGATGGATTCAACCCCTCCTCGTGTTGCAATTTCAAATTAGTTGCTCGAGGGGTACGAGAGCTAGAAACCACATCGAAAACTACCCTATGCCCCTGTCTCAAACGAAGTTTTCCCTCGTCTTTGGAAACACAGTCTCTATGGACGAAAACCTCCTGCCCGTTGTCATCTCGCACAATAAACCCGAAATTTTTGGTAGTGTTGAAGAATTTTACTTGCCCTGTGACCCCAGTGGCAATCACTTCAGCGGTAGGTGGAGTGTCTTTAGGGAAGGGGTCCAGCTCGCACTCCTTCAAACTGGACCGGTGGCTTTTCCCGAAGGTGCCTTGTTGTTATTTGGGGACTCGTGGATAACCACCTGGTATGCCCTTGCCCCTTTTCGGCTAATTCGGGTCGCATCTCGACTGGCCTCCATTCGGATAGCTAGGGCCAATGCTTCCTCTAAACATTCTGGGGCTGCATCTCTGACCCTCTGTTGGATGTCCAAATCCGCAAGGCCATCCACAAACTGCCCCAAAGCGATTCTGTCACGAGCGGCCTCTGGGCAGTCAGGAAAAGCGAGATATACCAACCTCTGAATATGTGTGGCAAAATCAGGTAATGGCTCCTTGTCTTTCTGCAGGCGTCCACGCAGCTGGATGTGAGCCACGGACTGACGGTATTGCATGCTGAACCTCCTATCCAAGGCCTGATCTAGAAGGTCATAGTTGTCCTGGACAGCTCTAGGTAGAGTTTCATAATAGGCCAGGGCTGTACCCGTTAGGTGTGGTGCTAACCCTAGGGCCTTGAACTCTCCAGGCCAACCATTTGCCCTTGACACAGCCTCGAAATGGGGCTTGTAGCTCTGCCATGGCTCACGTCCATCAAACTCCTTGGGGGACACTCTCATAAAATGATGCCCTGAGCCCATCATAACTCTGCTGCTAGTCACTGATGGTTGTCCAAAATGTACGCTCGATCTACGCTGACTAGGCCAGGAAGACCGATTGGTAAGGGGTACATTTTGGACAGGGTTCTGCAGATCAACATTCTCCCCTACTACTTCATACCGCTGCCTGAATTGATTTTCTGGCTCTATTTGGAAGCCTGCCACAAACCCGGATTGCTGATTTGAGCCACGGGTTAGGAAAGTACACCCTGTATTTACAGGTAGTGACGGAAAGTCAACTTCTGGTCCAAGGGATACTTCGTTAGGGACCACATGGCTAAAAGTTTGATTAATAATAGGGGTGGCAGCTAAATCGTGTCCAGAATTTCGTCGGGTAGAAGTTGGAACTTCCCTGGTGGATGGAAAGACAGGAGCGCCATCTGTGCAGAGTGCAGGGGCAATAGATGTTGGTATGACATTAGGAGTGCACACGGTTTCAGATAGGGTCATTTGTTGTAGCATTGTTGAAAAATTGGACTCAACAGTGCTAACAGGAACAGTTGGCCTCGCTCTGACAGCCTCAGGCGTAGGTAGACTAGCTAAGCGCTCGATTTCACTCAATCTCATAGCACTTGCTGTTTGTCGGCTCTGTTCTAGATGCTCAACTCTCTGTGACAGTCCCTTTAGTGCACTCGTCATGTCAGATACCAGCTGCACCTGCAGCGCCATCTGCTTTGCCAGTTCTGAAAGAGTAGATTCGAGTGTGTCAGAGATGGGTCGCTTATCTCCCACACCAAGGGCGGAATCCGATGAACGTTCTCCCTCAGACATATTAAAGCAGTAAGGGTAGGTATAGAGTAGCCCGAAAAGTAACCAAAAGCTATGGCAAAAGTAACCGAGTCGAAAACGAAAGGAAAAGTGGTGAAAATTTTCAATCTGCAGGCAAAATCAGACAAAAGAAGGGTATAGACAAAATTTTCACAAAGAAAAATCAAAATGTGGGAAACAAATGTGGTTTTGCTTGCAGACAAGAAAATAATCACCCTGTTATGAAAGTATTGTTTACGACTTTGTGGCCGAAGATGTACAATCAGTCAACGTTAGTGGAATAAAATCGTAGATAGTAGCCAGTAAAAAGAAAAGCAACAGCAAAAAGAACAAGATTGGATAACAGAAAGTGTGTGGCAGGTTTTATGTGCACAAAATGGATAGAAAATTCCTACTAAATTCGAGCACTATAAAAGAAAAGATCACCCGTTACAAAAAGAAAACAGTCTTATGGAAGATAGAGTGCTACTTTTTGCAACAGAAAGAAGTGTGACAGGCTTTATATGCAAGACGTAGGAATTTCTATTTTCAGGCCCTATAAGAAAAACACCCTGTTATAAAGAAAACAAAAGAAGTAGTCTTTATAAAAGACAGAAGTGTGTAAAACAGTAGAAGAAGGAGAATAAACCACCCTGTTACCAAAAAAAAATTTGTCCACACAAACACTAAAATTTACTTGTACTAAAAAAAATTGTGACACCCTGTACAATAATCCAACTTTCTAACCCGTTACGATTACGGCTTCTTTGTTCAAAGAACCACGAGTTTATACACGGTAACAAAGAGAATGTAAGTTACACGTGTATAACGGCTAAAAAGAAAGAAAAACAGAATGCTGTGTTTCACCCAATATGAAGAAAAGGGGGAAAGAAAAAAAACTATGCTGCAAAAAAAACACAAAGAAAAATATTTCAAAAAATAAAATTTTATTTAATGCCCCCTTTTTTATTTTCTATTTTCACACAACAAAAACACTATCTAAATATAGAGGGACTTCTAACACTTTATACTAAAAGATGATGCCCCAAGTGTCCCTACTATACCTTTTATGTACTTTTCAAGTACATACAAAAAAAAATAATTTTATGCAAAAAAAGAAAATGTGTAATTGTTTGTAGGATTGTAAAAAAAAATAAGGAAGAAAAAGGGTTATAAGATCAGGTGGTGGTGGTAGGATCTTATTTCTAAGATCGATCAGAGGACCCCACACCTGACACCAATGTTGGAAAAATGTTATTTTATAACTTTTCCTACTTTTAACTCCTTTTCTTTTTTTGTAGAAAATTCTACAGAAGTAGAAAAAGAAAAGGGTTAAAAGTTTTATTAAAAAAAAGGAAGGAAAGGAAAATTAGGAGGCCGAGCGGAGCCTTAAAAAATGGAATTTTAATAAAATTAACTCACCTTTTCCTTTTTTTTTTTTTTTTATTATTACACAAAATTGTTTTATTATTACAAAAAAAATTACACTAATTGTTTTCTCACACAGCAAAAATTTTCTTTATTTTATAAAAAACGAATTAAATAAATTTACGGAAAAAAAAAGGTTAATTAAATTAAATTAAAAATTGATTTTTAAAAAAAAAAAAAAAAAAAGAAATGAAAAAAAATTAACTAAAAAGACCGACTGCCTATATCAAAAACTGATCAAAAAAAACTCATGAAGACTAAAAACTGACTAACTCACTAAAAGAACTGTGTTGACTCTACCATTCAAAAAGAACTGCATTGACTGACTGTAAAAAAAAAAAACGTGTATCGAAAAAAAAAAAAAGAATCGATGTTCTGGAAGTTTCTATCAATTCGCCGAAAGATGACAACGTCAACGAATTGATAGAGACTTCCAGTGGAAAGTGAAACATCTTTCTACAACGAATGTCAACGAAATAAAAGAAAGTGATTATAACGTTGACATTTGACGTTGTAGAAAGAAGAAGATCACATAAATAAATGTAAACAAAGAAGTGTCAATGTTACAGGTAAGTATGTGTATTATTTTAATTAAAATTATTTTAATTTAAATTAATTAAATTGTTAATTAATTATTTCTTTTCTTTTTGCAGGTTTCCAACAGTATGTATTAATTTTTCTAAAAATAGAGTATGTTAAATGTTTATGAGTACTCGGATACAAGTTTCCAAATGAATAAAAGGATATTAAATAATATTAAATTAATTAATCAACTATACGGCTAGACTGGAGCACTGTAATATCCTGTCCTGTTCATAAAATATTCTGAAACTCCTTACCCAATTGAATTAATGACTGAGATATTGTCTGTGTTCGGACGTTTCTTTTATTAGACGAAAAGTCCTTTCTGTAATAAAAAGGAAGAAAATGCATATATAATTAAAAAGTCACTAAATCTGAGCTAATAAATCTAACATAAATGCGCATATAAAATGTGTGCAAAATTACATTGAAGAAAACAACTTTAAAAAAACGATTTTATATTTTTCCTTACATTAATTTTTATTTACTTTTTTGCAAGGATAAGTCACACTTCATTCGTTCCATCATCTCTAAACGATTCACGATTTCTTCGTCTTTATTACCTTTCTTTTTTGTTATACTGTCACATACCATACCCAATCATAAAACAAACGTACATACAAACACACAGCGCCGGTTTTAGCTTCTAGGGCGTCCGGTGCACTTCTAAAAAATAATATATAATAATGTTTGTTTACAAATAAAAATGTATGTAGGTCAAAATATTTATCGCTTTTTCTTGTTTACACGAATCTTGTTTCAATTTGAAATTCTTCTCCGTACACGCCCACTACAGTGTAGTAAATAATTAAACAAGAAAATGAGAAGAGAAACTACTATTTGCGTATCTTTCTACTTTTATTTCTCGTTCTCTTTCTCTTCTCATTTTATTGTGTAAATTATGTGCGCACTGTAGTAGCCGTGTTGAAGAAGAATTTCAAATTGAAACATGTTCCGTGTAAACAAGAAAAACCGATAAATGTTTTTACCTATATTTTCATTTGTAAGCAAACATGGTTATTTAACTCCTGAGAATTTGAAAAGTAGCAAAGTAGGATATATAGGAGGAGAAGTAGAAAGATAAACGAATAGTGTTTTCTTTTCTTATTTTCTTCTGTAAATTATGTACTCTACTGTAGTAGGCGAGTACGTATGGAAAAATTTGCAAATTTAACAGAAGATTTTAAATTGTAATAATGTAAATCATACAATTTTTTATATTATTTACCATGCGAAAATTTAGAGAGAAAATTTTCGCAGAGAATATTCTTTTTACAGTGATTCGTAAAACTATTCCTCTTAAATCAGATAATGTGATTTTCATTCTGTCCTTATTCGCGCCACCGAGATTTGCGCCCGGTTTTAGTGAACCATTTCAACCTACACAAGATGAGGATATGTGTATTCGTTAATACACATATTTACAACAGGCTCCAAAAAAATATAATAAAAACGATAACTTGCAGTTATATACTCTTACACACACAGCGTACAAAACATTTATTTTTCCGAGTTTCATTCTTTAGAACTCTACTCAACGAGCTGCCAAATTTAAGGTTTCAGTTATACAGTTTTATTTTTTTTCACTTCATTCTTAAAAAGAACACAAAAAAAAAATATTTTTTATAAAAGGTTGTGTCTTTTTTCTATGAACTTTATCCTGTTAGTTAGATGTGTATGAATGTACATATGTGTATGCGATATATTTGTGTGTGTGTCAGTGTCATCATCAATATAACAATGAAAAAAAAAACAATGACAACAATGATGTTTAGTAAAATTAACGTCGGCATAGCAAGGACAACGATTATGGGTATACTTGTACAAAAAAAAAAAAAAAAAAAAATGAAGAAATAATATGTATTTCATTTTTCTTTTCTTCTTTAGTTTTTTAGTTTCATTTAGTTTCATGTGAATGTAACACACAGAATAAAAAATAATGAACGATAAAATAAAAAAAAAAAAATAAAAAAACAAAATTTGTCTTTTCTCTGATATTACTTACCAAAAAAGTTATCCAAAAGACAAAACAAAAAACAAAACGAAATCAACGAAGGAAGAAGAAAACTTTTACTTTCTTTCTTGCTTTCGTATATTCCGGATATAGTGCGGTGGTTATCCATAAATTTTAAAGTTGTTTTCAGTAATTTCTTTTTCTTTTTTGTTTTTTTGAAATTTTTTCTTCCTATTTTATAATATGCTTTTGTCAACTTTTTAACAAAAATAAAAAAAAAAAAATAAATAAAAAATCAAGAAGGAGAAAATTTGAAATTTTTTTACATTGTTTTTTAAGTTGATATTGTAATCATTTTCCTTCTTGTACGTTCCTTCACCTTATTCAAAGTTTTCCACTTCAAATTTTTTTTTTTTCAGATTTCATGTGTAAAAGTTACATACTCTATATATTCGTACATTTAGATGAAAAAAATGAAAAAAATAAAAAAAATTTATAGAGTTATAAGTAAATTCTAAACTCTATTGTATATGATCTTGGCTGCTGTAACATTATAATATACGAGTATGCATGTCAGTTTTGGTAAGAGTATTTTTGTTTTATCTTTTTTTTCATTTTTTCATTACATATTTTTCGTAGTCATCTCTATTGTTTTTGTTGTTGTCATTTTCATCATTGACGACAATGTCTTTCTCTTTAGAGAATCTTAAGTAGATGTTCTTCATTGTCGTTAAAAGCAATAAAAACTTTGTCTATATACCATTCGTTAAAAGTAATAATAATAAATGTGCATCCATACATACAACACATACATTGTATGATAAAGTTTTTTTTTTCTACACAGTATTTTGTTTTATTGTTTTTTGAGAGGAAAGAAAAATGAAATAAAAAAAAAATGATTAAAAAATTCCTTAAAATTTTCTTAATCAAAAATTTTACAAAACAGACACATATTTTGTATACTGTAAATATGTACGTGTATGTATGTACATATGTATATAATATTTGAACATAATATACTCATGAAAAAATCTTTATGTATATGTGTGTGTATTACACAAATTTCATATAGGAAGAAGTAAGATAAAATTTTTGTATATCTACTACGATTTTTTTCTTGTATATTTTATCTTGTGTAAATGAGTTTATTCTCGTTATATGAAAATACAAAAATTAACTAGAAAACTTCACAGAAGTGAAAACTGAAATTTTTTAGAAGAGAATAACTGGCAACAGATAAAAATGAAAAAAAAAAAAAACTTTTTATATACCTACTTATAATACGCGCGTAAAATATAGTGAAGCGTGAAGGTATTGTTTGTCTACTTTTGTTCTTTATTTATGAGTACATATGTATATAAACGCGAGATATTCAATTTTATCATAAATCTGCATACTCGTAAAATGTACAAAGGTAAAAAGAAAATTAAAAAAAAATTTTCCTTTTAAAATTACTTATGTATACATCGTTCATACATGCATAGCAAGTCCTTCAGTTAAATTAAATGAAATTTTTATAAAAAGGATAACGGATAACACATAATAATATTAATGTAATTATTGGTGTACTTACATTTTGGTTGAATCTCAAAAATAATTAATTAATTTATGAAATATTTAGTCTGTAATTAAAAACTAAAATTTGTTTTTGTTTTTGTTATATTCAAGTGAATTTACGTCAGATAATATTTTTTATGAATTTTAGCAATCAAAATAACAGAAAAAGTATTGATAAAAAATTTTTTATGTGAAATAACACATGTGTGTTTTTTTTTAATTCATAACATACTTATTATATTTTGATAGATAAGCTGTTATGTTTATAATAATAAAGACTTTGGGATATGTCTAAAACTTGATTCATATACACATAATCGAGGATTTTCTAAAATACTCATTGAAATTCGATGATCTTTTTATGCTTTGGAGTAGAAATTACATAATCAACTGAGAAAAAAAGGCTGTATTTACAGTGAAATTCCAAATAATTTTCTAGATCTAGTAGTACCCATAATGATCGAAAGTAAATTTCAATTGCAGAACTTTAAAAATATGTAATTAATTTCACATTCATGTTTGTTCGTTTATCCATCATTATTTGACCATTTTGAAGAATTTATTCAAATGAGAAAAATTCAATTTTCTGATCTAAATATGTAATTAATTTTCACGCATACTGATGGTTTGAATCCTATTTAAAAATATTTTGCTTTTTTTTCAAATGCTAAGTATATTTTCTTTTCATTACTATACATAAATGCACGTAGTTTATAAGTGCGTAGACAAAAAAAATATTAATAAGAAAATAAAAAACGAATTAAATAAAAAAAAAACGTTTAGTCAATTATTTTTATCTACCAATAATTATTATTGACCTTTGCATTGATCTTTCCTAAAGTTTGATCGCGTATTGTATATATTTTAATTTTATTATTATTTATACACATAACTATATGTATACGAATATAGCTAAATATACGATACATATACGATAACACAATGCATGTATTTTCGATTATTGATAGATATTATTTCGATTTTTTCTGTTTACTTTTTTTTTACAAATCGATTAGGGTAGTTGAACCATAAATGTCGGATATTATTCATAAAATTCAAAATGAAAATTCAAAAATGAGTACACATAATTTGTAAAATACTATACTCGTAATAGTACAGTGTATACTATAGCTACTGTTAGAGTAGTTAGAGTCAATTACCACCACTGCTCAAGAATTTATATAAAGGGGAGGAGAAAGTATAAAATGTTGTTAGTTGATTTTCTGTGTTTGTTATTGTACAATTATTCGTATTATACTTGAAAGAGAAAATCAAGTTTTTCTGAAGACTGAATATGCGAGAACACATAATATATGAAATACTACTGGTATTATGGTAGCGTATCGTATAATAGATACTATACTAAATCAATTACCACAACCACAACTATCTAGAGTATGTATGAAGGACGAGGAGCATCTATAAAATGTTAGTTGATTTTCCGTGTTTGTTATGTACAATTTTCGTATTTTCTACTAAGAGAGAAAATCAGAGTACACGTGATGTGTGAAATACTACTAGTTCGCAAGTGTGTGGCGTATATTATAGGTACATAGGTAATGTAGTAAGTCAATGGCTTCTAATGCTTGAGAGTAGAGGAACAAGCATTGTATACGCATACATACATATGTAAAAATATTTATTTATGACAAGTTATAGGCAAATGCAATATAACACATCACATCAATAAAAATGTGCAAAAGTTCTATTTATTCTATATTGATATGGATTTACTACAAAAAAAACATGATGAAAATCTTCAATTATCAACTTAAATACGAGTATGCGTATATTACTCTTCCAGATACTAAGAAAAATATTTTCAAATTGAAAAGAAAATATATTTCCAATTTTTTTGGTCGGTTATTGGTTCAACTACCCTATACCAGTATTTTACAGTTTGTTTTTTTTTTTCTCTTCATTATTTTTTTTTTATTGCAGCGTGAATTTGATTTTTTTAATATTGTTATATTAGTGATATACATATGTACATGTGGTGGTGTACATTATATTCATATTTTATTTTTATACTACTATACTATGGCCTACACAATTTCTTAAGACGTCTACAAAAAGTCATTATTTTTAATAATATTATATATGTACATAATTGTTATAATATAGTTTTGTTTACATATTTAGTATGTATAGATAATATTCAATCATGGACCGGTTTTTATAATGTTTATCATTCGTTTAACATATTTTTCAAGTACAACCTTCTTATTATATATGGTATATACGATTTTGATGCCCGAAGAATAATCACATATTTTTATAAAGTTTTCCGAATTTCCGTTGATAAGAATCAATAATAAAATATATAAATAGTATAGCGTATAGATATACGAGTATGTATAAGTTAATCACATATACATGCATGCATTTATATATATGATTGTGATATTGAACGAATACAGAAAAAAAATTAAAATGAAAAGTGTATATAATAAATTTCGTTGAGAAAATTTATTTATGAATTTAATCGGTGCTAATTTTTTAAAGATTGTATTTTTAGTTGTAATAGGTATATATACGTACCTTACTTAGGTAAATAATATACAAACATATGAGCATTCATGTACATGCATACGTATATATAAATGCAGTTCATGTGCAATTGTTTATATAGTTGCAAAATTTATGCTTGTATTTTTGTTTACCTTGAACTATTCTCTTAATTTATTAAGTTAACATCATCATTATTTATATAATGTATATAATGTTAATACTTAATTATACGCATGTACAAACATTGCATAAGTGTAAATGTGTACATTTAAATTTTAAATTGATAAAAAATTTATGACATCGTTAATTAATTTTTGTTTTCTGTATAAACTTTTCTGACAATTCGACTACCTATATTATGGTTGTTATATTATGAACATTGAAACGCAAATCTTTTTAAAAATAATTTATTAAATTAATATGGCAATGAAATTAAATATACTATAAATTTAGATACACGTGCATATAATACGAAACAAAATTATATTACCTATATGTGTGCGCATATAATGTAAATGTATGAATGTAAGCAAAATTTGTGTGAATACATAGTCTAATTAATAATTAAATATTGAATTTAAAGAATAAATAAACACAAATCTATACGTCTTATTATTTTGTATGTATACATTAAATGCGTATTTTAGACTCATGTTTATTTTCTTATTTTGAACACTCAAAATATGTACCTATTCGTTTTTTACGAGTACCAGAGACATTCTACTCGCACAGATAATTAAAAAAAATGTAATTATTTCGTAACAATTTTGTAATTATCATAATTTTGTGTAAACCAAAAAAAAAAGTAAAGTAATTTTTTTAAAGGATTCTTCACCTACATACCTACATACTATATAATCTCATTTTTCGTGTTAATTGCACATTTTGATTTTAAATTAAACACAAACAATTTTTAAAAGTCTCTTTGAAGTGTGAGTAAATTGTGATTATTTATCGTCTATATACTGTGTACTGTATATAAATGTACATAATTCTTATGTATGTAGATGTGCATAAATGTTACAGTCTATATAGAGAGGTGATATGAGATGAGAAAACTTTTTCATTTTTTAATAAATCGAATCGAAAAATAATATCGAATTTAAATTTGTAGACAAAATAATGTATAAATAAAATACATTTAATGTATGTACATACATATATGTATACTATATATGCAATAAATTAAAAGTAAAACAAAAAAAGAACGATAACGAAAAATTAAAATAAAATGAAATCATGCATATCAAACTCGTATATGTATACGTATATAAATATGTATATAATATCGAAGAAGCAAATCATTATATTATGTGTATATGGATGCACATTATGATGTGGTATAAAATTTACGTATATACATATATTGAGTTAAGTAAAAAAATGTAAAAAGAAGCAATATATATGTATATATATAGAAGAAAAGAAAATAATAAAAAACAAAACAAAACATATACATACAAATACACATAACATATTTGTATTTTTAAAAAATATGTGTATATGTATATGTAAATAAATAACCAGTTTCTATAGAAAATCAACAATTTTTACTGAGCTTTAGCAGTATTAAAAAAAAAATATACTTTTCATAATAAAAACACACATGAATGGATATTAAAAGATGTACATAGGTATCTACTGTATATCAACATTTTACTGTTATATATGCATATATATAGATGTATGTAATTACCGATATTATTATTATATGCTTCTATATAATATGTATATATATTTTACTAATATAATTTTATACTGTATATATTCTTCTATGCATATTTTTTTGTACACCTTACATTATTTTATACATACATACATATATACTGACTTAATGAATATATATAATCACAATTCACAATGTACATAAATACATATTATAAATGAATAGTGAGTGAGTAGTGAAATAAAAATGAGAATCGTCGCTTCAACAAGTAGAAATTATTGTATGTATATAATATTTTTTATACCTACTTATGTATGTTTATAATAAAATGTGTGTAGGTTGTACATACTATATGTAAAGTTTATATGTGCGTGTTACACAGAGTGTAGTATATTTATTTAATTTACTCGTATATGATATTAGTCTGTCTATCTTATAGTATATACTTGCGATGAAGTTAATTTTTTGTTTTCAAAGTTGATTTTTTTCAATTATTTTTTATTATTTTTTTTATTATACAAGTATAGTTTGATATTTAGTAGAGTCGTCAGTTGAAAATGAAGCTTTTAGTAGTGAAGTTGCCTATTATAACTAAAAAAAAAACTAAACTAAAACTAAAACTCTAAATATCATCTATATACACTTAATAATATACATTTTAAGTTTTACAAGAAGTTTGTTTAGATAAACAAAATAAAAATAATAAAAAATAAACGAAAAAAAAAAATAAACAAAATAATAATAATAATAATTAAATTTTTCAATTTTTTTTTAACTCGTAGTTGTTGTTTTTATTTTTTTTTCGTTTTTTTTTTGATGAGTATTCTTAAAATCTAAAAATATATTTCATTCAAAAGAATTTTACAAGTCAAGGTAATAAGTTCGAAAAAATTTTTATTATGAAAAAAAGGAACAAAAATAAAAATTGTAGATACAAAATAATCTAATGTTAAATTACACGAATCAAATACTGTAGTATAGTATAATATCTATGTTGTAGCATTGACTGACTATATAATAATACATTATATAGTCAATGGTTGTAGTAAGGTAAATGTAAAGTTAGGTATATAAGAGGTATACATAAGTACTTGTATACTTACAGAAAATAATTATTTTGTATACAGACGAGACAAAAAAAATTTTGTTTGAAAATAATAATAAAAAAAAAAACCGGTGTACGTGTACAGGATACATTATTTGGAAAGATTCTAATTTCGATAAAAAATACATACATAAACAATAAAGAAAAAAAATAAAATAAAATAAAATAACAAAATACATACATACATATTAACCAATCATTAAAAATCGTAATAAAATAAATTAAACAAAAATATGAATTAGAAGAAGAAAAATAAAAACAAGTATAGAAAAAGAAGAAGTTTAAAAAAAAATGATGAAAGAATTAACAATACACACAGAACGTATATGCATATAAATATTTTCGAATAATAAAATTTTATTATTTTCTTTAAAGTAAAAAAAAAAAATTAAATTGTATAGGTAATAACTATACTTAAATAATTTTAATTTTTTTGAAAAAAATAAAAAATGTAAACAAGTGAGTAAACAGTAAAAGCTGTAAAAACAGAAGTTAAATATTGCATTACTATTGAATAAGTAGTGTAATATTTACTTTTCCAATGAACAGAATGTAATGTATACATTAATAGCATTAGCAACCTTTCGCTTTTTTCCTTCTATACAAACATACGATTGCATGTATGTACATGTACATACATATGTATATACGAGACGAGTACATAATAAGTCGGTATTCTATATTATTATTTACATTATAAGTTTATTTTTGTTATTTTTTTTTAAATATATGAAAACTGACTGTGTGCATTAAAGTGCACATTTATGCGCAAGTACACGGAAGTGTTGAGAAAACGAAGAATCATTTTTTTTTCTCTTCATATTTTTGTTATTATTGCGTTCTGTGTATAAATATTGTATTCTTTTCATATTACCATACTAAGGTAGTTTTGTTTTGTTCTATAATTATTATGCATATACAGTTTAAATTATATATGTACTGATGTACACACATTTGTGCAGTTACTTAAAATTAGTGCAATACGAAAAGTTACCAAATTTATAATTTTTTGTATTACATATATTTTTATTTTATTGTTTGCAAAAAATTATAAAAAAAATTTATTAAAAACGAAAAAAAACAAAAACAGTAAAAAAAATACTTTTAAAAGTGCAAATAATTGTAGTTTTGTGTTTATTATTATTTTTTTTTTTTTTTTTAATTTTGCGTATCATATACAAGTCTCTATATACATATATGAGTGTATGCATTGACGTGTATGTAAATATAATATTGTATGAATAATATTCAAGGTCATAAAAATATAATTACTTTTATTACGTTCACCTATGTATATGATTTATGTAATGTATTGTGCATGAAATTTTTTGTAAGTAAGTAATTGTAAGTAATGTAAGTAATTATAATTATCGTTTTGTTGTGTATGATACAAAAAAAAAGCCTAATTATAAATAAATCACAAAAAAAAAATAAAATAATAATAAAAACAAAAAATATTCTATCTAGTACTTTTCCTGTTTACTTTTGTATATAATTCTCATATACGTTTTGCTTGCTGTATGATATGTGGTTTAGTATATTCAAAATCGAAATGATGATGCGGTAAAGATGTATGTACTCGTCGTAAAATAATAAATGATGATGACCATATAACAACAACCAAATAACAACAACAAAATAACAACAGTTCAAAAGTACAAAATAATTATAATTCGAAAAAACCAACATACATTGTAATAAGTTTTTTAATCCAAGCTTTTCTATACACATAATTCAGAGATAGACACATACATATGTATATGTACATTACATTAAATACGAGTAAAAGTGTATATATAATATCTATAGCAGATAACATATTATAGTGATGAATACACATCGTACTATAGATAATACTACATAGTTATATTATTCATCGTCATATACATACCTGTACATAAACATGTAGATTTTGTTGTTAAAAAACGAGAACTTATATTATTTATAGTGTTGTAATGCAATATTATATAAAAAAATTTACAGAGGTGTATATATAATTAATATTACTACGAAATAATTGTGCATATTATAAATGGAATTTGAATAGTTCGGTGCAGTCTAAAAAAGGCAACTGTGGTGCTAAATACTATAAAACCTACATACATTTTTATACACTCTCTGTAATGTAAATGTACATACATGTATAAGAGTACGAGTATATATTTTTTTAGTGTTTATCGAATAATAATTACAAATGAAGTGTTTGCATTTTGAAATAACCGATAACCGATTGAAATAATAATAAATTTGTTAGTATGCACTGAAAAATGGATTATTGAAATTATTACTTTTCGATTACATTATATCAATTGAATAAAATTTTTTTTTTAATTTTTGATGATAAAATATCATCATATTTAAGTGTATAATTATTATCTACATACAAAAACATTCAAATTACAAAATTAAAGTTATATATAGACATTTGAAAAATTATAACAAAATTTTTAAAGGAGTGCCGGAAGTATATAAGAGAAAATTTTTACGCAAAAATTGTTAAATAATTTTCAGTGTATTCTGTTATACATTGTACCAGCACAACATAAAGTTACATAAAATTGTTTTCGCACATTATTCGCACAACATTTATACATACGAGTACAAGTCTACAAACATGAATAAATTTCTACAATTTATAATCGACATTATACGTGTCTCAATATTACCGGGCATATTAATTGCTTTATTTTTAATAAAAATTCTAACATTATATCAATTTTTGATTGGAATAGGATGTATATCAATTATATATTTTATAATACCGTTATTATTTAAATTTAGTAAAACATTACAACGTATGGCTGTATTTATGAGTTTCATATGTTTACCACGAAAATCAACATTAAAATATCCAGAAAATTTTGGTTTATATGCAACAAGAAATTTTTACATAAAACATAATGATCCAGATGTGAAAAATGTTAAAGAAATAAAATTGGGTGTTTGGCAAATATTACCAACACAATTAGCTAAATTATATGCAAAAGAATTACAATTGAATTCAAAGCAAATGGATTCTGTATTGAGTGCAGCTGCTAATCCAAAATATCCACAAAATCATCAACATTCCGAAAAAGATGAAACTGCAATTAAATCAGAATTTTCTATAGTGACAAAAGATAATGAAAATTTATTCTATGAACGAATGTTACAATTACCAGGTACAATTGTTTTATATTTACATGGGAATACATCAAATCGTGGATTCAGTCATCGAATTCAATTGTATAAGGTATTGCGTAAACTTGGTCATCATGTTATTGCATTCGATTATAGAAATTTTGGTGATTCTGATCCGATACCACAAAGTGAAGATGGTGTTGTTAAAGATGCAATGGCTGTATACAATTATATACGAAGTTTAACTGATAATCCAGTTTTTATATGGGGCCATTCATTGGGTACAGCAATATCAACACATATGTTAGCTAGATTAACTGAAATTAATCATCCAGAACCACAACCGAAAGCATTAGTTTTAGAAAGTCCATTCACAAATATGCGCGAAGAAGCAAGAAATTATTTTTTAACAAAACCATTTAATTGGATATTACCATGGTTCGATTATATGTTTGTTAAACCATTATATAAAAATGATTTTCGTTTTGAATCTGATTTATATATATGTAAATTTCGTCAGCCAGTATTAATATTACATGCAGCTGATGATTGTATTGTACCATTTAAATTAGGTAATAAATTATATAAGAGAGCATGTGATAGTCGTGAGAATTCATGTGGACCACTTAGATTTCAAAAATTTAAAATAACTGCTTGTTATGGACATGCATTTTTATATCGTGATCCAAGTTTACCAGAAATATTAAGAGCGTTTTTTGATGTACATAGAGAAAGAGTCTGATTTTTGATCAATATTATAATGTATATACATTTAGAAAATTCTTATTTAGATTTATTATATTTATATATATATATGTATGTAATTAATTTTGAGAAATTGTTTATAATTCACTATTTTTAATAATTTTTTTTTTCTATTTAGTATAGTAATATATAGGTAGAGAGTATATAATAAAAATCCAATATTTGGATTAAAGTGTAAGAATTTTTGTGAAATGAAAACAATAAATCAAATCGAATTTAAATTTAAAAATAAAAAAAAATAAGGTTTGATACCATTAAAAATACTATATGTATATATATTGTAGGTACATACTATAGAATGTAATTAAGAATTATATTATTAGTTATGTAAGAAATTTTCTAGTGATTTTTATGGTTATAACTATGTTCTCTATCATATATAATATTAGAACACATACATGTATACATAGATAAGAATAAAGAAAAAGAATATATAATGAAGTTTCATATAAATTAAGTACATATATTGTGATTAAACTGAAAATAATAAATTGATGTATAGGACAGATGTTTATGAAAAAAAAAAATGATTCTTTTCGATATTTTTATACAATAAAATTAATATGATGAATTTAAATAATGAATGTAAAATATCTTTCATTACTTACATTAGGCATATATACAATAAAATCTTAGAATTTAAAATCAATATTACTTAATTTAAATAATAAAAACACAAAAATGTATGAGCACAATATAAATACATATATAATGAATATGAGCAGTTTTTTTTTTTAAAAAAAATCATTTTTCTTAGAATTTGTTTTTTTTTTTGTTCTATTTGATTTTGTAATTGCTAATTAAATCGTCAATTGCATTTTTGATGGAATAGTGTATGGAATATAAGATTTATAATGGAATGTTAAATGAATTTATAATCAATAATAATAAATATATGTATCTATATTAGTACATCAATAATATAGTATTAGTAGGTTTATGTATTTATGTACATTCTCAAATATAAAATTTGCATTTATTAATTAGCGTGTAATTATAAAAATTGAATTGATTTACTTTACGTCATTAATTTACTATTGTATAATGTATTTTTAAAACCAAAGGTGTAATGTTATATAAATTAAATGTGTGTATGTATTATAATAATTGCATATATAAATAGCAATAATATCATTATTATATTCATATTCAATAATTCTCATTTATTAGTACATATATGTATATAAAAATATGTATAGAATATAAGTATAAGAAAATATGTGTTATGTTAAACACTTTGTATATACATACATATACATATTACAAAAAAAAAAAATACAATCATTAAATATATTTTGTATAATTAAAAACAAATTAAATTTTATTCTATATGAAAATAAATAATAAATAAACTTTTCATTTTTGTTAAATGATTAAATTTTGTATACGAGGAAAATACTATAGTTGGTATAGGTAAGAGAAACACGAAACAAAAAAAAAAAAAAAATTACAAAAATTAATTTAAGGTCTCAAGTCCAAGTACACGTAAGTATGATATGAGAATTGAAAGCAATAAGAAGCATGTAAATGTACACATCACTATGTACGAGTACGAGTGCATGAAGTTGAATAATATGGCGACTGATCTTGACCATACGACCATACATATCTTATTTTTGTAAAAAAAAAAAAAAAAAATTAAAAGTAAATTTCCATAATCATTTCTCATGAATGCATGTTATACTAGACACTAGACTTATTTACTCGTATTATAAACTTACATATAAATGTATATGATCTTATAGAAATATTTTTAAAAGCATATATTATTCACTCGTCTCTCGTTTCATTCTTGAACGAAGGTGAACTTCTTTGCGAATTTATAATATTATAATAATAACCGTGAATGAAAAATTTAAATTAAGTCAATTTTTTATTTTCTGAAAATATATGTATGTACATAGAAAACTGAAAACATTTTCAATAAACATACATGCATACATTATACATATATATCTAATATGTAATTATAATTATTATCCTTATAATTTAATTAATTTAATTTTTATGAAAATAAATTAGATAATACGCATATTTTCGTTTTAGAATATAATTTAATTTTTGTATAATTCAAATACGTACATTAATATATTCTTATATCTATACAATTAAGGATATATATGAATATGTATATGTGTATTTATCTAATATAATACAAATATAAATATATTATTTATGTATGTATGTGTATTATAATGTACGTAAAAAAAAATTGTATTTTTTTAATCAATAGTCATTCGAAAATTTTTAATTTGCTTCTCATCAAATTTCCAATTAGGAAAATTAAAATTTTACAGAATAGAAAAGAAAAAAATCAAAAATATACATATACTCGTACAATTTCATTCTCTGTCTTTTATATACATTTCCTTAAAATTCCTTTTTTATATACATGAATTCATTTTTATTTATTTATTTATTTTTTTTTTGAATTTTGCCTACCTCAGATACATTTACATTCATACAACAAGTATAGTATACTCTATGGTATATCATTATTCTCGTGTCCTTCTTTGTTTCATTTTTGAATTTTATTTATTTTTTTTTTTTTTCGTTTCTTCCCTTTTCATTTTTCTCTTTTCTTAAGATTATATCGAATTTTTGTTGCTTTTTTATTAGAATTTGTATGTATGTATATTTTTTTGTATTTTACTTGTATAAAAATAGAAAAAAAATATACATGTAATCTTCTCATACTCTATAATAAATGTTGTTGCTGTGTAATCAAAAACGAGCCCTTAAACACATCAACCAAAATCAATGATCAGGAGTACAGAAGTCATCGTTTTCATATTGTTCATTGTATGTATGTATGTACATATGTATGTATGTATGGTTTGTGTGTAATATATGTAGATGAATATGTATATCTTTATATACATACATTCACCAAAATTTTTTTAAAAATACAAATATACATATATATGGATAGATACACAGACATAATGATATGTATATATTCTATTCTATATACACGTGAATATGTATAATGGAAAATATATGCAATGCTAAAAATTTAAAGAAAATACAACATACAAATACAACATAGCTTATAACATAAGTATATTGGTTCGCTCGTACAGAGTATCTAGTAACAGTCTATATATACACATACATTTATTTATGTATGTTTATTATGAAATACATTACATATACAATGTACATAATGAAATGAAAATCGATAAATGAAAATATAGAAGAAAAAAAAATTTAATAAACGAAACGAAAAATAACAACAATAATGATGAAGAAAAATATGTATTGAGAAGAAAATATCCTTGATGATTTTATAGATTTATAGATATTTTATAGATTTTATACATATATAATGTCTAGGTAGGTATATTGAAAATCAAATATAATGTATACAAACCATACAAAAATCTGTGTATGTATTCTGTGTGCATAAAATTGAAATTGAAGAAAAATGAAATTAAAAAAAAAAATTTTTTTTATTCAGAATTTAGAAAAAT
Organism: Villa cingulata; assembly: GCA_951394055.1. Lineage (NCBI taxonomy): Eukaryota > Metazoa > Arthropoda > Insecta > Diptera > Bombyliidae > Villa > Villa cingulata. The sequence goes on along the minus strand of OX596021.1, from coordinate 26,767,227 downwards.
TGTAAAGATTATAATATATGTATACGAATGTTTGTACAAATGTAAGTATGTTCATAATTTGTATATTTATAAAAATTTGTACATATATACACATATATACAAATTTACATATACATACTATTACTATGATATTTCAGGATTAATGTCTTATATTAATGTTACGAAATAAAAGTTTAAAAGTTATTTGTTAGATTGCTCTTTATACCAATTTACTATACCTACCTATATGTATTTCCTTTTGTATGAATGTCCTTCATTTTATTATTATTATTATTTCTTTTTTTATAATTATACTTCAAATATTTTATATATATATATGTACTTATGTATACTCATTCCATTTAAATATATTCATGTATCTATTTTGTTAAATTTTCATTTATTTCATACTACCATACTACTGATACTACTGATCTGTATGTACAGTAATACAAAAGTTTGAAAAATAAATTTCGTATCATGCACGAGCCAGATCCCCAGATCTTATTACAAATTATTTAAAAAATATTGGATAAGAAAATGAAATAAACGATAACGATAATGATTACGTTGATGATGATGATGATGAAAACATTTTATATTGTGGATTCTTATAATATTGTTTTCTACTTCACTAATCAGTAAAATTTTGTATTTACTTTCTACGATAACTATACATATAAATGTAATCTTATAATTATAGGTATACCTATCTATTTAAATTTTATGAGAACAATCAGGAAGATACATACATTAAATATGTAAGAATGTAGTACGTTGAGAAGATATTAGTAGTTCATATATGATTTTTTGTCAATTTTATTCTATTTGATTTAATTGGAATATGAAAAATATGTAATTTTGCAAACTATCATCAATAGTAATATAATATGAAATACATATAGTGTGGCGTGTAGGCCAACTCGCCTACTAAAATGCAGTACATAAATTGCACAAGAAAATAAGTGAAGAGAAACTACTATTCTCGTATCTATTTATTTTTCTTTTTACTTCTCCTTCTTCTCAAATTCTCAAAAGTTCAATTTGATCTAGTTTGTTTACAAATAAAAATATAGGTCAAAACATTTATCGGTTTTTCTTGTATACGCCGATCTTGTTTTAATTTGAAAGTCTTCTTCGTACACGCTCACAGCTAAGTACTACAGTGTAAACATAATTTAAACAAGAAGAGGAGAAGAAAAACTTGTGTTCGACTTTTTTTTCACTTTTATTTCTACTTCACTTTCTATTCTTATTTTTTTGTGACACTGCAGTTAATTAGGCGTGTACGAAGAAGAATCTCAAATTGAAACTTGATTCATGTATAGAAGAAAACCCGATAAATGTTTTGACTTATATTTTTATATGTAAACAAGCATGGTCATTCAACTCTCGAAAATTTGAGATGTAGAAAGCGAAGAATAGAAATAAAAATAGAAAAAATACGAGAATTTGTAGTAGATTTTTATTTCCTTTCTTATTTTCTTGTGTATATTTACTGCATTACATTAAAAAAAAAATCGTCGCAGAGAATATTTTTTTACTGTGATTTGTAAAATTATTTTATCTAAAAACAAATAATGTGACTTTCATTTTGCCCTTATTTGCGGCTTTGAGATTTGGTGCCCAGTTTTAGTATACCATTTCGACCTATAAAAGAACCTTGTAACGATTGCATATATGCAATAATTTTTAAAGTCAATTTTTGGATAATAAATAAATACATTCAGAATACAAAGAAATAACATGTTAACCTTTCATGACACGTTTGTTTTATATTCTTGTACATCCATATACAAATTTGAATTTAGATATGTATTCACTGGGATTTCCGTAATCATTTCAGAACTCTGATTTTACTTCGTACATACATACATCAATGTAATCAATGTAGCTGCTGAGTGATTTTTCCTTATTATTTTTTGAATTTTTTTTGCATATACTTATAAAAATAAATATATATATGAATACAGCAACTGACTAAGAAAAATTTCTCGTATGACATATATTTTTTATGTGTCGATACATACACACATTGAATAACAATTTTTGTATAAAATATTCGCTAAACGCATTCGTTTCGTATTAATAGTACTCGTACTCCCGTATATTCTTATGTGTGTATGAATACATTGTAAATTTTTTGACATACAAATATAGGTTGAGTTCATCATTACAGTCAAATCAGCTATCAGATTGAAGAGATTATGAAAATTTGTTATCGTATAAACTAAGTCCTAAGGCCATATAAGTCGTATTGTTGAATGATAAGAAGATTCTTTTGTAGTCGGTTTAAGCCTAATGTGAATATTATTATTATGATTGATTTACATTCGCAGCATTCAGATTACAGTAATGAACGGCATTTAGAGTGTAGTAGATTAATCTGATCGCAATCCTAGACTCAACCATAAACCGAAATAATTTTTACTTTATTTATTGTTTATATTTTTATTTTGTTTTAATTTTTTTTATATTTTTAAAACAAAAATGTTTTTCCCTGTAACAACTTTAACGTGCTTTAACTTTATGAATTGTGTTTTTCTTTTTCTTATCTTTATATATATTTTTTTCAATTTATTATTTTCTTGTTGTTTTGTGTGCATGTTTGTATTTTTTATTTTCATTTTTATCCTTGGTGTTTTTTTGTTTTTCACATTACATATTATAGCCATATAGCGTTTATCTTATATGAAGATGATTTCAGGTGAACATGATTTAAATAAAAACAAAATATACAAGTACATAATTATAAGAGTAAAGTTTGTATACATTTACGTAAGAAATTTGATATTTCACATGTTACATTCAAACAAAAACAATAAGAAGAGAAATCAATTTTATATAAAATTGAAATAAATTTTCACAACAAACACAAAATACAAACAATAACTGGATTCTAAATATGAAAATTATTTATTAAAAAAATAATAATAATAGCTTAGCTCAATAAATGCATATGAGTGTATATATATGTAGTTTATGTTGTATCTTATAAAAACAAAGGTACAGTAAATTTCTTATAATAGAATAGATATTCTTAAATCACTCGTATGTTTTCTGAAAATGTTTTTTAATATCTGCCAATCAAAAATACTTTTTCATTTTATATATTTTATTTATAACAAGAAGATATTATTAATTTTAAAACAAGTTTTGTGGGTAAGTATATGAAATATGAAATTGAATGAATTGTACATGTTTCTGAATACACAACATATTCATGAGTATTTATTTTTAGACGCAACCATAAATGAAATATGTACTCAAATGATCAGAAAGTATCTCAGAACTTGAAATTATAATAAATTTAAGTAGTGAAAATATGACAACATCACATCACATCCATGACCTTGTAGAATTTTTAATACAATGACTGATTTCCGAAAAAAATTAATAAAAAAAATTTTTTTTTATTATTATCTTTGATCTGATTTAATCTTCTTGTATAAGTATAAGTATCAAGTTTTCATTTTTCCGTATTTATTGGTTTTTATATTTTAATTTATATTAAATTAAAATTTCAAAATTACAATTTTTTATACAAAAATTCATGCGCATATATACAAAGAGCTAAGTCTAGTGGTAAAACCAAGTAAAACCTTCTATATATGTATATCTAGAGACATAACAACTGCTAGATTTAACTTTTTTGGAATTTCAAAGAAATACTCATAAAAGTAGTGTTTTAATTGAAATGAAATCAAGGACTTTTTATAAGAATAAAAATTTCATTAACGTTGAGATTCTTTTATTCTATAGAATCTCGATGTTAGTACAAATGGAAAGGTGGTGGAAATATTTGTACAGTTTACAGTGACCTACAAAAGTGTTCGTGTAACTGATGTACAAAGTGGAAATGCTATACTGATAGCAGATGCAATTAAAAAACTAGTTAAGAGATGAAAAAATTAATACTGGACAATTTTAATTGTGTTGGATAAATGTATAGCACATCAAGGGACTGAATGGAAGAAAATTATGAAAAAAGTCAAGGAAGTTCACAAAGGACGAAAAAGAAGAAAAATTACTGATTATATAATAATTGTGTTATCAATTTGTAAACAAATTAGGTACCCACCTCCCCCATATATAACTATGAATTTAAAATGTAATAATTAACTGAAATTTTGAATATCTTACAGTATTCAAGAATATTTTCTAATGACAAACAATTCATAAACATTTTTTAGAAATCAAAATAATGTGGCTGGTTTAGTGGTTTATTGAGATTTTTGTTTTGTTTGCGCTTTTTTCTGCTATAATTTGGTTTTTATAAATACGTTGGAAAATATATATAATATAAATGAGAAGAAAACAATTATAGATGTAGTTTTTGTGTCTTAAATATTTTTTAACTTTCATCATTTTAAAAACTTAATAATTGATAAGAATTACAAATAATTTTGTAGTTAACTGCGCATATAGTATGTGTACCCATACCTTATTAAATATTATTTTATTAATTTTATTTTATATATTCGTATAAGACATACTCAAATTTCATTACTATATACGTAGATATGTTTTTTTTTTCATAATTATTTTTGAGTTTTTATAATAAACACATTACTGCAATTCAATATGTAATATTAAGAACACACATACACACATAATAATATGCATACATGCTACCCAGAATGGTATTTTCACCAACAAAAATTACGTGCCTTTAACATGATTACTTACTTTATGTATGTATATTGTATAGTGTAGTATATGCATGCAGTTGTATGGCGTATAAAAACTATATAAATACACATGATATTCTTATATAACGCATGCACATGCACATACATATATATGAATATTATTATATCTATTTATATAAGCATACGCGAGTATGTTTATGTACATATACAAAAACATACAAGGAATTGCGCTTCTTTTGATTGGTGAAGTTAAATAGCAGCTGTTCCCTTGTTCTGTTTTTTTTTTTCTGTTTTGCTTCTTTATTTTAGTTACTTTTTTATTTTTTTGAGAATAAATTCAAATGTAAATAATAAGATAATACCAACGCTGTATTATTTCAATAATATTATATATTATATGCTTCTTGCATATAATTTAAAAAATACATACACATAAAATAAATTCATACAATGTTCAAAATTGAATTGATCGTTTTTGATAATGAAATTTATAAAATATCAAAATTAACATAATGTACATAGTGTACTCACATTGTATGTATATTACACAATCGAATACTTCTATCTATAAGGTCTCTCTATATTTCTCAATATATAATCTAAAAAAAAAAATATTAATAAATATAACAGCTACTTGATATTATTTGAATAAAACTGTAAAGGCACCTAAATAAATTAATTACTACACAAAATATAGTAGAATTTCAACAAACTTTTAGGTAAATAAGATATGTAATTGTAATAGGGATTGAATGAAATTTAGACAATGTGTGCTAAATATAATGTTTTGGTGGTTTTGGACAGACATACGAATTTAATGTAATATATTAGATTTGACCATGGATTAGAGTCTAATTATTATATCAACTTTATACCAAATAATATTATTACATTTTATAAAATTTTTATTACGTCGCATTTCTTGATAATCATTATTTAGTGCAATGTGCAATGTTGCACAGATATTCATAATGAAAACGATATTATGTACTTTTAGGCCTTTTAGATACTTAGATACATTACATACATACATGTATAATAATCGATAAAACAAAATGAGCGACATGACAATACAAAACAACATCCACATTACGTTGATGACACATGGGAAATACATAAACAAAAAAAGAAAAAAATAAATAAATGAATAAACGTAATGAACACACAGATATGAATGTATAAAAATGTATACCAAAGATTTGTTTCAAAATGTAAATACATATATGCGTGGATATATATTTTCAATACTCATATGTATACAGATGCATTTTTTAAATTCACTCATACTATAGAAAATGTATAATACATTCCACACACACACACACACTATTCTAAGCTTGCGTGCATATATGGAAATTATATGTATGAGTGGTTGTTTTTTTGTAATGCACACATACGTACGTACAGTGAATTTTATTTATTTTTTTTTTTTTTTCATTAAAAATATTCACCAATGCACCGTTTAGAGACGATGATATAATGTATAATGTTAAAAACAAAATGATTGTAAGCATTCAAAATTGTAAGGAAGGATGCCGACTGCCGAGCCGATATGATTCATTTTCATATCGTTCCCATATTATCTCGTGTTGTATATTTTGAATTTATAAATTGTTGAAAAATAAACACAAATATTTCAATTTGAACTAAATTCAAATATTATGAATGAATTACGCTTAAGTCCTTACAGAATACAGATACTAAATAAATATAAAAATGTTATTATTTTTGAAAAAAGAAATCTTTAATTTGAATATTGTTTTAATAAAATTTAAACGGAAATTTATCAGCTACCAACGATAAGAAAATTACGAGATAAAATTCAAACGAAATAAAAGCAAGTGTGAGATTGGCTATGCTATAGATAGTTAACAAACATTTAATTAAAGAACAAGACGACAAGACACAAGACGATATAATAAGTAAAAGTAAATGCAATAAAAATCACACAAAAAAATGTGTAATTTCTTCACCAACTATCTTCTCAAGTCAAATCAACTAATCGTCATCATATCTACGCGTTATGGCGTTATCTTATCTTTAGAATTCTATTTTATAACAAAAAAAATGATACATTTGCACACAACGAAAAAATTCTCATACAATAAATAAATACAAATCCAAAAACAAAGGAAATTAAATAAACTTTTTGAGGAAGAAATGAAATTACTATTATGAAATTTAGCTATTCGCTTTTTAACATTTAAAAAAGAAAAAAACAAAAAAAAAATGAATACTGAAAAGAGAAAATACTGAAATAAACAGAGAATTTTGATGATTTTGATCATCGTACACTAACATCGTATGTCTATATTCTATGATTTTGATATTTTGAATTTTGAATTTAAACCGGAACACATACACAATGTCAATATTAAATCCAATCTAATACATATACGAAAAAGAACAAGAATTATTTATCTTATTACCAATTACCGACTAACCGTGTGTTTCTGTTTTGTTTTGTAGTAGTTCAATAATTCATATACAAAAAATTCACATAAGAAGATATAATACAACTACAAATAATGCAACTGCCAACTGGAAACATATATGCATTTGAATATGTTTGAAATACATGCACACACATATGAGCACTCGTAAATAAAAATTAAAAATTTCAATTTTTTGTAGAAGAGCTGCTGGCAGAGGCTGAGAGCTGAGAAACTGCGCTGAGTCAGGAACATGAGAAAGGAACATAAAAACATAATTTTTTCTTCAGTTTCAATTTCAGCCACCTAAACAATTTGAAAACATAAACAGCTAACGAAACAACTACAAAATTCAAAACATATATAAAACATAATCAATTTTTTTTGGGGTTTTAGGGGGTTGTTGGAGTGGTTGGATGGCTCTTTTAGAATAAATTGTAAAATGTGGAAAATGGAATCGATTCTTTCGAAATTGCTTTCTGGCAGTTGTTGTGTATCCTTCGGAGAGGGTAATTCATAATTTGTAATTCATATTTGTTAATTTAAAATATTTTATTACTTTTAAAACCGCGTATCAAAAGGAACAAGAACATTGTGTAAAAAGGATAATAAAATTAAATTGTTACATTTATATTGAAATTAGTCACAAACTACAAAAAAAAAAAAAAAAATGTAGAATAAATGTACAGTGTGTGAAACGTAATTTTGTGAACTATGAGTTGATTTAACGGACGGATATAAAAACAAAAACGATAAGCCGGGATAATAAATTAAACCAAAAAATTCAAAAAAAATTTTTTTTGAGTTTGTAACAATGAACTGGATAGTGCTAATTGGATAGTATTTTCATACATTACATATTATATTTATTTATTATAACGTCTTATGTACATATCTTTTTAATTGAAACAAAAAAATAAATAAATAAAGCAAGAAATAAAGTGGTTTTTTTAGCGCCGAAAAAATATTTTAATTTCTTTGTTTTCCAATATAATATGAAATCTTTATAAGTTATGTGTACGTAATAATTTATTTTAGAATATTTTATGTGTGTGATTATATATTATGTTCGATTATACCTATACGTATATTTTTTTATTATATTTAATTTGTGGTTAAGATAACGTAACGTAATATAAAAAAAATTTATAGTGCGTTATTGTACAAAATTTGAAAAAAAAAAAAATAAATAAATAAATAGAAAAAGTAAAGTATAAAGTTAAAAAAAATAAAAAATGAAAAAAGGAAGCGTGCATTTCGTTCAGATATATAAAGCAATATTATAAAAAAGAATCAAAAGAGAAGAAACAAGGTAAATATTGTTTGTAAAAAATAAAAAAAAAAAATTATGAATATCACATAACCACTACCAAACAAATGTATAATATATATATGTACACATGAACATAATACATTCGTACGTTACGTTTAGATTACGTATCGATCGCACATGTATTACATTACATTTCATATTTTGCTATAATACAAAAATTAATCACAGGAAAATTTTCAGATTTGTAATATAAAAAAATTGTATAATGTGTGATAATTATCGATAAGGCGGGAAATTTTTTTATTAATAATTTTATTACGTATTTACTTATAAAGGTATACCCACCAATGACCAAATATACATACCTACAAACCTACAATACAATTTGTACATGTATATTCTCTTCACATATGCAATATAATAATAATATCTTAGCAAATCTAATTAATATCGCACAAGATAATAAATATCTGTGTGGATTTTATAAAAATTTTATTTTGTATTAAATCTTATTATTAGGTACACATTGTTGCAATGAAATAATAACCATAAAAAAAAAGAAATAGTAAGTAAGCTATACAAGCATACCTAATAAAAAGATACCACCACGACTGAAACAAAATAAAAATAAAGACAAAAATAGCATAAATAAATTTATTAATAATAGTTTTGTGTGCTTTTTAAATAATTGATTTTTCTCTTTTTCCGTAGTATGTAGTATCTACATTTATTTAACAAAAAATTACATAAAACGTTGAAAGTAAATAATAAAAAAAAAAACACAAATAACCACCAACGTAAAAGTGCATCCCAGAAATTTTAATTAAATAACTATTAAAACGCAAAAAGAAAACAAAAGCAAAACGGAAATATAAAAAAAAATTTTCTTTTTTTTTTAAATCAATTATACATAAAATAAAATTAAACTATGAAATTTCATAAATAAAATATAGAGTATGAAAAAATCGTACCTATGTACCTACATACAATTAAAATATTACGCAAATATTAACGTTCCTACAATCATGTATAGTGGGTTTCTATATAAACACCGAATGCATATCGTTCAGAATGTATTGAAATAAACGTTTTTTTTATATACTTAATTTTATTCATTTAGATTTTACTGAAAAGGAATTCACGTACTAATATGCATGTTTTGAGTGTTTAATAAAAATCTATACATATGCGTAGATGAACACACATGTCGTCTCCGTATGTACAATGTATGTATGTATGTATAAATAGCTAACATAAAAATTCATTTGTCTGTATATCGAGCAAAAATTAGAAAAAAAATTCTGTTTTAAAAATACATAAATAAAAAACAACAAAAGATAACATGAACAGGAATTGTCCGAATTATTTTTTCATTGTTTTGTGAAAATTAAACAAACAAATTTTTTGAAACGCTATTAAAAAAAAACAAATAAAATAAAATGGAATAAAATTAAAATCAAAATGAAAATACCGAGTTCATGATAAAAAAAATTTTTTTTTTTTTTTTTTTTTTTGAAGAAATAAAAAGGAAACACATTCAGTAAATTTTTTTCTAAAATAAAAAAACACTACAATTGCAGATTTTTTTTATTTTTTTGATGAATCAATTATAATTTTTTTTTTCTGCATTTTGTTTTACTATTTGTTTAGAAAGGAATTTGTATATTTTTGTAGCCTAGATTTTCAACGAATTTCGGGAAAATAGCGGCAAATTATTGCTGCTTCGTGTATAATATGTGAAGAGTGAATATATATGTATGTATGTGTTGTATTGAAATATTTTATAAAAATATATATCGATTATACTTATGTATTCAAATTTAAAAGGCATTATCGTTTGTATGAAAGAAAAATTGTTTAATAACATAACTAAAAAAAAACTTTTATATACCCTACATTTAGATTGATTTTATTTTCCCATTTTTTTTGTGAATTAAATAAAATTTTAGTTACCTCTAATACGATTACCGATTGCCTACATATTGAAAATGTTCACCAACAAAAAAAAAAAAAATACATAAATTCATTTTTCGATCCTATAATTTTTTATTTTTATCTTGTGGATTAATAATTATTAAATGGAAAAAATGAACAATGAATTTACGCAAATATAAATTATTATTTACTTGTATGTATACTTGTATATACGTAATACTGGTAATACGTATTAACCAATATAACTTATTATTTGTGTTACACAAAAAAAAAATTCAGATCAAAATAAAATGGAGGTAAAAGTAAACAAAAAAAGAAATATACATACATTCACTCATAGGTACATGAAATGAAATGGTATTCATTTCTAAACAAATTCAAGTACATTAACAATCAACAATGTATACATTATTTGACCAATATTCGCTTATACACGTATTGCAGAATTATTTAGAATATTAATTAGGAATGTAAAGCTCTACATCCGACAAGAAGTATATTAAGTACCTATAATGTCAAAAAAATTACTCATTATGAAAATAAAATATAGTAAAGATAAAGATTTCGAATTAATTTTCGTTTTCTTTTTATACTGTTATGTGCTCGCAGTTTTACTATTTTATTTGCATAGGAAAATTTTTTATCATTTTCATGGCTACCATCCATAAATAACCATAAATCCATCCATCAATCTATCCATAAATCAATGTAATTCTGTTGTCAAAAAAATTCAGAGTAACGCATAATTTCAATTACGTTGATCAAATTTTTGAAATAATTATTTTAGTTGTATAGATATTTTTACTTTTAATCAAGTAAAGAATGCAGTACTTGCGTACATGCTCGTATATAGTATACTCCTTTGTATTTTACGGAAAAATTTTAGAAATTCTATATTGAATTATAGAAATTCGAAACTGTTTAATTAATCTTTTCTATTTTCAATGCATAAAATTTAGAAAAATTTTAAAATTCATGTTCAAAGTACTCAAATTGAATGAAACAACTACGAGTATATAGAAAATAGAAGAAACTTTTTAATAAACCTCATCATACTTTACGAGTGTGTATAGAACTTTTGAGAAAATTATATCCTTTCATGTTGATAGTTGAAAGTATCATATAATGTAGTATTACATTATACATTTGATTATCTTTGTTTATTAACCCTCATGAATATGCATACATATGTGTAGTACAAACGATGTTATATGATATGTACACACAAGAAGTATCTATACTTTGTTCTAAATCTAAATCTAATCAAAGTGGTATACATCAAATACATATGTGTACCTATACATTCTAATATAAAATTGATTCAAAAATGATTTCAAAGATAATAATTTTTTATAATAGAGTTATGAAAGAAAACAAAAAAGGGTCCTATATATATATATATATACAAGTTAAGTTAAGTCAAGATAATCAATGTACATATATATACAATAAATCACATATTATGTATTAGATTGATATAATAATATGTTAATAATTTAATATAATGATGCTCGTTTAAATACATTTACATATACACATACAGTATACCCAATCATATACAAACGAATTTATATTAGATTGATTATTATTAGAATGCATTAAGGTCAATAATTTTTGTTAGATTATGATATCCACTCTACAAATACACTCTTTAAATTCAATTACGATTTTAATTAAGTCAATTAGAATTTGAAATTTAAATAGAATGAAACTGAAAAAAAGGTTATGACTGTAATGATGTAAAGGACATATGAATTCTCGTGTTATATGAATTCATATTTTGATAGTGATTCTTTTTTGAAGAATAAAATTCTATTTTATTTCTTGTAAGGTTTTCAATTTCAAACTTATGATAAAATGCATTAAAATATTCAAATTAAAAATGCGAGTAAAATGTTATCAAATAAACTTGTGATAAAAATGTATCGCGTAACATATATAAAATACTTCATTTTGATTATTTTTTTTTTCTTCTTCTTCGGCTATACAGTCCTAAACAGGTCCTTAGCGTCTAAGAGAATTTGCCTCCACCGGTTTCGGTTTCTTGAAACATCAACCCAGTTCTGCAGCCGCAGCTTCTTCATGTCCATCGAAACGAATCGCCACCATATCTGTTTCTTGGGCTACCTCTTGGTCTATTCCCTTCTACTATGTTCCCATACATTAATCGTTTATATGGATTGAAATCCTCCATTCTATTCACGTGTCCTATTCTATTCTATTCTATTCTCAGTCTACATTCTTGCTTAAAAATAATTAAAAAAAAAAAATTTTATCTGATTTTTTACTCTCTTTTTGTGCTCATATATTTATAAGAAATAAATTATTTTAGTCATTTAATTTCAATGATATTTCATTCGTATATATAATATAAACAAAGTTTTATATTCAATTTTATAAAAAAATTTAGATATACATCACAAAACAGTTCATAATTTATCCAAAAAAGTAATGTACATTTTAAAATTATCCTTAAATGCAAAGTAAACATACAAAAATGATTTTATATTTTCCTATATAGAATACATGATAAACTGTTTCCGGAACAAACGCGGGAAATGTAAATAATAAATAAGAATCGTATATATTAGGAAATCAAATAGGATGTTCGTTATTGGCATAATAAATAACGATAGCCAGCCTTATACAACATCCATTAAAAATTATCTATTTATATCATAACATAAATGTGAATTTTTTCTCGTTTAATTTTTTTTAAGAATTATACAAAAGTGCATTATATCGATGCCATTGAAGAATTCATATTCAGGCATTATTTTGTTATTTGTCCTGTATAAGTTTTCGCGAAGTGTTATTTATAAAATGGTGGTTTAGAAATCATTTACGTCAGCCATTTAATATTCAATCAGCAAATAATGGTGCGTTGTTATACGAAACGTTATTGTTTCATTATTATTTAGTAGAAAAAAATTTAAAAGAAAAAATAAATAAAAATCAATAATAATAGAAATATATACTACATTACATCGATTTACTCTTAAAAAAAAAAGAATTCGGAAAAAAACCGGAAACATTGAATATGAAAATAAATTTCGAGATGTATGTACTTACATATACTTTTCTTAATTTTTGTTATGCACACTAGTGCATATTGATTTCATTTTAATTTTCAGCGTGATTGTATATTTCGATCAGGCCCGGACCTACCATAGGAGCAAGTGGAGCACTTGCTCCGGGCGCTGCAATCTTGGGGCGCCAAAAATAATCTACATTTTTTTTATAAAACTTTTTATATAAATATTCAAAAAAAAATATTTGACTTATGCAAATAATACAAAAATAAAAAAATGTTACGATCTATGTATTCTAGACCATTAATGATATATGAATTTATATCAAATTTAGAAAAAAATTAAAAAATTTTTTTTATATGTAATTTTTATGTGTATGTACAATATGGGAATGGAGAGCCAAATCCAAAATGATATTAAAAAAAATTAAAAGTAAAATATAAAATCATTCTTATATAAGTATGATATACATATTAAAAATATATGTACTACATTTGAATATACGTATACTGTATACATAATATCACAGACAATATATTGTCTGTGATAATAATTATGTATATATAATTTCTTATATTCCTATATCCCATCCCCATGTACTCGTATATCTATATAAAAATATTCAAACATCTATTATCATTTATGTATATTGTCTGTCTTGTCTATCCATATTCAAAAGCAACGCAACATAATTCGATTGATTATTATTTCTATTTATTAGACTGCAAAGCAAACAGTCTAAATCTAAATTCATAAATACATTGTAATGGAGCACTAAAATTATCTGCTCCAACGCATGAAAAAATTTTAATATCTACATATTAAAACAGAAAGCATCGCATACAAATATTATTTAGTTTTTTCTATGAGGTATGCGTTAGAATGGTGCACTTAGAAAATTTGCTCCAACGCATCAATTCTTATAATTATTTATATTTATAATTTAGTGCTTTCAATGGTTAGGTATACATACACAAATGTATGTACAAATTAATGTGTATCATTGTTTGTGGTATCATTGGTATCATGCTGTACACGTACAGACTTTACTATAATTGTTATTTCTTTCATTCTCTTTCTTTTCTTTTTTCTATGTGCATTGATATTTATAAGTGTACATAATCAATTGTATTTATTGTTTTGCTCAAAATATTTTGTTGTTGCAATTTACTTGTCATGTGGTATTATGTATAGGAATAGCGAATAGGAAAGGAAAAGCGAATAGGAACTTATTGTTTTTGTTTTTATATCATATACTATGTACTTAATGTTAATGTTATATACAATTGCACAGTAGCCGGCGTTAAATAAGACTAACTGATATGATATTTGATAATAATTTTTGTGTGAGAAATTTTACACCATTTTAGTCGTTTGATTCTATATGATCTAGATGATATTTGATATATTACTCAAGAATATTTGTTTGAAAAAAAAAAATAGATATTTTAAAACATTTTTAGAAATTAATATTATTTTCAACCCAATGTATAAATTATATTCTACATCTTTTTCTATAAATTATATTCTTTCAACGAAATAAGATGTAGAATAAAATTTTGTGACGCCGACTATAACTTATATTTTATATTATTTATACTATTTTGTACACTGTGTGTTCTAATTATGATATTCAAAATTTTAATGATATTAAAAACTTTTTAAAAATTTAAATTTCGAATTTTTTTAGGTAGGAGGGTAATTTATGATCTTAAATTTTAGCCATTAAACGATGTGAAAATTTCTAAATTTTTCTTTTTTTTTATTGTTTTACGTTTTTAACTGTTCAACGTTCAAGTCATATTTAAAATTCTTTAAAAACCAGATGAAATACCCTATTACATATTTGCATCTTTATTTTGCATGTTTGAATGAATTTTTTTTTATACATGGTAGAGGGTTTATCAGTATATATCTGCATGCAAGTTCAAAAAATTATACATAATATAAAATTATTTTAAATTAAGTTATTGTTTTTCAAAAATTATATTTGGTTTTTTTTACGCGTATTTTTATTGCATAACAACAATTAATAAGATTTTTCTTTTTGAATATTTGAAATGAGTGCAATATTGAAAAAAAAAATTATCCCCTACAATCCTCATTAAAAAAAACGCGTCTATCAAGTTTTACCTCTTGGGTGGCGTTGAAAAGATTATACAGGATGTCCTGAGTTCGGGTGCAGGCATTTTGCCAGCATATATTTTATTCAATTATAAAATATATTATATATATTATATATTAAATTGGTAGAACCCACAGTTACATTTTTTTCCATAACTCAAAATCCACGACAGATAATTGAATAAAATAAAATGCTAATGAAAGGCAATTCATTGGGCAATATTTTAAATAAACAAAATTAAAAAAAAAAAAAAACAGGGCAAAGTTTTGAGATATTTAACCTTGAACTCAAAATTTCACATTTTTTTCTATGAGAATTTGAATTTGATGTACCATATCTTTGGCATCACTGGACCGATCTGTACAATTTAAGTATCAAAGTAAAGACTGATTGATTATCTTTCCAATGAATGCAAAATAATTCGAAACGACAAATTTCGTGAATTATGATCACAAATAGGAAACAAGTTACTTGACCTCAAAAAAAACTTCTGAGCCCTCTTTCTACTCACTCGTTGATATTAGAAACAAAATTCCCGCCCGCGCCTTAAATTTTTTTCGTTTCTCAGCAAGATCTATAGACTGGAAAAATGCCTACACCCGAACTCAGGACACCATGTATACATAAACAAGAAGGGCGCAAAATTTCAAAAGTGCGCCGGGCGCTAAAATTGCTAGGGCCGTCCCTGATTTCGATTAACAGTTAGTAATTCGTTTTTCTTTTTTTGGAATAATAAATTTTCAATATCATTCTACATACTCGGGCGTACACATGTATGTATATAACTCGATAATTTTCAAATAATAATTTACACATCATATAGGTACTGTACAAGATATAAGCAAAAGTATATAATAAATACACATGCGAGTGTAAATAATAACAAAAAATTTTCATCAAAATAATGAAACATGTGATTGATATATTTTCAGAATCTAAAATAAGAAATTCAAAATAAAGAAATGAACTTTTCATTTGAGTTCAAGTTCAAAGAAGATTTTTGTTACGAAAATTTTTGCCGATGATATCCATTCACTCTTCTATTATCTATACTCTATATTATGTACATATGTACATTTACAATTATATATATAAGATTTTTGTGTTGTGTATAAACAATAAATCTATACAGAAAAGAGGGAAAATATACACAATCATAGGAATATATATTAAAAGTATGTACATAGAAAAACAAGAAGGCATAAGAAAACAAAAATGTTACTCATATGATGACGATGATGATATTTTTCTTTTATATGACTATAGTCCATATTGTATATAGATATATGTATATAGTAGCCGAATAGACCGGCTAAATTTTCAGTAAACAAAAAATCTATACATCATCTAAATAATTATATTTGTAAACGTGAATATACATACATACATACATAAATCCAAAAATGTACTCGTATATATGCAAAAATTTCATGTCTAGTCATCCTTTTCTATCGTATTATGCTCCAGTTATTCAGTTCTATATTTGAAATACTCCAATGCTCCAACGTTACGTGTAATTTCTTAAAGAAAATGAAAACATCGCATGATGAAAACAAGAGTCTACTTCTACTACACTAAATCTAAACATACAAAAGACAAAAAAAAATATATACATACATATATATATAAAGCTGTAGTAGAGAGGTAGCGTAGCGTACACAAAAATAAAAAAAAATGAAAAGCTTATCAAAAACTTAATAAAATATCAAATGTAAATACATACCAAATACAAATACATATGTGCATAATTGTACACGAATTGTTGGCGAGAGTATTTTATGATTGTGTAAGTTATAAACAAAAATGAAAATTTGAAAAGTTGTTAGAAAATATGATTAGTTTTTCTTTTTTTTGTCATTTCATCAAAAGAAAAAGAAAATATTGGGTGGTAGTGGTAGGTGATTTTTATCTGCATCTGATATATGAGATGTATAGAACGAAATAAAGAAATCAAAATGAATTCAAGTCGAAAACTTCATACTTCTTAAAACTTTTGCTTGAAGTCTGAAATATATGGACTATGAATACATTCGAAATGAAATGATATAAGGTATAGGATAGGTATTATATACTTAAGTAGGCATATGTAGTGTATAGGAAAGTATCTATCAGCTGGATTTTGCAAGACGGTCGGGCTCGGGAACATAACATAATATAACCAATACAAACACAACATTTTATAGGCAGAAAGTATACAATTTCATATGTTGAAGAAATTCGCTTATTCAAAAACAATTAATGGAGTACCGAAAGTAGATTATTTTGTCCATAATATCCATGTTGTACGTTACGTTACACAAAAGTGGATACAACCACATACAACACATATAATATTCATGTTGTACGTTATTATGTTGCACAAAAGTGGATACAACACATATAACAGAATGTGTGTAACACATATTTTGTACAGCTACTCCATAAAAAAGTGTTCCATTTCTGTCTTCTGGCTGACAAAACGATATGAATGCTTTCGTTTGGTTGTCCCCAATTTCAATTGAGCTCCCTCGTTTCATTTCATGATCATCATGATTGTACCACATTGTACTTTTTTAAATGAATATATGGTTCACGAATGGTTTTTATATATACATAGATAGAGGCACCCGCATTTTATATGTGTATTCTAGTTCATTGAAGTGGAGCTGAAATTGAATTTTGATTCTCCTACTTTTAATATTAATTTATATTCAGCTACGTATTTCGATGAGATACACGTTATTTTTTTGTTCTTTTATTATTTTTTTATTATGTTATTCATATATGTGCTCAATTTTGAGAATTACACATTTATTTTAAATGTTTTATATCTACACAGGCCAAAATATAATTTTTGTAATCGTAAATAAGATCGAGTAGGTACTACAAATTTTACAGTGTAGTTCATGAATATGTGTATTATTGTTCCTCCTTCATATTTTGTGCAAATACTGATGTGTATAATATATAATATGTAGCTATAGAAGTGCTAATATAAAATAAATGCGAAAAAATCTGGTTTGGTTAATTTAAGTACATACAAGCATATGTAAAATAATATTTTAATAGACCATATGCATGTTTATTGTTGGTGGATCCTTAATCAATTAAGGAGACAAGCAAGCAGTAAGCACGATAATATTGTTAAAGATGTACAGCATTAACGATAACACGATAACGATAAAAGTGTGCTACAAACAACATTTTTATATACATACATTATATATATATATGTACATATATTAAATGCATTATACATTCACACATATGTACATACATATATGTACATTACATGTATACGCTTGTACATTTATATAATGATTACCAGATGTTTTCGTATATTCATTATTTTATATACATACATATTATTTTATAAACTTTTTGCCATTTCGCATTTCCTTTGAAGTGAATTAAAAATGCTTTGCTACTTATAAATGGAGCCATGCATACGTATGTAGGATACTGTAAAAAAAAAAAAAAAACTTAGACGCGACTAATTTATAGAAAAACAAATTTTATTTATATTATGTACACTCATGATAGGTATAATGTATAAGTACATGTGTACATTTTTCTAATAAGTGAATTTTTTAAAATATTTGTTTTTTAACAGAAATAAATGAAAGAAAACTTTTCTTAAAAAATTTTTTTTAAGTATCAATGTAGATACCTATTAAACTTTAATTACCATTCATCTATAATTTTAAATAATTTTTGTTAAATTTATATTTATTATACTTGTACTTTGTGCATGTATAGTGCGATGTATGCAATACTAGTTACAATTGTCAACTTCAAATTTATTGTAAAATTCTAATTCAGTAACGAATTGTCGTGTGTTGTAGTGCATGTACTTCATAAATACATCATAAACAAATAAATCATGGAATGCTCTTCAAATATTTTTATTTATCTCTTCCAATAAGAGAATAAAAATTCTTATTGCCTCTAAAACAATAACACACAGACAATTCATATAAAAATACATATCAACTTTTGATTCCTTAAATTTTCTGGCCTAATATATAAATTTTAAAATGTTCTTTCTTTTTTCTAACAAAATGAAAATTCTAATGATTTGAAAAATCTATCACACGCTTTGCCTGTTACATACAAATTTGTGTACTATACATAATGTATATTAATGTTAATGTAACGTGAATACAAAGTTTGTTGAAGAATTTTTTATTTTTTCAATTAGGTGTCTATTTTTTTCATTTTATTATAACTTGTTTTAAATTTCACTTTTATTATTAAAAATATAAATACATATTATGTAGAGATATGTATGTACATAATTGTAAATGATATTTTAAATGCGGGTTATGAATAAATCGTATGACTATACGAACACATATATGCATGTGTGTATGTACAAATTAATACATATAATATTTAAACTAAGTATATATCATGCATATTTATTATTATTTCAATGTTAATTTACACCATTTATATATACATTTATGAGTTACACGTATATGTGCGTACAAAGCAGTTAGTGTATCCCGGATAAATATATGATACCAAAGATTTAATTTTATATGAAGGAATATTTATATATGTCCATACTTGTATTTCGTACACGTATATTTGTGTACATATATGTACCAGTGAGTATGTATATTAAAGAATTTTATAATATCATAATAAAAAAAATATATTCTTCTTTAAAAAAAAAATTAAATAAATAAATATGCTTAGCATAAAATTTGATTAAAACGTAATTTAATACTTAAATTAGAATGAATATGTATTTGTGTGAATGTATGTATACAGTACATAAAACTATTAAAACAGATAAAAAATGAAATTGATAAAGTGACAAAAAAAAAATTCTACAAATTACAAAAATTATAACAAAATGAAAAATATTAAAAGATCTTTGCTAAATTAAAATATGAAAGATTGAATGGTATGAAAGGTAAATTATACGAATAAAATTGCTATCATCTAGGTAGACGTACATATACATATAGCGAAATACTTTGATACATTTATGTGTGTGTACAGTCGTTTAAAATGGATATAAAAGAAATATGAAAAAAAAAAACAATCATAAAAAGTAAGAATATTTATGTACATATATTTATTTTGAAATAATATCTATACATGTATGCATCTACATATATGGATATGTGTACATGAATCTGAATATATGGAAATAATATATATTTCAGAAAATGAATATAAAAATTAAATACATACAAATACAAATAATATGAGTAAAATGTATAAAAATTGTCCTTTCCTCAACAGTTTATATTTTGAACTTTTAATACACATCCTTCTACATATATATTTAACAACTTCTCTATATATCTATGTATGTAATGTATGTAAATTAATGTGTATATAATAAGTATATATGTATACTGTTTAATATAAAATTTATGAATTATATTTATCTATACAAAAAGTACATACAAATTTTGTGTTCAAATATTATGTACACTCACATACATTTTATTTTACAAAGTATTTTATTATATAAATATACATACATGCATACGTACATACTGATACCTATTCATATTATGTACTTGTATTACTTGTCGTCTTATACAAATATTAAAGACAGTACGTATAATAATGACAAAACAGTAAGAATAGCAAAACACATCGAATAAATTTTTGTTTTTTCGTTGTTTTTTTTTTTCTTTTTAAACTTTCAACAATAACAACAACTACAACAAAAAAAGTTTAATAAAAATTCACGTTTTCACAAAAATATATAAGTAAACGTTTTACTTGTACATTATATAATTCGTAATAATGCACACACACATCTATGCAATCGTATATGTATGTATGTATGTGTTTTGTACAATTTTCATTTATATCACAAATTTTTTTAATATTACGTACTTAAATACAATACCAATATAGAAAATTACACACATGTATTATATTCAAAATGTACATACATATACAAAAGATAACCCAACAAAACACAACATATAACACGTATAAACATTGCAAAATTAGAAAGGAACAAAAAAACAAATGAAAAAAAAAATGCATAGAAAATAATTTTACTTTTATTTTTCTGTTTTGTTTTGTTTTCTATTTTCTTTAAATGAAAAACAACTAAAATATAATAAAAATAAAAATATATACTACGAGTTAAATTTATTTTTATTTATATTTTTTTTTTTTACCTATGTACAAATACTTTACAATTTAACTTTATACATTTAACTACAAGTAGCTATATGTATACGAAGATGTCGTGTAGTACATACATAGTACGTATGAATGTGTACACTTTTATAAAATGATAGAAAATTGTTAAAAAAATGAACACCATTCTATACTACCACATACTACATATCTATATACACCCGCGTATATATGTATATAGTAAGTGTGTACATAATATATGTATATTTTTATGTTTATCAAACTTTTCATTTCCATACGTAGTTTGCTTTTTAATATCATATCGTATACATATACTACACACACCTACACATATATATAAGTATGCATATTACATATTTCTATACATAAAATTCTTACATACATGCATATACATATATTTACAATCTTTTTTCATTTACTTTTTTTTTTGCTCTTTTTTACTTTCGATTTTTATTTTTTATTTTTCACTTGTTTATTAGACTTTCATATAAATATACTATTCCTATAAATATGCATATACGTTTTTACATATACTTAGGTATTTGCAAATATATACACCAAAATATATGTATTCGAGTATGTATGTATATGTCTATGCCTTATTTTAAACAAGACAAAAATAGAATTTCGAATAACATACAAAATATTAACAACAGAAAATGTCGAAAAGTAAAGTAAAAAAAAAAGGCAACGAAAAAAAAAATTATTTTTTAAATAAAGTTAAAATGAGTAAAAAAAAAAGAAAAATAAAGAAAGAAAAGAAATTGTTAACACTTCATTTTGTTACAGCTTTTGCGATTATTATGAGAATACATATATTTGTACACTCAACCCATCTATATATCCTATAAGCAAAGATATGTGTATAGTATAGAAATATATATTTACATATATATAGGTGCTTTTCATATAGATATGTATGTATAAAGCCATACATACATAGAACACACACGTATTCTCATATATGTAGTGTGTAATTTAAAATGTCAAATACGTTGAAAATGCAAAAATAACAATTTGAATATAATGTATGTACATACATATATGTATATGTATGTAGATATGTAGATACATATTCATTCATAACATAAATATGTATATATAAAGACAGATATGTATGTATAGTTATAGGTATAGTAACTGAAAATTATTTTAGACAGTATATTTTGTTTCCTTTATCCTTTTCATTTTTATTTTATTTTTTTTAAACAGTTTTATTTATTCTAGTAATAAAAAAAAAAACAAACTTTCAAAAATTATTTTGTATTTTAATATGTATCTACCAAGTACCTATGCATATCTACAATCCTATAATTTTCTTTGTATATGTATGTGAAAACATGTACATAATATAAATGTGTTTATTATTTCATATAAATTGTAAGAAATGAATGCAAGAAAGAAAAAAAAAAGAAATAAAAACAACGACGACTAATTTGTATACCATAAAAAAGGATGTTACATACACATATATAAAAAAATGAATGTGTATATACATATTGTATTCATTTTATGAAAGTAATAAAAGGATTTTAAATTTTATGATATCATATAACGCTATTATGTATTCCTATTTCGTATATTTATGTAAGTACATGTGTATGTAGGTATGTATATACAGAATTGTGAATTTATATGACATTAACAACATGAGTATATAAATACTAAAATAGATACAAATAAATAACAGAATTTTAAATTAATCCAACAAGATATTTAATAAATAATATACCTTGCATCCTTTAGGAAAAATATCAATGAAAAAATTTTATTCACATCATGCATTATGCATTTGGACTTGTAACTATCGCTACTCAACTTTAAATGCTTAAACGTATAAACGATTTAATTGTTTCTTGATATATTTTTTTTTTTCTTGTATCAACTTCAAGTAAGTATTAATGTACGTAGCTACATATATGTTACATCATTATGAATTCTAATTGTCAGTATAATACTCGTAATACTCGTCGAATGAAATAATTTAATAACAAATCGTTTTAATTAGAAATTAATTAAGCCACAAATATATGATACGACGAGTATGCACATGTCTGTATCTATATCTATATTACATGCAATATACAATGAATTTTTATTCTAGGAATACGTAACAAAGTTTATATACCTTATATCGAACAAAAAAATATATATATATAATAACGTACACATTTTTCAAACACAAAAGCAAACATAAAATACGAGTACTCAGTATATGCATAGTCGTATCGGAGCTCGTAGTATAGTTACGTAGAAAGTGGCATCAATTTTATGCCATCTTTCTATATATCTATGTAATTATGTGTAACGTGACACACAAACATTAATATTTGCGAGAATATAGAGAGACAGATAGTACCAATAGTACAAAGTTCTTGCACATCTTATTATTTAATTTCATTCTATTCTATGGTTTTTATTTTTGTTTTTCCTTCGATTACATTTTTTTTCTTTTTAATTTTAAGAAAAGATCATTTTTATTTATTATAAAATAACATCTTTTCCTTTCATATTATTTCTGATTGCACATACATACAGATATTTTTTGTAATATTTTATTTTTTTTTCGTTGTTATCGATGTTGTTGTTATTTTTCTTTAATTCAAAAATGTCTAGTCTATATAATTTGATATAATATATCTATTCACATATCTACCTATATGTATGTATTTGTAATGTATACAAATGTAATATAATACATAAAATTCTTATAAATCGAACAATGATTCCTTAAAACTGGTTTTATCCTGATGATGAATTTATATTTTTCGAAACGGGTCAACAACTTTTCTTTTGTAGATATATACATACATATATGTACATACATTAAATATTATATATTAACACATACATTTATATACTTATACCTGTAAACACACAAACATACGTAGATTAAATCAAATTTATCTATCTATTATATGTATGTACATATGTATAGATTCTTGAGATGTGTATCTTATAATACATCATTATAAAGTATAAAAAAATGAATGAATAAAAAAATATATATAAAAATAAAAGAATTACCTGAAAATAAAAGCGATGTAAAAGATTATGAGAAAAATAATAATAAGAAAAAAGAATTTATTATTTAAACAACGGATCCATGCAGCCAGTCAAGTTAAAGCCAGCCAGCCAGCTGACATTATTATACGAGCATACCTGAATGTACTATAGTTTTTATATGATGTTTGCTATACATGAGCATGTACATTATATATATGTGTGTTCAAATAAGATTATACGTGTGGTATGTATAGACCGCATACTGTATGTATTTCCTATAGAAAATGTACATTATTTTTACGTAAAATTATTGTACAAAAGTTCTGTATTATAATATATAATAAAATACAGATACGTAAGAATATGTATGTACGTATATATATGGACGACTATATACATATGTAGATTATCCATATATTATATATCATACCATCGATAACGGACAAAAAATCTATCCTATACAGATATGTATTACACAAATTTTCATTACAGATACAGTAAGCTATGCATCGTTAACATACATCAATATCGGATTCGATTTCGATGTAGATATGTACCAAAGGTGTACATAAATGCTATATACGAAGAATATAGATAGATATTTGTATAAAATCAGAGAAGAACCTTGTGCCCTAGAAGTCTGGATTCTGGATGGTTTTGTTTTGTAAAATGTGTTTTGTATATTATGTATACGAAAGAGTATTTATAGTTGTTTTAGCCTTTTATCTTTTATCTACATATATGTACAGTTTTCAAAGTTATACAATCATATAGTGTACATTATATGTGTACAAATGTATGAAAGAATAATATGATTTTTGAAAAAAAAAAAAAAAAACTAAAATATTATCGAAAAACAAAGTGAGAAAAGAAAAGTAAAATTATTTATTATCTTCATCAAACATGCGAGTGTATAAGTATTTATATAAGTTAATACGTACGTGAAAGTATATCCGCACGAAAACAATTCAATATTCATTATATTATATTTGGGCATAACTTGCAGTATGTGCTTATATGTATGTGTAGTGTGTATGGAATTATTATTGTTTAATGAATTATGAAATTAAGGTGAATCTGTATTATGTAAACACAAATATAAAAGAAGAGTGAATGGTTTTTATTTGACTTATGCAATTTTTAGTGTTATAATCTGTTCAATTAAAAAAACGAAATAAGAAAACAATATGTTTAAAATTGGTAAAAAGTACTAAAAATTATATTGGATAATTTGTTAAAAAATGAACAAGCAAAAGTCCTACAAAATTTTAAATTTGAACAAATTCATAGTCGAATTGCATAATACATTACGATACGACACTTGTGACAGGTTTCAAACGAGTCTCGTTCTAATTTCTTTCAGTTTCGTTTAAACTTCAGGAAATACATACTGATGTTTCAACTTCCAAGTAGGCAATTATGAATGATTGAACGAATGAAATTAATTTCACAGACTGATTTTAGCACATCTTATTCTCGCATTAACGTAATTCGATAATTGTTTAGAAAATTGAAAAGTTCAAGCACTAAGATTCTAAATTTTAACAAAAAGTAGGTACATTTATTTTCTTAAGAAAAACATATCGACTGTTTGATTTTTAATATAAAAAAAATCCTTCGTAATGTACACATTTCGTTTTTCTTTCAGATGTGCTTACAGAACAGTTTGCTATCATCATTATCAACATCTACAAAATTATTTTCGCATAAATATTGTTGTTATTATTATTCTCTGTTATCGTTAAAGAAAGCTATTGTACTCAGATCTATATAATAAACATGTTCGGTCGTTTCAATCTATAAATAATTCTGACTTTTTTGGTTTATTTCGTTTTTTTTTTTTTTTTTTTTTTTTTTTTTTTGTTAAATATTTACATACGTGAAAAGAAAATGTAAAAAATAACTTGCATATGTATTATATCGCTCTGTTGTATTATGTGTATATGTACCTACAAAAAATGTTGAAAATGTAGCAGTAAGTTAAAGTGCTATAAAAGCACCTGACTTTTTAGAGTTGTTTAACACGAAGCACATGTGTATGCGTATATAATTGTGTATCGTATGATATAAACGTACATTAAAAAAATGTGTACATGCACATGTACACATTACTATATGTACACGTAAGTAGTAAAAATAACGGAAAAAAACGTGAAAATAAATATAAAAAAAATGTTTACTCGTTACACAAGATAAAAATAAAAAAAAAGGATATTCAAGACAGAGAAAATAAGGAAAGCAACAAAATTATTATCGTATGTATATTTATGTATAAGAAAGATTAATCTTCTTTTTCTTATACTAGCAAGCATGTATGTACACTCGTATATGTGTTGATATAATATATACGCTTACAATATACATATTTGCGATAAAAATTTTTCTAACGTTTTTCATTTTTCATGTTCATATTTTACTCTTACACATTATAAAATTTTAAAAGTAAATTTAGTAACAATTTGAAATATTTTTCAAGCAATATAGGACGAAGTAAATAAAAAATAAATAAAATAAATAGAAAATATGCAACAGAAAAAAAAAATGGATAGATATCATTCTTCTTATCCAATATCTAATGTATTCGTATGTACTGTATATAGATACAGTTAAGTTAACTTATAAGTATAAGTGGTACATCGTAATCGTCCTTTTATAAATCATTCTGCATATCATAATCGTTAATATTTATTTTCATTTTATTTTTTTTGTTCGTTCTTGTTGCTATTTTTCTTATTCACAGAGTCAGACCAAGTCAAACGTTTGTTTTGGTTTAATTCAAAGCTGTCGTCGTCTCATTTTTCAAATTTTTGATTTTCAAAAATAAAAATAACAAAATTTTAAGGTGTAGAAAAAAAATGACTAAATAAATTCTAAGGAATATTTACAAAACAATACAGTATCGTGGTATCATTAAGTTTCATTTTGTCGCTTTCTTTTAATATATTGTACTTACACCTATTCCTATACATGTAAATCAAAATCTTTTAAAAAGCGTACATATTTTGTGAAAAATCGTAAAATATACACACACTACATTTTGTAAGAAAAGAAATTACATATACGTATGTAAATACATCCATAACCGATTCTTTTATAGGTTGAAATGGTTCACTAAAACCGGACCGCCAATTATCGGGAGCACGAACAAGAAAATAACTTTTCCTTCTACTTCTTTTTCGACATCTCAAATTCTCAAGAGTTAAATGACTATGCATGTTTACAAATGAAAATATACGTCAAAACATTTATCGGCTGTTTTTTGTATACACAGATCTTGTTTCAATTCGAAATTTTTCTTGGTACACGCTTGCTATGATGCGGTACATATAAATTACACAAGAAAATAAAGAGAGAGAAAAATAAAATAGTAAAGTTTCAATCTAGAGAGGGAAAAGTTTAGAAGTGCACCGGGCTCCCAATATACTAGAACCGGCGTTGAATATATCCATATATATCCATATGTAGTGTAGTAATATAAGGATCAGGACTTTATGTCGTGCATATTTTGTAAGTTTGGTAGAAAAATTGCTGAAATTTCAACAGCAACAACAGTAGCAGAAACAGTAGCAATAATGCGAAAATTTTCCTATGTACATATGATAAAAAAATAAACTATATAGGGTGTAGAAAGCTTCATAAATGTATAAAAAATTGAGAAAAGATTATCTTCAATATATCCTTGAATTTATTCTGTACATAAATATATTTTTTTTACCCAATTTAGACTGAGAAAGTTTCAAATTTTGATCCTGTCTGTGCATTATGAAACTGAAAATAAAAAAAAATTTTTTTTTTCAACTTTTCGATTTGTCTGTTAAACTTTTAAAATGTTTTTTTTTTTCTTTTTTATTTTCTTGTTATCTACTTTTCACTCCATACCTACAACTAAACGTATCCTTGTACAATGTATAAGATGAAAATAAATAGAAAATAATTTTGTGATGATTTACAATCTAAAAAAGAAAGTTACATAAAAACGAATTATTATGTGAGAGGCAATGTGAGGTAAGAAGATAAAAAAAATGGAAGAAAAAATATTAAGAAATCATGAAAAAATGAAGTCTTTATTTGCTAAAGGTGTACAACAAAATCATTACATGGATTATATATGCATATAGAGATTGAGAAATTTAACTTTTATAAATGTAACCAAAATGAAAGAAAACGAAAATAAAAATAGAAAATCGGTAGAAAAATAAGAATTCGAAAAAAAATGAACAAAAAAAAAATTTGGAAAGAAAAATTCTGAAATATTATGAATAGAAGAAAATGAAAGATCAAAATAATTTAAAAGCAATAACAAATCAAAAACGCTAAACGAAAAGAAAGAAATGAAAAAGGAACGAACCAAGATGATTAGAATGGAAGAAAAAAAAGACAGATCAAATTGGAATAAAAAAAATAATGTTTTCTTTCGAAAAGAAAATCATACAGTCCTGAGCCGAGAATAAAAATTCGTGACTTTTTGATTGTTATTACGCTGCGATTATATATAACGATTGTACACAGAGGTAGATATACTATCAGCATCGTTATCGTTACCACGTAATCATCATTCTCATAATCAACATCATCATTTTCATCGAATACTCAATCTCACATTTTTTTTTTCATTTCATTCCTCGTCATTTTATATTCAAAAATTCATTTTTCTTTTTCAATAATATTCGAATATAATCTGTATAAGTACACTTTTATACTTTGTGTGTGTAATGTAAGTTGTAAGGATTTTTGAGTTTAAAAAATGAGAGAAAAAAGAATGATTCATTGACACAGAAAACTCTTTATTTATTTCTTTTCTTTCTGTGTAATAGAATATAGAACTATATTTATATCTACCTATAAATATCCTTTTCTTTTAAAGGATTTTATTTTTTTTTTCAGCACTTGTAGTTTAAAACTTTTTCAATTGAAAAATATGAAGAAAAAAAACCATTCATTCATTCATTTTTTTTTTCAATATTTTGACAACATTTCAATTTCAAAAAAAAAAAAAAAATTAAAGGAATCAACAAAAAAGAAATGAATGATAAAATTATTATAAAGAAAATCTATCAAAAGAAATTCTATGAAATTTCATAATTTTTGAAATTCGATTAACCGTCAACCATAGTGCCTTTGAATAGTTTTTTTTTTTATATAAATTTTTACTATTTAATTTTTATTTTCAAATAAGAACAAACAACATTGATAATATTCTATAATTCTAATCATTTTTTTTTCTCTTTTCATTTTCAGAATGAATAGAATATTTTCATCAATCGAGAGATGTACATTCGTGAATGCTACTAAAGTGTCTAAAATTAAATTTAAACAAAATTAACACACAAAACTAAAATATGAATACACATAAATGAAAACACAGGAATAACATAAATAAAAATGTGTAAAAGAACAAGAACTATATACGAAACATGTAATTATAGACATTAATACACAACAACAACAACAACAACAACAACAATAACAACAACAAAAATAACAAAAATAAAATAAAAATTATCATAAAATTAAATTAAAAGAAAAATAATAATAAATTATTTACTGAATTACATAACCAAACAAAATCTTAATTTAAATCGTTATTTTAATTTATTTATTTATTTTTGTACATTAAAAAAATCATTTTATTAATTTATTTAAAAAACAAAATTATTTTGAATAAAAATCATCTCTTCTGAGTGATCTATAAGTAAATTTAATTTATAAATAAACAAAAAAAAAAAAAATTAATTTAAAATTTTATTTTTCGTGCATTTAGGATAACCTTTATGTATAGAAAATTTTTTTGATAAAATATATTTTGTATACAAAAGGAAGTATAAAAAAAAAGGATAAAAAAAATTTATTTCGCCATAAAAATAATATAAAGTCGGATCGTTCTATTTATTTATATTTATATGTATTATTACTCCTTTAAATTAGTTCGTCAATACTTTAAGTTTAAAAATATACGCATAATCATAATATAATTTATAAAAAAAAAATAAAAATTTTTATTTTGATGTAAAAACAAAGAAAAAAATAAGATTAAAGCAAAACAAGCAATCCGGAAGCAAAATTATTATATTTTATAAAAATTTCGTTTATTTAAAAACAAAACAAAAATAATATATAATATTTATTAATAAATATCTATATATACTATATAAAAACGTTCGTTGATTTTAAGGATTATAATTGATACTCTCTATATACACATAAATAATAAATATTATATTATATAAAATATATACATATGTAATTTATAAATTTATTTAATTTATTTTATTTATTAATTATTAATTAATTACTAAAAAACAAAATAAACAAACAAAACAAAATTTACACACAGTTTTAATTAAAAAAAAAAAAATAAAAATTATTTAAATTATTTGAAAACATTTGTAATAATATAAAAACAATATAAATCCGCATGTACATTTATACATTCATCCTTCGTAGTATGTATATGAAAATGTACTTCATATGAAAATAAATATTTTTTTATGTTAGAAACCAAAATAACAACAACAACAAGAATAATAAAAATTAAGTTTTATTTCTGTATAAAAGTTTACAAAAAAAAAAAGCAAAAGAAAATCACATTAACTATAAAAACTAAAGAAATAAACAAACAAAATTAATAGTACAAATAAACTTTACAAAAAACAAAAAAACAAAAACCTATAAAACAGGCAACAAAGTAAATTATTTTACAAACAAAGAAGAAAACAAAACATAAAAGCAAATATTAAAAAGTCTGATTTAGACCAAAAAAACGTAACTAAAAATTATAAACAAAAAAATAAAAATAAAACTAAAAATAATCAAAAGTTTTTTCTTCTAACTTTCTGTTGTTTCATATGCTCCGTTTCTATACGTTCGTTTTTTTTTTTACATTTGAAGTGAACTAATTTCAAATTTATTTTAATTTTGACAATAATCCTAAATAAAATATTAAAAATAAAGTAAAAAAAAAACATTAACTGAAATAGTGAAATAAAAGTACACTTTATCGTGTTATACTTAACAGTGTTGAGAAATTATTTATTTCTTTTTTTTGCGAACTTCAACTTTAAAACAAGATAAAAATATAATCGTACGTTTCGATAGATTATCGGTATAATTGCGGGAATCGAATGTTTTAGCTAAAATTAAAAATTCGTTTTTTAATTAATTCGTGTTTTTTTTTCGTAAATTGTCTTAAGTATTAAATTTATAACATTTTGTTTAAAACAATACAAAATTTCATATAGGATATTTTTATTAAATTCATTGAAAACAAGTGTAAAAAATATTCTAGTGTAAAATATATATAGTATTTAATATAGTTGCGCGCATTTATTGTGTGCATATAATAATTCAATACACCAAATACAAAAAAAAAAAAAACAAAATATATTACAAAATAAGTAATTAACACAAATAAAATAATTCAATAGAAATATTTATAAAACAAAAATAAATAATATTTAAAAAAATATAAACACAATAACAAAAAACAAATTTTTACAAAAACAAAAAAATTTTTTTTTCAATATATTGTATTAAATATCTATTATATATACATATAATAGATATATTATATATACATACATATAAACTCTCATATTTATTGAAATTATCCACATAAGTGTCCGATAAAAATAGTACAAAGAACATAAATTCAAAACGATACAAAACAAAACAAAACAAAAAAAACAACAAATAAACAAATAATAAACAATAAAATTTTTAAATAAAATTATTGCAAGCAATATATATAAATTTTAAAATATAAAACAAACAAAATAATAAATAAAATATAAAACAAAATCAATATTTGCAGTTACAAATAAATATATTACCATATATAGAAAATACATAATTATACATTTACATAGGTATATACACACACATTAAATAGTAATACATAATAACAAAGTGTCACAAGAATTTTTTTTTTTGTAAATGTTCGAAAAACAATAATGAAAGTTACAAAAGTTACAAAATAATAAAGTTTCTACAAAAATTATTAAAAAACAAATTACAAAAATTAAAATTAATTGAAAAAAAAAAAAACAAAACAAAATAACAAAGTTAATAAAACAAACAGGTACTAAAATAATAAATATCCTGGATTATATTTAATGAAATAAAAATACATATATTATCGCATATAAATACATCTACATATAGTCCTCATTACTGATTTAAAAGAACAAAAAAAAAAAAAGAAAAAGAAGAAGTACAAGAAATAATCACATATTACCAATAACTATATACCAAAAATTAAATTTTATTAAAAAAGTAGAAAACAAAAAACACTTAATTTTAAATGAAATTGATTGTCCAAAAAATTTTCGTTTTAGTATTTTGACCAGAGTGAGATATATCTAATTAAAATTATATTTTGATATTTAAATAAATGTATATGTATAGTTCATGTTATTTGAAAAAGTTATTTATATAGCAGACAAAATAAACAAAAAAAAAAAACAACAAAAATAAAACAAACAATAAACAAATTAAAAAAAAAAAACGATAATTTAAGTTTAGTATTTAGTATTTATTTTTTGTGTAGTATTTTGTCTGCGCAATAAATTTAATATAGAAAATCATACAAATTTATTTTGAAAATAATTTTTGCGAAAAAAAAAAAACAAAAATCAATCCTATATTTTGTTATTTTAAAAAGCAAAAACATCTACAAAAACAAAAACAGAAAAAAAAACAAAGTATTAAACCAAAAAAAAAAAAAATACAAACAATTATTAAAAATTATAAATTACATTAAAATTAGTTTTGTAATAACATTTTGTTTTGTAAAAAAAGTAGAACAAAATAAAACAACAAATACTACTGTACATATACTACTATAGTAGAAATTCAAATAAATACAAACAAACAAAATACAAATAAAAATTTCATTACGAAGCTACCTCAAGTGTAAATTTCGTACAAAAAACAAAAACAAATCTTACAAATTACAAAGCAAAATAAAGATTTAAATACAAAAAAAAAAAAAAAATACAAATACAAACAAATCCATTTAAAAAAAATTATACTTTATGTAGCAAAGAAAAGTAAAAATAACTGCAAAATTAAAATAAATTAAAATTATAAAAATACAAAAGAAAAAATAACCTAACCTACACTCTCGTATATGTATATACAAATATTAAAAAAATTTTAAAACAAAAACAAATTAAATTACAAATTTTTAAAAGAATTATATATAGTTCAAAAGAAATTACAAATATAAAATATAACAATCACTAGCAGTGTTCAAAATAAATTTTTAATAAAAAATAGAAAATTAAAAAAAACAAAAAATTTTACAAAGAAAACAAAAACAAAGAAACAAAAATCAAATAATTTTGAAAAAACTTTAAAAATAATCCAAAAAATAAAAAAAACAAAAAAATTGTTAAAGAAACGTGAACGTATAAACGATAATAATATTCATTCCAAAAATTAAATTTTAATTAAAAATTATTTATTTTAAATTCATATACATAACTATAATTGTATATACATACATACATTATACGTGTATAATAATTGTACGTGAAATATAATTATTTATTTACTTTATTTATCGGTTATAAATGCTGAAAAATTTACAAATTCGTTATTTATGTGCTATATAAAGCGCCATGATAAAATTATTTCATGTACTCGAATTGAATCAAAATCAAATTGAAAATGACATCAATGATGAGTACACAAGGTACGGGGGGTGGTAATACAGATGATAATGATCCAAATAATATAACGAATGCACATCAATTAAATTTACATCAGCATCATACACAATACAGTGGTAATGCATATGCAACACATGATCATTTAGTCGATCCAAATACATGGGAATATTATGATCGGCAAAATTCTCGTACAGATGGAACTGATCCGATAACATCACAAGCAAATTATACACGTCCTTGGGAAATGGATACAAAGGATAGTAAAGGTTTTGAACCATTCTCTAAACTTCCATCATTCCAAAGTCAATTTCATGCATACGGTGATGCTAGCTTAATACCAGAACCCAGTTTACCGCAACCAGTGCCGGTACCGGTATCACCGAGTAGTGCATCATCACCCGGTAACGGTCAATTAACACAATTAACTCCAATCAATCCGTTACAATCTAGTCTAACAACATTATCTACACCAAGTTTTCATACATTAACCGCTGTTAATACTCGTCCATATCCATTAGTTCCAGCTCCGATTCAAGCACGTGACATTCCATCAATAAATCAACAATATTTAGATGAAAGACATATACAATTATATCAGCCAATATCAACATTTCCATCACAGAATGTTGTTACTGTAATTAAAAAGGATCCACCACCAAATACTTATGATATTAATGGATCAATGCAGCAAACATTCGAAACACCAATTATGGATAATGGTTTTCATGGTGTACCGACAACAACTCAAACTCCATTACCAACGACAACAGTTAAAATTGAAAAAGTATTAAATTCACCGATAACACGGATCGATGCAAGAAAAAAAGAAAGACGGAAAATTCGTGCTAGCTCATTAGAATCTAGTGCTGAATCAGAGAGCAGTGCAATGGATATTGATCCAAGTAATCCGGGTCAAGTTGATGCTGTATCGAGTACAGCAAATTTTAAAAGTCCAATGAGTTCGATGGGTATGAGTGATGGAAGTGAAATCATCGGTGAAAAGCAAGTAAGTACAACATCATCATCATCATCATCATCATTCATTATTATGAATGTATCTGTACTGTAGTACTTTTCTATAGTTATTTTCTGTATGAATTTTAAAATTGTTCGTAATTTGGCACAAAAAATGGAATAATTTGAAAGGAAAAAAAAATAAATTTTATACTCATTTTGAATATTCAAAGTACATAAAAAAATGAAAATAGAACCGATTACATTTTCCAACAGCATGAAAGTCCTTTGAACACATCATAGTATTTATTCATGAATACAAACGAACTTTACGATTTCAGTTTTATGTGGTGTTTTTTTTTGTTATTTTTTTTTTTTTTTTTGCTTTTTTTGGCATTTTAAATATCGGAAATTCTACTTACATTTCGAAAATGACACGGTACATAATAATATTAGTATATACTCGTGTCCCTATCCCTATAGTACATCTATCTATGTAATTTTAGGTTTATATTATTTTTACAAAAATTTATTTTATTTTTTTCTCTTACGGATCGATGACTACCCATAATGCATTAAAATATGCGTTTCTTTTCGGTGTACATATACGAGTATGTATGCAATGCACTTTATATATTCCCTCTATATATTATGTACTACACATAGATACAACGCATGCATCTACGAGTACATAGTTATTCGTAGATGTATTTGAATGATTGTATAGATTATGTATATACGTATAGTTTGCGCATTAAAGCATAAAATTAACATTTGTTATTTGTTGAAAATAATTTTCGGATTCTGCATTTCCTTTTTTATATAAATAATTTCGGTTATTATATAGAGTTTATAGTTTTGCTTTTTTTTGTATATTTTTCGATAAAAAAAAAATTTCGCAATTTCGCAAATGTACCTACATAAATACAATACGAATTATAACGGAATTGTAAATTAAAAATCAAATTAGACACTACAGTAGTAGTATATCATCATCAGTATCTTTTTTGTTTTTAATTTTTTTGAAATTTTTTTATGAATTTTATACGTTATTCTGAATGCAGGAATTTATTGCATGACCACTATATAATATAGCTGTAGCTACATGCACATACATAGTATGTATATTATGGTATTATGAGCATACGATACCTACCTATATGCGCATATATTTGAATAACAAAGGAAGAAAAATGTATAAAAATGGCTGCAACAAATTATATATTTTATAATGAAATGGAGAGAAAAAAAAAAATTAAAATTTTTGTAAGTTTTTTTTTTTTTTTATAAATTTCAGACCAAAAAGAAACGGAAACGTTGTGGTGAATGTATAGGTTGCCAAAGAAAAGACAATTGTGGTGATTGTGCACCTTGTCGTAATGATAAAAGTCATCAGATATGTAAACAAAGACGTTGTGAAAAACTAACTGATAAAAAGGTATGTACATACATATATACATTTATACACTTTTCATATAAAATATAAAATATAAATAAAAATACTACTATACTAACACATTCACATAAACGCATAGATCTAGATCTACATTATGTGACGTATATATACCATATTTTATTTTCATTTTATTTATAACGTTTATTTTGATATGATAATATGTAACGAATGAGTAGGTACATAATATATTGCCATAACTATAACATTACTACTACTTGAAATAAGTATATGTACACACGTCCAATTATATACTAGGACCATACGTTAAATTGAATGTATACAATTTTAAGTTTTTACTTTTTCTCTTTCATTTTTGTTTTTTTTTTGTTTTTAATTTTTTGTATACATTCTTGTATATAATTTCTAATTAGTGACGTTTGTTAACATTCACAATTTTATTTTTAATTCGAAAAAAAAAAAACATTTCTTGTGTGTAAAAACAGAAGTTAAAAGTGTAACGTAAATATTACAAAATCGTATAATATATGCAAGTCCATAATGTAGATTAAGGCGAGTTTGTGTTTATATGTACAAAGGAAAGTCAAAAGAAAAGTTAAAGGCAAAAAAATTAAAAAATAAAATAACATACAAAGTAAAACGATTGTTTACAAAAATCATTTTGAAAAATTTAATCCTTGATGTAAACTAATGAATCAAAAAAAAAAAAAAAGAAACATGAAAAAAAAAATAGGGACGCTTTCCCAAAATATGGTACCAGAATGTGTATATACGAGTATGTATATGCATGCATTCATCCACATAAAATAGTAGTACATAATACACAAGATTGATATTTATACGATGAAACCTTTTTTTTTTTACTTTTTCTCTCTCGTTTTACCATCTTCTAAAATTATTTATTTATTTATTTTCTTTTTTTTTCTTCGTTCAGTTTAAATTCTCTTTAATTCTTGTTGTATGTTTGGCTGCTGTACATACATATTATGGATTGTTGTAATACAGACAGGACAGACAGGCATATGTATATATGATCATAAAAACAGTAAAAGTTCATTGACCTTTAGAAGTATATATACACATGTATACATATGTATGCACACTCCAATCCTCCAGCTGCCTTCAATTTTATATACAAAATTCCTTTTTTTTTTGTTGAAAAAAAAAATATTTTAAACTAGACTTTTGTATATTTTCTATTTTAGGTTATGTAGGTACACATGCATCCATACATGTATAAATAAGATTCAAGTAATTAGGACTAACATATTTAATGTGCATTTGAAGAATTAAATAGACAACAAAAAAAGAACATAAAGGAAGAAAGAAAAACCAAAAAAATTATAATTTTATTCTCTTTTCCTCTTTTTTTTTTTTTTTTTTTGGTCGAACATTTTTCATTTTCTACAAAAATGTTCAATCAACATTAATATTGTCATCATAAATATCTTTAATCACTGTCACATTTTTCATTTTTCCTTAACAATTTTTTTTATATTGTAATTGTTTTTGTTGTTGTTCAAATTTCATATTTAATATGTAGGAACTCGTACTCGTACATACATACATAATATTTAAGTTAAGTACATTAAGTACATTTTCCTTTTGGGCATTTACGATTAGTATTTATTTACTGAAAAAATGAATATGGCGATGATAGCAAAATGGAAAAATATGAACCAAAAAAAAAAAAAAATTAAAAAATAAATAAATTTAAATATCATATATCATGTAATGTAGACATACATTTATTAACGCACGTATACAGAATTCGAACATTCGAATGAACGACGAAATGCATTAAATTGTTCGAGGAACCGGAAAATAAACATGATACACAGACATTGAGAAAGAGACATGATGAGAATATGGTGTGGTATAAGAGACCAATTTCTTAATAATTTTTCTTATAAATATTATTTGAAAAGTGGCAAAAAAAATAAATAAAAATTAAATCTTGTATCATTTTGATCGGATCCTGGGAATTAAATAAGCAATATTTTTTTTTACTGCTGTTGTTGTTCTGGTTTTTAATCCGACTACAAAACTCACCATATGGTATAATACGAATACGAGTAGTGTTGGTAAAACTCTATGAAAAGTACTCGTGTACAAACTATACAAAGTAAAATGTAAAATGTTGAACCGTATACACGTACTTATCTCAGGTAAAATACTTATGTTCGTTCGTTCATTTAGGCGTGTTTTTATTCAACCAATCGCATTATACTACATACATAAATGCAAGTAAATTAATAATTTTAAATATATTCTTATATCCTTTTTAATATGATCCATCATCTAACCATTGTTCATCATAATCATCATCATTTTTTGGTAGACAGCAAAATGTCTACTGTTGTCGATATTGATGTGCAATTGTGCATCTAACATTCTAACAATATTAAGTAACTCTTGACTTTTTCTCACAATTACATTGTACAAATAAAGTCCTATTTGAATGTACATATATGAGTTAAGTAGTTCTATAAATTTAATATTTCACATAAGTTTTTAAAAGAATATTAGATCAATACAAGGATATTAAATTTGAAATTAATATTTGTTTTTTTTTTTTTTTTTTGAGAAAACTTTTATCCCCAACTTATTACTCAATTCGTTTTATTTACTTTTAAGGATATTCCTTAAAATAAAAATATTTCAAATGCTGAAATTTTCTCGTATAACCGTGTACGATTACAAATTATAAAATTTTATTTTTTTTTTTTTTTCTTTTAAAAATGCAATATAATAAAAGTGAAGACTACTGTGATGCGATCAAAACTGCTATCTGCCGTCTATAAAATGTAATAATAATGAATGAAATAGAGAATTTGAAAAATGCATTATATCCTATTTTATATTATCATTAGCGTATCGTGTTGTGCATATGTACAGAATTTAATATACTCGTATACAGACACGACTACATAAGTACATACACGATTATGTTATTTAGAAGAAAAAAAAAACAGTATTATAAATTTAAAAGAGCATAGACCAAAAGAATCGACATGTGTGCGCTACTACCATCCCATTTATAAAATGCATGTTACACGCATGCGATCTTAACGATCATCGTCATCATCATCATCAACATAAAAATCAACATGGACGATTGTGTTTGTGTTAATGCTGCTGTTGTTGTTGTTGTTGTTGTTGATGATGATATTTTATCGTTCCTCCATATTGATTATAATAACTAACAGCACTAACATACATCATCATATCAACATAACAGAAAACCATCCTGAAAATTTATTCTAAAAATTTGAACATCTGCTCACCGGTTTCACATTGGATTTCTCGGTTCATTATTTATTTCATTTTCTTGTTTTTCATTTTTATATTTATTTCTTTTAGTGTTTTTTTTTTTTTCAATTTTTCATTTTCATTACACGACAAAAAAAAAATACGACATACATAATATAATGTGATATAATGTACAAACAAAAATGAAATTTTTTTTATTATTATTATTGTTGTTGTTGCTGTTGTTGATTGTCCTTCCTTTTTGATAACTACATATTGATATCGGTACATACATATGTACGTACATATAAAATGTTTTTATATTCTAGCGCATATTTACAGTGTATGATTATAAATACTCGTATAATATTTAATGTATTTTTCAGACATTTTGTTTTCGTTGTTGTTATTATTATTGTTCTGTTGTTAATGTCGTTACTATCATTATTATCATTATCATTATTATTACATGCACTTTCATTACACTAAATCATCATTTTTTTATTTAATAATCCTACAGACATTACAAAAAAAAAAAAATGTACTTATATATGTACGTTACGTAGATACATATATGTACAATAAATATGCACTCAATAGTTATACAAATGAAAAGGATATCATGGTACATGGTACATTTTTATAATAGAATATTGAAGTAATATGAGCAGACGTCATAGATAATCATATTTAGATTTTTTTTAAAAAAAAAAAAATGAAATATGCACATGAAATACACATTCAAGCTACATATTATATGTATATATAGTATGTGAATTGTATGAAGTGAAATGAATTAAATTTAATAAAAGAATGAATAGAATATTGTAATTCAATTGTGTTAGGTATTAGCATATTTTTTTCACATAAATAATTACCTTATAAAGTAGGATATCTTGTTTAAAATGTGCGCGCATTATAAATTAAAATATCCATTGACATGAATCACCTCCTGATTGATATCCTTTTTTTTTTTCTTTTTTTTTTTTAATAAGAATGAAATTACCATCACGAATAAAAATATAGTTGGTGATGATCCTACATCTTTTACAAATTTTTTAAAAAAAATTTTCTCGACCTTTAATTGCTACAGGATATAAAAATAAATTTGCAAATAAATTAAATTTTCTATAAATTGATAATTGAATTTACATCAGTTAATTATTTTAAAT
Organism: Villa cingulata; assembly: GCA_951394055.1. Classification (NCBI taxonomy): domain Eukaryota; kingdom Metazoa; phylum Arthropoda; class Insecta; order Diptera; family Bombyliidae; genus Villa; species Villa cingulata. The sequence continues at coordinate 26,726,207 of OX596021.1, read as the reverse complement.
GGCATTCATTTAAAAATGTAAATATAGAAATGTGCATATATCCTGAATACATATTATTATCTATTGAATATTCAATATCATATATTTTAATATAAAAAATTGTCCTTTAATTTTATTACTAAAATAAAAAATATTCATTATGTTATTTCATATGTACATTAATGAAATCATATATAAAAATTATTACAAAAATATATGTATATGGGTGTACTGTACATATGTACGTCCTCACATTAAAAAATCAAATACACTGAAATATAATATATTTATGTCTACAGATTTATACTTCTTCTTATTTTCTTATTTATTTACTTTTTTTGTGTGTGTGAATTGAAACTCACATTTTATGAGTGTGTTCCTTTTATCAGTGAATATCAAGCATACAAGAAATAGGAAGAAAAATAATTAAAATGAAATCAGTAAATTGATACTTTCTCTCTATAGAACAGAACAGAAAAAAACATTTTTTTTTTCATATTTGTGAATAAAAATATGGTCATATGTCGTACCTTTTTTCTATACTTACATACATATCTGTAGGTAAACTACAATCAGAATATATCGCCATTGTATTGCAGAATTTTACTATAAAACAGAAATATTTAGTTAGATATTAAACTATATGAAGACTTATGAAGATGCTTCCTATATTATGTACATAAAACATTGTACATGTGGTATTATATAAATACATAAAGATGACATATACGTAGTTACTATATAAATTTATATGTGTATGAATTGTATATTAGTAGACAGAAAGGCAAACATTTAGGACACCAACTGTTATATGTCACAAATCTCCGAGATGAAAATACAAAAGGATTTTTATGCGAATGATGACTATTGATGATGATAATACATATATACATACATTATAATGAATGATTGTGACGATGATGATAATGATGCTGCTGCTACTTATTACACACTTTGTATTTATAGCATACTTATATTTGTATGATGCTAAAAAGGACGATTTAAATATTGAATTTGTATGATATTCGTGTACACGCATACTAGTATAGAAAGAAAAATTTTATATTTTTTCGAAAAATTCAAATTTAAAAATAGAAGCAAAAAAAAGTAACAATTGAAAAGAAAAGTATCTGACTGTTTTATGTCTGCACACATATGTATACACATATAAAATTGAAAAATAAAATTTATTCTTTATTACTCTCTCTCTCTCTCATTATTTATTATTTTTTTTTTAATTTAGTAAATACACATTTATCTAGTTTTGAATATCATCATAGAGTAAATTAATGAAAATAAATTTTCAACAGCAATTTATTTATTTATATCTCTTTTTTTTCTAAAACCACATTCTACATTAAAATATGTATTTTATAATAGAAGAATAAAATAATAAAAATGTAAAAAAATTTTTTTTTTTTTTTATAAAATATAAATAACAATGCATGAAAAACAAATAAAAGAGGAATATTTTTCAATTTTCTTACATGTATTTTGTTTTTCAAATGTAAACAGTCCACACGCGTAGATACGTATCCACGATCTATCATAGATTTTTATTCAATTATTTATTTCCTTAAGATAGAAGAAAAAAAATAAATGAAAATGAAAACGGAACAACTTTTTTTTTCACACTTTCTGCATTTCATTATGCTTTATTAAAAAAAAAAAGAATTTTAATTTAAAAAATTCTCCTATATACTTCATAGTCCATTCCCATTGTTGGCATTGATATACATATAGTAATATATTTGAGTCTTTGGTATTTAAAAGAAATAATTTCTTTTAATTAAAAAATTCAGTATAATATATAGTAGATGTACATTTGTATATTATATACAGAATGTATACGTATATAACGTATGCAAAAGAGACATATGTGTGTGCGTTCAATGAAGTAACAGAAGAACACGGATGAAAAATGAAAAGTTGAAAAATGTTAAAAAAAAAAAAATTAAAATGCAAGAAATGAAGAAAAAAAAAAAACAAATAAAAATTGAATAAATTACCACACTTACCGCATCGTATCTGTAAATGTACTAGCATACATTCGCTATTAGAATTGAATTTGAATATCTTATCTCACAGCCCTTCGTTCGTTTACATAGAAAATCATGGACAATTTTTTTTGGTATGAGAAAAATAAGAATAGAAAATATTTACATTATATAGGAAGATGAGTTTTTTAAGTATGTTTTCATTAAATTAAATTTTTTTTTTCAATTTTCGTAATTTATTATTGCATATTTCTCTCACACTTACAAGATTTTTTTTTAAGCTATGAGTTTATTTTCTATAAAATATTCTGCGTAATCGTATAGTTCAATCAAGTTTAATACCTGCTCCATTAATCTTTACATATTGTTTTTCAGTAAAGGTCATTGACTTCAACATTATTTATAGTATACCCTACGTAAATTATTACGAGCAGTATTTCACACATCATGTGTACTCGTATTTTAAAGCTGAAGTCTCAATGTAGAAAAAATACCTTTCACACTTTGTATACACTTTTCACACCTTACAAACTTTTCATCCTTTGCTGCATAGAATTGCTTTTTATGACCTAATGTTCGCTTTACAGAAACTTTAGTCAAAATATTTCTTATTCTTACTTTCATGCTTTGCCTTCTGAAAAGTTGAAAGTTAATCAACAATAACGGTGTCGGGTCGGCTTTATACGTTTTTCATGTGTAATAATTGTTACATTGGACATTGAATGAAAATTAGAAAAATATGATGTAAAAAAAATAATTTTATATACCTAACAAATCTTTAATACATTTTTTTTCCTTAAATATCTTTTTAACAACAAAAATAAAAAGAAGAAATAATAAAAATTATAAATAAAATGAAATGAAATTTTTTTTTGTTTTTTTTGGACAAAAATTTCTAATTGACTGTGAGATATAATGTATATGTACGTACATATTACCAAATTACACTTATTTTCTTATAAAAGTAGACGGTATATACGACTTTATATGTATGTATATACACTGTTTTTTTTTTTTTTTTTAATTTTCTAACAACACAAAAATTTTGCTGACTTAATAAAAAAATATGAACCTTCTAAAAATCAAAGAATAAGCGAAGAAAAAAAAGTGTTTGTGTGTTTTTGATATAAAAATGAAATAAAAATAACGAGGAATATTGAAGAAGAAGAAGAAGAAGAGGAATCATAGTAGTAGTAGTAGTAGTCGCAACACCAAAAAAACAAAAAAAAATTCAATGAAGAAAAATAAAAAGAAAATAATAATAATAAGTAAATATAGTCCTTTTTATATTGTGGGTGGAGAAAGTAACACCTTTTTCCTATATACGCATTCACACATACATAATCTTACAATATACAATTTATAAAGAATAAATAGGATATTGCCGGCTGTTTTTCGTCCTTATTTATTTATTTTTTTTTTTTTCATTTTATTTTTGTTGTTATTGTTGTGTATTTCAAATATATATTTTTTTTTCGGTGTGTGACAAATAAGGAAGCTGTTGAAAATGTTGATAGTATAAAAGTTGTTGTATATAGATGTGATAGTATTATAATATGTATTGTACACATACTTGATGAATGATATACGAATGAACGCAATTAATATTATAAAATGAATAAAAATCGAATAAGGAATAATATACATTGTGTATGTATGTATACGAGTATATATAAGAAAGAAATATTTATGTATAGAATACAGATGCGTGTGTATCTGCGACTGTATAATAATATGTAAATAATGTAGTAAAAAAATATAATTTAATATACGAGTATAGTATGTATTTATGTATAGTATATTATGTATATAAAGATTTGATTGTATGTAATTTAAATCGAATTCAATATATCCAAATATACTCGTACATATTATCTGTGTATATGTGTTTATGTTAAATTTTTTTTCTCGTCTTCATTTTTATGTAAATCTTCTTTTTTGTGTCGTTTTCAGTTATATTTTTATCTTCTTTTTTGTTTTTGTTTTTCAATTCGTTTTTTGTTGCTACTAATATATTTTAATATTGCTTTGCTAGTATGTGTATGTGTATTTTTCTTTCACGTTTTATTTTATTAAATTTTTTTTTTTTTTTTATTATTATTTTTGGACTTAAAGAATTCTTGACGAAGACTGCAAAATTTTTTGTAATTAAAAGAATTTTTATTAATTTCCTTTTTTATAAATGTTTCCTTCTTTTTTTTTGTATTTTAAAAATTTGTTTTTTCATCACTCATTTTCATTTCTCCCTTCTTCAATTTACAATTTTACTTTTTATATTGTATACATGCTCGTATGTATTATGAATGTGTAGATGTGTATATGTCTATCTATGCAGGATATAAGAGTGTATATGTGTTTGTTTTTGTTTTTTTTTTGAATGTTTTATTTGAATGAAGTGCTAAACTTGAAATGATTACTATGAATAGGAATACTACACAATATATATACTATACTACACTCTTCGTCAGTGATGGTGGTGGTGGTGGTGGCCATCTTTTATACATTCTTGCACATTTAAGATGAATAAATAAAAATGTTTTACAGAAAAACTTGAAGAAGAAAAAAAAATTAAAAATTAAAAAAAAAAAAAATGTATATGTGAACGTGTAGTGTATGTGTTGTTAAGAACTTATAAATTGTATCATTTTGAAAACGACAAGATAAATAAGTTTACAGGACTAATGTTCAAGTAGTATATAGAATATTATATGCTATGTGTGTCTATCTATACTATGTGTAACTCATATATATATAATATTTGTTGTTGGAAAAAATTTTCATTTTCATCAAATTCATAAAGCAAAAAATGAAATAAAATAAAATAACAAAATTGTCCTACATAGAAGTATCTCAATGAACACATCTTTATGTTGATTTTTTTTTTTTTTTTTAAATACAACACATCTTATACTTGGCATATTTTAATTTGTTATTTTTTTTTTGATAATTTTTTTTCTCTCGTTACAGTTTATACAAAAAAAAAAAAAAAATTCTGTTTTTAATTTAATTTAATTCAATTTTTATTTATATATTTTTATTTTACCTAATTTATACTTTTTTGTATATAGTTTTTTTTTTATAGTACGATTGCGGTAAGAATGTTAGGATATACGTTCTCATTCTCTTATATAATTTTATACCTACATATACATTTATTGTATTTATAGAATATCCTTCTGCTTCTGATTAGGATGAAAATTCATTAGATTTATCCGACGACAGTAGAAAAATAATATAATAATTTACATTACACTTTGATTTTTTGTCTTTTGATTTGGTTTTCCTGTATTTTTTTTTAATTTATTTTTCGTTGTTTTTACTTGCATGCATCCTCACTTATCATTTATACTTTTTTTTTCGTTCTATTTATAAATCAACACATATAAATGTACGATTTTTTGGTGACCTCGCTGAATTAATTTTATTTCTTTTCATATAATTTTCTAGTTCCCGTCTTTTTTTTTTCTCTCATCTTTTTAATTTCGCTTTTTTTTTTAATTTCATTTTCTGTATGTACATATATATACGAGTAATACTCGTAAATCCTGTAAATGTAAACACTGTTTTCTTATTTGTTTTTTCCATTTTTTCAAAATGAATGTATACAAAAATTGAAGTTTATAATATTTTCGCTCGAAAAAATATTTACGAATCCGAAAGGATATAATTTAATTATGACCGTCATCGTTATACGCGGCGATAGTCATCTTCTTTTCGTAATATCTTTGTGATAATTAAAAAAAGAACAAGAAAAAAAAATACAAAAAAAAAAGTAAAAATAAAAATGAACTGGAGGCACAAAATTCATTTTATTTTGTTTTTAATTTAGTTGATATTTCCGTTATATACTTATCAAATTAAGAGTGAATTTTTTTTATTTCATTTACTCTCTCATTTCCCATTCATTTTTCAATTTTATTTCATTTTTTTATTTTTTTTTTATTTTTATAATCAAGAACTAAATTATGTAATCGTATATGCATATATGCCTGTATATGTACACGAATATGTACAGATGTGACGAATGAAAGAAAAAAATAAAATAAAAATAAATCCAGGACCAATTGTAAAATGGAGGATTAAAAAAAAAAATTTTTTTTTTATTTTTGTAATTTCCTTTTAAGTTTAATTTGGTACAATATTTTTTTTTTTTTTTTTGAATTTGAATAAATTTAATTTGAATTTATCAAAAGAAAGTCAAATGAGGTTAAGAGAAGCAAAAATAGAAGAAGAAAAATAAAACAGTGAAACATTTTTTCTCAATTTTACAATTTACAGTATTTCTTTTTGTTTTTTTTTTGCTGTTATTTGAAATTTTTTATTTCTGCTGATTATTCAGATGTAAAGTATGATTGTATAATTATTGCATAATCGCAGAGTGCATTTATAATTAGAGAGCAAAAAAAAAAATAAATAAATAAATAATTCACAATTTTGATTTTAACTATCTTTGAATCAGTGTATGTTGTACATTACATATAAATGTAGAAATAATATTATTTGCAATAATTATAATCCTTTTCAAAAAATAAAAAATCCTTGCAGCAAATCCTTGTTAAACAAGAATTTTCTCTTTTTAATTACAAAATGAAGTACTAAAACAAGTGGTTAAACAATAACTGAAATTATTTTTTTAACAATATCCTTATTATGTTAACAAAAAGGATTATTTATTATTTTACACTGACACCAATCATACATTGTACAAAAAAAAAAAAGAATTTTTTTCTTCCGTTAAAAAACAAAAATGTGCAATATTGTGACATAATAACGGTATTAATTATATGAATTCGTATATACATATATATATATACTCGTAAATAGGGTTTTCAATTTCCTTATACGCGACTCACTTAAATGTTTTCCTTTTATTATAAAATTTTGTATGCACATTAATGTATCGGTGTGTACAGAAAGTGTATCTACATATCCAGTATACACAGAAATTCAATACGTAACTACTAATAGAGACACACACAATCATGTATACATACATATGTACATGTAAGTATAATGAAAAAATATTGATAAAAAAAATTTTTTTTTTATTTTGAAAAAATACAACTAACCTCGAAACCTGTCAAATTCAGTATTTTTTTTAAATAATTTTCTTTTTCTTTTGTTTTTTTTTTATTTTTAATTTTAATTTATGTATTTTATAGTCGCATTTTCTTGTCGTATTTACAATAAATACATACACATATGTATGTATGTGTGGAAGATGATGAAAATGAATACGTTTTTTTCTTTTTGCCTTTACATTATAATTTACATTACATTTACAAATACTCGTATACGTTATTGATTCGGAAATCAACACTATACGTATTTATGTACATTTTACGAATACTATTTAGGTGTACGTGCGTATGTAGACGCACACCACCGTACACGTTATTCGTGTATATTTATTAATTTCTTAAAGACAAAAGTATATTTAGCATAATTGTTTTATGTAATCCTGTACAATTGTGAAAAATATTGTATTAGATAATCTAGTAAATTGGAAATTATCATAAAAGGATTTATTTTAATATTTTTATTCATACATATATCTTTATATTTTATATAATATAATATCAAAGAAAATTATGTATATACATAAACTGCAAATGATGAATCCTGTTCCTTTTATTATTTTATAATAGAAAAAATTTGATCAATATTTATAGCGATATTTATGAAATGAAATGATACTTTATAAACGTGACATTATAATATGTGCTTGTTACATTATATTGTATATTATACATATGAAGTTAGATGAAGCCATGCACAAATTGTAATCTGTACGATCTCATTTATGCATTTAAAAAAAAATATTATAAGGAAGTACATACGTGATGTTAAAGCATTCATATTTATATTCATTATATAAGTAAATACTTTACCGCATACATTTATATCGCGTTAAAGGAACTGATCTTACATAGTATTGCGTTTTATTATAAAACGTGCATAATATTTTATTAATGAAATATCTGTTACATGCATTTTAGTGTATATCATATACAGATCACATTACATATTATTAAGCATGCATGCATACATAGATATGTGTAAATACACGTTTAATTTAAATTTTGAATCCTTTTGAATTCTTTAAAGTTGAATAGGTAATTGAATAATGAAATAAAGTATACAAATTTATATTTTAATTTTGTTCATTGTACACATAAAAAATTTAATTCAAATTCACATGTATATAAGCACATAAGTAATGTGTATACGTCCTTTAATATATAATTTTAAGCTTTTAATATATTTAAATGTATAGCCGACGGTAAAATTGTCTCTGTTAGGGTAGTGTGGAGGACATAAATCGACAGATGTGCATATTTTTATTTCATACTTTTGAAACATTTAAAACTACATATAAGTAAAAACTGTTTTCCTCAATATCGATATATGATTGGTTGGTTGGTTGGTTGCAGTGTCAGTCCGTTGGTTTCAGTTCCCAATTAGCACTTTGTGTGTTACCAAAAACTCGTAGGTGTTGATTGTTTTATTCTAGACTATATAGCCATTTCGTCTTGTTAATCAGATTACCTATACATAGATTGGCTATCTCCGCGAAATCTTCGAGGAACGGCTTACCGAAAGCCATTAGATTAGTTTTAGCCAATGCTGGACACACATGTAAAGATAATTTTAGAGAGTTTCTTTCTCTGAATTGTCCTTGTAGCTTCTGCAGTGTGTGTTAAACTGTATAGACCCAGCCTGGCCGCATTATTTTATTTCAAATACATTTGAAAACAATTAAAACTAAAAACTATTCAAAAAAATTACTTGTCACTAACATACAGAAAATCATTGTATTTTGCTCAATGTCGATATAATAATCCGGGATCTACGCTTTTTGTATATGTACATTCCTCAAACAGAAATATGCATTTCTACTAAATCCTTGTATTTTAAAATTTGGATTTCACAGCTTAAAATTCCGTGATATTTAAAAGTGTGGTTTTTTTTCGAAATGTTATAAATTTTTCTGTATATATGTACGAGTATATGCGCAAACTATATAGATTTTAAAAAAAAACTTCATTTTATATTGCACTTCAATGCGATTGCATAACTTTTTGAATTTTCAGATTTATTTTTAATTCAAAAAAAAGATAAAAGAAACAAAATGCAAAGGATATTCATTCAACCAACCATGATCCCATTTATAAATAATGTACTGAGTATTCAATATATGTACATACGTATATGTGTATCCAATACATGTATGAATATTTAAATTTATTTTGAAATTCGAATTCGTATTTCATTTTATAATTTTTCATGATTACTATATAATATACGACGTATGTAAATGTAAAATATCTATTTTTTTTTAAGTATTTATAATAATAAAACCACGAACAGTACCTATATATATTGAAACTATACACGTATGTATAGAGGTTTTACAAATACATATAAAACATAAATAATGTATATCTTACGTATATGTACACACATATCTCTGTGCACAATAACTGAAGGATGATAGGATGTTTTTTGGTGCAGAAACAGAAGCATGTGTTCGTACATATACATTTATTTTAATTCATTTATATAACTATACATATGTGTATAATATGTACGTACACAAACGTTTTGTAGAAGAAAAAAAAATGGAGAAAAAAATTCATTTTATTTTCACGCGACAGTTTTTCATAATGTCATGTTGTTCATGTTATGGCCACACATGTGTATATTTATTTATCTATACTTATTATATGTACATATACATATATCCATCAAATAAATACACATAATGCATTCACAACCATACATGTGTGTATATATTACATATAAAAATTTAAACATAAAAAAAGTAAGTATATGAATATCAAATGTACAAAACGTACAGAACCTACATATACATATGTACATTTATTTATATTATATGAATGAATTTATGTATGACAGGATGCAAGACAAAGAACTTGTTAAAAGAGAGAGACTAATAAACAAAAATGAAATTCATTAAAAAAAAAATTAAAAAAAAAAAAAACAAAAAATAAAATTTATAAACATTGATTCCGAGACCAACAACGATGGAATGTATATACATATATGTGTATATACATTGTCATGATGATGATGATGACGATGACGGCGACCTATTTTAAAAGTGTGGCATCATAGCTCTACACATATAAAAATTCATTTCGATAATTGCAAAAAAAAACAAAAAATGTTTTCCTTTTTTTCCACATAAATATGTATTGTATACATATATGTATATATGCATTACATACTCTTACTGGTGCATCCATAAACAAAATGATCCTATATTATGTATGCGCATATACGAGTATTTCGGAAGATAAAAAATCAAAATGTGAAATTCATTACAAAAAATAATAATAGATAAATTAAAAATAACAGCACAGTAAAACTGACAACGATATAGAAATGTATACATGAACGTGGGGGGATATGTATACATAAATGTAGCTGAAATGAGAGCTATACTTATTCTTTTCTGAATTTTTTTTTTTTTTTTTTGTTTTTTTGCTATTAAAAAGCGTTGACGCCTAACTAAAAATTTAAATCAATAAATTATTTGCAAAAATCCAATCACAAATTCTAAATAAATTTAAACTAGACAGCATACACAGACTGAATGTCTGATACAATCTTTCTCTATGCCTATACGGCATTCTAATCAGATCAGAATTTTATCACAATAAAATGTCAAAACAAAAAAAAAATTCAATACTTGAAACTGTGTGTTTTCACTGTTTCAGATATAATCTGTAGTTGCCTTTTTCGAAAAATATAAAATTTCACTAATTTGTCTTCAAAATAATTATTCAATTGAAAAATATACCAAAACAAAACAAAAAACATAACAATTTGACGTGATGCTGCCTTAAAACGAATTTCATACGCGTAGGGCGTCGTCGTAAGGTCTTAAATCCTCTTATCAAACCAACCGTTAAGAATACATATGTACAATTATGTGTGTTTGGGTGTGCATATAATTTTTTCAGAAAAAAAAAAAATAAAGAGGATAATGAACTCTACCGATTTAAATGTTTCCGTTTTTCTTATAAAGTTTTGTAGTTGTTGTATTTTAATTCTCTGGTACCTACTTTTTTTTCAAAGTAAGTAGGTAAAAAAAAACCGACTTTTTTTTTCAACTACATATACTCCTAAAATTTGAAATTTTTCAAACATTTGGCTCGAATGACTTCAATTTTTTGTTGTTGTTTTTTTTTTTTTTTTTTGGTATTCGTTCATTTTATTTTATTATCCAAACTTTATAATTCGATTTATGATTTTAATAACATACTAAATAAATGAATAACGCATTTGTGTGCATATGTATATATATATATATATATATGTATGTGCTACAAATGAGTATTGTAATAAGAAGAAAGCAGATGGTTATTGGAAAAATAAAAAAAATTTGACGATTCCATTACTTATTAAATTTTTCTAACTAGGACCCATTGGATATTTATATAATTTTTTGATTTAGAATTATTTTTTTTTTTTTCAATGAATAAAAAATGTGAACAGATGCAATAGGACACGTTTTTTTATGAATTTATTATTTCTATAATCTCGAAACTACAAACTAAAATGTACCAGTAATGTGATAAAATTTATTAAATCCAAGCTTTCTATACTATGTACTTCTGTTCTCAGAGTTTTTAGTTTTTTTTAACGATTATAGGTATACAAAATTTGTGTGTCTGGAATTATACAAACTTTTCAGTCACTTGATTTGATTTATATATATCCTTTATAAGTGAAGTTTTGATGTAAACGATGTAAAGAAAGTTACAAATTTATAATTTTTATTTTTTTTTTCATTTTTAAAATTTTATAATTTGAATACTAATTGAGTGCATACAAAAGATTTCTAATCGTGCTCGTATCTGCGTGCGTAGACATATAAAATTTTTTATTTGTTTTTAATCATTCGAATATATGTGATCTTTCCCTTTTCCTCCATTTAAAATAAATTCAAAGTATAGCCGACTACATAAATGTTTTCATGTTTTTTAAGAGTATTCCCATATATGTAGTTTCCCAGATTGTATTAAAAATCATTATGAATGACTTATAGCTGCAATAGAAAAAAAGCAAAGACAACCACAAAGTAGCCAAATCAAAGCAATTAATAAATAATCTATATGTATATTTAAAATCAAAGGATCTGAAAAATTTCATTTTTATTTTCTGTATATTACTACCCAACTAAAATTCACTTCTCTACACTACTTTCATTTTTATTTATTTATTTATTTATTTATTAATTTGTTTATTTATCGTTTCTTTGAATACTCAAAATATTTATTTTCATTTCAATAAACAAAAAAATGTGCTCATAAGCTGATTATTATTTTTTTTTTAATACAAATTTCTTGTCATTTTAATACCTTATTTTGTTTTTAATTTTTTATGCTTGTTCATAGCTATGTACATGTATGTATTTTTTTTTTTTATTTAGTTTTTCGCAATATAAAAATATATAAAACGAAAATAATTTTGTTGTTGTTAATTTTAAAAATCATTATAAAATATTATATTAAATAGCGCAGCCAAAATTCATTTATATGTACATATACATTTGCACATACTGTACATCCATAAACCAACCGTATAAATGTTGTATATAAATTTGTGTACTTATATTATATCCATCGTAATCTCTACTAATTGTCTCGATTTAAAAAATTGCTACAAAGCAATTGCGGCCATTAAAAATTGAACTAAATACAAAAACTACAAATGAACAAAAACAAAAACAACAAAAAAAAAAAATGAAACGAACTAATAAAATAAAAAATTAAAAATGAAATAAAAATAAAATAAAAGCAATGGAAGCGAATTTAAAAAAATAAAATAAAATGTCGAATTTATTTATTTTGTTGTTTTTTTTTTGTTTTATTTTTTTATTTTCCACAAATAAAATCATTCATAATCACTATATGACTATGGAGTATATATAGAATCATCATGAGTACGTACGAATATTTGATTTGTATGTACGTTTACGTATACGAAGTATGAGTGTAATTTTATATACTGATGGTGCGGGTGTATTTAATGCATAAAATGTATGTATGTATGTACATAGATTTGTACAAAATAAAAAATATATTTACGAATGTACATACATATATATTTGCCTGTACATATGTATATAAGTATGTAATGTATGTTAATTTGTACTCGCGTATATTTATGAGAATGGATAAAAAATACATTTATTTTTTTTTTTATCAAGGAATACGGGGAAAGGAGATAAAAGGAAAATATATTATTTACTATATATATACGAATATATATTTATTATACTGTATAGGTACATAATGTATGAGTATGTACATATATTGTAGGTACATACATGTATGTATGTAAGCTTAAGTAGCGATAGTTGTGTGATAATCTGTGTACGAAAAAACAAAATGCCATTCATTTATATGAATGTGTGCTACTGCTATATTATATATGTATGTATGAATAGTATGTTTTCATTATGCAAACTGTATGTATGTATGTATGTATAATTCGTACAATTTAATGTCATATTGATGTTAAAAAATTAACAGAGAAAACAAAAAAATAAAAATAAAATTACAAGTTAATGTCGTCGATGATTGAAAAAAAAAAAATTCATTCAATATAAAATATGTATGTATATGAAAAGAAAAAAAAAAAAACAAAATTTATAATTTCATGGCATTATATTTTTTTTTTTTTTTGCTGCCAATGTTGTGTGAATATGTAGATAAATTTTTGTCTCATAATAATATGGTAATACAAACAAATACAAATACACATAATCGTATAAAATAATATCAAAACGTTTATGAATATAGATACCACACAGACATATTCTTTAATATATGGGTAGGTACATACATTTTTGTATGTACGAATAATATACGAGTATGTGGTTTATTTACGTGTATACGTACAATACTTGATGGATATATGTATGTAAATATAATATACACTTATTTATGTTATGATTTAGTTATTTATTTCATTTATGAATATTAGTTTTAACGAACAAACCAAAAACAAAAAGAAAAAAGAAAATCATAGTTTTTTTTCGCTTTTTTTTTTTTCATTTCCATTCTAAATGTTTTATTTAATATTTAAAAAAAAAAAATTGTTTCTACTTTTTTTTTCAAGCATCTCTAACACATTAGTAAAGTGTATAAAGTTGTCATATCCCGACATATGAATACGTCTATAATATAGCTATCTAATGTCTAGTATTGGTTTATACATAATATAATGTTTTGTTTGTGCATACATATGTACACATTATACAGCAAATAAATTCTTATGCCGACATTGAATCTATAATGTATACTATAATACAGACTGAAACTAAACTAATAATAATACTTTTCGTCTATAGTGTACATACATACTTATAAATATATAGATACACGATATTTCTGTGATTTGTTTAATTCAAATCAAAAAAATATACTATATGATAATTTAAACAATAATGATTAGAACATATGTACATTTATATATTATATATATAAAAACAAAAATAATATGTACATATATCTACTTGACTCGTATAAATCTAATCATAATATTATGTATTAAATTTTTATGTATCGTACTTGTAAATACACACATACATTTATGTTATGTACTGTATGTACATATATACGTATAATAATATTATTAGAACATAGATTTTATATAGTACACATAAATATATAATACATAAAGACACAAACATCATGTTACAAGTGTGTATATTTATATAGTATATAGTATGTAGATTCTACTATGAGATGAACTAATATACTCTCTATATAAGTAGACAATATTTTTATCAAAGTTATAAATAAAAGTTGAAAAAAAAAAAATTAAAAAAAAATGTATACATATGAATGTTTCTACTGCGAGTCTATTAAGCTCATTAAAAAGAATCTATGTAGAAAAAAAAAATAAACAAACAACACAAAAATAAAGTATACATTTCTTTTTACAAATTTAATTTTAATATACATATATTTATTTTGTGTGTGTGTGTTTTTATAAATATTATTTATTATTTCATTTGTTTTTTTTTTTCTTTCCTAATTTATCTAGATATTTAATTTTGTTTCAGCGAATCGCATAGTTTACGTTTTATCTTTTTTTAATTTTGTTTTTTATTTCTTTTTCTTGTTATTGTTATTATTACATTTAGTCCTCGTTAAAAGAACGACATTTATATAGCAATAATCATACATAAAAAATATATATGAAAGTCCATATAATGTGTACATACATATATGTGTTCATTATGTGTGTACATATAGTCAAAAATGTATATATACAAATTTATACATAAAAATATAAATGTAAATGTGTACATATATGTTGATGCACAAAACAAAATTTTATTTATGTTTTCATATTTTCTCATATTTAATATTAAATATTATTATTATTATTATTATTATTATTATTTTATGATTCTTATTCGTTTTTTTAGTTGACCTTCTTTTGCGGATGCTTTTCCGTTTTATTTATTAATTCTATACACATATACACACATTATATGTGAACATTTATCTATAGATTATGTATATGCATATTTATAATGTACATAATTTCAATAATATCCATTTAGTGCATATACATATACATAAATACATACATCCATATAAACAGTTATGTGAGTAAATATTCTTTTAAAATTTTTTTGATTTTTTATTCTCTTTATTTTTTTGTTTTGTTTTTTCACTCTCTTTATGCACTCGGTATATAATCTATGTATCTTTTTAAATCGGATATTACTTTTAATGCATCACTATATCATCAACATCCAACCATCATCACTATTATTTATGTTGTACAACAAGTCAGTTAACAAAACGAAAATTGATGTTGCAGATTATTTTATTTTGTTGTTTTCTTTCTTCCTTTTTATATAAAAAAAAAAACCCAATTTTTGTTTTTCATTGCAATGTTCATGCATTATAAATGCATTAATAAATATTTAAAAAGAAGAAAAAAATTTAATGCAATTTAGAAAGTGAAAAGTAAATTAAAAAAAAAACAAACGAAAAATAAGGATGTATATAAAATTCATATTTGCGTACATAATTTCATACACATATGTATGTATGTATATCTAAATCAATTCTTCATATTTTTCATATTATGTACATTTCTATAATATATATTCACAAATCTTTATTACATTCTTCTGATACAAATTATATTATATCCATCATTTATTTATGGATGTCAAATAATGACCACTTACAAGACATTGCCTTCATAATCAGTTAACGTATAAATACAATCAGGGCTGGATTTACGCATAGTCAAAATATATGACAAATTGACCTAACGTTAGATGCCTTAAAACAATTTTATATGCTATAGTGTATACTGCTAAAGTACGGGTAGTATTCTACACATCATGAATGTATTCGTAATTTTATTCTTAATAAAAGTTGATTTTCTCTCTAAGTAGAATGCGAATATTGAACATGACAAAACACGAAAAATCAACTAACAACATTTCACACTTGCTCCTCCCCTTTAAGTATACTCTCGAATCGGGCAGTGATACTAATGACGGCTTAGTGTAGTGCTTATATTTAATATACGCTATACTAGTGCGAGTAGTATTTCACTCATCATGTGTACTCTGCTCGTACTGCTCGTACTTTCAGTATGCTTTCAGTCTTCAGAATAAGTTGATTTTCTCTCTCAGTAGAAAATGCGAATATTAATTGTAACATGATAAACACGGAAAATCAAATAACAACATTTCATACTTGCTTCTCCCTTTTTTATATACTTTAGAGCTTTGGGGGTCGTTGACTTAGTACAGTAACTATAGTATTAAGTTCTACTAGTACAGTACGAGTAGTATTCCACACATCATTTGTGTACATACTAGATACTAGTATTTAAAGTTTTTATTCTGAAACCTCGAGTGATGCCTAGGAACGCTTCATCGGGAAATCCGCTACTGTATTCAACATTCAATATCTGTACAATAATGTACATCTTATATTTTTGTTTTAGTACAAGGTGTATGATGTACTCAGTACTCGTATTATACATCCAACAAAAAATAAGTAAATTCAGTGTTTCTTCAAAGGCGATATTCTACTTATAAATAAAATTTATTGTCATTATTCATAAATGAACATACATACATACATGTATATTTTTACATATACACAAATATGAAACCTTTTTTTATTAAATGAAAATAATCAGAGTCATCGTATATTTTTTTTTTTGTAAAATATGATAAAATTAAAATAAATTTATGATATTGTATATTCCGTTCATTATTTTTATGATTGTACACATATAGTAAACAATGATTTATTTAAATTCACATACATACATACATGTTATTATGCGAATGTATGTATGTATGTATATCCCTGTGTCTGTATAAAGTGTAGAAATATATAATCAAAGTTATTTAAATTAATTATTATTACTTAACTTTGTCATCATAATGTCATTTACATAAATGTATATAACGACTCAATACAAATATGTGTATGTATATATAAACACATATTTGTAGATAAAAATGTGTACATGATTGAATTAAACTGCATTTTGTATAATTTGTCTTCAGATTAGATAGGTATTTTTTTTTTTTAATTTATTAAGTAAATGAAAATTATACGTGGGAAATTGTTTAATAAAAATAATTCTTTAAGTTTATTATTATTCGTAAATAAATAATAAAAATAAATTACATAAATGAAAAGCAAAAAAAAAAAAAGCAAATCAACTTGATATTGAAATTTAACACATAATATATCCGCGCTAGCGCTACTGTAAAATGTTATTAACATTATGAATACATTACTATTTAAATATCTCATGATTTTGACTATTGATATAAATCAGTCTACTCGACTCATTTATGAGTGAATTCATTGCAAGGATATTTAAAATTTTCGAAAATTATTTTGTCCTTTACGATAATAAAATTATAATAAAAATTATTTACATACATGTTATCAGCAAATAATAGTGTATGAATGCTTGCTGTATTTACGAATATATACGTTGAATGTTTATAAACATTTTCATATATAAGCTGTACGTACCTGAAAGAAAACAAAAATGTTGACAATCAATCAAATGAATATTTTAGGTAATTTTAAATTATTTATTTGAATTCTTAACAACTGTATAGCTACAATTTTAGTTTAAATATTTTTTAAATTTCACTAGAAGAAGAAGAAAAAAAGAAAAAAAAAGATTTAATACAGATTAATGAAAATATTAGAATTTACAAATAAAATAGAAATAGAATTTACAATAAAAATTATTCTTTACATAGTAATTTTTTGAAAATTTTCTTTGGAAATTTAAAGAAAAAAAAATGAAATAAATGACAAAACCAAATACATACAAATCATACAAAAATACAAAAATTAAATATAAAATTTTATTGATTGTTATTCTTTTGTTTCATTCTTTTGTCACTTGAGTTTTATTTTTGCTCTTCCATATAGTTTTTAATTTTTCTTTATATATTTCATATGCTTAGTACACATATATGTAAGTACATATACATAGATATTTGTAAGTTGGTAGTGCATTTATAGGAACGACAAATTACATTTCAAATATCCTTAAATATGCATACATACATATATCGTGTTTCTGTGCCTTTGAATTGGTATTCTATAGCAGAAAGATATATGTACATAATATGTACATATACCTAAATTATAAGTACATATACATAAATTTTTGAATACCTTATATATTACATATATGTATGTAATTATCTAACATAAGAAGAATATATATAAAATTAAGCTACTGGCTTTTTTTCTTTTTCTATAACAGAACAATAGCTAGCTCTTCAAAGTAAAAATGACAATTCAACCACTTGTCGCAATTAGTAAGCAAAAAAAAAAAAAAAGAAATTTATGTCAAAGCACGTACTATCATCTTTTTGATTTATTTTTATTTTTAATAATATGTATTTTTTTTTTTTTTTTTGGTGTTGTTAGCATTATTCTTCCTTTTGTCTTTTCAGTGGTTATTGCTGCTGTTGTTGCTATACTATATTATTTTCTTTTCATTTTCATTTTCTTTTACTTTTTCTTTTTATCATTATTATCATTTCTTTTGTTTTCACTTATGTATATGTAATATGTATTTTTTCTTAAATTTTTTTTTTCGTTCATTTAAAAAAAGTACACAAAAATTATGAAAGAATTTTCCTTTTTTTCACATTTATTGTAGATTTTAGTGAAAGAATAATGAAAAGATGATATACATACATACATACATATAAGATAACATAAACATATAAAACAAATAAATTAAAAATGAAAAAAAAAGAAATATATAAAAATTAAGTAAAATACAAAAAAAAAATGTTGACAAGAGAAAAGGAAAAAAAATTTAACGAGAAATTCAATTGTTATACATGTACATTTATACTGTGCAGTATCTTTTCTTTTTTCTTCTTGACGATGTTGTTCTTATATGAAATACATGCCTATATTATTATATCCATCCCATACATACATTAATAATGTATCTCTATACTCTACATACTACTTATAGTTTATATACATTTCTATTTTATAATTTATGATCACATATACAAATGCACATTATATATGTACAAAATTTGTTTTTAATTTTTGCATTTTTCAATTAAAAACATCTAGGTACTACATAATTTTTTTTCTGTCGTCACGTTGCATATTTATTTCATATATAATCTTTTAGGGGCTTTATTCTAATTTATTTGTTTCCTTTCTATAAATGCGTATTTGTTTGTTTTTATTTTATCTCATTCTTTTATTAGTTTTTCTACTTTCTATATATTTTTTTTCTAAGAAATCTTAACAAATTCTGATAAGGAATATTATATATATTCTAAGTACATAAAAATTTTATGTATATCCATGCATATTATCCTCGTACGTATTTACATAGTATATCGTATAATAAACACCAGTTCACTTCCATATACTCAATTGAAATTGATGCAATTCTGCATTCTATATATAATGCATATATTCATTCGTATGTAAGGTCGGGTATACGTTATATGAACGTATACATTTTATGCTTTTACTTACATTCGGCATGACATGACATGACATGGCATACATATACTCGTATTTATATGCATGTGATACAAGAACGATGCAAAAAAAAAATACTCGTATATTTATGCATGTGGATTTCGAGTATATAGTATAGTAAAAATGGCATACTATAGTAGAAATTATTGCAATAATTGCAACTGAAAAACTGTCACATTATTTTGCTCTTCATGTCTTCGTAGTATCAAAAAAAAACAAAACAAAAAAAAAAAACGAAAAATTCAAATTACAAAAAGCCAAAAAAAAAAAACCATAAAAAATCACCCTTATTTTTTATAATTCTTCGCATTCAAAGTGATCGTTAGAAGTGCACTCGTGCTTGACATAGTATACTGAAATATTTATATGTGTACTTGCATTATAAGATAAGGTAGATAATAATATGTGTACATAAATATGTGGAGTATAAGAAGTGAATTTTATGTGTGTTATTTATACATGCGAGATACGAGTATTAAGTGAAATTATATATTTATATTTAAATATATGTACATATGTTTGCATGAAATATAGAGATATAATATTCGTATTTATATACATACATAGTTGCTGATCCTTTTCGCATACAATTTATGTTTCGCTATGTTTAATATTCAAAAATGAAAAAAAAATAATAATAAGAAAAACTTACGACGTGCAATTTTAATATTTTTTCTCGCTTCTTATATTTTCTCTCTATCCATGTATTTTATTATACATATTTATATACGAGTGAGTACATACATGTATAAGGATATTTATATTGTCAACATTATCATCATCAGCATCAGCAAATACCAACAACAATACTTATACATTTTTTAATATATATATTTTTTTAAATAAAATATATTTTTTATTTTCATATCTATACACCTTCTCATATGTGTATGTATGTGTACGTTATGTATTGCATTTGTATATATGTTATCCATCATACAGAATTTAAATATCGCATTTTTGAATAGCTATATACATCGCTCAACATTATTCCAGTAACTGTGAGTTATTTCCAGAGAAGCTAAAGGAAACAAAATAGTACGAGGATATGTAGTGTAAAATAATAATAATAATAATAATAATGAAAAAAGTAACTTCATGTATATTCATCTAAATACACAAATACATACGTTGTGTATATCTACATAATAATGCAATAATGCATTAAGTATCTACATAATATTACACATGATTGTAGATATGCATATATATACATATTCATATATTAGATGTAGAATGTATAGTAGGTATTATTATTTGAAGATGCAATGAAATGCATAAAAAAGGGTGGAATTTTAGAATATTGCAAACCATGGTAATGTAG
This sequence comes from Villa cingulata, assembly GCA_951394055.1. Classification (NCBI taxonomy): domain Eukaryota; kingdom Metazoa; phylum Arthropoda; class Insecta; order Diptera; family Bombyliidae; genus Villa; species Villa cingulata. Next base: position 26,704,818 of record OX596021.1, on the reverse strand, counting down.
TATGTATAAAAAAAAAACATACAAAAATATTGAAAAAATAAAAATAAAAAAGTAAAACAAAACGACTTCAAATGAAGCCCCGAAGGATGTTAAGAATGTCACGCAGTTAGATAGAGACAAAAACAGATACAAACCCCGTATTGAAATAATATGTACTTTATCTACATGAAAATTCATATCCATACATGTTATGTAGTACATCCGTGCGTATATATGTAGATGTATACATGTGTACATTTATGTTAAAATGCATTGCACATTATTAATATGAATGTGTGTGTATGTATGTACAATCCATATAAGTAATAACAACAAAAAATATACATACTACAAGTACACATATACATATATGTATATATAATGTGGGGGAAAACGTATTCTATTTTAAAATACATTCATACATACATAAATCTATATAAACATATTTTTGCTTGGCAACAAACGCAAAGTTTTTGGGGGTAAAAAACAAATAAATATGAAAAAACAAATAAAAAAATATAGTATTCTAGAAAAAATAATTTTATAACACTCGGTACTGTATTGTACGGAAAATGTTCCTTCTTTTTTTTTCGTATGCATGTAATTGTAAAAAGGAATAATAATATGCGTGTATTTTGGTGTATATATAATGTTACGCGAGTATATGTACGTAGATACTTTATCCGAATATATACTACACTAGCTTACTTAGATATTTTGTGTACATTATTTTAGCTGTACTAAGAAGAAAAATATAGAATAAATGCGAAAATAAAATCAAAGAAAAATGAAAAAAAATATGTAGAGAAAAACGAAAAAAAAAATGAAGTTTTTAAAACAAAACCAGCAAGCTAAAGAAGCTATTTGAAAACAAAAAAGAAAAAAAAAACATTTTTTTTCTCTTTATAATAATGATGGGAGAATGAGGTAAATGCAGAATCTAGTTTAAAATAGGTACAATGTAGAGAGTATAGGTATATATAACATATTACCGAATCAGTGATATTATATGTCTATAAATCTGTATATATCCAGTACTTAGATTATTGTATTCAAACGTTTATATACTAACGTACTTTGTACATATATCTAAAAACTGAATATGTGTATGTGAATACATATATAGTCGCTAAGAGGTAAAATGCACTTGTTTCCCCCATGTATATTATAGAATATAATATTTAATGTGCTTAATTGATCCGTTAAACTGGTTAATATACTAAGGTGCCACCTTTGAGGGTTATCAGGTATAAAAATCTTGTATTCATTTCATCCTAGATAATATACCCCATATGCACATTTATGTACATACATAATATAATGCATATAAACGTAAGTACATGGAAGTATAAAAAGTAATATGTAATAATAATAATATGTACATAATTCCAATTTTGGAATGATGTCAAAGAATTAATTGCGTGACACTTTTTTCTGACATAAATACATTCATTAGGTTATATGTGTATCTAGAGTACATAATATAATATGTACATATACATTGCATAAAAATACAAAATGATAATAAGAACATTAACAAATTCATGTACGTAATCCATACATATAAATGCATTAAATTAAATTTTAATTCAGAATCTTTAACAACATTAAATATTCATTAAGATATAATTTAAATTAATTCCAAACGCATTTAAAGATAAATAGGTATAAATGTAGATACCAGTGCCTTATATATACGCATACAGCATCGTTTTTAAATTAAAATAAAAACTGTTATCTCATACCTTTCTTTATACGCACTTACACACATTTACGTATGTACGTATGTCCGTATATACATCTTTGCATAAATTTGCAAAAAAAATTGCTAATAATAAAAACAAGCATTAAAAGAAAAAAGTTTTTAATAAATTTTCAAATCCATATAAGAAACCTAAATACATAATGAAGTGATGACTCATTCATTTCTAATGCTGCTTAATATACACCTACATATATATATATATATACAGTATAGCATAAAACCTCCACCATTATTATTATTCTTCCTTATTTTTAGTTCCTCTAAATGTATGTATGTGCACATCCCGGTAAAATATAAATCAAACTGTACTGTACTGCTAAACAACAAAAACAACAGCAATAGGAACAGCAACAACGATGACAGCAAATTTTTAATTTAAAAAAGGAAAAAAAAATATTTATATTTTATATTTCCATTTTTTATATTTTCCATTTACAGTTTTTTTTCTTCTGTATATATACGATAATGTTTTCAATGTTCAAAATTCTTATTTAAGTTTCGTTCTTTTCTTCTTCAAAAGCAGACTTTACTTTTCCGCTTTACATATATACATATAGATATGTACATACTTTTATAGTTAAAATACGATATAAGTACATATATATACATACATTCATACATTAGGTATACTCTTACGTACTTATATCGTATAGTAAAAAAATTATTCAAAAGTTACAAAAACTTTTTAAAAAATTTTCTCTGATTCATGATTGTAAAGTGTATACATGTAACAATTGTATTTTACACACACCTTAAAAACGTATAGGCATATATTTATTTCTATTAAATACTAATGTATGTATGCATACAATGTGGGCAAAAAAAAATATAAAACAAAATGGAAAAAATAAAGAAAACATCCTATGAAAAACGGAAAAATCTATCGTATGTGGATCCAATAATATACGTAACATTTTACACTCACAATAAAAATATTAAAAAAAATATATATATAGGAACGCACCATGCGTTTTATATACAAACATGTATGTATATGTACATATTATATACTTTAGTTCATTTTGTAAACATCGATATACCTATAAACTTATGTATTTACTCACACTTTTATAATATGGACGTAATTTTCTTACATTACCATGAAAATCATTTTTATCTCTTACAGCAATCATTATTATAATAAATTTTATATGAGTACACCACACAAATATACATCCATACAAATACATATATTATCCAGTACATTACTTTACTTTGAATCTGTGCGTAATATATAATAATTTATTGTGTGCACTTAAACATTCATATTTGATCTCGATACTATACAGCAACAGCGATATGATGCATGTATGGAGAAGGAATTGTCTTGTTCAGAAAAAGAAAAAAAAAATTTTTTTTTTAAATTCTTGATTATCTCTTGTGTGTAAAATACGTCTTCCATACCTACTCTATATACATCCACATGTTGTATAATGAATTTATTCTCTTCACTTCAACTATATTTCTTAAGTTAAAAACACCAAAACCAAATAACAAAATTCACATAATTTTTGATTTTATGTAAAGCATGAAAAACTTTTCCTGTATTTGCCTCAAAGATAAATTATGCTCGTATCTCGTACCTTGTATATTAGTAATCCTGTATTAAAATACATACACATATCATTTAAATATAAAAAATTGCAATATAGTCGTTAAATTTTTTATAATGCTACAAGTAAGTATATGTATATGTATGTGTCTTGTGTCTCTACATAATAGGATTGGAAGAAAGTTTTTTAACTCGAATAATGGTGATAATATTTACCACATGAAGCGAAAAAAAAAAATGTTTTTAGTTGGTACACCTTTTCTTTTGACATTCGGTGTGTATTCTTGAGTTGTAATAACTTTTCATAAACAAAAAAACCACCCTCATGGTTCGTATTTTACAACTTATTACCACAATAAATGTATACATTGCATCCAGGACTAAACGAATATATGTATATCCTTAATACATATATGTATATATCCAAATTTATATGTAAACGCATACATGTGCATACATTTTTGAATATAATTTTCATTTTCAAAAATATGAGTTACCATCAGTTTGGTGGATTTGGATGGATTGATACCACATTTCTAACATTTTTAAGAATTTTCTAGAAAACGAATCGTGTGTGTCAATATTTGAATTGAATTCTCTGATAGATTTGAAAAATTTAAAAAAAAAATAATTCTCTAAAATAAAAATTAATCGTCATTGCAACCTTTAAAGTCTCAATTTATAATCCAACAAAACAAGTAATAATGTATTGGTAACCCGACTACCGAAAAAGAAGAAAAACAAAACAAAAAAAAAATGTACAAAAAACAAAATGAACGAAAATTATTCTTTTAAAACATCTACTACCATCTAAGTACTATAAAATATACGAGAAAAAGGAGGATTCAGTTTTTCATCCTGTCACCCTCATATCAAGTATCTGTAGAAATTTTCAAAACTTTATTCTTTGTGTTTTTCATTTTCGTCTTTTTCTATCTCATCATCATCAACTCATATAATACTTTGTATACGTACATACAATTGTATGATGTTCACATGTATACATATATGTGTCTGTATATCTATACACAAATATCAACATAAATAAAATTCACTAAATGAGTCACTTTCACTGCTACAAATTATTGATTTTCTACTTCTAGTTTTTTGGAAGTTTTATATTTCTACTTCATTCTTACCACACAATCATTATTATTTTTGTGTTAGTGCAACATTTATTCATTAAAAAAGAGAATCATACACTTATATGAGTATATATGTATACATATGCATGCATCTTTTTTTATATATGTATATGAAAATTTATATTTTTTTGTAGTTGCTGGTTTTACAGAAAAAATTACAAAGATATAAGAGTAAAGATCTGACAGAAACGTGCAGAAGGTGAATTTTCATCTTATGAATTTTTGTTGTTGTGATGCTTTTTGGTTTTTCATTTTTTTTTTTTTTATGTATACAATTGGTACAACGTATGTGTGATAGTGATTTGTACAAAGTTTATGTACTCATATGCCTATACGTGCATGTATAAATATGTATATTGCACACACATTTAAAATTTACTACAAATATACATGCAAAAATAATATATTTTCTCTAACATCCAAGAAAAAGGATAATAATTGTAAGCTAAATTTCACTACAACATCCGTACGTTATACAAAAATATTGTGTATGTACCGAATAAAAATCTGAATAAAAATTATAAAATTATGATAAATTATACCAGAAGGAATTTTTTATTTAAAAAGTAATATCCTTGTATTCTATTTAACTATATAGAAGGAAACTTGCATATTTTTAAGAAAATATAATGGGAAAAAAATGTAAACAAAAAAAAAAAAGTAAAAATTTGCCAAATAAAATCACAAGGATAACGAAAACATTTTTAAAATAATTGTTTTTGAGATTGTAAAATAAAATATTCCAAAATGCAATTATAAAGTTAGAAAGATTTTATATTTTTTTAATTTTCCAACTTTGTTGTCTGTCTTTACATTTTGTTAATTTCGCAACTCATCATTTTTATGCACACCTATACTAACTAAAATTTATAGAAGACACACAAGAAATTGAAGTATTAAAATTTATTTATTTCCATATATAAATTATGCTCTTTTCTTCTAGAATTATTTAGAAATGTGAGGAACAAAAAGAAAAAAAAAAAAACACAACCAAATGAAGAAATTCATTTTATCGTCCTTCTTATCATTCATTCATAATGAAATGTATTTTTCATGTTTTTTCTTTTACTTTTTATGTCATTTCATTTCGAAAATTTTCTTCAAAAGGATATTTGTAAATAATTTATTTAATATATAAATGATAAATATAAGCGTACAAGGTGCATTTAATAAAAACGAAATACAATAAAAAAAATAAACAGAATGCACATACTAATACCTACATGCACATTAGAAGAGAATAAAAGCAAACAAATAAAACGTGCATTGAAACGGAACGTATAGCAATAAATTCAAATACAGTGGTCCGTTTATAGCTAAGTAGCTGGTTAAGCGGTTAAAAGTTATTTTTTATGTTTTAAAAAAAAAAAAATTTTTTTTATTTAATTTTTTTTTTGCTTGTTAGATTCAATACTATCATCATCATCTTCATCATTATTTTATTTTTTATTATTATTATTATTTAACGAAAGAAAGAAATGATAAAGAACCCTCTTAAACCACAAGAAGTGCAAAAAAATCTATCGTACATTGACCTACCTATACATTGAATTTGTTGTTTTTCTATCTTTGTTGTTATGCATGCATGCATCATCATCATCATCAACAACAAACATCGCTTTTAAGAAGAAGGAGAAAAAGAAAATTTCTGATGGATTTTCATATACAAAATTGAAATACATACAAGCTAAGAGCTATCTCTATATGAGTATATTTGAATGTAAAATATATTATATTACATACATATAAATTGTTGTTTAATATAACATACCCTTTTTCTTAGATATAAATTTTACATAAAATAAAAGGATTCCGTTTGTTGAAGAACTATCTGATATACGTACATATGTATGTACATAGTATACTCGTAAAGTTAGTTTAGCATTTTTTTAAGCTTCTTTGTATATGTATACATATAACTATATGACTTTTTGTAAATAATAATTCTATGCATACCTATATCATATACTATGTGGGGATGTACAGGATACTTATGTATTCCTAGCTTTTCTTATGTTTTATTTATTATCCTGCTGTTTGCTACTGTTTTTCCTTGACTTTTATTGTAATTATTTTTTATTTATTTTTATTGTTTTTATTTTTATTTTTTATATTAAATACTTTCTTTTATTTCGAATTATATAATAAGTATCCGAGTACGAGAGCATGTACAAATAAAAGTAAATGGAACGAATCCAACTTATTCGAATTTATACTGCTGTTGCTAATGCTGATATACTACTATTTTACGAAGAGTAATGCCAAAGTATCTAGATCTACATACATATCATATGTAGTAGTATGTGCATATGTATACATAATAATATGTAAGTATAGTAAGTAGGTATTATACATATGTATACAAACATATTCCACATTTTCAAATAAACTAAGTATTTAGAGTGGAAAAAAAGAACTTGAACCCATTTACACTATGACTATATACTCTCATATACCTAATATGTGAATATTTATACACATACACTTGTATTTTTTTTTTTTATATTAATCCACATCTATATAAAAGGTACATAATGTATGTACATACTACTTAGTGCATACAAAATGCACCTACATATTATATGTGTACAAAATAAGTATACACATATGCATATGTTCACTTGCCATTTTTTTTTCTATAATACTTTTGCTGTTCAATTTATATGCATACATTTATACAAGTATATGTAAGGTAAAGGTACACGATGTTACACTCTACATGTGTATACATAATAATATTAAAAATTGTGCATACATGATATGCATTATGATATAAATAAGTATGTACGTACACATACTTTTGAATCTATATATATATTATTGCCTATAATATGGTGTGCTCTGCAACCCTACTGGTACACATATTGCACCTATATTTTTTTAAAATTATGTTTCTATGTACTCGTGCATAATTTTACCTGCAATATACAATTGCAATTTGCTTTTGGTCTGTTTGTTTATTAAAAGAATTTTATTTTTTCATTATAAATTATACTGTCAGATATATTTACATGCATACGTGCATACAATGCACTTACCTAATATGTATACCTTGATGCATTTAAATTGTACGATAAATATATGCATACATATATATGTACATCCACCAAATGTATATGTATATGAGTAGAGCGTACATTATTATACCAAAGTTCCATACTATACCGTCTAGTATACATACGTTGTATACGATTTTGTATTTAGCATGTATGTAGTAGCATCTTTTCAAATAATAAATTTCTTCTTGACTTGAAAAATTAATTTATAAAGGAAACTATATAGATTCTATTTATACATAAGTATACATATTTTTTTCTTATTCTTGTTCCTTCTTTGTTTTTCAATTTTTTATTTTTTATTTTTTTGTTTCTATTTCTCTTTATTTTATTCATTTTCCTTCAATTTCAAAGTTTAGAATATTCTGCATTATTTTAAAATGAATATCCTTTTCTAATTTATATACATATAATATTTCTGCAAATATCCTTATGTATGTGTATTTATTGTGTATCTATAAAAGAAAAAGTTTTAAACAATATGAATAATGAACATAAAAGTTAAAAAAAAAAGTAACGTGCACTTGAGATGCAATAGGAGGCGTATTTTATATGCGTACACGCACTATATTTGAAGAGTACATACATACGTATACAAAAAGGATAATAAGTGTTTAAAAACAATATAGTAAGAATATAGAAAAAATAAAAATAACTACAAAAATGCGAATTAATTGCAAACCTATACAATATAAAGAAAATAAAGAAGTTCTTATATGTACATAACTACTTATACTTGCTTATACATATACATATATAAATAAAATGAAACAGAATAAAATTGTACATAAAACAGTGCCTATATATACACATGTATACTCATATGCATGATAAATATTTTCACAATGTACGCATAGACTACCCTAATGTATTATTATTTTATTTTCAATGATGTTTTTTTTTATTGAAAGGACATTATCAAAGTATGTATATGTACCGACCCGGTGTACATAATGTATTATATGTATGTGTATTTCTTAAAGATTTTATTTATAAATGATACATACATGTTATACGAAATAAAAACCATGACCAGAAAGAAAAACCTAATGTAGAGCCTGATATTCTCGAGATTTTCCATATAAACCCTCTTTCAAGATGGCATATAAAATTCGAATATACTTAGCTACATATACATTATATGCATATATTCAAGAAATATAAAATAAAAAATTATGCGAAAATATACATAAATGTGTATGTGTGTGGTATATATTTACAAATACACATTTAGATGTACATAGATGTATATATTTTCTTCTGTTTCTCATTTATTTTTATCCTTATATCCTTTTTCATTTTCTACGGTTTTTTTTTTCGTTTTTATATTTTTCTTTTATATAATTTTTTTTTTAATTTTGTCTTCTACGGTATATACTATTGTATGCTTGTGTATATGATGTATTGTACATATGTACATGTATTATATATTTTATATCCTTTTCTACAAAAAAAAAAAAAAAACAAAAAAAAAACCAAATAAATAAAAAATAAAACAAAATTTATAGTGTATGGTCTTAGAGAGAAAAATGTTGAATATAAAATTCTAACCGACCCGCATCACCCCTTTATTCTATCATATTTCGGTCAACCCCTATGTATTTTATTTTAATTTATTTTATTTGTATTTGTTATGCATTATATATGTGTGTGTTTATATAAAAATGAGCATTATATATATATGTTTTGTTTGTTTTTTTTTCCTTATGATATAATGTATGTTAGTATTCTTTTTATCGCATTGTGTATTACATATGCATGCATATGTACATGTTTATTGAATACTATATATGTACATGCTTTGTACGTATTTTAGTGAATAAAAATGCGTGCATTTTCATCATAATATAATACATGAATGTATATGTTGTTATGCATATACAAAAAAAAACGGCTTCATTATATGAAATATTATCTATGTAAATGTATATACATACATAAAATGAATTCATTTTTATTTCTTTCTTTTTTGTGTTCTCAATTTCATTTTATATTTTATTTTATTTTTCTTTCTTTAAATTCTTTTTTTTTATCAATATTCAACGCATAAATACACGCATCGTAATCATACAGACGTACAAAATATTTGTATTCATCATTTGGTGCATTTAATATATGTTAGTAAATGTATTTTATGTTTTCATATATGGATACATGCTACACACATGAATATATACGTAGATACTTCAATTTATTTTTGTCTACTGTCATCAGATATATAAAATTGTATAATCATATATGTACATATACATAAATATGTACGTACATAAAGTGCTCATCATCATCATACATTTATGTGTATGCTATGCCGTGTATTAGTTTCGGAGGATATAAAATTGCATTTTATTGTATCTAAGCACGAAAATGGCTGCTGCTGCTGTTATTTCATTATTCTTTATACACATATAATGCGTGTATTAATGTGCATATACGTGAATAGTATAATGAAAACTCCATTTTTAAAATGCGTTTTTCATACAAACTTGTATATATATTCATACATATATTGTACATATATTGTACATGTAAAAATGTATGTGTGTATGTTGATCAATAATATATATTTTTTTTTGTTAAAATAAAATCAGATGTAATAATTCAATAGTACAACGATAGCACACTCAAACAGATTCTATATAACAAACGACAACACAAAAAATTTTCATTATATGACTGTGTAAATGTAAATGTGCGTATATTAGATATGAATCATTTGTGTGTTTTTAGTGAATAATTTCTATGTAAATTTATACTGAATAAATAATTATATTTAAATAATAAACTTTAATTGATGATATAAAAATATAAATTTTTTTTTTTTTGTTCGGATATCAGTTTCAAATAATGAATTTTTTTTTAATTAAATGACGAAGATTTTAATTAAAAGAAATCCTATACTTCGGATAGAATTACAAGATTTATATACATATACATTTTGTAATAATTTATTAATGCAGATTATATGGAATACTTAGATTCATGAGGATAATATTAATTTCAAAATTATATGAATTTTTATACATGTACCACTACTCAAATTATATTACTGTATTTTCATAGATGATGTATGCAATCTCGTATCTCTCATATCTTGTTGAAGAATAATAATTTGAATTTTTATTTTGATTTTCTTAATTTGACTATAGAAACGTATTTAATTTGAATAATAATTTTGAATTTTGAATTCTCCTTATTATTATTGTTATAATTGTTCCTTCTTATAGTTCTTACATTGCATTTATTCCATTGAAAATGAGTTTATATTTTGGCTGTTATTCGATTTTCTATACAAATTACATGATAGTAATAAGTCTAGAGATCACTTCGGTAAAAGCTCAGGCTCGACATAAACTATAGCGCCATATTGATAATGATGGTATCGGTTGCCACCTGACTCAAGGCAAAATTACCTTAATAAAGTGAGGAATATTTACAATGAAAATATCTATTAACGAAATATCATAACATTACAAATATTTATTTAACTTTTAAATTCATTTCGTCTTTTATAATTTTAAAATAAATATTAACGTAATATTTTGAAAAAAAAAAATATTCCAGAAGATTGGAGTATTTTAAACGAAAAATTTTCAATTAAAAATTTCGACAAAAACCAATCCCATACCAATTACACATGTTGGGTAGTCTTTTCCATTAAAGTTTTAAACATTTACAATTTTTTAGAATTATTAATAATTAACAAAAGACCAAATAATGTGATTATGCGTACAATCTGTGGTAAAATTTCATTTTAAAATGGAAAATGATTTAAAAATAATATAAAACTTCTAACCACTATCATAACTATACTATATACGCACTTAAACCTCAGAAAAAAACCATAAAGTAATAAGTTTTCTATTAAATGAAAATCAAAAAATTTTCTGTGCGTCGCAATACATATATTAATTTTAAACAAAATATAATTATTTAATAACCTTATGCTTGTTGTTATATGATTAATGACTGAATATTTACTTATTTATTATCATATTAAGTATATAGCTGTTAAATATATAATCATACAAAATATAGAACTGAGTTTTTAGTTTATATAATGAAAATTATATACAATTTGCGTATATACAAATTACATATACACGAATCTGTATATTCATATTTATGAATTAAAATATGCACATATGTACATGATGTGTTAAATAATTACAACACATATAATATTTGTATATATATATAATATGTATGCGGTACGAAAATATGCACATTATGTACTTAAGTATATATAAATGCGTGTACTGCATATACAAGTGTGTAATGTAATAAATTCCTATATATAGAATTATAATTTTGCTTACAAATTAATTTATGTATATATTTTATATAATTTTTACTCCTACACACATGCATATACAAGTCTATGCGTACATTTATAGCATCAATTTGTAATTATAGTCATCAGTCATTGAATCTCCCCTTTTTTTTATATTGCAAAAAACTAATTTCATTTCCAGAACATTTAATTGAGTTGAAATCAAATTACTACCCTTCCAATATACGAATAAATAGTACATACATATATGTATACGATGTATTATATTTATGTACCTACTATTATGCGTTTAGAGCTACTTACATATAAAATCGTATATAGATACGAGTATTTTGTATATATAAAATCATATAAATATGAACATATAAAATGCATGCTTATAATGTGCGTATAGATATTTAATTTTTTTAATATATTTTTTTTTTTAAAAAATCCCACCCTATTTACTAAATAAATGTAATAATTTTCTTGGAATGCATTTTAGCTCATCAATGAATTTTTCTTCTTCTTTTTATCCATTTTGTTTCTCCTCAACCACAATTCACCCAATCTAAACAAGAAAAATGATGAAAATGTTCTAAAAGGATAATAATTAATGTGCGTATTGCATCGTATTAGACTAATAATGATTTTATTTTTATATATGTATGTATGTACGATTGTTAGAAGCATAACCATATTATTTTGTTATGCGTATGTACACCAACATACGAACAGACTGAATGAATAACTCAATATCATATCGGTAGCCATTTTAACAATAAAACCCGATTAATTTAGGTTTAGGTTATTTTTTTTCCGTTTTTTTTTTCTGCATTATTTATATCTTTCTTCTTAATTCTATTCAAAAAAGAACAATCACACATTTACGTAGCTAAGTATATATACACACAAAATAAGCATCAATACGAATACAGACGAGTATTCGTACATTTAAATGCTTAAAATGTGATTTTTTATTTGTCAATGTCCAGATATTTATAGCATTTGTAAAATTTTTTACTAAGTATATTTATACAGGATCATTAGTGTGTATATGTACACATATAAAAAAAGTACATATTATATACAAAGTATCCACACATAAAAGTATTCGTATTTGTAGAGTAATTAGTAAATACATAGTATAATATGGCGCAGTAATTTTAATTTGATATGCACACTGCACATTTTATACACACTTACATACTTATTGTACTTTACATAAATGTATGTACATTATGTCACATTAATACACAAAATACAAAATAAATTTAAAATATACAAAAATATAAAAATACAAAAATGGAAACACAAATGAACCAAAATATATAGCATACTTGTAAAAATATTCCTGCCTATGCATTCATATGTAATGTACTATAACGTGTGCACATCTACATATGTGTATACATATTCAATCATTCATTTAATCATCAGATGACTGAATCCTTTGTAATAATTTCCTATACATAAGAATTTTTTTTTTTTTTTTTTGTTAAAATAAAATGCATAATAATCGTAAATTGCTGTAAATTTTCTTGTTTTTTCAGTTTATTTTGTTTTTAATTTTTTTTTTCGTTTCTTTATTTTTTGTTTTTAAAGAAATTTTACTTTATTTTTGAAATTATGTAAATATATATGTATATTATACTATATACATGATTTCGTAGTATAGTACACACGTGAGTACGTACAATAAAGTGTGTACATAGACTTGCATATAAAACGTGTTACGTTTTTTTATTTTTTTATTTTTAGCTTGCTTTTCTATTTTTATTTGAATTCAATTCATCCCCATTTTTTTTTTTTACATATGATGAATGTATGTAGATATGTACATATATACTTGTATATGAACTATACGTGAGTATATGTATAATGTGGATAATTATTATTATTATACAAAAACGACAAGACGACAAAAGCTACAATAGCTACAACTACAAAATATTACACACATTGTGTACTTTACACATTTTATATGTACATGTGTGTGTGTGTGTGTATGTGTTTGTGTGAAATTTGAATATAAAATGTTTTTGAATATAATAAAATTGTAATTTGCCAAAAAAAAAATGTTTTTTAAAAAATATCCTTTTTTCGTGAATTTTTACATTTTTTTTTCTTCTATTTTTTTTTATATTATGTTTCTGTATTTTTTATTTTTTTATTTGTCGTTTGCATACACAAAATTGAAATGTGTACAAGTATGTATGTGCAAAAATAAAAAAATAAAAAACAAAATGAAAAATGAAAAAGAACGATAAATGAAATTTAACAAAAATTCAAATTATGTATATATGGTTATATTCATCGGGAAGCTATATAAACGTTTATTTCCGTTTTAACGAATACAGTTTTCGATTACATATACTGTATGTGAATAAATAATATGTAGGAAGAGTTACACACTAAAGTACACATACATAATGTGCATTTTTAGCAAATATTATCGTGTACATGAGTGTAACTTTAAACGACAACATGTCAACGTAACTTCTCCTTTCCTGTACAAAATATATACTATATATGTAGGTACCTACTTGTTTTCTTTATTTTATTTTTATTTTAAATTTTACAAATTTCTTGTTTTATTTTTATAACATACATATATTTTTTTTACTCCTTTAAAGTTCTTTTATTTATCGCATTATTTTCTTATTCCTATACGTTTTTTTTTTTTCATAATATTTTTCATTCATTATAATTTCTTATTTGATTTCATTTTATTTTTTGAACGTATGATTTCTTCAAACTATATACATACATACATATGTACCTCTGAATTTATTTGTAAAAATAAAAATAAGGACATTACATACATACAAAACAACAAAAAAAAGTAGGAGCAAAAAAAATTCAAGAAAAAACAAATAATCAATATTTTTTAATTATATTCGTCCTTTTTTTTTTTGTTGTTATTTAGAATTGGAAATTGTATGGTTTGATTTGTAAATGTAATGTATATTTCATCGGTGGATATATGTATATCCTGCACACAAACACACCTACTCATATTTAAATATACAGCGTTATATACCATGATATAAAGTATAAATCTTTTTACTCGATACATTTGAATAGTATTTGTGTGCGTGTATAATTTTTTATTTTTCTTCTTCTTCTTTATTTTTATTTTCCATTCAGTAGTAGTAGTAGTAGTAGTATACGTTATTTTCATTTTTTTTTCGATGTTACTGTTTTTTACACGCTTGATTAAATCTGACACACTGTTATGCGTTATTGGTTTTTTTTCTGCTGCTGCTGTTGTTGTTGTTGTTCTTATTATTATTCGTGTTTCATTTCATTTTTTTCTTCTTTTTATCATATTTTTTTTTATAAACAATTTGTACATGGATTTGTCAAAGTTAGTTTTATATACACACATACCGTGTGTATAGTACGTAGTAAAAAATATATGTATCCGCTGAAATTAGTCTATGTTTTCGTATTTTACGTCTACAACGTATACCGTTTATAATATTTTGTAGTAAAAGTACACAAATTATATACACAATACATATATACACCTATACATCTATACATATTATCTGTAAAAAGTGTGAATAATTTTATCATTTTTTGCTTTTTTTTTCAATTTTTATATTTTTCAAATTATTTTTTATTTCCGTTTTCAATTTTTTTTCGCCTTGTTGTTTTTGTCGTTTTTTTTTATTCAGTCGTCAATTTCAATAACAAAAAAAGGATAAGTCACACAGAAGAGCTACAAAGTAATATATATGTAATATATTGAATTGTATTTTATTAGATATTTTTCTTCCTTTTTTTCCAGTTGACTATATATTCACGAAAATAAAAAAAAATTCAAACAAACATACAGGCTTATCACACGTGTGTATTCGTGCTTGAGTCATATATAAATGTAAAGCCAATAAAATAACATAAATTTTGTGATTTATTTTTTTTTGTATTTTTTAAATTATTCAATTTCCAAAATCGTTATGAAAATTTTGTTTTGGGGGGTGATAAAATAAAAATTTTGAGTCGAGACCATAAATCAATAAAACATCATTCAAAATTTTTTGTGCTAAACAACCAATAACCAAATGTGGAATAAAAATATGATTTAAATATAAAAAATACAATTTTCAAAAAACAGAAAAAAAAAATTAAATTTAAAAGAATAATAAAATCCTTTTTTTCTTTTTGGTAAAATTTCAAGTACAACAGAAAGACAATAATATAAATAATTGAAGCTTAAAAAAATATAAATAAAAATTACAAGAGTGAATTAATGAGTTTTGGCGTCTATATTGTGTACAAATCAACAATAAGAATAATACAAGTAATGATCCTTTAATAACAAAAATATAAATCATCTACTAAGTCAACTATATAGTGTTCATAATATCCTTTTCGTAATTGTACGAGTATACATAATATAACAACCACATTTTTGTCTACATTTTTTTGTTTTACAACTTCCTTTAACATCACATATTTTTTATGTGTCCTTCAAAATCTGTAATAAAATAACTGTGTATAGAGGATAAGAGTTATAGTAATGGGTAATAGTGAATCATTTTTATATAAATTTAATATTTTCCTTTATACTATGCGTACACATATATCATAAAATGTATGTACATATGTGCGTATACATAACATAAAATTTTCTACACTTGCATACATATATACGAGTATGTACAGTCGTCATAAACTTCATTTTATTTGCTATTGTACACATTTATATAAAAACGTACATCCATGTTTGTGGGAAATTTAAGGATGTTATGGCAGACATTTTATATGATTATATTTTGTTTTTCTTATTATTGGCTTTTAACACAGAGAAAAACTATACTTTACTACATATGTATACATATACATTTTTAGCCAGTTTAACAAGAAATTATTACATATTGATGATATTCTGTCTCGACATATCATCATTTCTCAATTTCGTATGTATTCTGAATGTAATATAATATGGTAAATAATGTATAAATATAGACACTATAACGTGTATTTTATTTGAGAAAATTTTCATATAAATATAAAACACACACCAAACGTATAGAAGTATGGTATATAGGCACGTAAAAATCACAAAAATAAAAATCTTTATCTAGTCTCAGTATTTCAATGGAACAGCAATACAACAACATATCAAATCGTCCTGTAGACGTATTTACATTTATAATAAATGTACATATACTTATACAAATATACATCAGAAAAAATGAAAAAATCCAAGAAATAAAATAAAAAAGGACGAAGATTTTCCTATACATATATCGCATGTTTCGTTTTATTTTTTCATTTTTACTTTTATTTGGAGCACTGATTTTATTTTTATTGCCATTTTATATTATACATATACATACATATATGTACATATTTTGTTCCTTATTTTTTATTTTCATTTTTTGGTCTGTTTTGTAAAAAGTTATAAGGAATAAAATAAAAAAATCGATTGAGTGATGATGATGACGGAAATAAATTTGTCTGAAATTGTTACTGAGCAGAAAAAGTCTCTGGTAATATGATTTAGGTACATGTTACTTTCAATATATGTATATACATACATCCTTAGATGCATGCAACATTACGTAAATATAATTTATGTGTTCTGTATATATATTGGATGTACTGTATATGGAGTATGGATTCTATAAAATAAAAAAAAAATTTTCTAGTGACAAATTTTTTAACAACAACCGATTGACATCAAAACTTACTAAGATTGTCAGATTGTATATAAAACGAGTGAATAAATGTCATGTAATGTCTCTCGTATATATATATAGTCGTATACATACCAAAAAAATGTTTACATCATGCTCGGATTGATTTTTTTATTTTTTCATCAATTTTTGATAGGTGATTTTTCATAAATGATTTTTTTTTTTGTTGTAGGTATATCGCATATTTTGATATTATCGGGAGAATTCGAGATTTTATTTATGAACTGTTAAAGCGTAATTTAAGGGGTGATTTTTTTTTTGTTTTTTTTTTTGTTTTTTGTATTTTTATATTTTTGGAATAATGAAAAATGAAATTGTTATTTTGGCAATTTAAAATTGATTAATTCAACAATAAAAATGTGAATGAAAAAACAAATTTGAAATTAAAATCATAAAGGATATATACCTGCAATTAATAATTCTGAAAGTTTACAATTATTAATATTTCAATCACAATTTATTTACGAAAAACATTTACATTCAAAACATTTTCATCATATACATATATCAATTAAATATTCAATTATAAATTTATAAGCATAAAGTATATAGGATAAAATGTTTCCCGCCAAATATTTTTATTCATAATAAATTTTCCAACTTTTGAATATTACATTTTTTGCTATGTTTGTATACGTATACATTACATAATAGTACGTAGTATACGTAACTACGTGTAGGAGTAAAAAAGGTATCCTAAAGCACCTACTTACATAAATACCGTATACATACATATTCATATTGTTATTCGTGAAATGTGTACAAGTGCAATGACCCTGTCTAATATAATAGGTCAGCTGCTAGGTAATAGGTCTGCTAATACATATATAATAGGTCCTTTTTGAAAAAGCTCAGTCTATTTAATTTTCAGTTCAAGTATATGTGTATCCATGTATCCATGAAAATCAATCATGCATACTGTATGTGTATGTCTATGATAGGCGAGTACGTTAGATATTCAAACGTATATTGTTTATGGCATTGAGAGTATTTATATTGGCACAAGTTTACACACAGGACAGAATTATAAAATGATGAAGTGAATGAAATTTTATGATGATTTATTTAAAATGAAAAAAATTTCTCATGATTACAAATACAATAATAATTACACAGAACCTACATTTTAGATTTTACGAAAACGATGATACAGATGTGATGATGATGATGAAAATGTATATAAATCCTTTAAATTAATTTTGTATTTAACTGCTCCTCATCCTTGATAATTTATTATTATAGCACATGAAACTCTGTATTTTTTGAATTTTGTATACATACTAATTTATGTATTCATATTGCCTTTGTATTAATATTTATGTGCGTGTATATATGGTGTGTACCTACAAATTTTTGTTTACGTTACACAAATAAATATTGATAATATAAACTATGCGTTGGCATGGCATGTTTACGTTGTTTTATTGTATACTTACTCAAATATCTATATGTAGATATGTTTGTATATATAGATGCACTATCTTATATAAATGTTTGTTCATTTATGTTTGTGCTCTATATTTAATAAATTGATTTAAGGATACCTACATCTATAATTCTGTTGATGATTGTATGATATTATTGTAAGCTTTATACAATACGTGTAATGCATACATGAACACAAACACTGTTATGTATGGATTTATGTATTTGTGTTCATTCATATAATGAAGAAATAAGCTTTTCGTGTGTATATAAATATCGTGTATCAATCATGTATATTTTCTGCTAATAAAATAATGTGAAAACTAAACAAAATCGTGTGTGTACATACTGTTCACCTACATATGTACATACATACAAGTACAAGAATAGATATTTATGTAATGTACAATAAAAATTTAAAATAGAAAAGAATTTATATACTCGTATGTACAAATATTTTAATCACGTGAAATAACATATCGAATTATTTTTCTGTTTATACGTAATGTAGACTTAAATAAATATTATTTATTGTTTTGTAAACGTGTATGTATGTACATTATACATACATTGCATGTATAATTCACGTGAATTTTATTTATGTCATTTATACCGGATACTTATAATATAAAATTGTAGGTGTATTATATTTAGAAAAGAATATAAAAAATATAAAATCTATTAAAGGATTATCTAAATGACAGATAAAAATTCATTTTTATTATATTAAATAACTACATTAATATTCAAACACACGTGAAATTTAAAATGTTCATTAAATTTTTATTAGTAGTAATATTATTTCATTCAATAAAAAGGATTCGAAAATCTATGAGATATTTGGAATTTATTGTATTCGTGGTAAATAAATGCGAACGTATATAAAAATCCGAATATTTAGTATACGTATGAAATTGTAGATTATTTGTTCTTAAAATAAAATTATAAATTAAAAATAAAAAATTATGTAGATTAAGATTCATTTTTTGGAAAGAAATTTCTTAATTTGAAAATTTTTCATATCTTCCTTAAAATAAAAGTTGTAATAATATAAATACAATCGGACTATATTTGTGTTGTCAAAAGTGTGAACAAAATGAAGCATAGTTTTCTATGACTTTTCATATTGAGATATAATTTTCCTTTATTTCATTTAAAACAGAATTACAAAAATTAATAATTTTCCTAATAAAATTTATGTCCGTTTTATATTATGTGTAGGTATAAACACTTTATATAAATACACGTTAAGTGTGTACCAATATTTTCGTCTGTGATTATTTATAACAATAAATATGTACCACCATATATCAGATTTATTACAGTATATCCTGATTTTCAAAATCATCTAAATATGATTTTGACAAAATAAAAAACGAATAAACACGTAAAGTAAACAATAACCAATGATTTAAGTACAAAAAGTTTATATATTTTCATTTTCAAGGTTAAGGTGAAAAGGATATTGGCCCTAAAAATAAATTTAATGATATTTTTTTTTTTTTTGGTTAAATTTTCAAACAATTATTATTTTGGCAGGTATATAACTTGACTATGTATTTCGGATAGGATATATTAGGTACTCGTAAATGTTTTTTGGATGTATTTTAAGGGAAATAATATATACACATGAAATCATAGTTAAAAGCTACTGGTAAAAGACAATCAGCTCCCCCATAGACTATTAAATTGTTTTATATAAATGTATACTGTCGTATATCCATCATCGTAATATAACAAAAAACAAACCATTCATCCGTTAGTCCCCATCTTAAATTTGTAAGTACATATGTATACACTCATATATATCTACCATATAAACATATTGTGATAACGGTTGTTTTTTTTTTTATTTGGGTGGAGTGGTGGTTGCCTATAAGTACACAAATATAAACATTCAAATCATAATATACGTTTTTACATAAAAATTAGGGAAATTTTTGAAGGTTAACCGAGGGACAGAATATTTATATAAAGGAAACTTTTGTATATATACGAATATCTATATAAAACTTTTGTACATATCGTGTCTTCTTTCTTTTAGGTGTTTTACTACTTTTTTTTTTGTACAAACTCCTGTATTTTATGTAAACGACAAAAAGGGAATAAAATATCCAAAATATCCAAAATATATGTAATAATATGAAATCATTTCTTTCTTCTTTGTTTTTTTTTGTGGAATTATTCAATTGTTTTGCTCGGATTTTTTGTTGTCGTAACGTAAATATATAAGCGTAAATTTATAGTAAACAATGTATTATATACACATTTTGAGTACATTACATAAAATTAGGGAAAGTAAGGGTCATACACAAGGTCAAGTTCATGCTGTTCATGTTAGCGAATTAAAATTACTTTTTAAATGCTTGTCTCCAAAAATTAAAAAAAAAAAAACAAATACAAATTTTTTCATGCTAAGTTTATCATTCAGTTCAATAAAGTGAAAATTATTATTATTCTCTGATGATTATTTTTCCCGATACATGACTGGCGTATATCATAGATAAAATAGAGATTTAATTTTACAGGAGGATTCGATACAACGAATATTACGTTGTATAGTTATGGTTTATGTTCTATTTTTAGATCCACACTTTAAATAATAAAATAGAAAAAAATATTTATGTGAATCGAAATAGAAAATAGAAAACAAAATATAATCCTGCACATATACGAGTACGTACATACATACCTACATAATTACATAATATATGGAGATATGCCCAATTCACTTTCACTTTTTGTAGGTCGTGTCATTTTGTATATATGCATATATGTATGTGGATGAATACACATGATATGGTCTCAATTTTCTTTAAACGAAACAAAAAAAAATATTAATGATGATGTTATTATACCTACAGATCTGTGTTGTATGTGTGACACGATGACACTTCATTATAATATACTCGCGTATATTATAGAACAGTGTAAATATCTGTAAAATTGGTGTACGTTCATGAATATCAATGTATACTATAGTATGTGTATGGTATACACATCTCAAATGCTCATAAAATATGTTACATAAATAGGCACGCTGCTATATAGCTTATCAACCAACATATAGTTAACATACTCTATATATGCATGTACTATGTACATATACATCTATCAAGTACCTATTCGTATTTAGTGTAGTGTATATACCTAGTGACACATATTTTTCTATGATCACCATAAATAGAAATTTACTTAAAATTCTAGAAATTATTGGGGATTTTAAATGAATCTGTGGATGAAAAAAAATTTCCATTTCCATTCTCTGTGGTATTTGGTATACATTACTCATTCATTACACTCATTCGTACACATGAAAAATATATATAGGATATTTGTAAGGTATGGTGTGTGTGTATAGTATAAATAGGCACATTTAATTCGGTTACACATATAAATTTTCTGTTTTCCTTTCATTATAATCTATGGTTTCATCTAAAAATAAAATTACATTTTACATTAAACCACTTCAAATGTACATCTATGGAGTAGGTATAATAGTTGTATCCAACAATTATACGTTAAATTGCTACAATTTCTGTTTAATTTGTTTTTTTCTTTTTTCTATTTCGTATTACGCGTATTTTTCTATTTTACGTAAACGTACTGTACAGATCACTGAATTTATCACTTGCCTAAATATGTCAAATAATTCCTTTTTCAAAACATTTTTGAGCACTTCATATATGAACTTTGGTATATGAATATGGATATGGAAGCTAATATAATAAGCAAACAAAATAAATACTCACAAAAAAAAAAAAAACCAGGAAAAAAAATCCAAGACCAAGAGAAACGAAATAAAATTACATTTTGTCGTTGACATTAAAAATGTTTCAAATTCGAATTGTTTTTTTTTTATCTTTTTCTGTTATATTTTTTTTTTTATTCTAAGAAAGTTTCATGACTTTCTCGGATGAGTATACGCGTACAAACACATGTAATATGCCAGCGTGTACATAGTAAATTTCTACTATATTTGATTTGGAGATGTATTTTCTTTTCTCATTTCATTTTATTTCAAATGAAAATTTCTATTGCAGTCAGTTAGTGCAGTGCATGGATCACTCGTACATGGTAAATGGATGCATTCACATTTTAACTTTGAGCACGATCCTTTAAGATGTATGAGAAGTATTTTTATATTTATGTGAATGTAACGAATACAAAAATTGTTACAAAAATTTATTTCCTTTGTAAATCATACACAAACACATTGTATCACAGAATGAAGAGGAATTATTTGAAGAAAAAAAACTATGATGTATGTTCTGATTCGATCAATTCGTAGAGATAACACATGATAACATTAAGTTTATATTACAAATGATGTTCCATTTATTGCTAACATTTTTGTAACGGCGTTATAATTTGAACATATGCGATATATGATGTGAATGATTTTTGTGAATCACAAACTATAAGTAATATCATAATTTCTGTGAGCGTGTGTTTTTCTTATTATTTATGATCTAGATTTTTTTATGATTAAGAATTTTTAAAAATGAATAAGAATTTTTACGAATAATTGTGTTAAAAAAGAAAGCAGATGTGATATGATATATGAACAGTTTTTGTTCTGTTACTGTTGTGTTGTTGTCTTATCGACGACATTAGATGAACATTCTGATTCTTTGGAAAAATTTATTCAATTTTTTATGATTATATGACTATATGCGAGTCATACAAATTTCATAAGAATTTTTTGACATCATAATCTGCTTAATTTGATGTTTGGTAAAAAAAAATATAAGACTGAATCAGTATCAGTATCAGTAATATAAGAAGCACTATAAAAATTTGCTAAATTTAAAATACAAAATTTTAAGTGAGTATATAAAGTAGTGTAGGGCAAAAATTCAATTTCACCACATTTCACTTAGAAACAAACAAAAAAAAAACTTTCTAAAATAAAAAGAAAAGAGGATGTTTAAAATGTAGGTCATATTTTTTTTTGAAGTGTACGTAACGTAAGAGTACATAATATATAGGGAATAAAATGGCCGACATTTTTTATTTTACTTTACCCTATATTTTATTTATATTAAAAATACATATTTTCCTGCACTTGAAAAACAATAAAATAATTATTTAAAGTTGAAAAGAGTCGAGAAAAAAATGGGAAAATTTATAATGCAAAATGAAAATGAAAATGAAAAAACAAATATGTATGTATAGTCACCTAAAAGGCACACAATAATAAAACAGATGTATTTATACGTACATTTTGAAATTCTGATACAATTTTTCATCTTCTCGATGTAATTAGTGTGAGTTTGAAAAATAATTCTGCTTCAATTCAAATTGTTTTTTTTTTTATTTTCTTTCAACCATTACTATATACAAACATGCATGATTGTAATACTTGTAACTACATGCACACACCTTATGATGAGAATGATTTGTATATATATGTATATATTTCTCTTAATTTTTATTTTTATTTTTTTACAAATAATTTCACTGTGCGTTCACCTGTAATTTGTTGTTCGCGTAATCGACGTTTTGTGAATAATTTGTGACACAATTTAGGGTTCGACCCTAAAATATAAAGATGCCTTCAATCGTTTATTATTTTCATTTTGTATTTTTTGTTTTTCTTTTCACGAGTAATTTTCATTAAACAATACAAAAAAAAAAAAAATTTACTTTACGCATTTTAATGTTAAATGCTGAAATATGTACGAAAAAAAATTTTTTCGGAAAAGGAACGTAAACCGCACAATTACTAATAAATGTACCGTTTCTCTCTATAAATATTTTACTATTATATGCGAGTTTTGTATATGAAAATGATTTAAAAAAAAATATGCAATGATTCGTAGTATATGCATTTATCATTTATTATAAGACTTTGTATGGGTATACTGACTGACTTTTATATCAAGGGGTTAAAAAAAAACACACATAAAGGGAAGAAATCTTTCTTTTTGTTCAATTCATATAAATAATTGAGCTTACATTTACACGCGGTATAATCTATACCTATACTCATCCATTTATTGTGGATTGGGCATATAATGTCACATTCACTCTTTTAATTTTTCTGTCCCTTAAACGACTACGAGTATCTAAATTATCGCTATATGAGTACCACACATATGTAGGTATATATACATAAGTATAATACCAATATAAGCTACAAGTAAAATGAAGTAATCTTTTCTATGAGAATTTTATACTGATAAGTTATTACACCCTTTTCGTTTTTTAAATCGAAATACACACAAAATAACGTAAACGTGTATACACATATGAAAATTCATTAATAAATCGTTTTGTTATTCATTTTTATCAATTGTCAACAATTGGGTTAGAAAAAGATGTGTCAGTTGAATTAATTCACGCATATACGTATGTATATTCGACCCGCTTTTATAAACACACCACACCACCATGCACACCGTAAAAATTCTGTACAAAAAATAAAAGAGTTAAATTGTAAGAAACAATAAAGAGTTGCTTTTTAATTCATCATTCCATAAGTATATTTATACGTAAGTATGTAGTAAAATGTCAAGGTCGAGGTCGTTAATATATCATTAAGGAAATTTCAAACATTATTCACTTAGAAGATTGCACACAGTGATATATCTACGTGACGTACTTATTAAGGTGGATTCAATTTATAAAATAAAATTAAGGTAGTATTTTTTTTTTTTTGGCAATTCAACCCTTTTAAATATGTCTCGCATATAAGATGTTTTGTCTGTCTATATTCGTCTATTTGTCTATATACATAATACCTTAATAAAATGGTAACAGTCTTTATTCAAATGAAGATCATATAAACAATTATACGATTGAATAAAACAACAAGTTAAATACTCCCTCTGTACCAACCAAAAACCTGTTAAATCATCAATCAACAAGGATTACTGTATTCTTTTTGTATTTTAACACTGCATAGACAATTTCAATTTAACTTCTTAATATGAAAAATGATAATAATATATCTATATCTATACACATACTTTATTATGTTCATAGATAATATGTATGTCCTGATGGAATCGCGTGTAGACAACATTTTTATGTCGCATTACCATCACGATATTCTTATCTTTATGTGTATCTTGAAATCATCAAATAAAGATTTTTATTTTTATTTTATTTTATCCGAACAATATTTCAATTTCTCAAGCGTCTATAATATCTACTCCTTCAACCTTGCCTATACTACATACACCCATTTTTTTTTGTGGATTATGTGGAGCCCATCAAAAAATTATCATCTTCTCCGTATATTACATTCATCAAACGTCATCTTTCATTTTTGTACACACACACAAAACAACCAAAATAATAAATAAAAATGAACAACAATTTTCACTTTTCTTTCTTTCACCGAAATTATTTCCGTTGTCTTAGGTTAGTTCTGTTTTGTCTATCACATTATACATTTATATTGTCCCTCCATTACAAGAACACACACATACATACACATACTCATTTATCATTTATATTAGAACCTGATACTGAAACCCTTAACCACAAATAATAATACTCCGAGTATATATGTAGCTATAGGAGGGTTATTCTATATGTATTGTATATCCTACCGTATTATCATCAGTTTTATTGGCAGACCCATCAACAATCAAACAGTGGGGAATAATATACAACATTCACATACACTCAACAAATATATACACATATAAATATCACTGTAAATGTGTGCTTATATAAAGAAATGGTAGGTTCTCTTTTGGGATATTAAACAGCTTATACCACTTATGCCTTATTATTGTTATCATTATTGCTGTTGCTGTTTTTGTTGTTTTTCGTTATCGCCTGTTCACCTTTTATATAGTCCCCAAAATTTCTTGAATGAATTCCATCTCTCTGTATATACACATATTTATGTATACATAAATATTTTTACTACGTCTTGTATATCTATACCCTATAAATATGGTTGTATATGTATATTATGCGTAATCCTTCTTCATGATAAACAAATTTTGTTTTGGATATTTTTCGTATCATCAAACATACACACATGTACAATACACAACACGAAAAAGGGCAAAAGAGGTGTATATTCTCATCCATCCCAAAAGAAAATGTAGGATATGTATGTAATGTAGACGAAAACAAAACAAAACAGAAAAAAAAGCTTTCACACACACAAAACAAAAAGGAACCGACAACTAAGTATAATAATAATGTGATATACGTGGTACCGTGGTACTTTAGGAGGAAATGTGGGTATAGTATCGTTGACTTTTATATTTTTGGTTTCTTTTTTTTTTTTTTACTAGAAAGGACAGTGTACTCAATAGTAGGATATACATATATATTCATGTAGTATTGTTACAGTATCTTATTCGTATAGTAAAAGGATATAATGCACATGTATAGAATGAAAATCCAACAAATAACACGCATAGCGTACTCCTCGAGTATTATAATATCCTAAAACAACACATAAAACATTCATGACTTGAAATTGAGTGAATAATATTCATTACATTGGAGCTCCTTTATGGAGCGAAAAAATATTTTGTTGAAAAACAAAAAAAAAAAAATGATGATGATAACGGTTTTAAGTGTGAAGTGAAAGTAAAGTATTTGGACAGATTATTATTATTATTCGAGTACGTTAACTTTAAGAAGACGAGAGGGAGTGTATGGTATAAACAAGGTTAAAAATAAAAAACAAGAAAAAATATTGTCGACACAAACATTGAATTAGACTGGCGACTAGACGACGTTGAAATTGATTGAAATGGGCACAGATGTAAAAGCAAAAACACAAAAAAAAGTACATAAATATAAAATGGAAAAGGCTCTCAATATACAGCCACATACAGCTGTATTCACTCATTTTTTTTATGGCATACACGTAACGTATTTTTACGACGACGATGATTATGTGTATATACTCGTATTAGATATACCGTCGTACGGACATACGTGAACGTGGTTGAAGAAAATTGGATATAAAAAAGGACATTATGATCTCTATATTTGGGTGTCATCAGGTCATCAATCTCTCTTTCTATGTATGTAGATTGTATATTCATACATTTATATACTTGTAATGTAAAACAATGAAATTAAGGCAATCTAAATGAATTGAATCCCAACACATAACACAATTATTTAGTTAAATGAAGAAAAAAATTATATTGTCGGATTATCAGTTGGTCAATTAGTCGTTTTAGTAGTGATAAATGGTCACAAAGTGTGAACAAATTTATTTGTAATTTTTTTAAATTTTTTCCTTTTTTTGTTTCGTTTTTACGAATATTACTTCACAAAATTGTTAACGTTTCTTCATAATTCTGAGATTTTGTTGAATAATTTTTGATCTCTTCAATTAAATTTTGATTAGGAAATGTTTAGTTTTCTTCTTTAATGTTTCGAAAGATGTTTCATTTGGAAAGTATTTTTTTAGATGTTTTTATTTTGCAAAATATGGTTGATTGGTTGCAGTGGTAGTCCGTTTCAGCTGTTTGAAACGGGCTCAATTCGCACTTTGTATGCTGTTTTCTTACCACATTTGCAAAATATATGTACAAATTAAAAAAATTTTTTTTTTTTCAAATATTTTTAATCAAAATGCATGTAAAAAAAATGAAGTGCTCATATTTCGATTGTGTATACCTTATATTATTTTTGTATATCATAGTACTAGGTGCTACTAACACACTCTATAGAATCCGGCAGCCATTATGAATTTAAAAAGTTTTGAACATTCTTATCAAATGACACAGATCTATATAATTTGAAACTGCAATCAATTTTTTTTTTCTTTTCTTAAAAGGTTGTTGACTTATGCTTTTCTGTTTTCGAATGTAAAATATTTCCTCTTATCATTCATTTTCTTCATTTTTTTTTTTTTTTTTTTTGTTAAATTAATTGAAAATAAAATTCCAACATAAATAGAAATAAAAAATACAGTCATTTCCTGAAAAGTCCTTTAATTTATTAAAATAATGTAGAATCGAAGGAACAAAAAAAAAATAATAAACAAAATAGAAATAAAATAAAATTTAAAATATATTTAAAACATTCTTAACACATGCACATGCACATTAGTTCGCTACACATATGTACATATACATTCACTGTATTTGTTGATCGTTCAACCGTTCAACCAACAACCGTCTGTATTTACGTTAAAATATTGTATCGTCATTATTTATAAGGAGAACAAAAAAAGAAATAAATAAATAAAAATAAATGAAAACGAATACAAAAAAATTTGAAAAAAAAAAATTGTGTGCAGCTGTCTTTTAATTTAACATTTTATTATTATTATTTATTTATTTTTGCTTCCTTTTTTCAGTTTTGCTATATAAATTGTTTTTTTTTTCAGTCTTATCGCGCTTATTTTAGTTCTGGTTGCATGAATTTTGAAAATTTTCAAAAAAAGATAATTTTTTATTTTTGTTTTTGTTACTGGTAAAATTATATTTCATTAAAAAGGAAACATTTCATAACGATTATTAATGAAAACACTAAACATTCAAATTTAATAAAAAGAGAAAACCGAATTAACGTTAAAAGTTTTAAAAATGAAAAGCACAAAATGTATTTTGAAATTTTAAAAAATATCAATTTCAAATTGTTCTTAAGGAAAATGAAACAAGCTATAATTGGAATTAACTTGTAACGGAACAATATTTCCCAATTTTTTCTCTGGGTAGTTTTTTGGGGAATTTCTTTCTAGGTTTGTGTTTCAACTGTTTAAAGGAAATTATTTTCAATATTTGAAAATCCCAATTTTAAGATTTTTAACCGATTTGTGCAGCATCTAGATTTCATTTCTTAAACTTATAAAAATATTTTTGAATTTTATCCGTTACAAAATAAAATTAAATCAATTTTGTTATTTTTGTTTTTGTTTTATATTTTCCAGATTATATATGGTGCTGATGGACAAATTGCTAGATCAGAATCAAGAAGGGGTCGTGGTAAAGGAAGAAGTAGCGGAAATGGGGTAAGTAAATATAATTTATATTTTTCATTAAATGAACATAAATGAAATAAAATAAAAAAAAAAAAATAAATTGAAATAAATGTAAATACGAAAGGTACATATATTGTTTTTATACACACAAAGCGGTAGAAAAAATATTAAATACCCAAAAATAGAAATTTTGATGGAAGTGTGTAAACAAATAAATAAACAAAAAAAAATTTTATGTATTTATGGGTTGGGCAGGAAAGAAAACAAGCTAATATATTAGAAACGTGTTTTTGTGTTTTGTTTTGTTGGTCTTGATATACAAAATTTGATAAAATCGTAATCTTATTAATAATAATTTTTTTAAAGGAGAAAAAAAAATATATTATCTATTTATCGTTATAAAAATTATGTTATTTTTTTGGAATGCAAATAAGAAATTACATATACGAGTATTACGCATGATTTATTATTATTATTTGTTAATGAAGTACTGTATTAGATAACTAATCCACAAAATGTTCATAATACAAATGTACAAGAGTATCAAGAAGCATATGTACGGGCGTACATATGTGTAGGTAATATTTAATCTCAAATTTTCAAAAGATTAAATGCATTTTATTTCATAAAAATTATTTCAGAGCGATATTATTTTAAAATGTCCAAACTGGAATTGCAAAAAAATTTTCAAATTACAATATAAAAAAAAATACGTGACTACAAGTAGAATCAAATTATTACTCTCACTTTAATGAAATATATAGAACATCTTCTTTAAATGGCGGACTTCTTCTTTAAATGGACTTTAAATGTTAACCGAACCTAGACATCACTCAAAGATTTCAAAATGAAAATTCAAAAATGAGTACACAGTGAACATGCAAGATGTGTGAAATACTAATCGTACTATAGGTACCGCACTAAGTCAATGACCTCAACTGCTACAAAGTATGTATAGAAGGGGGGGAGCAAGTATCAAATGTTCTTTGTGTTTTCCGTGTTTTGTCATGCACAATATTCGCGAATTTTACTCGGAGAGAGAAAATCAACATTTTCCCCACAATGAAAATACGAGTACCACAATGAATATACATCGCCTATTCATAATCCTGTAAAATACTACTCCTACTACCAGCGTTTTCGCATGTATTCGCATTATACTGAGTATGAAATACTACTACTCACCGTATATGATAGCATTACATATTATGCTCAAATATTATTGCTTTAAAAAATCTACTATAAAGGATAACAATCACTTTTACTTTTCATTAGTTCCACATTTTTATATTATTATTTTTTTACGGTTTCTCTTTTAACTTAAAATATTGTTAAAAAAAATGGTAGATTTAGGTACATGACAAATTTCTAATAACATTTAAGCATCTATACAATTAAATTTTCATTTTTACATAAAATATTTGCATCTATACAGACATATGTAAGTACATGAATGTCCACACATCATATCTAAAAAACAAAAAAAAAAATGTTTGTCTGTAGTTTGTAATTACTATCCCCATTCAAAAATTTTTTTAAAATTAAATAAATAAATAAATAAATAGCAATATACAGATTACAGAACGTGAAACGAAACACATACATAACAAAACATTCAAAAAGAGAAAATATGTACATATGTACATATACTGCAAACAAACCAATTAACCAATACACAATAACTTTCACTTTTATAATATTTTTTTGTATTGTATTTTTTATTTTGTTTTTCATGATTCTATGATTTAATTGCCAAACTATTTACAAAAAGAGCAACACAACTATGAAATGAAAAAAACATCTCTATATATATGTACATACATCCTTTAATATCTGCATATTTATGTATCTGTAAGCCGTACAAAAATTTTACTTTACTCGTTTGTGTGGCTGTCTGCGTATACAATTATACTACATCAAAAATGCATATACATAGTTGTTCACTTTCACTTTCCAACTGAAAAATTACAACACACAGAAAAACGATAAAAATGTAAAACATAAAAATAAAAAATAAAAAATAACACAAAAATGAAAAAAAAATTTCGAGAATACTTCACAAATAATTTGCCCTTTTGATATTTAACAGATTACAATCTTACTATATACATCCACTATTAATTCGCAGTATACAACCTGTTGCATAATTTTTTTTTCTTCTCACTATTTTAATTCTTTTTTTTTTTAATTTTTAATTTTGTTTTTATCCTTTTTATTTATTTTATTTTTTTGTGTTTTTTGGTTTTTCCATTTCCATTTCATACAAAACGTAATACAAAAAATTTACTATGTACAGTACGTATTATGTATATAGTATACGTATACTAAAAAATGTTAATACCTTTTGGCCAATGGAATGTGCTGATGACAGATTATAACCGCACTAACTGCATACATAATGCTATTATACCAAAAGGGGATGATTATATGTAGTAGTTTCCGATTGTTATTATTACATATTTCCATGTCTACCCTCTACATATATTGATGCATTTATCATAAATATGCATACAATATATACCATCAAAAAAAAAAAAACAAAAAAAATACACCATTATGTCCTGTTCAATATAAAAATATACGAATATGTATGTGTGTACTACTCGGTTAGGTCGATCACAGGACATCATCCACTTACAGTTTCGAATGGTTTATCTAAAAAAAAAAAAAAAACAATTTTTTTTTGACTTTTAAATAAACTCATTACTTTTTCGATGCAATCGTCATCACCAGCAGTGCAACGAACTAAAAACTGTTGGCTATCTATACGCTATATAATATATATATGTTTGGCATTCATCCATCGAAATGCCATGCTATATAGATAGGATGATTGCAAAAAACCAAAAAAAAAAAAAAAAAAAAACAAGGAAAAAACTAAAAGTGGGACAACATGAAATATTCTAAAATAGGGCACTACACCACACACACATACACATATACAAACACACATTTAAATAAATCAGAACATAAAGAACATAACGAATTGATGAACAGCAAAAAAAAATCCTATATCGAATAAAAACCGAAGTAAATAAACACCTGGCACTGGCATATAGTAGTTATATTCAGATTCAATGAATAGGTTTGTTATTTGGAATTGGAATCCAGAATCCCTGCAGACCACTTTATTTCATTCATTCAACGAGCACATATCTACATATGTAAGTAAGTATATGAATGTATGAATGCACTCACATACTAAACTCGTGTTATATCAACAAATTGAACTATAAAATGCCCATTTGTGCAATTGCTATTTTAAAATTTTTTACGCTCATTCACTTTGTCATTCAGATACTTATGTATATTTGCCTCGCACCACATGAATTTCGTCACGTTAAATATCAAAAAGTGTGACTGCATGCACATAAGTATACGAATACGAATATAAAGTGTATCTTTGAAAAGGTGCGAAATGCAGTTGAGTAGTTGAGTGTTATCTAGTCAAATCGAATATAAAAAGAAAAGAAAAAAAAAACCAAAAAACAATAAAAGAAATAAAAGAAAAAACACCTGTTGTGCAACACACCCTGTAGCCTACACACATAAAATAAAACACCCACGTATAAAAAGAACGACTTGTTTTTGATGTCATGATTATACTTAATGTATGTATATACGAGCACATTATGTACATATACATATAGTATGTATAATGTGTAGTAGGTACGTGTATGTTCTTGTACCTACTCAAATGACTGAACTTTGCTATACGAGTATAAAATATACGAATATGGAACGTCATTTTTTCACACGATCCTTGTTGAATTTATTCGTTTTAAAATCATTGCAATGCAATATGCAGTCTACAATTTTTTTGATTTTGTTGTTGTTACATGCTATAGTTGGTAGCTATACATTATCAGCCGTTAAACGTTCTACTTGTACCATAGTATATAAATTCACATTTTGTAATGGAACTGTGTATGCAACAGAGAAACGGAGTGTATTAATACACTTCACAGTCACTTTACTAGACTAGTCATCATTTGGCTCTCATCCTTGTTTTTCCTTTTTTTTTTTTTTTTTTAAAACAAAAAAAACTTTTTCTAGTATAAGAATTCTACAAAAAATCACTGTTCGTATAGTTGAACATCAACCAACCATGTGCTTCAATACAAGAATTTAACACCAACAATTATTACACACGGCAAAATACAAAACAGAAACTCCATGCATAGTAAATGACAACGATATAACTACTACCATCCATCCATATTTTAAAAAAAACTCCTAGAAACTTTTGAATACAACAAAAAAAACCTAGGCTAAAGATATTCCAACAGTATCTACTTAGAATTAAGTAAGTAGACGATATGAATGTAGTGCATGCAGCATGTAGATGTACGTATGAATTCCATCCATTTCTAGAAGTGAATGATTAACTTTAGGACGATTCTATGATCTACGTAAGTACACGTCTTCTGTTATGCATTCATATAGAAATGCTGATCCAATATATCTGGGTGTATTTGGTACTATGTGTGTGGAGCTTGTAAGATGGCTAGAACCAACAATAAAAAACAAAACAGTAAATCCTCAACAAATTTACGTTAACATGAAAAAAATCTGTTTCTGTTTATGTTGGTAGTAAAAATCTTCAGCAAAATGAATTCAGAACGTATAACGATTAATGTTTGTCTGATGTATTTATTACGATATACCAGAATTCACTATACTTTGCAACATTATTTCCTTTCAAGTAGAAACAAATAAGCAGAACAAAAAAAAATGAAAAATCCTAGAACGTAGATATGATACGAATGTACATATAATACGGATACAAAATGAGGACGGAATCATGCCCACAAATCGAAATGTGGTAATTTTGAAAAACAAATGAAAGAAACACAACATTATGTGAGTCTGGAAATGGATCCGACTATAGAACGAGTCTACTAGACACGATTGTTATCATTTGCTTGCTTAATAATATAAGTATAATCCTTAGGCCAAAGAAAAAACTAAGAGTGATAAAATCATGAATGTGTAACCTCAAATAACACAGAAAGTGGTATAGAAAAAACATATACTTACATAAAATGTTGGAATGACAAAAACTCAGAAAAAAACAATAAAAAAAGAAAAGAAATGTAAAACCTTGTGAGAATCGTAATCGTAATAATGATAAGGCAGATGATTTTAATGGTAACGAAACGAAAGAGCGACAATGAAATTCAAATTTCCACCATAACCACCCACACAAGGATTAAGTCACAGCACAACCCGAGGGAAACTTCAAGTATATACAAAAAGGAAACAAAATCGCGTGAATACTCTAAATATGAAGAGTACGTATACGAACGAGTATACAAATTTTGTTTAGCATCATGGCACACGCTTTTACTTTACCATACATTAAATAACATTTCAACAGGTTTCAATCTCTTTCCTTTTTTTTTTGTTTTTGCTTTTGCTTTCATCATTTTCATCATGGCACGGGTCAAAAGCAGAGGAAAATTCTGATGCTAAAGGATAAATAACGAACATATCAGTATTCATTCTTGATAATGGAAATTTCTTCTCGTTTTTTGTCGAGTACATAAATGACTTCAAGCTTCAAGTCAGTCAGCCAGCCAGCCGTTGTATGTTTTATATACTCGTGCATAAAAAAAACTCCTTCATATATACGTATGTATACAATATCGACTTCACATTATAGCAGTCTGGCACGCACAGATACTTAACACAAAAAAAAGGCTTTGATCGTTTCTATAAAGTATGATATTTCTTGTGCTATGGAATGGATGTACATATGTATAGAATGCTGTGCAAATCCGATTGCAAAAAAAAAAAAACAGATAATATCGGTAAATTGAATGGAAAGTGTAAAGATGGTAAATTAAGTAAGAGGACAAGAGTAAATCCTTTCTTTGAGTAAATCATTTATTATTAGTTTGGGAATTGTGTATTATGTATTATGTACCTATGTAGTTCTGTGCTGTGCTGTGCTGTGTTATCATGCACATAAGAGTGTTAGAATAACTTTCAGATATAAACACATATCATATCACATCACACTAAAAGGATACATATCTATCTATGTATATGACTATATGCATTTAAATATATATGTAGATAGGTGGGTATGTATATATTTCATATCTAAAAGGATGCGATTTCCAGTTGGCAAAGCAGCAATTGTTAAAAGGATACAATGAGAATCTTAACCCTGGAACTAGATTATTACATTGTTATCATAAGAACAAGAATAAGAATAAGAATATGTATTATATATACAATCAACAGGTTGAGATTTAAGAACTTTTCTATCACATCAGATATTATAATAATATATGTATACGTACGTGTATGTGCACACACACAAAAATTATACGTAGATATACATAAATGTACGTAAATAATGTGGTATACCAAAACAGATAGCATTTAAGCAGACAGACACATATTTTTTTCTCTGATCCTTGATGATAAGGATTCAGAATACAATAAAAACAAAAATGAATGAAATCACATAGAATATAATATAAAGGATAAAGGAAATATCTTAAAGTGTTCATACATAAATACGACTTACGGATATGCTACATATATATGTATACGTATGTAGAGAAAGGTTATACTACTACAAACAATTTTCAAATGAATCTATGATGATTTTCTATGTCAAAAAGGTGTTGATTTCCTGATATTATTTTGTTATAAGAAAGTTACATCTTATACATACAAATATACGAGTATGTGTACATAATAAGAAAATGACTTTGACATTAAGAAATTGATTCAGAAAATGTGGTATAGAAAAGTTAATGGCACACATCATGTATAGTTTTCAGGACAGAGATATACATAATGATATGTATATAGACGTATTGTATTTGTATATTTATAATCTTGTATACTATCTCTAGATGATGTATAGTATATGTACGTGTGAATTATTTTCAAGATTATCAAAATCGAAGAAGTTTGTTACGATGAAGTTTTAAGAAATAAATCCTTTTTTCTTTTCTTTAAATTTTATGAATGTATAAAAAAAATGAAAAAAAAATGTCAAGGACGAACATGTGTATACATATGTATATGTAGATTATTATTGATATATAGTATGTGTTTGGATGTAGTATGTATGTTTACACAAAGAAATGGAATTACATAGTACATTAAGAAATTATTGTAATTCATCTACGTACATATTACATACATTATAAGCTATAGTATGTATACATTATAACAATCAAGAGATTATCTTGTTAACTATAATGATTTGTATAAATTACATAAATTAGACAAGATAAGTAATCTAACATTAATATACAAACAAAATAGTTTAAGGATAATATATATATATATATATAAGTTACATGCATATTTTATGTCCTTTTAAATTTTATAGTGAATTATATTATAGATATCTTGCATAAAATATAAGTTTATTTTCATTTTAATAGCCAATTACCACATTATTAAATGATCCTCTTAAGTATATGCACATGTGTGTATATATATGTGTCTCTATTTATACTGTAATTTTTGATATCATTTCACAATTCAAGTACTATATGTACTGTAAATCTAAAGATGTTCCAGCCATACATAACAATTTATGATAATGAATATTAATTTGAATGTTGTGGTGATTTTCGCTACTGAATTTTGATCATGATGAAAAAAATTTCTATTCAAATCTGTAAACGCAAAACAATTAATTATTAGGCGCACAAGCTGTTTCCATCATTTTTGAATAGCCACTTAATTATGTATTCACAGTTTTCTTTACATATTTTATCATCCTACACACACAGTCCTATATTTTTTAATCTACCTACTTAATTTTACTAACTGTTGTATGTATATTATCTTTCTTCATATATAAACATCACATCACGTTTTATTTAATTTTTTGAAGCGTGTGTTGAAGCTCATCATCAATGTTCTTTACACGTTTTGTTTTTGTTGTTTTTTTTAAATTCAAAATCTCGAAACAATCTGATCAATAAAACCGTCATTCAAAATTCATTCTTCATATGAAAAATGTAAAAAAAAAAAATAAAGAATACAGAAATTATATATCTCTCCGTTGTTATTATGTAATAATATTATGTGCGGTGTTTACCAACCAACATCGATACATTTCATATGAATGATGTATAAATTCTGCTTCATCTTTTCAGTAAATAATAACAAGCAACATTACACCTTTTTTTATACATATATGCCGCCTAGGTGGCTTCCGTATAAGTAGTATGTTAGCATTTATGTTTTTTTACTTTCTTATTTGGTTAACAGACTAATTGAGTACCGATTAACTTCTACCGCTTACTCACTTACTTATAGTAGATATATAGTAACTTATTTTTATATACAGACAGACAGATATAAATAATATACTTAATATATGAAAATGTATATATGTGCATATGTATGTATATCAAACGACCCATGTCATCATAATCCACACTTAACACTCTCAGAATCAGATTCTATACCCAATAAAAGGCAATAAAAGTCAAAGAAGCCAAAAGCAACGAGACAAATACATATTATATAAAAAAAGCGCAAGCAACCAAAGATATACATACATAGAGATACTTCGTACGTACAAAAAAGAAAGCAAAAACAAAAAAAAAATATTGCTTCTCAGCACGCGTTTACATTTTTATTCCAAAAGAGATTTGCTATTTAATGTTTGACTAAAATAAACATGAGTTGGCCCCCTAAGTGAACAACTCCCCTTTTCTTACATCACATATCACACATAATATTGTATACGGACGTAACGAACGATTACATATCGTATCACTTATAAAGGTATAATATTCATGGTACTATATCTATAGCACATAATATTACTAAATGGATACTTTGTCCCAAGTTATACTAAAAGAAGATATAACAACAGACCTATAACATGATAAAGTGCGTGTATACAGCACTTAAAAAGCGATTTTCATTGCTGTTTATTTGTCGTATTATAACATGAAACGTTTCATCTTCATAGTGTCATATAAATACCGTATATATACTGTGTGAACCACAATATACATACATAAGTAAGTATGTACGAGTATTATTAATCCAAAGAATATATGGCATCCATATAAACAATATACATACTCGTATATACTCGTAAACACTTAACGTGTGTGAATCTATATATACGTATTTAAAGATAAAATACTCCATCTGAACGTCTGTTTTTTTTTTTGCTGTCAGATCCGACATATAACAAGCAATCTCATATTATTTCTGTTCCATTGATCTCCATCTCTTCTTTATTTGATGGCTAACACTTTTGCTTCTGCTTCTGCTGCTTTAGATGTTTTTAGCTTTAACTGTTTTGTTAACTACATGTGTTATTATAAATCCACAGAGTATCCATACGATGAATAGAATCCCCATGAAATGATATCATGATAGCCCCTGGCGTGGGATCCAATCCAATTCAATCCAACAACTATAAGCCCGTTCATACATATACTATGCCGTGTGCCATCGTCGTTTACATCGTTTGTTTTTATGTTATCGGTATACAAAAATATGAGCAAAAAAACACAAAAAATACAAAAAAAAAAAAAGAAAAACAATAAAAAAATATATGAAAAAAAAAAACAAGCGGAAATATCAAAAGACGTTGTCGACAATATCTTTTACTGGTTGCTTCGTTTTGGTGTTGCTTATGGCTAGTCTTGGATATCTGATGATGGGATCATTTCATCGTAACGCTACAAGTAAGCTCAAGTATAATATAAATTCTATATCTTTTTACCTTTTCCTAAAAGGTACCGACAGACAGACAGCATAACGTTTTATATAAATAACAGCACTATAAGATATACTCTTCGTTTCGTCGTATTATAAAAGTATTCAGTATCCACATTAATATACAAGTACTTTTTTATATATGAATATACGTAAATTGTATATAGGTATGTCTTAAGCGCCTCATTAAAGCCAAAAGGCAGCAGTAGATAATATATAGAAGAATAATCATCATCATCATCATCAGCAGCAGCAGAAACAGCACAATATCAGCACCAGTAAACCCAATGAGCTTTTATAACCAACCAGACATATAGACAGACAGACAGCCATGAGCCAACTTTCTTAATCCGAAATAACATAATGGTTTGTTGTTATTTTCATACAAGAAAAAAAAACTCAGAAGAAGAAGAAAAAAATAAATAAATAAAAAAGAAATGTAGGTAATCATTCTGTCCTCAAAACGTTGGGAATTGAATTGATCCAGGTCAGGGTCAAAGTCATTCATTGGATATATGGACATGGTCTACAAAAACGAAACAAAACGACCTTGCTATATTATAAATGGAACGATACACAAGTATGTAAATATATGTAATGTATTATGTATTGTATGTCGTCTATATAATAGCAATAAATGTTATCTCTCTAGAGGACTTTCAACCTTTTTCCGACCTTTTTAGGCCTTTTCAATTCCTTTTCAATTTTTCTTTGGACTAAAGATGTCAGTCAACCGACATTTAATATTATATACAAGTACATACATATACATACATATCTCCATAATATGCCCGTACATATTTACGCACATATAATGTATATTATATAATATAGGAATGTAGGATTTCGTTTTCTTAGAATTATTTTTATTGTTCATAAGAAAATGTATCGTATCCGTATGTAGTACTATGTACTACTATATGTCGACACCTAAATTGCTATAGCAAACAAACCACATTTATAGAGAATTACAAATATAGAATTGTGTATAAATCTTTACATAACATACAAACAAACAAAACGACAAATATGTATATTTATTATATTGTGTAGCCAAAGCATGGTATAGATAGACGATATTAAAGGATGACTACTGAATATTTTTTGCCTGTTGGCTGTCTTGTCTTACTGACTATACACGACACCCGACACGCACAGATTATATTATATCAGATCTATTCAATTTCATTGAATGTTTGGGTATTCTCTGCTTATTCTTATTATTGTATTAGCGATAATCATGACGATGATGATGATGACAAAAAAAAGGGGATTCGTGACATTGAATTTCGAGTTAAATGTATACCCACAAAAGAAGAAAATAAAATACATATTTACAAATAAAAAAAATGAAATTTGGGAAAAAAAAATCTGAAAAAAAAGGATAAAAACTAAGACAGACTACTTAATGTATTGTATCATCAAATATAAGAATATCATCTTTCATGAATGAATTTCCTTCTGTCTGTTTGTATATTACATTTATGCTCTAGGGAAAATGGATCAAATGTTGGATGAAAAAAAAATATACAAATACTAAAAAACAACAATTTAATATACTTAAGAAGTCCTTTTATAAGTATAAATACCTATACTAAACAAAATACAGAGTTAAGAAAAGTTGTTGACCCTTATCGTCCTTTTAGAATTTTCTTACATATGAATATATACACATACTAGAGTGTATGCATGTGTGTGTGTATTTTTTTAAGTTTTATGTCGTACACATATATTTCAATTCAGACAGTATATTTATTTATACAACAAAGGGTTAATGGCCTGACAACGTAACAAGTTAAACTGAGTGTATAGTAATTTTTTATATATTTTTTTAAAATTTTGTTTTGTTTTTGTTTCTTTATTATATCCCAAACATTTACAAACATTTGTACTTGTACTCGTATATCTATACATAAATGTTGTACAATTTATTTGGGTTGGTTTGGGTCTAGTCAATGAATGTCTCAGACATAATCATGAAAATTTTTCATTCATAAGTCATTTTTTAGTTAAAAATATTAACATATACATATGTAAGTAGGTAGATATAATTTCTCAGGTGTATTGCGTGCTTTTGATTTAAATACCATACTCTTGTAAGCAAGTATATATACATTTGTACATGTAAGTAGGTATATAATTGACATTAGCTTTTTTTTGTAGATTTAATCGTATCTAGGAATGTATGTACAACATTAAGTATTTTTGTAGACATAAGATTGTAAATGAAATGTAACTACAGTTATATTGGTGTATATACATACTCGTGTTTATAAAATAGCTTTTAAAATGATTGTTTTAAAATCAGAACATCATAAAAATACGAATATTATATACATACATTGTTTATAAACGACAATGCAATGGAATATTATTATTATGCACGTACTACATGTATACACGAGAGTATGTTGTATTTAATGTACAAAAATATTATTACTCGTAAAATTATGGAAGAAAATAAATGTAGATATAACGTTTTTCTCCTCTCGTTCATTCATTTTTACATATAAATAAAAAAAAAGTGCTATGCAAGGATAAAATATTTTCCAATTACTGTATAAAATTTTAATAAGAATTAAGTAGTAAGAGTACTAATGAGTGTTTAAAAAATTATATACATAAACTTTACTTTAATCTATAAATTCATAATCATCAAAAGCTGAATAATTATTATTGAAAAATATTAAGTCATTTTAAATTTTTTATATACACTAATATACTTATTTACATATACATATATCCTTATATATACAAACTCGCATCAATTTGCTTCTATAAATTATGAAAATTACTTTTGAAAGATAATTAAAGAAGAAGAAAAAACTAAAAACTAAAAATAATAAAATGAAATGAAATTTTTCAACTTTTAATTATTATTATTTATTCAAATTACATAATAAAATATATCCTAAATATTTATTTTTCTTCTTTTTTCTTCTTCTTTGTTTCGTATTTTCATATTTTTATATACGATAATCCATAATGAAAATAAAATGCAAAAGTATTTTTATAGATAGAGATTATAGCTGATACATTCATACTGTATGCAGGTTTATAATTATATATGTACGTTATCTTTATACAATACAACAAAATATAGATATGTATGTACTCACATATGTATGTATGTATGTACTATATTAAAAATTAAAATTTAATATAAAATATAAACTGATCAAAACAAAACATTAAAAAAAAAAATTAAAAGAAAAATAAATTATAATGAAAAAAAAGCAACTTCAACATCATGAAACTTTATGCTCTAAATAATTTGAAATTTTGTAATTTAATTTCTAATTTTAGATACATTTTTAATCATATAATATAAAATGGAATATTTTTTATAACTCTATACATATACATAAATGCATTCATATAAATACCTAGTGTAGAGTATATAATGTACGTTCATATTGCATTATAATATACTATGAAAAATCATAATTTAAAATTTATGAAAATAAATTTCCTGATTATATTTTAGGTACTATGTTCATATAAAATACATATACATACATGTATATGTATGTATGTATACATGAATTCATTATATACTTTTATAGATTATATAAATGTATATATGTTGTGCAATTTACAAGCAAACGTTTATTTTATAAACACACACGAATACTTCATATACGATAATGTATAGATTTTTGTTGTTAATTTATTTATTTATTTTTTACATATATGTACTACTAAATATTATTATTATTATTATAACAAAAAGGAATTATATATGAGTATATATGTGTGTGTTTGTATTTTTAAAAGCATATATGCATACGCCTTTAGGTCCATACATACATGAATATGCATGCATACCATTACCCATTACATTAAGAGAACATTTTATAAATATAAATTTTTGTATTAAATTAATGTAGTAGTATTTTATTCATAAAATTGAATTTTATAAAATTTATAAAACACATTAGATAGATATATACATATATGTATATATATATATATATATACATACGATACATTACATGTAATAGAAAAATTTATATTATGTATTATAATGTGTATGTGTATGTGAAGAGAATATAAAGTTTTTGCATAATATTAATAAATTTTTGTATCATTATTATTATTATTATTACATATTATAATTACTAAAAATCATAAATAATTATACATATAAGTATGTAGTTAGAATGGGTGGATACCTACATATACACTAAAAATAATAATTTACACGTTTATATATATGTATAAATATTGAATTGAAAAGGTGATTCATTGATCCATAACATTTTACAAAAGTATTCAACATGAGTGTTAAGGAATTCCCTCAAGAAATACAAAATGTACAAGAAATTTTTCAAAATTTATTTTCTCCGATTTAATTGAAAAACATTTTTTTTTTTTGAATACCTAATTAATTTTCTAAATTAAATAATTTCGATTTATTTAATTAAAAATCGAAAATTGAATTTCTTAATTTATATTAGAAAGGATATATGTACATTAAATTCAATTATAAATAATCTCATATGTACAAGTAATAGGTTACTTAATATACTTATATATATATAATACATAATATATAGGGTATAGCTACATAACGCTCGTACATGTTACTTAATACTCGTACAGGTTACTTAATACTCATACTTCATACACCTATAAACTAACTCTAATTTGATTTGTATAAATTATAATA
This sequence comes from Villa cingulata, assembly GCA_951394055.1. Taxonomy (NCBI): domain Eukaryota; kingdom Metazoa; phylum Arthropoda; class Insecta; order Diptera; family Bombyliidae; genus Villa; species Villa cingulata. The sequence continues at coordinate 26,660,596 of OX596021.1, read as the reverse complement.
TGTAATTTATATAATTTTCTTATAACTGAATCATCCTGTTTTATGCATAAAATATATTCTTTTATGTACGAGTATGTAGGTATATTGCGTATATTGATATAATACCAATAATACATTATAAATGAATATACATATGATATACGTAACATATATGAGTGCCTGTGTGATGTGTTTGTATTTTTAGACGAATATATAATATTTGATTTTATTTTAATATTTTATACAAGAGTATTTATGTACATTATTTTATGTATTCTTATATATGCATACATCTACTAATGTGCGATGAAATAAATTTAAAATGAAATCAATATTCCGTTGTAAAATCAGTTTTTTGATGCATCACATAAAATTTAATTAAAACTTTTAATTAACCAAAGTTCAACATTTTGCGCATTATAAATATACATATCCATGTATGCATGTATATAATTATGTATGTATAATAGTGAAAATTTCAATATTTCATATATAAACATTATATATATACAAATCTAAATAATTATATGTAAGTAAATATATTAGAATGCATATAAGTTTTATACTATACAGATGCATTAAAAGGCTTTATATTTACCATCTTAGGTACGTACATATGTACATATGTATGTAGATGTAATTGAATATGTATATGTATATGTATATTATGTACTACTTTATTTAGTTTGTAAATGAAAATATATGAGTGATAAAAAGAAAATAAAACTTTTAATGCATATAATACTCGTATGTAATGTACCATATGTACGTAATAAATACACTTACGTATAGATTTTATTTTTTTTTTGCATTTATTTTTCAAACCACTAATTTAAATTGCAATATTATAGTACATTTATAAAATACTCTTGTTCAAATATAAATAAAAAAATAGATATAAATTCGTTATTTTATATATTGTACGTATACTTTCTTATTGTACGAGTATGTAATGTTGGTGGTAATGCATATAAAATCTATTTATAGGGATATCAGATACACAATTCATATACAAAATGAAAAAAAAAAAAAAAAAAAAAAAAAAAAACATACATACTTCTAAAACATTTATAAATATCCTAAATGTACACATTCAAAATCTACATTACATTATATACAATTACGCGTATATACAATTATACAACATAGGTACATATATATTATATGTATAAAATAATAAATAAACACGAGTATATTATATATAGTAGAGTATATGTTTTATAATGAATACCATAAGCGATATTCATGCATGCATGCATACGTCGCTAATATAAATTTCAATTTCTGATACCTTATATTTTAGCACATAAAAGGCGTAAATTATTATTAAAAAAGAAAAATTTTTTTTTCGGACGTTTTGAATTTATGCATACATATTTTGATTTTTTTTTTTTTGAATTTTTTTTATTCTCTTTGTTGAATTTCAATTTCAAAATAATGTAATAAAAAAAAATGGAAAAAAGTAAAAATTATATAGTTTAAACGGTTATTATGTAGGTATGTAATGTACATACATACATATATTGATACTATATTCTCAATTTTATGAAAATATAAAAGATATGTATAGGCATTGCAAATATTTATGTATACATTATAGACGTTCTGTATATTTTTTCTCGTGTAAATATATCTACAACATAAATATAATTCATATACAATAAATTTGTATATACCTTAATATACCTACATATGTACAAGATGCAAGTATGTACATATATATTGGCAAGTATCCAATATTCATTAAAATATATTCTATATATATGTACATAAATATGTTCATAGTATCTCATATATCATACACCATATTATATGCATAAAAGATGAATTTATGTATCCAAATGATACCGTATAATCAAGTATAATATGGTGAATATTATTATGTACATACTTATATGATTTTTGTATAACCGATACGAATGTAAATATGTTCATATTTACATATTTATACATAAAAATATATTTGTACCTATATATATATAATCATATGCATAAATTAATATTAATACATATTCACATATGTGTATCTGTATATACATACATATATGTTTGTATGTAATAAAGCAAAAATAATAACAAATAACACATCAAAGGGAATTAGTTACGTTCACCGACGTTATGTTATATATATGTAATATAAGAAACTTTTAATTTTAGCATACGAAATTGATTTAGGTACATTGTGTGATGTCTTATTTTTTTTTGTTTTCTATGCGCTGTTTTTATACATTTTTTGTTGTTGTTGTTGTTGTTCCTGCTTTTTTGCCTTCATATTTTTCTGTTTTCAATTTTTGTTTCTGAAACTTTTACACCATCTGTTCTAATGTACAATTTTATACATATATCATCATCCCTTTTAATTTTATCTTATTTTCTTTCCTTCATTAATGTAATTTTTCATTTTTTTTTTTTTTTGATTTTCATTTTTATTTTGTCTTTCAGTTAAAAGGGTATACATATAAATGTACAAATATACTATATAATAATACGTGATTCGAATGCATATACATACATGTATACATAAATGAATAATAATTTCGGGATATTATCAAATTAAGAAGAAACATAATTTAAGCGAAACGATATTCGGATTAGTTTTGAAATTAGTTTTTTTCAAATTAGTTTTTTTCCTTCATTAGTTATGTTGTTGTTGTTGTTGTTGTTGTTGTTGTTGTTGTTATATTATCTGCCTGTGTACATATATATACATATTATGGGTAACTCATTAATGGGCAGACATAAAAATATAATTTGGAAAAAGAATAAATTAAATTTTTTTTTCGAAAAACAATATCTGAATGTACATATATACTCGTATGATAAATATATTATGATGGATATGCATACATAATATACACTGTATGGTATATTGTACATAATATGTTCGCTATAATATGCATAAAATGAAATATATTAGAACTGGTAATAAAAATCTTTCGAGTATAATTAAAGCGAATATCCTGGAAAGTAAAATTTATTTTCTTTTTTTTTTTTGTTTTTTATTTTTAAATGTAATTTACTTTTTAAATATGCATGCAATGTTTTTAATAATTATTATATTTTCCTATTACTTATATGTAGATATTTTATGGCTAAAATGTACATGCATATATTATATTCTCCTAATATATGCATATATGTATAATATACTTATGGTATAGATAATATTCTAGATAAGTAATAACATTTTTTATTTCTAATATTCAGATACGGATAAATATTTTAATTCTCCTATATTAATTCACGTTGAAAGATAATATCAAAGAAAAATTATTTGTAAACTGAACTAAGATCGGACAAAAGTTAAAAGTTCATATAATAATTCAAAATATAATCAAAACAATTTACATAGTTATAGTGTCTAAGCTATTTTTGTATGGTTGGCGATTGTGGGTGTGTCTCTCACTAATTGAAAATTCAGGTGCATTTTAAATATGGAAATTACAAAATTAGACACATAATCTACATATAACAGATAATATTTATATGTACTATATATTGTGTCCATGTCCATATCAATTGTACATCAGAATCTAAGAACAGAGAGTATAGATAAAATTAGTTTCCAAATACAGACTAATGAATACAGTACAGTGCATTCTAAATGAATTGAATACTGTTTTGATATGTCCAATAAGAGATTATATAGCACAGAACTTCTGTGTTAGAAAGTATATTCTAATGTACAACATTATTACATCACTATGTTACTCGACTTTGAACCATGATAGTTAACAAAAACCATTCTCAAGATGTTTAGCTATACAAGAGATAAGCTTCAACCAGTTTACTTTTATCTTTCAAAGAGCATACATAAACTCGTATTCATCAGTATTATTGCGTTAATACTTAATAATGCAATTTTTATCTATTTACAAAAATAAAAAAAAATTTTTTTTATTAAATTTTATACTGAGTAAATTAAAAATTTCACTTCATATGTGATGTACATATGTATGTATGTATGTGATTTCTAATTAAATTTATTGCAAAATTTAATTAAAAATTTTCTACATTTCATATTTTTCAATATTAAATACTAAACATAAACACATACATACGTACATACATAAATATATAATTTCAAACATAAACATTAAAAATTTTTATCTACAAATTTACATATACCATATGCATAATGCATAAAATGTTCACTGTATAATATGATACATATCCATCCATATACATATGTGTATATTACGTGTATTCATTTTATGTATAGATTATTATTTCAAGAGAAAAAGTTAATTAAAAACTTTGAGAAAAATAATGAAGAATATTTTATGTATGTATAAGTAAAAAAAAAAATAAAATAAAATAATATTTTCATTAATTTATTTCATTACATACATTCAATTTAATTACCAATATATGTATACATAGAATATTTTATTAAATATTAATTAATATATAAATTTCTAGAAAATTTTAATTTTACTACACATACATACATAAATATTTATCTAAATAAAATGAAATTTTATTTTAATTTTGAATTTTATTTGGAAATATTTTACTATAAATACTCGTAGAATGAATAGAAATAAAGAACATTATTTTTCATTTTATAAGGAAAAATTTTTAATGAAAAACAAATAATAATAAAATTATACTATCATACCTTCTACAAATAAATACATATACATAAATACATATACATAAGTATATGAATATAATAAGGAGGATCTATACAAAAGAATGTGCATGTATGTGTATATGAATTGTATACCAAAAATTATCTGCACATACACGTAAATTCTCCTGTTATTTTTTTTTTTTTTTGTTATTCATTCAGAATATATATTGCATTTTATTTCTAGGAAAAATTTTTAAATGAAAATTAAAAGAAAAAATAAATTTTTTTTTCCTTGCTATTAAATTATACGTACATATACAAAAAACTTCAATTTTATATTGAAAATATCACAACAGAGCATTGAGTATAGGTGTACTGTACTATATGTATATGTAAGTATATGGTATTAAAATAATAACAATAACATTATAAAGTAATGTACGAGTTTGTATATAAAATAATAACAAAAGTATAGATAAATAACAACAACAGCAATATACATACATATGCAGGTAAATATGTATTCTTTATAAATATACCTATGTAGGTACCAATAGCAAAAATTAAAACCGGGATATTACATTTTCAAAAAAAAAAAAAAACGGAAAAAAAATATATTAATAATAAAAACGAAGAAATTTAAAATTTTCAGGCTTTTGTTTTCTTTTTTTCGTTCTTTCAACTTTTATTTTTATTTTTTTTAAATTTTATTTTTACTCATTTTTGTTGTTGTTGTTGTTGTTGTTTTTGGTGCTGTTCTGTTGTTATTAAAATAAATGTTTACATCACAAAACCCTAGAAAAATATTTATACCAGACTATTTTTATATGGAAGTATACGTACGTACACATTTTACTTACATATGTACATACGTAGTATATGAAATTTGTTCTCTTTCTATCTTAAATAATATTATTTTTTTTGAACGTATGTATGTACATATTATATTTATGCAAATATACATAAGCACACAATATATATTTATATGTGTACATACATACATACATTTTTATAAAAGTATTAATACATACATAATTTATTTTCATCTTTATTTATTCGTTTATTATATTATTTTCTTTTTTTTTTATCTTCTCATTACATTTTTTACATTTTAAAAAATAAAGTAAACTGAAAGAAAAACAAAAAAAAATAAAAAAGAATAATTTATACATACATACATTATATTCTTTTTTTTCTCTATCCTTTTTCCTTCTTCCTGTTTCCCTATATATACATATATATTGTCGATAAATTTTAATTTAAATTTTTGCAATTCTTACGTCCAATTTATTTTCTTCATACACGCACATACATAAACACACACATGAATATATACATATATGTATATAAATATAATACTATATGTGTGATTATACAACATAGATATTATACTTATGTACATATAAAATATGTAGTGTTAAATGTGTGTATATGTATTACGCATACACAAAACTTACGTTATATGTATATTATGCATTATATCTATGTATAAACAAACATGTAAATATGTAAGTACATTAAAAAAAATTGTTATATACATTATATCTATATGCGAATATTTACATAAAATTTTATACATAAATATATACGTATGTTTTATATAATCATTTGCATGTACCATATATACTTGAATATTTATGTACTATATATACAGGACTACATAAATATATACCTAAATATATATTCGTTATTTTCTTTCTCTATTATTATCAATTTAATAAAATTTCCTCGCTATTAATAAATATATATAATACTATACACTCCTGGCATATTAGATACTACATACTACACATTATATACATTATTTTATAGATTTTATTTACATAAAATTTATATATACATAAATATGTTATATATATGTATTTTGTTATCTAACATTATTTATATTTAAACGAACGTAAGTGTATATGTACATATATGTATGTATGTGAATGGATGTATGCGATAATAATATACAAAGCATTTGAAAAATTGTTTCGTTCTCGTACATTATTATATTGATTTTCTCGATATTATAATATGTATGTGCATATATATGTATATGTATGTATGCTTTATGGATTTGTTAATATATGTATGTATATACATATATACAATATACACATACCTATATGTGTAAATATACAAAAATTGTATATTAGAAATTCTATAAAATATATATTATATCCAAATGTGTACAAAATATACATATATACTCTACATATATATTATATAACTATGCCTGTATGAACATATAAATATATGATATATAAAATTCCACACCTATACAAATTAATAAATACAGATACATACATATGTTTATAAGTAATGTGCATCATCTACAAATACAAATGTACCATGTCTCAATTTAAAATTTTCTCTGAAAATATAACATATACTAGGTCATTCAAAAAGTTCGCAGCGTAACGCATACGTGCCATTTCTAGAAACAAAAATTTATTCGTATTGGCAACACTAGTCCTTCATATGAACGTACCATAAATTCCAGATCGATCTGTCAAATAGTTTAGTTTAAACAGTTGATTAAATTTCACGTGCTTGGCTTGTTTTCAGAAAATGGATAATTTAAAAAATCGTGCGGTGATTGAATATTTGTTTGAAAAAGGATTAAGTGGGAAGGAATTTTTGATGATATGGTAAACGTATTAGAAGACAGGGCTCCTTCATATGCAACTGTAAAAAAATGGGTTGCTCTATTTAAACACGGCCGTACAGACATCAATTATGATCCACGTTCAGGACGTCCAAAAGCAGCAACCACGCCAGAAATTATCGACAAAGTTTATGATTTGGTTTTGGAAGACCGCCAAATAACTGTGGTTGATTTAGCTGGGGCCACAGGCATCTCAACTGGATCAGTGCATATAGTATCTTAACCAGTGAATTAGGTATGAGGAATTTATTGACAAGATGGGTGCCGCATTCGTTGAATTCTGAACCAAAAACGTATTCGAGTGAAACTTTCTCAACAACATTTGGGTCATTTTCAAAAGGATAGGATTGATTTTGTGCGTCGATTTGTAACCATGGACAAGACCTGGATTTATTACTATGATCCTGAATTGCGACAACAAACAGCAGAGTGAACCAAACTCGGCTGTTCGGCCCTAAAGCAGCCAAAGCTCTCAAAATCTTCAAAGAAGGTTATGGCATCAGTTTTTTGCGATACAAGGGGATTTTACTAATTGATTACCTTCAGACGCGTAAAACGATAACAGGAGAATATTATTCAAATCTTTTAGGCCAATTAGACACAAAAATTCAGGACAAGAGACTAGGATTACAAAAGAAAAACTCATTTACTACCAAGACAATGCACTAGCACACAAAGGTGTCCTTGCAATGGCCAAATTTAAAGAACTACACTACGAATTGTTGGAGCATCCACCATATTCACCAGATCTGGCTCCGTCTGACTTTCATTTATTTCCAAAACTCAAAAAATTCCTACGTGGTAAGCATATTTCATCAAATAAAGAAGTCATAACGGCTGTCGAAGAGTACTTTGGAGGTCTCGAGGAAAATCACTTCAGGCAAGGGATAAATGAATTGGAAAATCGCTGAAGAAATGCATTGAGCTTAGGGGGGAATATATTGAAGATTAATTGTATTTTGGCTCATAAATTCATACTGCTTCATTATAAGGCTGCGAACTTTTTGAATGACCTAGTACCTACTTTACATTACTTTACTTTTTATAAATGCATGCATTTGATATGACGTACAGTACGTACATCGTATTTGTACTTATAAAATATATTAATTTGTAGATATTGGTATAATTGGTATAATGTATCTACAAAAAAGCTTAAAAAAAATTGCATATAAATACTGTTGCATTACGTAATATAAAAGGTCATCATATATGCAAAAAAAAAAAAAAACTAAAAATAAAAAATAATTGCAAACTATTCTAAATATATTTACAAATGCATGCTTTACCACTTATAAATGTCAAAACATGAAAAAATTAAAGAAATTATTTTTTGTTTGCAAAAACAAAAAAAGGACGAAAAGCAAAACAAAAATATCTCTTTAAAAAAAAGGTTAATTGAAATCAAAAAAAGGATAAAAATTATATAATGATTTTCTTATAATACAAGAGACAAATTTTAAAGAATTTTCATTTGAACTTCATACAATCTATACAAAATGTGTATGTACCTACTTATGTGTACTGTATGTATGGATACCTAACATGAAACATGATATTTAAATGCACATACACATTTAAATATATATACAATATACAAGTATAGTTAGTTAAATTCTCGACGGATAACTTTCCCGGCCATCTTATTCATTTTCAATTTGATTTTCCCCTCGTACACCTTGATATTTTTCATGAAAATTAATATTTTCCAATATACATACGCCACAAGCGGTTGAAACTGTAGTTGCGTATACAACAATTTATATTATATGTATGTACATAGACATTAATGTGTGTACGTAAGGATAAATAGCGATATATGTGCATATGTATGTATAGTCAACATTGTCAATGTCGTCCTTTTTGTGCACGTACAGCACACCACCATCGTCATCATCGTCATTATCATTATCATTTTCCTTTTTTCCTTTCGTCTTCTTCTTCTTCCTTTTCTTCTTCTTCCTTTTATATTCCTTTTTCTCTTTATTATATTATTTAATATACACATAAAGTACATACTATAAATGTATAGATCTGTATGTAGGTATACGTACATGTACAGGACATAATAACATTCACTCATTTGTATGTAGACACAGCACAGCATATTTGTATGTACACACAATTTCATATAAACTCATGGTTATATTCAATTTTGAACGAACGTAGACAAAACAAAATTCACTTCCCCACTTTAATGCGCTGGTTTTTTGTTGTTTTCTCTTTTCAAACTCATTCCAATATTAATTTATTTTATATGCCATTTTATATATCAGCTCCTTTCCACCCTCTATACAGAATCTACTTTTACGTTTACGTACATGCAATGTGATGTGTACGTACAACAAACCCAAATAATGCCCAACAAAAACAAAACAGCCAAAAAGAAAAAAAAAAGAAACGATTAATACTCCGCACTGCTAGCTTCAAGCTGTACAAAACCCAGGCCAATGAACAGACAGTCTATTCAAAAATAGAGAAATCAACACAGAATACATAAATAGGAATGGTTGGTAATACCAGACCACCCGTATATTTAAGCTCCCCCATTACCTTTTTTTAATACACGTCAGGCTCCAATTCCCAGCCACAAGGTTGTTGGGTGTTGTGCTCTAGCATACATATATCGACAAATGAGTACATATTCGTCACCACTTTTTGGACTTTTCTCTAAAAAACGCAAAACAGGCATTCGCACTTACCTATGCACACGTATATGTATGTATCTGTGTACATGTAGGTGTATAACTTTAATAATAACGCTCTCATATACATACATTTCATTTTACTATCTCACCATACTCTGATTCAAATTATTTCTTCCTCAACCTTTTTTATCATAATTTTTCCTCAAACTTAATCGGTACATTTACACCCCTTTTGGTCGCTCATTTTATTTTGTGCTTTGTTGGAGTATGCATGCAGTCTTCGACTTCATATATGAATATCAGTCACTCACTCACTCACTCACTCACTTGTTTTATGGAATGGTGATAAAAATTTTCCCAAAAAACCCCATCGTATATTGATTGTGTATGTATATTTACACACATTTATGTATACAATTTTGATGTTGATGATGTTGATGTTGCTGATGATGATGATGAAGATGGAGATATATGTATATGTATATAAAATTTCTGGATATATTTCTTTATGTGTAATATGATGTACTATAGGAATATGTATTATATTTTTGTTCTGGATACACATACAAATCTTTGTTTATTTCAAAATTAATGGAATAAGGATGAAGTGTAGTATAAAAAATTAAATCGAAAAAAGACAACGAAAAAAAAATGTCCAGGAAAGAATATACAACGGATTTTTTTTCAATTTCTACTTATATTTTCCTACACATAATACACATACATAATGTGAACACCATATTCGTATACATTTTTTTTAAATTGTTTTGCAGAAAAATAAATAAAAACAAATTGATGGATATTTGGTAATGATCATTTTCATGATTAAATTAATGGAAAGGGAAAATGAAAATAGCGAAATTATTATTACAATTTCGAATATACAAATTCGACATTTATTATACTTTGTACATTCGTATGCATATATACGCAAAAGTTTACGACATCATTCATAAGCTTAGATGTATTCGCAGGTGTATTGATGTGTTTATCCATTCAAAATATCTATTAGAATTACATTTATAAATCCAAGACACAAAATGAAAAATTTAATTATAACTCCTTAATTTCAATAAGGAAAAAAATTCACTGAAAAATGAATATTTAATTTTAACGAAATTAAATCGATATATACGTACATACATAGCTCGTATATACATATGTAGCTAGCATTGTAAAAGTATGAGAAATTTGAACGTTTATAAATAGAAATTTTGTCATAAAGTTTTTATCAAATTTACATAAAATGCTGCATACTACATGTAAGGCGATGAAAATCGTGAACAATTTTCTCTTCCTACACAATAAATTTTTGAATTGAATTTCTCAATAGATAAATTTTAAATATAAAAGTATGACCTAATGTTTAGACTGGATAGTAAGATAATCTCCTATATTCCAACTGAAAATTTAAAAATTATTTTCAATTACAAACATTAAAAATGACGTTTTAATTTAAGAAATGCAATTCATACACTTATGTGTATGTATGTGTAATTAATAAGTAAAATAAACTTGAAAAAATTCCAGTAGATACCGCACTGTATATAATTTTCAGCAGAGAATTAAATAATTATTAATTTTATATTTCTATATTACATACATGTCCAGATAAATGCTAACATACATAATGTATGTACGTATGTCTACATGGTATTATTGTACTTAAGGAAAAAAAATATATAATTAAAAATAAGCAAAAATTTTTCATTTCCATTTTTGTAAATTACTGATTTTTCATTATTTATTTATTTTTATTTTCATTTCTTTTTTATTCATTTATTTTTGCTTTATTTATATTTTTCAATAATTTTTTTTTTGTTTTTATCATTATTCCTTATTATTATTTGTTATTATTTTTATGACCAGGCAGAAAATATACATATACATATGTATATACAAAAATATAATGAAAAACATGAAAAAAAAATATAAAATAAAAAATAAATAAAAAAAAAATAAAAGAAAAATTTTCTTCCTTTTCATATTATACACAATACTACAACCGTACACAAATACATTAAATATATATACATATTTTTTAATGTTTGTTCATATTTATAAAAAAAAATATATTGCAAAAAAAAGTAAAAAAATATATATGAAGCAAAAAAGAAAAAAAAATTAGTAATAAAATATTTTTGCGTATAAATGTATATTTATGTAGAATGTATTTTATAACATTTTTACTGTATATATGTAGATGTATTTAAGTATGTACATATGGATATAAATAAGTATTTATACTCGTTTATATACGTATATGTATGTATAGATAAAATATACAAAATATATTTATATATAAATTCATATTTTCTTATGTAAACACAATTTTAATACCGTATATATTATAATATTTTTTTTCCTAGTTGTTTATTATTTTTTATTATTATTATTTTTTTTTGTAATATTATTTTCAATTCTTTTTTGTTTGGTATTTTTTTTTTCATGTTTGTTTCATACTATACTATGCATTCTTTTTTTTTTAATATTTTCTTTTCGCTGACTCAACATAAAAATTATGGCAATTATTATAAATAATGGCGTTGCCCTAGTTTTCTCTATTATGATAATAAATATGTACATGTATGTATGTATGTACAAGTATGTTTGTACATATTTTTTGGTTGTTCTTTCTTTATAATATATTCCATTACTTTTGTTTTTTTTTGTTTTATTTTCATTTTTGTTGTTTTTCATTTGTTCCTTTTTTTTTCTTTAATTTTTCATTACATTTTTTGTATATTATTACATAATATTATACACACAATTTCTGATAATATTTTTTGTTAATTTTTTTGTTTGTTTTACATTATATATTTTATACATATTTATTATATTCCAAGTGTATGTATGTATTTGAAGTCCTATAAACATTATTAGGTATTTATACCTATTAGCCATTAGTATAATTTATTAATTTTATTTTTGTATTAAATACATGCATACAACATATATACATATTTTAATTAATTACTTTTTTTTTGTACTTATTTTCATTATGAATTCATGAATTTTTTTTTGTTTTTTTATTTTTGCTTTTCTATAATACTACATTGATATATATTACCAACTCTCTAATGTAACTACTTAATTTAAATTCGATATAATTATTATCGTTATTTTTGTTGTTGTTGTATATTCATACTAATATCAAATAAATTGTTTGTTATGTACTATATACATATACGGGGTATTCGTAGTAGTAGTAGTAGTATCAAATAGTGAAAATATAAAAATAAATTAAAAACAGGTAATAATAATTGTAATGCAAATAATTATAATGATAATAATAACAGTTATTATATAGATACAGTAGTATGCATATATCCACTAGACATTAATATGTATATAGAGTCTATATATAATAAGATGTAAGTATATGTACATATATAAATGAAACGTTACGTCTGTACTAGGTAGATATTATAATAAATAAATAATGAAAATATTATGTACATAACTATAGAGTTTTCATTTTGTTTCATTTTGCTTTCTCCATTAGTTTTAATTAGATGTGCATACATACATAAAAAATTAACTTTTTATTATATACATTCATTATAATATATTATATATGAAAACATACATTTGTACATATATGTATTTCTATGTAGGTATATACAAATATATAAGGATATATGAGGTAATACTAATAATATAATTATATATTTTACTTTTTCTCATAATATACATTACATTAAAAAAATATTTTGCACATATACATATACATATATGTATATTTTTATCATTATATAAGGAAAATATAGTTCATATATATTCATATAACATAAACACTTCTAAATAATATCATATACATACTTATGTATGTAATAGGTAATAGTGTTAATACTTTGATGGGTATTAGAATTCAAAAGATATTTATTTTATCGTAATATTTTTTCTTACTATACGTTTTCATTTTACTTTATTTTTATTTATTTATTTTTTATTTTTATTTTTTGACAGTACCTACACTTTATTTTAATATAAGATCCCTGCACATATATGCATACATACACAAGGCCATATATAGCACGATACACTACATACTACATGCATGTACATACATATATATCCATCCATATATCTACATATATACTTCTACTCGTGTACATATAATTTTGTATGAAGGTATATAATATGTATATGCATATAAACTGTATACCATATATACCATATAAATGTATGTATGCAGTCTTTTGAAAGAATTTTTCAATTTTCGTTGCTGACAGCTTTAATTTATGATGTACGTTTTTTTAATGAAAGGCGAATATAATATAAATTAATGTGTACATATACATATATGTATGTACATGAGAATATTTTATAATACATATGTATATACATTACGTATAGATTGGTAAATATTATAAAAAAAAAATAAGGAATATGAAAATATTATTTAAGTATACACACATAAATATATATGTATATGTATATATTCACAGTGTACATTTATTATAATTACAATACATACGAGTATGTATATACTTAAATACATATATTCATACTCATTGTGTGTACATACCTACATTATATTGAATATATTTTGCAAGAAAATCAAATGGAAAATTATTATTAATATATAATATGCTTTCGTATATTATAAATCAATTACCACATATTTATGTACATACTCGTATGTATTCAATACAGAGGAAAATAAGTGTAAGAATGAAATTAAAATTTTACAACGAAAAAAAAGGTATCTATAGAAAAAAACATTATAAATTATATAAAACGATATAATTAAAATATTAAATTTCTTTTATAAATTAAAAATTCTTTATCATCAACATAATACTTGTGTATCTACATATTATGTATATGTATATTTTTTATAATAAATTTTAAAATTACTTTTTTATTTAATAACATCACATAATAATTTATACCATGAAATATGGAAAATTATATACCTATAAATAATGTATTAATTTTTAAATGCAGGGTGATCAAATCAGTATTAATCTATTAGTTACAACACATGATCATGGTGTGGCTACAATTCTTAAGATGAAGATGATTTTTCAATGAAATATTGGATCAGCTTCAAATTCCTTTCAATCCTAATACATATTTGAAATATTTTTACTCAATAAATAGTCGTTTGGCTTGAGTTATTGTGCGTGGGTGATGATACGAAAAAATTTTGTAGTGAATTTGAAAAAAAAATTTTTGAGATTGTCATGATATTTTAAAAACTAAATATTATCAATTTGATCACCCCATATAATTTGTTGTAGAATTTTTAACTTGAATTAATCTGTATACGATAAATTTTAATATAACTGACAGTTAAAAATTATTCTCCAAACAATTATAAGTAGTGACAATTAATCTGATTAAATTGAACATTGAACAGTAAATACCCAATTAATGCGAGATACGATGATACGATCAGAAAATCTAATTTAAAAAGACAATTCCTTTTTAATAGAAAATCGCAAAATAATAATTATAAAAGATAATTTTAAATCCTATATATGTATATAGAGAAAAATCTTGCACGTGTAAATGATTATGTATATGGTACAAAAAATTCATTCCATTCAGTTTTTAAATGGTGAATTTTTCATACAATTAAAATAAATTTTGTTTTATATAGCCTAATTTACTTTTAATTCAAATTTTCAGTTAAAATACTTATAGTAGTAAAAGCATACACATTTTTATCATAAGTAAATACACATACATAGTGTATATAATGCATAAAAATTTTATATATTGGACATAATCAGACTGATAATGTTTTTAAATAAATTTATCTATACAAAACTTATATAAAAATAAATAAAATATAATCGAAAATTTTCTACAAATAAAATGCAATATAAACGCGATAACGTCATATATACATGTACAAAATATAATGATAATGAAAAATTTATTCAAAATTAATTTGATGTTAGACAATAATTATGTAATCAGGATAATAAATCATTAAGGATCAGAGAAAAATAATACTCTATGTCGGATACATTATGTTTAAATATCTAATACAAATATAAATAAGGTTTAATGTGTAAACATATAGATAAATATTATAAATTATAAACTTTTGTACATACGAATATGTGAATTAAATTAAAATCACAGTCAAAATGCATTTACATTTCAATGAAAATTACAATTTAAAATTAAAAAGGAAGATACAACAAAAACTAATCTAACAAATTAAACATTATAAAATTCGATTTTCTATTATATTGTACACGTATCATTGTAAAATGAACTTCAAAAAAAAAAAAGATCAAAAAACTAACAAAAACAAAAGCACAAAATTGACAAATTAAACTAATAAACAGTCATAAATAAGTAACTTCATGTACACACATCTATTTTATTTTACACATAATAATGTGTATTACCAATAGAATAAATTATAATTTATTTACATATAGTTTATTAGTGTTTAATGAATTAATCAATAAATAACAATAACATTAACTACTACATACTACTACTACTACTACTTCTACTAATACTCTACTATTAACATGCCAGTAGATTTATTTTAAATTAAGTGCAAAGGTGAAAAATAGATTTTGCATTTTTATTTTATTTTATTTTTGTTTTTTTTCTTGTTCGTTAGTTGAATTTTGCATAATGTGATTTCGAAAAATTTATATGCACAATTTATATGCTAAATACATGGCTGGATTTACGCATAGTCGGCTGACAAGGCCGGCAAATTTTGGGAGACGACAAATTGACTAAAATTTTTATTAGAAAATGTAAAAAAACTGTTCGCCGAAATTAAATGCCTTTTAGAAAACTATTTTCCGTGGCAAACACGGAAAATCAGCTAACAACATTTAAAACTCGCTCCTACCACTTATTACATACTCTGAAGCAGAAGAGGCCATTCAACTATTGCAATACCTATAGTATACGCTATATTAGTACGAGTAGTATTTCACACATCATTTGTATGTGTATACTCGTATTTTCTATCATTTTAAAAAGTTGATTTTCTCTCTGAGTGTAAAATGCGAATATTTTACATGATGAGAACGAAAAATCAACTAACATTAACAACGTTTTATACATTCTCCTCTTCTTTATATATACTCACGACTTGAGCAGTGGTGGTAATTGACTCCAACAGTACCTGTAGTATATGCTGTGCTAGTACGAAAAGCATTTCATACATCATGTGTGGCTGTGCTGAGTATATACTCATTTTTGAATTTTCATTTTGAAACTACGCCACTGGCTAAATACGAGTAATAACCATTACCATTATTATTATTTCTAATTGTTTTTTTTTTTTTTTTTTGTAAATTTTATTTTTGCGCACATAAATACATATAGAGAGATAGAATAGAAATACATATATCATAGATATTAATCATATTTAGAATTGAATTATGTGATATGATCGCCGTTAGATTGCAATTATAATATTAATAATAATTTCATAATTCAATATTTATACATATTATGTGCCTTTTCATATTCATACATATTAATATTCGTGCTATGTACATAAATGCAAATAATATTCTCTTATATACTAATATTCTATTATATGAACATATATATTTATATTTAAATGTTAATTTTTTAACAATTATTTCTAATGTTAAATACCTTGGATACTGACATATAACACATAATTTATGATAGCATAGATATTATGTTTACTTATTTATATGTATATGTGTTCATTATTTTAAATAATTTATATGTAAAATATATTTTTAACTAAACATAGAACAGATAATATAATAACATAAAAAAAACATAAAGTCACACACATTATTCATTCTTAAAATGACAATGATAAATTTTATTCAATATTCTTTAATGCAATTTATGAGATACAAATTCAATGTAATCAATTGTTTTCTAGCAACATTATTGTACGTAAGTATAAGTAGTATATTTTTGTACAAGTCTAAAATACATACACATATATGAATATTATATTTACCTTTACATACATATATGCTTCCATGTAATGTATAATAATGTATCTTATAAGTTATATGTTAGAAAATATTTTTTTTTTAAAAAAATACATACATACATATCTTATAAGTATGTAACATTTGAAGTGTTTGCGTCCGTTCATACACTTGTACGTATGCATATGTGAGTTCGAATGCGGTATGTATTTATGCATACATTTAAATTCAATATTTACTATATTATGAATATGCAAATTGTAGTACATACATATATATGTATAGCATACATTGTGTCTGACGACGATGTATGCATGTATGTATGTAACTAACTTAATTTGAATATGTCCTCATAAATTGAATATTTGAATTTTGAATATTTATTATATGTAAGGTCATAAATGTGTAAAAGAATTTAATAATACAAAAAAAGAAAAAAAAATTAATAAATAAATAAATAACAAGAAAATGAACATACAAGTGTGGAAATTAAAAAAAAAATATAATTATAAAATAAATAAAATAAAATAAAAATGAAAATGAAAGTAGCTATTTAATTTTTAAATTTTAATTGAATTCATGAATTATTATGAAAGCATACTCATACATAATATGTTACGTACACGACTTCGTATGTGCATATTGTGTACGAATTTTGTACTTCGTATGGTGCATTACTTAAGTCAGGTGTACGAATATATACTGTATAAGATTTTGTACAATTTACAGTTTATATTATTTTTACCACACATTTTACCTTGATATTTATGTACATATGTTTGTATGTACATAACAACTTTTACTATTTGGTAATATAATAATATCATACATATACACATATATTATGATTGTAATTATAATTAAAAAATAAATTTATTTTAAAAAAATTTTTTTGTACGTATAAGTAATATAAACATACAGACAGACAGCATAATAAATTTGTCATAAATGAAAACAAAAACATTAAAAAAACATTAAAAAAAATTGTTTTTTAAATTAAATATAAGAAAAAGGATAAAACTAACCATACATATGAAAATTATATAAAAATATAAGTATGAATGTAATACATTTTATATGTTCATATACATAGGTACTAATTGAATTCAGGTGTGTTGTTTTCTGATATAGCTACGAAAAAATAAAATCGATTAAAAGAAATCATATAATGTATATACAAGAATATATAATTATAATGTCGACATTATTATCCATAAATGCATACAAATACTCATTCTCATATGCATTTTATATGCATTATAATATACATTTAAATGTGATAATAAAATTTTTAAGATTTTATAAAATTCCCAATGTACAATATTTCCTTCAAATACATACATGTATGTATAATATCGACATATATAACTGATACATAATATGTAGATAGATACATATTATCTGTTATACGAGTATATAATTCATTAATGACAGACAAAATTATTTATCAGTTAATAAAATGAAAAGTATACATTATAAAAATGTATATGCACACATATTAAAAATGTTCATTTATGTGTGTGTGATCTGTATATAGATGTACATATAAAAAAAAAAAAAAAATAATATTACAAAAATGCATTATTTATCACATTAAAAAGATTATATTCAAAGATATTTAATTTTATATATAATGTATTTATCTTTTTTATATACTTACATACATATTTATGCACATACTTACATATTTTATATGATTATGTACTCGTATATATAATAATTTAAAAGTAAACAATTAAACATAAAAAATGACGATCATTTTATAAATACATAAATTATATATACATATATAAATATATAAAATATCGTACATCCCTGTAAACACTTATAGGATATATAGCACATCTATATACATACATTCATATATACAGTCTGTTCAAAAAGATACGACAGTCAGGTAAAACACAATAAATGCCAAGATTACTAAAAATGTTACAGGAGTCATGTTTAGCTTGCCTTTGTCTATTTCGTTGACCAAGATTTTCTTCATTTGCGTTTAAACTGTTAAAGTAATTAGATATTTACAAAATGAGCTCTGTTAATAAAAAATGTTTGAAGTGATATTTGTATATGAGTTGTGTACACAGTGGAAAGAACGAAATGGGTTTAAGGTGTTGGACTGGCCATCACAGTCCTTGGATGCCAGTCCCATAGAAAACGTTTGGGCGTTGATGAAGCACAAACTTTGCGGTAAACAAATAAAGAGCGTTCGTCACTTGGAAAGAACGTTAAAGAGACAGTGGAACGGCTTTTCCAATGAGTATGCCAAAAAAAATTGAGCGAAAGTTGTACCAGAAGATATCACCTCATAATTCAAAACAGTGAAGATTGGACTGTATACCTATCTGCTAACGCGAAATAGGTTAAAGATTATTCTTTCAATAAATTATATTATGTAAGCTCAAAACCTTTTTGTTTTATTTTTATAAAAGTTCGTCTCTTTTTGAACAGTCTGTATATGAAGGAAGATATATACAGTCTGATTATACATATTATGTTTATATTCTCATCATATAATTTATTATTTTCAGATAAATATCTCACATAAAACACTTTTAATGGACTTAAAAAAATATAACTACACATAAAATACATATAGACATACATAAAAACATATTAAATTTAAATATGTACATAATGTGTATAGAGTGTAAATATGTACATACATATATATGATTTTTGGTTTAATGTTTGTTCATTTTCAATTTTGAAAACATAAAAATAATAAAAAGAAGAAGAAGATAAATAACATGAATAAATAAATAAATAAAAATTGATGCAAAAAATAATAATAAATAAAACAAAAAGTTATTCTTTTTATAAATCTATATGTATATTACACTGTATAGTGTATCTGTATACTATACATATGTATGTAAATATGTATATACATATATAGGTAATAATAATAAAGAAGGTATAATAATTTCGATAATAGTTTCTTATCGATAATTCACGCATGTCTCATAAAAATGTACATACATTTACTATAATAATATTTACTATGTACATACTCGTATATACATATGAGTATGTGTAGAATATAGCGTATATATTATAAATTACAATATTATTTATTCGTTTTGTTAAAATAAATATAAAAATTAGTTAAATATGTAAAATAAAATTACATATAAATACCTTTACTTTTATACATATTCATATACGTATGTATACATCTTCTATAATAAAATTATATAAAGAAAATGTATTAAGTATGCACAATGTGTGTAAATATGATGGTATATATAACAATTATTTTTATTATTATATGAATGTGCATATGATTCAATATTTATACATATTTATATATGTACTTACGTTTGAATTTAAAAACAATGTGATGTTTGGATGTAATTTATGATTAAAAAGTAAAATTTTGGAGCAATATAAAAAGAAAACATAAACCAAAAAAACATGAAAATTACATTTAAGTATACATATCATCGTATTTTGTATACATATTAAGTATACATATTACATATAATAAAATAAGAAAAAAAAATATCATAAAAGAAATTATCAAAATAATAATAATGAAAATGTAAGTTAAAATTTGTACATAAAATCATTATATAATAATATAAGAGTATAAGTATCACTTATATAAATATGTATATAGATTCTCAATTATTATCTTCTTAAACCTAGTATTTAATGTAATAATTTAATATATTGATGATATTATAATATTGATAGCATACATAAATAATATGTAATAAAAAAAAAAAAAAAATACACGCATTCTCTTACAATCATATATGTAATTAGTACTCGATTGTATAATAAATAACCACTACATTTATGTAAAAAGTAATTTAATTTTGCACATTATACGAGTACGTATACTTATAAATTCATGAAAATTGCATGCAATACGTTATGTATTTATAAGACATGTTATTATATCCTGAATTTTAAAAAATAATTTTTATTTAATATTTAGCCTTATTATATTATTATTTTTATAATGCATACATATGTACATACATGATATATGCTGCAGAGAAGGTATACAATCATGTACAGAAAATTACCTTTAATAGTGTATCTTTATTTTAATTACTGAATTACAGTTCCTTCATATCAGAAAAATATGTTGTAATATAAAATTGAACACACGTATACATGTAATAATGTTACTGACATGCATATGTACATCCTTTCACTATATATACATATGTATACATTTAAAAAGACGCTGGAAATTATTATTATGGAAAATTAACAACAACAACAAAAATAAAAAATGAATAATAAATATTGAAACAAAAAAAAAAAGATTATTCACGAAAGGCGTATCTTGTTATATATTTCAGCTCAGCATATACATACATAATTATTGTATTTCATACATATTCCATGTATATTTGCATGTGCAAAATTATATTATATGTATACAACTTATAACCTATAAAGAATAAATGTAAAATTTTATGATCTTTTATAAACATGAAAAATATATGATATATCTACTCATATGTACATTTGGGTTGTATTCACCAACCAAGATTGTCCGTCAGATATAAGTATAATATTAGCAGGTTATAATTACAAATTATATTCATCAACTTAGATAAAATTTGTTTTCGGATCTCATTTTCGGAATGTAAAACATAACAGCTGATTACGGAAAGTCAGTATTTTTATTTTACCAAGTGAAAAAAAGAGCTTATGTGGTATGATGATTATATGTAAGTGCTGGTGATGTTTCTGCTAATAACAAGTTTATGTTCAAATGATATTTATAGTACCACTTTCAGGTTGTCTTAAATATATCCGAATAGTGTATAATTGTATAGCTGATGAATACATTTTATCTCAGGTTCTCAGATAAAAGATAATCTTGGTTGATGAATACCAGCCTATGTAGGTACTTAGACAGATATCTGTATGTTAAGATACATACATTATTATTATATGGATCTATATGTGCATCAAATTGATTTTTCATATAATGTTTTTTTTCTATTTTTTTCTTCGTTTTTTGTTTTAAATTTTATTTTAGATTTTTTTTTTTCGTATTATATTTTCAAGAGTTCTCTTAGCATTTAATTTTAAAAATCTCGTGTGTAGGCATTTCATCATATACATACCATAATAATAGCTATATATACCTATGCACGAGTATATAATATATTTGTAAATAATCGTGTGTGTACCTGTATCTATGTATACTGCATTTCATTTATTTAATCTAATCTGTATCTATGCAATATTATGAAAATACTATTTCTGTACTTCAATTTCTGAATAAAATTAAAAATAAAATTAAAAAAAAAAATAAAATAAAAACAAAAAACAACAAAATTATTATTACATGGTAGAGAGATATGTATAGTAGATAATATAATATGCATATATAAACTACTCGTATGCAGAATTATTATATGATATTTTATGTTAATACATATATATGTACGAGTATATATATAGAATATACTATAGAAGGAAGTTTGAAGTTTAATTATGTAATTATGAACGGTTCACATTTATCATTCATCGTTATTTATGGGATTTTATATTACATATTATATCATAGATAATATTCTCCACCTTCTTTAAAACATATAAATGCACATAAATGTACATACATACATACAGAATATTATTATTTAAGTTAAAAAATTTATAGATAGTAGATTTTTACCTACTCATTATAGGTTATATTCGTACGTACAATGTATAATAAAATAATAAATAAAATATAAAATCAAAATGAAAATAATATGAAAAAAAATGGGTTTTTAATAATAATAAAGAACGAAATAAAAACACATTTGCAATATGGAAAAGCAAACAAAAAATAATTATTTACATACAAAACAAAACAAAAAAAAAGCATTTTTTAACAAAACAAAGAAAAAAAAATAAATAAATAAAGAAAAACTTAAATTATTATTATGCAGTTTAATAATATTCAAACGTACAGACATGCATCTACATACATATATATAATATGCACACTTATACATGCATATAAAAAGTCTGTCTGTGGATATATGGACATGTATTTATGTACATAAAAAATATAAATTTCGTTCATTACTGATGATATTGTATTTATATACAAATATCCATGTAGAATGTATATATACAAGTAGGTATATAAAGCAATACTTATACTATTTAAAAATGTTTATGTATGTATACCAAATGTGTGTATGCATGTACATATGTTTATATTTATGCATATCAGCATAGGAAAATTATGTTTGCATTAAAAAATAATAATACACTGCAAACATGAAGAACAAAAAAAATGAAAATAAATTGTAAAATTAAAAGTTGCAAATGAAAAAACAAAACAAAACCGAACGAACGAACGAACGAAAAAACAAAAACCAAACAACTAAAAGGAAATAAACCTATGTGTATACATACATATTGTGTGTAATGTAGTTGTATATATTTGTCTGTTTTCTTTGTTTATATACTTACATGAATATAGGTACCTCCTATAGGTAGTACATATAGGTAGGTAGGTGCATAATATACATGCATATGTATGTAAACTTTTATAAAAATTGCAAATGGAGTAGAAAACATAAAAAAAAACAAAGGCGATATATTATTATTATTTTTTTCAACTACAAACATACATGTATGCATATGTATAGGTTACGTCTACATTATATAGAAATATGCATACAGTTCTATTTACTTGTGTATTATTTGTTTTTATTATTTGCCTTGGTTTTTTCTTTTTTATTTTCTATTTATTTTTGTTTTGTTTTTAATTTATTTTTGTATTCTTATTGCAAAAATTACCAATGAGAAAATGCACTTATATACCAACAGAAAATATACATACAGTACAGATGGAAAAAAAAACGATAACGACCAACTAAGTACAATAAAACACAAAAACACAACGAATAATAAACAACACTGTACGTACCTAGTACTATATATACATATGTAGGTACTTACATATATGTATATTCATATATGTACAGATGTGTGTTTATGCATGCCTATACTACTACACTCATAACAATATCCTAAAGTTGAAATAAAACGTCGAACAAAAATATATGTTTCATCGTTTTAAGTGCGAATACATATACATACCTACAAGCGTATATACACACACATTTATACATATATTGTATGTAATAGGGCATATTTATATTATGTATGTAGTTTGAATGCAAAATTGCATAAAATTAAATATGAAAGAAGAAGAAGAAAAAAATGCATTATTTTTATTTTAGTTTTTTTTTTTTTGTTTTTAGGTTTTCTTGCTCTTCTTTGTTTTAGTTAAATATATAAATAGAAACACATCTACCAACATAATATACAGGAACGAGAACATACTACATCCGAGTATAATGTATTCATGTGTACGTGTATTACATATATTAATGCATTGAAATGAAAACCAAAATGTAAACAAAAAACAAATTATAATTTAAATTAAAATAGGAAATAAGCAAAAAAAAAAAAAAAACAAAAAAAAAGACAACTAAAACTAAAAACAAAACACAACAACCAAAGAATAAAAGAAAGCAGAACTTAAACAAAAATAATAATAAAAACACATACTACACTATACATAAAAATAAAACAAAAACATTTTGATTCAAAATTAAAATTTTAAATTAATGAATATAAAGTTTTAAAAAAAATGTTTTTTTCCGAGATGAGTAATAAACTTATCTTAATAAAATACAAGAAGATGATTGTTCATTCTTCTTCGTTTTTGTTAATATATTATTCTGTTTCAATTTGATTCGAATAAAGTGTAACAAGTATGAAGTTAGGTACATACCTGTACATTTTATATTCTCTTACATATATGTATGTGCATTAAAATATACACAAACTTATAAATAATTTCTTAATTAATGTCAATTTGTGGACAAATGCATACATACATAATTCATTGATTAACTTTTGCTAATTTTGAATTGACAAAACTGATACATATCTATTTATGAACGTGCATAATTGTGTTTCATTTGGTTGGATGAAAACGCATCAAAAATACTCTTGACAACGAGGACATCAATTGTGCATTTTAAAAAATATAAGGCCGTTAAGTTAAAATAAAGCAAAAAATATTTGAAATTATATCTAAAAAGCTATAGTGACTTTATATTGAGTCACACAATTTTATGCTGTATGCTGTTACATTACATAGAAATTGAATTAATCTGCATACATACAAACAATATGCCAGTAAGAGTCTTCTGATCTTGCAGAAATTAAATTTACATACTATAACCTTAAAAATTACTATTTAAGGAACTACATGTGTGTATGTACATTATGCACACTTTTAGAATCAAATTATTTTTAATTAAAAAAAGAAATTTACATTTTTTATCTTTTAAAATTTTTCTAATTTTGATTTTATTTTTTTCTCATTTTAGGTAAGTAATCGAAAAAGGAACAATATACATACAAAATGACATTCTAGTGTGAAAGTACATTGATCGTAAGTATAATGATCTGTTTCAAAGTATTGGCCTGATTGAGTTAATTTGAAGCAGAAATATTAATGAATATTGGAGTGAGTCACAAATAATATCAAAATTTTATCACATAATAATGCAGTTAAAAAAAAATAATTAAATTGGAAAATATATTACATAAAATTCAAAATAAATTTAAAATTATAATTAAAACTTTGTATTTTATTAAACAAACAATAAGAAATAAACAAACAGCAATAAATGTAAAAAATGAAAAATATTCTAAAGAGACAAGAAACAATACAATTTTTAACAGACACATTATTATCAATAACAGTAATTCCACTAAATATGGATGTAAACATATATTGTACGTTTACAAAAATGTCATATGCATGCTTTTCATCTATACATATACATACTATATATGTATAAAATATGTCTCTTTTTTTGTTATAATAAAATTATTTTGCTCAACATAAAAGAAATTCCATATAATTTTATATTCTCATGATCAATTCTATCTACAGCAGTATTATATTCATACAGTGATACTATAACGCATTCCTACGATCGATAAATAAAAATATACTTCATATGTGTAAGTATAAACATTTGCACATTATACAATCGTATTATATGTAAAGCGTCGAATTGTCTACTTAATTTAAATTCACAAAAATACCATTCAATAGCAGCAGGTGTGAAACGAAAATTTTTACCTCTTCTTTATAATTCATTCGAAGAAAAATATTTATTTATTTATTTTTTTTTCTTTTGCATTATTTTTATATTCATTTACCATTTCATCAAAATTATTATCATCAACATCGTCGTCGTCATCATCATCAACATCATCACGAAGATGACAATATATCGTATGCATCATACTCTTTACACAGATTCAAACGCCTAGTATTTCTTTACCAAAAACAAGTAAAACCTAAACTGTCCATAGTTTCGATTCGAGTAAACAAACTTTTGTACACATATCAATGATAAAAAATATTTATATAGATATGTATATCCACATTGTTATGTATATAAATTCGCAGTATATTTTTTTATACAACTGACCAATAAACCAACTCTCTATAAACATTGTACATCCACCACTGTACATATTTTCTCTGTTGATATTAAAAAAAAAAACTGTTGCATTGTTGCAATTCTACAACAATTTTCAATTCAAGTTGCAATTCTGAATTTCACTTTGTTGTAAAATATTAAACAAACAAAAAAAATGAAAAATATTCTCATATGTGTACACATTACATAAATATTGTATGTCTGTATGTGTCTATTATATATTAAATTCATTTTATTGTATAAATTTCTTATATTGCATTTTTATTTAACTTTTTTTTTTTTGAATTCCCAATGTTTTTTCATTTTTCATTTTTACATTTTGTTTCTTTTTTTGTTTGTTTTTGTTTTTTACTATTTTTTGCAAAGTCTTAAACAAAATTTATTGTATAAAAATTTCTTCTTTTTTTTTCTGCAACAAAATGGGAAGCAATAAAATGATATTAAACAAAAAGAAAAATGAAATAAATAATATAAAATAATAATAAAGAAGAAAATATAATATAATAGCAACAACAAAAACAATACAAAAATGCATAACAATACATATATACTAATAACTATGCAATATCCTACTTATAAATGTGTGTGAATACAACAATGTTTCCTTTTACACAGTGATGAAATAAAAAATAGAACACACACATTCAAGAAAAAAGAGAAAATCAACAAAGTAAATAAAAACAAACAAAAATACACATGTACACATGAAAAATATGCATTTTTGGTGTATATAATAATACATTCATGTGTGCTTACAATCCATATATGAAATAAAGTAAAATAAAATAAATAAAAAAATTGAAAAAAAAATACATACATACAAGAAATCAAAAACGTATAAAAATAACCAAACGAATATAACAACAAATAAAATATGAAAAGGAAAAATGATAAAAATCAAAACGAAAAAAAAAATTACAAATAAATAAAATAAAATTTAAAAAACTAAAAAAAAAAAATAAAAAATGAAAGCATCAGACAAAATGAGATAAACAACAATAAAAAAAACGAAAATTCTTTAACTGAATCTGAATGTGAATTTTTACAAAAACGCCATAAATTATCTTATTACAGCGATATTATCCTGTCTGAACGAATATATTATTATAAACTCCTATATAATGTACATACAGTGCTCCCCATATATTATATGTACATTTGTATGCATATATGATTGTAGTAGGTACATGTAAAACACAATTGTATATACATTTATTATTCACTGTTGTACATTTACATTAATTTCATTTTGTTCTTTCATTTTTATTTATTCATTTTTTTTTCTGTATTTTTATTTATTTTATTTTTTTTTTATTTTATTTTTTTTTAAAAATTTTGTTGCGTTTCATGCGTGTTTGTTTTTTTATTTTTTTTTTTTATTCTTTTCCAATTTTTATTTTCAAAATTTTTTTTTTCATTTATTTTTTTCAATAATTTATATATAAATCTTAAAATATTTTTTTTATTTTATTTTATTTATTGTTTTTCATGTGTATGTGTCTCTGTCTACCTATACCCTGAATATGCCTGAATATTATTTTAATTTTTAATTTTATTTTATTTTTTTTCTCTTTTTTGTTTGGTCTATTGGAATTTATGATTTTTATATTCTCAATATCCATTTTGAATTTTAATATAATAATAATGAGCAGACTACAACTACATACTATAATAGTATACAACAGATATACACATATTCGCATAGTAGTTAATATAATGTACGTATACACACGTTATATACTCCTAACTTTCATTGTATCTATCCATATATAATCCATATATAAATCTGATGAAACTATATTGAACCACTACTCTGCTACTACATTGTATGTATACATATTGCTCTCATGTACTACTACTCTCTTTATCGTGGATTTAACGAAAATTTATATTCCAACAATAATATTCGATTTCATTTTTAATATTTAATCAATATGAATTTATGCAAAAAATATGATATTCTCTGTATATGGAAAAATGAATTTAATATGCATTTATTTAAAAATAAAGAGATATTATAATACACGTAAATATAAAAATAATAAAGAAAGTAAAAACTGAAATCATTATTTAAATTCATCGTATGTATGTTAACGTATACCTAAATGTACTCGTACATCTACTTTATGTGAATATGTATAAGTAAAAAACATTTTATCCATTTGTAAAATATGCAATGCATACAGTAGAATCTCGATAATTATAATGGTAAATGTTTTCAATTTTCGAACTTTACAACACAGAGATTTTATTTCTTCTTTCACTTTCAACTGCTTCAATCACACAATTAAAAGTTTTGTTTTACATTCTATGCCCAAACTTTTATCAAACTTCTTGAAATTATATGATTATTTGATTATTTTTGGTTATGCATATATGTTTTTATTATAAATCTCTAACATTTGTTGATGACGTTAAAAACAAAAAATTATGCCACAATCCAATTCGAACATTTTAAATGTTTAAAACATTTTCAACAAGGCTGATTGAAATTGAATGATGAAATCACTTCTGTTAAATGTCTGGTTCACTTAAAGTTTGAGTGCTATAAAATTAGATGAACAATGGGTTTATTGTATACAAAATTATCGATCTTCTACCGTAAATTGTAAATTTTGAAAAAAATTTATTAATTGATATAGTATCAAAATTTGAGATAATAATCGTATGAATATTTAAATCAAATTAATTATAATTAATTATAAAAATTTATAATCAAAATATAAAATGTCTAAACACATATTAAATTCGCTATTCCATACATAACTCATATTATACTATACCTGTTCAAAAATCATAATAATTCTTCAATATTTAAAATATCTATAATAATCTATCTACACATAATATGTACATAAAAATTCTTAATGTATATCTACATTCTTATCTGTACACATACATTTTTTTATTTATTTTTTCTTCTTCCTTTTTTTTTTTAATTGAAAACTTGTACATTAACTATATTTTTCTTAGAAGAAGTCAAGAACGTGAGAAAAAACGCATATTTAAAATTCTTTCTTTCTTTTCAACAAAATAAAAATTTAAAAAAAATAAAAATACATTTACAATTAAAATAAAACATACAAAGTTTAAAAGAAAAAAGAAATACAATAAAACAGGTTTTGAATTTTTTTTATATTACCATCCGTTTTTATATTATTATATAGGAGCATACATATTATATTTATGTATGTATGTATATATGTACATATGCACATAAACGAATACATAATGTGGATATATACATACATACATATAACGATATTTCATGATTTTTTTTTAATTTTATTTTATTTAACATTATTCATTTTCACAATTTTTTATAACTTTTTTCAACAAAAAACCAGATTTTTTTATTATTAATTAAAAAAATGTTGAACTTTCACTCTTTTTATTAAGACTTTTTTTTTTTTTGAAAATAATACAAAAAAACAAAAACAATACATGAAAAAAATGAATAAATGAAGCAAAAATAATTTATAAATTTTTTTTGTGTATGTATTCGTTATGATGAAATTATGTTTCTAATTTTTTTATTTTATTTTTAATATTTTTTTTTTTTTTTTTTTGGAAAAAATTTCTTAATTTTCCTGTTTGGTAAGTTAGTTAATATTTAATTAAAGGACGATTACCTTTTGGACATTACCAAATCTACTCATTTATACGAGTATTATACAACATCATGTGTATATTACCAATATAAATATTATATAATTATGAGAATATATAATTTATAAATATACAGATGTAAATAAATTATTGTGTATTCATGTGAGAAGGTATATACATAATATAGTGTAGTCATTATACAAATACATATACATATATAAATGCATTTTAATCTATACGTGATGGATATAATAAATTAGTTTCTTTTGTTCTTTATTATACATGCATATTATGTACTATATATAGATTATTATTAGTTTCCTTGAACCTAATATATGTAATTAAAAGTTTGTACCGTAAAAGTGAAATATATATATGGAACATGAATATTTACATTTATATATGTATAGGTAAATTTATTGTTTTTTTTTCTTTTCAAAATTATAATTATATATTACTTGTGAAAGAAATCATAAATTTTATTTATGTTCATAAGTATATTACCAATACCAGAATATCAGTACAATTCATATCTTTATTATTTCTACAAATATATATACATATTTATATGCTACATACATATGTTCATAGATATAAGATATGTAATTTATTTTTCTGATTTCATGTGAAAATCATGAAAAAAAAAAACCATAAAAATGTCAGTGGTTTTTAAAATATATTGAATTTAAAAAAATATAAAATCCGTCGTATAAGATTATTGAAACATTTTTTTCATATCATTTTATATATTAGTTTACATATTGTAAGACTTTATTTTACTTTAAATTTTATTAATTTTTTTATTTCAAAAATATTCAAGTGACTATTTAACAATAATACTTGGTATAACGTATAACTTAATTTCAATTGAATAATCTAATCACAATATATTATAATAATTTGTTCTTTACTCTACGACCACTATATTAGCAATAATTACTGCTTATAGGTTGACCCTGAACTTAAAAAAAGTAGTACATAATGCTCATTATATTGCATAATAATTATCAGTACCAAAAATAGCAGTTATCATAATACATAATGGTTTCCAGAATATTCTATAATAGTTATCATAATACATAATATTCATCACAATACATAGTAATGCAGGTATATGATCATAATTTCATAAACTACTAATAGTACAAGATAATTAATTTTTCTCATAAATCAGCTATAAACTGATATAAATACTAATATTTGAGTATTCAAACATAAATGTTTATATACATATATATGTATATATATAGTATGTAATTTAAAAATTTAGTCAATATGTTTACAATATATACGCCTAATTACATCAATATTCAGATTATTACCACGAATAACTAATAGAACAATTTTTTAAGTATATAAGTAGATGGATAACAATTAAAATTTATTTATTTTTCGTTATCTTTTTGTTCAAATTAAAATGTCTGCAATATAAAATTAATTCGAAAATTTAATATGACACCTAGCATGTATTCAATATAAATGTAATTTTAAAGTAAATTATATGCATCAGCAATAATGTTTATAAACAAAACATGGGGTGCGTTTTCGCGACATAAGTTCTGCTGCAGTTCTGACTGTGAATCAAGCTGGTGCAAATAAGAACTGTGAAGAAGCAGTTCATTCTGTTTCTGCGCAGACGTATTGACACATGTCATGATTCATGATTCATGAACACAATGCATTAATAATAAATAAATAAAATTATAATATTAAATTTACATTAAAAAAATAAATATAACGCAGTGACAATTTGACAACTGCAAAAATCTGACCTAATACTTAGCAGAAGCAGTGCAGTATTACCGTTGAAAATGAACTTTTACTGTGCAGAAAACTGAAAAAACGCACTGCACGTTAGAACTGCAGCAAAACAGTGCAGACTGCGTGCCAAAAACACAACCATGTTTTTACATTCTGCATACTGGGTAGGTATGTAATTTATAATACCAAAATAATTAAAAATTTTTTTAATTCTTTGCCTTCATAAGAAAGAAGAGTTTTTTTTTTCATTTTTGTATTCTAATTACTGATTACTCTATAAGATTATCATAAGATTATGCATATTCTACATAAATTCTTAGAAAAATAATACTAAGAGATAATAATAACCGTTACACACTTGCTTATGTGTACATTTATTTGGTTTACATATATTTTTTATACATTTTAGATATTTTGCAAAAGAAAAGATGTTTTATGTTATTTTCTATTTTTGAAATAATCTAACTATTTATGTAATTTACCTACTCGTAAAGTTATTCTATTCTTGTTAACGGTTATATTAATTGATATATATAATTAATAAAAATCTTATTTTAAAGAATTTTTTCCTTAGATACATATTAGGTATATACATATAAAAACATTAACATGAATAAAAATTGTATGCATATATTTGTATGTATATGCCCGTATGTAGACAAAAATGTATTATAAAAAAAATGTAAATGTTACAATGTACATATTCATATACATGTGCACCATTTTTAATTAGAAAAATGTCCATACCATGTATAAAATAAAAAAGCAACAAAAACAAAACAGATAATAAATTAATTTTCTAGATATCTACATACCTACTTAGATTACTAGTTACAATTAAAAATCTATAAATAAAAATAAGAATAAAAAAAAAAACACTAGAATTAAAAATATGTATATATAAAGGAAAAGAAAAAAGAAAATATTTAAATACTATTACTCGAAGATACTAGCAAATACTAGATAAATAAAAATATTTATAATATGACCGTTACAAATATTTTTCATTATAGACACTGTTCCTATTTTTTCAATTTTGGTATACAAAAATGTGTACACATTTCTATAAGTATACTTTTTGCTAACATATCATACATATATGTACATATATTTACTTGTGTTGTAAATGTAAGATAGTATTGTGTATATTTATGTAGTTGTTTCGATGGAAACTCGCATCTATATATACGATATATAAAGTGTGTATATATGTATATACAAATGTTACACCCATATTTATGTATAGTATTAGGTTTTCGATGCCTTTTAAGAATACATGTACGAGTTTATATACGTATATATTATCTTTAAATGTATTTTAAATGCAGCGACGAATATGTATTTGTAATATATCAGAATGAAAAACAATAAAGAATTTCTCATCTATACTTGTATTATATATTCATTACATTTATTATTGTAGGTATTGGGGTATTGGTACCTACTTGTTTATTTTCGTTATCATTTTATTTACAAAAATTTTGTTTTATTTTTTTTTAAAAAATATTATTATTACGTTTTTGTTTATTTTCATTTTTTATTTTTTTCATTACTTTTAATCATCATAATGTACCCACCAGCTTAAAGTAAATATTTACACAAGTAATTACTTTTAGAAATGATGTCCATGATATTGCACGAGTATATATGTATGTATGTACATACATACACTAACGTAAATCTATATACATATCTGTAACCATATAAACATACTTATAAATTTTGTAATAAAATTGAAACGAAAAGTAGGAAAAAACCGTATTTACCAACCAAGATTATCATTTATCTGAGATAAAGTGTATTCATCAACCACGATTATACACTATTCGGTAATTTTTGAGACAATCTGAGAATGGTACTATAAATATCGTTTGAACATAACCATGTTAGCAGCAATAGCACAACACAAACATATAATTATCACACCACATAACCTCTTTTTCATTGTGTAATATAAAAATACATACTAACTTTTTGAAATCAGCTGACACGTTTGATACTCCGAAAATGAAAATGTCTATGTTGATGAATAACCTGAAATTATACCCGACTAAAATATATCCGACAAATAATCTTGGTTGGTAACTATAGGGGTCTAAGTGTTTATAATACAAGTTAATGTATGTGTTTTAATCATTACTTGTTTGCCATTATATATGCGCATATCTAGATAAATATATCTCAGTATATAGAGTGTATAATTTTTTAATGAATACTTATATATTTTACTCCTACAATTATATTATAATGTAACACACTTACATATGAGATGTGTTATGTGTATATGTATGTATACTATAAATTTATTTTTTTAAATACTCTCGAACCATTATTATTATCATTACCATAATCGTTTATGCACGCATTAGAATTTTCAGAATATATATTAAGGATCAATTTTAAAATCTATATATAATCAAAAATTTCACATACATACATACATTACATATTGACTATTATATACAGGATGCATTACTATAAAATATTGGGTACATATTAATGTTTAGGCAGACGTGGTAAAAGAATCAAAAAAAAAACAACGAAAAAAAACATAAAATAAAGAAGAAAATTTAAATATTAAATCTCTTTCGTCTTGTTTTTCTAAAAAAAA
This sequence comes from Villa cingulata, assembly GCA_951394055.1. Taxonomy (NCBI): domain Eukaryota; kingdom Metazoa; phylum Arthropoda; class Insecta; order Diptera; family Bombyliidae; genus Villa; species Villa cingulata. Next base: position 26,625,334 of record OX596021.1, on the reverse strand, counting down.
AAAAAAAAAAACAAGTAAGTAAATAAATGAAATACAAATGAAAAACAAATACAATATTTTCACTTTTTAATATTCATAAAATCAGTTTGGAATACGTACAGTACGATACAGTATGCATGTTGATGTTAAAAAATATTTACGTATGTGAAAAATAATAAAAGAATTTTTATATAGACTGAACATTAAAAAAAATATAATATATAAACAATTCAGTAAAGCTTCAATTGCATCATGTATGTGTATACAAATGTATAGATTCATATACAATCGTATATTTAAATATGAATGTTTGTATATCAAATGTTTAAACATGTGGGCGCACAATGCACCATATAAGATATAACATATATACAAACAAAATATATTATTTTTATTGTATACATTCATATATTTATGCATTTAATACAAAAAACACACACAGAATGAAAATAAAAAGAAACTTTAAAAAATTAAAAAAAAATATAAAACCGAACCGAAAAATATAAAACTTTGAAATTAAAACAAGAAAAAAATAAGTGTTTTTCTTTTTTAAATTTGCAATCATAAAAATGTATAGTTTCATTTTTATTTTTTTTAATTTTGTTTTGTTGCGATATTATCCACAGTTCATTAAAGGGCAGACGAAGTTCCTTTTTGGGGCGGGAGTTTCTTTTTTTATTTTTTTATATTTTGTTCATGTACATATTATATTCAAATATACAGACGATTGTACACATAAATATCATATACACATTTTATGTAATATGTAATAATATAAAGATATATACATGTAAATTCATTCTTTATACATAATATATATAAAATAAAGATACATATATTGTAATGTGCTCTCATATAGGCATGAATATAAATTCTATGTACATATATATGTATATATGCAGTGTGTTTGCGAAAAAATTAAATTGCATATGCATGCGTGCCTAATTACAACTTTTTCGATGCCATAAAGTTTTTTCTGTTTTAAAAATTTCATTTTTTTCTTTCTTATTTTAAATTTTTTATTTTTTATTTTATTATATTTTTTATATGCAGAAAAATCATGTGATTTTTTATGTAAAAGAATCATGTAATTTTTTAATAAAACACATATACTTGTGTAGATATATAAGTACTTATGTGTTTAGGTATGTATACATTATGTGAACACAAGATATTTAACGAAAATAATATATAGAACAAAAAATAATAATGATGCAAAAAATAAAAAAAAAATAAAAGAATATTTAACAAAATTGAATACACAAAAATAATAATCATTAAAAAAAAACACATTAAAACAATGAAGAAAATAATAAAAATAAAATAAAAAACATCAAATTAAAACAATACAATAAGAAAAAAAAGAAAAATAATAATAAGAAGAAGAAAACAGGAAAAAATATGCATCATCATAGGTGCATGAATATAAAGCAGATATTTGAGAAAAATGAATAAAACTTATACCCATTAAAAATGAAAAATAATAAAAAGAAGATTTAAAAAATATTGTTTTTCTTTTCCCTTTAGTTAAGTTTTTATACTATATTTTATTTTTAAAGTTAAAAACAAAAAAAAACGATAAATCTGATAAAAGAAATTAAAATAAAAATAAAAATTTACACATTTATATAGTAAAGAAATTCATACAATATGTTGGTTTTATAAAAAGGTTACAAGAAAAATATACATAAATCGACTGTTATATTCCGTAACATATATTATAACAAAAATAGGCACGTACATAATACATTACTTGTAAAAATCTCTACCTATAAGAAATATCCTGGACTGCATGACGAAATAAAATAATATAGCATTGCTTATATGCTAATGTACACATATAAAAACATTAAAACCGATCAACATATTAAAATAAAATCTGAAACGAAAATAAAATTGTTGTGAATATGAAACTCTGAAATAAAAAAAAAAATATGCAATTAAACACAACAACAACGAGAACAAAGAAAAAAATTAAAACAAAAACGAAACGGGTAAAAATAATTTTTTTAGTGAAATTAAATTCAACTAAAAATATTTGCAGAAATAGAATTTGAAATATGAACACTTTTGGGCACATTAAAAATACATACATATACCTAATCATACATAAATAAATATCTATAGGTAATACTGGTGATACACCGCAGCAAATAGTAATATATATATCATGGCCAACTTTATATTATAATATACGCTAATATTACTATTTGTTTAAAGTAGTATTGATATTACTATTTGCTGCGGTGTATCACCAGTGTAAGGTATGTATATAGTACTATATATGAGGTGTATACACACTTCTCCCATATATATATCTATGTACATATATGTAGATATCTATGTATATATATCTATATATCTATATATCTATAATAAATGTGAAATACTGAATGTATAAAAATGACCGAACATTAAAATATATTATGGATTTTAAAGGAGTAAAAATAATGAATAAATATTTTTATATGAAAATAAAAAAAAATAATATATGCGCGAAAAATAATACGATAGGAGTGTGTAATACGATAATAAATACACTATATATGTATGTACTTGTTCATATATTGCGTAATAAAATAAACTCAAATTACAAAAATTAAAAAAACCAAAAACATTAAAATAAAATGAATAAAAATGAAATTAGCAATAAACACTTTTAACTTGATACTAAAAATGAGAATTAAAATTACACAAAACTCATATACATATACGAATATGTATATGTTTGTATGAATATGTATGACGAATAGATGTGCGAGATTGATGTATGTGATGATGAAATGAAAATACATACTTAAAAATGTACTTCATTCTGGTCTGGTCGCGATTTGCTGGGATATCATTTCACAACTAAAATAATATTGAACAGCAATAGAATTGAAATGAAAACCATACCATCATCCGAACGTAAAGAAATGACGAGTAATAATCATGAACATTAATTGATGCATGCGTACTAAGTGTATAAAAAATTTTAAAAATGAAAAAAATGTAATAAATAAATGCGAAAAGAAAAATTAATTAAGAGGGTCGATAATAACGAAAAAAATTACTGACATTACGAAATATCATATCTACTCTTTATACCATGTATCTACTCTTGTTTTCATTCATAAGAAAATTCAATTTTCTCTTCATATGTACTTGCTTCGCACTATACACACCTTAAGAAGTATATGAGAAACAGGAAGAGAAGAGACAGTGGAAAAGACAGTACGTAGTAGTATAGAATAAACACTATAGTAGTAGCAATGAGGTTATAAGCATGTATCGTATGATATACGAGTACGTTAGTAGTACCTGGCATAACACGTAATCGTATTTTCTTTCATGAGAAAAATTCGTGTTCCCCTTGTACTTGCTCTACACTACACACTATAAGATAAGAAAGATGCGAGAAACAGAAAAAGGCAATAAGTAGTAGCAATAAGATTATTGGCATCTAACTACAGTGCGATATACTAGTACACTAGTAACAACTTGCATATTTTCATTCATGAGAAAAAAAATACATTTTCTCTTCATTCTTGCTCTACACTACATACCATAAGATAAGAAGGATACAGAATAGAACAGATAACAGGAAGAGACAGAGGAAGAGGCAGTAAGTAGTATCATAGAATAAAAATACTATGGTAGTAGCAATGAAGTATAATTGGATTTAACTAACATACGAGTACGCTACTATAGTATCTTACAAATCGTGCACTTAAAAAATTAAATGAATTAAAAGACAAATTGAAAAAAATTAAAATCATAGATTGTTCATCAAAATTTTATTTATTTATGAATTATTTAAAAACATTTACTTTTACAACAGAAAACATTTTATAATAAAGTTTCTTTTCATTTTCTTAACTTTCAATTTTTTAATTCATTTTTGCTATTTTGAATTATTTATAATTTTAATTTGATACCTACTTACATACATACATAAGCTCGTAACCAAGTTACATATTGCAATTTGTGTTTGAATTGAAATAATTTATTAATAGAGAAGAAAATATTAATGAAAAAATAAATTAGTATAAAAATCATCTAAAAAACAACAACAATATTGCAATAATAATTTCAAGATGTAAACAAAACAACAACCAAGAATATGCGACGAGAAAGAAATAGAATAAAAAGAAAAATAAATAAATAAAAATGCAATTGCGATAATAATAATAATTATTATTGACTTGTGTACTCAGAATTTAATTTTATTCTTTAAATAGAATTTATATTATGCACATAGGGTGAACTAATATAGTATGAAATATGAACGGATATTACTGCAAGTTTAGAATTTTGTATGGTTCCAGGAACATTTTAAAAACTAAAATTTTATTTTATTTTAAACACTTTTTGTACATTTTTTAATAAACAAAGTCAATTCAGATAATTTGCACAAAATATTTTGACGGCAATATTGATAATATCATAAAGTAAACATCACTGAATTTCGTTAAAGTGTTAATTTCAAAGTTGTTCAAGCAATTAGTGGGTAATTGACATATTGTATATAATACACATGAATAAAATTCTGTACCACAAACATTAATCACTTTCATATTAGTCGTATTTGAAAATGACAATATTGATCATTGATTATAAATTTTCATAGCGTTTTTTATAGCATTTATCTTCTTTTTTTTTTTTGTTTTACGAGTATATCACAAAATTATGCTTGATCTCAAATATTATGGCTGACAATTTTGACAAGTTAGCCGATAATTTTGTTTGATAAAATCAATTGACATTTTCAAGTAAGCCCATTTTGTTGTATAACGTTGATCATCAAATGTTTACAGCAATTTCATGTTGCTAAACATTATTTTCAAGATATATTGTGTTCGAAATTCGAAAAGAGATTAAAAATTTTATATACATATACATAATAGTAATAGGACAAATTTTTTTTAACATTGCACCCTGTTAAAATATATAATTGTATATGGAACAAAAATAAAAAATGTAATATAAAATGTATATATGTATGTAAGTATATTATATGAATTGTATGTACTATAATATTATAAACCAGACGTGCAAAAAGCATAATATACAATTTAATAAATACATAACGTACATCGTACGTACGTTTACATTATTAAGTATGAAGGCATGGTGTATACAATGAAATACAAGAAATGAAAAATAAAAAAAATAAAAAAAAAAAAAAACAAATTAAAAATAAATTTAAAAAAATAAATAAGTAGAAAAAAAAAAACAAGAAGAGGCGAATAAAATAAAAACAAAAACATATACAGAAAATTACGAATTACAACAGCTTGAAAAATTTATTATCATAAAAGGATTAAAACATTCTGCTGAAGCAATTAAAATTTAATTGACAATTATATTTGTATGGCCATGAACCTATACATATTTTATACTTTATACTCGTATATAAGTATATGTATATGTAACATATAAAAGATAATAATAATAATAATATAGAATTCATGTATATATACATATGTTATACTCGTATATATAGTATGTACATATATTTATCCATTTTATTCATTTATTCATTTATTATTATTGTTATTATTAGTATAGATACTGTGAGATGAAGTCACGAACTAGACAATATGTGTATAGATTTGTACTTGCACTCAGCATATTTATATACATAGTTATTTATATGATAATAATTTAACAACATACTATATATGATATAAATGCACATACATACATGCATATAATATGTATATTCGAATATGTATATTAATATTAACATAACAATTTCATGTATGAATAAACAAAATGCTGTATAATCATAATATAATGTGATTATAAGAGAACATATACATTTTATGTACCAATACTGAATACATTCATATGTATATGTATACATAAAAAACAAATATGTAATATACAAACTAAAACTCAGAATATAAAAGTAAATAAAATGCAAAAAAAAAAAAAATAAATAAATAAATAAATAAATAAAAAAGCATGGCAATGTACTCATTATTTTTATATTCTTAAAAAAAAATAAAGCAAAAAAAAATTAAATTAATAATAAAAAATAAAATAAAAACAAATATGAAAAAATAAGATAAAAAAGAACATTTCTTACTTCTTTTTTGTTTTGTTTTTGTTCTTGCTATGTAAGTTAATTTAGAAGATCTATTCAATTATGTATTATCTGTTTTGTTGTTATATTTACATTATACATTGTGTGTATATTTATATGTGCGCATACATATACACTACATCTACGTATACGTGCATACAATATATAGAATCTTTTTTATTTATAATATGATATGTATACATTATAAAGGGTTTTCCAGTAAGAACATAACAATTTTATATTTAAATAAAATACAGAATAACCAAGATATAAAGTTAAAATTTATTCCAAGTGAAGTGCACATATTACATTTAATTATGGAATTCGATCTTATTCATACGAAATTCAGGATTTTCTTCTAACTTTAGCAGAACACAATCAGAGAAATTTCGGCGCTTCAAATGCTCAAGAGGCTTCAATTCTTGAATTAATTTCATCTTGTAGGGTGTAAGCTAAGATCTTTATGCAAAATTTGCCATAATGTAGTTTTAGAGATTCCAAATTCTTGTGAACGGCGTGGAATCTACTGGTTTGGCTCATTTTGAACTGAAGCACTTACGGCTGCGATATTTTCATCAGTTCGACTAGTGCGTTTGTCTCACTAGCACATGAACATCCAATAGTGAACATTTTGATTCGAATTTATCCACTATAGCAGCATGCACAGCTTGTATGGTGGGACGATTATTACGACCGAAAATTGGAGTAAGCGCTCTTAAAGTTGCGACTACCGACTCAGAATTGCGATAGTAATTTTTAATAATTTCCAAACATTGCTCATTCGTGAACTTCACCATGATAAAAATGTTAACATTGACTGACGTTTTGAAGTTTACAGATTATGAAAAATGTTCAAGTCCTCCTTCGTATTAAAATACAAAATTGTTATGTCCCTATTGAAAAACCCGATACATTCATTCATTTCATATATATTGTACATAAATATGTACATAATGTGAATATACATGTATGGATATAATATTTATGTAATTTATATGGATAGAGAATGATAAAATATAATAATTAAATTTACATTTTTTTAATGAGAAAATTATGTACATATACACACATATATAATGAAATACAATAAATACATATAAGAATATAAAATGTGTGTATTATGAAGAAAATGAAAGCAAAAAAAAATATATTATTGCATAAAAAATAAATTAATTTGTTTATTGGTATAATGATGATAATAACATCAGTAACACACATCTTCATATACAACGTATATACGAGTATTTATGTATATCCGGAGATTATTCGTATATTGTTCGTAGAGATATTAAGGGAAATATAAAAATTCAAAAATAAAATAAGATGGAGAATGAGAGAGAGATGAAGAAGAATAAAAATATAAATTGAAAATCTTTTTCAATTTTTTTATTAAGTTTTCATTTAGATATTTAATTTTGATTTTAAAATACGAATAATTTTAAATGAATGTTATAATGTCCTTAAGGATAAATTTTAAATTCATTAATATTAATTTGATTTTATTTTTTATATGTTTTACTTTAATGTTGTTTTTTTGTTTCTAATTTATTTTTGTAATTTAATTTTCTATTTACACACGTAATTTATATATTCATGGATACATACATTACGCGAAAGGCATGTGAACATGTAAAGGATATTCCAATAAGGACGCTCGACTTTTAAATATAAATAAAACAAGTTGTGTGTGAGGTATCTACTTTTTTTTTTTTTTATTCAAAAGAGTACTTTATGGCATTAAGTATGAAAAATTATATCGTTCAAATGTCCGCCGCGGCTTTGTTTGGTGGCACGAATTCTAGAGGTCCAATTTTCCGTCACTCTATCGCATAAATCTGGTTGAATTTGCTGCATGACGTTAATTATATTGACTTTGAGGTCATTGATTGTTTTAGGTTTATTCGCATAGACCTGTGATTTAAGATATCCCCAAAGAAAAAAATCTAAAGGCGTTAAATCGCACGATCTTGGTGGCCAGTTTACATCGCCGCCACGAGAGATTACCATACCCTCAAATCGCTCGTGTAGAATGTCCATCGTGGCATGAGCTGTGTGACACGTAGCGCCGTCCTGTTGAAACCACATGCCGTTGGTATTCATGTTCTCCAATTTAGGCCACAAGAAGGTCCTTATCATTGATTTGTAGCGCTCGCTGTTGACAGTTATGGCAAAGCCGCTTTCATTTTGAAAGAAATACGGACCGATGATTCCGCCAGACCAAAATCCACACCAAACAGTAGTTTTCTCGGGATGCATTTGTTGCTGATGTATCTCGTGTGGATTGGTATCACCCCAGATCCGACAATTTTTATTTACAAAACCATTCATCCAAAAATGGGCTTCGTCACTAAAGATGATTTTTTTGGCAAAATCTGGATCAACTTCCAACTGCTCTAGAGCCCAATCAGCAAACTCACGGCGTTGTCTATGATCATTTGTTTTAAGTGTCTGAGTCAGTTGGATTTTGTACGGGTGCAGACCCAAGTCTCTACGCAAAATTCGCCAAGTTGAAGTGGCAGAAAGGCCAAGTTCTTGCGAACGGCGAGAAATTGACTGCCTCGGGTTTTCCTGTACACTTTCACGCACTGCAGCGATATTTTCAGCAGATCTTGCGCTTCGGCGACGTACGGGCACTGGCTGATTATTTACCGAACCGGTTGACTCGAATTTAGTTACTAAACGTCGAATAGTTGACTCGGCAGGACGGTTATGTCGAGGATAAAAATCATATATGTGTCATTTAAAATATACATTCATATATGTGTCTATGTAAAATATACATTCTTATATACAATATAGGTACCTATACATTATTTTTACATAAAAAAAAATTTTTTTATACAATTATTAAAATTCCTAAGTAACATTAAGTTGGTAACAAGCATGTATGTGTATTCATGAACGTCTGTATAATATGTATATCTATATGTATAGATTATTATTATTATAAAATTACAATATTTTTAAAAGTCTAAAATATAATATATTAATATAGAAAAATGAGAAGAAAAAAAAAGCAATTATGTTAAGATAGTCAGCATTACAATCATATTTATATACATTTTACATTGTAGCATTGTATCTTACATACTTATTAGGAATGTATGTAAAAATATGTAACGATATAAAGGCAAAGATATGCAAAAACAAAAACAAAACAAAAATTACATAAATATATTTTATGAAAAACGACAACTTTCTATATTACATACATATATCTTACATTACATAAAATAATTTTTCTTCTTCTTATATTTTTAATTTTTTTTAATTCTTTTTTGTTTTGTTTTTTTTTTTTTTTGCTTCTCGAAACAAAGTTACTACAGCATTCCGACACAATAATTTTCATTTAATTTTCTTGAAAAATTACAGCCAACAAACAAAAAGCTCATAAATTTCATTTAACTTCATGACAAGGACAAAAGCGCAAGACATAAATTTTGAAAAAAAAAAAAAATACATAGATACATTTATTGTATTTTTTCGTAATTTTTTTTTTATTTTTTTTTTCTTTTGTTTTTATTTTCTTATTTATTTTTATATGTTATGTTGTACATATTTTGTTCTTTTGAATTGAAACAGGAGAAGGAATAAAGAAAAAGGTACAAGAATTATATGTACAATGTATATATAGGTATATATACATATCTTTATACGACATATATTATAATGTTTATATTTGTATGTAATGTATGGTTGTTTAATATGAAATATACATACATTCATATCTATATGCGCACATGATTATTGTATTATTACATTATAAATTTACTATACATACATGCATATATAGTACATAGCCATAATACTCATATTAAAAAGTAGACAAACTTACATATTTGTATATGAAACTATCCAAGTGAGTATCCCGTGCCCGTGATATATACAGATTTGACACAAACACATTGTGCATTATACAATGCGATGCACACATGAACCTACATATGTATTTATAAAAAAGTTAATATATACCATTACTATCCTTTTCCTGTACATAAATGCTCGTATTGTACATATCCGTCTCGTATATACATACTTAATTCTATAAATTTTATTGTTAAAAAGAAAACTAAAAATAAATGTTACAAGAAATTTTACATTTTATAGTTGGTAGATTTATTCAACAATAATAATACTTAGATATCTTATAACATTAGGTAGGTACCTACCTACTAAAAACTATAACGAAGAACAAAATATAAGAAATTCTAAAAAAAAAGCAAATAATCGAAAATAAGTAGAGGGTGATGACAATATATAACATTGTCCATGCATACTATAATTCATATCATAAATATTTATAATGTGTACATATATGTATATCAATAATATAGGAGATTATAATTTAATAATCATAATGATAATATATAATATAAGTAAAACAAAACAACAACAAAAAAATAATAAAAATTACAACAAAAACTTCTCGATAAACCATTATAAAAGGATTCAAATATATTATTAACTTATATATAAAATACAAAAAATTATATTATACAAACATATTACATACATATGTATGTATATGTATATCTGCATTAATCAATGAATATGTGTACATATAGTTTACTGCCAGAATTTCAATATGTTCCACAAAACATTATATTATGTACATACATAATTTATATTTTTTGCATGAATGTACAACACATTTATACACATCAAAATATATATAAAGATTTCTTTGTATTCATACATACATTTATATGAATTCTTTAACAGAATAATATAAGTTAAAAAAAAAAAATAATCCAGTAAAAAAATTTATGTCATAACGAAAATTTATTATACACATTGATATTCGAATGAAATTTTTAAAAAGTAAATTGTCTCCAAAATCGAAAAATAATTTATGTGAATAAAATTTTATATATCTACACAGACACATAAATATATTCGTATTTGTGTATATACGAGTATATAATGATAACCTTAGTACATAAATTTTTATGAAATTCTTAAATCTAAAAATGATTTGTATATTTTTTGTTTTTTTTTTTTTTAATAAAAAAACGATTAAAAAACTTGGCTGATTTTATTATATTTTCGACATGACATTTTTCACTTTCTCTAAAATATTCTGTTCCTACTACTATTACTACGATACTATTATTTCGTGTATTTGTCAACTACCAATTCTGCTAGCTCTGCCTTTACTCCTGTTAATATTATTAATAGTAGGTATTATTCGTTAAAGCACAAAGGCTCACAGAAAAACAAAAATTTTCTTATAAAATGAATCAAAAGTTATCAAATTTTATTTTTTCTTAGATTTATTTTTTCCACAAAAAAAATTTTAATGAATTATATCTTTCAAAAATCTGTCATATAATTTATTTCATTTATACATAAGTAAGTATGTGTATACAGACATTTTGTACATTGTTACTCCATACATGCATATACATATGCATATATACACAGTAACATCGTATTCCGTTACGTTTTATTAAATGCCATCCTTTTTTTTAGTTTCTTTTTTGCTAGATAAAATAACAAAAGTCCTTCGTCATGATTTTTTGGAATACCTCATCAGTCTCAGACATCATATACGTACATACGTGTATATTTGTGACATCATAAAACATAAAATACAAAAATTAAAATAAAAATTAAAAAAAATTAAAAAAATTAAAAAAGACACAAACGAAAAGAACAGAAAAATCATAAATTTATATGCATTGTCTGGTTCTTTTTTTTTTATATTTTACATATAAATATTCTTAAAAGTATTCATACCTCATATGTCATATGTATTTACTATATACAAAAATTTATACATTAATGTGGTTTGATTGTTATTTGCACGTGCCTTTTGAAAATATTGTCTGCATGAAAAATATAAGTAAATAAAAAAACACTACTATAAATACAAAGTTATAGCTATACAAATTCATATACATGCATATGCACACATATCCATACTCTTTTATAAAGCAAAAAAAAAAAAAAAAAAAATCAAATCTGAAAAAGAACAACACACAATAAAATTGTTTTATGATATCATATCTGATCACGTACGTAAAGTAAACGTAATACTATATTAAGAACATAAATTTATATTGAATTTTAGTATATCATGAAAATGAAATTAGAACAATGTGCAGAATTTTTTAGTTTTTATTTTTTTATTTTTTTGAAAGGAGTATAAAAAACAGATTGAAGAAATTGAATAATAATCAAAAAAAAAAAATAAATAAATAAATAAATAAAAAGAAACTGGCTGGCTTTATTTAGTAGTCAACGTTACAGACATTTGAAAAAAAAAATAAAAAATAAAAATTCCATGCAAAAAAATGAAAATGAAAAGAAAAGTCACTTTCAATTGTATAAAACGATTATTATGTATATGTACATAAATTGATACTATATACCTGTTTATATGCACACAATATGAATGAATTGTATATATGCACAACATAATGAATGTGAAAAATAATAACAATACATAAAAACATGCAAAATCTCTGTTCAAAAAAAAATTTTTTTTTTTACAAAATTTATCATTTTTGCATATCATTTTATTCTGTTCTACATTATTCGTATATGTTATGTATGCAGATACACAAATATGTATGTATGTACGTTTATATACTAGTATAATCATTATTATTGTTCCATCACATTGTTCTTTATAGATTTAGCCTCTATTGTTAAGTTCAATAGTCACATCCATATTCCATATGTATACGAAATGTATGTATGTATATGAATTCAATGTTTTACATGCTGCTAAAGTTATGCATGCATATCGATTACAGTGTTTGTGTTGTTGTTGTTGTTATATAAAGAATTTTTAACAAAAGCAAAAATAAATTTAGAAAGGACATCAATAGCTAATCTATAATACCAAAAAACATTTAAGCATGCATATATGTATATCTATCTGGTATGTGCATATATACCCATATAAGTATTACATTTTATATACATATTTACATTCAATTTGTGCATATAAACAAAATATAATACAGTTCTATATGCCCGGTTCTTTTATAGTTTTGAAATGATTCACTAAAACCGAGCACAAAATCTCTGGGGCGCAAAATAGAAAACGACTTTTTTTTCTATTTCTTTTTCTACATCTCAAATTCTCAAGAGTTCATAGACCATTTTTGTTTAAAAATAAATATATAGTTCAAAACAATTATCGATTTTTCTTGTTTACAAGGAATTGGAATTTTGTGCTGTTAGAATTTAAAAATAAAAATCAAATTGAAGTTTAAAATACTTAGTAAAGTTTCAACCTAGAGGTCGAGAAGTTTAGAAGTGCACCGGACGTTCAAGAGTTCCGGTACTGGCACTGACTGAATGCATATTGAATAAAACATAAAACCGTATTATTGAACGTATACACCCTCTACATAAGACAAAGTATGTAAAAAAAATGTGTATACATATAAAAGTCACTATCGTAATTGCATATTTTTGTAGACCAAAAAAGAAAAGAATTCATCTCTGAATTTGTCTTTTGACAATGAAAAATATGTAACGTATATAAAATATCTCTATTCCAGGATATAGTATACACATAAATATTATGAATATATATATACTTATATACGTATACAGGATATACATTATATTATACACATTTGTAATGCATTTAAATATACGATTATATGTACACTCGAATATAGATTATCTCTTTGTATGTACATATATATGTATTCATATAATTCGTGTATCATTGTGGATTTTTTTTTGTGTTCGCTTTTATGTGTCTGAAATTTCTATTTTATTTTATTTTCATTTTTTTTTCTTTTCAACAAAAATAAAAGTTTTCTTAAATAATAAGTATAAAAAAGAATAAGAAAAGTCAAAAAGTGTAGTATGCAATTCATTCAATCTTTTAAATGGAAAACAATTTTGATATATTATGTATACACAGACGAGTATGAGTCTGTATCTAAATATATGGGTGTGTGTGTATATATATATATATATCTACATTGTATTATATTTATTTAGAACCATTCATTGAATGAATGTAGCTAGCTACACAAATTCATATTACTATATTCGTGTATATATCCACGATTAGTATCCAAAAATTTTTATCGATCCAAAAAACGCTTTTATGCACAAATATATAATAACAATAAAAATAAAAATAATAATAATAATAGCAATAATAATTTCACAATTTGCCGATAATAAATTTAAATGTTTATTGTACATTAAACAATAAAATAATACAAAAAACAAATCTGGATGATGTCTTTCAAAACATTAAATTAAATCCATTTTATTGTTGTATATACCACCGAAAATTTTAGATATATTTTTATATACAATTTTTGTCATTGGTAGATTTGATTTTTATTATAAGAATGAAAATAAATTTATTTTTTTAATTGTTTACTTTATTATTAATGTTATATTTTTGTTTATTTTTGTTTTTATGTTGTTTTTTTCTTTAATATTAAAAAATTGAAATTAGAAATTTTTTTTTTTTTAATTGCAACTGAACCCATCATTAAAATTTTTTCCTTATAAAATGATTCGAAATGATATACCTAATTTGTACACATACACAATTTTTAGTTGTACTCTAAATAAATAATGTACATACACGTATAATAATTGTAAATGAATATGAGACATGTTTTTTTTAGTACCAAGGATTTGAAAAAAAAAAACCATAAATTCAAAATATAGTATATAACTCGTATAATGTGTGCACCTATAAAAAATCATAAAATAGTAATTATTTATTTTCATTATAATAATATATAATATCTTTTCTTTTGTCTTAATAATACATACATATAACAGAAAATTAATTATTTCTGATTTTTCATATATATGTACATACGTATGAATTTAAAACTATAAAGTCATGTGAGTCATAAAAAAAAATATTGGAACCAAAAGAGAAGAATGAAAAACAAATAAAATAAAAACAAAAAATTACAAACGTTGGAACAAATTTGTTTTTACATGCATTATGTACATACCTATGTACATATTACATACAAAGAACCGTAAATAATCGTGATCATTTATATATACGATTTCTACATAAATGTAGATGCATAATGTATTTGTATGTACATTTGAAATAAAATTATTATTTTATTTATGTATATTTTATTATTGTTATTTTTTTTTTTTTTAATATTAATGTTTTGCTTTTGCTTTTAATATGTTTATGAGCAATATATTTATGTAGTGTCCACATAAATTATAATTATGTGGTTTATTCTTTTTCAATTTTTTTTTTTTAATTTTTATTATATATCTACATACATACATATATACAGTCATATTTTGTTTTCAATTTGGTTTATTGCATATCCACCCATGTCCATGTACATTATATGCATGTAAACACATTACATTTATGTATGTTCATGGCATTTATGTTTTCGTAAGAAAATTCCATTAAAATAATATAGAAAATGAATTATGAAGGTAAATTGTATACGTACATATAATATACATGAATGTATATAGTATGTATGTATGTACTTGTGTTTATATTTTTTAGTACTCATATGAACAATATGTACAATTGTCTGAAAAATAATAATAAGAAAAAGAAATTAAAAATTTTAAAAAAACATATTATAACCTTCAACATTATTATTTTTACATAGGTTATATGAGCGTATTCAATTGTATGCATATGTATGTATGTAAAAATTTTAAATATTCTCTATATACCATACATACATAAATATACACTTTGAAATTGACATGAGAAAATAAAGTAAAACAAAACTAAAAGAATTTATTGTGAAAAAAAAAATTTGTTTTTAAACATTTTATGTATTTTTTCATGGTACACCCGATATAACTTATGGTATATCTAATTATTATTGAATAAACATATGTAGTAAATTGTATGTATGTACATTTATGTATATATACCATATACATGCTCTGCTCGTAATATCCATGTACATGTATTTCCCCATTAAATTATGTTTATTTCCACTTAAATTTAATGTCGGCATCCGCCAAATACCAATTACTTTCAATTTATTAGTTAAAGATTAATTTTTACATTACTACAAAAAAAAATACACATACATTTTTACCATCATAAACAGAAAACAAAAAAAAATTTAAAAAAAAAAATATAAAGACAAAAATAAATATAAAAAATAATAATAATAACAAATTTATTTTTATGTATACATACCTACATATATACAATAATAATCGCGTACATATCTACATGTGATTGTGTACTGCATATAAATGCGTATATTATATTCTACACTTAATACTCGTATACATGTAATACAACAAGTACAAGCAATTTATTCGTGTATGTTTA
Organism: Villa cingulata; assembly: GCA_951394055.1. Classification (NCBI taxonomy): domain Eukaryota; kingdom Metazoa; phylum Arthropoda; class Insecta; order Diptera; family Bombyliidae; genus Villa; species Villa cingulata. Next base: position 26,608,994 of record OX596021.1, on the reverse strand, counting down.
CGCATTCATAAAGATTTTGAAATTTTTTTTTTTTTATGTAATTTTTTATATTTAAATATTAATACTACACAAATACATTACTCTTGTTTTTGATTTCTAATACATAGTGGTTGGTAAACATTTTGTACTATAGAAATAATTTTATAGAGTGCGTTCTAATTGCATGCATGCATTCAGCCTCTGTAACATGTTGACTGAATGAAAATTTCAACAACAACAAAAAAAAAATATGTCAGTTACAACAGTACAAATACGATACATTATTTTTCTCTCTCTCCCTATATTTCTCTGTTCTTTCTCTCAATTCAATAAAACATTGGCTAATAATATTTAAAAAATTATTGTAGCAACTAGCAACTAGCACCATGATATGGATGACAGAAATAAAGAATAGTTTGAGACGAAAACAGAATGAATGAAGAAACATTGCAAAATAAAAATCTGTGGAAACGTGGAATTAGAGTGAGTGATCAATTTATTGTAATTAGATATGGAAAAAGACTGAAGCCAAGGAGAAGTTTAAATTCAGAAAAATTTCATAGTATTTTGCATGCATCCGAACGAGCTGTTAGATACAAGAGAAAAGATTCATATCTCCAATATATCAATATCAATACGGAATTGTACTGAAAGCAAAAATATTTACATTTTACACATTTCGTTGCTTTGCATCTCATGAGAACACACTCTTAATTTTCATTCACACATATTACGTTACATGTGTACGCATTTTATACTCTATTATAATTGTGTTGTAGTAATTACCATTATTATACTCGAATGTACTTAATAATGCTATATATTTACTATACATACTTGTAAACATAGATTTTTTCATACTTGACATACAAAATTTGTTGAACTTTTTTTTTTTTTTAAATTATTTTAATTTGTAAGTTTTTTATTTTTATTTTTAAATATTTTTTTTTTATCTAAAATTACAATTTAAGGTCAAACATATTAAAGATAAATACAATTCATTTTATAAATATTAGTATATTCTACAAACAAACATATATATTTGTACGTAATGTAGTATATGTATGTTTTAGAGCATTATGCTCCATTGAACTTTGAATGAAAAAATCATTTTTTTTTCAATCCTATGTTATTGATATATAATGTACTTATATGAATTTGCTATACATGTGAAATGATATACAAATTTACAACAAAAACGTATAATGCATTCATATATTAATGAACTTACATCCATGTACATGTAGATATGTGAATATCTGTTCATTTTATTATTTGTGCATTTTTATTTCATTTTTCTGTTTTTTTTTAGTTTTTTTTTGTGTTGTGTTGTGATTTTGATATGATATGACGTTGATATGTGCACTCCTCATACACTTTACACATTATACGTGTATGATTGGACAAGAATTTTTTTTTTGCACAAAATTATTCACATATCATCATATGTTTAAATGAACAATAAACTAAAAACAAATCCATTTATTTTCAATTTTATTTTTATGTTCTGTTATTTTAATAAAATTTTATTTTATAAATACTATATGTACTACCTATCTATTAGTTTGTAATATTATTTATGTGGCGCATCAATGTACATTTTTATGTAGTGCAAACTGCACAATACATAAATACTCAAAATAATTTTATAAATATTATACGTCAGTATATACACCTATGTATATAAATCATTTTAAATTTTTTCATAAACAAAAATAAAAATTATATTTTGGTAGAAGATTTGTATACTGTTATATGAGCTTTAAAGTACTATGCGTTTTTATATGTTTTCAATTATTTATTGTTTTTTCTTATTCTATTTTTTGGTGAATAAAAATCAAAAATAATCAAAAACCATAATGAAATAAAAATATTTTCTCTATATACTATAATTTATTGATAAATAAACTCAATAATTGGTGGCTTTTTTTGTGCTATGTATATGAATATGATATATAGAGTATGTATGTGTATGTATGTATCTCTGTTTGTTGTGCATACAACAGCAAATGTTTGTATACATACTATAATTTTAGTAAATTCGAATACGAGTAAGTGATACAGTGTATCAAAAAAAAAGAATATTTTGGAATTTGTATACAATTAAAAGCTTGATACGTATATGTACGTCTACAGGCAGCAATAACTATAATACTATCAATACAATATAATAAAACATTTGTTGCACATTTCATTTCAATTGTATGAGAATCTGTACTATTATATATACATGGTACATACCCAATTATAAGCTGTGGCATTGTACTCGTATAAATAATAGTGTAAGTACGTATATACTATAATAATTCTATCAATGAGATTTCATACAAACGATTTAAATTTGTAAATAAATAATATACCACTATTATTATATATGTTTAAACTTTAAAGTATATACACCACACAGTATTTAGTGTACGAGTATAATATAGTACACATGTGTATATAGATTACAGAGTATTTATATGTAGAAATATATAGAAATATTAATTGAAATGTAGTGAAAAAAAAATATGTATTATTTGTAATAAAAATTGAAACAATTTAAACGGAAAACAGTAAAAGAGAGATAAAAAAAATATATATTTAAAATTGAATGAATATCCTGATGAAATGATTGAAAATAATATACGAGTACATACACATAGAATATTTTTATATATATGGAAATGTGTCATTTATATAAAACTTTATTTAAACAATTTTATGTTGTTGATATAATTTTTTTTTTTTTTTTTTTTTTTTTTTTTAATTCATATGCTCCTCATATTACACGAGATTTATTCTATTTAAGGACTAAATTATAAACAAAATTGTATAATTGTTCATGTATGTATATTACAATAATATTGTTTACAGATAGTTTTTGAAATGTTAAAAATTTTTATTCAGGATAATATTTCATTTTGTGTATAAAAAAAATATTTGTATATGTACTACATAAATGTACGAGTATTATATATAAATGTACGAGATATGAGAACAATCGAATAAAAATGTAAAAATGAAATGAAATGATATGGAAATTAAAATATATATATATGTATATATACTCGTATATCAATTCTCCTATGCACCTACAATTATATTAAAATAAAATAATGTATTGCATTGCACTGTATTATATCTGAGTATCTACATATTTGTATAGAAGATAATCTGTACAACAGATAATAGTACAGAGAATTTTATTAATGTATGTACCTACGTACCTATACATCTACACATATGTTACATACATTACACATATTTGTATACGCGTTCATACAAACATTCTTATATTCATGATCATAAATATGAACAACAACGAAATGAAATAAAAATTTATGAAAAAAAGAAGAAGAAGAAAAGATATGTAAAACATTTTTTTTGTTTTTTTTTTTTCATTTCTGTGCAAAAATCTTAAAACAATAGAATCGTTTGTCTGACATTGAAAAATGACCGGTCACGTTTTATGGTCTTTTTCCTTCCATTTTATAACTCAAAAAAAAAAAAAAAATTGTTCATTTTTCCCTTTTATATTTTTTTTTCATTTACTTTTTTTTAATTTTTTTTCGTTTCGTTTTCATTTTTTATTTTTTAGTTTTATTCTTTGTTTTTTTTGATTTTTTGGTTTTGTTCTTATTCTTAGCCTTCATTTTATTTTTAACTTTGTTTTTTTTTTACTGATAGTTTTACTTTTAATTTTATTTTTTTTTCTACTTTTGTTTTATTATTTATGTTAACATTTAAATGTAATATATATACATACTTACTCTTATATATATGTATGTATGTATACATGTATGTATGTAGATCATATAGAAATATACAAAAGTACATAAATAAATACAAGTCTACATATAATGTACGAACGAACTTACGTACAAACAATATTGTACTACTGTACAGTGTACATATATGCTGTAATGTATGTATGTTACATTATTATTCATTATATGTATACTCGTATGTACATAATATATTTATTTATTTAAAACATATTTTTTTCCCTTTTATATATCATACATGATTTTCAATGTGGTTCCATTTGTTGAAATTTATATTTATTTCTTTAAAGATTTTCTTCATGTATTTTTCTCTATCATATACATACATAAATGTATATGTTTTTGTATGTACATATATGTATGTATGTATCCAGTATAGTTTTGTATATTTTTCTTCATTCCAAACAATATACATACATAGTTATAACATACAAGAATAATATTCATACAAGCATTTTATAAGCATTGTATGCATACTTGTTTTTATTATTATTTTTTTTTTAGCAAAATATAGGATATTTTCAGTGGTATAAATGCACATTATGTATACATACTTACATAAAATTGTATACAATATTTTCTTCGAATCACATGATCATAAAAAAAAAGAATATCAATAACAACATTATATTCGACAACAAAATAATATTGTTTGTTTGGATAGTCGATTATAAAATAAATAACATAACATGATTACATTTATAAAGGAATATAAAAATGAAACCAAATGTAATAAAAAAATTACAAAAAAAAATATCAGAAATAACAAAATTAACTTTAAAAAAAATAGATTTATTTTTTTTATTTTATTTTTTCAATTTTTTTAATAAGTTACTTTATAGTTAAAAAAAAAATATCTATGCATATAATGTTCATGTGTATATATGTGTTTTGTATGTGAATGTTTATTGTGATGTTTAGATTTGAAAATAAAATTAGAAATTCATATTTTTATTTATTGAACAAAAATATCATGTAATAAAAATAATAATAATAAAAAAAATGAATATTAAAAATACACATGAATATGTTAATAAATACAGTCTTTGTTTTTCATTATTTGTTTTGAATTTCATGTACTGTATAATATTAGGAAAAATGAAAATTAAAATGATAAATTGTACATACAAATGCAAAATAATATCAAAATGTTTATATGTACATATACATATATGAATATTAAATTGAAAAAAATTTTTATCATAAAATATGTAGGTAAGTATGTATATAAGTAATACCTACACTATAGAATACAAATATGTATGTACGTTTATACATAACATAACATTCAGCCTCAGTTTTAAATCCTTGGGCGCCCGGTGCTCTTCTAAACTTTTTGCCCTCCAGGTTGAAACTTGTTGTACATTTCTATACTTCTCAAATACTCAATAGGGTTCGATGACCATTTCTGTTTACGAATGAAAATATATTCATTTGTAAACAAACATGATTATTGAACTCTTGAGTATTTGAGAAATAGGAAAAGAGAAAAAGTAATATAAAAGTAGTTTTTCTTCTACTCTTCTTGTTTAAATTACGTACTACACTGTAGTAGCTGTGTACGAAGAACAATTTCAGATAATAACCAGATTCTGTATAAACAAGAAAAACCGATAATTTTTTTGACCTATGTACGAGTATATTTTCATGTGTAAATAAAAATGATCATTGATCATTTAACTCTCGTGTAATTGAGATGTAGAAAGAGAAGTAAAAAGAAAAGTAGAAATGAAAGTAGAAAGATACGCGAATAGTATAGTCTTTCTTCTTATTTTCTTGTGTTTATTAGGCACTGAACTGTAGTAGACGTGTACGAATAAGAATTTAAGATTGAAACAAGAGCAATGTAAACAAGAAAAACCGATAATTGTTTTGAGCTATATTTTCATTTGTAGACAAAAATGATCATTGAAATCTTGAGTATTTGAGAAGTATAGAAAAAGACGTAGGTATACATTTTTTAAGTCATGAATCATAAATTTTTTCTCCGTTTATTTTTAGCATTTTTAAACATATGAATACAAAATTACGGCAGAGAATATTTTTTTTTTATTGCGATTTGTAATATTATTAGTGCCCGATTTTAGTAAATCATTTCAACCTAGAAAGGACCGGGTATATCAGAGCATTGTAGTAAAATAAGAATATTATTTTGAGATGAAATAACAAAAATTTATAATAATTTGTATAATGTATACATTAAATGTCGTATTATATATTTCACAAAAATTATGTTACATAAATACATATATAATTTCAAGTAGTACATGTATGTATGTATGTGAATGAACATAAATTTATTATCTTAAAAGAAAAACATTATCTTCCCTTTTTTCTTCTTTTGTTTTTAATTTTTTGAATTTGAAATAAAAATGAATTATATTTAAATGTATTTTAAAGTTCTTTTTTTTTATTTAATGTTTTTTTTTTAAATATTATTACAATATGTACATATGTAATATAGAAACAAAATAGGTCTGTATAATATACATGAGTACATTCATGTGTGTATATTATATATTTTATGACAATATTTCTAACAAAAAAAAAATAATAATAACAATGTCAGTATGTACATCACATAAAAATGAAATATAAATAATGTTCACTTATGTATATTTATGTATGTATATATTTTGTGATAAATATGTACTTATACACATAAATTTGTATGTAAGGTACTTAAATAAAAAAAATTAATTCTACAAAAAAGTAATAAAAAATAAAGATTCGATTATTTATTTTTCAAATTTAACATTAAATGTCTGCCGTTCATAAAAATTTTCAAATTAAAATTAAATGAAGTTTTTTCATTATCGAATTTCAAAAAAGAACAAAAATAAAAAATGTATGATGATATAAAATACTTATATAGTCAGAAAATAAAAATAAAAGTACCAACATAAATATATTTTACTGTATGTAATGTGATATTTTTTTGTTGTAAGCATCTAGCAATTAAAATTCGATATGATGTCACAAACAATTAATTAAAAAAATACATTAAATATTTGTAGACAATAAATATTTTTATTATTATTATTATTATTATTTCTATGTAGTCGTAAACTAAACTGACCTAAGAATCGTATTCATCGATTCGATGACCACATCAAGTCAATGAATACATTCTCGTACGTACTTATTTTCTTTTGGTATACCTCGATATCGGTCCAAGTTGAATTTCGAAGTTTATTTTCAGAATCAGATGTTCAGGGTTTAATTTCAATTTTTTAGTTATAATTTTCGATTGATATTTTCCATTACTTTAGTTTGAGGAAATTTTGAATTTAATTAAATAATTGCCTATCATCCTCATCGATAAATACAAAATATGTATTTAAAAAATTTATAAGCTAGGATATTATATTAGTCGATTCTTTTCAAAAATTTGAAGAAACATTAAGAAAATCCAGATGTTATTTTGAGTACGTAGAAATAATTTTCGTTGATTAAAGAACCATTAAATTTAAATACTAAATATTTGTACATCTGCATATTAAACATCACAATATCTATACAATAATGTGTAATTGTACTTGAAACTAATCAATTAAAATACAAACCAGAAAAAATAAATTAAAAAACACAATGAACAAATTATGATGCGGATAAGTTGAATAACCAAAAAATAACTATATAACCTCAAGACCTTTAACAACACATATTATTATAAAATAAAAATTAAAAAAAAAAAAAAATTTAAAAACAATTTAAAAAAAAAACTTTTAAAATTCATTTTCAATTCCTTTTAAATGAAGTTCCTAGGAAATTTAACTTAAAAACATATCAAGTTACAAGTGTAAATTTTGTTTATAAATAATAATATGGTATGTATGTATGAAGATAAAAATCTTACAAGTGTACAGCTATACAGATTACTTAATATAATATGAACACACACATAAATACATATATGATAGCTAAGAAAAAGTATACATACATAGATATGGCGCATACATTTTATACAGCCGTGTGGATGTACATAAATCCATATGCTTTGCTTATACTTAATATTCACTCTATAAACTATCAACTACCAACTTCTACATAATAAATATGCATTGTAAACTAACCTTTATATTTGTAGCTATACGTAGTTGGAAATTACAAAAAAAAAATTGTATATGTACATATACATATTAGACTGAAATATAATCATTTAAAGAAAATCAAGAATGAAAAAAAAAGCAAAATTAAAAAGAAGTTTACAAAATTTAAATTGGATATACAGTATCAAATGACATAATAGAGAGTAGTGGAGTATTTTTATACGTTTTTTTTTTTCTGTTTCTTTTTAACAATATGATAATAACAACAACTTTAATAAACTTAAAACATTTGAAAAAATAAACAGATAATAAAAATACAAAAAAAAAAAATAAAATAAAAAACAGAAAGCAAAAAATAAAAAAATAAAACAGTACACAAAAAAGTCCTTTCCAAAACAAAAGTAAAAAAAAAAAATTCTTTGAAAAAATGTACATAATATACTATGTATCAGGCAAGAATATACATATAAGCGAAATATTGTGCTACAAAAAAAAACAAAAACAATCTTCTGATAAATCTTCAAGAATTTATTATCAGGAATAAAGATAAAGTTTCTGTGGAATTTCATTTTGAAACCGTATACATACATATATGTACTACATACAGAAAAAGAAAAAGAAAATATAAAACACTCGAAAAAAAAATAGATTAGCGTTAAAAGGAATTTAAATTGAATTCATAAAATATGGAAGGATCAATGAAAGTGTATACATACATTCTTGCGTACATTATATTATATCTATTTTGATATAGAATATGAGACAGGAACAAGTACATTACAAAATATCTGTTATTTTTTTTTTTTTTTAAATGTGAACGTATGTATTTGTAGTTGTTTTCATTGAAAATTCTAACTACATTCATATATGAATATACTACGATACTTTGGTATACTTTTACATCTTTTACCATTACATGCATATCTACATGCCAAAGAATATTTTCAATTTTTGTAATAAAATCTAATAAAATAATTTAATTTTCAAAAATATTCTTAATAAATGTATAAATAAAAAATTAATGAAAGAACGAAATATACGCTACAAAAATAAAATAAAAAAAAAAAACATCTAAATTGAAATGCATAAATTATTATTAATAATTCAAGTATTTACTATACATATAAGAATAATTACTTTATGTATGTATGTATGTTTTTTGTATGTTTTTATGTAGTCATGTATGTGCTGTGTTGTATATATGTATATGTATATTCGTATTTGTATTTATTAAAATTTTAAAATATTTTCAAAATTGATTGCATTAAAATTTAATTCAATTTTTATAGCGATATACATACATATATGTTTCGTATCTATAGATAATGTATATACGCATACAGGATACAAAATTTGTATATCCCTGTTTATATTATAACAGTATTGTATATGTGTATGTTTATAAAAGTATATTCATATTTATTATGCCTTAATTGTATACTAATATATTGTGTGTATCTATAAGTATGTATATATGTACGTACATATATTTACGTTTTCCATTTATGATATTGCATTACTGATAAGGCAAACATATGCTTCACAAATATAAATAAATGATAGAGTAGATGTATATTTCTATATTAAAATCTATGTGTATATATACTTCTACATTATAAAACAGGATGATCTATATTTCAATTATAAGTATTCAGCAGATTTTATTTCAGTTTTTCTTTCTTTATCTCTCTGACATTATTGTTTCGTTATCTAATATCTAATATACTCGTATAGTATGGAAAATTGATCCTTAATTAATGCAAGAGTTGAATAATTAAGATAACTAGTCTACTAGTACTTAAATTATATTTGATTCGATTTTATTCAATACAAATGTTATAGTCTATACAATATTAGAATATTATTACCGTGTCGTTCTTATATACAACCATCCCGTAGATTACGCCTCGTGAGTTGGAGGTTGGAGCCATCTTGTCAAGTTTAGAAAATATCCCATGCTACTCAAACTAAGCGTACTCAGCTTAGACCATTTTTTATCTTCTTCTGGATCATTGAGAAAATTACTACCAAACACCGTCTACGTTAGTGACGAATCAGTTACACATTATTTAGTGATCATAAAGCTACTCGAAATCGAGCTACTTTGTGAAGCTTTAATATGTTTTCTAGTGATTCAGTGCTTCTCTTTTAGTTTAAAATCTATGTATATGAAAGTTAAAAATAAAACAAATTTACTCTTATTAGAAATTCAACAACACACCAATTCCTTTTTAACTATAAGCAAAGTAATAAAATTTTCTTTAATTGGTTTTTCTACTCAAAAATTTAAAATATGAAACATCCTGTATACTCCTTGTATATTTGTACATAAATGTGAACAATATTAGAAATTCATTTTAATTTTCAATATTTCTATACATAAACATACACATATGTATGTGTGTACATCCAGATACGTACATACAATTTTTAGGTATATACATTATTTTTGTCCTCATTTTTCCTTTTTATTTTCAATTTAAATATATAATCAGTGAATAAACAAAATTAAAAATTCTTTTCAAACTTAAAATTAAACATTTCATGAAAATGACATACACATACATATGTACATATATATGTATATATAGGGGATATAATGTATATAAAAATACATTATCTAGGTACATATTTATAAACATACATATATATATTAATATTTTTATATAAATAAATATGTATGTGTATATAAATAAAAATACATAATAATGTAAAAATATAAATGTACATATAGATATACATATATATGTACATATATACAGATTATTATCTATAATGTATGTGAAGAAAATGGAAAAAAGTTAAATAAATAAAAAAAAGAAAAAAGAAAATAATAAAATGAATGAAAAGAAAAATTAAACGAAACAAAATTGTACGTTACGTATTATACGTGTATACACAAATAAGCATACATTTTTACTACAAATATATAAAAGTACCTACCTAGTATATCCTAGTAAAACAAAAAAAATAAAAAAATAAAAATAATAATCAAAAAAATCAGAAAAGAAAAAACAAAAAACTGAATAAAAATGAAAATAAAACAAAAAGAAAAACAAGAAATAAAAGAAAAATAAAAACGAAATAAAAACAGTATGAACACATTTAAAAAAAAAAATAAAAAGAAAAAAATAAAATAAAATTGAAAATCACAGCATAAAGGAAAGAAAAATTAAACAATAAAACATATACGTCTGAGAGTTATCGATTTTTGAACATAAATATGTAGGTACATATAAGTATATAATATAGATGAAAATTTTGCTCATAAAATTATATACATACTCGTATATATAGACTTAGTATCATTTGTATGTATGTATGTTACGTACGTACATTTATAAATCGGTGGTATAAGTGTGTCTGCGTCAGGACAGGAGATGTACACATTATTATTTTTCATTTATTAACATTGTGTATGCAGTACATATTTATGTGGATTTATCTGGCTGATATTTTATTAAGAATTTAATTTTTTTTTTATTTTTTGTTTTTGCTTATATACGAGTATGTACCTATATTATATTTACACTTGATAAGCGAGTATCGATAAAGAAATTTAAATTAAATTTTTTATATTTTTATTTTTCAATTTTCGATTATTCGATTATTGTCTCATTTTTGAGGAATCGCCGAAATTTATTGGTAAATATACTCATTCTAAAACTGTATTAAAGATATTTACTTCATAAACACACCCGCATATATTCGTAAATCATATCAAATTTGTTTCATGAGTGTACAAATGAGAATTCTAATTACAAAACAATTGCCAGAACTTTATATTAAAAATGTAAAATTATTCATACGGTTTCAGAATAGAAACGAGAAACAAAGATTTGTTTGGAAAATTTAACAGGAATTTTTATATGTATGTAATAACAAAATCAAGTAATATACAACACACATTACACACACAATGTCAAAGAAAAACGTTTACAAATTTTTTGTCGTGTAGATAATTATTATTCATTCAGAAAAAATATACACTTTCATTTGAATGAATGAAAATATGTTTTTTTTCTTCTCGTTTCCTTATTGCTACGTATGCGAGCACATTGCATTTATATACATATTTGCATGTATACAGTAATAACCTTATCGCATATCATTTTATAAAGAAAAAAATTCTTACCGTAATCACTCATAGACAACCGTACATATGTATGTATGTACATATGTACATTCATCAACATTATCAACATCATCGTAATCATTATGAACGATGTTCTGAATTTGTACGCGTATAAAATATATAGCAAACCCCAAAGGAAAAAAAAAGCACGTGACTACGATTTTACGCATTCTAAAAATATATTAGAAAAAAAAAATAATCACAAGAAAAAAAACCCTTTTTTTCACATTTCTAAAAATATACAGACATACATACACTCGTACAAGGACTCGTATACGTTTACATTCATTCATATACATACAAATATAACATAAGAGAGTTTATTATACCTTTCAAAGCTGTTACAATTTCAGATTCTTGACTTCTTAGAATAAAAAAGTACAAACAAAAACAACACCACCACAAACAAAACAAAAAAAAAATGAAAGAAAAAAAAATATTTGAAAAAGAAAAACACAAAAAGGAAGAAAATTATTCCAAGGCCATTCATCGACAATGATGACTTTACTGACTTAGTCAGTCGTCATTGTCGACGTCTATAAATATGAAATCTCTTTTGGAATTTACCCAAAGAAAATCTATTACACAAAAGAAAAATAGAGAAAACAAAATAAAAGCAACTCACATTCCACATATAATAAGTGAACACGAGTAATAACAACAAAAACAACAAAACACAAAAAAAAAAAAAAAAACAAACCGCCGACAAAAAACTTTTCTCATTCTCATATATAATGCAAAAGGAATTCCTCAAGTTTTTATTTAGTTCCTTTTTGTGTGTGTGTGTTTTTTTTTCATTTTTTTTTTTTGTTCACTTCATTGTTCTTTCTGTCTGAAGTAATGTCGGGCAAAAATATTATAACACGTATACTTTTTTTTATTATTTAGTTTTCCTTTTATAAATGGCAAAATGTATACGAATGTACGTATGAATGTTCATTTATTTCCTATTTCATTTTTATGCAAAGAAAGAGAAAGTCCAAAAAATACATATATACATACACATATAAGTATATGCGATTATGTACAGTTATTACAATTTCATTTAAAAAAAAATTTTTTTTATTATATAAAAATCAAATAAAAGGATATACGAAAGAAAAAAAAAATTGAAAAAATAAAAAAGATTCAATTTCAAGCTGATCCTGTCTCAAAAAATTCATTGACCAGCAGACGCTACATATCAAAATTAAAGCAATAATATATACACTGTATACCTCCTATACTCACTCGTACAAAATATTTACTAATACACACTTAATATAAATGTAATAAAACGAGTGACTAAATGCGATATTCGCCTTACAGTATCCCTCAATAATACATTCAACAAAATATTCATCTATTTTTCGTCTCAAATTCGATCACTATACTCATATATGCGTCTACAGTATACATAAATGTTTTCCATATACATATACGTATTTTCCTCAATACTTTAGTATTCGTAATTTTTCTTCCTTCTTTTCATCCCGATTAATTGTGTACAAAACATATACAATATTCATATACGTGCATACATTTATACCACATCCCTCAGGCAAAAACCAACACCTCATTCGGTTATGATTAATTTTTTTTTTTTTTTTTTTGTATTCGGATGATACATAATGATAATAGTAATAATAATAAGCAAGACGACCATCGAATATCATCATCTCTCAAACTTGGGAAAATGCAAAAAAATGACAACAACAATACAAACTAAAGAGAACAAATAATTATAAATAAAAGAAAATAACTAAACATTATTTTTCACCTCCTCCTATTAAACTGATGGTTATGCGGTGAATTTTGTGGGATGATGATTTAGGATGTTATGCTGTTATGATGTTATCATCATATGTATACAGACATGTAATAAAATAGAGAAAATTATTTTAGGATCAGAAAGAGACAAAAGAAATTTTATATTTTTACTCAAAATTCCATGATATTCTTTTCAGAGTGTATTGAGAACTCTGTGTGTTGTTTTGCAAGTAATAAGGATATAAAAGAAAAATTAAGCTTTATAACCTCTAAGCATTTACCATAAGGCAAATTAACTATAAAAATATTTATACATACAAAATTATATGATGTGTGTTTGTATGAGTGTTACATTTTTGGTTGTATCATTTTCACATATACATGTACCCCCACGAAAGAATAAGCTTTTCCATATAAAAACTAATTTAGTCCAATATGTATATGACAGCAAGGATATGTACATGAATACATGCATATTATATAAATACATGTTGGAGTATGCACATATACTCATATGCAATACATAAGTACACGTACTACGTAAACTTCACCTTATATCCTTAAGCTATACACATTTTCCATTTATCCCTTCTTCATTTTTATAGAAAGAGAAAATGAAAATGAATTTTCCTTCGCTCATTTTACGAATGCATTACATACTCGAACCACACTCCTCGAATCATAGCCATTATGCAACAATATCTGGGTAAATATAAAGACTCATTTCTGATTAAAAACATTGAAATTGAACGATATACCTATCTAGCATATGAGAAATTTTCATCCTTGTAGAATTCTCTCAGAATTTGATTTTTTTTTTTTTTTTGTAAATGTGTGTGGTTACTATTTCACGCATACACACTGTATGCAAGTATGTATAGGAAAATAAATATAAAGAGTATATATATTAGTACATCAACACTACAATCACATTCATTTACTGTATGTATATGCACTAAAACCATGAAAAAAATCATATAGCGATTTTCTTCTATATACGATGTTTATTATACATACACAAATATTCACAAGGGCATTATATAGTACCTATAATATGATGACGAAAAAATGAAAATTCTCGTAAAAAAAAAAATATAAAAAAAACAAACTTCAAGAATGTGTACAAGTATATGTGTGTATGGCGGATGTATTAAATGCACACACACATACAATGACACTCATAAATACGTGAAATAAAAAATAGAAAAATAATATGAAATGAAAGAAAGTGATAAAATACACAGGAAAAGCGAATACATGGTAAAAGTGATGGAAGAAAGTAAAAGAAAGAAAATTAGGTTTGTTACAAACAAAAAAAAAAAATTAAAAAAAAATAATCAAATAAACTAACAAAAATATATGTATATGTGTGTATGTATATACTTATAATTACACATAGGTGTATTTATTATACACATATTTAAAAATATACATGTACAGTATATTGTGTAAAAAAGGATATGAAGAGAACAGAAAATTGTTTAAAAAAAAAATTGTTCTCCATAAAAAAATTATTTTTCACCGCCATAAGGTTATTATTTCCTTGCTCACTAGCTATACTCTTGTATATATATGTACAATTTTTCTTATCGTTAAAATGTGTATGTATTAGAAAGTACATACATATATTGAGAAAATATACATATATATTATACACTCATATTTGTATACGTATATCCTTATATGATGCATAGAAAATATAAAATATAAAATATGTAGAATGATATTTAAAATGGGGTATATTCGTATGTAAACATTACATACACATACATTGTACATACATACAAGTACATTATATGTACATATATAATATATTTATCTGTAATGTATGTATAGTATAGAAGGAATTTAATATAAAAAGTAATTTTATATTATACCAATAATAAGTAAAGCAAAAAAAAAGAAGAAGAAATATCAGGAAAAAAACGATTTTCATTTATTTTTCTGGTGTTGTTGTTGTTGTTTATTTTTACATCATACTTTAATAAAATGGAAAGAAAAAAAAACAATTCCAATATAATTCTAAAAATAAAATTATACGAGTCATGTATGTATGTATATAGTGTATGTATATATTATGTATTTTTATATCGTTATCGTATACTTATGTTGTACATACATCTCCACACATATATATTTTTATATGTATCTATATGTATACATATATGCAAAGAATATGTATATGAATCTTTTAATATATTTATTATATGTCCTATATGCATATATGTATGTAGGTACATATTTATGAAGAAAATAATGAGAAAATTTATATTTATATAATATTGTATGTACTGTATGTACACGTATATGTATTTGAAATTTAATTAAATTAAAAAAACATTTTATTTTTATTATATTATGTATATTTTTGTACAAAAAATATATTGCAAAAAAAAAAAAAAAAAAAAAAGAAAATGAAAAATAATAATAAATAAATTTGTTTTTTTTTTCTGTCGTTATTTTCTTAAATTACAAAAATTTAATGAATTTTAAAGTTCACGCAACAAAAAAAAACAAAAAAAGAAAAACAACAACAACAAAAGTAAAAATAAAAATGAACAAAAAATAAAAATTATAAAATAAATAGAAATAAAAAATTATGAACAATAATAAATTTTATAATTATTTTAATTAATTTTTTAGAATAAATTTATAATTTTTTTGCAAAACACCCAAAAAAAAAAAGAAAAATACATAATTATGTAAGTCAGTTTTATAAAAGAGAAATGGAAAAAAGGTAAGAAAAAAAACTTTGATAATTAATTATTTATATATATATGCATGAATATACATATATATACCTATATAAGTATATGTATGTATGTATATGAATTTTAAGATATAATATAATATTAATTTATTATAATAATTTTAAATTTAATTAAAAATGAAAATTTTATACTCATCGAAATTCTATTAAAAAATAAAAAAAATAAATAAAAGTAATTAAAAATTTTTTTAAAATAATATTTCTTAATTCTAAAAATTTTTATTGAGCGCAATGAATTTAGGACAAAAGTTTATATTGTAATTACAGATAATTCGCGATAGAAATGAACATTACTCGGTTCTGTCTTCTGTGAACATTTGCGATAGATTGTAAATGCTCAAATTTTCTTTATTGACTGACTGACTGACTACTCACTTCACTACTCTATGATGGAGTGAACTGTTGAATTTGTCTATCTGTCTGTCTACCGAGCAGTAGAGTGAGCTTAATTGACTTTAATATCTTGTCTATAGCTAGTTTTAATACGCCTCCTACACTCTACAATTTATACACAGTGAACATGCTTTAGTTTTCTAAGTTCACTGTATCGCGATAGTCACCTGTATAAATACAATATGTACATATGGAATAATCTGTGTAGGAATAACTTTGAAAATTTGCTATAAGAAAATGAAATAAATAAAAGGACATAACCACGTTATAAGAAGTTATACAACATTATTACGTAGTGATGTAAGACACAATTTGTGTTCGATTTAATGATAAGGATAACGTATAAATATTCATGTTTGGATATATAATGTTACGTACATTTTCTTTTTTATTATTTCCTATTTATCCTTTTCAATCAATTTAATACAGACAATAAGACAGATATTGATATTGTTATTTAACTAAGTGACTACGATATACAAATGAAAATAATGCATTTAAAATTAATTTCAGTTACAAATTCAAAATATAATTTCCATAAAAAAAAAAAAATAAAAATAAATAAAATTCAATTAATTTTTCAAAGTTAACAAACTTTTAATTTTCTCAAGAACATATTTATTTAGATTTATATACTCATATATGCATACGTTAACAAGCACAAAGATACAAACTATTATATGCATATGATACGAGTATGTATGGGTAATCAAATATAAAAATGAAACTTCATTATATACATAACTACGACAATATGTTCACATATTGCATACATAAAATATATTTTATTGTACATATGTATATGTATGTATATGTATTGTTATTTTAATCAAATTGTGATAAAACGAATGATAAAAATAAGAAATAAAACCGTCGATTTTATTACATTATTTATTATTTTTTCTAACGAACATCTGGAATTTTTTTTTACTACACACAAAACTAAAACTAAAAAAAAAAAATTCAAAAAAATTTAAATGAAAAAAAAAATCATTTATAAGGAAAAAGAATAATGAAGAAAAAATGTTATTTACAAAAAATAAAAAAAAAATAAATTACAACGATAACAACAACAAAATAACAAAGTTATTTCCAATTAAATTTTAAATAGCCTACAGCGTTTATATAGTTAAAAAAATACATATACATATATGTGCTTATAGCTGTGTATGTATATATTATGTATAATTTTTTTTTTTTTGTTTCTTAAATGATAAGACCTTGCTACAAATTAAATTTAAAATTAAATTTTTTTTTTATCCCTCAATAATTTTATTCATTTCTAGATACATAGATATATACGAGTATACGACTATGTAAGAGTTCATATATTTCTACATATTTTTATTTTGTGTGTAAATTTATTTAAAAAAATTCTTTGTACATTTGTATATGTAATATACACAACTATACCTTCTTATACACATTTTTGTAATACTACATATTTGCATGCACGTAGTATAAATAATAGTCTCTATAAACTTTGACTCTATAACAACCTTGATTTTAATTACAAAATCAAAAAATATGTACTTAGATATGTATACTATGTAATAAAAAAAAAAAAAATAAGAAAATATGATTAAGAAAATATTGAAATTAAGGAAAATGTATGTATACATACAATCTATTCTATATACTTATTCATATTATCGTATACATTCATGCTTATATACATATATCTATATATAATATATAAAAAATAATAAATTAAAATTTTTTTTAATAACGTAACGACATTAAATTGATTTTATCATCATATAAAAATTTTAATATATTTTTTTTTAAATGCTGCATATAAATAGTTGTATTTTTATTTTATCACGATTACAATCTAAAATTAAAAAATAAAAAAAAATTGGAAAAGAAAAGAAAAAAAAAAGAAAGAAATTACATTTTATATTTTTACTATTTTTTTTTTTTTTTTTATTACTTAACATCGAAAGTAATTTAATTAAAATTTAATTTTCATGTAAAAATGATGTGATCTGTCAATCATTATATTCCCATATAATATACACAAGACTTACATATATGTATATACGATTATGTATATTTGTGTGTCTCCTACATACTCGTATGTTTATGTATTTAGTATATATAAAAAATATTGATTTTACATTATTATTAATCATACATATACATTGTACATATTTATACAGGTATGTGTACTTGTATACTTCTATTTATATCTTTGAATATTAATTTACTATACATTATGATGTGTTGTAGAAATTATAGATATACGGTATACGGTAAATTAATGAGAAAAAATAATTTTTTATTTTGGTAGTACCCATACTAGCATACAACATAATGTACAATATATAATGGAACCATAGTTGTCTATACATAAAATATTAATAAAAAATTCATGTTATTAATATTTATGTGTATTATGTTACTCTTTTCATTATTCTACCATACATATACATATACATATTTCTTGATTCATTTTTATTTTCACATTAATTTTATCTAAAATTGATTGATTACCGTATCAAAATTTTTTGAAGACTCTAACCAAAAAAAAACAGAAAACATAAAATCATAATTAATAAATGGATTTCTAATAAAAAAAAAATATACATGATTATATTCCTATCTCACTATAAGAAGTACAACTGACTAAAAAAGAAAATGGTGGACTGTAAAGAATGAAATTATGATGTACAAAGGAAGAAAATTTCTATTAGATCAGATATACAATATAAATAATTAGGGGATTCATTTCATGTTTCAGTTTGTCGTAAACTTCGTAATCTTCGTAGTTTTTCAGTTTTCGTAGTTCATTTCCATACATTTACAAACTACGAAAATTTTGTAAAACGACTAAAGCTATATTAACCTAAATAGACGAAACGGAACGGAACGAAACGAAACAATAGATACGATAGTACTCTGTGGTACGTAGAGCTATCTTAAATGAACTCGTTTCGGTTTCTATTTAGGGCAAATTGTTAAACTGACCGAACTACTACCTACGTTCGTTTAATTTCTTTCGTCCCGTCACGTCTATTTAGAGTAACGTTTATTTAAAGGTAAAATGTTTCCCAGTTTCTAAATTTTGTACTTCGTAGCAAATGTTTGACAGTTCTTAGTTGACTGTTGGATTAGAAATTAAAAAATAGTATTAGAAAATAAATATCAAACAGATGAAATAAAATCAACTATGAGAAAAATAAACTACGAAAAAATTTTAATATGGTCTGGTCTTTCATTTCAACATAACTACGAAACTTGAAAACTGAAAAATTATAGTGAACTGAAAAATGCCATGAATCCCTTAAATATACGCAATACCCATGTATTTATTTATAGTACAGGCATAGACAAACAAGTAAACTAGATTTCTACTCTAGTATAAAATTATGTACAATTCAAATTTTAACATTGGCCTCCAATCCCGCATGGTGGAATCAGTGGAATGACATTCTAACATATACACATTTCAAAACTAGTATTCGGTGTGGAATGAATTTATACCGGCTATTTTAAGTATGTATAAACAAAAAAGGATACAATACTAATTTCAAATTAGAAACAAATCGTATGTACATATAATTCATCTATAGTATAGACAGATTTAGAGCTAAACCAGTTTTATTATTACATACATGCTTTATTCATATTATATATTATTATACTTGATGTTCATATACAAAAAAAAGGATATTTGGTTGCCTTTTTTGTTTTGACTTCATGTCAAATACTCCTTTTTAAATAATTGTTAGATGTTAGATTGTATTATACGGTTACATACATATTTTGTATACCTAGATTGTATTATAGGAATACATATTTCATATATGTACATATATTTATTATGTACATATATACATATAAGGAGAATGTAGAAGCAGCACATTATTTGTAAGGTGCATACATATATAATGTTTTATCCTTTTAATATAAAAATATGCAGTTGATTTCACTTCATATACTCTTCTCAATTATATGTCACACTTGAAAGATAATTTCTCTAATGTTTTACAGGTAAAAATAACCACCTGCATGTTTTAAAATATGTTCTGTAAATTAAACCGATTAAATTTGCTGATTCTTCTCAGAAAAAAAGAAGAATAAAAATACTGCAACAATAAATTTTATGTTTTTTCGTCAATTTTGATTATTATGGTATCGAAATCATTTTATTACTTTCTATTACTTCTTATTTTTTTTCCTGCTATCACTTTAATTTTACCGTAACGGCTAAAAAAATATAATTTATCTTCTATATATTATGATATTAAAAATTAAAACATTATAGCTATTTGCACCTTACAAATATTGCGCTGCTTCTATGTACATTATATTTATATATGTATATGTACAAAAGAAATCTACAATGAACATAACCTAATCAACTTCTTCATATGTAAATATAACGATAATGATAATGTGTCCAATACCCTTATGTGTGATTATATATGCATAATAAATATATATGAACAAACATATACCTAATCAATTTCTTCATATGTAAATGTAACCATATAATACAATCCAACATCTAACAATTATTTAAAAAGGAGTATTTGACATGAAGTCAAAACAACAAAAAAGGCAACCAAATATCCTTTTTTTTGTATATGAACATCAAGTATAATAATATATAATATGAATAAAGCATGTATGTAATAATAAAACTGGTTTAGCTCCAAATCTGTCTATACTATACATGAATTATATTTACATCGATTTGTTTCTAATTTGAAATTAGTATTGTATCCTTTTTTGTTTATACATCCTTAAAATAGCCGGTATAAATTCATTCCACACCGAATACTAGTTTTGAAATGTGTATGTTAGAATGTCATTCCACTGATTCCACCATGCGGGATTGGAGGCCAACATCAAAATCTGAAGTGTAAAAATAATTTTATACTAGAGTAGAAATCTAGTTTACTTGTTTGTCTATGGTACAGGATAAAAATAAATACACATATATACAGTACATTAAATTAAATTGTATTTTATATGCGCAAGCGTAACATACTTAATTTTATTTTTCAATTAAATATTAAGTCAAAATGTCAATTATAATGTTTCTACTGTTGTATATCTACATAGTACACCTATTACACTTTTAATTAGTTGACATTTGTATATGTAATACAGGAAAGTAATCAAAATATGAAATCTGTACACGCATACATTTTCATTTATAATATCCAAATTACTTACTTACTTACATATTTATGTAATTGGAAAGCATAAATAATTTTATATAAAAAAAAAAATTTCAATTTTTCTTTTATGTAACATCCAACTGTATAAATAAATCAAGATTAATACATAATGCGATATGATATCTATATATAATAATATAAGCACATGATCATAATGTATGTATGTATCTATAATTAAATTAAAATTTATAAATAAATATCAACAAAATACGAAAAGAAAAAAAAACGAAACACAACAATACCAGCAACAATCAATACAATAGATATTTAAATTTTAAAAATTCAAAGAAAAATATACACATTATGTACATAGTGTGTATGTATATAAAAAGCAACTAAACAAATCAAATCAAAATTTCCTATGATGAATTTATGAATAAATAAATAAAAAAAAAAAAAACTTTTCAATAATGAGAAAATAAATAATATCCAGATGTGAAAAAAATTATTATGTACATATTATAATGTTTAATAGTATATATATATTAAAATGAAATTCACATTTCATATAAAAAAGTACCTATACTCGTATATACTCGTATATATTATATAGATCCATTCATATATGTCCTATTACATATTGTATTCAATTTATTGTATATGATAGTCACGTGTCTATCTTTTTTAATAACTATTATATTTTTTTTTATTTACTTTACTTTTTTTTTTAGTGTGTTTTTTGTTTGAATTCCAAACATTTGCATATGACTATAACATTAGGCGCGTATCTAAATTACATTTTTATCTATAATATTTATTTGAATGTACATAAGTATGTACTTTATAACGTACGTATACTAGGTAGGTATGTTACTTATATACATATTTAAATATGAGTAGGTACAAATACCTACCTATATTATTATTAAAATAATGAAAAAAGAAAGAGAGAACAAAAGAAAAAAGAAGAAGAAGAAAATACAACAACACATACATATGTATATTTAAACCAAAAAATATATTATAACAACGAAAAGAAACTATATGTACACCAAAAAAAAAAAAAAATGTTAAAAAAAAATTTGAGGTTATTGAACTGTATATATTACATACAACTATTTTGTATGTTTTTTTTTAATCATTTATTTTCTTTTTTTTGTATGAATTTTATTTAATATTTATGTATATATACATATGTAGATAGTTAGTTATTTAGCTATATATTATGTATTATTATTCATGTATGTATATGCATAAAAGTATATAGGGTATGTATGACAACGAATATAAGATATACTTAAATACAATGTATGTAAGTTATATGAATGAATTTAGATAGGTGTATTGTAGATAGTAGATACATATGTATAATAATATGTACACATATGAACTTAAATTGCATGTATATATTCGTTCAACAATTTATATACACCTACATACATATAATATGTAAATAATGTATATAATTATGCATACTCATACAGTGCAAGGTATATTATTTTGTGGTATATACATATCTATTCTGTAACACTGGAAAAATCCTATACTTTCATACATACTCGCATATATATAAATATGTATATGGATATGTATTATAAATTTACCTCATTTAAATATACCTATACATATATGTATATAGTACATAGTTACATATGTAACATGTATCTATGAAATTATAGATATCTACATGACAATGTATACATATATAATATATAATGTAAACACTCAGGTATATGGAGTATAGTATATCTACAATACATTTAATATAATGTACTCGAATGTATGTACCAACATATATCGGTGGATATATACCTCTGGTAAATATATACCCATTCATATATAATATAAGTATAATGAAAAAAACAGGTAAAAATATCTTTTCTATTTATTTGCCTTTAAAAACAAAAAAAGAAAAAAAGTTATTTATTTTTTTTTTGTTTTATTTTTTTTTGTGTTCTTTTTTTTATTTCGTTCATTTACATTTTCTTGTCGACGATCTTCATTAAAATTTAAATTTGAAAACTAAAAAAACAAAAACAAAAAAAAAAAACAATTTAAAAAACCCGAAAGAATTTAAATTATAAATTTTAATTCATTTTTATTTATAAATTTCATTATAATACGAGTATGTATGTATGTAAATACATTATTAGTGTGTTTCTGTGTATATAAGTACTCGCGTATATAATGTACATTATGTAGATACTATTTTTGTCGTATCTTTCTTTAAATTACCTAATATTCTGTAGTACATAAATGTATATATATATGTACTATCTACATGTGATGTTTATAAAGTTTTTTCGTTATTATATTCATTATTTTTTGATTTTAATTATTTATTATTTTTTTAATTAGATGCATTTTTGAAAAATAAAAAACAATAATTAAAAATAAAATTATAAATAAGTAGATAAATAAAATACCTAAATTAAAATCTAAAAAAAAATTAAATAAATAAATAATGTATAATGATAATTATATGCTATTTATTTAATTTTATATAATAATATAATGATCATAGAAGTTAATTAAATCTTAAAAATATGTAAATTTATCTGTAAACATATACATATATATCTGTACTTACATTTACGTATACGTAAGCTAATTAAAATTAATATGAAATGAACATTTATTTTATATTACGTTATGGTATATGCACGAAACATGATGACAGAATTATATATAATAAAGAATTTTTATGTCATAAAAATATTTTGTATAGTAACTAGTACGTTAGTATATAGTAAACTTATATACCAATACCATGCACTCGTATTTTGATTAATAAGAAGAATCAATTTTTTCTTTATAATCGCTTTGCACTATATACCATAAGAAGTATACAAGAAACCAGAAGAGATTATTGGTATCTAACATAACCTCTTATACCAGTACTCAGTACATTAGTAGTACCATAGACTAGATAGTCTAGATCATAGTCTATGGTAGTATCTTGCATAACATATAATCGTATTTTCATTCTCGAAAAAAATCCATTTTCCCCTTATATTTGCCTTACACTACACACCTTAAGAAGTATACGAGAAACAAGAAGAGACAATAAGTAGTAGTAATGAGACTATTGGCAGGTACAGCAACAGGTATCTATAACATAATATACTCTATACGGTATATGTATTTTCATTCAAGAGAAAAATTCATTTTCTCCTTATACTTGCTTTGCAGTGCACACCTTATGAAGTATACGAGAAAAAGTAAGAGACAGTACATAGTAAATAGTAGCACTAAGGTTATTAGTAGCTAACTATAGTATAGTAAGATATACGAGTAATCTAGTAGCACCCTACATACCAACAATGAATTCGTATTTTCATTCCTGAGAAAAATTCATTTTCTCTTTACACTTATTCTGTTCTACACCAAGCAGAAGTATACGAAAAACAGGAAGAGACAGTGAGTAGTGCAGCTGTAAGTAGAAATTTATTTTTATACATGTACTCGCATAATCATATTTATCTATTAGTATTTCTAGATAATTTCGTATATATAGAAAATATTTTGATAATGACAATTGAAAAAAAATCAAACGAATTCATATGCATATACGTGTTCACAATCATGTATGATTTATGCATAATAAATTTCGGTACACGTTTATTTGTTTTATTCATTTTTATTTTCTAGAAATTAAAAATAATATTATAACAATCGAATACCGAAAATATCAAATTTAAAATTAATATTTAATAAAAAATAAAAAATAAAAAATAAAAAAGGTTTCATTTATACATATGTACATTTGCTTATAAATATGACAACAGCAAAAGTAAAAGCAACAAAACAACAGCATTTGTATGGGTAGCAGCATAAATTATTATTATTGCTATCAGTTAACATACTTAGACCCATATGTTTATAAAATATGTGAATACGTATCTATACTCTTAAAATAATAACTTTCTATACAAATAATATATTTATACCAAAATACCCATTCAATATCATAATCATAATTATTATTATTTCTGTATGTAGTAATAGTAAGTATTTTATTTATTTTAAGCTTTAATTTCATTTCATTTTTTTTTTTTTTATTTATTTATTATTTAGGTTATTATGCGGTAGATTTTTTCATTATTTAGGTCATTTTATTTATATTTATTTTGTTTAAATAAAAATTATACATTATACATACAACACATATACATATACGTATGTGATATGTGTACAAATAATATAAAATATATGAAATCAGATACTCGACTCGAATATGTATGTATGTGTGTACATTATATATCTGAAATGAGTGTACTACGTACTACTTTCGAATTATTTTATTATTATATTTTCTTTATAATTCTAATAATACATTCTCATATGAACGTATATGTGTAACATATAAATTAAATTAAAATATGTATAAGGTCAGGTCATAATTATCAATTATTTTTAATTTATATTGAGTATTTTCTTTTATTTCTAATATATTATGTACCTACTACCTACCTCTAATACGTGATGTTTATCTAAGTGTTTATAAAATATATTTTTAAATTTTTATATATTTTTACAAGTTTGAAAAAAAAAATATTTGTTTTTGTTTACTTTATTATCTATATATACCATAGTCTACATGCATTTATAATTCGTATTCATATCGATCCATATATACTATTTTTAATTTGTATGTATATAAACTGATATAAAAGTATATACAATGTATATTTGTATAAAATTAACGAATTAACTGTATAGAAACGAATTTTATTTTATTTAATTTTATGACTTGAACATATCGGCATCGATTTTATGAATATATGTCTGTGTATGTGTGTACATGTATTGGAATGTGAATATATTAAAATTGAAAAGAAAAAAAAAATAAATATATAAATAACAAAATCAACCAAATATAAATGACATTTTTTTGAGTTCAAGGATATGGATAATGTGATAAAAATACATTCTTGTATTTTTATATTTTATAATGTATGTACATACATACATACATATATATTTTATAATACATACATACATATGTATTATGTATTATAATTCTGACCACATGTGTTCTTTTTAATTAAAACTAATTATGACATTTATATTAATTTCAAAATGAAAAAAAAAATTATAAACAAAGTGTAAAAGTAAGATAAATTAATACACAAATACACGAGACGAGAGTATAACATGATGAGAAAAAAAAAGAGAGAAAAGATAATGATGAACATACAAAATAAAATAAATTAAAATTCATGGTAAAATAATTATTATTAAAATTAATATAGGAAATTGTAATAAATTTTTAATTAAATTTTGTTCTTTTTTTGTTTTTTTATTTTTTTAATAACACAATATTATGTTGATGTTGATTGTTTTTTCATTTTTGTTTTACTTCTTCTGTTATTTATTTTGATTTTTTTTTATTGTTTTGCTTTGCTTTCATCATTTTCATTTTCATTTATCATTTTGTTGGTTGTGTGTTAATGTTGACTCCGATTTTATTTGTTCTGTTTGAAAGTTAAAATAATTATTTTTATTTTAATATTAAGGGCATATAAAAATATAGTATCTACATTGGTGTAGGTATTATCAATATAAATATACGTATAATGTAAGTATGTACGGACTTGTACGTATATATAAGAAAAATTCATTTATTATCGAGCGATGATGTTTTGTTTTTTATTTAATTTCAATTTTATGTTTATTATCAGGTGAGTACTTAATACTACTCGTTTGTTTTTATATAATTTCGAATAAATTTTTAAACATTATTTTAACTTTTCAGCTGTTATATTTATGTACTTTTTCGTATAATCTAGGTACATGCATATATACATATGTACATATATATATTTTTTAATTCATGAATGAATAAAAATGTTTTAATTAATTTACTATGTGTATATATAGATTATAATGACTTTGTATGACAAATATTTATACACCCATATTTATGTCGCCCATAATATAGTCACATTAATAATAAATCATCATAAAAATAAAATTTGTTTACAATAACGAAAAATAAAAATAAAATAAAATATACATAATTGAAAATTTAATCGTTATTTATATTTTGTTGTTCTTTTATACTGTTTATTTTATATTATGATGACGGGATGATGATAATGATAATGATGATTATGGTGAATTTGAAATCACTTTCATCGTCTCTTTTTTTTCGAACAGAATTAGGTACATATGCATATATGTATGTACGTTCATTGTCATACACCTCTATATATTAAATTTTTTTTTTATTTTTAAAAAAGTATATGTCGTTATTATACATAATATATTTCTTCTGCATAATTACGTAATGTTATGTGTATGTGCGATTGCGATAATATAATTAATTACATATATAAATAATAAAAATGTCTACAAAGTCATGAAATCATTATAAAATTTAGCATAAAAAATGTACACGTATCGCAATATATTTTTATATATACTTATAATTAAATTCATTAAAAGAATGATAAACAAAAGACGAGCCATGTGATAAAATTTAATTTTAATCAGACTCTTAAACCAGAATATCAATGATCGTCATTATTATCATCATTATTGTACATAGTAAAATACTGAAAGTTTTATTTCTGATTAATTACGATACTGGAAAAGGAATTATTTTTTTCAATAATAATTAACTTCTTCAATTAGCCTACACGGCTACACTATACAAATGCTTATCGAATCTACATTTGTAAATGTAATATGTAAGTTGGCCCACATAAAACAATTAAAATTATTCCCAATAATTAAACAGAATTGAAAGAAAATGTAAATACCTTTTTGTATACAATATTAAAGTAATTGAATAGAGTGTTTAATTGAAATCACCTTACATATATTTTTGTAAATACATATGTATGTACATACATCCATGTAGGTATATATGTTACCATGTTACATAACTTACATTTCATTAAAATTTATTCAAAAAATGTACGTTACATAAATATGTATATGTTTAGGTACATTTGTATATGACATTCAAATATAATTTCAAATAATTTATGAATATTAATAGTTTTAAACACATATGCATGCATACTCGTAAATACTGTACATACATATGTATGTACACTTGTACATAAATGTATGAATGAACTTAAAATAAAATACATACCTATATTTCCATGTGCACATACATATAGTATGTATGTTTTCTCATTTCATTTATCCATTTATTCATATACATACACATACATACATAATATTATTTCATAATAAAATAATAGCAATCAATTTATTCATTGGTCAATCTATTAATTTTAATCAAAAGTTTCGATTGTACATACATGCATACGTAACATCACAAATATATGTACATATCACACATACAAACATAGACAGACCATATTATAAATTGGTTGCCAACTAAAAACTAATAAGTTACAGTTCACTGCTTTTTTTTTCTTTTATTTCATTCAAAAAAATATGAAGCAACAAAAAAAAATGATATAAAATGAAACTGAAATACAATAATAATAATGACAACAACAACACAGCAGCAGCAGCAGCAGCAAGAAAAAAATATATATTAGGTATACATATTATGTAGAAATGACATAAGAAAAAAAATTTTTTTATTTTTCATAATAACGTAAATTTTATATATCCTGATTTATGACAGCAATAAGAAACATTGGAACATACATAAATAATTATTATACTCGTTCAAAAAAAAAAAAAAATAATAAAATATATGTATATATATTAAACAGAATAACAAAAAAAAAAGGGAAAAAGATTAAAAAAAAAACATGAATGAGAATGAGAACTCATAATTTTTGAAAGTTTTTTTTTTATATATGTTCATACTACTTCTCATATTACTTTTTCTAATAAGAAAAATATTTAAAGAAAATATATGGTATGTATGAACATATATCATGTAATACATGTGTACGTACAAATATATACTCATAATATTGTATGTATATACGTACATATATGTATATGAGAAAGGAGAGCATATAAAAGCAAATTAAAAAAATAAAATGTTTTTATACCTTATATCATCGCTCATATATATGTACATTACATATACCTATGTATTTATATCAGGACACATATACATACATATTATGTATAATGATATATAAAATCTATACATTTATATATACAAAAATATTGAACATATTCATATAAAACGTATATGAAACCTGTCTATATAACATACTATACAGCGTATCGTATATGTACCTAAGTGTTCACAGGATATAATATGTATATTTCGATACAAAGCCAATATAATATAAAGTTAAGTAAAATTTTATATGTATAAAATTTACATGTATATATGCATATCTCTATATGTATGTATATATACAGAAAAGGAAACAAAAAGAAAAATATTATGAATAAAGTTTGAATGTGTATATAAGTTTTCTACATATGCATATGTATATAATCGAATATGTGTATGTATATACGTATATGCATAAAAATATGATTTTTTGTTTTATTTCTTCATGCATTTAAATCTCAACTACACATACATGACTTATGTATGCTACACACATTTATATAATGTAAATTTATATATCCATATATGCTTATTGTAGTATTTTGTATATACATACACATATATGTAAAAGGAAAATAAAAGGAGAGAAAACTATGTTTACTTTTCTTGGCTGGGCTGAGTCAACAAAAATAAAAAAAAAAATTAATTTTATTCTTCCTTCTCATTCTTCGATAGAATCTCTCTATTATTATTATTATTATTTTTAGTTTTTGCTGCTGCTGCTGATGCCTTGCTATTGTTGCTGTTATTGTTATTTTTGTATTTACGTATTGATATAGTTGTATTTCTGATTTTTTTGATGATGTTATTGTTGTTGTTGTTGTTGTTATATATTCATTTTTCTCATCTAATTGTCTTCTTTCTGTTTCGTTTTCATTCTTAATTATATTAATTTCTAGAATTTATATACATTACATATATTATATTTTTATTGTTATACGTGTATATGTACTAATGTGCATTTATATAAAATGTAACATACATATTTATAAGTTATAAAATCCATGTATGTACATATGTATGTAATATCATGCATTATATATACAATACATGAGGATGTGCATTTATTATTATTTACTTTATTCATTAAATTTATTTTATTATATCATATATTAATATAATGCATACGTATCCTCGTACATATATGAGCGTATATATTTATGTACATAAATTTATATGTTATTTCTAAATAAATTTTTATATAAATTTATATAGGTATCTATCCATACATATACATATATGTATATTGATATATTAGACAACTTGTGTGTACAATATGAATACATACTACATACATAATACATATATATGTATATGAATAAATATACAAAATAAATATAAAAAAAAAATTTTTAAATTAAACAAGAAAAATAACTCATAAATAAAACATGAGGGCGAGGAAAATTTTCTATGCTGTATATTTACAATTTTTATTTATATATACATGTACATATATACACATGTATATGTGTGAGTGTATTAATAAATGCATAATATATACGGGCAATATTTTATATTTATGTATGATTTTGTATATTTAATGCTTTCATATAATATGTACAATACAAATGTATACAACCAATACAACATATGTACATCTAATGCCTACATCGCGTATTTTCACGAGTATGAAATTTTAGGGAGTTGTTTTTCGCCTTCTATCATATATGTATAGACTAGTATTATTTATAAAACACATATATTTATATATACAATATAATATACTCCAATATATACTCCAATATCATCCCATATCTCTCTATCTATACGTACAATATACCTATTTTTCATATATTTTTACTTGTATGATTTGTTTTGCTTGCATTTTTATTATTCTCCTATACAAAAATTTATACATTTTCAGCTTTAATCGTGTGTATTACAATTTTTGTTTTCTTTTCTTTTGTTTTTTGTTTTTTAAGTAAAATTAAATTTTGTATTTGCTTCTTTTCGCTTTAAAATGAAAAAAAAAAACAACAACAAAAATTGTTCTTTAATGGGAGACATAAGACAAAATAAAACAACGTGAAAAAAAAATTAAATGAATAAATAAAATAAAAATGAATGAAAAATGAAATTTTAAACATTACATACATACAAACTTATATAAGTATAATGTGAATATATGTATGAGAAAAAGGACGAAAAATTAATTTGTTTTTATATACACATTTATTATTACATACAATTATGGATTTATGTATTGCAGTATTATGTACTACATATATGATTATGGTTGCTGGAGAAAATAATATAATATATGTATGTACAAGGAATAATAATAATAATAAAAAAGAAAATAAAAAAAAAAAAACAACAAAAATGTGAATTATGCAAAAAACAAAAGTAAAATAAGAGAATGGAATGGTAGCGCAGAGAATGTAGGTACCCCAACATTTATAAATAGTATACTACATACATTCTTTCTATATGAGATATACCGAAGGAAAATAATTCAAAAGTCAGGGTAACAGGGTAGAATGACCCCCATCATAATACTTAGGTACCTATACATATCGGTACATGGTATACTTGGAGCTGGAGGTACATATATATGTTTGAATTTCCAGAAATATATACAAAACATTTTCCGATTCGTGTATTTCGCGTTTATTATACATAATATGTATGTACATTGATGGCGATGTGTGTTGGTGCGCATACCCGCCGCACCTTATAATAACACTTTACTTATATTTTAACAGACGCGCGATATTATACACATACTTAAGTATTTTTCATTGAAATACAAACAAAATTCATACGAGTATATGTGTAGCTAAATGGGGAGCATAACATATATATTTAAAAAATTTATTTTATAACAAAATACACACACAAAATAAACACCGGCTTACATGCGGATTTTATAATATACGGGGTTATCATACATATCCATAATCTGATAAAAAAATATCAGAAAATAACTATTGAATGAAAAACTATGGATTCATATAGAAAACTTTAATGATTTTCATTTATTTTTATTTGACCAAACTACTTGAGATAACTACAAAATTGTGCGGTATTTAGAATTTTCATTTAATTTAGATGAATATTGATGAAGCCAAAACAATTCGAAACCATGACAACACTAAAGAGAAGCTTTTCAAAATTTTGTTGTCTCTTTTAAAATAATACCGCGAAAGCTACATTTTCCCATGATTTATATGAGTATAAAATGTACTTGTATACATGCTCGCTCCAAAAACACACATTTATAAATTATTTTTATCGCGCATTCCTATAAATTGCATACACATAAATGTGAATCTCTGTTGGTGTATATTGTAAGAAATGTTTATGTATTTATTTCACTTATACAGCTAATACTAAAATATAAAAATTTATATTAAATTTTTTTTTATTCATATTTAACCAAAATACCCCCACATTTATGTATAATGACCCCCCTCCCCTCCCCTCACAACCAATGACGAACAATATTTATTCTAAATCTAAACAGGAGCTGCATTCAAATAAATGCATATAGGATAGGTTATATATGCATAAATTTCTAACGTAAAAGAAATTCATGATAACTGAAAATTTATGTAATGTATGGTAAGTTGAATTGACCTTAAGAATTTTTTCCTAAGGAAAAAAAAATATTCCAAAAATTACAAAGAAAAATAATTTCATAATTTATATTACTGGAATGTGTTAGTTAATTAAGGACGAAAATTTATAATCAAAACAAAAAAAAAATTTTTATTTAAAGTACCCTTCCCCACAAATAATTTGAAAAGAATTTCTAACTATTTATCAGATGAAAAGTATTTTTGTTTTGAAAAGTCTGTTCAAAAAGCCGGCTACAACTACCATAAATATACATACATTTATAATGTACCTACGTATTTATTGCATATATGTATATGACTGTTGGTATTAGCTGGTATTAGTTTATTGCCGCTAAAAAGTTTTTTGTTTATCAAAAAATTTTTTTCTGATAATAATTATTTTCTGCAGTATTATACAACTCAAATATATGAGTTATTTTTCTTTTTTTGTTTTTATTATTATTTTTTGTCTAAATTTGTGAGAAACAAAATTTTTTTAAGGAGAAATAATAAGGGAAATCCTGTATTATACAAAAATTACATGATAATATACATAAAATATATGTTGAAATTAAATAAAAAATACATAAATGTATATGAACAATAAAATATACAGTATGAATAATATATGCAAAGAAAATTTTTATATATGAAAGTAACAAAATGTGCTTTTCTATTGTACATAATGTATATTTTTATCTATGGTAAATATATACAAATACGAATATCAATGTACATACATATATGAGCTAAATAAATAATTTGCATGTGTATATAAAAATATTATGTTTACATGTAGAAACTGTGAAGCATAAAACGAAGAGAAGAGTAAAAAAAAAAATTATGGCGGGTATTTATGGAAAATGATATCCCCCCAAAAAAATTATATTATTTGAAAAAAGGAAGATGATAATGAAGAATATAATAATAATAATAAAAATTTTATATACAAGTATGTGGAAAGTGTAGTGTAGACCGACTGTTTACCTACCTATCCATTGTATTTGTATATAGTATATACTACATAAGTAACATATATAGGATAGGTATATAGTAGTAGTAGATTTACTTAACAAATACACATTGTACGATACTTGTAGTAAGATGTAGTAGTGAGTTTTATATGCTCGTATTACATCAACATCTAAATGTTTAATAAAAGTTATGCAGCATGGAATAGATTTGAAATAAGGAATAGACAAAAACTTTTAGAAAAAGACAAAAGGATATTAATGTACATATTTTTAGATGATAAAATTCTATTTTCATCTCATTTATGGAAAGAAAACGAAGCGTATATATTATTTAAGATATGAATTTCGTTAAAATTGCCATGAAAAAGCTTAGAAAAGATTGTACCTACATAAATTTCTGGAAAATAAATTTCTGAAGTACAAGTGGGTATGATATAAGTTCGTTAATATGTATAATTTTTACACCTAGGATTTTGTTACAATGATTGTGTAGATGAATGCGCCCATGCATATTTTCGTGGAGCTAAATATACAATTATTTATAAAAATAAAAATATACATTATATGATGTACATATTCATTATCTTCATATAATATACAATGTATAAATGTGAATATAGCTGTATGCATGTGTGTTTGTGTGTGTGTACGTAATAGTGTGAAATTTTCATTAATTTAAAAACTTTTTATTCATACCAGTTGGCCGGTACCCCGGTACATATATTATTTTTATATATACATGAAGTACCTATCTTTTTTTCTTTTTTATTTCAATTAAAATGTGTACATACGAGTATATGTATATACCTACTGCATACAAGTTTTTGAGTATAGAATAATAAGAAAGAAAGAAATAAAAAGATATACACTTTCTCAGTATTTTATACATACATATACACAAAAAATATGCATGAACACATATGCATATTATGTTTTCTCATGAAAATTAAAACTTTTTGTAATAAATGTGAATATAGTATCCACAATATATGAATGCATTCTCATATGCAAACAGATATTCTCTATATATTTTTATATACATATATGCATTATATGTTTACGATAAGAGATAGGAGTATCGCTACACAGGCACACAAAGAAAATTTACCAATACTAATCACACTTAAATTCAAATTCGATTTATTTATTATTTTCTTATTTTTATTTATTTTTCTTTTATTTTTATCTTCCTCTTCTTCTTCTTCTTTTTATTTTCTTCCTTCAATTAAAATTCTGTTTTACATGTATACATGTAGATAAATTTATGTATATGTACATATACACATATGTGTATATTTACTTCGCATACATAAATATATATGTATGTATATAAAGATACTTATATAAAGATATGTAAATACTTTTCGAACATACCTTTATATATATGTACTTATATAAAGCTAGTTAAAAAAAATAATAAAGAAAACTAAGAAGAAGAAGAAGAAGGAAAAACAAGATATAAAATTGTATAAAGATATTGGATGGCTGGCTGGCTGACTGACTGACTGTATAGTGTATACTGTATAGTCTTCTATACATATTTGTATTAAAAATTTTTATACATAATCACACAACATCGAATATATATGCATATGTATGTACGTACACTCTTCTATGCATTCTGTACAGTGTATTGTACATAGATATTTTTATTATAGAAACACAGAGTATAGTAGAGTATACACTGAAAAGTTTTTCAACAACAATTCATTCTGTATTCGCGGTTCTTCGAGAAACGTAGGCGAGTAAAAAAATTAATTTTTACTAATATTTGAAAAAAAAAAGATTAATAATATTTTTTTTTAAATTCTCTAGTAACAATAATGATAAAAATTATAATAATAATAAATAATAGTAATTAGTAATTATAATAAGGCATATTGCTAAAATAAAAATTTCATATTTCTTTATAACTATCGGAATTTTTCATTTTTTTTTTTTCGACATTACATATTTCTAACAAAAAATAAAATTTAAACTTCAATAAAAAATTAGACAAAAAATTTCGGTTATAAATCGTAATCGTTTCATTGTACAGTAATATCAAAATAATTTTGTGTTGTGTTTTTTAGTTTTGTTTCTACTCTTCTAAATATCCATATGTACATACATACTTATAATATCTAAATGGTAAAGAAATTATGAAAACAAATTCAGTGTTTTATATTCGAGATGACAGTTGTTTTTTTTAAAAAAAATAATACATATATATTAAAATAAAATAAAATAAAATAAAAATTTTAATATACTCGTACATCATTCATACATCATACATACATATACATAAATATACTTGTATTTAAATTGTGAAAGTGAAAGATATACACGTTTTTTTAGTGATTGGTGGTAATATTCAACGTTATTTGAACATGTGTATTTTATTCATTTGTTACGAATTCGCATAAAAATAGTAAAATTCGTAAAATTTTTTTAGGTAATTTAAATTTTGTTTTTTCTATAATAATATGTGTTTATTTTAATCTCTATAATTTAAAAAAATATATATATGTATATCCTGTACATAAATGTAGATTATTTGACTACAAAAAAAAAAAGTTAGCTATACATATTTTATAAGTTCTATAGGTTATAATTGTACAAAAATATAACAATCAAATCAAAACCATATGGCATTTTACAACTGTTTGTAAAATGCTTTTTACTATGATATACCGAACAGCCGTTAAAAGTTTTTAAAAAATAAATACCAATATACACACATTTGTTTCTTTTTTTTTTGTTTTTTGATTGAAAATTCTTATAGTGTGTTTGTAATTATTATTAAAATGTTTCAATAAATTATTGAAATTTTTCTGTGAATGTACTTAGTTGTATGAATTTTTAAAGATATTGATTTATTTAAATAATAAAAAATAAGGATATTTATTGTATAATAATAAATTTTATTGAATTGAATGAATCATTCAATTTGGAAAACAATGAAATAATAGAAAGTGAAAATTTATACATATTTGAAAATGAAATACTAAATTGTCATAGTTAAAATTCATAAATTGTGCAAATGTTAAAGAAATGTACATACATGCATTCCTATACGTTTTATTATGAATTTTGTTTCCAAGGATTTGAAAGAATTTTATTTGACATGATATATAATAGATTCATGTAGGAAATTTTAAAATAAAAAATTCCAAGGTTACAACAGTTTTCACGATTATTTTTTATCAAAAATTCCTTCACAATGACTAATTTTTCTTATTGTAATCAAATATGTATCATAATTTTGCATTGAATGCAGTGTAAAAGTGACTCTATAATAGTATTAAAAATATATATAAATTAAATCAATTTTAAAAACTAAAAATAAAATGGATTTACAGTAGTTACATAAATATGCATGTGTAGTGCAGTATATAAAATTTTTAAAAATAAAACTAAATTCTAAAATTAAAAAAATAAACATTTCAGTCTTTAAATTAATAATGAAATATGAACTGTCATTAAAGTAAAATTTCAATTTGGCTCCATCATTCTACATATATCTGATAGTTTAAATGCATTTTAAGTAATGGCATTGAAATTAACACACAAGAAAATAACATAAATTTATGTATAAGATACTCGTATGTGTATGACTAATGTGATATTATACATAAAGTTAATGTGTAGTTTAAAGAACGAACTAAAAGTACCTATTCTATTATTTATGAATTTATATTACATGTATACATGATGATTATTTTATTATATAGTCTGCTGTTCTGTATTTCCGATCAATTGATTTATGAAAATCGGAATACATAATAATAAATTATAACTGAAAATCTACTTACATAAATGTGTACATTAATTTTCGAATAAAGATTACCTACCTAATAAATTTTGGTTTTAAATAAATTTAAAAATAAAATTAAAAAATCAAAGAAACTGTAGCAACTATAAATTTAATATTCATATACCTATCCAGTTTGAAAATGAAATAAAATAATAAAATTAATAAATAAAAATTTTATATTAAAAACATTTAATGATAAAAATATATTTTTAGATTTTATTTAAACATGCAAAAAACTTATAAATCATAAATATGTATATAATTAAAAAAGGGATATAACGAATAAGAAAAATTATTAAAAATTTCTCAACTAACATTTGCGATACTAAAAAAAAATAAAACTAAAATAAACTTTAAACAAAACTAAGTACATTAGTAAAGAACATACATGTACGAATAATAAAACAATTTTAACGATCTATATATAATTTTAAAAAATAACAAAAAAATATATAAGCAAATCAAGAAATTTAAAAGGAAGCAAAACAAACAAACAAAACAAAAAAAATCTGTATGTAATCATTTATAATTTTATAAATTTCCACATACAAAGAATATAAATTTTATATCAGTCTATATATATCTATCTATTATAATTATAATTATATATAGTGTATGTATATAATGTATCTATTGATATTTATATCCAATGTACTCGTTCGTATACATGTGTGTTCGCCTATAATAATAAAACGTGCATGCAACATTTTGTTATTATTATAAAAATGTATAAATGTATACATCACATCATATGCACATATTTATGTATGTACAGAGAGTAGAATTGGTAGAATATTGCTATTATATTTATATACTCTACTGTATATAATACAATGTAATGTACAATCGATTTCAAGTTATATTTCTTCATAAAATATAATAATAATAATAATAATAAAATATAATGTAACCCTCACTTCTTTCTCTCTTCCTTATTATCATCCCCTTTTATTTTTATTATTTTATTATTTATTATTATTATAATAGTTGTATAATACCGTCTGTATATCCATCTTTTATACATATACCTACATATATGCCATCACTTCACCTTGTTATTATATTACTCGTTTTATACTTATAAAATAATTTAATCGTATGTATAAATATACATATTATAATGCATATAGATGGATGAAAATTCCAGCTGTAAACCTCCCCCTTCGAATCTTGAACATTTATAATAATATTATTTTATATAAACAATTTCATGTACATAATACATAAATTTCAATACATAGGTACATTAAATTCTGTTAGACCAAAGCAAAGTACTATAATAAAAAGGCTATCTATAACTACATGTGAATCTATATAAGTACATATCTGTAGTCTGTAGTTAGTCAGCCAGCGATGTACAGTATAAAGTGTAGAATAATATATGTAGTAGCAAATACTCCTTTTTTCATCCTTCCTTACGTTCAAAAAAAAATAATAATAATAATAATAATAAAAATGTAAAAAGAGAAGAAAAAAAAAAACATTTTAGATTTTTTTTATAACAACAACAAGAAAAATACCATTCTTATAAACTTATTTTTCTATTTCATATTCTACCATCATCAAAACCGTCAACATTACATATACTATACCATCATATGCCATCACCATCATCATCATCATTACCATTTTCATCATCCATCGTTTTTCTTTCAATATTCAACCTTACCATCATTTTTTGTTGTTTTTCTTTTTTAGTCATATCTTCTTCATAATATCATCACCACTACATATATATATATTTACATTCAGTTTCTGTGTATTTTATAAATACACATTTATTTCCTTTTCAGTTCGTCTATTATTATTATTATTATATTATTCCTATCATATTCTGTACACAAATGCATTTAAAAAATACATACACATATAAGATTATCTACATATGCATATATACATTTAGTATATGGTAATAATTTTTAATTCCAATTTGAATTTTTTTTTCCTTTATTTCTTATTACATTTTGTTTTTTCTATTTTCTATTTTAAGATATATTTTTTATATGCATTTCATTCATAGTGTTGTCAATATTACCTGATTCCAATTGGAAATTTACAAAATTTCTTAGAAGAATATTTGTAATTCCATACTTTGAAAAGATACAAACTAATATTGTTGCGAAACATCCAAAAGTTTCTAAATAAATTCGATTATTGACTAAACAATATTTTATATTTCATTTTACGTTAGTATTATATTTGTTTGTAATTTATTCAAAATATATATTTGCTGAAGAAAATAAAGTAAAGGATATTATACAAAACATAAAAGATTCATTCAAAAATCAAATAGTCTTTGGTAACACTAGTAAATATTTAATGCATTTTACTCCTTGCATCTATAGATACATTATGTATTGTATGTAGGTACTTCCTTTTTTGTTGCGCAGTCAAATTAAATATTTTTTATCTATAGACAAGTGTTATACATGTATGTACACCAAGTACACGGAATAATATATACATACAAGAGAATGTATGCAATTTGTGTTCATATTATAACTCTCTAATATGAAAAAAATAAAGCTAATAGTAGTGGGTACAATTTTCTTTCATGCATACTATAGGTTAATGTAAATACATACATAATTTATGTGCATTACAATAAATAAGTGTATAATGTTTATATACATTTTAACGTTTTTATCTCATGTCTAATATGTGCATACATAACATATATGCAATGCGTACTACATGTATTGATGTACACCTACAATTTCATATTAAAACCTGATTGCATATAAAAATGAGATAAACAAGAAGAATAAGAAGAAGAAAAGACGATGAAATACTAGTACCTACCACCAACTCTAATACACCTTTTTGAAATTTTCAAATTTAATTTTCTTCAATTGAAAGAAAAAGTATTTTCTACGAAAAAAATAATGACAACATTCTACATACATAACATGTACATATGTACATACATACATGCATTCTACGAAAGTTGAATTAATTTATAAGTGAAATTCTTGAAAAAAAAAATTGAACACATAACAAAATAAAGTTGATAACAAAAATATTATTAAATTTGAATAAAATTTATAAAACAATTTTTTTCGTTGTTGTTTCTTCTTATATTGTTGTCGACATAAAAAAAAAAGAAGAAGAACGACAGACAAGCATTGCAAGCAGACAAGCAAAGTTTCCATCACTATTATAATAATTTGTACTCGTATATATTCGTACCATCGTACGTACTATGTACATCGTATAGAGAATTTGAAAACAAAAATTTTTTTTGTAGTGGATATATAAAAATACATCCAATTCAAATGTTATATCGAATTTTCGTTATAACAACGCGATAGACAATAATAAGACGGTGTGGAGCACATATATGTATGTATGTATATTACAGAGAATTTACACATATGCATTTATGCACATTTGTGTATGTAAAATTATATATATTTATATTTAGTATACAAGACTAAAGTTTATTTGATATGTGTGTTCCATTGGAGCATATTCATATGTGTGTACGTACGTAAACAGTACAATTTATATATTATATGCTCCCCTTAAAAGAGTCCCAAACACATATACATTGTCAAGAAATACATATATGAGAAATATAACATAACGAAATGAAGATAAGAAAATACACATATATATATGTAATTTATTTCTACTATCCCATTAAAATTTTATATCTGTATATAAAACATTTAAAAATAGGAAGAGTGGAGCAATGTGGAGCTTTACAAAATTTATGTTAACTCTCGTATACTGTCTCGCTACTCCAGCAATTATATAAAATATACATATGCATTATGCAGAACATAAATGTATAAATATATTTATCTTTATCTCCTGCGCGCTTATATATAGACTCACAAATTCAAATGAAATCATGTACATAAGTGTATCATTGACTCAAATACATATGAAAATGGGAAGCTTTTGGAGTTTGACTCTGAGAAAATATTTAATAAAATTAAAAAATCAACAAAAAAAAGAAGAAAATAAATAAATAAATTAAATAAGAAAATAAAAATATATATGTACATACATTTATTTAATGTACATTGAGGCATACATTTATAAACGTTATGTGTTTTTATATTTATACATATATGAGATAAAGCGATATAAAAATAAATATAAATTTTAAGGCATATACATACATATGTATGTACACATACTTAACATATATGTACTATATGAGTATGTATACAGGACTATATGAAAGCGATGATAAATATATATATAAATATATTATTTCATGCTTACATAAATACATATAAATACATTCTTATATACATTTGTATCTAATTATTATATATATGTATGTATATTTGTATAAATATATAAAATTTTGTTATCATAAATGTGTTTGTGAAAATAATATTTTTTCAAGAAATATTTCATAAATAATACTATCTTTTTATATTCAAACACACATTACATAAATATGGAATATATGTATGTGTGTATATCTCTGTATCTGTAGCTATACACATTATATGTTATCTATAGCTATAGTACATACTCGTGTGTATAATATAATATGCATTTAGAGAGGAAATTGGAATTTTTGTTGTTTTATTTTCTTTTATAATTTTCTCAATTTTAATATTACATTACTTTATTTAGATATGTGTATTGTTTGTTATTTTATTATGAATTTATATTCAGTTTTTTTTTTTTTACATTTGCTCTTCTATTTTTTAAACAGACACACATATCTATACTAAATATACAGAATATATACATAGAATATATATATATATATATCTGTATGCATATGTATGAGAGTTAATATTCCTACAAGTAATATTACATATACATAATAATTGTAAATAAAATGTATATGAATTTATATGTACAAATATGAAGCTATATCTATATAATATGTAAATAACATATATGCATGTGTTATTAAATAATAAATATGAAAAAAAAAAAGAAAATTAAAAAAAATACATTGAAAGAGTTGTTTGTATCGTGTACTTTTTTTTATTCTGTTCTTATAGTTGTTTTATTTTTATTTTTTTTTTTTTACATTAATATCACATATATATGTATATACATATATGTATGTATATGTTGTATATTTTATGTATTATACCCATAGCTATGATACCATATAAGCGTGTATAATAATATTCAGATACACATATGTACATATTATATACATTGGAGTAGGTACCTACATACAAATATGTATGTAAGTATATATATGTACATTTACATTATTTACAAACGTAAATGTATGTACGTATGTCCTTTTTATTTTTATTATTTTTTTTACATTGATATATACATACCTACATTCATACATAATATAGATAAATATTCATTATAAGTTTATACACACAGTATACATATTATGTATAATCAAGTATAATATAAGAAAAATATATAATTTATTATAAACTGTATGCATATAAGTATGTACATATTATTTACACATATATCATTTTGTACATATATGTAACTTTATAAATATGCTATATATAAAAAGATATATACATATATATACATATGTGCATTAGATAGTAAATACATATATACATTATAAATATGTGTACATAATTTTATTTATATATATTGTATCTACACATATGAGACATGCAACATTATTCATACATATATGCATCGTATTTAGTGTATGCATATAAATTTATATTAAAAAAATAATGATGGGATTTTCTTATTTAAGTCGTGTTGTATTTAAATTTTTATAATTTAATTTTTTTTTGTCTTTTTTTTTCTTGCTTTTTTTTTTGTTATGTTTTGTTAATTTTTTTTTGTTTTTTTACTTCACTATATTTTTCATATTATATTCTCTCACTCACTCTCTCTTTCTCTTCATAGTATGTATAATAATTTATTATACTACTCGTATACCTACGTTCGTTAGAAAAATAAAAATATAAATGAAAAATTTATTTATTTTTTCTTTTGTTTGATAACCGTGTAATTATGATTTTACAAAGTAAAGTAAAATTTATAATACAAAAAAAAAATGAAAAAATGAAAAAAAAATAAAATGAAAAAATAAATTGAAAACAAACAAAAAGGAAAATAAAAGATAAATTGATGTCTGGAAAAAAAAATTGAAAAAAAAAACCAACATTTTTGTTTTATGCTCTTTTAAGATTAATGGGATAATTAAAAAAAATATCGTTATGTATTTTTTATTTTTTATCTCTGATATATAAAATACATATACATATGTATGCACATAATGTCATATTATCATTGTATTTTGTTTTGTTTTTGTTTTGGTTTTTTTTTATTTTGTTTTTGGTTTGGTTCG
Organism: Villa cingulata; assembly: GCA_951394055.1. Lineage (NCBI taxonomy): Eukaryota > Metazoa > Arthropoda > Insecta > Diptera > Bombyliidae > Villa > Villa cingulata. Next base: position 26,564,405 of record OX596021.1, on the reverse strand, counting down.
TTCATTCTATTCAATTAATTTATGGATTTTTATTTTTATGTTGTTTTTTGTTTTATGAAAAGTCATTTTAATTAATTAAATAATTAAAACTAAAATAATGTAAGAATTTTAATATGAGCGCATATGTAGGTATGTTTTTATTTTTTTTTTTTTATGTTTTCGTTCGTTCTTTTAATTAAGTATTATGTGTATTATACAAAAATTCCAATTACGTTCTTTTATAATTATTATTATTCTTATTATTTTATTTTAAGTCAATAACAAGACAGTGTTATTATTTTGTTTTAGATAATCAAATGAACACCTTTTTTACTCTTTTTCCTATTAAGAATATTTATTAAAATTATGTACATTAGTAATTACTCGTAAACGCCATATTTATTTCTTTGACTGAATTTATATGGGATTTATTATTATCATTTCTTGTCTTATTACATAGAGAGAGAATATACATATATAGTACAGACACGATGGTGTACATCAAATTTGAAATGAATTCCATAAATGCATAAACTAATTTATAATTCCTAATCACAAACACACAAAAATATAAATGAAATTTTTCATATCATAACTGACTGTATGATTAATCGTAATTCTGCTTACTTCCATGTATAATATAAGTTTATGTATAAAAATGAAAGTTTTCCATAAGATTTTTCTAGTTTTGCTTTCTTAAAAACAAAGAAAATAATAATTATTCTTTTATAAAATTAAAAGTACAATTATATAATCTACAAAATTTTTTAATAACAATGCACATACATGAGGGCGATGTTTAAATATAAATACGCATGCATTGTTATTAGAAAAATAAATTGAGTTTTATTAAAAAATTATTTAAAAACATTTTATAATTATTTTCATATAAAAATTCCAACAAAATAAAAATAATTAACGATAATTGGATTTTAAATTTTATGTAAGAATTTATTTTTTTTTTAATTAAAAATTTTTTTCTCATTTTATATTTTTATGAGAAATTGTTATAACATGAATATTGGTATGAATCATAAAATACTTATTTCAATTTAGGTAATAAAAAGACTATAAAAATTGATTAAATAATTCAAAGAAATTTGCCATTTTAATTACTTTTTTTAAAGGGATCGTTTTTATATTTAAATAAAATTTAGTTGTTAATATAAACAAAAAAGAGATATAAATATAATCAAGAAAGATAAATAAAAAGATCGATAAAAATGAAAACAAAAAAAAATATAAATATCATAAAATTAAAAAATATGGTGGGTGGGGTGGGTTCAAAAATTCATCAAAAACTGCATCAGTGTTGCAAAAGAAACTTAAGTCAACCAACAGTTCAAAAACTATAATCATAACTAAAATAATTTGTTCATTTTTACATTTTGTAGATAACACTAGAACCCTAGAACTTATCACAAAGTCAACATTTTGCATCATGATTTTTGATGTTGCAATGAATAAAGAATTTCAAATTTAGGACGTTTAGTTAATTTTAAATTATTATCAATATTATTATGGATCAAGAAAACAATAAACAATGAGTTAAATTTTAATTTTTTAAATTTGGTTTATTTATTTATAATTTTTTTTTTGATTTTTGTGAATTTTTATCGATTTGTCAAATTTAAAAAAAATACAAAAAAAACTTCAAAATTGTCGTAAAATTAATCAGCAGCATCAAAGCATTGCAACATAAATAATCAATGTTGCACTAACATTTCGGCAACACTTCTGCAACACCACAAAACAAACCATGATTAATTTTTGAACCCAGCCATATAATAATCACAATGACATTTCTCAATAAGTAATATTATAACTAACGTACACTCATAATAAAATCTCACACATTATAATTAACGTCAAGTAAAAAAAAAAAAAAAACTGAAAATATTGGTACCATAAATAATATTAAAAACTAATAAAAAAAAATTACATCATGCATGTAAAATAAGAACAGAAATCAACTACTGAAAACTTAATGGAAAAAAGTAATGTTTATAATAATCACAAAAATAATAAATTATAATAATAATAACAGTAAATAAAATTCAAATTAAATAACAAAAATTAATTACAAACATTACAAAAAAAAAAAAAAAAATTCATATTTAAATAAAACTAAAACTGACTGAAAAATCCATAAAATTATATTTTTCTAAAATAATAATAATAATAAAATTACAAAAATATATACATATAATAAGAAAAATGAAATGAAAATTTAAATGTAAATTTAAATTAATATCGAAATACACTCTGTAAATACATCCTATATACTCATATATTAAATATCCATAAAATGTACATGAATATATGTGTATTGTGGTATGGTATTTGTTGTGTATATCTATATTCAATATTCATTAAAAATTAAATACCTTTTTTTATGATATCATTTATTTTAAATTATAAATATGTTGTAAAAATAATAATGTATGTAAATATTTTGCAGATATTTCATATTATATAAACAGCAACAGCAACAACTAAAATAATAATAAAAATAATAACAACAGAAATCAACAATTTTACAATGAACATAAAAATATAAAAATATATAAAAAACTATATCATATATGTACATTTATTTAATATTTATAAAACTATAAAAATTAGTGAACAAAAAAAAACTACATATTCCTACTCATATATGCATATGTAGCTATAAGTATATGTACATGAAAAATAAAAAAATAAAAAAAAAACAAAAAACTTGTAACAATAATTGCAAACATAAACAACAAAAAAACACAAAAAAATAACAAATTTATTTTTCCTCTATATTTGAAAAATATTTTTTCATCTTATTTTTATTGCATATCATCATAAATTATAACATATATGCATATACCTATATATAAATGTAGTGCATAAACGAGTAAATAATATACATATGTGTACATACTTTACATCCTATATTCATGTCTATGTACATATTTATATATAAAATTGTATAAACATTTAAATCCGGATAATATATAAGGTAAATTTTTAATATCATATAATATGTTATGTATACATAACTTGTATGTATGTAATTTTTTAATATAAAGAAGAATTTCGAATAGGTAAATATGTTTGTATAATAACAACCGAAATAATAAAGACAAAATAATAAATAAATAACATTTAAACTTCAAATGTAAAATGAATAGATGAAATTTTTTTGCAAATATTAATGTTGTAAAACACGTTTATGTACCACACTCACACATATTAAATTTATTCATTATTATTCTACATGTACATATGTACGTAATATGTAAAGATAAATTATTATTACAATCGAAAAATAAAGAGTACAGTTTTGTATAGAGAAAATTTTTCATCAAAAGTATGGGAAATTTTTTTTAGGTCTCTATGTCTATACCATAGGTCCTATACACATACACATAAAATGTACAAAATTTATATTTGAAATTTCAATTTAAAAAAAATTGTAAATATATTCAACAGATAAATAATAATAGTAGTGGGAGTTTAATGCACTAGGTTAGAGGTATTCACTTAGTGGTACTGATATATGTGTATATAGATGATGATGCATGTACATATGTACATAAATTTTATATTTATGCATATTTATTTGTGTAGATATAAAATTGACAATTATTTTATTTATTTTATTATAATAAAAATTTTATTAACATTTCATACGTACACTTACTCGTTCGTACATACATGAACATACGTACATACATATGTACAAATATTCATAAAAAATATATAATCAATTTGAAAAAGCAAAAATGAAATAAATAAAAAATTCATACTTTTATATTTGAAAACAAAACAATTTAGCATACCATAGACATTAGATACACGAATATTTATGTATGTACGTAGTTAAGCTCAGTATGCTGCACGAAAGAAACATTTCTCTCCACTTGAAATTTATGTAGAAAAATGCTCAGGGCTCAAGAAAGTTGTCAAACAATTTTCATATTTTCCCTTCTTCTTCATGTCGTACACTGCACTTGAAAGAAATTAAATGTGGTTTATTGTACTGCTGGTGAGATGGCGTTGTTTTAAAAAACCTATAATTTTCCACCAAAGATGTATCACGACACTTCTTTGAAGCAGAAATTCTAACATTTTGTGTTTGTTATAGCAAAGATATTGGATTAGAGGAGAGAAAATAAAGTAGCGATATTTTGCTGTCAAAATTACTACGCCAAAAATATATCACAAAATTTCTTGATCAATTTCTTTTGTACAGCATATACTCGGCTTTATTTTAAAAATATTCAATAAAAATAATTTTACATAAAATAATGTAGAAATTTGTCTTCAAAAAATTAAAAATTATAATCTAATCGTGTATACATATTTATAAACAAAAAAAAATTTCAAATCAAATAAAATTTATAAAAAAAAAATCATTTTGTTGTTTGCATAAAAATAGCAAAAGCAAAACACGTTATGATAGACCTACATACTCGTACCGTATGAATGTACATTATAGAGTCATAGTCATGCATAGATGCTGTTACATAGTACATCAGTACCATTTTGTATGTACATGAATAAAATAATTTTACTAGAGAGATGTAGAGATGCATTATTATTTATGTACATTTATTTACACTATTTAAATGCATACTCGTTCATAAGTAAGTATATATGTACATACATATATTATAATGTACGTACAGATATAATAAAAAAAATTAAAAATTTAAATAATTTTATTTTATATTTTTTCTCGGTTTTTTTTTTCTTCTCTTTTAATTTTAATCAATTACAAAAACATATCGTAACAATAAAATATAAAAAATATGTTATATATGCTGCTGCTGCTGAGTTTTATTTTCAAATAGTAATTTGTTTGTATTCTTCATCTTCAGTTTCTATTCATAGACTCGTATTTTTATATTAAAAATCATATAATGAATGTAATAATATGTATGTAAATGTAAGTATTTAACGTGAGAGATGTAAGTAAAATCTTTGATGTATATTTAATGATTAAACGGATAAATACTGCATACATCCATGTATTTTGTGAATTGTGTACATGTATTCATGTATTTATAAATGTAAACATTTATATTATTGTAAATTGTAAATACATATAGCTAGCTATACATATGTACTGTACATACATATGTTATATAGTCATGTTATGCATGCTAATAAATTTAAAACGGTGAGAATAGTAAAAGTTGTCATTAATAGAAACAAGAAAAAAATATAAATAAAAATAATCAAATGTGGAGTACTGTGCTATGTATGTACACGAATGTAGTAAGTATGTATACTTTGAATATTGTATGGAAATTATTCAAGAAATAAATAAATGCAATAATATATTTATAAAGACAAGAGTATTTTTGTTTTGTTAAGAAATTGTGGAGGGATATGAAAGTAAATTTAATATTATTGCATATAAGACCATATATTTATATTGCATTTTACAGTACTATTGAATGTACATTTCTTATTTACATACAAGCAAAAATATAGTAGTGGAAAAAAAATAAAAGAGAGAATAAAAGTAAATAATATTAAATTAATGCATGACACACTTATCAATGGTGAGAAGAACGCGGAAATATGTTTATTGCCAGACCAACGAGCCGAGCCGGTAATCACATATTGGTTTGTTTGTTGGTAGATAGATACACATACAGTAATATATAAGTACGTATCCACATACGTAAGAGTATGTAAACTCTACTCATAAGTAACGTGAATGTATATAATGTACATAAAAGAAAATAATTTTTTTCTTTATACCGCATCGTTGTCATATTATATTATGATGATGATGTACAATATAGATAAAGATTTTATTAATATTATTATCGTTGTTGTTGTTGTTGTTGTTGTTACTGCTATTGCTGTTTTCGTTGACTGACTATATGAAGCGTGCTAATTTTTATCCGTATATATATAATTTTTATTTTTACATATATATATGCATTCATATTTCATTCAACTTCAAGTACATATTTATATTTTATAACAAAAAGACTAATGACTTTTTCTTTATTGTATATTTATATATTTTTTTTTCAAGCTATTTTTGTAGTAAAATTGTATACAATATGCATGATATACACATTTATAATGATATGCGTGCAAATACACATAATTATAAATACATACCATAATAATTACGATTACGTATACATATATTCATATTATAGCATTTTATACAATATCTAAGTATATAGATAAAAATTACATAACCCATATGTACGCTATATATCTACGAATGAATTCATATAAGTAATACAATATTACTATTAACATACAATAAATAAATGTTTTATTTTCATTATTTTTTATGCACAAAAAAAAGAACAAAAAAGAAATGCAAAAACATGTAATGAACAAATTAAAAGAAATACATACTATTAACATTAATTTAAAAAAAAAAAAAAATTTATGATTTCCGTTTATAATTATTATCGAATTGGTTCAATATTTTATCGTTTATTTCGTTGAAAATTTTTATGTACACAAACTACACATGTATAAACATACATATATCTGTTATATATAATAAATATTAATGAATGATATTTATATAATGTAGTGTGGGTATATGTTCATGCAACTATAATAATAAAATAATATTTTTTGATGATGATTTCATTCGAGCATTATTAACTGGTATAATTTTATTACAATTATGTACTACATATGTATGTAAATAATTTTGTGGTAAAATAAAGTCTTGTTTAAATTACGATACATATACATATGTATGATGAATACATAAATATTTCAAATTATAATTATCTGATGCTGATCTGAATTTCATATAATAATTGACAAAAAAAAAAGTAATTTTTAAATGAATTTTTACTTGGTATATAGACACTTATGTATACATATATGTAACAACGTATATAACGTATAGAGGAATTCAAAGATATTTTTATACATATTTATATTATGAGGACATATTATAAATGCACGTGCATTTTAGTTGATAAAAATAAAGTTATATTGCAAGCATAGTTTCTGCTTAAATTTGAAAAAAATTATTTTACAACAACTCACCTTAATTGCAAGAATTCATATTTAATTTTTCGATATTCTATATATGCTTAAGAAAATCGCAAAATGTTAGTAGTACATTTGCCGTCCTTAAAATGTACATATCGCATTATACAAGCATGTATATAATGTAAATAGAATGACTCTAAATGCATTTGGAAATAATTCATTCGGTTGAGTAGGTATGTCCAACAAAGAACATTAAAAAAAAACTAAATGAAATTTTTCAAATAAATAAGTATTAAACGATTTCATACAAGAACATTTTTATTATGTTATGTACATACATTATATGCAAGTAAATAAAATTCTTAATCTTTATTTTCATTTCATTTTTTTCTTCTTCATTCACTCCTAACTCATAGAATAATTGATACATCTATATCATCGATAAATTTATTTGAAATTTTTCCTTAATTATATTCATGGGTCCACAAAGGTAAACATATCTTATATTATATAATTCGCTTAATCGCTTCATATGATAAATTTTTTGTGTCTATAAATTACATTTTTATTTTTGTATGAAAAGAAAACAACTTGAATATTGTACCATAAAATTAAACATACACATATTTCACACGTATATCATTTGAAAATGGAAATAATCAAGGATAAAAATACAGTACATTACTACACTTTACTTTACTTTACTTTACTTTGAAACAAATTTTATTATAAAAAATGAATCCAACAAATTTTTATTTACCTATGTAATGTAATATTACTCGTAAAATAGAAGTGAAAAAGTAATAAATAATTTTATACATTATACATATTATTCACCTTTTATATTTAATATATAATTTTAATTAAAAAAAAAAAAGCTAAAAAACTAAATTTTCTATATGTAAGACATGAACTTTGTTATTTAGATATTCAACATTTTCATGTTAAATGTATTACAATTATATGAATTATACATACTTCAATTACATATAAATTTCATTACAATATTTTTATGTGTATATTTGTGTAGTTTTGCAATTCATAAAACACACACTATACAACTATACTTTTACCTGTATCACGTATACAAATACATAAATTTCCTGTATATTATAACGTAAATTTATACGAGTATATTTTGTTTACTGATCATAAATATGTATATAACATTTTTTTTTTCAAATAAAAAAATAAAAAAAAAAAACTAAAATACAAAAAAAATATAATTTTTAAAAAACATTTTTTTTTTGTTTTTAATTTTTAATTTATTTTTATTTTCTGTTCTGTTTTGTTTTGATATTACAACAAATATTTGAAGGAACTGTATAAATATAAATTACATACATACATACTGTATACTAGTTCTCGTGGTATATATGCATATTACATATTACATATTTGAAAAAAAAAGAAGTAAATATAAATGAAATATATTTTAAAATCATTTATATGTTTATGCATTTTTTTAAGAGATATATATATATGTCTACTTTTTATTTTCTATCGTAAATTTTTTTTTTTGCACTTACAGTATACATATCATAGTGAATATGAGTACATATACGACGATATTTTATTATGTACCTACATTTTTGTCGTTCAGAGTAACACTATAATATTCTAATATTTTCAACTGTATACACGTGTGTGTTTGTTTTCATATAATAAACACTTAATAAAATATGAATGCATACTATCTATATATGAATGTTAGTGTTTTATTACACGACGCGCGACGGTTTATATGGAATATATTGTACGAGTTATATTTACATTAAAAATCCAAAAAATACATAAATATATATATATATTTTTTATGTGTGGTATTAAAAAGTGCATCTAAAAACAAACAAAAAATTGAAATTACATGAAATGTACTCGTATATAAACAAGGACAGATAAACGAAAAAAAAATACTAAGGCTCTTATTCTCTAATTAAGATTATCTTTTATCTGAGATAAAGTGTATTCATCAACCTCAATTATTACACTATTTGAATATTTTTAAGACAATCTGGTAATGGTACTATTAATATATCATTTGAACATAACCTTTTTATTAACAGCAACAGCACAGAACTCACATATAATCATTACACCACATAACCTTTTTTTCTTTTCGTAATAGAAAAATACTAACTTTTCGCAATCAGCGGACATCTTTGACATTCCGAAAATGAAGTCGGAAAACAAATTGTATCTAGGTTGATGAATAAACTTAAATCACAACCGACTTAAAAAGGGACTTGAATAGCTCGATGGTTGGGTGTCGGTCTTGTGATCTTGAGATCACGGTTCGAATCCCAGCCAGCGCGCTAATCCTGCCCAAGACGATCATTAATTTATTATCAGTAATGTACACCAGTAACTGATTACTGAAGATAAACTGGATGATATCTGACAGAAATTACTGATCGGCGGTGCCATAATGGACTGAATATCCGCGTGTACTTAATATTATATACTACTTATAAACATTGTATTTATATAATATGTATATTTGAAAAAAAAAAAAACTACCCGACTAAAATATATCCGACGAATAATCTTGGTTGGTGAATACGACCCTAAAAAAAATATGTTGTAAATACTGATATAATGTGTTAGTAGAATTTATATTTAGAAGCACATATAAAAAAGAAGATAGAAAAAAAAATATTATTAATATAATAGCAAATAATGTAACATGTATGTACATATATGTATGCAGTAGAATAAACAAAAATTTTGAATTGTATTGTATTTGTATTCATTTGTAAGTATGTATGTTTTCTTTTTTCTTATTACATTACACATTACATACATCCATTTTCCATGAACGAGTATGTAAATGTATATATGCAAAAAAGTGCATTACATATATGTAGTTTGATATTTTTGTTGTGTAGTTTTAATTTTTAATTTTGCAGCAAATGTAACAGTAGTGTACAACTAAAAATTTATATATGTATTTAAAATATTATGAGAAGGAGAAATATATATTTTTTGTATGTATGTACATATGTATATTTTTTGTGTACAAGAAAATTCATAAGTTCATTCCCCATATCGCACTGTATATATGGTACATATCTACCATGTTCCTATAATATGTATCTGCATTATTATACCCGCGCAATGAATAATTTTTGTAATTTTATTTTCTTATTTGTATCCAAGAGTTTCGATGTAATGTACAATATAATAATGCATTTATGAAAGTCCGTATATGTATACAATATTATTTATAGAGCCACAATGTTTGTTATTCTTCTTTTTTTATTATTATTACGTTACGTACTTATTTGTTACAAATGCAATTCCAGCTGCAATTTCATTTATGATCATTACTTTTGCTGCCATTATACTGTCAAATAGTACATTACACAGAGAGATATTACAACTAAAATCAATACAATGTATACAAATATGATACAATGTATCTGTAAAAAATAGTTATTTAGTTTAATTTTTATACAAATATAAATTAATATATGAATGTACTTTCTAATAATAAATTGAATATCATATAGAAAAGTGAAGAAATAAAATAAATACTTATGTAAAAATTGAAAATTTATATTGCAAATGGAAAATAAAAAAAAAAATTATCTTTTCTCATCTAAATATAATGTACTAGTACTCGTATATGTAATGGGACATACATACTTTTATTAATTTTTTTGATTGCATCCTTTTGTATATTTTACTATATATATATTTTTTTTTTCAAATTTAAGAAATTCAATTAAATACAGTACATCACAAAAATATGTGTACGCAATAAATTCTTATTTTTAATACAAAAATAAATTTTGTTATAAAATAAAATTATAGCAGCACATTTTATTCGAATAAAAAAAAAATAACGGTGCGATTCTGCATAAGAGATCTCTTATTCCTCTTATTTCTCTAAAGTTTTGGTGAAATATATTTTTTAAGAGGAATCGGTATTCTGGATAAGAGATTCACCTCATAAAATGACATAAGATTCACCATAGATTTTAAACCCACCTTATTCAAATTACTACTTGTCATATACAAAGATAATGTAGTTACACTGTTTTATCATCTTTGTTATTAGTAATTATTACAATTTTTATTTTTATATTACAATTTTTATTATTATTTTATTATTATTACTATATATTATTATAAATATTATTATTATTATTATTATTATTATTTTATTATTATTATTATTTTTATTATTATTATTATTATTTTATTATTATTATTTTATTATTATTATTTTATTATTATTATTATATTATTTATAATTATAATAATTATTATTATTAATACAATTCTATTATTATTATTATCAAATTACTTACAATATGCACGACACGAATACAATATTTGAATATCAACAATATAAATAAAATAAATAAGAGATATAAGAGGTCCTCATCGATGACCTCTAAAGTTTAGAGATTTTTGTCCGTTAAAACAGAATTTTTCGGTTATAAACGTTCAAAAGTAGAATGTCAAAATTCATTAAAAAATTCACCACTGAAGTTAAGAGATCAGCTGATCACATATCTTATCTAATTTAATTTAACTCCTAAAAGTATGTATTTGTAATGTAATTTGCACTAAAAACGATAAGAGGAATAAGAGAAATAAGAGATCTCTTATGCAGAATCGCACCGTAAATATACATAAATAAATGTATGTATTATATATTTAATTTCGTTATCTATAATAATTACTCTATGTTATAATATTAATTTACTTTTAAACATACATAAATGTAAGTACCTATACAGCTAAGTACTAAAATATCTAGTTGACTATAGTATTTCCTGTTAAGAAAGATAACACAATATCAGAAAAAATTTTAGTATCCTACATTTAAACGTGTACACATACATATGTGGGCATATATACAACCAGTATAATGTGAGATCCATTTTTAAAAAACGTCATAGGTATACGTAACGATCAATACATTTCATGAACTGATATGAATTGTACCACATTATGTATCTAACATTGCATTAATCAAAATGAATAAAATTGAAGCAAAAAAAAAAAAAAAAACAAAAAACATAACAAACAAATAAAATATATAAAATCACACATAACACACATTTGTACAATACATTTTTATGTAAATTCTATATAGCTAAACATTTTCTTTTATTATCTTTCTATTTTTGGAATAAGGCAAAAAAAAAAAACAAAAAAATTAGAAGAAAAAAAAACGAAAAATTTCATTTATTTTATTGTGATTATGTTCGTTTGTTTGTTTGTTTGTTATTTTTTTTTTGTTTTTTATTTTCTTCAATTTCTTCAGTTTTATTTTTTTTTATCATTCATTTCCCATTTTTCAAACCTTATCTATTTGCAGTATGTATATGTATTAAGTATATTATTTAAAACTTTAAAAGTGAAGAATGAAAATACAATGTATCATACATTATTTGTACATATGTGTATATATATGAGTTCATATTTATCAATAAATATATCAATTCAATATACAATTCAATATACATACATATAGATGTATGTACATACATATTATTAATATCAAATAATACATTAATTTATATATACATATAATACATATGTACATATATACATAAATTTTTACATTTTGAATGTGACATACATATAATAAAATATTTATATATGTACTCATATGAACTTTTTCAACAAAATATAAATAAATTTTATGTTGACATTTTTTTTAATACATATGTATGTACATATTTTAAATTTATTTTTATTTTTACATATAAAAGTAGCGATATACTATATATTTTTAATTGTATATACAAAATATAATATACCCCATGTGTATAATATTGTATATAGGTGATTTATATACATAAATATATAATTTATATACGTACGTTTTTTATGTAAAGATGTGCGTACACAAAATAAATGTACAATGAATATAATATTTAATTTCCTTTTATTTTTTTTATTTTATTTTTTCATTTTTTTTTTTTTTGCTTCTTGAGTATATAGATAGTCTCCATTCCCATTCAAACATCCATTTTGTAGTACATTATTATATACCTACTACTATCTGTAATGTACTTAGTTGTATGTACTATATATGTGTGATTTTCTATTCTGCGATTACTTTTTTAACTTAATTATATTTTATTGAATTTTGTCTAATGTAATGTGTAATGTAAGTCGGTCCCATACATGCATACATATGCACTTTTATACGTATACGTATACTCACATAATATGCATCACGTTATATCATATACAGCTTACTGTACAATAATTAAATAAATATTACACGAATGTGCATTATTATACGAGCATACATGCATTACCTACCATCATCTTCTCTTTTTTTTTTTTATTTTTTACTTTTTTATTTATTTTCCTTTTATTTAGAGGATAAATTTGGTGTTCATTTTTTTTCGTTTTTTTTTTCATTACATTTTATTTAATATTATTATGGTGAAAATTTTTCTTTTATCTGTCTTGTTTTTTGCTGTGTGTGTAGATATATGCATGTATGCTTCTGTATGAGGTAGCTACTAAAAAATTTTAATTGAACATGAAAATGGTTTTTATGAGAAAAATGTCACACATTATATTTTTCATAATATAATACGCGAAAAAGAGATAGTACCTATATGTAAATATATGTAATGCTATATAGTATTAATATTAAATATGTACAAATACGAGAGTATAATGAAATTTTGTTTTTTATTTTTCAGTTGGTTTTATTTTTTAGTACATATTTCATTGTAACATATCACATGTAAAGATATTATGTAGACAGAAACAGTAGACCTATGTATACATATTACGAATTTGTGTAATTTTATTTTTCTATACTTTTATGCGATTATTATATATTACTTATTATTGCATTAAAATGCCCAAGCCAAGTGTATTTATACATTTTGCGTTTAGAAAAATTTTAAATTAAATTTTTTATTTTATTAACAAAAAAATATGGTTGAAAAAAGAAACAGAAACAGAAAATTATAAATAAAAATAAAAATTAAAATAATTATAATCGAACACGATAATCAAATATTTATTTATTTTTTTTGCGCAGGTAAAAGAGTGAACATTTTATCATAAATAAAATTTTTTTTTTCGAACAATGCCTCTTTTTATAACCCAACGTTGATTTTGTGCCAGAGTAGATGGTATTCATAATTCAGCGTAGATAAATATTGTTATATATTATATAGGAACATATTAGAATTGTTACACAAGTTCCCAATATAATTTCTCCATCACCAACATTAGATTAGAAATACATACAACCTAATTTCACTCTGACTCTGGTGAAATCTATGCTATCCGGAAAATGGATAGAGCTATAGAATATTCTTGTGTGAAAATGAAGAAGGTATGAAAAATCTACTCTTGCACGAAATCTACGCTAAATTTTAAATCTAACTTAAAAACTAAATAAACTCAAAAACTATTAAATACATTTATATATTTATTTGTAGAAATATTACATAGAAAAATATTCATCCACATCCACATAGTATATGAAATTCCCATCCCTGAATACATCACAGAGAGAGTGTATTTTTCTGTAGGTATATATAAGAAAACGTCAACTTCATATTCATTATAAAAATAATTTTCAACAAAAATGTTGATGTTTAATTTAATGCTATATTTATTATTATTATTATTATTATTAATAATATTATTTAAAAATGTGTATCTGTACAAAGTGTACATGCATACAGCATACAAATATGTACTTATGTATATATAGAAGAAAAAAAAACACAATAAACAAACAGACAATTTAAGTATATGTATCTATACAAACTTATATACATACATCACATTCAATATATAAACGAGTACAAAATGTATATGACATAAACAAATAAAATGATTAAAAAAATCAACAAGAAATACCATTCATTTATATGTACTTCACAATACTATACATATGTATGTATATAAAACGTTATATATACAAATATGTATGTATACATATATACATAATACAAACAAAATGATGTATACATCTGTCTACATGTTCATTTGATAAAATAAAAATATAAACGAAAAAATAAAAATAAAAATAAAAATTACAGGAAGTTAAGAGTTAAAGAAAATTATTTTCTTAATTAAATACATGTTTTTAAATTGTTGAATATTGTTGCTGCTTGATTGTTTGTTATGTTATCCAAATTGAAATAACTCTTATAATAAATAATTTGATGTGTATACTGTACACATACGTATGTACATAATTTGTACACTCGAAAATATGTGTAGTATGTGGTAGTATTTAGTATACATGTAGTATATGTATATGCTTCTACATATATAATGAGTGTATGTTAACATACATATTTAACTCGTATAACATTATTTAATGTCTACCATTCCTGATGTACATACATTCATCCTACATATTTGTTTTTTTTGTTTTTTTTTCGAGTACAATTTTGTTATGTGTTCAATTCGTAATTGAATACACATGGATAAATTTAATAAGTACTTTTCGATTTTATATAAAAAAAAAAAAATTCATTATTTTTTTTTTCATTTTAAATGTTTGAATTGAGAAAATTTGGAAAAAAAAAACCTATATCATATATGTATACTGCTTGTAATGTGTATAAATGTAGAAAAGAGAAAATATATTATTTTATGAAATAAGCAAACAAACAAAAAAATTGAATTAAAATACAAGAAGGATATAAAATAAAAACCGGCAAAAATCCTTTTACAAAATAAATATCTACCACAAAATAACACAATAAATTTATTTCATTATTATACTGTAACAGTACATTTCAATAGCACTCATGTAAACGTTTATAATCGAATGTTAACATATTTTCTGCCAAAAAAAAAAAAAAAAAAATCATCTCAATTGAATTACAGGAAAAAACATAAAATTGAAGATTCCAAAACAAAAAATAAAAAAAATTGTTTTCATACTTTTACTTTTACTCTTATACGACCATACAAATAAAAACTAATTTCACATTCAGATATCTGATCTAAATAACTTGCCAAAAATTATTTTTTTTTTCTCTTTTCAAATACATATTTCATTTTTAATTATTTTTGCTTTTTAAAATTTTGGTATAAAAATGAAATTAGTAGACGTTTCACACCGAGCATAATAACACTTTATGTTTTTCTTTCTAAACACTTACTTATAAATATGTATATTGAATTGAAAATTAATTGATGGTGTTTTGTGTATTAATTAGATTTTTTTTTTTAAAGACATCAAAAATAAAAAAAGAAAGAAAAACAAAATTGAAATTTCTTTAAAAAATGAATTTCAAAATTTTGTTTTTCTAAATAAATCAGCAAATCAGCAAAACAAAAATAAAAAATTTGCATTAATAGTACTTCAATTTACTTGTCATGTTCCAGATTTTAGAGTCTAATTAAAATGTCATGTACACTAAAATTAAATATATATTTTTTTATAAAAACAAACACGTACATACATATGTATACGTGTACATGCATATCTACACATAAATGCATAAATGTATATTAGATGTTATTTTGATAATAAATTAAAATATTGATTTATACATACAAATTGTACATGTACAAATGTTTATGTATGTACATATATAATTGTATTGATTTTAATAATTTCATCATTTCTTATACAAACACACACATACTCTTACATATATATGTTTATATATATACATTATATTTGTATTATTTATTGCAAACCTACGCCAATTTTCTAATTTTATTATTTATTTATTTATTTATTTAGCTTTATTTCTATACTTTTTCTATATAATTACTTAAATAGATGTACATACTATATGTATGTATGTCAAATACATTTAATTTCATTTCAAAATTTATTATATTTTTATTTATGTACGTATGTACGATGAATGAATGTACGGGTATTTGCTATTGAAACGTCTAGTATTTAAATTTATAACTTATTATTAAAGAATAGAAATATGTAATTATATTTATATGAGTATCATATATTATACGTGTACATGTTCACATTTTTCAAACCTTTACCATCTGCACAAATATGTATAATTATTTTTAAGATTTTGCAAATAAAAAAAACTGCTAATATAAATTTCAAAAAAAAAAAACATAAAATAAAATAAAAAAGAAAATGTTTGCAAAATTATTTTAATTTATTTATTTTTGATTCTTTCTTCTTTTTGAATTAATATGTTCATGCAATTTTACAAATATTCTCATTAATAATATCTGTTTGCCTGTTAAACATGCATACACATTCATGTATAACTTGCAAAATTTTGCAAAACTACATTTCAATAATAATAATAATAATAATAATAATAATAATAATAATAATAACACCAAAAGAAAAACAAGAAATTAAAAATTAAAAATTAAAATTCGAGAATAAGAAATAATAATAACGAACAAAATACGAGTACGTAACGTACATATCAATATGAAAAAAAAAAAAGAAAATATTCATTTTATTATAAATTTATATTATAAAAAAACAATGTTAAAAAAAAAAGGAAAGACGAGGCCACATAATTATTTAAGCAATCACAATTAATTTTTATGAAATAATAATAAAAATAATTACATACTATACCTCTTTTCGCTGAATAACTTATAAATGCACAATCAATATCTACGTACGTATGGAAAAATGAAATTAATTTTTATTTTAATACAAAATTGAAAGAGAAAGAACACAAAAAAAAAATAAAATAAAATAAGAGATTACTTAATTCACGTATTAAATAGTTAAATTGAATTTTTGAGATTTTTTTTTTTAATATTTTTTCATAAATTTGTTTTTATCGTAATTATGAAGAATATTATTTATTTTATTTTTTTTTTTTGTTTATTTGTATGTACATATGTATACATTACTGCTTTCTTTAGAGTATAATATAGATAATAATGAATGTAAATTCATAAAATTTATCATAAACATTATATGCGTTTGCGTACATACATAGTATATGTACATGTATTTATGATATATAATTTTATAAATTGTGAATTATAATTAATATAATATTCAAAAAAAAAAAAAAATGTATGTGTGTGTTATGTACGCATACATATTTATCTATATATAAGATATAAAACATATAAATTATTTTTATAAATACTCCTACTTATCATATAATAATGTGTAGGTATATACATACATATATTACATTATACATATAAATACATATGTATATACACAATATGGATAAGTGTCATCTACATAATATATGAATACGTGTACATTACATTTATAATTTCATTTCATACGTATGTACGTACACTCATATGAATAGTAATAAATTAAAAAAAAAAATAAATAAAATAAAATTGCAACCGGGCAAGAGTACGAATATATAAAATATGAAATTGAAAAATGTATGTACATATTTTATTTATGTATACATAATACTTGGTACGACTGTGTACACTCTACACATATGTATACATATCTACAAATAATATTCATAATTCATTTTACTTAAATATAAAAAATAAATATAAAAAATTAATAATTAAAATAAATAAATGTAAATTCAGAAAAAATATATATTATGTACATTTATACATACGAAAATAGTACATATAAAAAGGAAAATTAAAAATTAAATATTTATCTTTAGCATTTTTAAATTGAATTATGCATTTATTTACTTCAATTTTTAAACAAAAAAAAATATATATACAAATATAATGTACATTTATGTACATACATATGTATACATTAAAAATGAAAAAAAGAAAATAAATACTTATACATATATGTATGTAAATATGAAATGTTAATAAAAATATAAAAATTAGAAAAAGAGAAATCAAAATTTTATTTATTCATTAAAGTTTGAAGTTTCGTTTTATTTTTTCATTTTCAATTTTATTTATTTATTTATTCTTATATTTTTCAACACACACATTATTTCTCAATATAATAAATAAAAAATATTTAAACGTCAGTTTTTAATAATTAAATAATTGTAAATATATTTTTTTAAAATATGAGAGAATTATAATAATATTAAACGAATTTGTTAAATTTGTGTATTGTAGCATAATCTAAACATATCTATAAAAATATGAAGTTGAAATATACATAAATGAAAATTTTATATCTATATTGTATAATGCATTATTTGTATAAGAATATAATGCTCATAGATGTGTTTCTTGTCTACATAGTATATCAACAGAGAGTTTATATATACGAGATATACAGTAGATATTATTTGATTAGCATGTTGATGGAAATTTAATTAAATAAACTTGTGTTTATATACATATGTATATATTTTTATACATCTTATGTAAATATTTGTATGTATATCCTACAATATAAACCAGTATTAATTAAAAATATACAAATATACGTAGTTATAATAAGTACTACTTATATAAATGCTATACAAGTATTTACAAATATGTACTTACATTACATACTCGTATATATGTATGTATGGATGAATATATAAATAAATTTTCTATTATATACATTGTATGTACATAGGTATATATGTATATACAAGTTGTTTTGTAATTAATCAACAATGTAAAAGTGTGTAATTTACATTACTTAATTTACATACTCGCTTTAAATAGTTATAATAATTCCTATATACTTATATGTACATATATAATTTCATATATGCATATAATATATTTTATATACAATGAATGATATGTAGATGTAAACAAAATGGTATGTATGTAATTAATTTTCACATTAATGATGAACTCATTTTCATGTTACATGTAATACACATACTATTATTTTAGCCATTCATTATTATTTGCTATTATTATTATTGTTTCTCCTGTATGTACATGAAAAAATATGTATATATATAGAAAATAAATATAAAAATTTGTGTAGGTAGGTATTATATGTATGTATTTAGATTTTGATGTATAAAAAAAATTGAAAAATTAATAATTTTGATCATATACAGTTGTCTGTATGGATGGATATCAGTAAGACAGATAGATTTTTTGTTGTTTTCGTTTTCTTTTTTTTTTTTTTTCGTATAAACCAATACACCAAAAGTTGATGTGCTCTGTACATAAAATAAACATGACATAACATGTAATAATTATAATGTATATAACTACATATTATTATTTTTCTAATAGCAATTTAATAGAATTTTATATAAAGTTGTTTTTGTCATTATGTATATACGTATGCACACTATATCTACTCTTATTATAACTTGCAATAATAATGCATCAATTATTATTTTATCATGTACTACGTACATATGTACATACAAATATGTATGAATAAAATTATTAGTTTTATATGTAATATACATTATTAACTACAAATAAAATTGTAAAAGAAAAAAAAAATATGTATATAAAATATTATATAGGTTGATTTGATGGTATGTGCATATACTCGTAATATAAATTATAAAAATATATTATTTGTAATCTATGTAAGTACATATATGCATATGAACTGCACAATATAATAAATATGTGTATGTAAGTATATATATACAAAGAGAATTTGATTAAAAACTTGTTTTTTTTATAATAATATTTCATTATTACTTTTTTTCCGTATTATTTTATCTAATCTGAAATCTGGTAAATGCAACGTTAAATATTATTACAAACCATACATGTTTTACATACACATTTAATCACACACATGCACTACACACATATAGTCTTTAATCAAATGCATATTATTATAATTTATGTTTTGTTGTATTTTATTTTTTTCTATAAATTGTTGTTTTTTTTTTTATCAACATTTTATTTTAAAATAATGAAAAAGGAAAAATGTGAAAGTTTAATTAAAATATTTTTTAATATATGCACATAACGTATACATTATTATTATTATTATTAATAATATTATCGTATAAAAAGTACAGTTAAATAGAAAATTTAAGATATAACGTACATACAATATACCTAGCTGTATAAATATTAGATATTATAAATATTTAATTAGTACCCATGAATGTATGTATATCGACATAATCATTATAATATGATTTTTATTTATATTACATACATATGTGCATATTAATTCACATATTTTGAAAACAAAACAGGAATTTTGTAATTTTAAAACGTGAATTAATTTACATTATCGTTTGAATATTTTTTTAAAATGATAATCATATTCCTGTATCCTTAACATTTTAAAATTTTAAATTCTAATTTCAAAATACAAATTATGTAAGTAATTATTTGTTTAAAATAAATTTTCACTTGAAATTCTTCTGTACTCTGTAATATATATTTACACCTGACTTTGTATTTCAAATCATACTAATTTTGAATATATAATCCTTAATACACAAATGCCTCTTTATATATACATTCATTATCATCATACCATCGTTTGGAAAGAGAAACATATATAATTTCGTAATATCATTTCTACTCTATACATCACTATGTCATGTCCTCGTATTTTCATTCATGAGAAAAATTCATTTTCTCTTTATACTTGCCATACACTACACCCCATAAGAAGTATACAAGAAACATGGAAGAGACAATAAATAATAGTAATAAGGTTAATGGCAGCTAACTAACACATATTATGTACTCATATTCTTATTCGTTAGAAAATTCCATTTTCTTTTTATACTTTCTTTCCGCTATTCACCATAAGAAGCATACAATAAACAGGAAGAGGCAACAGAGAGTAACAATGATGTTATTGACACCTCCTAACTATTGTACGATATAAACTAGTAGTATTTCACATTCTATTTACTCTCGTATTTTCATTCATGAGAAAAATTCATTTTCTTTTTATACTTGTTTTGTACTACACACCATGACAAGTATAGAAGAAACTGGAAAAATAAGAGATAAAAAGGAGTAGCACTAGCAATCAAGTCAGGCTATTGGTATCTAACTATAGCACGAGATACGAAGTCGATTGTAGTACGTAGTACCTTCCATATCATACACTCGTGTTTTGATTCATAGGAAATATTCACCACACCTCATAAGAGGTGCATAAGAAAAAGGAAGTGACAATAAGTAGTAATAGTAAGTGATAATGGTTATTGGCAGCTAACTAAAGTACGATACATGAGTACGCTGTTAGTACGTAGTAAGTAGTAGCTAACATACCGTGCACTCGTCTTTTCATTCGTGAATACATACAGTCATGCTTACGATTATGTACGCATGAAAATACTCAATGAAAAAGGAACATTTTATTATCATTATCATCGTAATCATTATCATTTCAATTAAGAATTCAAAAGCAAAAAATAATAATGAAAAAATATTCAAAAAAATATTAGAATAAAAAAGCTGATTTTTTTTAAAATAAATCCAATTGTAATTCATACTTTTAGGAGAAAATTATATTCAAAATAAAAAATGAAAGAACATAGAACTGAAAACGAAAGAAAAGAGTAGCTGATATAATATAATATGAAATGATAAAAAAAATATAAAAAATCTAAATCATTCTTTTATATTGTTGTAGAAATTTTTTTTTCTGAAATTTAAATTAATGAATATACATATTTTAAATAAATTATAATCAATCTAATGAATGAATTTATTAATAAAAAGAAAATTATTATTATTATAAAATGTCACAGTAATATGATAATGAAAATATTATAAATAAAGTATATGAATATATTTTATATTAGAACATTTTTCTAAACGAGTATAATATTATGTAGATGAAAATTGAAAATCGGTATACTCGTACAAGTATACGAGTATTTATTCATCAATATTCATGTACGAAAATATAATATATGCTACATACATTCTATGCTTACACACTTTATGCGAACACATCTAATGTATTTGTATGTGTTTACTGTGTAGGATGTTATTCGTTCGTTATATTATCGTTAATAATAATGAGAAGAAAAAAAATTAATAATACATAATTGTATATGTCTATATATACATATGTACATAGATGAACACATGAATAAAAAATTTATAGGTTATACGTTATATTTTATAGATTTTATATACATATATGAATACATATCAGATTATATAATGTTATCATTAATTATGTTAATTAACATTTTCTGAAAATTCATTTTAATTAGCTAAATATAAATTGACTAAAATATATACTGTACATATATGTATATCCTCGTATATTGATGAAAAATTACTTTTATTTGTCATTCATTATAATTATGTATATATATTAGATTTATCTACCCACATATACATATGTACCTATATTTTTGTGGATGAACTTATAATCTCATATATGTATTTATTAATTTTTTAGATAAAAATTATAATTTAGATATGTATGCGTGTACCAATAAGAAATATGCACTTATGTACGTATATACAATTTATATTATATACATTTGTTGTCCTTTAGTTGTGTGCAATATTTATGTAATGTGAAATATTTAGTCCAAAAAATGTTGTATCTATAAATAATTTTCTCTATTATTTAGCACAAATCTGCGTATGTATAAAACGTTGTATTCGTAAACATTTACGCATTAGCATCTATACGTTTATATTTATGAATTCTGATTATCATTTTAATAATTAATTATCGTACACAAATCATATAGCTATTATTATAATATTACATCCATACAGTACATACAAATATATGAAGATCTATGATACAATGATTATTTTATCATTTATATTTTGAAGTCTATCTTTTTTTTTTCTCTGCTCATATCTTTTGCTATTTATATCTACAAAATTTGTATGCATCCATGTATGTACATACAAACATACATATGTATATATATTCTCTATTGTATTATATGGAAAGTATCAAATTTCTAATTACCTATATCCATATGTACCCGTATATATGTATTATATGGTATTACCTAGACTCTTATTCATACGTAGGTTTGTACGAGTACTTATGTTAAAGCATATGTATAACAAATGATTTATGATCATTTAATTAAAATATAATATTTTTGTTCAAATTTATATTACATTACATATACGTATACATACTTACATACAAGTACACATACGAATGCACATAATAACCAATAATGATATTCTTACAATATGTTTCATATTCATACACAAAATATCAGAATATTATGCATTTTGTATACGCATTATGAACGCATATGTACTCTAACTACCAATATGCACCACTTTTTATATAAATAATACTATATATCCATCAGGAGAATAAGTATAGAGACAGAGTAGATACACATATAAAATTTAATATCGTAGAATATACCAACATATGCAATATTATTAAAGATTCAGTATAAAAATTTAATACAATAAAATAAAAATATAAACAAAAATGTTGATAATAGATGAATCAAATATATACATATAAAAATACTTGGACAAAAACAAAAAAACTAAAAAGAAAAAAAAACAATATTTTTTTAAAAAATATTAGTTGATTTGTTCGTATTACATTTTGACATTTTGATTGATATGTTGATGATTAACTTTTGTTTTTTTTTTTTTTTGTATTTTTATTTTGTATTATTATTTTGTATTTTCTTTTCCCATATCATACTACCATATACACTATACACATAGGTATTAGTTTTATATTTTTATTTACTGTCTACATACATATACATAAAACGATCATTTATATGTATTATGTATAGTATATACGATACAGAGTATTTTTAATTTTATTATTTTTTGAATACCAGTCAGACATACGAGTACTATATTACAAAGTTATTTTTTTATTTCTCTCTCTCCAAACTATATATAAATATATTTGATATTAATATTTTATAACTACATAGTATAGTGATATGTAATGTGTCTTATATACCATACATACTACATAGTAAATGAATGTATATATATTATGAGAGTATGTAATATATTATTTTTGTAGATATTTTCAAAATAATATCATAAATTTCATTTTTAATGAAGCTATTTCAAGAGAGAAAAGATAAATTAGTTTTGAAAATATTCTTATTTTTATATATACACACACATATATATATATGAGATCACATATAATTTTGTATATATGTACATATTAAATATATAAACATATTAGATAGGTATATACATATAAATAAATAATTTATAATGGTTTAATGAACTTTTTATTTGTTGAAGAATGAATGATGAATTGCATTTTATGATTTATGATATTTTTAAATGAAAATACATTACATATAAAAACAAAATTATGTATAAAAATAAAACTAAAAACTATATATATAGGTAAAAAGAAAGTTTTATTACATAAAAAAAAAATTGAAAAATAAAAATAAATTTAAGATTAATTAATTAAATTTATATACACACACACTCACGCACGAATACATAGATATTTATATATGTGTACAGACATATATGTGTGTGTGTGTGATAAAACTAAATTGAAAAAAGTAATTTCAAATAAAATTAATTTAAAATTTTTTCACATAAACAATTATAAATGATTTTTTTTGGAACTTTTTTATGTACCTAGCTATACATATTTTCGATCACTTAATAATTTACCTACTCATAAAATGAATTTTTTAAATAAAAAACTAGACACTTAAAAACAAAATTAATAGTATATAAGTATAATTTTAAAAAAGTTTATAAAAATTAATTTTATTTTTTAACATTTTTTCTTATTTTTATTTTCAGGTGAGTTTCATAAAACACATAAATTGCAGTACTGTAATCGTAAGTTATTAAAATTTATTTTCCAATTTTCCAATCGTTTCATAAGAATTATTATAAATTTACAAGAATATGTGTCTACATATTATATACAACCGCACATACCTATAGAGGTAAATACTGTAGAGAAAAAAAAATATCTTGCAAACTTTTAAACTTTCAAAAAAATTGAAGAAAATAGAAGAAGAATTTAAAGTATGAACATTATAGAGCAATAATTTGTTTTTCATCTTAAAATATTAAAAATTTTTAATTTATAATATTTTTCTTTGTTTTTATCTTTTCTTAACATAAAATTATAATTAAATTTAAAGAATTTTTGTTTTTCTGAATACATTGTATGTGTGTTATATATGCTTAAACATAAAATAAAAATAACAACAAACCAAAATCATTTTAACATAATTTTTTTTTTCATAAATTTATTTAAAACATGATATTCTAAATTTAGCTATTTAAAAAAGAAAATAAATAAAAATAAAATAAAATAAAAAAAACCTAAAAGGGTATGTTTTCATAATTTATTCACACTATTACATACATTTAAACATTTTTTTTATTTTAATGAAAATAAATTTCCTGTCATTTTTCTCTTCTTTAGTTATGTACCAGTATATATCGTTCATTATAAATTTTATTTTTTCTTAATTTAATTTTATTTTATTTTCGGTGTTTTACTTTGTTTTTCTTTCAAATTTATCTCATAAATTAATAAAAAGCTCATAATTTATAATATAAAAACAGTTTTATTTTAAAATAAACATTTTTCTATATACATAAGTAAGTAGGTACATAATTTTAGAATTTTTAATTATGCATTAAATTATTATTATAATCATTATTCATTATTAACATAATAATATACTACTGGTATACATATATAGACAGAGTTATTATACATTGTATATAACAGAAGCAGAAAATGCTAAAAAAAATTATATCCAAAAATATTTATATTTGAGGATATGTGTGTGTATGTAAATTATAGTAAAATATTAAATGAAATTTAAAAATATGTAAATGTGTATATTATTTATAAACAACTGATACGTACAACAGATAGATATTAGAATTTAGAATAGAAACATTATACACATTACGCACTCTGTTCTATACTACTTATGTGATACTTACTATACGAGTACATATTCGTACATATACACAAAAGCACCATATAATTTTATTTCATTTAAATGAAAATATATTAAGAACAGGGTGAGTTTCAAAACGTTTACATACTGCCTCGATGCGACGATACATAATCTACAATTTCAAAACTCATTTTAAATGCATCTGATACGCATCTGTCAAACAATCTGCGCATCGTGAGTTTCTATGATGCAAAATAGATTTGAATAGATTTTTTTTTCTCAATAGCATTTCAATGATTTATTTTTATACGAATTTTTTTATATGGAACCAAAGTTCGTTCTGTTTTAAACAAAAATTTTGTACTTTTATGATGATGAATTGAATTTTTAAAGTGTAGATTAATGACAAATTCCAAAAAAATGTAGAGTACTTTATTATACTTATATTGAAGGTGGTTTTGGTCAATCGAAAATGTCTATAAAAAATGTCATCCTGACATTAAAAAATTGTTCCACCTTTTTTGATTTAGTGTAAAAAATGAATTAGGTAGGTAATTAAATTATTTAAAATTATATACTGCAGAAAGCTATTCATTTTTCTTGTTGTTAAAACAAAACAACAAATTCATTTCAAAACGTCAAAATTATAAAACTACAATATCGATGCGATACATCAGTGCTGTTTTAAAACTTTGCATCACGATTGTTTTGATGCCGCATCACAACACATTTTTGAGTCGTTTTGAAACTCACCCACAATATAGGTAAATAAATACATTTATGTACATATACAGAGGTTTTTGTTTGTGTTTATATTGTGTATTTGAACAGATAAATTGATATAAATTATAAAATTTCATTGACCTATAAAAATGAAGATAGAAAATTATAAATTCATTTTAATTATATTTTTAATATACATACATATACCTTAGTATCTAGTACAGATTAAAATATAAATACAAATATGTACATTAGTACGTACATGCATATAGTATGTTCATGTAGACATTATTATGTCAGTATACTACATATTTTTATTCACATGTATTTTCATTTCATTATATTTTATCTAATTAAGAAAACAAAAAACCTTAGCATGTACATTATGTATCTATGCATATTACTTTTTATATTAATATTTTTCATGTTATTTTATATTAATATGTACCGTCCTGTATCTGTATGGTACATGTTTTCATTTTTCAAAAATTTAAATGAAGATAAATTTTATTTAAATAATATTCTAAATTAAATTGTCATAATATACTCGTATACTCATATCCATATATTATATTTGTATATTCTGATACATATTACCAATATTACTAATATATTTATTTAAGAATATTTATTTATCCATATTAAAATAATTATTTTAGCAATATTATTTGGTACATGGAACTAATAAGAAGTCTATTATTAATACACTCTTGTACAATATATTATAAATATGTATACTTTGAAAACAAAGCAAAAAAAATATATATTTATATATTTAGCCATAAATATCGCCTAAATCCAAATTGTATACAAATGTTATGTTTGTAATGTACACTCTACTCTGATATAAATTGGTTGGTACGTTAAATGAAATGAAATAAAATAAAATGAAGAATGGTCTATCAAACATTATAACTGTTTTAGAATACGTAATTACTTTATATGTATGCATGTATCTATGTACTTTTGTACAAAACGGATACGGATATATGTGTATATGCATAAAAAAATATAATAATTATTATTACTAGATGAACGTATATAATATTTACGTAGAATAATAATAAATGAAAAATATAATATTAAACTTTATTGCATTTTATATTAATTTAATTTATTCAAATAATATGCATGCATACAAGCAGTACATAGACATTATATATGTATGTCGATATACAAAACTGTGTTTATTTATGATATTTATTTACATATTTACTTATATGTATATGTAGGTAATACAAAAATCAACATGAGTATAATTTATTTTTATTATCATAGAACATAGACTGACTATCCATATCACGACGAGTATATGTACAGTAAAATTATAAATAAACAAGAATATACCTTTCTTCTCTACCCTTCAAAATCATAAATACAGTCAAACGTAGATTAACTGAAACGATCTGCAAAACCGATTGCCAATAATGCCTAATTTACAACCGAACGTGGATTTCACGCCAGAGCAGACGTTATTCACAATTCAGAGTAGTTTACCGTAAGTTTACCGTATATATAGGAAAGATTAAGAATTGCTACACTACTTTTAAAACTTTCAATATAATTTCTCTATCATACAAAAAATACAACCTATAATCTCACTCTAACTCTGGCGAAATCCACGGTAGGCGATATGGAATTTCTTGTGTGAAAATGAAGGATGTATGAAAAATTCAGATTGGATTGTAAATGAGGCTTAATGCGGATAATATGAAAACTTCAGTTAGTATAAAGTGTATATACAAAATATTGAAGAAAAAATAAATATTTATTTTAAATTAAAAATAAAAATATAATTTAAAATATATGTAAAATCAATATTTGATATTTACAATAAATTGATCATAAATTCTACAGTTAACATGAAGCAAATTTTGCAAAATAATAAATACAAAAATAAAAAAAAAATCGGTAGTACAAGATCGAACTAACCGCAATCAACCCGATTAACCTATAGAGGTCGCAAATAATTGACACCACAGATCTGAATAATCAAAGTTCGACTGTACACATATATAATACGATAATAATACGTATAGACAGACGTATTTAAGAAATTTTAGAATAGAACAATACGGAAAGACAGCAACTATGATAGCAGAATAAAATTCATTTTAAAAATAAATTATATGTACAATGTACACTGGAATACATAGATATATGTACATACATCCACGTATGAGATATCGCAACTACATACCTCCTATACTTACATATTATATGGAAATACATTATATATCTTTTCGATCATAATTTATCCATTTATTCATGAAAAGAATACAAGAAAGAAAAAAAAATGTAATAATAATAATAATAATATTATATATGCCCAAGCACACATATACACATATGCATAAATAATATTTATTCTATAGGTAGATATGTAAATGTAATATAAAATGCAAAATAGAGGATTCAAAAAATGAATTAAATTAAGTATTAAAGAAATAAAATGGAGGAAAATGTAAATTATTCTTGGAAAATAAAAAAAAAAGTATATAAACTTAAACAAAAAATACAAAAAAAAACAAAAGAAGTGAAATACATAACAAGCAAATAGGTATAGGCATGTATAGGTACATATACTTATGTATGATGCATTCGAATATACGAGTATGTTATAATGTACTCTGGATAAATTTACATACATAAATATGTACCATAATAAACATAATATAATATGTGTTTGTGCATGCATATATAACAATATAATGTAATTTGCATATTAGTATTTTTAATTTAAATATACGATATAATAATAAATAAAATATAAAATGCAACACTTCACTTAATATATATGTATATACACATACAAAATATTATCTGTATGTGTATGTACGTATTTATAGTACCTTAAAGTAAATAGATACATGTTGTTGTAAATTCAAAAGTGTTATAATTGAATTTTCAGTATAAAATAAACGTACATACATTATACTCGTATGTATATTCATACCCCCTTCTTTTTATAGATTGAAATGGTTCACTAAAACCGGGCACCAAATTTCGAAGGCGCGAATAAAGACAAAATGAAAGTTTACACGGTTCTTGTTTGAATTTGAAATAAGTATGTGGCTCTCTTGTTATTTTACAAATTATGATATTTATCTGAATTTCGTGTTTTGTTCATTTTTAATTACGTTCTGTTACTTCATTCCTCGCGCACGAATATTTATTTTTTGTCCTTGGATTAGTTTTTGGAACAAAGAACCTGAACTTCTACAAGAAAAATCGTTTCAATAATTCTATCTTTTAGGTGTCCTGAAAAGGATGCAAGTTTTTTCGATAAAAAAACATAAAAATTGAAATTTTTTGCAGTTAAATTTAAAAAAAAAATCAAATTAAAGTAAAACCTAGTCTATGGTAAAACTTTAAATAGTAAAGTTTTAATCTGGATGACGAAAACTTTAGAAGTGCACCGGGCGACCAATAGGCTAAAACCGGCTCTGTGTATACCTATATAATGTACATACGGCCATACGGTCTATATTATCTGAATAAATGTACGAGTATATGTACATTTCATTTGCTCTATATGAAAATGATAAATGAAATAACGATAACAAAAATATACTTACATTATATGTGAAAAACAAAAAAAAATCTAAAATAATTATGCATTTATTTATTTTTCATTTTTTTCTCCTTTTAAAAAAAAAACAAAACAGAAAAAAAACTTATTTATTTATAGAAAAAGAAAATTAAAAATGAAAATGAATTAAAAAAATGAAGGAAAAAAAAGTTATTTTCAACAATTGAATGAATAATAAAAGCCGGAAATCATTAGCAAAAAAAAAAAAAAACAATCAAAATAAAAATTAAATAAAAAATAATAAAACAAAATTATAATATGTAATGATATACTATACATAACATGCACACATATATTGATTTATGTACATAAATGTGTATAAGGTATAAGTAAATACATACGAGTATATCGAGTACAGTCATAAAATAGATTTGAAAAAAATGATATCTCATATATAATTTTATAATAAAATAATGGTACCTACATTAGGTAGTGATAAAAACAAAATAAAAAAAAAATGAAAAAATATTTATATGAGAAAAAATTTAAATTAAAGATATATTTTTTTTTTGTTTAGTTTTTAATTTTGAGAATAAAAAGTATAAAAAAAAAATTGTACTAAAACAAAAGTACATTAAATGTATTCATATAGCGTAATTCGAAATAATGAGTCAATTAATATTTTATTATAATGAATGCTGTCATATGTATGTTATAATTGATGTGATTTGATTAATTAATGTCATTATCTTATTTTCTTATAATTCTTATAAAATGTGCTTCATGATTTAAATTTTAATTATAACGTATGTATAATGTACAATTATTACGTACACAATTTTTTTTTTTTTTGATCTTTTGATTTTTAATTAATCATTTCGATCAATATAATTTTCTTTTTTTTTTATTTCATAATTTATTAAATTTAATTTTATAATTTATTATATATACATATTTTGTTCGCATACTCGTATGTATAGTATAATTATATAAAAATACAAATTAAATACACTCATATATAAAAATTAATGTACTTATATTGACATACAGACAATATGTTTTTACATTACTCATATGTACATATACTTTTAAAAATCATTAATTTTGTATTCAAAATCATCAAACAATAAATTAAATATTTGCAATTTTTTTAATTTATTTTACGTTTCCTTTCATTTAGTTACATTATCATACGAATACGAGCAATAACAATCAACAGAAAATGTACATACATTAAATTAAAATTTCCGATATACAATTCAACAATAATTAAACTTAGTACAGAAAGAAATATAAAAATCAAATCGATATTTATATTTTTTCATTTGATTTTTCTATGACATTTCCATATATATATATATACATATATATACACATAATGTACATATATTCCATACATTCATCCATATGACACTTAAATATACATATCTCATAAATCATGTATAATTAAGAAAGATTATATATTTCCTTGATTTTAATTATAATTAAAAATTTTTTTATTTTAGCAATTTCATTATTACTTACATATTACGTTCTACACTAAATATTATGAAAATGACCACATTTTGTTCGTTCGTTCGTTCTGATCATTCTTGTATTGAAAATGACTCTGCTATATAGATCTGAATTTGTAGGTTTTTATGTTTGTGTATGTAATAATGTTCTACATAATGTCATGTATAGTGTGTTATTATTATTTCTTAGTTAGTAATTTAATTTTTTTTTTCGTATTCGCAAGTAAATATTTACTATATGTGTGTGTTTATGTACTTGTACTCATAATAAAATTAAAATAATCATATATGTATGTATAATATGTCATTAATTAAAGTAATCAAAAATAATAAGAATACATGTATACTCACTCACATATATTTTAATTTGAAAATGAATGCCGCAAAACCTAAGAATAATAATAAGTTTGTTTATAATTATTCATCTGTTAATTTGACCACATTGTTATTATAATAATTTAGAACGTAATATATTTAGTGAAATTGAAATTAAATAATAAATTTTTTCTTCCTTTTTTTTGTGACATGAATATTGGACATTCATATTTCCTTCGTATCTATAAGCGAGAAAAATTTTCTCAATTGACTTATTGTATACTTGTATACATGTACTAGTATTACAGCACTAGATCAATTTTATTTTGTAGTTATTTAGTTAACATGGAACGAACGAATGGAACTGAGCTAGTTGATTTGAGTACTATTGCTACCTCTAGTTCTACTCGTTCTACTCTACTTGCATTCCATTCCATATTGTGTTGTGACTTGTGATGTGTGTGATCGCGAATTCGATTCTGTGAGAAAAAAAATAATTTTCTCTCTTAGTAAAATATGTGAAAAACACGAAAAATGTTCTAGCTACACTTTATACTTGCTCTATTCATTTTACTTTTATACATACCCCAAGTAGAAGAACAAGGCAATTGGAACACTCTACGTCTACTCTAGAATCTAGATAGAGTGTTCCAATTGCCTTACCCCAAGTATAAGAGAACAAGAAAAAGGCATATACGAACGAAATGGTTGATAATACAGTATGATAGTCGATACGACTACCTTACTACCCAAGCAGTAAGTGGTAGTGGGTTCATTAGCAACTGGAACTGAACTGACTACAGACTAGCTCTAGTGGATTCAGTGCTAGTGCTGTGCTAGTACTTAATAAGTGCGGTGATTGGTGGGTTGGTAGTAATTGTAGTAAAATTCATTTTGAAAACATACAAAAATTATTCATTGAAAATCTATTAATCTTATTAGAAAATACTTAATCAAAACGGTAACGCTGAAGCATACATCCTCAATCCTCATTGTGTATTCGTTATACATAAAAATATATTTATGCCTGTATGTAATGTAAGCATATTTTATGTTCTCGTACATTGATTTAACAATAATTTTTGCATTTATTATTCAAGAATAACGATTTTTTTTTTAAAGAAAAAAGTAGAAAATTCAAATTTTCTTAAGGCAATATTCAAATGAATTGATAGTAACTCATACATTATCATAACACTACAATGGAATGGATTTACATATACATATGTATGTAATGTACTTATGTACTAGAAGTATGTGCACTGATTAAAAATTGGTAGTTTCAGTAATGAAAATAAAATCAAAAGAACTAAAGGAAAAAAAAGGTACTAAACAAAAAAAAATTGTTTTTCATCAGTCAATGTACTACATAAAACTGAAAAAAAAGTACCTACCAGAAGTACAAAAACAAAAAATTAAATTTATATTGAAAAAAAAAGTTATAGAAAAATCTATCTAAAAGAAACAGGTTTTACCGAACATTAATTCATTTTTATTCCTTGGTGAATGTATATGTATGTGTGCGTTATTTTTTTTTTACTTCATTCTTCTCATTTTTAATCAAAAAAAAAAAAAGCAATCTCTTCTTATACACTAAACTGAACCGATGATCATTCAATTTATATACACGAGTACATGAGTGCATATACAAGTCCATTGTACATAAACATATGTATACATACACACAAAATATCGTGCATAAAATGTCTAGATCTAAATGAAAAATATAAAAATGGTAAAAAAACACTAGAATATGAACCTTATGTTGTGTAATTTAAAACTAAAAAAAAATACTAAACGAAAAAACAAAAACATGAAAATGAAAATAAATTAAAATTAAAAACAACACCAACACCAAAGTAAAAAAAAAAAAAACAAAATACAAAAACAACCAAAATAAAACAAGAAAAAAAAAGGGACAAAACTCATAAAATATTTCCTTTCAAGATATAAAAAGATCAAAACGTATGTATATGTATAGTGTATAAGTATGCGAGTGTACTTGAATCCACTTAGATAAGAATATATGAAACCACATAACCAAAGGGCTAACAACCCCAAACAAATTAAACAAAACAATCAAAACAAAAAATAAACAATAAAAAAAAATTAAAAAAAAAATAAAAACGTCAAACACGTTAACTAAAAGAACATTAATTTATTTTTTTCTTGTTCTTTTTATTTTTAATTTGCCTTTTCCTTTTTTTTTCTTCAAAAATGAAAAGCACAAAAATATATTCAGTTCAAAAAAAGAATTTTTTTTAAAATTATTATTATGTATTATGATTGTTTATTTGATTGGTTGACTTCGAAAATAATAATTTTTTTTTTTTTGATCATAATTTGTTTTATTTTTTACCTTTTTTCTTTTTTTGTGTTTTATATTTTTAGATTCGTTTCCTCTTTCCGAAACATCAGAAAAAATAAAAAACCATATAAAAATTGATAAATAAATTTTATGTGCGGTAACATATTTGAAAACCAGACTGAACCAAAAAAATATATATTTTTACTCGTATATTATTAACGATAGTAAATTTATATAAATGACTGTGGACAGATTTTTTTGTGCTTTAAAAATGAATTTCATGATAGTCCTGGAATATTATCATAATTTTTTTTTCTCTGTATTAAAACAAAAAAAAAAAAAAAGAAATTAAAAATTCCTTTTTAAAATTATCTCTGACAGCTTTTTATATACATATACGAGTACAACGACAACCACATAAAGAATATATTAAAGATAAATTTTGTCTAATTAATTTTTGATGTTATCGAAAAATAATTTTTCATTAAAATTTTCTTTTTTTTTTAAATAAAATGCAAAATGTGCTTAAACCACCTTTAAAAAAAAGGTAAAAAAAGATAAAAAATATACACTACAATCTCGGTCATCTGACATTTAAATAGGGAATGTAACACTTTATTCATTCGACTGACATAACGTAGAATGATAGAATAGCCGTTAAAAGTTTTCTTTTTGAAGGGAAAAGCTCATTTTAAACTGCATTGCTGTGCAAGAAATAGAGATGATAAAATTTTAAGTGAAAAAGAGAGAAAGAAGAAGAATTTATAGGACGAAAAAATTTAATTTTTTGATAGTCGGAAATATATGAAAGCTCAAATGCCAATACCCAAAGTGGGGACTTTAAAACTTAATTGAACGACGTGACAACGTACATATTTCGACGTTTCGACGTACATATTACTGGCGACGTTGACCAAAAGCTACTACTAAGCTAAAGAGACATGACATTCTCATTGTCGTTGTAAAAAGGTAATGGCTATACAAAGTTAAAGTTCGTTCTGTTATAATATTAATTTTATTTCGTTTCAAGTTGTCTAAATAATCGCGACTATACTGTATCATGTATTATTTTTTTTTGTTGTTTCTCTTTTTATCGTTTAATTATAATTTCTACTCTAAACATTTTACTAATAAATTAATTAATTTGAAAATAAAAACAAAAGACAACAATTTCAAATCTGAAAGGTTAAATTCACACACTTGCATTATATTAGTAATACAGAAAGGTGATAATTTTTCAAATTAATATACATATTTTTTTTCTATCATATTCATATACAGATACTGTTATAATTCTACATAATAATGTGCTTAGTAATTATAATAAATTTCAATTATTGTAGTTACTAACATGAAATATTTAATGCGAGCATATCTCTGTCTACTAAAATAAAAGACACACGTGTAGATACTATAAAAACACAAAAATAAACAAATTCAAAAATATAATTTAGACATTACATGTATGTAAATACATATGTGTGAAAATTTGTAAACTAAATACTAATATCTAATACCATAATTTTACAATTTTATAATGCCTAAATAATTATTTGATTTTTTTCACGTAATAAAGTACACGCACATGATAAGTACATAAATAGTGTACTTCTACGTGGATTATATTCACATTTATATGTAATACGATGAATTTATAATACATAGATAGATTTGTTTCTGGTTCATTCAATTTGATACATTATTATTTTGTATCTCATAATTATTTTGTACAAATTATATGTTGATTCTGTTACTATGTTAGATACATACTTACATAAGTATTTATTCTCAAACTTACATTTCTATTTATATTTTCGTTTTGTTAAAAGAGAAAAATATTTTTTTTCTTGGTACAAATAAATCAAATGAAAACATATCTGAGAAAAATTTATTATTTTTATTATTATGATTCATTGAAAATTTGTGTATGGGTATTGGTTATTCACGTACTGTGGTACATAGTACATTCGTTCATAATGCAAGTTACATAAGTATACATACTTTTTTTTTTAATTTATCTTTTGTTAAGTCAAATTTTTTTTCTTCATATTTTTTGTTTTTAACGTTTATTTATTTTTTCATTATTATCATTTATTATTTTATTTATTTTTTTTTTTTCTTTCCATTTGATATTCATTTATTTAATGAGAAAATTCTGCATATTATCTGGATTCAAAAGAAAATACATATATACCTACATATGTACATCCGCCCACATATGTTTATATTAAAAAAACTAATAATAAAAGTACACACCAATCACCATATAGGTATTTATTCTCACATACATCATAATTGTGTGTTTATATTTTAACACAGCATACTATTGTTGTTAACTTATATTGTTTGTATGTACATAATGTATTTACTTATAATTTTATATCTTAATTTTACACGTACAATTTTTTTTATCCCTGCTACAATATCCCTTATATATTCTATAGTATATAAATGTACACTATTATTTATGGATGTCCGTATATTAAAATTGGTTGCTGTTTTACATTGCGTTTTAATATTTAACTTTTTTTTTATTTTTTCAAACAACACCAACAACAACAAATAAAAGGAACCTGTAATTTTTTATTAAAAATTCCTTTTTTTTTCTTATTTTCTTCCTTATAAATATACTACATACACACCCCGTATTCGCGTTATACACAATCAGTGTGTCATGTGTGTTGTATACTCCTAACATGAATAATAAATTTATGCAAAAAAAAAAAAAAACAAACATAAATAATAAATTTAATTTTTCAATCTTTTTTTTTCTCTCTTAAATCAAATTATTAAAAAAAATTGTTTTCTTCTTCTTCTTCTTCATTTTTATTCTTGTTAAAGTGTACGTAGGTACATAGTACAATGCACAACATAATAAGTACATACATATTTATGTACAATTTTGAATAAAGATGAGAGTGAGATCGTATGTATATGATTACCAATTTAAAGAAAATGTCAAATCGTTAAAAAATTCTTCGAATATATTTAAAAATATGAGATAAAATGAAAGACAAAATTAAAAAAAATAAATATAAATAATAAAAAAAAAGTTTGAAGAAAAAAAAATAATAATAAAAAACCAAGATAAAGGAATAAAAATTAAATAATGAATGAAAAAAGAAGAAGATGATGATGATGATGATGAAAAAAAAAAGTTCTTGATAACAAAGAAAAAAAAAAAACACGTTAAATAAATTAAAAAGGGAGAAGGAAGGATATTCATAAGAAAAAATAAAATGTTTATATTTAAATTCATACATATAAAAACACATTGGTAATATATGTACATATATGTATTAACGAATATATATGGTACTTAGATTCATATAACATTATTGTATGTATGTAAATTATATTTTTTATATTTATATTTTTCTTATCATCATCAATTTAAGTATGTAAATTTATTATAAATTTATTTATTTTTTTTTTTTGCCTTTTATCATAATTTTTTTTTCATTTCAAATATACATTATGTATTGTACATTCATATATGTAAGTACATACATTATATGTACTTGTATATTTACATATGTACCTATCCTATATATTTATTTTATCATGTACATATTTTTTTTTGTTCCTCTCTTGTTGATTTATTTATTATACATATGTATTTACACAGTCATCTATATTTATGTACATTCTATATATGTATAGTATATGAACACATAATTATACATTATGTATATGTAATTCATTTAAGCAAAGTCTATACATTATGTACATATTTATTAATATATGAAGTCTCGTCTCGTAACTGAGAGTTTTTCTTTATTCCTTTCTTTTCATTATTTTTTTTTTTCAATTTTAAATCTTTTTTTTTCTTCTACCAATAATGTAAATATGCAGCACAAAAAAAAAATAGAATAAAAAAAGAGAATTAGGATATGAGATAAAGAATGCTTTTAGAATATTCAATTATCTGATGAAGAAACCTTTAGAATACATAAATAATAATAATAATAATAATAATAATAATAATAATAATAATAATGTTTTAATATCAAAATCTATACATACATTCATTTATGTAAAAGTAGACAAACACACACACACATAGACATACATTGCATATATAAAAATGAAAGCAAAACAAACTACAACAATAATACACATACAAACAACGACAATAACGACATAAAAATGAAATAAAATTAAAAAAATTGAATTAAAATGAGAAAATAGAATAAGAATAAGAAAACCACCAACACCACAATATATATGTATGTAATGTACATAATAAGAATAACAGAGAACACCACCAAGAATATGTATTTAAAAAAATTTTGAAATTATATTTATATACATATTTAATCTGTCATATGTGTTTATCATTACATGTTATCAATAATTCATGTTTTATTTTATATTTTTATATTTTTTCTAAATATGTAATTTTTTTTTTCAATATATCATTTATTTAATTTATTATTTATTTAATTTTATTTTATATTTTATCAATTTTATGTGAATATATGAGTATATTTTTGTGTTTTCCAAGAATATTAGATGTTTATCTTTTGTATGTGGTATATATGTAAATTTAAGTATAGGTATTTGAAAAGAAAAAAATATTTTTTACCAAATGTTTCGTTTTTAAATGTGATTAAAAAAAAATATATTTTTTAAAATTTCTCTACATAAAAATACTTACATAAATAAAATTCTAACTATTTGATAAAAATTAATTTTTGTATCTGTTCAAATACCTATCTACCAGTTACCAGTTACGTACTCGTTCATATGTACATACAATAAACATAACGCAAGTAATTTTTTCAAATTTTATTTTTTTATTCTCACAAAAGTTATGCCCATATAGGCTCAATATGAACTAGCTTTGAATGCAGAATGGTTTTGCCATGTTTTGCCATCAAACCATCCAACCATATATGTATGTACGCTTTCCAATGTGTGTATAGAAAGAAAACCTGCAAAGAGATAAAATTTTATATTGGCTCTTAATTTTCTCAGTTGAATATTTTTTTCAGTTATTCAGCTATGAAATACACATTGAAAATATCTAATATTTGTAATGTGAATTTTAAGTCTCGAAATGGCTTAAGCTTAAAAACAATAATGAGTTTTATAAGAATCAAAATATAATAATATTGGGGTGGTATTCTACACTTTGGATAGTGCGTATATTTATGTTAAACCGGCCCTACATACTATACTGCTTACTGATCCAATGAACTTAAAAATTCTGATTCGAGTCTATCTTCCAAAAATTAAGTAACTCAATAGATCAGCCTAAGTCCTATTTCTGCACCATAGTTTGTTTGTGTAGAGGGAGGCATGCATCTGAGCACTCAGGCAATCGCTGTCCAATCTACCTACATATAGTTACTTTGTGAAATTACTATTCACTTTTCACTTTCTTCTCACAATCCATATCTGACTGAACACTGAACTGAACCCTATAAACTTACTCATTGAATTCATTTCTACCTTTCTACTAACTATTTTATGTATCATGCATGGAGAATGGAGTATGCACCTTCAATTCATTGTATATTCATTTCTCAATCTGAGGAGGCTGAGCAGACAGCAAAGAAAAAATTAATATTTGGAAAGTAGAACATTTGCTTGAAGTAATGGAGTTCTTGCTTGCCTATGTATAAACTGTGATTGTGCTGTGATAAATGCCAATAAAAAATTCTCAACCAAAAAAGATTTTCCAATTTTTATTCTGCAATTATTTAAAAAAAATGTTTTTCTTTTTTTATTTAATTATAAAAAATTTTCAAAAGAATTCAAAACTACAAAATTATTCAATCAAAAAATCAATTACAAAATAATTTAGATACAAGCGTACTCGTATGTAAATGCAGTTGGAATAATTGAAAAATAATTACGTACATAAAAAATTATTTTCTTATTTTCTTAATGAAAATTGTAAATTCCATTAAAAAAAAAAAGATAATAAATAATAATGATTAATAATTTATAAGTATTTATAGAATGAGAAGAAAAAAGAAGATTAAATAAATTTTAACTAAGTAATAACACATTTTTTTAACACATGCATACATATGTTTTTGTACAAAAAAAAAAATTTTTTTTTTTCATTATAAAGATATTGTTTGACATTAATAAATGGCAATTTTTATTCGATATTTTTTTTTTTCGTGTACCTAGTACATTATTTTCATATATTAATATGTGTTATGTTTACATAAAAAAAAGGAAGAATTTTTTCATAAATTTTGAAGGAAGAAAAAATTTTGTGTAAATCTAAAATTTGTTGTGTAGGTATTCATGATGTGTACATACATATAAATATACGAGTGGGTATATCTATCTATCTATCTAGCAATAAAAAACATAACTAAAGAAACAGCAACAACAAAAATGAAATAAGAAAAATACTAATGCATATGTACAATGCATAAGTATGTGTATTGTACAATGTATGTGTACAATATGCATAAGTATATATTTCATATGTATGCATATCTACCACCTGCCTGGCCTAGATTTTTTCACCTGGCGATAAAAAACATGAAATCACTTTTTTTTTATTTTCCATATATTTATTTACTGCTTTAAAAAAAAAAAAAAAAAAGAAAATGAATTAAATAAAAAAAAAATATCCAGCAAGTCATAGTTTATTATAAATTTATTTACATCTAAGTACATACATACATAATATGTGATGTCTCTTACATCTTACATACAATTCAGCTATGATACTAAAGTAGTTACATAAATAAAATGTGTACGTATTATTATAGAACATTATAATAATAGTAAATTATTTAAAAAAAAAAAAAATAATAAAACGTTCAAACGATCAAAAAATTATAAAAAATAAAAATTATTATTTATGCAGGCCTTTTTTTTCCTTTATGTATCTACATACGTAATGTAGACGGTTATGTACATCTTTTTCATCTTATCTTTTTCTCATAATAAATTTTTTTTTCATGTATTTTATCTATTCTTGGATTTATTGATATGTAGATATGTATGTATGTATGTGTGTGTGTGTAGATGCACATGTAATCTTGGTAGTAATTTGATATGTCCATCATAGTAGATATATACAATTTCATAGACATTTATTTATTTGAATAGGACAATGAAAAATAATACTTTTTTTTTATCTGACATTTCTACTGTCAAAAAGAAAAAAAAATGCTATAATGTCGCATATCAAAATAAAATGTTTTTTTTTTAATAATTATTATTATCAACTTTATTTCATTTGAAAATCGGGCGTATAATTTTGTGCTTTTTTTTTCTTTGGATTTGATTCCTTTTCTTATCATTTTATATAAATTTGTAAATGATTTTTGTATGTACAATAATTTATAATCATGTTAAGAAAAAAATTGAAAGGTAATCTATACGATCAGTAGCTTTACTGGATTTAAAAATGAATTGGTCAATTTTCGAAGTCAGTACAATATTCACATTTTCTACTCAAAGAGAAAATCAACAATTTAAGGAGATTGAAAATACGAGTACCGCATAATGTGTTGTGTGCAATACTACTCGTACCAGTGTAGCGCGTATACTACCAGGTACTGTTACAGCCATCGCACAATTGGAACGACAGCGACAGCGTATACAGTGATTAAATGGGACTTTTTACGCTGAACTTTACACTGTCGCTGTCGCCCAAATAGATTCTATTTTATTTTTCAGCGACAACAAGCCATCCCGACCTAGATTTTACAGTAGTATAGAATCTATTCGCAGGAGAAGAAATGTAAAATTCATATATATTTTACGCTGCAGTCACGCCCGAATTGCGCGAATTTTGGGCGATACGCTGTCTCTGTCGCCCAAATTGTGCCATGGCTGTTACTGTAATAGTTAATGACCACCACTGCTCTAGAGTAGGTTTGTTGTTAATTGATTTTTCGTGTTTGTCATGCACAATATTCGCGAATAATACTGAGAGAGAGATAATCAAGTTTTTGAGAAGAACGAAAATTCGAGTACCCGCATGATGTATGAAATACGAATACTACTCGTATTAGTCGTATTTTACGTAGCGTATATTATAGGTGCAGTTAGAGTCAATTACCTGTACTGCTCGAGAGTATATATAAGGGGAGGAGTAATTTATTATAAAATGTTGTTAGTTCACGTTTTCTGTGTTTTG
This sequence comes from Villa cingulata, assembly GCA_951394055.1. Lineage (NCBI taxonomy): Eukaryota > Metazoa > Arthropoda > Insecta > Diptera > Bombyliidae > Villa > Villa cingulata. The sequence continues at coordinate 26,521,276 of OX596021.1, read as the reverse complement.
TCATGTGCAATATTCACATTTTCGACTCAAAGAGAAAATTAACTTTTTCTCAAGAAATAAAATACGAATATACATGATGTGTGAAACACTACTCGTACTAGTGTAAGCGCGTATACTACAGGTACTGAGTAGAATATAATAAAGAAACAAACAATGTTATGTATGTTCATACAAAAAAAAACATATTTCTAAATATATGTTTCTAAATCTGACAAAGTCTCTTTCTCTCTCTACTTATACCTAATATCCTAATAAAAATAAAAATATTAATTTATGTATGTTAGTTATGTGTATGATAAAAAATAAAAAAAAATGTAATAAATAAATAAATAAAAAATTATAAAAATTTTATTATCTCTTCAATTTTTCTTTTTTTACCATCCCAAAAAATAAAATTGAAAAACCTAACATCTCTTATAATATTTTATATGCATTGTATCTTTTTCATTCTTTTTTTTTTTACTCATTTTTTAATTTTAAATCATTTAACTTGTTATTATTATATTTTTTTTTTCATTTTAATTTTTATTTTTTTTTAATCTTTTTTAAAGACGATAAAAATGGAATTAAAAGAAATAAGACGAATTGCTCAGCATTTTTTTTTTCATTTTGATATAATAACACACATGTGTAGTACACAAAAATACATTTATCCATACATACTCTTATATCTACAGCCATATAGAAGCATATGTACGTATGTCTACCTAAATAAAAATTCTTTTATATCTTATTATTTTTTTTTATTAAAAAAATTTTTTTTTCTTTTAATCTAAAGTTGTTTTTTTCTTTTTTTGAGATTTTTAATTTAAACTTTTTCATTGTATACAACACACATACACAATAGATATCGTATCTTTCATTTCAGTATATCGTCGTGTTCACATTCTTTATTTAAAAAGTTAATTAAATTAATTGAAGTTTATCAAAGTATCAGTACAGTTTGTTTTATCTTAAAATGTACAATATATGTATGTAGGTATATACAAATGGGGTGTACATCATATACCTATAAATACATATTTATATATGATGTAATGAAATTTAAATTGGAATATAAACTATAACATATCATACATCAAGAGCAAAATAATTGTGTACTGAATTTGTACCTGGTGTACTATACAGACCTACATAATGTCAGTAATTTTTTTTTTTTCAAATTCATTTTTTATAAATTTGTTAAGTTTTATCCTGATTCTGATTTTTTTTTTTTACCTTCAAATCACGTACACAGGTATGCAGTAGATAATAAGCTATGTATATATTATATCTTCATCGTATGTATGAAGATAAGTATTTGTATCAAAAATAATTGTGAAAAGTTGACAATCTTTTATCATTTTCATTTATATTTTTTTTTTTCATTGTTCATCTTTTCTTTTTGATTGCTATTATTATGTTGTTATAAATTTTTTAATCATATTATGTATCCTATACACATTACACAATCATTTTAAAAAATTTCTTTTATAAATTATATTATGCACATCCATCTACATACATTATATGTATAAATGCAATTCATTATTTTGTTATGTACTTAACAATATTCTTTTTTTTTTTTTTTTTTTTTTGAAAACATAATGAATCTCAAGGAAAAAAAAAAGAATTTTGTATCAGACGATAATAAATTAAGTTTAAGAATTAAAATAAATTTAAAGAAAAATTAATAAAAGAATATTAAATTCATTTTGTGCTAAATAAATGAATGTGTACATCAGCGTCGGATTTACCCTGTTTGGGCGCCCGGTGCACTTCAAAATTTTTTGTCCTGTAGGTTGAAACTTTATTATTCAATCTTTAATTTGATGTTTTTTTATTATAACAGCACAAAATTACAATTTCTATGTTTTTTTTTTTCATGCAGTACATAATATACACAAACAAAATAATAAGAGAAATTACTATTCTCTTATTTTTCTACTTTTCTTTCTATTTCTCATTCTATATCTCAAATCTATATCTCAAGAGATGAAAAACCGTATTCTCGTTTATACGGAACTTGTTTCAATTTTAAATTGTTCTTCGTACACGCCCACTACAGAGTAGTACATAATTTACACATGAAAATAAGAAGAGAAACTACTGTTCGTGTATCTCTCAACTTTTATTTCTACTTCTTTTTCTCTTCTTTTTTTCTTGTGTAAATCATACACTGCTCTATAGTAAGCGAGTATCAAAAAGAATTTCAAAAAGTATACATTTATGAAAAAAATATGGTGACAAAATATTTATCAATAGAAATGTATTGAAGATAATAACGTATAGTTTGAGCTGTTCATACAAATTATGTACACTGATGTTTAAAAATACTGATACACTTCTGCTATTACTTTTGTATTCTAACAAATTCTCCACAAGAGCTTTTTAGAAGTAATTAATCTCCCAGAAGTAATGAAATTTATTTTTGTCATGCTCTTAATGTAACAAGTAAATATATTTAAATATTATATGTGTTTTCAAATTCTATTTATAATTGAAACTCAAATGCATAAATCATAAACACATTTTTGATAAGCAAATTAGATCATCAACTTGAAATTTTTACGAATAATATGACTCTGCTTTTATTGAAATAAACAAAACAATCTGCAGCAAAAATTATTTCATAGATGAGTGTATTATTTTTTTTTTAGCACATCATTGTATAATATCCATACATAAGGAAAAATGTATTTATTTATATTGTATGCAATTACATTTTATTATATTAGACGTATATAAAAGTAAAGCATACTTATATTCAAAGGTTATGCATTTAAATGCGTTCATGTGTACATGATGTATTATTAAAAATTATACACACATGATATATTTTGTATATATAATCTGCATATCTGTAGATATATTATAAAATTTATAATGTTGTGTATGTATATGAATTTATAACGTATACTTTATGTGGCATTTAATAAAAATGTCTTTTAATAAAAGAAATCAAAAATGTATTTATAAACTACATATCATTACATACAATGTATTTTATCTGCAATCATAAATCTATATATACTACACTATATACTAGATCAGACTCAGACATCACATTATTTATACATATATACGAATGAACATTTACAATCTACATACATATACATATCTATATAATACAGTCTACACATACGATTAACTCCATAAAAGAAGTAATAACACAAATGAAATGATTGATGACTGCAAAGATAATTTAAATAATGACAATCAATATAAGATAATTTTATTCAATTTATTTTAATGACATTCTGTTTATTTTTATATTTTATTTTCATTTTCACTTTATTTATTTATTTATTTTTTTTTTCATTTTAATGCTATTTTATAAACAGTTCAATAATAGCGTAAATTTAATTTCTAAGAATTACACACACGTTTAGTAGTGTATAAGTATATTCTCCTATAGACGTATACATATTTGTTTGTATATTTTTTTTTTATTTTTGCAAATTATACAAAAGATAGAAAACAAAATTATCTCTGAAATAACAAATAAATAATGTAAGTACATTATAAATACTCTTACATTTCTATATTCATATACATATGTGTATATTTTGAATCGCATATAATTTATTTTTTATCTTTGTATTAATTTTACTTTTTTTTTTTTTTTGTTTACATGTATACCTTCATATCCCTTATAATAAATAATTGTATGTGTGTACATATATACCTAATCAAATTGCATTAAAAAATATGCACGAACAAATATAAGAAGGTGGATATGTTTAATGTGGAAGGTATGTACATATAGTACATTTACTTCTATGTTAATTAACTTTATATTCACTGTTAAATAAAATTATTTATGTACATATATTATCATTAAAAATATACTAAATATATGTATGTATATGTTAATATGAGTATAATATGTACTTGAATTATATAAATATTGATTCTTCATTATTATTTATATATACATACTTACATGTAATTTAAGTAACATACACTTTATTACATTATTATATACTTTATTCGTACATATAGTATATTGTACTTACATTAAGTGTTATGTAAATATTCGTATTTGTATATAGCAAATATATAGTATATAAATAAAATGTTTAATAAACTCTCAAGTATAATTAGAATTTACATTATAAATTTATGCATATACACATAATATTATATAAATAATAAATCTATGTATACAAGCATACATAAATTATATTTTATATACATATGTATATGTATAATATGATTATTTGTGTAAACATTATATGTATGTACGCATATTTATACATAACTACAACATTGTCGTTTTTCTCATTAAAAATATACTTTTGTGATTTATCTAAACAAATATTTATTACTGTCATTTATTATAATAGTACGAAAAAAAAAAAACAAACAAAAAACTCAACATTAAAATTATCTGTACACACGTACACTCATCATACTATAATAATGTTTGCACACATACCTACTCGAACATATAAATATTTTTTTTTATATTTTTGGTTTATTTTCTTCTTATTATTTATATACATACATACATACATACATACATAATATATGTTCTCCTTGTTCTTATTTTTCTTGTTAAGTATAAAGAAGAAAAAATTATAAATTAAAAAAAAATAAAATAAAATGTATAATATAAGAGAGAGCAAAACAAAAAAAATTAAATTATATGTTTGTACACATTCATTATAAATAATGTACCTATATGTATATTCGAGTACATTCGTATATGTTCATATATCGTATTTATATATTCATTTATATTTTTGTACATAATGTATGTAAACATTTTTTTCTCGACCATAATTTTCATTTTCAATTTATGTATATAGGTTATGTAAATTTTTATATATTATTCATATTATCAACAACCATTCAATTTGTAAATTTCGAATTTTGTTTACCATTCTTTAAAAAAAAAAAAAAAATAATAATTATGTTTATTCACGTAATATTCAGAGAAAGAGAAATGGAGAGAGAGAGAGAGAGAGAGACATAACGTTGTATACATTATGCGGCAATCTATATAATATGTTTGTATAATACACAATATTTTATAACTATTCCAAATTTAAGAAGAAAAAAAGAAACACAAAAAACCAAAACAAAAAGAGAAAAAAATATATATAATGTATATTTTCTCTTCCTCTTTTTTTGATTTTATTTTACTTTAAAAATTTCATTCTCCATATTTTTTTTACGAGTATAGTACATAATATTACTTTCTACTACACCTCATCACCACGACCACAACCATTCACCAAATAATACAAAAGTATAGATTTTCAACCTTATTTTCCTCCATTCCCATCATTCTTGTTATCATCTTCTTCTTTCTTCATCGTCTTTCTTATTCTTCAATGTGCCATATCTGTACTTCTTCCATTTAACCATTTTTAACAACCCATCTTCCATACATTATAACGACTATATTACCCCACTTTATCACACTATCGCCACCATTCACCCAACCATTTCATAAAATAATTTTCTTAGATTTCTTAATGTGAATTTTATTCCTGTGTATATACATAAATATTATTTATACAAATATCTATATAAATATACGTGTATACATATAAGTATTTAGGTGTATATATTATATATTTATATAGGTGTATCATGTACTAATAATTTTTTACCACCCTATATTCAATTTTTATTTTCCTTTTCCAACATTAGGTACATACTTACATACATATTTATGTATATTTTTCGATGGTGAAATGAAAAATTTGCATATATCCATTCATACATATACTACACATGCAAAGTAGATATATAGTATAAATAATATACGAATATTTCTAACAAAAATTCTATTTGCTAACATTAAACAAGGATAAAATGATTGTATATTTGATGTTATTTTCATTTTTTTTATATATACATAATATGTAATAAATATACACTCATATGTAAATATTTCTAAAAGCACATAAATATCTTTTAAATTGTAATATATACACATATATACAATTGTATATACATACCTGTATAGAATAGATATAAATGGGTATGTATGTAAAATTGAAAATGCAATACATATATTTTTCCTCGTACTTACATTTATGCACTTATACATACATACATATTTATATACTCACATAACAAACACCTCTACATATACATATGTATATCTCGTCTATTTATTACATTTATTTTGTTGATTTTATTCTTGTAATTTTTCTATTTTATTTATTATATAATATTATGTATGCGTGTATATTTCATTCCAAACCAAACATTTTTCGTCCTTATACATACTAGTACTTACGTATACTATTTATTTATATAAATGCACGAGTAAGTGTTACAGTAGAATACAATTTTCTCTTAAAAATTTTCTATCATTTTATTTTATTTTTACAATTTACGTTTATTTTATTTTATTTTATTTATTTTATTATATTTTATTTATATATCTAGCATGTTCATATGTATATGAGTGTGTATATGAATTATTATTTATACAACGACATTAGAAATTTTGTCTTTTTTTTAAAAAAAAAAAAAAAAAGAAAAAAGATGAAAAAAAGTTTTCTCATTTTGATTTTCTCTTTAAAAATTTATTTAATTTTAGAAAATAAAATAATATAATAATTTATCATCCACTCGATGTAAATATATGCAAATGTATGTGTGTGTATGTATATATGTTATTTTTACAATTATTTTTTTAAATAAAAAAAATATTTATAAATTTCTATTCGTATATTACTACTTATTTAATGTATTTTTTTGTTTTGTTTAGAATACACGCATTTATTATATTGCATCTTATGTGTATTTTTTCTTATAAAAAATATGTACATTATATATTATTACAATGTATAAAGATACAAATATATACGAGGTACACGGTATTTTCTTGTAATTTAATAATAATACCAGGATAACAAAATTATTATATGTATTTTCATATTTTATTTTTTGCACGTACAAATATAATGTGAGTGAGTATGTATGTATATATGCATCATTATTTATATTTCATAATATATATAGGTACATATAAATTATGTATATAGGTATACAAACCTGCATGTAACCTTATCATATATGTGTACATGTTCATATACCATACCGTACATCGTATTTGATTTAATTTTTATTTTTCGTTCATTCGTTATCATCTTGACTTTATCATATAATTCTCGTTCAAAGTATAACTCGTATAGATGTCATTCGTTCTCGTACAAACATATATAGGACATACGTAACATTTATTATTCATAAAGTCAAATGAATTTGATTAGGTTCTATTGTTATATTTGATAAATTATTTTATTAAAATATACGTTATTATTATTTTTCATATTTATTTTCTTCGTTATGTACATATACTTATACGTATGTATTTATAATGTTTTCGTAAATTATGTACTATAATTGTATATTTATCCTGCTATTTAATTTTATTTTATTCTATTTATTCTTTTCATATAATAATTTTCATTTCATTTCAGTTTATTTTAAATTTAATTTACAATTTTCTTCTTGATATTATTTATTTTCTTTTACATTTAATTTTCAATTTTTCTATATATACATATTTAATGTGTATTTATTATACGAGTTGTATAATATATAAAATATAGTCTTGTATGTGAATAAAAACCTTTTTAATACAGATAATTTCAATTCAATTTTATTTATTTTAAAAAAAAAAAAAAAAACAACTGAAAAATTGAATTCTATTATTATAAAATTAATATACATATACATACACGACTACGTACATATATACTTATAATATATACTTATTTAATTCATTCAGAAAAATGTATGTATATTAAATTCATATTTAATTAAATTTAAATGAAATTTTCTTTATAAAAAATTTAATTTATGTACATACGTAAATAGAAAATAAATTGAATATTAAAAAAATATATATATGTATATATTTCTCATTATTTTGATAATTGAGAATACATACATACTCGTATATAATGTTATATATATATGTATGTTGGATAATATGGAATGAAATACATATATATTTTAATTTTTATCTTTGTACATATAAGTATGACTGTGTAGTGTGTGTATATGTAATACAATTAAATGAATTTTCAAGAGAAGAATTTAATTGGAAATTTATAGAATTTCATTCATTTTAATACATTTATCGGGTGATCATATTGATAGTAAACATTTTTCGAACATCGTAGCAGCCCCATCTTATGTTTTTCAAGGTTTTAAGTATTATGGTATTATTTGGAAAAGCACTGTGCAATCAAATTCTGCCAAATGACTGTTTATTTGTGTAAAAATTTTGTAAATTGGAGTTTTGAGTAATTACGAAAACATATTATCCATTATTTTCATGAAAAAATCACTGACATTTTGTGTATTGCTGTTTGCAGCAAACAAGATCATGGTGAAATATACATAACTCAATATTGAACTTTTTACATTTGGGATTAAGTTAAATTATTGCTGCACCTAAATAAACCACAAACACTTAACTTAGTGGCCTTTAAACTAATAAAAACCAACCAATATTATTGATGAAGTAAATGGAGATTTATGTGAAAAAGTGATCAAAAATTGATATGTTCCAAAATCGAATTTTAATTTAAAAAAAAAAACTCAAAGTCGGTCATTTACATATGGAATCATTTGCAAATAGAAAATGTCATTATATCATTTAGTAGTTATTTCAAATTAAAAATACATATATAGGTACTCCTGGTACTGATTTGATCATCCTATATTTTTATTTAATTAGAAAATTATTTGAAAAACAATTAAATGTTTTTTTCTTTTTGAATTTATAGAATTTGTAATTTAAAATTCCAAATTTTATTTATTTCATATAAAATTTTCTTTTTTAAGTAAATAATGTAGACTCATTGAATATATGTGTATAAATTAAAATTCAAATATTTATAAATAATTGTGGAGTGCACATATATAATGAATTTTTAGTTATGCGCACATATCCATACATACATAAATATTCTTGAATATGAAAAATATATGAATAAATAATAATAATTGAATATAAAATAATTAAATCAATTAAAGAAAAGTGTTAATTATACAATTAAAAAAATTAATATAAAAATAATAAAAAATTGCATATTAAATTTATTTTATTTATCACATTACATACAATATTACTATACGTACTAATGTACACTCATATTAATGTGTACATATATAACATATAAATGCGTCACTATTGTATACCTACATACAATCCGATAATTATTATATTTTTTATTTAATTACTTTGCAATTAATTCATTTTTATGTACATACGTTTTATACATTGGTACTAGCACTCATAAATTATTATATTTAAATTAACACTGAACTAAAATATTATGCTAATAATAATAATTGTATTGGAATAAAGAGAAGAAAAGAAAAATAAAATTTTTATTACGTAGTTATATACGTAATTATATATTATATTACGTTGTTATATTCAAAGTACATACATATACTTAAGTAGTTCTTAATAATATGTGAGTTCATACATATTTACTAATACATACATACGTACAAATATTAATATAATTATTTTTCATTTAAATTAATAAAAAGAAAAAAAAAACGAAACGAAAAAATGAAAACAAAAAAATTAGATTTTTTTTTTTTTTGCCAATTAAATTGGAAAAAAAAAATCTGCATAGATTTTAATCAAAATTTAATTGAAATTCGAAAAACAAAAAAATATACATATATTTACATATGTACATATACATATTCAACAACAACAAGAACGAAAAAAAAATTAAATTCATACAAAAAGCAATAATTATTCTTCTTGTTATTTCTTTCTTAAGAAATAAAAAAAAAAGAATTTTTTTTTTTCCTTGAAACAAAATAAAGCGTATATATACATTATATACAAGACTACGGTACATATGTACATATATATGTGAATATACGTATGTAAGTATTTATTTCGTAACCTTCAGATACCATACATAAATGAATGTGTTATTATAGAACATACATATATCTACTAGTTTATATGTAGTTGGTACAGTTGTATGCAACTGCAAAAAAGAAGAAAAAAAATCGACAAGAAATTAAAACCGAATTCATAGATCTTTTTGACAAAGCATTTTATGTAGATATAATAATATGTTAACATATGTATACAAATATATGTATACAAAAGTAAATAAATATTCGTGTATACATATGTATATTATGTAGATAATAATATTCGAACACATAAAAATTATAATTAAATTTTGCTCCAATTTTTGTTAAACTGTTATATTTTTGTTGTTGTTGTTTTTTATAGTTTAGTTTCTTTTATTACTTAAGAAATCATTTTAAAATTGTGTACTACTTAATACAAAGTACATTACATACTCGCATATACATAATGTGCACAAATTTAATGTATATAAGTATATAATAATAGCTGCATTCGATTTAGCAATTTTAAGTACTTGCGAGTACAAAAATGTGTCTATGATAAATTGTTATAACGAACGACACAAAAATTATTCATAACTACTTTGCATCTATTTCCAGCTACATACTTGAAAAATTTTTCATGAGTAGCTGCGAGTAGATGGTTTAGCACAGACAGATATTGCCAAATCGAAAGCACCTAATGTTATAAGTGCTAACACACATATATATACAAAAACGTATAATATATACTATTTATTATATAAGTATATTTATAATTTATCGTTACTGCACATATACACACATTCATACATATCTACATAAATACTCGTATATATGTATGTATATTGTTTTTTGTTGTCTAAAAAATTTTATTTCAATTTTCATTTTTAAAATTAAATTTGTTTTATGTGCACTCAATATGTTCTCAAATATGTATTATATTATGTACATACATAAAATGTACTCATATACATATGTTTACTACTACTTATGTAGATAAATAAATGAAATTATATTTTAATATTAGAATATTGCAAGTATACATATGTACATATACAATACATTATGCACATATTATTGTAGATACACGTTAGATATTCGTGCATTATACATAACATAACATACATATGTATGTACGAGTATATTTACATTTATGTGGGTTTATAAATTGAAATTTTCTCTCATAAAATTGCACAATTAATATAAAATACACAGCTGTATATTATAGAAAATATGTTTTTTTACATATTTGTCTATTTATGCATATATCCAATATCCATATGTACATATTTATATATGTATGTATTTATGCATATTATAATGTCGTCAGTATAATAATAAGTAAATTTTGTAAAATATGTACTTATGTACAGTAGTACAGTTACATTGTATATAGTTGTAACTACATATATACATACATATGTATGAACGTAAATTACACATACGTATATTTATCGTAATATGTACATATATATATTTTTAATAAATAAATGAATATGTACATAAGTACATAGATATGTATAAAAGTATTTTTCAAAATAATTTGTGCCTCAAAAAGATAATTTATTTTTCATTAATATTATATGTAATGTAATGTACATTATACCTGTTATATAAATACTTATATTCGTTTATTATTTTTTGAATAATTATATACATATAAAATTTAATTTATTCACTATTATACTCGTATGTGCATATCATATACTTATTCGTACACTTGTATATACATACATACTTATTTAAATTTTTTGCATATTAAATGCATTATATACATACAGATATGCAAAATATAAACTAACCTACATATACTTATCATCTACTATAGTGGATGCATATTAACACTTATATACAAACTTATATGCACATATTTACACATATGTATGTATATGTACATATATGTATAGTTATATGAATATTTTCATTTTCTGATATTCATTTCATCAGACAAAACAAATTAATAAAATTTTATATGTATGTATGTATATTTTAGATAACAATATCAAATATATGTATCTCCATCATTTAATGGACAAGCAAATTTAAATTACCACTCTATAAATATTTTTGTATATATTATATATCTACAAACATTTATAATAATGAAATGAATAACTCTAATAATATGTATCTAAATTATAAATATGAGTATGTGTACCGTAGTTTATATGTGTACAATATGTATCTGAAAAAAAAAGGGAATGATTGACCGGATGTTATTTCGTAAGTTTCTCAGAAAATTTAATTAAGTTTAGATCAATGTACATAATATTGAATATACATTATATTATTATTATTATTATTATTATTATTATTATTATTATTATCATTATTGTGGGAAGACTTTATAAAAATAATGTTTGTATTTAAATTTTTGTATGTTATTTATAATGAATTTATATATTATTTATTTATCTAATATGAAAGATAAATATAAAAACAAAAGTTTATATACGTTTGCATCCAATACATTAAATAATCAAAACTATGTGCATATGTACATCTACATACATACTTTGAACAAACTTTTGAACATCTATGTACAGTGGCGGATATACCGAATACCGGATACCGAATACAATATAGGTATTATATTGAGAGAGAGCATTATTTTTTTCTTAAGAAAGAAAATACGTATACGATTACACAGAACACATCATGATGTAAAGAGAGGAGCTAGTGTAAAATGTTATTCGATTTTCCATGTTTGTCATGTACAATATTCGCATTCTATACTGAGAGAGAAAATCAAATTATTCTGAAGACAGAAAATATGAGTACCTACACATGATGAGTGAAATACTACTCGTATAAATGTAGCGTATACTACCAACCCAACCAACCATAGACACAGAATATAGACATAATGTCAGCGCACGATGCTATAGATACCGCGCTATTAAGTCAATGGTCTCTACTACTACAGAGTATGTACAGAGTAGAGGCGCAAATTATAAAATGTTGTTAGTTTATTTTGTCATGTACAATATTCGCATTGCTAAAAGAGAAAATAATGAGTATACATGATGTGTTAAATACTACTGGTATTTACGTAGCTTATACTATAGGTACAGTTAGAGGTTTAGAGTCAATTACCTCCACTGCTCGAGAGTATATTATAAAAGGGGAGGATCAATTTATTATAAAATGTTGTCAGTTCCAGTTTTCTGTGTTTTTCGAGTAAACATATATACATAAATACAAACACATACATGCATGATGTATGAATAATTTCTTCTTCTTCTTCTACTGAAGTATAAAACAATTTTTTAGATAAATATACATACATATATATGTGAATATAAATATTTTCAATATTATAAAAAATGTACGAAATGTTTCATAAAGAAAATTTAATTATTATTTACAATACCAAATGATTATTTGTAGTAGTATAAAATTATAGGGTATGTGTTACTGTATTACTGTATATATGCAGTTATTATATGCATACACATCAACACATCTATCATTTAATTAATGAATATAATAATTAATAATTGTGCAAAGTCAATACGTATGTAGTACTTACGACGAATATATGAATATATTTTTTTTATTTTCTTTTCATTAGTCAGCTACAAAATGTCTACAATTAAAATAATACAAATGCATACCTACATTATATTTATGTTCTTATACACATATAATTACAATTTGTTCTTATATATACACTATAGTACATGAAAGTCATCATCATCATCATCGTCATCATCATGATCATCATTCATTTATGTGCACAATTTCATACATTCTTGTATATTATGTATACCCACATATTATAAATTATACAAATGTGACATTGTTATTATTATTATTATTATAATACTCTTGTTATTTATTATATATTGTTCTGATGATAAATAAAAATAATGCTGATGAAGAAAAATTATTATTTACATATATTTATATATGTACTATTATATACATATGTAATGTGCATAACATACAGTGCATATGAAATAAATTCAAATGGAATGAGATGCAGGTGAATCATATATCTCATCAATCATCAAACAAAAACATCTTATATTGCAATTTTATGATGCTATTTTATATGTAATTGAAATGCTCGTAAAATATTATAAGATAAATACAGATGTTGTTGTATATTGTATACATTATTTTATTCAAATATAATATACTGTATGTATAATGAAATTTACATTATTTATTTAATATTTTTTTTTCTCATTTTATTTTCTTATTTTTTTTTTTTACAAAAAATATAAATTTACATTTTATTACACTTACATATAATGTACATTTATTTCTAGATTTTTTACAAAAATTCATTTTTAATGAAAAGTAAACAAAATTTATGTAATAAATACGATGATATATCTATTCTTATGCACACTCATATTTACATAATATAATATGAATAAATATTTAAATATAATTTACTTATACCAAATTATTTGTAGTACAATGTATTACGATAATGTGTATATCAACATCACATATGTTACAACATTTTAATCGAAAAAAAAAAAATTCTTATTAAATTGTCGCATATATATAAGTATATGTATGTACTCGTATATGAAAAAATTTCATAAATTTCAGAATCAAAATCTTCTTATAATCAGAACAAAAAATATTTTTCTTTTAAATAATTGCTCGAAAATATTCAAATCATTCAACAGAATGAAAAAATATGTAAATGTTAATTACTAAGTATTTGTATATATTTACTGAACACAGTGTAAAATTTATAATATCGATTTGAATTATTTATTATTATACATACATCGATTAGAAGTCAATCAACAAATTGATTTGTTATAAAATTAAAAAAAAAATATTTCAATTTATTTTATACATAATTTAAATATTGAAAAATTTACATTATAAACTAACACATAAATTATTACTTTTTAATAAACATTAAAATGTTAATAATGCTTTTAATTGTAATGCGGTAGAAACGAAACTAATTAATGTTAATGTTAAAGTACATAATATAACGCGAACATACAATAATTATTATTATTTTTATTATAATCGGTTTAACAAGACTTTTCAATTTGGAATACATTTATGCATAAAATGTGTGTACTAGATACTTCTTGAACATATAAAGCGTTAAATGCGACCAATGTTTAAATAGGATTATTAAACCAAAAAGTTTAATTTTTTCATTTTAATTTAAATATGTATACTCGTATATTTAAATTTATTATTTCTCAATAATGATTTTTCGTATATTAAATGTGTATAAATTTACATTTAAAATAAATTCATTGGCTTTGTATATTTTACATTTTTTTATTTCTCAACATTATAATATATATGTATGCTTTTTAAGATCTGAAAAAATTTATGTTAGCATTTTACTTATATTTTAATTTCAAATTCATTTATTTTGATTTCGTTATATATATTGATCTCTAACATTATTATGTAATTTATATACATAATATAATTTAAGTTTGGCCTAATTGAATTTCATAAAAAAAAAGCCACGTACATTCATATACGAGTACAACTACATTTTGTTAATATATTTTATGGTAAAATGTTTAATAAATATTTCATCATCATAAAAAAAATTGTTTTTTTTTTTCCTTGAATCTTTTATATTCAAATTGTATCTCTATAAAATGATTTTGAACGTATTATACTATGTATACTAAAAATTTAATTATAATGTATCTATATGTAATTACCAATTTTGTATAAAAATAAAAAACAAAGATTTAAAAAAAAACTACAACAATTATACATTTTATAATTCAGTACAAATAATGATATGCTCGTATGTATTATGTATACATATAGTATGTCAATTATGTTATACAAATATTTGTAATTAACATTTTTTGTTTTATCTTCTCTTTTACCTTCAAATAATTTTACTTAAAGAAAAAAAAAATAAAAGAATTAAATTCATTTATTAACGCGATACTAATTGATCACCTTAAAATAATTTTAAAACAACAATTATTGTGCAACAATTATATCTTATATAAAATGTACATTATGTACTCATATAATGAATGAATGCCATTGTATTATCCGTATATGTCCATGATATGTTGTGCCATACATGACATGTTCAAGAAATAAATAATATAAATCTTAAAAAGTATACAGTAAATCTTTTCTTTATATATACATACATAATATGTATATACACAGAGTACAGAGATATGTATATAATGTACGTATGTACAAGCACATAATGTACGTTATAGACTGTATATTATTAATTCCATTAAAATAAATGCATAGGATGTGTAGTATATTATTGCAAAAATGTATGTACATTTATATTGGCACATATTTATATGTACATACCTGAATATGAAATATATCGGAATTAAAATTATAACCCAATACACATAATTCATATATATATGTATGTAGATTTTACTTACATATGTACACTCGTATAAGTAATATAAATATGTCTTATATTCGTATACATAGTATGCATATACTAACTATATAATATAAAAAAGTATTAATAAAATTAATTAAAAACAATTTTAAATGAAGTCATGATCATTAGTCATTTTTTGCATGTATCAAAAAATATATATGTATATGTATGTATAATTTCTATATGTATAATGCATTGCTATATCGTGTATAAATTTATTATGTAGGAATTTATTTTCCCACGCTTTATCTATATTAAATGCATCTTCGCGTTTGCAAATATCACGTACACAATATATGCATATATGTAAATATACATGATTGTATTTTATTGCATGTACCATATATAGACGTTTATAATATAAATGTATATTATGTACATCTGGAATAATTTAAATTTTTGCATGTTTTACAATTTTCATTTTGTATTCAGAATCTGAATATACGAGTATAAGAAAAAATGGTGCAGAAAAATAAAATAAAATAAATTAAAAAAAAACCTCTTTTTTTCTTCATCTTTATTTTATATATTTTTACATTTTCTTTTATATTTTTTATTTTTTTTTTTTTGTTGTACAAACATTAATTTATAATGAAATGGGTGGTCTAAATATAATAATAATTTTTAGTAGGTACTATTTTATAACATTATTTCATATAAATATAGGATGATATGATATTATATTCTCAACAAATTTTTTAAAAATTACATGAAAAAAAAAACAAAGCAACTCAAAAGAAAAAAATATCTGCACATAAGTATATTAAGAAAAATTTCTCATAATTACTAAAAGAAATAAACAAACACAAAATGTAAAGTAATAAAAACTATAAAAACAAAAAAAAACAAAAAAAAATGAGAACAACACAATAATAATATGAGGAGTGTTATTTATGCACAAAACATATACATATGAATATATGAACAATTTACATCCTTTTCTTCTCTTTTATTTTTTTTGTTTTTGTTGATTTTATTTTCTCATACAGATCAAATCGTGCATATATGTATGTACGAGTAAATATTTTGTTATAATGTGCATAGTTTTATAGTACGTAGTGTACCATTGAGATATTCGTATGTAATATCGTCCTATTTGTATATAACATGTGCATAATATTTTCTTCTTCTTCTTCTTCTTTAATAAATTCCCTATACCAAACTCCATTTTCATAAATAGATATAGATACCTATATTCTGCTACAATATATTTGTATATGCGAGCATATATACAAACTTTTATGCATTTATCGATGTAATTTCTGTTGCTGTTGCTAGTTGCTAGTTACTACATATATATGTAGTTGTTGCTATTTGTATTACAAATTTATCATTATGATGCTGGGTTTGGTTTTGGTGGATGGCTCCAATCTCTATACTACATACTACCTAACTAAATTTTATTTATTAAATTTTTTCACTATGTACTTCTTTTTCTTCTTTATTTTCAGTTGCTTTTTTTTCCAATTTTCATTTTCTGTAATATTACCAGAATACTACTACTATAGTAGTAGTAGTAACAATAATAGTAATAGTTTTCAAATTACAAAAAAATAAAAACGAAAAATGAAAGAGAAAAAAAAAAAAAAAAAAAAACTACACCCTAAAGCAATTTTCTCTATTATAAATTTTATTATAGATGGTGACGTTAATTGTGGGACGTCTTGTGCAGCAGCTGAAAATTATCTTGAAATATTAAACGCAATAAATTAGCACCATAAATTTTCATTTTATTCATATGTCGTTCTCATGTATACATATTTATAAGTATATTTTCAAAGTTTTATACAATTTTCTGAATATATCATCACACAATATATACTAGTAAGTACGTAGAGTATGCGTGCATATCATGCATTTATATAGATATATATGTACATATACTTCATGTTCATATATATATACGGTATTCGTATATGACAACATACATGATTGTATGATTTATAAAAATATTATATGCATTCATATTTATACTCATATTTTATAAAATGCATGTGCAATGTATACATATAATATACTGTCTATTCATATACATACATACAATGAATGTACTCGAATATATAAAAAATTGCAGCATATGATAAAATTTGTTTATAAACTTTTCTTTTTTAATTAAAAAAAAAAAACAAATTGAAAATCTGTTTTAATAATATACAATTATTGTTTGGTTGATTTCTAAAATAGGAAAAAATTATAAAAACTTATACATACGTACATTCATACATTATTTACATTCATATCGATATATACACATATATATACTCGTATATAATACTATATTTGCATATATCTACATTTATATTCATAAATAAAATAATGTATGTATAATATCGCGTGTTTTGTTTTTTTGTATATGAAAATTTATTGCGTTTCTTAAGAATTAAAGATAAGAAATTAAAAAATAATAAAATAAAATACAAATGTACATATAAATTGGAATTTAATAACTTGCGATTATGAAAATGTTATAATAAATGAAACAAATCTTCAATTCAAAAATTTATTTATTTATTTATTTTTCAAGTTTTTCTTTTGTTTTTTATTTTTCTTCAATACGTTAAAAATTGAAAAAAAAAATTGTAAACAAAACATGAAAAAAATTCTTTTAATATTTTGTAAAATCATTTTTCAATTACATATTGTTTAATGATCATGAATGAAATGCATATAAAAAAAAATTCATCTGTACGTATCTATACTTCATATCGTATATACATATATGAAACATATTCATACAAAAATTTACATATAATATGTGTGTAGTGTGTGTAAGTTTAGATTTATATGTTTGTGCATACCGATATAAATTT
The DNA here is from genome assembly GCA_951394055.1 of Villa cingulata. Lineage (NCBI taxonomy): Eukaryota > Metazoa > Arthropoda > Insecta > Diptera > Bombyliidae > Villa > Villa cingulata. The sequence goes on along the minus strand of OX596021.1, from coordinate 26,502,226 downwards.
ATGTGAAATATAAAATAAGTACATTCCATGGTTAAATGCAGAAAAAAATTATTATTTTTTTTTTTTTTTGATATTCTCATATCACTTGATATTATTATATTTATTTTTCATCGTCGTCTCTATATATTTGCATATATAATATGTATAGAAATATGTATGTATATATTATTTTCATTGATTATTTTCACATATTATAATATATGTATAATAATGGTAAAATATTCGAAATGGAAGGCATTTCCGCTAACTCAGCCAGAATTTTCAATTCATTATTCATTCATTGTTAAATATCAATTCCTTTATATTTCTTTCTCTTTTTATTATTATTATTATTATTATTATTATCATACTTATGTATAAATTGTCTATATTTATATTTATACTCATGTTATTTATAAATATGTATGCACACACAAATATACTATATAAATGTTTACCTAAATAAAATATAAAATATCATAGATATATCTGTCTATAATATTGTATACATGTGAAGACATATTATATATGACTCCCACACAAATTCCCTACACTTAAATGTAAATACATAAATGTGTACATATTTATACTTGAATAAATATGTATTCAATAAAACGTATAAATATAAATATTGTATGTAGGTATGTAATGTGATGTATGTGTGTGTACATTAAACTTTATGCAAACAAATGCAAATTTATATCGAAATAATATGAACAGAACAATAAAATTTGATAACGAATTGAGATAAGTTTATGTACCTACATTTACAATTGTATATTATTAGGTATGTACGAGTATGTATGTATATATATACACTCGTATTATTTGTTATTTTTTGTATACATAAATACGAGTATATAATAAATCTAAAATTCAAATAAAATTTTTATAATCATAATTTATTGTATTTAATATCAAAATGAAATATAAATTTTTATTTTCTTTATTTTACTTCTATCTACATATAGGTATTTTTCTTTGTTTATTTTTTAATACATTACGATTACAGTACACATATGTTAAATATATTCTTATTTATCAGTATTTTATACACATATACATATGTAAATAGTAAACGAAAACTATAAAATATATTTTTGCATTACCTATTTTCATTTTATTTAAATTCAATTCAATTCTATATTCAATTTTATTTTATTTTATTTTATAGGTTACTTCAGGTAGAGGACGTAAACCAGCTAACGCTGCAGGACAATTACCAGGTAGCAATAATTTACGTTCAGCTGTATCACCACGGCAACCGCAACCAAAATCAGCTATAAGTCCAGCACCAGCAGCTGCTGTACCACATCCTTCACCGAATACAACAACAACAGCTAATACAAATCCTTTAGTAATAAGTGGTGGAGGTGGCGCTGTAACACCTGTTACGGTTACGGCACAACAACAACAACAGCAGCAGCAACAGCAACAACAGCAGCAACAACAAGTTCAGCAGCAGCAGCAGCAACAACAACAAGCTCAACAGCAACAATCAGTAGTACAATCATCACAACAACAACAGCAGCAGCAGCAACAGCAGCAGCAGCAACAGCAGCAACAGCAACATCAACAACATCAAGTTACTGCACAAGTACAGGCAATGAAGGATCAACCGCAACAACCGATGGTAAGTGAATTTAATTTCATTTCTAATGTTAGTTAAATGCAAGCAAAAATTATTACATACATAATAATACTTAAACGTTTTAGAATATATCATATATTATCAACTTGATATATGCACATAATAACCATTTACAGCACTACAGCAACAATAACAAAAAAAAAAAAAAATGAAATAAATAAAGTCAAAACTTTTACATAATATTATACGAAATAAGAATTTGAATAAAATTTCTTTGAATTTTTTATCTGAGTATTCACATACATAATGTACAAATGGATGATACGAAACTTTGTACATAACATGTAAAAAATAAAAGTTACATAAAATTTACATATTACATATGTACTAATTTAAAAGAAAATGTACATACACATATATGTCTATGTAAATACATTCGTGCACGGTGCACATACAATCTATAATTCTTGTTGGAAAATATTCATTCGTTACCGGCATCATATACCGATGATTATAAATCAAATTGAAACGAAGACATCTTTTGCTTATGAATAAAATTACAAAAAAAATAAAAATAAATAAAAGTAATACAGAATCAGAAACCATAAATATTTACATACATATGTATTTCATGTGTGTAAGCGTGTGCACCATAATGTGATATTAATTTAATTTGAAAATGCATAATCCGATTTTAATTGAAATTTATTTGAATTAAATTTACATTATTTATGAATTCAATTTTCTTGATTGTACATGAAAATTATACATATATGTATACACAAAATGTACTTATTATATATTCACATGTAATATATGTGCTTATACATAATATGTATGTCTATGTACACAAATAGATAGATATACTTAAAATTTATATACATCTACATTGTATGTATTTATATATTCGTGAGTAATAACGTATACCCTCATGATATGTATTAATGATTACTCACTGGAAAATTGATTAAATTTGTAGCTACATACACATGTATAACTACAAACCTATATACATACCACATCTACATTTATTTACGAGTATATATATAATATATTCGTGAATAAAATACATAACACATTTATGTATTCAAATTTTCTAATTGATTATTAAAAATGAAAAAAAAAAATTATTTTTTTTTTGATTTTTATTTTCTATTCATTTTCAATTATATTTTGTTGTAAATAGAAATTTTTTTTTCTTTCAAAAATTCATTGAATTTAATAAATTTTCATAAAATGAACAACAATTTCCTTCACATGTAAAAATAATATCAAATAAGAAGCAAAATCAATTTGAAAAGAAATTTAAATTAAATTATTATAAAATATAAAGAAAAGAAAAAAAAATATATATTTTCAATTACCAATCATCCATTTCTTTCTATCACATAAATATAATTTTAAAAGGAATGGAATTAAGTTTACTGTACTCCTTTTCTTTTCATGGGGCCATACCATATATACACATACTCATATTATAATGTACTTCACACCATATGTAAAAGAAAAATAAAGTAACGAATTTCCTTTCCTTGTTTTCATAATTATATCGTTGTAATACGTATGCGTATTATACATGTGATTTTAGAAGTTTTTGTACATACATATGGCATATGAATCCTTGTTACTTTTTTTTTTTTAAATCAAAAACTTTAAGTTTTCTTTTTCGCTTAAATTTTTCAACGTCATAATAATGAAATTACATATACACATGTAAAGTAAAAAAAATTTTCTCTTTTTCGTATATATTTTCATGATAATGTTGTATTGATGATGATGCGATATGCGTATATTGCACATATTATTTTATATTAAAATATGGTTATGGTACGTATACTTATAAATGCATACATACAAATCCACCTATTGCTCATTTTTTCTTATTGCACATATGTAATACTGGCAATACGTATACGATTACATATAAAATTTTATATTTATAGTTTTTTTATTTATTTTTCCAGTATCCATCCCAACGTATATACTTTTCTTCTATTCGTCCTTATTTACTATTTATACAATTTTCTTTCTTTATTCATATACACGTACATATGTACATATATAGTTTATAAATATAAATAAATGTTTGTATACAATATTTGCAGTAGTATTAGTGCGATTGCAATGGAATGTTGTGCTACATTATATACGTATCCTTTTGCTGTTTACCATTTTCTTTAATATGAAAAAGGCAAACATGAGAAATCGGGTGTTTTGCAGACAGAGTCTATATGTAAAAAAAGTATATACACACTACACATTACATTCATATGAGTTCATTTCATACATACATACATTCATACAGTTCATACATACATATGTACATATAATGTGTATAAAAATTTTCTGAAATGAAAAGGTAATATATTCTTTTGCCTCGTTCATTATTATTACTCATGATGGTACATATGTACATATATGTATATACGATGAGTATACATATTATATATTATGCATTATATATGCACATACATATGATGTGTGTACTTTATATACATACATGTAGATTATATCATGTAATATCGCGCATTGGCAATTGCGCAGCCTTCATTCTATCACTAAAAAAAAATACATGAATATTACATAAATATTCATTATTTTCAGAAAATATAAATATTATGTACAAGTACATTATACATTATATACAAGTGTCATATTTGAATGCACCTTCCTATCATCCTCACATGTGTCATATATGTATGTATATACATACACCAAGCATTTACCTCAGTCAACAACAACAACAACAACAATAAATACCTACGAGTACATAATATAGAAAATACATTATTCAAATAAGACAATATACATTCTTTTTTTTCCATAATTCAAGATGTACATATATGTATAGCACCTCCAACTGAATACATGATGTACATAGCGTCTATGTCAACTTTGTAACATTGTATTTGTGTACAAGAATAAACCTTTTTTTATAAATGGACTAAAATGTTTGTCTGATAAAATGTTATACGGTTATACAGAAAACTAAACAAAAAAAAATATTTACTTTTTCTTACACAAAAAAAAAAAGGAAAAGTGTAGTGTATGATGACGACAATGAAAATTCTAATAATTCTCCTCTACATTTATTCCATATATGACATACAGGTACATTGCATGTACACCTGTACACCTGTACACTATTTTTGAAAAAAACTGCACAAATAAAAACGTCTCCAGATGGAGAATTTTCACATAAATTTTGCTCAGTATGGAAATAATACGAGTATCTACATACATCTACATTATATACTATCATAGACTAAGCGACACTATGTACATATTGTCACATGTTTCATCAGAAAGAAAGAATAAATAAAAAAGGAACATCATCACATAAACGTGACTATATACATATATACATATATATAAAATCGTTCATCAGACTAAAACCCAGACAAGAATATACACAATCAAAATTTTTCTTTTTCTTTTTTCTTTCTCATCTATATACATATACAAATGCATATAATTTTTATACAAATATATACATATAATATCTTACAATTTTTCACCCGCAATTTAATCCTTTTAAAGGACTATCATAATTACCAAGTAAAATTCGATAAAGTTTAAAGCGAACTTGACGTAACTATTTTCTTGCAATAATTATTTTTCATCATAAATACAAATTAAAATTTATGTACTTACATACGAACATTACTCACTCATTATTATCAAAAAAATAGAATCAGTACATATGTATGTATGTATGTAAATTTTCATATCTATGTATAATGTTATACTTATACAAAAATTTTCATAAATTCATTTTCATTTATACATTTTAAATTTACATTATTTAACCACAAATACATATTCAACTTTTAAAACTATTTTAAATTATATACAAGGATAAATTGTCACTTCTCCTTTTTATTTCATTTCAATACAACTCTGTCTGTGTGGAAATTGTTGTGTAGTAAAAGTTCAAATTTTATTTTAAAAGAAAATGAAAAGCATTAATAATGTATGTATGTATAACTGAATGAAGAAGAGAAAATAAAAAATTAAGGAGAAATTTGTTATAAAAGAGATGAAAAACAAACAAAAAAAAGAATTATAAAATAATAAAAGAAAGAAAAACAATTTTTGTATTTTAGTATGAATATCACGAGAAAAATTAATGAGAAAATTCTATCATTTGTAAATACATATACGAAAAATACCCGTTATACATAATAATCATGTACATACATATATACATTATTCAAGTTTTAATAAAAGTAACAGCACAACAGAACAATAATCATAATCATAATAATAATAGTAATGATGATGAAATAAGAAGAAGGAAAGTAAAAAAGAAATGACTATAACAAAAACGGCAATAAAAAAAAAGAATTAAGTTTTTTTTTTCATTTTTTGTTTATTTATTTTTATCATGAAAATTTCCTAATTTTATCCTTTTTTTTATGTACAAGTTTTTTTGGATAACAGACGAATAATAATATAAAATTTATGAAATACACGTTACCTACAAAAATAATTATATACCATGTTACATTACATGCATGCATAAAATATATATAAGAAACACGTACGTACATTATAATGAATGGTAGATATACATATATACAATCATGTACATCACATTATATGAGTGTATTTTATAAGCACATACATGAACGTGATTATATGACAATTCATACATTTCGTCATAAATCAAACAATTTTTTGGAATAATTTTCATCCCTATGAAAAGGAGATTATTTATATTATACAATATATACATGAAATTGAAAATGTTATACACAGTGCATAAGGTATATCAGTTAATTTTTTAAGAGAGAAAGTTATGTCATTGTATCGACTGTTGTTCGACAGGCACAAAATATAAAGCTAAAAGAAAATGTTTTGAACAAATTCTATCTACTCTGTATACCATCCATTAACTCGTGTTTTCATTCATGAGAAAAATTCATTTTCTCTTTATACTTGTTCTACACTACACAATATAAGTAGTAAACGATAAACATGAAGAGACAGTAACTAGTAGCAATAAGGTTATTGGCAGCTAACTATAGTACGATATACGAGTACGCTAGTGCCATTCAATGTACTCGTATTTTGATTCATAAAAAACTCCAAAAGAGAAAATAACATTTGCGAATAAATGTACATATTATATTTCACATATATGTACGTACTAGAGTGTTCATAATTTTTTAAATTTTATTTCAATTGTTTTTTTTTTTTATTATTTTCTTATATATTTACTCCAATGAAATATAAAAAATAAATAAATAAATACTCATGTCTTGTTTTAAATTTCAATTTAATTTTACTTTTTCATTCATTTCTTTTTTTTATTTTCAATGGAAATAAAAAAAAAATATAATGTAAATAAAACGAAAAGGTTTTATCTGAAATATTTTATTTAATGATTCTTCACAAAAGAAAAAAAAAAATTTTTATTTAGATATTATTATAAGTTCTTGAAATTAACTTTATTTCATTATTATTTTTTTATTTTATTTTCATTTTACCTTTTTCTTTTGTTATAGTTTTTCAAATTTATTTCAAAAGCTTTAATGAAAAGAATAAAATGCTAAATATAATTCACAAGTAGTTACAAGTAGTTTATATGGTATTTAGTTTTGTTAACATTTTTTAGTTTTATTTAACATACAAAAAAAAATTATCTATAATTTTATGTACAAGCACATTCATACATTATGTACACTTGCGTTGTATATATGTGATGTGATATCTAAGAAGAATATTCAAAACATAACATAAATAATGATGATAAAAATGAATATCGAAAACTAATTGCAATAAAAAATAATGTCGCACTGTCACAAGTAGATACATATATGAAAAATAAAAACAAGATACATACATTTACCATTACATTTTTAATGTATACAGACTTATTACATTATATACACACACATACCCATTAAATTTTTCTTTTATTTTTATTTATTTATTTATATTTTTTCTCTGATTTAAAACTTTTAATTATCATAAAAAATTATTTTGTTTATTTTATTTTATTTTCATTTTGTTTTGTTATTAATGTTATTAATAATGTTTTTGTTTTTATGTTGGTCGAATAAAAAGAAACTATTAAGTACATAGGATATTTTATAATAAATACACATTTCATGAAAAAAAAAAAATACAAGACAAAAAAGAAAAATAAAAAAAAAAAAATAAAAATACTATTTAATTAGCTTTTGAAAGTTTTTATATTTAATGATAATTATTTTATGTATCTTGACTGTATAACAAATGTACAAAAATATACTCGTATACGAATATAAATACATTTATAAAATGTGTGTAGGTAACTACACATATTTATGTTGTATATTATACAATAAATAAAAGTAATTAAAAGTACTCAAATATTATTATTATTATAAAAAGTTTGAAAAAATATAGATAGGTATACGTATACATATAAATATTTATGTTTGTTTACGACTTTTTTTATTAATTTTTTTTTTAAAAATAAGTATAATGATATTCTGTTAAATATACTTCTACACTCCACCTACATACATACATATATTCGAATATTACAAGTATATATATATTTATTATACAATATAAAATTTATAGAAACATACATAAAAATATATGATGAAAAGTTTTTCAAAATTATTAAATAAATAAAACTAATTAACAAAAATCAAAAAACATATAGACAAAATTTATAATTTTCTAAATAAATTTTCATTTTCTTTTTTATTTTTCATAATAATTGCGTTTAGATTAATTTTATCATTATAATTCGTACATAATAATGAATGAAATAATTTTTGTAATTTAAAATTTTTATATATAAATTCTATGAATCTAAAATTATAATATATTTTTTTTGTTTTGTTTTACTTCAATATTTAATTTTGAAAAAACAAAAACAGAATATCAAAACTAAAAATTTTCTAAAACTTCAACAAAAACAGAATTAAAACTGTGTACAAGTGGTTATACAAGAATATTTTATTTTTTAAGTAATTAAACTCAGATATATAGTACTCGTATGTATGTATGTGTACATTACTTAAAAAAAAAACTTTTACTTTTTTTTTAATTTTGCCAATTTTCTTTTATCTTCTTCTGATATCGTTTTCAATTAATCAAAAAATTACAAGTGAATATTTTTTTTTGTTTGTCTCTTATATTAATAACAGATTTTTTTTTTTTAAAAAAAAAATACAAAATCAAATCAAATAAACTCTTGGGATATTTTCCATTTTTTTTTTTTTGTTTCTAATGAAATTTCTTTTTCAATATAATTTTTATTTATTTCTTATTTTTTTGTTACTTTTTATTATCTATTAAATTTTTTTCTTTTAAAGTAAAATTGATAGGTTTAAAAGTTCATATATACCTATGAGTATTGTACATATACATACATATATGTACTTGTTCTTATATAAATTGTATAAAATGAATAAAAATATATATAAATACAATATATAAAACCATGAAGATGTGTATAGATGTGTGAACCATGAAGATACATACACGTATATATATGTACATCAGTACATAATTTAATTTGAAAAGAAAAAATAACATTTATACATACATATATAGAAAAGAAAAGCAAAGTAAAATAAATTCAGAGTAAAAAAAAAAGTATTTCAATAAATTCCCCTAATATTTTTTATAGACAGGAAAAAAAATAAAATATGTATATGTACATTTATACGTATATCGAATGACTGATGTTTTCTTGTTAATAAGATAAAAATAATATAAGGGATGAATTTAACTTAATCAAACCTGTTCGAACGCCCCAAAGGAATATATATACATATATAGATTTGTGGATAATGCGTTTAACATGAAACAACAACAATCCATATATATATGTATGTACTTATAATACATGATTTCAGATCGCCCCCTTTTTATACAATATGTATATGTATATTGGGATTTTATGTTCATATACCATTCCAATTTTAATTCCTTCTTAAAGTTATCGATATATTATTATTGTATACAACAAAGTACATATAAAAATTGTAACTAATGAAAGTAGATTGAATTAGATTAAAAAGGTGCTATAGCGAAACACAAACAACTACACAAATGTACACATATGTATGTACACATACACTTGTAATATATAGAGGATATCAATAACATGTATAGATTTATGTTGTATACTTGCGAGTATTACTTAGTATACAAGAAAATTTATGAGATATGGTATTTTGCTTAATTTATGAATGTTATACAAAAAGAAATTATATAAAGCAATAAAATTTATAAAATTACAATTTAAAAATGAGACAAATTTAAGAAAAATTTATGATATTAAAGAAAAATATACATATATATATCATTAAAAGTATGTACAAAAATTTATAGGTAGGTGTGTATTTATGTATGTGATGGGGATGAAATGCTAAAAGAAGATTATGTATACATACATATACAACTTAGTAAAGTACTAAAAGTTTATTTATACTTTACATCCGAGACAATATAAACATACATAGATTTTTATAGAAGAAAAATGAATGGATATAAATTTACTTAAATTATGCTACATTTAATTCAATATAATGACAATTTATATCTTTAAATTCTCCCTTATATGTAATTTAATTATAAATTTGTACTATACGTACATACACATCTACACTGTATGTTATGTGAGATATATGTATGTGACATAATTTGTATTTACACGAAAATTATATTGTACATAATTTTTATATGAGTATATTCATGTAATTAATATGAATTTTTAATTACGCGTTAATAATACGAGTACTATATGTATATCGTATTATATGCATTACACACAGAGCAAAAAAACAAATAAAGAAAAAAGGAAAAAAAAAAACATTACAAAAAAAATTTCATTAAAAAGATGATAAAACTATGTAAATAGTATGATTACTAAATAAATATGTGTACATAATCGTATATTACTGTATGTAATCGTACGTATTACATATAATATATTATAGTGTAGTAATTGCATTTAGTTATACAGCTTATACATGTAATAGTACTTTTGTTGATTTTTGAGTTAAAATTTTATTTATTTTTAATTAAAAAAATTTACATGTATAATGTATATATATCTAAATATTATTCATACATTCATTATAATATATGTATACATCCGCGGTCATAAAATGTGCGACACTTTCCGTGAACCTTCATGGCGTAAGTGGAATTATGCTCCATCAATCTACCTCGAATCGTTTACACACGAATTCCTTCAACATTCTACTCTTCTAGCTCTCTCTTCTACTCTCTTTTACTCTTCCATTAATCGTGATTTTAAAACGATTTCCAAGACCAAAAGTCAGCCTTATTAAATATCTCGAACGTAACTTTTTTCAATACAGACCCTCTATTTCTTTAACAGTCTTACTTTCTCGATATTTTTTTTACAAAAACCGTACACTTGTCGATTGATTATGACTCAGTTTTTGCTACTATTTGTCGAGTAGATTATGTAAAATTATCAAAATATGCTATATTATTTCAGATTTGTCATCCTCTCTCTGTTTTTTGTGAATTTATTCCAATGTTCTGTTCAGATTAGTTAATTATGTGAGTAAATTGAAACAATAAATTCTAAAGAGAAATAAATCCTAAACCTTTTTTATTCCATTATTTTGTATAGGTGAGCCACTTTTTATGGTCACAAATTGTATGTATAAAAATGTACCTAATTTACAAAAATATGTAATGAAATATGAAATTTTCATATTTTCATAAAATTTTATTTGAATATTTTATTACACATAAATATTCGATTTATGCCTAAACCCCCCCCCCCCCCCTCCATCCTATACTTTTATATAATAAAACAAAAAAAAATTTTTTTTATTAAACGGAAATTAAACTGTGAATATTTAAAGGAAAACACATTTTACACGTATGTATGCGGATACTACTGTATATGTATGAATTTGTACATAGATACAAATATTTATGCATTAATTTGTATGGATACTGAACATAAAATTTTATAAATATGTATATAGTAGGTATTTTACTACCGTGTATGAGTATGATGTATATGCATATGTTTGTTTTTTTACACAATCATATCAGATTAGCTTTTCAATCTAAAATCATCATTATCCTCTTTTTTACTATTCTATGTACTTTAAATGATGTTAAATTATTTACGCGTTTACTAAAATGTTTATTAAATAAATTTATTTATTCAAAAAAAAAAAAAAAAAAGAAAAAAAAAATTTTTTTTTTTCATTATTTTGCTTCAAAATTAATTATACAAACATCTAAAATATTTATGGTACATGTACATATGGATATTAAATAAAATTATATTTATGGTATATGTGCTTCCGTATATACAGTATGTACATATGTGCATATACATATGATATATCGTTTTTGATATTTACCATATATAAATTCCTTAATTATATTATATTAAATATGTATGAATATTTTGGTCATAATTTTTACCATATACATAAAATCCTGAAATATTTTATAAATGGTAAAATATGGTAGGTAGATATGTACATATATATTTTTTCTTTCATTTGAAAAATAAACATACAAAATCTACATAACAATTTTAATTAGAAAACACATCATATTAGGATATATATGTACATATTTCTAAATTTGAAATAATTGAAAGCTAACTTTTAATTGAATTTTATATTTTTATTTAGAGAAAAATTTTTAATTAACAAATTAATCAAAATAATAATACACTTTTATTTCTATGATTATTCTATCTAACATCACAGCTAACATCTAACACCATCACATATAAGTATCTTTATGTATACATAAATTGATTTGATTTTGTTTTTTCATCAAATTAAATTAATATTTGAAAATATGTATTTTCAATTTATATATGTATGTATGTACATGTTTGTATATATTATGTATGAAAAAATATAAAATAAAATTGAATTTTATTTCATTTTTTGTTTTATTTATATTCAATTTATAATTTATAATTTCATTTACTAATTTAATTTAATTGAAATTGAAATATTCTAAAATATTAACTAATCAATAATTCATTGAATTCTTGTAATTTGAAGATATTATATTTATATTTTTTTTAATCAAATACGAGTATATATATATATATGTATATACTATGGCTACAATTACATAGAATACATGAAAATATTTAAGGTACTCATATCGACGTTCGTGCGTATCTCTCTCACTCTCGTAGTCTTCGTAAAAATATGATAAAAATTTTTATTTCTTATTTCGTATTTCGTAAATAAATCATTTAGTTTGAAAAAATAAGTGAAATACGATATCGTAAACAAATTCCTATCTGGGGGGGAGTTACTATATATGTATAATATTCTCAGGTTCGTATTTGATAATTTTGTTGATTTTAATTGAGTTTCATGTTTCATTGTTATTATAATAATGATTTTTTAGGAAAACGATTTCTTTTTCTTTTAAAAATTTGTTACAATAAGTGTCAGTTGATTATCATCAATACATCTCTATCATATTTTTCGAAAATCTAAAATTAGTTTTGTGTTCATAATAATTATTGAATATGAAATACATATATGCCGTACATACGAGAAGTACAAAAGTCAATGAATACCCCTATAATGAATACAATAAATGTACATATATACATTATGTATATATATGGCAATATCGAGAGAGATACATAACTTAAAATTTAAATAAATTCATGTATGTACATGAACAGAATTTATAAAATCATATTATAACGTGTATGTATATACATATACACACACGCATATATGTATGTACGTACATATAATGTTTAGTAATAAAGATTCATACATAATTAAAATTCAAAAATCTAAAAACAAAGAATATCAATTTTATATGTTCATATACAAGCTATATGTATAGTAATACGTAATACGCAAATATATATATGAACAAAAAATTATCATGCACGTCTAATAATATATTGATGTACTTATGTACATCTATGCATATACATATATATAAGTATTTGTGTATATGTTTTTTTAATATAAATTTACATATAATTTAATGTGTATACACATAAACATTATATCTATATAGAATATATCTAATATGTGTATATATGTATGTATATCTACGAAAAAATTTAATTTTCATTTTCAAATTCTTTATCATAATATAATATGCAAATACATAATAAAATGCCTCAATAATATAATTACACACAACGCACACATACACAGATACATATGTATATTATGTAGGATACTTACATAAATGTACGAGTTTTATATATAATATTGTGTATATATATTTACATAAAAATTTCTAAATTTTATACTCATACACGAATCTAAATAATGTATATTATTATGTACATTTATATACTTATGTATATGTATCATACATACTATGGAACATAAATATATACGAAAATTTATTGGAATTAATTTATATGCAAATTTTCAAACAAAAATTCACAATATATTAATATGTAGAGTAAACAAAAACGAATATATAGCAATAAATTAAAGACAAAAATGAAAAAGCAATTTTATGTATGTACGTTTACTTAGTATATAATTATCTACTAGTACAAAATAAAATCAAAAAACAAAATACAAAAAAATTTACAAAACATTACATTACAGAAGTACAATAAATTTTATAATAAAGCAAAACAAAACAGCAAAAAAAAAAAAACAAACAAACTACAAAAAATTATATTAAAAGGCAATTAATTATATACATACATACATACATAATATGGTATGTAATTTATATGCATTTTACATTATATAATGTATATTGTGTATATAAGTACAGTATGTGTATGAGTGTCTGTGTATGTGTGTATGTATTTAAATGAAAGAAAAAGTTTTGTTTTCTGACTGATTAACATAATTATTAATAGTATAATGCAAATACATTATATACGAATATTCTATATTTACATACATATGTATATGTATATGTGCTTAGTATTATAATTACAGAGAAGGAGAGAAAAATGAAAGCAATAAAAGCAACAAAAAAAAAAATTAATAAATTAAAAAAAATAATAATAATAAAAATGATGCTTCTAAATACCCTTTAATTTATGTACTAACACACTATAATCCTTTAACAATATTAATTATAATAACTAAATTTCTTTTCTATTTTTTTTTTTCCTTTTTTTCGTTTGCCTATACTAACATGAATGTATTTATTCAAATCATTATAATTATTATTAACGTTATCATCATCACGCTCAGTTGTTCTCTTTGTCTTCATTTTATAAAATACAAAAAATTAAAAAAAAAAAAAAATAAAATAAAAAACAAATCTCTTACTTGAATTTACATATTATATTTATGTATAATAATGTACATACATACAATTTTATTCATGAGGATCTACCATCCATATAATACAGATATTTGTGTATGTGTTTGTATATACACACATCACACATGCATTATGGTATACATTTTGTAACTCTACTATTATAAATGTACGAGTATTATATGCTAGCACAGTACCGCATAAATTCCAATTTTTATTTTCGTCTTTTTATTATAAAATACGTTTTTTTTTTACTGTCTACAACATAATACATAGATACATAGATACAGTATAAAGATATATATAGGTACACGCACAAATACATACATACATAGAATCGTATACGTTTTTCTTTTCTTTTATGTTAAGTCATTCATTCTAATTATATCGACATAAATAAAAAAATTTCATTCCCAAGTCTTTTTTATTATATTAACTTTTTTCTTTATTTTTTATTTTTTTTTCATTATTATTAAAAATAAAAATTTATTTATTTTATTTTTTTTTTTTTTCATTTTTTTCTGTTACCTTTTTATTTATTTTATCTTTGATATAAATTCAGAAAATTGTGCGTTTGTTTAGAAGATCGTTTCTCTTTTTTATACATAATATTTTTTTTGTATTTTTATCTTGTATTCTCGTACTATTTTTAGAATTTTTTTTCTACATACATATTACATACATTTACATACATATATTTATTTTCATGTTTATAACGTATAAATATTGAATCTGGAATACGCACATATGTACATGTTATATAATATACAAAATCTACAATATCATGTATGTATGTATATATAATTAAATATATAAAAATGTGCATAATACCTCCATACTTACATTTACATACATACATATATAGTATACATAGGTATATGCTTACGCATGAATATACTCAGTTTACATTGTATACTAAAATATGTATGTAATCCAATATACACACATTTATATACGATACAAGAAAAAGAGAAAAAAAATTAAAATAAAAACAAATTCTAAAATTAAACATGAAAATCCTTTTTTCTGTCTCTGACCTTTCGCATCTGTAGTTCACATAAACTCGCTAGGGTGCCATATAATAAATCCCATCAGGAGATCTAAACATTTTTTTTTTTTTTATAATGAATATTTTATATACGTACTCATAATATTACATTATTAATATGGGTAACTAAATGAGAATAAAGCTTTCAATTATGTTCACACATCAAATGATTTTAATGTTAAATACTTATTTTGAAAAAAAAAAAAAAAATAAATAAAATGAAATAAAAATCAAATTAATAAAAAAATTACTCATTAAAATAATTTTTTATTATTCCTTTTTTCAATTTATTTTTTTTTAGCAATTTTTTTTTGTTTTTGTTTTGTTTTATGTAAGATTTTATTACAAATAATTTATTCACTGTCGGTCAACTACTTACAATTAAATATATAAGCATTAGTCATTTTTTTGTTTATCACTGTAACGTAAATTACGGATACAAATTATTTTTTTTCTTTTTTAAAGAAAAATGTACAAAAATATATGTGCGCATTTATTTTACATCAAGGGAAAATTAAAAAAAATATATATATAACAAGAGATTTTTATTCATTCTTTATATTTTATTTTATTTGTACTTATGATCTAATATTTTTATATGATCTAACCCTTATCAAATCATATTATACATGTTAAATAATCAAATTAAAATTATATGCACAGTAATTATAATATATATTTTTATATTTATTAATACTCGAATTAGAACAAATCTTGCGTTCATTATTATTATGTTATGAATTACATTCTCCTATAATGTATGTACCGTTGTACAAATAAAAGTGGGTAATACTTTTTTCGTGTTAATTTTTTCTATCGATAGAATGCAAATATTGTACATGACAATCACGAAAAATCAAATAATAAACTTGCTTCTTCCCTCTATATACATATACTCTCGATCAGTGGAAGTCATTGACGTAGTACTGGTAGTACGGTATATTTATAGCATAGACTAAACTAGGTAGTCACACATTATGTGTACTCTTATTTTCTTTTCTGAGAAAAAGTTGATTTTCTCTTTTAGTAGAATGCGAATATTGTACATGACAAACACGGAAAATCGACTAGCAACATTTAATATTTGCTCCCTCCCCTTTATATATGTATGTAAACTCTAAAGAGTGGTGTTCATTAACTATTACAGTACCTATAAGGCCATTGACAGACATCTAGTATCGATACCATGGTATGAACAATACTAGCATGGTGACAGACATGTAATCTAGTATAAACCTAGTATCATTTGACATTTGTGAATTTTTGTTGTGCTGTTGTATAGAAAATTTATATTTGCATTTTAATTTATATTATTATTGAAATTCTAATTCAACAAAGAGAAAATAATAGAATTAAAAAGAAAAACTAAAAGGTTAATATTTTTGGCTTTAAAAGCAAAAACGAGATGTGATTTTCACAGAAGAATGTGGTTATTAAACAAAATTCAAACACGAATACTGTAAAAACTAATTTCTCTATTTGAAACAGCAATAAAAAATGGCGCTACGTTTAGTAAATTTTTTGAATACTAGCTTTATAGTATACAAATCATGCTGGTTTCAATACCACGTTTATACCAGCTTGTTTTTCTGGTATAAAGCTAGTATAGGGTGACAGACATGTAGTATAGCCAATACCATGGTATCGATACCACGTTTATACTAGATATCTGTCTAGGGCCTAATATACGCTATGCTAGTACGAGCAGTATTTCACACACCATGTGTTTGTATACTAATTTTTGAATTTTTATTTAAAAACTTTGAGTGATGCCTAGGGAACGCTGAATTGGAAATCCGCCACTGTATTCATATTCATATTGCTTATAATGTATAAATACTATTTTATTGATATGAAAAAAGCCTAAAATTAAAATTAATAATAAAACAAAATACACATAAAATATATAATTATATATATATACAAACATATAATATATGAGTGCATATTAAATCAAAAATTAAAAAAAAAAGTTTTCATAAGTATATTATTAAGATATAAAATGCAATAATTCTTTCTGATGACAGGAATAATCATAAATACTCGTCGTAATACACAATTTCAATGTTTTTTTCCCGTTTTTTTTTTTTGCCATCATTATTTTAATGAATTTAAAAGCACAAAAAAATTTGCTTTTATTTATTTTTTTTTTTTTTAATACTAAATACGAGTACTATACTTTATAAAGGTTTTTCTTGTTCATTTATTTCGGATAAATGAGGAAAATATATACAAGGTTATTATTTTATCATCATTATTTCTTATTCGTATACAGTTTTTGCTATTTTATTTTATATGTACTTGAACATTTAATACACATAATAAATATATAGAAACCTTAATTTTCTTTATTATATTAATACATATATGTACATACATGATATATATATCTACATATGTATATAATACTATGTATGTACAAATTTATGTACCTCTACCTATATATAGGTACCTACAAAATTTTTTTTATATTTTTCATCTTCATCTTTTTTTTTTTTTTTTGTATGAATTTTTGTTCGATCTGCCGTTGGCAACCATCATATATGCATATACATGCATACACATGTGTTCTTCACATATATGAATTCATTAAGAATAAAGATATGTATAATATGAAAAAGGGTACCTACATACTTACATATACTGATCGTATACTTGTATATTATCGAAGAACCCATAAATTTTCTGTTGTACAACATTTTACTTTTATTTTTCTTCAGTGTTATGTTCATATTTCTTTTATTTTATTTTATTTATTTCTTTTTTTTTTTGATTTTTGCATTTAATATTTTATGTATAAATAAATATCAATATACAATACATGCACGTAAAAATATTAGTATATTTTTTGTGATATTTTTCTTTTATCATGCATTTATTATACTGTGTATATCTGGTATATCGCATATAACATATGTACATATTTATGTAAGTGTACATACCATACATAGTATATGTACATGCATTTATTACGTATGGACGAATTATGATAATTTCAAAAATAGCTAATACCTTTATATATTTTTTTTGTTTTGTATTTTCTTTTTATTTTTACTTTGCTTTCATTTTTTTTTTTCTTTGTTATCATAAGAACAATTTATTATTTATTGTTGTACAGATATATTAAATCATTTTCATTTTAAATAATGTACAGAATATATTTCATATATTTACTACTTACTCTACATACATATACTTACATACCTACTTGCTTGTATTATACAGAATTTTTCGTATAATCATTATTTGCTTTCGTTTGTTTATTTATTATTATTATTTTTTTTTGTTGAGTTTATTAATAATAAAAAATAATATTTAAAAAAAATATGAAAAATGTTTGGTAAGAATTTAAATTTTTTTTATATTTAATTTTTAGGCACCAATGGCCTTCTATCCAACATGGCAAGCTGATCCATCACAAGGTTGGCAGAATCAATTCATACAACAAATTCCACAAAATACTCCAGCCATAACATCATTAAATTCAATAGATTTTCAACCACAGGTAAATGAATAAGAAAATTTTATTTTAAATTTTTTATTATAAATTAATTAAAAATATTTTATTATATACGTAGTCGTAGACCGTAGACATATGTAATCAAAAAAAAGAAAAAAAAAAAAAGACAAAGTTTATAATTTAATAATATGAGTTTTAAATTTTTTTTAATTACAATTTACAGAGTTATACATACCAACCAAATGGTTATGTACAAACTGGTATTGGATTTGATCCAAATTATGGCCGAACATATGCAGCTCCAGTACAACGTTATGAATTTCAAACACAACAAATTGCTCCAATCAATCAAGTTTCCCTCCAAAGCGTTAGTTTTGCACCAACAGTTACATATGCTGGTCAAGTATCAACAGCTCCAGCACCACCAGTTGTATTACCAAATTCGCAACCGCAAACTCAAGGTGCTAGTGATTTAAATAAAAATGTGTCGGGAAACGACATGCCTGGATATCCGCGAGTGAACAGCGTACCGCCGCGCTCACTCAATTGTAACGGATATTCAGGCGACTTTAGTGGCGGTAGTCAAACACAAACACAAGTTCAGCAGCAACAACAACAACAGCAATCGCATCAACAGAATAATGCAAGTAACAGCAATTCGAGCGCACAACAATCACAGCCACAACAGCCACAAACGATGCATCTTCCAACACAACAACAGAGTGCTGCACCTCAACAAGTTCAACAGCAACAAGTTCCACAATCTCCGAATCGAAATCTATTGAATCAACAACAACAACGTCACATTTCACAATCTCCAAACCAAATTTCACAATCGCCTAGCAGTCATATGCAACAGTATCCTATCCAACCATCACCAAATCTTAATCAACAGCAACAAATGATTCATAATCCACACCAAGGAATGCATACCCCAAATCCGCAGCAACAGCAACAAGCGCATGCAGCATCTCCAAGTCATGCACAAATCAATCAAGACTGGAATTGGAATACTCAACAAGCTGGTCCAGCCGACATGTTTAATCAAGGTGATCGTGTAAACTTGAATACTAGATTAAAGACAATGATTCTGCGTAAAAATGATCCTAAAGATATGGCCACTCCAGACCAAATGCAGCCTCCCGGTACAGCAACTCCTGCTCCGCCAGCAGGACCTATTGGACAGCCTTCTCAAAATCAAACCGGTCATTTTTTATCGTATAGCCACCACCTCCGAAACGACTCAGTGAACACCAACAGTTCGAGTGTTGGTCATCAGCCACATTTACAACAAACGCAACAAACAATAACTGGCGATGGCACACTCAATGAACCTCTCGGAGGTGGTGGCGATCAAATTTGGAAACCCACAGGACAAACTTTTAAGAAGCCTGCAAGTTTCCAAACATCCCAAGAATCACAACAACAACAACAAAAATTAAGTAACAAAAGTAAAAATGAAATTGAAAAAAATATGAATGACCCAGGAGGTGGTGGCAGTTTAACTACAATACCAACTCATCCAGAAATCAAGACCGAAAAATCACTGTTCAATCCAATGAATGCTTCTTTCAATTCAGATCACAATAATCATTGCTATCCTGGTGCAGTCGGTCCAGGTCAATTTACTATAAAACAAGAACCTGGACTTATGTCACAAACTAAAATGGAAGGTTATGAACGTAATTATCAAAACTTTATTCAGTACGCTGATTATTGTCAAACTCAAGTTCAAGGTCAACCACCATCTCAAGATTTTCAACAAAATTATCAAAATCCAAATTTTTATTCTGGTAGTTCGAGTTATCAACAAAATTTCCAAAACTATAGTCAAAACTATCAACAGCAACAACAACAACAGCAACATCAACAATCGTCTTCCTTTTGCCCTACACCAATACAACCACATCAACAAAATTCTTCCAGCCATACAAAATCTTCTGGAGCTGTTGCACGGAATATTCCTCAACCACTCACTGAAACAACTACAATTCCGACACAAATGAATTATGAAAAAGAAATTCCAGCTCATACATATCCAATTCCAGAACGGTTTTTACAACAAATGCAAAGCGAAAAACAACATGCTTTATTGGATCATCATTTACCACCAATTGGAAACAATGGTATAGATATGGGTAAAATAACTGGTTACCCTTTTCTGGGTGAAGGTGGACCTGCAGCTATCAAAGACCCTGTTGGTTTCTCATGCTGTCGACAAGGTGGAATTAGAGTTCCAACTACTGAACATCTAAAAGACGGTTCATGTGGGGGAATTCAAACAAAAGATGAAATTCTTGATGAAGAAGATGAAGAAGCTACGAGCACTGAACAAAATGGAGAAACCAAAGCGAAAAAAACTGCAGATGAGAAAAAAGAAAATTCAGGAGAGAAAAAACCAGAAGAAATTAAAATTAAACAAGAGCCAGTTCTAGACACTTCAGATCGATTAGAAAAAGGTAATAAACCTGAAATTCCAGAATGCGATTGTTTTCCTTCTGATAAAAATCCACCGGAACCTGGAAGCTATTATACTCATTTAGGTAAAAAATATTATGCTACTAAAAATATTTAGAAATATTTTAAATATTTTTTTAAACACAAATACAGGATCAGCATCAACGCTTGTCGAATTACGAAAAGAACTTGAAGATCGTATCGGAATATCCGGTAGACAGCTTAGAATTGAAAAGGTCGTGTATACAGGCAAAGAGGGTAAAACAACACAGGGCTGCCCTCTAGCAAAATGGATAATTCGAAGAGCTGATCCTGAAGAGAAAATTTTATGTGTGGTGAAACGAAGGCAGGGACATAAGTAAGTATATAATTATTAACTAATGTAAAATTCAGGAAAAAAATCGACAGTATTGATTTTAATGATTTAGATGCAAAGCTGCTTTTATCGTTGTTTGTATGGTGGCATGGGATGGTATGCCACGATTGGAGGCAGACAATGCTTATAAAATGTTAATAGGCAAATTGAATAAGTTTGGATTACCAACAACGAGAAGATGTGCAACGAACGAGAATAGAACATGTGCATGTCAAGGTAAATAAAAATATTTGTTTATTTTTTTATTTAATACTTAAAATAATAATACTGGATATACTATGATGCAGGTCTTGACCCGGAAACCTCTGGTGCCTCATATAGTTTTGGATGCTCATGGTCCATGTATTATAATGGTTGCAAATATGCTCGATCGAAAACTGTGAGGAAATTCCGTTTATCAGTCAAAAATGAAGAAAGTGAAATAGAAGATCACATGAATGTTTTGGCGACAATCTTATCACCTTTATTCCACCAAGTATGCCCGCGTTCCTATGACAATCAAGTTAAATATGAAAGAGAAGCGCCTGAATGCCGTCTTGGATTAAAACCTGGAAAGCCATTTTCAGGAGTAACAGCTTGTTTAGATTTTTGTGCTCATTCTCATAGAGATCTTCACAATATGCAAGATGGATGCACTGTACAAGTATCTCTCTTGAAGCCTTCAAATCGGGATGGAAGACCTCCGGACGACGAACAATTTCATGTACTACCATTATATATAATGGATACTACAGACGAATTTGGAAATGCTGAAGGCCAAAAAGAGAAAAATCGAACAGGAGCTGTTCAAATCCTCGAGAAGTGAGTGTAGTGTTGAGTTTTGATATTTTTTCTTTGTTGTTCAATCATTGTTTTAATAAAACTAATTGGTCTTTTTAACAGATTTCCTTGTGAAGTCCGAGTGCGATCAACACCATTACAACCATGCAGACGGCATGGTAAAAAGAGAAATGGGAAAGAATCAGAAGAATCGAATACAGAACAAGGGCAACAGCAACAGCAGCAACAGCCAACTCCACCACCGCCGCCCAAAAAAGAGGCATCCAGTAGATCTAGATCTGCAAAAAGCAAACAACAGCAGCAGCAACAGCAGCAACAGCAACAACAGCAACAACAGCAGCAACAGCAACAACAGCAGCAACAGCAACAACAGCAGCAACAGCAACAACAGCAGCAACAGCAACAACAGCAACAACAGCAGCAGCAGCAGCAACAGCAGCAGCAGCAGCAGCAACAAACACAACAACAACAGCAACAACAACAGCAACAACAACAGCAACAACAACAGCAACAGCAACAGCAACCACCTCAAACTAATTCTGCTCCGCCATCAACACCCTCTCCTAGATGTCAAACACCAGTAACAAATAACCCAAGTCCAGCTGGTAGTGCTTTTTCGACTCCTCCTGTCAATCACCCAGCAAACAATAATAACCTCATGTCATCCAACTCAAGTTTGATGAATATGGCAACAATGATTGACACTTTCACTGATGCACAATTACAATCAAACCAGATTTCTAGTACAGTACTGGATTCTCCGTATTCTTACGATTATCAAACTGGTTCTTATATTGATTCAAGAAATTATTACGGACAATGGCCTCCACCTCCACATCCACCACCGGCAGTAACTCCTACTACTCAAAATCAAGCTCCAATTGTTCAACATCACGATACCTACAACAATTTCAGTAATCCAATGAATAATACAGTTCCACAGATTCATGATATTAGAGGAGAAGTTAAAAGTAGAGGCAGTGAAGAGAATCCTGATTCAACAACAATAAACACCGCCAATCTTGGTGATCCGAAACTAGTTCCTCCACCTGCTACTAACTTGCCAGAAGAAGGTTTTGTCAAACCAAAGCCACCTCCAGAATATCAATATTCTCAATATCCGAATAATTACCAAATGTACCCACCACCACCAACATACACCCCGTATGATGCTTATAATAATATGAATTACAACTATGGATATCATCAACCTTACTCGCCATACAGTGTATATCCACAACAAACTCCACCTCCTACGCCACCCCCGCCATCTCCAAATTGGAATATGTATCCACCGTCAACTTCATCGCAACACCCTCTACCACCTCCTCCTCATACAATACATCATCAGCAAACGTTTACTCCTTCGCCTTTACCACCTACCACTCATCCACATCACCAACATCATATGCAACCTCCTCAATCGCAGCAACAATCACAACCCTTACCACCCCAACAAATGATTAAAACTCCTATTCCCCCGCAACAAATACCTCCTAGTGAGCCGCCGCCAACACCTGCACCAAAACCAGAACCAATTGGAGAAGTGACAGAAATAAATGAAAACCTTGAAGCTTTTCAAGATTCTCAAATGGGAGGAGTTGCAATTGCTCTTAATCATGGAAGTGTTTTAATAGAGTGTGCCAAGCATGAAATGCATGCGACAACAGCTTTAAAAAGACCAAACCGATTACATCCAACAAGAATGACTTTAATATTCTATCAGCATAGGAATCTGAATCGACCAAAGCATGGTATTGATGAATGGGAAGAGAAAATGCGTCTGAAAAAAATCAATTCAGAAGCAGAGGCTAAAGCAAAGGAAGAAAATACTGAAATAAAAATAAAAAAAGAACCAGGTACTGAAAATGATGATCCAAAAAATATGGATATTGATGATGCAACTGAACATGTAGTAGTCACTAATACAAAAAATAGTAAAGGTGGGGGTAAAAAAAAAGGCGGAGACAAGTCAAAAAAAAAGTCCGATCAAGAACAGACAAAAAACTCGAAATTGGTGATTCGGGCACCAACAATGACAACAACATCATGGACAACACTTTTTCCTATGCATCCTTGTGTTGTGACAGGACCTTATCAGGAGGGCAACAATAGTCCATCATCAACAACTGCTGCCGCAGCAACAACAGCGTAACTTTTAATTAAATTTTAATAAACTTTTATTTAGGTATAGTCCTATCAATAATATGAAAAACAAAAAAATTAAAAAAAAAAGACAAAAGTAATGATGGAAATACATATGAAAATAAGTTAAGATTATGATTTTATAAATTGAATACATGAGAAAAATTGATTGTTTATGGTACGTACTGTATTACAATAATTACAATATATACGTACAAAAATTATATACTCGTTCGTTTTGAACAGTATCTTCATTCAAATGTACATTTATTGTGAGAGATTTATTAATGATATTCGTTTTCTTAATTAATTTAATTGTTAATGTCATTTTTATTTTAAATTTTCTTTTATTTCAAATCAATTAAATGAATAATTTAGGGAAATTAATATAAAAATATAAAATACAAAAAGAAAAATCAATGTAACTAAAAAGTGATTTATAGTTGAGTAATTAAATAAAAAGCTAGTCAATTTATTTTTCTTTTATGGTCTCGAAATTTTTTTATTAAACAAAATTGTAAAAATATTTTAAAGTATGTAATACTATAATTTCTAATAATTTTAATTTCAATCATAATTTGACAATATGACGATGATAAACGTACATATTTAAATACGATTACAAATAAGTAAGAAGGTGTATGATGCACAATACATAAAACAAAATCACAGATCATGAAAAAATTAGAAACATAAAATTATTTATTTTTTTAAATTATTTAATCTATATTTTCATTTAAAAATACACAAAAAAAAAATTCACACATCATATTTATACTCTTATTTCGCTTTTTAGTTCATTAATTTTTCTTTTTGTTTTTATCTCATTTCATTTTCAAATAATAGGTAATCTGTTTATCTAAAAAGTACATAATGTACATATGTACTAGTTAAAAATCTATTATTCTACACAAATAAACTAAAAATTAAAAAAAATAAAAACAAAAATGAAATACAAAACAAATATAAAAAATAAAATAAATGTTATCGTTGCCAAAAGTACAAACAAATTATAATAAAAATAAAAACAAAAATAAATAAATAAAAAACAAAATAAAAATACAAAAAATAATTAAAATAAAAACAATTCAAATAAATTTAACTAAAAAACAAATTTTAAAAAAAAGAAAAAACAAAATACATAAAAATACATAAAAAAAATAAACTAAACAAATTAAAACAAAAAAAAACATTTTTTTTCTCTCTGTTCATACACAAATTACTTGCAGTAAAAACATAATATTACATTCAGATAATAATACTATGTATACAAAATGAAAATAAAAACAAAACTAATAATTTTACTAAATATACATATACATGAATATAAAAAAATATATACATATATATTAGCTTATATATACATACACATTATATAAATTTATAAAACATACACATACAAAGTAAAAACAAATAATTCAAAAAAACAAGTGACATACACTCTAATAAATAAACAAAAAAAAATGTAAAAAATTTTTTTAAAACTACTCGCATAATCATAAAATTTAGTAACAGTTAATACACAATTGTGTAAAATAAAAATTAATGTTCATGTAAATATTTTCATTTTTTTTTTTAAAAAGATTTCAAGCTTCTGAGAAAAATTATTTAAAAAAATGGACAAAAAAATGTATAATAATTAACAATTATTAACAGATCATTAGTTTTAATCATTGTTTTATAATTTAATTGCATTTTCATTTTTTTTCCTACATTACGATCCGATTACATAATATTTTCTCAAAAATTAAAACGATAAACCTTAATATCTAATACAAAAAAGTATTAAACTAAAAAAATTACTCGAAGCCATTGAAATAAAACAACATAACTAATATCATATTATGTTATACGCGATTAAATGAATAAAATACATAACAAAAAACAAACAAAAAAAAAACAAATATTATTGTACGATAACGTAAATGTATAATTGAAATTATTTAAAAAAAAATAAACTAAAAAACAAAAAATAAACTTAAAAAAAAAAAAAAACAAACATTACAAAAAATAGCCATCTTTATCAGACTGATAAAAAAAATACTTAAAAAAAATAACAAACAAAAAACAAACAAAGATATAAAAATTATGATTATTATAATTAAAAATTGTCTGATTTGTAATTCTATATACATATACATTTATATATTGTATATATTTTTAAGTAATCATATAGAAAAATAAACAAACAACAAACAAAACATGAAAAAAAAAAAAATATTAATACGTACATTATAATGCATAAAATATTAAATGTATCTCTATAAAATATAATATACAAATTACATATATTTTATTGTATAATTATTTTGCTATAATTACAATTTATAAATGACAACAACAGCAACAAAAATGAAAACAAACAAAACAAACAAAACAAAAATAAAACAAATAATTAAATGAAAAAAAAACATGAAAATAAAATCACATTTTTTTAATTATATGTAGTAGATAATTACATTTTTTTTAAATATATGTACACCTAATATAATTGATTTGAAAGGAAAATACAACAACAACAACAACAACAAGTAATTATAAATTTAATTAAAATACAATTAATTAAAAGAAGAACAAAATGAAATAATTCAATTATTAAATAATAATGATATGAATCGATAATCGAATTGAATACGTACATAACATATATACATGCCCGTGCACACACAAAAATAATTATTATTTATTATGTTGTTGTATAAGTTATATAGAAAAAAAAAAGAAGAAGAAAATATAATTAAACAATTTTAAAAAATAAAAAATAAAATAATAATTTTTTTTCCTTTTTTAAACAAAACCAATTAAAAATAATAATAAATATTATTAAATTTTGTAATCAACAAAGACTCGAACCAATTAAAGTATTAATGTGATTGTTTTTTTTTTATTATTTTCATTTATGTGTAAATGTAAAAAAAACATGATTATTATAATTTTTTATTCTTCTTTTAAATTAATAATGTTTTTCTTTCTTCTATTTTTTTTTTTTTGTTCAAAATTAAAAACACTAACACACAATATAATTTGAAAAATATTTTTGTTAATTTTTTTTTTTTTTTTTTTGTTTCTCTTGTATGTATGTAGTAGTAAAGAAAATACAATTATTACAATCAAATTCTATTGATTTATGAAATGAAAATAAAATAAATATACCACATAGATATAATATTTTACATATTATGAGGACAATTTTGTTTTATTTTTTGTAACTTTTCATTTTATTTAATGATATTTTTTTTCAATTTTCAATATATAAGTGTAACTTTTTTTTTAATTTAAATATTTTAAAACAGTTTTAAATTTTTTTTTAAATGTTTTTTTTTATATTTTTTTAAATAATTTATACATTTAAAAAATATATATACTAATATCACATCATCACAACAATAATAACAGCAAAAGAAAAAGAAAGTAAGAAAATCAAAAAATATATAAATATATATTATATATTAAATGCTAGAGATTATTTTCATAAATTTTTTTTCTTTTTTCCAATAATTCTTTTTTAAGTTTGTTATGTATATTAATATTTAATTCAAACATAAAATGATAATAATAGAAGAAATCATTGTAAATAAGTTTTTAATTCTTTTAAAAGAAATTAATATAAAAAACAAAACAAAATAAGAACAAAAATAAAAATAAAAATAAAATTAATTTAAAAAAAATTACAAATTTACATTGTACATGTATGTATAGATACTTTAATTTTTTACAATTAAAAATAAACAAAATACCAATAAAAGCATACATACAAACATACATTATTATTGATTATAAATAATAATAATAATAACATGAAGCAAAAAAAAACAAACAAGTAAAATATTTGAAAAATGAAAAACTAAATAAAATCATTTTATTTTTAAAATGTGTATTAAATTTTAAGTTAAAAAACATAAAAATTTTGATTAAAAAAAAATAATATACTTATGTAATATTATGTTTTTTTAATTATTATTATTAAAACATAAAAAACATTTATAATAACAAAACAAATATTTTTTAATTTTTAGATGAAAAATGTATTCATAAATTTAATTTAATTTAATTTAATTATAAATGTATGTATGAATGAATATTTTATAATCGTATTATGTAACTATTATACCAGTTAAATTGAAAACAAACAAACTAAAAACAAAAAAATTATGTGAAGCAGTAAATTTAAGAGAAGACAACAAATTATGTTCATACAAATACAAACAATTATACGAAAATAATAAATATGTATTTTAAAAAAAAAATTAAAATAAAAATAAGGTACTACATTTTCACTCATCATCTCATTTACTTCATCTCATCAATTATTGAAAAATGACATTACATTGCTAGTAAGTAAATGAAATCAAACAAACAATCGGGCAAAAACAAAATTAAAATTAAAGCCAATCTTTAAAATATGTATTAAAAATAATCAAAAAAAACAAGAAAAAATTAAAAAGACAAAATAAAAAAATTTTTTTTTCAGTTTTAAAAAAATTAGGTAATTGCGGGAATAAAACACAAAAAAAGAAAACAATTTTTTTTTATTTTTATTTTTTTACATAAAATTTGAAAAAAAAAAAAATTAAAGTTTATATTTAAATTATTTTTGAAAGTATGTACAACATAAACGACGAACGAGTAAACAATTTTTATAAAATACCTTGTGAGATTTAAATGCCGATACAGATCAAAGCCAAATGTTGAAAAATTAACTTCCAAATGCCTGCTGCTGTTGGGCTTCGAAGCTGATTTTTTTAGTTTTAGATTGTGTTAACAGAATAAATCTAGCCAGCTGTAGTATCAGTAAAATATACAAAAATGCATTTTTGTTCATTTATAGCGAGAACAATGAAAAAAAAACGAATAATAAAAGTTAGATTTGTAAAAATAAGTTTTAAACTTTACACAAAGCTGTCTTCAAAGTTGGCGTTTATTTGACATTTTAAAAATGTACTTACATCATATGTACATGTTGTTAAAACGGTAAAACTTTTGACTTTGATCTGTCTTGGCATTTAATTATAAATTATTTAAATTATAATTTTATTTATTAAGTGATTATTTTCTTTTTTATAACTTTTATTTAAATATTTTGTTTTTTTTTTTTTTTGTTTTTTAAATTATTTTATTTTAAATTAAATTAAATATTATATTTCGTTAATGAAATGACAAAAATAAAAAGTATTCATAATTCACACATATAACAAATGTTGGCCATATAAATAATGAAGTGAAAAAAAATTAATTTAGAAAAAAAAATGAAAATGAAAAAAGAAATGAAATGAAAAAAAAATAATGATAAACAAAAGAAAACATTTAAGAAAAAATATATTTATTTTTATAAATTAAATTAAATCAATAAACAAAAAAAAAAAAAAAACAAATTAAAAGAAAAATAAAAATTTTAATTAATTAGAGAATATGCGATTATGAAAAAGTATAAATAAATTATCATTAAAGTAAAAAAAGTAAAAAAAAAAATATGTAACGAAAAATGGTAATAATGTGTAGAAACAATTTTTAATAAAAATTTCATTTTAGTAAATTATTTTTGGTTACATAAATTATTTATGTTTTAAATCTTATTATTTTTATTTTTTATTTTAATTTATTGTGTTATTTACAAATGTGTGGAAATGAATACAATACAAAAGATGTAATTAAAAAAAAAATAAATAATTAATATAAGTAAAATGAATAAAATTGATAAATAAAATTTATAAAATATAAAGATATTATATATACAGAAATTTTAATTTTTTTTGTTTTTTTCTTGTTTTTTTTTTTTTATTTGCTTTATGTATTTTGTACGTATGTATATATATACTATATATATATACAAACATTACATCTCATCATTTAATATATACAAAAGTAAATACATTAGTATCCACGTAGAACGCCATAATATTTATTGACCATTTTTTTATTTTTTTTTTTTAATTTTTTTTTTTTTAAAGAAAAAATAATTATTTTTATTATTAATACTATATTGTATGTGAAAGAATTTTATTTTTAAAAATGTAAACAACAACAAAAAAAATCAATGAAATTATGAAGAAGAAGAAGAAAAAAGAGTATGAATTTTGAATAAGAAAACGTAAAAGAAAATTTTTAATGAAATTAACAATAAAAATCGCATAATAAATGTAATACATTATTATAGGATACACATACATATACATAATATAGGATATTAATAGTTATATGAATTAAGAAATTTTAGAAATTAGAAATTATTTAATTTAAAAACATAAAAACAAAAAATAAAACAAAACAAATTTTTTTTTTTAAAATGTTTCATTTTGAAATTATACATACCTAAATATAAAATTCTAAATACATATTGTATAATTTAAATAAATTATGATTTTTTTCATTATTATTATTATTTTCAATGAATTTTTCAACAATTAAGTATTTGTACGAATCAAAAAAAAAAAAAAAAATTACATACATATATACATCCATATAATACATAATATATAAATAAATAAATAAATAAATTTCTCTCTTTTTTATTATTATTATTATTATTATTATTACCATTACTATATTATTATTATTATTATTATTATTCAAAAATTTATTATTATTATTAATATTATTAATATTATATTATATAATATATATACTTTAATTACATTATGTATTATGAAGAGAAAAAAATCAACAAACATTGAAGAAAAACAAAAAAAAAATATAATGTAATAATTTTACTATTATGTATTATTAATTTTATTATTATTATTATTACTATTATTAATATACATATACATACATATACACACATTATAAGTAATTAAGTTAATATATAATAAACAACATTATAAATAATAATAATAAAAAAAAAACATTGATTGGAAGACAATTAAAAATTATTCTCAAAATGAATTGAGATTAAAAAAAAAAAAGAAATACATACAGATTTTTATTTTATTTTATTTTATTTCATTTTCTTTTATTTTTTTTTTATTTAATTCCATTATTATTTATTTGGGGCTGTTTTCATAAATTAAAATGTGGCTGATTTATAGAGTAAATACATAAATGCAAAAATCCTGTTAAATAATAAATATTTACCATTATTATATCTTTTGTCACACTTCACATAAAGTATTAACAATGTAACACAGAAATTTCTACTTCACATTAAATTTTGATAAGTCAATTTTCACAAGTCACAATCACAAGCACAACATGCAAGCAAACTCATTTAATATTGTAGCCACACAGAGGTTGAATTCCAGTAGATTTCGTTTTAATTTCGAGTAGAAATTACGAAGGTGACACACAGCGATTTTGACAGTTTGTCGAATTTATTTAATTTATATAATTTTAATTTAATTTATCTGAACATAGCCTACTTCTTCTATTGAATTTAACTGTCAATTATATTCAATTATTTCTTAATGAAAATTTTAAAAAAACATTTTTTTTTGATTTACAATTTGTTAGTAGATGTCTCTGTTCTACGTAAAGAGCGAAACATGAGTAGATTTCGAGCGAAATTACGTATTTTTTATGTAATTTCGCTGACTAGATTTCGGCCAAAATCCGTCGCTTTTTCCGGATTTCGAGGCCGAAATTAGCAAAATACTTAATTTCAACCTCTGTGTGTCTACAATATAACATTCAAATTCAAATGTGAGCATATATAATTACAATTTTCAATTTCAACTTGAAAGTTCATATAATTACTTGATGAAAGTTAAATAACACATAATGTCGCATAGGGAAATCTGCATTTATGAAAGCAGCTAAAGGCCTTTTTTTTAAAATGCAGTCAGATCGTCAAGTGATGGAAATCAAATGTTCGAAAACGCATAAATGCAAATATCAGAAGTTTAAAAATGCACGAACATTGCATACGATTGCAAAAAACCGAGCATCACCGCATGTAGTCTGTACTATATGCATATCTACAATCAACTGATGGCAGATGGCATACGATGAGTTGATGACTGTATGCAAGGATGATCATCACATCTGCATCTGATTGTATTTTCGAAAAAGGCCAGCTAATTTTTATAAGTATTTCCCCTCTATATTTTTCTCTTTATTTGTTTAGCTTCCTGGTTTTTTAGATAAAAGTCGATAGATGATTTTGCTTGTCTTATACCGAATAATATTTTTTGAAATTCGTGTCATTTTTTTTGTGATTTTATCAGTTTGTTTTTTAATTAAATTTTTTTCTTTGATTTTTATTGGGATTTTGTTGTAATTCTCAAATTTACTAAACACCAAGGAATTAAATATCATTAGCCGCCAACTTGTAAATTTTTAGTTATGTTGTTTTGTTTTTGTTTGTTTTTTCCTTAAATAAGCTTTTCACATAATATTTGAAAAAAATATATATGTATTTTTGATATCGTTTTTCGTTATTTTTTATTAAAACATTTTTATGATGATGAGATGTAATGTTAATAAAATTTCAATACACATATATCCTTTTGGCTTCAAGAGAAAAAAAAAATTGTTTCGACAAAAATGTATATTTATACAATTTAAAAAAAATGTAATTCTCTAAAAATAATTCTTTTAAAATGATAAGAGTAATTTTTTTAAAAAAAAATAATTGTTTTTGTTTTATTTTTTGCTTTGAAAAAAATTTTTTTAATTCAAAACACATATACGTTTGGATAATAAAATTCAGTAATTTTTGTTTTTTTCTCGAAATAATACCTACAATTTTAAATTCACTGCGCATAAATACTCCTCATATTTTAGTGGTGAAACGGATATTTTTTAAAACTGATTTTCATTTAAATCTGATTAAAAAAATGAATTGTAATTTTTATATTTTGTATTTGAAATAATTGTAGAATTGTAAAAAACAATCAATATTTTAATGAAAAAGAAAATTCAATAAAAAGTTATGTAATATACATACATACTTAAATTATTATCTATGATGTAGTATTCTCTATATATGCATGTATATTCATTTTAAATAGAATATATTAAATAAGAAAACAAAAAATAAAAATAAGAAATGCAAAATATAAAGAAACGATAATTTATTTATTTATTATAATGAGATGAGCATAATATTTTATGCATAATTCAGAATCGGAATACATTTCAAAAAGAAAAAATATATCAATATTAAATTATATAGGTACATATAATATATCATATATGTGTGTTGTATTATAATATAGAAAAAACATCCTTAATATACAAATTAAATGTATAGAGAAAACAACAAACAAAAGAATATGTAGATGAAATGATAAAAATAAAATTAAAATTTTTTATTGTAAAAATTGAACATAATTGATGATATACGAATACGAGTATCGGATCAAATCTCAATAATAAAATCATTAGTAGAGAATAGAATAATATATAGCATTACCACTTTAAATGAAACTTTATGCAAATGGAATGAAACATTGTACAAACCAAATGAAACTTTGTGCAAATGAAATGAAATTTTGTGCAAATTAAATGAAACTTTGTGCAAACCAAAAATTAAACTTTATGGAAATGAATATAACTTTGTACGAAGTTTCATTTGGTTTGTACAAAGTTTCATTTGGTTTGTATAAAGTTTCATTTGGTTTGTACAAAGTTTAATTCCATTTGCATAAAGTTTCATTTAAAGTAGTAATGTTATATACAATTGTGAAATATGTACTTATAATTAAAATATTATATGCTATACATTTAAAACAAAAATATATAAAGATTTAAAAGAAAATTGCTAATTACAAAAAAAAAACAAATAATAAAAAAAAATCGAAGAACAAGAAAACTTTTTTTTTCATATTTAAGAGAAAAAGAATGAAAACAAAAATATACAAAAATACATACACACACATAAGTATATACATATAAAAAATAATAAAAAAAATATTTTAAAATTAAAAATTTTATGAAATAAAATGAAATTATTTAGAAACAGAAAAATATGTGTATAATGTATTAGAGATAAATAAAAAAATAAAAATATTGAATTATAATTTAAGTACATATAATATGTATGTACATAATTTAGTATTACATTATAAGATGATAATAAAATATAAGATAAACTTTAACTATAATATGTAATTATTGAAATTAATATTGAAAAAAAAATAATAAAAAATTGGAAAAATGTGAAAAAAGAATTAAAAAACGGTTAATACAAAGATAAGATAAAATTTAAAAAAAAAAGGGATATACATACATACATATACAGATTAATATATGATAATATATACAAGTATGTATGTACATGTATAGTATGTTAAGCGAATGAATTGAAATATTGAAATAAAAATTAAATTAAATTAAATATAAAATTATACGTGTACATGCATACCATATAAAAATGATAATAAAAATTGAAGAAATAATATATTTGAAATAATTATTAGATATATATGTTTTAAAAAGCTAAAAAAGTATACAAGATATATACATATACATTACATACACACATACTATAAGTACATATGTATAACAATAAATTCTCATCACTTTAATACACTTTATAATCAATTTGTAAAATTTTAATTGAATTTTTAAAATGTATAACAATATATGACAACGATGCATAATTTTATTGTATACACTGAATATTTATGCATCATTGCCATATTGCGTTATACATTTTAAAATTCAGCCTTTCTTCAGATTGATGGATATTGTGTACATACATAAATATGAAATCAAATGGAATTAGAGAAATTTATTAATCAATATGACTCCTCAATAGTTAATACCATTCAACCGCGAAGAAAAAGGAAAATACAGTCAACTGATAATTGTAACATATTATTATTTATGTATGTATATGTATTTGTATTAGAAAAATGTTATATATTTGGAGATAAAATTAAAATAAAAAACTAAATTCTAAAAAAAAATAAAAGAAAAATTGAGAGAAAAACAATGACAAACTAGTCCGTTTTCATTTTAAATGTATGGATAAAATGATCTAAAATGATAATATGCATTATATAAGTAGTAGATATATACATATATGTATATGTACATGAATATAGTATTATACGTTACGTGTATTAGACATAAAAACGTAAAAAAAGAGAAAAAAAAATTTTTAAAATAAATGTGTAATAATTTTAAAACCAAAAAAAAAAAAGAAAAAAATTTAAAATGAAAATGAAAAAAAAAAAGGAAATAAAAATTTAATGTTACGTTACATTTAAGAATAAAAGTAAAATACATAATAAAATATAAAAATTAATATAAATGAATAAATAAAATTTTGAAAAAGAAAGAAAGTAAATAAAATCAGGCTAAATAAGTATTAAAATATACATAATATCGATATGGCATCGATGCATAAATTCATATCTTAACAATTTACTATGCATATTACATATATTGTACATTGAAATTATGCAACATTGCCAAATCGATACATTTCAAAACAATTCAGTCATATATTTTTTATTGTAATAAATAAGTTAATGGTTAAATACATAATTTATTTATTCAAACATTTATGTATTAAGTTTTTTGTGCAAACAATAAAATGTATCTTCTTCAAATAATCGAAAATGAAATGTAAAATGAATTCGAAAGAGAGAAAAACAGAAAATTTCGATGATTGAAGAAGAAGAAGAAAATTTTATAGTTTATGTTGTCTTTTTAATACATAATTTTCTTACAAATTCCATTTAAAATTAAATTATTATAATAATGTATGTATAATTAATATTGTATTTGTATTTACAGTAATTTCATTTTCATATTATTTATATACCATATAAGAAAGTGTATACATATACATACATATACCCGTACATAAACGTTTTGTATAACGTAAATAATTTATTATTCAATATTATATATAATATTATGAATATACATATATAAATAATGATGAACTTAATAAGATATGTACTACAATAATTATAATTTGGTTAAAAAGAAATAAACACAAAATATTACAGTATATTAAATGAATGAATGAATGAATAATAAAAAATAAAAAAAAAACGATAAAAAAAAATGATTGGAAAGTATAACATAATGAAAAGATTAAGTAAAATAATATATTACATACATATATACAATAAGTAATAATAATTATATGATAATATGAAAATAATTAATTTATTTAATTATAATAAATAATAATAATGATATAAAATAATAATAATAATACAAAAAAAAAAAAAATCATATTATAATGCAAAAAAAAAAATTTTTTTTGTTCAATATTTTTCGACAGAATCAATAATTATATTTATTTCTAAAAAAAAAATGAAAAAAATAAAAAAAATATATATATATATAATGAAAATAAAACAAAGATGAAAATATTTCGATCAATAAAAATGTTTTTTATAATAATTTTTATTTTTTTTTTTTTCATTTCATTTAAATTTATTTACCTTCTCTTTTTTGCTTTAGTCTTATATTGTAGACACACAAAGGTTGAAATTAAGTACATATTTTGCTAATTTTAATCCTCATTTTTTTTATTCATGTTGCATTTAGAATTTTTACTTATGGATTATACAGCATTAATTGACACAAAAAAAAAAAAAATAAATTAAGAATAAATTTCGATAAAATGTGTCACAAAGATAATCTCAGCATTTTTTACATCCTGACAAATTTAGATTTACTTGGAATTTTTAAAATTTGTAATCGTATATTGATGATGTCGAAACAGGATATTCAAAAATTAGATATAATACTGTTATAGAGAAATAATCAAGGACTAACAAAAATTTATAAGATGTTGATAGAATTAATAGAAGCAACATATCGAAAAATCTTTTAACTATAATGCTGTGAAAGAAAATATAAAAAGAAAAATCTTACAGACAATTCTTCATAGAAATTCATTAACAACAACAGTACAAACAATTAATTTTATCTTGAATATATAATAAACATTTTTTATATTGATGAATTACATACATAATTATTTATTTTTTGATTACAAAACATTTTTACATAGCACAATAGTTTCATCTATTTGATTGCAATACACCTACGAATATGGTGCATAACACATTTTATTTTATTTTATTTATTTTGTCTGTTCATTAATTGTTTCATTAGTTTTTAAATCAAATAATTTAAGAACTTGTTCTTTATATTTTTTCATATTATATTCATTTTCTCCATCATTCATTAAATTTTCAACACATTTTGCAAATTCTTTACTAGCTTCTAATTTACTTTCATTCTCTGATTTATTCCAATTTAAAATATTTTCAACTGATATTTTTGATTTATTACGTTGAAAATCATAATATTCCATATCGGCTTCAGATTTTGTCTCTTCCCATGGTTCTGTTATCCATGATTCATGATATGCTGCTGTTAATAAATATTGTGCATAATCATAATTTTGTTTTTTTAATGGACAACGATCTGTAACAATTGTTACTAAATCATTTTCTGGATTATAACGATCTCCAATTAAACGTAAAAATTTATCTTTTGAATGTTTATCAAATTCTAATATTGATAATTTAAATTGCATTGTAACTATTCTTGATAATGGATTTCTAATTGTTGGTAATCCATGACAATAATCTGATGCTATAACATCAATTGGAAAATATTTTTTCCATTTATCTTCATTTTCAAGACCTTTTGGCCATGGTGTACAAAATTTTTTCAATGCTTCACATTGTTTTTTTATGATTGGCGGTGTTAAATGAAGAAAATTTGGTATTTTCATTAATTCAGCATTTGCATATTTTGATGGTGGTGGAACATCTTTTTCAGTATATCCTTGTCGTAGTGGTAATGGTACTGTTGCTGGATGAAATGTTTTTGGACCTGGCCAAACATTACCCCAATCTTGATCAACAGCCATTTTTGTTGATCTTGGTGGAAGAATTGTTCCATATCTTCTTTGTTTTGGTCTTTGTCGAGTTTGTGATGGTTTCAATTGCCGTAAATTAAGAACTCGAAATTCTAAAAAAAATTTTTAGATTCACAGATTTTCAATATATAAAAATAAAAAAAGTGTTATTACCTTCATCATCATCATCACGTCGAGTTGATTCTGCTTCACTTTGAGAAGAATATCTACAAATTTGATTACATGATAATCGAAAAATTCTGTTGTGGTTTTTTTCTAAAACTTTTGCTAGCAAAGTCATTTTTTTAAAACACGAATTTTTTTTGTTCACAAAATTAAAATTATAATTATTTTAATATTTTTGCTTTAAGTTAAATATTCTCATTTACTTCTCATATCTCATCTCATCAATTCACTTCACAAAATCACAACATGTACATGATAAATGTCAAATATACTTTCTAAAATAAGGTTATGTTACTTTTAAAATATTTCGAACAAATAAAACTACGTTACCATTAAATCAGAAAACATAGAATTCGAACTTTATTCATTTCGTGGTTTCGTTCGTTGAATGCGGTTAATAAAACCGCTCAAATTTTTGAAAAGTACATAAATGAATGTACAAAAGAATTCATAAGAATTACGAATTAATAATTACACTTACACAATGCACAATCATAGGGCAGAGGTGAGCGCTGAGCGGTAAGATGTGAGTAATATCCGTTGAGCCTTGAGCTTAATGAGCAATAATGAAACGAGACAAAGCATCGCTCATCTCGTATTCAACAATCAAAATAAACATTGAATATGCGAATGCGATGCAAATTATCAAACTATTTTACCTAATGTTATATTCTATAGTTCTGTAGCAGTAGTTCACATACATACCACCGCATAGTGCATTCTTTCTTTCATATATTTTTAATCAGCTGATTATGAAAATGTTTTGTTTACTTCGACATAATGTTCAAAGAATTAGAAAATTTCCAATTTCAAAACAAATTTTCTCATTTATAATTAATCGAAATTTTAGAATAACATCTAGTAAGTATACGACAAATAATTATTTCAATTAAATCATAATATTAAAATCCATATTCCTAACGTTTTATAGATCTAAAACATGGTGAATACGAATGGCAAGATCCGAAATCAGAAGATGAAGTGTATGTTACAATTTTATATTTTTAATGAAAAAAATCAAAATATAAATTATAATAAAATATTTTTTTAATTAATTTCATGCAGAGTTAATATAACATATATTGATAAGAATGGTAAACGAACACCAGTACGTGGTAAAATTGGTGATAATGTCCTATATCTAGCGCACAGATATGAAATAGAAATGGAAGGTAAAATACATAGAAGAATTACATAAATTAAAAATTTTTACAAAATTTAGTTAGCTGAACTGAAATGAGAAAAAAAAAAATCTAAAGATTTTATTTTTATATTATTATATAATATGTAGGTGCCTGTGAAGCATCATTAGCATGTACCACTTGTCATGTATATGTGAAAAATGAATATTTAGATAAATTACAGCCACCAGAAGAAAAAGAAGATGATCTATTAGATATGGCACCATTTTTACGTGAAAATTCACGTTTAGGTTGTCAAATAATTCTTACCAAAGAATTAGATGGAATGGAATTAGAATTACCAAAAGCAACAAGAAATTTTTATGTTGATGGTCATAAACCAAAACCACATTAAAAAATGTGAAATTTTATAAAAAAAAAAAAAATTTAATAAAAACAATAACATATGTACAATTATTATGTATGTATGTATAAAAAAAATGTGATGATTCATCAATTAGTCACTAATATTGTAATTGTAGATAAAAGTGTGGAGTATAAATGTTAAGATATTAAAAAGTACCTATACATTAAGAATTTTGTATAATACCGTAATATATGTATTTAATATGCCTTATAAAATTATTTTTTTTTGTAAAATTTAATTAAAAATTAACGATATTTTCGAATGAAAATTATGTATTAATTTTGCATAATTACATATATATAGTTTATTAGTTTACAAGAAGAAAATTAAAAAATTTTAATCGAATAAATTTTGCAATTCAATACAAAAAAATATTTTAAATACCATTTTTGTTTCAAAATTTCATTAATTTAAAAAAATAATTATTCCAATGTTTTAAAATTAAATATTCATTTATGTATATTCAAAATTCTAATAAGTCTTAGATTATAAAATGCATATATACATTATTGCTAATTTCAATTATATTACAATAAATTCACTGAAGCTAAACGATAAATTTAATTCTTTATACAAATATTTTCGTTACACTTTCCGATACATCCATCCATAAACTAAAAATGTAAACTTTTTAAAAAAAAAAAAAAAAACTAGAAAAATATCGTTTCAATTTTAAATAAATAAAATCACGGTCTAAATAATTTATTTCATTTGAATATACATATATAAAATTGGCGTCAACAAACAATATGACTAAAAATGAAAAGAAAATCTTGATGATAATCCACCATCAAAATTGCCTTGCCGCTCAAATATTATTTTCGTTGATATAATGAATGACATATTATGACATCTTCAATGGTTCGTTTAATTGGACGATCATACCGCCAGTAATAAAATAATGATGGAACAAATTCTGTATATAAAGAAATTGCAGTTTATTACAAATTCCAGTTAAATTATAAACAATCACAAAGTACATACATATATTATAAGTAATTCTCGATCAAAAATCTAAATAAGTGAATTAACATATTTTGAAAAAATAACAAAATGAATAATTTTTTTAGAAAAAATTTTATAATATTCACATCGATAATAATTCTGTTAAAGATGAACTTTTCTGTCGGTGATAAAAATTATAAAAATTCATCGATAATTCAACCATCATCATCATCAAGTTGGAATTATACCAATTGGAAAGATAATTCAAAATTAACATTAATAAGTCATTCGAAATTTAATCCAAATAAAATTAATAATCTTGAAAATTCAATAAATCGTCAACTTTATAACGATAAAATTCATGATAATTATAATGATGATAACAACGAAAACGATCGAATATATAATTTATTTTCGCATTCATCATACGGAACAAATCATCCACCAATCGATTATGGTAGTAATAATCATCAACATCATCATATTTCTAACGATTACAATAATTATTGGCCAACAGGATATCCGATGAATTTTAATCCAAATAACAATAATAATTTTCATAATTATGTAAATATTTTTGCAATAATTAATTTGACTTTTATGTCATATTTATCAGCATCAATTATAAATTTTTTAAATAAATTAACAATACCGACAGCATCATTACCAGGATTACCAGTACCAATACCAAATTTAAATTCACCACCATCAATAAATCATCCTTCAAATTATTTTTATCGAATGAACAACGAAAATAATAATTTTATTGATAATTCCACGAGTACTAAAACTAAAAAGTAAAAGTAAAATAAATTGTGTACATATTTTTGTTTTTCTTTTAATAAGCTGTTACTTTTTTTTTTTTAATTGATTTAATTATTTTTAAAATAATGTATAATGTTTAATTAATATATCAGTTCATGCATAATTTTATTTTTAAAATTAGTTTTCAATTAATTTATTTATTTTCAATGTAAATCATTTAAAATATTAATTATGGGTGAGTTTCAAAACGTTTAAAGTTTCACGTAAGGTTGTAAAATTTCGTAAAAGGTTTCGAAACGGTTAGTACTAAAAATTATGATAATGTTCAAAGTTTCAAAACGTATTGTAGTGATTGTGAACGTCTTTTTTTTTTTTTTTGGGGCGCAAGAGCTAAAGTAACTAGAGTGCATAGAAAAGAATTTTTTTTTTTTTATGCACAAATGGTAGCAATATATTTCTGAATTCCTAAACGTCAATTTGATTGTGCATTATGATTGCACCACCATGTGAGTGTCATGACATACACGACACATACTATGTATGTAGTTGAAAAATTTTGAATTTTCATTTCATCATAATTATTTAGGATGCGTTAATTATACTTAACTTTACTTTTATAAATAAATTCACAAGAAATTATGAACCGCACCGCACAACCATTTTCATTATCATATATCATGTATAGTTTGTGATTTGAAATATTTTACATTGTGAAAATGATGATATTTTGACGTTTTGAAAGTCACCCTTAATCTGAAATTAAATATATATACATATTAATACATATTATATATTTTTCTTTAAAAAAAAAATTTAATTTTTAAAAATTTTTATGTAATAATGTTTGTTATATGTAATTTTTTTTTTTTGTTTTTTTTTTTTTTTTTGGAAAAGATAATACATTTCTTTTATATAAATTTTCATATTTTTATTTTTACTTTATTTGCACATTTTTATATGTTTTGTGAAGTTCAAGTGAAAATTTGAACAAAAAAAAAAAGAAAAAAAACGTTAATGTAAAAATAAAAATTAAATCACGCGTGAAAAAAAAAATATATTTTCTTATAGATAAAATTACAAAAAAAAAATTCTTCTGTTACACATACATCATACCTACAATACGATGCATATAAATATATTATATGTAAAATTAATAATTTTGAAATTTTATATTTATATTTTATTTAATATATTTTATTATATTCTCTATATTATATGTACAAAGATTATTATTTCATCATCATTATTATTTTGTTTTAAAATAAATATAATTTCATTTTTTTTTCTTTTTGCATTTCAAAATAAAATATAATATGAGTATGTGTATGATTTTATATCTGTGTATAAAAAATAAAGTAAAAAAATATATATATTTTTTAAACTTTAAAACTAAAATTAAATTCAAAACATTCATACATACATTATTTGTGTGTCAATTATTTATCTTATTACTAATGCTTAAATAACTAAATTTCACAGTAAAAGATTAAGCTTGAGCTTAGTTTTAAGTGTTCATAAAAAGTTTTTAAACAAAAGGCTCAAATCTGTTTGAACCACTGTGAAATCAAAATCATCTCTTGAAAGTGTACGTTTAAAATCTTATCATGAGCTTAAATTTTCACTGTGAAATTCAGCATAAAACTAACTTTATTATAATATTGTATTAAATTGAAAAATAATATTTTGAAAATAAATAAAATAAAAATGAAATTACATATTACCATCTCTAATTTGTTTTATCTCAAAAATTTACGAATACAAACATCAATAGCATCAATAAATTACAATAATCATTTTTTTGTACGCATCGATGCAGCTCGATTTAAACGAACACGTCCAGTACCATCGAATTTTTGGGATTTCGGTGAAGCAGTATTACTTCTTGTATGATGTTGACGATTTAAAAAATTTGATGCTGCTGAATTTAAAGCTGTAAAATATAATTTAATTTTTTTTTCTTTGGTTTTTGTTTTTTTTTTTATTTTTAAAGTCATTATAATAATTTATACATATGTTGTTTTACTAAAAAAA
This sequence comes from Villa cingulata, assembly GCA_951394055.1. Lineage (NCBI taxonomy): Eukaryota > Metazoa > Arthropoda > Insecta > Diptera > Bombyliidae > Villa > Villa cingulata. The sequence continues at coordinate 26,457,884 of OX596021.1, read as the reverse complement.
AAAAAAAACACATAAGTAAAATGTTGAAAAATTACAACCTAATACGATAAAAAGCAGATAGACATATACCATGTTTATACTTCACATCAAAACGATCTAATAAAACCGGTTTTACAGATGTTTATACATACTAGCTCGAATCGATATGAGATAAAACGGAATGAAATGAAATACAGTTGTACCACAGCATTTTTGCATTTTGAATAAAGTATGTAAATAAAATTAAAATTTACAAATTACAACTCAAAGAACGATCACGAAATGAGAGATTAATTATTTTAGTTTAATAATTTTTTTTTTGTTGAAAAGTAGTAAAAATGATTCTCAAAACGATATGAAGGGTTTATACCGATTTTCATATCGTTTTCCGGTGCCATGGACTGAGTATCCGCGTGCACTTAATATATACTATATACATTTATGTATATATATGTATATTTGAAAAATAAAAAATAAAATATCGTTTTGACAGCTCTCAAACCGCTTTAATTATGGTTTTTAGTTAATGCGATTTAAAAATGATAAAACGTTTTAAGGAACGTTTATACTAAACTTTCAAATCGTTTCATCTTATATCGTTTTGATTTAGATGGTTTTGATGTGTAGTATAAACGTGGTAATAGATAGATAAAATTCAAGCTTGCAAAATATGCTTGTGCTACCTTGTACATGCTTGTTCGCATATGAAAGCGCATGCAAATCAACTTAACGACTAAATTAATCGCATTTATTAATATTAGGATTTTTTTGAAATTTTTCTACTGACAATAAGCTTGAATTTATGAAAATGTTCATTAATTTGAAAATGCAAATTTTACACTTTTAAAATTTAAGGTTTTTTTTTTTTTCTTTCTTTTATTTTTATTTTTCTGAAAATTTATCATGCAAAAAAGTATATAAAGTAAATAGTAATGAGGTAATGATGACCATGTGGATTTATTTTTGCAAGCAAATTTCAATCGATTACATAATTTTTAAAATAATCTCTTCTAGATTAGATATTTGAAAATTTTATTTTATTTCTAAAAAACAGATAAATTAATTATTATTCATTTTTTATTAATTACATAATAAAAATATTTTATTTTTTTATTAAAAAATTTTTTTATTTATTATGTTAATTGAAGAAAGAAATAAAAAAAAAAAAAAAAAATACATAAAAAAATTATAAAGAAAACATGCTAGATAATAAACAAATACATATATGTATATAAACCACTTAGATATAAAGTTTTTAGTATTTAATTTTTTTTTTCTTGTAGTTTCAAGATGAATAAAATTATTAAAATAAAAATGTTATAATTAATTTATTATATTCAATTACATATTACAAGTTATAGAGATAGTAAATAATAAATTTTATACGATTCGGATAGAAAAGAAAATAATAAAATAAACAAAATAAATATAAAAAAAAAAAAAAATAAAATAAAAAAAAACATAAATATGTTGATATTGTCATTTTCTTTTTTAAATAAATTATTAAAACAATCATTTTATACATTATGTACATAATAATAATTGGGAGAGCTAAAACTATAAATCAAAAAAAATATATATATATAATATGTATATAATGTACATTATATAAAACATGCACTAACTAAATAAATAGCAGTAGTATATTTTTAATTTAATTATCTAACATTCCCATTCTACCCCAATTTGATTTGATATTTATTTTATTTTTTTACCTTTACTTGTTACATTTTTTACAGCAGATTTTTGATTCTTTTTTATTTTATTCGGACTAAATTTTGTATTCTCTTTATTAATTGTTGCGGCAGCAACTCTTGATATCAAATTATGACCAGTTAAATTACTTTTAATTAATGCTGTAATTATATAAAAATTTCAAAAAAAAAAAAAAATAAATAAAATAAAATAAAGAATTTATTCATTTTGAAATTTATGTAAGAAAATTTTAAAATTTTTCATTTTGAAAAACGAAAAAAAAAAAAAAAAAGCAATTGAATGAATATATTTTCGAAAATTCACCAATGGTATTTACCATAATGACCAAAACAAAATCTACCAATAAAATGTATATACAAATAAGTGATAGAATTAATTTTGATTAATGTAATAGATAAATAATCATTGTAAATTTATTTATCGAAAATATTCAATATTTTTACCTTTTGTTATTAGTTGACCATTTTTTGTATTCACATTCGATTCAGTTAAAATACTTTTTAACATATCGACACGACTTTTACGATTATTATCATCAAATTTTTTTGCTGTTGTTGTCACAGATGGAACTAAAAATGTTGAATTTATTTCATTTATTGTCTTTAAATCGTTTAATACATGTGTTTCATCCAAATTTATTCTATTCCTTTCATAATCATTATCATAATCGTCATCATAATTGTCATCATCTTTATCTTTATAACATTCTGTATAATTGCTATTAGTTACAGTAGCATTAGTCATATTTATTGCATTTGTAATTGGTACTTTAAATATTTCATTATTGGATTGTTGTTGTTCTTTATTTATTTTCTTTTTCAATATACCATTACCATTACCATTACCATTATTATCTTCATTATTTGAAATATATTTACGTTTATTATTATTTAGTATTGATGAAATTGGTCGATTTTCAAGTATACCAACATTACTATCTTTTATACGACATATTTCATGTTCGTCAGCAAAACTCATCATTTCGTATTCATTATCAAAATTATTATCATCATTATTTATTTTATTACTGTCCTGTTGTTGCTGTTGCTGTTGTTGACCATTAAATGTAACAATATGCCCATTTAAATTTGTCATTTTTATAAATTTTTTAATCATATCTTCTTGTTTTTTATCAATTAAATTATTTTTTCGTAATATTAAATAATTATTTTCAAATATTTCAAAACCATATAATAATAATTTACGTGTATTCTCTGTTTCAGTATAACCTAAATTTTTAACTTTTTCCAAATGTTTAAATTGTATATTCAATTTTGAATTTTCAATTTCTTTATCTTTTCCGCATATATATGAATTCATTATAGATGAAAATTTGATTTTTTTTATTTCAGCAAGTAATTTTTTCAAATCGATAAAAGATTCATCATAACGTTTTTCCCAATTATCTTTTTGTTCTTTTTGTGCGATTATTTGTTTTTCTAGTCGATCGATTGATGATTTCATTCGTGCAATATCCTAAAAGAAAAATAAAAATTAATTTTTTATTTAAAAATAAATGCGATGGTGTTTATATTATTGTAATAAAGTAATCATTGTAATCTGTAATAAATAAATTTTTCAAATTTTAAATCTATTATTATCATTTAATTTGTGTATCGAAGCAATTCAACGAATTTCATTTGAAAATCTTGAACTTGAATGGAACATATCGAGTATCGTTATCGTAGCTAAAACGAGGTTATGATGATGTCAACAGAGTTCGAATTATAATTCTATCTATTCTATTTCTATTTCTATGTTTATCTCCATACTGAGAAATGTCAATTTTCTCTTTAAAAATTGATTCAGATTCAGAATCAGATGCCGTTCTCGATCCGGCAAAATTATAATTATGTATAAATTTATTATGTTATCGCGTACAATTACAAGTTATTTTTGTCCAATTTTACGGGAATTAAATAAATTTTCACGTTATAATACAATAAATTCATTTAAATTATGTAATCCAGTTGAAATTTTAACTGAAATCAATCAATTTCAATATAATAAATATCAACAAATACGATACTATGCTAAAAGTAAGGATAAGAAAAAAGAGAAAGGCAAAAAATCATCAAATATTGAAATTAATGAATCTCTATTAAGGGACGTAATTAATTTAGATGTATTAAATAATCAAATGAAAAATGCTGTTGAACAAATGAAAATGGAATATATTAAAAATTTATCATTACGTTCAACAACAGGAGCTGTAGAAACATTAAAAATCACAATTGATGGTAATGAACATGAATTACAAGAGTTAGCGCAAATATCACGTAAAAATCCAAAAACTATTATCATAAATATGATTGCATTTCCTCAAATAATACCAGATGTATTAAAAGCAATTGAAAAAAGTGGTATGAATTTGAATCCGCAACAAGATGGAACAACATTATTTATACCGATACCAAAAGTGACTAGAGAACATCGTGAAAATTTATCAAAAAATGCTAAAACAATATTTGTAAAATGTCGTGTTCATATTAGAGAAATACAAAATAATACAATAAAAAAAATTAAAAAACAAACCGATAATATATCAAAGGATGATATATTCAGTGCACAAAATCAAATAATAGCGATTGCTGATAAATTTGTAGCCGAAGCTGAAAAAATTTTGAACGCCAAACAAAATGAATTGATCGGAACTAAAGATTAGATAGAGATATAAATCTAAAGGATAATTGATTGCATTTTTGTACTTTTTTTTTTTTTCTAAATAAAATTAATGTAATATCTATTGATTTGATTTTAATATTAAATATACGAATAACTATTATTACATACCTCAGATATTTTAATTTCGTCCAGACTACTTAACGCCTTCTTATTTGCTATTGTATGATTTATCTGTTTTATTTTGAGTGTTAAAAGTTTTTCTTTACTTTGTATAGATAGATAACCTTCTTGAGCCTTTATTACCGATGAATAGACGGTATCAATTCTTTTGCACCATGTCTTAAATTCAAGTTCATCAAAACCATTGTTACTTTCGACTATAAAATACACGAGAACAAGAAGAAAATATGTATTTATTCAAAATTTTAATTATCTCATTAAATTTTGAGAAAATTAATCTTTATTTTACCTGGTTTTGTATTTGATAATTTCACTTCCAATTGTTTTATGGTCTCTTTGAGTTTCTCATTTTCATTAACGAGTTCACAAACTTTTTTAACGTAGTACTCTTTCGGCATATTTGTTTTCATAATATTCTGTCGGACAACGGTACGAATCTTTTTAGCTCGACTGGCATACTGAAAATTGATATTGATAAAAATCAAATCATCATTCAAATTATAATTAGGCATATTCACAGTTATTTTAAACTATAATTAAAAATTATACCAACCTTTAATGTGTTGTAGGTATCTTCAAAAGTTAATGAGGACGGTGATACGTTTGCAATCATTAAAGTTCGACAATTTCCACCAAGACTATCCTTTAGAATCCTAGTAAGATTTGAATCACGATATGGAATATGCTTCAATCCATCTGCTAATTTATTTATACAATTTCCCAATGCCAACAATGATTTATTTATATTAGCGCCTTCCTTAAATCTTACACCGATTCCCTTTGTACTTGCAGCTCTTTCACTACCAGCCAAATCGATCATTGATAATTTAACAGTTCGCTTCTGGCCAGTTTTCTTTTCGGTCATACGAATATGAACTTGAAATATCGCATGACTACGACTACTCTCAGCATTTGCATCAGTCGGGTGTTGTGTTCGATTTTTATTACCACGTATTAACAGCGTTATAAGTTCTTCAGCATTTTTTATTGGCATTAAAACCAAACCACTCACAACAACGCCATTTGCATCTTCACGTAATTTTAATGGACCACTTTTTGTTAAAAGATTCATTACTTGTTCATTGTATATTTCTAGATAACTTATTCCAATGTCAAATTTTCTAGATTCACTCAATTCTATAATTCTATCGAATAATTCTTTCATTGTAAGAAATGTGATGCCTGGATAATTTTCATTTCCTAACATTGTAAATGTTTTACCAGCACCGGTTGCTCCATAAACAAATACCGAACAATTATATCTAAAATAAAAAATTTTATTTAATTTTTAATTAAAAATTTAATATTTATCAATTAATTCATATACCCATTCATAACAGATTCTATTAGAGGTTTTGTAGATTCTCTGAATACATCTTCGTTTGTTGATTCCGCGTCAAAAATTCTATCGAATTCCATGCTTAACTTTTTATTCACCTTTTTGGTAATATCTCGGTAATTTTGTTTAACACCCTGATAATAGAATTCATCTTCATCTTCTTCAGGATCAAATAGTAATGTTGTATTATCAATAATTTTTATAATTGTTTTTTGTTTCGATTCCAATTCATGTTGATTATTTGGTCTGACACGAACAACAACACGAATATTTTGATGTTCTTCTCCGCCCATTATTTATAATATACTTTTTATTTTAATCAATTAACACCTTTTCACTGGCAATAATTAACTTTTATCATAACATAAAATATATTTATATATGAAAAATTAATAAAATATAATTAAAAATGATTTAAAACTGTTAAATAAACGGTAAAATAGTGAACAAACAAAGAAAATTATATATCATCAAACCGTCACAATTAGCTGGTATACTTAATTAAAAAATTTTATTAATGTATTTTCAGTTTGAATTTTAATTTAATCGTTTTTATTTATTGTATTGTCAAAGTTGTTTAACATGTTTCGATATAATAGAAGCATTGCCATATTTGAATTGAGATCAGAATTAATGAACGTTTTAAATTTAAAACGTCAAAATTTTAAATAACGAAAATATATAAAAAACAAAAAAAAAATTATGAAAATAAATATTATGATTAAAATGTAAACTAATTTTTATTAATTTTAATTAATTAATTATAATTTTATTTTAATATTTTTTTTATTTGCTTGTTTCTTTTGCCCTCATAGTCATAATTCTCTGCATGACTGGCATGACACATTCAGTTTCAGTTCAGTTCATTCATTTTTTGAGACTCGATTCGAAAATTTAATTTCAACGAAAATAATTTATACAATAAACATAAATGAACTGGCACCTGTCTAATTTGATAATAAAGCCAAAAAGATGAATTAGAAAAAAAAAAAAAACAAATTGTTGAAAAATTGAAGAAATTCATTTTCATTTGCACGGGGTGGCTCATTCATAGGTCATAGGTTAGAGTATTTTTTTTTAAATTTATTAAAATTGAATTTTTAGATTTTTACTTCCATAACATACATACCTAAAAAAAACCTGAAAATAAGTTATGGAAATGTTTTAAAAATTGAAAAAGTAATGAAGGTAATAATAGTCATTTTGGACATACAACGTTAATTTTGATGGATAAATAAAGACTATTTTAGTTAGTTTTTAAGTAAAAATGCAAATTTTTGTAATTTTTTTAATATGAACATTGTATTTTCAAATACTAAAAAAAAATTATATCTATATTTCACATTATAATTACAATTTATACATAATTGCTTAAGTTTTTCACATTTCTAATGATTGTATGATTTCACTTGACTAAAATTGATCATTTCTCCCTTTAAAATGCCACTTAAGAATTGCTTCAATGTCATATAAGTATTAGAATCTTTTGTTCGACCTGATTTTAAAAATACATATTTATATGATGATTTTGTAACATTTAATCTTATAACTGATAATGTATCTCTGGTACGGATATTTTTTCCTCTAATTGAATCCATATATTCAATATCAATACCGCTAGCATCATAATAATATCCTAATACCCATTTAATGAATAAATCAACACGAAATTCCAATATTCTTCTTCGGATTTTCATTAAAATGTAGCACATTAAATAAATTAAAACACGTAAACTAGCAAAAACTATATAATAAACAAGAATTGTTGGTAACAAAAATAATAGTATGGTAAAGAACATTGTCGATAAATACAATTGGCTTTTCATATAATCATATGATTCAATACGATTTTTTAATATATTTTTTCTTTTACCCAAAAATACTTTCCATAATGCAGTTAAACCGACTTTTTCAATATTATAAAGTATTGCTGCATAAATATAAAAGCAATGTGCATGAATACTTATTAATACAATTAAATCAGATAGCATAGCCAATTGAAATGATAGTCCCATAAATCCTAATATTGCTAATGGTATAAATAAATAACGAATCATTGGTGATATTGTCATTAAAAATATTGCCCATAAATTTACATGATATGTAAAACAATCTAATAGAAAATTATTTAATTGCTTATTTAATTTCAATCCGGCTGGGCTACCTTTCAATGATTCTAATAAAATTCTTAAACGTATTACAACAAAATGTGATGTTTCTATTAGATATTCATCTGGATGTATACAAAATAAAAATAATAACATAATTGCCATTCCAGCAGATACATCAAATAATAATGTCCATATTTGTCCATGTTCATTTTTATCCAAATCTTTCATTGAATTTTTCCAATCATTCATATGATCATGTATTGCTGTATTTGCTAAAACACGACTCAATAACGATGTACTTTGTAATTTTGTGATCGTACTGTATATCGTTTTCAGAAATATTTTAAATCCTCCAAAAGTTCTTTTATTTTCGGTTAATTTTTTTGAATTTTCTTCTTTTTCTTGTAGTAATCTTTTCAAAAAACTTATATCGTTCTGTTCATCACTCCATGAAAAATGTAAACTTAATATTTTTCTATCCGTATACATGAATATATTAACGCTAGCATTATCAATTTCTTTTATACCTAGATTTGTTAAATAAATATAAATATTTTTATTATTTATTGTTAAAACGATTGGAATAATATCATTTTGTGTATTCAATTTATCGATTATATGAATTTCACCCAATTTTCTAAATTGTTTTGAATCCTTATTATCACCAGATATTACAAAGTATGATACAGATTTCTCTTCGATTGCAACTTCACCATATAATATACAATTTTTATGTTTTACAATTAAATTCTCTAGTATAAATACTTTTAAAATCATTTTTGTTTTCATGTTTTTTTCAGTTTTCAAATTAAAATGAAATTAGTGAATTTATTATTGAAATCATGAGAAACAAGAAAACAAAATGAATTGATGTTAAAATGTCAACAAATTCATATGTATTATAAACAAGATATTATAACCTTAAAAAGTAGAAAAATCTCTAGAAAAAAAAACTAACGCAATTCCAGAACAACCAATATAAAATGGTTGAAAAAAAATTGAATTTGAATTTAAAATTTTCAAAAAATTTTAACTGCAATTATAAGTATGACAACAACATTGTATTGAACTGAACGAAACGGTATTAGTATTTATTGGGCAATGACGTAGTACTTGATTTAATTCTAGAGCTAGAGACTCGATTTAATATTTGTTAATAATTAAACTCGATGTCAACCAACATAATAATTTTTGAAAATGCCTGACGACAGCAAATTTCGATTCGACTATTCGAAATTTTCTATATACATATACATATGCATACGTATATGTAATACGATGATATGTATATACTTATACGTGTATCATATTTTGTATTCATTTTTCTTCGTTTGGCATGGCATTCTTTTGTTTGTGAATTGACTTGGCACTTTGCGTTTGCAGAACCAGAAGACAAATGACGACAGACGAATTAACAACTACAATCACAAAAAATACGACAAATGAAATACGACAGAACGCCATTTTAATAAAGTGAAACAAATTCGCGTCTATCATATATCTCGATGACAATTAATTACTTGTTGAAGTAAAATTTTTAATTCTAAAATTTTGAACTAAGTAAAATTGAATATTATTATTTTTCATCATAGTTTTAATTAAATTTGAAATAAAAAAACAAAATATTTTACATCAAATAAATTATTAAAAATAAAAGTTTTTTGATATTAATTACACGCTATTAGAGAAATGAATAATAAAGTTTTGTTTGCTTGTTCAAAATGTTTTTCGAGACATCAATTCGAGGAATTATCTGAAGGACAACAACTTTGCAAGGTGAAAAATATTAATTAATTTTTTTAAAATTATAAAAGTTTGTCATTGAACAATATTAATTAAAAAAAATCAAAATGAAGTTATTTCAAATTATTTTAATGTGAAATTTGATACAAGACAAAGAGACATAAATACGAAATTACAAAGTTTAGAAAATATCAATTTGTGTACATATAATAATAAAGTTTTTTTTTTGTTTTTTGTATAATTTACGACGCAAATGAGTATATTTTCAAATTTCAAGGACAATATTTTAGTTGAATTTTGTAAGCAAATTATATATACATTTCCATTTAATACATACATAAAATGTGATTGTGGAAAACAAAGAACAAACCATGGTAGCTACAGCTAGTTTGCGAATTTAAATTTTCGCTTGTGTATAAAAATAAATTAAAAAAGACAATGAAAAGAATAATAAAAAAAAAGATTAACGAATATAAATGAAAAATGAAATGAGAAAAACCAGTGACGATTACAAAAAAAAAAAAAAAAATGAAAGGAAATAAACTTTTTAATGATTGTGAATTATTTGTAGTGATGATAACTTAAAAAAGCAATTTAAAAAAAATTTTTTTTTTTTTAGTTTTCTTTGCTTTAATAGATTTAAAGAATTAAAAATGTATTTTTTTTTTCTTCCTTATTATTCTTTAGGATTGCCGAGGAACATTTCCTTTAGTTAAATGTACATATTGTCGATCGGAATTTCAGCAGACTAGGTAAGTAGTAAGAAAAAACAAAATTTGAATATAATTTTGAATTTAAAATGAAATTTGCATATTATAGCTATGTAATGTAATTTTTGTTTTCCTTTCACATATTAATAATTGAATTAAAAAATTCTTTTTTTTATACAATAATTCATTGTAATCACAAAAATATAGCAAAGGTAGTACATCACCAATATGTAGAAAATGTGAACAAAATGTAAAACAGTATGGGAAACCGAGTGCATGTGAATGCTGTAATATAATAGCAGCATTTATTGGATCTAAATGCCAAAGGTGAGTGGTAAAAAAAAGAAAATGGGTTATTTTTTTATTTCATAACAATGACTGAAATGAAATCCCTCCAAAATACAAAGTACATATTTATGTATGTACAAAAAAAAAAAGGGTTGAAGTATTTGGAGGTATTTACATACATTTTCTTTTGATTGAAAAAGAAAAAGAAAAATATGCATTAAGTTTTTTTATTTTTGGTAATTGTGTATAAATGTAAGATAAATCTTGTTTTATGGATGCAGAGCTGCAGTAAGTTTGTTATAATTGAAAATTAAATGATGAGATTTAAGATATTTGAACAAAAGAAAAATTTTTTATTGGCTAAATATTAATCAAAAATGAATGATTAAATAAATTATTTCAGTTAAAATTATTTGATTACATTTGACAACAATATTGATAATATCCAATGTTATGGTATACGTCCAATGAGCACGTTAACGTCAGTGATGCTATAATATAGTATACATTTTAATGGACTGACGTTTACGTTCAATTAGATCTAATATTTAGACGTTGACGTTGACGTGCTCATTGGATGTAGGCTATTAGATTAAGGACATTTTTAAAACGTTGATCAAACATCAGATTTATTTTGAGATTTTAGCAATAATATATTTTTTTTTTTTTTTTTATAATTAATATCCTAATAATAATGTTTGCGTTATATTGATATTAAAATATAAAATCAATGGAATAGATTTTAAAGTTTCGAATGCCATATGAAAAAAAATTTTTTTTTTTTCAACATAAAAATGATAACTGTAAAATATCCCAAACTCGTCAAGTAATGATAATGATTGATTATCAATCAATATTTAGAAGTAAGTGTATTGCAGTTCTGAATTTATAAAAACAAGACAACAACACAAAGAAATATCACTGTAAATATTACATCAGAATTATTATTATTTTGTAAAATAAAAATTCTTTTTCTTTTTCAAACAAATATTAAAAAAGTCATTTGAAAAAAAAAAAGATAAAATGTTAAAAATAAACTTCATACCATTACAAAAAATTCAACAAAATATCTTTTTTTTTTTGTTCTTAACTAAATGAAAAAAAAAACCAAAAAAAAAAAAAAATGTTACAATGCTTATGAACGCAAAACTATTTTCTCTCTCTCTACTTCTTCGTCTATTAGGTGTGCCACTTCCGAGTTAAAATATGGACCTCCAGTTCAATGTGAACAATGTAAACAACGATGTGCATTTGATAAACATGACGAGAAAAAGAAGGTGTGTGTTTGTCGATAACCCCGCGACCGACGATCTTATATTATAGAATTTGACAAAATAAAAATAAATGAAATTAAAATTAAAATTAAAAAGAAAAAAAAATTATTTATATGCAGTATACCTACCACAACACGTACACAACATACTAAAATGTTAATGAAAAATCATATTTATAATTTGAATGTAAATTATTATATTAGAGAAGTATACAGTAAAATAATCAAAGAATTGTAATGGAATTTTTTTTGTTTATAACAAATTTTCCATTTTATGTGCGAAAAATGTTACATTAAAAATTTTAAAATTTTACTGTAAATATATTTTATTTTATTTATTTATTTATTACAAAGAATAGGCAGAAAACTGCTTATCCTTCGCCCACACCACGACCCGCCAGGGCCTTTTGGCGAAGATTTTGTATGTAAATAAATATATAGATTTATAACAAAAAGAATATATGTATAAAAAGAAACTATTTATGTAATAATTTAAAAGTATATAATTTAATTAAAATCAAAATTGTCGATTAAATAATTAAGTAAATATTATTTTGATATAAAATTTGTAAATTTTATGAAGTAAAAATTCTAAAATAATTTTTCGTTATGTTTATACGTACGTGTATGTGTGTAATACATTATTACATAATAATTTATGTAAATCAATAGTATTACAAGAAATTTTTTAATTCTTACACAACATTATTAATAGAAGTAGTGCAATATAATAGAAATTTGTTCATATTTACCATAGTTATTTGCGTTCATAAGCATATAAACATACAATATGTACAATATAACATTCGTATTTTCATAATTTTTATATTCTTTATATATTTTATAAGTTTTCTTTTATCTAAATATGTTAAAAATTTAAATTTTCTTTTATTTTCTTTCATAGATTGATGGAAAATTATTATGCTGGCTTTGTACTTTATCATATAAGCGTGCTGTATTGAAAGCAAGACAAGTTGATAAAGGTCATTTATCTAAAAAACGATCAGCCGAAAGATCAATAAAAGAGAAAGCCAAAAAACATATTAGATCATCAGATAGAGATATATCGACATCGCAATCAAAACAATCTGCAAATGATTTAACAGATAAAAGTTCATCATCACGTCCAGGTACTACAAATAATATTGGTGGTAATGCTTGTGTTGTTACTTCAAGTACTGGTGGTGTTGGTAGCGGCGGCGGCGGTGGTGGTGGTGGTAGCAGCAGCAGTGCAGGCGGTGGTGGTATCGGTACTGTAGCAGCAGCAGCACCAACAATTGATCCGCACAGTTCTGATCATGTGGTTGCAATGACACAACTTAAAGAGCAAATTGCAAGCTTACAAAAGCGTTTAGTAGTTAAAGATAAGGAATTATTAGAAAAGGATAAATTGGTTGGTATAGAAATAAATAAAAAAAAAATTTTTTTTTTAATTTTTTTTTGCTATTTTTACAAATTTAATTCAATTCAAAATTTTCACAGATAACTGAATTAAAAGGAAGAAATTTTTCAAATGAAAATGAACTTAGAAGTAAAATGAAAGAAAGTGAACGTTTGTATGAGATGAAAATTGAATTATTAAGTAAAAAAGTTACTACACTTTTGAAAGAGGTTGCATCATTAAAAAAGGGTGTAAAAAGAAATGAAAAATTTGATAAAAATATTGAAAAAATTGGAAATGGTGGTACTAATAAAGAATCAGCCAAAGATAGTGGAGGCTCGGGAACTGATAGTCCAGTTCCAATATGAATGAAATTAGTGATAACTAAAAAACAATAAAAACAAAAGCAAAAAAAAAAATAAACATTTGATGGTTTGAATGATGATTGATAAGAAAATATGAAATAAAGAAAATGATGTAAGAAATTAGAATTGTTTTTAAAATTAAAATTTTCTTTTTTTCTTAAATGAAACTTTTTAAAGAAAGGAAAAAAAAATACAAAAAAAATATGAGAATATTTTTTTTCGTTATTTTTTTTTTTTTTTTGAATTTGAAAGAATTTAATTTTAATTTTTAGAAAATTTTAAGGGAATTTTTAATTAGTAAATAAAAAAACAAAAAAATAAAAAAAAAACATTACAATAATTGTAAATTTAAAATTAAAAAAAAAAAACGAATGAATTGTAGAAATTTTATAAAAATAAGTTCACATTTTGATGTATAAATTGATGCAGTGAAAATTATAATGAATATGACTATTGTATAACATTAAAATAATTTTACTTTTACTATATCTATAAAAAATTAAAGCAAAACAAAATTGATTAAAATATAAATTATGTTTTGTTTTAAATTAAAGAGGATATTACGATGTATAGATAATAAAAAAAAAAAAAAAACATTAATTTCTGATATTTGTTCAAATAAACGGTATTTTTTGGAAATTATAATTTTTTTAATTATTGAAAAATTTAATTCCTTAAAAAATTATTCCCATTTTAAAAAGTAATCTTGAAATATTTTATAAAAATTTTGTAGCTTTAATTTGAAATATTATTTTAGGTGTAAGATTCTGTCTTACACTTGCTTCAGAGTCATCGTCGGTACCTTTAGAATTATTTTTGTTACCAAGCCTGAAGTGAGTGAAAGTTATGAATCTCCCAGTCCCAACGCAAACTCTAGTTGATGGAACAGAATGTGTAGTTTTAATTACGACTCAAACATGCAGCAAAATTTGAAATCACAAATAAATATTTAACAACAGAGTGTACAGCTGCTGCCAAAGTTGTTGTAGTCGTAGCTGTGCTGCTAGTTTTTAACAAATTTTTATTTTACAGCAATACAGATTGACATTTCAGTTTTTTGTGATTGAAACAAGGCTCCATTATGAGTACGATAGATGCAGAAAAATTAAAATAAACAAGTGAACCATTTAATTGATCACTTTGACAGTTTTGAATCAGCTACATACATTAGTATATTCTGTTTGTTACAACCGCATACAGCACTTCAAAATATACTACGTACTATTCTATATACTTCAGTCGAAACTATAGCTACATACATATTCTGTTCCAGAAGTGAATCTAAATTCTTAACACTTAACACATTGAACAATCATACATTTATAACGTACATAGATATGCTTTATTATAATATTCAACAAAATACATAAATGTACATAATGTTCTACATTATTTTTGATACAAATACATAATATAACATTTAATGTAATAAATACCACAATTTAATTATTGTCTGTTCTGTTAATAATATACATAAATTTTTTTAACATTTTTTAATTTCAATTATTATTACCTATACATTTTGTAATACAATCATAAATTTTAATATTTAGATAAATAGTTTTTTGTTTTTGTTTTTTAAATTTTTTCAACTTTTAATATAATATTTGGTTGTTCAATATCTTTTTTACTTTGTATTAATTTCAATTCAGTTTCATATGATGTTATTTTTCTTTTACCATTTTTAACATCATCTGGTATTTGATCGATAGTACGTTTAATAACTGATTGTAATGTATTTATTGTATATTCAAATGATTTACCATAATCAAATGAATTTAATGATGTATATGCTAAAAATAATGCAGCAAATAAATCACCGGTACCAGTAAATGTTGTTATACCTTTACCTTGTTGCGGTATATCTATCATATATTTTGAATTATTTTTAACACTAAGATATGCTTTTAAATTATTTGATATTGATGATAAATTATTTGTACTTGATATTGCAATTATATTTATATTATTTTTATGTAAACATTCAACAGCATTCCATACATCATTTTCATTTTGAATTTTATGTTCAGTTAATAATTCAATTTCATATTGATTTGGTGTTATAATATCAGCTAATGGTATTATTTCATTACGATATATTGGTAATAAATTTTTTGGTACATACATTTCTCCATTATCACCCATAACTGGATCACATACTGTATAAATGTAAATATGTATACAAAAGAAATATATTTAAAAAGATTTATAATATTATAATTCTATATTATAATATTTATTTATGTATTTTGAGTACATAAATAAATATGTATGTAATATATGATATGTAGACGTACATAATTTAGATTTTATTTAAATTGTGTTAACTTTTGATAAGATTATTTTATTATTTGTTTTATTTATCATTAATTTTCTTATCAAATTAAAATTATGTACACACACACAAAATGAATTTTCGTTACTATAATTAATTGATTATTATTGTGTGTGCATAGTACATCACATCACATCACATTAATTGGTGATGATACGATTATTTTGTTCATACATATTTAAATACAAATTAGGTACAATTTATAATTCTTAATAAACAAATTATTTACCGTAAATTAAATTTGGATTTATTTTTTTTAATTCTTTTACAATCACAGAAATTTGTCGTAAAAATGATTCATTTCCAATATATCCAGTCAATAAATGAGTATAATGTTGTAAAAGATTATTTTGACGTAGTCCATCGAAAAGTTCATCTAAAATTTTGATTGAAAATTAAAAACAAAAAAAAAAAGTTAATTAAAGTAGGGTAGGTATGTCGTCATTAGAATAGAATTTATGAATTTCATCGTATTATATTATAATGTGCACACATACATACGTACCTAATTCTTTCTCTTGTAGAATTTGACCTTTAACAAAATTATAACCAGTATGATTAGAAAATTGTACTGAATTGACTGCATCAACTTCAAATCCTAAAACCTATGTATTTATTCATAAATATCAAATTAAATTAATAATTATATACATACATCACAATTATTGTAAAATAAAATAATAATTTTTACTTACTTGAAGTGGAAATGTTGCACTTTTATTTCCAACATATCCATGAACAACATGACTTTGTATAGAAAGAACTCGACGATTTTGTGTAGTTGACATAATTTTATAAAATCTAGAGATGAATAATGAATGTCCTCACAATGCAATGGTAGTAAATTAACTAATTAAACTAAATGACGATTCATAAAAAAAAATTATTCTAATAGATAAAATAGTATGGAAACTGAAAATAATTAATATAATACTGTATGTGCTAGCTAATACACTACTTTATTCATTTATATGTACATGTAGTATGTAAATGTATCACATCATTGTGTATAAATAAATGATGTTTGCACTTGCAGCAATCTAAAATTCTAATTTATAGATAACATAATCAACAAGTCAACCAGTGATGTACATTGTATGAGAAAATATATTAAAGTTTTTTTTACTCTTTAAACTTTAATTGATAAAAATAAATAAACATATTGTTGATATATTTTAATTTTAAAATTAAGATAAGTATTTAAATTTGATTATTGACATTGATTTATTGGATAAAATCTACAATAAAACAGTTTTAATTTATTGTTTTCGATTGTATATACGTTAAAATGTATCGAAATTAATTTTTAAAACAAATATTTTCATTTTTAAAAAACTTAATTAGAAAAAAAGAAAAGCAACAGTAACCCATAATAATTCACATACTGACTATCAATTCACTTCATAATTCACGTGTATGTACGTACGTGTATGTGCAATGTGCAATGTGCACTGCACATGACTAAAGACCAAGTGAACGTGAGAAAAAACAAAAGTCAGAAAATGAATTTTGAAAAAAGCCAAAATGAAATTATCTTTATCATATCACATAGAAATTCTAACAATATTCTATCAGCCCTACCTCCTACCGCCGTCACTGGTTCAGGTTCAGCTCACAGCACTTCTGCTTGCAATAAATTAATTAAAACTAGTCATATGATTCTATTTACGTCATAGATTCAAATTAAAAAACCAAAACAAACTATAAATTCACCATAAACACATTATAATAATTTCACCACATTCAGATTGACATTTAATGAAATTACACGAAATGGTATACGATATTTGAATTTGAAATTGGATTTTCACACCAATAATTGTAATTTGTAACGTATAAATTATTATGAATTATTTTAAAAAAAAATAATTAGGAAATTTGCATGAAATTTTTAATTTTTTCAACGGTAAAATTGTAAATTGTATACAATTTTACAAGTTTATGTTGTGTTTATATTCAGTTTTTAATGAAAAATTAAACAATTTTTTGTGCATATTGTTTTTATTTGGTGTGGATTCATGGTGATGATGTGAATGTCATAGAATTAAAAATATAAATAAGATGCGCCTAGATGCACTTAAAAGCGCCTAGACGAGTCTAGACTCACCTAGACAAAATTTACACGTGTTTTGTTTAGTCGTTACACTTATACTTTCACTATGTGTGTAATTTAACCCAATTTAAAATACACATTTTTTTTTTTCTGATTTAAATATTCATGATCATGAATGACAATAATAATTTGTATAATATACATAGCATTATACATAAATAAGTGTATGCACGTATGTACGTCGTACATGGTCGTACTCATAAATATCAAATTTCAATGAAATTTGTTTGAACGGCTAGCATGTACAAATAAATATTAATACAATAATGTATGTAATAATGGAAATGCAATTAGCCGGCGGTTATAGATTTTCCGCACTGATTTTTATTCATTTAATATTTCTATGTACGTACATATGCACATATTTGTAATTACATATGTACTTAGGTATGTTTAAGTTATAGATTTTAGTTTAGATTTTAGATATGTTGTAATGTATGTTGTAAGGTTTAGATTTTTTCTTTTCATTCTTTTCTTTTTCGTACTATATATAATATCAGTTTGTATTAGAGTCACAAAAAAAAAATTTGATTTTTTTTTTCGATTACAACCCCAAGGGAATATCAGAATTTTTATTTGATGTACTTGCACTTTACATACACTTACACACACAATAAAAATAATACTCGTAAACCTATAGGTACGATGTAAATGTAAAGAGTTTTCAGTCCATCTGCAGATAAAAAAAAGTATGAATTGAATTGAATTTATTCTCCTTTTTTTTATTTTCGTTAAATTTGAAAATGAAATGATGTACATGTGTATGTATATGATGTTTTTTGAATGAATGAGTACGTATATATAAGCAATATAAGATAATAAGTAATACGCACGCAAGGACTCATGTAAAAATATACTAACGTAAATGCATCTCTTTCATCATTTTTTTTTTTAATTCAATATTTTTTTTTTCAATACAATAACTCTATACATTGGTTCCCTTATATTTTGTTCATTTATGCAATGTTAAATTGTTGAAAAGTTGTAAATACATAAATAAATGTTTATGTTTCAATTTTTCAAGAGATTCTTGAATTTATTTCAAGTGGAGAAAATATTCAAGATTGATCGTTCAGATATGATAAAAATATAAATGATGAATAACATGAAAAATATTAGATTTTAATGGTGTTTAGAGGATATTATTCCTCTAGTGTTATGATATATCATATGATACAAGATATATCTATAATAATATGTAGGTATGTACATGTGTTCATTCATTATATTCATGGTATAAATTATATAAAAGGTATAAATTACAGAACAAAAATTATTAAATTATTTAATTGTTTTTTATTTATTTTAATTTTATTCTGTATTCTTTGTGTCAGTCTTAGTAATTTAAGTTGTATATACAAAAGAAATTAACAAAATAATTCTTCTTCTTCTACTGCCAAACAGTCCTGAGAGGAGGATCTTTGCCTCTGCGAGGATCAGCCGCCACTTTTCTGTGTCAGTGGACTTCGTTTCCCAGTCTCTCACTTTCAACCTATCTAAATCGCTTCGTATCGCATCAATATATTTCTTCCAGGAGCACCCTTTTACACGGTTCACTATATCTATACCACTCTGAAGACGTGTCCAAGCCATCGTAATCTACTGGTTTTTATGAACGTTACCATGTCTGCGTCATCGTATAATTCCTTGTTTGTCTTTCTTACATATTCATTGTTACTAAATTTAGTTCCACCGCCTTAACACTTTCCTTTCGAAGCGCAAAGAACAAAGGAATTACAGTGTTAAATTTCAATTCTTCTTCTTTCGTATCTTCAAAGCTTCATAGTCATTATGGACCATATATGGCTAGGGGCTAGGGGGCTAGGCGCAGGAGAGTTTGTATCTTCTGCAGAGATACATTTGTAGATAATCCGTATAATGAATTTTAATTTTCTAGCTTTAAGACCTTTTAATGAATTTCGTTAAGATTGCTTAGGAATTGTAAAATATTAATCAATTCTTAAACATAACTATAATGATCTCAAAGAAACTCATTTACCGTTTAGATAAAAAAAGATTTGTACGGTATGGGTATATGAAACCTTACATTGATGTAAAATTGTTTATAATCGCACAAAATCTTTTGTCACCTAAATTCATCTTAAGACGATTATAGTTAGTGGTTAGGGCTATTAACAAGCAGATTTCTGAATTTTACTATATTTTATCAAATTTTAGTTAAAAAATAAAATTAAACTTTTAAATTTTCAACCATCAACCTTATATACGCACATATCTCAAACAGTCACAAATTACTTCCCGTATATATCAACGAAATCTAAATTAAATTGAAGACTTTATTTGTTTATTCTGTATTTATAACACACATAATAAATGTAGATGGAAAATATATTATTTGTATTCGATTGTATACACACAAAAAAGAAAAAAGAAAAAAAAAGAAAAAAAGGAAAAACAATAAAATACGAGTATGTGTAAAATTTAAGAAGCCGATAAATTATAATCTTTTGTGTATTTTTCGTAGTTTTATATTATTCTTATGATCCGGTGTTCAATATACAATTTCACCCTTATAATGTCATGTCATGGTCCATTCAAATCATTTAAAAATGTCCTTATGTATGTCCGTGTGTATCCAAAAAAAAATATGTATATATACTCGTATATGTAATAAAAAAAGAAAAAAAAAATAAGAACGGAAATAGGATTTAATTTTTATTTGATTTTCAAATTATAGGTAAACATCTGTATAGTAAAGTCAGTACATAGTTTATGGAGTTTTTAGATACAGTACATCTTCTATAACTTATATATGTATTTGATATTCCATTTTTATAGAAGCCAATTTCACACCAAATCATAAAATTAGTTTTGGTTTATTATGAATTTGGACATACTTGTAATGTGCTGTGTGTTCTGTTCTGTTCTGTGTGTGCATATATGAATTAGAGGGTAAGATTTATGAAAACCAAAATAAATATCATAATGTAGTTGTTTATGGAACTTTACATATATTTTTAATAGGAAAATAGGTACTCTCATTTACTTATTTCTATAAGATAATAAGATACGCATACTTGTATACTTGTGCTATACTAATGTACTTCAAAAATCTTACTAATTTTTTATCAATAATTTTTTTATCATTTTCTAAACATTTATAAATCTAAAAAATATAAATACAAAACAAAATTCACTTACATACAATAAATAAACAAAATTTATCTTTCTGGATGCATCATTATCCGTCATCATCCTTCTGTTATGTTGTGGTTGTCTATGGTTTACATGTTTGTCTGTGCAAGCACGTGCCAATTTAACAGCCACTTATAAATATTATACGATATACCGCACACACGCACTTTGTAATTGAAACTTATTAAAACACGCTAAATAATTCATAATACGAGCAATATTATTATGTATGTACCTACTAATAAATTAAGTAATTATCTAATAATATGTGGTTTTAATAAACTCATAAGCCATGCAGTTAATATTGTAATGAAATGCTATGACATGTGTGTAGATAAATATTCAACCACTAACCAGCCAAATTGTTTGGCACGTGTCAATGATTTTTAAATACAAACGTCTAAGTCTTATTTAGAAATTGGAACGAGTTGCAAATCAAAGAAAAAATTCTTATTTCAAAAAAAAAAAATAAAATAATAAAATAAAAAAACAAAGACAGCAGTTCACACTTGAAAAATGCAACAGATTTGAAGTGTGAATACACGTGTCATGCATATGATATCCCGTGAGAATATTATTTGCGACATACATTTATATGTATACAAACGCAAGGTACTATTGGTTGCGGTATGTAGTATACTACATATAGTATACTACTATAGTGCACGTGTGTAGGAGTATAGAAAAGTATATAAAAGTTAATAATTGCAGGAAGTGTGAAACGGATGTAATAAATTAATTGATTATGTAAACATATCAATAACAAATTATATCATAATCGAATCAAATTCTAATAAAAATTATTGAAAGGAAATGAAACAGGAAAAATATAAAGGATATATTAAGTATATGATTAATTTTCATTTAGAGCAATTATTTTTGTGATCGCAATTCAAATTTTAATTTCAGTTGTTGTTCTTGTAATATTTACAAATATCTGATTTGTACTTTGTACTTAGAATAGGTATGCATAGGTGAGCTTATCAATTTTGTTTTGGGTAAAAAGTGAAATGAAAAAGAAAAAAAAATTCAAATTGATAATTATTTAGACGCCATAATGTATATTTTTGCTCTAAAGTAAATATATAAAGAGTTAAACCATGATAACATATACTCACATACAAGTACAAGTAAAGCTAACAGGTCGGAAATATTTTCCTTTTAGAGAATACAAATGGAAAACAAAAAGTTGCAATGTATTCTTTTAAAAGTATACATACGATTACATACACATACATATGTGAATATTAATATAGAATAATGGTTGCAGTTTTGATAAACGAAATACAAAAGAATCAACAAAAAAGCCCAAAATATACATATTCCCTAGCCTAAAGCACTTTATGATAAGTTTCGAACAATATAATCGAGGAAAATTTATATGAATATTGTACTGATATGGTAGGTATAAGGGAAATTCATTTAATCACCCTAATGGTATGGAATGCTATTATTGGTTCAGTACCAGTAGCATAGACCAACCCCCCAAACCATATATTTAATACATGAAAATAAGTAAAATGAGGGTTGTTAAAAGTGGAACTAAATCAACACTGCTGAGTGGATAAAATTCATGTATGATTGTTGCGCCGAATTAGTAGAAAAGTAAACGGGAACGTGATCTGTTGTGACCACCAAATCAATTGAACAAAAAAAAAAAGTAATAATTTTATTGCTGAGTCATTTTAATCGACTCAGTATCGGTAAGGATGATGACCAACATGTTTTTTAAAAAAAAAAAATTAATAAATTTGAATATTTTGTCTTAAATATGAAATTTTAAAAAGTGAAATGTATAATAAAAATAAAAAATAAATCCAAAAAAAAACAAAATTAAATAAAAATGTTTTGATAACGATAAAACGTGTAAAAAAAAAAACGTGAAAATAAAGTGAAATAATGTCCTCATGTTATAGTGGATTTGAAGATAGATCTTTTGAATTCGATGATTCATCTTTTGATAGTGGTTTCGAGAAAACATTTGAAACTGATTACAATTATGTACCGAGAAAATTATTTTTTGACGAATCATCAACGAATTTTGATCAAAATCAATTGTTACAAACAAAAACTGATGGACAAATTAATAATACAACATTATCATCATCGTGTGATTCAGAAATTACACAAATCGAAATTGAAAATGATTTTACACCAAAAATTGGAATACAAACATCGACACCAAAGAATAAAAATGATATGAAACCGAAAAGAAAATATGCCGTTGGTAAAAATCGAATGACAAGATCAAGAAGTCCAACACAAGTGCAACGAATAAAAAAATTTCGACGAATGAAAGCAAATGATAGAGAACGTAATCGAATGCATACATTAAATGAAGCTTTAGATAGATTACGTTGCGCTTTACCAACATTTCCAGAAGATACAAAATTAACAAAAATCGAAACATTAAGATTCGCACATAATTATATATTTGCATTAGTACAAGTTTTAGAGACTGGATGTAAAGTTAATTTGGATTTAGAAAAATTACAAAATATTACATTAAGTGGAGAAAGAATAACAAAAGAATTATTTCATGCAATATTTGTGAATCAAGCACCATATCATCATCATCATCATTCTATTGGATCTAATTTTAACACATCTTATGATTTTTATGGTGGTATCAGATCATATGGAGGAATTCCTCAAAATGTATTACAACAGAAATTACCAATAAAGGAGACAACAGAATATTTTTCACGACAAAATTATGAACTTTTTAAAGGAACATTTGATGCAGCAGTTAATAGTGGCAGTAGTAACAATAATTATCATCAGCATTATCATAATCATTATCCAAATAATAATGTAACATGTAATAATAATGAAATTGAAACATTTGTAAATATTAGTAATATTGATGGAGAATCTTATAAAAATAATAACGGTTATGTAAATACATATATTCATAATGGAGAATCAATAACGAATGATATTCATCAGAATAGTAGTTTTTATCAACAAACACCACCATGGAGAGATTACAATGAACATCAGTTAGCATCAGTTAATAATAATAATAATAATAACAATAATACGAGTAGTAGTAGTTATGGACAATTTTCTGTTTTGTAAATTTTTTATAATTTTTTCATAAATTTTCTATAAACGGATGTTAACAAGCATATACATGTATATTTGCATTTGAGGTAGATATACATTTTAATTGTTGATAATTATCTGTGAAACACATATCTAAAGTAAAACGCATACATCGAGATTTTTTTAAAATTTAAAATGAAAATTTTGAAAAAAAAAAAATGAAAATCATTTCAATTGATAAAAACGGCAATTTTCTTGCTGTCCTAAGAGGATTGGATATTTTATTTTTGATATTTTTGTCTAAAAGTTAATAACCGAAAACTAAATGGATCGTAAGTAACATTTGAAAAGAGTAATAGGATACATTTTCTTTCGCATATATTGGGAATCGTTTAAAATATTTAGATTAAATATTCAAATTAAATATAGTTCCACGCTTTCTACTCGTCTTTATAAAAGTAAATTAAAAAAAAAAATAATTAAATTAAATTATCAAATAAAAATCAAATACAATCTATAGAAAGTATGCTGCAATCATAATCGAATTTTTAAATTAATTAAATAACAAAAATATATAGAAATGCTAAAACATAGAAATGAAAAAAAAAGTATTTCATATGAAAAAAAAAAACATACGATTTTATGTAATTTTGCCTTCATATCAATTATTTTAAATATAAAAAATTATAGAAAAATAAAATATTTATATTTACAAAAAAAAACAAAAAAAAAATTATTTACAAGAAAAATTTATAGAAAAAAAAACAACGAAATGATAAATTCTAATAAATATTTTAAATATTAAAATAAAAATTTTATAATTGCTATATGTATAGCTATATCAAAAATAAACAAAAACACATGCAATGTATATTTACGAATAATATGTATTTTAAAATATGCATTTTCATATTAAATGTGCATAAAATTAAAAAAAATCTAGTCATTTATAAAATAATAATAACGTTTAAGAACAAAAAGAAAATATTTTTTAAATAAATTAAAATGTTCTAAAAATAAATTCTCATTAAATTTTTTTTTTATAAATTGTTTTTTATTTTTTTTTTAAATATAATTTTTACGAAATTTCATGAAACATTTTCTCATATCACTCATTCATAACTCCATAAAAGAAAAAGTTGAGAAATACCTACAATGTTTTAAGTTTAATGTTTTTTAAAATTCTCTTTATAATATAAATTCATATATTTATATTGTAGAATGCATAAATACATTAATCTTTATTAGTTGTTATTAGTCAGAAAAGTTAATTGTAAATACAAAAAATTATAACTATGCCAACTGATTTGACACTTGAATTTAAGATTTTTAAAAAAATAGAGTTAATCGATTTGTGCATTGAACGGCTCCATATGTAGATTGTGTTATGATTGATCAAGAAATACCCTTTTTTTTTAAAGAAGATATACAAGCATTAAAAATTATGAATATTTTGTTCATTTTTGTATAGAAAAATAGAGAAGATTTCAAGCAGTATTATAACATTGAGTAGTAAATGTTGAGTTGAGTGAATTTTACAAAATGGCAGAGAATTAAATTTTTTCTATTACATACTTGAAATGTTTAATGTATGTACATGTACTTATTGATGAATTTTGATGTGTTCAAAATTATATTTACCGTATTTTTCGGACTATAAGGCGCACGCACCGGACGATAAGACGCCACTTCAAATTTATAAGATGATTTTTAGAAAATTATATAGCGTTTTCCAAAAAGGACAATGTTACTTTCTGAATAAAATTTTTATTTATTGTTATTTATTGTACTATAGCAATATTCATTTCATCTTAATTCTCGGTACAATCACTCGTCTCGTTAATGTCACTGTTTGTATTACTTTCATCTGAAGTCTGAACTATTGTTTTCGGACTATAAAACTTACCTCAAATTAAGAGATGGTTTATTGAAAAACAAAAATATTTTAATGTTTCCTTCGCACTATAAGACGCACCCAAAACTTGAAAACTTTCACTTAAAAAAGTTCGTCCTGTAGTCCGAAAAATACGGGTTCTCTTCACGTGTTTATATTTCATCGAAATATACTTATATCATACACCTAAAGTAATATACATAATTACTTAGATCTGTGCTTATATTATATGATACGTTTTCTTTGAAAGATGTACCTATAAGTTCATTTTATGTTATGTAGAGAAATAATCAGATTTGTGTTTGAATTTGAATGGTAATTTCGTTTCATTAAATATACAAAAATTTACATTAACAAAATGAAGAAAATTTTGAAGAATTTTGGTTTTTGAAAACTATTTAAATCAGATTTAATCAACTAAATTTTTCGCAAAAATGAACTTATGGTTAAATTAAATGTCAGTCATTTATATTTGCCAATCAATATTTGTACGTATAAATTAGATATAAGAATGAAGAAAACTGAAAAATGTGTACAGTATAGGAGATTTTCTCATAATTTTTGTGTCATAAATTTTATTCTGATTATGGAATTTAATTTTTTCTACATTGTATTTCTTTCCATAATTAAAAGTTCTGATGAAATTTTGTATAAATGATGCTAATGTTATTACAATATAATTTTCATTTTCATATTAACTTCATACATTTTGAATTGAATACGAGATACGAGCATACAAGTATATGTATAGTCACGTATGTATAATATAATCAAAAGTCATTTTACATTGACTTTATTTTGTACATTATTATCCTTTGTTGTTAATAAAATTCAGCAGGATATTCGTACAAATATTATACATTAAATCTGTGCAGCAGTTCATTTTTATATAGAATTCAAATACATACAAATATACTTATATGTATAAAGAAAATAAACATTTATCCTTACCTGAACGATATTTTAGATTATATGTATGTATATACAAATGCACATAATAATACTTATAAGAACATCAACAATACCTCTATAGTCTATATTCTGTATGTACTATATATAGAGTCAGTATTTAATGCGAGAAAACGAAGATTTATAATCTACATTTCATTTAAGTTCATGTTCATATGTGGAAGGAAAGGAATATCGAGTATTGAATGTGTGTAATGAAGTTTAAGTCTGTATATTGTCAAAAACTATATAAATACTTTATACTCATATGTGTATGTATGTATATATTTCATTTATAAATATAACTACCCTTAACTAACTCTACTAAATATACTGCTAAAACTAAATGTTTTCTATATTCGATTCGATATGGGGTGAGTACAAAACAAAAGACGATTTCACGTCACCTGCCAGCCATATAATGTGCTTATACATATGTGTATGTATGAATGAATGAAAAATGAATAAATGAAGGTTACTGGTACTATATATACAATTTATGTGGTATACATAAATACGAGCATATCTGTACATATATACAAATGTACGTGTACGTAATGTGCAAGTATATAGTAAATCATTAGAACCTTAGAACCCAGAAGCTGTATTTTAACTGAACATAACTGTAAAAGCATCAAAAATGGGAAAAAAAAATAAATTGTAAAAAAGGACAAAAATGAATTCATTTCGAAAATTTCGATATTAATACAGGCGCCCCCTATCATTCATTATATTTCAATAGTGATAAATAATCGCATATATAACGTATATAGATGTACTCGTATTTTACTTTATATTCATGTACCGTTATATAAAAATTTATGTAAATCTGTATACACAAACGGACAAACTATAACAGAAAATATACATATAAAAAAAAAATCAAAAAAAAAAAAAATATAACAGAGATTTACGTACACACAAATCATTCAAATTATTGCACTTTATTTTTATATCAAAGTAAAATGCATAAAAAATATACTAAATCCTTAATTTTGAATTGGAAAATTTTTGATGTTTCGTTTATTTTTTTTGGTTTTCTGGTGAAAATTTTCATTTGCATTTCCTTTTGCACATAAAGAAAATTTGAAAATCTGTGCACATTACATATTTATTGTAGTATACATTTTGTGTTACAAGTATAACTGTGCATCCTGCCTGTATATATGTACCTAACTGAATTTCTGCTGTATTTTTAAAGGTTCTTGTTACACTTGGATGCACATGAAAGTCCTAGTTTTTAAAATTCAATATACAAATACTACTACACGACTATATGCTATCCAGAGCCAGACCCTTCCTTCCTCTTTATATTTTATTTTTCATTGATTTTCTTTTTGTTCGTATTTTGTATTTTGATTTTTTTGTAAAAATTTTTTTTTTTTTTTGCTTTTGGGGATAAAAAATTTAAATTATTTTATGCCAAAAGAAGTTAACAGAAAAAAGAAATGTTTTTTTTTCTGTTTCTTTTTCTTTTTTTTTAAATTATATTTCCATTATTTATACTCCTATAATTATTATTGTTCTGCGAGGGTTAATGTTTTGTTATTTTTGTTCTTCTTATGGGAGAAGAATGTGAATAATAGAACACAGAAAATATAAGAAACGGAAGCATCAATGTACATTTTTTTTTTCATATGTATATCCCGATCCCATTTATTTTATATGTATACAGTATTCATGGAAGAAAAATTAAATAAAGTTTTAAGATGTCTTAAGGCTATTTATTATTATAAGATAGTACATATGCAGTACTCGTATACATATATACGATTATAAATAGTTCCTGTTTTGTTTCTTTATTGCAATGTACAAAAAATTCATTTAGTCTTTTCTAATCGAAAATAAAATAAAAAAAAAAATTAAAATTTCGTTGACGTTGCTATAATTGATTTGATTTTTATTTAATCGCATTCAGCTGCATATAATCATAATACATAGAGTATATTACGATGATGAATTATTATTGTCAAAATTTCATCTGAAATTTTTAAATTCTAAATTCGAATATGCGAGAATCCATTCTTACATGAATGTTGTGTACTGGTGTACCTAGTAGCGCAAGCTACGATCAAATGTACGTGTAAATACGGTATATGTAACAGTCAATTGCCACTTTATAAGCTCTTATTATATCCTGTAATTAAGAGAAATCAAATATGTACATACAGTATAATAAAAATACGCGTGCTAGTTAAATTATGTACACATGAGTATATACGTTGAATATTATATGTTGAATGTATGTAGGATAATATTGTATAAAGTGGGTGTTACAGTTCGTTGATTTTACCACTGAAAATTTATTATTTTGACTTTATTTTTTTTTGTTTTTAACATTGTATAAAAGACAAAAAAAAAAAAACAAAACAAAACATTTATAACAATTTTAAGGGCTGATTTCATTTTAATCTATGTATGTAATGTACATACATTATATTACTACAACTCTACAACATTTCAATAATATAAATGTCTATATAGATTGAAAGAGAGTTAATTACGTGAAAAGTCGTTATATACTTGAAATTTCCAAAATACATAATAATAATAAAACAATAACTCATATAAAAACAAATATATTGTATACATATATAATATGTAGACAACGAAGACAATTAATTTAAGCCCTATTTAAAAAATATAATAAATGTAGTCCACATTTTTCATATACACGTGTGTATGTATGTTGTAATGTGTATGTAAATATGCTACATTTTCAATATAATAATTTATATTATGTATTTTATATGTATAACGTGTTTTAAATTCAGCAGTTTTAATTTATTTATATACGGAAAATGTGCATTTATTCAATATACTATATTCCAATCGATATAATAATTTAACTTTGAATTTTTCACTTTGCCAAACTACTGTGTATTTGTTTGGCAAAGAAATTGCCATTAATATACAAGAAATCATTGGTATTTTTATTCGCATGTTAAGTTAAATGGTGTTTGTAGGTACAGTTAAAATTTATTAATATATTTAACACCTTTTTGTTATACGTATGGTTATACTTACAAACGTGTATACATATGTATCGTAAAAAAATAACATAAAATCAAGTTATATACACTCTACATATTACTCCATATAGTCCATATGTATAGCAATAATTTTTTTAAAGTCAATTTATTTTCAACAAAAAATAAACGTGAATAAAAAAAAAAACAAAAACAAAATATTGCAATTCTATTATAAAATATTAACCCTTTTAATGTGCACTGTGTAAAATGATTTTATCATCTTCTTCTTCTTCTTCTTCATTTTTTATTTTTTATTTATTTGATTTGATAACGTTCGATTAATTTTGTAATCGTATCGAATTTTTTATTTGATTTTATTGAAAAGTAAAGAAAAAAATGTGTGTGTGGATCTTTTTTATTGAATCTCTATAAATTAATATCTATAAAATCGAACATAAATACCTACATACCACATGTGTACATAGTATACTTATTTACAAATAGGTAGTAATGTGTATAATAGTTATAGGATGTAACCGAAATGTCAAAGATACTTCGTACCTTATTTGCAGATTTAGGTTTTTTTTTTTGACAATTATCATTTTGAATTGAATAATGCATCTATGTATAAGCAACAAAAAGAATTTTTTTTAAAATACCATGGAATTTCAGAATTGTATAAACTGTACATGAAAGGGTTATTATTGATGTTATGGTAATTTTTTGGTATAATACGATTAAATATAATAATGTATATACATCAGATACGGAAACATTTGTGTGTTTTTATTGGTTTTTATTGTATCCAGATATACGTGTAAGTAGAATTCAGTGGATTTGACACATTATAAAAAGACCAGATAATGACACGATAAAGGGAATACACATCTCCCAGATAGGAAAAGAAAACGTGAAGACTAAAGCTCCGTTGGTTGGATGACACTGAAAGCGATATTAAAGCCATTTGGAATTAGGGATTGGAGAGTAACAGTTGGTAACAGCCAGTCAAAGATAAAAATGGCAGCAGATCTTGGAGCAAGCCAAGGCCCACGCCGGGCTGTCGAGCTGATGATGATGAAAAAATTCATTTTTAATATTGTAGAGTTCATTTATTTTTATTACGAATTTTTAAATTTGAATTTTTTTTTCTCGCACTTTTTAAACTAATTTTCCTTCAAAAAAATTGTTTTTAAAATATTTTTTAAAACTTTATTTTTTCAATTTTCTATTATGTGTGTTGAAAATTTGAAATTGAAATTTGTAATTTTCATGAAATTCTAATCTACATCATTTCATATTTTGAACGAAACAAAAGATTTAAGCCAGTAACCTTTTAGTACGAAAAAAAAAATACTTTTAACTTCCTCTTTTTTATTTCTTATATTTTTCGAAAATATGCACATATTTTCGTTACATTTAGTTCAAATTTGTCTACCAGAAAATAAAAAAGGAAATGCATGATGTGTATGTTTCTTTTTTTTTCGTTAATAAATTTTTTTTATCATTGTTACTTGGTTATGAAATAAAACTAATCATCCTTTTCATTGCACTAGCTAGAAGAATAAATAGTATACGATAACGTACATTTATGTACAAACAGTTAATGTATATGTACTTAGTATATGTATATATAGTAGCTGCGCTAATCATTATTAAAATCTAACGAAATTAAATATTTGTCAAACAGTCATAAATTGCCGATCTATACACAGAGATTATAACACAGCTCTTTGTCCCTGCGCGGTGGTCTGCAATTATTATTTATATCAGAGAATTTAATAATAATTGTTAACTAGCCGGACCCTTTTTATGCACAATAATTTTTTTTTTTTCATTTTTCTGAAAATTATGTAAGTATGGATGTTGACTATTTTTTTTTTTCCAAATTTTAGGGAAAATTTTTTATACATTTTATTTATTTTTTTGTATGAAATTTACTAAAAATGTTACGTTTTTTTTGTCTTCGAGTTTTGCGTTTTATAAAAAATCATGCAACCGAACCAACATACTTATACACATCTGTTTTAAAAGTAGTTATGTACGCATATTGTAAATATACAAATGAATAATAGTGTCAATAAGCTGGATTTTTATCAATTCATTACATTGTCTCTTCATATATAGTGTTAATAAATAAATAAAAAAAATATTTAAGTACAATACAAAAGAAAAAATGTAGATCGCGTGTGTGTAAAAAATATACGTGATACGTGTACTACATACATGCATACCCTACTATGGTTACTACCACTATGTGAAGTGAAGTATATATACGTTAAAAGCCAAAAATTTTTTGTATTTTTTGTGTGATTGGCAAATCAACACCTGCATATACTTTTAATTCATTCCGTTATTAATC
Source organism: Villa cingulata (assembly GCA_951394055.1). Lineage (NCBI taxonomy): Eukaryota > Metazoa > Arthropoda > Insecta > Diptera > Bombyliidae > Villa > Villa cingulata. The sequence goes on along the minus strand of OX596021.1, from coordinate 26,425,349 downwards.
ATATACGAGTATATTCAATAATTATTGTTCCTTATGTAATTATACATTTATTGAGCGTAATATCAAACAATTGTACATTACTTATAAAGATTTACGTAAATGATATGCTCTTATATGTATATATGTATGTATGTATGTGCACAAGGACTAATTAAAAGCAAAGAAAGAAAAAAAAAACACCATGAAATCAACATGTTCAAAACATTCGTAAGTACCTACATATAGTATATACATTTGCATATAAATGTATAGTATGGGTAATCATAAAAATCAATAATAATTTCATATTCATTACGATCAAACAAACAGAAAAAAAACACACAACCATAAGAGGATAACACAAAAAAAATAAATAAATAAAATTAAAGAAAATTCAATAGAGAAAATGCCATTCTGTGATTTTTAAACACAGCCCATATATGTGTATTATAAAGGAAGGATACTACATACTATACTACCTACACAGCATCTCTTCATCTACATAAATACACTCGTATAAGTATGCATATATGTTTATTATTATAATATTCCATAAAAATTTATTTGTATTACGTATTATTATTATTATGTATAGTACATACACATAAATATAGTAATGAATATAATGAATTATGAGGGGTAAAATTGCATTAAATAATAACAATAACAATAACAATAATAATCTAACAAACATATACTATATACATACTCGTGTATGATGCAACAAAATAAATAAGTATCCTAGTTATTATGAATAACAAATTACAAGAAATTTATTTAGCATCCCATCGGGATTTAATTTTTGACATACTATCGTCTCCTCGTCTAATATACAAAAACGAAAAAATTTTTGGGTTTTGATTACTTTTGTTTCTTTTTAGTTACAAATTTAATTTATTTTTTTTTCCAATTTCTATTTTTTTTTAATGAAATTAATCGAAAAATAAAATTAAAATCTTTATTGAAAAAATAATAAAATAATTTTATTTGAAAGATTATATAATCAGAAAATTATTTTTTTTTATTTGTTTTTGTTTTAGATATAATTGGAGTACATATGTATATGAATCCTTAAAGATATTCAAAGATTACGATTTAAAAAAACCAAAAATCCTGAGGTAAACTGGAATTGAATATTTTGTGATAGAAAATACATATAAAATTTGATCATTTGTATTTGTTGTTGTTGTTTTTTTTCTGTGTCCTGTGATACAAATGCATACATAACTTTGCTTGTATTTATGCTCTATAATATTGTATTTGTGCATACGGATGATGAAAAAATACAAAGCAAATCGTTAATATACATCTCATTCTATCATTGTCAATTGTCAAACTATGCAATTTATATTTCTTTCTTGTGTTACATTTATACACGAATGTACATATGAAAGTAATGTTGTAATATGTACAGAAAATAATGGTGGTGAATTCAATAGTGAATGCAAAAATAAATTCTAACACCTTTTAACAAATGAAAAATTTTTGTCAACTCTTCTCAATAATAATTTGGATTAGTGCAGATGGTGGAATAATCTGTCTGTAAAATGTATGAAAGTGTAAGTAAAATATAATAGTACATTAGATACTAAATACGTATACATATACATACTGGTACATACGAGTATGTATTTCTGATTTGTATTTGATATAATGGTGGTTAGTTAAGATTATAGTTTAATGTTTTTTGTTAATAAAAAATCAATCAATTAATACAACACAAAAATTAAGGAGAAAAAAATCTCTTCACAATGAGGGACTAAATAGTATGAATCAGTTTACGGACAGAGATATCACGTTTTTCAAGATATAATAAATTTCAAAAAATTATTTTCAAAATAACCAAAAATTAATTAAAGAATATAAAAAATTTTATACGTTTTTTCGTTTCTTTAATTTTCTTTGATTTGGTGTTTTGTTTTTTCAAATTTATGTAATCCTACGACCCTTAATTTTATTTTTTGTGGTAAATTCAATTTTAAATTTACGCATGGTTCTATGGGTATTTGGGTATTTGTTTTCTTTTATATGTAACATTTCGATTTAACATGGATTAAATACTGAATGGCGGGAAATATATACACATTTTTTTGTAACCCTTTATACATTGAGAATAAGGATGAGATACGAGAAACATATACAATTCATTCAGTTTAAAATGTAACAAATGTAACTTTGTTGTTACCTTTTATTTTTTTTTTTAAAAAATATGCTTACTGGCTTTTTGCTAAACTAAACTAGGATTGTACAAATTTAAAAAAAAAAGTGCAGATAATAATATCTACATGACAAGTAAAAAAAAATACAAATAAATACAGAAAAAAAGATTGTGTAATCCTTTAAAAATCATTTTAGTCAATATTTAAAGGATTAATGTCAAGAATGAAAACTCTTTTGAAGTTTTAAAATAAATATTTTCTTTTCTGACGATTTTTATGGTACATACATGTGCATGTACATATGCGTATCCGAGTATTCTTGCACGTAATGTATTTTTGAAATTTGTTGTAATGTGGTTTGATTGGTTCATCAAATGTTGCATTTTTTTTTTTTTGGGGATGTTACATTATGTAATTGAATTAATTAATTCGCCTTGTATGTTTTGTTTATATTTACATACATATATTATGTCACTTCCTCGACTGAAAACAAGAAGGAAAGATAATGTAGAGCATGCAGGACCTAAAGAAAATGAACATGGAAAACTGGAGAACGGTGGCGGAAGACAGAGAACAGTGGAGAAACATTCTGATGGAGGCTAAAGTCCATCCTGGACTATAAAGCCAGAAATAATAATAATAATAATATGTCACTTCTTATGGTCTGTAGTGCGTATAGTCAAAGCAAATAAATAAAAAGAAAACTGATTCTTCTCATGAATAAAAAAATACGAGTGCATGGTATGTAATGTACTATTAGTGTACTCGTATATCGTGGCATAGTTAGCTGCCAATAGCCCCATTCTCTTTGATATACTACTTACTGTCTCTTCTTGTTTCTTGTATACTTCTTATGTAGTGTAGTGCAATAAAAAAGTATAAATTCATTCATTCATTCAATAGGTGAATGATTTTTGGGGAAATTATTTTCTTATTACTAAGCTTTTTTAATTTAATTTATCGTCAGTGAGATCATCTTCAAGTATGACATAATTCTTCTTTATCCTCTTCTTCTTCTTCTATACGGCATTCCGCAGGCATCAATAATAATAGCTTCTTGGAGAATGCGCCCCCATTCCTCTCTATCTCTCGATTCTGTCAGCCAGTTTCTATAATGTTTAACTTGTGGATGTCTTCTCTAACTGCATTCCACCATCTATTTTTGGGTCTTCCCTTTGGACGATTGCCATCTAAATTTCCTAGTAAGATTCTTTATCAGCGTAAAAAAAATAAATTCAATTAAAACACAAAATCATAAAAATATTATTTAGTATTAACTGAATCTGATAATTGTTTTAGAAATTTCGATAAGATATCCTAATTTGTGTATTTATATTATTTATGAATTGAGGTGATTTAATGTCAATCAAAAAGATTTAGGTACTCCTCAATATTTTGATTTATGCATTTCCATAACGTCCGCATAAACATTATCCACCACGTATTCATTATTTTTGTGATGCTTATATACATACGTGATGCTTATACATATGTAAAACTCATATCCATAAATTGTCTCATCCATCATTTTCCTTGTTTTGTATATTTATTGTACTATTGTAACGTTATGTTTACATTATACTTCGATTATAATAAATTTTCAGTCTGCAAGACTGCAGTAATTATAATGTTGCACAAGTTTGTATACATTGTATAGAAGCAAATGTTTATATACGTGTACATAGTACATAGTACGTGTAATTATGTGTATATATGAGATGAATGTGATTATAGTGCAGTAGCATGTAGCAATGATATTTTGAATTTTTGATTGCTCGTTTTTATTGTCATAAAAAAAAATTAATTAAAAATTTCGTATATACCATCCAACAAATTTAAAGTGAAAAATCAGAAAATTCCTTTTGTTTAGTTTTGATTTTTTTTTTAAAAAATTTTAATTGATTTTTTTCTAGTACAGTATGGTATTTTTCAGTTAATTTTTGATTTTAAATGTTTTTTCTTATTTATTTAATATTATCATAATTTTTTGTCATTGTTGTTGTTGTTGTTATTGTAAATATTGGCATCAAGTGTAAAATAAACATTGTTATAATTTTTTATTTTTTTTTTTTTTTTTGTATGTTTTTTACATTCTGTTTGTGATGAAAAAATATTTAAAATTATACACCCTTAACATTTATATAAAAAGTATTTGTGTGTTACATGTTGGCTGGTATGTGGGTATGAATGTGTGTAAAAAAGGGATGAAAATTTATAACATTTTAAAAGTGTTTGATCATTGATAATAATATGTGTACGTTGTTAGACCGTTATTATAATATGCATTAAATGAATGCAGTTTCTATTTTTTCTTCATTCTATACATAGGTATAAATGTATATGTACGTTGAAGGCTATTATTTCTATTATACAATGATTTTTTTATTCATTTTTCTTTTGATCATGATGGCAAAACTTTAAAGGCTATATAATGTATTGTATACAACTAAACTGATACAATAATAAGTATCAAAAATCTCATAAATTTAAAATGTTGTTATATGTTTTTGATACAACCCAAAATTTATATATATATACATATGAGTATATTCTAAAAAAACCAATTACCCCTTTTCTAAACAGTAAAAAAAAATATACCTAAGTAAAATAAAAGGACGAAAAAAAACATTTTTGTTTTTTATTTTGTATAGTTCGGCTTTTACACTTTATTTGTATGTAATGTGTGCATGTCAAAAGAAAAAAACAACAAAAAAAAAGAATAGGGACTATGAAAAAATAAAAATGATTATATGATGAAGCGGAAAAGTGAAGAATATTTTTTTTTCTCTTTTTTTTTTTCAAAAAGGGAAAAATGAGCTAATAACAATAAGAGTATAAAATGCACATATATTTATGTATATGTTTGTTATAAAAATTCATTGATATACATATACATATATGTATGTAAGTACATACATACATGTAAATATTGCACTAATGAAGGGATAAAGAATTATATTTCACTTACTTTTATGTATACACTTACGAGATATGAGTAATGTATAAATTGCATACATAACTATAAACTCAGTAGAAAAAAAAAATAAAAAATAAAAATCAAATAGAAAAATTGGTACCATTGACATTGCAAGGTAATATAATAAGTGATAAAAAAATTGAAGTTTATGTTACTTCTTTTGTTATTCAAATTTTGATGACGTACTGTAGTGCATTATATGCTATGATGATAACGATGATGATGGTGATTGCAATGAAATTTTTTTTTTATATTTATTGTTGTTGTTGTTCTTGCCTTTTTGGTACAGTCACTAGTCACTAGACAGTATATGCATTTATAATCGTAAACACATTTAACATTTGATATTTAAAAATAACAGAAAACTATTTTGAATGAATGAATGATTAAAAATAAAAACTTAAAACTTAAATTCAATTATACAGGATTCGGAAGGAGAAAAAGAAATATACATAGATATGTACATATAATTTTTATAAATGAATGAAAGGATAAATAATTATGTATGAATATTACGAGTATGTATAGTGAGGTAGATATAAAAAAATTTAAATGACAAGTAAAATATTAATGAAATGAATAATATTCAAATTTAACTGGTTAAGGTTTTATGCTTAGTTAAAGTAATGTAAACAGAAACTTAAATTTAAAAAAAAAAAGTAATAAATTCATAAAGAATACGCAACTAAAAGATTTGTTACATTTATGGTTGTTAACACCAATACATACACCAATGATTCTTTGGTATATACTATTTGGTGGATTGAATTCGTTTTGTTATTTTCGTTACACCTTGAAATTGTAAAAGTATGAAAATATTTTATTTTTTCAAAAAAAATTTTTAATATTTATATACATAATGTATGTGTATACTATGCATGTATTTGAGTACTTACATGTATTTATGTACATATTTTGTTTCTAAAAAATTATGTACATTTAACACTTGAAATGCATGATTTCATATTATGTGTAATGAACATGCGTTAAATATTCATCTTGTATGTAATGCATGTATTAGATGTGTTGATATACTCGTATGTAATGTAAATATATACAAGTTGTTAAAATGTTTAACACGCAACATATTAATTCAAAATATTAAAAAACATTAAAAAAAAAAGAACAGTAGTTTATTAACATAACAAAATTCAATAAATAATATACACTCGTATAATTCCCATTTATTTACTTGAATTAAATTAAATAAAATTTCAGTTTACGCAGTATATGTACATATGCACGTAAATATCTCATAATATGGTGTCATATAATAATGTGGTATTAATGTTTGATTCCAAAAAGTTAATAAAAAGGCTTAATTTTATTTAACATGAACTCAATACAAAAATATTAAAAGCATATGCTTATAATATTTGAATATTTATACAAATAACATCCAAAGGACATACATACCTGCATAAATGTAATAAAACGATGTACATAATTTATGAAGATTATTAAATAATATTTTTATATTTATTTTGTGTCATTCTAAAAAAAAAAAATATAAAAAATAGTAGTCTATTTAAAGTACATACCAAATATGAGTATGTATTTTCAGTTCAGATATTAATAACTTTGTTTCAATAAAATGCAATTTGATTTGTTTTATTTTTGCAAAAATTTTTTTTTGTTTACAATGCACTTGTAATTTGAATATTTTTTTTTATTATAAATTTTATGTTATCAATGATAACGATATCTCCTGATAATTTATACATAAAAATTGTATACAATTTTTTTTTTTTATATTTATTCTTGCATTAAATAAAATCAAAAAGGTGGTGGTGTGTTTCTTGCACTTGCACAGATTTATAATGCAGTAAATTATGTGAAATATTTGAAAATATTAAAGGTGTTGTTATTAAAAAAAACAAATAACTAATGTATATAATATGATATCCTTATTGCATAATATATTTTTGTCTTTAATTAAATAAAAAAAAATCCATTTGCATTTACGCTGTTGATAAAATTTGTTTACTATTTCTAATGCATTACAGTGAAAATTGGAATTGAAACTGAATTTATGAAAATCTCTTTTACTCTATTATCTTAAAAGGTCATCATCATTCCTAGCTCTATAGCCCTGGATGAGCTTTAGCCTCGTCCACAATTTGTCTCCATCACATTCTATGTTCTGCAGTCCCACGCCAATTTCTTAGCCCCATTCTTAGCATATCTTAAAAGATAATCACTTAATTTTTAAGTAATTATATATATAGGTAATAAATAAATTAATTTAATTAAATTTTTCTTATTAAAATAAATAATAGATACAAATAAATTTATTTTTATAATTATATACGTATTGTCTTACATTAATTTATTATTACACTTTATACAATTTGTTTTATTTATTTATTTATCTTTTTTTTTTGTGAAATAAAATATTACAAAATAAAATATTTATCTTCATCATAATATACTTTTATATTGATACACACACAATAAAAATAAGTATATGATATAAAATGGCAATTTTAAGGACATTAAATTATCACACGCATAAATCTCATTCATATAACTTACACTGCTTTTTGTTTTTGTTTTTTTCTTTTTTTAAATTGCATAAAATTTCAATTTTGAATTGATTTACTTATTCTTAAAAAAAAAAAAAATAAAAAATGAAATAAAAAAAAATTAAAATAAATAATCTACAAAATATATTTTTCATTTATTAGCTACAATGGCCCATAAATTGGTTCTGAATAGAATGTTGGTGCTGGAACACTGAATGGTTCAGAATGTACACGTGATGGTAGAATATGTTTGGCATGCTTTTTATATCTGAAATATTTTTTTTTTATTTTATTTAAAAAAAAAGTTTTATTAATTAATTATGAATTAAATTTAAACTGAAAAAAAAAAAATAAAATGAAATTATAATTTACATATTTTTAACGTACTTTTTGGCAAGATAACATGCTGTACATGTTGCTGTTATTGCAGCTATACCAATTAAAGCTGATAATATTACTAACCATGTTCCTGGTGATGATATTAAGCTAGCTGTTACAATTTTACGTTTAACTGAACATGATTCAACTCGACTAACACTATAATTAACATAAATATGAAATAATTCTTCTTTTAATTTATCTGAATCCATTAATTTTTGCATTTCTAATAATGTTAATGCTGTATCATTTTTAAACATTTGAAAACATGAACTGGTCGAACTAAAATCTAAACTATAATCCGATTTTGTTAATACTTGTGTATCAAATATATGTAATTCTAAATTCATTGGTTTTAATTTTTTTTGAATTTTATCTTGAAAATCAGTTATAGATGATTGAATTTCAGTTGCCGGTTTCGTGAATACAAATCGTAATAACGATTTATCACGTATTATGAAAATTTTTAAATTATTCTTTATATGACGTTTTGTTTTTGGTGAATTATTTGCTTTAATTTTTATTAGAAAATATCCATCAATATAATCGTATAATATTCCACCAGTTTTTATTTCACCAGTTCGATTATTTAGAATGAATAATGATTTTGGTGCTATAACAGATGTATTTTTACGTTTATAAAATTGTGGAACGAATGTAATATTTTCAATTGAATAGATAATTGGTAAAGCATCAGGATCTTTATCGAATGCGCGTACAGTTATAATTGATGTTTCGACTGGAACATTTATACGAATTCCAATAATTGGATTTTTGTGTTCAAATTCTGGTAAATTATCATCAATATCTTCAATTTGAATAAGAATTTGTATTTCAGAGAAATCTTCTTTATTATATGCTCCTCTTGGTATTGTTAAGGGATTCGATCCGTATTTAAAACATTTCACAGTTAAAATATAAAATTCAGTTATTTCACGATCAATTCTTTTATTCGTTGTAATTATAGCTTTATTATCATTGCTCCTTTTAATTGCAAATAAATCTTCTTGATTGCCATCGATAAACATGTAATCGATTGCACCATTCTCATCGAGATCTTCGTCAATGGCTGAAATATTAATGACAACAGTTCCAATTGGCTTCTCTTCTACTAATAACACTTCAACTGGCAGAGTATCCTGATAATAAAATTAATTTTAATTTAATCGAAAAATAAAACAAATATGTTGAGGAATTTATTTTTATCGTGTAATATGTACTTACAACATCTCGAATAAATCTTGGTTTATGATCATCTACATCTAGTACTTGAATTCGTAGAATTCTTGTCGTCGATTGTGAAGGTTGCCCATTATCAGATACTTCCAATATAATATCATAAGAATCTTTTGTTTCACGATCTAAAAACACAGAAGTTGTGATTAGACCTGTATCAGGATCGATTCGAAATGCACCAGCATTTAAAATGTCTTCCTGAATTTTGTATGTTAACATTCCTGATGGAGATCTTGGATTATCTGGATCACTAGCAATTACTTGGAATACAGGTGATCCAATTGTGGCATTCTGAAAAGAAAAGAAACGAAAATAATAAATCTACAAATCTTTTTTACCACAATTTTATTAACTTTACTTCTGATATATTAGCGACTTGTCCTAATTTTGGAAGCACGAAAAAGGGGATTCCATCGTTTGCACTGACATCACCAATGTATAATGTGAAAAATGCATCAGAATACAATGATTCTTGTTTCGGTACTTGTCCACCATTGTCTTGTGCGCGAATTACTAAGTCATATGGTTCTGATCTTCCCTTTCCAGTCAATACTCTTCTAGTCTTTATCTCTCCAGTTATGGCATTTATTTTTAACAGTCCATTTATTTCACCTTCATTCAAAAAATCATATCGAACTTCACCACCAGGGCCATCGTCCGCATCTAAAGCGATTACAGTCAGAATTGGTGTATCAGGCGGAACATTTTCTGGTATCACCGCAGTATAATTGTGTAGTGTGAATTGTGGTGCATTATCATTTACATCCAAGACGTCTATAATTAGATTTGCAATTGCTTGCCTGGATTCTGTTGGAAAATATGGACTATCGTCGGCTCGAATGATCAATTTTATAATTGGATGAAGTTCACGATCAATTGTTTGATTTGGAGCAATATTTATTTCACCGGTCATATTATTGATTTGAAATAGAAATGCATTTTCACCTTGAAGAGAATATACTATTGTAGAGTAGCCGACTTCTCTATCACGATCAGTTAAAATGGCATCTTTATCAAAAGCTTTAACAGTTATAATTTTTTCTGGATACATTTTATTTTCAATTATTTTCGCAGTATATATATGTTTTTCGAATTCTGGAGTATTATCGTTAACATTTTCAACTGTTATATTAACTTTGGCAACAGTTGATCTTTGTCCATCAACGCTATTCGCTCTCACCTGAAAGCTGAAAATGTTTCTTTGCAATGATTCATAATCTAGTCTCCTCTTCAATAAAATGTCTCCAGTTCGTTCATTTAAATCAAATAGTCCAGATTTTTCTTGCTCAATTAGATCAAAATAATTGATTGGAAGACCAAAAATTGGATCCTCAGCCTCCAAAGTAAATAACACACCTCCAATTGGCATTTCTTCTTTTATTTTCACATTTATAATTGATTTTGAACTACTCCAACCATGATTTTTAAAAATTGGATTGGTGGTTTTAAACGATTGAATAATTATATTTACTTCAGCAACATCGAATTGTTTTTCAGTGCTTATTTCTGCATTAACATCACGAACTTTTACCGTTAACATAACATTTGCAACGATGTCATGATTTAGAGTCTTATTAACGAAAATCTGTCCAGTTCTGTTGTCGATACGAAATGATTCACGAGGATCGTAAGTTGTTTTCGAAACATTAACTCCAGATTTACTTTTGGCTCGAACTGGTTCGACGATTTCATATTGAAGTTTTGAATTTAAATCGGTATCTGATGCAGAGACTTTGAGTACTTCGAACCCAACACCTGCTATTTCTGAAACGTATGCTGTGTAAGTGGGTTGATCGAATTTTGGTGGTTTATCATTTACGTCCAATACTTTTACGTAAACAGTTGTTGTTGCCGTTTCTGGAATAGGCGAACCTGCATCAACAGCATTCACAACAATTTCAAAATTGTCCGGACTTTTATCCCGATCTAATTGAGCATGAGATGATACTTTTATCAAACCTGTTCTGTAAGAATAAAAAAAGTTGCTCAAAAAAAAAAAATAATGGAATAAGAATTTTAAATCTTTACTTTTCATTAATAACAAAATTATCGTTGGCACCGACAATTTTATAACGAAGCAAAGAATCAATTCCATCCGGATCACTAGCTGTAACTGTTGTTACGTTGTAACCAGCCGTAGCATTTTCTGGAATATATGCTCGATACGTAGGAGGACCAAGGACAGGTAACTGTTCTATATGTCTAAATTGTCCCTTGAATATTGGTCTCTGATTTCCAGGAATACCAACTCTAATAAGAGCTCGTGTTGTATTTTTTAGTGGTGGATGTCCTAGAAAATAAATTCGAATTAAAGAAGAGTTAGAAAAATTCAAAATTCCTGTATTAATAAGCTACCATGATCTTGCGCTGAAATTATTAATTCATATTGTCCTCTTTCTGTATCCATAGATTTGGCTTTATGTCTTAGTCGTATTTCGCCTGTTGTATCATCGACCGCGAAAACATTTCCCGATATGCTGTTATCTGATTCAAGAGCATAAGTTATTTTTCCACCACCTTGTGTAGGTCCGTCAATATCAATTGCTCGAACAAAAAATTGTGGTTCGAATTCAGTAGCTTCTTCTCTAATAGTTCGCGTATATTCCAGAGTTTCAAAACTTGGATAATTATCATTCAGATCTATTATATCAACGAATATGTTTGCATTACTTTCACGATTGCCTCCGTCCATTGCAACTATCGTTAGACTGTAACTTGTTTGAGATTCATAATCTAAATTCCCTTGTGTATAAATTCCACCATATTTTGGATGTGTGAAAAAGTTTTCAGATCCGAAACCTTTCAACATGTACATTATATCACCGAAAGCACCAGAATCAAGATCTGTAGCTGTGACATTTCCTATCAATATTCCAGGCTTTTCATTTTCTTTGACTGTAAAACGATAGAATTGTTGATCAAATACAGGTGAATTATCATTCAAATCTTCTAAATAGACAGTAACTTTAGCTGACGATAGGTCTTTATTAACCACCGATACAAACATTTCGAATACGAATATTCTGAGATTTTGATCTTCAACATCATAATCTAACTTTTCTGAGTTAATAACTTTAATAGCGATAGGAGTTTTTTCTTTTCCTTCTGTTGGACTTATTTTAAAAACATTTTCCGCATTAAACACATTTCTTAGTGATAAATTATAAATTGAATTTTTTCCGATGTCAAGGTCGATAACAAAAGCTGAAAAACCAGGTAATGGCATACCTTCACCCAAATTTTCAGGAATTGTTATATTATATGATAATTCATTAAATTCAGGAATATGATCATCGATATCTGTAACAACGATAGTAACAATTGATATTGAAAAATCTCCCGGGATTTCATTGTTGATCAATTCAGTAGCCTTAACAATAAAAGTGTAAACCCCAGCATTCTGTAGAATTTCTGGATGTTCACGATCTAGAGGAATGTTTGTCGTTGTAAGAATGGCTTTTCCATTTTCCAGATTTTGTAGACTAAAACAACCAAGCGGTTCGTTTTCTAATGTTAGAATAAGAGGTCTAGGATTGTCTGCATCACCATCTACTGCAGAAATTGTAAAAATTGATGTGTTCTAAAATTACGAAAAATTTATGTATGTATGTATGTGCATATATTTTATAAGCTTTGATTGATGCTTTCAATTTGTTGTTTACCTCTGGTGTATTTTCTTCAATTGTAGCAGAATATGGCGCATTCAAGAATATTGGCGGTTGATCTTGAACATCGATCACATCTATTGTCAGGGTAGCAAAAGCAGCTAGGGGATTTGTTGTTGCTCCGTCACGAGCCATTAATGTCAATAAATATGAAGATCGGGTTTCAAAATCTAGTGGTTTTTTAAGTTTTATGATAGCTGTAAAATTTCCTTCCGAAATTTTATCTGTTTGTACTTCAAATGTATCACATGCATCGATTTGACTTGTTGTATCCTTGAAACAAGTGATCTTAACATCAGCATTAAGTCCTTCATCACGATCAATTATAATAACTGGAGGTTTCACATTTAGAATTGTATCAACTGATGTTGATTCACTGATTTTTGTTGAATACGGTCTTCCAATGAATGTTGGTGGATTATCATTGTAGTCACGTATCGGTATTTCTCTTCGTAATGATACGGTATTCGGTTCTGTACCTAATAATCCTTCATCTGTTATACTAATAATAACTTCGATACTATCTTGAGTTTCACGATCAAGTTCTTGTCTAAGTCGAACAACACCAGTATCTCGATCGACTGTAAATACTGGTCCAGATATACTATATCGAAGCTTTCCACCTTCTGGATCTATTCCTGATTATGAAAAAACAAATATAAAGTTTTTTTACGTGACTAAACTAACTTTGATGTCATATTGTTGTGGTTACTATTATTATTATTATTATTGTTGATCTTGCTAAATTTCGATTACAAATAAATGATTATATCTACGTATGTGTATGTAATAGAAAAACCATCTGAATCATGAATACATACATACATGGAATAAAAATCACATATTATCACATTTGTTTATAATTTGAAGAAGAAAAAAGTAGAAAAATAAAAACAGTTAAAAGAGCTAAAAAACATTCTCTCACGATTAAATTAAAGAATCTAGTACGACATACATAATGTTATTTGATTTTTTTTGTGTTTATTTTATAATGAGAAGATAATTTAACAATACATGTATGCAAGAAAAGTTTTAATACTATATATGACGATATGAATTGTTTATAAGTTACCTTTTGATATACGGAACGAAATGTACATATAATAGTTATATGTGTATAACAGGTAAATTGAAAAGTATGTCACATAATTTGTAATTATATATATGTACATAGAAGTAAGTATGTATATAGTAAGTGCCCGATACTATAAACACTCATAGTCATTGTGATTTTAATTAATAATTTTTACACGACCCTTTTATAAATTACAACAGATTTTTAATTTGAAATTTATGGTATATGATTTCAGTTTATATCTTACAGGTTTTTTAAATTTTTTAAAATATTTTTTTTTTTCTTAAAAAAAGTAGGAAACGGTTGAATAATTTTTAAATTATTAGTTGGAAAGGTTTTGTTCTTTTATTCCTTCAAAATATTTTCTTCTTGAATTAAATTAAAAAAGAAGAAAAATTAAAACATTTAATTATTTTTCTAAAACTTCATTAGACTGATGAAAGTTATTTTAGTAATATGTTGGAACGAAACGAAAACTAGTTAAAATATTCATAATTACTAAGTTATGTGTACAATGCTAATGGTAATGCATAACGTGCATACTATATACTCGTATGTGTAACAATTTCATCAAAATATAGTTTATACATACTTACAATTATATTTATGTAGATCAAAATAAATACCAAACATGTACCATATATTCATACTCATATGTACATATGTATATGTATATGTAAATATAATTACATAGTTACCTTTTTACTTTACGTATCTTGAAAATGTTTATTGAATACGTAAGTACATCATTTTTAATTACGTACATATGTACATAATGTTTGAATATACACGGATACATTTTAATTTTTATGTTATTATTTTATTGGTCTATATGTACTATATATCAGGTTCATATACGACGAGTATAATATGCAAGTTTGCTTGATTACAATATAATATTATGATGTAATTTAATTCGATCGTATTATTATTATTATTATTATTATTATATATAGTGAATTATTTTTCATTCATCTATCGTCTGGCGTTCATTATTATAAGATTACTATTTTATTTTTATGGTTAAGAAAGTAATCTAAAACCATGTTATGTTGTGAAGAGAAATAAAAAAAAATTATTTTTATTTTTCAATTTTATTTTAACCGCACATCAAGTTAAGTAATTTATACGGATATTATTATGTTCATATACATTTTGATATACTTATTAGTTAATAGTAGATCACAATCACAAAACTAATATAAGCATGTGTGATAATTTTTATTGCATTAAATTTTAATGAAATTTTAATTTAGATATTGGTCACATAACATGCTAAATAAATACTTTCATGTGATTATATTCATATCTTAATAAAAATGAAAAAATAATAAAATTGTAAAATATATTTTGCATCGACGAGATCTGTATCTACTGTTTTCGGGTGGACCATTCGAGAACGGACACTCTGTATACATCAATAAGTACACTTTGTGTAAATCTAAGAATGATTAAAAACTTTTGGACATCTTAGTTTCGATCTGAAATTCTCCTTTATAATCACATATTACAGAGTACAGTACCTAATATACACAAGAAAGTAAGAAGAGCAACTACCATTCGCTTTTCTTTACACTTTTCTTTCTAATTCTCTTTTTCTTTTCCTATTTCTCAAATACTCAAGAGTTAAATGATCACTTTTGTTTACATATTAAAATATAGATGAAAATATTTATCGGGTTTTTTGTATACACGAATGACGGATCTAGTTAAATCTGAAACTCTGAAATTCTACTTTGTACACGCCTACTACAGTGCAGTACCTAGTATACACAAGAAAAGGAGAGAAGGAATCATGTGTGTAGTATACGATTCTGGTATTTTATAGATAGTCAAGTTGTGGACCTACAATTTTTCTTTATAATATCAATTCATCATGCAAGCATTTAAAGAGAAAATTTTCGTAGAGAATATTTTGTTTACTGTGATTCTGATTTGTAAAACTATTTTTCTAAAAACGAGTAATTAGTATTTCATTTCGCACATCATTTGTACTCGTATTTTCATTCTTGAGAAAAAGTTGATTTTCTCTCTCAAAAGAAAATGCGAATATAGTATGTACATGGCAAACACAGAACATCAACTAACAACATTTAATACTTGCTCCTCCCCTCCCCTTTATATATAATCTCGAACAGTGGAAGTCATTTACTTAATACACTAGTACAGTGACTATATAGTATATGCTGCGATTGTACAATAAGTATTTGACACATCTTTTGTACTATAATTTTTGAATTACTGCGAATAACAGAGGACATTTTATTGTAATTACTTAATTTAAATACCTATAAATAATACATCTGCTTTTTTAGTTGACTGACAACCTATCCAACATTTAATTGATCAATTTTAATTTAATGAAATTTTTCTTAAAATTGAAGTTTTAACCAAAAAAAAAAAAAAATAATAAAAATTATCTTGAAAAAAATACTCTTTCGTTACGACAGATGTTTATTTGGGTTCATGAGATTTTCTTTTTTCACTTTGTTTTTTCTTCACATAATTTGAAAAAAGAAAACATTAAAATTTTTGTATTTTATGGTAATTATTTGGTTATAGATGGTAAATTAGTTATGGAGAAAATTTTATTATGAAATCAATTTCTTTTAATTTAACTCGTATTTATTTGGATACAGTGTGTACAGTATAGTTATTTTCCTATTTTTGGACAAAAAATTCATTACACATCAAATGCTCATAAGTAGTGTGTAATTATAACATTTAATTAATATCGATTGCTTACGACATTCTGTTTTTCGTATATCAAATATTATTTCCTCATTTTTGAAATAAATCTCAGAAAAAAATAAAAAAATGTTAATATTTTAGAGTTGAAAAGAATTCATGGGGAAAAGTTTTGGGAAAACTCGTAACGTGTTAATTTTTTAAAATTAAAAAAAAAATCTAAAAAAAAAAAAAACAAATATCAAATATCTAATGTGATGTTTATAAACATTGTCTGATAGAGATAATATTTTCATTATAGAAGAATGCAGTTTGACTTCTTTTTTAATATTCTGTGAATGTATAGATATGGATATGTATTGATTTTATTTTTCAAATTACTTGCTTATACAATAACTCTTATTTATACGTGTAAACATTTATTATTAGACTTCTTAAAAATTTATTTATTATTTTAGTGTTTGACTTTCACTATTACATGTATGTACATATATATATATAACATTTTATATTATTAATAATTTTTACTATAATTAAATTACATTAGTTTACATACCTTTTAATTGATAAATAGGACTACCAATTAATGTATTTTCTGATAAACTAAATTTTGACATATCACCAGATCCGGGTACAAATTTTGGAGGCCGGTTCGTAATTTGACATTTTATTGGTCTTATTTGTATGAATATGATGAATAATAAATGAATTGTGACTAGCACACTTAAGTAGGATAAATTATTAATATTAATAAAAGTCCGCATATTGATTCGTTTTTATTATTGTAACTAAGGTATATATATATATATGTGTGTGTGTGTGAATGTGTGTTTAAAAAATATATATATATATTTTTTTTAATTTAATAATATGTAATATAATTAACTTATAATTGAGTAACACAATTTTTTAGATGAAAAGCTATGATGTTTTAGCTGTTATCATTATTGTAATTTATTCATTTTTGTTTTTGTGATTTATCCGGATGAGGAATATTCATGAAATACATATAAAATAATATATTCATTACGAACCATCTAACATCAACTATTTTTATTCATTTTATTTTATTTACTACAATAAATACACAATCTTTCTTCTGTAGATTATAACATCATTTATACACTTTTCAAGAAAAAAAAATTCACATTATATACAAACGTATAACCGTATAACGTATAATGTAGAATAATAACATTTCTATTTTTCCTTTATACACTTTGATGTATCGCCATCTTTTTACTAATTTAGATTTACGTACTTACACTACACGGTGTTCTTTATTATAAAAGAAAAAATGGCAAGGTATGTACATATATTATTCAAAGATTATGTATTCATGAGAAATAAACACTAAACATAAAGTAAATTTTCTTTAAAAATTATTTTTATGCATTAGTAATTCCGGTAGAATAAAAAATTTTCACTTAAACAATATCATATACATACATACATCCATATATGTATATGCAAACACACTATTTAAATGACCTTAATTATAAATATTATTGAGTTTTATAGTTAAAATATGTATGTATCTTGACCGTGGAAATTTATAAAACTTATAATGAAAAATTCATTTTTTTTATAATTTTGATAAATCACAGATTATTCACGTATACCTAATATAGCATTTGCACAAATTAAACGATACATGTTATATTTGTAAAAGAAGTTGTGTACAAAATCGTGAATTTTATTTTAAAACACAAAAAAGAAAAAAAAAGGTTAAATTCAATTAGTATACTACTACTCTAAATTTATTAAGATTCCGTTATTTGTGACGATAAAATTGTGAATAAAATTAATTTATTTATTCAGATATAAAAATATCTTAAATGTTAACGAGTAACCAGAGTATCTTAAGTAGATGCTGATGATGATGATGAACTCTAAAGAAAGACTATTGTAGTATTTTTTTAAGCTATTGTCCAAGATATACCAACCAGTAATCAGCAATCAGCATAACACCAAGTAAGTAAATGAAAAGATGAAAATTTAATGTACACCTATACATGCATGGAAAAACACAGGTAACAAACAGGTAACGTTTACGTATGCAGATATAAATATATCTATATATGTGTCATTATATGAATTATTAAGTTAAAAGCATATCTACTATACAATCTACTACAAGACTGGTTTTTCTTGAATTTACCATTATTAAAATTTACGTACATGTACATATATAGGTATTATATTTGTAAATTTGTAATGTATATATGCGATCACATATCGGAATCCATTTCTCTTTCTCTCTTAGTTAGCTTTCAAAATAACAATCTGAATATATATTTCACGTGTTATATTTTTGTTGTGTTTTCATATATAAGTATGTAGATATGTAGATATTCACAGTATACAATATACAATCATATCGATCCGATGGATTCGATACAGGCCGAAACATATTTACAAAATATTCTTCAAGATATAAAATATTCTACGACTACTTATTATACTATACCACTATAATACTATTTACATATTTACATCCAGTTTAATTTGAAAACAATGTCGATGTATGCTATTTACTTTTTATATTTTTTAACACTTTTATAAATTCCTAACTCCTAATCATGGTAACAAAGAAGTTGTAAGAAGATGGACATAAATAATTTCTTGTAAGCAAACAAACATTTACACGGATCCATTCCATAATAATGTAAATATCAAATGTATATGTATGTATTCAGTGAGAGAATGTTATTTAGTATAGTATTTGCTCACTATTGAGAAACATAATAATAAGAATTTCAGAGATTGTGTTATTTGTATACAAACAAATCGATTAGTTGCACAATGAACACCTTCGGCAGGTAACTTTAATTGGATTTTAAAAGGTCGAAGCTGGTCGAAGTCATCTACTTTTCAGGTAATTTCTAAAATATTGAAATATGCTATAAAAATGTGTTAGTGTGCATAGTGTGTTATTTAAAATATTCAAAAATCTATTGCATACTTCATGGCGCATTCGTGTATATTATTATTAATTTTAATTTTGTAGTAGAAATGTTCGTTACAATTATTGCCATTAAAAAAATCATAATACTTCAGATTCAGACAAATAAAATTATATAAATTATTAGAAATATATTAGTTATGTAGGTAACAAGAGATACAAGAATATACTACTAATATTAT
Organism: Villa cingulata; assembly: GCA_951394055.1. Classification (NCBI taxonomy): domain Eukaryota; kingdom Metazoa; phylum Arthropoda; class Insecta; order Diptera; family Bombyliidae; genus Villa; species Villa cingulata. The sequence goes on along the minus strand of OX596021.1, from coordinate 26,405,520 downwards.
ATTATCTATCCTTATATACTTATATATCAACGAAACAAGTATGTAGCATTTTTATATGTTCATATTATGTACATACATACATACGAAAATAAATTGAATTATTTAAATTATAGGTTTTTTGAGAATTCAAAATATGTATGTTAATTGATTCTCTTAAACAAACTTTGATATTTAAAAATAAACGAATAAAGTTTAATGATTGAATGTATTTAAAACTTTTATTACTTTAGAAAACACAAAAAAAAAAAATAAATTAATAAAGAAAAATAACAAAAGAATACATTAAATATTTTTTTGAATATGAAAATGATTAATGATATTATTCAATGTGTGTAATTAATTATCACTGTAATCGATATTTAAAGTATCACTGTCTGCAGATGCGAAAAAATTTTCATCAGATTTTAATTGTGAAAAATTTTTTGTAGTTGTAGTGGTATCGATTATCATTAGATCATTAATATCTGTTTGATTTATATTTTGATTGTATATATCAGGAATTATTGTAGTATAACAAATTACTGCTGTTCCATTATTAGATAAATTACTATTATCATCGAAACTACGTTTTGCAGCATCTATGCTCGTGTAATCATCATTTTGGTTGTTATCAATTATAGAACGTTCAAAAGATGGTGCCAATTCAATTTCTAAAGATTCTAAAATTTGATCATTATCATCATTATTATCATAATTATTGCTATAGTGATTTCTTCTTTTAGTTTTATTTTTTCGTATACGCAAATTATTATCATTATTAGTTAATGGAAAATTATGAAACTCATCAAAATCTTTTTTACGATTTTTTAATTTATTTTTCGGATATAAATTTAAATGAACCATTATTTGACTTGGACTTTTATATTCAGAATTTTCATTTATATTTGATTTAATTCTATTTTGTTCTGCATAATCTTGATCGTAATAATTATGTGGATATGTGTTATGATGATTATGATTATGTTTTGGTCTTTTGAAATGTAGACGTTTTTTTTGACGAATTTGTGGAAAACTAATTGAATTGTAATATGAATTACTATCCAATTGATATGAGTACGGAAAATAATTTGTAGATGATTTTGGTTTACGTTGTCGATATGGAGTTTGTGTCGAACCAAGTAAAATAGTATCATCATTGATCATCGGATATATATCCAGCATAACGCTATAAGGTCTATTATGAATATTAAAATTTTCTCTTTTTTGATATTTTGATCTTGGTCTTGTTGCTTGACGATTTAATGATGTTTTACGATAATATAAATTTGCTATATCTGTTAAATCTTGTTCATTTGCTTGTCCGTACATTTGATTATCAAAATTCATTAGTTTTGAATATTGTGAAGGTGGAAACTTTAAATGATTCATTGTCAATAAATTGACATCACTTGGTGATTCAGGTTTGTAAGGATAAAAAGGATCTCCATACATTTTTTGTGCTAATCTAACATCATATTGTGATCGTCTATTTTTAGATGGTCGTCTTGTACTCGTGAATAATCTTGATATTCCTTTTCCTTTTGGATGTTTATATTTGCCCGATATTTGTACACTGGTTGTTTTGGTTTCCTTATTGTCAATTTGTTTTAAAATATCTTGAATACTGTTAACTTCGGTATTTTTATTTTTTCGAAAATGAGATGGTGGCGGACCATTTAACAGAAAATGAAAAGGACGAGGATTATCAAAATTACGTTTGATATGATAATTTTTATTTATTTCATTCTCATTAAAATATTTGTTGTAGTAATTATTTTCATTTTGTTTATTTTGTAATTGTTTTTGTTTTGATTGCAATGTGGATAATTTTATTTTCAATCGTCGTTCATGCTTTCTAGCTAGAGGTGATACTGTTCTATAATCTAACAAATATTCTGTTTGATTATTAGAAAAATTTTCAGTTGAATCAGCAATTAAATCATCATCGAATAGATAATTATTATCCCCAATTAATTCTTTTTCCCTTTTAAAAATTTTACGAGAATTTTGATTTTCTATTGAAAAAGAACTATCGTTCGATTCTAACGTTTCATTCTTCTCTCGATCGTTATTGATTGATTCAATAATAAAATTTTCCTCACTATTTAAATTAGTAAAATTGGGAAAAATTTCATTTGTATCATTTTTCATAAATGATTTTATGGATTTATTTTCGAATGAAATTTCTGGTGAATTTTCAAGAAGTTTCTGATAATTTTTTTCCTGATTTCTCGATGTGTTTCCATTTTGAATTGATACAATTTCGTTCTTATTTGTAGAGTGTGATAAAATAGTTGATAACATTATAAAAATCTATAAAAATAAATATTTCAACAATTGGTTTTTTTCAACATTGTTTATAATTTAAAAAAAAGCACAATAAACTTACAGCAATAAAAATTAATAAAAATATTCCTACACATATATAAAAACACGATAATAAATAATTTTTTGATTTTTTGAATTTTTCTTTCTGTCCACTTTCGTATTTATACCAATTAAATTGTGACAATATTTTTCTAGTATATGATGTTTTTATAGTATTCTCAATCATATTTCTAATTATAAATCACTCAGTACAGTAGCAGTAAATTTATTTTTGAATTTTTATTGAGAAGTAAGTACCTATGTCAGTTAGCTCTGAAATCTTTAAGCAAACTGAAGATTTTTGAATAATTTACATACATTTACATTTAAAAAAATTAAAAAAATGTCTTTAAATAAAATAGAGTATAAATAAAAAATAAATAAAACAAAGCATAAATAAATGGTGTGACTATATGGTGAAAAAGCCTTAATTGTGCATGGAATTTCTTAAAATTGTTAATCAGTAGTGCGTGCAGATGTGATATGCACATCTTTCAACTATGTGAAAATACAATAAAATTGTGTTAATCTTGTAAATGTACATTTCATTATTAGAGGAGTTTGAAGTTAGTTTTCAAAACAGTTTTGTATTTCAAATAGAAAAGTGATTGTTTGATTGAATTATTAAAAGAAATTATTTTATCAAAATTTATTTAAAATTGATTAAAATTTTTTTATGATCTGAAATAAGGGTTTGAGTGGATAATTAAATTTTTACTCATTATATACATATAATAAATAGTATGAAATCTACAAATTGTGTGAGCTACTTCATTTTACTCTATGTGGTTATTAATTTTATCAGTGACTGAAACCATCATACATACAATAAGTGTAATAATTATTCATAGATGTTAGATAGTGTCATTTGTTATCTTCATACTTGAATATGTGTAGTGAAAACTCTTAAATAAAACGGAAGAAATATTATAAAAAAAATGTAAGTATGTCACGTAATATGATAAGCTTCAATAAATTTGTGCAAATTTATTTATATTTGTTTATTTATTTTCTCTATTTATGAAAAAAAAAAAACAAATTATTTCATATTGAATTCAAAGGAATACGAATACAAGAGTATACAAAATGTCCTTAAAATTATTAAATTATATTTACTGAAAATCTTCAAATTATAATTATATTTATTTTAAATTATATATACAGTACAGTATGCTATTAGATATTTTATAAATTATATATTTGATATGTACATATGTATGTTTATATGATTTTCATTTCACAACAAAATATGTATTCAAACATAATTTATATAAACTATACATCAACTGTAAATAAACAGAATATATATAAAGAATAAAAATATAAATTCACATTTAATATAATAATTTATATATATGTACCTCTGCAATTGCAAATATTTATGAACTCGAATTGAAATACCGGGATTTTACTTTTAAAATTAATTAACCTATAATTTATAACGTATTTCATATCAAATATTAAGGGGATTCATTTAATTTTTCAGTTTATTAATTATTTCGTAGTTGTTTTTATTTCATCTGTTATATTTATTTTTTAATGTGTTTTAATTTCTAAACCAACTATGCCAATTTTTATTTCTAAGAAATGTTAAACATTAACTACGAAACTACGAAATATGCAATTTAGAAACTGCGAAGCATTTTACCTTCGCAGTTTTTCAAAACTCTCATAGTTCACAAATGTATGGAAATGAACTACGAAAACTGAAAAACTACGAAGATCTCGATGTTTACGACGTGAAATGAATCCCCCTATGATAATTAATGTACATGTGAATATAAAAAAAATGTTTATATCTTGATCATTTTGAAAAATTACAAAAAGGACACAATGTTCTTATGTATATGGCAGAAAATAATGAATGAAAGAGTAAGAAAGTTGAAAAATATGGGTGTATTGATTACAACCTAAAATTTCATTTTGTTTTTTCAAAACACAGAAGAACTTGATAGGTTTTTAATGACTAGCACATATTATTTCCATTTTTGTTATATTTTATTTACACGGGAGGCAAGTACGTAGGACCAGGAGTTGAAATCCGTCTAGTAGTGGATGGGACTGAATGAGGAGTTGTTATGATTTTAGGAGAAGTTGGAGAGGTTCGTTGAGTAGTTGTAGGGATTCTTCTAGTTGTAGATGGTGGAGTTGTTCTAACAGTAGAACTAGGAGTAGTTATGATTCTGGGAGTGGTAGATGGAGTTCCTTGAGTAGTTGTAGTGATTCTTCTAGTTGTAGATGGTGGAGTTGTTCTAACAGTAGTCCTGGGAGTAGTTATGATTCTGGGAGTGGTGGATGGAGTTCGTTGAGTAGTTGTACTGATTCTTCTAGTTGTAGATGGTGGAGTTATCGGTCGAGTAGTTGTAGAGGTAGTTCTGGGGGTGGTAGGCGGGGGAGTAGTTGTAGGAGGTAAGTAAGTACTACCTGGAGTAGAAGTAGTAAATGGTCGTTGGGTGGTTGGAGTAGTACGTCTAGTTGTAGATGGTGGAGTTGTTCTAACCGTCGTTCTGGGAGTAGTAAGTATTTTGGCAGTGGTAGTGAATGTTTTTTGTGTGGTTGTAGTAATTCGTCTAGTTGTAGATCGCGGAGTTGTTCTAACTGTCGTTCTGGGAGTAGTAACTATTTTGGGAGTGGTAGTGAATGGTCGTTGGGTGGTTGGAGTAGTACGTCTAGTTGTTGCTGGTTGAGTTGTTCTAACTGTGGTGCTGGGAGTAGTTATGATTCTGGGAGTGGTAGGTGGAGTTCGTTGAGAAGTTGTAGTAATTATTCTAGTCGTGGATGGTGGAGTTGTTCTAACAGTAGAACTAGGAGTAGTTATGATTCTGGGAGTGGTAGATGGAGTTCCTTGAGTAGTTGTAGTGATTCTTCTAGTTGTAGATGGTGGAGTTGTTCTAACAGTAGTCTTGGGAGTAGTTATGATTCTGGGAGTGGTGGATGGAGTTCGTTGAGTAGTTGTAGTGATTCTTCTAGTTGTAGATGGTGGAGTTATCGGTTGAGTAGTTGTAGGGGTAGATCTCGGCGTGGTTGTGGGTGGTATTCGAGTAGTTTTAGTTGGTAGAGGAGGTAGATAAGTAGGCCCTGGTGTAGAAAATTTTTGGGTAGTAGATGGCGTTGTAGTTGGCCGAGTAGTTGATGTTTGGGTTGTTGTAATTCGAGTGGCTGTAGTAGTCCTGGGCGTGGTTCTTGGTCTAGTTGTGGTTGGTGTAGTGGGACGAACTGTTGTTGAACGAGTGGATGTTGGTGGCCTGGATGGGGTTGTAATTCTTGGAGTGGTTGGTGGAGTAACTCTTCCAGTTGTGGTATTTGGCCGTGGTGTAGTTCGCCTTGTTGTAGGGGTGGAGAACGTTACGGTTGGTGTGGGATACGTATATGTCGTTTGCGAAGTAGGTGGGGGTCGAGTAGTTGGTCGAGTCGTTGGCCTTGGTGTTGTTCTTGGAGTAGCTGTTGTTGTCTTTGGTGTTGTTCTTGGTCTAGTTGTGGTTGGTGTAGTGGTTCGAACCGTAGTTGAACGAGTTGTTGTTGGTGGTCTTGATGGGGTTGTTATTCTTGGAGTGGTTGGTGGAGTCACTCTTCGAGTTGTTGTTGTTGGTCTTGGTGTAGTACGTCTTGTTGACGGGGTGGAGAACGGCACGTTTGGTGTAGGATACGTATATGTCGTTTGCGAAGTAGGTGGTGGTCGAGTAGTTGGTCGAGTCGTTGGCCTTGGTGTTGTTGTTCTTGGAGTAACTGTTGTTGTCTTTGGTGTTGTTCTTGTTCTAGTTGTGGTTGGTGTAGGGGCACGAACCGTTGTTGAACGAGTGGTTGTTGGTGGTCTTGTCGGGGTGGTTCTTCTTGGAGTGGTTGGTGAAGTAACTCTTTGAGTTGTGGTTATTGGACGTGGTGTAGTACGCCTTGTTGTTGGGGTAGAGAATGGTACGTTTGGTGTAGGATACGTATATCCAGTTGTTAGAGTTGTAGTAGTTGGTCGAGGTGTTGGCCTTGTTGTTGTTGTTGTTCTGGGAGTGACCGGTGTCCTTGGTCTAGTTGTGGTTGGTGTAGTGGTCCGAATCGTTGTTGAACGAGTTGTTGTTGGTGGTCTTGATGGGGTTGTTATTCTTGGAGTGGTTGGTGAAGTAACTCTTCGAGTTGTTGTTGTTGGTCGTGGTGTAGTACGCCTTGTTGTCGGGGTGGAGAACGGTACGTTTGGTGTAGGATACGTATATGTCGTTTGCGAAGTAGGTGGTGGTCGAGTAGTTGGTCGAGTCGTTGGCCTTGGTGTTGTTGTTCTTGGAGTAACTGTTGTTGTCTTTGGTGTTGTTCTTGGTCTAGTTGTGGTTGGTGTAGGGGCACGAACCGTTGTTGAACGAGTTGTTGTTGGTGGTCTTGTCGGGGTGGTTCTTCTTGGAGTGGTTGGTGAAGTAACTCTTTGAGTTGTGGTTATTGGACGTGGTGTAGTACGCCTTGTTGTTGGGGTAGAGAATGGTACGTTTGGTGTAGGATACGTATATCCAGTTGTTGGAGTTGTAGTAGTTGGTCGAGGTGTTGGCCTTGTTGTTGTTGTTCTGGGAGTGACCGGTGTCCTTGGTCTAGTTGTGGTTGGTGTAGTGATTCGAACCGTTGTTGAACGAGTTGTTGTTGGTGGTCTTGATGGGGTTGTTATTCTTGGAGTGGTTGGTGAAGTAACTCTTCGAGTTGTTGTTGTTGGCCGTGGTGTAGTACGCCTTGTTGTCGGGGTGGAGAACGTTACAGTTGGTGTGGGATACGTATATGTAGTTTGCGAAGTAGGTGGTGGTCGAGTAGTTGGCCTTAGTGTTGTTGTTCTTGGAGTAACTGTTGTTGTCTTTGGTGTTGTTCTTGGTCTAGTTGTGGTTGGTGTAGGGGCACGAACCGTTGTTGAACGAGTTGTTGTTGGTGGTCTTGTCGGGGTGGTTCTTCTTGGAGTGGTTGGTGAAGTAACTCTTTGAGTTGTGGTTATTGGACGTGGTGTAGTACGCCTTGTTGTTGGGGTAGAAAACGGTACGTTTGGTGTAGGATACGTATATCCAGTTGTTGGAGTTGTAGTAGTTGGTCGAGGTGTTGGCCTTGTTGTTGTTGTTCTGGGAGTGGCCGGTGTCCTTGGTCTAGTTGTGGTTGGTGTAGTGGTTCGAACCGTTGTTGAACGAGTTGCTGTTGGTGGTCTTGATGGGGTTGTTATTCTTGGAGTGGTTGGTGAAGTAACTCTTCGAGTTGTGGTTGTTGGCCGTGGTGTAGTACGCCTTGTTGTCGGGGTGGAGAACGTTACAGTTGGTGTGGGATACGTATATGTAGTTTGCGAAGTAGGTGGTGGTCGAGTAGTTGGTCGAGTCGTTGGCCTTGGTGTTGTTCTTGGAGTAGCTGTTGTTGTCTTTGGTGTTGTTCTTGGTCTAGTTGTGGTTGGTGTAGTGGTTCGAACCGTAGTTGAACGAGTTGTTGTTGGTGGTCTTGATGGGGTTGTTATTCTTGGAGTGGTTGGTGGAGTCACTCTTCGAGTTGTTGTTGTTGGTCGTGGTGTAGTACGCCTTGTTGTCGGGGTGGAGAACGGTACGTTTGGTGTAGGATACGTATATCCAGTTGTTTGTGTTGTAGTAGTTGGTCGAGTCGTTGGTCTTGTTGTTGTTGTTCTTGGAGTGGCTTTTGTAGTCCTCGGCGTTATTCTTGGTCTAGTTGTGGTTGGTGTATTGGTCCGAACCGTTGTTGAACGAGTGGTTGTGGGTGGTCTTGATGGGGTTGTTATTCTTGGAGTATTTGGTGAAGTCACTCTTCGAGTTGTTGTTGTTGTCGACCGGGTTGTGCTCGTTCTTGCTGTTGGAGTGGAGAACGTTACGGTTGGCGTAGGATATGTAGTTGGTGAAGTGGTCGGTGGTCGAGTTGTTGGCCTTACTGTTGTCCTTTTCTAAATTACATATTATTATTTATATTGAAAATTTCTTTTTTTTTTATAATTTTATACCGGTGTCGTAGGTGTTGGAAACGTAATTGGTGGTACTTCATAATGGTAACCATTATTTGCAGAATATGATGCAATATCCGCATTTATTTGCACTGCGTATAGTGCAATGATCATCAACTGAAACCGCTTCTGAAATATAATTTTTAATACATTACAAATTTCTTGGAAAAATTCAAATTAAATACATTCAAATTAAATGGAAATGCTTCTTTATTTGTATAAACATTTATTTAACTTATAATAAATTGAAATTTAACTAGAATCGTAATTTTATTATATTTTAAAATCATATTGTCTATTGGTCACTTTTTTTTTATTAATTTGTAAGTATAGCTATTTAAAAAAAAAGAATGTAATTTAAAATTAACAAAAAATTTTAGTTGTACTATTGTTATGTTTTTATTTTAAAAATTTGTAAATAACTTTCAATCTAATGGATTCATAAATTTATGTTTATATTAAATACCATTAAATTTTGAATTATTTTTAAATTGGAATAGATACTATTACGATCTAATACAATATTAAAATTATGAGACAAGAAAAGTGCAAATGGTATCAAATCCTATTTGATTTGTAATTACAAATGAAACTATGATGATGATAAAAGAACATTTTCTTTTGAAAATAATACATAAAAAAAAATTTAATATATTTGCTACAAATTTATATTATAAAATTTTTAATTTATATCTTTTCCTTATTTTTTTTATGTAAATAATATTATTATATAAATAAATACACAATGTACATATTACATCAGAATATTATTATCAATCAAATATTTTATTACATATGTAGAGTTTCATTATTTGAAAAGAAAAGAAAAATATTTATTAGTTGACAATATAATTATTTAAAGAAATATCGTGTTATCACCTTTTACATTTCTTTATTTAATTTTTCTTTAAAATGAAAATTTTGAATACAAATTATTAATAGCAGATTATTATATATGATATACTGATGATAAATATAATATATTAATGTTTTGTATATAATACGTTCATGGTTCATACTATGATATAATATAAGTTTTATATAAAAAACATTATACAGTTATAAATGTGATCATGTTACATATACATATGTATATACTTAAACATTTTATTATTAAATAAATATAATTTGAAAATTTTATTTATTATGTGTTATCCATATGACATTTGATTTAAAATTTAAAATATATGAAAATTGCTATTGTTATGCTAAATTAAGTAGTAGTATTTATTATTGTTACGTAATTTTATTGAAAGAAAATATTGAATTATTGTTAAAAAATTTTTCATCTCATATACATACAATATTATTATTTACACAAAAATCGATATTATTTAATATCTACTACATATTGACAGATTACAGTTGCATTTAAGGAAAAAAAAAAATTCATATTGTACTTAAACACAATTGTAAATAAACAGGAAATTTTTTTTTATTTTTTGTATGGTAAATTTTTTTTGTTCAGATTTATTACTTAAAAATTATTATTTAAATTTTTATTTAATTATTTGATTACTTTTTTGTAACTACTGTTTTATGCATGTATACATTTATGTAAAATTGTGAAATATATTGAATGAGTTATAGTGGTTATAGGGAATGTAAAACAAAATTTTTATAATAGAGGATAACATATTTTCATACATGCCTAACATAATAGTATAATTATAATACATAGAAATGAATTTTTCTTTTTCACAAATTAAAGAAAAAATAATAAAAAAAATATTAATATACAATAATGTTAATTACTTTGCATATGATTTTTTTTTTTGTTTGAAGAGAAAAGTATATTATTTTTATAAAAAAATTTTGTCGGTTTATTTAGTTTCAAATAGATCTGTATGTGTAGATAAATAAACTTTAATAGTATAATAAACTATAGGTTTCGATAAAAATAAACAACTTAAGAATATAATATATTTATGTTTTAAATTTTCTTTTTAAAAAAAAAAAAAAATTAAATAATATTTTTGTTTTATATACACACACGCATACATAGAAAAATGTACTATATGAAAATAAAATGTATAAATATATGTATATGTGGTATATGCTTTTAATAATTACATACTTGTATTATAATGTGATCATTTGAACTTTAAAGAAAATTATGATTTTTTAATAAATAATAATTTATGTCCACCTTGGAGATTGTGGTGATGTTTGACAACAATTTTTTGGGTATTATTTATTTCATATTTTAGACTGTTTTTTGTAATTGTTTTTAAGTATTTGAGTATATAATCTATAATATGTAAGAGTATATATGAAATTATAATAAATTTAATAATAATATCTAGTTTCTTTTCATTTTTCATTATCATATTATACTCATAATAAATGTATTTTAATTAATATTTTAAAATTTTTCTTTGCCATTTTGTTATTTTAAGAACGAAATTAATATCTAATATTTTATATTAAATTAACTATAGTAGGTACATATTAAATCAGTATTATTTGATTATTTTATTATTGAATTTTATTAAATTTTCTTGTTTAACGTTATTATCAAGAATGATATCTACATAGTATATAACACGTGTACAAATAACATTTATTTGCTGATATTTACAGAAAAAAAAAGCAACAAATTTTCGCATAATTAAATGATGATGGTCTTGATGATTTTTTTTGAAAATAAAAATAGTTGTCTGAGTATAAATACTAAATGTATAATAAATATATAACGTTTATTATAGATCTATTATATATTCTGAGCATTAATGAAAACGTAATTTTAATAATTTATTAAAAATATTTTTGAATACGTAAATATAAGAGTATGTACATGTTATATATTGACTCATATGACGTATTCTTATAATATGTATTGATCTTTTCGAAATTTTTATAATACGGATCTTACACTAGTTACGAGTATATTTATGATGAGTTTAAAACAGTAAAAGTGATAAAATGATTATACATGCTAGTATTTGATAGATAGTTACTAATACCGATGAGATGATATTAAACAAGTCATTTTTTATTATTTGATTTATGTTATTTGGTTAATAAAATTATATTTCGTTCGATCTAAAAAATTTTACTGTACGAGGGTGGTCTGATAAGTAAGCTACCTTGAAACCTGTTTGAATCCAAATCAAAACTAGTTTGTTTTGTTTATCTTTACAACTTGTCAAACTGCTAATTACAAAGTGTCAGGCCGGTACGTCACTTAGTTTTTGTGATACAGCCGTATACATAAAAGGGTTTTTTGTTCTTTAAAGAAATGGAAAAAAGTGAATTTCGCGTCGTTATAAAACATTATTTTTTGAAAGGGAAAACCGCGAAGGAAACAAAAGAAAAACTTGATAAACATTATGGTAAATCAGCACCATCAGATTATATGGTGAAATATTGGTTTGCTGAATTTAAGCGTGGCAGAACTAGCACAAGTGACGAACAACGTAGTGGTCGGCCCGTAGAAGTAACAACAGATGAAAACTTCGATAAAATCCACGATATCGTAATGAATGACCGTAGAGTGAAAATACGTGAGTTAGCTGATGCTGTAGGGATTTCAAAAGAACGTGTTGGAAATATTTTACATGAATATTTGCATATAAAAAAACTATCAGCAAGATGGGTGCCGCGTTTGTTAACTGTTGACCAAAAACGTGAAAGAGTTATTGTTTCTAAGCAGTGTTTAGAACTTTATAAACGCAATTGAATTAAGGTATGAAATACTTCCACACGCTCCGTATTCACCAGATTTAGCGCCATCTGATTTTTTTCTATTTTGTAATATGAAAAAATGGTTAGCTGGGAAAAGATTTTCATCGGATTTTGAAATCATCGCTGAAACAAATGCTTATTTTGAAGAGCTTGAGAAAGATTATTTTTTAAATGGGTTGAAAAGGTTAGAATATCGTTGGAATAAGTGTATCGAGCTTAAAGGGGACTACGTTGAAAAATAAAATATATATTCAGAAAAAAACTTGTGTTTTCCTTATTAGGTAGCTTACTTATCAGACCACCCTCGTATATACAGTATCAAACGTATACTAAATATTTTAATCATTAAATATGCATATACGTACACATGATTTTGAATAAATTTTATAATCGATTTGATTTATATTAAATTTAAAAATATTTATTTTCTGTTCAAAAATAGAAATGAACAATTTTTTTTTGAAGAACAAAATTAAAAAAAATAATACTAATTTTTATAAAAATTACTATGTGGTTTTAATAAAATCTAAATAGTTTAATAAAAATCATTCTGCTATATATACATAATGTATATACTTAAGTTTCGATATTTATTTATTTTAAAATATTCTCACAACGAAACCATCAAAATACTAATTAGGAATTGTACTCGTATAATTAAACGAACAACGAAAAAGGTAAAAATATATAAAATGTTATATTAGGTGATAATTTTAAAATTTAATCAGATATGTATGTATAAGTAAATATGTATATATCATTAAATTTATTGCAAAATATTTGCACATAAATTTTTGGTTTGATGAATTATTTAATGTTATGCAACTTTAAAAAAAAATTGGAAAAAAAAAGTTTAATGTTCACAAATTATTATTCGTATGTACATGACATTTCAAAATCTAGGTTCAAACTTATCTTGTACTGAATAATACATATAACATGCATGGATATACATTACTTATAGTATAAGTATAGATTCTTGTGGTTTTAATGTAAAGTAATTTTGTTTTCTTCAACCTAGTAATTAAGACAGTAAGTTTATGTATACTAATGAATTGTTGTCCCACATAATACATACATTAAGTATAAAATGATTAATTGATTAATTTATAAAATCATAGGTACATAATTATATTCTTTTAGTGCAACATCTGATATAACTAAAGAGTAGTATGTATACATACTAAATTAGACTTTTAATGACTTATGCACTTATTCTCATCTTATATTTTCTTTCTAAACACTTTCATTATTTTTATGTTTGTTTTTAATTAAATTTTCTATACCGGCAGTTATGTTCTGTTATTTATTTTCAATATGATTGTGTGAATATTTAATGTTATAAGCATATTTATATATTCGTAATATTTTACTCGCACCTATGTATATACAAATAAATTATAATACATAATTTCTTTGTGTTACCAAACTATATAATCTTTAAACATTTCATTTGATTAATGATGACGGGTAAATTCAATTGAAATTAATTTGAAAGGAGGGGATAAAGAAAATGAAATTGATAACCACATATACACGTATACGAGTTTATATGTATATGTAGATATATGTATATATATATATATGAAGTGTGAATAATATAATTTGTATAAAATTAATTTTCGTTTGTAAATAAATCATATCTCAAATATCAAATTAAAAATTATTATTATTAATATGTCCTCTTTTTTTTTTAATTTTAATTTTTTTTTTTTTAAACTATAAATACACAAACATATCATTTACGCCCTTATACCATTATTATTATTGTTAAATATTTTTAACTAATAATAAATTAATTTTTCTGTATAATTATTGAGTTATATATGTATAATGTTTAAAGGTCAAAAATACATTATTTTCATTTTAATAATTTTTTTTCCAATACAATATCACTAAACACACACTACTCGCGTATTATGTTTAAGTGTAAATGTAGAAAAAAAAAAAAATAAAAAGACGATTTCCCCACCCAAAATTTCTTCCGTTTTTTTATTTGTAATAAATACATATATGCCCTTGTATATCATCTCTACTATCATCATAGGAGCAACACATCTTCAGCATCATTATCATCACGATTATGATTATGATGATGATGATCATTACAATCATTATAGACATCATTATATAATATTTTTTTAAACGATTGTATTATTTTTTTTGTTTGTAATAAAACTATAATTTGTACGTTAATAAAAATTTACATGAAACGCACCTTAAAAAATATAGAAAAAAAAATAAAAAAAAATGTCTATATATGTATTTTTCTAAAAATTTGGAAATAAACATTTAGTTTTTTTTTTAATACTATCTATCTAGATTTTTTTTTCTTTGTAATCCTTGAACCAAAATCTTAATTATTCTCTTATCATAATTTATAATTTCATTTTTTAGTTTTTATTTTTTCTGAAGTATCAATTGTATAATGATACTAATTCGATTTATTACATAACATACACATGCTTATAGATTATATTGCTTACAACATACGAGGAGCAGTTTTTACAAACAGTAGTCAGTCACTCAGCCAGTCAGTCAATTAGTCAGTTAGTCATGATCATATTTGAAATCGTATCGATAAATATGTATATTAATTTTTGAACAAACATAAAATTTGTGTAAATGTCTATACTATAATCACATGATTACAATATAAAATATGCTACCTACCAAACAGTTAAAATCTTATATAATTGTTACATACACATATAAAAAAAGAAGCTCTTTAAAGGTAAAAAATTGTTAACATAAAATATAAAAAGTAAAATGAAGAAAACGTGTGAGAGAAGAAACTACTATATTAATGAATGAATTTAGTTTTTTGTTTTTTGATTTTGATATTCAATAATTTTTTATTTTCCTTTTATATTGGACAAGTTTAATAATTTTTTTTTTCAATTTTCTAAGTTTTTGATTATACTATCGATTTTACTATTACATTTTCATTGATACTTCTCTGTATACCAACTTCGAAACATTGAATGAAACACAATAAAATCAAAACTAATCAATGATAATGGTAATAAAATAAAATAATAAATAATCTACAAAATGAACTTGTTCTTTATTTTTATCTCTTTACATTTTTTTTTTGTTAATTTAAGTATTTTTGTTTTCTTTCTATTTTTTTTTTTTCAACTGAAACTTATCATATACAATTATACATACATAGTAAGTATAATTTATCCATGTATGGTACAAATTTATATTGTAAGTGATCATGTAATAATTTATTTTAAAAAAAAGTTTTTTGATTAGAACATTCCAACAACGAATTGGTTGACCATCAAAACAACTACAAAAAAAAAAAAAATAATAACAAAAAACCATAAACTTATAAAAAATTATAAAAAATGAAGAATATTTGATATTTACGGTAATCACTTAACACATATGATCATCACAATTTAATAAATGTTCATATACATATATATTTTTTTAATCGTGTGGCTTTAAGTTAGTTAGTTTTTTTTTTTTTTTTTTAAATAAACATTGTATTGCAGATAGATAAAAACGTATATAAACGAACGTATTAAGTATTATTATTATTATTATTATTATAAATATGTACATACATTTGAATTTTGCAATTGCATATAAAACAACGCGATGCGATATATTGCAATCATTTTTATGTATACAATAAAATGTTAAAATGTTAAATAAATAAATGAATGGATATATCTTCTTAATGTTTGCATTTTGTTTGTTTTTTTTTTTTTTTCAATTTGCTTTTCCTTCTGTATATTTTTTATTTTTTTTTTTTGGTTGTAGATTTTTTCTTGTTTCATTTTTTTTTTAGTTTTTACTTTTTGTGGTTATACTAACTTGTGTAATTGAATGTAGTAGATATTGTGCATATTATAATACATTATAACGATGATGATGATGATGATGATGATGATAAAAGTAGGTTCATCAATATAAATAATAATAATAATAATCACATAAATATACATATATAACAAACATTTTTTTTTTCTTCTCCTAAATGTCAAGACAAGTAGTTTTATTATTTATTCATTATTTTTTTATTCTTGTATTTTTCTTTCTTTTTTTTTTTTTTTAAAACCAAATTGCTTTTGGGAAAGAACAATTTTAACAGTAGGCATGTGTGTTTGGCTGAATATATTATTTGTTTGTAGTATGTACTCACCATCTTGAACACTATATACTGTAACCAGAATTACAATTTATTTTATATTTTAATTTCTTATTTTTATTTATTTTTTTCAAAATTTAATTTAATTAAAAAAAAAAAGTTTTTTGTTTTCTACAAAAACAGGGATGAAAATCCCCTAAATTAAAATAAAATTATAATAATTAATATTTCAATTGGATTTAAATCACTTAATTATCAAAAAAACTAATATAATTTAAATTAATTTTTTTTCTTCTGAGTTTTTATAATTTATTTTCACTTAATTGCCATTTGGTAAAAAAAAATATTTAAAAAGTTCTTGTAAAAAAATTTTTTTTGTCAGTTTTTTTGTAACGTTTTTTTTTTTTTCAAAATTTTTTTTGTTTTTCTTTTTTTTTTTTTAAAAAAAAAAACTAAAAATTAAAAATTATTTTAAAAAAATTTATAAAATAATCCAATTTGTCGTTTTTGTATTTTTTTGTATTTTCTGCTGCAATCTTAATCCTTATTAGCGGTGTTGTAATTTTATTCTTTTTTTTTTTTTTATAATTATCTTTCGATATGCGAGTATGGTGATGGTAATCCTTTTTTAAATCCTTGTTTTAATTAATTTATAAGCAAACAGTTATTATATGGACAAAATATGGACACCAACTAAATTGTCATATTATAAAGTTTTTATATATATACACAGTTGGTGAAGGTGTTTGTTTCATATTGAAGATGTTACCTATTAGATGACAAAGATAGAAATATTTTTCTTTTTTTTTTTGTTTGTATTTTTGATATTTTTTTTTTTTCTTAAAAAACTATCTACACACACATGTATTCTATGGTATATAAATACATAATACTATAATGCTAAAATATCTTAATATCTTGGACGGAATAGAAATATCATATTATCATATTGTTTTATAAATAATAATAATATCTATATACATAAATATAAAATAAATATAAAGAAATGATCAGATACTAAAACTACACATATACTTAACAATAAATACACATATACATATATACCAATAATTATATGTACGTATTTTATGTATGTGTGTATAAATTTTAACATTTTGCAAAATGATTTTTTATATACAGAAGAAGAAAAAGAAAAATTGATAAGAGAAAAAAAAATAAGCTTATGATTTTTATATACACAAAATTATCAATTTATACATTTTGTTGTTATTGTGCTGGATGGTATGATGCTGATGTTGTTACCGCTTTTGGTGTTGTATATGTTTGTATATTTGTTTGCCATAATATCTTTGAAATTATAGTTTATTTGGTATACATACATAAATATTTGAAAATATTTAGTTAATAATGATGGTACACATGTAACATATTTAGCACTTTTAGTTTAGTAAGTTTATTATAAGAAGAGAAAAGAAGATATCTACGTGCGATTTACCAAATAACATTAAATGCAATATTCAAAATATATGCTATAGTATGTAACATGAATTATTAAAAAAAAAATATATATATATATATGTATATATATATATATGTATACAGTGCACTCGCGCTAACTTGGCCGAACTCGTGCAAGGGGTTGTTCAAGTTAGCGAATCGTTCAACTTACCGAATGGGTTATATAAGACAGTTTATTTTTGGTAAACAAGGATATTAATATGACATTAAAGCAATAATATTAATTGAAAGTCAAGCTTTTGAACAGAAAATTAATTTTTATTTGTTCTTGAAAAGTAATCATACATAATTAGTTTGTTTACATGTTTTTAATGAAGATAGAACTTCTATTTGTCGTAGGTTTTGCAGTACTGAAATTTCCTTGTAAGGAAGTTCTTTAAATTCAGCCCATGTTATTAATTTATTAATTATTTCAATTACTTCTATGTCCAAAATAACATTTACTGTTGTATTTTTTTCAATTTCTATGAAAGGCAAAACTAGATCCACGTTAGCTGAAGCCTTTTCGCCAGAAACTGTTAAATGCCTTATTCCAAATCTACGTCGAAACTTCTGAAGCCAACCATCGCTCGCATTAAATTGTCTTTCTTGGCTTTTACCTTCATTTTTACCAAAAAATTCTATTGCCATTCTTTTTAAGGTGGGTCTATTTATTGGCGCACCTCTTTCTCTTTGCTTCAAAAACCATGCATACAAATCACGTTCAGTTGAAGGAAACTCTGAACAAGTCATTCTCTTCTTATTTCCTGGTCCACTGAATGTGTTAGCGACCGACGAGGAAATATATTTTGATTGTTTTTTTATATTAAAAACAGTAGATTTGGCTACATTATACGTTTTAGCCAAACTTCCTAAACTGAGTCCCGAATTTGACTTATCTATAATTTCTCTTTTTTGTTTCAGGGTAAGTGAATTTAGTTTTTGGCCCTTAATTAAACCCATTTCTATTAATTTAATAAACTTTTTAAAAAAATTACCACAAAAAATATGTACTGATTACCGAAAGACGACTAGACGACTGACTGACTATTAGACCCACCTGCAACCTGCAACCAATTACGCAATTACTACTTACTGTGTTATTTTGGATTACCGTTATTTTGCATTATTTTATTTATATTTTATTTCTTAATGTACAATTATGTATGTAGTAATGAATAAAGAGAATATCGAACATGCACGAACATGTTTTCTCAAATTTCCTATGTTTAGAAAGTAAAAACGATTAGAGTTCAAGTTACAGAGCGACCAAAAATTCAAAAACGTTCAAGTTATAAAGCAGCCAATGTTAAATTTTAGGGTGGTCAAGTTACTGGATAGTTCAAGTTACCGGGGGTTCAAGTTATCGCGAGTGCACTGTATATATAAAAAGTAAAAAGTCTTCGATTTATTGTTGTTCATTTATACATTCTATAGAAACTTTACATGTATGAAGAGTTTTGGGTTAAAGTTACACGGGCACAAAATATAAAAAAAATTTTTTTAGACTTATGATCTAATCAAGAAAATTATTGTAGTATTACATGAATCGTAATAATATGCAAAATGTGTTCATTCACCTGCCTGCACTCAGTGCAGTGGTTATATATGCGCAGCATATCATTTGCTACATACATTTACTATTATTGTATTAGAGACTTTACATTGTATAATTTTTTTTTATAGAGGCTGAGAGAGTGAAGTTAAAGGTGATCTGCATATTTATTTATGTGTATATACCATACATGCATTTATGTATATGTATACATAATGTGCAAGAATATACCAGAGTTTACACAGTAAACATATGCTAATTTTTGTGAATATACCTATAATATATAAATACATATAATTTCGTATAAGATTTAAAATGCAATATATTATACACGTACATACATCTCAATGATATACGAGTATATGAACGTTTGATTAAACATATAAAACATCAATTCACACGTTTTATAAAATCCATATATTAAGATAAATATATGTACAAAATTATAGTTAGTTTTTTTCTCTTTATTCGAATAGATTTATATTCAATTTATCTATCATTATCAATTTATATATGTATTTGGATGGATAATATGCTTACATTATGCATATGATTATATACATTTATGTTCATCAGTTCATCACTGTATGTCAGTATATGATGTGATAAAATCATCATGCGTCTCTTTATAAATAGATAATAAGCGATAAACTACAATACGAATAATAAAATTGTATTTAAGTGCGACAATTATTTTTTATTTTATTTATTATAATTATTCACATATATATTTTCTATATACATACATACATAACTTTTATATATATCTATAAATTTAATTATCATTTTGTTTTATTTAATTTCTTACTTTGAAAATTTTCAAATTATTCGACATTATCTCTTTTTCGTATATGTATACGCGATTATATTGAATGCGTAGTATTATATTTTGTATAAATTATGTGAGAAATCTTAATTTAATAACTTAATAATTGAAATGAAAATTATGCATAAAATAATCAAGTTTTTTCAATAATAATTGCATATACGAATATAATATGTACAGATTTTTATACTTACGAATATGTGTATATAAGTATTTGTGTAGTAATATATGGGCGACTCTCTGGGTAACGCATGGAAGACATTTTCTGAAGTTTTTCATTAAAAAATAAGAAAAGTTATTAGAATTGTACACATTTAATAATTAATTTAATAAGTTTTTGCAGTGCATTGCTGAGTATTCAATTGCTTTATTATACATTATACATAATTCTTTTAGATAATTAAAGTTTGTTTCATTAATTTTGAAAATAATCCACAAAATTATTTCCAATATAATATGCTAATTTATTATTATTTTTAAGTTTATTTTTGGTTTCATTTTTCAGAGAATCGCCCATATTTATGTCTGCATATATACATAAATTTAAATAATATTTAGAATCCTCAAAATAGTAGTAAATTGATAATAATAATAACAATGTAAATGTTTGTAATATAATGTAATTGAATATAAACTTTAGTCGTATATAAATTCGTTATTCGCATCATATTATATTTAATGTATGTGCATATGTATTAGGTGTAAGGATAAAGTTCTGTCGTTTTTTTTTTTCTACAGAAAAAACCTTTTTCACTTTAAAATCAAGTCTTTTAATGTGTTCCAAAGCGGTAATCTGATGAATTCCAAGCTTGAAGACCATTTCTGTGAAAGTTAATGTGATATTTGTCCTGATCTTATTGCGTTTTGTCATTGACATCTGATGGCCTTCCTAATCTGGATTCATCCTTCAAAGAAAAGTCAAACGAACGAAATTTGGTAATCATCCTTGGCATGTTCGAGCGGTTATTGCGTCTTCAACAAACACGTCACACAAGGGTCCTGTTCGGAAATATCAAATGATCGTCAAAAAATTGATTATTGTCAAACTTATTGACTGTAAGTATTTTGACGATGTAGTAAACTTGTTATCTGCATTGCGTTACCACTTACCAAACAAACTACAAATGCAGTCTGCCTGCAAATTACGTTTCCAAACACAGCCAAGTTTTTGTTTTTGCCTCATCGCGTTATTCCCTTTTTGGAACTCATACAAAATGCAATGTCTTAAGTGCACTTTTTCTTTTTGTTTAAACTGGTTTCAGTCAGATCGAATACTCGCTAACAATCGACAACGCGTAAAAGTGAACGTGTTAAAAAACGACAGAACTTTTCCTTATACCCAATACGTTTCTATAAATTTTATCTTGAATATTACATACGAATATGTTTTATTTTATTGTAATTTTATGAATTTTATTTTATGCAAATACAAGTAAGTAATATTGTTCATTTTATACATATATATATACGAGTTATAGACAAGACTACGATTATGTACAAGAGTACAAGTATGATTATTGAAAAATTCATTTTTAATGGAAATACTAAATTACAAAATATCGCTAAATATTGTATCCATACGTGTATATATGTATGTACGTAAGAAATATGTGCATGTATTTTTTGTTAAAATATCTAAATGTACATAAGCGGTATGCATATACTTATTAGAATATGACGTATAAATTTCGGTATAATTGGATATTTGAACTTTAAATAATATTATTAAAAATAAAAAATAATAATAATAATAACTGCAATGTATTGAAATATTATACAAATTATGCATGTACGTCATAATGTACAATGTAAAGAAATAAGTATGAAAATATACTGTATTAAATAAATTTAAATATTTTTTGATTATTTATTTACACATAACTTTACTACAACAATACAATACATATATTTTTTAAAAATATTTTAATACTTTGTCTTTTTTAAAAACAATGCAAGTATTTATATATAACTCCACAAATACATACGTTAAATGATAAAAATCATATTACTTATTTTTCAAGAAAAAAAAAAAAAAAACAAAAAATAAACAAAAACAAAAATATTATTCTAAAATTTATTTTATTTTTTTACATTTCTGCTTCTATTTTTGTTTTTGTGGAAAAGATATGAATTTGAATTATCATTTTTTTTTCTTTTTGGAATATATCATTAAATATACTCGTATCGTATTAAAAGAATGATTGAAGAAAAAGAAATACTTTTTTATTTTTGTTTTAAAACGGATATAAATTTTTTCATTTATGTATAAATATACACATATTACTAGAGTATGTATCTAGTATCAATTTTTTTATTATTCTTTTCTCCTTTATTGTTTTTTTTTTTTGGCTTATTTTTTAGTTGAATTTTTATGAATTTATTTGCATAAATTTTAATGTGTTTGATTGTATGTATGTACATATAGTATGTTGTAGTAATAAATATCCTTTATATATTATTTATAAATTTTTATATTCATTTTATAATAAATGCATGCATTATTAACATGAAATATAATTTCAAAAGTCAATATCACAAAATATTCATTTACATATCTAAATACATGTATGTATGTGCATGTATATGTGTGGGTGTAGGTATGTCTGTGTGTGTTTTCATAAATACACATAAATATATAAAAGCTAACATTCGTATATATTAAATGAATTTGTTTTTCTTTGTTATCATCATTATTTGATGTACATACGTAGTATATATACTGATATAAAAATCTAATAAGTATATGTACATATGTATGTGTATAGATAAGATGATCGTGTTGAAATTGCTTACATATGTATAAACTTGTTAAAAAAATATATATAATTTAAATCAAAGATTTCTGTTGTTCTCAAAAACCAGTTGAAAAAAATTACGCACATATATTTTTGAATAAAATATTTTTAGATTTGGATATTAATATACGATGTTTTTTGTTTTTGAATAAAAAAAATGTACCTTTCACTTTTTTAAAAAAATTTTCTGCAAACAAACTAAAGATTCTGTATAATAATTTTGAAATAAAAAATCTTACGAGTATTTATACATTATTTACTTTGGTTTTTAAATATATCTGTTTTCTGTTTCAAGTAGATTTTTAGTTTTTTTTTATGTTTGTGTGTCTTTTTAGGGTGGAACATTCTTATTAAGGTTTAGATTTTTTGGTATATGATATGTTTAGTTTTTTGCTTTTATAGTTAGCCATAATATTATTTATAGTATACTCACAGTCCGCAGAATTAAAATATTTAGGGGATTCACGCCATTTTTCAGTTTTCAAGTTTCGTAGTTCTGTTTGAAATGAACGATCATATCAACATTTTTTCGTAGTTTACTTTTCTCGTAGTTCTTTTTATTTCATCTGTTATAAGTATCTTTATTTTCTAATATTTTTTAATTTCTATGTCAACAGGTAACTAAGAACTGTTAAACATTAACTACGAAACTACGAAATACAAAATTTAGAAACTGCAAAGCATTTATTATCTTCGCAGTTTTTCAAAACTTTCGTAGTTTGTAATGTCGCTTCTACATTCAATGCAGTTGATTTGACAGCTACTTTTGCGTCGACTTGCATAAAGCATACAGTGAAGTCGAAAGTCGAAGTCCAAGTTGAGGTCATTGTATTGAATATAGAAGCGCGGCATAAATGTATGGAAATGAACTACGAAAACTGAAAACTAAGAAGAGTACGAAGCTTACGAAAAATTGAAACGTGACATGAATCCCCCTAATTATTCAATAAATTATAAAAATATTTTTTTGAAAATATTTTTCTTTATCTTTATTTTTTTTTTTTTTTTGAATCTTAAGTATATCAGAATCAAAGAAATATAAAATGTACGTATTATAGTAAAAAGTTCCCTTCAAATGAATGTATATGTATTAATTATAAGTACCAATATACTAATACTTACCTAATATATGATATTCTTGTTAAATAAGTATATATTACGTACTGATTATAAAATTTAAAATTCTTTCAAATTAGAATTTGATTATATTGTATATAAGTATATATTATCAAAGATTAATTTAAATTGATTTTATCCCATATAGAGATTTAAAGCATATGTTAATACTAAATTTTAAAGATTTATCACTGTGTACATATTTTTTTTGGTTTGTAAATTTTTAAAATTTATTTATTTTTTTATACATAATATCACATATCTAGGTGTTTTAGATAAATTTTTCCAAGGTTATAGATGTATGACTTGTCTAGCAACCTTTCTCTTTATGGAACACGAATTTTTGAATGTTTTAAATTAAATAGAAAATTATATAAATTTTACACATATACATATGCACATAATTAATGTACGTATTACGAACATAATTATTAGTTTATACATAAAATATATTTTTATATTATATATGATATTATCTAAGATATGACATTTAAAAACAAAAAAAAAAAAAATAAGTGTGTAAACATACATTTATATGATGGATAGGATACAAGATATATACTTACATAAAATAAAATGTAGAAAAATAGTATTGAAAATGATAATAAATTAAAATGAAATTTTATATTTTAAGTACAAAATTTAGTACAGGAGAAAAACAAAAAGTTAAAGTACAAATAAAAAATATACTAATTTTACATACTAGCATACATAAAAGCACTAAGAAATAATTAATTTTTGAATAATTCACTTAGACTTTTTACCATAATTTTTTTGATCTTCTATACATACTAACAGGAATTGCATTAATATATAACATAAATATTTAATTTTTGTTAATGCGATATTTAAAAAAAGAAAACAAATTCTAAAAGCATAAACGTTTTGAATAGTTGGCATTTAAGTTAAAAACAAAAAAAAAATGAATTTCATTCTTTTCATATTAAAATCAAATGTACATATGTATGTATATTAATTATAAATTAATATAATTATGTATGTACATATGTGAAAGGAGTTTAGTCCACTCATTCAATTTATCTATTTCTTCTTTTTTTTTTTTACTTTTAATTTATGTTTCAAATTCATTTTATTGGCTTATAACCCATAAATAAAATAAAAAAAAAAAACACAAAAAATTAATGTTATGTGTACAAGTATAGAAAGGTTGAATTAATTTTTTCTCTTACACCACCATATTTTTTTTTTTGTTTTTGTTGTTACGTAAGGATATTACGTAAAAAATATTATAAATATACTTATCTAAAATCCCGTAAGATTTATTCCAATAAAAACAAAAAATAAACAAAAACCTGGGATCAATTTTTTTTGTATACCTTTCATATTATTTTTTTTTTATTCTTCGTTAAATTCTTTCATTTTGAGCATCAAAAAAAAATTCTAATACGTATGAAATTCGAAGAAATTAATAAACTACTTATTTGTATATGAAAGTATAATTTTAACTTTTTTTTAAAGTTTGAAATTATGTAACTTTATTTAAAATAGTAAAATGCTGACGAAGATTATGATTATATACACAACATGTGTGTATATTTATATATGTACATACTTTCGTATGTAATCTATAAACTAATCAATGAATTAATTTCGTTCAAGTGATCTAAATTAAGTAATATACTCATGTAGGAGTTAATTTTTTTCTTCTTTCTTAAATAATTTTGATTGAGTTATAATCAATTGTAAAGACAATGTTTTCGATTAGTTATTTGTATAACAGATCGATTTGAATGTTTAGTTAGCATATGTAATTCAATGATAAACATAAGTATAATGTGTATTAACAAAAAACTGCTTGTTAACAAAAAATTAAAGAAATTGTTAAAAAAATTATTTTTTATTCGTTCAATTTACTTAATTTCTGTAGTAGTATTAATCATATTAATGAACCGATTAGTATTATGATTACGCTTTGTTTTACTTATGCATTAATAACTTGTATCTATGTACCTATGTATGTATATGCTTGTACAATTTTTTCAAATTAAATTAAAACAAGTTTTCACGCCTTTCAAAAAAAAGCAAAAGTAAAACAAAAAACTAAACAAACAGAGAGAGAAAAACAACAAAAAAAAAACAAGATCAAATTTTTTTGAATAAATTAAAATATAATTATGAAATACACATCAAAAATTATTTAAAATATGATATATACGATTACGCATATACGCACAAAATAAAAATACTCTTCTTATCATTATGAAGAAAAAAAGCTTATTGATCTGCGAAGATGGAATACATACATATAAATGTGTGGTAACTGTGGTAGCGGAAAGCTATATATAATATGAGATAAGTTATTTTAATAACTGTGGTGTGGGTAATTATACAATATAGTATTAAATCATTATACGATTACACATTTAACTGTATAGAAATTTTGACAAAGGGGATGATGATTAACCGTGAGAATAGAATACGATAAATAGAAGTAGAAGTAGAATATTGGCATAATAATATAGTGATAATATTAGCATATATTACTTATATAATTATTATAATGTTATGATTATGATCGATTTAGAAATTTACGAGTATATATGGTATATGTGTTTGTCTGTTATTTTAAATATAAACAGATTAAAGTCAAAGCAATTAGAAATATTTGAATGTTTCTATTGTGTGACTGTGGAGGGAGGGAAACTTTTTTTAATTAATTTTTTTTTTAAATTATTAATGCTTAAATATTTATTATCCTTGATTAAATTTATTCATTTTTTATATATTTTACATTAAAATTATCTGAAAGAGCAGGATTAAAGTTTTACACGATTTACATGCAAGATACTATAGCGTATCGTACTATGGTTAGCTGCCACTATACCCTCTTTGCTATACCCACATACCATTTCTCCTTGTGAATGAATTTTTCTCATGAATTAAAATACGATTTCATGGTATGCCCGAGGTACTATAGTTAGCTGTCTATAATCTCATTGCTACTCTACTACTTGTTGTCTCATACTCTTTTTGTTTCTCTTCTAATGATGTGTAGTGTAGCGTAGAGCAAGTGTAAGGAGAAAATGAAAAAATACAAGTACTGAAAATACAAGTACCTACCTGGTTGTTAAAGTACAACACCAGTGTACTCGTACTATAGTTACTACTTATTGTTTCCTCATGTTTCTCATTTAAATAATTTTTGTTCCTGTTTCTCGTCTCCTATATTATTCTTCCTATTTCTTGCACTTATTTTCTTCTCCTATTTCTCGTATTCTTCTTATAATGTGTAGTGCTGAGAAAGTATAAAAAGAAAGTATATTTTCCTTATGAATTAAAATAAGAGTACATGACATGCAAGGTATTGCAGCGTATATCATTCTATAGTTAGCTGCCGATAACATTATTGCTACTCCTTAGTGTCTCCTCTTATTCTTCCTGTTACTTATATGTAATTCTTAAGGTGAGTAGTGCGTATTAAGGAGCAAGCATAAAAATATTAATTTTTCTCATGAATGAAAATACGAGTGCATGGTATAGTTGGTATATATAGAGTAAAAATACAATTTGTTCAAAACATTTTGAATTATTATATTGCCTGTTGAACAACATTCGACACAATGACGTCACTTTCTCTTTTATAAATTAACTGACATACCTTATCAACTCTATATACCATGACTATATGACCATACTAATTACTGCATTAGAGAATGAAAATATTTAGGGCCGTATTCACCAACCACTCACAACTTATGACAGTCATAATCTAATTCACCGAACGTTCTTAAGAGTGCTCATAAGAACTTATGAGTGGTTGGAGGTACTCATAAGTGTTCTGTTAAATAGTATTTCTGAACTTTTTCGTAAATGTTTTAGTGAAAAGAAATTAAATAAAAAAATTAGATAAAATTATTACTTTTATTGAACTCTGTTGATAATAGAAAACATTTTAATAAATAATGAATTTCAAGTACTTGGACTTATTTGATACTAGCAGCTCATCTTCAGATGAGACTTCTGAATCTGAAAATGAATTTTTAGAACTGCTAGGTACTCGAATCAAAGAAAAAAAAGTCAAAACTAAAATTGATTATTACAATTTGTGCTACGATGACGAATTTGAACGCCGTTTTAGACTTCCAAAATTTATGTTCAGTGAGCTTTTGAACAGAATAAAAATTGATATTCAAATTGAGGGTCACAGAAATAATCCAATTTGTCCACAAATTCAATTGCTCATTACATTAAGATACTATGCGACTGCCAGCTTTCAATCGGTGACAGCAGATCTATTTGGAGTATCTCAACCGACTATATGTCGCATAATATCTAGAGTGTCTAGAGCTATCGCTAGTTTAGGAAAAGATGAAATATAGAAATTCTATTTTATTATATAATTATTTAAAAACAAAATAAATTATTATAAAAAATTATAATAAATAAATTATTATATTTTTATAATTATTATAAAAAACTTGAAAAACTTTGATACTTCAAATTCAAAATATGATGTGAAAATTAATGTTTTCTTTCTTTCTTTTATTAGTTTGACATTTCGAAAATTTTTCGAAAAAATGAAAATAGTACTGGCATATACATTTTTAGCTAGGTTAAGAGTGCTTGGTGAATAGCAAAATATTTTGCAGTTTTGTTATACTCATAAATTTATGAGAGATCTAAGAGTGGTTGGTGAATTTGGCCCTTAATAAAATTCAAAAGAAAAACATTAAGTTTAAAAGTTTTTATTTATAGTCAAAGCTATGTACCTATAATATCTAATATCTCATATCTCCTCTAATCATTAATGAAGAAAAGTACACAAGTACGAATTAAAACACTATATTTGAAGCTTAAGTTATTTGAAAGACTAAACTAACGTAACGTAAACTAACGTTATACCGTTATACGAATTTTTGAAATAAATGTTGTACAAGAAAATATTTTATATCCCAAAAATTTTAATATCATAGCAAAAATATATTTTTTTCTAGATTTTAAAATTGTATTTTGAAAATTATTTACAAGTATTTATGGAGTATATTTCTTTTAGAATGACTGGTAAATTTTTAAAGATAGTAATTCAAATTTCTGTGAAACTTTAGATAGTATATCTTTGAAAAAAAAACTTTATAAAATTATTAAGTTTACTTTAAGAATCTGTGGTTTATTCCTCTAGTTCAATATTTACAGGTTTACAGATACATCTTTGAAATTGACTGATTTTCTGATTTCCAGTATTTCTATCTCCATCTACCAGATTTGTATAGAGGAAACGATCGTTATTTTTATAAATTTTTCAAGATGTGATATTTAAATCATTAAGATATAAAATTTATAAAAATTTTTACTTATTTTTTTTATTTATTTTAACAGATTTACAGGCAAAATTTTTTTAGATAAATAAATTTTAATTTTTTATTTTTAAAATTTCTCTTAAAGTTGAAGAGCCATCGCAGCATCGCAGTTTTGATATTTATTATGTGTGCGGGTATGGTATGTGGTTTTCTTTATTTATTTTTGTTTATAAATTCATTTTATGGAATTTAACTTTTATATGACAAATAAAAAAAAGTAAAGTTAAACACGGTATTTATGCAATATAATTTTTTAAAACAATAACGAAAATATGAAAATAAATAAATAAATAAATCAATTAGAAACAAAAGATTTTTGATTTTATAATAATACAATGTAAGAATTTAATGTACATTTTTTGTGTACATATATGTACGTGCATACATATATACGTACGATTATGTACGCGAATAAAATGTGACACGATTTTTATGTATTACCTGATATATGTAGGTACTTACGAGTTACGACTTACGAGTACGTACATTTAGTCAAATTTTTACTGTTACATTACATATCTATAAATGTGTATGTAAACGTGTAACATATAGTATTTATGTAATGCACATATATTATGTACACATAGTGAATTTAATATGTAATATATGTGGTGAGAGCATTTATTGAAAAGGAAAAGTTATTTGAAAATAATAAATCTTAAGACATAATATAAGAGGTTATTTTTACATAAATTATATTTTTCTATTACTTCTTAATTTTTTTTTTGTTTTTGTTTTCATATTTATTTATTTTAATGTTTTATTTTATTTTTTATATATTTTTGTTTTTCTATTTTTTCATTTTATCAAATTTTATTTAATTTTTGATTGTATTGTTTTGTTTTTAAACTTGAAAAGGTGTGTAAAATCTTTAGGGAGAGTCTAAAATAATAATATAATATGTATTTATTTGCTAATGAAATTCATGTAAGTATAGTATAATCTTTGTATATACATTTTTCAACAGTTTTTACTATACTCGTATATATACACACGTATGTATGTACATATACATATATTCGTAAAAATATGTATACTTTTACATGATGTTTTAATGATGCAAAGAAAACAAAACAAAACCAATAATAGGTATAGGTAGTCAAAGTTATCTCAAAAATTGTATTTTTATCATTTATTTGTATTTTTTTTTTCAATTTTTGTATACATATATGTACGTGTATATATAGGTACTCGTAAATGTACATACATAGTAATTAAATGCGAGAAAAAATTTTAAAAATTTTTATAAAATGTATAACAATAATAAGTATGTACGGAGTGGAGTATATTTAGAAAAATGAAAAAAGTTGAAAAAAAAAAAGAATTTGTAATTAATAATTTTTTTATTTTTGTATTATTTATATTTGTTAATTAATTTGGAGAAAATACTGCGATAGGTATTTCAGAAATTTTAATTATATACAAAATTCTATGTATTTACATATTTTGGTTTTTGTTTGAATTTTTTTTATAATTTAATTTTGCAAAAAAAAAATAATCAAAAAAAATTAGAATAATGATGATTTCATCTTGATACATACATAAATATTAGTACTTGTGTTTGTACCTTCCGCTTTTTATAACACATTTTTTCTGTTTACTTATGAATCGATGTAATCATTGCAAACAACATTTTTTTGTTTGTTCAAAATGAATATAAATATGTATGTACATCAAAATATGTATAAATTATTACTTATTTCATTACTCATATTACATACATATGTATTTACATACGTATTTGTATATGATACACATATGTACTAACAATGTTTATTTATATGAAGTTCACATAAATTATATTTACATATATGTATGTATATTTTTTTAAAAAAAACAATTATTATTTAGTATTTGCTTCTTTTTGGTTTTTTTTTTCTTTTAAACTTAAATTATACATTAAAGTAATTATATAGTTTTTATATGCAGTAGAATTCTACATATTGTACATTTTAAGTGATTTATTTTTTATCTTTAATTTTCATTATTCTTTTTTGATTTTTTTTTTGTTTTAATTCTGTTTTTGTTCTGTTTCAATTCAAGTATCTCTGTGGTATATATTTAAAATTGTTTTCATATGTACATCATCATAATTTTATAATTACTATTTTTAATATGCTTACATAATGAATTCTAAAAAAAAAATATAACAAACTATTAAAAATTTTAAAATATGGGTACATTCTACTCATATATTATAATTGAAAGTAAAAGGATTTTATATACTTTGTTTATTTATACTGTATATAGACATTTATGAACAATATATGAGTATTATGCATAAATTATATTGCACCAGATATACAAATGGGCCTGTTCATAAACGTCAACAACATATACGTACTTTGCGGGAGTATATGACGTTCAAAAACATGTAAGCAAAGTAGTGCAGTTGTTCAAAACTGTAGTAACGTCAATATTTATGCGCATAATACCGCTTCTATATATTCAATGCAGTAACTTCGACTTTCGAGTAGTAAACAGAAAAGTAGCTGTCAGGTTTCTAAGATATGGTTGGATTGTCAGATATCAAAGGAATAAAATGGGACAAAACTTAAAAAATTATTAAATATATTTTTTAATAATTAAAAAGTTGAATTCAAATAAAAATTGTTTAACACAGAGAATTAAGCGGCGATCATGGACAACGAGTAAAATACACAATAATTTGGGCCTGGTCAAAAACATCAAAATTTTGATCGCATGAGCATTAATGCAGTAGCATGTGCAGTAGCAGCATGCAAAAAAAGAATAAAAATAATAAATTTGTTTTTGAACATGATGCTTCTGCAGAGCATAAAATTTGACGTTTTTGACCAGGACATTTATATTTACAGTTTTATTCATTTTAAAATTTTTTTAAATAATAGCTGCTTTCGATAAACTGCGAGTAGATGGTTTAGCACAGACATTTACTTTATCTACTCGCAAGTATTTGAAATTGCTAAATCGAAAGCAGCTAATTATAAAACACAAACACTGAATAGATCAAAAACGTCAACCGTTCAAAAACTATGGTGCTTATTATGATTTTCGATAAATTATCGAATATCTGTCAAATTCAAATGTCGCTATTATAGTTTTCGATTTTTTTCGAAGCATTCTATTAAATCGAACAGCTGATTCGATCACATTTTTACAGACGAATTGTCATATTTACGTATAACAACAGTGAACAAAAAACATTTAGAAAAATGGATAGTTCAAAAAAATGTAAGTATATAAAGCTTTCAGTGTTTTTTTTTTTTTATAAAATGTATATATGTACAAAACTCAAAATTTATAAAATTTCATTTTATTATACAAGCAAGCCAAGTAAATTTAAAAAATTTAAAAAAGATATCACTTAACCAAGAAAATATTCACAATAATTCAAAATAATGACATCTGACATTTTCAGTCGTTCGATTAACTTACATAATACCAAAATTAAATTTAATCGAATCGAAGAAGATTCTTCGATCAACCATCGAAGCGAAAACCATAATAAGCACCTATATATGTATCATTGCATTTTACAAAATCTACATCTGCTTTTATGGCAGCATGAACTATTCTACTGTTTTACTACTATTCTACATTCATATACTATTCTGCTGGAAACATTTGACATTTTTGAACAGACCCATTTGTATAATCTGGTAATGTTTTCAAAATATTTTTTACATGTACTCATACTCATAATGTACATTTTTAATTTATATTTTTACTTGAAGACGTACTATTTATGTCCATGTAGATACATATAAAGGTATGTACATATACATACGTTATACTTAATTATATAATAAATAGGCATGCATAATAGATAATTTTCAACATATAAAATTAAAGCTATCGACATTTAATTAAATATAAATATTTCTTATGAAATTTAGGATTTTTTTTTTATTTATAATTGATTTTTATTTTTGCAGCATTATGAATAATAAATACATATGTAGATGTACGTATACAGATATGTGCGTTTTTGTGTGTGTGTGTGTTTTTTTTTGTGTTACATTCTCCATGCTTATGAACAATGACAGATTGTAATATATGATAATATATCCAACATTATATCTCTGCTGCTATAATATAGGTATGTCTACAATATTTTAGATACTATACAAATTATGCATTATTATTATTGTATACATGTATGTGTACATACTCGTATATGAACACACTAATAATAATGTAATATAAATAATTTAACCGTAATAAAGTGTATAATAGAGGTGTATATAGAATATTAGAGTTACATATGTACATGTAGCATGATCGTATAATGTAAAAATAAAAGATACCCGTAAAATGTCCAATTAATATCTTATAACAGCACATGTATAGTAATTAATGCTTATATTCAATGCTTTTAATATAAGTATGTAAAGGTAATCAGTTTTATCTATAAAATCGGATAATTTTATATATAAAATGTTTATTTTATATATTTTTTATAACCATCTGCATAAGTATATCATAATGTACCATTTCATATACGTACATACAACAAAATATAAGTACCTACACTATGTAGTATATCTACGTGCATTTTACTATAGTAGGTATACATAAAATGAACGTATGCACATCAAGTATAGACATTTTTTAAATGTAAAGTAATGAGAAAAAAACTCAACTTAAATATATATGTATATTTATATTTAGATGATCTCCAATGAATTGTTAAATATACACTTATTAATACGTAAATAATATGTACCTGGGTATAGTAATTGTTCATAATACACATAAAAACTTTTTATTTTTATTCATATTCATATTACAATTCTGATTTAAGTATTGATATTATTATTTTAATTTTTGTTTTTGTATTAGAAAAATATTGTCGCGACAATTTTGTTTATTTTGTAGATTTTGTATATGAACATGTGTATGTATACGTAAAGATTATTAGATATATACGTAGGTATAGTATCTCTCTCTAAGTTAAGTAATGCACATCTTATGATGTATTCAGATACTTACATATTTATGTATTTGCAAAATAAAGAAAATAAAGAAAAAAGAAAACTACAAAAAATATTTTTTCCTCTTTCGAGATGTCAGTTCAATTGAATCTTCAACTGAGTTGTGTTGATTGTGACCTCTAAATGTTAATAATTGAAACGAGTTTAATATGATCAGCTGAATTGATAATAATTTTGCAATATTTTTTTTTCAAAATGATATTTTTACTTTTTTATTCATTTTTTTCTCATTTTATACATTACTTCAATATTTTTTTTTATTCAAAAGTTTTTAATTTTTATTGAATTAATTAGAAGAAGACAAATTATGATCACGATAGTAAAAAGTAACAGGTATTTATGTACTACGAACAGTGGAGAAGTTAAAAAAAAAAATTTGTTTTCATTTAAGAAGAAAAATAGAAGAAAAAAATAATGTGATGATGAATAAATTGAGTATTCAAGTATGTACCTAATACATCACATATGTATAGTAGATATATGTCGATATATTGTGTATATAGCGTGTATGTCAAGTGAATTTTAAAATTCATAAAGTATGTACTTTTAAATTAATCGCAGCACTCTATGGTATTTTCTCGTGCGAATTCAAGATTATATGGATATTTATTGTTTTATTATATTCCTATACATTATACTAACACTACATGTATCATATACATGTAAGTATGTGTGTATGATTTTATATTTTCATATTATATAAAAGAATTAAAATTTTGAAATAATAAAATCCTATTTAACTTTTTGATGAAGGTCATTTTTATTATACATATAGGTGCAAAAATTTTGAGTTTTTAACTTTTGTTTTTAATGCTTTAGGCTAATAAATATGTATATATGTACATACACAACGCACATACACACACAAAATTAATTTTTGCAAAATAATAATAAAAATAAAAATTAAAACGTGATCAAATAAAAACGTGGATTGATTTAATCATTTCGACATCTATAAGTAGGCTAGAGAGCTAAAAATAAAATTAATGAAGCGTTATTTAATAATTATAAATTCAAATTTCTCAAGAATAAATCATATATAGCGTCTTCAATCATCATCATCTTTATTATCAGTATCATTATTATAATAATGTGTTATTTATTTATTGCAAATGAGAAATTCCTTGCGAATAAAAATATTTTATTTGTTCTTATTTTTCTAATTAGAAATTAAAGAATTTTTAAAATTGTATAGATTAATTACAATAAATGTATTTATAATAGTACAGAAAATATAGGCATCTATGTATAGGTATATTATATAGAATATCCATATCAATGATGAATCAATAAAACCTTTGCACATTTCTATTGATGTGATATGTTATATACGCTACAATTTATTGTACAAGTAGTATTTCACACGTGATGTGTAATCGTATTGTCATGTTGTTGACAAAATGTTGATTTACTCCTTTTAGTAGAATGCGAACAGTGTACATAACAAAGAACAAAAAATCAACTAACAACATTCAATATTCAATACATTTTCCTCTCCTTTTTATATTATATACTCTCGAGTAGCGGAGATGATTGCCTTAACACGGTTTCTATAGTATCTATACGCTATAGGCTATACCCACTGCATACACATTTCTAAGGCAATGTAATCATTGGAGTGGCAGTTGGAATTGTGACGTAAATCAGTTGCGTTGACAAATGTGCGTTGTTGTTGTGTTGTATGTACAAATTGTTTCTTGTTGTTGTATTCTTCATATTCCGACGACTTGTGTGACGCCAGATATTAAACGTCAGACGTCTTTACATTGCCATAGAAATGTGTATGCTGTGCGCTACACCAGTACGAGTAGTATTTCACACCACACATCATGTTATGTTTACTCGCATTTTCAGTTTTCAGAAAAAGTTGATTTTCTCTCTGAGTAGAAAATGCGAATAGTATACATGACAAACACGAAAAATCAATTAACAACATTTTAAGTTGCTCCTCCCCTTTACCTTTACATATATACTTTTCCTAGTATACGCTATACTAGTACGAGTAGTACTTCACACATAACATGCGATATGTACTCGTATTTCCAGTCTTTAGAAAAAGTTATTTTCTTTCGCAGCACAATAAGAATAATGTAAATGACACACACGGAAAATCAACTAGCAACATTTTATATTTACTCCTCCCCCTTATTTACACTCAAGAGAAGTGGAGGTCATTTACTTAGTACGGTACCTGTAGTTATAGTATACAAGCAGTAGTAGTAGAAGTAGTAAAAGTAATGTTTTACACATCATTTTTTTACTCGTATATTTTCAAGGAATTTTTTTATATATTTTTTCTATATATTGTTTCATGGGAACACTTTTTTTTTAAATATTTTTATGATTTTTTATAATGAATTCCTTCATTATTTTTTTCCGACTGGAATTCTGATGAAGTTATTTTCAATTTTTTCCATAAGCTTGCAATGAATTTGAATGTGAAAATTTTGTTAGTTTTTTTAGAATTTCCAGAGTTTGCAATAAAATAAAATATTTTATTTAAATATAAATTCAAAAAAGAATTTTGTAGAGATTATATGTATGGATGACATATGACATATCCTTCATATTTTTCACATAATTTATGCCTTAAATAGACAGCTTATGTCCAAGATCATATTTGCCACATCCACTTAACCTAGTCATAACATAACAATTTTACCTATAAAAGCATATCAAAATGAACATGTTTTGTACTTCACATACTTGTTCATATTAGTAATCAAATTTTTAATCCATTACTCTTGTAAATTTTAAACATGAACTTAAACAAAACATGATTTAATCAATTATTGTATTTAAACAATTATTGTAATATTAGGTACATGCATTAACCAAAGTAATAATTGAAATTTCTTGCTACTTAAATTATGAATGAAATAATTGAAATGTGTACTGATAAAATTATTTTACATTAAATTTATTATGTTATTTACATATGCGTTTTATTTAAATTTTAATCAACAAAAAAAAAAAATAAATAAATAAATAAATAAAAATTACATCTTGAAATAATCTTGTTTATTAATTTTATTCAAGTTCAAAGTACGAGTACTCATATTTATGTACACATACATATTTTTACTGATCATAAATTTTCTTGGTTTTGTTCTTGTTTTTTTTTTTTTTTGAATTTTCAAAAATACTTTGTCAATTTAACTCTTTCAGTTGATTAAAGCTGTTTATAATCAACTGAAATACGATATTATATTTGTTATCATGTCATGATATACTATTTATTTATTCATTTTTATTTTATTTTATTTTCTTTTTTTTTTTTGTTTAAAAATTTGAAAGGAAAAAAATTTTTGTTTTTAAAAAAGGTTAGGGAATAATGAAAATTACTTACTTCTAAAATTAAAAGCAAAACCTTGTCTGTATATAAAATTGTATAATGTAGACCTAGACGGAACTATACATATAATAATAAAAAAAAAAAAATTAAATAATGTAATTTTATACGCATATTATGTATAAAAGATAATATGATTATTTAGAAATAAAATAAAAAAATAAAAAAAATTAAGAGAAGAGAGGGTAAGAAAAAAACGAAAAACTAAAGCCACAGTGCTAGAAATTAATTCAAGTTTATCTATTGTTTTTATAAATACATATACATACATACATTTCTTATAATTTGATAAAAATTATGCGTTAAAATACAGAAGAAACAGAAAAAGACATAAACAAGAAGAAAAAACTGAATATATTGTGTTTGTAATGAATGTAATACTAACAATCATTTTAATTTTAACAAACCATGAATATGTCTATTTAACTTCTTTTTTTTTTACATTCATATTTTCAAACATACATATAAAATATATGAATTATACAACACCCATATCATACATATATACATATATGCATATTATACACAGATTATTTTATAGTGTTGCTAAAAATTATGAAATTTTAAACAATAAAATTAGCAAATTATTAATATGTATTATAAATATGCAAAAATATATACTGAAAAAAATTGGTTATTAAATGATGATAATATACTTACTAGTTTGTGTGTGTTTAAATGTGTGAAAAAACATTTATGGTTTTTTATATGCTCATATTATTTTTAATTTTAAATGCACCTATGCTTATAACTCTGTGTTATTGTTATACCAACTTACTTATACATATTCATATACTCATACATTGTGGTATGAACTAAAAATATACTTATCTTATAAAATGAATATTATGTCACAGAAAAATGAAAAATTTCTTTTCTTTAAGACAAAAAGAAATTAAAAAAAAAAATTTTTTTTCATATAATCCTTTATATAGTAGTGCGTAGTCTCATCTAAGTATTTAATGTGTTTCGCACATTTTATATATCGTCGATGTGAATAATGCATACAAAAAAACCAAAAAAAAAAAACAAAAACCAGAGATGAGTGAAATTGTCTGTGGCAAAAATAAATCAATTCAATCAATATTGTCTTTTTTTTAGAAATTTATTCTTTTTTTTTTCCATTAATTAATTAACTTTTTGTTTTTAATAAGTAGGTTTTCTTTCGAATATAAATAATAATGTTGAACAAAACATAATACTGATGTTAAGTAATCAAATTTTTTATCGGCAAAATTATAAATGAATTGTTTTTTGATTGAAGTTTTTCTTAAGCAATACATTTTAAAGATAAACAATTTAGTTATCAAAGTTCAATGGACCTAAAAAAATAATTAGATAATGAAGAAAAAATCAACTCAAAAAAATATTATTGAACAAATTAATTTATTTTTACATACAAAGTATGTAAAAGGTTTTAGATTTATGAAATTTTCTTAAAAAATTATTATTTTTATATTAAATTATGTGATATATGTAACTTCCTTTAAAATTGTGCAAACAAAAAAAACTGCAATACAATATTCATGTAATTTTTATTTATTTATGAAAACTTTTTTGTTAAATAATAAATCATAAAAATTATAAAAACAAAATTATTGAAAAAAAAAATAAAATAACAAAATTTAAATTTCCATTTTTAAACAATATGCAATCATTTTCTGGTGGTCGGATAAAAAAGCGACAGGGTAGGCGTTGAACGTTCACCTCACGGAGTGTTCCAGCATTGCTAATGTGCATCTATTTAACAAGTGTCCACAGAACCTTCTCGTTGGTGACCACTGGTAACTGCCGCAAAGTAAATGCCGCAAAAAGAAGAATAATTTTCTTTAATAATTTTAAGAAGAGGGATTGTGGAGAGTGAGATACAAATCAGAGTTGTAGTATCAAATATACAGTGATTCACCCCTTAGTGAAGTAGCAAAGTTGAAAAGACTGCATTAGTCAGTTCATGTAGCAAGAATAAAAGAAGACAGAATACCAAGAAAAATCTTAAATAGTATAAGATGGAAGGTAAATTACCGGTAGGGAAACCGAGGAAAAGGTGGGATGACACAGTGCGAAAAGATGCAAAAGTAAAGCTAGGTACGAGAAAGAGAACAGCACAGGAGCTAGCGATATAGAGGCAACTTCTGTTGAAGGGCAAGACTCGATATGGGTCGCAGCGCCATTTATGATGATGAATAATTTTCCATAAGGTAATATTTTCTTGTCATATTCTTGTGTATGTATATAATACAAAAACATGTGTAAATAATTTCATTACTATTATTATTTTAATTTGATTTATTAATAAAATCCAATTATATAAATGATAAAGAATCTAACAAATTTGATTGAATAATAGTCAATAAAATTAAGAATTAAAAATGGAATATATGTAGTATAATTAATTGTTTCAACACATCTGTTACATAATGATTTATAAGAATATTTAAACTGAAACAAGTTTTTTTTTATTGTATTCATATTTATTTATAGCATATTGTATAATTAATAAAATTATATATTGTTTCATTATTAATTACATATTATGTATTATGTATACATATTATTCTTATTGTAAATATTCTTTATTTTATTTTATATGAGACTGAGAATAGAGGATATTTATTTAGCCTTCAGTAAAATATTAAATTTTTGACGAATTATTTTATGGTATGTATGTAAATGAATTACTATATTTAACAATAGTATATAAGACATAATTATATATTCATATGCTATTTGTACAATACATATTTAAAAATATATATTTCATTAATTATTTAATTGATGTTCGTATGTTCATGTTCATAATCATGTATTTTTCATGACAAAATAATTTTTAAGATTATATTATTCACAAATCTGTTCAATTTTTTGTTTTTCTTCAATTTATTGAAATGTTTATTTATTTATTAATAGATGAGAATTATTTGATTGTTTATAATTTATTGTTTATTTATTAATTATTATTTTTTTATAAGAGGTGTGGAAAATGCTTACAATGATTACTGTGTAAATTTTTTATTAATATAAATGCTAAAAATATCCAAAAATTAGAATATGATTTTTTTCCCATAAAATGTACCTACATGTTCTATAAATATTGTCTGTTTGCTTGTTTTCTTTTTGTTCATTTATAAAAATTTAAAAATTAATGCAATCATTATCTAACCATTTTCAAATAGAAAAAAAAAGCATATTTTATTAATTACTGTATAAATGTACATTACATATATTACGTATTAAATGGTACTTGCAAAAATATTCATAAATCATTTTTATGATCAACTTATAACTAACTAAGTGTAGAAACAAATTTTTCAAAATTAAATTTATTTATGTTTTTAGTACTTGTACAGTGTATAACACATAATTTTGTATGCATTTTACATGTGTTATTCACCTTTTAATGTTAAACATTTCATCAATATTTATTGATAATAAATAAAGATTTACAACAGAAAAATTCATTATTTTCTACATGAAATTTACAAGTTTTATTTATATATGTACATACGGATGCTACGAATAAAAAAAAGAAATATCAAATCAATTTACGAGTATGTATTTCATAAAATTTTGTCACTAGTATTGGTATTATTGAATAAATTATATAATTCGTATGTAAGTATATATCCTTTGAAAATTGTATTTCATGCAAACAAAATCTATTATATCGAGTCTTTTAATTATTGTTTTTTTTTATTGTAAGGTCATTCTGGAACCCATATTTAAGGAATATATCTAAACAGTAATGTATACGTATGTGTATCTTTTGAAATAATATAAGCTTTCATTTGTTACTAATTTAAATTACTTATAATTCACGTATATTAATAATATAATTTCATTTCGATTATATATGCGGTATAATACATTACATACGAGTATTATTCATTCACGTGTTAAGTTTTTATCTGTCCTATATCTGTAACGTTTTTTATTTTTTTTATTTTGTATTACTTTTCGTGTATTGATTCATGATCTTGCCTATATAAGAGTGATGTCTTGAACTCTTTTTATGATTGATATATGATTTCATATTGATTTAATTTTTTCTAATTATATTATTATCTTTGAATATTTATTTATCATTATTAATTTTCAAAGAAAATGAAAAATTATAAAGAAAAAAAAAACAATTCAAATAAAAATTAACTTATATTATTATTTTACTACATTATTATAAATGTACGTATAAATTTTATATGTATAGGTATACCGTATAAACTTTGCTAATACTCATAACAGTTTACTATATACATATTTTATCGTTAATTAAATTATTTATATATACTCTGTGAATAATAAAAGATACTCAAATTATTTTATTCAATTCAAAATCGAAATTACGTATCATTTTACTTTTAGAATGGAATTTCCGGGACATGATGAATATACGTGTACATATATCGTATTTTATATTGGCGCTCAGATCCGTAAGTATACGTATATCATGTTACGTCATATTTCGTGTTAGTAATATTATACAAATAGGATTAATTTTTCTCATAATGAAAAAACCCAAATAACAAAAAATTAAGATCTAAAAAAGAAGACATATGAAATAATAAGAATCATATAATATTCGTGAATACATCCATATGTGCATGTACGTATATATACAATAAATCATAACAGTGGAATTTTTAACTATATATTTTTAGATATGTGATGATTTGTTATAAAAACTAAAATGACGACGCCGCCTAAATATATAATTTGAAAATGATTGATCTTTCGATAGTGAATAGTAAAATAATAATTATCGTAATTATTTCGAAAAATTATTGAAAAAAAAAAAACAATAAGACTGTTTTTTTAAGGTTTTCTTTTTCATTTGGCTTTTTTTTTTGCGATTTTTTTTTATTAAAGAAAATATTCAATGTTTTGCACGTGAATTAATAAATTACATCTATAATACCCATATGATATAATATTTAATTTTGATTTGTAATGATTGTTATTAGAAACATTGACCTGCTTCTGTAATTTTTTTTTAACAACAAATCAAAATATTATTTTGAAGGTTGATGATGAACTGGTGGTTATGAGATAAACATATTATAAGTACATAATAAAGATTTTTTTTGTTTTGTTTTTTGGCAATATATTGAAAACTTGATAGATTATAATGACGATGATTTTGACATAAAAATTACATGTGAAAATCGAATAAATCTTAGGAATATGAACAATTTAATCATATTTAAACACCATATTAAATAATATATTTTTTTATATATACATATGTATATTATATTGATTTGTCTTTCGATAAAAATAAAAAACTGCGTGAAAAAACTTATTGACTTTTTATGCTCGTAAAATTCATGTGTGACCTAGTCATCAACAATGATGAGATATTGTGTAAAATGATTACAAAGACATTGTTCTAAATTATCGAAAAATTATTTATATGGTTTTATGAAAAATGTTGGTTTCGACAGTTGCAAATCATATTAATAGTCAATTTGCTCTTCTATGAAAAAATTAATAAAAACAGCAAAAAAGTAATATTAAAAATTTCGTTATATTATAAATAGAATTAAATTAAATTTAGAATTATTTATCAAAATTATATTTCTAATTTGACTAAATACTAGAAAGTGAAACTTTTTGAGGGAACTTTGTAGTTGTAACCGTCAGGACCAAAAGAATGAGCAGGTTCTGGTTCTCTTGTTGGTTGAGACTGTCCATATCCTGGTTGTGGAGATGATTGGGGTCCTGGACCTGTTCCATATCCTGGTTGTGGACTAGATTGGGATCCTGGACCTGGTGTATATCCTTGTCCAGGCTGAGAGCCTGGACCTGGCCTGTAACTGGGTTGTGGACTAGGTGACGGTCTATATCCAGGTTGTCTTCCGGGCTGAGAACTTGAACCTGTACCAAAATCTGGAGAAGAAACTGGTCGAGATCCTGGTTGAGAACCAGTTTGATCTGGAGGAAGATATTGTCCTTGATTAGTCGGAGTAGGTGATGGACGTATTCCTGGTGTTGGTGATGGTCTATAACCTGGTTGTGAAGATGGCTGAGACCCTGGACCTGTTGTATATCCTGGTTGCTGTCCAGGTTGAGAAGCTGGTCCTGGTCTGTAGGTAGGTTGTGGACTTGTTGATGGTCTATATCCTGGTTGTGGAGATGGTTGAGGGCTTGTACCAGGTCCGAATACAGACTGGGAACCTGCACCAGGTCTATATCCTGGCTGTGGAGAAGGTTGTGATCCAGGTGAGGGTCTGTAGCCAGGTTGAGTTGGTTTTTCTGGAGGTAGGTATTGTGCTTGTGTTCCAGGACTCGGAAGAGGTTGAACACCTGGTGTCGGTGACGGCCGTGTACCAGAGCCTGGTCCATATCCGGGTTGTTGAGTTGGCTGTTGTCCAGGTCGACCCCCTGCACTTGGTCCATAACCTGGCTGTTGTCCAGGCTGACCACCTGCTCCCGGTCCAAAACCTGGTTGTTGTCCAGGTCGACCAACTGAACCTGGTCCATAACCTGGCTGTTGTCCAGGCTGACCACCTGAACCTGGTGCGAAACCTGGTTGTTGTCCAGGTCGACCACCTGGACCTGGTCCATAACCTGGCTGTTGTCCAGGCTGACCACCTGCACCTGGTCCAAAACCTGGTTGTTGTCCAGGTCGACCACCTGTACCTGGTCCATAACCTGGTTGTTGTCCAGGCTGACCACCTGCACCGGCTCCATAACCTGGCTGTTGTCCGGGTTGACCACCTGGACCTGGTCTATATCCAGGTTGTGGTGATGGTTGAGGGCTTGTACCAGGTCCGAATACAGGCTGAGAACCTGTACCAGGTCTATATCCTGGCTGAGGAGATGGTTGTGATCCAGGTGAAGGTCTATATCCGGGTTGAGAAGGTTTTTCTGGTGGTAAATATTGTGCTTGTGTTCCAGGACTTGGCAGCGGTCGTACACCTGGTGCTGGTTGACCACCCGGACTATATCCTGGTTGTGCCGAAGGTCTTGGGCTTGTTCCTGGTCCATATCCTGGCTGTTGTCCAGGTCGACCTCTTGTACCTGGTCCATATCCTGGTTGTTGTCCAGGTTGACCACCTGTACCTGGTCCATAACCTGGCTGTTGTCCAGGCTGACCACCTGAACCTGGTGCGAAACCTGGTTGTTGTCCAGGTCGACCACCTGGACCCGGTCCATAACCTGGCTGTTGTCCAGGCTGACCACCTGCACCT
The DNA here is from genome assembly GCA_951394055.1 of Villa cingulata. Taxonomy (NCBI): domain Eukaryota; kingdom Metazoa; phylum Arthropoda; class Insecta; order Diptera; family Bombyliidae; genus Villa; species Villa cingulata. The sequence goes on along the minus strand of OX596021.1, from coordinate 26,360,852 downwards.
GGTCCAAAACCTGGTTGTTGTCCAGGTCGACCACCTGTACCTGGTCCATAACCTGGTTGTTGTCCAGGCTGACCACCTGCACCGGGTCCATAACCTGGCTGTTGTCCGGGTTGACCGCCTGGACCTGGTCTATATCCAGGTTGTGGTGATGGTTGAGGGCTTGTACCAGGTCCGAATACAGGCTGAGAACCTGTACCAGGTCTATATCCTGGCTGAGGAGATGGTTGTGATCCAGGTGAAGGTCTATATCCGGGTTGAGAAGGTTTTTCTGGTGGTAAATATTGTGCTTGTGTTCCAGGACTTGGCAGCGGTCGTACACCTGGTGCTGGTTGACCACCCGGACTATATCCTGGTTGTGCCGAAGGTCTTGGGCTTGTTCCTGGTCCATATACTGGCTGTTGTCCAGGCTGACCTCCTGTACTAGGTCCATAACCTGGCTGTTGTCCAGGCTGACCACCTGCACCTGGTCCAAAACCTGGTTGTTGTCCAGGTCGACCACTTGTACCTGGTCCATAACCTGGCTGACCTCCTTGACTCGGTCTATAACCTGGTTGTGATGTAGGTTGGTATGTTGGTGTTGGGCTATATCCTGGTTGTGATGGAGTAGAACTTGGTCTATATCCAGGTTGTGATGTCTGTGGTGGCAAATATTCTGGCCCAGAAGGAGGTTGAGGTTGTATTGTTGATCCTGGAAATGGCGATGGACGTGGTGATTGTGTTTGACCTGGCTGCGAAGTAGGACCAGGTCTGTAACCACCATAGCGTGGTCCAGTTCCAGGTCCTGTCTGATCAACTGATTGATAATCTGGTTGAGGAGATGAACCTGGCTGTGTCGGCCTGTATGTGGGATAAGATGGTAGTTTCGACCCAGGTGTAGGCCCTACTGGAGTTGGTTGAACTGATATGTCATTTGAAGGAAACGGTATAGCTGGTTGATTATAGTGATATCCGTCATCATCCAATGCTCCACTTAAGTGTGACACATCAGCCTCAGCTGCAATTATAACAGCGAGGCTAACCAGTAAGAATTTCTAAAAATAAAATACACAAAAAATATTTTTATTATACAATATTTTTTAAAAGTTTTTAAAATATTCAGGTTGTTAGTTCAAGGTAAATAAAATCAATGATTATGTCATTTTATATTTATTAAAGAATTGCAAACTCTGCACATAAATAGAATTCTTCGATAATCCTACATCACATATGTCAAACATTTCATCATGGTTTCGTACGTAACTCACATCATCTTTATTATTACTATATATTTTTTTTTTGATCAGTTCAATCTCGAAATATTTGTTAATTATTAATTTTCGAACCGTAAAACTTTATCACGTATATATGTGCATATGTACATATGTATACATTGTGAGTTTTATAATATACATAATTATATTTCTTTTTTTTTATATCTTTTAAGATGCTATAAATATACTTCTGTTTATGCATTATATGCATCACCACAAATATTCATATTTCACTTCTGGCCTTTTTTGTATATTACATTGTATATTCTTAAAATGTGTATTATATGTATAGTTAACCGACCGTCACGATCTAACTATTACAGAATTTGCAATTGCAGTTACGCGGGTGGTATTTGAATTCATTTTGGTTTACGTTAATATTTCTTATATTTTTCCTAATAACGTACATAATATATTTCGCACAAAAGTAATAATATCTGATAGAAGCATAATTCACTGTTTCAAATATTATTATATCCAACAAATTTCTTTTATAATAAGATCGTAAATGATAGATATATCCGTCATTGTGTCATTACTTTGTAACAATGATTATTTGATAGAAAAAAATTTAATCTCTTGTTAAAAAAAGCAAAAAAAAATTGTATTTATTATTTGCTAGCACTCACCATAACTTTTTTTTTTAAATTTTTTTGTTTTTATTAAATTATACGTTTAATACAGAAGTTTACTGGTGTAAATTCACTTTACGAATGATGACCATTGTTAAACCCCAACCATATTTATATTTCATGTTTTAAAGATGTTGAATGGGAGTTACTGGGTATATTGGTCTATTAGAGAGAATATGCAAAGAAACAATACAAAAATAATATAATACGTTTAAATACTAAAAATATACATAAGTATGTATGTATATAAATATTATTATATATAAATATTTTTTTTATTCATTATACTTAAAAGCTTAACAGACTATCTTCATAATTTTTCTAATTCGATTGAGAAGGACCATACTATTGATGGAAAAACCTTTATGATGATGTACTTACTATAATGATCACGTTCACATACATATATGTATATGTGTATATACGAGTATTAATATATGTATCTGTCTAAAATGCAAAAGTATGTATGTATGTAGTATGTAAAACTAGTTATGAATTTTGTAATTTAATTTGATCATCTATGAGTCGTGTCGTGCTAATATACGATGACAATATATGAATGTTAGTTAAAGGGGCTTAAGTTAAATTGCAGGCTGAATCTTTAATTTAGTGAATACTTTTATCAGAGTTAATTTTATATTGTAAATTATATGAGTACACTTTATATGTATAGGTGTAGGTATTTAATTTTTTTTTTTGCATATAATATTTGTATATACATACTTATGTATATCTCTATAATGTATACATACATAAGAACAATATTAAGACTTAGTTTTTTCTACTTTATTGCTATAGTAATCTTACTGAAAAAAAAAACTTGTGTTTTTACTGTAAGTACATTTATATGAGTATGAGTACATTCATAAATAAAAATTGCAATGAAAGTAAAAGTGAAGTATGTATTTTCGTATTATGCATGTTTATGTTCATTTTTTTTTCTATTCATAGAAGTACATATTTAATTATACTTATACGTGTATGTACTTGTTCAAGTATCATCATCAATGAAATAAATTTATCAACAATATATCGAAATTATTTATATATGGTCTTTATAATAATTATAATTAGAGAAAAGGAACTATAAAACTGTCTATACGTATATACATTTATGTTTTTTGTAATAAATTTTTTTCAATAAAATATGAGAGAAAATCTGACGTGTGAAATTATATATGTATTTTGGAAGGCACTCGATATACTTATTGATATAATCATTTCTAATTTTTAATTTTGATTTTGGGAGAAGAAACGAATTTCTAATATATTTAATTCAACATAAAACATTAAACATTTTCGAAAAAAAAAAAAAATCAACTTTTCAAGTCGCATTATTTTCAATTTTATTTTATTCATTTCTTATGGATATCTGATAATGAATTTTTTATATATATTTTTTTAAATTTATTGCGTTTAAATTCTCACAACCAATGGGAAAAAAAATTTTTTTTTTCTATTCATGCAACAATTGTGATACTTAATATAAGAATACGTAAGAATAGGTAAGGTATTTAAATTTATAACGAAATCAATTTAAATAAATCAAATAGTAATTATTGTTACTGTACAATAATTATTTTCAATTATTAAAGAGAAAAATATTTAAAATTATAATTAATTCGATAGAAAATCAAATTATGAATTTATGCTATAGAGAAGTCGATTTATAATTATGCTTCTGTGTCTTCTTTGTTCTCCTTTGTTAACCTTTCTTTTTAAACAAGTAATTATGAAATTAGAATTTAATATTTGTTAATCTTCTATGTAAGTTTAAACTTTTTATTTTGTTTACAATGAAATTAAATAAATTTTTTATTTTTAATCAATTTATATTTATTTTTTTTAAAACTGAATTTGATTTTTATATGCAAGTACTACATATTTCTTGAACTTATGTCATGGAAAGGCTGTAATTACATGTACATACATATTTTTTTATTCATTGATATATGTATTAATGACAGTTAATAATAATTAAATAATTTTACATTAAATTAATTTTTAATTACATACATATGTAAAACATTATAAATGTACAGATCTGTATACAGTATATGTAGCTTCTATTGAAATCATAATATACTATAGATACTAGTTTTCGATCAGAATAGGATCTAATTTCAAATTTATTTAATTTTTTATTGTATGGTATAACTATTTTTGTATGTATAGTATATTAATTCGAAAATAATATAATAATTTGTTATTTATCATTTTATGCAAATTATATATTAGTAATCGTATTTGATATTTTTTAAGATTTTATTTTAGTTCCGTTGTATGGTATGAAATTAATGAAAAATATAATAAATTAAAAATAAATATGACATGAAAGCACGATGATACATGAATGCTCGTATATAAAAAATATCTCCTATACAATGTTATTGAACTTTAATGATTGCAAAATAAATGTAATCATTTGAATAAATTTAATAAAAATTGTATGAGAAATTATTATTGGTTTTATAAAAATTAAGTTGGAAAGTACTTTTCAGGTTAACAACAATTTATACATTATACGATTTTAATATAGTCAGAGAATCCTGTCAGATTTCGGTGGAAAATATTAAAATTATATACCAGGATCTTTGTAATTTATATACATATGGTCATAAAATACCTGACATTCTTATGCAAAAAAAAGAAAAGAAAAATGCTAAAATGTGTGATTCAAACATTTTTTACAAATCTGCTTATCATACTGGTATTTCTCATCGACTACGACTATATCTTCTGTTATATAGGATCGCATTCAAATAAAATTGAAATTCCTTGAATATTCTTATGTTATGAAATGACACAAAATTAATAAAAAACAATACAAAAACAAAAAATGAATTAATTTTTTTTTTAAAGTTTTTTGTTTTTTCTTTGCTATCTTTAAAATTAAAATTTTCAACACGTCATTTAGAAAAATGTATTTTAAATGGCTAAAATAATATTGAAATGTAATTCATCTTCAATTTAAAATTAGAAAAAAAAAAACAAATAAAAAAGATATTAAATAAAATAAAATAAAAAGTGATATTACTCGTAGGTAGATATGTACATATGTACGTAAAGTGTATAGAAGATAGTAAAAAAACAGAAATAGCAAATATTTTATCATATATATTTTTTTTACTTGTATTTACATTCATACATATATGTGTATTTGTAAGTGATTTTTATGTCTGAAGATCATTTGTATGACCTTTATTATAGTTATGAGTTGCTAAAAGCGACCATGCGTGTGTAATATATCAATCTATTTTGTATGTATATGTATATGTACATATGTATATTTCACATAATATTAAATGCACAAGTACCTATGTACATATATCTTTTTGTTTTTTTTTTTTTTTCAATAATAAAATAGATAAAATAATATTTAATGAAAAATATTTGTAATTTTTCTAGGTGTATACATATACTTACGTATTTTGGTTTCAATTTCATTTTCAATGTTTTCTTTTTTGTTTTTGGTTTTGTTCCTTTTTTTGTTTTGTCTTCTTTTAATAAAATGTATAAGTAATATAGATACAAATTCCAAAGAATATAATATACAAGGAATCATAAATAGAAAAACGTTTATATTACGATGATATTTGTAAGTTACGTTACATTTTGATGTTATTTTATTATTTTTTGTTTTTTGTTTTTTTTTTTTTTTTCTTCGTAAATATTTTCAAGATTCTTCTTAGAGCAATGAAGAAATAAATTTAACATACTGTTTAATGTTTTAGTGTTTTTGTTTTTTAGTGAACAAAAAATATATACATACATCTTTTTAATGGAAGTTTGTATAAGCATAGGTCATGAAAGAATTTTTATGCTTTTAAAAAATATGTACCAGTATGTACTTATTACAATACAAGCATATAATAGTCATGTAGAATGAAAAAAATATGAAAAAAAAAATTATTATTTACAAAATGCAATTTTTTAAAAAGGCATTCTATTCGAAAATGAATGTGTTACAAAAAATATAACCGTAAATATTTTTGATTAATTAAGATTGCATACAATTTTGAAATGAATAATTTTTCAAAAAAAAAAAAAAAACGATTTCAAAATTTTATATTAAGAAGACTCATAAAATTTAGTAACATAGATTGTAGATAAATATTCTAATTAAAAATTTTTTTTTTTACTATTTGCCATTGAAAATACATATACTCGTAAATGTAATAACATATGTGGAATATCTACTGTATATGCAATATATATAATGCAACTAATAATATAATTTTGAATTTTTATTAAGGAAAATATTAAGGGGATTCATTTCACATTTCAGTTTGTCGTAAACTTCGTAATCTTCGTAGTTTTTCAGTTTACGTAGTTAATTTCCATACATTTACAAACTATGAAAGTTTTGAAAAACTGCGAAGGTAAAATGCTTCACAGTTTCTAAATTATGTATTTCGTAGTTTTGTAGTTAATGTTTCACAGTTCTTATTTGGCTATTGGCATATAGAAATTAAAAAAAAACTATTAGAAAATAAATATAACAGATGAAATTAAAAACAACTATACGAGAAAAGTAAACTACGAAAAAATTTAATGTGGTCGTTCATTTCAACAGAACTATACAAAACTTGAAAACTGAAAAATTATTGTGAACTGAAAAATGACATGAATCCCGTAATATTGTAGTTTACGAAATATTACTGCTGTAAATTTGATGAATTTTAAGAATAATCGTCATACAGTATATATATATGTATGAAATGTTGAATTCATTTTATTCTGATCCATTCCAAAATTTTTTTATGATCAACAAAATGACATGAATGTGTTTTGATACAAAAAAAAAGAAAAAAAATTCATTTAAATGCAACATTATGAGTATAGGTAACTCGTAATATGTAATACCAAATAAAATAATAAAAATATTCTGTCTATCTTCTATTGATATAGGATTTAGTATTGTATATGTTATATATTTTTTTTTTTCATTTTTATTTTTTACTATTTTTATTTTATTTTTTATTTTGAAAATATTATAAAATAATAAATTATTAAATTTTAAAAAAATTCTGCAATACATGACAAATACGAGTACCTACATAATATCTAATACAATGAATTTTATATTATGTATGGTAGGATGATTTTATTTATAAAATAAATACATATTCATACATATATACATATGTATGTATGTACATGTGTATTAATTTCAACACATTTTTAAGATAAAAATTTATATATACATTATATATGCATTAAATACATTTTATACGTACTCTTATGGCATGCATGGCATAAAATGTAGAATCTAGTGTTAGAAATTTTTTAGTTTTCACATAAATTTTGATTATAATACAAGGTTTAGAAAAAAAAACTGAAAATGAAGAAAACAAAAAAAAAAGAAGACAAACATGGCATTTGACATGATTTTTGTGAACTTTAATATAATATAATATTTGTATTAAAATTCAAGTTTTTTTTTATTCTTTATTTATATGTATTATATAGTTTTATATGCAGTATTTATGTACATATACACTGTACTTATACACAATAGATGCATGCATTTATGCATTTAATAATTTGTTTTTTTTTCTTTTTTTTTTTTTGAATTTTCATGTGGAAAAATACAATTGAAGTAACCAGTATAGATTGTATGAATGAATAAATGAATGAAAATATTTTTGTTGGTTTTTTTTTTGTGTTTCGTGTTATTTCATTTTTTATATTATGTAGATCAAAGTTGTAATACTTATAAATTTGACATGTACAAAAATATGTAAGAGAGAAAAAAAAAATACAAAATAATAATAATAACAATATTCATGAAATTATGTAACAGGAATAAATTTGATTTCATTAAAAATATAAATATTTAGGTACCTAATTTCAGTGAAATAATCGTATATATAAAAATAGGAAAACAAAACATTACATATTATTAAATAATAATATAATAAAGTAATTCATGCGAGTATACTAAAATTTATGTTTCTTGAAAGGTCATCATTATGTTGTTGAAATTCATTTCACAAAAATAATATGGAAGAGTGATAGGATATAAATTTTTCGTTTTTTTTTTCTTCTGCATTACCCGAAATAAATTTCGTATACAGTAATTCCGAATTAGGTACTACAATGTAAAAGTATTGAAAGAATTTATTAAATATTTTATGCAGTAACTAACTTATTTCGATTCAGATTATTATTATTATTATTCAATGGTAATAGTGTCGCGTCGTTTTTCTTTCTACAAAATTTAAACTGAAACATTAAAATAATTAAAGTTCAGTGGATAAATTATACATATGAATGCAAACAAATACACACAAATTTATTAAATATATTTTTGCATACTTGTAGGAATTAAATGGCGTCTGTTCAAAGATCATTTAAATTTTTATTATACTTTTTTTTTTTTTTTTGAAAATAATTAAATTTAAATATTAATTTTTTTTATTTTATTTTTTTGAAATTAAAAACCGCAAAGCACGATAAATAATTATTATTTATTTCATTTCCAATTCCTTTCGATAATAATTGATTAGAGTAATTAATACTTCATATTTGGTAATAATTTTATGTCATAAAAGCAGTTATTTACATACACAGTTACTACATAATGCACGTAACTATCATATAGAATGAATATTGGCTTTTTGATTTTCAGGTAAAGAATTTCCATTGATGTCATTATAAGGTATGTTTGTTTATGGCACGAATTTTAGCATGAAAATTAAATTAAAATAAATTTTTATATTTTCATTAAATTGTCGTTTTATTCTACAATAATAACCATATAATTTTATTATTATTTTATATTTATTTTTGTGGTTTTTAGATTCACAGATAATATAAAAAATAATGTGATCTGTTTAGAAAAAAAATAAATAAATAAAAAGTGAGAGAAAGAGAGAGGAAAACAAAAATATTGATTTTTAACAAGCGAAATTACTCATCATCAATTCTTGATTTTAAATTATAATTGAATTCAGAAATGAAAATATGGTGTTGTATCTACACTCATAGCCTGTATTTCAAACTTGTAGTAATTCTAATTTATTTACACTATTTATGAATTGATTGATGCTTTTTTAAAGTAATAAAAAAAAAATTGTTAATTAATATAACTTGTTTCTAAAATTAGTGTGTCAAACATTTTGTATGTCATCAATGTTTTTCTAGGGTAAAATCTCCAATTATAGTTTTTTAAGTATCGTAATCTTTACATAAATACTCATTTTTAAAAGTATACTTTACTCGTAAATTAAACGTCAGATATTCTTTTTGTTTCCAGATAATCCAATATAAATAAAATTAATCTGAAACATAATAAAATGAAGATGAATAAAAAGTATGTCGAATAGTCGAATATGTAACATTTCGATTAACATTGGGTATGACCCAATTATGTATGTGAATGTGTATTGCAGATATAAAACGTAAAAATGAACATTATCAGATTATATAGTTTATTTTCAAAAACACAATTGTTTTTTTTTTTTTTTTTTTTTGATTATGAAAATTTACATTTAAAGTATGATTTTTAATCACAAAAGGTCAATATATGATTTTGCAAAATGATTTTGATGTTATAAAATATAAAAGTTCGTTAAAAAAAACAGAAAAAAAAAATAATAATAATAAAATTATTCAATACTGATCTTTAGGAGTAACATTGTCTATGATAAATACAATTTACATAACGTACATTAAAATACAAATTTTGTATTTTTTTTTTTTTTTCAATCTAATTATTTTTATTCATGTATTCATATCACGTCGATAATGATATCGAAAAAGATAAAACAAATTCGAGGGCTTTTCTATTTACTACCAACTACCAAATCAATACCATATCCATAATGGGTGGTTGAATTTTTATTGCAAATGAATTTGATTGAATTTTCAATTTCCGAAAACAAAATCCACTATCCAATATTATCGGTGCTTGTGATTCGATACTAGCAATAATTTTGTTATCAGCACGACCTTGCATAATTTTAACATTGACCTCTACTAAGAGTATTTGATATCAAACGAAATACATTTAATTTTTATTATAATAAATAGGAATTTATTTAACATTGATATTTTCTAGCTTTTTGTTACTAAAATATTGGCTAATTGTGTATGCCAGTATGTACACATATTTAAATAATATATATATATATATATATATATGAATATATTTATGAGTAAGTTATTTATATTATTATTTTTTTTTTTTTGTTATATAAATAACGTTTACTATAGTAATTTACAGAGATTAAAAAAAATATTTTTTTTTAAACTACATACATATACATATCTACATTATATGTTAATCTAGAGATAACAGAAAACAGAAAAATTTCAATAATGACGTCTGTAAATGAAAAATTTTCTTGCTTTTCGATAACGATATCCATCCGATTGTAATGAATGTCCAGATATTGGTGCTGAACGTGGTACAGGCGCTGCTGGAGCAATCGGTCCAAAACCGGCCGGTCCAGATGGTGGTAGATCAATATCAATGTATTCTGGTTCTGGTGTAGCTATATCTTCGGGTGATGGTCCTTGAGTAGCACTATCTAAAGCTGCCACAGATGGAATATTTGTTTGTGCGGCTGCTTGTATAAAATTGGGTCTTGATATGCTTGCAGATCTTACAAAATTTGAACGGAATTGTGGTATTGGTGGTGGTACATATAGATGTGAAACATCACAGGAAACTGACGCGATAAATAGACAAACTAAGAATAATTTCTGAAGAAAAAAAAATGAAAAATAATAAAATATAAAAAATATGGAGTAAAATTTTAAAAAGAAACTGGCTTCAATTATTATAATTATTATAATTTTATGTTTTAAATTTAGTACTCATTTAAAAATTAACAGTTTTAGTAAAATTTATGTTCTAAATTGCCTAAAAATCTGCAATTTTTGTCATATTGAATTGTAGATAATTTTCGCTAGTTTTCGTTCAATTATTTAGTTAACGGTTATTTCGAACAGTGATCGCGTATAACACATTCAATTTTATTTTTAAACAATTATACTAATTGTTTTTTTTTTGATTTTCTAATAAAAATTTCTTCCTTTTAATATCTTTTCACATTTAAACTAAATCCTGTTTAATTTTAATTTTAATTTAATTAATTCATTTTATTCATATATTTACCATTTTTATATATTATTTATTAATTGTACAATACAAAAATTTATATAATTCTATAAAATATACACTATGTTCTTATTTTAAATAAAATTTTAATTGACAAAAAAAAAACAATTAAAGGAAACTCGAAAAAAACTGGAATGAAACAATTTAATAAAGTTAACTGTAGCTATCCAAAATCACAAATGCTATAGATAAACGATTTTCTTGCATATTTATATAAGATCTGATATACAAATTGTTTTTTTTTCTCTTACATTTTTGATCAATGATCATAGTAAAAGTATAAAAATTCAAAATCAACATTTAATCCGTGTATAAAAATTAAATGACGAAAAAAAAAAATCACAAACAAACAGACAAAATAATAAAAAAACGATTTTCACTATACGCACACGTTATACTATATATAGATCCGAGTATTTGTATATTTGTGAGAGTATAAATCTAAGACATCAAAAATTAAAATTTATGCAGATTACCTCTACCATACAATATTTGATTTTCAGATTGACTTTTTTTGTTGTTATGATTTTGCTATTCTTATAATATGTTATAATATTTTATGTTGATTGGTTGTTTTGATAAGCAATTTTAATGATCAGGTAGTTAATTGCAAAACATTGCAACTTTTAATATTCCGCAAATAAATTAATTTATGAAAATGATATTGATTAGGTATATCACGTAGGCATATAACAATGAAGTGCTACTGAAAAATACGTATTTTAATCGTTTACACACATACATAATACAAATATAAATACATTTATTTTAGTACATAGAAAAAAAAAATTAATGAATCCACACTTATTAAATATTTCATTCAAATTTTCAATTTTATTACTGCAGTAAAAAAATGTAACAAAAACATAAAAAAATACAGATATGATTTTTTCCTGTGTTAAGTTGTAAATGTATTCAATTAAAAAATTATAACAAGTAGTAAATGTAGCTATTAGAGACGCTTTTAGTACAGATTGTCTATACTGCTTGCTACTTTTAGTTAATTCATTAGTTAATTATTATTTTTATAGTAACAGTGGTGCTCAATATTATTTGCAAAATTTACCTATAATAACAGGGACAGATCAGAGTTAGAAACTTTCTAAACCCGTTCAAGTAGATAAAATCCTTGGTCTATCAGCAATCAGCTTGGATACGTACGCTTAGAAGTAGTGTAGCCCAAGATGTATAGAGACAGAGCGAAAAAGCTGTTTCTACAACTTTAAGTTATTACGTCATTTATACCGAGTTTGTAATGCAAGCAATTACCACGATGATTGATTTGAATTCGTTAGATTTGTTTTTAGGTGTATTTTTGCAATCATATTATTTTATTTCCAAATTATTTTGTTTTTAAAATGATCATATTATCATAATTTTTAATTACATTATTATAATATCATTATTATTTCAAAATTATTAAATGTTAAATATGAAATTGTGAAAATTATGAAGGAAAAATACAATTTTTTGGTTGAAATGACGTCACAAGCTTTTAAAAAAAGAGCTTTTCTATCGGAATGGGTCACCTTGTTACTCTATACATCTTGGTGTAGCCTAAACCACTTAATGCAAGTAAGTTTAACTCGAAGGGAGCTTTTTTTCAACATACAACAAATGACAACTAAACTAGTTTTCGGTCTGTCAGTTTGAATTCTTAACTAAAAGCTTCTTCTAAACTGATTTGGATAAACCCAAAAGAAGCTTTTGGTCTGTCAGCACTATAACATGTGATACATTTGGTGTTGGAAGGAATATCGAAAAAAGGAATTTCAATTTTGAGAATGCTTGAAGGAGTATTACTCAGTCCGTAGTTAGAATTTTTTTAGAAAATACATATTTAGGATGCTCATTGACTTTCGTATATCTCTAGTGTACTTCGTAAATGTAAAATAAAGTTTATAAGTTGAATTAAATAAATGGAACTTTGAATGTTAAAATGAACTACGACGTCCTAAATAAATAAATAAATAAATACGCAGCTGTAAAGTATTTATTTTCAGTTTCCTATTCGAATGTATTATTTTTTATTCAGTAAATCGTAATGGTATATCTAAGAGAGACATCCCCTTTTTCTCTTAAATATGTCAGAGCTGTCAGCTGATTATCCATATACCAAATTAGTCGCTTGTACGATCATTAAATAAGAATGATTGCCCATTGCAAGTTGACAAGTTTGAAAAAAAAAAATTTAATAAATTAATTTTTTCCAAATTAATTTCTTCCAAATTAAATTTTCGCATAAACATTTTAAGCTTCACTGTTATAGGTATGAACATTTTACACATTAATATAAAAACTTATTGGGTATATAATACCAAAGTACGATAATACATATGTGTACGAGAGTTTTTTTTTAAGGCATTACATTAATGACATATCAGATAAATAAATATTATACCATTTTATTTATGACTGAATAGTGATATCAAAGACAAAAATATGTTGAAAAAATTATCTGTATAATGTATTTTTCTCTCATGTTTTTGATTAAAAAAATATAATATCACTTTTATGTTGTATTGATCATCATGCTGAAGATGCGATTATGGTGTTGATGAAGTGACGCACACGTAAACGTGGTACAATTCAAGGCCTCACTTTGATATCTATTAATTTTTACATAAAATTGAATGATGGTTGATTTTTTTTTTCTTCTTCTTTTTTCGTTTTCTATTGCCAATAATTTGGGTTAAAAAACATATGTACGTATCTTGATATCTTATTTTTGGTTTTGTAATTTGTTATTTTTTTTTTTTAATATGTATCAAAGAAGTATCAATTATAAACTTGAAAATATGTCGAAAATATTATAAAACAATATATAAACAAACAAATAAATAAAAAAAATTAGTTTCATTTTTCATCAATGATCTACTCGTACATATATTTATGAAATTTAAAACAAAAATAATATCATTTAGTAAAATAACATCAAAAAAATTTTTTCACACATGTGTCTTTTTGATTTCTATTTACCATTTTACAGTATCACATATACATAAATAAATTCCTATTTAATGTAATTTTACAGAATTTTAAATAACTTTTTTTTGTTGTTGTCAAAAATCATTTTTTTTTTTGTGATTCAATCTTAAATATTACTTCTGTTGTTATAAAATTAATATCCATTTGACATTCAAATAATTTTATTTAATTTATTGTAAATATGTACATAATGTATTATACATAAAAACCTATATACTGATATCATAAGAAAGAAAATTGTAACAAAAAATTTTTCAAGAGATAAAAAAAGCAAACTTTTTTTTAAAATTAATATTTGATTCTGTTGTTTTAATTTATGCAATTTTTTTTCTTTATGAATAAATAAAGATCACATATGACTATACATTATGTATTGAATTAAAAAATGTCTTTAACTAATAACGTTAAAATTTATCAGATTCACCTTTAAAGAAAATACATATATTGAAAAAAAAAACCAAGCCGAATAACAAAATGCAAATGCATTTTTTTTAAAGTAAAACATTTTCTTTTAGATAATCATGTTCGTTTGTAATAAGATAATCCGACTAAATGAACGGAAATAATAATTTTTATACATTTACGTATACGAATGCTATATGGATACATATATGATTTATAACGTATTTTGTATACGTTTTGGATGATATTTTAAACGTTAATAAAAAAACAAAAATAAAAATAAATATAAATTTTTTTTAGATCAATTGTTTTTTAACGGTTTTAACTGTATCACAAAATTTCATTTAGCATTTTAAGTATGTTCATGTAATTAAGATACTTTTAGAGAGACTCTTTAATTTTTCTCAACATATTTTTATGAAAAATTTGATTATAACTACGTATATTTAGTCTATAGTTTTTGGCAGATATAACGCAGATACATACACGGACGTACATACTTATAAGTATGCATCTAATCTGCATATACATATTATGTAAAATATTGATTTTATATTGTACATATTAATAATTATTTGAAATTTATAAAAATCTATTGTCTATTGAAATGAATTTATCACCTAAGAAAATCTATGTTCATTATTATTTTTTTTTTATTTTGTTGTCTTTCAATTTTTGTTAATTTTTCGTTGAATTTGTGTGGATATTTATAGTGAAAAAAAAAAAAAAATTAATGCAGTTTTATCTGAAGGTTATGGAATTAATGAATTATTTTTAATGACTTTTTTTTTGTTTAATTCCTCTGCACACGATTAAAATGTTATAAATGTAATTTTTAGTGTATTTTTTTCGGTATATTTTTGTATAGAATTTAATTTTTTTTTATTTATTTTCCCAGCCAATGTATATTTTTTTTTGTTTTGGTATTATACATACATACTATGATGATGGTCATCATATTTATATTGCATACACACATACATTCTGCCTGCATTATAAATTATATTATTTACCATTTATCAAACATTTATATATTTATAACACTGAGAAAATTATTTTTATTTTCATTTGAAAAATATAAAAAATAAAATTGAATTATTTAATCGAATTAATTAGCATGTAAGTAATGCAAGAAAAACCACAAAAAACAAAAAAATTTTATGAAATCATTTTTATATGCGAGATAATTTTGTGGTGGGTTGGTTGAATGAATCTTGATGGGGAAGAGTGTCTCTTATGTTTTTTGATTTGAAAAATTTATTTTTATAATTTATCATTTAACCAAAATGGAATACAGTCC
Organism: Villa cingulata; assembly: GCA_951394055.1. Taxonomy (NCBI): domain Eukaryota; kingdom Metazoa; phylum Arthropoda; class Insecta; order Diptera; family Bombyliidae; genus Villa; species Villa cingulata. The sequence continues at coordinate 26,345,150 of OX596021.1, read as the reverse complement.
TATTTTAGAAATATACAATTAAAAATTAAAATAAAATCATTTTATACAAAAGGTAAGAAAATTATTTTAAATGTGTTTGCAAAATTTTTAAGTGTAAAGTGTTTTACTATTAAGTGCTAAAAAAGAAAAAAGAATAAATAAACAAAATACGATGACGAAGAAATTTTTTTTTACCGATAGAATAATTATTTTATTTAAAATTTTGTCATTAAATTTCTAAATTAAGTGAAGTGGTTAAGCGTATAACAAAAAATATAAAAATTAATTGAAAATTTGTAAATTTAAAATTTTTATCAGTTACTCATTTCGGTATCTAAACATCTACAATTGGAAAACGTTTTTGTTTGTTTCAAATTTGCTTCGTATTTGTACAAAAAAATATGTATGTATGTAATATTTTTGTTCGCTAAAAAATATGTAAAAATTTATTCAAAGATTTGAAAGAACAAATTTATTTTCAGTTTTGTTTTTCTGTTTTTATGAAAATTTTCAAAATTATTTATTTTCATGTAGACAACGACAAAGAAAAATTTGTATTACTTTCACGTGCCTATTTTCTATTGTTTTGTGAAAATTATTAAATTATATTTTGTATAATATTCTAGTAATTCATAGACCTCTTCAATATCATTTTAAATTGAAGGAATTTATTTGTTTCCTGTGTTATTGTTTCCATGAATAAATTGAATCAATTTTTAATTTTAGATCTTATGTAATGTGTGCTAAGCATAATTAAATATTTTTTTCACACGATCATTGCTTTTCAATACACATATACATATACACATTTATGTATTTATATGGATACACTTATATACATATTTGTACTCATTCTATATTTTTTATTGTTCTAAACACTTAAAAATTTGAATATCAATTCAGATCATTTTTAAATTTATTGATTATTATATCATTAATGGAATACAAGAATTGCTCTATAATTAAGTCATTCTCATGTTATAAATTTTTGTTGAAATCATTTATAGAATTTGTGCTAACACAAAAAAAAAAAAAAAATAAAAATGTTTAATAAAGAAATTTAAATACTTACAGACATATAAAGATCAAAGTACTTATTTGTGTGTAAAATTCATTACATAAATTATAATTGGATTAACAAAACGCAAAAAATATAATTTGTTTTTTAAAATAAATGTAGATCAAAAATGTTTCTCAAAATAAATAAGAGTGGAAATCAAGTAATAAATTAGTTAACAATAAAAGAAAAACAAAATACTTAATAGTAATATAATATTTTTTTTATGGATTACTCGTGGATCAATTTAATTTTAACGATAAAAATCTATTTTTCCTGCAAAAAAAAAAAAAAAAAATAAAATAAAAATAATATAATTGAATCGTTGTTAAAGTGATCCGGTAATAAATTAATCTGTCGATCAATGATCAGATGAAATACATAAATATAATCATGATCATAAGACGTAGTTACGTCTAACGTCTAACGTAGTACAAAAGTATAGTTGGATTAAAAGATATAGTATTTTTTTTATTGAAAAGTTTTCAAGTGTATTAAGAAAAAAGCTTTTTCATCGAAAAAAAAAATATATTTTGAATAACTCTTGTTAACTTTATGTGCTTCATGGCTTCATTGGCTTTACATAACCATGAATAACTCCAGCTAAATGCAGGCAGACAAAAATATATTAATTTAATATATCCATATCCATATATCCGTCCGTAATACGATATGCGAATAATATTTAACAGTTATACCATGTACGATTTTTTAAAATGCAAAATTTTATGCAAAAAATAGTTTTTAATAATTTCGAATTCGTGTATCATCTGAATAAAATCATGTATAATACAACGAATTTCCGTTACTTTTCTATAAAATGATAATTTTTTATTTCAGTTAAATATTTTCAAAATTATTTGAAAATTTTTTAAAATTTTGTGAATATATTTTGTTCATTTCAATTTTAGTTGAACGACTTCATGGTCTTCAATTTACTCTAAAATAATCAATATTGATGATCGAATCGGTTTTAATCGGTACCAAAATTCAAAGTAATTTTTATTGAAAATTCAAAAAGTTAAAAAGAAAACCAATAAAAATCAATCACTTATATTTCGCATTTCTATGGTGGAATTGATTGATATATGAATGAAAATTCTGTAATATTTCAATAATAGGTAGTCAGAATCATGATAATTGGTGATCAGAATATATGTATTTTTTCAAATTGGTTGAGTTATTTTTAGATTATGGACATGTACAATATCGAATTGTGTAATATTATATTAGAATTTTTAACATAAATGTTGACTATTAATTAATTAATAATCAGACATGGGACAATTCAATATATTATGTATTTTACTATCACCCATTTTTATAAATATCATTTTCTTGAGTTACTTCTTAAAGGATGTAATATGCATTATAAAATATTATAAGTGTAAATAATGAATGATGCATAATTCATCTATTCATCTATAAGTACTACTACAGTACTCATGAAAGTATATTGTAACCTAACCATATTCACCTTGAGGCCTTGAGGATATTCATTTTCATAATACACTATATTAGGAAAACAAACTCATAACTTATTGCATAATTTTTATTTTGTAAATTTTGTTTAAAAAATTATTATTAAATTTCAGTAATTTGAAACTATTTAAACTTTTTTTTTTTTATAAAAATTCATTTGGTGAAAAAAAAAATGACTTATGAACTATTATGCACCAATATTCGTACATCAAAATGAAAAATCAAAAACTACACATGATGTTTAGAATACTACTCGTACTATATAGTAGCGTATAGTAATAGATTTTGTTGCAGTCAATGACTTCCGTTGTCCTAGAGTATGTATAATGCGAAGGAGCAAGTATTTAATGTTGTTAGTTGATTTTCTGTGTTCGCTATGTACAATATTCGCATTTCCTGCTGCGAGAGAAAATCAATTTTTTCTGAAGAGTGGAAATAAGAGTACAATGTTTGAAATACTACTCGTACTATCGTAGAGTATACTGTAGGTACTGCACTATGAAAATGACCTTTACTGCTCGAGAGTATTATATAAAAGAGAGGAGCAAGTTTAAAATGATGTTTGTTGATTTTTCTTGTTTGTCATGTATTACGAGTATACATGATATGTAGAATGCTATACAGAGTATGTAGAGGAGCAAATAATAAATGTTGTTAGTTGATTTTTCGTATTTTATATTGATATACTGTGTAATATACCTACATGCATACATGCCTATATTTGCTTATGCTATAGATACATTTGTATTAATTTCAGTTTCTTTTAACCTGACATATTTGTAATTTTCTTATGTTTTTATTTTTTATTTATTAATTTATTTTTTTGAATTAGAAATTGCAAAAGATTTAAAAATGTATATGTATACATTTTTTTGTTTAAAAAAAAAAATTGATAACTCATAACAACATGATATACCAGTCAACATCTTACATAACATAATATAAATATGTATATACAAATATTATCTGCGTTAAATAATACAATTATTAATACAATAATTTTTTTTTTAATGAAATTCTTTTCGAATTTTTTGTATCATTTTTGTTTTATTTTGGATTTTTTTTTTTTAGATTTTTTATTTTGGAAAATTTTTATTTTTATGATTCAAAAATTCCCAGACGTGTTTTTTATGAAAAAGTTTTTAGGATTATACAAATGTTTGTCGGTAAATGTTTGTCTTTGTTTTCTTCAAAAATGAAAAAAAAAATATTGAAAAAATAAGACACAAAATTGTGTTCGATCTGATCATTGGTAATAAGATGCATTTTGTGTACAAATTTAATGATGAATATATGTTGGGTGGCAAATACAAGGGTATCTAATTTAAGGGAGATTATTGTCGTAACTATCTTATTCGTACTTACATATAATACATATAATCGTACTTTGTACTCCAGTAATCTGAATTGAATATTTTGTGAAGAAAAGAAAATTGCCAATACCATACAGCCTTCATCAATGCCGCTTAACGGGATTTTTTTGTATAGTTGAAAATGTGAAGGTCCATCAAATGAATATCCATTCAAATGAAATTTAATGGGTTCATATTTTCCGGATTTTATGTTCTATTTTTGATAAAAACTTAAAAAAATAATTAAATTAAATTAAATTGTGAATGAATTAAAAACATTTTATTTTGGTTTATTTTTTTTTGTCTCAATACTTTTATGATAATCTTTATTATTTCTTTTAAAAAGCTTTTAAAACTGAACATATAACAATAATTATTCATATATTTATATATGGTATACTTTATAGTCTTTCAAATGTTAATTGCGTATTTCTACTGTTGCGCCATTATTGTTATTATATTTAATTCATAATTGATGCGAGTAAGTAAAAAAAAAATAATCTTGAATTAAACTAGATCTCTTAAAGGAATTTTAATTTGAAAATTATAAGTTTTTTTATATATTTTTTTTAAATTTTTTTTTCAACTTTTTCATTAACGAAATCTTTTTTTTTACTAAATAAGAAATAAAAAACAGATTTCTATAACAAGATTTTCTATAATTCAAATTAAATTAATTCAACGTATTTTTTTTTTTTCTCTAACAAAAAAAATTATAACTAAGTTGAATATTCTTTGTTTCTCTAGCTCTTTATGTTCCTTGTTCTTTTTTTGTTGTTGTTGCTTGTTTGTCAGTTACGTTTTAGTACGAAAATTTTTTAAATAAAGCCTACATACAATTATTATTCTTTAAAAAAAAATTAATATCTAAATCTAAATCGTATTGATGGTGTTTTGTAATGATATCCATCATCGGCAAGTACATGTGCAGGCTCTGGTTCAGAAACTGGCGGAATGTATTCATTAGACGGCTGAGAAGGTGGTAAATATTGTTGCTGTGGTGGAGCTGGAGGAATGTATGAAGGTACTGGAGCTGGAGCAGGAGCAGGTGGAATATATCTTGCTGCTGGTGGTGCTGGTGGTGTAGGTGGGATGTATGATGGTACTGGAGCTGGAGCTGGTGCAGGTGGAATATATCTTGGTGCTGGTGGTGCTGGTGGTGCAGGTGGTGCAGGTGGTATATAAGATGAAACTGGAGCTGGGGCTGGTGGAGGAGGAATATAGGATGGAGCTGGAGCTGGTGCGGGTGCTGGAGGTATGTATTTTGGTGCAGGTGGTGCAGGTGGAATATATTGTGGTCTAGGTGGTGCAGGTGGAATGTATTGTGGTGCAGGTGCTGGAGCTGGTGCGGGTGGAATGTATCTTGCTGCTGGTGGTGCGGGCGGAATGTAAGCTGGTGCTGGCGGTGCAGGTGGAATATAAGATGGAACTGGAGCTGGAGCTGATGGCGGTAAATATTGTTGTTGTGGTGCTACATTTGTTGGTAATGGAAAGCTTTGTTGTGGTCTATCGTAATGATATCCATCGGATTGTCGAACTCCAGATAAATGTGAAACATCAGCAATCACCACAGATATCGTGGCCAAAGTGAATAAAATAAATTTCTGTAAATAGCAATTGAAAAATATTTTGATATTAGCATTTTATATATTTTTTTTTTTCACTGAATGCAATATTATTGCTGAAGAGTATTTTCAAGGATGTATGAATGATTTTGTATTTCATTTTACTTTGCTTTGAATAAAATTTCAAATAAAAATTGAAAATTTTAAACTAGATGAATTATGATATAATCACTTTCTTTCACACAATTAAAGTCTAATCTACTCTTAATACATTTTAGTTATTATTATTATTTTTAACTGAATTTTTTTTGAATTTTTTTTTAAAGAAAATATTTATTATTTACATTTTTGCATATTTTAACTTTCACACTTTTCACATAATTTCTTTTTTAATTTTTCCAACACGAATATTTTTTTTCTTATTTTTTTTTTTTATAATTTTATTTAAACAGAAGACTTTTTTATTTAATTTTTCTTTCAAATATTTAAATTTATTTAGTTCAATTACACTTACCATAATTAAAATATTTTTTTTTTTAATCTATGTGTGTATGATTATTAATTTTTAGATTGAAAATTAAAGAAATTAATGAAAATAATCAATTTTAATCAATTTATATTATCCACTTTGACACCAAACATACAAGCTTTCGAGTGGTTGACAACTAAAATATGAATCCGTATTTATATGATGAAAATCAAAACTTTGCTAAAACAGAAGATTACTATTATAAATATATAATTCGAATACTCTTCAAGTCTTACTCGTTTATATAAATAAATATTATTAATGTATGCAACGATAGTAAGTATATATAACAATATGATCATTTAATAACTATATGTGTGATATAATAATCGTTACGATGTTATTATTTGTCGATGATGTTGATTGTTGATGATGATGTTGATGATGATGATGATGATCATGATCATGATGACGTCGATCAAAATTTATAAAAAAGGAAAATATAACGACGAAATCAAAACCTATCTATTATATACATATACTACCGGTATTATATTGGACAGTTGTTTCATTACATGTATATATGTTTTTTTATTTTATTTTATTTTTTTTTTTTAATTTATCTAATTTCTTGTATTTGTTTATTTTTCATGAATATTGTTTAAAATCTAAAATTACATTAGCAGATATTTAAAGATGATTGTAACATGACATGACTTGTATACAGATAGATTTTTTAAATCGCATTATTCATTTACTTTTGTTAGTTTACTATTTGTATAGTATAAAGTATAATTTTTTGATGAAATTTTTAAGATCAAAATGACATTAAAAAAAAAAAACTAAAACTACATAATGGCAACGAAAAAACAAAAATAAAATGCTTGACCCATATAAAAACATATAACCATTGTTTACATTGCGTTAGATAATTTTTATTATTTTAATGACCTTATGTTATATAATCTATACAAGTATTGTTAAATACCATTAAACCATCATACCATCATCATCAACTTCATCATCATCATGATCAAATTCATCTTGAACTTTGTGTGTAAACAGATACTTTACTCTAATCCAGTCTAGATGAATGAATGAATTTATTAAAAATATTTTTTACGTAGGTGTTTTTTTGTTATACATTTATTTTTATTAACTTTTTTTCTGTTCTACTTTTTTTTTTGTTGTCATGAAGTCATAGATTCTATTTTGGCAAATTTTATTAATGTAAAATTCTAAATTTGAATTTCAATGTTACTTAATCTGTTAGTAAATTATTGAATTAAATAATAAAGTGAATGAAAACAATTTGAAGGACAAAATATATTGAAACTTATATAAAGTAAAAAAAAAAGAAAAAATAGTTATACTACAATAAAAATAGAATTTATATGAAATAGGATATGAGATCAATTGTTTAGAATTAAGGTATCAAATAATCATGAGAAAAAAATAAAACATATTCGTATCCTGATATTATTTGGAAAATTATGTAATTTAAGGTTCGTTTACACGTTCTTGTATATTACATATGTAGGTATACCATTTTATAAAAATTTTATTATCATTTGTTTTCCTGTGTAATAATAAAAATACATATTTTGAAAGTATAAGTTTTTGATATCTGAGTTGAATTTTTAATAAGATTTGTAAATTGAAAAAAATCGCACACAAAAAAAACAATCATAAAAATTATAAAAATATTGTTCTACAAAATATTGCATTATGTATTATCTTGTAATCATAAATATTGCATAACTTCAATATGTACAGTTCAAATCAATTTTCTTGATTATCGAAAAATTACGTGAAAATTGATTGAATTACGGTAATTTTTATATACAAACTACGAATATGTATTTTTATTATAAAACGTTAAAAATGTTTGCATAAAAATTCATAAAATCAATTTATTTATTATGAAAATTCAAATGAATTTATATTAATCAATCTTTGTATAATGTGTCATATTCGCTGTTATACCCGTACATACATTTTTATTTCTGATACAATATTATCAAGGTTATTTTTTTTTTTCACTTTTTATAATTAAAATCAATGTAGTATATTGTTAACTTTTATACGTATATACGTATACGCGACGTACATATACGTGTATGAACGCAAATACTCGTCGTACGTTATTTTATTAGGCGCCCAGAAGAAAACGAACCAATATAATACATATCACATAAAATCTCATAATCGCATATTGATTAATTTCAATATATTCAGGGAGTTTAATTTATTTTCATTTTGTTTTATATTTTATTCTGTTTCGTTTTTTATTTTGTATTTTGTTTTTTTTATATTATTGCGTATTTGTAAAATGATTGTTGAATTTCATGATTAGAAATATATATTTATTCTATATACATACGATACGATTATAATGATATGTACATACATGTCGTTGCCTTCTGAATTTATAAATTTCGTATTTTTATTTTTATTTTCATTTTATTTTTTTAAGGTTGATGGACTTTATGGCATTCATATAACAGTCTTTTTATTGAATGATATTCGCTTATTATTCGTGTACAGTTTGATATGAGATACGGACATATTGGTATTATATACATATCATAAAAATTATTTCTACTAGTTTTTATTTATTAACTTTACTTTATTGTAGGATTTTATTTTTAATTTTTTTTATTAGGTCTTTGGGACAATAAGAATACATACCCGTATAGTGTATAAATTAATATTCTAAATTAATATTTATATTCGATTAATATGTTTTATATTCATTTATAATTTCAATTCTTAAAAATTAATATAATTTATAAATATATTATAGCGGTAAGTTTAATGAATCAGATTAAAAAAAATAAATAATAATTATCGATTAAATGACATAATAATAAAATGTTATGTTTATTATTATTTTTATATGCATGCATATTTTTACATTGCTTACGTATATAAAAATAAATGTAAAAATTTTATTTTCGAAACAGTATAACATACATTTATATCCGCAGTATATATTTATATACAATACATATATTTATAACGTGAAGGAATTTTTCTTTTGTTGAAAGGAAAATGATAATTACAAATTACTGAAGGTTATATAGATAAGATATAAGATTTTTATGAAAATTTTTATACTCGTATATTTTTTTTTTAAAAAAGACAAATTTTTACTATGTGCATATAGTACATTTGTATATTGTAAGTATGCACGAATAGGTGTACATATGTGAACGTATACTCTGTCATGAATATGTATAAGTGAAATAAATTTTTTGATTTATTATTGATACTGGTATATTTTGTATTGTATATGGAACAGCCAAAAAAATATACATACTCGTACATATAATGTGCAATAGGTCAAATTTACATTACGCGTTCATATAATAAAAATTCACAAAAATTATGATACTATACTATACAAGGATATTTAAGATTAAGGTTATTGTGATTGAATATATGAATATATATGTATAAAAAAATGTACTACTATATACAGATAAACAAACATGTGTGTATGTTTAAAGTATATATATATATATATATGCTATTTGATTTAAGGCCTGTTTCAGAAAGTTTTAACGCATTTTCTAACTCAAGTTATTAAAAAAATAAAAAGTATATTTTTTTAAAACGTGTATTCAGGGAATTTCCTTTCTTTTGAAAATATATAAAAATGATTTTTATCCAGAACTTTCATCGTTTGTAAGACTGTCGTCGAACGGATCAAATACAAGAAAAAATTTTTTTTGAAAAATATTTGTATAATTCCGACATATATTTTCGTTTACGATTTCGAATACGATTTTCCTGCGCTACCTTGTGATCAGTTCTATTCCGTGAATGACATATTTGATGTTGCAGAAGATCAACGGATGATTTCAAAAAAAAAATTCGGTTCAAAAGTATTAATGTGGAAGGCAATTTGGACTTCGATTGAGGCCTTTTTTGCGAAATGGACAATTAAAATCGAGGTATACGATAAAGGGTGGTTACAGAAGAGACTTCTACCGCTTCTACAAAGATACGAGGATTTAAGGACTTTTTGGCCTGATTTAGCAACCAGTCACTATTCACGAGAAGCAATGAGCTGGTTCACAAGAAGACAGGTAGGTATTGTAACTAAAGAACTCAATCCTCCAAACGTTCCAGAACTGCGAAACTGAGTCGAAGTAAATTGAGAGGTACTGGGTTGAAGTAAAAAAAAAAATTATTAAAAAAAGATGAGAAAGAAGCGAAAACAATGAAAAAATTTAGAAATTTATAGATATCGGCATACCGTAGGTTAAAAAATAGAAATATCAAAAATTTAATGGTCCATTTTAACAGAAAATTAAGAATTTTTAAAAATAATAAATTAACATAGACTTTTAGTACAGCAATTGAAAATATAGAAAATGAAGATTTTAAAAAATATGCATTTTTTTATCTATTACGTGCGAAGCAAATTCTATAAGGAATCAAAAATGCGTTAAAACTTTCTGAAACAGGCCTTATTACAGTTGACATTTTACAAGTATTTCAAAATGAAACAGTTACAAATTATTTATTTATTTTTTTCCTGAAAATGATATCGACTTGAATTTTAATTGTTTGTTTTGTTTTGAAAGGTTTCATAAATGAAAAATTTCATCCATATAATTATAATTAAAGTTTACTAATTAAAATATTTGTTACATAGATAAATGTTTGATTTGCAAAAAAATTATAGTCAGTTAAATGAAATAAATTAACGTAAAAATTAAATAAAATTTTAACATTTATATTTACATTTTAATGAACGTGAATTTTTTTTTTATATTAATTAGCAAAACTAATATAAATACTTTGAATCTTACAGAGACGATGATAAAGGCCCATGATTTTGCTATTAATTTTTAAGACATGAATGTATTTAATTTTAATCACTTTCATTTTAAAATTTAACAGAAAAAAAAAACAACAATGTAGCGATAATTTGTTTAGAGATAATAATTTTTGATTTATGAGTTTTCCGATTTGTATAATTCAATGAAGTACATATGTACATATAAGTATGTTGTTGAAATATTGTATCACACAATTTGTATAATGCATTTCTTTAATTTTCAATTTTTGTATTATGGGTACATATAGTATGTATACACAGTTTTTATTCAATTTATACAATGTTGTTTTAAATAATGTTGATAATGGTTTGTCATTTCAAATATTTATTTATTAACTTTATTTTAATACATATTTGTGTCTACATATGTATTTGTATACATTTTTAACATTATTTAAATATTAGTTCACAGTATGTGTACGTATGTGAATAAGAAATTTTATAATAAGACGTTATGGAAATTAATAATTGAAGAGTCTACCATAACCATAAACTCAGCGCAGTTTTAGCCTACTAAACTTTTCACTCTCTAATATACTACACACAAAAATAAGAAGAGAAGCTACAATTTGCGTATATTCCAACTTCTTTTCCTACTTTCCAAACACTCAACGGTTCAATGACCATATGTTTGTTTACAAATGAAAATAAAATATAGGTCAAAACATTTATCGGTGTTTTTTCTATACACCGATCTATACAGTACCTAATAAACACAAGAAAAGTAGAATAAAAACTATACTATTTGCTTATCTTTCCACTATTCTTTCTACTTCTTCTTCTACATCTAAAATATTCAAGAGTATAATACCATGTTTGTTTACAAATGAAAATATGAGTCAAGAAAATTATCGATTTTTCATCCTTACACGGATCTAGTTTCGTTTTTAAATTCTTTTTCGTACACGCCCAATACAGTGCAGTACATAATTTACAAGAGAAGAGAAAAAGAAAAACTCGTATTTGTGTATTTTTTGACATTTATTTCTACTACTCTTTCTATTCTTATTTTCTTGTAGAACTGCAGTGTAGTAGGCGTGTACGAAGAAGAATTTCAGATTGAAACAAGATACGTGTAAACAAGAATATCAGATAAATGTTTTGACCTATATTTTCATTTGTAAACAAAAATGATCATTGAACCTTTGAGTATTTGAGATGTACATGTATTTTCTTATTCACACCCCGAGATTTAGTGAACCATATCAACCTATGAAAGAAGCGAGTATTTATATACTGTACAAAATTGAGTTTATTGATTTATTTATTTTTTCTTTTACGAAAAGCTTGCAGAATTTCAATTAAGTTTAATGTTAAGAAATTTTTTATCAAAGATCGGAAAAATATATTTTTATGACGTACAAGATTACTATATGTCGTTATACATATGTATATGTCAATCATATATTTTCATTATACGAGCATCTTAATATGTACATACATATACTTATGTATGTCTCACAAAATTATTATCGAAAATTTACATTTTTGCACTGTACAAAAGTTCAATTTTTCGATTAAGAAAATTTTTGAAATGAAAAATAAATTATCCGTATATAGTGTTGGTAACATTGAAAATTTATAGTATGTAATTCAATTAAAATTTATTCGTATTTCCTGAATTATAAAAACAAAAATATATTTACGAATATGTATATAGTATGTATGCTCGTATGTTTTGGTTTTCAGATTTCAATTATTATTTAATTATGATTGAAGATATACATATACATATTTACATATTTTTTTAACGGTATTATATAGCTACTATATTTTTATTATGAAATTTATGCATAAAATTATAATTTTTATTTTTTAATATTTTTAATAAATTTGTAATAATATGTATGGCAGTAAAATATTTTATAATAAATTTTAATTTTTTGATATGAACGCGCTACAAAACAAATAATATATCGATAATCCAAAAGATTATAGCATAAATATAATTGTTGATTGTTTTAGCTCTTCTTTAGACTGAAATACAGACATTCAGATTTTCAGAGAAAATTATCATATGAATTTAAGAAGGCCACCACACAACCACAACAATTCGAGTGATGTGTTCGAATCAATGTCTTGTAAAATTGCACAAAATATAACTATGTATGAATGTGTATAAATTTATGAATCATGTATGTATGTATGTAATTTAAAACATTTTTACAACAGGGCAGATAATACATTTTAAAATATGTTCAGTAGTTTTTAGCATTCATAAATCTGAAATAAATCTTATAAAACCAAAGACAAAAAGTTACGGCATTTCAAAAGATTTGAAGTTATAATATAAAATCATATTTTCACATCCAATTACAAATGTATAAAGAGTACTTCAGACTATATAAATTTCTCATATAAATTTTCAATCGTAAAAAAAAGACAGAAATTTTTAAAAATTTCGCATGTCTTTTCTCTTATAAATTTCATATTCTCTGAATATTTACACAAAACATTTCAAAAAAGAAAATAAATTCATATAGTCTGAAGTACCTGAAACATAGTACATATTTATCAGAAATGTATTTATGTAATAAATGTTGAAAAATAAGTAAACCATTGTCAAAGACACATATGTATTTTGTATTTTATAATATATAACCATTTTAACATGATAACACATTTTCTATTTGTTTGATATGTATTTACATATACGCGATTATACAATTATTTGGCTACATTGAAATTTACATTTGAAAAAATTTGTTTGGATGTACAAATTTTTTTTTCTTGTAGAAAAATGCAAATATATTACGTATACGAGACAAAGTTATATTGAAGATGTTTTATTTATTTATTCATTTATTAATTTTTTTTTTTTCAATTTTATGTAATGCATGAAAATGAAACAAATTGATGTTATGTATAAGCATATTGTTTATAAATTAGGACTTTTACAAATTATGTGAAATGATTAACCGACATACGCTAATTGGTAAAATTATATAGTTTTATTGAATGAATGTGATCAAAATATTTATATCTGATAAATTGGTTTTAAATCATTTTTAATTTATACCAAAAGAAATGTGTTGTCTTTTTATTTTCTAAATCTATGAAATTAGATGCTGCTTTAAAACAATTTAAATACAATCAAATGTTTCCAAATGTATTGAAAAATTCGAGTGTAAATTATATTGAAATAATGACGTTTATGTAGTTATTAAAATTTTTATTTGTACATTTTTTAAAACAAGAGTTATAGAATAATTTTTAAAAAAATATATATTAACTAAAAATTTTTTTATTGAGCAGATTGGTGAAAATTTGAAAAACAAAAAAAAAAAACATTTTAATCGTTTGATAGATAAGATGATTTCAATTATTTGCTAATGGGAAAGTTGATCAACAAATAAGTAAATTACCATCATGTTGATTGTTAATTTAGAAAATAACTATTTTTTATATTTTCTTTGGTTACAGGCACGGGAAAATCATAAAATGATTTGGTTTAAGTTATTTTATTAATTTGATTGATGTTGAAATATATTCATTTCAATAGTCATTCAATCTTCTTTTTTTCGTAACTAAGTGTACAAAAGCTATGATCCAATATGTATACATAGTAAATAAGGTTTGTCGCTTAAATCTTTTGTTTTGTTCGATTCAAATCGATTCGAAGCAATTCAAAAATAAATATCAAGAAATTTTTCGTTATAAAACATAAAAAAAATATTTAATTTTCTGTTAATTAGTATACATATATGAATATGACATGTAGTGTAAATTGATTTAATATAAGATTTTATATTTTTATGTTAAATAGTCATTTTATGAAAATTGTTACTTAATTTTCAAATGATTATGCAAAATATCTTTAAGTTATTTACTTATAAATATTTTCATTATTTATTTTTATTTTTGTATTTAGTATGTATGTACTTAAATATTTATATTGTTTGTCAATATTATATTTTTATTTTTTTATCTGAATTTGTTCGTATAGTGAAAGTCAACTAATATAATAGAAAAGAAATAAAGTCAACACATTTTTATTATTTGATTTATTCCTATAGTAAAAAAACAAAAAAAAAAAGAACATTGTTACTTGTGTGTGTGCGTAACGAATCATCTTAATTATATTTATAAATACTTATGTACATTTTACATTGTAAAAAAAAAATAAAATAAAAAACAAACAAACATTAAAACACACTTTATATGTTAAATAATATAGCAAATCACAACGTAAAAATCAAAAATATTTGTTTCACTTTCTATATGAATAATCCGAAAGAAGGTCTCCGATAATGGTAGCCATCATCTTCAAAGGTGTGTCCTGGTATTGTGTCTTGTTGTTGATAAGAATGTTGATTTGAGCTGAATATGGGTGCATTGTATGAACCACTCGATATGGAGGGTGCACCATAACTTGATGATGGTACACTATATGAAGAACTTGCCAATGATGATGGTGCACCGTAATTTCGAGATGGTGGCAAATATTGGCTACTTGGTGCTATAGAAGTTTGATGAAATTGTTGAACTAATGGTATACGTTGAATATCGAATGGTCTGGAATATGCAGACGAATAACTACCACCACTACCACTATGAAGACTAGGTGGACCGTAGACAGGACTGGGTTGTTGATAGCTAGAAAATGAACTTTGACTTGGTGGTCCATAAACAGGACTTGGTGATCGATAAACTGGAGCTGATGGTTGATATTGTGGTATTCTGGCAGGTGGTAGATACGATGATGATGGTGATGAAGAATACGATGAGGTTTGATAATGCTGATGTGATGATGGTGGTAAGTATTGATTAGAAATTCCTCCTAAATGTGATACATCAGCTGTAACAGCAACAACAATTGTGAATAATATGAAGATAAATGCCTGCAATACACAATAATGCATTAATTAAAAATAAATCACTAAAAAAAATAAAATAAAATAAAACACAAATAAACAAATTAATTTAATATTTTCCTATATACTAAGTACTAACCGTCATTTTGATCCAGAGATTTTGTTTTGTTCAGATCAAAATGAATTTCGTAAATGATGCAAAAATACTTTACCATTCTCGATTTATATATACAATCATCTTCCGAATACAAACAACAAACAAAAAAAATAAACAAACATCCATCCGAATTTCATTTATTCATTTGATGCGATCATTAATAATAATTTTTTCTTTCATATGAATATGATATACTACTTATTTATTTAGTTAAAAATCTGTTTGCATATAATATATTGTACACGAACTTAAAAACATACTCGCGTACACGATATAAAGGTACGTATATTTGCGTATGTATATAAATATAGTATAGAATGTTAATATTCAAGAAATACATAATATTTTAAAATTTAAACATTTGCTTACCAGTGTCATCAGCTATCAAAAATTAACTAACAATGAATGCTACTATATATCAATCAACAATAATATACTTATGTACATAAGATACACGTCAAAGTTGGTATTGTATTTGTAGTTGTAAGTATAAAAATTTATATTTTTTATGACGATATTCATAATATTAAATTTTAATGATAAATAAAATATATGGATGATTGGATGAACGTATAGTCGTATACATAATATGTATGAATGAATGAATGCTATTCACACGGCTAGTCAATGAAAAAATTTTTGTATCACACACGTATATACGAGTGTATATACTTAAGTGTATATTTATTTTATTGTCACACCTACTTCAAAAATTTACGTTTAAAAAAAATTGGCTTGATTTTAGCAATGAAAAAATGCATTAATGACATATTAGACATTGACCATACATATGATGATATTCAAGTAAATCACAAACTTATATTATGTATATATGTAGGTACCTACCGCAATAGGCTATTTTAATCAATAAAAATATACAAATATGATGTGTATGCAGATACAACATAGATTTATTGGTTTTTTGTTTTCTTTATAGTCAAACCAGAGAGAGAGATAGAGATGCTATGTAATCATTGAGATATTATGATAAAATTTATATAATGAAATATTATTAGACATTATAATATGCATCTATATTTAATTTTTAATTTTAATTTCTTTTGCATAATTTTTTGTTTATTTTTATTGTTTTGTTATGTATTAGTATGAAATATTATATCAAATATGTATATATTATGTACAGCTATTTGTTTTTTATATTATTATTTCCGACACTCATCTCTTACATTTTTATTTGAAAAAAAGAAAAAATACTGTATTTTTTTTTTATTTCCTTTAATTAATGTCTTTTTAATATTTTTTTTTTCAACAAAAATTTCGAATACCATACAGATTTATGATTATTTATGTATTTAATTATATATTGTTTATACAGGCATATTTTAAAATCGATTTTCGTTTTTTTTTTTCATGTGAAAATCAATTAATTGATGGTGTCCGATGCTAAAAAATGATGATTTTTAAATATATATCATGTAAATTTTATTACGTATTTTTTTTTTTATTTTTTATTTAAAGTAGATTCATCATAATTTTGAAGGTATTTAGTATAAAAGTTTATTAATTAATATATTTACATAAATACGCATGCCTATATAATATGCGTAGCCATACTGTAAATGTACATATAATATGATATTATGTATAATTAATAAATTGCAAGGTGATTTTAAAATCTCAAATGTATTTTTTTTTCCGTAATTTGATCGATTGATTTTTTATTATTCATAATTATATGATGAAGATGAAGATAATTTTAAAGGTATGCCATTATGAATTATTTTTTAAATGGTATACACATTTTAGGTATATATAGGTATATGTAGTGCAGTATTATATTGTCCAATTTATTTACTTCGAGTATACTGTAATGACGAAGACTATATAAATCTGCTCACACGAACACATAAATGAAGTGTACCTACATAATAAAAATAAATAATTACAGGCTTTTAATTTATTAATGATTTTACTCTCAGTTCAATATTATTTTTTGCGTTTCCTGATTTCTGATCTCAATAAAGTATTACATTGTCTTATAATTTAAGTTAGATAAATATTTTTTTTATTGTAGATAGATGTGATATTAAATGATTTCTGAATAAAAAATTATAATACTTAGTGTAACAAAAAATTTATTTTCTTTTAAAACGTAATTGAATTTAATTTTTTTGCTTGTTAGTTAGATTTTTATAATGAAAATAAAGTGAAGAATTTAATAACATAAAAAATACATACATAATATAGCCCTATACCTATTTATTTATAATAGATTTTCATGATAAGTTTATTGTCTGATAATATGGTATCAAGGAAGTTCATATATAGAAATACATAATGTATATTTTTCGATTCGGATTTTAGAAGATTATTTGACGAAATTCTGTACAATATATAAAAAAAAAACAACCAGAACATGTTTAATACACACAAATTTTAAAATACACGTGAAAAACATTTTTGTACTATATATTATGTACATACGTACATTATTTGTATACAATAATTCTGCTTCAAATAAAATGAATGTGGTCTAAGTCAAATATAAGATTAAAATTGTTTACAAAATTGGGGAGAAAAATGAAATATTAATAAACTTAACTCTGTCAATTAAAACAGTCCTATGAGAATTTATTTAGGTTACTCTTTGGCTACATTATTCTTGATGCGTGATATGCACGAGTATATTAGCGTAGTTGTATGGATATATCGACAGGTAAATGAATGGAAGTAGTGAATAGTCTGTAACATGCAACGCAACTACTATGATATCTTAATTATTTAGTGAGATATTTTGCACAGCATAGTCTTCACATTTGTCGGTCTGAAGAATTGCGTTGATTTACTGAAAGTGTTAATGTGAATTGTTTATAACTTTATTTAATTTCATTTTATTCTGTTGTCATTTTATATATAACTAATGCCGCTTCTACATTCTATGTAGTGACTTCAACTTGGACTTAAATAGAAAAGTAGTTGTCAAGTCTACTGCATTGAAGGTAGAAGCGTCTTAATGTTTAAGTTAATGAAAACTGTATAAAAAATGAGTTGTTTCGCGACAGTTCTAAATATTAGAACTTACCCATTTTCAAAATATGTAATTTAACCAGCAATCCAAGTCTAATATACATTACATTTGACGAAAATTTTTAAATACACTTCAACGTGTAACGTACACAAATGTAAATAATAACAAGAAAATAATTTCAAAAAAAAAAAAACCTATGAGTCATATTAATCATTTAATCTTAAAAAATTGTAAGTAACATAAGTCAACAAATGAAATAAGAAAAAAGAAAACAAGACAAAAACTAAATACTGTGTAAATTAAAATAAACATTTTTTTTTATTTATTTTCTGGTATATAATAGAATAGTAAATAAATCACCATAAAAACTGATTTATTTTCATATAAACAAATGTAAATAGTATATTCAAAGTTATTCGTTTAATTAAAACCATATAAATTAAGGGCATTTGCTGAATCTTGTACGTTTCTGTGTTGATCATAAGTAAATCATTAATTATATTATTCCGTGATCAATATGCTCAGTGTATATATAATTTTAATTACAATTCTTATGATTATTATGGATCAAAATGAAAAATTATTCGTAATAAGACAAAAAAAAATTGAATATGAGTATTAAAGTTTTTTTTTCTGCAGTAATCGTAAACATGTATGATTGAATATTATAGATTTTTCATGTTACATGTTACCTACAAATCAAAACGATTTTTATACGTGAGTGTGTAACTATTTTTTTTTTTTTTGCTTTAAGGGTTTTAGACAGTTAATGTTAATTACAAAGTAAAGACTTTTAAAAATTCAGTAATGTACGCAACAACAAAAAATTATATTTAAATACTACAGAGAGAGAAAAATAAAGCTACAGGATATTTGGTTAATTAAGATATTAATATTATGACAGAAATATGGACTGATATTGACCTTGTTAAGATAAATAATTGAATATAAATGAATAAACATTGAATATAAACAACTATTTAGATAACTTGTCATTTAATTGATGATTTGAAATAATTTTTGTCTCAAATCAATTTATTATAGAATTTTTCTTAGAAACTAAAAGTGTGATATTAATTTTGTTAGAAGTTCTTGAAGTTCTATATAGGATATGTCAGTTAATTTATTTAAAAATAATACATATAAACAAAATAGAAAAAAAAAACCAATATCACACTTTGTTTATGAATTTCAAAAACATTAAAAGCAAAAGCAATGAATACTGTGTACTCATATTTTCATTCATTAGAAAAATCTATTTTCTTTTTATATTTGCTCTTCATCACACACGAAGTATATGAGAAAGAGGAGTAGAAAGTAAGTACAGGAAACATGAAGAATAGGAGACAGCAAGTAGTAGAGTAGCAAGTAGTAGCAATTAGATTATTGGCAGCTATAACTGTACAGTACCTTGCACACCATGTAATCGTATTTTCATTCATGAGAAAAATCGATTTTCCTTTTATACTTGGTTTGTTCTGTACCACATGCGATAAGAAGTATACGAGAAATAGGAAGAGAGAGTAAGGAGTAGCAATAAGTTTATTGGCAGCTAACTATAGTACTATATACGCTACAGTAGCTGGAATATCTTGTAATCGTATTTTAATTCATGAAAAAATTCATTTCTTTTTTATACTTTTATAAAACATAAGCAGAAGCAATAAAATAAAATTCATGCAAGAGAAACATGTTTCATTCCATCATACTTTATCTACTCCATATACCATAATCATTTATACATTATTTTAGTACATATTTGGTTGTTTATAAACATCTTCTGGTATGTATACATTTTTGATTCTATAAAAACATGAAATAATTTATTGCAGAACAACTTTTAGCATTTGTCCGAAAATGTATTGGGTATTGGTTTATTGCGAGTATCAACAGAGAAAAAGATCATAAGTTAAAAAATATCAAATTAAAAAATATAGGAAATATTTTTTATTTTTAAAAAAAGTTTTGCATATATTTTAGGCGAAATTAAAAAAGATTTTAAATGTGTGTTTTTTATTTTAATAAAATTTGATTTTCTGATTTTTTTATTGAAGCAAAAATTTAAAAATTCATGAAAATTCAGTATGAATGTATGTACAAATTTTGATATTTTTATTCTGCCAAATCAATTCAATTTGAGTGAATATTCTATATATTACAAGCCATGTTAAAAATGCAAAATTTAATTTTATAGTAAAATTATTATGAAAAAATTGTGAACACAGATTTTGAAAAATCATACGAACCTCTAATATTTTGAAAGTACATAAATGCAAATTCAAATTTACATGTTTTAGTTTTGAATGATTTAGAAGAAAAACATTATTATTTTAAAGTTTATTTGTGTGTACATGTTATTGTTGTGAAACTACATTATCTTTGATATGTTTCAAATTTGCATTTCTAATTCTAATCTCATTTATAATCTTCATTGGTGTCAAATGTGAGATATGAGTATAATCACGTATTATCAAATTTTACCAGAAGAAAAATCTTCAAAATTTTTAAATAATTTGTATACCATATATGCTCAAATTCTTTTTAACACCATATTATAATTATTATCGAATAAAGTTCTCTCATTATTGTTATGGTTTTTTATTACTTTAAGATCGCAGGTGCAAAAATTTAAACAAGAAATTGGACAGCTTAGAAACTATTTTCGAAATTTATTATCATAAAATAAAAAAAGGCCTACAAAAACAAAAAAGTAAAGGAGAATATTCATCAAAATATAAATGTCTTCTGAACCAAGTAAAATTATAAATTAGATTCATTTTATGATTAAATTATAGCAATATGCAAATTTAATTATTTGAAATTTCCGCAGGAGGTCAATGACTGTAAATGTATCTAATTGGATTCAATGATATGAGTTATATATGGTCTTAGAATTTATTACGAAAAGAAATGAAAAGAAAACTTTTATCTATTAAGAAATCTTGATTAAAAGAGATTAAAATAAAATCAAAAGTTTCGACAGGTTTTTAATTTTAAATGTTTACATTATATGCGATAATAGTAAATGAAGAATTGAAATATGAATTCGGTATTTTGTTCTTTAAGGGAAAATTATTCTTTCTACAGGAACATCTTTAAAAATAATTCTGATAGAATTTTGTATAAATATCAAACAAAATTGTTCATTTAATCATTGAAGAATTGTTTGATCTTGAATAACGTTCTCATAACTATAACAAAATGGTAAGATGAATAAAAATAAGTACACATATAGGATATTTTTTACATTTTTTCGAAAATTAATTATTTTTGTAATTATATTTTATTTTATTTCATTTTTATTTATAGAAATACTTTATTGCTGCTTTCATACTTTTTGCTGCAGTTGCAGCTGATATCTCAGAATTTTTTCCATCTGATGATTATTTACCACCAGTTGATGATCTAGCACCATTGGCACCATCTCCACAATATCAAGCCGTTACACAAGGACAAGATAATTATGGTCAATTACAAAATGATTTAATTGATGCACCACCAGCACATTCATTCGGACCTGATGGTTATCAATACAAAAATCCAGTCGAAGAAAGAAGGAGGGCAAAACGACGTTACAGACTCCGTTACCGTCATCGTCGCTACTAAATAAATGAATAATTTTTATACGATTTCTAAGACTTGATTAATTATTATTTTGTTGATGATTATTTGGACACTCTACTATACAAAAATTTGGCTATGAAAATAAAATTAATGAATATTATCACATAAAATTATATGGTTTTTGATTTTTATCTGTTTTACTCGTAAGCTGAAAAAATTTTGCCTTTTAACTTTCAACTTGAAAAATTTGCAATTGATTAATTGTGAGAAAATCTAATAACAAGAGTACTGAAAACATCGATAAATAAAATAGTCCTGGTTATATACTGTGTCTAGTATAGAAGTCTTAATGAGTTTATTATAATCTTGAAATGATTTTTTGAACTTTTTTTTATTCAACTTGAAAATTTTACAGAAATACCAAGGACATAATAATCTAATTTTTATTTTTTATTTATTTTTTTTTCATTTTCGAATTTAATTCAATATTTTGAAATATTTCCCTGTAAACTTGATTGTATGTAAACGTAAGAGTAGATATTGGATACATTATAGTTGCTATCTAGATCGAAGTAATAAAATGAATTAATTTTAATTATTCTTTTATTTTTTTTTTGAATTTAAAAAACAAATAAAAATGATAAAAATAACAAATTAAATGCAATAATTTTATAATTGTTTGAAGGACAATCGTATAATGTTCAAATTAAAATCCTTGTGCAGCCAACGTATAAATATTAAATTTTTATTTCGTTCAATGTATTCGTATTGTAATCAAATATAATGTACATCCAAACTGAAACATGTTTGTTCGAAATAAGTTTTCATAAGACTAACTGATTGTTATCGGAGAGCAGCATCTTTTATAAAATTTTCCTCCAAATGACATTGAATATATTGGCTTTCTCAGTCAACAAATATACACATAATTATGTCATTATGTTATATTTTGAACAGCAATACATGTTAGATGTTACTTAACAATTTCTTTCATTAGCAATTCATTTTTAGTGTTCATTTGTTGTTTTTTTGTGATTAATTTTAGCTTCAATAAATCTCGGTTAAAGTCTATACTTTATGCAGTTTTAAAAACTGTTCGGAAAACAAAATGTGATCAGAGTGTAAAAATGAAGTTGCTTATAGACGATCGGACATGCAAACCAAAAGACATGTTGAGTTGATGTTAGGCCAAAGTTGATGATTGAACTGATTTACTGACGTCACATTGAATGAAATATTTCAAATACAATCTCATTAATTTCAAACATAAAATTACGGAATAAACGGATCTGTGCATTTAATCGTTGATAAGGCAAATGACACTCGAAGCAACTCTGTATAATATGCATCTGAAAAAATAATATGTTGTTTATTAGAGAGAAAAATCATTAAGGTTTAACACTTTCGTGAATATATTCATATTTATATGTAGGTAGGCACTTTAACAGCATTTTAATTTGTTAAGTAATGGAATTCGTTAAGACTCGTATAGAGATCAAAGTTTTGTTATAATAATTTTTCAATGTCATTTGATTTATTTGTTTCTATAATAATATTTGTGGATTTATTATACTGTATATAATAATTAACTGAAAATTTTTTATTTTGTGTCTTGTATTCATAATAAACTAATTTATTGTATGAATTTTCTTAATATTTTTATGATTTTTTTTTTTTTAATATCTTGAATATTTGTTTATCTTCCATTGAGCTTATCATAAAAGAAAATTTATATTTCTTTTGTTTTTTGATTTGAGAAAAATCCAAAATAATCATAAAATGTACTCGTATATTAGGTAGCTAATTAGAAAATTTGTATTTTCATGAACTTTCTTTTGAATGGAAACCGCTACCACTATATCATTCATTATATTGGTACGCACAAGCTAACATTCGCATAATACTAAAATATGAATGTATGTATGTGTACATTTATTATCGCTTATAAAATAAAACACATCGTTTATTTTCCATAATTAATTTTTTTCTCTCTTCAAAACTATAAATATATTCCATTTAAACTCGATTACCTTGAACGATTTCATATAATTTTGTTTAATATTCATTGGAAATAAAAATATATATTTTTTTTTATAAAATTTCTTTGATAAAGTTTTTCCTTTTTTTTTATTTTTTACCTAAATAATAATTTTTTTTCTTCTTCTTATAATTTAAATTTTAAATAAAAATTCAATTCATTAAGACATAATATATTCGAAAAACGAAAAAAATACAGGGGATTTAATAGTCGCCTTTTAAAAATCAGTTATTTTAAATTTTTGTTTACTGACTTTATGATTAATAGCTGTAATTAATTAAATGCTCTATTTTCATTTACACATATGTACATATTGTAAAATTTTCTTTTAATGCGGTAATAAAATTTAAAGAAAATTAATAATGAATAAAAATTTTTAATGAAAAATAAGAAATGTTTAAAATTAAAGAGAGAAAAAAAAATTGTGTTATTTAATTATTGTTTCGATTATAAATGTCATTACTGAAGGTCTATGTAATTAAATGAATTATATTCGAAAAAGAATTGATGATAAATTGACCATAGTAAAGTTCTATTGTTTTTTGAAATTAATATGAAATTTAAATGAAAATTCTTAAAATTGAATTTAAGTATAAAATGGAATTCATATCATTTTCATTTTTTAATCAAATTCATAATCTTATGATGTAAAAACATGGAAATTACACATATTTGGGCAAGTATTTTAGCGCAATTTAATACAATTTCAATTGAGCATTTTAATTTTTTTTTTTAAAAAATTTTATTTTCTTTTCTATACATAAATTTCTTATTGTCGTTGTTTTATATACAATATCGATTAATGGTGATAATGGTGATGTTTCACATTTACCATCAAACGAATATCTACCTCCATCAGTAATTAAAAGACCAGTATTATCAGCTGAATATTTGCCACCAACACAAAGATATTTACCACCCACAAAGGAATATTTACCACCAACAAATGAATATTTACCACCGAAAAGTCCAATTCCGGGGCATATATTTGATGATGATGGCTACAAATATCGGACAGTAAAAAAAATCAAAAGATTACGTTACAGAAATAGAAGAAGATTTTAATCATTTTAACATCCACCAAAATAAATAAGACAAAAAATTGTGGTTTCTGCGTATAGATTTAATTTGAATATAATTCTTAGAATTTGAAAATTCACAAGAGTGTTTAGAGTGTTTTGTTTTGTATGAATTGAACAATATAATTATGAGAAACATAATAAATACACACACCACTAATACGAAACGAATAAAAACTTTTTGTTCGTATAATGATAAATGTTTGAATTTTTTTTGTACATTAGTTTAATTTTTGTATACAATATTGTGTACTCAATATAATTAAGACAAATTTTTAGTTTGCAAATGTCTCAATGACCTTGTCAATTTTTTTTTTTCTCTTTTTGAGTGTCAAAAATATTTATTTTTTTATGTTTTCTAGTATATTTTTTTTAATTTTTGAATTGTTGAAAATTTACTACTTCCCTAATAATAATTCATTATGTACCAAAAGTAATTTGCAATCAATCATTATATCCGCACTTCAAATTTTTGCATAGTTATGTACATAAATATGTATGATCTGGTTATAAATCATTTCAAATCATGAGATTTGTTAAATATTTTTATTAAATGTACTTACAAGCACGTACATAAACAAAGTAAAATATTAGATGAAATGCAGATGAGATGATTGATTGTAAGTAATTTGTTTTAATATCACAATTTGCAAAATTCAACCTTCAAATTATATTATAAGTTGTACTTGAAACAATAACAAAAATAATAAAAAACAAAAATTAATAAAATATTTATGTACAATATTATTATGTTCATTGCTCCAAAAAAAAAAAAATACTTGAAAATTTTTTGCAAAAAAATTATTTAGAGTGAGGATGAAATTTATTGAATATATATAATCACTGAAAATTTTTATTCATTCTCATCATCACATTTGAATATCTGTTCAGTTTACATTGAATGCATTATTTCTCTGTCTAATTCTTTAATATAATTTTTCTTAAAAAATCTTAATCAAAATGGTAAGAAACATATAAAATTTTTATTAATTGCAACAAAATATTTAATTTTTATTTTCTTTTCAATATTTAGAAATTATTATTTTTTGCTGCCATCGTTACATTAATTGCAATAGTTGCTGCTGATGTTTCAGAAATTGATAATTATTCATCCAGTCAATATTTACCACCATCAGTATCACAGCCCATTCATGAAGAGCCAACTTATGAAACGCAACCAGAAATCGGGGTAGATTATATTCCGTCAGTTGTTTCTACAAACGAACAATTCGATCAACCATCAGATGCAGTTCCTAATAATGGATATGATGACATATATGGTGGCGCTGCTGATGAAGGCACTGTAGTAGGTGATGATGGATACCAATATAGAACTGTTAAAAAAATTCGTTACAGATATCGTAATTAAAATGTTTTTTCGTACTTACATTTTTTTAAGTTCAGTGTAATTTGAAATGTTTATTACTTGAAAATAAATAAATTTGATATACTGATCATTTTGATTTTATTCATTGATGTTGGTGATTAGTTCAAAAATTGTTATATAAAATCCATTTTATTCGAAAAATTTCAAAATTTTTAATCATTGAATATTTTACAACTGATACAAGAAAATCTCTTTTACTTTAAAATTTAAAAACACTTTTCTGAATGCCTGTTTAAATGGCACCTTATTTAGGTACAGGATTAGATTAGCTCTAATAAACCTATGATACAGCCTGACCTGATAGTCATAAAGAAGAACTCCAATGGATAAACAGTGCGAAATTGGATACACAACAAAGGTAATGTAGTGCTTCCTATCTATTATAATTCTTCGGTACTGGTACACAATCAACACAAACTGCACTAAATTTTCAATGAAAAGACTGATAAGAGTAGTCTCACAGAACACATTTACAAATTTTAATGTTATCAGCTCAGACTAACCGAATGACTTCTGTTAAAAATTTGATAATCAAATTTTGTAGGAAAGTCATGTATTTCACTTCGTAAAATCATCGTATCGTATCGTGTCGTATCGTAGAATAAAATTCATTAATGAAAAAAATCGTATTATTACAATAATTATAAATTTATAATTTTCAAATTGAATTTTAATTTTTTGTGACAAAGAAATGAATTAATTTAATTAAATAATAATTTATGAAAGAAATATGTATCTGTTTTGTGTATATTTATCTCACATAATTATTCATTTTCATTATTATTGATTTTTAATTTTTATTTCGAAATAATCATAAATTATCCATAAATTAAGTGTGTACAAATTATGAAATAATTATTGTTACATAAGTATATACAGTGTGTTTCACTACAGAAAGTTCCCAAAAAATAAAAAACGAATGATTGTTTTGACTAGGTAGAAACTTTATTTTAATCAGCTATATAAACTCTAATTCGCGTTATATTCAATAGCTCTTCCAGTCTCCACTCGCTTCAATAACATGGCGGCATCTTTCATCACAACTTTCCACTAATTTCTTGGCGTACTCCTCGCTAAAGTTCTTCCAAATTCTTTTTAGTACTCGAATTAAATGATTTGTGTTTTTTATTTTTAACCCCCGCAATTTCTGTTTCATGTAAGCCCACACATTTTCAATAGGGTTACAATCTGGGGATTGTGAAGGCCAATCCATAGTATTGATCCCATTTTGAGATTTCCACTGGGTTCAAAGTAGACTCCGATGTTTGGGGTCATTGTCTTCTTGAAGAATCCAATCTAAATTTCCGTGTCCAAACCAGTTATTTGTTGATCGTAACAACCCATTTTTATATATTTTGGTCATTCGTTTCGCATCCAGTATCCCCGTGAAGCATATCAAATAACCGAACCCCTTTTGACAAAAGGCCCCATAAACGTGTACCTTTGAAGGGTGTTTTACAGTATGTTCTATGTACCGTTCACCTTTTTTCGTCCTAACACGTCTCAAAAGATTTGAAACGAGAAAAGAAGCCTCATCCGTGAAGACTACATTACTCCAATCTCGGTTAATATTCTTTCGGGCCCATAGTAACAATTTTTCCATATGGGAATTTGTCAATAAAGGTTTTTGTATCGTTGACAAGTTTTTTATTTAAAATTCTTTGAGACGTCGCTGAATAGTTGAAGTGGAGATGTTTATACCCTTTTTCAATAACTTTTCATGTGCTTGTCGAATTGATATTGAAGGATTTTCTAAAAATATCTCCTCTATTGTCTTATCGTTGCGCTTTGTTGTAGATCGAGGCCTGTCCTTTTTATGCACGTCATCTACAAAACCAGTTTCCAGCTGACGTTGATTCCATATTCTAATGAAAAATCTTGATTTTTTCAGATACCTAGCTGCTTCTGATACGGTCATTTTTGGTCCCTTAGGATGGCTAACTAAAAATGCTGCTTCAAACCGCACCTTGTAATATGAACTCATTTCACTTTTAATATTGTAAAAACTAATTAATGCCACTTACAGCAAAAAAATTATACTGCGAATTAGAGATTCGATTGCTCCTTATGTAGACAAAAAATTTTATCTGTAACTAAAAGGTTGTAGATAAAATCGAAGTTTTTCTGTAGTGAAACACACTGTACATACATATAGTACGTTTATTTATTACGAAAATTTAGCAATATAACTGATAAGGATTCTTATCTGTGGTAGTATGCTGTATTTCAAAAATCTTTTACAAAATTTTCCGCTTTTAATACATATTTTTATCACCGTTTGATTTATTTTATTTATTCTTTTATTTATTAATTTTTTTTTTGTAAATTTTTATTATAATATTTTTTGTTTTCATTTCAATATTAAATACATGTTCATGGTAATAAAAAAGAGAAAAAAAAAACAAAAAAAAAACAGTAGATTGATAATAAAAATGCTATAAAATATTTTATCACCCTTATTATTAAATAATGAATGCACATACCTACAAAACCTTAATAAGGAAACATACATACATATGTATAATATACACCATATATATATATACGATAATATAAGTATGTAAGTAGTAAAATAAGAGTAAATAGCTAAGTATATTTATATGTGTTGTGATTTATTTCAATAATAATAAATAATAATAATACATAATTAGTACAGATTTATTGATTTTGATTTTATTGATTTTTTTGGCTTTTTATTGACTGTTCATTTGAGTAGATTTTATGCGAAAATTTTATTAAAATTTCAATTATTAGACTCTTACATTTAAATTATAAGCTATTGGGTAAATTTAATGCAAATATTTCGGTATCTTCTTTTTGATCTTTGTGTTATATGTGGTTATATACAGTATTTTACATATGTATGCTAGTTGATAATGATTTTTCAATTTTAATTTTAATATTTTTATATACTATTTTGTGTTAAAAAGTTGTTTTTTGTAATTTTCAGAAAAAAATGTTTTTGATTTTCTCTTGTTGTTGTTGTATTTTTTTTTCTTTCGTGATCGTAATATATTATACATAATTGTTTGTAATAATGAAATTTTTTTTATAGTTAAAATGTTTTTTTAGTTTTGAGTTTTTTTTTTGTTTTCTTTTAGGAAGTGAAGATTTAATTTTATGTTTTCTAATATATTCCTTTTTTGTTTTTTTTTTTTTTTGTTGAAATTTACGTTATTCAAATTTTTGCTGTTTTTATTAATTTATGTTTTATCATAATATTGATCAGACTAATATTTGTATTATTAATTTCTACGATAAAGTTCACATATATTTTTTTCTATATATAAGTACTAGTGTATGTATACATTTTGAAAAAAAAAAATTAAAATTTCTACACTTTTTGTTTTTCTCAAGAAAAATATATATAAACGGTTAAAAAAGTATACAATGTATATGGATGTGTTTAACTAATGATTACACCGTTATTTTATGAAGGTCTAAATATATGTAATTTTCTTTTGATTCTTCCACAAAATACAAATAAAAAAATTAATAAAAACAAAATATTGGTATATCTAAACATTGTATGTGTGTGTGAATGAATTGAATTTTTATATACATATGTATATAAAATTGATTTTGATGCATGTAGGAAGTAAATGTAATATTTAAAGTAAAATGATGATCAGCAAAAACAAGAAGAAATAAATAACAGCATATATGTATATAAAAATATAAAATATAATATACTATACGATTAATTCTTGTATAAATACTCGATAATAATTGTTTAAAAATCATTCAGTGATTTATTTAGCTTCAATCAATTTCGATTAAACTAAAATAAAAATAAAATTTTTATATTTTAAAACATTTTTTTTCTTCTATATAATAAATATCAAAAATGGTATGTATTGATGAACACGCAAATAAAAATTTCTTCTACAAAAACATAGTTTGGAGAATTTAATAAATGAAAAAAATTTTTATTTCTGCAGAAAATATTTTTAGTTGCTGTTGCATTATTTGCATTAGCATACGCTGATGTATCAGAGCTACCAAGAAGTGAATATTTACCACCGGCTCAGCCAGAAGCACCACTTCCTCCAGCTCCACCAGTACCAGAAGCTCCACCAGTACAAGAATATTTACCACCTGCATCTGGACCAGTAACAGGACCAGGACCAGAAAGTGTACCAGTCGATGAAGGTTACCGATACAGAACTGTTAAGAAAATTCGTTATCGTTTCCGACATTAAATTTTCTAATGGTGCACCCACATAAATGCATAAATGCATATTACATTAACATAAAATAATAAAAAAAAATTAAATTAAAAAAAAAAACAAAAAAATTCAATTTGGTATTGTAATTATTTTCACAAAATCAGTTAAATTTTAAATGAATGCAGAAAAATAAAACCAATTAGAAGAGATTCCTTTATAATATTAGTAGAGTTTTTAAATTTATATTTCATAAGAATTTTATGTAAATTCTGTTAACATATTGTATAAAACTATTTTAAATAATATTTATTCTGAAAAATACAAAAAAATTTCAATTTTAAGTACCTGAAAATGGAAGATGTTTTAATGATCAGTTTTCTTTTATGGTTCAAAAAACTGTAGTAAGCAAAAAAAAATTATTTTTGAGTTGAATATATTCTACTATAAGCAATCATCAATCATATATGGAAATTAAAAAAAACGAAAAGAAATTTCTGATGAATTCAATATAATTTTGTTACAATGCTAATTAAAAAAACCAGTTCCTTGACAACCCTTAAATATTTTATTTATTTATTTATTCATTTCTTATTTTCTTTTGCTTTTTCTTTTGTTATAATTTTATTATTTCGATTGTTTTATTGATGAGGGCAATGTACTATTTGGTTCATCAAATGGAAATTCGTATCTAATTTCTAGATATAAATAAGGTGAAATTTTTCAAACAAATCATTCGATCTTGCTTTCATCAAGAACAACACATCTTCCAATAATCAAACAAAAATGGTAAGATTGTAAAATACTTATTTTCATTTTGAAATCATAGAATTATACATTAATTTTGTAAACAAATAATTATTATTGATTGTATTAATTTTGTAAATTTTGTAATTACAGAAATTCTTCATTGCATTCTTGGCTCTTGTAGCTGCTGCAGCTGCTGATGTATCACATCTAGTCAATAACGAATACTTACCACCAGTACAAGGTGATGTTGCACCAGTTGCACCAGGCTTTCCAGCTGTTTCAGACGAATATTTACCACCAGTTTCAGTAGGTGAAGTCGAACCAGCACATGAATTGAATGGTGATGGATACGTATACAAGAGCCCAGTTGAAGAAAGACGACGTGCAAGACGTCGTTACCGTCTCCGTTACCGTCATCGCCGTTACTAGATCAAACAAATAATTTATTATTGAAATACCACGCAATGTACACTGATTAATGATTACAAATTAAAACCAAACTAAAGCAAAATTTAATTTTTTTTTAATTTATATTTTACAAGAAGGTTTTTTAATTTCCGTGGTACTTAACTTGATCGATCTCTATTTATCTGACTTACTCTAATCTCCTTGGTTTGTCCTGTTTTATAATTTGAAAAATTTATTAGACATATTGAAGTTTTTGTTTTATAGTGTTTGATTGTTAATTGGGTAGAAATATTGATCTCAAATGTTGATTTGACAAGCAAACATTTCAACATTCGTAACTCTCAAAGTTCTTGCAACTTGAATTAGTTCCGACTTCTGAGAAAAAATATTATAAGGTTATCTTAAGTAGTTGGTTTAATTATCAATTGATTTATTTCTTTCTGTTATCAATAACTCGGTGATTTGCAATTCACTTTAAATTGTAAGCGCATATTTCAGAAGAATCAGTAAGTAATGTAGTTTTTATATATTTTCTGCATCATACACCATGATGACTACATATCGCGTAATTGCTTTTCAATTTTTAAGTATCTACCTAACAAAAAATTTGAAATTTTGAATGATGATCTTAATTTCATTTCCAAATATTCTAAAATTTGATATTTTTAATGATTTGATAATTACAATACATATCTATTAAAATAAAAATTTGTTTAATATTGATTTATTTTTTATATTTGATCTATGAAAACGCCATTACTTTTTGGTCTTTCCATCAAATGATAGCATAAAAAAATCTCAAACTCACCTCAGTGAGTCATATTTAAGTTGAATATTGAACTGAGTAATTATGTGTCGAAAGAACATTCTTATACATAATTGAGTACATGTTCAAAGACTTTCAAGATAAATGTAACTAACGGTGCTATTCTACTTTAGAAGCTAAGAGACTCTTAACCTCTTAACAGCAGATTGCATAATTTTAGGAGTTGCAGTTAAAGTAGATAAGAGATGTCAATCAGCTGATCTCTTAATTGTTATGGTGAATTTAGCTATTGACGTTTATAGGTTTTGGTATTGGGAATTAGTGGATAAAATACGTCAAAAAATATTTTTAACGGAAAAAAATCTCTTAACTTTAGAGGACATCGATGAGGTCCTCTTAAATCTCTTATCGTATGATGTATAATAAAAATATTGTTGTATAATAATATTTGAGTGTTTATTTATATAAAATATGAATGCCATTGCAATATTATAATAATACAAAAAAAAATAAAAAATAAAAAATAATAAATTAAAAAAAATACATATACATATACATATATAAATTATTTATATTTTATATATTACATATATGATTATTTATAATTTATTATATGATTATATAATATTTCAATATCAATAATAATTAAAAAAATAATATTATAAAAATAATAACATATAAAAAATAATTATTATACAATTCAGTATTATACGCATATAATTATATCAATACACACAGATAGCCGTCGCCATTTTTACAACATTTCAAATGAAACAGCTGACTTTGGTAAGTTAAAATATCTTATGCACTTTTGTGTGGTAAATCTGCTATCTAGAATACCAATTCTATTAAAAAATGGATTTCACCAAAAATTCAAAATAATAAGAGAATTAAGAGATCTCTAAAGTAGAATAGCAGGGTAATTTAGGACAAATTTAGTAAATGATACAAATGGTGATTCCACATTGTACAGCGGTTTTCAAACTGATATCACATCGGCATTATAATAACGATTGAACTAAGAGAGGGAGTAATCCAATGAAATATTCGCTGCATAAATGGTGTACACAACCAACACAACTTAAAAATCCACTTGTCAAATCAATATCATATCAGCTTTATTTTATTGTGTGTTTATGATTGTTCATTTTATTCCCCCACCATACATACGTATACTCATATACATTATATAAAAAATTTGTTTCCCTTTTCTTATTAACATTATTATTTATTAGTGTTGGTGTAGCAGCTAGCAAAGTTCTGTTTTGTAATGGAATGTATTAAAAGAATCAAATCCTTCGTAACTCATTAAAACTCAAATCTATTGTTCCTGAGGCAATTAAACAAAAATGAGACTATCTACACAATACTATACTATGATAAAATTTAAATTGACAATAATAGAATATTGTCATAATTAATTTTTTATTGATTTAAAACCGGCTGAAGTAATAATTCTTTTATATAAATTAGCCAAAAAAAAGAAAGAAAAGATGTAAATAAAAAGAAAAAGAATTTTATGGAGACAAAAAGAAAAAAACTTATTCGTGCTTTCATTTTATTGTCGCATGTAACAAAAATGTAGGCAAAATTTTGAAAAATAATTCACGATATAAAGATAATTTGTTACATAATCAATTACAAATACAAATCTATAAACAAATGACCATTCAAATACATTTGCACCTATATATTATAATACGTGAATTAATATTGATATCCATTTATATAAGTTCTAGTTGTCATGCATACCGTATTCTTTTATTGGCTGAAATGGTTTACTAAAACCGGGCAACAATCTCGGGGGCGTAAATAAGAACAGAACGATAATCACATTTCCGTTTTTAAAAAAATTATGTTATAAATCACAGTCTAAAAAATATTCAATGAGAAAATTTTCTGTTATAAAATTCTCAAGACTTAAATGTTTGCTTACAAATGAAAATATGGGTTAAAACAATTATCAGTTTTTCTTGTTGACACATATGGTTTCAATCTGAAAAACTTCTTCGTGCACGCTTACTAGTGCAGTACATAATAATTCACACAAAAAAAGAGAAAATAAAAACTACTGTTCGCGTATCTTTCTACTCCTTTTTCTCTTTTTTGTTATTTCTCAACTACTCAAGAGTACAATAACCATGTTTGTTAACACATGAAAATAAAGGTCAAAACAATTATCAGTTTTTCATGTTTACACGGGTTTAGTTTCGTTTTCAAATTTTTTTTCGTACACGCCGACTACAGTGTAGCACATAATTTATACAAGAAGAGAAGGAGAAAAACTTGTTTTTGCGTATCTTTTTACTTTTAATGGTTGACAATAAAACATGGTTATTGAACTCTTGAGTATTAGAGATTTAGAAGGAGAGGCAGAAAGAAAAGTAGAAAGATAAGCGAATAGTACAGTTTTGTTACTCCTTTTCTTGTATAAATTGTGTTCCGCACGATAAAAAAAACATAGGAATTGGAATTTTGTGCTGTTAGAAAAAAAGAAAATCAAATTAGCATTTAAAATAATAAAGTATCAACCTAAAGAGCGAAATTTTTAGAAGTACACCTGGCGCCTAAAATGCTAAATCCGACACTGTTCTGTTGCTATGTATATTATGTTTCGTTTTTGTTTTTCTTTAATTGATAGACACATTGATACAATCCCAAACTTAGTTTATAAGTGTTTTAAATATTTTGGAATGTGTTTGAACTGGTTTAATTTATTATTTTTATTATTATTTTTTTCATCTTCTTTTCATTGTTAATTTCCTTGCATATATTATGTTCAATGTCATTATATTATTAATTTCTTGTATCCAGGAATATTGATTTCATATATTATACATACATTTGGATATAAATATCGAAAAATTTCTATTATCTGAACATTCTGAAATTAAGAAAGCTACCAAGTAGTTCATCCCTTAGTTAGAAATTTGAAGAAAAAATAAAACAAATAAAATGGTTAGTTAAAATATTTTTGGTTAAATTTAATTATTGTGATTTAAAAATTATTGTGTTAGAAAATTTTATTTAGAAAAAAATAATAATTGCGAGTTAATTATAATTGAAGTGTTTAATAATTTTTTCTTTTGAAAATAAATTTTGTTTAATAGAAATTCGCTTTGGTCACATTAGCACTTTTTGCTGTAGCTGCAGCTGATGTTTCACATCTTTCCCAAGAATATTTACCACCAGTTGAAGAAAATATTGATGTAAGAAGTGGATCTTTAGGACATGGTATTTCTGGTCATGGTCATGGTTCTCTTGGTGGTCTACCAAACCAAGAATACCTTCCTCCAGTTGATGAAGAAGTTCACCCAGGACATGAATTAGGTGAAGACGGTTATCGCTACAAAACTAACCGTGCTCGCAGAATCAGATACCGATTCAGAAACCGTCGTCATTAGATTCGTTAGTTGATTTTAATCTATTTAATACAATTTTATTTTTATTATTTTGGTTGATTTTTTGAAGTGTTGAAGAATTGAAGATTATAATTTTTTTTTGAATAA
Source organism: Villa cingulata (assembly GCA_951394055.1). NCBI lineage: Eukaryota > Metazoa > Arthropoda > Insecta > Diptera > Bombyliidae > Villa > Villa cingulata. The sequence continues at coordinate 26,308,767 of OX596021.1, read as the reverse complement.
AATAAATTTAAAATCACAAAAAAAATTATCTGTTTTATATGTTATGAATGGTTTTTAAACAATTATTTTAATTAAAAAAAAATTATGAATTCCTTTATGATTGATGAAATTGTTAGAAAAGAAGTCTTGGTAAAAGGCAATTTTGTAGCGAGTTGTGATATCATAGAAGAAGGGAGGACAATTGTAACACTACGGATAGGTAATACGGTAATACTTATTTAGTTCTGTTGATTAAGAGACAAGAAGGTCTGCTGCATTAATCTTATTTTCAGGTGATTATCTATTATGGGATTTTCTCTAAGATTACAAAATAGTGCTTAAAATTAAAAAAAAATCCAAATAATACTCTTCGAATTTAAAATTTGCAAAAAAATTGTTTATTACACAGGTACATATCTTTGTAACACATTTCACAAATGCTTAAAAATTTCAATTTTTTTTTTTTTTTTTTTTTTTTGCTTTCTTGAGTATCATTGTCTTCATATATCATTTGTCCGTTATACGCTAAAATGAGTTTTAATGGATTTATTGGTCGACGAATATATTTTTATCCTTTTTATTGGACACGTACACGACGACGTCGGTTTCTGAAACGGTATTTTTTAGCCCTATGAGTTTTATATCTGTAACCATCTTCGGCTAATGCATGAGCTGGTTCTGGTTCACTGGCACTTGAACTATGATATTCGGCAACGAGTGGAATTTGTTGAATATCGAGACCACTTGAACCCTTTGGAGCTGCAGAAATTGATCCACTTTGAGATGATGCAGCAGCTACCGGTGCTGCGGCTATTGCTGGAGCTGGAGCTGATGCTGCTGCAGCTGGAGCTGATGCTACCGGTGGTAAATATTCTTGTGATGGTGCGCCTCCATGCTCAGCCAGTGCTGCGCAGGCAATCAAACTCAATGTGAATAAAATTAATTTCTGTATAAATTTTTAAAATTAAATAAAAATTATTTTAATTGAAAATTTTTAAAATTTAAAATAAATTCACCATTCTAAATACACTCTTGTATATTTCAATATTTTTTAAGAACTTCAATGTAACTGACTTATCGATTTTATGATTTTGTCCTTAAAATTACAACAGTATTTATACAAAAATTTTTCTTGGAACAAAAATTTAAAAATCACAAAAAAAAAAAAAATTCATCATACATGAGTATAGAGGGTACCTAAAGGTTTAAGGGGTTGATTTTTGTAACATTTTTAAGAATAATAAATACAAAGGTTCTTTGTCTTTGAAAATAAAAAAAAATAAAAAAATATTCTCAATAATAATCAGGAAATGCAAACTGGTTAAACTAAGTAATTCATAATTTGAAGGTTTTCAAGTTTTTTTTTATTTGGTTCGTATATTTTGAATACAAGTTGTAATTAAATGAATTTGTAATTTTAAAAATTTATTCAAAAAAAAAAAAAATATAAATAAAATATTTAACCTCTTCTTCAAATATGTAATTTAAAAAAAAAAACATTATCATAAAAGGGATTTAAATATCCATGAGAGATACTGTAATGTGGTGTATACTTAATTGCAAAGATTAAAAAATAATATAATTTATTTCTGAATTTATTTGAAAATTATTGTAATTGTTTTCAATTTGATATACGGACTGAGTGACTATAATATACACACATTTGAGTGTTATACATAAAAATTTATAAAAAAAAAATTATATTTGCAAAATTTATGCGAAAAATTTTTATTGGTATACATACATTTAAATTTAATTATTTTATTGTGTATTAATAACAAAAATTTATTTACAGAACAAAATAACCAATAAAAAATAATAATTTAAAACTTAAAAATAAATTCAAGTTTTTCTTACAAATATTTTTTTTTATTTATTCTCTGGTTGCTGTTGTTGCTATTTTTTTTTTATTTTTAATTTTATTTTGTTCAATTTACATATTCAAAAAGAATTCTATTTGATCTCTTATCCAAAATGTATTTTTTAATTTTTTTTGTACCGGTTTTGTTTTAATAATAATTTTTCTGTTATTTCCAAATTTATTAATATTTAATTTATATATATTTGTACCTATTTTGTTGTACATTTTAATTCCTTCGAAAAATCGAAATAAGTACGTACATGAATATTAAATTATTAAATTCTTTTTTTTTCTTCAAAACATTATAATAAATTTTCCATTAATAATATATATTTTTTTCTTTTTTAGTTTCATTAATGGTTGCATTGAAATATTACCACTGTCCTTAATAAAATGGAATTGCCAGTAGTTGTTATATACTTACTAGAGTAGTTATAGTAATAAATAAAACGTTTCAGACATGTTTTTCTATTTATATTCCATTAAATGAGAAAATAATTTTTTAGTTTGTAAACATAATTTGTAGTGTGCATTTCGAATGAGAATTTTTTTTTGAATAAAATTTTCAAACAAAACTTTAATTTTAAATATTTTTTATATTAGATTATTTCAATTTTCTGTATTAGATTTATATTATTATTACAGTGTAAATTTGAACATTTTTGATCATAATATATTTCTTTTTTTATTAAATTTTTGTACAGAAATAAATTTTTTAATTAAATAAGTTAATTAAGAGTTAAGGAATAGTTTTGAAAATATTTTGTTAATTCTGATCGAACAAAGTTAGTTTTGAAAAAATTGTATTTTGACAATAACAATAATAATAATAATGATTGTCATCATCAGATCTACAGTATTTAGCTTACTGATTTTTGAAAATATTCAATAGCCAAATCACAATATTTCAAAACATTTTTCATTTTTTAAAAGTTTTAGTTAGTAGGGATTAAAATATTTTTCAAAAATATCGTTTTGTATTTTATTCATCCACCAAATTTATGCTAATGATTAAGCATAACTAATCGGATTAAGCATTAAATTAGATAAATACGAATCATTTTACACATGTGAATTAAGTAGTTCTTTGAGGAACAAAATCAATGCATATTCAAAACAAAAACAAAATACCTTCATGGATCAGTTTGATTGGAAAAAAGAGTTTTTAGACATCCAAATGCAGAAGTTTATAGGAAAATAAAATGCAATAAATATTTTTAGTTAAATTTCAATTATTCAAAGTTTTATTATTTTTCGTTATTCCATAATCATTAAATCCATAATAAACAATTCTTTTTGTTTGTATTTTTGTAACAAATTTTTCGTCATATTTTTAATACCAGATGTTTAATAACGGTTACGGTAACGACGTGCACGGTATCTGATTCTGCGTGCACGATGTGTCTTGTAACGGTATCCATCATCAGCTAAAACTGCACCACCATCATCTAATGGTTCTTCAAGACCAACTTCACCATTACCAAAACCAACATCATTTTCGAATGGTGGAAGATATTCCTGTTGGAATTGTGCACAGACTGCAGCAATAACAGCGAATAATGCTAAAGCGAAAATTGCGAATTTCTGTAATAGAAAATAATTAAAAATATATATAATTAAATAATTAGTTTTTTTTTTTTTTTTTTTTTTTAAATCAATTAAAAATTTTAAGAAATTATTTCATTTATATTTTGTTCAATTTTTGTTTACTAACCATTTTTGATTGTTTGGTGATGGTTTCTTGTAATTCTAGAACTTTACAGTAGTACAGAGAATTTCTGAATGATTTTTGACAGAATTCTCATCAATATTTATAGTTACTTTCGTTGATAAAATAAACTATAGCGATTTGGTTAGAAGGCTGTTATAATTATGGATAAAACGGATATCATCTTACATTATCGAGCTTTGATTTATTATCCGCGCGCGGGATAAATACATAGATTTCTTTTTCTAGAAAAAAAAAATTCTTTCTTTCTACACATAAAAAAAAATTACTTACGCAATAATAAAAAAAAAAAAAAACAAAGAAATAAAATTCAAATAAATATAAAAAGAATATATACAAAATGTTAAGAAAAAGGTAAATTTAGTATCTGTCACTAGGCCTAAAATTAATTGCTCGTACAATAAAATGAACCAGGTGTGGGTATATAATTTGAAAAAAAAAAAACAATAAAAAAAATGTAAAAATCCCATAAAATTTAAAATTTTTTTTTGAAAGAAAAAAAAAAATGTGGGAATATGAAAATATACAATATAAATTAATTTTTTTAATCGCCAAAAATTATTAATTCAGAAAATGAAGAAAAGAATAATGGACGATAATTGATATACTCGTACATAATAGATAAAAATATAGGCGTTGTATTAGATAATATATATTTTATGTTAGAATCAACATATAAAATGATAAGATGTGCGTACATCTTTAGTCTTTTTCTTTTCTTTAGGTTTTTAGTGGAAAATATTATATTATGTAGTTACAAGTCACATTGTATATTATGCCTATATGAATATCCGTGCATAGCAACGGTTTTAACTTTATATATATGTATATTTTCAAAGTCAAGGTTAAAATAGAAATGTCTAAAAAATTTGTGATTTAATATTTCATAAAAATATTTTTATTTCTTTTCAAAACAAAAAAAATAAAAAAAATATTGACAAACAATTTTATCAACATCCGCCTACATGAACATTTATACATACATCATAATCCAGACATGGATAAATAATAAATATTCATACTCGTATATAAATTTTTTTTTTTATATATAACATAAATTAATCTTTTTGATATTATATACTATATTTGATTATTTAATAATTATTCATAAATGTAAGTAGATCTCATCATTTATATTCATCATAATTTCAATTAATATGGTTAAGTCTAAAATGTATTGGATCAAAAATTTCATCATAAAGAAGCATACATATATGGAGAAAAATATTTATAAACTAGCTGTACCCTGCGCGCGTTGCTACGCCACCAACTAAAAAATTCATTTTTCTTTACATTAATCTTGATCTTACGAAGATTACTAAGTTTACGACTTGAAATGAATCCCCTTATTGTCTGTTCAATGTGAGCCTGACATGAATTTCATAATTTACATAAATTCTTATTTCACCCACAACTCGAAACGTTATCATTCATTCGCTGTAATATAAACTTTGACACTTGCAAGGCTAACTAAAATAAAAATTAAAAAAAAACGACTACATTTTCCGCCTTATCATGATATTCGAAAACGAAACGTTTCGTATCTTTTTGTTAAAAACGCGATCATGATATTCGAAACGTTCCAAATTCAAACGATTTTCATCGTCTACTCAGTCGATAGCATTTTGTTCATCGTTTACATATATTTTGAACGTTTTGTTATTGTTTGCATAGTTCTTTTTTTATTAAACTAAACTGATTAAATATTTTTAAATAATGTCAAAATTAAATGTTTTAAAAAAACCACGTAGCACAAAATATTTCAAAATAATTCCAGTCAACTTGAAAAATTCGTTTGTGTAAAATTTGATATGGCACCACTAAACGTTCGAAACGATGAAGTTACATGCGCCTATGCATTGCACACGCTCGATGGTTGGTATCGTTCGTGATAAGTGAAAATTAGTGTGTATAATAGTATATGCAGGTGTATGTGTATGTGTATGTACACCATGTTTATTATGTACACCATGCGCGTATGTAGATAGAATCGTGGTAAGTAAAGTACATTATGTATATTGTGTGGTGAGCGGAGTTATCGTGATTCCGATAGCTCTACTCGAAGAAAAATTTGAATTAAGGCGTAGTCACGATAAGCCCGTTCCGTCTCGTTCCGTCCCGTCCCGTCCCGTTCCGCCTCGTCCCGCTTTGTTCCGTCACGTTTCAAAACATACCTGTTATAATAAAACGGAACGGTATATAGTAAAGTTGAAAGCTAATATTGAAAATTTATATGGAAACAGGTTATGTTGTCCGTGAAATTTGTTCAACTCCGACGTTCCGCACCGTTCTGTTCCGTCAATCATAACAGCTTTTCGGTCAATCCATATAAATAATATGGAAATGTCAAATATTCAACTTTTTTCTTTTTACGGAACGGGCTTATCGTGACTACGCTCTCACACTACTTGTCATATCTTTTGTTTTTATTTATCTATGTTAATAGGTTGATACTACTACTAACTTGTATTACGACTGGTAGTAAAATCAAAACTAATGCACATGTGAACATACAATTAAGACTAACCATGTGAACATGGGCCTTAAATGTTATTTTGATATTTTTGGGATATTTGTTCTGTAGCACCTAGAACCCCAACTCTGATTTTAAAAAAAAATTTTCAAAAACCTTTCCGGGGATATACCTAATAATTTCCCAAATTTTCAAGGCAATTAGATGTATGGTTTTTGAGTCTATCGAGAACAAACAAACAAACATACATTCATTTTTATATACATATATATAGATATTTACATAAACATAAATGTATCTATATGTAAGTATATATAATATACTTATTAAAGAAAAAATTTATAAGATTTCAATATATTTTAAAAATATTATATTACATAATCACATCTAAAAGTAAAACAGAAAAAAAAGAACTTAACGAATTATGACAAAAATATGAGAATAATAAATTAAATATATAATAATAAATATTCATTAATATCGCGGTTATTGCTATTAACCAACATTATGAGTCGTATTCATCAAACAAGATTATCCGTCGTATTATGTTTTAGCCGGATATAATTTCAAATTATTCATCAAAATAAATAAAATTTGTTTTCGGACTTCATTTTCGGAGTTTCAAACACATCAGCTGATTGTATTTTTATATTACAAAATGAAAAAGAGGTTGTTTGATGTTAATGACGAGTTTATGTTCGAACGATATTTATAATATATTGTCTTAAAAATATCTGAATATAGTCTATTATAATCGAGGTTGATGAATACACTTCATCTCAGATAAAATATAATCTTTGTTGATGAATACGAGCCACATAAGTAATATAAATTCATATACATATCATTATATTATTGAATTTGAAGTGAAACAATAAAGAAATTCGCTACTAGTCGCTCAAATTTTCTGATAAAATTTTGCAAAAATTTTTCACGGCTACTAGTCGCTCAAATTTTCTGCTAAAATTTTGCAAAAATTTTTCACGGCTACTAGTCGCTCAAATTTTTTGCATAAATTTTGCAAAAATTTTTCATTTATCTTAATTTTGCAAAAAAATTTTTATTTAAAAAATTATACTTTTGTGGTCATTTAATCAACTTTACAAACATAGAAATTTGAAGTAATTAGTCGTTTTAATATTTTTGTGCTTCTTATGGTCTTTATACCTTACAATAGCTGCTTTCGATTAAACAATTTCAAGTACTTACGAGTAGATAAGGTAAATGCTTGTGCTAAACCATACACATATTTTTCAAGTAAATGAAAGTATAGTTACGAATAATTTTTGTGTTGTTTGATATAACAATTTATCCTAGATACACTTTTGTACTCGCAAAAATTCTTGGAATTGCTAAATCGAATTCAGGACCCGTAAAATAATTTTTCAATTTCAAATGTTTTTTTTTTTTTTTTTTTTTTTTTTTTTGATGTGACTATCTATATCTAGTACATACATATATGTGAATATAATATCTAGAAGTAAGAACATAATAATAATTATTAATTGATATATTATTTTCTTAAAACCAAATGCTCAAATTTATTTTTTTTCTTCTAAAGTGTTTGTTTATTTTAAAAAATTATTTGAAATGTTTTTTTAATTGGTATTAATTCTATACGCAAAATACATACATATGTATACACGTACATAATATAAAATTTTACTTCCGTATTTTTTTTTTTTCTAATTATCATTATTGTAATCATTATATTGACTTTTAGCATAAATTATATTGACAAAAAAAGTTGGCATAAACAATTCAAAAGCTTAAATGATTAAAATTTATAATAAAGAAATTTATTCAATTTTTTATTCCTTTACATAAATAAGCAGACAGAAATAAATTAAATATGTAAGTTAAGTAATTTTTTTTTTATAAATTGCAAAAATTTATAATAAAAAATAACAAAGAAGTGAACATCATACGTATACATAATTAATATACAATTTCGAATTTATAAAAAGAAGTTCAGCAGATCATTTATTCTTAAAGTTTAGTACAATAGTAATTAGCAAGAAAAAATTTAGATCAAAAAAATGTTAAAATAATTTTTTTCTTCGACAGTTCAATTACAATTCTTGTCTTTTTTTTTTTTTTTTGTTAGTTTTCAATTTTATTTTTTGTATAAAAAATTGTCCTAAAACAAGTTCTCCGCCTATATGAAAAATTCAATTTGAATAAAAGATTTAATATATCTAATTTTGTTTGATAATAAATTAAATGATGGGGACACAATATAAATATAGTCAAAAATTCTAGTTAAATATCATTCAATTAGTAGCTTTCATAGTTTCACTAGCTGGACATTATAATCAAAACTAAATCAAATCAAAATGGTTCGTTAAAGTATACAATTACCATAAGATTTTAAATAATTTACAAAAATTCAATTAGAATTTAAAGGATAACATTGAAATATTAAATTTTGTTTTTGTTTTTTTTTTTAATTTGTACAGAAATTCGCAATTGTTTTGTTGGCATTATTTGCTGTAATTGCTGCAGTCTGTGCTGAAGTACCATCGGATGAATATCTTCCACCAGTTGACGGTGAAGTTTCTGTTGGTGGTGGTGATGTTGATCTTGGAGAACCCGTATTTGATGATGGCGGTGCAGTTTTAACTGATGACGGATACCGATACAGAACACATCGTGCACGAAGAATCAGATACCGTCATCGTCGTTACCGTCATCGTTTCTAAACAGTATTCGATTTAAATAATGATTAAACGATAAATTGTAAAACATTGTAATTTTTGTAAAAATCAGCTTATATTGTATATTCTCATGTATGTAAAAATATATTACTAGAAAAAATCAAAAAGGAATAATTAGATAAGATAACAAGACAATAATTTTCGGTGCATAATTTTTGTAAATATCAAAATAGTTTAAATAAAATTTGGAAATCATAAAATTTTTGTTTTCAATTCACTTGATTAGTAATAATGTAAAAAAAAATGTTCAACAATTTTATTTGTTAAGTCCTGTAATAAGTCAATGCCATTATATTCTCTTGCCTTCTTTGAAAAAAAAAAGAAAAGTTTTTACTTTAGTCTTAGAGAAAAAAGAGAAAACATAATGTGCGATTTCTACATACATCGCACAATTCGGGCGACAACTACAGCGTATACAGTAATTAAATGAGACTTTTTACGCTGAAATTTACGTTTTCGCTGTCGCCCAAATAGATTCTATTCTAGTTTTCAGCGACCTGGATTTTACAGTAGTAGCACAGACAATATATATTGTCTGTGGTAGTAGTAATCTATTCGCAAGAAGAAGAAATGTAAAATTCATATATATTTTACGTTGCAGTTGCGCCCGAATTGTGCGAACTTTCGGCGATACGCTGTAGTTGTCGCGATAATTGTGCGATAGCTGTTACACTGCACAAATCATTCCATCGTCCATCAGAACCGATATCAATCCACCAATCCAAACCAATCCTTTGAATGAATACATGAATACTCACATACTGTACTCATCGATCAAAGCTTATAAGAAATTTAAAAAGCTAACTTAATTTTACTGATTGAGTACAAAGATCTGAGTAGAATAAAGAGAACGAATAAGATATATACATATTACATAATGGCTGGATTTGTGTTAAGATCACTTTGATAATAGACGGCTAGACGGTCAATGATCCATCAGTTTCGTAAAAATCTTAATGACAGTAGTGATACTGTTATAATATTTGATTACTGATATAATTGATGAGTAAAACTATCATGAAAAACTGCCATTTGTTTGGTTACAATGCGATTGGTAAGAAATTTTATATACATATATTTACGTTGAATTTTACTATTATACAAAGAAATTTTAGTTTTATTCATTTGTTTACTTTTTATGTAAAAATTAAAATAAAATTTGAACATTCTCTTGAAAACATTTCGTAGTATTTACAAATTTCAATAAAAAATCAGAAAATATTTTATCCTCTGTTAAAATTTAAAAGTTTTGCTAGACTAAATTTTTATCTACAGAAGTTGCACATTTGATGTAATGAAAGTATTGCATTTATAAAAGTAAAATCAGTAAAATATTAAATTTTAGTTGTAAATCAGTTAGAAAATCTAATATTGAGATAGGATAGATAAATGTGATACCATGTCAAAATACTTAATTTCTGCAAAGATTTGAAGATTTTGTTATTATGCCTTCAATAATTAATTGTAGTGAATTGAAACATTTTGTATTATTTTGTTTATAATACTTGATGTTATTAATAAGGATTTAAAACAATAAAATAGGATAATTCAAGAAGATCAAAACAAGTCAGAGAAATAGAAATCGATCAAGTTAAGTAGGTACCACAAGAATTCTTTTTGTCAAATATAAATTAAAAAAAAATAATTAGATTTTGCTTTAGTTTGGTTTTAATTTGTAATCATTAATCAGTGTACATTGCGAGGTATTTCAATAATAAATTATTTGTTTGATCTAGTAACGGCGATGACGGTAACGGAGACGGTAACGACGTCTTGCACGGCGTCTTTCTTCAACTGGGCTCTTGTATACGTATCCATCATCAGTTAATTCATGTGCTGGTTCGACTTCACCTACTGAAATTGGTGGTAAATATTCGTCTGAAACAGCTGGAAAGCCTGGTGTAACTGGTACAACATCACCTTGTACTGGTGGTAAGTATTCGTTATTGACTAGATGTGATACATCAGCAGCTGCAGCAGCGACAAGAGCCAAGAATGCAATGAAGAATTTCTGTAATTACAAAATTTACAAAATTAATACAATCAATAATAATTATTTGTTTACAAAATTAATGTATAATTCTATGATTTCAAAATGAAAATAAGTATTTTACAATCTTACCATTTTTGTTTGATTATTGGAAGATGTGTTGTTCTTGATGAAAGCAAGATCGAATGATTTGTTTGAAAAATTTCACCTTATTTATATCTAGAAATTAGATACGAATTTCCATTTGGTGAATCAATGATACTTCTTGCTCTCTATCTATATACATACAACTCATAATCAAAGCAATAACATAGTAAGAAAAGAAAAATAAATAAATAAATAAATAAAATTCTTAAGGGTTGTTATAAAACCAGTTTTTTTTTCAAATTATAAATGTAACAAATAAATTTTGATTTCATCGGAATTTTTTTTTTCTTAATTTTTATTACAACATATAAATAATAATAATAAAACATTTTTTTTTGGCTTTCTTTTCAATTCAAAGTAGTCACTATAAATTAAAAACTATCATATATACATACATATGTAAATGAATTGAAATTCTTTCTTGAGTATCTTATTTCATTTACGTAATTAAATTATGATTCAATAAAAAGAAAACAAAAAGCAAAAATAAATTGAGATAAAAACATAATAAGTGATGAGATGTTACCTTACCACTCGTTTTTTGTTGTTGCTGATCGATTTGTTGGATTTGTTTTCTTCAAATTCGAATCGCAATTATATGATTTTTTCTATTCAAGAAAAAATTAAAATTTATTTTGTTTAAATTCGGACATCATCAATTAAAAAAAAAAATATATGAATTGTTCGCATGGAAGTATTTTCCACATGTTGATACCATTTATGTGCATAAGTATGTATGTACGACTGCATACATTTACTATACATTGCGTTCGTACGTCTATATATGTTTATAGTTTTTCTTTTTTGACACGATTTTCAAGAGTGTTTATAATATTAAATTCAAATAGAACAACTTTTTAAGTGAAATAATAAAATACTCGTTAATTTTTTTATATTTTAGTTTTAAATTATAATTATGAAATTTTCAATAATGATGAATAGGAAAATTTTTTACTATCGCGTAATTAAAAATTTATATGGTATGATGATGTCTGGATAACAATAATTAAAAAAACATTTTAAAACTCATACGGATTGTACTCATATGTGCGAGCGTTATTTTTTTTCATCAATGACTAATAAAACATAAACAGAGATTTTGGTATTAATAGTATAAAAAAATGAATGCAAAAAAAAAAAAAAATGAAAAAGTCAAAACAAAATAAAAAACGAGAGAATATTTTCAAACAAGTGCATAACCTTCATAGCATTTCACAATCATGACTTCATTGAAGCTACATATTTGCTCTCGACTTGTACGACATTCATTCAGTTTTTCTACATATGTACATAACACTCCTATAATAAAAAATAAAATTTAATATTAAAAAAAAACAAATACATAATTGTTATAGTTCCATTATAGTTCCAACTTAAGATAAATAAAATAAAATTTGTTTTTTTTTTTTTTGTTAATTCTAAAAGATCATTTCATAAACAGTGAGTCCTATCACATTTTAGTAGATTTGATTCTAAAATGGATTTTCGAAATACATATTACAAACATATGTACAAAAAGCTTTCTTGCATAAACTTAAGTATGTTAACTGCCAAAAAAACATTTTAAAAAATATACTTTTTTTCATATTTTTTTAGTATATTAGTATTTGTGAATATAGTGGATATAAAATTTTGGATTAATATCGAGCTATTAAGATATGAATGCATAAATTATATAATTAAATTGCAAAAAATCGCATAAAATTTAATATATAATAATTTTTCTATTTTTCGATTCTATTTAATATCATTGCAATTTTAGCTCCGAAATTCTAGATCATTATTCAAGAAAAGAAGCAAAAAATATTTTAGTTATAGCAAAAATTAAATAAACAGAAAATTTAACTTACATATTAGAATATTGATATAAAATTTTTTTTTTATATTAAATCTATTTTGCAAATTTATGTATCGTTTTTTTTTCTCGATTAACAGCTTTAGTTTGAACGAGAAGAGTGTCCAAATATTTTTAGTAATGACATTATAGTCAACTCAACTCCATTTACATATGTTTATCTCTACAATATGATGACTTTAATAATTTAAAAAACACGTGCAATATCATCGAATTCGATTATTGATGATCATCTAGGATAAAAATGAAATGGTCAGTATAAAAAAGAAAAGACATACTCAAGATGAATAGAAAAAGAATAGAAAGAAATAAAAAATTGTCATTTAAAAAAAAAGAACAAAAAAAACCGGTTAATGTTGAATTTAGTATCAAAGAAAAATTTTAAAATGTTATATAAATTTAAATATTCTCCATTTTTTTTTCATTAAAATTTGCTACAATCTGATAGTTTTCTGTTCATATATAAATAGCGGTTAGGATCAAAACCAATCTCATTTGAGAATTTTTTCAATTGTGTGAAGCTTAAAATTGAATTCATTATAAACATGGTAATAATATTTATCTGAAAAATCGAATTAATTTGCCAATGATATTGATTAACATCTGGATTTCTGTTTTTCATTTTAGAAAGTAACATTAGCAATTTTTGCTATAATAGCTGTTGCTAGCACTAATGCTGGAAATGGTTATTATTATTCACCACCGACAAGTGCACCGGTACAAGCTCCAGTCCCAGTTCCTGTTCGACGAGTTCCTGTTGTGTCTGGTCAATCTTCAGTACTAGTTTCTACTCCAGAATCAGTACCAGTATCATCTCCTGTACCAGTGCAACATGTTGTAGTTTCAGCACAAACTCCTGTACCAGTACACCATACACCCGCACCAGTACAGCATACTGCGGGGCCTGTACAACATGCACCAGCACCAGTACGACATGCTTCATCTCCAGCTCCTGCACCAGTAGCGCCGGTAAAACATGTTCCAACTTCCGCACCAGTACATCGTGCTCCAGCTCCTGCACCAGTACATCGTGCTCCAGCTACTACACCAGTACATCCTGCTCCAGCTCCTGCACCAGTACATCGTGCTCCAGCTCCTGCACCAGTACATCGTGCACCAGCTCCAGTTTCTACACCAGTACATCATATTCGTAGACCTGTTCCAGAACCTGTAGCTCCTGTTTCACAACCTGGCTATGAATATATCCCACCATCAGCCCCAGCACTTGAAGAAGTTGAAGAAACTAAACCAGCTCATGAACTTCACGATGACGGTTACGTCTATAAAAATCCTGTTGAAGAAAGTCGCAGAGCTAAAAGAAAATATCGTCTTCGTTACCGTGTATACAGACACTAAATGTATTTGATATTATATATAAATAAAATAATTGAATGAAAAAAAATCTATTTTGTGTATTTTATTCCAATATTTTTGGATTATTCCACTTTGCATTTTCATTTTAATTTTATTAAATAATTTTAATTGAATTTGTAAAAAAGCTTTGAAGTTAATCTAATCTTCTAGATTGGAAATGTTCTTTTTTTAAAAAACGATAATTATCACTTCAGATTTAAAATCCAAAATATAACCTTCCTATTAAATATGTAGTTGGGGTGGACAAAAAATAATGTCATGTTATAATTTTTCATAATATTTATTTAATTTTTTTCAGTTTAATAACGAATTATTTTCAAATTAAAGTACAATTGCTACCAAATTAATTAAGGTCTTGACACTTCATATGAGACATTTGATTTGTTCCAAAACCTGTGCATTATATACAAAACAATTTTCTGTTTTTCTGTTAACATTTAATAATAACATAATGAAATGTTAATTGTTAAAAATATTAAAGGTATAATCGCAAAACAGTAAAATTATAAACGCATATTTTATGTGATAAAAATCGTATTAAATTTCATACAAGTTACATAATTCGCTTCGACTTTTAACTTTCTATAATAGTTCTTAAACATGTTGCTTTGGAGTGTCTTGGCTTCAAAGGTTCTGATTTTTTAGTGTCATTGGCATTTAATTTCATTACGATGTGAATTAATTATAAGCAACTAAGCATACATTTTTTCGTATCATGTGGATGAATTTCTGTTTATTGTTTCATTCATTTTATTTTATATTTTTGTTGCTTTTTTTCTTTTTCTTACTTTTTATATAGTATGCAAAATTGCTATGATTTGCTTTGCAAATTTCATTTTATGAAATCAATGCCTTTTCTACATTTTAATTGCGAAATGAATGAAAACGGAGATTTTTCAATTTGTGAAACATAGAAACATTTTATAGAAACATTAGAAAATTTAAATATGGCAATGGTAAGAGCAATCGAATGATGGATAAATTTCAAGAATCCCTCATAGGGCTATAATGCACTGATGATGACTGTGATTTCCACTTTTGCTAAACATTAGAAACTAAAAAAATCATAATGATTTTAGTAAATGTAGGACTAAAATAAACTTGGTACAATGAAAGAACTCAATAATTATTAGATGATGAAGCACCTGTGAATTCTAAAAAAATTAAAAATATGACTATATAAATATGTTAATATTATTCAACGAATTTTATTATTATTTTGTTATTATTTGTTGTTACATTTTATGTTTTATCGCGTTTTTATTTTACAAATCATAAAAATTCTATAACTCATATTGGCGTAGTTACATAATTAAAATTCTGTATTTGGGACATTATATAGCTATTATACATCTAATCATTTTATTCAAAAAGCTTTTGTCTGATTTTTAAATTTATAAATTATTTAAATTATAGTTAGAACACATGAATTTTTAGAAATAAATTACCTTTTTGTTGTATGAAATTATTGATATGTAGATCAATAAAATTTTAAATCATTACAGGTGACGCACTTTTCTGCGCGTGCAAAATATAAAATTGGAGTCAATAAAATCTTTTACGTTATTGTTTCTGATTTACAATCAAGAATTAGTATGTGATTAATTGTAAACGATAATAAAATATACTACGCCCAAAAACTTTAGTCAGTAGATAATATCGGATATGTCTTTTTATTGTTGGCAATAGTAAATCATCAACCCATTGTCCATCTTTGAATATTGATTTTTCTGTAAATGGTTTTTTTTATTTTAATGGAAACTGGTTTGATCTGTAAGCATATTTGACATGTCCATAGCCATATAATGTGTATGTATATGTATACACGTATAGACACATATTCTAACGATCTTTGATCTTTGCTCTGCAAAATATTACATAGACCTAAAATGTATTTTTGTTTGATATAAATAGTGTCACAGAATTCAAGACAAATCATTCCGGAATCAAGTCGCTTCTAGTAAACTACGCAAAAAATTATAAAAAATGGTAAAAAAATTAAACATTAAAATTATCCTTAGAAGAAGGTTATAATTAAAATGTTATTTAAATTTTATAATTTTTTGTTTTTTTTGAAATTGCAGAAATTCTTCATTGCATTCTTGGCTCTTGTCGCTGCTGCAGCTGCTGATGTATCACATTTAGTCAATAACGAATACTTACCACCAGTACAAGGTGATGTTGTACCAGTTGCACCAGGCTTTCCAGCTGTTTCAAACGAATATTTACCACCAGTTTCAGTAGGTGAAGTCGAACCAGCACATGAATTGAATGATGATGGATACGTATACAAGAGCCCAGTTGAAGAAAGACGCCGTGCAAGACGTCGTTACCGTCTCCGTTACCGTCACCGTCGTTACTAGACCGATTTAATATATATACGAACCTGGATTATGATTAAGGAAAATGTCAAAAACAAATAGTTCACAAATAAAATATTTTTAAGTGCATATTTGATTTATTTTATTTCTCAATTCTTTAAGATTTTCGCTTGTTTTGCATTCTTGATTCTGTATTCGGTTCAATTTTTTAGATGATATCATAATTTTTTAGATATTTTGTTTTATTTGCAGTCGAAAATCTAAATTATTCGAAAAAATTAAAAGGATTTATCTTCAATATAATTTAGAAATGATTTGTCTTAAAATTTTAAACATCATGTTCTCGGCTTTTGATTCTTTTGGTTGAATTTTGATTAAAAATTGAACACATTTTATGAAAAGTTTCTATAATTTAATTCATAAATTAAAAAATGTATTTCTTACACATAATGACTTTTATGTTCATTCCGCATATAATTTTAAATATATTGTTCATTGCTAATTAACGAAACGAAATCAAATAGTAGGTGTCAGCATTCCATAATTCCTTAATCATTCTGTACAGATGTACAGAGCTATAACTTACTAAGTATGAGCATATGAATGCTTTAAAATGATTTCCTTGAGTACGTATATCACACATTATATAATATATATTTATGTAATTTAAAGATGAACTTGAGAAAAATGTGAAAAAAACCAATTTATTTAAATGACATCATTTTTGTATCTTTATCGTAATATATGTCACGTGTCACGTTTAAACATTAAACCCATTAAAGATACAAAAAGCAAAAATAACACAAATCAAAAATGATAAAACAAAAAAAAAAAAGGAAAGATAATTTGATAGACTCTATGTCTCCATTTCTCCAAATAAAAGTTAGCAATACAAATCATAAAAATAAAACCATGAAGTGAAATAACAAACAGGTTAATATGTGGACTCCTGTAAATTTGTGAATTTTGTTTTTTTCTTCTTCTTTTTTTTTCAATTTTAAAGAAAATATATTTTTTTCACAATGGTTATTTCATAACTAATCACAAACAAAAAATAACCACAAAATAAAACAAAATTTTTTTCGAAAACAACAAAACAAGGAGAACAGAACGAACATGAAACGATATAAATACTTTCGATGCTGCAAATTTTTTCATTCAGTCATTAGTTAAACTTCTGTGAAGTTCAAAAGATATACATAAAATTCGAAAATGGTCAGTACTAAAACAAAAAACTAGAAAAAAATTTTTTTTTCAGATAATTTCTAAAAATTTGAGTAATTATTAAAACTTTTGTTTTTATTGTTACAGAAATTTTTATTGGGACTCGTAGCTGTAATTACAGCAGTAAATGCTGATGTATCACATCTAGTTAATAACGAATATTTACCAGCTGTACACTATCCATCTGCTGCAATTTCACCTGGACCACAACATCATCATCCAATTTCAATTGGCCCAGAAACACATGTACAGGTTCCATGTGGCCAACATCATCATGCTCCAAGCCCATCTGGTCAACATCATTTTGCTCCAGTTCCATCTGGTCCACATCATTTTGCTCCAGTTCCATCTGGTCCACATCATTATGCTCCAGTTCCATCTGTCCCACATCATCATGCTCCAGCTCCAGTAACAAACGATTACTTACCACCATTGTCGAATACAGTAGATGGAGTTGGACCGGCACATGAATTAACTGATGATGGATACGTATACAAGAATCCTGTTGAAGAAAGACGTCGTGCCAAACGTCGTTACCGTCTCCGTTACCGCACACGTCGTTACTAGACTTGATTAGTGAATAAAATTTAGATACAAAACAAAAATATTGTAGGAACAAATGATATTCAAAGATTTTCGAATTTAATAAAAAGCAAAAAAAAAAATTAAATTTTTGTTGTTCATGTATTTTATTTACATATATGAATTTTTAAATTATTCCAGAGATTTTTCAGTTTTGATTGTCGCTCGTTATCGTATTCGTAAACGCTAAAAGTTAATTGCGAATTTGCAACATTTTATTTAATATTCCAAATTTGATATAAAATTGAAAGTGAAAAAATTGTAAATTTGATTATCAAAAATGTTTAAATTAAAAATAAAGAGACCAAAGGTTTGACAATGTAAAATATGTTTTCAGATAACAACAGAAATTATTTTTCAAATAAATATTTATTAAGGTTTTCTGTCACAAAAAAAGAGTATGAGAAAATAATTTTTAAGACTCACTCATTTTTGGTTTTGTAAATTTGTTTAAGTTCTTATATATCCTCTTTATTCATCCTTTGATTCAATATTTTTAATTAATAGCTATACGTTTTGATTGCAAACTATTTATACATATTTTATTGAAAATAAAACTGTAATTAATTCGATTCGAGGAATTTATTATCTTGAATTGAATTCAAATACTACATTCGCAAAATGTTATAAAATATAAATGCACAAAATTCATTACTTTTTGAATTCGCAAACTCACTCGTAAATCTATTAGATCAATTTTATATAAATTTTATTTTAATTAAATGCTAACCAGTATTAAAAGTGACTTTTCATTCCTCAAATTATTTAATTTTTTTTAGAGATTATTATCGCCATAAACGAATTATGTATCAATTAAATTATTGCATCCTTTTTCAAAAGCAAATATACATAAGTACATAATTAAATTCAAGACTGTACTACCCAACAGAAAAATAAATCGCTTACTCGCCCAAATTTAGTACCACTTAGAGGAAATGATAAAAATTATCACGTTAGCTATATGGTAAAATTTTATTTTTAATAAGAAAATATCATTACAAATACTCTATTAATACACAAAATAACAATAAATTATTAAGATTGAAAAAAAAGTGGATTGAAAACAATTGAAATGGGATAGTTTGACTATTAGAAAATCTCTCGTTGAGATTCGCCATTTTTTCGAGGCTATATTCTTTTAATTCTTCTGTACGTTTAATTAATTTTTTTAATCATATTTTTCCATTTCATCCCATCAACCTTATCAATAGGCGTAAAATCAGGGCAGTTTGAATGCGATTTCAAGACAGAAATATTATTCTCATCCATCCACATACTCGTAATCTTGCTACTCAATATATTACTTACCATACCATGTAAAACATTTTAAAATTTGTTCGAAGTAATATTCAATATCAAAACCAAGGAATTTATGATATTTTGCAATTGGGTAGTATTATAAGCACTTAAAACTCACTATCTAATAAAAAAAATTATTATGAATGAGTTGAGGAAAATTTGCATAATTTCGACTTGAAATAATTAAATTTCATTGTCAATTTAATACTATTAATTTAATACAATGCGAATTTTTTTTGTTTAGATTTACTTATGAAATAGCAAATGTTATTTTTTATATTTATAAATGCAAAAATCTTGAATTATTATCTTATTTTAATTTTTTTTTTCGCCCAAATAATGTTTGATCTATTTGATTGTTTCCAAGTGAAGTGAATTCCAATGGTAGCAAATTAAAATCGCAATTTATTTAAAAAAAAAAATGATAAACAGGAAATCGAAAATGTGCAAACAATTTTATGTGTATGTATGTATGAACCGGTCTGCAGTTTTAATATCAAATATCTATTAAAAATGTTCAAATTTATCATGTTTTATATTATATGAGGATAATTAATGTTTTTTTTCCATTTCTGAATTAGAATTAATTTAATTCGATTTTGTATAAATAGTTGATGCAATTCTGAATATCTTTACATTTCGATTATCAGATTGTTTTAATTAATAACAATTTTTCCACAAAAAATATTTAAAATGGTAAGATAAATTTGAAATAATTGAACCAGAAACAAAATATAATTTTTATTCTTATTTAATTTATTCGTTACAGAAATATATCACTGGAATTTTAGTAATTATCGCAGCAGTTGCTGCTGATGTATCACATCTTCCTTCAAATGAATATCTTCCTCCTGGTTCTAATCATGTATCATCGGCTGTCCACTATCCAGCTCCAGTTTCCCGACAATATCTTGCTCCAGTTCAAGCTGCACCAGAACATCATGTTCAAGTAGCCCATGTAGCACCAGAACATCATGCTTCAGTAGGTGTATCTAATGATTACTTACCACCATTATCGAATACAGTCGAAGAAGCTAAGCCAGCTCATGAAGTTCATGATGACGGATACGTCTACAAGAACCCAGTTGAAGAAAGACGTGCCAAACGTCGTTACCGTCTCCGTTACCGCACACGTCGTTATTGAACATAATATTAAAATTTAAACTATTTCAAATTTCAATACAAATCATAAAATTTTAAGAAAAAAAATAGAAATAAAATGTTGACATACATAAGTGACAAAAGTATCTTTTTTCTTTTCTAAACAAACAATTGTTCAAACGAAATTAAGAATCATCACAGATAAGAGTATCATATAACACTCGAAAAATAACTTCGAAAATATAATATTCGAATTTTGTCTTTCATAAAGGAAGCAATTAAAACGTCAAATAATTTACTGAAAGTTTTTTTTAATAATTATTATTTTTACAAATATTATTAAAATATTTTTTTTTCTATAATTGAGCATCACATAAGTTTTAACTTATTTTCGAATAAAATAAATAAGATACAGTATGTGTCATTATTCTGTTGCAACATAAATTTGCAACATCGAATACTTCTTAATAAGCTGGAAAGATTTTTAATGCAATGACATTGTTAAAAAATTGTTCCGATTTGCTGTTGTTATTCAGTTCGCATTATTTGAGGATGTAGTAATTGTAAAATTTTCATGTATTAAAAAATGAAACGTTGCACGAAGCGTTGTTTGCTTTGAACTAGATGAGGTGCTTGTTCTTGAACTTGAAAAGTTTGTGGATCTTGCGCCTCTGCTGATTTTTGTCTTTGCACTAGAAATGGCTGTTGAATATCTTCCACTGTTTGAGATCTTGTGACTTGTTGAACTTGTGGCTGAATATGCTGCTGGAGTTGTACAGTTTGTGGAATACTAAATTGTTTAATCTGTGGTTGTTGTTGGACTTGTACAGTTTGTGGTCTTCTGATTTGTTGAACTTGTGGTTGTTGTTGAAATTGCTCATTTTGTTGTTCATTGACTTGTTGAACTTGAACAGCTTGTGGTGTACTGACTTGTTGGGCTTGAACAGTTTGTGGTCTTCTGACTTGTTGAACTTGTGGTTGTTGTTGGACTTGAACAGTTTGTGGTCTACTAACTTGTTGAACTTGTGGTTGTAGTTTTAATTGTACATCTTTTCGCTTTTGAACATGCGCACTTTGTACCTTTTTAAAGGGTTTCTGCGTTGAAAAGTTTGGCTGCGTTGAGAAATTTTGTTGAACTGCTTGCGGTTTTTGGGTTTGTACTCGTTGTGAGAGTTGAATAGGAGCAGCTTGCGCTTTCTTCAGTGGTTTCTGAATTTTAACAGTATGTGGTCTCTTAACTTGCTGAAGTTGTGGTTGTTGGACTTGTACAATTTGTGGCTGTTGCTTTTGTGGCCGTGCAGTTTGTTGTACTTGAGGTTGTTGTAGTTTTACAGTTTGTGGCTGTTGCCTTAGTGGCCGTGCAGTTTGTTGAACTACTTGAGGTTGTTGTACTTTTACAGTTTGTGGTCTTTTAACTTGCTGAAGTTGAGGTTGTTGGATTTGTACAGTCTGTGGCTGCTGCTTTTGTGGCCGTGCAGTTTGTTGAACTACTTGGGGCTGTTGTTTTTTAACAGTTTTTGGCCTCTTAACTTGCTGGAGTTGTGTTTGTTGTTGTGGTCTTACAGTTTGTTGAGGTTGCTGCATTTTCAAAGCTTGAGGTCTCTTAACTTGCTGAAGCTGTGGTTGTTGGACTTGCACAATTTGTGGCTGTTGAATAGAAACAGTATGTGGTTTTTGCAACTGTGCTGTTTGTCGTCTTTTTACACTCTGAATATTTTGTGGCTGTTGAGGACGAATGGTTTGTTGAACCAGTTGTGGCTGTTGCCCTTGAGTTCTTTGTGGTCTTTGAACAATTTGTTGACTTTGAACTTGTTTTTGTGGTTGTTGAACAAGGACATTTTGTTGAACAGTCTGTGGCCTTTTTTTTATTTGTTGAACAACTTGTGGCTGTTGTACTTGAACTAATTGTGGTTGCTGTACTTGGACATCTACTGGCTGTTGTAAACGTCGGACAACTTTACCTTGTTTTAAATTTTTTTTGGCATCACTAACTGTAACAAATTGATTTGAATCTGGACGATTTGAAGATTGTGTGTTACAAACTGTTCTACAAGTTCTTCCATTACATTGTAATTTACAGCCAAGAGGTACTGTAAAAGTTAATTGTTGTTGATTTAATGAAGTACCTGGAACTGCTTGATTAGATAGTGAGGTAACAGGAACTGCAGCAAATTGCTGTTGTTGTTTTTGTGGTAGTTGAACAACATTTTGTGCACAAGCCAATGCAAATACACATAATCCTACCAAAATTATTTTCTGTAATAAAAAATGAAATTCAATATTAAAACTATTCGTTCACGAAAATATTAAATATTGTATATTTTTTTTTTAAAAATGTATATCTACCATTTTTATTTTATTAAATATCCAAAAATTAGAAAAGCAGCTGTAATGTTTGGGCACAAATTTTCGATTACTTTTATTTCGAATATTCGTCGTTATTTATTACAAAATTATTAGTTACCATATCGTCTACAATATTGAGTATAATGAATATATAAAAAGAGAAAAAAAAACCGGTTGAAAAAAAAATTGAATTTGAAAATGAAAAAAAAAAAACAAATGTATTGGAAATTTAGAATTCAATTCATTTCACGTCCTCTATAGTTTTCTCGAGAAAATTTTTATTAATTATAATAATTTACAATATGACAATATTTATGAGCACAGATCTATATATTTGAAAGAAAAGAAAAAATAAACTCCGATAGTTTTCAACAAAGTGAGATATATGTACATTTATGTTTTGTTTTAATTAAGCGCGACCTGCGCGACAGAATTAAAATTTACAAAAATGACTATGTGCTTATTATCAATATTCATGAAGTTGATGTAATAATTAAATGATCGAATGAATGAATGAATTAATTAATTAATAAATTTGAATATGGATCGTGACATTTACATATGTTATGTACACTCAAATTGCACCTAATTTTATATAAATTTTCAGTTAATTTTTAGTTTTTGTTTTAATTTTTTTTCTTTTACTATTTCAAATTACATTAATTTTTCTATAAATTTGTAATATACATACATATATAATAAAACAAGTTCAAACGAATTGCTCAAAAATTAAAAAAAAAAAAAAAACAAATAAAAATAAAATGACAAATATGAATAATGAAAAAATAACAGGAAAAAAATATACAATAAAATATAAATATCATTTCATTAGTAATGCAAAGTTCATTAATATTTTTATACATTTTAATAAGTTTTTGCAACTGAAATTTACAAAAAAAAAAAAAAATTATTTTTAACAAGCTTCTTTTTTTTTTGGAGGCCTACCCTATAGGTATAACAGATATGATGATTTATTATTTTATGAAATTTTTGTTTAAAACTTATTTGTATTCAATTTCACGTCACATATGGTATATAAAAGATGTTATTGATAAAAATTTCAATTGAAATAAAATAAAAACTAAAATCAAAATGATTTGAATTTTGTTAGTATAGTAGAAGTACAACATGCGGCGATAACAGGTCCATGTGTTAATTAGCAGATAGTAGATACCTAATTTACTCGTAAATTCATAATTTTTGTTGATTTTTTTTGTTATTTATTTAAATGAATACATCTATCGCTATGTTGTAAAGTTTTTTTTTTATTATTTCGCTTGCTGAATATATCTTTACAAATATTATTCACATTAAAATAAATAGGGGATTCATTTCACTTTTCAGTTTTTCGTGAACTTTGTAATCTTCGTAGTTTTTCAGTTTTCTTAATTCATT
Source organism: Villa cingulata (assembly GCA_951394055.1). NCBI lineage: Eukaryota > Metazoa > Arthropoda > Insecta > Diptera > Bombyliidae > Villa > Villa cingulata. The sequence goes on along the minus strand of OX596021.1, from coordinate 26,284,374 downwards.
TCCATACATTTACAAACTGCGAAAGTAAAATGCTTCGCAGTTTCTAAATTTTTTATTCCGTAGTTTTGTAGTTAATATTTTGACAACAACTTAGTTCGCGGTTGCATAAAAATTAAAAAATTTTAGAAAATACAGATAAAAACAAATGAAATAAAAACAACTACGTGAAAAGTAAATTACGAAAAAATTTGATATGGTCGTTCATTTTAACAGAACTTGAAAACTGAAAAATGACATAAATCCCCAAAATATGTACAATATTATCATTTCATTATATAACTTTTGGTGGTGTCTCTAAGAAGGCAAGAATATATCTGATTTTTGCTATCATTCTAACGTTTATCTTATACTATGTATTTGAAGGTCAAAATACTTTTAAATTTAAAATGTAAATAATAATAACAACAAGAACAAGAACAAAATCTCATAAAAACTAAACTCATTTGAATACAAAAAAAAATTATACATATTTTATTTTATATAATTTTTTGCAAGAGATTTAATATTTTTTTGTATATTTACATAATCTTCTAAAATGATAAAAATGTATGTAGAAAATATAGAACACATGTGGATATTATCTGCATATGAAAAAAAAAATCAATAAAATTTATTATTTTAAAATTATAAAAAAATACCATTTATATACATACATTATACTTTTAGAAAACAGAAATATAGAAAAAATTTTTTATAAATTTTCATTACTGTTGCAAAGTTTTTTTAAATATAATTTTGAATTTTGATTTCAAAAAAAAAAAAAAAAACAAACTTTTCACTTTTAAGTTATTCAAAAATAGGTTGTTGTTGTTGTTGTTTGTTTAGAGGGAGGTATGAACCTGAGCACTAAGGCAAAAGCTGTCCATTGCACTCGAAATTCCCGTCTAGTCAAACTTCTACGTTGCTCTCAGAGGTAACGAAGGAGTTCTACTCAACTTTCCGGCCCGATTTGTTTGGGTCTGATGACATCAGTGCCGAAAACGCGCATTTTAATGGAGGAGAAAGAAAAAACAAACTTTTCACTTTTAAATTTTTCAAAATTACATACATATGTATATTTTAAAAATATTATTTCATACACTTGCATACACATTCATGCGTACATTATGTACAAATGTAAATATATGTAGATATACCTTTTCTCAGTCAATTCTATTTTACTTTATTTTACAAAAAAAAAATTTACCATCAATAAATTCATTATTAGTTTGCCTGTACATCGAATATTCATGAGAGAATTATTATGCAAAGAAAACAGAAATTAAGAAGCAACAAAATACAAAGTTTTTTTGAATCTAAGCAATAAAATAGACGATTCTTTTAAAAATCTTTTAATACAAAAAACTAGAAAAAAAACGTTAAAAAATACAGAAAATGAAATCATCTAAAATACATTTTTTTTTTCTCTCTCGCTTTTAATATTCACGTATAATCAAATGAAATGTTATGTTAAATATTCATTTTTCTGAATCATAAAAATAGCTAAATAGATAAAAAAATGAAAAATAAAAGGCAAAAAATAAAATAAAATTAAAATAAATAAAGTAAGATAAAAATTTGCATATAATGATAAAATGATATTATACAATCATACATAATAACAAAATTAATGTGTTACATAATGATATTTTTGGTTTCTTTGTTGAATTTTTACTTTTTTTTTTTCTTTTCGCTTTCTTAGAATTTTATTTGATAGAAGTCATTGCCCATATACTCTTGTATTGTCCATGAGAATGAAAGTAATTTATAATTTTTTGATTTTAGCTATAAGCATATTTTTTATGGTTTGATATGTGATTATGTATCATTTTAGCAGATTTTAATTATTTAAATTTCAAATTTTTCTCATTTGTAATACGAAAAGAAAAAATAAATAAAATACAAAAAGAAATACATATTTAAGGATATTGTATAGGAATAATATGTCACGTTATGTATATATAAATGTTTAATAGAATCAAAAAATGAAAAGCAATAGAAAAAGTTAAATGACCATTGACTTATGAAGACATGCATATGTAGATGTACATAAATGTAGTACGAATGGCTACATACAATTTTTACTAACCCCTTACATATATATTAGAAAAATAGAATAATAAATTACTTTCAATAATTATAATACAAACAAATCTATTGTTAATTTTTCGTACATAGAAAGAGGTATTTTTTTTTTTTTTTTTTTTTAAATATACATATATACATAAATGTATATAGTATATATTAAGTGCACGCGGATACTCAGTCCATGTCACCGCCGATCAGTAATTTTATGTCAGATATACATATTATCCAGTTTTATCATCAGTAATCAGTTACTGGTGTACATTGCTGATGGGAAAAATTATTGATCGACTTGGGCAAGAGTAGTTGGCTGGCTGGGGTTCGAACCGTGATCTCAAAGATCGCAAGACCGACACACAACCATCGAGCTATTCAAGCCCCTAAAGAGGTATTAATTAGTACCCCGAATAAGTTAATTGCCCTATTGAAAATTCAATTTTTATATTTTTACATAACAATTCAATTAATTTGATATAAATTTATGCCAGACAACAAGACTTCAGTAATACTTAATTTCTACAAAATACCGAATACACTCATAATTATGAAAAATTGTTCAGAAAATTCTTAAGTTTTTTTCTACACTCTTCTTTCGTCTATTTTATGAATATTTTTGTTCTGTCAATGTTACGAAGTCTCGAAATTAAAAAAAAAAAAAAAAAAAAAACAAAAGCAATCCACTATCCAACATAAAGATTAATAATGATTATCATTAAACACAAACATTTAAACAGGATATGGTAGACTACTTGGAGCACAATTAGAAAGTTTTTGTGTGCTTTTGTACATTCTATGAGTAGTAATGCGAAATGCTTAAAAATAACAAAATGTTAATGAATTTTATATTTACGGGGCCGTACTCGTATCGTATCTCGTATTTATTCTTGTACAAAACCTGATTCTATTCCCAGCATTATGTGTTTGGTGTCAGACTGTCTGGGAGTCAATCCTTATTTTTAACTCAAAACAATGTGTGTCAGTGTGAGTTCAATTTCATTGAGTATCAAAATATCGGATAATAATTTTAATGTCAGTATCAAAATTTACAGTCGTATCCTATGTATCAATATCAATAAATAATAAATTATTTTTGTTCATTCACATTTTATAATTTTATTTTATTGCCATTCACTCTTTAAATTTATCATAACTCTGATTGGATTGAAATAAATGAAAATGTTTCACTTTAGGTATGAAAATGTCATATAATTAGCAAATGACAAATTTACATAATTTAATTGAAGAACAAAACATGTGTACCGATAGGTAAAGAAATATGCAAAACGTTAACAGAATAAATAATAATTTCAAAGAGAAACAGTATTAATAAAATAAAATAAATCATCAAAAAGTTGAAATAAAAGAAAATAAAAATAAAATTGTAATAAATTTCTCCTCGTTACTTATTTCGGATATTTTCAGTTGCCAATACCTTTTTACCATATAAGATGTAAACGTAATAAATAGATAATTTAAAATTTATGAAGAAATTATAACAAAATTTATAAATTTTGGTCTTCAAATTTATAGTAAAATTACAATATTTATTAGTTTTTTAAATTATTATCGAAGCTTTTTAAATAAGTTCCATATCACTTTCTCACTTATCCAAATTGAAATTTACGTGTGGTAGTCAGGGAAATAAATTTTTTTGAAGAGTTGAATTGCACTTTTTATAATTTTTTTTTGTTTTTAAAAAAGGATAGTTTCAATTTTCAAATAAATCTTATTAGAAGTTTATCAAGTTACTGATTTCTACACGAATAAAAAAAAATATATTCCAAGAACAAGAATTATATGGAAACACAGTCACACAATAAAAAAAGAAAAAAAAACTTAAACAAAAACCCACAGAGATTTGATCTTAAACTGTTCCAAAACGGAATGGTGTAATTCTTTTTTGTATAGTATTTTCGAACAAAAAAAAAAAAAAAATTAAGTGGAAAAATTATTACAAAAAAATAAAATAATAAATCTGAATAAATATGCACACACGAAAGAATATTATAATGTACAAATAGAACAAAAAAAAAATATATATATATATATTCAAAATTTAAATTTACATTATGATGACATTCAATAAACTTGATATATTACACATATAAATAGTTAAATGTCTTTGTGATTGAATATTTTTCGTCTAAGAAGAGATTAAATTATATGAAGACAAACAAAAAAAATATGGTTAATAATTAAAGAGATTTAACAATATATTATTTACAAAACTACATTAAATTAGTTTGATTCAAGTAATTAAAATAAAAAAAAAAATATATGTTAATTTTTTATAAAATTTCTATAGAATCAGACATAAGTAGAATATACGAGTATTTATGTAAATAATATGTACAATCATAATATAAGATTTAATGTCGTGTATTCTTTATTAACACTCTTGTTTGATTATCGATTATTATTATATTATATGTTATTATTATACGTCTTATAAGTACATAATTATTATTATTGTTATATGAATATTATACTATTTGGAAAATGAACAAATAATAAGTTGAAAACCTTCAAAAACTTGATTAATGTTAATGTATTTATATACGTATATATTTCGTATTAAAATAGATTAATAATTATAAAAATTAATTTAATAATTAAAAAATTTTTGAACTTGATAAGTACATAAACTACTACATGCATAAGTATGTAAATCCCTACATACATACATTATATGTACATACAAGTACTTAAATATATGTATATTGGTACATAAAGATGTAATGATATAAAATATTTACGTAAGTATTTCTGTAAAAAAATTTTTTGATATAAATATCATGAGAATTTCTAATCGAAATATCATTCAAGAATTCAAAGGGTTTTAGAAGAGTTTTCTATAGCATAGAAAAATAAAAAATTATACCAAATAAAGTATCAAAATTTATATAAAATTAGTATAAAATGGTAAAAATAAATATTTTAAAGAAAACCCACACGAAAATTACTTCAGTTATTAATTAATTTATTATTATTATTTTTTTTTTGTTAAATGAATTTATAGAAATTTATATTTTTGGCTTTGGCGCTGATCGCATCAGTTTATGGTGACGTATCTGAATTACCATCCAGCGATTATTTACCACCAGCTGCAGAACCAGTATCAGCTCCAGCACCTCCACCAGCACCAGCACCATCACCAGAATATTTACCACCAGCTGCTCCAGAAGTTGGTCCTGGACCAGAAACTGTTGTAGATGATGACGGCTACAGATATAAGACACATCGTCAAAGAAAGATCCGTTACAGACGTCGTCGTTTCTAAACAATAATAAAATTATCCTCATAATGATTAAACAAAAAAAAAAAAAAAAATTTTTTTTTTTTAATAAATGATATAATACAAATTTATTGTACAGTTTTATGAATGTAAAAAATAAATTATAAATTTAAAGTGAAATTGAATTTGAAATTTTTATTTTGGTAAAATAATTCATACAGCATGTACGTAGGTCACTCCCAAAGTTTTGCAATATGGCTAAATGACGAAGTGTTCTGCATTTCCTAATAGTTTATTGTTTTTCGAAGTAGTCTCCGTGATATTTGATACATTTTTCCATTCGGCGAAACCAATCATTAAAACACGATCGCCATTTTTCTTCAGGTACCTCAGAAAGCAGCTGTTGATATGCATTTACTGCACTTTCGGCGTTATCGAAACGCAAACCACGCATTTTGTCCTTCATAAAAGGAAACAAAAAGAAATCACAAGGTGCGAGGTCTGGACTGTAGGGCGGATGAGTCATTTGTTCAACGTTTACAGCCTTTAAAAATTCCTTTGTTTGTTGAGCTGCATGGGGTGGTGCATTATCGTGGTGAAGGATTATGCGCCTTTGGGAGTTTGTTTTTCTTAACTCATTGATCACCTTTGGCAAGCAAGTATTGGAATACCACTCCGCATTTACTGTCTTACGATCTTCAACTGCCAATGTAAAGATATGCCCCGTTTTGCCAAAAAAAGTGACGATCATTTGCTTACCAGCACTCTTGCTTTGTTTGACTTTGGTTGGTTTCTCTTCATCTTCAAAGATCCATTGAGCAGATTGCTGCTTGGTTTCCGGTTCATAGCAATATATCCAAGATTCGTCACCTGTGGCAATATTGTAGACAGCAGTTGACTCCCCTCTGCGAAATTTTTCAATCATATCTTTGCACCAATTCACACGCATCTTCTTTTGTTCGGAGGTCAACCGATGAGGTATCCACCGACAACAAAGCTTTCTGACCCGTAAGTGATCATGCAGGATTTGATGCACTGCTTTCATACCAATATCGAGAGTTGCAGCAATCGATGCATACGTAATTCGCCGATCTTCCGTTAAGAGCTTCCGCGACTTTTCAATATTTTCTTCCGTTACCGCAGTTGCAGGACGACCTTCCCGGGGTTCGTCCTTCAAGTATTTGCGGTTAGCCTGGAACTCTTTGTACCAGCGAAATACAGTTGAAAAGGACGGAGCTTCATCCCCAAATGCAGAAATAAGTCGGTCGTAGCATTCATGATTAGATAACCCATACCGAAAATCATAATAAATCATTGCCCGGAAATTTTCTCTTGTTAATTCCATTTCAACAATAACTTCAGAACCTTTCTGTTTTAATAATTTTTTTTCCACAACACACAGTTCAAAATATTTTTGACTACTGACTACTAAAAGACTAGTGACTGGTTCTAAAAACTAGTTTCTGTTATATCGTTTTCTGTTACCTGGCATTGCAAAACTTTGGGAGTGGCCTACGTACACATTTGAATTGTCGAAAAAATAAAATTGGGTGATTTTTCGTCCTGTGTAACATATTTTCTTCTGAAATATAAAAAGTAGAGCAGTTTTGCAATTTAAAATAATTCGATTCAAATTTTAATCGAATTATTTTTATTTTCTAGTTTTCTTTGAGAATTATAATTTAATTGCAAGTTAAGGGTTTCTTTAATTTTATTTGTCGTGTAATAAATTTAATAAATTCTTCTTAGCATTTAATTGAAACTCATCCACATTCCATTCCAAATTTTTATCTGGTAGTTTAATTAGTACTTTGACTACCTAAGGTTGGAAAATTAGAAAATTAAAAACAATAAATTAATATCCTCGATGGTTGTAGTGTTGGACTGGTAACTGGTTGACGTTCCGAGTTCAAATCACAGTCAGCGCACTATTCTCGTCAAAGTCGATTTATTAATACAATTAGCTATGTGCACTGTAGTAACTGATTACTGATGATAAAGTAGATCATATATCTGAGAGAATTACTAATCGGCGATGCCATAATAGACTGAGTATTCGCTTGTTATTAATATGCATATATTTATGTATATTGTAAGTAAAAACAAAATTAATATCCTTAAAATTGAAGTCATATAATTTAATTTCGACATGAAATTTATATCTAGGTTATACTGAAAAGAGCATAAAGAGCCTGCATTTTGAAATTTTAAATAATTAATTAACTGCATAAATCGTACTAAAGAGTTTCGTAATAATATTAACTTAAAATCAATTATTTAAATGAGATTGTGTATGAATAAACATTAGTTCATTCTCTTATTGGTTGTTCATATTTCATATACTTCATTGGTAAATATATTTTAATAATACATTGGATTATTAAATGAATAATCAAGAATTTAAGAAAAATTAAAAAAGTTAAAACTCATTTAAATAATTTTCGTATTCAAAATATCTATAAATTTTATTCTAATCTGCTATTTTTTTTACATACCTAATGTTAGTGAAATCATTTTTATTTGTATGTTAATCCATGATTATTCTTCAATTCTTTATTTTTACATAATTATTAAAAAAAAATCGATTAAAATGTAATAAAATTTGTAAAATCTGAACAAATAACGAATAAAAGTTCAAGGAAATTGATTTTATTTTTATTATTAATTTTCTTCAATTCTCTTAAAAATAATATGCATATCAATTTATGTAATATATTGATTCATAATTTAATGAAAATAATCTAAAAAAATAAACTTGATAATAAATAAATAAATTATGTAAATACTTATTAAATAATTTTTCTGGTATTTGTACGATGAAATGATATAAATAGAAACAGAATAAATAAATAAAATAAATAGTCTCGATTTGAATCGATATTTTAATCATCTCACTTACTCTGAAATGAAGGTTCTATTATTATTATTTTTTTAAGAATAATTAACACAATTTCAATAAAATTATATAATAATGACAGTTTACAGACAATCATAGTTGATTAATAGTACTACAAAAAAATTTGTTTCATCTTCTGTTACGACTCAAATTCATTGACCCTAATTTTTGCTTAAATAAAAATTTGATAAGACACTGTAATTATGTTAATTCGGTAACACTGTACATGTTTCTGATCAAAGATAATGCAGTTTCAGTGCTTCAAATTAAGTGAGAATTACTATATTATTTTTTGTCTGATTGGTCTAATCTCTAATTAAAAATAAAATACAAAAATATAAACACGTATTTATATCGCAAATTAACTTTTTGCCAACAGACACAGCCTGAATTTGCTATTTATAATATATAATATTTATATTATTATACTTTTGCTCTAATCAATTTGTAAAAATAAGGAAAACATATCATCCAGTAAGTATGCAAAAAATTATTATTAATATTTTACATTACATACAATGAGTCTCAAATTTTCTATGTATTTTGTATTTTTCAATTGAAAATTTTGAAAATCTATGTTATTACAGGGTGAATAAGACATTTCGATACATTGATTTTTTGATTTAAAAATATATTACATTATATGTCGTCGGCTGAATATTGGTTTGCCGTATACGCCAAAATGAGTTATTGAGAAAAATGCATTTTAAACTTGTAGGTGTTATAATATAAAATTTCGCCGATAGAATTTTTTTATTTTCAGCATAAGTAATTTTCAAGCCTTTTTCTCGATATATAATAAGTATTAAATGAGACGCTAGTATAAAATTTCTTAGTTTTTCGAAATAGTTCCTGTAAAACTCGCACCTACGGTAGACCAACACAAAATATTTCTCTTCAGATGTAACTTTAATAATACAACCAAATACAACAAAATAATACAACTAGTTGGAAAATAAAATATTCTGCTCTTTTCTGTTGTTATATAATCAAGTTGTTATTGTTGAAATAAACAAATTTGTTATTTGTAATTTTTTAAAATTCATTTCTTTATTTTTTCTGAGATCAAACTAAATAATACAAAAATAAAAGTTAAACAAAAATAAAATTTCATAGCCTCTACAGCTTATTAGAATATAGAATTAGAATATACATATTTCTTCTTCATTAAATAAATTCAAAAAACAAAACAGTTTTATAATGCAAAAACAAAAGCAAACAAATAAAATAAAAAGTAGTAATAAAAATCATATCATTTCAGTCAATTTTTAAAACTGTTTTATAATATGCTTGGTCATTTGCAGATAGATAAGGCAATAAATCTTTTATATCACTTTTTTTTTTGATATTTATATCTGGTTTATTTAAACCTTCAAGCTTTTGTTTAAAAATATTTAGTGGTGTTCCCAAATTCTTCCGAGTTGGTTTGGCATAAATTGAGACAGTATTGAAGCTTTTCATATATGCTGATTCTTTATAATATACTACAAACTCTTCTTCTCTATCGTATTTTAGAAATTTGACTTTTGAAAACGGCACAATTTGAAAATTTAAATACCCCGATTTTTTTGAGAAAAGATAGAAATCTTCTGTTTTCATTTGAATGATTTTTAATGGTTCCTTTTTTATTTGAACGGATTTTAGTAATCTTATAAGAGATACGATGCTTCCTATTTCCACGTTTTTTAAATTTCTGTCAATCACACTATGCAAACTGTCGACTTCTTGAATTAATGAATGACCGGCTTCAGAAAATTTTTGAATAATTCGTTTTATGTGTGGATATCGTTCAATAAAGTGCTTTAAGGCAGTACTCATAATCTGATTTTTGTTCTGAGGGACACACGAGTCACTCCACAAAATAAATTCAGTTATATTTGGGTAATCACGAACTAGGTTTTCCAGAATTACATATAAAGCGCTTGCCAGATCGTTTCCTGATCGTCCACTTCTCGTTTCATCCCACAAGCAACAAAAATGTTTTTTCGTTTGGTCGAAATAACTCGCTGTAGCCGTCAAATTATACGTATTTATTTTTCTTTTATAGTAAAAAATAGATGCTGGTCCTTTAGGTAGTGAGAACACAGATTGCAAATCAAAGCACACGATGATTCGATTAGGATCTATGTTATTTCTATCTAGTTCTCTTTCTACTTTGAGTGCTTTCACCTCATTCTTGTGAGTATTGAAATGAGCTGTCTGTGCCAATGTGGGATTTTGATTTTTATTGAAAACAAAACAGTGGTTGCATTGATCCTTTTTAGGTTTATAAAATGAGAGATTAAATGAGTAGTTGAATACATGTCTATATACAGCATAAGAAATTGGTTCATTAGCATTTTGTAGATAGAAATCGTACATTTTTTTAATGGTTAGTTGTGGATCTAAATATTTCTTTGAAGAACTAGCTCTACAATAATGGGAGTCCAAAACAGGAAAACTATTTATATGATCCCGAACTTCCTTAATTTTATCTTCACTTGTTATTTTTTTGGTATTTTTTCCCTTTTTTCTGGGAAGAGGAACACCATTTTCGTCATGGAGAATCTTGAAATAATAGTAAATTCTTTTTTCATTAATATCAAGTGTGTTCAAAAAAAATGTTTTACACACTTGATAAATACCGTTTTCATTTTCAAAATAATATTTAAAAGAGTTTTGCTTCTTCTTGGAATTTTCAATTCTTCGTCGCTTTATCGAATTTTTTTGAATGAACTTAGAGTAAAATGTGTTTTTCTCTTGATCTGAAAGTTTCCAAAATGCATTGAATATGCTTTCACGGATTTCCGTCGAGAAATTTTCTGTACACATAAAAAAGCAAGAAGATTTACATGGTGGTTTGATTTTTCTTGCAATCATTACATTATTTTTTATATTAATGTATTCTTTGCCCGCTTCTCTTAATTTTTTTCTTATATTGCTTTTCCATAAGTTCGGATTAACTTTTTTCTTCCTTGTACATTTGGGACTATCAGTTTCAGTCTCTATAAAAAATATTTGCATACACATGAATATAACGGAAAAATATAATATTTTTTTCCAATTACCAGTAGTAAATCCAGATGGTATACTCCTTATTCCAGTAATACGAAAATCTGGATCTGCACAGCTATCATCACTGTCTAAAATAAGTTATTTGTTCAATATTAATAGATAAAGATAATAGATAAAGTCATATGCTCAGTAAAATATACCAAAGTCTACTAAAGATGGTGAAGATTCTTTTGTATTTCCGTTCGGGGGATAGTTCTGATTATCCGTTTCCCTTTAAATTTTATTACATAATTATCTGATAATTGTATAAATACATATAATTTATTTTTACCTTAATATATTTGAGGTTCCTGTCTGAAAATCATTACCAGGCGTTAAAATTCCATCCAAACACCTGAAAAACATTCTTTATCTGTATTTAAAAACTGAGCAAATAAACAAGATCTTTTTTACCTTAACACATCCGTAGGAATATCTGGCTCGGACGATGACATGGCATGTATTTACAGTCTAACAGTCTCAAGCTGACTGACTGTTCTTCGCTCTAAACACTAGTATATATACTAATTTGTTATACGGCAAAACAACACAAAATTACAGTTTCATTGTTTTGCTGTTTGTTGCAGAAAAAATACACAAACGGCAAAACAAAAGTAAAAACTCGAAAAAAATTTGTCTTAAGGCAAACCAATAATAAACATTTTCTTTATTAAAATTATATGTCATTTTTGCCGTAAATGCCATACTTATACAGCATACGGTAAAGCAATTTTAAAAATGTGAATATTTGTAGGATATACGGCAAAACTAACACTGTATATCTTGTAAACTAATGGTCGTAGTAAAAAATAGAGTGCACCATTCGAATTAGCGCTGTCTAAAACCTAAGAATCAGTTATAAATTCAAAATCGATAAATTGGCGTATACGGCAAACCAATTTTCAGTCGACGATGTATATTTGAATTGAAATTTTATAATAATTTTTAAAATTAACGTTGTAAATATCATGTATCTAATATTACATAACAAAAAACATTATTCAATATTTTATATAGAATATATAAATACGAGTATAATTACCAAAAAATATGTATTTAAATTCAAGAAATATTATATATAGAATATAATTGTAATCATAAAAGACTAAAATAAAATCTGTAGATATCGATAATTGACTTAATATGTATATCATTATCATCATCGTTGGCTTATAGTCCATCACCTCCTCACCACATAACATAAATTAAAAAGTATAAATGAATAATTATCAACAGAGAATCAATGAATAATTGTCTTATAAGTATGTACGTTTATAAGTATGAGCAGAACTACATCACGGTTATAAGAAACAAAAGACAGAAATCCTAATTAACTAAAAACAAATTGAAAAACTGAGACAGCTAGGTGGGAAAAATGAAAGCCAAAATAAGCATAAATATTTTAAACACCATCTTGTAAATGAAATACCTAAAATAATTTGAAGAATTCAACTCATCTGAATTTAATAAAAGAAAGTAAATCGAGTAAAAAATACATATTTTTAACTGCATTAAGAGAATGCCCTTAATCAAGAATTGTTAAAAAAAAATAAATACAAAGTGGAATAAATTAAATTACACTTTTTATTTAAAACATTTTTCTTTTCTTCAACTAAAATTAAAGCGTATTTTATGCAAATTCACAGCTGTTTGTGTAGATCACATACATACATTCAGAAGCGATTTGCGCTTGAATAATGACTAATTATTTTATGGATCTTTATATTTAAAAGACGAAAGGAATTGCAGGTCTATCATATCTGTATCCATCTGTTGGAACTGGAGGTAAGTAGGTTGGTTGCGGCGGTGGTGGCTGTGGACGTCTTGTTGTTGGTGGAGGAGGTTTGTAGGTAGGTTGAGGAACTGGTGGTTTGGGATAATTGTATCCTTTTGTAGGTTGAGGAGGTGGAGGATATGAATATCCTCTTGTTGTTGGTGGTGGAGGAGGTCTGGTAGTTGGTGGTGGTGGTGGTCTAGTTGTTGGTGGTGGTGGTCTTGTTGTTGGTGGAGGAGGTTTATAGGTAGGGAATGGAACTGATGGTTTGGGATAATTGTATCCTATTGTAGGTTGAGGAGGTGGAGGATATGAATATCCTCTTGTTGTTGGTGGTGGAGGAGGTCTGGTAGTTGGTGGTGGTGGTGGTGGTCTAGTTGTTGGTGGTGGTGGTGGTCTAGTTGTTGGTGGTGGTGGTCTTGTTGTTGGTGGAGGAGGTTTGTAGGTAGGTTGAGGAACTGGTGGTTTGGGATAATTGTATCCTTTTGTAGGTTGAGGAGGTGGAGGATATGAATATCCTCTTGTTGTTGGTGGTGGAGGAGGTCTGGTAGTTGGTGGTGGAGGAGGTCTGGTAGTTGGTGGTGGTGGTGGTCTAGTTGTTGGTGGTGGTGGTCTTGTTGTTGGTGGAGGAGGTTTATAGGTAGGGAATGGAACTGATGGTTTGGGATAATTGTATCCTTTTGTAGGTTGAGGAGGTGGAGGATACGAATATCCTCTTGTTGTTGGTGGTGGAGGAGGTCTGGTAGTTGTTGGTGGTGGTGGTGGTCTAGTTGTTGGTGGTGGTGGTGGTCTAGTTGTTGGTGGTGGTGGTCTTGTTGTTGGTGGAGGAGGTTTGTAGGTAGGTTGAGGAACTGGTGGTTTGGGATAATTGTATCCTTTTGTAGGTTGAGGAGGTGAAGGATATGAATATCCTCTTGTTGTTGGTGGTGGAGGAGGTCTAGTCGTTGGTGGTGGTGGAGGAGGTCTGGTTGTTGGTGGTGGTGGGGGTCTAGTGGTTGGAGGTGGTCTAATTGTTGGCGGTAAATATGTTGGTTTCGGTGGTGGCGGAGGAGGTCTAGTTATTTGTCTTGTAGGAGGCGGTGGTGGTCTTGTTGTTGGTGGAGGAGGTTTATAGGTAGGGAATGGAACTGGTGGTTTAGGATAACTGTATCCTTTTGGAGGTTGAGGAGGCGGAGGATATGAATATCCTCTTGTTGTTGGTGGTGGAGGGGGTCTGGTAGTTGATGGTGGTGGTCTTGTTGTAGGTGGTGGAGGTGGTCTTGTTGTTGGCGGTAGATATGTTGGAGGCGGTGGTGGAGGAACAGTTCTTATCGTAGGCGGTGGTGGTGGTGGTCTTGTTGTAGGTGGTGGTGGTGGTCTAGTAGTTGGTGGTAAATACGTTGGTGGTGGAGGAGGTGGTGGTGGTCTTGTAATTGGTGGTGACGGTGGTCTTGTTGTAGGTGGTGGTTGTGGTCTTGTTGTTGTTGGTGGTGGTGGTGGTCTAGTAGTTGGTGGTAAATACGTTGGTGGTGGGGGAGGTGGTGGTGGTCTTGTTGTTCGAGGTGGTGGCCTTGTTGTAGGTGGTGGTGGTGGTCTAGTTGTTGGAGGTAAATACGTTGGCGGTGGAGGAGGTGGTGGTGGTCTTGTTGTTGGCGGTGGCGGTGGTCTTGTTGTTGGTGGTGGTGGTGGTCTGGTAGTTGGTGGTAAATACGTTGGTGGTGGAGGAGGTGGCGGTGGTCTTGTAGTTGGTGGTGGCGGTGGTCTTGTTGTTGGTGGTGGTCTAGTTGTTGGCGGTGGTGGTGGCCTTGTTGTTGGCGGTAAATAAGTTGGCGGCGGTGGTGGAGGAGCTGTTCTTATCGTAGGTGGTGGTGGCCTTGTTGTAGGTGGTGGTGGTGGTCTTGTAGTTGGCGGCAAATACGTTGGTGGTGGAGGAGGTGGTGGTGGTCTTGTAGTTGGTGGTGGTGGTGGCGGTCTTGTTGTTGGTGGTGGTGGTGGCCTTGTTGTCGGCGGTAAATATGTAGGCGGCGGTGGTGGAGGAACTGTTCTTATTGTAGGCGGGGGTGGCCTTGTTGTAGGTGGTGGTGGTGGTCTAGTTGTTGGTGGCAAATACGTTGGCGGTGGAGGAGGTGGTGGTGGTCTTGTTGTTGGCGGTGGCGGTGGTCTTGTTGTTGGTGGTGGTGGCGGTCTTGTTGTTGGTGGTGGTGGTGGCCTTGTTGTCGGCGGTAAATATGTAGGTGGCGGTAGTGGAGGAACTGTTCTTATCGTAGGAGGTGGTGGTGGTGGCCTTGTTGTGGGTGGTGGTGGTGGTCTAGTTGTTGGTGGTAAATACGTTGGTTGCGGAGGAGGTGGCGGAGGTCTTCTTGGCGTTGGTACTGGAGGCCGGTACTCATATTCTGGTGTTTTTGGACGTTCAACAGGTGGCAGTGGAAAAGGTTTTATCGGCTTTGGGTAGCTGTATCCTTGTTCTGGCGAACTATATTCATATGCCGGTTCGGCAAAAGTCAATGTTAAAGTACATATCAAGATGAACAATTTCTAAAAATAAAAATATAAGAATTATTGATTATTATTTATAAATATTAGCATTTTTTTTTTATTTTCACAAATATTTGAGAAGAAAAATCAATTTCTCTATGTTCAAAGTTATCATAGAATTCGGTTCACTTAAACCTAATTTATTTTGTTTTTATTTTTCATATTTTTAATTTTTTTTGAATTTCTAATGTTGTAAATATGAAAATATATTTTTGTTTTGAAAATTCATTAATATAAATAAATATTATATTTTTTCATCCTTATGAAATCAAGATCCAGTGTTTGTTATTGCAAATTGTTAAATTGTTACATTTTCCAGAAAAGTAGCTAATGCATATTATTATTATTGTAATTATTAGATTGTTAATCAATATAGCAATTGCCAATTATTACATTGTAATGCATGTGGTATTTCAAAAAAAAAAAAAGAAAAAACAAAAAAAAAAAAATTCATGCCAATAAACAAATGATGTGTATGTATTTTTATTCTTTTATTTTAGCATTTAAAAATTGCGTGGACATTAGGATAATTGACAGTAAGTTGAATTCAAAAACTGAAAAAATATGTAATTTTATTACAATGTACATTAAATTTATATTGAAGTTCATTTTGCTCTGTGCAACATCACATTTCATTAATATTTCAATGAATTTTATAGGCTATAGTAAATAAAATATCTGTATAGTATTTAATATTCTGATATAATTCCGTTTTTTATATTCATTTACGTAGTACATATAAATATTACAAAAAATCTTGAACTCATTCAAAAAAATATAAAAAATACAGAAAACAGAAAAATAAATGTAGGTGGTCATAAAATTTATTTCGTTTCTTTACAATTTTACTTTTTTTATTTTTATTTTTTTATTATTTTTACTTATTTTTTTTACATTTAATTGAGAAAACATGAACATGAATACGAATAATATGTACATAATAAAAAAGTCCTTGATATGAATAATATCCGTATATAATGTACTACTTTACGATCATATAGAAATACTTAGTTCATATTTTTAAATCTATGTACGTATGTATATATAAGTAAGTTATGCATATGACCGGGTGTAATTTGATGACGTAAAAATAATTCAAATACATACACTTGTACACATATGCGTATGTATGTTTGTATGTGAAATTAAATTTGTAAGTAAAATTTTATTTATAAAATTTTGTAGCAAAATTCGATCCAAATAATTTAATTTCTGTCATTTCAAGGAAATCAAAAGATTTAAGACACATACTTGATTATAAAATATTCAGCATCTAATATTTTACTTTTAGATAATATTAATATTTAATGCTCATTTAATATTGAATATATTAAGAGATTTGAATTAATATTCAACAGTTCGAATGTCTTAAATTATGATTAAATAATTTCATTGTGTCATTTTTTGTTTATTTTTAAGTTTTTATCATACAGTTTTTTTTTTTTAGAATTATCTACGTAAAACCATATAATTAGTTAATTTTATTTGTTTCTAAAATAATTTATTTATTTTATTCAAATTTGATGTAAAATTGTAAGAATTTCGCTGTTTCAAATTACAATAAAATTAATATGAATTGATATTATTTAAACCAACAAAAATAAATTTTAATTCTTTACATGATTAAGAATTTCTTTCAGATTATAAATGGACCTACTTATGTATTTTATAAAATTTTTCATTGAAACGAAACGAAAAATAAATAAATAATTTTCTGATTGCATTTCCACACCTATTTCTTACATATGTATACATATATGAAAATTTATAATAAATTCAAAATGAATTTCTGTTCTTCAGATATTACGTAATTGTTAAAATTAAAGAAAAAAAATTTTTTTTTAAAAAGAAAAACATGATTTTGTATATTATTATTATATAATATATTTTTTTTTTCATGAAAATGACAATATAAAAAAGTGAGTGCCAGAAATCTTGATGACACAAATATATTGCTTCAAAATTTCCATATACAGATAAAAACTGAGATTGAGAAGAAGAATAATGCAATAAAGAAAAATCTTCATGTAATAATTTTGTTTTATATATTTCTTTTATACTACTACTTGCAAGTAAGTAAGTTTGAATAAAAAAAAAATGCTTGAAAGAAATCATCATTTTTTTTTGTAATAAATTCAAAACGTGAAAACTGAAAAAAAAATCAACAGAAATAGAAACAAAAACTAATAATTTTATTATTTATCATTATATATAAACATATAAATTCACTTTTATATTCAATGATATTCTGCATGTATAGTATGTATGCAAGAGCAAACTGCAAAATCAAACAAAAAAAAGTATAAAATATAAAAAATAGAAATTTGATATTATCCAAACAATCAATCAAATTCGAAAACAATAGTTTGAATATGAATATTATTACAAAACGATTTGAATCGATATGAAATAAACAAAAATATATAAGTATGTAATAAACAATAAAAACGTTCGTATAGTATAATCAGAAATAAAAAAAAAAAATTTTATTTAAATTATTGTTGCTTTTTCTTGAACATAAGAAAATTTATTGACCGCGGTTGTTAACACAAACATTCATATATAATAGCACATTGTTATGTAAACTTTGATGATCAGTCGTTTGTTATTTTCATTTTTTTTTTGTTATTTATTTATTTTTTTTTTATTTATATAAAGTATGATTATAACACAAATTCCATTCGATAAATGCACATAATGTTTCATATTATTATCATCGTTTAAATTTATACGTATTTTTATATTCATTTTGTTATACATTTATGGTAATTGACACTGATATTGAGATTATCCACAATAATCACAATAAATGTAATTTATTATATTTTGCTGCTTCAATATATTATGTAAACACTCTAATTATGGTATTTATTTATTTGGTTAATTGGCTATATATTCTTTGATTTTGATTAAATCCTTAAATAGCACTTACCATCTTGATGCACTTAATTACACCGTATCTTATAAAAATATAATGTGTGTGTGTATCCAATAATCGATAATCCTTATATAGTTTTATGTATTTTTTTTAATATATTTGTTATGTTTATCTTATTTTTCTAATTGTAAAAAATAATTAGAAATTAGAATTAAATATTAATGAAAAATCTATTCGATTTTACTCGTTGGTATATTATTTTTATTTTGTTCAATAATTTTATACTATTATACGATTTGTATTCGAATAGACGGTAAAATAAAATACCACTAGATGGCCTTTGATTGTCGTATTTATACAGAAATCTTGAAAAAAAAAAATAGTACCAAAACTAAAAAAAAAAAAAACAACAACAAAAAAAGTTTATATCGAAGACCGACTGTGATGATGATGATGGTGTCAAAGTGAGATGTTTCGGACACCGACAGGCTCTGATCAAAATGAAAGTACTTTATTTTTGTGTATATGTAAGTATATGCAGATATGTGTAAATGTTTATATTTGTGGTATCACGTACGACGTACCCACACAAATACAAATATATTCGTATAAGTATGTTACTAATGCGGTATACTCGTATATTCGAATAGCAGATCCACTCACTACACAATGTATGTATACTGTACATATACTGTGTATAATACTATTGTATAACATTTTGTATAGTAGTACTTTTACACTTATAATATACAATTAAAATTTTTACTAAAACAATATGTGTATGTAGAAAATATTTTTTTGTATACATTCAATCTACACACATTAATATCATTAGTAAAGCACGCACGCAATTTTTTTTTCTGCGATGTTTTTATACAGGTGAACTGGAATGACTACTGAATATGTAGATGAATTGAATCTTATGGTAACGTAATTATTTATTACTGTAACAATATTTTTAATATAAGATAAGTAAAATATAAATACAGAGTAGCATTGATACTAAAAAAAAAAACAACATATGTATGAATGGGAGAGGATTTGTTTTGTATTTTTGTTATTTGTTTTTATTTATTTGTTTTTTTTTTTTTTGTTTATGGCTTAAACTTATTTTTTTGTATTTGAAGTTGTTGAAGTTTACATTTGTGATTTTTATAAAGTATATTATAAAAAAGTTTTAAAGATCGACTTCGACTATAAGAGTTATTTAATTGATAGTGGTGTAATCGGTGTAATCAATGTCGCCTTCATATATATCGCGTATCGTTTACACAGTATCTGTATATTATATACATACATACATATTACTGCTGTAAAAAAGAAGAAGCATTTTTTTTTATTTTTTTATCATTAGATTGAACTTTTAATTTTTTTTGATTTTGTTTATATCTATACGTAATCGTGTATAGTAGAAAATACTTTTCTGTAGATGTATGTAAATGCATGTAAATGTTCGTGTATTTATGTAATATGTAGGCATAATTTTGTATTTGCAAAATTATAAAAAATATATATATAAACGAGTTTACTTTGAAATTGTAAGTACCTATCTACATTATGTACATAATTTTATTTCGGATAATATCTCACATATACATAATACGAATACTAATACGATAATCGTTTTCGATCTTTTCACATAAAATTTAATAAATGGTCTTAGATAAAATAATTAGGTATCGTTTCAAATGTCTTAACGGATAAATTATTTTGTGCATAATATACTTACATACATTTATGTACTATGATTACATACACTGAGTACGAAAAATTACAATACTTATAATTTTGCCCTAATTTTCGAATGCAATAAAAAAGTGCATATATATGTATAATACATATAAGTATTGTTTTCAATTAATTCAAAAATATTACATACAAAAAATACATATGACAGATATTCATTATAATTTTGTGGAAAAATAAAAAGAAAATTGGAATATTTTAAATGAGAAAAAATGACCCCGTTTTGGTTGAAGTTAACGAATTCTATTCACTTGACAAACTTCAAAAGGCTTTTTCGAAAATGCAGGCTGCATTGTGTATTCTTTCGTATCTTAAAAATATGTAGTACTAGAACAGTAATGTGCAGTCTGCAGGAATAAAGCAGCGCTGCAAATGCAATGGTTAAGAGTTTTCACTTCTGACATTTTGCATTTTCGAACGAAAAATTGAATGATAAGTGATAACCAACAATAATAATTATAATAATATTGAAGAATAATGTGTTCGATGTGTATTGTACAATTTTATTTATTGAAAATATGAATTTTAACCTCAATTTTAATATACATACTTACTTAAGTAATTTTTCAATATCTTCACTTGAATCTGACATTATAAAGAATAAAACTTTTAAAACCAATTAATACAATTAATACAACAAGTTCGAAATCCCAAAATTATTTTTTTATTATTTTAAAAAATTGTTTTTTTTATTTTATTTTTGTAAAAAATTTATGTACGTACAATCTAGCTGTTGTAAAGAATGAAGTGGTAGATAACTTCGACAGTACACTTGTCAGTAGCGTATATTGCAATAGTAGCAATAGCAACTAATGCTGCTTATTTGCGTTAAAATCTTTCAGGCCTATTTTGCATTTTATAGTTTTCGAACGCACTGCATTGTAGTGCAAAACTTATCGAACGCTCTGCTTTTGCAGTTAATAATAGTTTTCGAACGAACTGCAAAAAAGATCTAACTTAGAACTGAATTTACGAAAAGGCCTAAACTTTCATATAAAATTTTGACAGCTATCGAAATTTTATTAATGAAAGTTTTCAGATTGTCAAATTAACAGAATTTGTTAATTCAGCGACCAAATAATAACCTCCAATTACCTCTAATATGTTCCAATCTACTCTCATTGATTTTTTTTGTTTTTATTGTTATCATTGTGGTCTTGCTCACAATTTCTTATTTTACTTTAGAAAATTTTTCTATAGAAAGTTTAAATCTTTAAAGAATTTTCATTACACATTACGTATATATAGAACTGATATTACATAAATGTTTTTGTATATGAATGTATGTTCCTATTACATCTCACATTTTCTGTTCGAATTTATATTTAAAAGTTTTAATTTAGTTACAGATTTTTCTATGAGAAAGAGAAAAACTATGTACATCCGTTTAACTAAAGTACTCGATGTATCCAGACATCGTATATTATTATTCTTGCCTACATACGTGTTTACGTACATACGAGTATATGTATATGTAAATTATAAATTGAATTTATTTTCTATCATTTTAATATAATAATTAGTATGTTAATTTTTTTTATTAACTGTATTCATAATAATTTTAATATAAAAATTTGAATATAAAATAGCTACACATAAATTGAAAGAATTAAATAAAATAAATTAATAGAAAATATAAGAGATATAAAATCAAAAATAAAAATAAAATAGAAAAAATAAAAAAGAATTATAAAAATTATGGTCGATTTGTGCGATATATACACAAGCTTTTATAAGCTATAGACTAGTTTTGTATGTACATGTAAACTATTAATGCTTGGAATTTAGCCATAAATGTGTTGATTATATGACTTAATATATTGTGGGTTTTATATTTATTTGCATACATCATTTTATCATCATATAGGATATCACATAATATAATACTCTAATGTAATATTCGTTTTTTCTTTGCCTTTTAACACACACTAAAACACACTCTGTAACATTCATTCATTAAGAATAAAATATATAAGTTTTTTTTAAGTTATTTCGTTTCTGTGTTTTTTGTATATTTTATACTATGTGTCTCAAATTGAAAGTGAATTACTGTTGAATTTATATATGAGCATATGTTGCATTTGCACAACCGTACTTAAAATTCATAGAATAATATTTCTGATGTTGTTCGTTCACATTAAACATTTTCAGAAGACATGTAAAATAATATGTAAATTGAATAGTACACTCGTATTAATTTTTGATATGTGCATATGCATAAATATTAGTAATATAAATTTTATACATATACATACATAATTTTGATCAAGGTATTCTCACATCATATAGTGTATAATGTAAATTGTATACTCGTATTATAATATTATGTCATCAATAAAATATTAATTTATATACTAATAATATTTATACAAAATGTACATATACATATCGTATGTATAACGCAAACAAACCAATTAAAAAATATAATAATTACAATTTGAATGAATCGGCTATGAATCGATAATCATTTATTCTAGATACTACTTACATTATTTTGCTGGTGCTGCATATATTCTATATATAAAAGTAAATATATGTATATTAAACTGAAAACATATGTACTCGTATGTATAAATAATTGAAGACATTTAAAAATATATCGGCTGTTAACAATTTTTTTTAAGTATAAAAGGTATGTGTTTTGGCTATATTGTATTTTATTGTCGCCATTATTATCACGTTGTCATTATTACGATAAAATATTTGATAATATCTAATAAATATTCTATATGATTTCACGAATCATATATTAATATTTAAATACAAATGTACATATAGTATGTATATGCAAATATAATGTGATAATGTGATAAAATGAAAAATTAAAAGAAGCTAAATAAAATAAAATAAAAAAAAAATTTAATTTATTTTTAACCAAATTCATATACATAGTTAATTTATTTTGAATAGAAAATGAATTTTAAATTTGCATTACAATAAAATAGGTTCTATGCTCGCATATATTCATTTGTCTAAAAATAAAATTAAGAATCAATCAAATAAAATGTTGGTATTTCTATAATTGGAAAATTTAATTAAAATCATAAAAATTTATATATGTATGTAAATTTTTAAAATTAATCTTTAGTCTGCTCACATTTTTGTCCCAATTATTTTTCTTTACTTTGGAAAAAGGCAAAAAAAAAAAAAAAAAGAAAAAAACATCAGACAAAACAACTCTTAAATGTATCTACAAAGTAAGAAATTTGTCATCATAGTTTCAATGAAGACACATCTAAAAGTTTTATTTTTATTCAATGATGATTATAAAAGTATCTATGTAGGTAATACTTAATATACACCTACCTAAAGTTTATTGAAACTTTAAGTGCACATACTTTATATGGCTGCGTGGAAATAATGTAATTATGTGCGTCGTAAATATATGACAACAGTAATTAATGGATATATGTGAATACGTATATATGAATTTTATTTTGCACTCATCATATTTACGTTAGCATATAAACACTGAATCAGAGAAAATTCAAAAATGAGTACAAATCATGTGTCAAATACAACCTTACTAGTGTAGCGTATACTATAAGTACTGTTAGAGCTATAGTGACCTCGTTACTACAGAGTATATTTGAAAAAGGAGAGGAGTAAGTTTAAAATGTTGTTTGCTGATTTTTCGTGTTTGTTATGTACAATATTCGCATTTCCTACTACGAGTACGCATGATGTGTAGAATACTATACAGAGTATGTAGACGAGCAAGTATTAAATGTTGTTTATTGATTTTTCGTGTTTGTTATGTACACTATTCGCATTCTACTCAGAGAGAAAATCAACTTTTTGCGAAGACTAAAAATACGAGTACACTTGATGTGTACAATTTAGTACTCATAGTATCGTAGTGTATACTATAGCCACTGTAATAGTCATTGTCCTCCTATTTTTCCATTAATTTGTATTCTTTGATGTAAAAGCACATGTATAATGACCGCTTACATCTAAACATGAAGTACTACCTAAAGTCTTTATAAGATTAAAAACAATACCTAAAACATTTTTATGTAGGTACGTAATTCTCCCATCATTCATTCATTTTTTATGTGTGTGTGTAACTATGTAAAAGTACCTAAAAAATTGAAATTTTATGCAAAAATTGAAAATCTACTACAATCGAATATAAAATGAAAACAAAAACAATAAAGATAACAACAAAAAAATATATTCAAGGTATTAAATGAAATAAAAAATTTTTATTTAAAGAATTCTTTAAGAGTATAAAAACAGAATAAAATGTAAAAAAGATAAAAAAAAAATTGAACAAATTTTATTGCTAACTTTAACTGACCGCATAATTTTTAATATTATTGTAGTATTGTCTGGTATATTTGTACAGAGATAGATGATTTTTTTGCTGTATTACCTATTTTTTTTTTTTTTTGCGCTTATAAAATTTTATTTTATGTAAAACATGTAAAATATTATAATTTTACATTTTGTATGCGTATACAGACGTACATATAGTACGCATAATGCAAAACGGTTTATGAATTTAATGAATTGTTATGGCCACACGCTATACATAATGATGTAGAGTTAATTTTTATTTTGAAGGTATGTATTTTAATCAATTGTTTAAACTAATTAATTAATTATAATGTTGGTATACTTACACAGATAGGTACTAAAGGTATACGCACATAAAACGCACATCGATTTTATAAAAATTTGCATTGAAAATTGCTTTTATTTGTGTACTATTTTCTTAGGCTACGATTATTTACTTAGTTCAGATATTTTATATTATAATATGTCGTCTATTGTTTTAAATATTTGAGGGAGCTATACTATATTTACACTTGTATATATACAAAATAATTGCTAACTGTAGGGAAACAAAAACAATTTGAAATTTCACAAGATTTTATCTAAAATAAAAAGTCAAAATAATATACATTTTTATTGCATCTCTTTAAGTTTATGTAATTTACCATGTACGTAGATATTTTACTCTTATTTTTAAATAAATTAATTCACAATGAAAATTTAACATTTTACTACAATCCTACAATGTAATTCTGAAGTTAATTTTTCTTTAACCTTTCAATTCATTTTCATGGGTTCGTTTGTTCATTTTTCAAAAACGGAATATACAAATTTTATTTCTATTCACAAATTTTCAATTTGGCAGTTGGCATCGCGGAAAAAAGGAACAAAATTATAAAGCAAAATGAAACTTGTTATTTCATAATTTAAGAAGAAAGAAAAAATAAAATTATTTACTGCATTTAATTATTTAAACAATTAATTATACAATTTTTAATTATTTTTATTTGAAATTTTGTAATTTTTCTTAATGTTGACCTTATAAAGAAAATTTTTCTTATGTTTATATGGTAAAGGTAAAGGGTATATGAGGAGTGTGTTATCTGTCACAATTCACAGTGAAACCATCATAAATAACCATCTAAAGTGAGTTATGTATTTTGTGTTTTTGCTTGCATGTATAAGCTATTATACAATAGAAGCAAAAAATTTGATTATTTTTTAATATATTGATATGCAATTCGGTATAATAAAGGCATTAGTAATCAATCGATTTGTCGATTTCACAATAATTCGGTAATTAATAAAATTAAGTATACAGAAAAAACCTATAAGAAAAATGCATAATCATTACTACATAAAAATATTCATTATTCCTTGGTAATGAAGTAATAACAGTAGTATTTGGTAGTTGTTGTTGTATAGTATAGTAATTGTTATTTTCATTCATTGTAAGTATTAAAGGTAATTAATGAGTTCAATTTAATTAAATTTCTGTCGTTAGCTATATGACTAAATATAAAATGAAATAAACAAAATAATATTATGCTGGTATAACTGAATGGAGGTGAATATATAGTATTTTTTAAACTGTCAGTTGAATCTATATTAATGAATTGAATAATGTAATCTTGTAAATGAATTCATCATCGGAAATATTTTGTAGAAAATATTCATTGCATTTTAATACTGAAAAATATTTAAAGTAAAAATTTGATAGAATACGATCTCAAAAATGGAAAACTTAAAACTTAATAGTGTCTTGTGTTATTCTAATATTTTATTTATTTTCAAAGATTTTGAATGAATGATGAAAATTTGAAGAGAAAACATTACCTATGTTAGGGTAATAGAGGTGAAATCTACGTTTGAATGATTAGTGATCGAAGAACAACAAAAGTCTGGGGAGGTAGACATGAAAATAAAAAAGACTAAGGATTGATAGACATATAGAGCGTTAGCAAGATAATATGATTGCTGATATCCAAACCCTGAAAATAAATAATATAGGTTTTAAAACGTATACGACATATTGAAGGCAAATCTTGCAAGAGGTGAAGGTTCTTCAAGTACCATATAGGTCCATCGAGAGAGAAAAATATAATCGTATTTTGTGACATAATTCAGAGTTCTATTGTCATGTGAAAAAATTTATATTTTTTATTCTTTCAAATTCAATGTCAGAAAAATGCAATTTTCCTGCTTTTCCTTCAACCATCGTATGCATAATATAGTATCATCATTACAAAAGCACATGAATGAATCTTTCATTAATAAACAATTTTGTTTCAATTCCAAGTACATATTTTGATAGAATTTTGTGAATATAAAAATTTGAATACACTGTCTAATTTATAATAAATTTAGATTGTTCATAATAATAGTTTGACCTTAAAGCTGTTGAATAATTAAATCAAAAGTTAATCATCATCATACATTTTATACTGTGTGATATTAGATATTATATGCATATCGAGTCGTATTATAAAAATTATAATTTCCGCTCTTATCTATATAATATACGTATAATAACGGACTTGAATATTTAAAAAATATTTATATATACATTCGTATTTTATATATGAAATTAACATATGTATGTAGCAGGCACACATATGGTGTGGTTAAACAAGAAAGTTTAACCGTATATCATAAATACGTAAGTATAAATACGAATATGAAAGAGAAGAAGAAAACTTAAAATACAAAAAAGGAAATTTAATTTAAAACAAAAGGTTAACAAAATACAAAAAAATATATATATATATATTTAAATTATTAAATATTAGAAGAAAAAAAAAATTATTTTTATTTTGATTTATTATTTTTATATACATAAATATATTACCTACATACTCGTATATGTACATTCAAATGTATAGTTTTTGTTGTGACTGAAACGTTAAAAGATAATAATTTTAAAATCACATTTATAAGCTAAATGCAAGGTCAACATTTTATTCTATCATTTGCTTCGTATGTTATAAATTTTCTTACACTATACTATGAAACAAAAAAAAAAAATAAATAAAACATAATAACACACAAACATTATTTTATTTTTGTATGTTACTGAAACTGACTGACATTCATACACAAAATTTGTATTCAGAAAAATAAATGTATAGGTAGATGAATATAGATATATTTTGTTTTCTAGTGAAATTCATTTTTAAGATTAAACTAACGAACATACCAACTATAACCAAGACTACAACAATCAAAATTAACTATGTAAGTAGATATGTACATATACAGTATGCAGTATCAGTACCAATTAAATGATACATAATACCATGCTGAATGAGAATACCTGTATTTAATAATGAGCAGTCGAAAAAACATAATAATTATTTTTATGAAATTCATAAAAATTACAAAAAAAAAAAAAAAATTAAAACAATATAATTATAGATATAGAAGATTTTTATTTGTTCATTCTTTCTTCAAAAAAAAAAGTAAAATATTTTTTTCTTATTTTGATAAACGAAAGGTATGTTTGCATGTACCAAAATATTCATATGTATGTGCGAGTGTGTATAAAACTGTAAATAATATAAAATCTTATCTTTTTTTTTTTTTATACTATAAAGTTTAAAAAATACCGAGAAAAAAAAATATTTTTAGATTTAGATTAAGATTCCAAATCAAGATATTCTATTGTTTTAAAGAGATATTATTCGAGTAGATATATGTAAATATAAAATCATGAAAACAACGCAAGATAATTAATACTTAAATGTCGGTTTACTGTTGCAGTACCCATTGTACGCACACATACTAGCAAGCAAAGCAATATTCACACACAAAAATAATATTCACTTTTAATTTTTATTGTATTCAAAATAGCGTATTTATGTAAAAAAAATGAAAATGAAATTAAAATTATTTAACAACAAAAAGAAAAAAACAAAAACAAAAAAATAAAATCGTAATAATAAAAATGTTAGCTAAAAAAATTATACAAAAAATGTACCTACATACAAATGTACATACTTGCATATATACTATAATAACTAGGTATCTATAGGTATGTGCATTATGTACCTGTACTCTTACGAGTATTATAGATAGTGTCGGTGAAAGAAAGAAGATGTGAAAATGTAAAGAAAATAATATCATAGACACTATATTATTATGCTCCAATCACGTAATAATATATGATCGCATTTGTGTATAAAATTGTACATGTATTTGTACATACATAATGGTGAGTATATAATACTCGAGTATTATGTAAATCTTGGAAATAAAAATTAAAAATGAAAAAAACTACATTTTTGCCATTGACATTGTCGAAAAGGTATAAATATAAAAATGTAACAGCGTAACAGTTTATATACGAATGTTGAATATACAATAAAATACTAATCCTATACTGTATACATACTCGTACTCGTACATATACCACCATGCATAAAACATTCATTTTGACGTCATTATTATTATTATTATTGTATAAAAGTTTCTTTGAATCAATGTTATACGAGCATAATGATGATCTCTATATGACATAACTTTTGTAAAATGAATTGTTATAAGGTGTAAAAATATTATAAAATACACACACATACACATTATGTCCATACATACATATACATACGGTAATACAAAATATTTTTTATATGTGTAAATTTTATTTTGTGATTGAATTATAAATTTTTTTGAATAAGAAAAAAAAAAAAAAAAGAAATTGTGATTGAGAAAAAAAAATTAATTTGAATTTAATAAAGAAATGAATTAAATGTGCATAATTCCGGTGAATGACCCTCAACCTCATATGGTATAGATTGAAAATATTTTTCTATCATATATATGAGTGCACTGTTTCGTATATTGAATAATAAAATTCCGATAATAAAAATAAAAAGTCGTAAAAAAAATTTGTTGAAAGAAAAGAAATTATATATGCGAATTAAATTTATTACTAAAAAATTTGATTATTATGTATGTTGCGTAATCAATTAAACAATGAGATTCTGAAAAAAAAAACAGATTCCTATATTAGCTATCTATACATAATACAAAAGTATATCTATAATTACTGTGTATGAGTATGTAATATGATATATGATAGTATTAATGCGATTTTATTGAATGAGGAATGAATTTTATTCTTCATATCATCCAGTGTATAAGTTAATTAAAAAAATTCTTACAAGTTTCCGTTTTCATTCCCATATCTACTACTTACTCATACATATACGAGTATGTTTCTATGATTTTATTTGTATATACACATAGTAGTATTATATGAACAAAAACGATTTATGATATTTATGATGTTGTCAAAATGTGTGGAATTTTTTTATTTTTTATTTTTTGTGAGATTATGTTTTATTATAAAATTTTCTAAAAATAGACAAAGATATTTTTTTTTTTTTTTTTTTTTTTTTGTAAATTTATATTCTAAAAAAAATTAAAAATAATGTCACAGAGATTCTTTAGTTTTGTTTTTCTTCATAAATTTTCGCAAAATTTATACAGAATATCATTATAATTTATTTAACATTTTCCTGTTTTACCTAAATGGACTTTATTATGGTATTTTACATATACACGAGTATACCATAATGTACATATTAATAAAATAATAAAAATTAACGATTAATTTTTACATGATGAAAATTTGATGGGCATATAAATTACCGAAATAAAAAGAAGAAAAAGGAGATGATGATGATGAAAAAAAAATCTCATCCTAATTGACAATTAAATTATACAACAACATCAAAAGCAACATACATATGAGTAAAAGACTAAACTTTGTTTTATCTATTCAGTCATGTACAAAATTAAGTATTTACACACATATAATTATCATCAATTTAATGATATGTGAATATGCATACATATGCATCCATAAAAGTACTCGTACATACATATATTCATTGTATTATATATCGTGATAATAATGAAAAAAAAATTATGTCTTACCCATATCACTTTCGATTTCATTATAATTCAAAATAATGTAACGTTAAATCGAACTCAATTATATATGTACAGTCGTTACGTTACGTACGACATTACGTTACGACGTGAGTACATACTCGTATATATGTTTATGCGGACGTAATATAAATATAATCAAAAAAAAAAGTTATTAAAATAATTATAAATATTTTGTGTAGCCTATTACGAAAAACATACAAAAATAAAACTATAAAATTAACAACAACACCAATATAAAAGGAAAAAATATAAAAAAAAAGTAATATGATGTGTGCATCTTCTTCATAATATAATATTAATTATGTGTGTAGGTCATGAAATTTTTATAGGTTAGCTATCTCACATATTAACATGAAATAAATGTTATAATTTCCCATATTGCTATATACATACATATGTATTTAGGCATAAATTTATGTACGGCGTACAGGTATAATTACAGAATAATAATAATAATAACAATAATTGAAGATCAGTTAACTGAATAAATGTAATGAATGTAATATCCAATTACAAAAAAAAAAAAATAATAATAATAATAATAATTTTTCAAGTAAGAAAAAAACCACAACTGAACAACTCAACGAATGATGAGATAATTTCACCAAAAATATACATATGTATCAATATCTTCTCAGTTTTTTTTTTGTTTTGTTTTTTTTTAATTTTGTTTTCTAGATGTTTTTATACGTCATATTTTGAACAACAACAATAATTATATTAATGCACTCATACAATATAATACAATATCATTTAGGAATCAATTTTTTTTTCACCTTGTTAAATTATGCACCTTAAAATACTTTACCATTTTGATTGTTTGATAGTTTTTATACTCATATAAATAGTACATACAGCGACATTGTATACATGCAATAAAGTACCCTACAATAAACGAGGGTAATTCAAAAAATTCCCGGAATACTTCCGTCTCTATAAGTAACTATAGCTGGCCAACAGTCAAGAAATTTGGTTATACTTTGAGTGTTTTGAAAGCGTAACTGCTGTGTATAAAAAAAAAAATAATTCGTCATTTGTTTTTATTTAAAAGGATACATATATATATAGGTTCCTGAAAAACTATAGGTATTATTAAAACATTGCCTAAAGCGTTGCGTGAAGAACACATAACACATTGAACGACATGCCGAACTTTTTCTGATTATTTAACCAAATACGATTCAAATTTTGCAACTTTTCGCACCGTATAGTGGTATAGTGGTACTGGTGATGAAACACATAATGGTTTATACGTAGAAAAATAAATCCACAAAAATCAACAACTGGTGTATTATTTCAATTTTCCGGGAAGATTTTTTGAAAAACCCTCGTACATAAATGCATTCATGAGTGTAAGTAACATAATACGTAAATATGTGAATGTTTTATGTGTTTCAAAAAATTTCCCTATATAAGTAATATAAAAATGACCTCAACATCTTTTTATTCTCTTATATAGCAATAACAATAATACGAATGATTGAATATACAAACAAACACATATACATAGGTACCAAAAAGTATCCAAAATTGTTAAAAAAAATTAAATTTTTTTTCCAAAAAAAATTTTTATTTTGTCTTTGGCCATGTACTTTATGAATGTGAACACACATTCATATACCTATGGACGATATTACTTAAGTATTCATAAGATACTTAGTTAAAAAAAAATCTAAAAAATATAAATGAAAATATATACAACGAAAATGTCTGGAAGATAAATTATAACTTTTATATTAAAATTATCCCGGACCTACTAACCAGTTTCATCATATATAAGTAATTTTGAATATTTTGATGATAAAAATACAACATGTAAGCAGTTGTATTTGTGGTTGTAATGTATATATACTATATAAATATGTATCATGTATGTATTTATGTTCAATAATCGAGAAAAAATAATATTTCTAGAAGAGAAGACTACCTTGACGTACAATATGAATATACATGTATTTTAACACACATATACTAAAATAAAGTTCGCATATATTACATACAAGATTTATAATGGTACACGTAAATACATATTTGTATATTTTATCACATGGTTTTTGCATGGCTATTTTAATCTGATTAAAATGAATTAATTTACTTGTCATGGTTGCCTTTTTGTTTTTAATTTGTATTTTTTTTTTGTCAGTTTATTAACATAGAAATCATCTTCTCATCTTTATAAATGTATCCACCATTTCAATTAATTCCGAATTTTATTTGATTATCTTGTAAAGAAAATGAATAAAAGTAATAATTAATTTTTTAATCGAAACGTAAATACACACACATAAATACCTTAATACACAGGTAAGGTAGGGTGATCATCATGAGAAGACAAAATATATTTTTACCTGATTATGAATGAAAAACAATACCTACAAAATTCCTCTCATTTATTCTTCTCCTTCTACTTTTTCTTCTTCCTTTACTATTTTCGCTTCTTTAAAACTCGTAAACCTACACACAGTCCAAGCTCGTTTTGAAAATCAAATCATCCTTCTTCCTGCAACAAAGATCTTCATACAGCATTATTATGTAGTTGGTGACTTTTCTCTAATTTATTGGTTTCAGTACTGAAGCCTACCAAAAATTATAAAGCTGTAGATATGGCTATATAGTCAATGATTGTAAAACTCTGTTATTTTATGAGCCTATGCAATCATTTCAAACATCAAAAAATGCTCACTTTATCAAATTCTTCGATATATAAAAATTCAGTATGGCCACCTTGTAGAATAGAACGTTACCCTTGCAGCTTATTAATACACTTAACAACGTGCAGAACTGAATAAATACACATATTTTGCCAATAATCGATAAATTGAAAACAAAAACAATAAAATATTTTCATTCAATATTTTTTAAATTTACAAAATTTAAAAAAAAAAAAAAAAGCAACAAAAAAAAGTCATTAAAACATTGGCAATATAATTACGATTTTCTTTTATGTCTTTTTTTTTCTTTTTAATTCTTTTATTTGTTTATTTTGTTATTTTTTTTGCTTCTATGATTAAATAAAAAATAAAGAAAAAGAAAACAATAATAATAATAATCGCATGGTCATTGAACTGATTGCTTAAATGGCATATATCATTTGTGTACTTTTGATTAACGTGATAGATAAATGAAATAGTAAAAAAAAAAACTGTAAAAAAAAAATGAAATGAGATTTCAATTTGAAAAAAAAAACAGAAAACAAAAATAAATAAAAATTAAAAGTACAAAAACTTCAAAGGAAAATCTATGAAAACTAATATGAAAAAAAACATTAAATTACAAAATCGATTTTAAGTATCACGGTATCACGTACTAAGTATCTGCAATAGGACTATTATACGAACGAATATCAAAGGTATGAATTATATGATCGTACGTGAATATATGTATGCATGCATGTATTCGCATGTATGTATGTACTTCTGATAGATTCTTTACGGGAAAATAAAAAAAGATTAAAATTATAATGAAACAGAATTATTGCTTTGATCTGATCAAATTGAATGTGCGTTGTTGTTTTGAAGGTTCAGTATCAGTATAGGTATACTATAGTTTTTAAATTTTTAATTTATTCTATTTTTTTAATTTGTTGTAATCATTTTTATCGATGTGAAAAAATAAAAGCTGAAATAAGAAAATAAAAACAAAGATAAAACAATTGGGCCTATTATGAGTGTCGATAATATCGTCTCGTCATCGACTATTGCCTCGACTCGACAAATTTTGTATTATATGAGTGTCGATTTGAGGCGAGAATATCGACATATTGAGTCGTTCAGCTAAAACTTATCGACAGGCATATAGTAGTCTATGGTGATTTGACATTTTATGTAATGCTTTGTATATAATATAAGGTGTATTTAATTACTCTGCTTAATTTATTCTAGTTTAATTTAACTAATTTAATTAATTAAGGAAAAATCACCAAAATTACTGTTTGAAAAAAAAAAACATGAACGCATCTCTTAATGCTCCTTCTCTTATCCAAAAAAGTCATTACTAAATTAATATGTTTTAGATTTTCTCACTTAGCTACAATTCATTTAAATTAATCAAATATTTATTAAAAATTACAAAAATTAATTAAATGTTTTTTTAAAATTGAAAAAAAAAATGAATTATAAATTTTTAATTCGAAATATTTGACAACTTTTGTAGAAATGACATGGTAAAACTGAATGAAAATAAAATTTGATATGGCAATATCTTCTGTCTTAATTTTGTCGATAGTCGATAGTATCGACACTCATAATAGGGCCCAATAATTATTGTACGTAACTCGCGTATACTACATAAGTCCGAACATTAAATTAATACACGAGAGGTATACATATGTTAAGTACGAAACAAAATTTCATAACAATTACACCAACTAAAAAAACAAAAACTACGATGAAAATATAATTAAATAAAATAATAACCATGTAAAAGTATATCTGAATTTATTAAAATAATTATGCTAGATTACATTGTTTTCAAATTTTTAGGTACCACAAAAGCGTCAAAATTGACAATTAAAATTTTTGTTGTTGTATTGTAAAACAGTTGGTGAGATGTATTCATTTCAAAATTGATGTAATTTAAATAACTATAGGTACATGTTGTAGGCTGTTGTAGGGCATATTAAATGTACAACTGTATTTTTAAGCCGGATGCGATGAAAGATTTCCATCAGATTATGAAAAATGATCACTCACATTTATGTACTTAAGTAAGATCTTTGACTATAGAGGCAATGGAATTGATACAGATTCGAGATTTAAATAAAAGTAAATTAAACACAAATAATACTTTAGATGAATATCGATCGATATTCGAAGTGTAATTAGTTGTAATTTCATAATTAATAATTGTCTTAATGATGGATTCGATTTTTAATAAGTAATCAAAGTGTTAAAAGCCTTACATTTAATTACTTTACAAGAATAAAAAGAAAAAATAATAATTGAAAAATCTTTTAATTCTTATTTAGAAAATATTTATTTATGAATTTATGGATTTATTTCACAATTTTAATAGCATTCCTATACCATCCATAAATGACTATATACTGTTATCTGTCTAATCACCTAGCGAATATAATGTATATCTTCAATAAAATCTTTAAATTATTTGTTACTCCTCTACATATGACATAATCTGAATATATATAACTGATTAAATTGAATATATATTTACTTATCTATCTTATATACTTACTTAACATTTTAAATATCAAATATGTTTTTAAATAAATTTATTTCAGTGTTTTTAATATAAAATTTGTTATTTTTTTATCTGCAAAAACAAAAAACCAAAAAAAAAAAACTTGAGAAAAACATTCAAAATAACTTTTACGTTTACTATTTTTTTTTTTTTTGTTTTTTGCTTGTACATATTTTTATAAGGTTAAATGAACACATAATTATCATCAAGCAGAGTAAATATAATTTTAGTAAAAAAAAATTTATTTTTTTTTTAAAAAGTAGCAGTATAATTTCATTAGTTAATTATTTGTTGTTGTTGTTGTTGTTTATGCTTATTTTTAATTTAGAAAACAAAAAGTCACAATATTGTTATGAATATACTTTTAAGTAGATATAATGTATGGTATTCACAAATATAAAGTGAATGGTCAAATTATATTATAAAAGCCCTCTATCTACATAATAATAACTAGATTTTAAATTCATGACAATTTAATATGATTAATAAAAATAAAAATCAAATAAAAATTAAATAAAAATTAAAATAACTGAATACATTACTTACTTTTAGAGTTAATTCTGATTTCTGAAACAATATTGTCTAAAGTATAAAACATTTTTTGTATACAGTATGTGATATGAGCATATAAGTAAAATTAATTAAAAATTAAATTAAATTATCGTTTGTCTTTTATTAATTGAATTTGAAAATTTTTGTTTTTAACAGTTCGAATATTATCAATCAACCCATTAGGTTTGCGTTCAAATAGAATGAATGAGTGTCTGATTCAAATAAAAAATCTTTTAAACATGTACGTGGGTATTCAGAAAGGGTATAATGCCATTGACAGACATCTAGTATAAACGTGGTATCGATACCATGGTATTGGCTATACTACATGTCTGTCACCCTATACTAGATTTATACCAGTGAAACAAGCTGGTATAAACGTGGTATTGTACAAGTGGTAATACACTGTAGCATGTAGTAGTCGTGTACGAACATGAATTTCAGATTGAATCTGTGTAAACAACAAAAACCGATAATTGTTTTGACCTATATTTTCGTTTGTAAAAAAACATGGTCATTGAACTGAGAATTCAAAAAGTGTATGACATATGATAGTATATTTCATTCACAACTCTAAGACTTCATGATAGTCCCATGTACTTTTAATTGAATTGTACTGAATTCTGGAATCATAATATAATCATAACTTGAGGATAATGTATACACATAATTAGCAGTGATAAATTTTTTGTTTTTTTCAATTTTAAATTATAAAATACTGCAACAAATAAATGCTGAGATATTCTAAAGGTAATAATGTTTTGCCTTCTATTTAAATTAATTATTTGTAGGATACAGATGGACTTTACACTATTTACTACTGATAGAATATCGTATTACATTCATGTATTGAGTGTATAATTATGTGTACATACAATCGACTTAAATATTGTGCATTTAATTTCATTTACTAAAATAATCATTATTGAGATGCTATTGTTTAATTGAATATCCGACCATACATATAATTATGTTAGCATTACCATCATAATCTTTTAAATTTATGAGAAAACAAATACTCAATTCAACTTATGTACTTGTTTAGCAAAAAAATAAGAAAAGAAAATATAAATATTAACTGAAAAATATCATTACTTAGATGTTCATTAATTGATAAAAAATGTTTTCCATTACATAAAAAATTCCATTTAATACGATTAATGTTTAAAGTTTAAAAAAAAATATTTTTTTTTTAAAAAAATTATGACTACATTACTAAAAGTAATTTTTTTTTTCTCAATTTAATTTAAAATGATAATAAGGAAACTATACAGTATAAACATATGCGAGCATAATATGTAAATGTTTGTGTGTACAAATAGACTGGTTTCAATTTCATCATTTTATTTTTATTGGTAGAATCTTTTTACGGTTTGATGTATTTCCTTACAAGTGGGGTGTATTTTTCATGTTGCAATGACACTTTGCTGTTTTTTATCCACATCACAATATATCGTATGGATATGTTCCTACATAAATACACACGTATACTAATGTGCATAAATAATTGCACTTATTGGCATATTGGAAAATGAAAATTAAGAAAAATATGAATAATAAAGGCGAGAAGACGATGACGATAATAACAAAGTTACGCTGTAGTTTTTTAAAAAAAGAAACAAATAAAAATAAAAAAAAAAATATTACATATTTAGAAAATTTCTCTTTTGATGTAAGTAGTATGTAAAGTATCTACATATGTAGCCTTGAAAAATTACTATGTATACTCCACAACACATATGTATGCGATACTCTAAAGCAAAAATTACATTTTGTACATAAATATCAGTATTGTGGTATCAATTCTTGTTTTGTTAATCGATCATCATTTTACAGATCTTAAGATATATGCCGTTTTCGACACATATGGATACACATATGTATACACATTAAATTAAACATTTATGTACACAAACATAAATCTTATCTTATCAACAAAGAAAACTGATGAAGGAAAATTAAATAATAAAAAAATTACACTCTACGTATATGTACAGGTCTGAATAAATTTTCATTTTCATTTCACTACACATTTTATAACTTAAACAAAATATTTATCATAATTTTTGCGTTAATTCCGTTAAATACCATGGTCATAACAGTAAAATGAAAAAAAAAAAAAATAAAAGTAAAGTAATAAAATGAAAATAAAAATTCGAACAAGAGTATACATACGAATAAAATATGGAAAAATTTGTCGAAGCGATATACACTTTATCTTCATGTGTGGTGCGTGAATGAGGGACAATATTATTGACTTGTGTTTGTGTATAGTAAATGAATGAAATGCGTATACACAAATCATTCATATGTATGTGCTCATATCTTTTGTACGTGCTCATACTTGCTTTAGCTATTCCTTATACATTAAAACCGCAATTAACCTGCTGATTATCTGTTATTTGTGTTGTGCCGTTCATTATTGTATTGTATAAATTACAAACAGAGTTTATAAGGTGGAATATTGTGCGCGAATATGCAAATTTTCAATATAATTTCATGTCATTGTCATTTCGAAAACAACTATGACTGAATTTAATTTGCAATTCATTATGAAATTGAAACGTATACGTATATATCCACATACATTGGTATATACATGTAAAAATGCATGTAAGTTGTATAAATGTAAATGTAAGTGATCATCAGTCAATAATAATTTCGCTTCTCATTGTACTATTATTAAATGAATTATTTTTTCGTTACAGAGCTATTATACTTAGCTATATATCTATCTGTTGCCAATATGATAGTAATGTACGTATACCTGCGTGCACCAGCATCACTGACTACAATATTTTTCTTCGTTAATCAATATTTAATCAATATAATTTTGTAATTTGAAACATGTCTATATACAACCATATTAGAGACTGTAATGTAATTATTAATGTGGATATAATATGCTGGCTGCTCCTGCTCTGCCATGCTGCTGACCTCTTGACTGACAATGAACTTCTATTTTAGGATAGAGCAGCTAAAACGATTTGTGAAAAAAAAAATGTTTTTTTTTTCTTTAATAAAAGTAAAATGATGGAAAATATTTATAAACAAAAAAGATACATGACTTTTATAAAAAATTTAATTTCTTAAATGACAAAATTTTTATTATTAATGTCAATTTATACCAAATATTCAGATATGTACACATCAGATAAATGGATATAGAGACGTGTATTTGATATTATGGATCGAAAATTTTCATGGCTGTAATATTAAATATTACGAAATATTCAAATAAAAATGTGTACACTTTTCTTTCGTGAATATCTGATTTCGATAATAAACACATTTTAAGATATTTTTGTTTTTTAAGTTGCGAATTAATTTAATTTCATTTTTTTTTTTTTCAATTTTTATACATAGTTTATTTTTCATCAGCTGTGATACAGTAAACTATCGATATTCGAAGTTTTAGTTTTGAATTTTTAAACAATTATATGATGTAGAAAATGCGATGCACAAAATAAATAAAATCAAAGCTAAAAATATATTCGTTTAGAAGCTCCAACAAAAATTTTACAACATACAAAAATTTTAGTTGGGAACACATCTGTATGTTAGATAATCTTGCGATTCAACAACGAAAAATAAATTAATAGATCTGATTAACAAAAAACATACATTACAAAATTTATACCAAAGTTCCCGTAATACTCTGAGTATATTCATCGAGCCCTTACTTAATAAATTAATTGAAATGATCCTGAAACTAAAGTAAAAAAAAAAAATAAAAAAAATAAATAAAATCCTTTTTTAAAATTTGAAGTAAATTGGTCAAAAATATATGAAAAATTGGTAAAGGGCATCACTTTGTAAGACTGTAACTCCGAAATCAGAAAGACTATATCAAAAATCTGTTCCATTTAAAATCTATTCCACCCTTTGAACTTTTTTTCTAATCTAAATTCAAAGGAAATTTTGGGGTAAAGTTTGTTATATTCAAATTTCAGAATTTCTTTCTCTTAAAAGTTTGATCTCATCAATACTGTATAACGGGATAACAATAAATTACAATCAATTACAAAATGTATTCCGATAACTTATGATATTTCATCTGAAAATAATATTATTCATTTCATTTTGATAACGATCAATTCAAGTAAAACAGAAAATCGCAAAAATATTTAAGTATTGTAGATCAGCAAATCAAATTCGTATACATTTATGTAGGTATAGTAAATTGATCATATGAGATTATCTTACTACCCTATATTATAATGCTGATTATATAAATTTTGATATTTAATCTATTTAATTATGTACGAGTATTTTTTTCTGTTAATCGTAAATGGTAAATGTAAATAAAAACAAATGTTATGTCACAATCTTTAGCGTAATAAAACTGAGATATTTTTAGGTTTTTATATAGTGTTTATTTAATTTATTCAAAATAAAAACAAATACATAAATAATATGAATAATTTAGTTTCGATTTATCGATTTTAATTTATTTTAAATTTATTTTGTATAAATTGAAATTTTTTATCAACAAAAAAAAAAAAACAAATAAAGAAATAAAGAAATAAAGAAATAAATAAAGAAAAAATAATCAAATAATTCTCTTGCTCTAGACTACCCACTACTCATCATCAAAAGTATACGAGCACAGTAAGAACAAGAGAAAATAAATAGAAAAAATTGGGGTAATGGCATCTATGGCAGGTAATAGTATTTTCATTCAAAAGAAAAAATTGATTTTGTCTTTATACTTACTTTTCACTACGTACTACACACTATAAGAAGAGTGTAAGAAAAAGAAAGAGACAGTAAGTATAGTAGTACAGTGCACAGTTATAGTAGGATTGTATGAGTACATTGGTAGTACCTTGCATACCATGTATTCGTATTTTTTCATTCATGAGAAAAATCTACTTTCTTTTTATACTTTCTCTGCACTACACATTATAAGAAGAATACGAGAAACAAGAACAAACATTAAGTAAATAAGAAACACGAAGAAACAGTAAGTAGTAACTATATTGCGATGTATGAGTACACTGGTGTAGTACTTTATAACAACCATGTACTCTTATAAAAATACAAAATTCATGAGAAAAATCTATTTTCTCTCTATACTTTTGCTCTCCACTACACACTCTTTAAAAAGTACTCGTATACAAGAAACATGAAGAATAAGAGACAGTAAGTAAGAAATTTCAGTGTAAATGTAAACAAAGGCTAAAATGGTAAATGAGTATATGACTGTTATGAAAGGGGAGAAGAAAAAATAAATTCAAAACAAAAGTAAACAAATGTATAAAAAATTCGTAAAATAATTGTATCATAATTTTTTTTAGCAATCTTTATGATATTTAAACGAAGATATTGGACTAGAAAAAAAAAAATAAAATTTAATAGACAAATAGCGTTAGAAGTAGGCGTTAGATATGGTGTTTATTATAATTTTTTTTAATTTATTGTAAATACTTAATAGTGTTTCTAGTATTTTTTATTATAAAAATTATGAATAATAATTTTGTATTTTCTATGTCATACATATGGAAATCTTTTTTTCTAGCATTTTTTATTTTTTTTCTTATCTCATTTAATTTGAATTTATATGAATTTATATGAATTCTGAACGTTTGAAATGACATTGAAATATTTTTGGAGAATATCAAATAAATTCAAAATTTATTTAATTTTAGTTAATAGATTTGTTATTTTTTTTTTCAAATATTTTACAAATAAATGTGTGAATAAGAACTAAGGTTATCTATAGATACATATATTTTTGAATTTTTCAATAGAATATCTGATACATTTATGTGTACATTATTGAAAATAAATTTTTCGATTTGATTTTATTTATTTTTTAAAAAAAAATATTTCTTGATAGATAATAATTTATGAAAAATTATACAAGTTTTTAACAGTTCTATTGATTTTAACATTAATCGCATATAAAATGACAATATTTTGATTTTTTACGTAATAATTCGGTAAATAAATTATAGATTTACTGTCTGTGTATGGTAAATAAAGCAACAAATTTTTATAATGATAATAATATGATTCTGGTTGTACAGAAAATAAGTGTAGATTACACACTAAATATTATACTTTAGAACATTTAATAATTGAACTTTTTAAAGGTTTTCTTTAAAATTTCTGTTCTAAAATCCAATTACCACCACATTATCGCATAAACAGTTTTCGGTCAATTAAAACTTTATACACATTTTTTATGATATTTTTGACCGAGACTATTTCTATATAAATGAAATTTTTGTGACGATAATTTTTCGAAAAACATTTAAGAAACATTTTTATTTGAGTATTTGTGTACAAAAATCTTATAGCAAAAAATAAAATTTAAATCGATATCAACTTCATCATTCAAGGTCATTTCTAAACACATATGACCACAATTCATGCTAAAAAATATCCTTTATTGATGAATTTACATTATACGCTTATGTGATTATATGTATAACATTTTTGTGTGGAAATTGTATCTTTTACCAAAATGAAACCACATAAAAACTGCAAAATTATTCAAAAATTAAATAATTTCTTAAAAACTACGTAAATTATGTATATCTAAGTATGGCATAATAATGAAAAAAATATATATACATATATTTATTATAAGAGGATCAAGGTGATTTGAATTTTGGCTATATCTCTCTCTATATACGTTCGTAAATCCAATATAGCAACACACCTTTGATAAAAAATAATTATGTTAAAACTTGTTTTAGATTAATGGTTTTTCAAAAAAAAAAGAAAAAAAAAAATTATGGATAATGATCATGTGAAAGATTGCACAAATGTTCATTATAAAAAATTCAATAATACTCGTATATGATCAAATTAAAAAAAAAACACAAATTTGTTTCATATTTTTTGCAAAATTTATTCAAAAATTAATTGAAATCAATTTAATTTGTATCGATATATTCGGAATTGAAGGTAAGAAAAAACGAATAAATATAATTTGCATTAGATACATATAAGAAAAGTAAACAGCAAAAAAAAATGGACGAATACAATCGTAAAATTTATAATTTATGTCTATTATGATATCGAAAATTGAAGCTTACGTATTTAATGTTACATTTTTTTCTTTTTTCTAATAATTTTGGGCAATCAAAAACTAGCTATACGTGAAATTTTTAAAATTTTTGAAATTGAAAATAAACAAAATAAACAAATTCAAAAATTAAGATGGACCACACTATAGACAAATGAGTAAGTGATAACGTGTAACACGAAATATAATAGTTGTGGGAATTGTATATGATGAAAATATATTACACAATGAAAATGAATTATTGCGTAATTTTCAAGAAAAATGATAAAGTACAAAAGTTATAATATGCAAATTGTCTACCGCAGATTGATTGAAAATTATTACGATTATGTCCTCATTCACTTGCATAAACTCATTGAAAAATTTGTATTTACATTATTATATTCTTACATTATTACATTATTTTTTTCTTTCTATTTTTACCTAAATTTCAAAAATTATACAAATTTTGACGAAGAAACTCTATTATCCATGAAACACTTTTTGTATCGTAATATAATTTAAAACAAATTTTCTGTTTAAATCTTATTTAAATTTTTATTGATTGCATATGTGGTTGGGTTGTTATTGATACGAAGTGATCAAATATGAAATTCGAAATCCAAAAATTCATAAATTTTTACGCTAAAAAAAAACCAAAAAACAAAACCACAGATATACCAACCAACATTAGTATTAAAATTTTTATTTTTAAATTCTTAAAATTTTTTTTTCTACACAAATACATATGTACATACATATGAATGAATTATAGATGCTGTGTAAACATGTGATATAAATTACCATAATTATGAAACATGAGTCATAAACGTTTCCGTATCGAAAAATTAATTCTTAAATTATAATTTAAATGTCAATCATCGCATTTCAATTCATATACATATGTACATATTATGTATAGCATCAGTTAAAACTTGATATCTGATCTGATAGTTGAAACTTGATCTAAAGTGTTAACAATTGAAAAAAAAAAAAAATTGAGTGAAATTTTACAAATTTTTATCATCAACTAGACACACAAACAATAAAATCAATAAGATCAAATATATTCAGGATTTCAATTCAATAATGAAATAGTAAAATGATTTTTTGCTATCGAAAAAATTATCATAAATTTTTTTATTAGAGCACATGTCATAAATCAGTGAAGCATAATAAATAGACAGATTTGAATTATCTATAGTATCTATTGTATTATAGTGTGCAGTAGGCTAGTAGCTAGTAGCGACAATATTCGATTGATTAATGAACTAATAACACAAAAAAAAAAGAACAGGATTAGTAAAATATTTCCAATAAATCGTTGAATTAAATTTTCAATAATTTTAAAAAAATCAACAGATTTAATCGAATGACATAATTACAGCGGGGGGATCTAAGTATCAAGTTTCCTTTTCGAAATTTTTCAAAATTATTACAAAAAATACCACACACTTAATTAATTAAATTTTACACATAAAAATAATTTAATTGAAAAAC
Organism: Villa cingulata; assembly: GCA_951394055.1. Classification (NCBI taxonomy): domain Eukaryota; kingdom Metazoa; phylum Arthropoda; class Insecta; order Diptera; family Bombyliidae; genus Villa; species Villa cingulata. The sequence goes on along the minus strand of OX596021.1, from coordinate 26,239,729 downwards.
ACATTTACATTTTGTATAAAGAAATCAATAATAGAAAATAATGTAAACGAGAACAGGAATTTTTTCTATTCTATTTTATTAAATTTTTCAAAATAAAAAATTCAAAAAAAAAAATATATTAAAACTTTGGCGTTATAAAAAATATTTAATTAATAAGCACAATTTTAAAATAAGTTTTTTTTTTCACGGTAAAAATTTGATTATTTGTTTTGAACTGTTCTTAAATAATTAATAGTAGCCATAGTATCCGCCATAGTATGGATATCCGTAATATCCTATATATGGGAAAAAAGAAAAGAATTGAAAAGAAAAAGAAAATGAAATTAATAAAAATATGAAAAAAAAAGGTTACTAATTTTTTTTTTTTTAAGGAAAAATTAAAAACTATATTTAAATTAATTAAAAGTATGGTAGATATATTATATACTTCTTCTGTAATATCTAAAAAATCTATTGTAATTGTAACCGATACCATAATAAGAAGGATAACTGTATCGATATCCATATCCATATGGATTTCCTAATCCGTATCCATAATAACCGTATCCATATGATGATGATCCTTTTAAATCATTATCATCACCACCACCAGCACCAGATTCTAAATCATCAGAAGATTTTTCTGCAGACTGTACATTTTCGAAATTTCTTAATTTTTGTGGTTGTAATCGTTGTTGAGGTTTCGGTTCTGGTCTACCCACAATTAAAATCGAATAAATTGTTAAAATTGTAAAAAATATATAAAACACTCGTAATTTTGTCATATTTTATGTTTTGAAATGTTTCTTTTTTTTTTTTTATTGAAATTTAAGAAAAATTAAATTGATAAAAATTTAGTAAAGAAAAAAAAAGTATGTAATATTTTTAACACAAAACTAATTCAATAAACTGATAGATGTACACTTGTATTTTTGTTACACTTAGAGCAGTTATGAAATATGCGATGAATATATAGCGAATGAATTACAACTTAATCAGAATTTTTATTAATTTTGTACCTTTATATATACAGATTATAGCAGTAATTTTTTTATTGTTGTTGTCTTTCGTTGTACATACATTGTTTTATTTTTGTATTTTCATATATACACAAATAGGGTTGAAAAAAAAAAACAAAAAAAAAATTCACTGAAAAATTTTTCTGATGAATAATGATGCTTTGTGTATTTACGAACGTATTATGTACATGCATATGAACATACATACACAAATACTTGCGTAAACATATTATACAAATATATACGGGTAAATAAAGATACATATAATGCATTCATTATACATCTAGAAGTACACACAAACGTACAGAAATATATATGCAAAGTACTCGTATACTATATGCTATTATTCTAATGCTAAGTTCATTTCAATTTTGTATGTACGAGTATTATATTGTACTTACAATAGTTTACCGGCAACAGAAATTAAATACATAATACCGCATATGTGAATGTATGCCCACCACCGCCCATTCAACAAATACTTACATAAGTATAAGAACATTTGCATGTAGTACATGAATATATTTATATAACTGAAGTGTATTTATATTTAGATATAGTAATTTTATTTTTTTTTTTTTCACAATTTTTTTTGAATATTTTTATTTTGTACTTGACTGATCTATCTAATTAATGAATCAACGACATTACCTACTAAATGTACCAACAAGAAATAAGTAAGTATTATAATCAGAAAATTGTATATAAATTGATGAAAATATAAAATAAGAAAAACGCAAAAATTATACGTAGTACGATTATTATTTATATACACTACAGCTAACATACTTATTTACAAAGAATTGTATTTTTTCAGTAAAAAATTTATATGAAAAAAAAAATAAATAAAAAAAAAACAATTAAATCTTAATACAAAAATAAAAAATAGAAAAAAAAATATTCTGTGTATCGTGTATTCTAACTATAATAATAAATAATAGTATGTATGTAAAACGTAAAACTATTATAAACAGTAATTGAACACACACCACAAATCATACAGATACAGCTATGTACTTATTACAATTACACACATACTTCTTACATTATTATATCTCATAATTATATGTATACTTTTTATTGGAATTTCTTATGTTGTTTATTGGAAAATGAAAATGAAAAAACCAAAAAAAAAATTATCATCATTGAAAATAAATAAAAATAAAAAATAAAAATTATTTATTGTAATAAAATGTAAAATGTTTGCATTAAAGGGAAAAAAAATGTATACCAACAAATGTTTCTATACACGTTAGTAAGTTTATAGACGTAATAATAGTAGTTACATTTATATACATACTTAGTAAGTATGATGATACAAAAATATTGTTATACGACCCTGTAAAAGGTTGATACATCTGCGCGAATACCCACACTTACGTCTTATGCACAACGTGCATTTACTTATAGACGTTAAAACAAACAAAAAAAAAAATATTATTTATGGCATTGGCATTTGGCAGACCTTTTCAAAAATTTTTTGAGAACAGTAATGTAAAAAAAAAAAAAAAAAAATAATTAACCAAAAAAAAAATGCAAGAAAACATATGGAAAATGATAAATATGGAAAATATTAAAAAAAAAAAAAAAATTTGTTCATTTAAAAGAAAATTTATTTTATTGTTCTTAACTATACAGATAAGTACATTTTGATGTACAACAAGTAGGTATATTGTACTACTAGCGCACGTAATTCATAATTCTAAGAAAGATTTGTTGTAAATATTTATTTTTATTTGCATAAATGTTTTTATTGTTTTCTAACAATTAAAATGTAAATATTACTATGTATATACATATAGTACCAGTAACCTACCTACACTGCATACACACCGCACCACCCTAAAATAAAATATGAAATGAAAATTGTATAGAAACAAAAATGGTATTTTATTGAAATGTGGGAAAGAAAATTTTATTTTTTAATTGAAGCTTTTTTTCTTTGTATTTTTTGTGCTTTTGTGTTTGTCTTGTATTTTTCGAAAATTGAAATGAAAATAATTTGCATAAATTGCATTTATTATGTAATTACTATACGATGTCATTGTATAATTGTACTACGATAATTTTTTATTTACAACATTTACAGTAGCTCATAGTAGATATAGTAGCTTACTTACGCCTTACGCTATGTATCTAAACAAATGTAAGAAAGCACATAAGTACAGATAGTAGTGGTAAAATATCTATCGAACAGTTTGAATACATGAAAAATAAAAAATTAAACATGCAAAGTAATTAATGTCAAATTAGATGATGTCAAGTTCAAATTTTTAACAATTTTAAGTTGTTCTTTTTTTTCTTTTTCTCTTGTTTTGAATTTTGCGAAAATATAAAACTCATTAGAAGAATACAGATATACGAGTACTGAGAATAAAAAATATGAAGGGAAATATTTAGGACAAATATCCTAAAATGAATTTCAAATAAAATTAAAAAAAAAAAAATTTAAAATGAAATTATAAAATTGGTAATGATGAAAGTTTTCTTGGTGACATAAAATTTCCAAAATAAGTGTTATTTGAATTTTTTTAACCCCTTATGAATTAATCACGAGACTGACTCGTGTAAACTTATTTTTACTTTGAGAAACATTCACAAGTCCTTCTAATAAATAGCATTAAAATTATCATTTTTGCTGTTATGAAATTTCCTTAATCATTCCAGACTAAAAATTTATTCAAACAATTAAAACTATAAGTGATTGTTTAATTTTTATTATTGAAAAGTTTGATAATTCTATATATGTGTACTCGAATTTAAAAAGTAACCGAGTTTAAAACCCTGCAACCGCATATTGCTCCAGTCTCTCCTTCTTCTCCATCAATAATTCGATCACTAAAGTACAATTTTGTAATGGATTAAGTACTTTACTGATGATAAAATGAAATGTTTATTACTGATTAACTAAACCATAAATGAACTTGATATATTTGTGAACGCTTAAAAAAATGAGAAATGATTTTGTTAATTACTGTTTTTTTCCTTCATTTAAATAATCTGATATCAAATTTGAATTTGTTTCAAATAAATTTCTAGGTGGACATTTTCGGCATAAACTAAAAATAAAATGACATTTTATTTTTTGTTATAAAAAAAACCAAAAATTTTTATTACTTTTTTTTTGTTTTGAACACAAGAAATAAAGTGCACATATATATGTTTGATATTTGCAAAAATAAAATAAATAACAATGTACATTCTAAACATTGTGACGAACAATCTAAATTTGATCATAATTTAATTTTTTTTATACTATGCACACACAAATATGTATATGTAGTCGTATATAGCACATTACTTATGTTTACTTCTACTATATATAATGTTACTTTTTTATATTTATAACTTTTCTGGTGATTTATATTTAAAAAAAAAATAAAATTCTAGAGATAAAATGAATTTAATCAACAAAATATAATTTCTTTTTATTTTGTTTTCTTTTATTATTATTATTTTTTTTTTTATTATTGTAGAAAGCAGTTAATTTGCACACAAAGAAATAAAAGTCATAAAATAAAACTTGTTCAAATAACATTTTCGGCAAAACAAAAAAAAAAAAAAAATGAAAAAATACACTTTATAAGAAATGTTATTTTTTTTTTGTTTTTTTGTTTCTGGAAAAACCTTGAAATTAAATTTATTTTAAGAATCTGTTAGATTTTAGAATATTCTTTATTTTTTTCTGTTTCAAAAAAATTCGCAAAAACTTTTATCTTTTATATGAATCTAAAAATTTTATCATCTTATGTTCATTTGTGAATCTTTTTTCTTTAGTTTTGCATTTGCATTTTGTTCTTTAAATTAATTTTTACCCAAGTAATATTTGATTTTTGTTTTATTAGTTTTTCTAGCAGAGATAAAAAAAATCATAAAATGATATGTAGAATTAGAAATTTGTATAATATGTAAATGCATATCTCCGAAGAGTTCATTGTTTATCGATTTATCGAAAAAAAAAAAATTAATGATTAAAATTTTCCAGATTATAAATTTTATTTTGACCACAAAAAAAAAAATATTATGTATGTGCGTATATTCGATTTTTTGTGACGTAGTTTATGTTCTAATTCTTATACTCGTATCTATAATTGATTGAAATTAAAGAAGAAGAAGAAAAAAGAGGCATTATTATAAAAAACTATAGATGTGTTCCTTTCACATGAGCAAAATACTTAAAAATCAGTTTGGTTTAATACTTCACTAAATTTTTATGTGTGAACTGCTCAAACAATTTTTCAAAAGTAGTTCACTCATACTTTGTAAGTAGTTACTTTATTTCTTTCTACCAGATGTCTTTTTAGTTTCAGACTATCCAACAGATGGAAATTGACTGTTTAGGTTAGATTTCTTGGTACAAACAAATATCATATTAAATATTAAATAGTGTTTTATATAAATTTTTCATATTTAAAGTAAAATAATTTTATGCTTATCTTTTGCTTCACTTGTCAAATTTATTTAAGTATGTTTCTTTGAATAGTTTGAGTCATTGCTAAAATAATTGCTCAGAAGTACTTCGCTCACGTGAAAGGAACACCAGCTTATATAGTAAAATAATATTTTACGTTTCTAATACATTTTTATGTTTTATTTATTTTGGTAACATTTCAATAATTCATGGATACAAAATTATTAATTTATGCTAAAAGGAAAAAAAAATTAGTTAATTAATTAATTATTAATTTCTTTATGTAATTTATGAAAATCGAAATATTCAATAAATTCATATATCACTTTTTCGATGAGGAGATTTGATCTAAAAAAAAATAAAATAAAAAAATAAAAATAAAATATATTTTTTTCCTGGTGGAATCTAACATTGTTCCAATCAAAAACAACACTTTTCATGTCAATGCCAATTGAATTTCATTGAGTTTGATTGGAACAATGTTGGATTCCCTGGGAAAAAGTATAAAATATAATATTTAAATTAACAATAATGTCTATGTAATGAAATTGAAAAAAACAAAATCCGTACTTAAAATGTACTTAAAATGTCCTTAAATTCTATAATTAAATGCTACAGAGTTCGTTAATTAAATCTAAATTTTATACGAAATTAAAAATCGAAAAACTATAAATACCTACTACAATACAATAAACCACTAAAATCTAATGCAAAATATTACTCATTAACATCCTCTGTTACAGGAGCTGGTTGTCTATTTGTTGGCATATAGTAAACTGGTTTATTTGTTGAATCACTTGCTGTTGTGGTTTTTAATAATAATTTCGGATTCACTGGCTTTATTTTGCTAACAACAGCAGGTAATTTGATTTTTGCTGGTCGTTGAAATTGAATTTTTTCATTTTTCACTTTACTATCTGTTATTATTGGTTTTTTATTCACTTTAACTTTAACTCTAACTTTTTTTAAATTTTTTGTATTATTGTTATTTTTTGTGTTGTCGTTGTCGTGTTGCTTTACAATACTCGCATCTGATTCAGGTGGACGTACTTTTATACCGTAAATTTTTCCATCTGGACGAATCATATAAATGTTTGGAACAAATTTTGCTGCATTGAAAATCGGTAATAAATCTTGAAGTGGATTATTTGAATTAAGTGATCTCGATTCAGTTATTTTTGTTCCAGTTTCGGTTTGATCTTCATTAATTTCACCATCATCATCATCATCATTATCATTTGAATTCATTTCTTGTTCGGCTACCAATGATGTTTTGATCGTTTTCATAACATCTGTATAAACCAATTCTAAAAAAGGAGATCTATAAGTTTGCATTTTATACTTATCCTGATCGTTTGATTCTATTTTATCCGTATCAGATATAATAATTGGTTCTTTGAAAAAACGATTTCCAAGAGGATCTTTTCCAAAAAATTTACCTTTCATACATTCTAATTTATCACCTAATTGTCCTAATTTTTTACTTTTTCCTTTTTGTTCAAAATCAGGTTCAATAATTTCACAATCGATATTTGTTCCTTTCTTTTCGTACGGTGATTCATTGAAATTTTCTAATTTTTCAGCATATTTAATTGCTGAGTGATCGGGAATAACGCTGGGATCGATTTTTTTTAACGGAAATTTATTGAATTTTTTTCTTAATTTTTTATTGTTACCCAGATTCGATCGATTTATCAATTTTCCAAGATCTTCTGGCTGTAATAGAACTGAATCTGATTCTGGTGAGCTACCTGAATCACCCGATATCAATTTTGGTGATATTCCGATCAATTTTGTTATGTGATCGAATAAGGCTCGTCCCGATATATTTTTACCATTCGAATCTGTTAATGTCAGAATCATAGGCAGTTCTTTGACATTTTCGACTACATCATCAGACTGATCTGTTACAATATGTCGTTTTCGTCTTATACGTTTATGGTATCTCTGTCTGTCCTTATCACCATGATGCGCGTGTCGTTCTTCATCGCCATGATCGTATTCATTATCCTCGAAACCTTGTTCTGAGTAAACTGTATGTCTCTGTTGGGTTTTTAATCGTGAAGAAGGTCTTGGATTGAGATCTGTTGGTTTTGGTTGATGTGAAATTCTATAAAAATGTAAAAAAAAATTATGAAAAATGTAAATATGGAAATTCATGTTGCATAAAATCGTGCAAAACTTTTTTAAAAAATTTTTAATTTTATATAATGGGTATCAATGTAAAGTCGAAAAAAAAAATACCAATCACCAAATATTTCAAGCTTAAACAATTTTTATGGTTTGACAAGATCACGACGAGAGTTTTAGTTTACGAAACAAATACACAAAAAACAAATCGAATTTCTAAAGATCTTGTAATATGTAATATTCAATTCAATCAACTTTTCCATTTTTTTTATTTTCTATTTTGAATTTTATTTAGTTTTTTTTTTGTTAATTTTTGTTACTGTTTTGTTAAGTAATTCAAAAACTCTTTGGTGTTGTTTTTCATTTTCTAGCAGTACTTTATCTAATTTTCCACATTAAACGACACCTTAATTCTAATTTGAAAAATTTCTATGCAAAAATTAAACCCAAATGAAACACAAAAGAATTGAAAAAATTTTTTTCTCAATTCGTCAAGGTGTAAAAATTCAAATCATTCATTCGGAAAAATTATCGCTCTAATTCGAAAAATATAAAACCTTTCTAATAAATAAAATTTTCACTTTTGATTGGTTTCATTTAGAAAATCAATAACCTGTTAGTGTGACGAACAGAAGACAACATCTGATACGGTACAAAAGGTGATTTTTCTTCCTTCGGAGCATAGTCAGCAATTAACTCTGATGAATCTGTTCCTCTGTAAGATGATTTTGGTCTGGTTTCTCTGATTCCGAGTGCGTCTTTAACTTTTCTCTCAGTATCCCTGAAAATTTCATATCCTAAAGGACGTTCTTCATCATCGTTCTGTGGTCTTGGTTTTCGTCTTTGAGACGGATGTCTTTTTCGTGAATCGACTGGTCTTGCAGGACGTTCATCGTCCTCGTCTTCGAATTGTAGTATTTGCTTATCCTTTAAAGATTGAATTTGATTACGAATCGATTTTGAATTTGGTGTCTGAATGCCAGCATAAGTAAGTGGAGGTTTTTGTGGACGTTCCACATTATCACGTTCAGGTCTTTCACGTTCAGGTTTTCGACGTTCCGATTTGCTACGTTCTAATTTTCCACGTTGAGATTTTTGTCGTTCAGGTTTTTGACGTTCTTCATTTACAATAATTGATGGTTCTTCATTGTTTGTATATATTTGTGGTTTAATTCCTTGATATGGATTAAATTCAGGTCCTTTGTAATGAAATTCTTCAGGTGGTTGATTTTGTAAGAATAACGGCGATTGAGCTGGTCTTCTAGATTTTTTCGGTGGTGCATTGTATTGATTTATTTGTTTCAAAGGATTCCGTTGATATAATTTTTTTTGCTCTTCAAAAAATGTTGGTGGATCAATAATTCTGATAGCGTCATTTGTTGGAAGTTGTAATGGATTTGTATCACTATATCCTCCGTAGTTCGAACCAACATAAATATCAACTACATTCTGTGAATTTGATGGTATTCGATTAACTGAACTCTTCACTTTTGGATTCGATACTCTATACGATGCACTATTCTGTCTAGAATTTTTCGATGGTCGTTGTGGTTTTTGTTTTTCGAATGGCGATGATAATGAAAACGATGTTGTTTTCAATCCAAATGCAAATGGAATAATCGAAATAACACAATAATATCCAATTATCACAATACCGATTTTTAATTTAATTAACATTTCGATTATAGAAATAAAAATTTCTGTCAAACCGATCCGATTGAGATCATTTTGTTAACTATATCCTGTAAATTTGAAATTTTCACTTTTATACTGGACTTTCTAATCGTATTTATATACTTTGTGTTTGCAATGAAAATTTTTGTATAAATGTATGTAATGTAGCGTAGTAAAACTGTAAACTACTAGTATACGAATATATACTCGAACATAAATATCTACAACATAAATAAAAAAAAATTTTCCATATCACTAGAGCTAATTCAAATACGATAGCATATACTGTGCCTATATATAATATACATCAGCAGGTGATTCTGTCATACACATTTACAATTTTTCAACTGTATATATACTTGCCACCATTTACTGTATACAGACACCATTTAGATTGAATTAAAGAAAAACTTTACAATTGCGATGTATGTATGTATAAATTGTAAATTTCTCACCTCTATCCGTTGCGTATATTTAAAAAAAAAACGTGATAATCAAGTATATCGAGGAAGTTCATTTTAATAAAAACAAAATCGAAAAATAACAAAAATATCTACAAATCGTAAGTATTTTACAACCATTATAAAAGTATAATCCACGAATGCAGAATGGATCAACGGCATTCATTGTATGTATATACCAATCATTGACCAAAAAAGTCGAATTACAAGTTGAAACTAAAAGAGCAGAAAAAATATATATGTATTTTGTACGAGTACGTAGATGTACTACATGAAAATGCTACGACTCTAATTTCATTGACTTCAAAATATATTATTTTGCCTTAATTTTCATTTTTACTGTGTAGCATTTAAATTTGAAAGTATAAATAATGTGTAATGTAAGTAGATACAAACAAACACACACACACACATACACACAATTATAAAAATTTATTTATTTGCGAGTAGTATGCATAATTAAGAAAATAATTTACGTTGCTTTAGGCTGTTTGGAGTAAAAAGATAAAAAAATGTTTATTGGAAATTATGAAAATAATCATGCACAAAATTATAATTTACCGGAATACGCGATGAATATCAGTGGGTAGATAAACAAATACCAGTAATTAAGAGATACCAAAACTAACCAAATATACGTATATTACTTATATAGCTGCATAATCAATATATAGTGTTGTGATTTGTGATTGATTCATTGTGACGGTTTCACATCCACACTAAACTTATCAGACCGAGACAAAATTTTTCAATTCTATGCGAAAAACAACAACAACAACTACAACTACAAAAAACATTTTTCTTAATACTTAGCCACAGATAAAAATTTTCGACTATAATATAAAAATATATTTGAAATTTATTTTCAAATTTGACTAATCATAGATCTCTAAATTGGAATCACGTGGAAAATTCATGTGTTGGGTACATACAGATAATACGATGAGCATAATGTGTAAAAATATTTTTATATCGTATTGATCAAATTGAAAATATATACAAGAAAAAAAATATAAACAGACGGTAACACTACAACTTGTTTAATTCATTTTGCATTTTTACAAGAAATATGTACATATTTCGAATATATTTTGCTCTGTTTATGGGTAGTAAATAATGTCGTTGAACTAGAAAAATATACTTTCATGTATAGACTGGTGCATACAAATATACAACTGAAATTGTATCTGTAAAATGAAAAGTGATCGCATAAAACACGTGCTCAAAAAGAAGATCAAGTTCGACATTATACATACTCGTATGTACATATTAAGTTTTAATTATTTACTTGACTTGAACAGCGCCTACCTATACAATTAAAATTAATAGTAAATTTATTACGAATAATTGGCTGGTATATCAGGCGCCAAAAAAAAAAAAAAAATTTATCTGATTTTATTACATAGCGGAACACAGTATATGCATGTATCTACATACTATAATTTTAACATAATCTCTGTAGTATATTTATTAACAGGAGTTTAGAAAAACAATTTTTTTTTTTTTGAAATTTTATTTATCAGGATGTTAATTTGAATTATCGGTATGCATTTTGAAAAATTTTCATGCAATTTTCCATGATTTTTTTCACATTAGAAAATGAAAAATTCAAATCAAGTTAGATTTACAAGATTCATGTATCATGTACGCCGTACTTGTCGTATACATTTAACTTCACTTTTATTATTTTACAAATAAACCGGATTATAGATCATTTGATTTTCGAATTTCTTCTCTTAAGTAAATTCTGGTTTTTTACATATTTACTATGTACGTATACATATACGAGTACAACGTACAAGTATATAAAATATCATGAACCATGCATTTCAATATCAATAGATCAAGAGATTCAAATAATTCAATGTTAGAAAATTTGCACGCATTCATACGATTATTATATATTTATTTAAATGAAAGTCTTTCACTTTTACTATACGAAACGAAAAATGTTTGTTCATTATTATCTAGATAAATAATAATTTAGGCACATACTATATGTACACTTATGTATGTGATTGCATTCAGATATGATAGACAATAATTATTATTTTAATTTTATCGATATAACAAATGAAAGTAAAAATACATAAATGATCGGAGAATAATTGTATTTTTCCTTAAATATTGTTATTGTTATTGTTTTTTATTATTTATTTATAGTGCACTAGCTGTTGTGCAATTTAAAAGTGAAAAGATTGATTGTTTTCACAAGTCGTGCATTTTATTCAATGTAATCCATTTTATTAAGAATTTCTGAGATGTATTTACAGAAATCGGAAAGTGCAAGTTATTTTACCAGCATCACATAGGATGTCAAAACAGCTATGGAATACAAAGACGTCAGACATTAATTCTGAAAATGAGTTTCAAAAATTAAGCCGAAATTTAATAAATACGATATCGAAAAAACATTTCCTTCTGATTATTTTCTCGTTATCGTTTTTTTTTTTTATTTTCAACAAAATAAGAAAAAACTTCATAAAAAAATTAATTCAATCTTTAAATGAATACAATAAAAATCAGTTATAAATTATAATATTTCTGTATAGATATGTATGTACACATCCATACATATAGAGAAATATACCTTGTAAGGTTCTCATCAAACATTTTTTCTTATGGAAATTGAAATTCAAAAAATTATTTCGATAAATTTTATTCTTTTTCTCAAATAATTTTGTTTTTAAATTTTAGAAAATAGATTAAAAAGAAAATTGATACTGGATTACTTAATTGTTAATGCAGTTACAATTACAATTTGCAATACAATGAATTGCATATTCCTAGAAATAACAGAAAAACAAATTACATTAATTTTTTTTTTGAAATGATTTCACAATGATTTTATTCATTTCTTTTCAAATCTCTACCTATATTACCTATAAGAGTATATGAGAAATTTACAAATAATACTTGAATTTCATTTTATTTTATTTTTTCTTTCATATGATCTTGTAAAACACATGATTGTTTATACAAAATTTTATAAATAAATAAATAAATAACTTAAACAATAAATTGAATTATGAATAATTTGAAAATGTAAAAAAAATAAATTTTGATCAGGTCATTTTCATTCTAATGAACAAGAATTTCATATTACTATATTCTTTAATAAAAAAAAAAAAAAAAAATACAACAAAAAATGAAAATAAAAAATTCAAATTTTCAGTGAAAATCATTTTGAATTTAACTTAATTTCAAAATTCAATTTTCATAAACATTTAAGTTCTAAAATTACAAATATTTATAGTTGTCTGATGATTAATTGATGATAACTGGTCGCCAATCACTCATACTTCCAAGATTATCATGTGCATCTTTTTTACCTCGTTTAACTAGCGATGATAATGATGATGATGAGGATGATGTTGTTAAAGGTAAATGCTCTTCAAAGAAATCAATTATTGGATGATAGTTGTAGTTGATTCTCCTAGACATTTCACCCTTGGTATTTGTGAGCTTTGTATTGAGTAATTTTTTCGTATTTGATGGGGTCTTTGTGGAAAATGTGGTGGTCGATGGAGTGGATGAAAATGCGGTGAAGGACTTTGTCGGTGCTGAAGTGGACACAGAATTATTGATATACTTTATACGTTTCGGACGCGTAGTTGATTTCTGACTGGTTGGAAATACAGTTACCTCTTTACCTATATCTGATTCAGATATAATTTGATCGGATCGATCATCACTTTCTGCATAATTATTGGTTGATGGTTGTGATGGACGACGTTTTCGACTTGAAGAATTTTTATTAACTGTTAAATTAGGTCCTCGTTTAAAATTTAACTGAACATCGTAATCACCAATTGGTGGACTTAGAAAAGATCCTAGTGTCGGTGTAATTTTTAGAGTTTTAGGTTGATCAAGACGATTTTTTAAATTTGAACTGGTCTGATACAGTTCGTTGGCTGGTTCATATTTGTTTGGATTGACTCTTTTAAAACCATTAGCAAATTGATAAGCAACAGATTCCTCTTCAGAATCCTCATCTTCTTCTGGTGCCTCATTTTCTTCTTCGGCAATGGTACTGTATGGATTGTGCTTATATATTGAAGAAGATGAAAAATCATTGAAACTTGCTATGAATGGATGACTATTCTGTAAAGGTGGAAAAGCTTCTCGGAATCCATCTACATGACAAGAACAACATGTTGGCACTTTGAATATATCGATATGAAGTCCACGTGTTTTATCCCAACTTAATAGACGATGATAGTTGTACACTTGAAGGCATCTCGAACGATAATTTTCAGATAAATAGGAGCAACTGTTTTGTGGATTACTGTAATAATAATAGAAAAACATTTTTCAGTAGCAAACGATATGGAAAATTCAAATTGAACGCCAAGAGATATGCAAACCTGCATTTTTCCAATCGTAAGGTTTGTGTATGTTGTCCAGTATTCACGATGTATTTCCATTCACCAGTGGCGGAACGAGCTTTCTGTGGTCGAGCATATCTTACTATACTTGAACACATACCTCCCGTAGAACCAGAAGAGGAATCTTCACGTCTTCATGTTACGTCAAGCAAATATAGTTCATTGTTATTCCAATAAGAAAGAAAATAAAAAAGACTTTTTTTTTAAATTTCTTCATATTTACCTCTTTTTATTCAAATCCAAATTATTCAAGTAATCCTGGTAATCTGGATCTATCGTTTTATCACGATATTCAGCTAATAATGCTGACATTGCATGTTTATGTCTTCTTATACTTCCCATAATTTGTTCCCTAAAAATTTGAAAATTACAAAAATTACAGAATTTTAATTCAAATAATGATCGAAGAAAATTTCAATATTTTAAAATATTTCAAAAATACATAACAGAAATTATTTTAAATGATATTCTATTTTTAGTGATACTTTATAATTGGATAATTTTATGTTCATTGTTTGTTACATGAAAAATGAAAATTGAAAGTTGCTTTTCTTTTCAAGCAACGAAAGAAAAAAAAATCGATAAATTGTTATCGTTACCTTCAAAACGGAAGTAACAACAATAATTTTAATTTGAAGCTAGTATCTAATGATTTAACTTACGTGGGATAATCATCTGCATGAATGCACACCGATGGAGTAAAACGTTCACATTTACTTCCACTATAATTACTGTGATTAGTGTTAGTTATTATTGGTTTTCTTTGTCGTCCTCCACTCGATAGTCTCTGTTGGTTAATAGTTGATTTTCTTGAATTATTACTCAGTTTGTTATTGTTTTTTTGTTTGTATCTACTCGGACTAATCAAACTTTCTGGTACAGGTAATTCTTCAATGAATGTATTATCGTCTGTAGTATTAGGTTCAGTGCCATTTATATCAGCAAATGCTTGATCTTCAATTGTATGATACGATGAATTTAATGAATTTCTTGAAAATATTTCTAATGGTTCAATCAGTAATCGATCTTCATCATTTTCAAAATTTGAAATATTCAATTTCCTGCGATGAAATGTTCTGTCACCATTAACTAAATGGTGGTCTTGTTGTGATATAAATTTTGTATGTTCGGTAAGTGGAGAAAGTGATCGCTTCAGACGATCATTTTTCTGTTCATTATTTTCGTAATCGTTTAATTGATGCTTAGAGACCAATTTTATTAATCGACCCTTTCTTG
The DNA here is from genome assembly GCA_951394055.1 of Villa cingulata. Classification (NCBI taxonomy): domain Eukaryota; kingdom Metazoa; phylum Arthropoda; class Insecta; order Diptera; family Bombyliidae; genus Villa; species Villa cingulata. The sequence continues at coordinate 26,224,431 of OX596021.1, read as the reverse complement.
TTGCATAATAGAGTTCATCATTTATTCGTTTTGCATCAATTATTTCATCTGGCATATAATCATCAGCATTATCAGAAATTTCATCAAAATTTCTTCTGGAAATTTGTTGCTGTTGTTCATAATGATGTTGCTGTTGCTGTTGCTGGTGCTTTTGTTGTTGTTGCTGTTGCTTTTGTTGCATTCTTTTCAATTCATGTAATTTTTGTGAAACATATGATTTATCTGAATGAATATCATGTGGATTATGTAACGAATATTTTGCAGCTGTTCTCACCAAATTTGCAATATCGAATACTATGGGTATTATTAATTTTCTACTGTCGCCAAACATGTTTTTAACCTGCAATTTTCAAAATTATTTTGAAAATTAACCCAAAGTCAAAAAAATTTTTCATCAATATCTATCTGTATAATTATTGTAAAATTATTTATCTCACCTGATCAAGTTTAAGTTCTGTACCGGGTTTAGCATTTATTTGTGCAGAAATTAATGCTGATAATGCTAATCTCTGTTCGGATGATAAAACTCTTAAAATTGGTATAACTTCAACAAATTTCTGTCTCAGCATTTTATTTGTTAACGCTTTCGATAATGCTATTCTAATTGCTTTCTCTTTAGCATCGAACACATTCGGTTCATTTTTTGATTGTTCTTTATTATCGTTATTACCATTATTGAAATTACTAAAAAATTCATTAATATTTGAATAATGATTTTTAACATCATCATAAATACCATCATCACCATAATCTATAAATTTATGATTATTACTATTTCTACTTTTAATATTTAAGCTGCCATAATCATTGATATTTTTTGAAGGTGTTTCAAATTCAAAGTCTGCAATATCATCGTTAATATCGTCAACATTCTGTCCATTCACTAAAATTAATGTTGAACGATGATGAACAATCCATATTAATAAAGTGAATAGCATAAAATTAACTGTTGAATACTTTTCACGTATCATTATGAACAATAACTAAAGTATATAATAATTTAATGGTATTATTGTATGTAAAGTAATAATAAAAATAAAAACAAAAGACCACTTAAAAAACGACACTTCGAAATGAAATCATAAAATCTTATTAATAATTTAGCGTGAAATTTATTTAAAAAGAAAACATTATTTTTTTCTTCAACGGTCAGTAAATCACAACAATTTTTTTCACTTTCCGCGTTTTTTTTTCACTTTTCGTGTTTTTTTTACAATTAATTTTCGTTATTGTTATTGTTATTACATGTTCGATATATGTATGTACATATATTCGCGTAGTTTATTTCATTGAATTTTATAGATTGTGTATAGTTTCACTTTTTCATCGAATCACATACTCGTCGTATATGACAAAAATTTTGATTTATTTTCGTCTTTACTATACACATTATAGATTCATAATTAAAAATTATTTTCAATTTATTATCTGATGTGCAGTCAAATTAAAATGAAATATATAAAAATGAAAAATATTCGTAACAGTAAGTTTTCATGAGTGTATAGAGCTGAAATGAGAAAAATTAGAAAATTTTCAATAAAATTGGCATGACACGAAAAAATTATCTATTTTAATTAATGAAATTTTAATTAACACATATCTAAATAACCAGTAATTTCGGTTTAATATTTTTTAAAAAATATATTCAATATCCACACGATTCAGATTTTTAATTGGATATTTTTTAAACTCTCTTTTGGCGTTATCTAAACTAGTTTAAATGATATTTTAATTGAAAGCAAATAGTTGTATGAAAATTGATAAAATTATCATCATGTTATATATAATTTTTTTTTTTCGATAAGTGCAAGCAAGCAAGATTCATTGAAGAAATTTAAAATTCAACACATGAATTGGAAACAATTTTTTTTTTTTTTTTGTATTCTTTTGACGTTATCCTTTTTTTATTTTTATGACTTATTGAGGACAATTAAAAGATATTGAAATATAAAATATCATTATCAAGAAATGCTTTAATTACATGCATATTTACGTTCGAGTATCATGTGTGTGTATAATGTGTATATACTTTCTCTATTATTCTTTCCAACTATAAAGAAGTAGGTGTAAACAGATCTGTGCACCCATACATAAATAGATTCCAGTACTTTTATGTGATTAATAATTCAATTTGTGTAATATTTTATTTTAAAAATGAAAATTTTTTCAATTGAATCGCAACAATTAATCAACAAATCTATAATAATATAATAATAATAACAAAATGTGAAGGTAACATGCGTGAAAAATGCACTGAACTGAACATAACTACATATACATATATAAAAAGTGTTAAAATAAAATTAAAATAAAAATTAATAAATGAATAAATAAAAATATAATGATAGTAAAAAAAGTTTGGAAAAATAAAAATTAACTCAATTGAGAAAAATTATTTCAAAATAATTTCTAAAAATGTATAATTTCGCTCGCAAAATTCTATAAATAAATACGCGACTATATCACTGCACAATCTTTCACATATATATAGGTACTATTACAAATAAACAGATATACACTAGACGACTGTATGAGTTTATGTATGCATCTACGCACAGTAGTATCGACAGACAAGATGTGTGTTGTTTACATTACATTATCATTTATACGAGTATATGAAAAGGAAAAGAAAATCTACAAGAAAAAGCTACTTAAAAAATAAAAAAATTACAGTACATTATACCATTATACATATTTTGTAAAATATAAAACCAAATAAAACTGAAGTTTTCTAAAAAGTTACTGCGATCTTTTATGTTGATTTTGTGTAAGTGTTAGGCATGTATGCACAGTCAGTGAGTAGTAAAGTGGTACGGTGGTACGTATAATCTTTAAGAAAATAGGTACCTCTACCTATACATAATAATATAACAAATAACTCGATTTTCTTTCATTTCCATGATAGTAAGATGTGTATGAATGACTGTGTATTTAATGTTGTTCAATGTTAAGTTCAAAGTAAATGAAGCAAAACGATTAAATACTCGTACACTTTTATATTTCTTGCTAGCGCTTGCTTGATTTTATAACAGTCTTTTTTCTACTACATATACAACACAAAGAGAAGAAGAAGAAACCAACAAAAATGAAAGAAAGAATGTTAAAAAAATGTTAAAATAATCTTTCAATCATTTGAATAATTTTATTATATACGGAAATATATCTTTTGAATTCATATAATATATATTTCTTTTAATTTTTATGCATGCGTGCCTGTTACAGTTTAGTTTTTCATTTAATAAAAAGAAAAATTCTTATAATTCATAATAAATATGCATAATTGATACATCAGATCCACACCACATAAGATATCCCAAATTATAAGTATTTACATAAGTATATAAGTAATATATAAAAGTGCAACGAATATAGAAATCACAGATGGTAAACATATACATATTTATACAAAATGAATATGTAAATATTTCCGGAAAATTTGCATAAATATTTACAAAGATTTCACTACTTGAGTTTAATATTTTATTAATTTTAGGTTAAGGTTAAGATTAAAATCTTAAAATTTTTTTTGCATTTCTGAATATTTTTCTAAATATCACCATATTCAATAATTTTTAACTCTACGAATTATACACACACTTTAGGTCAATGAACCACATTGCGTATATATATGTATACAAGACAATTTAAATGAAATTCGCTATGCTATATAGTACAATTTTATATTTTTTCTAAGCATCAGTTCATTTTTAATTTTCAACTCTAATGTAAATTATTTTAATTTTTCTTAAAATTTTTTCACATTTTCAAACATATATACTTAATTCAAATTACAAAATTTTATTAATTTAACTAAATCCAAAAACCTAGAAAATTTGTAACTTTAATTATTAACTACTCATATTTATGTACAAGTATGTATATGTGTATGTATTATGTACTTTCATGAAATTTCTTTTATCGTTTATCACTCGTATTTTATATGCTTTCGTTATAAATTCACGTCATTAACTGAAAACTAAATTGAGTTATGAAGCCATGTATACAAGAAGAAATCCAACAGACCAACCAGATACAACAAGTCTCTTCCTACAAAATACTTTTACTGGCTGTCGATTTGATATGTACATTTTATGATGCTCACACTTCGGATAGACCATAATATTTTACGTTGATTTTACCTTCGTTGATGATGATGATGAAGAGGTGTGTATGGTGTACTGAATAAAATAAATACAAGTAGAGATACTAGTAGTAACATGAAACAATACAACAGATGGTGGTTTCATTACATACATACACTTAATACTTATACCAACGTTAAAAATTATATTTTTATAAATTTTCTTTCCTTAGATTTCTTAAATAATATCGCTTTTTAACAGTTATTTCATTCATTAATAAGACAGTTACATTTATTAGAGTGGTAACCGTTAACCGAATTAAAATTTAAAAAATTTAAAATTTTATTTAAAAAAAAACACTATATACCTACTACTCATATAATGAAGGCATTAACTGTTATTTATCTGTGAAATGAAAATAATAGAAGATACATAAAAGTAAAAAATGTATACACCAAAATCTCAGGAAGATTTATATACCTATATACATATATAAAATATAATAAAACTCTTAATGGTCAGCAAAGTTCAACCGAAATTCATTCACCGCAAAAAATTAAAAAAATTGAAAAAAAAAAAAAGATTCAAAGATAAAATCAAAACGGAATTTATTATAAATTTATATAGAGTTGTGTACTTACGTATATATACATATAATTATTGAAAATATAGGAATTCCATTAATTTTATCACCAACAAAAGCGATACATCGTTTTATTATTATTATTAGCAAATAATAGATGTCTTAATTATAAAAAAAAAAAAATGTTTGTATCTATAGTGAAAAGATCGAATGCAAAAATAAAGAACAAATTTGTATGTAGGTCATCATATAACAGTCATTACTACAGAAAAATATATGTATTTCTATATATTTTTCTCTTTTTGGGGTACGGTAGCTAAAAAGTTTGTCAATGTCTTATTTGTAAAAGTTTAAATAATAAAAAATTAATGTTAACCACATAATATGCTGATGTAGGCTAGACAGATCAATCTGGTAAACGAATGACTATAATTTATTTTTTACATATTTTACTTGCTTTTTTTTTATTTCTTTAATTATTCTTTCATATATTTTTTAATTATAATTATTTATTACCAAAAAAAAAAAATTGTACATAAAAAAATTACAAACATCTACCAGTAACAACAAAAATTTTCATTTTTCTATAATGTGAATTGGATTTCCAACCCGAAATTGCAATTTGAATCGAATTTCCAATTTGAAATTGCACTTTGAATTCGATTTTCGATTTGAAACTGCAATTTGAATTGGATTTCCAATTTGAATAAAATTTTAACCTTGAATTTGTAATTTGAGTTGGATTTCCAATTTGGAATTCCAATTTGAATTGGAAATCCATATAAATAAATTAATTGCTGTATTATATTTGTGTGTATAATCAAGTATAATGAAAGAGAAATTAGAATGATTGAGTGGATAATGTAACTATGTACAATTTAACAGATAAAACGAATGAATATAAATTTTAAACAAATTTCAAATAGTTTATAAATTTTAAAAATTATGGGATACGGTTGGATACGGTGATGTATGTACCTACGAAAGAAAGTGTTTTATAAAAATACAGTATGTAATCAAGTAATAAATTTTAAATTGTATGATGTTAGTACAAAATGGAAGAAAATATTTATTTATCAAATATATAAAGTTTGCATATTTAATGGCGTTCAAAAAATATAGTTTAAATTGAATATTGAATTCGTTTCGTGCTGAATTGCTTGCTGAATAATGAATAATGATCTCTCATCTCTCCAATAATTATTTTATATATTGAAATGCTAACGGTTGAACAAGAATAAATTCCTCATATTTCTCATTTGGTTTTGGAAAATAACGATTAAGGATACCTTAATAATTAATAATTATTATTTTTTATCATGACAGACGTTACCGTATACGTAATGATCCTTCCTATCAAAATGGCAGATATTCTTTAAAAATTACAAATGAAACTGTATACGAAAACGACAAAGGTATGCCTGAATTATTTTGTGGACTGATAAATTAATATTTTTCTATAAAATATTTCTGAAAATCTGTGATAAATAATAAAATAATTTAATTTTCTTATAATGTATTTTATTTTTTCCAAAAAAAAAAAATTTTTCATTTTTAACAAATTTTATAATTATTCAAAATATGTAGGTATACAATTTTTTTCTTTTTAATAATAATTGCATTTAATTTATATTTAATAATATTTTCGCAATATTCTGAATTTTACATAGAACAAAAAAAATATGTCCGCACTCTTTATTTAATAATAAATTGTAATAATAATGATAATAATCTAAAATAATATGAAACCTAAAATCAATAATAGACTAGAAATTTCTACAAAAACAAGAAAAAATAATATTTATAATATGTGTAATGTTTATAATGAATATAATATCTATAAAAAAAAAAATATAAAAATTTCGTCCACAATTATATTAATAATAGATAATAATATATTTACAATGAAAACATATAGAAGAACATAAAAAATCGAAATAAAAAAAAATTTTAAAGTAAAAAATGCAAACAATAAATGAGAATATAGAAAGATAATAAAGAAAAATCTTACATTAATAATTGTTATGCGAAATAATAGAAAAATGTTTATGTAAAAAATAGAAATTTCCTTCTTATCGAACGTAAAGTAATAATATTTATAAAAATTAATAGACGTATACATATACATATAATAATGGTGCATTATAATTTGAACTTAATTTTAAATGTACTCTTAGAATTTAATAATATTGTAATGCTATATAGCGTAAAGTGAAAGTGGATGATAATGAACGTGATGAAGTGCTTCTATACTATACGTGGAATATGAATATGTTGTGTATTTCATACTTTCTTTTTCTAATTTTTACGCCACGGTGATCATATAATAATGTGTATAAATGTATAATATTAATACTGAAAACTGATATTTAGATGTATTTTATAAAGATAATTGTATAAGGATAATGAAAATAATATAATTTTTGACTATATTTCACATTCGAATTCAGATATTCTTCGATTAAAATAAACCATTCCATGTTCTAAATCTTCACTAAATCCGCTCACATCCATATAATCAGAATTTGATGTATCATCATCGACCCATTTACATAATGATCTTGATATTTCGATTCTTGACTCTCTAAATGTTGGTCTATCTCTTGGATCTTTATGCCAGCATCTGCACATTAAATCCCAGAATTCAGTTCTTCCATCTTTCGGAGGATCTGGACGTGTACCATTCGGAACACATCGAATCACTTCACGTCCAGATAAATTTGGATATGGAGTGCAACCTTAAATCAAAACGAAAAAAAAAAAAATTAGAATTTTTCATGAAAAAAAACAACATAAAAACACACACACAAAACAAAATAATATAATACCTAAAGTTGCAATCTCCCATAATACTATTCCAAAAGCCCATACATCTGTTTCAGTTGAAAATATATGATATTGTAAGGCTTCAGGTGCCATCCAACGAATTGGTAAAGCTGGTCTTTTACTGATTGAGTCATGGTGTTTCTTTTCATGGTTTGTTTGGTTGACACTATTGTTGTTATTATTATTACTGTTATTATTACTATTGATGCTATTACGATTTGTATGATTGCTCCAATGATTTATTAAACGCCCACCAATGTCAAAGCGAAATCTATTTTCAAGGGCACTACCATGGCGTGAAATACATGTTTTTCTGGTTGGTGTTTCTGTTGTATTTTTGATCATATCCAAATCTATTGACATGCCAAAATCACAGATTTTACAAATTCCATTATGATCTAGTAAAATATTTCTAGCAGCTAAATCTCTATGCACAACCTAAAAAGCAGGAAGTCAAATAGATTAAAAATTAATACATACATTTTTCATCTTTGTTTTTTCTTTTCTAAGTTTCATCATTCAAACTCACTCTTCTGTCTGAAATATATTCCATTCCTCTAGCAATATCTAAAGCGAAACCAGCTAATGTTCTTGGAGAAAGTGGTGCCAAACTTCTTCCTCCTGGAACAGATGCTGGCAGAATATTTGTAGCACTTCTAGCTGCTCTTAACAATGATAATAATCGACCTCTCATTGCATATTCCATAATTAGAAGGTGTGGTTCTATGTAAAATATCAAAGAAAAATCAAAATCAAATTTATGTTGCATCAATTAACTGTGAATTTGTTTAAAATCACTTACCAGTTTCAATGCAGGCACCAAGTAAAGTAACAACATTAGGATGTGATCCTAATTTTCGCATTATTTGCGCTTCTTCTTTTAATCCACTTTGACTACTTCCCTCTCTTACAGTCTTAACAGCAACAATTCTTGTTGTACCCATATGACCACTCAAATCGTCCGCTTCAGCCTTCCATACTTGACCAAAATTTCCTTCACCCAGCAAGCTTTTAAATCTTAAATTACTCCTATCAAATTCTCGATCACTGCTGATTGAATATTGATCATTATTATCATCATCTAATTGATCCATTTTTCGGACAGGAGTTATTGGCTGTTCATCATTCATACAATGATCAAGATCAGCGTCATCTTTCATTCTTCTCTTAAAAATCAGTGTCTTGCCAATGTACAGTATGATTACCACAAGTGGAAACATACCTAGTCCAGCCAAAACGTATGTCGCCATATTGATTCTTTGCATTTCAATAGTTACCTCATTGTTTCGAATGATATTTCCTTCTGCGCCGGCTGTGTCAGGTGTTGAAGGATTTTTTTCTCGGAAATTAGGTGACACATTTGGAAAAGTTTCAAGGAAACTGAAATTTCCAGATGATGAAGAGGATTTATTTGAATTTGTTGGAAATTGAGAATTTGATTGATTTGTTAGTGTTGACTCTGTGGTAGAAGTTTTTCTTGTTGTGCTTGTTGTGTTCACAAATCTTGGATTAGTGGTGGAACGAACAGATGATGATACAGTGGTTCTAGTAAAGCCTTCAACAGCTGATGAAGATGAGTGTGCATTATCGGTTGTACTAGAAGTGCTAGTTGTAGTTGTGCTGGTAGTCGTAGTTCCAATAGTTGTAGTGCTGGGAGTTGTAGTGGTTGTTGTCGTAGTGCTAGTGGTAATTGTTGCGGTGGATCCTGATGTAGACGTTGGAGAAGCCGATGAAGTTGTATTTTGTGGCGGAGGCTTCGTTACATTGAAAAATATGATGAGATTCGGCTTTTCTTCTGGAATATTATGTACGTAAGGAAAACTGTTAGGCTGCAGACGAACTTTAGGAGCTTGAGTTGTTGTAGTAGTTGTCTCACTAGTTGTGGTCTCCTCTACTTCAGGCACACTAATTATCAACGGCGTCGACTGATCCTCTAACACGAGTGTGACCGGAGTTAAATTTTGTGGTGACACCCTTACACTGCTTTTTTCTTCGGATGCAGATGAATTGCTATCCAAAACTAATTTCGCTAATGGCTGGTTTTCTGCGCTTCTGGTTAACACAGAAACCGTCATATTATCTTCCTTGGTTGCCTCTTTAATCAATTTCTCTTCTGAACTTTCTCTAAACAAACCCACAGGAGCTGATGACGGTAATGGTTTTATTGTGGTTGTCGAAGTTCTCGTTAAATTACCAAAACCATGCCTTCTATTGTAAGCAACTATATTTCGTTCTCTCAGATGATACCTTGTTCGACCTCTAGTTCTTTCCGTTGGTTTCGTAACTGATACCTCCAATACTTTCGGGTTCTCATCAACTTTACTTATTCGAAGAACAGTAGGTTTAAGTGGAGGCAATTTTCTGCCGAAATAAACATAAGGTGTCATATCGATTTCTTCATTAGATAGAGATTGTTTCGGTTTAGATTTTAATTTTTGATTTTTCTCAGTTGAAGTGACAATAACTTTTGTCTCAGACGATATATGATTGACGGTATCATTTAATTCTTTGGTAACAACAAAAAATCCATGTGAGGATTCATCAGTCAGTAATATTTCATTATTGTCTTTCTCATCGACTTTGATTTTAGATGCAGTAGATGATGTTCCTAATTGTTTTGATGTGATGCCTGATGTTGTAATGGAAATCGGTACTTTATGCATCATAATACAACGTCTCATACAACTGGCTGTTGTTCGGCGGGTAAAATTTTTTGTGCAATTTCGTTCGCATGTCGTTCTTGGATCTGATGAATTTTTCGATGATGTAGATGATGTGTCTGCGTCAATTGTTGCATTTGCCGGTGGTACACGACGATTGGTACGATATCTACCTAATTGTAAAGCACTTCGACGTGCTGCTAATAATGACATTAATTTCGTATCACGACTTTGAAATTGTCCCGAACCATTACGAACAAGTCGATGGGTTGTGGCAGAAATTTGTTGTTGACTAAGTTTATCTGTGCAGAAGAAAAAAAAAAATAAAATAAAAAATCATAAAAAAAATCAACTATTTATTTATTTGTTTTTTTAATAAGAAGAAGTTGAAGGGAGTAGTTGAACATAAAAACATAATTCCAAATTTATGATTCAAATTAGGAAAGGGATTATTTGTACATAAAATAAATTTTGAAAACCTAAAAAAAGAAAAACTAAATTTACGTGCTCACAATTAATTTTAAAACTTCATTTATCTTCATAATAATTTTCAACTGAAATAATAATCATAAAATGAATTATGAATATTAAAAACAAACCGTGAATATTTAAATATTACATCAAATACACAGATAATTCGTTTATTTCAGTTTTGCTTATGATGATATAAATATATACGAATATCATTATGTTAGTTATATACAAAACATCTAGCCGCACCATTCCGAAAATAATTAAGCGGGGAGATATTATACTTCGAATACTGCAGTAAGCAGTACGAGTACATATATATACGTACATATATTTATTAATACAAAAATGGTATATACTTATATGAAGGTACCTATCTAGTATAAATCTAAATTTGAAATAGCATTGAAAATTCATTGAAATTCACGTCAGATAAATAATATTCCGAAATGAATATTATGTACCTGCCTTGTTTGAATGCATTCAAAAACAACAAAATTATAAATAAAAAAATAAAAATAAAAATAAAAAAATAAAAATAAAAATTAAATAAATAAAAGCAAAAATTATTCTTTGTTCAATTTTTATTTAGATTTTTATTTATATTTTCAATTTTAATTTTATGTTTGTTTATTTATTTTTATTTATTCAGCTTTTGGATTTTTAACGAACACGCAAGCATCATATTATGATTAAAAAGTTAAGCAGATATGAGTACATTTGTACATTATATACATGAGTATACTTATTGTACAGATATACGCATTACATCGTTTATGCCTATTACGTTAGACATTTTTTTTACCGCGTAAGGTAAATCAAAAAATTCAAAAAAAAAAACTAAAACAAAACAAAAAAATCCAAATAAAATGTATTGTGGATTATTTTCTGTACTTGCTCCGTATATAGCTTCAGGTGATTTTATTCAAAGATTACAATTTGACTTTACATTACGAATATATGCGGGTATATATATCTACATATGCGATTCGGAAAATATTCATTATTGCTCAAATCGAGTCAGATGTATTCAAAAGTTAAATTTTAACTTTAATTCTGTGATTATGAATGTATTGAAGGCGCTCATAAGATCTATATTCTTGATAAGGTAACAAATAATTCAGTTACGTTACATGTAGTTGGAGTTATACAAACATTAGATCAATTTTATAGATATACAAAATGAAGAGTATATTTTAATGAGAAACAGAAAATGAAGTGAATGAAAATAATAAAATTAAAAAAAAATGTTTGTTTGATTATGTAAAAAGGTTTGAAAGTAAACTAAAGTTTAAGTAAAAATTATTTTCATCTAAATAACACATGTAACACATAACGTGTAGTGTATGTCACATATACATATAGAGAATGGACGGTAGTAATCAATAATCTACACTGATCCATTGTATTTATAGAGCACAGTAGAAGAGCAAGTATAAAATGTTATAAGTTGATTTTCCGTGTTTGTCATGTACAATATTCGTATTCTACTGAAAGAGAAAATATCAACTTTTTCTCAAGAAAGAAAATATGAGTAAACATAATGTGTGAAATACTACTCGTATTTACGTAGCGTACTCGTATACTATAGACATACTGTTAGAGTCAATTACCACCACTGTTTGTGAGTAAAGGGGAGGTACAAGTATAAAATTAAAGGAATAAAGAGGAGGTGCAAGTACATATATAAAATATTTTTAGTTGATTTTCTATGTTTCTTATGTACAATATTCGCATTTTCTACTGAGAGAGAGAATCAATTTTTTCTCAAATATGAAATACATATACGAGTATGTAAGTAACTAATATTTATTTTCCCATTATGAAATTCCAATATTATTAATAAACAGAATATTATTTTTTTTTTACCATTTTTTTATGTCATTATACAAATATCTAAAAGTTATATGGTAGTCGTGTTTAAGTGGGTAAGTGGTAATTTATGTAAATCCAAATGCATTATTATTTTCAAATCAATGATATGCGCAGAATTCGTATACATATAATAAAATCATAATAAGATCAAAATATTTGTCCAATGTTTACACTTTCATAATCTACAATTCATAAATAATAATAATAATTTTTCACACAAACATGATGGTGTATATGAAATCATATGCATACGTAGGTATATGTATAAAATATGAATTTATTTTGCATTAAAAGATATACATACAATACAAATATCGATTGAAATCTAATAAGAAAATTGAAAATCTTAAGACAGTATCGATTTATTTTATATTTTACATATACACAAATAATGCTATTAACCATTCACTTTTCTTTTAAATATATACGATTGTATATGTACATATGTGTAAGATGTATGATATGTGTGTGTAGTATAAAGTGTAGCATGTATCATTGAAATTTTTGCATATTTTTAAATCGATTATTTACGATGTGAAACTTTTATAACATTTGCAACCGGTTTTTAAGAATTTTATGCATATTTTCCAATCATTTATATTTAAATAAACTCCAACACATATGTATAATTCATTTATAACACTATCAACATCAGTATATATGTATAAAATTGCAATATACTCTACGATGACATATAAAAATATAATAATAATGGGTAACAGGAAAAGTAAAAATTAACGATAAAATACACTTGACCACACCTCATTTCAACTTTATTATTATCAGAAATCAGAAAGATGATTTGTGACAGTATGTGTTGTCTCTGTGTGTGTGTGTGTGTGTACATGAAAAAAAAATTAATATGCATTTTATTAAAATATCAGATAATCTGTTCCAAAAACAATAATATGCACATTCATGTACATACATATACCAAATATCGTCGTACCTACGTTAGTATATTTATATTCTTTCATTATTGCATTTACACGCAATTATTACAACACAGTCATCATATAATTGATTTTGTACTTTGCCTCCTTTTTGTTTTCCAATAACAAATAAATTAATGTAAATATGCTTCTTGATTTCATTACAGATTACAATTTATTATTTCCTTTTTTTACAAAAAAAATAATAAACTTTGCTTTTTTGTTTACATTTTTTGCAATTATATTCTGATGCTATAAATCCTGTGCTTGTCTATACCTAAAATTTATTATACAATTATTTTTAATAACAATTTAAATTAATTTTTGTAATCATATTACGATATATAAGAGTACAGTATAACTTTATAATATGTATTTATGTATATTATACCTATGCGGACATATGTATATATCTCTATACTAATTTATGAAAAGTATATTACATATCTATACTAGTCTAGGTAGGTACATAATCATGCATGAATAATTTCAAGTGTTTTTATTTTTTCAGTTTATTTTTTCATTTGTCTTTTTGTTTTTGTTAAATGTTTTCGTTAATTTAATCAACGTAATACGTATGTGTATGTAATGTATATAGATGGTGTATACTTACTGAATACATCTTTTAATTAAAAAAAAAAAAACTTACAATAAATTTACAGATGTCAAATAATTATACTTTATGTAATGTTGCATCGTAATTATGGCAGTTCATTTTAGCTTTTCAAAAGCCACAAAAAAAAAACGTACTCGTATATAGTATGAATGTGTGTATGTATATGTGTTTGAGCATAAAGTCTAAATCTAAATTATGAATTAACAGAGAAATAAATAACAAATTAAATAACATGCCAAAGCATTTTAGTGTTATTTTTTGTTTTTTTTTTTGTTTTTCAATTTTCCTATAATTCAATTCAATATTTTTTGTTTTTTTTTTTGCTTGTAATACGCCCGCGTTTCAATTCAATTCACATCGATAAACGATAATATAATAATGAATAATGAAATGAGAAGAGCAAAAAAATATATATGTATATGTATATATTTAGATAGAAAAAATAAAAATACGTACCAACAACGAAATAGTAATAACAATAATAATAATAATAATAATAATAGTAGCAGCAAACTAATCAAAATGCAAAATAATTACTTCCGCAATTCGTGCAAACCGTTACTATAAATTTTGAAGAGAGAAAAAAATAATAAGTACATGTAATAGGAAAATTTTTAGCTATCTATTACTAAAAATTTCATGTAAGTAAAAGGCAACAAAAAGAAAATGAAAAAAAAAAAGAAAATATTAAGAAAATTTAACAAAACTTACATATTGTACACCGAAAAAAATAAAATAGAATTCCATTCAATGTTATATTATAGACCTACATAAATATAATGGTTAAACGGTTAAACATAAACTTTGTAATAATAATTATACAAACTCATTGCTTTTGAATTCCTTTTTGTATGATCATTTATTATTTTTATTTTGTTTTTTGTTTTGTTTTTTTTTTTTTGTTTCGTTGTAAAATATTAAAGCGACATTATTATACATCATGATACTCGTATATCATCATATGTTAATGTTTAATATGCCTTTCACTCATCGAAAAGATGAATATGCATACCGCATTTATAATACCGCATACAGATAAGAGCTACAACAAACAAAACACAGAACCAAGCAAGCAAAGACATAATTTTATGGTTAAATATTAGATATTTGCATATTTTTGTAACTTTTGTAATCGTTTATAAGTTTAAACATCATTCATATTTTATATACCCGAACTCATCATATATGTATATGTATGTATTTTCATACATATGTATAATTATGTATGCATATAATTGTATTTTGAAAAACTAGGTATTACATGTATGTATGCAAATATGTGAATATCAAATCACTTTACAAATAGACGTTATGTGTGTAAACTTTACCAAAAAGATTTTAAAAAAATATGATGGAATAACATACATACGAGTATTTCAAAAAAATTTCATGTAGTTTTTAGCTGTTGTTGTTGGTTTTCTCTTTCAACGATTGGCAACGGATGCAAAACTTATATAATATCTCGGTCCATAAATGGTCAATACAAAAAAAAATATACATATATTTACAGTAATAATATACACGAGTATACGTTTATGTTTGTATATATATGAACAGGAAGTTTGCTTCGCTTAATTTAATTATAAGGTATATGTATTTACGAACATATCTATAGATAGGCAACATATGTAGAGACTAGAGAGTATCATGAACACGATTATGATCGAATAATAATTGTTTTTTTTTTTTTCTTTTTTTTTTTAATTTTAATTTTAATTTTAATTTTTATGATTTTTTGTGTTTGAATTTTATTTCGCTTGTTTTTTCATTTTTTTTTCATTTATCAGTCGTTTAATCAGAGAAAATATTTTCATTTGCAAATTTTCATATGTATGTAAAGTCAAATGAAAATTTTACAATCTTCATACATTAAAGAGTGTAATATTGTAGAAATACAAATTTAAGTTTGATCCAACCACCATAACCAACATTTAAATAAAATAAATATGTATATATAAATGCAGCATTCATTACGTGCATACACAAAAATGTATATAGACTCATAAACATGTTGCTAAAGAGACACACCAATCATCAACCAAATAAAATACTTAACAACAAAATTATATGTACAACTTGATAACAACATTTTCACATTTTTGTATTCAGAAAAACAAAAAAAAAAAAACAGAAAAAATAAAATCCAATATATGTATCGCATTTTATCTGTATAACATGACCACCCCACCCCACAGACCATAATCAATTGACTGAAATTAAAAATAAAAATTAAAAATCTATTTATTTCATTTTGAACATGTCATGTACTCGTATGAACACGAACATATAGTAAAGTAAAGCATGTAACATGAACATCTACACATTTCGTATACATACTTACGACGTAATAAGTTAAACTTGGTTAAACATAATTTATTTTTTTTTTTTTTTGATTTGATTTGATTTATTCCAATTTAAAGATATTATTCCATAAAATTGAAAATTTAATTACAGACAATTATGTGTCCAATAAAATACTTAATAAAAGGTATTTATGAAATGAATTTACACATACTGCCTACCTAAATCCTAAACCTATAAAATCGTGCAACAATTATCCGCACATTAATATACCTACGTAATAAACGTTTGGTTGGATATAAGAATTTAAAAATGCCCATGTAATTGACAATTATTATTATACCGATAAAAATATTTTTTAAATGAAATTCCATTTTGATTGATTAATATCGTCATTTATTTGTCTAATTTGAAATTATACTATAGAAAGAGAAAAAAAAAGTCCCAAATTTATTACTTACATTTATGTAAGCGATTATTAAGGAATTTTACAGAAAAATATGTGTGATACAAATTTCGTATAACAACACTTCATACAGAATACAATCAATACTCGTGATTATCTCTAAAATAAAACAAATTTTACTGATTTTACTGTAACGATTCATGTAAAAGTACTTATACAGCACAGTACTCCGTATATATTCATTTTTAATTTTCAATTATTTTTTTTTTTTTTTACTTTTTGTAAATAGTTTTTACTATTATGCATGAAGTGCAATAAATTTTCGCGAGACACAGTACGGCATTTCAATAAGATACCATATTGTTAGATTTACGTGTATTTTGTATTTGCATTCAGTTTTATATATGTATGTAGTTATTATGCAATAAGTGTTAAAGTTAATTTACATAGGTCGTTGACAACAATTTATACTATTTTGGATTTGTCATCGTCACTATATTCGAAATAAATAAAAATTATTTTTTTTACTTTTTTTTTTGTAAAAAAAAAGAAAACAACATACAAAAAATGAGTGAATCTAATGAGGTTTAAAAAATTGCTTAGAATGATTTATTACGGAAACATTTAAATTCACATTCCTTTTAAAACGTATTACGTATTACATATAAATATATAAATTTTCAGGTGTAACAAATTTTCTATTATGTTGATTGTGATTTTTCAATTTCTTTCTTTTTATTTTCTTCGATTTTTGCTTTGTTTTGATTGAAAAAAAAATATTTAAAAAAAAAATGATTCTTTGGTAATCGGTCATGTAGAAGTATATTCAAAATGTATTCTATAGAGTGTTATTTGTGAATCAATTAAGGCGGATGTTCTAGACTCTTAATATTAATGTACAAAATAGTATTTAACACACAATACATTACTGCTTACATTTATTTAATATTTTATTCATAAACTTACACCCAACTCATATGTACTTATGTATGTTCCTTTTTCAGGTGAGAGTATATATGATAAGTATCTAGGCGTGTGCACTCACATGACAGTTCATCAATATTCAAATATATCTTTTATACGTAAAATAATATGGTTGTGAATAATACGTATGTACATAAAGTAATCATACGTTTTATATTACATAAATTACTGTTCATACAACGATTTTTAATTTAGAAGCGAATTTGAATACTCACTTACTTTTTGCCTTTTCAATTTATAAACTGCGATAATAAGACGTCTGTCTTTGTAACTCTACATGTAGTGGTGTCGGGGTCTATAAAACATATTACAGAAAATAATATAAAAATTCACGTACAAAAAATTGCTACAAGATTTGACAAACATAATAAAGTTTTAAAGTTTGCTTCAATCATGATACGTGAACAGAATTTCTTAAAGGTAAATTTCTTGTTTAAAATTGAAAATAAAACAAATTAAAATAAACAATTTTCAAAGTTAAATTTTTACATAAACAAAAACGAATTTTCTATATTGTGTATTCAAAAATGTACGCCTGGAGCAATTCATATACAGTGTGTTTCACTACAGAAAATATTCGATTTTATATACAACCTTTTAGTTACAAATAAAATTTTTGGCCTATATAAGGAGCAATCGAATCTCTAATTCGCATTATAATTTTTTTGCTGTAAGTGGCATTAATTAGTTTTTACAATATTAAAAGTGAAATGAGTTCATATTACAAGGTGCGGTTTGAAGCAGCATTTTTAGTTAGCCATCCTAAGGGACCAAAAATGACCGTAGCAGAAGCAGCTAGGTATCTAAAAAAATCAAGATTCTTCATTAGAATATGGAATCAACGTTATCTGGAAACTGGTTTTGTAGATGACGTGCATAAAAAGGACAGGCCTCGATCTACAACAAAGCGCAACGATAAGACAATAGAGAAGATATTTTTAGAAAATCCTTCAATATCGATTCGACAAGCACATAAAAAATTATCGAAAAAGGGTATAAACATCTCCACTTCAACTATTCAGCGACGTCTCAAAGAATTTCAAATAAAAACCTGTCAACGATGCAAAAACCTTTATTGACAAATTCCCATATGGAAAAATTGTTACTATGGGCCCGAAAGAATATTAACCAAGATTGGAGTAATGTAGTCTTCACGGATGAGGCTTCTTTTCTCGTTTCAAATCTTTTGAGACGTGTTAGGACGAAAAAAGGTGAATGGTACATAGAACATACTGTAAAACACCCTTCAAAGGTACACGTTTATGGGGCCTTTTGTCAAAAGGGGTTCGGTTATTTGTTATGCTTCACGTGGATACTGGGTGCGAAACGAATGACCAAAATATATAAAAATGGGTTGTTACGATTAACAAATAACTGGTTTGGACACGGAAATTTAGATTGGATTCTTCAAGAAGACAATGACCCCAAACATCGGAGTCAACTTTGCACCCAGTGGAAATCTCAAAATGGAATCAATACTATGGATTGACCTTCACAATCCCCAGATTTTAACCCTATTGAAAATGTGTGGGCTTACATGAAGCAGAAATTACGGGGAAATTGCTAAAAGGAATTTGGAAGAACCTTAGTGAGGAGTACGCCAAGAAATTAGTGGAAAGTTGTGATGAAAGATGCCGCCATGTTATTGAAGGGAGTGGAGACTGGACGAGCTATTGAATATAACGCGAATTAGAGTTTATATAGCTGATTAAAATAAAGTTTCTACCTAGTCAAAACAATCATTCGTTTTTTTTTTTTGAGTACTTTCTGTAGTGAAACACACTGTATGTACTCGCGATAAATGTATTAAAAAAATTTTAATCGTTGATGAAAAATAATTCAAGAAAAAATATTATTTTATATATTAAATATACGATATTTTCGAAATTTCATATACTCATGTTAATATTTTAAAATTTTTATTTTTCTAAAAAAGAAAGGCAACTTCCAGACTTTTGATTATTGATGAGAAGAATATAACTTTTCAAAGTAAAGAATTTTTAATTACATAATTCATACAGAAAATTAATATGATATTATGCCTTTTCCATTGAAATTCTAACTCTGATACTCCATAACTTTGAAATCGATTACCTATACGCCTATACTCTCAATTAATCTGACCTTTCTTCTAGAATAAATAAATAAATACTTTTGTTATTAAACTGTATACCCAAGCTACATAAGAATCAAGCTGTAGGTAGAATTTTTAATTAATTATTCATGATTTCCTTTTATTTTAGTTTTTTATAGACTGCACTGTCCATTTTATCAATCCATTTTACCAATCCACACACATACATGATTTCACACAAAAACATTTAATTATTTACAGATAATCGTATATTATATCAGCAATTAGGAAGTGCATATACAATCAATTTATCTGGATATAATTCGAATTACAAAAAATTATCAATCACATTTCCATAAATATATAAAAATAGACAAGATGAATCAACAATAAAATTACAAAAAAAAAAGAAATTAAACAATAATAAATAAATTAACAAATAATTATAGTGTAATGATAATCACACGTGTCGTCCGTTAATATGTAATGTGTAAGTAAGTATATAAAGTTAATTACATTATGCAATTAATTTAATTATATTCTGATAATGATCGTGAGTTAATTTCATTCATTTTAATTTTAACTTTGTATAGTGTATTATAGGAGACGATTTTTTTTATTACTCATGTAAATATCGTGCAATAAAATTTTTAAAATTATTCAACAAAATAAAATATAACAAGTATGTACTTACATATATAAACACACTAATTGATAATGATCGAAGTGATGTAAGTAATAAGTGATGTTTTATTTTTGAAATTTAAAAAAAAAAAAAAAAGATATTGAATTCACATTTACAATACCTGTAAACATTAAACAAGTATTTATTGTGAATATTGTATGCATAAAGCAATAATAGTAAAGTGTAGATTACAATTAAAATGAATGAATTTATGTCAAAGAATTTTATGTGCTTTCATACAAGATAACATGTAAGTTTTACATACATATGTACATAAACGTTCTCAAACATTATGTCGTTATTATGTCATTATGTCTTACTTTTGAATATCCGCGTATATAATCATCAAAATATGTAATTTACAAGCATGCAAATATTTATTTACTTATTTTACATGAAATGCTACATAATTCAGTCGTTTTGATTTAGATTCTAGAAAGCATACGAATTTGTAGTATACACTAATATGCATATATAAGATACGTACATAATTACATGACAAAGTTATTTTTAAATCATGTAAGGAAATGATTTATATTTAAATACTACGTATGTATGTTTCGTATTTGACCCGCATTTGATTATTTACTAAAGTTGAGATATTTACTAACAATAATTTATGTATGCAACATGCAATAAGCAAACTTCATATGTATGTAATTAGTGTAATGTAATAGGTATCCATATGTAATGTAATAGGTATTACATGATGTTTATGAAATTTCTAAGATATTTTCAATTTTCGAAATTTATAAATTAAAGAAAATACTACTTAAAAACGAATTTAAAAATCACGATTTACTTATCTTCAAGTACTCAAGATTATGTGGTATTTAAATCTCGAAGGGTATTCAAATCCAGTTCAACACTCTTAACAAATTGTAAAATTTTAGAAAGTTTATGTTCACTACATGTCCGTTGTTTAACAAAAAAATTCTTATATTTTTAACATGTGAGATATACGAATATAACAAAATTTACATGTGCAGTAAAAATATTACGTCACTATTATTGTCTTTGAACCAATATGCAAATGATGGACGTATACGTTTTAATTTTAAAAATTAAAATGAAAAATATTCAAAAATGAAAATTAATTGGACAAAAAAAAAAATTTTTTTAATCCATCTTTTGTATACTAAAATTGGAAATTGGAAATTTGTACTCCAAATTTGTACTGTATCTGAAAGATTTGTGTTAGCTTTTTTTTTATGATTAAGTACCAATATACCAAAAACATCATAATGTGTAGGATGATGGTACTTCAATGTATTTTATATATTTTTTAATTTTGTTTTTCTTTTTAACTATTCGGGTCATTTTATTATGTAAGCCCGCATATATTTAAAAATTTTTATATAATAAAACTTGAATTTTTCCTTAATTAATCATTTTCATTTAATTTTCTTTTTAAAATATAAATTAATTTTTTCTATATAAGCACTGATATATAAGTTTATATAAATATACGATACAGATTCATTCATACACATGTGTATGTATTTTATGATAGAAAAAAAAACTGACTCCTTAAAAGCAATCAAAAATTATAATAATAATAACACCTCATGTTGAAACATAAAAAATTTTTTTTCTTCTAAATTTTATTATTATTTTTTAAATGTTTTTTTAAAACACCGTCCTACAGATATGTGAAGTGTCAGCACTGTACTGTAATGCTTACTCTGACGTACAAGTAAAATGTAACGAAAAGTGATGACGCGGGTAAAATAATCTTTAAATGAAAGTAAACAGATGATCATGATGATTTTTGTAAGCAATGTAAGTATATGAAAAACTATAATTTTATGATGTCCAGGAAAAAAAATTTTTTTTTTTTTGGTACAAGGTAAATAATGTAATTATTATCTGAAACATAGCAACACACATCTGACGATAAAATGTAAATAAAAAATAAGAAAAAAATATTAAGAAAAGTAATAAAACAAAACAAAACAGGGTCAATAAATTTATTGTGATTAGTAATTTAGTCTGACCAAGTAAGTAAGTCTAAATATGAGTTACTCGTATTTATGGTAACTTGGTAAGTACAATAAATTTGTATCTAATTATTTCTTTTAACAAGACATAAATTGTAATTTTGCAATCATAATAATTTTTGAAAAATTATTTATATTCACTGTATGTGAGCACATAATAATGTACAAATACTTATTATGCATCTATCCATCCATTTAGACATGAATATAGAATGAAAATGAAATAAAAATTATTTTATCAATAAATTTTAATTTAACGAAATGTTCTTCTATATATTTTCTGTTATGTTACAAAAGTTTTCTTCTTTTTTTTTTCATTTTGTAATCATAAATGAACATAATTCGCTTGAACTACTGTATCCTATATGTATATGCATTGCCTGATACTACACATTAATTGATGGTGACCCTTTGATCAATAATTTTTTTTTTCTCATTCATTTTAGTTTTCTTATTAAATTTTCGAAATCTTTAATGAAAATGAACAATAATCAAATATTTCTATATACAATTCGTAATATTTAATTTGAAACAGAAGTACTTTGTGAATTTGTGCATATACTATACACACACGTACACTGTAAGTAGTATAGGTAGGTTCTCGTATATATTTAGACCTTAGACTTTAGAGTTTTGAATACAAAATTACGAAATTTAAATAATGAAAAAAAAAAATAATTACAAAAAAAAATTAAACAATCAATGTAAGTTATTTCGTTTTAGAATGCTACAATCCCTGGATCACAGTTTATCTATAGAAACGAAGTCAATATATTTCTTAGAATACCATCAGATCTAATTAACGTATACGAGAATATCTAAATCAGAGACTGAACTGAAGCAATCATTCAAGTTGACAAGTTCGAATTCCATTGTATAATTATCATTTACTTAATTATTTAGTAATTTAATTAAAAAAATATTGCAAATCGTAATCAAATTGCAAGTAAATAATTTTTGGAAAGATTACAAATATTTTTATGTGGAATTTTTTTTTTGTGTAAACATTTCATATCAGCAACTAATACCATAAAGACAGTATTTGAAATCCTAATATTGCAAATAGTCACAAATTTTTAAAACTATATATTCTCATCATCTTGCTCTTCTTGTTGCTGTTCATTTTTTGACATTATGACAATGTTCACGATGAAAATTTCAAATTTGAAACAATGAAATAAAAATGTTTGAAAATTTTATATCATGTATCATGTCAAATATTTATCCCACATATAAATACTCGTACATATAAGCACGATCATTCATATGCTCTTATAAATCAAATGACCATATTACATTTTTTTTGTTTTTTTTTTTTTTTTTCAAAATATAGTCAAAAAATTTATAATCATAAAAAGGTTATAGACATGAGAAATAAATTTTCCTTGAGAAAAAAATAAATAAAAATTTTGAAAAAATTTTTTTTGATATTTTTTATAAAATTTAAAATTTGAAGAAAACAAAAGATTTAAGCGAGAAACTTTTTCGATTAATACAAAATACAATAAAAACATCTGCTTTCGTACTTCTGTAGTATATCCATTTAGTCACGGATACATACTTAGTCTAGTGAACTAAAAATTGAAAAAATGAAAATGTCATATTCATTTTGTTGTTGTTGTTTTTCTTCTTTGACATCTATTTATTAGATTTATTATGAAATTGAAATAAAAGTAAAAATGAAAAATCATTGCACAATGAATTCTTCCATTTTCGAATTGGTATACTATTCTATTACTATACTCGGGCAATTTATACGCAGTCAAACAAAAATATTGATATAGAGAGCTTTATAATTTTATAGTTCAAACTTCATTTTGAAATACAAAAATTATTATATACTATGTATTTGTTTTCTTCTTCATTTCATTTTCATCTTATTAAATAAATAATAGATATCGAATCGAATCGAGCTTTACTGGTTTTTCATCATAAAAATTGTTTGCTGGCAATTAACTCTTGTAACAGAAATGATTTATGACAGATGGATAGCTACTGTGTTGTGTGTATCTGTCTATGTATGAATGTAAAATATATGCTGTGCTGTCTTTAATTTTTGAAAACAACCCATACTAGAGTAAATGGTTTGTGTGTACTAGTTTGTACAACTCATAAATTTCATTCAAATCTCTATATTATTATGATTGTAGCTATTAGGTAGTGCAAGTATTTCATTCATATAACGTGAAGAAATCGTCAAAAAAACAAATCAATAATTAAAATGTATAAGATATATCGACCTTCTTTTATTTGAAATATTTTCAATATTTTATTTGTTTATTTTTATTTATTTCTTTTCCTCTTACTCAAAAAAAAAAAAAAAATATATATATATGTATATATATAAAACAAACAGTGAAATTGAAAGAATTGATTAGACGATCTAGTGATTTAATTCATAATTTATTATTCATTTAATTAATTTAATACTATAATTATGAAATATACGCATATGCGTGTGTATCCTAAAATAATATATTTATATGGAAAATAACAATAAATATTAAGAAATCAATGAACCAAATGGGTTAAGGTATTAGCGCAACAGTTACACATTTTTTTGTATACTTTCGAATTGAATTTTCTTCTCTTATTATAGATATAGAGTTATGTTTATGTACGTGCATATTCATGTGTGTAATTTTATTTTTGAGGTTCTTTTCAAATCAAATCAAAGTTATAAACCTTTACAAGTACATACAATATAATCAGAGTTTTATAATAGTGTATATTTTCAAAAAATCAAAACAAGTTTTTCGTTCATTGAGAAAAACTGTAATTAAACTCATTTGTAATAAATACCTACCCAGCCTAGTTGAAAATAATATTATTATTTTTATTATTTTTTTTTTTTTTTCATTTTTTCTAGAGTAGGTATAAATCATCATATCATTAGTACTGAAATTTTAACCACACATCATAAATACTTAAAGAATAAGTATATTGTACACACGTTATGTGTAATTTTTGTAATAACGTTTAAATCAATTCAACTTTGAATTTTAATGTCTCATTTATTTTATATTTTCACTTTGTATATATATAGTATATTCTTTTTTGCTTGTCTGTAAAGTGATAAATATAATTAATTATATAATTCTGTTTTTGGTTAAATTTTTGATAAATTAATTTTTTATTTATTTTTTTCAGATCCGACCCTCAACAGTAGAAAAAAAAAATGAATTCAATGTCAGAATTAATCACAATTGTATGTAAGTTATAATGAATAATGTACTTGTATACGCAGCTGTTATTGCTATAGGTTCACATACAATAAACTACCATAAGACCTCCCATCACATATACGAGTATGTATGTATTTTATGGAGTATGTATGAAGTACATATGTGTATTTTTTTTTTATCTTTAATTATTCAACTCGAGTTTGGTATTTACAGAAAATTATTAACTGCCTACTATCTCTATATACATTTCTGGAATAAAAAAGTTATAAAAATGTATACAATAAAATCAAGTATTTTTTTTCTTTTTCTTTTTTTGAGTGTATCATTGTCAACATTTTATATATATTTTTTTTTGTATTAAATTAATGAGTTAATTTTTTTTTTATGTATCAATTAAATTTTGTATACATTTCATCTTTAAAATAAGTTTTTATATTTTGACTTTTATAACATTTTTGTCACAGCAACACAGAAATGGAAAAAAAATGCAAAATTAAATTAAGCAATATTGTAACAGTTTATTAATTTTTCATCTGGCAGAGGTTTAAAAAACTGATTTTAGTTTCTCACTCTCAGAAATAAAAAAGAAATAAATTATTAAAAATATGTTATGTACTTATGTGAGCACATAAAAATTTTCATATAAACCGCAATCAAATTTTTATTACTTACTTTTAACTTTGAAAACCATTGAAAAATAAAATCCTTGCTGGTATTATTTTCATTTAATAATTTAAGACTTTCATAAAAAAAAAAAAATATATTGCAGATAATAAAACTCTATGTGAATTTTGTTTGTACTTGTATATTATAAGGAAATTTTTACCATCAACTTATATAACATATTTAAATGGTTTTGGTGTAACAAAAACAAATCTATGTAATGCAATTATATTTGCAAATACTTACAACTTTATATACATACATACACATAGATACTGTTATCTTTGTACATTGATAGAGCATACATATTTACTAAATATTTATGTGGCATTTAACTCTTATCCATTTCACATCACGCGATGCTGTGGTAAATTTCAGACAATTTTTTCATATAAGTAGTTTATATGCAAACAATTTTTTTTTGCTATATTATTATTGTTGTCGTTTTCATTATATTATAGATAAATATTCACATAAAGTATCTATACATATTTTTCATTTGATAGCTTTGTTAGTTACTATGATATCTACAATAAGTGTATGTATGTATTTTTTGTGTTCTATTTAACTTTTTAATTGCATAACACTATCACTTTTTATTTACAGAAAAAAAAAAAACGAAAAAAAAAACCCGGAAAATTACTCCATCACGATATCGTATTTAAAATGTATATTATTTTATGAAAAGGGAAAAGAAAATTCATACTACACTACAACATCTAAGTGTGTATTTACTTAGAGATTCCTTTGAAAAAATAAAAATAAAATAAAAATAGTTGTTTAAGCGATATAATGATTCATATCTAATGGGCTTTTTTGTGATGTAATTAAATGGTAAAGGTACAAAGGCAAGTAAGTATATGTATGTTGTGTAGTACGATATTAATACGCGATATTATATATAGTGTATAAAAGCTACGTAAATGAAAAACATTATTTATATTTATCTGATGTGAATGAGCGAAAAATGAAAATTGATAATAGATATACATACGTAATAAGTTGCATGTACATTACATTATATACACAGATATCTTTTAAACGATCTGTAATTTCTCTATTTTATGTAAAATATATACACACTGGATCTGGTTGAAATCTTAACAGATTTCACTTTCACTTAAAAAACATTTTATTTTTTTTATTTCAGTTAAACTACTTAAATGGATTTTTATAAGGACTATAGATGTAAATGTGAAGGTGCAATTGTGTGATTCTGACATAATTTGGAATTTTTAAATTTTCTTTGAGGCAATATTTTCATGAGAATCACTGTATAAGTGAACGCATGTATTATTGTGTAGATATACAAATAGATAAAAGTATAAAAGTAAAAGAAGACATATTATTTTAATTTATTTCTATAATTTTTATTTTCTATGTACAGTTATCATTTGTTACATAATAAAAAAAGGTACTGTTGAATGTATATGATGGTATTATAGTAATAAGTAAATGACAACGACAAAATGATATAAAACGTGAAAGGAAATAAATATAGATTCTATCACGCATATTGAATAAGAATAATATTGCTCTTTTAATACAATATACCTACCTGTTACCAATATGCAGAATATACAATATAAAGAATAAAATTTTATTTTCATAATATACTCATAAAAGTTTTCATTTTGTTTTTAATTCTAGCATTTATTGTTCAGTTAATAATATGCAATTTTTTAACAATACACGAATGTATGTATGTACAGAGTACAGAAATATAAATATATTCGGTCGTGTGTAAAAAAAATTTAACACTTTGGTGGTGCGGTTCTAAGTAATTTTCTGTGGCAGTATGTGATTCATAACCGCAACTTAAATAAATGCGTTATGGTTATAAATTAGTTACAAAATTATTGTTATTATTATTATACATATATCTGAAACTAAGTGTAATGTTATGCATATATATAAATAATTACTAATAGAGTAGCAAAAAATATTTACATATCCATAATGAATACATAAAGAAACTAAGTACATGCAGAAGTTGTAGATAATTACGGATTTTAAAATACCGTCGCATACAAGTGTACATATTTGAATTGAAAACATACTCATACAAGAAAATAAAGAAAAAAATACTTTACTCTTTTCATTTACATTTTTACTAACTCATTATCCGTTGTTAAACTCTTCAAGACAATACTAAAATCTTTGTGAGAATTTTTACAAAATAAAAATATTCATTTTCCAGATTTAGATTTTGTATGTGTAATTTTCCATACATATTTCTTCTAGTATTTTCTCGTTTTCTGTATTGCGTTTTTTAAAAATTTCCATGGAAAAAAAAATATTAAATTGTTTTAAGACCGCCGCATGTTTTCATTGTGAATACAGCAAATCTGATTATTTATTTATCTTTTTTTTTTTTTCAAAATCAACTTCATTTTACCCACTCTAATTCTCAAGCACATTCAATTTAGATAGATTTTTATTAGACTTGAATGCAATATTCATTCATATTCAAAAATTGAATGTGCACATATCAACCTGTTCAAAAATATGAGGTACCTACTCTGATTTACATTTATTCAACATTAACATAAATTCAATTCGGTCCAAACTCCAAACATATACAACAAATACAAGTATGCACGAGTGTGTACACTAAAAGCTCTTTTATTATAATGCAACAGTAGAAATACTCGTAGTTATAATGTACGTAGTAGTAGTGGTATAGTAATAGTGGTAGTAATGGCAGTATATTTGAAGGTTGTGACAATTAACAAAAGCTATCGAACTATAAATTTTGAATGAAAATTTTATGTGTGGGACTTGATTTATTCATTTTGTTGATTTTATTTGTGTTTTTATATATTTTATTGTTGATTAAATCAAATAAACACAAGTAATATAGATAAGGCGTTAGAATTAAAAATGATTCAATTTATTGTACAAATTCTTGAAATCTTATAAATTTCATAATTTATGAAATTCAATTCAATTATTTGAAATATTTAAATGTTCGCATAAAATATATTCAAAATGTAAAAATCGATAAATTAATACAAAATAAAAATTTTTTATTCTTATAACTTTAAAAATCTAAATTTGTTTGCAATTAATTCACTTTTATTATTCCAGGGTAACTTTTATTTGAAACGAAAGTGATTTTAGAAAAATAAAATTTATAGCAATCTTTCTCATACGTACGAGTATAATAGTATAATAGCTCAACGTGAATGCGCGGATAGATAATTTTAAAACAATTTATTTGCATTAAAACATCCATATACCGGCAATTATCGTAATCACATTGATCATTGATTAAAATAATCAAAGTTCAATTTTTTTAACTACACATGATCAATAATGAACTTCTGTTCAAATCTAAGGTAAATAGAAAGTATGTACATGTTTATATTTATTTGTGAATGATTATAATACCATAATACAAGATGGAATATAAGTAGATGGTTAAAACCACAAGTGAAAGTTATACGGATGTAATGTTTCATTTGTCTGTTTGTTTTGTTTTTCGTTCAATGCTCATTTCTTTTAAACACAAACATAATTATGATTATAAATGAATATAAAAAAATACTACCTGTGTTTAACTTAATTTTTGGAATTTTTTTAAAATAAATAAAACGAAAGACTTAATTTTAAAAAATATATGTTGTGCGATATCTACCTATCTAGAGAGAAAGGTACCACAAAAAAATTTCAAAATAAAAGAGAATGATTAATATCTTCCGATTCCGATCTTGTATTTTGTTTATTTTAAAATTAATAATGGGTATTTGAATGGATTTATTTGAACTTCTGATTACGCTATATAAGACTGATGCTACTTGTGGTTTTTTTTAATTGGTTTTTGTTTTGAATTTTTTTATTATTTTCAAAAAATTTCTAAAATTTTATTTTTAAATTTGTAAATTCTACTGTATAACATTATTTTCGTTATTTGATTGATGAGTTCACAGCATGTAAAATTTATGATGAGTTAATTGCGAATTTTATTTTTCTCTGTTGCCAGTTTTATTAAGTATGATAAAAATATAAAAATGCAAATATAAAATGAAAATTTCAAAATTCATAACGACTAATATAGAGTGCACTCAATGAATACGTATAGTAAATACGTAAATACGAGTATATTGCTGATATAATATACGAGGAAAATTGCATTAGCACAAATTATAAAAAGCAATCTACTTACACAGCTTACACATATACACGCTTTATAAATGTGAATTTTTATTATACTTTTTTTGTAATGATCATTATATCTCGGAATTATTATAAAATAAAAATTAAATAGATACTCGCTTAGATAGTTTTTCCATGAGCAAATTATTATTCGATGATAGATTTTTCATTTTATTTTCAGTATAAATTTTTCAAAGTAAAAATGAAAAACATATACATATATTTAAGATTAAAGAAGAAGAAAAACCAACTCAACATTTTCATTATATTGAATCTATATAATCGTGAAGCTTTTGTTTTTATGATTTTTATGTGGTTTCACTTTCACTTCTCAATATCGTAAGTGTAATGTGCAATTCATACGTTTACTTATACTCTTATATATTATATTAATGTGTAGCTCATATATTATTTATGTATATATTGTAAAGTAAATAATAATAATATTATTATTTATTGGTAGGGTAATTTGTATGTATGTAGATACATGCGAGTAGTTAATTTTCTGTGCACATACTTACAATATACATGCTTATAATAATTAAATAATTTTTATTAGAGTACATAATATAATTAAAGGTTAATGGACTCATACTTCGTTATAGTTTTTATTGTTATTATTATTACTATAACCAGTAATAAACAGATGATATCTATAACTGCTATAACTTACAATCGTTATTTAAAAATGCAATAAGAAAATTGTCTAGAAAAATGTCAGTATAACTGCCCGTAAAATGATTATACCGCATTATTAAAAAACATTAAATTTAATTAATTGTATTTTTATCGTTTTCCTTATATGTACATTTTAGCAATAATTTAAAAATGATCAATAAATTTCTTTTAAAACACAAATATTCTATAATATACTTTGTGCATATTTTTTCGGTCATAATGTAAAATAAATTTATTACTTACATCATTGGCATATTATGTAGTGCAAATTACATATTTCAAATACATTATTTAGAAGAAAAAAATATCGCCGCCAAACAAATTGGCTCCAATTTTCTGATAACATAGTTAAATATTATGTCTTAGAGGCTTATCACCTAACCAGAAATATTTTCATATATGTATGATATTTATATTCGCATTGCAATTACTACCATAAAACCACTATATATACTCATATCTTTGAGTGATTGAACCTTCAAAAATACGTATGTAATGTACATATTTACTTTATACTTTACTTTTATTATACATAAAATTTACTAAAATATATTCAAAAATAAAATAAAATAAAATAAACTTTAAAATAAAAGTGAAATTATGTATTTGAATTGAACCCATAAAAATAAATAAAATATCTATGTATACAATGACTGAAAAAAATAAAAATGAAAATATATGCATATGAACTGCGCGAGTAACTTAATAAAATACACATACTACGAAAAATGTATATACATATGTTCATACTTATATCCATTTCAAAAGAAAAAATTTTCGTTTCTTGTTAACATTTTTTTTTTTATTTACTCTATAAGGGCACTCTAAAAATGGTGTTCATTATTTTTCTTTTATTTTCCTTTCAAATTTAATTTTAAGTGTGAAAGCAAATAATTTATTTTATTTTAATGTTAAATTTAAAGGAAATTTTATTCGCTGATGTTAATACACTTTACACATACATACTTTCAGATATCATAAAAAGGTAACAAGAGACAATAAAGAAAAACACAAAAAAAAAAAAATCCATACACAATAATGGTAAATTAAAGCCATAATTTTTATCTTCATTGACGCATACTACGTATAATATGTAGCTCAATGCGGCCGTAACTATAATATATATTATAATAATAATTCATTGCGTGCTTTTTTGTTACACTGTTACAGATAAATAATGCAAAATAACTTTATTTAGTATAATCAAATTCTGCCTTTTTGGTTCGGTTTTTCTTTTTATACTACTACCCACCTATTACATTTTTGTTGTATTTTGTATTTGTATTAAACGAATGAATGGTAGAGGTATTATATAGCTGCAGATTTAATGCGGGTTGCGGGTATTGACATAAACAAATTTGTATATGCAATTATTTCATTTCTCATACATGATATGAGTATAGTCGTACCATGAAATGTGATTTCCATTTTCCAACAACATAGTTAATAAAATAAAAGTGAAATTCATTTTCAGGTGAAACAAAAACAAAAACATAATGAAATAAAAAATAAAAAAGATAATGAAGAAATGACGTCAATTTACAAAGAAGAAATTTATATTATACTATATATACAAAATTTAATGAAAAATCACATTAAAACATTATAAGGTAATATGGAAAAATTAATATATGTATATTGACTATTGTGTTATGAAGTCGCTATATACAGTTGTTTCAGCAATTTTTATTTTTTTTAATGTCTACTGTTGCTACTTCTACTAATATGTGTATGCACTTTGTTTTATTCAAACATAATACAACAAAACGATATGAAAAAAAAAATTGTAAAATTCTCACGTCTTCCCATTCCACCATCATTAAAAATTAGCAGCTCAAATTATACACACTTTCGATATCACTGCCGTTTTAATAGCAAATATTTAAATTATGTATGTATGTAGGTAAGTAAATGGATACTCGATTATTTTATATATCAGAGGCGTATTTTATATAGTATATGTTTTGTATGTTGAAATAAAATATTCAACTGAAAATTAAGGTTATTGACTTTGCTCTAGAGGTTACCTGCATCACATTATAACGTTTTCATTTTTATTTTTCTAGAAAATTGAATAGAATTGATTTCCCAATGATTTAGATATTACTATCGTAGCACTAGGATAATATTAATGATTGGAATTGGAATGTAACCCATTAAAATCTACTTAAAATTCATAATCTTTTACTCACCATTAGTGCCATTCGTGTGATTTGATGGTGCTGACAGTTCTGAAGGTTCTGAAGTTGATGAATTTATCGATGTCGGTGTTATTGTTGAACTTGTGTATCCATCGATCAATTGTTTTGGCAATTTCGATCGTATATTTTCTGTTTTTGGAGTAGCACCTGTGAAATACAGAATCAAAAAAACAAAAAAACAAAAAATTAAAAATTGTTGAATTGATTATTATATTCAGGATTCAATAAAAAAAAAATGTTTTTAACATTTCAACAGTTTTATCTATTCACTTCTCTACTTCGATTCAAGGTGCTGATAAAATTCATCATTGATTTAATTTGCGATCATGTGTGAGAGATTTTCAAGAAAAAAAAACAAAAAAAAAAACTGAATATCGTGCGAGGCCAAATAAATATATATATTTTTTGCTAAACCTTTCTAATCAATTCGCTACAAACTATTGATTTTTGATAAAAAAAAAATTTATAATTTTTTTTTCTTATGAGTCATTCATTCATTTATATCGCAAAAGCATCTATACACGATCTCATTATAGTTTACCTGAGTTATTCATTAGAAAAATCATATACATATAGTCTTAGAGTTTAACTAACACTTCGAATAAATGTAGATACAACACTCTTATTACGTGATTTATAAATTTTCATATTCACATATGTACTAAAGAGGTACTAGCTAATACGAATGTACATTACATAGTAGATCTGAGTATGAATATTTATTTTTTCAATAAAATGCGAATAATTCATGCTTTTATCACTTTTCATGTTTAAAAGAAGTATGGTGGGGTATATGGTATCGTCAGGATATTGAGTATATGTACAGACATTTTTATCTCAGATTTTATTCAATTTATGTTTACTGGTGTTTGTTTTTTTTACTATTTTTCCTGATAATTGCTACAATTTGCATCACTTGTCTGTGGTATTTGCACGAATTTATAATGATCGTGCAAAAAGAAACAGAATATTACAGTCTTACATGCATATGTGTACGTACATATATCTCAACATATTATGGTAGTTTATATATTTTCTAAAGTGGTTATGCATTTTCATACACGTATATTTATAGATATGTATTTTATGTTGCGTGATTATCGTATTATTATTATTTTCTCTCTTTTACAGTGAAACAAGTTTCGTTATGATGATTATAGAAAGTTATAAGCTGCATTTATACTGAACATATATATGTACATATGTTCATCAGAATGTCTTTTATTACTTTATTTAACTTCATTTTTTTTTTGTAGTTTTTTTGCGAAAATGCTCATAAGTGATACACTGCGTTGTGATGTTGTGAATGCTTTATACTTTAGACTTTCTCTCATGTATGTATTTTTCTTGTATTAAATTCATGAAACATGTATCAAAATATCAATTCGTAATGATACAATTTTTTTTAGGTTAAAGTGATTATCTTCATTTTATGCTTTTTTTAAATGAATTCTATAAAGAAAAAAACATAATTAACACTTATTTTTCTCAAGTACA
The DNA here is from genome assembly GCA_951394055.1 of Villa cingulata. Classification (NCBI taxonomy): domain Eukaryota; kingdom Metazoa; phylum Arthropoda; class Insecta; order Diptera; family Bombyliidae; genus Villa; species Villa cingulata. The sequence goes on along the minus strand of OX596021.1, from coordinate 26,189,554 downwards.
CATACGATACACATCGTTCTGCTTCTGATCCTTAGACTTGAACCAAATTTTTTCTAATTCAGTTATTTTTCATGTCAATTGTTCTACATTAAATTGCTTCACTCATGTGAATACATTTTAGATAAATATATGTAATGTACAGACTGGCATTATCTATGTATTCATATCTTTTTTTCATTCTAAAGTCAATCAAAATATTGTTTTTTTTTGCCTTATTTGCTAATCGTGAATTGATTTTCTATATATTCTTAGTACGCAAAGATATCAGGCAGAAAATGTTTCATAACAATTCTTTCAAATATTTCTGCTTCTGCTTCAACTAACTGATGGAATTTAGATTTATTAAAAAATATTTTTTTATTAAAAGATCTTTTATCTCTATATGACGTAAACATAGAAGTATTCAATTTAATTATAATTAAAAACTGAATCATTCTACAAAATTTACTCAAACTGAAAATTAATTCAAATGATTTTAAATTTTCAAATTATTTTTTTTTCTCCTGACATAAATTATGTATGAGTAATTCTTAGAATTTTTAATTTTATACCCAAATCACTTGTCAGATTTCTGACATAACTCATACTCATATGTGGAATTATGTAAACATATTCATGTTAATCGCAAAGAAATGTTCAAAAAATTGTCGAGAAACATTTCATTATTATTTTTGTATTTGGATTTTGGAAAAATAAAAATAGAAACGACTCTAATTCACTTCAAACTTTCAATAGTTTCAATAGCTCTCTAATGTGTATAAAAGTGTTTCAAAATTTTCAATGTTGTCAAAGATGGCGTACAAGTAGTATACTGAAAACTAACAAAAAAAAACGAAAGAAAATAATCAAAATTTCAAAAGAGGAGTCAAATTGAAACGTCCGATATCAAACATACAATATTATTAAAGTAGTACACATTTAAAATCTAGGCCACATGTGATTAAATTGACTGACTTATTTTAGAAAATGTAAATTGTGATGGTTCAGTGGAGACTTTTAAAAAATTGCAATTAATGTTGTCCATTTCAATATATAATTTTGTAAAAATTGTCGTGTGAATTTCGCAATTTTCTAAAGTATGACATTGTAAACACAAAAACGGATATTGCTTTCAAAATTAAAATTACCTTGTGCAGCAGTGTAATGCATGTTTTATTTGTTGTAGTTTTTTTTCAAATTATTTTTATTTTCTCGTTGTTGTTTATTCTTTAACAGACGCAATAGAATAAACTTCCGTTGTATTTCAATTTCAGACAACAACAAAAAAACTAAAAAAAAAAAGGGATTGGTTTGTACACCTCAATTAAAATCACATCCAATGAATTATTATTTAGACTGATTCACATTATAATTACTAATGCGTTCTGATTTCATTTTATATATTTTCATTTATTTTTTAAATTATTTTCATTTCTAAAGTAAAATAAGAAGAAGAAGAAAATGAAATACAATTGTAATTGAATAGAAAATAAACATAAAAATTGTTAATTAAGTTAAACCGACTGTGACCGTAAATCTGTATATTTACTGTAGTATGTCTGTACTCTGTATACCATATTTTGTTTTATTTTTATTTCTTCTTATATAGGTATATCATTTGTATTACTTACAGTTACAGTATAGTCACAGAATCAATAAACTTTGTCTTATAACTACTACTATTATAATAGTTTGAAAATATTCGTACAAATAAGTGTAGTGTGCTTACGTACAAATCAATAATAAAAGTTTCGTGTACTCCATCCACAATAAAAAATGTTTATTTTTTTACAGTAAATTGAAAAGAAAATTGTATAGAAATTTTGCAATAATTTTCATCTGAGTTTTTCTTTTTTTCTTCTTATTTACTTTTACGTCATAAATACAACAACAGAATCATTATAGCATACAGTCACATAACTTTAGCAACAAATAAGTATACTCGTACATAAGGTATTTGAACTCATCATAATGATTTGATTCGACATTATAAACAGTCCGCATCGCATAACTTCTTGTAATCATCCATGGTATATCTACCTAAGCATTTAAAAAATGATTTAATAAATTCGTTAAAGATGGATACACATAAGCACTCATAGTCAGTTAATAGGCAATAATCGATTCACTTGATCAAAGTTCGCAATTTAATTAAATGTGAATGTGTTTGAGTATATGTGTGCCATAAAGGTATAAGAGATAAATTTAAATATTTATTTGAACGACATCGGGTTACTGCGATTGCTGCTCAGCAGCACCGGCTGCATGCGGTTATGTTATCTGCGTAATGAAGTAGAACATTTTTATTATATTTTTATTTTATTTCACTTTACTTTACTTTAAAAGAGGAAACGTTTTTGAATTTATCATAAAAAGAAAATAATTTTTTTTTTATTATTTTTCTTATTTATTTATTTATTAAGAAATATTTTATATATAATGAACTGGTTTAACGAGTTCTAAAATTGTTTATTTAATTCTTTTTTTTTGTTTTTTTTTTTTTCAAAATATAAATGTAATTATTTAAATATCTGATCAGTAACGTATGTATTTTGTATTTTATTATTATGTGGATTTTGATACTCTTTTAAGCTTTTATGTAATTATTGTGTATATTTATGGTTGGAAAAACCATACGTACAAAATACACTTACATTGTTGTTATATTGTTGATTTTATGATCGGTTTATGGATTTAGATTATATGTACGGTATATATACTCGTAGTCATAGCTTATACACATGATACATGAATAAATACATTATATATAGATTATATAGCTATATTTAAATCGATAAAAAATTATGATGAATTAATAAACAATAATTTTTTTTTCTTTCGTTCATATGTATATCTAACTACCAATCAATTTTAAATTGAGGTCGTTTACTCCTCTATACAACATAATGTACTCGAATGTTGAAAATATTTTAAGCAAATTTAAAAAATATAAATTAAAAAAAAAATTATCAGCCAAAAATTTGTACTATCGCTACATATGTACATATGATTACAATTGATATACTATTTACATACATATATTATATGATTAAACACATATGTATGTTTGTACTTGAATCATACATTATAACAACGAAAATAATAATTTTTATAATAAATACGTTGAGCAAAAATGAATTTGAATTTGAATTTGAACAACAAAAACAACAATAACAAAACCCGTTTTTATTTCATGTAATAATATAGTAATTTAATTTGTCTCGCCTCAAATAATAATAATATAAGGAAACCCATAAACATAAATTACTCTTATGTAAAATAGATGATATTTCAATTTACATACAAACAATTTGCACACAAAACACAAATTAATACCTGTAGCTATAGTTTAAATTTATTTTCATATTTTTTTTTTTTTTTTTTGCAAAATTTGACAAATAATCGAAAAACAAAAATTGCTTTAAAATAATCTTGTACACACGCATTATGGATTTATGTATGTCGTTATGTAATTTAGGCTAATGGATAATTGAAAGATAATTGAAATTATTTGTAGATAAACATGTGTTAAATGGATACAAATTGTATGCGCTAGGCTAAATTGACATAACATAATGTACCTGTAAATTGAAGACATTCATTTTTTTGCAAATTGTGCAAAACAAGAATGCGTAAGTGTATAATTTAAAAAAAAAATAATTTTCAAGGTTAAAAATATGTTGAATCTTTTGTAATGATGATCTTTATTTTTATGAGAATAGATACCATGGTATGTACATACCTCGTACAATCGTACTATCCATTATCCATACGTTTATCGTGGATATTTTTGTTTCTCAAAGCACTAGTACATAGACTTGAATATTTCCCATGGAAACTACTTATAAAATAAATTCAGATTAATCGTTTACGTTATATATAAGAAAATACAAATTCTAAAAAAAAAATTTATTTTCCTGTTTGTTCAATAACACGATCTTACCAATACACAATTAAAAATAAATAAAACATAAGACAAGTAATTTTATTTTATTTACTTTTTTTTCATTATTTTTGTGTGGAGTATTATGGACCTAGGAATGAATACATGACTTTAACAATTTTAAATTACTCAAAATTTCTACTTCATATGTACGTATACAAATACGAATGTAAAAGTTTGTTAGTTTCCAAAAAAAAAAAAGTATACATTCTCGTATACATACATACATGTATCCATTGAACCTATTGTTTTTTAAAAACAAAAAAAAAACATTTTTTTTAATTATCTGAAAATTAAAACTTTTCTGTTCAAAGAAAATTTAAACAGACTTTTCGTGTGTTAAAAACCAAAAACCAATAGTTTTCCATGACAATTGAATAATGGTATTTACTTTTGTATCACTTGTCGTAATTTTTCACGTTTTGAATTCAGTAGTCATAGTTAAATTGAAAACGAAAATTTTAAATAATTTTTCAAAATTCAAAAATATTACGGCAAACTTTTTCAATTTCAATTCGAAAATCTTTCAAACTTAATTTAGAAAACTCATTTTTATACAAGTCATTCGCAACAATTTTGATATTTAGGTGGCTATACCAAAAATATTTTCTCTTTTTCGCATGTGATTTATGAATGTTTGGTCGGACACTATCTAAACATGACCACCCATATTCACACATACATACATAAATTCATATACATATTAATGACTAATGTTTAGCACCTGTTTCAATTTAATCACCTATCGCGGTAATCAAGTGTTAAATTGCAAATAAACACTTCATTTTATTTACTTAATTTCAAGTATGATTTCGTAACGTGTTTTTTTTTTGTTTTTTTGTATTCATATTACTACCTGCGGAAATATTAGATGTTAAAACGAATTAATTTTTCCAAGAAAAATATTAAAGGAAATAATAGAATTTTTGTGGAAAAGTTTTCGAAAGGTCGAATTTCGACTATGTAATACGGTAATACATATTTTTTATTTTCTTTACGCCTTTATGAAACTAACATGAACGTACGTACACACACGCAGCAAATGTAAACATACATAAATGTACATGAAAGTATATATGTAATGTAATTTCAAAATAAACATTTTATATAGATGATTACGTAATCGAAATAAATTGAGAAATGTAAAAATCATCTGATACTATAGATTATGTTATGAGTTGTAATAAATTTTCATTTTGAAAGAATTTACGAGTATTATTATTATAGTGTAGAAAGAAGTGCAGGAAGGGAATACAATTTTTTCGTAAAATACTTACAAATTTTTTTTTTCAAAGAAAAACAAGAAATTCAATTAAAATCAACGATGCATTAATGTTTTGTTAGATATTATACCTACCACCGATAATGTTTTAATGTTAAAAGCTATGAGAAATTTGCTAAAAATGTAGAAATTTTTCATAAAAATAAATAATTTTTTTCTCTTTTTTGATTTTGATTTACTTCACTGGAAAATATATTTTGTTGTTCCTTCGACTACATAAAAATTTAATGATGAGAAAAATATATGTATGTATTAGCAAAGAAAACTATAAGTACGTTTGTTTGTACATCCATACATGGATAATTTATAATAAATATTTAATTTATGATTTTGAAATGAAATTTATCGATAAAATCAATTTCATATGTTTTCTTTTTATTAATATTGTTGTTAGATTTTCCTATTAAATACCTATAATATGTCTACTTTTTCTATAAAGTATTTGTGCTGATGTGTGTACTGAACCGAATTCAAACTGTATGGATCGGATCTTCTTTATATTGCATTACCTACCTATAATACTGAAGTAATAAATTTTTCATAATATTTATGGTAATATGTACAAAGTAATGTATTATGGAAGATATAAACATAGATATAGATAAAGTTGTACATAAGTTGTTATGTATTACAAAGGATAAAATATATCATCATGCAGTATTACGTGCACGCTATATCGTAGGCTATGTAATGCTACTATAACTAGCAAAAGAAAAATTTAATTTACTTTACCTTAAATGTACATATGAATGCATATTTTTATGATGCATACCTACATAAACATTATGTACTTTGCTTAAAAATTATTCATGTAATATACCAAACAAGATAAATCTCATCATTATAATCACATAAATATTATTTTACATCATAAAATTTATAATATTAAAGTGAAAATTTTTACATTAGTAATCAATGAACAGCAGAATGAATGAACATAAAATAATTCATTTAAACTACTTATATGAATGTGTGTGGTATATTTTGTATCTAACATTCATACTTATTATCATACACGTTAAACAATATACTCGCATATTGCAATGTAAATGTAATACACCACACCAGTAGTAATCTATGAAAAAAAAGAAAAAAATAATAAAAAATTAAATATGACTATTGACTTTTTAAAATTTTGCGCCGTGTCATACTGGCACATACTTAGGCATACATAATGTTATTTACCCACCGATAGGCCGATCCGATAGTTTTACAGCACTTCAATCATTATAATACACATACATATTTATGTACGCTGTATGTGCATACACTGCCTTACAAAGTACACTGTAAGACCTTAGATATATGGTAGGCAGATTATACGGTAGGGAAAAAAATATCAGAAAAATGAAAATTCAAAATTTTATACCAACACTGAACATTATAGAAAAGAAAGTTTTTGCAGAACAACAACAATAACAAAACTGTACAAAATACACCTAAACATTTGTTATGACGTGCTTATTCAAATTCAAAGTGCTGTCGCTGTCGGTGTCGGTGGCAGTGGTGGTAGTGGCGGCCAGCAACGTCAATAGTTTGATTGTAAGTTTATTCTTGTATTATGCACCAAGTTGTACGTGAATGAATTTTTTGATTTTCTTTTTTTTTTCTTTTCTTTTTTTTTAATTGAATTAATTACATTTGAAAATGATGGATATGATCACGGAAAATCCGTACATTTTATAGTAAGTGTACAAAAGTAATAATCAATGAATGCTGTAACATACATAAATAATAATTTTATATGAATTTTTTGTTTGTTAGTTTACCTTACATTACGAAAGAATTAAATTTCTCTCTATTCATTTACATACGAGTATCTGTATAGTATGTTTGTTTGTTGTATATATGTAGATATGGATTATGGAAGCATTCAATATGATTTTATTATTACAGCAATGATAATGTTTTGAAAATCAACATTCGAGTAATAACACATGTAGAGTAAATGGCGTCTGAAAAATTGACTCAAATTACATGCACGAATATGCGATGATGTTATAAAAGTGCATTGTGCTTTGAAATTTTTATATGAATAATACATAAAGTTTTGAGCATTTTCTGAATAGAAAATCATTTAATAATAATAAAATTTGAATTTGATATGGATTACATATAAGATTTTAATATTATTGATTTTATAAATTTATAATAATTTTTTATGTTTTTATGCATATTCGTAAATATGGGTGAGTTTTAAAACGCCTCAAAAATGTGTTGTGATGCGGCATCAGAACAGTCGTGATACAAAGTTTTAAAACAGCACTGATGCATCGGTTCGATATTGCAATTCTTAACTTTGAAGTTTTGAAACGAATTTTGTTGATTTGTTTTGACAACAAGAAAAATGGATCGCCTTCTGTACACTAAATTAAAATACACGTTACTCCAGCTTATTTCTAAAAAAAAATGAAAAAAAGAAAACACATAAAAAGTGCATTTCTGCAACTTTGTGACAAAAGAAAAAGACGAAAAATACCCAAAGATGAAACAACTTTTTTAATAAAATTAAACAATATTAGGATAACATTTTTTATAGCCATTTGTCGAATGACCAAAACCATCTTCAATGTAAGTAAAATATAATACTCTCAATTTTTTGGAACTTGTCATTAATATTAAAACACTACACATTAAAAATTCAATTTATCGTCATAAAAATACAAAGTTTTTGTTTGAAACAGATTGACTTTTGGTTCATATAATTATAACAAAATTCGTATAAAAATTAATCATTTAAATGCTATTGAGAAAAAAGAATGTATTCAAAACTATTTTGCATCATGAAAATTCACGATGCGTAGATTGCTTGATCAGATGCATTTACAATGAGTTTTGAAACTATAGACATAATTGTTATCGATTTAAGTGTTATCGTTTTAAAACTTTTGATTATGCATCGAGGCGGTATTTAAGGTAGAACTATAATCGACATACCTGACATAAGCTTTGACATATGTCGTGCTACGAACACAGCCAAATCAATGAGCTAAACTATAATTAACATTACCGACATTCGTTAAAAATTCGTTTAACATAAGCTCGACATAAGCAATACGATCGAGAGCGTACATGACATAAGTAACATAAGCAAAAAGCTCATTTTGTGAAATTCGTATTGCTTATGTTTAGTATGTTATCTATGTTAATTATAGTTAACCAAATGTTACGTTTTAACATTCGTTATTTTTGCTATGTCAGGTATGTCGATTATAGTTGGGCCTTTAAACGTTTTGAAACTTAACCATATTTACATACACATTTTTACTATAAATGTGATGATCAGTTCTCCTCAAACTTTGTAACGTTATTCGTTAGTTTGAACAAAAATAAATGAATTAAGTGAATACATACATAAACGGACATAATATGAATGTAAAGTGCAAAATATAATGTATGTATACATTTGTAATATTATAAGATATTTTTTGCCTTTCGAAATTATTCCAATTAGTCCAAAATAAAAATCTGTTCGAAATCTAAATACTTACATCCACATATATCTACGTTTAATTTTTGTTTTTTTTTTTTTTTTTTGTTTAATTTATTGATCTTGTTTTAATTATTGCATTTTTTTCGTATACCATATAATGACTCTATTTGTATTTTATTTGGTAATTCTAATTTATACCAACCACATAAAAAATAATCGAAAAAATTTGAAACAAAAACCAAAAACAGATAAAATACATACATACATATCTCACTACTATTTAAGATAATTTTCAATTTCAATTTTTAACTTAAATCGATGAAAAATAGTAATACTATGAATACCAAACCAATTAATTAAGTATCTTTATTAAGATATTCGTTAATGCATTTACAAACCCATGTTATCATCAGTATATATAGGCATGCAACTATGGCTATATTATTGCGGACTATACTATATATGAACGTAAGTATTAATCTGAATTCGATTTCAAAATACTCGTATAAACATTGATACACATATAGGTATAGAGTTGGTTAAAATTTACGACCAAAAAAAAAGAAAATTTGTGTTTTAAAAAATATTTTCGTTTAAAATAAGATCGAAATTAAATTCATTGACCTATTTCAGTTGCATCGTCATTTAGGAAACTTGTTTTTGTTTGCCATATTCCAATGAATATACATTCAACGTTAAACATTGAACATTGTATAAATGAAAACCAAATATGTATGTATGTATGAAAAAAGTCCAAAACAGAAAATTTTTATAAATACACATATAGCCATAATGTAAACATGTCTGTACGTCTTATCCACTTAATGTAAAGGTAAAACAAAACGTACCTGTGCAAAACTAAAATATGTAAGTATGAACAAAGTGAAAGTACATATACAAGATATTTTCAACTTCATAATAAATAAATGAGTGCAACACAAGATAAAAGTTGATTTTTACACGATATTATATACATATATATGTATATGGAGGTGCTAAAGAAAAATCATTGCAAAAGTATCGAATGCACATTTTACTTATTGCACTTATATTCAGTTAAGTAAGTGTACGTGGCTATGTGGGTATACAGTGTATGATGCATGATGCTTAAAAAGATAAAATTTTAAAAAAGAGATCAAGTAGAAAACAAGAGATTTCACATTCCTCATACTATCTATAATGCTATAGCTATACAATTATACTCGTATGTAGAAAAAAAATTTTTCTAGATGATCTGGAAAATACACATAACGTAAGTACATGAAAGACATTGCAACAAATTATAACAAATTGCAAAAAAAAAAATAAATAAAAATAAAATGAAGCTGAAGACGACAAGGAAAAACAAATTGGTTCGTACGTGAACGTTTTGATTTTTAGGTTTCTTCTTCTTCATCTTAAAAAAAAATATCATCTATCTATCATCTTCATTGTTGTGCTAAACGCTTCAACTTTTTTATATGTTAAAATTTGTATTATAAGAACGATGAAAACAGCACCAACAAACAACAAAAAATTAATGACTGAATCTTTAATTGAAAAATATCAACTGGTTTTCAAATACACATATAAAATGAATTCCATTCATATCTAGCGAAGAATACATATGCGAGATGGGTTCGTATGTAGATGGTTTTTTTAAATGAAATTTGCTGTTAGCAACATTACATTATTATACCATCATTATATGTAAAAGCGAATATGTATACAGAGTATACCCCACACGTATATCTAATATATATACGGACACATTTATTTGCAATTTACACAATTGAAAATAATGCATGTTTAGCATTTTTTTATAAAATATTTTGCAACAGAAAAATACTTACATTATGTACAATCGTTTGTAATAGTGGTGCCGTTCATATGTGGTGTGTATTGTTATACTATAGATTATAGAATGTATGTTATGGCAAAGTATTGTACTTATGAAAGATGAAAGGTAAAAGAAAAGTTGTTTGCATTACTTGTTTTGGTATTACAAGCACATAAAATATAAATCGCTGTTTGTAGGTAATATGTAAATGTAACTGGTAAATCAGGTCATATAATAAAGAAGAGATATATAAAAGAGAATAGTAATTAATTTTGAATCGATTTAAAATTAACAATTACAGCAACAACAGCAAAAACTGAATGGATATGATGATGAATAAAATGCAAAAATCTATATGTAACGAGTAATAACAGACAAATGAATTTTATGTCACAATTTGATTAATAGATGAATAAATGAATTTCATTTCATCTATGAAAAGGAAAAAAATTAATTTTCAATTCAAAATATGTACATATACGAATACACACATATACTAGTTCTTGTATGTGTAATTGGACTTGAATTGATATTCAATTGCAATCCTTTCGATTGTTTTAAATAATGAATTCCGGCTCGATTATGTATTTTTAGTATTCCACGTATTATACACACAGCTTCCTGTATTACAAAATCAATTCTTAACATACATACTCGTATATGAACTTTGGTTAAATGGAAGATGTACACATAGACATACCCGGTTTTTTTATAGATTGAAGTGGTTAAAACTAAAACCAGGCGCCAAATTTCAATTGGAATCTATTTGTGAAATCAAAAGAAAACAAAATTAAAAGATTGGTTTTTTGCCAAAATGAAAGTTAGACATGTTTGTTTACTAATATTAAATTCAGTTTTTTTTTTCTTCCTGTTATTCGATATCTCTTAATTAGAGCTTATCAAATTCATGTAAGTATATGTTTTAGTATTTTTTAATTTCGATATTCTTAATTATGTTCTGTTACTCTATTCCTGAAGCTGAACTTCTATGAGAAAAACTTGACGTGACGTGAAAAGGATGTAATTTTTTTTCGCAAAAAAAACATAGAAATTTGAAGTTTTGTGCTGTTGGAATAAAAGAAATCAAATTAAAGTTTAAAATAGCAAAGCTTCAAACTGGAGGGTGAAAAGTTTAGAAGTGAACCGGGCGTCCAAGAGGCTATAACCGACGCTGGTTGTACGGTACAATATGAATAAAAGAGATTTTCATATTGTGCAAAAAAAATTATAATCGTTTAGATACCCGAAATCTTCTATATTATACAATTTTAATGCAATTTAAGTACTATATGCAGAAAATATATTACAAAAATTAAAAAGTTAAATAAATAAATGAATTTAAGGAGGAGACTAAAGTATATAATGAACAGACAACAACAACGACGACAACAATAAAAACTAACATTGAAATCTTCTATGTAACATCTTTTTTAAAGACTTTATAAAATCTTTAACTTCTCCTTTAACAAAACATAAACACGATGGTAGATAATGGTTCAGTATGGACTTACAGATATTATCGTGATGGCCTCCATATAAAACGTGAAATGTAATCGTGTACACCTAAAGATGCATTTAAAAGTTTTTTTCTTTTGAATAATTTCGTTAGTAGATCGGTATTATACTTGTATAAAAAAAAATTTTTTTTTGTTTCGGTTTTTATTTTTCTTTCAAAATAAACATGCCCAAACATTAATATAAATGTCAATGAGAATTTTTATTTAATATTCTACAAAATTAAAAATTAAAAACTTAAAAAATATTTATTTTTTATTAATTTTTGGGATTCGGTTTTTTACATACCTTGCATTTCACTCGATGTAACTACAGAATTAGCATCGATTGTAACTTGAGTGAATTTATTCCCATTATCATTATTGATATTGATTGATTTATCTTTGCTGTTTATGTTTATTTTGGTGTTGATGTTATTATTGCTGTTTGTTTTGCTGTTAATGTTGGTAGCCGTATTATTATTGATGTCGCCGTGTAGCACCGTAGTCTTTGAATCATAACTACTTATTCCAATAGTCACCAAATTGCAGTTCATTACCACAAGCACCAATAACATAAGATGATAAATATTCATCTTAGCTATTTGTTATTAATAATTGTAATAGAAATTTGATCTTTAATTAAATTTTGTTTATCTGTAGTATATGATAATTTCATTACAAATATAAATTTTGTATTTATAATATGCAAAAATTTTATATTTTTTTATTTATATGCATGCGCATATATGTATATACGAGTATATGCGTTGTATTTTTAAATACGATTATATAAGTATGTACGTGGAAAAATGTTGATTTCAGAAATTTTTAAATTTATTTAATTTTTCACAATTCTCCTAATTTAGGAGCATTCATTAATATTATTATTATTTTGTAATAAAAATATTAAAAATATTTTTTCTTATTTTCAATGTGTATGTACTTACATAGGAAATATTACTTATCGTTATTTTCTTTTCAACAGTTACATTTTTGCGAAGTTAATTTTAAAACTTTTGTACACTAAATGAATTTACCAGAATATTATTGAATTTTTTAACAAACGTGTAATTAACATTTTAATTACAAAAATTAAGGAAAAAAAAACAAATTTTCAATTTATTACAAAATCACACTCACTCACTTATTCATTGTTTCACGTATATGAGAAATTCATATATGCATATATTATGTACTATTAATTTCATGACATAAATAACTCGAAAATGATGTACATATTGCATTTGTTGCTGTTTGGTTAGTTGTAATTGCAGTATTAGTTGATCGCATTTTCTGATTACATCTCATTTTGTCATTGTTTAATATATACTTAATTAGTTTGCTATTTTATATTTTTTATGTATAGTATTGTTTTCTTCGTATAACCATGCATAACCGCACGCATGTACATAAATTTCATACGATTTTCTATAATTATTATTTTTTTATCTGATTTCTTAGAAATTTCATTTTTTTATTATTTTCGTTTACTTTCGTTTATTTTCGTTTGATTACTGTGCAGTAACTACATACATATCTACAATGTTGATATGAAATGATATTTTTCTATATAAGCTTATTTTTATAACTTGTGCTTACTACTCGTATATACATGGAATTGCTATAAACAGCAGCTATATTAACTGATTTAATTAGCAGATTATAAAATGGTATAAGTCTGTATATGCCTGTAATTAAAAATAATAATAAAAAAAAATTAATTAAAAATGAATTCTAATAATTGAAAAATTGTATTTATTTATTTTTTTATTTAAAATTTTTCAATATTATTTGCTTGAACTAATTATGTATATCGTAATTCGAAACTTTGATTATCAAGTTTTTGATAGTGTAATTTTCCTGAAATTTCAAATTACCTTATATCTGTAGATTTATTAGAACAGAAATATTTAATCTTCTTAGAAAACATTTTTTCAATACTTAAACCGTTTTCTTTGAAAGTGTTCTGAGTCTATTTTTAAGATGATGACAATAAATGACAACAGTTCCTAAAGAAAAATTCTTTCAAAATGTTCCATCATTTTGTCGATATAAATTTACATAGCCATTACAAATTACATTACTATTAAGATACAAAAGTTAAAAGTTTATATCAATTAATGAAAATGAACTTACACGACTTTCAAAGACAACGGCTAACTAAAAATATCAAATCAAATGTAAATTCTGCAACAGGTGCATAAATACTCGCATATGTAGTTTAGTAGGTGCATATAGTGGTGATAAAAATAATATATATACATAGAAATAACAACTTTGTATTTCTATATTCCTTTCCAGGTAACCTACATACATACTTTAAATTGTATGTATGTATGTACATTGTAACAATAGTTTTTCAGCATTTTAATATTTTCTATCTTCTCTTAATGATTATTTTACTATTTAAGTTTCCATATTATTATCAATAGATAAACCATAACCAGTCTTCTAAATGTTTCGTCTACAAGTTTGTTATAATCTTTGCCATTATAATTGACTACACCATTATAAGTATACGCGAATATTATTATACATATTTGTTACTTGTTTTCAAGGTAAAAATGAACAGAAAAATGATTTACGGAAAACATGAATGTTATAGTCGTTTTCCATCTACATAACATTTATTAATAGTAAATTGAGAGAAGTTTTGCTAATTTACAAGAAGAATAAATGAATGGTAGAATGAAATACAATGTACATTGTACATATATAACTTGTCCATAAAAATGTATAAGTTAGAGTTAGAGGTAAGTTTTTATATAAATGTAGAATGTAGAATCACTCTAGCAAAATAGAAGTGCAAAAAAATTATTCTTGGTAAAAAAAAATTAAAATGCAGAACAATATGAAATGACGTGAAACTACAAAGATGAAGGAGAATTGAAGAAAAAAAATGCTTGAAAAAACAGAAAAAATATACATTACATATATTCAATTAATAAGTAAATGGCATTATATTATAGTGGTCTTGTAACAGAGAGGTGTACAAAAAAAAAACCAACATTAGTATGTAATATTCTAAATTACATTATGAACATATTTTTAAAATGTCATTACTTTTATATTATATATTATGAGTTATTGTACACATACGTTATACGAGTATGTGTAAAAAGTAAATTGATTGTATAAAGTTGGTATAGAATGCAATAATTAATTTATTGTGTTTCGATACAAAAAAATAATAAAATAAAAGTGGATATTTATTGTTTTTTATTTGTTTTTCAGAAAATTTTTTACAATAATATGAGCGCACACTTGTTTTTCATGTATATATAGTCAATGGTAATAGCGATTTCATCAAACGAGCGTACTTTTGTTACATTACAACAACATTATTACGAATTGAGTGCCATATTATACGTACAATTCTGTATTTAAATTTAAACTTAACAAAAAAAAAAAAAACAAATAACAAAAATTATAAT
This sequence comes from Villa cingulata, assembly GCA_951394055.1. Lineage (NCBI taxonomy): Eukaryota > Metazoa > Arthropoda > Insecta > Diptera > Bombyliidae > Villa > Villa cingulata. The sequence goes on along the minus strand of OX596021.1, from coordinate 26,174,168 downwards.
CAACTTTGATCAACATATGAACACACGTACAAGTACTACATGTGAGTACACATATGGATATTCAATTTGTTGTTATTGTAATATTATGAAAATATATGAGTCAACGTGAATTATAAATTCATATAAAATGTATATACACACAATAATAAGAAGCAAAATTACATATAAAAAAAAATAAAAAAAAAAACAGAAACTCTATTACATTCACCTGTTGTTTAACAATATTATAATAATTGATCATAAAATCATAATTTACCTTTATTCATTTTTTAGACGGCTATACACTTAATATGTACGCATATGTACTTCATATCGCAATAAATGTAAAAATATTATTTCAAAATAATAAAAATCAAATAAAATCATATTTGTATACATACATAAGTACGTACGTAGTACATACACGTAATTTACAAAAATGTACGAATATTATAAATATGCCTTCATTTCATAGTCTAAATTTTTTTTGTTTTTTATAATGCTCGCGCGGATTCTATATACACATTCGTTATTTTTTCGTTACACGTTAAATAATTTTTTTTTTTGTGTTTCTGTTTAGTTTTGTTTTTTTATTTTGTCTATTTTTCGTTTTCGAAAAAAAAAATTTTTTTTTTAAATTCTTGAGGTCAGTGGTCATCATCAATGACGATCATATGAAAATTATTATTATTTGTTTACAAGTATGTGTATAAGGTATCAATCTTATATAAGTATTTGGTATTATGGATATTCTGTATACTTAAGACTTTTGGTACAAGAAAGATTATTATTATTGGGCCCTATTATGAGTGTCGATAATATCGACTATCGACAAAATTGAGACGAGAACGAGACTATGTAAATTTTGTATTATGTAAATCGGTCGCCTCGACGGTATGATATTGCCATATCAAATTTTATTTTCATTCAGTTTTACCATGTAATTTCTACAAAATTTGTCAAATGTTTCGATATAAAAATTTATAATTCAATTTTGAATAATTATTTAATTAATTTTTGTAATTTTTAATAAATATTTGATTAATTTAAATAATTTGTAGCTAAGTGAGAAAATATAAAACATATTAATTTAATAATGACTTTTTTGGATAAGAGAAGTGTATTAAGAGATGCAATCATGTTTTTTTCTTCAAGCAGCTCAAACAGCATTTTTAGTGATTTTTCTTAAATTAATTAAATTAAACTTAAATAAATTGAGCAGAATAATTAAAACACCTTATATTATATACAAAGCATACATAAAATGTCAAATCACCATAGACTACTATATGCCTGTCGATTAGTTTTAGCTGATCGACTCAAAATGTCGATATTTTGGCCTCAAATCGACACGAGGCGATAGTCAATGACGAGACGTTATTATCAACACTCATAATAGGGCCCATTATTATGTACTGATGTTGTTTTCTTTTTTGTTATTTTTATGTCTGATGATTTTATGAATAAAATATTAAATATATATTACAAGCATAATTACCCTGTAATATACAAGTGGCACACAAGTACACACATATTCGCACTATGAGCACAGCAAAACATAAAAGATCTGATAATGATGGAATGTCAAAAAATAATAAAATATTTTTTTCTTTATTTTAAATTTTTATTATTCTTATAAGTGCATACCTACATACGACATACTAAATGAGTAACATACAAATTGTACGAATATACGTATGTATGTATGTATATGTAATGTAAAAATATTAAAATCACACCAAACAAATATATGTATATGTAAACATATAGGCAAATACAAACTTTCATGGTTATAATTTTTTGTATATGATCTTGACTATAATATATAATGCACATATATGAACATACATATGTGATGTAATGCGTGTTTTTATCTTTTTTATTTCATTTTTTTTTTCGAAAATGTTTCTAAAGATACACAGTCATAAAAAATTGAAAGAAAATACAATTTGAATACGATAAAAGATACGAGTCTGTGTATATACACATATGTACACTAAGATGATTGAAAATATGAAGGATATATAAAAAAATCTATAAGTATAAGTTACAAATATATCATATGTGTATAAAGATAAAAATATATACATATATGTATAATTGAAAAATATAAAAACAACAAAATGATTTGATTAAATTCGCATTATATAATTTACTATACATATGTATATCAATATGAAACTTGTGCTGATGAGGTTAAAAATAATATGAAATATAAAAAAATTTTATAAATACACACACATACTCGTATAGTGACATAAGAATCCACACTATACTATATAATTAGTGTTTTAAGCAGGTTTAAAGTGGATACAAAAAGTTTGAACTTGCTTATACAAAAGCAAAGAATTCAATAAAAGCAAACAAACAAAAAAAAAGAAAAGAAAATAGTAGATGATCGTTTGTAAACAAAAAAAAAAAAAAAAAAACCACATACTCACGTTCATAACTGCTATGATATTAATTAAACTGTTGCACAAAAAAAAAAAATAAATAAAATTAAATTATTTCGGAATCTTCTCATAGATGCCAAGGTGAAAAGAAGGACAATTTAAATATATAGTAATCTAGTATACAAATATTTGCATATAATATACAAAATAACGCAGACAAGCGAAAATTTCCAGACAAAATTTAAATTGATATTTTTCTTTCTTTTTTGCAAAACAAAACTGAAATGAAAATAAAATAATATTTTGTATTATTTTTATTTCGGCTTCTTCTTGTTGTTCACAGCGTGACAGTAAATATCTGAAACCTCTGGAGTCTGGACCTAATCACTCAAATATTCATATTTTTGGTCATATATACGCACATGTACAGGTTATCATGGATTGTATCGAATCACAGAGAGTTGTTTTGTAGAGAGAGACACTTGGCAAAACCAATTACTTGATAGAGCTTAGAGGGGCTTAAACTGATATATGTATATGTATTTTTAGAATAATCTCATAATACTTGAGTTACTTGGTACCGCTAAATACGCAAATATACTGATTACTGATATACTTATTCAAAGTTAATTAAATTTTGTGGATGAGAAAAGTTGATAATAAAATAAGTAATAAAAGCAATAATAATTTTTACTACATTCTGTTTCTCAATGAGGACCAATGTTTGGATTTTATGACCAATATTTCAGCTAAGTATCCAAACATAGCCATCTAATTTACCATTTATTACTTACTGAAAAGATATGAAATGATTTACATATAAATAATAATAAATTAAATAATGATAAATAATTTTTGTGATTTTATAAATGAATCAATTATAAAATGAGAACAAACTTAATTTCATCATTTATAGTGATTATAATGCTCAATAATTTACATAAATATTTCAATTTATATATACAAATTTATTAATTCAACTTAATACTCGTATACTGAAAAAAAAATGTACACATTTTTACATTTTTTTTTCTTTCTCATGCAATTTAAATTTTTATCTGCGAAAGAAAAATTACAAAATCAATAAGCCATCATGAAGAGGAGGCATACTATACCACAATGTAAAGTAAGCGAAAACATTAAATTTCCAGATACAGCTTTGCTTTGTCAAAATTAAATATTTATCTGAAACAAATAAGAAACAGACGCATTTATGTATGTACATTTTACACAATTCATTTACTCATTTCAATGTACATATAAGTACTTACATTTATTGCAGCACATTTAATCGTATTCGTACATGAAATTTTCGTCCATTTGTCATTGAAAGTAATTTTTTTTTTTTTTTTGTAAATTAATAATGAAGTAACATCACGAACTCATCAATCAAATTTAACAAAAACAAAAAAAATTGAGCGAATGCGATTTACAATATAATACGAATTCGAGTACGACAACGACACTTTTAAAAGTGATTAACATCAGGAAAGAGAGACAGAGACTATACTAAAAACAAAACATCATGAGGAATTTCTTTAAAAGGCAAAAATGTACTATATATGAGTGCACTTACGTATTATATGATATTATTATGTGATAGATGTGTGCGCTTTTGAACCAACTTTAACGTATTTTTAATATTTATCCATTATACATATTGAACATTACTTACAGATGTACATTTTTGACATCCTTTCACTTATTGTAACTTTGATTTTTATTGTTTGTTTATTTCTTTTTATAATTTTTGTTAAATTTAATTAAGAAATCTGAAAAGAGATGATAAAATTTCAGGATTAAAAAAAACATAGGCACAAGAAAAGTTATGTTTATGTATACCAACTGTTATTAAGTGTTTTGACATAATAATTTACTGATGGAGATATTCAATTTTATATGAGTATGTTTCGTCAGTTTTACAATTAAATTACTCAATAAAAGGAGATCATTTTATATATGCCAGACAAATGAAAGATGTATGCAGTAATTGAATTGCAAAATGCATATTTTTCCAACTGACATATTAGTGCTTATACAAACAGACTATCATTATTTCGATAAACTAAAAACATTAAAAAAAAACGCAAAATAAAATCTTCATTTTTGTAAATGTTCACTTAAAAATTTCCATAAATTTATGAAATATGTATACACTTGTATTTTCTGTGTTTTTGTGTTTTTTGTAAAGTTTAAAACCAAAATTAAAACCAAATTGTAAAGTTTTCATCAATTGAAACAACGCAACAAGAGTACCTACATGTGTGACTATGTAATCAAAGAGCATTATACCACAGGTGTTACATTAGGCACTATAGTAAGTATTTAATGCAATAGCAATACATATTTGAAGTTTTTTGCAATTTTTTAAAAAAAAATATGTATTTTTCTTAGCGCATATATGAAATCCAATAAAAATACTAAAAAAAAAAGCTTATAATCTTTGTAACTTGTAATTTCTTTCATACATAGCTATACATATACATTTATGAATATATTTTTTTTTCTAAAATCTTTCAGTTGTTGAATTAATTTCAAAAGAAAAACAAAAATTTTGTAAACATACCTAGATACTTATGTATGTACGAATATTATTTATCAGCATTTCATTCATACATTTATAATGTATATTTACATGCAGATATGCGGGTATGTATTTATATTTATATTGACCTAAAGTGCGTATATATGTAATTAACTTCATTAAAATCTACCATCATGTACTATATTATTATTAAATTATAGGATTTCATTACAATGTTTTTTTTTGTTTTACTTTTTTTTAAAATTAACGTGTTGAAATAATGTTTTATCCAATGATTTATGCGCGATAGAGCGAAAAATTAACGCAGCAAATAAGAATGTAATCTAAGTAAGTAAGTGTACATATTTGAATTTTTGTTAGTGTAATTACTTATACATACTCGCATATACAATGGTATCTATATTATTATGTTATAAGTGAGATATTTGTTTTATTATATTTTTCTTATATTTTCATCTTACATACCATATATACGTATCTTAGGTTAAGTATAAAATGGTTTAGTAGGGTAAATGCTTCATGTAAAATCGTTTGCGTTATATGAACGTCATGAAAATTTCATTGTAATTTGGTACACGCACATTATTACAGATAATATACAAATAATATACATAAATTATATGAATATTTATTTGAGAAAATAACAAAACAAATTAAATTCAAAGTTGAAAATTTTCGCATCAAACTTTAAATCAAATCAAATTATAATTTCAGATTAATTCATTTTATTTTTATCTTCTATATACTTACGACGGGTATACGAGTACAAGTTTATTATATATTCGTGTTTTTGTGCATTCATATATGCAGGTTTATTTCTTACAAACAAATTACAATTAAATTAATATTTATGTATTTATAGAGTGAGGAAAATTGAATTTTCATGATTGCAATAAAAAAATATATATGAAATTAAAAATAAATTCACAAATAACTCTTCTATTCATCTGTCATGGATGTGTATAAGCGCAGACTGTAATATCGCAGCTATAAAATATACTAAATATGTGTGTATTTGTATGAATATACAAGATACAACGTATACATTTAATAATGAATAAAAATGATTAATGTATAATTTTCTGTTATGCGTATACTAACATGCGAAAATGATGTGCATGCAGATTTCGAAAGTTTTTCTTTGCATGATAAAATTATTCAAGCGATGTGGTATATAACTTATATATGCAGTTTTATTAAAAATCTATATATACACTACACATTAAATTCATAATAATGATCTTCAAGTAAAATTTATTTATTGAATTTCTGAAAAAAAAAATACAAAAATAATGATAAAATTAAAATTCCTTTGCACCAGTTTTTTAAATTAGAACAGGCCTTGTATTTTGTATATTGTAATTCAATTGAAAATCCTTATTTACATACAAACAACTCATAAAATATAAACAACTGAGTGATTTTAATAAAAATCTTCACAATGAAATAGTATAATTTATTTGATAAAAATGCAAAATACATATTTACATATTTCTTATATGCGTGTATATACATATATATCGTATTTTCACTATGAAAGTGCATGATACGTCCAAACATCATAATATAGCTACTGACACATTAACCGACTTTTTTGCCATCAAATTATCAATATATGTATGTACATACATATTTCGATGAAAATAAAGAAATGTTTTAACCTAAGCACATACTGGTATTCATTTTCAGAATATCTCTTATTATTATTATATACTGATTCGAAAATTTAATAAATAACGAGTAGAATATCAATGAATCTTAACTTTCAAGGTCATTTAATTAATTTAAAAAAAAAAAAAAAAGATTTAAGATTTATATTTTTTTTTAATGAAAATTATATGAAAGGTATATTTTTATAGTTTTCTATATAATAACAACATATGTAATATGTTTTTGTTTTTATATCAAATCAATGACTTTATAGAAAATTAAACTAACATCGGATGTATACTATTCGAATATAATAAAACATTGATACGTATAGTACCTATAAATAATGTAAGCGTGTAAAGGAAACATTTTATCTTACACTCAATTCATTTCATTTTAAATTTATTTGATGCTGTCTTGTACTTCCTATACCCGCCGTAACATACAACATCTTTTTTTTTATTTTTATGCTTGTTTATATTATTATATTTATCGCTTATTAAAATTACAATCAGATACATTCTATAAAATTTTTGTTTTTTTTTTTTTATTTATTATAATTAAATTTTCTAGAAAAAAAAATTTGTGAAAATTATATGTGAACACACACATATACATATATACTTGTATGTCGTAGATGTGTAGAGCGTGTACGAGTATTTATAATGTATGTATGTTTTGCGTTGTATGTATTTCTATCATTTTCATATTTTAAAATTTCCAAGGAAAATACACAACATCCATACAGCTATCAGCTATTAACTATAATGTGCTATAATGTATAGCTATATACAAACGAAACAATGCTCATTCAGATTTTCAAAAATAGGAAAACAAAATTCTATTTAAAAAAAAAAAAAAAACATGTAAAACTTATAAAAAATATGTCCGTCCTCGACTTTATACGCTAAATAAATACACAAATAAATGTGTTGAATGCATTTTGCATCAGTGCAGGTAAGTATAGATAATAAATGTATAATATATTTATCGTATTAACATATGTACGTACATATTTAAATTATGCATGCATACATTACCTACATTCGCACGTACAATAAAATCTGACATGATCATTATTTATACTACCACACTCTAGAATTTACATTATTCAATTTTAATTTTTTCTTTTTTTTAAATATTTTTGCTTCTTTTTGTTTTTTTTTTTTTCAATTTCGAAATTCATGAAATAGAAGAGATTTTAAGATCTTATACGATTTTAGAATATGTATAAAAATTTTGTTGGTATCTATGTATGTAGCTATATCTAAGCGACATCATTCTATAGTTATTATCTGTGTATATCTATCTACATATTTATATGAGCTATGAATATGAATTAGTTAACAAAGTTTTTAATGCGAAAAATAAAATATTAATGTTTATACATACATACTTAATTATCTATTTGTACACATATAGAATAAATGGAATATACATACGTTGACAAAAAATGATGACAACTCTGCTATATTTTTGAGATAAATAATAAAAATCCAAATTATTATGTACTAGGTACTCGTAAATGTTGTTTGGAATGCGATTTTAATCCAAAAAAAAAAAAAAAAAAAAAAATTCGAAGTATCTAGATTTAACATTTTATTTATTTGCTTACAACTTATTTTTATAATTTTTCTTAATTATTTTTTTATTCTTCTTTTACACTTTTACAAAATAAAAATTTATATTTTTTATAATTTTACACAAAATTATTTTAAAACACTGTTCAATTAGAAAGAGACAAAACAACACTTATGTAAGTATATTTTAATGGTATACGACAAGTAGTTAAAATAAAATTTCATATTTTTATACATTATACATACTTAGTTTTGAACTATTGCCATTTTTTTTTTCTACCATTTTCTTTACTGTGTACACATATACTTGTATAAATATTTTTAATTTCACATTTTTTTTTAAGATTTTAAACACGTATCGTATACTATATTTTTATATTTTATAAATTATAAATAAATGAAACACAGTTAGATTCGATTAGGTCACATATTTGTAATAAAAATAATAAAAAAAAAAAAATAGTAATTAAATTAAAATTAATTTTTTAACTTTTACTTGCATGTAATTATACACAAATATACTTTTTTTTTCCAAATTTTTCTTAAATGAAAAATTTACTATACATAAAATAAAAATTTTCCAACATACAGATACGATCGATTAAAAATTTGACTATACGCGTAATCGTGTATGAATACGATTATAACTGCTAACTGTTGAAGCTTATTTAAAAACTCTCAGGTAAACTATTTCCGAACAGATAAAAAGTTTAATATAGTAGTCGAGTTAAAGTTATGAATGATTTGTGGAAAACTAATGGGGGAACTTATAATCGACATAGCTGACATGGGTAACATGAGAAATAATAACGAATGTTAAAACGTCACATTTGGTTATTAATTATCTATAATAACATAGATAACATACGAAACAATAAGCAATACGAATTTCATAAAATGAGGTTATGGCTTATGTTACTTATGTCATGTACGCTTTCGATCGCACTGCTTATGTCGAGCTTATGTTAAACGAATTTTTAACGAATGTCGGCAACGTCAATTATAGTTTAGCTGATTGATTTGACTGTGTTCGGCTGTGATATATGTCATAGCTTATGTCGCATATGTCGATTATAGTTCCCCCTTAAAACTAACAAAAATTACTTACATATTTTGTTTCACGTATAAACAGCTGATAAAAGAGCTGAAATCAAAGAGTTTCTCGTTTTTTTTAGAGTTATTTTTCAAAGCCCGATTTAAACTCACCTTAGCTCATTTCAGTTAGGTATGTATGTACATACTTATAGAGTAGAGATCGGGAAGTATATATCCATATATTATATATGGTATATGATTCTCTTGATGTGTGTATGTAGGTATGTGGAAAGCTTTCATAAATGTAACTGTGTGAGACTGCGTGTATAGAAATTATCTAACTATACCAAAGCCTATACCATTTTTTGGAATCACATAAAAATAATAATTCAAATTTATACGAAATGTGTGTACATTTTTACAAATAAACCATTCCAATTGATCCACACATACACTATACAATCTACATGATAAGTTTTTATACCAAAAATTTCAATAACCTCAAAACAGTTACACTTTTTTTTTCTGACCAGTGGCCTGTAAGATAGGTAGAATCATAATGGAGCCTATACATCTATTATGGACGTGGCACGAATATAGATGTTCTACTTTTCATATAAGTTCTTATATGTAAGTACTCTTACAAATAGTACATTATTTCATTTATTCATATTGTATAAGTTCCATATTTTTGGAAGAAAAAAAATAACTTAATAAACGAAATAGAACATCAAACAATATTTGAGCGCACAATGTTCACATATATGTATGTGCAGCAATGTACGTAAATTATGTATAAAACCAATAAATAGTAACTTACATGTGACGCAAGATAAAGTCAAATAAATGAAAAAAGAAAAATTAAAATATGTATGTAGATACTCGTAATTCTCATGAAAAAATAAATAATTAAAAAATTGTTGTTACAACAATATAAATTTTCTACTTGATAATATTTAAGTTTTGTTGATAATAAATTTTCGGGAAAAATTACTGTCAATGAACCAAAAACATACATACTACGTACATAAATAAATGTAGATAGATGTGCCTATAAGGTATAAAGATAATAATAATTTGCCTCTGGATATTTTTTTTTCAAATTCAATCCATTGAATAATACTTAAATTTCGTAACATTTGGTTCAAGGATCAAGTTTAATCAATATCTGTACACAAAATATTTACTAATTGAAGGTCAAACATTTGGTGAAAAAAAAAAATCAATTTTTCAATAAAGAAATTTGATAAACTGATAATCAAACACAATAAGAATAATAATTATTTGATCCTCATTTGATTTGATCTGATGAGAATATGAATAATGGATTGCCATATAATTATTAGTTCCAGCTCTATCCATCAGATTTAATACGTCTGATTATATATGCAATAATAAATTTTTTACTGTTCACAATACAAATAAATGTAGCTATGTCTTCGATTCAGAATGAAGACAATCATAATAAATTCTATAAATAAATCGTGATTAAGAAATAAAATCATTTGTCAGAATTTATAAATTTATTAAAATATTAAAATTGAAAAATATTATTAAAATATGTGTATACATGGATGAAAGAATATAAAAGAAAAAATATTTATTCCCTTCGTATATTTTAATAATGAGAAACGTGTAAATCGATTTAAAGACTATATTTGGAAAGATAAATAAAAAAATAAATAAAAGTAAAATTATACGAATTTAATTCAATAATATTCATATATACGGATTCGTACAGATTGACTATACTTTGTGTAAACTTCGATATGCCATGGATGTAGACAAACGCGGTTGTTTCATAGATTGGAATTCACTAAAACCGGACACCAAATCTCGTGAGACGCAAATAAAGACAGAATGAAAGTCACATATTCATTTTTAAAAAAAATACTTTTACAAATCATAGTAAAAAAAATATTCTTTTGGAAAATTTTTTCTTTCGTTTTGAAAACCATTTAATATCTTAATTAAGTCAAGAACGAGTTCGGCATTTGGCGCCACTCTCATTATAACTTTTAAAACATTGATTTTTGTCAAAATGAAATTCAGGCATGTTTGTTTACTAATATAAAATCAGTATTTCTTTTCTTCCTGTTGTTCAATATCTCTTAATTATAGCCTTAGATATTCTTTTCTTTATATTTTGTGGCTTTCTTGTTAGTTTAAAAAATAGGATTTATCTATAAGTATATTTCGAGTTTAGTTCGTGTATATGTTTTAGTATTTTTTATTTTCGATATTCTTAATAATGTTCTGTTACTCTATTTCCTGCACGAATATTTTATGTCCTTGCATTAATTTTTTTAAAAGCGAATTAGTTCTACCAGAGAAGCTGAAATCCTATATGAGAAAAACGCGTCTATAATTCTACCTCTATGGGTGACGTGAAAATGATGTAATTTTTTTCGTTAAGAAAACATAGAAATTTGAAATTTTGTGCTGTTAGAATAAAAAAGAATCAAATTACAGAAATTAAAATAGCAAAGTTTCAACCTGAAGAGTGAAAATATTATATGTGTACCGGGCCGGGCGCCCAAGAGACTTAAACCGGCGCTGAATGCAGATTGCAGACTGATTAAATGGAGACAAAATCGAAAAAATATAATGAATAAAAACAAATCACGATCGGATATATGTTCATAATTAAAATTAACTTGTATAATAATCGAACATGAAAAAATAACAAAGATATTTTAATAATTTGAACAAAGAATTTTTCCCATTAAAGAAAATCTAATTTAATCATTATTTAAATTCAAATGAATGAAAAAAAAAATAAATGAAATGAAATTTCTGTTAAAATTTAAATGAGGTCGAAAAATTAAATTGCAATTTAATAACATTGCATTATAAAAATTTAAAAGATTTTCTCATGTACATACTACAAGCTACAAAAATATTTAATGATACTATCCATATGTAATGTATGTACATTAAGAAATGAAATCAATTACTATTTTATAATAGATACGAACATACATGTATCCTGAGTATGTATCTCTGTATAAAATATTTGTACTGACACAAACATATTTATTTTATTACAATAAAATAGTATTTACGAGAATTATAAATATTTGTTTAAATTTCATTTACATTTGTTCGCAAATTAAATTTTGGGCTTGGTCAAATTTGATTCTTATACAAATTTGAAGGCATATTATAATACCAATATCTGCATTGCATGATGTATAAAAGTACAGAAACGAATAAGTGTGCTAAGGATATTTCAACATAAAACATGAAACTATTTACTAAAACAAAAAAAAAAAAACAACAAAAAAATATCTACACAAAACTGAATAAATGACGTAAATACAAGTCACAAGAAATAAGAAAATTATAATGCAAACATAAAACAAATTTGAAATCAATAAAAAATTGATTGATAAAATTTATTTAATTACAAAAGAAAAATTGATTCAAATCTAATTAGTTAGAATTTTTAATTTAAATTATTTGTTCTCAATATCAACATGGTAAGATTTTGTTTAAGAGAAAAATACTATGAAATATGATGGACTTTTTACTAACATGAAACTGATCGTGTTGTGAAATATAATTTTTCATTTTCTTTGTATAATTGAACAGAATATTGCAGACAGATTGAAAATTTAAAAATTATGTAATTCCTGGATGGGATATCTATAAATACGAAATTTTTTAGGGTAACTCCATTAAAAATGTATCCATAACATAAGATAACAATGCAGAACTTATTTGATAAATTGTTCATTCATATAACATAAGACACGTTGTGTGTTAAATTTGATTACATGATGATAAGATGATGCGATGATACATGATATTTTATGATATATCTTTTCATGCTGTGTGCTATATACTACTATATAACAGTAGACTATTAAATGAAATTTCGTAATTTTATATGGACGATTAATGATGTTGATGAATTTTTAAACAGCCCATTAAACGTTTATTAAATAGCATTTGAATATTTATTGGTATTCGATATTTATGTAAATTGTATAATATGATAATTTTAATACATATTGTTATACGTTACTAAAAAAATTTATAAAAATTAAAATTCATTTATTAATTTTATTTTCATCCTATACTCGTATAGTATATTATACAATAATTAAGATTGCATTAAATCTGGATAATCATACGATAATAAATTTGAATAAGAATAGCATCATTATTATAATGTATAATATTCGATTCATTGATAGACTATAGTGTTAATTCCAATCAGATGATGATATCGATATTTCTTAATTTTTGTTTTAAAATCGAGCATACTCGTAATTACAAAACAGGAATGATATTTTTTGAATATAAAAATTATAATGATTAGCATCACAATCAAAATGATAGAATAAAACTATTTTTTAAATAATATATAATAAAATAAAATCATGTGTTATGTGACACATTTGTAAGCTCACAAAACTATTAAAAGTAAAGTTATTGTATTTTTATAGTAGTAAAGGTATCTATCGACTATCGAGGTATACAAGTATATTGATATTAAATTGGAAATTTCGAAATTTTATTTTTAGAGAATTCCATTTATCTTTTCATTCCTTCTCATTGTTTTTTTTTTTAATAAATCGTATAGCACTTAAAAATTTTAACCACGAATTGTTGATTGCGAAATGTATCGTAAAAAGAAAAATGTTTGATTTTTTTTTCACTTCATTCCTGTAACTTTTCGTATATACTTTAACTTAGTTAACACCATACGGAACATACACAATATTTGTAAGTTAATATTTTTTAATTACAAAGTTACATACACAAAGTTAGTCGTAAATCCATATTAGTTACGTTACATACATCGTTATTGCATTAGGCAGAAGAAATTGGTTTTTTTTTTGTCTTTCTTTATTTAAATAAAAATAAATAAAATTACAAAATTATATTCCATATACCTATTGTAACTTTAACACGAAATATTGTTTACTTAATTTTAGTCTTTCCGTTATTTATTTTTCTTCATTTTTGTTTTTGCAAATGCAAAATTATGTATTTCTGTCGTATCAAAATAATTGGTAGTATTTTTATTTGGAAATGCGGTATATAGTTAACCGACAATCGTATATATAAGAATAAAATGTAAGTCGATGCATATTAGATATTAGTAAGAACACTCATACAATATAAGTAGTACCTATACGTAATAATTGAATTTTATAAATACAAAGATATAATACATTATACATACTCGTATATGTACGAGAATATTGGATAATTTCGAATATTATTTTTCGTGTACGATGAAAATCTGTCTAAAATACATTATCCCCACAATATAATGTAAACCACACAGAAATGTGTACATTAACGGAGGTGCAAAAATAATTGGAATATAAAATCAAATTGAATTTCAAAAAAAAAAAAAAAAAAACTGAAGAAAATTTCAAAAAATAATCACCCAATCCTTTTGTTATTTTTATTATTTTGTATACGTGTGTGGCTCTATTTGCTTATTTGAATCTTAAAAAATATGGTTTATATTGAAAGAAAAATCATTTTCATGTTATTTGCAATATTTCATAGCACACGATGTTTATTATTATTTTATTTATTTTTTTATATATTTTCCGAAATAAAAATTGATGAAAAAATAAACATCAATTACTCATATAATACTTGAATCTCTGAATATGATTATCGTTTTCATAAGCAAAAATCTGTAAAATTAATTTTTCATCACGTTGTCTATGATTACTCCGTTGTGGTGTTGTATGGCGGTATATTCTGGTATTGTGTCAAACTTGTATACCTGCCTGTATAATTTAGGCAATCTTCTATATAATTTCTTCTTCACCAATTGCTTATACAGCAGAGTAATGTATTCATATTATTACGCCAATGTATATGTTTTATCGTTTAAATTCACAGAAACTTCTTTTCACTTCAGTCCTTCAATATATAGCTTTGGCTTCTTGAATGATAGAATTTTCATATTTCTGATTAATGAACAAAAATCCTTCAGTTAATATGCGAGTGTAGTATAAAGAAGATAAAAAAAACAACAAAAATCAAAGATCATTGTAAAACTTTTGTAATTGAGAAAATAATTCAACAAAATTAATATTTTCAAATACACGATAGTTTTAATGTGTGTTTATGTTTTTTTTGATTTTTCTTTTTACAAGTTTTTTATTATTTTCTTATCATTTTATTATTTGTTTACCAATGACACAGATGTACAAATTACAATATTATATCTACTCGACTCTCTCGACATATGGGAGTGGAAAATAATACCTACCAAAAATGAAATAAAAAAAAAATCTTGTTTTTTTCAATTACTTATTTTATTTTTTACAGAGTGTTGTAAGTAGAAGTACTTAAAAAGATGTTGCAGTTTTTCATTATATTTATAATTTTTTTAATTTTTTGCATAATTTGAAGGTAAGCAAGTTCTAAAGATGTATATATGAAAATAATTTCGTGTTTAATAAAACAAAATATACAAAACATTAATGTATATTTTCACATTATACAGCAACATCATAATAATATGTATGCGTGCATCATTGTATGTATACACAAAATGAATTATGTATGTGTGTGTGTGTCTATAGCACATAAAATGCCAGCATCTATAGACGTTCATGAAAATTACAATAATACATACATTATGTCTGTGATTCGTAAGATTCTATAGTTATTGCACTCATAAATTATTATCAATTTTTATTTATTTCAATATATGATGAAGTAATTTATAAAAATAAAGAAAAATTCACAGAATTAATAATTAAATTGAATTACTCATATATTGATGTATGGTATAATTGTTTAAACAAACTAAGATCAATAACTAATTATAGATATTAGAAAAGTCAATAAACTTTTAATATCAAAAAGATATCAAAAGTAATAGCATCTTACATCCAGGAAATTGATATTTAACTTTTAAATACATCCAAGCATCTGTAATTACATATTATTTTTGTCACCTGATCAAATAGATTGAAAACCCAAAAAAATAAACTAAAACTTCTGTATTAATTAATCATTCTTTCTTCTTATTCTTTTTTTCCATATTTTATTGTAAAAAAAAAATAAATATTGAATTTAAATTTAAATTTTGAAGAAAAAAAAATGATTTCACCTTGAATCAAATAATGATGATCTTAAAAAACCTACGCAAATAGCTTAAAGTTTGTTGGATTCATAATTGACGTAAATACATATACAAACTTCCACAATAATCTAAAGTAAATAATGCTGAGTACATATAGTAGAGAGGATGATGTGACAAACAATAAACAAAATGAATGACAACCATAATAAGTTTATTTTCATATTGAAATTTTTTTGTTCCGATCGACATTCGCATTGTTATATGAAGCATAGTTTATTTGTGTTACAGATGCTCAAAAGATGCATTCTAGAATTTTTATTAAATTATATGAAAAATATACATATAATGTCGAGCATAGTGAATTTGTGAAAAATCAAAACTTTTTTGATCTTGAAATAGGACATCTTAATCAATTCTATTAAAATGAGGAGAAAAAAGATGTGAAATCAGATATTTTTATGGAAAATACGCCATATTTGTAGAATCATGTACAGTTTCTTAAGTGGTAGGTAGGTAGGTAGGTAGGTCATAAAAAATAATCCGACATTAATGAAATTTTTTTTTATCCTTCCAAAAATTCTCCTATCAGTAACATACACTAACGTTATTTATAGTAGCATAAAAGTAATCGACAATTTTATTAATTTTCTTCATTATTTTTCATTATCATATTTCAATGTAATGCTCCTACATTATATACCATTTATACCCATTAACATCCAATGTTTATCAATGATTTTATGACTAATTTTTCAAATTTCTATTGTTCGAAAATTAAAAAAAAAATTAATTTATTTAATTTCTTGAAAATTGAAGCCAACGCCCATCTTTAAATTAATTAATTTTTTCAATCTCTTACATATTGAACATAATATGAACATGTAGGTTCTTGTGTGTGCACGTTGAACAATTTAATACATACATATATAGTATAGTTCTTGACCTAAAATTGATTTTACATTTATTATATTTTTTAATTGTAAATATTATTGTTGATTTTTTGATTAAGGCACCAAATAATCAGGTTGCATTATAATTTTCTATAAACGTGCATACATAGTAAAAAATGTAGTATAATAAACCTGTACACAGTATACATAAATTGACTTTGACTTACTTGACTTGATTAAATTTTTAATAAAAATTTTCAATTTTTCTGATTGAAATATAATTTTAAGGTTTAACCACAAATTTGACCATACGTGTATACACATGCACTGTACATACACATACATATTCTTGAAAATATTAACCGGAATCAATGAAAATATTGAATATATTTAAAAAAAAATAATCTATACACAACTACTTATTACACGAAAAAATATGTAAAGAAAATGAAAAATTTGAAATTTAAATCTTCAATCAAAGTTAAACCACCACTTTAAATTTTGATTGAGCGTCAAAGCTAAAAAAAATACATACGTATACTTACGCATCATAAATAAACAAATTAAATATGAGTGCTAATGCTTTTTTTTTGTTCTGATAATTTTTAAAAATTTTCCATTAATGCTAAAAATGGCTAAAATTTATTAAGAAATGCTGTTGTTTTTCCTATCATTAAAGCTTCTTGTATTCTCATTACATATTATTAAATAGCAACAGAAAAGTGTACAAAATAGTTACACATTATTATTACTGCAAAGCAGTGATGGATTTTCGATTAAGCGCCTTTGGGCATCATGTGTGAAATAAGCATTGCGTATACTATCCACACTGTTAAAGTCAATTACCTCCTCCCTCTGATCGAGAATATAAGTATATAAAGGGGATGAGCAAGTATAAAAAATGTTGTTTGTTGATTTTCCATGTTTACTATGTACAATATTCGTATTTTCTTCTCAGAGAGAATATCAACTTTTTCTCAACAATGAAAATACGACTATACGTACATAAAAATGTGCAAAATCATCCTGTGTTTTATTTAATCATCCTTGATTTTCTGCGAGATATACCTACACCTACATGCCTATATTTTTTTATGCTACAAATACATTTGTTGTAGTAATTGCAAAAAGGAATTGAATCTTTGCTTATTTTAAAAATGTATTTTTTGAATGAAAAAGAAAAGTGAATAAAACAACAATAACATTCAGTTTTTTTATTCAATTTTATACTCGTCGTGTAATGACTGTAATGAATGAGTTAATATGCAGCATACCGTACATTTACAACAGAAAACATAAATGGAAAAACAATGTAGTATTTGTGCACACCTACCATATACGTTTGAATGTATATGTTACATTTACATGCTATACATGCATATTAAGAAATTTGCATTTTTCATTGTACTGATAATAAAACAATTGAAAACAGGAGTGGTCGGGTTGATTAATAAATTTTTTTGTTCTTCTCAAAGCGTATGTACATACATACTCAAAAAATGTCTATCTGTATATGGTTTCTCACTATAGTATATGGTTAAAGAAATTCGTAGTTTTTTTTTTTTTATTTATTATTTTTATTAAAAATTCCAATATGATACCATGATAATTAATTAATGCAAAAATTCCAATGCTGTAACTACGTACATAAATACTTAGATCTACATGTGCATATGGTACCTACAATATAAAGTGAATGGTCGTAAATTAGTTAACTTGTCATAGGTTGAATGTTGAAAATAAACATTTTATTCATTCTGTAATTTGACAAAAATTAATTAATATGCATATTATGATAGGTGAACAGGCACACTTTTTAAACTAAGTATATATGATTGTATAAGATCATACACAAACAATAATGCACAGTCTCTTTCAGATTTAAGGTATATGTTGTCATGATCGTGTACTATACAGACAAGACAACCAGTAGCAGATTTTCTTACTATTCATTCATCATTCATCATTTTTAGATCACTTATGATTATTTTCAGAAATTGTGGAAATGTTGAGTAAAAGATTGGTAAATTCATGGTAGGTATATAAAGTACTTAGATAAGGTACATTGTCAGTTAATTTATATAAGAGATAAAGTGACATAATTGCGTGTTAACTGTTGTTCGACAGTCAATGTTTTGAACAAATTTTACAGCTGTTTTTTAAATTGATTTTAATATTACTATAGCTGCTTTCAACCACGATTAGCTGACTTTACATCTTTTGGAAAACAGAAATATTTAATTTCATCATTATTGTCTTTTTTTTCGGGATAATTAATACATTTTTTCACTACAAATTTCACCATTTTTAGATACATACATATATTAAAGTAATTTATTTAAAAAAACAAACTATACTCCATATACCCGCCATGTACTCGTATTTTCATTAATTAAAAAAAATCCATTTTCTCCTCATACTTTCTCTTCACTACCCACTATAAGAAGTATACAAGAAACAGGAAGAATAAGAGACAGTGTATAAGTACTAGCAGCGAACAACTATAGTACGATATACGCATAGTACCTTGCATACCATGCTCTCATGTTTGCTTTCATGAGAAAATTATATTTCCTCTTTATTCTCTTGTTCTTCACTACACACCATAAGAAGAAGTATACAATAAACAGAAAGAATAAGAAACAGTAAGTAGTCGGAAGTAGCAATATGGTTATTATTAGATAACTGTAGCACGATATACGCTATAGTGCCTTTAATACCATGCTCTCGTATTTTCATCCATGAGAAAAATTTATTTTCTTCTTATACTTGTTTTTCACTATACACCATAAGAACATTGTGTATAGTACAATATACGAATACGCTAGCAATACCTTGCACACCATGTTTTAATATTCGTATATAAAATTATCATCAATATTAATATTTTTTTCTCAATGTTTATTTATTTCTAAGAATAAAAAACTATTTATTGGAATTTTTATTGAAATTATTGAAAAACACATATACGCGATTTAATGTGTAATTACATAATTTTATGTAGTAGGTATTTACTAGTACAAAAATTATTATTTTATTATTGATTGATTAAATCTGGTTTTGATGAAACTAAAATTTATTGCCATTATTATAATAATTATGAATAAACCATAAGTACATTTGTTGTAATTACATATATATAGATGTATGTAGTATGTACTTGTACATACATCTATGTGCACATACTACATCAAAAATAAAAATTTGTCCTTCGAAAGTTCTTCAATTCATCAGAAATCTCATTATCATTTTGTTTATCTGTTCGCTGTAGTTGCTTTTTTTATATAAAAAAAAAAAAAACATTATTGTTTTGTAATAATATAATTAAGTTTTTGCAAAGCTATAATGTAATAGGAAAATAATAATATTCTTATTTATTACATACCTACATGTACATAATAATTCACATTCACATAATTCACACATTTAAAAGTAAGTAGTTACGTATGTATATTAGTACCCATACACGGTTCTTTTATTGATTGAAATGGTTCACTAAAACCAGACGCCAAATCTCGTGAGGCGAAAATAACGTCAGAATGAAAGTCACACATCCTTTTTTAGAAAAATAATTTTAAAAATCACAGTAAAAAAATATAATCTGTGAAAAATTTCTCTTCACATATTCTTTTGCTAAAAATATTCCATATATAAATATTTATTGATATTACACACATTAACTCAGATTTTATTACATACTTCCAAGCAATATGACGTACTCATAAACAGATCCAGTTTCAATCTGAAATTCTTCTCTATATTCGCCTACTACAGTGGAGTACATAATATACACAGGAAAAGGAGAACAGAAATTACTATTCTCGTATCTTTCCACTTCTCAAATACTCAAAAGTTGAATGATCATATTTGTTTGCAAATGAAAATATAGTCAAAACAATTATTATCGGTATTTCTTCTACAGACGGATCTTGTTTCAATTTGAAATTCTTCTTCGTACACGCCCACTACAGAGTAGTACATAATTTAAAAAAGAAGAGGAGAAGAAAAACTTGTATTCGCGTTTCTTTTCACTTTTATTTCTACTTCTCTTTCTCTTCTTATTTTCTTGTGGTACTGCTGTGCTGTGTAGTAGACATGTACGAAGAAGAAATTCAGATTCAAACTATGTAAACAAACTTGTTCCATGTAAACAGGAGAAACTGATAATTGCTTTGATCTATATTTTTATTTGTAAACAAACATGGTCTTTGAACTCTTGACTCTTGAGTATTTGAGATGTAGAAAGAAAAATAGAAGGAAAAGTAGAATAATACGCGACTAAGTAGTATTTTCTCTTCTTATTTTCCTGCATATATTAATACACCGATCGCTTAAGAGTCTAAAACCGACACTGTTAGTACCCATATATGTAGATACTTAAATAATATTTTCAATTCTTTATAACTAATTGACTATAATTTGATTTTATTTTAATTTGGTTTTTTTTTTGCTTGTTTCTGTTTAATTTGTTGAACTTTATTCATGTTGAATGATTCTGTATCCATATATATACACAATATCTGTGTCTGTTTAATTCAAGACTCCTTCTTCTCTACGATTACATTCCTTTGTTTAAATATTCGCGTAAAAATTACATATAATAAACATTGTAACGAGTATGTTATATTAATCATTAATGTACATTATTTTATTAACCACGTGATGATATATTCTTAACCTTATATGCTCACCTTCAAGTATCAAACTTCAAACATACACTATAACAAAACAGTATATACTATACTATATGTATAGAAAATAACATATAATAAAGATAACAATATGAAGATCAAAAATTATTGATAATTATTGTAATTACACATACTTACATACGTTCATCTGTTCATTATAAGTACATACATGAATAATACTTGATAATACATTATCATACACAGAATGTATGTAGGTTTGTACTCAAATATTACACGCTTATATAAATGGGATTCGGTTTAAATTTGATGAGTTATTATGAATTTGTATGGAGTAGTGATTGTATACTCGAGTACATAATATGTGTTACTCAAGATGCAGTATTTTTTTTTATATACCTTTCATCTTTCATAAATTTATTTTAAGCAGAAGCTTGTTTTTATTAAAAAAAAAAAAAGCTGTTATATAAAAGTACTCAATTAAAATATATTTTTTTTTCCTCAAAATCATAAGTTTATTTTAATGTACACATACTCGTACACATAATTCATACATTCATACGCACATACAGATGTCTACTATATAGCTTATAAAGTGTACTGACGTACCTACAAATATGCCGGGTATTTTTTATGTACATATTTTTTTTGTATAATTTTTTTTTTTTTTTGAAATTTCATTTTATGTAGATTCATTCCATTTAGAAACTTTGAAGAAGATTAAATAATGAAGAAAAATAAAAGACTTAAACTATATTATGAGTTAATTCAAGTTTTTAATTTTTGTTCTTGAATATAATTTTTGTTATGATTATTTTTTTTTTTATTATTATTATTTAAATTTAAATTTAGTGTTTTTTTTTTTCAAGACATTATGTACATATGTTAAGAACATGATATTTTCTTACATTATATTTTTTGAATTTTATAAGAATAGATCTGAAAGAAAAAAAAAATTTTTTAAGTCTGTGTACAATGTGCTGCTAAATATACTTTAAAAAATAAAAAAAACTTTAATTCAAATAAAACAAAAGATAAATAAAAACAGCAAGTAGAAAAAAAAATATTGTTCATACATAGTACAAAAAAGCAATCAATTGAATTCCTTGAAAATTTTTGTAACTTTTGTGTTTATTATTTATATATGTATTTAACATGTATTTTTTTTTCTTTCTTTAAAAAAAAGAACTTATTTTAATGAATTTGTATTGTGATGAAACACGTTTTGTTTTTCTTTGTTTTGTATACTCATATAGAAACTAAGTACATATGGACATATATTCATTTATTGTCATTACTGTTTGGCTACATATGGATGTGGGAATATAATAATTGTAGTACTGTCAACTTTGTAGTTTTTTGTACTCACAGTCGTATCGCATCGTATGTTAAATTTTAAAAATTGACACAAATAATTTCATGGTGAATTTAAATTCACTACATTTTAATTTCATGTTTACGAAAAGAATTTATGTAAGCCATTTATTTTGATAATGATGTAAGTCTATTTTTGACAAAAAATTAGTTAATAAGTTCTATGAGTTTTTTATCTAAAATGAATTCTTTAAAAAATCTTTCAAAAATTTCTCAAAAAAGTTCTCAAAGGAGCGCTAAGTGAAAATGAATTTTTGAAAAAGCACACTGTCCTAAATGCAAAGCTAAATTGTTTAATTTCGAAATTCGAAAAATTTCTTTTTGAAAAATTGATATTGAAATACATTTGATATTGAAATTTTTAATTTTTCAATTGAATTTCTCCTTTTTTAAGTAGAATTTTAAAGGAATTTTAGGAAAATTCGAGCATTTTTTTTTTTTTTTTTGAAAATTTCAATTTTAATTGAATAGTGCCACAAACAACTAATTTCATGTAAAAAAAAATAGAAACGAAAGAAGGGTAAAAACCAATTTCACTTAACGTTTCATTCAGAACATATACCTTAAATGTTAGTAGTCAATGTAAACTGCATTACCATTTAAATCCAATCTCTATAGAATATCTTCAAATAATACAAAATTAACCTACACCACTTTCAAAGATAACGGTTCAATATGTAAATATTTACAATGTTATATGTTAAAAATAAGTTTCAAATAAATGTTTATTTAAATAAATTAAAGTTTTTTTCTTTTCTTTTCTTTTTTACTTCTGATGAAAAAAAAATATGATAAGTACATATATAACTGCCTACATAAAGTTATTATCATACTCCAGCTAATTAAGACTGTATTACTGCATTATATATATGTATCAAGTTTATTTATTTCTTTATTTTGCATGCAATTTGTGTGTACAAAATAAATTTATTGTTTAATTACGAAAATATAATTAGATCATCAAAATATTTATGTACTATGATATTAAATTTCCTTTTCAATTTATCATTAAAAAATAAAAAAAAAAATATAAATAAAAGATAAAAATAAAATTATTTTAATTCCTTTCACTTTTTCTAATAAAAATAAAATGTATATAAATTTGCATGGGTAAATAATGTGTAGGTAGCGTGTATAGCGTATCTTTCATAAATATGTATGTATGCCTCTATACAGTCTAGAATTCTAGCAGCAATATAATAAATAATTCTTTTAAATAATCAGTGAAAATTTATTAATAAAAATATAAAAAGTCCAAAAAAAAAACTTATTTACAAAATTTACTCCTACTTTTGTCTAGATAAAAATCAAAGATTTATCTAGACGCGAGAACAAATGACCTGTAATTTAAGCTACCCGCAATGAACCTTATTTTTATATAAAATATTTATTTTGTAGTTTAAGTAAGAAGTTCATTTTGTTCTTGTGTTCATTCTTATATTTTCTTTAAAAAAAAAATTTAAATTGAGAAAATCTAAAATAAAATTCACATAAATTCTGTATACTAAATATAATTTTATTCACATGCACAAAAACATTATATACGTGCGCCTTCTTTACTATTCGAGTATAATCTAGCTAGTATGTAGTTTGCATATTATGACTGTAGAACTTTATAAATGTAAATACATATGCATTCATATTATTTATTCTATATGTAATAAATCATTTACTTAGGTATGCAATGTGCATGTATGTACATTTATCTATTCAGAAATTACAAACTATTTAGAGCATAGATTAATATTAGATCAGTGACTTAAACGTGTATTAACTCACTTTTTAGATTTATGTACATACCTACCTATAATGTTATAATCTTGTATAAAAATATGGTAATGATTCAGAAATGTAATTTTTTTTAAAACAAAAAGAAATAACTTCAAGAAAAATAGGTGGAGTTGGAACTATACGAACACATTATAAGCATTACAAATGGATACACTACTGCACGTAATATTTAAATCATGGTATAAACTTTGAACCTGTTTCAGTCCTGTTGTAAAAATAAAATAAATTTTATACTTAATCTAATAATGCGAATAACAAATATTAATAAAAAAAAAAATAATTACAATAAAATAAAACAACAAACCTGCTGTGAGTAGGTTAAATCTTTATATCATAGTTTGGTAATGGAGTCTCTGAATCTGAATACACATTACAATATAAAGGTGTATAATACCAAAGAGTATTACATATTATTATTAATGCATTCATCGTGACTATTTACGCGAGAGTTTACTGATATACGTACGAGTATATTCACATTTTGTATTTGTATAGTAAAATGTGTAGTACACTTTCAATCAATTTGTGTCTATTCATATACTCATTCAATATTTTTAGATTCCCTTGTATAAGATTGTAAAGTATAAAAAAACTCCAACAGTCTGTTGTAAATGATGAATTAAAATAAATAATAGTGTAACCGCCAAAGGTGTATTTATACGACAATGAACACATGCTGATAAATAAAAAAATTTGTTTTGCAAAGTATAAAATTTCTGTATACATATTGCTATTAGCCAAAAAGGTGATCAAATAATGAATTCGTTAGGTAAGTATTTCAAACACCATCAGGTTTATGTTTAGTGAGATGTATCAATCAATTTTTGATGAATTTATCTGTTCAAAAATATTCATAAAATATTAAAAACAAGAATTTTTTCTAAAGAATTTTGATTACTAACAAATTTACTTTTTAATTTTGAAAATTATGAACATGTATGCTTTATGTCAGACTTTTGTCTCTCCAAATTCATTTTTCCAATTTCAACTTTCAGTATCTGTTTTAAATTTTCTGTCTTGATGATCTTGATGATAGCAATTTGCTATCAAAATACTTATCTTATCAATTGCTATCAATTTGTTATCAACTGATAAATCATGCTCTGAGTAACTTCAAAAGATTCGGCACACTCTACGACTTCCATTTCCATCTTCCTTCCATAAAAACTATCTTCACAATTTCCCTTTTTCATTTTTCTTAATAAAACACAGTCTACATTGCACTAGTTCTGAGTAGGAGTGCCAGAATAATTTTAGATCCATTAAACAAAGTCAACCTTTTAATCTGGACTAATGACAAAAATTCATTAATCAAAAATTCGCGATTCTTTCTCAATTCAAAGTATTATTCAATTTTCAATATTTCTCATCATTCACATACGTACAGACGTATGTATATGGTAAGTAATTTTTCATTGTCCTAATTTTATTATGAAAGTAGGGTGTGAAAATTATTTCAATAAACCTTTTTTTTTTCAAATTGATCGTTTAAAGCAAAGTATAGATTTTGTAAGAGACAACAAAAAGCTGAAAGTAAAATCATGTGGTCAATATAATCAAACATATTTGTTAATGAAAAATACGCATGTTATGTATGCATGAGTATTACAAAACATTTATAAAGATTTATCTATGAATAGTATATTTTCTTAAAGCGATTTTAAACATTTTTTTAACACCTTCTTCTTATTGTTTAGCTTTTTACAACACATTTAAATACGATAATATATCTCTCTAGGTTATTTTCAATGTTACACAATTTATATTTCTGGTTAACATATAAAACATTTTATGTTTGATAATAAAGTAATTTACGTTTTACAAATAATGTATTGATGTGGTAATAATAACACCTCTATATCCATACATAAATACATTTGTGTATAGATAATAAATGAAATAAAAATAAAAACAAATTCAACATTATACTATTGTTGACCTATGACATCAATTTACCATAAATATTACATATGTATACTATAGGTAATCTATGTAACATCACATGTGTGAATTCTGTAGAATATTGAATTGTGCAATTATAGGTAAACTGATTTTTTATATAATTATGTACGTCAAAATATGTATACGATTAATACTTAGGAGTATTATAAGCAATATGCAGGCAATTGCATCAAAACAAAATCATTATGATAAAATAAATTGTGTAGGGTGTGGTTTAAATTTCATCCAATAATTTGAATCTATTTTAATTTCCTTTGTCAAATTTTATTGTGAAATGCATACCTCTGAATACTGGATAAATACTCATCATATACAAATTATGAAAATTTATAATAGAGAAATTTATATTATATAGGTTGACGGAATGTGGGATGATGAAGATTGAAGAATATTTCTTTTCAAATTTGAAATGTTTTAATAAAGAAAGTTATTTTTATTATTTCATAATTATTATCATATATTCACTTATGAATAAGTGTGTAATGTAATATTCATAAATTATTATGAAATTTCTTGTAACAAACAGCCCTTTTTCTTTCTTTTCATTTCATTTATTTTTTTTTTTTGGTACTATACACAAAAATATATAATAACGGGCTAATATGAAATTAAATGAATGATATGTTGTAAGAAAATATTACCAAAACATTTACGTACAAAAGGTATATAAAAAAAAAATAAATAAAATAAAATAAAAGAAAATATCATTATTTTTTTTTTTGTAAATTTAATGTAATGATAAAGTGTTACTCGTAATTTCATATACGAGTATATATGAGTATGTATAATTGAAATATTATTGCCTATATGTAAAAGTATTAAAAAAAATAGGAGTACATATTTTAAAAAAAATATTTTATTTAAATATTCTCTTCATGAAAAGTTATAAAAAAATAATACTATGTATGTACGAGTACCTAAATTACGTATTATTTATGTACATAAAAATATTTTACAATAACAAAAATTTTAAGGATAGTTTGAAGAGATTATATGATGCTATTCTTTATTTTACGTTAAAAAATGTTGAATTTAAAAATTCATTAAAAATTTTCTTGTCTTATAAAGATCTAGGGATATTAGAAGAAGATTATACTTAATGAAAAAAAAAATGTAACTTTAATAAATGACTACAAATATTTTTTTTAAGTATTTTGTAGTAAATATGCATGACTGCATTAATAAACGTACATTGCAATTATGTCACTCTATAATCCATCCATCCATCCATACTTAGGACCAATTAAAATTAAATTTATTATGTAATTCACTGTATGTTTTATTCGAGTATATAGGAATATTTTTAAGACCATTAATGCATCCGATTAAATTTTTATCGTTAATTTATTCGTGATCACATTTTAAATGAATATAATTCTGTGCATTATGTACTTGAGGTAATCTGAAGTTATATTGAGTTTCTGTATCCATAAACTTCTATATACCCTATATACACTATAAAGATAAATAATTGCATTCTTTAAATTGAAATTTTATTTACAATTACCTTGAAAAAGAATTTTATTTAAGATTTTCTTTTAATTTTTCTTTTAAAGTCATTCATCAGAGAATTAGTTTTATGTTTCCGTGTACATCTACATAGTATAGAGTGTATAGTATATAACTGTCATATCATTGCGGTCGTGAAAAACTGATTATTTACCAATTTCAGATTAAATATACAAGAAGGTGACAGTAATTCAATGTTATTCATTTTATGTACTACAAAAATCTTACCTCTCTAAGTGTATGTGGAATTTTATATATTCATGAGAAAATTTACGTACTAATACTTAGTATAAAATTTCAAATAATCAAAGAATGGTTAATTTGTAATTTAAGTAAATAAAATTAACGTTAATTAACCGTTTCGATCAATTGATTAATTGAAAAGTGAATTTCATTTTCAATGTTTATGTACGACAAATACTATAACTAAATACTCTTGAGAATGTAGAAAAAATCCAAATAATCAAAATTAAAACGAAATCTTTTAAAACAAAATTAAAATTTATTAATTAAACAAAATGTACTCGTGCGAATACACAAAAAAGAAAAACTATAAGTAAAATTATGTGACTAAATTTCTCATCAATTCAATATTCAAAATTTCAATAAAACGCAAACTCACGTACTATAATACTTCCTATATCCATTCTTCAATTTAATATCGAAGTGTGAATGTACTTTTTATGGTACTACGAGCACGAGTATATTTTGATTGAATCACAACACAATACATAATTCATTCAAGTACTTAAGTATGACGGTATATGACTATAAGCATTAAGTATAAATTTCTGAAGATGATGTTTCACCTTAAAAATTTTAAAATCGAATCAGATGCGTATAAAATAATTTAACTTTAAATTGTCTTTTTCGTCAGTTTTAAAAACTTAAACTTCCGATATATTTTATAATTATGTATACAACATCAATTTAAATGATTAGTAATGGTCGAAAAGTTTCAATCTCTGTATATCTGTGCTTGTTATGTAATCGAAAAAAATAAAATTTCCTTTTTATTGTTAAAGATTTTCATCAGTACTTTTACTTACCCTTTTTACACCTTTTACTTACTACATACTGGTATGAGTTTGCTTTTTTCAATTTCAATGAACTTTCTATGAAAATTGTACTAAAATACAGGAAGAAAAAGTGTATTCATCATGTTCCTGTACACAAATATTAAAAAAAAAATACTTCACCCGTTGATTCATTCTTAACAGTTTTTCACACAGTAAGCACATAAGACGAGCGTATATAATTTTATAAATTATAAATTGAATTTTCAATTATCCATAATATTTTTTTTTTCTTTTAAATTTTAAAAAATTATACTTTTTTTTTTCAAAATTCATTGGAATAAGAAAGTGTTTAAAAAAATTGAATTCCCTCACACATATTTCACATAAATATTTATTACGTTTTATATCTGTGTTGTGTATTTGTAGATTTATGCGCGATTCCATAAGTGAAAAGCGTAGTAGAATGTAAAATTTGAAGAAAAAAAAATAATATTTTTCTTTTTTAAAATGCACATTACAAAAAATAACAAGTGATGTGCTTGAAAATGATTATGTTTATCGTACATAATATTCGTAAACATGTAACTTATACTATATATACTTATATAGTAAATATATATACTATCTATACTATATATACTTATACTTATAATATATATATATGTATTTACTATATAAGCCTATTTATCATGTAACCGTAAAATTTAAAATTTGTTCATAATTGAGCGTAAAATGAAAATTTTGTAGTTACGTCAATCACAACAAAAAAATACGATACCTTACTACTTACATGTACCTAATGTCTCATTATATGCAGCGACAGTTTTAGACTCTTGGGCGTCCGGTGCACTCCACCCTCTATGACGAAACTTTAATTTGAATAGATGAATGTAAACAAGAAAAATTGATATTTGTTTTGATCTATATTTTTATGTGTACACAAAAATGGTGATTGAGCCCATGAATATTTGAGAAATAGGAAAGAAATAGAAAGAAAGAAAATATTTATCGGAAATATTCGCGTATATATTTCAACTTCTTTTCCTACTTCTCACACACACAAGGGTTCAATGACAATGTTTGTTTACAAATGAAAATGTAGATCAAAACAAATATCGATTTTTCTTGTTTACACGAATCTTGTTTCAATTTGAAATTCTTCTTCGTACACGGCCACTATATTGTAGTACATAACTTAACAAAAAGAGGAGAAGAAAAACTTAGATTCGCGTTTTTTACGAGAAGAAAACTTGTATGAATTTCATTTTTATTTCTACTCCTCTTTTTCTTTTTATTTTCTTGTGGCACTGCTGTGTAGTGGGCGTGTACGAAGAAGATTTTCAAATTGAAACAAGATTCGTGTAAACAACAAAAACCGATAATTATATTTTCATTTGTAAACAAACATGATCATTCAACTCTTGAATTTTTGAGATGTAGAAACAGAAGTAGAAATAAAAGTAGAAAGATATGCGAATAGTATAGTTTCTCTTTCTTGTCTAATTCATGTACTGCGCTGTAATAGGCGAGTACGGAGAAGAATTTCAGATTGAAACCAGATCCGTTTCTGAGTACATCATACTTCTTGTTGGAAGTATATATTATATAAAAATCTGAGTTAATGTGTGTGTATATCATTTTATATTTATATTAATAATTTATGAAAGACGACACTTACGGCTCACTCTTTAAGTCGTGAACCATTCATTTTTCTTCATATATTTTTAGCAAAAGAACATGTGAAGAGGATTTTTTCACAGAGAATATTTTTTTTACTGAGATTTCTAAGATTATTTTTCTAAAAACGGCACTCGGTTTTAGTTAACCATTTCAGTCTATAAAAGAACCGGGTATGCATTATACGAGTATACAGATTATAATGAATGAAATATTGAAAGCACTTCATTTTGAATGAAGATTACGATAAGAATGTCTATATGTGCATAACACATTAAGTATACGTGTACTTCTACATTTACGTGCATTATTTATGCATTTACAATTCATACGTATAGATATGAATGTCTGTGAGTATGCAAAAATGAAAAGTTTCATGTCTGATATTAATTTCACGATATTTTGTCAAAAGATATTATGAATGAAATATTTTAAAATAATATTAAAAGTAGCAGAAAAGAAAGTTGAACTTACATATACTCTTTCATATACATATACTGTATATGAAATAATGAGTAGATGCATGTGTGTTATTAATAAAGATAATATAATTATTAAAATTGATTAAAGAAAATAACATGAATAACAGAAAAGAAACAAAGAAAATTCAGATATTATGACAGTAGATAATAGATCCTCACATTTTCTGTGTATGACTTGAAAATCACTATAAATTTTCAGAAATTAATTAATTAATTTATTTGTTTCTTTAGCTTGAAATTTCACCAGAAGGAATTTTACAATGGGCTACAGTACAACATCTACGTACTAACAACACTCTCAACTTTTAGCCTAAAATTTTTCAGTCTTCACATCGAAAAATAAAATATATGACGCAGCAATAAAGTTTTCCATACCTGGTGTG
This sequence comes from Villa cingulata, assembly GCA_951394055.1. Lineage (NCBI taxonomy): Eukaryota > Metazoa > Arthropoda > Insecta > Diptera > Bombyliidae > Villa > Villa cingulata. Next base: position 26,142,178 of record OX596021.1, on the reverse strand, counting down.
TAGTTGTATTTGGAGGAAAAATACATATATTTACGATACGAATCACAAAAATATTTATTGCTATCAAAATTATTAATATTGGGTTGGTCTAAAGCAAATCTGTCTATAAACTAATGAAGAGAAAATATTTCAACTGCAGATACGTACAAAAAGAAATAAAACTAATGAGAAAAACATGTGTTTCAGAAAATCACAACGAAATGATATGAAATGTAGTCATAAAAGAAATAATTTAATTATTTTGTTTTTTGTCTGATCAGATGAATTGATTTACCCATCGTACAGCAATCATCGAGAAAATAAATTTGTAATGCAATAAAAAGATGCAGTGCATCTCTTCACCTATCTATTGAATTGAAAAATTCCTGATTTTTAAATTAAAATGTCTGTCATCTCTGTCAATCATTCATTCAGTATGCAGTAGCAATGACAGTACTCACATTATGTAAGTAAAATTTTACAAAATCTTTGACTAATTGAAAGTGTAAAGTGTTTAGTACCATATTTAGTATACCGAACATGTGTAAAACATTTTCTTCAATTTGAATTACCAATTAACTGGAACAATTGTGTGAATTTTTCCAAAACGACAAAAATTACAGTCAGTACTTCTTGTTCTTATGTGATGGAGAATTGGAAAATTCAATAGAAAAATACTAAATAAATTGAGAATTTTAACTTTTCTTATCGATATACTTGAATTTTAGTGCACAGTAGTTTAGTAAGATAAGATTAAATCAAAAATATTTTTTTAATTAAAAAGAAAGTTATTCAGTTATTTACCCAAATGCATACATAATTATCAAAAACAAGTACGGATATGAACAAAAATATGCGGAAATTATTCAAATGCATATTCCTCCGTTTCACTTATCTGAAAAAAAAAAAAATTCAAGGAAATTTTAAACCAATCAACACTAAATGTCGTGTTGTGTCTTACGGTATAGATATATGCAACACCGGACGGAATATATGTATAACAACGATTAACGCTATATCTCTCAATTTTACGCACATACCACAACATACAGTTACCGATGCGTTATCAATATGAAATTATTATACATGATTTTGTAGGTCAAGAAAAAATACGTTTCTTTTTTTTGTTGTTGAAAAATAATTTCCTAAAGTTGTAAACGACAGTTACTATATGATAATTTTCTTCTTTTTTTTTTAATTTGAAAAAAAAACAACAATATTTTTTTGTTTAATTTGTGTCATGTGTTGACCAAAGAAAAGAAAAATAACAATTATATTAAGATGATATTTTGTACACATTACTGTATAATACGTATATGGTTACTATTGTATTGAATTATTATTAAAAAGTACACCGAAAATTCCCTTTTTTCCATTTTACAAAAATTACAAAATAAAAATATTGAATATATTGTAATCAATACAAAATAAATTAAAATCAATACAAAAATTCTATTATGTAAATATGTATATGTATGAACGAAGTGGCATAATTTGTTTTTTTAAAAAATAAATCGAAATTACAATAAAACAATATAAAAATGCTGTATTGGGATTAAAAAAATATAATTTGAATTTGAATCAAATTTAAAGTTTATGTACATATACAATTGTACTGTTTGTATTTGATTAATGAACTCGAACTTTAAATCAAAAATCTTTACAAAATTATAATCATTATTCAATCAAGTTATCATCATTATTCAAAAAACAATACAAAACACCACACAAAATAACCCTAATAAAGAAAATTTAATAACATAGGAAAATTTTTTTGATATCATTTTTCTTTTCTCGATGCTAAAGAAATATACGTCCAACTGAAGGTATAGCCGCACAAGAAAAAGACCTATAGGAATAAACGAGAATAAAACGAAAATAATGATTTGAAACAGGGCGCACATAGGTCGTGAATCATCCAAAATGTCACCATTGACGAACATAATATAGAGAATGTAGACAATTTTACATATACCTAAGAGCTGCTCTTATACTAAAGATGCTTCAGAAAAAGACGAAATCAAACATAGATTGCCGAAAGCTAATAAGACATACTTTTCACTGCTACATATAATAAAATCTAGAAGAGTTTTCAAAAAAACCAAACTCAGGTTATACAAAACAATTATATGACCCGTTCTACTTTATGGCTATGAAACCTGGGTTCTTAAAACTGTCATGGAGAGACAAATTGACTCATTTGAAAGAAGGATACTCCGTAGAATACTCCGTGGACCAGTGCAAGAAGGGGGATGGGGAGAGTGAGATACAACTCAGATTTGTATCAAATATACAGTGACCACCCCTTTAGTGAAGACAGAATACCAAGAAAAATCTTAAATAAAGGTAAAGGTGGAAGGTAAAAGACCGGTAGGGAAACCGAGGAAAAAGTTGGATGACGCAGTCGAAAAGATGCAGAATTAAAGCTAGGTACGAGAAATCGGAAGAGAACAGCACAGGAACCTGAGATATGGAGCAACTTCTGTTGGAGGCCAAGACTCAATATGGGATATGGGTCGCAGCGCCATTGATGACGATGAATATATTTAATATGAAATTTTGAAATTTACATGCATATCGACATACACATATGCATATGCATGTATAAATGTAAAGTAATATAACATAACAATATACCTTATACCTTTTTGAGAAATAATTTACAAATGAATAATTTAACTTTTATTTCAAGGATTCATTTATATTTTACTTTTAGTTTCAATTGACTGTAAAATGTTTTTAAATTACTGCATTTGCATATCACGTATGCATACATAACTGTAGATGCAATGTACTTATATAAGTAATAAAAATTTCCCTGGAAACGAACATTTTAATTTAATTTTATTTTTCTTCCTTTTTTTAGTTACTTATTTTTTTCTTATGTGCAAATATATTTGTACACATAAAAACCAGAGATTCATACATACACATGTGAACGTCCCGATAAATATCATCACTTGAAAAGAAAATGCTATGCTATTGTGCTATCATCTTCAAGGTAAATGATTCAATAAACTTTTTGTATGCCTCCAATCAATGTACTTATATTTAGGTACTCGTATATGCAAGCTCTTAGCTCTTATGTGTATTTGTGTATAGGTATATGGTGAACATTTATGCACAATATTGCATTTTAAAAACAGAAGAAAAAAAATATACTAACAAAAACAAAAATTGCATTGAATGAATGAATGAGGAACAACAAAAACATAACATAAAAACGAAAATTCATTTTTCTAGCATTTTAAATGAAACGGAAATGGTAGGAGGGTTGGTATGTATGTACAATGTTTATATACATTATGTATGTTCGAGTTTGTATATAATACGTTTGCATACATATAACGTGTTCTTATACAGACACAAAAAAAAATACACATTAAAATTCAAAATATGACAGTATAAAGTATTAAGAATTTTTATTTGCCATTTTAATTTTTTTTTTATTATTATTTTCGCTTTTCTAATTGCCTAATTTTTTTAGACAATGACATACATATCTATTTGTGTATCTAAATTATGTATGTGTGAGTGTGTATAATTTTACTGATTATATTCTCTTTTTGCTTCTTGTAAAAGGTTAGTAATAAAATACATGTATGTACCATATAGACACATTTTGTTTGGTTTTTGCAGATTTTGAAAGTTCATTTATGTCAAAGAACAGTGTTTGGTATATTACACACATTATAAATCATATGTATACATGTGAACACGTACATTACATGGGTGTATAAGTGCATAATAATAAAAATTGACAATATTACAAACATTCAATGTAATGCGATGATATCATACACCTAAGGTAAATTGTATACATATTCGCGTATACACGTAACTACATAATGTAAGTAAGTATGTATATTTTGGTTGGAGAACAATGAACATAAATACTAATTAACATTTTTTTTTTAATGTCTATATCCACCTTCCCCACGTATCATAAATATTTATTCATTATGTACATAAAAGTATAGAAGTATACTTATTTGCATGTGCATATTCAACCATTTAAAAGTTTTACGTTTTACTTTACCTGACATCAGTACCTATAATTTTTGTAATATTATTTGATTTACAATAACAACACCATACATAAATGCGTTTATGTAAAACATATTTTTAAGATATTCTTATGCAAATGAAAATCATGTAAATTAATTTGTATCTATATATTACCATATGATATGTATTATGTGTGTATTACCTACAATCTAAACGCATTCGATGCAACAGAGCTGTACATAGTTTAAGACTATTATTATTACTTATATGCATAATATACATAATGTAAGAATTTCCAAAACATATTTCGACATTTAAAAAGTAATTAAACAATAAAATAAATATGTATGTACATTTATGTATAATCTTCGAGTATAACTAATATTGGACATTTTATGTTAAAAATTTAAAACATATATAAGTTACACGGTTACACGTAAGAATGTAGGCGAACTATTCGACATTATGTACACACACATATATACACATTCATGTATTAATAAAACAAGAAATAAAAATTTGATTATAATTATTGTTGAAAAATTCATTTCGTATGATAATGCGAGTTATACTCGTATAATATGTATTTGGTATGGAATATGTGAATACAATTTATTAAATTTAAAATATATATCTACATACTCGTAGTGTACGAAAAAAAAATGAAAAAAAATTAATAGTTAATCCATACGAAAGTATTTAAATTTATTATGGGAAACAAAAATTTTATTGTATCATATGTAACTTCCTTGATATTTAAACACTTACAACACTATAGGTAATAAAAAATATAAAAATTGTTTTTTTCTTCTATACATTCACATGTTTGTTTAAAAAAACTTTCGAGTACATAATTATTTCGAATATCACTATATGGCATTTTCGATTATGATAATAATTGATCTAGTAAATCCTATTATGTCTATATCATTATGATAATGAAATTTTTATTTATAAATAATAAAAAAAAAAAAATAATAAATACTTGAGATACGTAAATGTGAAAATTTTTTTTCAATGCGAGATTCAACACAAATCATTTCTATATTGACATTTATATCGATCAATATTTTTTCTTTATTTGAAAAAATATGTATTTGTACTCTAAATTCAAATTCAACCATCGTTTTATCGCACAATCTAAATAATGTTCTTATTTTCATGTCATTCTTATATTGTCGAAACCATTGCGATTTCAAATGCCTTATGATCCTGTTAATATTTTATTCTAAATGAATATTCTAATTCGAAATGGAATGATTATACTTTTTTTTTAAATTATTTACATATTCTAATTCGAAATGGAATGATTATACTTTTTTTTTAAATTATTTACATAATGTGATCAAATTATATTTGAATAACACTTCTGCATGATTTAACATACAGGTAATTTGATATAGTCACACCACACTACACTTTATACATATACCACATTTTTTTTATCCTCCTAATAAATTAATAAAAAAAAAAAATATACGCCAAATAAATTGACAATAAGTGAAATAAATTTTTAATGAGTATTAAAATGTATTGATTTGATTTTGTTCATATCGTACAAATAAAATATGTCATATTTAAAATTGAACAATAATTTCATCTTTTTTTTATTTTTAAATCTGATTGATGACTTAATGTTTGTTAAGTTTTCACAATAATTATTTTTTTTTTACTTACTTTGAACAGTTCATTCGAAAACACCTTGAACTGGGATTTTTATTTTCACAATTTTATGAATTTAAGTACACAATAATAATGTAGACAGTACTCGTATGTAACGTACTATGGTATATAGAATAGATAAGGTAATATGTCAGTTAATTTATAAAAGAGAAATTGACGTCATTGTATCGACTGTTATTCGACCGATAGGCAATAAAAATATAAAAAATGTTTTGAAAAAATTTTGTACTTTTATTTTCATTCAAGAAAAAAATCAATTTTCTCTTCATAGTAGCGCGCATTACAAAACATTACGAGAAACAGTAAGAAACAGTAAGTAGCAGCAATAAGGGTATTGGTAGCTAACTATAGTGCGAATTGCGATATACACATATAGTACCTTGCATATCATGCTCTCGTATTTTTATCCATGAGAAAAATTCGTTTTCCTTTTTCTACTTACTCTGCAATACATAGAAAAAGAAGTATGTATACAAAAAAGAGTATGAAGAAGAGACAGTAAGAATTAGAGACAGTAAATAGTAGCAATGAGAAATATAAGAAGTATACGAGAAACGAGAAAAGACAATAAGTAGTAGCAATGCGAGGTTATTGCCAGCTAACTATATTATGATATACGCTATAGTACCTTGCATACCATGTACTAGTACTTTCATTCATGAGAAATATCCATTTACCTTTTATACTTGCTCTGTACTACACTTGATAAGAAGTGTACGAGAAACATGAAAGAGACAATAACTATATTAGTAATGAGGATTTCTGTACTGTATATCTGTATATCACGGTATGAACGAATTACTAAGAGTATAGATGAGTAATATTTATTATTCATTTTTGCTATTCTATTAGCGTATTATGTAGGATAAGTGTAAAAATTATTATACGACTATACAGTGTATAAAAAATAATCTTGTTTCATGATCTAAGAATTCGTAGAATAATTTGTGCTAATCGGTTTTGTGTAATTAAGATATACAAAAGAAAATTGTATGTACGTTAATCTGATTATTCTCGTATTCACAATATACAAATGACATTATATTAGTGAAAATTACCACAGGATAATAAAGCTTCATATATTTATATATATACGTTATTGTTCTATGCTATTTCATTTCAATAAAAGTAATTTTTGTTCTTTCATAAATAAGCAAAATAAATATTATGAAAATCTTTTATTTAAAATCAATAATTCTTTAAATGTGTACTTAAAATCATCATCATAAATTTTAGTCACATTTAAGTAATTTAAACAGAATCAATGACTTTGCAATTGAAATTTCGTTTTGTTTAACTTTGAAAGTATACATAAGGCATCCATTGAAAATTTTAATAATAAAAAAGCAGATGAATAAAATAAACATAAAATATGTATTTAAAATGAAATAACAGATAACAGTCAAAAAATCATGGTAATCATTTTAAAAATTAGATTAAAAGATTCAATAAAAATCATATTATTACACTGAATATGTTACATATTCTTACATGGTATGTGTACTAAACAGTAAAGGATGATCAAAACTAAAGCTATACATAATTATTGATTTGAAATATAAAACAATATAATATCAAAAATAATCTTCTTGTTTACTTTAAACAATGATAAATGAAATTAACACATGATTTCATATAAATAACTATAGCTCTAAAATTTTTTAAAAAATTCAATTATAAAGCTCCAATTTTTGACCACTTTTCACAAAAATCCACTCTTATGTTATTGACAAATTTCACAAATAATGTTGGTTGTTAGTTTTAAGATCATTAAGTGTTTTTGGATCATTACAGAAAACCAATGATTTAACATAAATTCAATGTACAAGAAAGTCCAATAGTTTGGATGATCTTCACAAAATGAAAATGTTTCAAGTTGCCATAAAACCCAATCCTTAAAATATCTACGCAATAAATGATCATTTTACTTTAAAAAAAAAAAATATGTCTGCCATGATGTTTGAAAATTATAGATATTAGGACTGATTTGATCACCCCTTGTACACTAAATGTAGCTACTTACTTAAAACTTTTTTCTTTCATCTATATAGATTAATAGTGAAATCAAAAAAAAGTATATAAAAGACTAATTCAAATTCAAATCTCTTTTACTGCGGAACATATGAAATGGAATAAAATTAAAAAAAAAATCAATTATTTAATTGCATTTTGAATTCAAATCAATTCGAAAACTTTAACACAGAACAATAAAAAAAACAATAATCACTTAAATATTAAAACTGCCTACGTAATACAGCCGTACAGCTGATGGATTTATAATTAACATATTGGATCTCATATGAATCAATATACAAAACAGTAGCATCATATAGACATCATATAGGCATAGCATTATAATACTCATATAGGGTTAATTATACAAGACAAAAATTAACATAGATGATAAGTTGAGCAAAAAATAATAAAATTATATCATGTCGGATGTTACACACACTATTTTTGGAGTATGTGGTATTATGCACAATACAGCCTGCAAAAAAAAGAGAATAAATTTTATTTAAAAAATTAAAATGATAATCTCAGTATTTATCGTGATTAAACTAATGGCATAATGGAATATCAAGGAAATTGATAATTTTTTTTTTCATATACTATACTATACTATACTATACTATACTGTACATACGTAACTTACACACATATAATTAATTAATTAATTTTGACAAAAGTATTGAAAGATAAATATAAATGTTTCCATTCGATATTTTTTTTTTAATTTTTTCATTTCAAATCTAAACACTGAGTAGAGCCGACGATATTAAGTAATTTATAGTGAAAATTTATAAGGGGCCGCGTTTATAATAAAATAAAAACAAAACAAAACAAAAAAATGAATTTATCAAAAATGAAATATTAAGTACCTAATTGAGTACTGTTTACTGTGCAGTATAAGTACCAAGTACACTGAAACAATATTTTGAAACTTCTTCTATTTGTTGTTCGTTGTTTATTTTTTTTTCTTGTCTTAGTTTTGTAAGTAATAATTTTACTTGTTAAATAAGTACATAAATAAGTATAGTACGTATACAATATGTTTTGGTTTAAATTTAATTTTATATGAAGGTTAAATTTTGATTAAAAAATTTTTGTTTATTGAAAATAATTTTGAATAATTGAAAATTTAATAAAAAAAAAAAAATTAAATAAATTTTTAAAGCAAAAATATAAAAATTACTCGAATGATGATTTTTTATTTTGTGTTACTATATCCATCATATTCTATGATAAATATGTTATAAATCGATAGTGATTTTAGATTCTGTGTACATTTTCAAGTGTTTGAAATCATCAAAAAATCTAAGAATCTAGGAACTTGTTGAAGAATATCAATTTCGTTTAAACCGAAAATAAATAAAAAAAAAAATACAAAAGATTTAAGGTACCTACGATGATAGCTTACCGTAATGTAAGGTGAGTTTTTTTTATCTGTTTTTAATTTCATTCAAAATATTTCAAAAAAATCATGATCATACCATAACATACTCGTACATATATACATACTCAGTCAGGCAAATATAGTGGAATGAAGATTCTAAAAAAAAAAAAAAAAAATTAAAAATGTAATTAAATTGATGTAAATTTTTTTAATAATTGTTTTTAATTTAAAATTTTTTTACGTCATGTTATTTTCATTGAGAAGAATTAATCATGGATTATCTGACAATTAAATATTAATTTTTGATTGAAATTTAATTATGGTTTTTATCGTGTTTTTTTTTTTTTGTTATATTATTTTTATTTACCTATAATTACACAAAATGAAAATTAATTATAATTAATAATTTGTATAGGAACGTGTCGAAGTGCACATACGCAAAAAAAAAGATAACTTCAATTAATTTATATTAATAAATAAAGTTCGTGTATGTATGCATAAATATTATGTAATCAAATATTCGCTGTAGTTTAATGAAAGAAAGGAAAAAAACCAAACAAATTTTATTAAGATTATTTAAAAATTTTATATGTTCACATTACATATAAAAATAAAGTATACAGTAGTATATAATATACTGTGAGAGACAAAATTATTTGTACAGTACTTTATGAGAATAGAAATTAATTCGATTGCATACAATATCAAAATTTTTATTAAATTATTGACATGAAATTACATTCAAATACCTTCAAAATTACTTCTTAATTGATCCGACTATAAAGCAAAAAAATATAGAAAAGTATGCCAAACATAAATGGAATATTTGCGTCGCTAATTAATTTTTTAGTATTACAAATTATCAGATATTCGTCTCCGATCGCCACCGGACCACAATCCCATTGAGCATATATGGGATATTTGAGAAACAAAACTTCGAAACGAAATAGTAATAAAATATGGCAAAAATGAAAAATGTTTTAATGGAAGAATGGCGGCAAATTACACCAAAGCAATAACAAACGTTGATATGCAATCGATGCCTCTTACGCTATAAGTAGTTTTAAAATTTAAGGGCTGCCAAATAAAATAATACATATCTGTATTGCCTATAGTAAGAGCTTATTTATTATAACTTTTGACTGCAATTTAAAGCAGTATTTTCGAATTTTCTGTAATTTTTTTATTTTATATTTAAAACAGTGGTGAAATATATAGTAAATTTGAAAGATTATTGATTGTAGTTAAATACCAATAAATCATATTAGTTAATTTAATGAAATTTTGATATTGTACAATTGAATGAATTTTCATTTTCGTAATGTACAAAAACTTTAGACTCTCTGTGTATATTTTTCATGATTGTTAAGTTACATATTTATATACCTCTACAGTCTACCTTTTCTTATCTACGTATATGTATACATAATGTTGTGTATAAAAAGATTAATTTTATTTTAAATATTATTTGATAATATTTATAAAATACATAAATATATGAAAACAAAGAAAAAATATATAAAATAATAATAAATGACACATTTTAATCATAAAACCACAATTTTTTTTTTATTGAATTTTTATGATAAAATTGAATAATTACACGTTTCAGCAATTATTTAATCGCATATACATGAGTATATATAATGTAAGAGTTACGAGTTTGCAGTAAATAAGTATGTACATATATAGATAATATGCAATGTACAATGTACAAAAAAAAACATATTTTTTTTATTAAACTAAAACTCACATTTAATATAAAAAAAATATTTTTACTGATTTATCAATTCGATAGGTAATAAAAGTCTCTATCACTAAAACCGCTGCTGCTACAGCTACTGTACGATCGTATACAGTCAAATATTACCAAATATAATGCCACATACTATATACGTACATAAACCGAAGTGCATGTATAAAAATTTTTGTTTACATACATATAGTCAAATAGCACCGTACAAATCACCAAACTGAAAAAGGTCATTAATTTCATGCATTTTCATTTATGTTCTCGTATTGTAATCATATAGGGATTATGAATACATGGAAAATATTTATGAAAAATCTTTTTTTTTTTTTACATTTTACTTATATTAAACTATTCAAATTATGATCTTGAAGTTCTAACAGATATGTTAAGAAAATAAATAAATAAAAATTATCGTTGAATTCAATTTCTAGGCAATCGGAAAATTTATGTGTTTAAACATTACAGTGATTTTCTTCTTTTTGTACAAAACAACCATAATTTCAGCATAAGATCAATAACATAAGCTTTTCACCACAGCATTTTAAGAAATTTAAGAGAAATTTAATTTAACATCCACCATTCACTTTTTAAAGCTAAAAGTTACTGAATTTGTTAGCCTATACAATTCTCATGTGCATACATATCTAAGCTGAATTCGTATTAATGCGAATTTCCTATATATAATTTAGCATATAAGACCATAAAGCTGAATTATGCATGAATTTTGCATCAATGTTGTTTCATTAAAACTATCAGTCTTAAATTTTTTAATCTTAATTAAAACTTAAAAATTTCTCGTTTCTTTAAATCAAATCGCTTAAAAAAAAAGTTGTTTAAGTTCAAATTTGAATTCACATTTAAATGTGATTTAGTTCAGCAGCCAATCACAATCAAAATTTTAAATAACGAATTTTATCACTAAATTAAATTTAAAAATTTGAATTCATCGTTAAATTACTTTTAATTTTTAAGTACAAATATACCAGACAAATTGTTTTTATTAAATTTCATATTTTTCTTTTTTAAAAAGAAACCACAGACAATATAAAATAAACTATATTAAAACTAAACTTAAAATTACAAATATAACTTGACTACAAATGATTCTATTAATTTTAACAAAACTAATTGTTTTTAATATTGTACAATAAAAATGTTTTTATTACAACTAACTTCCTTTACTGACTACTTGTAATTGTGTAATTTACAAATATTTATAAACAATAAAGGACTCTCTCATGTAATTAAATTTCTTCTGGAGTATGCTCCTCGTCCATACGGTGGAACATTATTTGTTTCTAAAAAGTATGTTCCTCTAGCTCTGTGAATGAAGAGAAAAAAAATTAATAAGAATTTTATATGAAATTTTATATTTATTAAAGTAATTTTCTTATATACTTGTTCGATACATATTCACCCATTAGAACAATCTCGGGAGAATTCCAGCAATTTGTAACATTCCATGATCTGATATTTAATAAATTACATTTAACTGATGGAAATCTATTTGGTAATTGAATTGTTTCAGCATACATTATTGGAGCTCTATAATGACTGCAAGCAGCTATAATATATATACGAGTACATTGCATATACAAATGCGTGTAAGTATTACAATATGAAAAACATTAAAAAAAAATTTTTTTAATTATAAAAATTCTTAATAAATTATATATTAATTAATATCTATTGAATTTTTTTTTTTCATTTTCATTATTAATTAATTACTTAAAGTTAAAAAATCTAAGTAAATACAGCCTGGTTGTAAATAAACACCATAATTTGGATAAAAATCAATATGACCACGTGGTGTTAAATCACCAAATATATAACCATCTGTATGTATTATATCAACAAAAATTGCATCTGTTGGTTTTAATGCATCTGTAGATTCTGAATTGAATAATGGAAGTGCTGGATCTAATCCAGTAATCCGACCAATTCGACCTTTGAAATGTTTTCCCATAATACCAGCGATATGAGCACCTAAACTATGTCCAATTATATGAACATTTCTAGGATTGATTTGATGACGACTAAAATGAAAAATAAATTTTGTTAGTGTAAAACTGTATATCAGATCAGTAATCAGTATAACATGTAAACATCTAAGTAAAATATTTTCTTTTCAGTGATCTTGTTTGTTAGACTACTACATATTTCTTACGTAATGTAGCATAATCCAATAAAGTTTCTGTTGTGCGCATTGAGCATAAACGATATCTGTATATCTGTGTATGATAGAGTGATATTTCGATTTGTGAAAAATTGAACTTATTTTATTTGAAACTTTTGTAAATACCGAAAACAATGTAACGCGTATTCATAAGAAAAAGGGTGATCAAATGGGAGATAGATATTTTTATTTTTAATTAAAAACAAATGTAAAATAAAATATTTTTGTTTATTTTAAATATTGATAAAAATGGCATTTTTATTTAAAATTGATTTCATGTAAGTGAATCGCCTTTGAATTTTCTTACAAAATCGATTTCGCAGCATTAACTTTTGACTACATTTTCAAGTAAATCTTCTCTTCATTTCGCCGATAACACGAATAATGTTTGTAGTTCATTACCAAGTAAACCAATGTTTAAATGCAACTTGAAATAAAAATTCAAATCGCATATTATATCACATGATCTCGGTGTGTTTTGTCCGCAAGCAATTCACATGATCTATCATGAAATAATGAATCTGCTTCGAGTTTATTTAAAGCCTAATCTGAATAGAAATGTCAATTTTAAAGGGGATCTTAAAAAAGAAACATGGCTGCTACAATAATTAAAAAAGTATATAGTACTAATTTGATCACCCGGTATAAATATAAAATATTTGAATAACCATGAAAACACGGAAGTTTTATTTTAAAATATATGAGATACGGTGTAAATAATTTTAACTGAAAAATTAAATTTTATTCCATCAATGATTCCACATATTCTGTTAAAATAAAAATACTATAATCCTTTTTAGTACATATCATGTACATATGTATGTTCCTATGTAATAAAATTTGCACATATAAAATTTTCAACTTCAAAATATTAAGAGTATATCTGCTGGAACAGAATGTGTAGCTGTAGTTACGGCTCAAACATGCAGCAAAGTTTGAAATCACAAATTAATGCCACTTTTACATTCAATGCAGTGACTTCAACTTGGATTTCGATTTTCGACTTCACTGTATACAAACTTAACTTATAAAGAAACAGTTGAAATTTTGAAAGTATAGTTCGTTTGTTGTGATGTCAAAAAAAAATTTCATTTGTTTTATGTTGTCATCCTAGACGCAATAGACTGCAACATTGAATTTTCTCAAAGTCGAAGTCGACGCAAAATCAAATTTACTGCATTGAATATTGAATGTAGAAGTCATACATATCCATTTTAAATCAAAGCCGAAGTTGAAGTCACTGCATTAAATGTAGAAGCGGCATTATAAGTTCGATAGTTTTGAATTGGTTTTGAATCAGCTACATACGTTGGTCAGCAGTTGAGCAGTACATTTACATTCTGTTCGTTACAACCGCATGCATCACTTCAGAATATACTACGTGCTATGCTATGTGCTTCTGCCGTAACTGGAGCTACATATTCTGTTCCAGCAGTATGCATGTACATACTTTAAAAATGCTTGTAATAATTTTGATAATCTAACTGCAACTTTGTAAATCAGATATCTGGTAGTTGGATATAGTAGATTTGATGTTTGATTCCAATCAGCCATATACAATGTATTCGTTCCTTTTGCCAAATAAGCTATAAAATAAGTATTTACATAAAAAATAATTTATTTTTATATTTATTATTATTTTTATTTAAATATTGCACTTTTTCAAATATTTATTTTACAGATTATGATATAGTGTGTATGGATTTTTTTTTTACAAACCATAGCGTAATGGTGAGACAGCAACATGATCCTTATCAGCAAGATAACCATGAATGATTAATTTAATATCATTTTTATTTTGTACACGTGATAATTCATTAATTCTAACCGATATTCGTTTATCTAAAGGATTTCTTATTTAATGGTATAGAATAAATGCAAAATATATACGATTAAACTATAACATAAAACATTTATAAAATAAAATACAAAAGTAATAAAATATTAAATAAAATAAAAATAAATAAAAAATGAATAAAATAATATTAAAGTATAGCATAATAATAAAATTTTCTCAATATTTTATATTTATTTATATATTTAAAAAACATACACATGCATGAAAAAATTATGGATCAAGCAGAAATTTTTCAAAAATAAAGAAAGTAATCATAATGACAATTATAAATAACGCGATATGTTCAGTTATTTACGACAAACAGAGAGGAAAAACATAATTGATCTCATGTAATGCCGCTTCTACATTCAAAACAGTGACTTCAACTTGGACTTCGACTTTCGACTTCACAGCATGCTAATAAAAATGGATATTTGAATATTTTGATGAAAAAAAAAACATAATTTCAATTTGTTAATAAAAATGGAAACATAACAAAGATTTTTATACTTTTTTTTTGTAAACACTCTTTAGAAAAGTCCAAATTTTATTTTGATACCAAAATCATATAGATATATAAAGATTTACTGTATGAGAATAGAAGACAAAGTTGAACGATTTTTCAAAAAAAAAATGAAAGCACCACAATATCCTTCAGGCTACCTATATTCAAAATTTCAAAGAAATTGGTCAATCAGTGTTTGCTGTACGAGGTGCATTTGGAAGGCGAAAAAAAAACTTTGACACCCTGTAAGAAGGAAACAAGGACATTTTTAAAAATGTGCTCCATTCAAGCAGAAGTTCTAATACACATATCCATTAAATCAAAGTCGAAGTTGAAGTCACTGCATTGAATTTCCAATTATTTATTCCGTTCCAAAGTGAAGGGATAAAAGTCCCCAATTCAATATTTTATTTCTTTAAAATTTCGTACTCACAAAACAAAAAATACACAGAAAAATTGAACGCACGGAATTCTGTTCTAACTCCGTATTAAGCTTAAATTAAAAAAACTGTTACAATAATAATGGAATGGAATTCCATAAGATTTTGTTAAAAATGGACCTGGAGTCAATGCCAAGACGATTAGATATGAAGTATACATCAGAGATCAGACGTAAAGGTCGTCATACAAAATATATTGAAATTTAATAATTATTATTTTGTACTATGTTCCACGCTTTATTCACATCAGTAGTTTTGTAATTTTAATTAAAAATAAATTCTATGTTTTTTAATGCATTCTATATATCTATTATTATATAAATCGAATTATTATTATTATTTATTAAGGAGGAAGGACAGTGAACTGCATTCCCCTGTCCACACCATGACCCACCCGATTACATTTGCCGATTTTGCCGATTACATGAATCGAATAAAATATTTTATTTAAAAAAAAAAAAATGTAATATTTTGTTTTTCATATAATTATGAACTCGTAAGTTTTAAGTAGAGTAGATACTTTATTTCGAAAAATAATGCTTTTCGTCTCAATAATTTTTTTCACACCTGTGTATTTATTTACGAATACCTATATTAGTACATATATTTAAAATATACAAAAATTTTTATCACTCACGGATTTATATAAAATATATCTGCTGTTGAAATTAAATTATCATATGTTTTACTATTGCTAACTGAACTAAATAATGTGCACTTATAACACTTTAAATTTACAAATAATACCAATACAACTGCAATAATAATGAAACAATAATTATTATTATTGCGTAATAATGACGTTTTCATTTTAACTTGAAATTTCATTTTATTTTTTTTTAGTTTTTATTTTATAATTCTTTTGGAATCACATTTGAAATTAACTATACTCGTATTATAAAGTTATACCACACTATGATTCTGCTATTATATTCTTGAATATGATCAATGATCAACAAACTGCAAGTATAAAGTGTTAAAATAATTTTTAATATTTTATTATTTATATATACTTATGTATCTATAACTCCTTGTACTTTGTATAATAATTTTCAAAAAAAAAAATTATATTATTTTTTCATGATTCAAATGATTCTAAATTATTAACAAAAACTATGAACTTATATGATTTTGTTTTTTATTATTTTTATTTAATTATAAAATTAGTTACACATGCACATAAAGTTTTATAGACATTATAACTTACATAATTTTACATCATTTTAAAATACATATATGTACATACTGTGATAATAATAATAATAATAATAATAACAATTCTATATAGTACTAATGCATGTAATTGATTTTGTATATACATTTATTATATATTTTTTTTTTATCTTCTCTCTATATATACAATGTTGTTTTTTACTATGTATACGTATATATGATGTGTTTGTGTGTAGTTCAAATTCAATTATATTAAATGTAAAATTACCATTGATCTTGAATTATTTTGCAAATATGACACGACACTGACCTTAATTTTATTTTTTTTTTATATTTATTTTTCAAATACAAATACAAAAAAGAAAAAATTACACAATAAAAAAAATTTGCATTTACTGGAATTTTTTTGTTTGTTTTTATTTTCCTTTTTTTTTCTTTTTTTCCTTCTATCAGATTTGTGAATAAAAATAAATATTGTAAAATCAAAATATAGTATATATACGAGGAATATCAAACTTTATGTAATCACTACTAGACTAATTTTAAACTAAAATTAAAAATTTTAATGTTTGTTAAATTGTTAAATATATATGTTAAATAAATGTTAAATTAAAATATTTAACATTTTCATCAATTTGTTTTTCCGAAAAATTTCTTTACTGAAAAAACACAAAAAAATTGAATTGTTGTTGTTTTTTTTTTTTTTTTTTAAGAAACAAATTCGAACAAAGTATATGATATAGAAACGACAAAAGAAATATATACAGTGATTACAAAAATTATTTGTTCATAAATAAAGTATGTACTGTAACACTTGAATTTGAACAGTTTTAATATAAGTACTTTGAAATTATCACACTTATTTTTTCAAACACTTATAAATACGCTACAATACAATTAAAAAAAAACAGAATTATTCTTAGAACCAAAAAAAAAAAACATAATTTGATTATTATATAAATTATTTGTACTTCTGCATGAAGTAGTCTAAGGACTAATGCCGCTTTTACATTCAATGCGGTGGCTTCAACTTGGACTTCGACTTTCGACTTGACAGCATGCTTAACATGTAAAAGTAGCTGTCAATTCCATTGCATTGAATGTAGAATCGACATAACGGGACTTATCGATTTATTGATTTTAGTCATCAATCATATTATCAAGATGAAAATTATTCATTTTGTTTTCACTTTGATAGTACGTTAAGTCAGTATTAAATGACGTTAAGTACGTCAGTCAGAGCTATTCTCGTTGTTGTAATAATAAAACAATGGTATTCCTGTGTAAAAGCTTAGCTAAAAAGTGTAATGTTCACAAAAATACAATTTTACATCAAGTCCTCAATAAAAAATAAAAAAAAGCAATTGTACAAAATTAGTGCAGGAGTATAGGAAGAAAAATGAAAACATCTTTACTATGCACAAATAATGTTTGTTACCACTGTGTGTAACTCGTTAACGTTAATAATAATTGTAATAGTATTCGTATACGCGATATGTTGTAATGAATTCACATTTATATCATATAAAAAATAAAATATATATTAATGTCCATTTATTTTTATGTTATTATTTTTTATTTTTTTTTTTCATGATGTTCTTCATTGTGTTCATAATTTAATGTAATGAATTACTATATTGTTACATATCAGATAATACGGAAATTTCAAATAATTAAAATTAGCATTTTTTTTTTTTTTTGTATAAGAGTACATATCAAAAATTAAAACAGGATGACCTATAATGATGCCCACATGTATCGATTTTATTCAAAAATCAAATTTTTACTACATAATAACGAAAATTATATAGTACGTTTGAATTTATGTATTTTTAAATTGATTTGATTGATTTGAAATTACAAATTTATTTTACACCACCATGTAATGTTATTTAAAAATATACATTTATTTAAATTTTATTTGTGCATATACATACATAAGTGTGTGTGTGTGATGTGAGGATATACATATATAGATATCACATATATAATGTAAAGCTAAAGATAATATAAATTAATATTCATTTATGCAGTTAATATCAAAAATGTAATCATCTCATTTATCATTTAAGCACACAACGACACAACGACACATCCACACATGTGCCTCCTATACCATATTATATGCCGGCTAATAAAAACTAACAAACAAAAAAAAAACGCACTCATATTTTATATATACAAATACAACTACATATGAAGGTGAGTGTGTATTTGTTTTGTATACAGAATAAATTATCACTAAAGATCGACTGATCATTATTATTACATATTATTATTGGCAGATAATATAAAAATATTTAAGTATGTATATGTATTTACAAACTTCCGCAATAACATTTTCGTAAAGATTTTATTTATACATATATTCATCATGATCATGTTATTTTTCTTTTTATTTCGCATGTGCATCGCATCATAATATACATTTTTAACTTTATAACCAAAAATTTTATTCTCTAATGTGTAGCAATTTTTATTATTTTTTATTTATATTTTTTTGAATGAAGAAAATTTAATTCATAAAATTATAAAATTTATTCGTTAAGTTCAGTGTTCATTTATTGATTCATTTTAAATGTGTGTTCCCTTAAATAATTTGTTGTTTTTTTTTTGTTGTTCGGAATTTTGTGATGAATAACATTAATTCACATATGAGTACACAGTGTCTAATAATTAGTTTTGTTTTAAATTTAAAAAAAAGTAATTAAGTAATTACTTAAGCCCAGATATGCCGCGCGCTGAAGAAATTTTTCTCTCCATTTAAAACCTATGTAAAAAAAAACGCTCAAGAAACGCTTAAAAATGTGGTCAAGAAAATGCTCCACAGTTTTCTTTCTTGATGTCGTACGCTGCTCGAAAAAAAATTATATGTGTTTTTGTGCTGTACATGAGATGGCATTGTTGTAAAAAAAAATTATAATTTCTTTGCAAAAAAATGTATCACGATATTTTTTTGTAGCAGAAATTTTGACATTTCGTGTGTGTTGTTGGCAAGGATTATGGATTGGAAGAGTGAAAATAAAGAAGATAAATTGTTATCAAAATTCCTTCACCACTGTCAGAATTACTTTGTCAAAGATATGTTTAAAATATATATTATTAAAATCCAATATATATATTGAAGAAAATTTAAAGAAAAATTTAAAAATTCATTCACTGAAAATTTCTAAAAATTTATAACGATTTTTTCAACGATAATTTTTAAAATTAAAAACGTTAATATTTGAAAATATACTTTTGAATCAGAGTGTACCAAAACAATTAGATTCATCATCAATCTACTACAACATTTTTCAATATTTGTTTATATAGTCGACATATTAAACAGTGGAGTGGTTCTGGTGTTCTGGTTTCCAATCATCTGATATCTGATACTGAAATTTATTATTCTTATATAATTTTTATTATTTAATAAATTTGTATTTTGTAAGTTTTGTGTTTTGTTAGTAAGTTTTCAATTAAAAGAACATATCACAGCGTTAATATTGTGAATTAAAAATATTCTGAAACATAAAAAATTTGAAAAATTATTTCCAATAAGAGTAACTATAAAATAAAAATTATAGTAGAAATTTGTTTTACACTTAAATATGGCAATGCTTTGCTTATACCATATAGGATATGGTGAAGCGAAATTCCTCTTTGTTTTCAATTTCAATTCCTGTTTCAACTGCTCTACTATAATTATTATAATATGATTTTTATGAGTTTTGTGTCCTTTACCTCTTCAACAATTTGCTATTTTTTTTTTCTCAAAAGTCAAAGGGCATTCGACAACAAAAACACAACCATCACCATTACCACATTATTGTACTGCGAATATTTTTTATTATTAATTTAAAATCGGATCAACAAATTCAATAAAATGCCTGAGAAAAGAATTTTATATTGCGGATTAATGGTGCAAAGTGTGTAATGTAATAAGAAATTTGTTGTGGAGAATTTGGATTAAGTATTGTGCGTGTTTTTCTTCTGTGTTAAAATTGAAATTGTGATTTTGATTTTGTGAAAGTTTTTTTTTTTGTTGTTTTAGTTTGTTGCGTTGCAGTGCGACACTCATTCATATGTCATTTTAAATTCTTTATGATCTCCTGTTGTTTACTTGACAGTCGTTCGTCATTTTATAATTTATAAAAAAAATACACACAACAGAACACACAACACACCACATTAACATTACACATTGGAGCACCCGACGAAGCAAGTCGAAAAGGAAGATTTCAAACATTTCAAATTTCTCATACTACTACTGTTCGTATTTACAAAGCAACAAAAGCAGAACAGTATTTGTGTTCATGGTGATGTAGAAAGAGGATAATGAACGGCTAATCCTGTGTCCTTTTGTCTTTTTGAAATTCTTTGTTTTTGATATTTGTGATTGATATTCATAGAAAGTCTGAAGTATGTCTACCGAAACTGGAGTGCAATCAAATAATCGTCTAGGAATACCTAAATCTTCGACGCCATCATCACCGCCCTCATCGGGGGGCGTTGAACTTCCCTTTCAATCGAATGAACCTGTTGGACATCAGTCATCACCGCCACATAGTTACCGTCATTCACGTGCCTATCGCCATTTCAAGAATCCTCCTCAACCTCATATGTGCATTCGAGTAACGACAGTGAACGGCGAAGAACTTTTCATAAATGTACTAAGTTGGACAAGAATCGTAATACCACAAGAGCCGAGTGATCCAATTCCACTATATGGAGGAATGAGGGTAAGTAAACAAACAGAAAAATTCAATAAGAATTCTTTGACAAATGATATTCAATTGAAAATTGAAGGTACCTCCTGGAAGTCCAAGATCTCCACCTTTAGTATATGCTGTAATGGCTAATCCAGAAGTTTTAAAAGATTCAGGAAGACACAGTAAGGATCCAGAGGTAAAATAAACTTGAAAATATCAACAATTACAGATATGTGTTCGATAAAGAAAACATTTATATTTTGTTGATTCAGGAAAGAGGAGCTATGGTTGAACTGATGTGCGATTTTGTTGAGGCAATGAATCCAGACATCAAATTAACTAGGTAAATTTAATTTTTTCTTCAATCAAAAAATAGGCAAAACAATTAACAGTTTTAAAACAAAATGAATTTACAGAAATGCTGTCATATTGAAAGACCGCGATATATCTGGAGAATTAAAAGATGTCTGGAATGCAGTACAAGCTCAACGTGATCGTGAACGAGAAGAACAGCTGACACAACAGCATCAACAGCAACAACATCACTATCATAGTTTACAGCCTCAACAAATTTATTTACCGAAAACGCCACAGCAAACTCAGTCGCAATTGCAACAACAACAACAACAACAACAACAAAACCTACCACAATATCAGAGTCAGGGTCAACAAATTCATTCACAAACGCACAATAATAACTCAATAACACCAATGCTAACAACAACAGCAACAGACAATACAATTTTACAAATGGAATGTGACGGTATTACAGAAGGTGAATATAATAAAAATTATCAGTCGGATCAAAAGAAATTACAAAAGAAAAATATAGAAAAAAATTCATCTATGCTGCTGGTGCAAAGTGCAATTAATAATACAGAAACAAATTGTAATAATAAAGATAGATCTCCAACATCAGTTACCGACATAAATAAAAAGCTTGAAATTAACGGAAAAGATGTTACAGATTCTACACGATTAACGACAATGATCGCAACACAAACTAATAATCCCTCACATTCGAACAATTTAACAAATAATTCAGGTCAAGTTAACAATTTACAACAAACAAATGAAATTAATAATCAGCAACAGTTAAATCATAGCAATACTGGATTACAACATGTAAGCGGAACATCAATTATAAAACCGGCTACTTTAATATTGAATACTACGAATATGAATGCAACAACAACAACAACAACATCATCATCAACAAATACAAAGACTGGTTCAAATAATTCTGTGACAACGATATCATCATCATCATCATCATCATCAACATCGACAACAAATTCATCAACTACAGCAACAACAACAAATACAGCACCGACTGTAACTACAAAAAAAGAGAAATTAAGTGGTTTTTTACCGAATGGATGTCACAGCATTTTTCCACGTTTCAAAAATCATAAGCATAAGGATAAAGACAAAGATAAAGATAAGGATAAGGATAAGGATAAAGAATCAAAATCGAATCATTCAAAAGAGAAAACACTATTGAATTCATTCAAAAAATCTACAACAGCTGCCGCAAATGCATTCAATAATAAATCTCAGCAACAACAACATGATGATAATAATACAACAAAATCATCATCACAATATGAAAAAAACTGCCTCAATTTGGATAATGAAGTTGAAAAACTTGATCTCAATAAAATCGATTCACCAGCTAATGAAATGTTAATAAAACTTAAGGTTGCTTCATCTGGCGCTAAATGAATAAAACAAAAAATAACAAAAAAAAAAAAGAAAAGTAAAAATAAAAAATTTCTTTGCAAAAGAAAATTAAAAAAAAAATGAATGGCTTGAAATATTTTATTTTTATTTATTTTTTTTTTCTTTGGTATATACATATATACATACATAATTATATAAATACATTATATTATATAACATAATACATATTTTAAATGTTAGAATCTAGTATTTTTAGAATTTTATTCCTATTTTTACTATATTTTATTACGCATTTTATACATATATTTAGTCGCATTGTTCCTTGCAATTTTTTTTTTTGTTTAATTTTATTTTTTTAAATTCTCGAAATAACTTTAATTACTTTTGTTTTTTAATTGAAAATTTCTTTAATTCTGATTACAAAATCAATCTTCGTGATAAATAAAAATAGAGAGAGAAAGAGAGAGATACGACAATTATCGTAAAATTCTTATAATAAATTTTATAAAATTTATTTTGACACTGATTGATTTTAATTAATAACAAAAAAATAACAAGAAAATCAGAATCGAAAAAAAAATATCTGAAAAAAAAAAAATGCATACTGTAAATGTAAATGTAATACAGTTCCGTGATAAAGTGGTATTGTTTTTTTGTTTTTTGTTGTTTTTTTTTTTTTTAAATGTTATACAAGTTCATTTCTTCTATTAATTAAATAAATTTCCTAAAAAAATTAATCCCAGGGAAATAAAAAACAAAACAAAACAAAGACTGATTGTTGAATATTGTGACGAGATCATTATTACATTTTTGTCATTTTTTAAATACATACGAATACAAAAGTAATGTAATGAAATCGAAATCCTTTAAATAAAACACCACTTGAAGTGAAATGAAATGAATTTGTATAAACATTTTTCTTATAAGAACGAAATTAAAAAATATAAATTAATTTCAGTTAATTAACACTGTTGTGTTATTGTAACCGTTTTAGTTTATTTAATTTTACTTTATTATTATTATTATTATTGCTTTATTTGTAAGCTTGAAAAATTATTCAAATTTTAAATATATCCTTTTTCCGGGAGTGGAATCCAACATTTTTCCAATCAAAATCAACATCGTTTCAAATCAAAATCAACAATTTTCATGTCAATACCAATTTGAATTTTATTGAGTTTTATTGGAAAAATATTGAATTTGATTTGAAAAATATTATTTTTGTTTGAAACGATATTGTTTTTGATTGGAAGAATGTTCAATTTCACCCGGGAAAAAGTATTATAACGATAAATGACGAAAAAAAATTTTCATTCTGGATGTGAGAGTTTATTTTTTATTTTATTTTAAGATCAATTTTTATCCTTAATTTATTTCTATCGTTCTATATATAAAAAAATAAAAAATAAAATAAAATAAAATCATTTCAATTATAAACAAAATTTATTTAAAAATGTTTAGTTTATTTTAATTTTATTTTATTTTATTTTTTTTTTATTATTTTGTATTTTTTGTTTTTGTTTTGTCTTATTTGTGTTTAGAGCCATTAATGCCATACTTATTCAAAAAATATATACATATATATATAAATTAAAATTAAAATAAAATAAAATAAAAATAATTATTACACTTAAAAACAACAAATATAAAATTGTATGAAAAAAAAAACGGATAAAAACGATAGATTTTTAAGCGATTTATACATTACATATATACATACATATAAATATATATTATTAAGGATATAAAAATATAATAAAAATTTATGATATATACACGATGGTACATGTATGTACATAATGTACATAAATGTGTGTATTTTGTGAAATAAACAAAAAAGAAATAAACATTTTTTTTTTACTATGTTTCATATTTTTATCTATAGTAATTGTTTTTTGAATAGCTAAAAATTTTTACAAGCATACAAAAAAAAAACAGATTTATAAATATAATATAATAACGAATTACAATTATTATTAAATAATATTATACAAGAAAAAGAATATGAAGTTAAAAACACGCATTTTATTAATAGAATAAAACACGAAACCACGACAAAATGTCATAAAGTAAGTAAAACAGCAACACACATTAAAATCGAATATAAAATCATTATTTAAAAAAAAAAAATTACACAATTTTTCAATTTTTTTCTTTTTTTAGATACAAACATTTATATTATTGTTAGAAAGTAGTTTTAAGTCAATTAAAATGAAATTGAAAAAAAAAATAAAAAATAAAAATTTCATTATGCAAATAAATATAAATAGAGAGAAATATAGAACAGAAGTATAGAATAAAAAATAAAATGAAGTGATTTATAAATTTATTGACATATAAGAAAATTAATTAAAAAAAAAAATCTTACATTTACACCATATAAAATAAAATAATTAAAGTAATCAGGAGTGAGTTATTATGGAAGCCCAATTTTTTTGTTGTTTTGTTTTGTTTTTTGCTTCCATTTTATAATAAAATTATATATCACAAATAATAATTAAAATTATATTTCGAAATATTCGTTTTATTTGAAAGTGGTGTAAGTTCATTTTTTGCAGAAAAAAAAAATAAATATTTTATGATATAACAATATGCTGCATTCGAGATTTAGCAATTTCAAGTATGTAATATTTGCGAGTAGATAAAGTAAAATGTCTGTGCTAAACCATCTACTCGCAGCTACTCATGAACATTTTTTGTACATATTATATTTAAGTATTGTAATGCCGCTTCTACATTCAATGCAGTGACTTCAACTTGGACTTAGATTTTCGACTTCAAAGCATACTTATCATGTAAAAGTAGTTGTTAAGTTTACTGCATTGAATGTAGAAATTCTAATAGGTAACATATCCATTAAATCAAAGTCGAAGATGAAGTCACTGCATTGACTGTAGAATCGGTATAAGTTACGAATAAGTTTTGTGTCGTTCGGTATAGAAATTTATCATAGAGAAACATTTTGTAAAATACTTGAAATTGCTAAATCGAAAGCAGCTAATGAATACAGATTCTGGTGTGTATACATACCTAGTATTTTCTTTGTACATAAACAGCACACAAGAAAAACAAAATAGGTACATACCTACTTTAAAATTTTTATCATTTTTTTTTTTATTTACACCACTTTCAAATAAAACGGGCTCAAATAATCTATTGTAGATAAGTAAATTTGAAATGATAAAAAAAGCAAAAAAAAAACAAAAGTTGAAAAGAAATGAAAAATGAAAAAAAAAAAATAAAAATTTTATAAAATTGTAATTATAATCTCGAAATCTGTTAATAATACACTAGTTCATTAGTAAAAAAAAAATAATTAAATAATAGATTTATACGTACATATAAATAAGTCATTCCATTCATAAAGCAAATACGATTATGTCCATTTTAATATAATTTTAATGATTTATTGTTTTGATTTTAATTGAATTCTAACTAAATTATTAAACAATTATTTTATAGTAATTGAGCTTTTTTCTTGCATATTATCGAAAAAATTTTTATTGATACAGTAAAGTAAATATGGTTAGATTCACTAAAAAAATTCATAATTTTCGTTTATTTTCATAAAAGATTTTTGTTCTTAAACAATTCTCAATATAAGATTTTCTCACGTCTCATTTACAATCCAACGTGGATTTGATGCCAGAATGGATTTTTTATACCTCCTTCATTTTCACACAAGAAATTCTATATCGCTATCCTTTTTCCGCCTAGCGTGGCATTGATTTCGTCAGAGTCAGAGTGAGAGATTATATTGTATTTCTAATCTGACGCTGATGATGGAGAAATTATATTGAAAGTTTTAAAAGCAGTATAACAATTCTCTAATCTTTCCTATAATAATAACACACGGTAATCTACGCTGGATTGTGATTTGTGAATACCGTATACTCTGGCATGAAATCCAATTTTGGCTGCAAATGAGGCATAATACTCCATTTCACAGTGAAAACTTAAACTTCATAATATATTTTTGTGTAATCAAATTATTTTGCTATCATTTTCTGATAACCGATAAAAAGGTCACCAAGTGGATCTTTAGATTCTAGAAAAAATAAAAATATTTTCATAGAAAAATGTAAATAAATATTGAATTTTGTTAGTGAGTCTGTCCATAATTCGTCTATTGTATCAATTAGCTTTACGGAAATAAATATCGTAATAATTACAGATGATGATTACCAGTTCTTTCGGTTGAATGGACTTAATCGCATTCGCATCTGAATGATTTAATTATTATTATTAGCTGATATTATACAGACACAAGTACATAATATGCGTACATACTCGTATATACATTATTATAATATTTTTGAGCATTATTATCGTCCATAATTTTATCGGTTTTATTATTATGTTTTTACTTTTTTATTAATGAATTTATTTACATATTATTATTCGTCGAATATTTTTTTTTCTCTTTCGTTTTTGATGAAATATTGTGATTACTATATATTTATTTTTTAAACTCATATTCGTACATGTATCTATTTTTTGTGATTATTATTTTTATATTTCTGCTATTTTTTTTTTTTTTAATTTTATTGAACAGAAAAAAATGAAAATGAAACAAATTTGAAGTGGGTATATTATTTAAAAATTTAAAAAGATCGACACATGATTTTAATTCTCATGTTTTATGCGTGGTATAAAGAAGACATAGTATGAATGACATGTAGACATATTTTTGGTTACACAACTGATTATTTAGACTATGGCCTATGGTCTGAGGGTAACACCAAAACCTGTTTTACATTTTACGAGCCAAGCCAAGCCATAAACTGACATATGAGTGCATTTACATTATCTTGTTTCATGTTCATGTTCTTGATCATAGGACTGAACAAAGCATTGACAGTCTATGAATCTTTATACTTCTTGTTTTAGTAGTGATGCCATTATTTTGCTGGTATTATCAACAACATTTTTATAATTTTGATATTTTTAATATAATGGCAACACTAATGTCCAATACCACAGTGAAAGCTTAAGCTCAAGTTAAGATTTAAACTTTCACTTAAGAGACGATTTTTTAATTTCACAGTAGAAGTTTAAGTCTTAAACTCTGCTTTTTCCAACAGACTTGAGCCACAGATGAAGTCTTTTATGCAGATTTAATTGAGATCAAGCTTAAACTTTCAATGTAAAATTATTGGGCATAAAACATGAAAGAAAAAACTGAAATAAACCTACTCGATATCGGATTGCATTGTATGAATGTTCATGAGCATTACTTCTTCTCTTCTCGCATATCTATACGTCTCTTCAATAATTTATCGCGTGAAGTTCATGTTTTCAAGATAATGTAGACGCAAGTATGAACACGCACGGACTGACAGAACGTGGGAGTCCTATAATTCGTAAAGTTTATTTATGATGTAACTTTTTTAATTAAAACTCAAACGTTCTTTTACACCTATCTCAATATTAATAACAAAAATCCAGTATTAAATTTCATAATAATTATAATTCAATATTTTTATATAAATCATACTATGTACATATTTTACTTTCATTTATTCCACATTTTTATAAAAACATTTTCAATTGATTCTCATTCTCATTCACTCTAAAAATTTCTCACCATCCATGAATTATAGAAAATTATTTAAAAGATTTTATTTATATCTACAATTAACTATTTCAGCATTTAATCATAAATATTCTTTCCACATTTATGTAATATCCTTTATATTTTTCTTTGATATCCTCTCACAATTAGTAATTATGAAAAATATTCTAAAAAATTAAACTGAAATCAAAATTGAAAATTTTTTTCATCTAATCAAATCATTTTGGATACATTTTTTCGTTGTGCTGACTGCATATGTATACGCTTTAATTTACATTTACATTTTGTATTGAATTTAGGGTCTAATTCATCAACCTCGATTATACACTATTTGGATATTTTTAAGACAACATGAGAAAGGTACTAAAAATATCATTTTAACATAACTTTGTTATTAACAGCAACAGCACATCATTGACATATGTATAATCATCGCACTACATAACCTCTTTTTTTTATTTTGTAACATTAAAATACTAGCTTTCCGCAATCAATTGGAATATATGACGCTCCGAAAATGAATACCGAAAACAAATTCTATCCTGGTTGATGAATAAGCTAAAATTATATCACGGCTAAAATATATCTGGCGGATAATCTTGATTATTAAATACGACCCTTAACATTAATTAATTCAATTTAATTCTAATTTATATGCATGTATTATTTATCTACAGGTATACAAGAAAATTTTAAAATGGGCTCCAAGAAAAAAAATTAATTCAAAAAAAAACAAATGTTTTTCTTTTATTTTTTTGTCGATTTTTTTGTTTATTATGAAAGTTTGAAATTTTTAATATTAAAAAAAAAAAGAAAATAAAAATGAAATAAAATAAAATAATGGATAAATAAATAAAAAAAATAATATATAGATTAAAAAGCTAATTGCAATGATAATGTTTGTGGTTTTTTTTTGTAAACAAAACAAAATTTAAGAGGAAAAAAAGAAGTTATTATATATATCTTTACAGATTTATGCAAATATAAAGATAATTTAAAATAAATTTAATTAAAAAAAAAAAAAAAACGAATTAAAAATTATCACAAAATGAGTGAACAAAATAAAAAACAAAAGCAAACAAAAACAAACATAAAATTAAAATTAAATTAAAATAATGATTTTCTTGTTTTTTTGTGTCGTCTTGTTTTAATTTATTGAAAATGAAAATAATAATTGTTTAAATTTAAGATATTATTCAATGCTCTTATGTATTTTTTAGCATTTAAAAGAGAAAAAAACAAACAACAAAAAAAAAACGAAACAAAAAAAAAATATATATATAAATAAAGAAAAATTATACAATTTTTTATATAAAGAGACAACTTTAGCAATTAATTATTTTGTATTTTATTTACCAAAAACAAAGAAAAAAAAATGACAAGAAAAATAATCATACATTTTCTTACCTGAAAATTCTCTTTTCGCATTATACAAAGCAAAATTTTATAAATATAAAAATCTTTTTTTAAGCATAAAAGATTTTCAACTTTCAAGGATACATATGTGATGTTCTAGATTGCTTTTTTTTGGTGAGATGTGATCTAAAAAATATTTAATAATGTGGCCTTATTACAATATTATAACCTTGTCCATTTCATCATCATTATCAACTCTGAAGCACTTGGTCAACTTCAGTTTCGCTCCATAACCTGCTGGCACACATCTCTACATTATGCTGCATTTCTCCAAGTTTTTAACTTCAACGCGCTTCAAGTCCTAAGGTATGTATATATTCATTGGTTTTACTGCTGTATGACGTTATTTTCTGCTCCTGTCCCCTAAAAAATGATAAATATGTAAAGTGAAGCTTTAAGAAAAAGTTATGAGCACTAACCTTGTTGATTCTTTCACGATTTTTTCTTTTCTTGAATAGAAATTCTGCTTAATTTCTTTTTCATTTCAATTCGAGTTTATGATATATTTGATGTCATTACTTTGAGAAAGCCAGTTTACTTTATTTACAGTATGGCCCGTTTTTGTTTACAATATTTGTTCATTCTTTTATTGTTCTTATTGTGTTTTATTAATTATGAATCTTAAACTCTTTGCTTTTGGGTACAATTAAATTTAAATTTAAATGTGATCTGATATACAAAAAAGGATTTTTTGGTTCCGTTTATCTAAAAAGATTATTTATTTCGTCTCAAATTTCATAAATGTACACGTAATACATAAAACATCTGTTAATTTAAAAGTAAAAAAAATATGAATATATATAGTATATCCGTATGTGATGCGATAAATTTATTGCTAATCGCCTTAAATATTACTGATGAAACTAGTTTTTTTTTTTGTTTCAAAAATCAATATTTTCTACATTTAATTAGCTGATTTTTGATTTAAAATTATTATTGTTTCTACTTAAATTATCAAAAGTCTGAGTGATGAGAATCCAAAAAAAAATCGTTTATCGACCTACACGTTTATTGATGCACAACCACAACAAAATACAAAGAAATCTTTCTGAAATTTGTACATTTAAAGTAAGAAAACTGGAAGAAATGAAAATATTTTTTAACATTTCAAAAATCCAAAGAACAGTAAAATTTAGTTTTGTTTTGATTGAACCCTTCGAGATCCATTGATTTTATTTGAAGTGCTAATAGCAGATTCAAGCTAATAATTTTTACAACGAAATAAGTCAGTTTGAATAAATGAACCGGTACCGGTTTGAACTTTAGTATTTAGAGAAGTAGAAGAGAAATTCGATACAATGTTTTGCGTCATTTTCACTGCATAAAATATTGAATATGAATTGATATGAACGAATTAATGAAATAGGTTTCTTCCCCACTCTGCTATCAAATCAAAATCATTTATTTTTGCTTTTATTAGAAATATTCATTTTAGGGAAACTAAATAAGGACTATATGCGTTACATAATTGCGAAAAACTAAACTGATGTACCTGATTCCTGATTGGTAACTCATGAAAATTTAAATTGAAGTAAATTTATTGTTCGGATAGCAACAAATTCATTTAAAAAATAAAGAAAATACGTAAATGAAAACTAGAAATTCATCCGGTTTTATTTGCATTACAAAAAGATTTTAATACAGTAAACAAATACATATTATGTATGTACATAAATTAATAATTTAAAAAAAAAATGTTTATAGAAATAAAAAATATTATCAATAAATAATAAAATAAAAAGACTTAATTTCATATTTTTAATTGAATTCTTTTTTTAAATTATTCCATATGGCTAATCTAATATCAAAAATCAAAGGTTAAAGTGTTTTTTCATATTTTTTTTTGTATTTTCTTTTTTTTTGTTGACAAAAAATTTAAATAGTGCTAAATGTAAATTAATTTATGATTCATACCTATATACTGTGGTGGCAATTCACATAAAATCAGCGGTGATTAGAATGTTTTGTAATCAAAATGTAATTACGATTCTTGATTGGCCATTTGGAATCTTGAACTCTCACCGCTTGAAATTATGTATACTTTTTTCCGGTGGAATCCAACATTGTTCAAATCAAAAATAACACTTTTCTCATGTCAATACCAATTGAATTTGAATTAAATTTGATTTAAACACTGTTGAATTTGATTTGAAAAACGATTAATTTGTCTTTAAGATTGTTGAATTTGACATGAAAAAAGTATATGGATGTGAGAAATCTTTTCTGCTACTGATTCTGATAATTCAAAAGAGTAAATACCGCATTTGAGAAGCATATTGTATTTAATTCAAAAGAGACTAGAGAGAATTAGAAAGCTTATGATGCCTATGTCAAAATTTTCATTTTTATGTGATTCCATGAGTAAGTATCAAAAGTATCAGAATGTCTTTGAAGTGTGTGGTAAATATTTTACTAAAAAATCCTGTTACCACATTTGAATTTCCACCATACTGTACCATAGCCATACGTATGTGTATTTTTTGTTGGATACTAAAACTAGTTTTAATTTTTATGATGTGACATAATTTCATTGTAATTTTATCAATATTTAATTTTCTATGCAATTTTAATTTTTTCTTTTTTCTGCGTTGTACAATATTCACACCATATTATTTGTATACATATTAAGGGTCGTATTCACCAATCAAGATTATCCGCGTCGGATATATTTTAGCCGTATATAATTTCAGTTTCTTCATCAGCCAAGACAAAATTTGTTTTCCGGACTTCATTTTCGGAGTGTCAAACATATTAGCTGATTGCGAAAAGCTAATATTTTTATATTACAAAATGAAAAAGAGGTTATGTGGTGCTATGATCATACTTATGTGTTGCTGTTAGTAACAAGGTTAGGTTCAAGCGATTTTTATAGTACCATTCTCAGGTTGTCTTAAAAATATCCGAATAATGTATAGTCGAGGTTGACGAATACACCTTATCTCAGATAAAAGCAAAATCTTGTCTGATGAATACGACTCTAAGTATGTTTGTTGATATCATATCAAAAAATATGTGAATATTATAGCAAGAGAATAACAACACGTTTTACTTGTGTGTAATGAATTTGATTTCATTTGAAAATTCTAGAATCGGAAGTCGAGTATTTTTTCCTTGAATTTTCTATTTATTTGTTTTGTTTGTTATTTCAAAACAAAAATTTATCTTGTCTAATTTACATACTCATACATATCTAAATCTATGACATAAATGAATAACCAGTACGTACAAAAATGCGCATGCATACTCGTCTTCATTATTTATTTGGGTTTTCCATTTAATTTTTAATAATAATGATTCAATCAAACTAAAGGAGCACATGTGCATGTTATGTATCCAAATTCCAAATATATTTGTATGTACGTTTTATACCATATATGTCATTATATGGCTGTAGAGAAAAAAAAAAGATTAAAAATGAAACAACTAAATGCAAATCGATCGTCCATCATATAGAATAAATCGATGATCTAAGAGTGTTATAAGTGTTATAAACAAGTCATGGCATCATCTAAAATCAATAATTGTATATAAAAATAGCCATAAAATAAATAAAATGTACATATTATATGAGTATATAATTATTAATTTGTCCAAAAGTCATTTACGTGATATTTTATCTTGCAATCGCACGTATTACATTACTTAACACAAATTTCATATTGTACATTTATGCACTCGCATGCACTTATGTAATTTATAATAATTCATAATTACGTTATCCATAGTTATTTATTAATTTCTATTTTTTCTAATTTTTGTAATTATGGTTTTCTATATCTTATAAAGATATCTTAATTATATTTTATTGAATAATGAATTATTTTAAATGAAAAATCAAAAAAAAATTCATTCCAGTCTGGTCTGACCAAATTTGGCTTCAGCTAACTCAAGTCAAATCAACGAAATTCACTTAAGTCAAGTTTTAAACTATATTAGCTTATCTGAATTGAGTAAACATATGTGAAAGTAAGTATACACGAACAGAAGTTACTCAAGTTTGTGTGATCAGCAGCACACGAACAGAAGTCAACGAAAATTTGATAGCTTCGTTCAATTTTACTCAAGTCAACTTCACCTCATTATGGTCACAAATATATAAAAGAATATAATCAGACTTCTGACTTGAGTTAGCTGAAGCCAAATTTGGTCAGGCCTTAAGGTGATCCCGAGATCCCGAGCAAAGAAGCTCTTTGTAAGGCTTTATGTTATTACGTCATTTCTATCGAGTTTGTAATTCAATTACCACGATCAACCACGATTATCAGTTCATTTAGAAGAAAAAGCTTTTCATACATTTTATAGATTTTTTTCAGACCTTCATCTGTTTAATCCAAATTTTTATTGTTTTAAATAATTAAATTTGAAAAAAAAAGTAGCCTATTATTTGTGGGAGGAATCACTCTTTAAGATAAAAAAAATTCCATCAAGATTGGTTCAGCCGTTTTCGAGATTACCCGGAACATACATACATACAGACAGACAGACAGACAGACGCAACAAATTTATTTATAAGATATAGGCAATATATAGACATGTAGGTACATCACAATCCCTAGATATCAAAGGATGAATAAATAAAACTTTTGCATATTTTTATTCATGTGATTTTTGCAGTAGATTTTTTAAAACAATAATACATATATGAGCATCCATGCTATCATATACTCTATACTATAGTAGGAGTAGTATTTTACACATAATTTGTACTCGTATTTTCATTGCTAAGAGAAAATTGATTTTCTTTCTCAGTATAGAAAATGTGAATATTGTGCATGACAAAGTACGGAAAATCAACTAACAACGTTTTCTACTTGCTCCTCTATTCTATACTCGTTGTTTAATGTCGTTTTTCAGTTATTCTAACTTCAATTTTAGCACACATCAAGAAAATAAAAATAATATTTTTATGCATTTATTTCCTAATGGGACGAAATTTTTCAACCATTGAAGAAATTGTACTAGTAATCAAAACTAAAAAAAATTCAAACAATATTCAGTTTTATTTTGATCAAAATAAAATTTATTGCATAACAAAAACTTGAAATATAATAAGGAATTTTTTTTATTAAATTTATAAACCAATTTGAATTAGACTATAAATAATTTTGCTTCTATTGAAATCGTGAAAATTATAACATATAATCATCTTTTATTTTATTTTATTTTTTTTTTTTTTTTTTTGAATAAAATTTCAAATCAAATCTTTGCACGTGCTCATCCAATGCTCTGATGTTGATGTAGATGTTTTCCATTATAAACGAGTAATAAACACATTACATATTCTTCTTTATGGTTCTGATGAAAAAAGTTGACTAAATTTAAAATTGAAAAACAAAAAAACCAAGTCCCAAAATAAATCAAAAAAAAACAAAATACATATAAATTGATCAATGAATCGTTGATGATTAATAAAATCTTATTGACAGTAGTCCACAAATTACAACAGAAACAGAAAGTTAAATTTTATTATTCAAATTAAAATTGAACTTTTTATTATTTTCATTGTAGGGGGTGGCTATGATGTCTGAGAATAAACGTTCGAGATGCAGATTGAAATCTATGTTGTGGTAATTTTTATGAATTATAGAAGAAGAAAAAAAGGAATAAAAAAGTTGTTAATTTTTCAGAAATTACACCAAAAATAAACTGAAAACAATATGAAATATTAAAAAAGTTATTATCAATATAAGCATTCGTATTTCATATCTATGATCATAGGACACCCTATAGTTTTTATAAATTTATTTACCAAACATACATGTTTAATTCACTTAAATTTATTGAAAATTGTCTTTTTTAACAAAAGAATGAAATCAAATGAAATTAATTTAGAATTTTAGATAACCACTCCTATAATTATTATCGAAAGATATTTATTCCTTTTCTAAAAATTGAAATTATTTGAAGCTCAATAGAACATATAATACGAATGCTATACTCGTATGTGGGAATTGGAAATAACTTTATAAAGTTTATAGTAGGTAAGGTAAAAATATTATCAATGTTTTAATTATAAAAATATTTAAATTTAAAATGTTAATGAACTTTTTTTTTACAGTAAATTTATTGGATTATCGTTAAAATTCAGCATAGATCGTATACACATACATACATATGTACATATCTCGTGTATAGAATTGCACATCTTTTATGATCTTTAAGATTTTGGGAAAAAGGTTTTTTTTTGCTCTTAATAAAATGGATTAATATATGATTTCAAGGTTATTTCCTTTCAATTTATTATATGTATTGGGGTCTTATTTTATAAACATAAAACTTTTGTATATTTGAATGTAAATACATACTCATACATACGAGTACATATTTTATATGTGTATAAGAAAACATTTTTTGGATGACGAAAAAAAGATAATAATGTACGATGATCTAATATTATATGTTATATCAGTATGTACTTTGATATAAAAATTTATTTTACCTGATATTTTTTTTTCCATTAAATTACACATAAAAATATAAATGTCGATGTATTTCTACAGCACATACGTATATAAATGATACAAAAACGATTATGAATTTGTATACGTCTCATGTATTTATACGTGAACTTATATTAACGTCAATGTATAAATTATCAGAAAAAATAAAATAAATTATGAAAAATATTAAGTGTCTGTATCATAATTTAGATTTGAAACTTGTTTGTAACACACATACTTTGTTGTATAATGTACTGTACTCGTATTAAAAACAAACAAAAATACACAAAAGTAGTGTAAAATTATGAAATTTTATTTAAATTCATTTTTCAAATTTAAAAAAAAAAAGTTTTTAACAATTTTTTTAATAATTACATCATAATTCTATTGAAATTTAAATTTCTGTATAACTAATTAAGAAAATGAAAAAAAAACAAAATTAAATCATAAGCGAAATTAAATCAAAAACAAAATAAATCTAAGAAAATAACTTAACGAGGTTTAAATAAAGTGTAAATCGAAATATCTTCTATATTTCTTCAACTCGCAATAACATATACATACTTATGCACGTAAAATATTTAAATTGTTCAAATTAAAAAAAAATGGCCGCAAACAAATAAAATAAAATAAAATAAACGATTTGTAATTAAATTAATAATCACTTCAATCTAAGATCAATTGCAGATCGTTTTTGTCAGATGAAAAGATATGATAGCATTTATAACACCTTATACTACATAAATTAAACATGTGAACGCACACAGAATAAATACGTTTCCCTTCACCAATAATAATACATAATCAATTTGCTTACAACCATACAAACATACTTACTTATAAACTTTTTATGGATACCCATAACCTATGCATGTAAAACTTAACGTTTATTCCTTATATCCTTAAGGTGCTTTGTATCTATCCAAAATGTGTTTGAGTAATTCGTGTTTAAAAAGTTACAACTAAATAATATGTTAAATATAGAAAAATGTAAAATATAATGACCTTCAAGCAGTACATTTGCTGTGTTTCATATAAGTAGTAGTAGATATTGATGATATGTTTTTACCTATGATGTTGTTCATATAATTCAAAATCAAAAGACAAATAATACATGCATGCAAAGCAGAAAATTTTACAACCAAGTATAGAAACAAAAAATAAAGGAAAATACACAAAATAAATATAAAAAATGCGTGAATTCTCGAAATAATTCAGAAAATTGATTTACAAATATGTAAAAAAAAAAAACAAAAAAAAACTAAAACCTATCTGTGCCCACTTAGATCTTCAGGATTTATATAACATATATACCTATGGCTAAACCATGCTAAACTGTATGCATTTAAGTGTAAGTATTTGTATATGTAAACATATTCAAACATTTCTATTGAACGTAATTTTAAGAATATCTATAGAAAAAATTTTAATACGATATGTGTATAAAAAAATGTATAGAAGTGTATCAATTTCTCAGTAATTTTAAAGATCTTAAAAAGAAAAAAAAAAACATTCGTATAATATGCATGTGTACAAAATATAAAACAACTATGATGAGCTCTGAATAAAAGAAAAAAGCAATTTGATTTTAGATTTTCTGTATTTATGTATATGCACAATATACATGCAAGCATATATTTACATACATATCTTTAGTAGTGTTACTTTTTAAGTACTACATTACATAATTAATTGCATGCTGAGATCATATTAATTACTAAATTTTTTTTTTTGTTGAAGTTTGTTTGCATACTGAGAAGATGTACACTATAAACTTATTTACTTGTTCGTACTTAAACTTTATATAGAACTATAGGTATATTTATTATTATTATTCCTTTGCAAAATACAGAAACTTCTATATTTTATTTTGTTTTTTTTTTGTGATGTGATTTTATATTTTAAGGTAAACACGTGATTCAAATAAATAATTAAAATTTTATTGCATGCAATTGACAGCTTATACTCGTATGAGAAAAAAAAAAACAAAAGAGAAAAAGTGAACAATTAAAAATAGAAAAATACAAAGAAATTTTAATGATAATCATATACAAGTATACTCGTACGAATATTTAAGTACCTAAGTATATACGAGTATGTAAGTTTAAATTTTTATTAATGATTTCCAATTACTATTTATTTACTGAGTTTGAATTTGATTGATGTGAAAATTCTTATCATCAATAGAACACCTAAATAATATTATGTACATACATATGGATATGGTATATATTCGTATATATAGTAAAATTAATTAATTATCTGTGATTTTGATGATGATCATGATCATGATAATCGTTGAAGAATAATTAAATAATGCACCTACCTGTATAAGTATCAAATATGTTAGAAGTTAGAATATTTGATGTGTTTTCATTTTAATTTCATCTCTATATACTCTGTCTGATGTGTAGCCATGTGTATAGATTTTAGATGAAGGGAATGAATTTTGTTAAATTGAAATGAATAATGTGAATGACTTTAAACCTCCATACACTATACACATCTGTGTACTAAATATATTATACAGTTTCGAAGTAAATTTATTTTTGTTTGGTGGTATATATATGTGAAAATTGTGCATATATACAAAATTCAATAATTTTATGTAGTATACTTCATCATACCATACCTATACTCTCTATACCTATTCGTATTTTCATTCATATGAGAAATATCCATTTTCCTCTTGTACTTTTGGTACCAGCAATGTGATTATTAACAACAAACTATAGTACGAAATACGAGTACGATATGTATTTTCATTCAAGAGAAAAATTCATTTTCTCTTTATACTTTCTTGTTATGTGTACCACACTACACACACCATAAGAAGTAGGTATACGAGAAATAGGAAGAGACGGTAAGTAAAAGCAACGAGTTAATAGGCAGCTAATTATAGTACGATATACATTATAGTAGTACCTTGCATATCATGCAATCGTATTTTTATTCATAAGAAAAGTTCATTTACTCTTTACATATACTTGTTCTGTGCACTACATACTCGTACATCATAAGAAGTATACGATAATATCAGGAAGAGACTATAAAGAAAAGCAACAAGTAAGTAAGTAAGTAGGCAGCTAACTATAGTACGATATATAGTATGTGCGCTAATAGTACCATGCATACCATGCACTCGTATTTTCATTCTTTTATTTTTTTCCATTTTCTTTTGATAATTTTTGCTCTTTACTACACACCACCACAACAAGAAGTATACAAGTAAAAAGAAGAGACAATAAGTATAGTAGCAATGAGGTTATTGGAAAAGTTCATTTTCTCTCCATAAATTTATTGGTACATGAGCTGTCTTACATGTAAAGTAAAGCTAAACATTTTTTTTTTAAAAAAATTCTTTTTTTTTCAATTGATTTTAATATCACAAACCAAAGAAAAATTAATTCAAATACAATTCAATTTTACATATTACAATC
Organism: Villa cingulata; assembly: GCA_951394055.1. Lineage (NCBI taxonomy): Eukaryota > Metazoa > Arthropoda > Insecta > Diptera > Bombyliidae > Villa > Villa cingulata. The sequence goes on along the minus strand of OX596021.1, from coordinate 26,101,979 downwards.
AAAATATAAACGTATACTATATGATTATTCATTATCATTTTGTACCTATACAACATCGTACATTACGTATACTAATCTATACTAGGAGCATATTTATACATGTGTATAAATAATTCCAACTTGTGTAACAATTTGGTTTTTGTAAAAGTATACATATTTATGCAATTATTATCGTTAATGTGTCAAACGCATTTATATTTTTTTATGAAAATTTATTTAAATTTATAACAATGTAATAAATCTATCAATAATAAGTAATATTTCTCATAATATTATACATCCGTCCGAACACATAACTATAGCAATATCTGACTGAAGATGATCTATTTGTTATGTATCAAATTTTATGCACGTGTATTATGTATGCCCATAATTTCAGAGGCAACAAAATACTTAATATTCAAATTTAAACTTAACTTATAATTATTTATATTATATTAATTTTCAATAAACATATACATATTAAACGAAATGATGTAATTTTACATAAGAATTTATTATTATTATTTTGATAATTTATATAATTTAAATAATAAAAAAAGGAAAAAATAAATAATAAAAGGAATAAAAAGAAAATAACAAAAGAAAAACATATTATTTGTCATTTTTATTATCAAGAAATTTCTAAATACATATATATATACATACTATAATTTTTGTAAACAAAAACACGTTTTAATATGCAACAAAATTTCAACAAAATTATTAGACACATGTATACTCATGTACAATATACATACCTTAAAACACCCATCATAACGTATACAGACTAATATAATTTTTCCTTAATATTTTTTGTTAATTTTTTTCATTTGAAGCAATATAGGTTTATATACATACAGTGTACGAGTATACATTTACATAAATAATGATGATAAATAAATGAATCATGAAAAAAATATTTGCATAATTTTTACATAAAATTATAAATAATTTTTCATCTTATTTTTTTTTTTATATTCTGTATGTGTTTGTGTAAGGAAAATTAAGTATTTGAAAAACTCATACATTCAATGTATATGTGGTATGTCAACAATTTAAAGTATCACAAAAAGAAAGCTTTGAAAAAAAAAATTAATTAAAAAAATATAGAAAAGACAGTACGATGATATCGAAATGTTCTCTATATAATATGTACATTTATTTACTACATACTTACATATGTACATATTTATTATATGTATTTTGCGTTATTCAATCAACTATACATTGATGTAAAAATTACAGATGCTGTGTAGTATAAATGTGGTGATATTATATAGATAGAAATAACAAATTATGTATTGATAATGACCGCACTATCATTATTATATGGGTCGTATTCACCAAACAAGATTATCTGTCGTATATATTTTGGACGGTTATAATTTAACCTTATTCATCTACCAAGATAAAATTTGTTTTCTGACTTCGTTTTCGGAATGTCAAACATGTCAGCTGATTGTATTTTTATATTACAAAATGAAAAAGAGTTTATGTAGTGCAATGATTATATGTGAACGATACTTATAACTCCGAGGTTGTCTTAAAAATATCCGACAGATTGATCCAGGTTGATGAATATACTTTATCTCAGATAAAGTATAATCTATATTGGGGAATATCATAGCCTTATAGTACCACATCACTCAGGTGTTCTTAGAAATATCCGAATAGTGCATAATCGAGATTGATAAATATACTCTCTTAGATAAAAGATAATCTTTGTTGGTCAATGCGACCCTATATGTATATATATACTTATATTTCGCATTCTATATTACAAAATTACAAATGTATGTACCATAAACATGCTCTTATCTATTTACATTACTGTATAAAAAGATATTATATGTGTCTGATAAATATTTCTATGCATTTTCTTCCGATAAATAAAAATTTTCTTCTTACATTATGTAAATATATTAATATATAAATACATATTTGCAGCTATATATTGATAGAATATATAATAATTGTGAGATATAATTAAACATAAAGTAGTATTTTATTATCAATATGATGATATAACTATGTATCTACCTAACCTATCTATTCTACACTTACATATATGTATATCTAATCTACATTATGTATAAAAGTATTTGTTATATTTGAAAATGTTGTTTCGTACACGTTTTTATTATATTAATACTGATATATTTGAAGATGAGCAACAAATATAAAAACCAATAAAAACATGATACTTATGTACTATAAACAACGTGAATATTCTCTTTTATAAACTTATACCAAAACATATAAATACATTTCTATTCATATTGAACTAATACAATCATACATAAACATACATATGTATACAAATACAATAAATGAAAATAAATATTATTATGAAAAAATATACATACATTGTATTTGTATATAGATACATACGTACATACAAGAATCATTCTGTGTCTGTCTGATCATAGTTAAGAAGAATCTATATAAGAAACGTTGTCTGATACCAAATATTATTATAAAATTGTTAGTGATCGTGTTAAAATCGTTTTGCTTTTTTTTTTGTTTTTCATTATTATTAAAATAAAATAAAATAATAATATATTTAATTTAAATTTTATAATATTAAAAAGCATTAATAAAAATTATAATTAAGTAAAATAAATTTAAATAAAAACAAAAAAAAGTTCATCGCTTAAATCTTTCGTTTTTATTTATTTTTTTCTTAAAAATTTTTAAAAATTAAAACAAACAAAAATAACAAAAGTTATAAAATAAATTAGGAGAGAAAACAAAATATCAAAATGAAGTGGATCATAGTAACAGCATTTTTATCGGTAATTTATATTATCTAAATTCTTGTGTCATAGAGATAGTATATAAGTATCTATTTTTATATATCGAATCACAAACGATTTAAAAATAACAATAAAAATAAAATAAAAAAAAAAAAAATAAATAAATAAAACGTAGAATCACCAAAAAAAAAACCATAATACACACATCTTATAAAAACGGTACCTAATCAAAATTTTATATGTGCACATGTTTATGTGTATGTATGTACGAGTATATGAGCGTTTCACCTGTCAACGGATAGCTAAATCAAGTTCAAGGCAATATCTAAAAAAACACACAATTTAAAAAAAAAAAAAAACTGAATTTGTGAAAAAATGTTTAAAAAATATATAAAATATTGTGCGTTATACGAGTATGATTGGATTAATAACCACATACGAGCGAGCATATACTTTTTTATTTGAAGAATAGACCGTGTATACATATAGTTTATACAAGTTTTTATTGAACACATTCACACAATCTTTAATTGCAATTCAAATAAAAATAAATAATTAAGTCAATTTAAATAATTAATTATCATCATATTTTTATGTGCTTCCACATACTATACTATAAATACGTATACACACAGTATAATATGTGTTGTATCAGTAAATTTTTTTAATTACATCACTGACTGATGAGCATCTTTTCTGATTTAATCACTGCAATTTAAACATTTCTATAATTGCAATCACAACACAAATTACAATTAATCTATCATTTGAAGATAAATAGATATACACTGTACATAGATTGTAGTTTAATAAGTTTTGCATGTATTTATCGATGATCGTGTACAGATAATTTATTTCATCTATTTTGAAGAAAAAAAAAACAAACATTTTTTTTATATGAAATTTTATTACTGCGGTTTTGTGGATTGTTTTATATCATTTGATTATTTTTAAATTTTTATCTATATATTTATATTCTGTTCGGAGCTCGTATTTAGAATCGTTTTTCTTCTTTAAAAAAAAAAAAATAATACTAAAAATAATAATATAGTATATCGATCATAAAACAGTGATAAAATCTAAATAAATTGACAACAATTATTATTTTGTTTCGAATGTATCATACATACATTATATACATATATGATCAATAAATTAAATGTGTCTAACGATGATAATTTAGTAAATTAGTTCCGGGATAATTTTACTTCTGTATTTAATAAAGTATATTCTTCTTCTTCTTCAATAACACTACAGCTCTAGGTGAGCCATATATAATTTAATTAAATATTTATATTGATATGGTACGTTACGTACATATTATGTTAATATGGTATGTACCTAGTTGTTTACTTATTTTTTTTTTAATTTCTTCATATCTGAAGTACGCTTTATAAGTATGATGCTTCAATAGATAAAGGTCAAAAAACATAATAATAATAATTTTTTTTAGAAGTGAAAAATATTATGAATGGAATCATTAAAACTATATTAAACAGATACACTTGAAGCGATATAAAAAATAATAATAACAAACAGTAATAATTTGAAAAATAAAAACTAAAAACAATAAAATTTTTAATTACAAATTATTAGATATTCCATACGTATACATACGTAAATTCATTTTAAAAACATCTTTAAAGATTTTCTCAAAAAAGCATAATAATTTTCCTACATAGACAATAACATAATTTTTTTATTTTTCTTTGAAAACATTAAATAATACAAAATACAAGTTTTATACACATAAACATAAACTATAAAACATTTTTTGTTTTTCTGTACAGAAAAAAAAAATTAATCGAAATCATTCCAGATGATCGTAATATTTTCAATGCTAGAAGGAAATACCATAAACACATGCCAAAAAATAAATTTGAATTCAAAAAATTAAGAATAAAAATAAAATTATTTTATCAAGAACTAAAAGAATGATAATGTGTGGGTGTAAAATATATGCCAATAATTGTCACAACAAAAATATTATTTTTTCTGAACAGATTCATATCACAAACGATTGTAATGTATATCTACTATACTACGTAATAAATGTAGCCCCACATTCATGCATAAATGTTTATAAACAAAATTTTTAACATAATAATTATTTCATACGATATTGATATACACTTTAATTTTATTTTTTTTGTGTGTTTTTTTCTCATAAATTTTTTGTCACGCAGTATGTTTTATATTTTTGCATAAATGAAAAATTATAAATCAAAAACCAAAAACAAAGAAAAAAAATTCATGATAATTTGGTGTGTCACATTTTATTAGCATAAATTTTTTTTTTTTTTTTTACTTTAAATAAAGAGGTTACATACTTTGAACGTAACATCAAATTGATTTCTTGTATACATAATGATCGTGCATTTGTCAATAAAAATCAAAATCATTTAATTTGCATTTACATATTTGTCGAATATTATTACGTATGCGTACATGTAATGATGTATAGTGATGTTCATTGAAATACTAAGTATCATAATGTCAATTCAATTTTTATTTTAAATCGTTTGTGATGGTTAATAAACATTCTAAAAACTTTACATTTCTTTTTTTTTTTCATTTATTTTCAATTTTTATTTTATAATTTAATTAATTTGCAATTGTAAATTTTTTTATAGATGATTTCATCATCATTGAGTGAAAATATTTTCCTTTTGGATTTACCACCAGAAGAAGCACAAAAATATATTGCATCACAAAATCTTGATATAAAATATGCACCGAAAATTGGTGAACGAGCATTACCAGTCAAAGAAGATGATAAGGGTGATTTAGTTTATCAAGGAAGGAAAATTTCAAATCCTGGTGATTATGTTGAAGAAGAATATTTAGCAAAACAATATCATGGTCAAGATGGTTTAGGTAGATATTTATTTGGTTATTCTGATTGGAATCAAGGTCGTGTTGAAGGTAAAAATGCTGAAGGTGAAGTACGTGGTGCATATAAATATGTTGATGCAAATGGTAAAGATTTTATTGCTAACTATTGGGCTGATAGTTTAGGATTTCATCAAGAAGATAATCGTCCAAAAATTGTTTTGGAACCAGTTACCGATACACCAGCAGTACAAGCAGCCAGAGAAGAACATTTTAGAAAATGGAGAGAAGCAGCTGAAGCAGCAAAAGCAAATCCAGATCCAAATAGTGATGTATATAATCGTAATGCAAACACATACGATGAATATCAAGCACAATTAGATCAATCTAATGAATTAATTGGTAGTCAAAGTCAAAAAACATCACAGAAACAATACGGACCGAATGATGATTCAAAAAAATATGAATATAAGCCAAGCGAAGATGAAGTTACCGGACCACCAAGAGGATTTTTCTATAGTTTCGATTATCCAGTACAATTAGCACGTAATTTAAAAGAACGAGAAGAATTACTACGTAAAGGACAAGAATCATCATAAACAAATTATTTTAGTTATTCATAATTGACAACAGACAACGTAAAAAATTTTTGTATACAGAATTCATTTACAAAAATACTTATTATACAACTAAATTTTTTAAAATTGATACCATTTAGCATTAAGAATTAAATTCTAGACAGAAATAAATACAATTTTCTAAGGCTGTATACTGCTTTTCAGTTTTTAAGAATAAAAATATAAAATAAAAATTTATTTAAATTATACAAATTCAATAAAAAAAATAATAAATAAAATAAATAAAAATTAGCTTTACGTGAATAAATAATTTAGTTAATTTTTTTAAAATAAATTTGTATACAAGAGCTCCAAAATATTACATTTCATTCTTTTGCTGGTCCAGAGTTTCAAACTAAAAGTTTTTTAAGAGATTCTTTCTCTTTCATCTGTTCTATAATCTTCATATAAATTTCGAAAAATTATAAATTTAATTAAATTTCAACTGGCACAGATATATCAAAGAATATAAAGCTAAAGCCAATATTCAACAAAGCCCATCAACATCATCGTATATTGCATACATAAGAGTGTTAGTTTTCATTCGTATAAATATAATTGTGTATAGAATAAGAAAGGATATATAATTGTTTTTATTTTTATTTTTTTTTTAATGTATGTACATATTTATTATTTTGGATTCTATATTTTATCGTTTATTTTATTTTCTGTTTATGAATTTTTTTTTTCTTTTAATTTTTGCAAGGAAAATTAATTCGATTTCTTTTGTTTTCGTTTAGTAAGTGGCAAATCGATAAAATATATATACAGGGTGTTTCAGCTCAACGGTAAAAAAATTTAACAGTAGATAGGCCTCGCTGAGACAAACAAGAAATCGTTGTACAGGTGGGGGGGTAATCTCAACCGTTTAGTATTTCTTCTCTTGTTTTACTAAACACCCTGTATTTTCGTTATTTTACATCTTAGCTCAAAAAGTATATTACCACGCGATAGGAGGCCCCTTGCCGTTTCATTTGACTTATGTCTCATTCCTGTCGCCCGCCCCCTTAAAAAGTTATGGGTAGTCAAATTCAAAAATCTACACTTTTTCACATGATTTTTTGGAAAAAATCAATGATTTCTCGAAAAAACACCCGTTTAATGTGAAATTTTCTCTCCGTCAGTAAAAAGTCCGATTCCTTCTGAAAAATTTCTGTTTGCATCTTACGCTGTTATCTTTTTTGTTCCAGAAATTTATGAAGTTATGTCAGTTGAGGTTTTAGTTAATTTCTGGAAATCGAATGTAAAAATGAAAAATTTTCTAGGATTTATAGAATTTGACTACAATATAATACGATAAATGAATGAAAAATGAATCTATAAATGAAAAACCAATCGACAATGAAAATTATTCATAAAAACAATGAAGGTCAAAAACATATTATACGATGAAGTGCAATTGAGTCGTCCAGTTGCAAAAATGTGTCTATTCCACTTTATACTATTTTGAGAAAATTGAAAAAACGTATTTCGTTCATAATAATAGAAATTGCGTTATGTTTTTATATGAAAATATATACAGGATGTCCCACCTCGGATGGTACACCCGCAAACAGTAGATAGATTTCATCGAGACAAACAAAAAGTCGTATCGTACCACCCACCCAGACTGACCCATCCACCCAGACTGACCTACCCACCCATGTTTCGAACGAAGATATTTATGTAACATTATGTCATTGATTAATAAATTTACAATAAATGTATTTATTAATCAATGATTATGTTGTTTATGTGTTCTGAATTTTTGAAAGAGCTTGCAATGAAATTTCTATTGGCTTTAGCTTTATATTCTTTGGATATATTCACCCTCTAAATAGGGGCTTGAATAGCTCGATGGTTGTGTGTCGGTCTTGCGATCTTTGAGATCACGGTTCGAACCCCAGCCAGCGCACTACTCTTGCCTAAGTCGATCAATAATTTTTCCCATCAGCAATGTACACCAGTAACTGATTACTGATGATAAACTGGATAATAATGTATATCTGACATAAAATTACTGATCGGCGGTGCCATGGACTGAGTATCCGCGTGCACTTAATATATACATACTATATACATTTATGTATGTATGTATATTTTATAATATAAAAATAAATATTCACCCTCTAACATTTTTTTTCCAATTCATAATAAAAATTCAAAAATTTTGTTTGCCTAAAACTATGCAAAATTGAATTTTATTATTATATTATCTGGGTACCAGAAATATTTAAATCATAAATATTCTGTAATTTTTTTCAATTATAAATGGTTTCCGTTTCAGATTATTCTTATAAAAGTATGAAATAACAAAAAAATAAATTGCGTATTTGTAATCATAAAAAAATTGGAACATGAAACACGGAATTCAAGAATCAAGAATCCATATTTTTATCTTAAAAATTTACGTAACCTCATATGTAATCAAAAATTTTATTATATTATTTATAAAAAAAATATATAAATAATACAATACTTAAATTACAAAAATATTTACGTACATCCACATGCAATAAGTATAGATATATGTATAATTAATTTAATTGTACTACGTTGTATTATATTATATACATAATATTACATATTATGTGACTTAGAGAATATATGTGCCTAAAACGTAAAGCATATATGAACATATGTATTTAAATTAAATACTTGAACGTGTATTTGAAAAGTAAAGCTTAGATCATTTTTTTTACACCTGCGCAATGTTTTTCTTTATAATCGTTGGAAATGTATAATTTTTTTGTACGCGGCATCGGCATACATAGAAATGTGTTGTATCTTTTGGATATGCCATGCCGTGGGCCTTGTGTATTTTGTACATCTATTACATTTACATATGAAAATCTCTAGAACTAGCATTATATTGTAAGGTTACCGAGCAAAATTTATAAAAATGTATATAGTAAAGAAAACAACACACTTTTTATACTTAATACAAAATAAATTTATTACACATTTTTAAAAGAAAACACATTGTTCGGGTACTGGTAAAATAACTACTGACTACCTATATGGTAATTTTACATAAGCATGTTATCTGTATGTGAAAATGAACGTTGACCATGGACCGATATCATTTACATGTACTTAACAATTCTACTGTGAAAACAGTTAGGTATCATCTCTTATCAATAACATTATTTTTAGACATTATATTCATATATTATAGAAAATTTGAAATTTAGGTAGATTTCTGATTTTCTACATTATATATGTACTATAATAATTATTTCTCTTACAATCGGCCAACCTGACCATTAATCGCCCCGATTAATAATCCATACACAATTATCGGTTCATCTTCAACTGTTCTTTCAATACTATCAATATGAACATATATACGAGTATAAATGCATTTATTTTTAATACTCTTCTTTTTTTTTTTTACATAAATTGTATAATCAAGTTTTACATAGTCAAATTTAGTTTTATAACATTAAAAAATTTACATAATGACGTCATCTTTTAGGTAAATCTGTATTTTAAAATTCTCTAATTAACATATTGTCTGTATTAATTTTACAAAGAAATAAATCGATAGCAATTTATTGCTTTACAATTTCCAATTATGTCTTTTTTTTTCTTTTATCTAACCATATGATTTTCTACATAACCATTTGAAGGTATTTCAATCAATAATTAATAACTTATATACAGAAAGTTTAAATACATTTATAGAATATCTATACATTAATTTTATACATAACAAATTTATGGTATTGTTTGGCTTTGAATATTAAATTACCTCTATTTATTTTAGTTGCCCGTTACACCATTACACATGTATTCAATCTTTGTTAAAACAATAAGGTTTCATATTTCCGACACTACATACTCCATGATATGGAACCCTTGACACTTGCATTCCTTTAATATCTTCTATCACATACCTATCATTTGGGAGGACTTTAACAACAGTATATGGACCTTTATACTTTTGAATCAATTTTTTATTAATGCCAGGAACCGTAACTTCATTTATGATTAGAACATAATCACCGATTTTATAACTTTTAGGTAACCTGTGCTTACTGTCGAAATATTTTTTGTTATATTGTTGACTTGCTTCAATATTTTTATTTGCATTTTCTCTAATTTCTTCAAGATTCCTATCATCATTCTTCTCAGCATTAGACATAAATTCTAATATTTTATCCACTACTTCACCTCTTTGCTGCACTCCAAACAAAAGCATACTTGGAGTAGCGTCTGTACTTTTATTCTTCACATTATTGATTGTGTACTCAACTTGATGAAGATACTTCGACCAATCTTCAACGTCGGCATTAATCATTTTTCCTTTCGACAACATCGGAATTATGGTACGGTTAAATCTTTCAATTTGACCATTTGATTGTGGAGAAGATGTGGCTATTTTGATATGTTGAATATTTGACTCACTGCAGAATTTAAAAAATTCGTCTGAGGTGAAACAACTACCACGGTCCGAAATAATTTTTTTAGGTCTTGAGTAATTCGCAAAATATGTTTTAAGGCAATTTATGCATTCCTTGCTGGTAGTACTTCTAACTGCATATAACTTAATAAATTTAGTAAAACCGTCAACTATAGCAAAAATATATTTCTTTCTATTCTTTGTACAAGGCAATGGTCCTAGATGATCAATGTGTATTATCTCAAAAGGAACTTTTCCTTTTGGAATATTATGTAGCTGTGCCTCCGTTTTACCTGTTGGTGGTGAAAAATGTAAACATTTCAAACATGTTGAAATATATTCTTTTATTTTGGCTTTCATTTGCGGAAACCAATACATTTTCCTTAAAAAGTCGTAACATTTTTCAACTCCAACATGACACAACATTTCGTGATGTGTTTGAATAACATTTCTCTCCATCTGTTTAGGCACATAAAATAATACATCATTTTTAAACTTTCTGTAAACTACTCCATTGATCATGTCATATAGAGGACTTTCTCTTTTTTCTAACAATTCCGCAATATTTCTAATTATTGAATCACGGTTTTGAGCTGACACTAATGCGTTTTCAAAAGAATCGTTTTCTACAATCAAAATATTATTATTTCTGCTCAGTGCATCTACATGTAACATTTTTTCACTTTTACGATGTTCTATACAATAATTATAATCTTGAAGTTCTAATGCCCAGCGGGATATTCGAGGATTTATTATTTTGTTTTTCAAAGTTTGGGCCAGCGCTTGACAATCAGTAACAATCTTAAAATTGATGCCAACTAAATAAACCCGAAATCGCCTTAGAGCATAGATCACAGCTAGAGTTTCTAGCTCGTAGCTGTGGTATTTTCTCTCCGTTTCTGTTGTTCTTTTCGAAAAGAAAAATACCGAGTGGAATTGCCTATCTTCCTGTCTCTGTAATAAAACCGCGCCGTAACCATAACAACTCGCGTCGCAGTGCAATTCGGTTTCTAAATTCGGACTAAATATACTTAAAACAGGAGATTCCTGCAGTTTAGTTTTCAAATCTTCAAAAGATTGGAATTCATCTTGACCAAACCTGAAATTCACATCTTTTTTAATCAAGTCGTATAAAGGCTTTGCAATTAGAGCGAAATTTTTAATAAATTTTCGAAAGTACTGACATAGACCTAAAAAAGATTGAACTTCCTTAACATTTCTTGGTATAGGAAATGATTTTATTGCTTGAATACCAGAATTTGTAGGACGTATTCCATCAACACTAATTTCATATCCTAAGTACACTATCTTTGTGTAGCAAAATTTGCATTTATCGTATCGCAATTCTAATTTGTATGTATGAATTATTTTCATCACATCTTTCAGGGTATCAATATGTTCATTTAAACTTTCACTTGCAATTAATATATCATCAATGTAAACCAAGAGTTTTCCATCATTGATAAGTGGTTTAAATAACATATTGATAAATCGCTGAAAAATCGCTGGGGCGTTTTTCAGGCCAAATGGCATCCGGAGAAATTCGTATTGCCCCAGAGGTGTCACGAACGACGTATATTTGATCGATTCATCGTGTACTTTGACATGATGGAATCCATTTTTTAAGTCCAATAAAGAAAAGTACCTTTTACCCTTCAATCGATCAAGATGATCTTCGATAAGAGGAAGAGGATAGTTGTCTTTTAAAGTTATTCTATTTAAATCTCTGAAATCGATACATAATCTGAGATCACCACTCTTCTTCTTTACCAATACTATTGGCGAGGCATATTCAGAATTACTTTCGCGAATAACATTGCGCTTCAAAAGATCATCTATAATTTTTTGTAACTCAATTTTGTGGGCGAAAGGCAATTTTCTTGGTGTACAATTAAAAACCTCGTTTTTATTTAGCCTTATTTTCATATCAAAATCGATATCGTTAGGTTCCGGCAAATTATTTTTATCTAAAACAATATTCTTGATGCTTTTTTGAACATCAAAATGTAATTCGTCATTAATACTTAAATCTACTTTGTCATCTTCTTTATTCGAAATGTCAATATTCAAAATTTCAAAATTTAAATCATTTGTATTTTTGTCAGAGTTAAATACATGTGTAACGTTTACATTTTCGTCACTTACAAATTTGAAATTACATAATTTTAAAAAAATCTCTACCAAGAACTACAAGATAATTCATACAGTTATCATTTACAACTAACAATTCAATTTTATAATTTTTACCTTGAAAGTTTACTGAACAATTTGTTTTACCTAACACATCTAAAGGGCTGTTGTTTAATCCATGGAATCTGTTGTTTATTGATGCTATTGGCTTTATACACATGCCTGGTACAAATCTTTGTTGAAGAAAGCTGATAGGACTCCCTGAGTCAAGAATTGTCGCTAAATGGATCATTAAGGTAGGCTTCTGCTTCTGCATATCATCACATAGAACACGTGTAGATGTACCAGCGCCATTTTCTAATTCTCCATTTTGTAAACCTTCCGTTTCATCATTTCCAGCACCATCCTCACAACCAGCAACATCAGTTACATCTTTTAAAATATCTGCAATTTCAACTTCATCCATCGAACCGAATTTTTCTTCTAGACGTAATTTTAATGTGGCTTTTGGTCCACCCGTCTGTTCATCTAACAAACGTAAAACACGTCTCAATTCGTTCACTGTAGCAACCTTTAAAAACTGCTCTTTTTCCATATTCAGCACACACCTGTAATCTATAACACTTTTCCCGAACACTGGGTTACCTATAACCCTTTTTCAAAATATACCAGGTAAATTATTACCACCCCTTTCAAATAAACCGGGTTAATATTAACCCCACATCTGAATTGTAAGGTTACCGAGCAAAATTTATAAAAATGTAGTAAAGAAAACAACACACTTTTTATACTTAATACAAAATAAATTTATTACACATTTTTAAAAGAAAACACATTGTTCGGGTACTGGTAAAATAACTACTGACTACCTATATGGTAATTTTACATAAGCATGTTATCTGTATGTGAAAATGAACGTTGACCATGGACCGATATCATTTACATGTACTTAACAATTCTACTGTGAAAACAGTTAGGTATCATCTCTTATCAATAACATTATTTTTAGACATTATATTCATATATTATAGAAAATTTGAAATTTTGGTAGATTTCTGATTTTCTACATTATATATGTACTATAATAATTATTTCTCTTACAATATTTATAAGAGAAGCTCTCTCATTTATACGATAAAATATTTTTGTTTATTTTTATAAACATTTTAATTTTGTATATACATACAATCATCTACATCTACATAGATTCACATACCTATAATTGTGAAAAAATCGAATGAAATTTTTTTTTAAATTTCATTTTTCATGTGACATGTAAATGGAAATGTAATTTGCCGGTCGATAAACGTACAAAAATGTTATCATACAAATTTTTCAAAATATATTTATGTATGTACTTTAAATCATGCATACCTATGTACATATATTCAATTCTATACACATGTTACATATTATGTATAATTAAATCATAGAATTTCCAGTTGTTATTGTTACCATGATTTTATACCATAAAAAGTTATGATCACTTTTTTTCAGCATCACTGTAGATAATATAATGAATTAAAAATGTATTATTAGAAATTCTATTTTATAGTCTGCTGAAATTTCAAGATAGCGATGTAGATATGGGCAACATGCTATAGACAAATAAATAAAAAATTAAATATTTCACAATGTTGATACAAAGATTATCTTAAATTTCAAATAATAATTTGAGCAACAACAACAAAATAAAAATAAAAATAAAATCAACGATCGATATGATAAAAATATAAAAATAAACAAATGAAAATGATAAAAAATAATAAAAATTTTGACTGTGCATTACAAATTACAACCTAGAGATGTATGGTGACAAACACAAGTTTTATTTTTAATTTATTTCATATTTGTTTAAAACAAAAATTGAATTTTATTTATGTATGGTTGGTATGGTATATGGTATTTAGATACACATGCATATATGGTACATAATATAAAAATAAATATACGAGTAATATATAATATCTTTAAAAAATAATAATTAAAGAGACATTACCAATTTTTTATATTTACAAGAAAATATAATGTGTGCGTTATTTTTCTATAAAAATTTGTGCTCTAAAAACTCCAATTAATAATGCACAAGAATTTGATCATGTATCACCCAACCCAACATCTATAGACAACATCAAACAATACACACGTTCGATCACGTACACCAATACAAGCAACACTCAGTAAGCAACGTGTATCACCCAACATCTATAGACAACATCGAACATCGGAAGAGTATAAAAGCAGCGTTGCAGTAGTATTAAAATTCATTCATAATCAAGCTCTGCTCTAATACAGAAGCACTTAACGGTCTTCTACAGAGCCCTTAAGTAATAGTAGTACATACTTGTAAAAAACAAAAAAACAATTTCTAAAATAAATATAATTTATACAAGAAAAATAACGAAAAATAAAAAAAACTTCTCTTTTAAAAAAAACAGAAAGAATACCGTCTTTCAATATGTATTTAATGTACGTATGCATGTATGTAAATGGGGTTCACATTTAGATACAAATAGATATACATATGTATTATAATAGCAATACATACATACATCATATGTGTATACATAATGTAACTAGAATTTATATTGGCAGTTTTCAGCATTTTTTCTGTGTGAAAATTGACTCTCTTTTTAAAAAAAAAAATATATAATACAATACTTAAATTACAAAAATATTTACGTACATCCACATGCAATAAGTATAGATATATGTATAATTAATTTAATTTTACTACGTTGTATTATATTATATACATAATATTACATGTGACATAGAGAATATATGTGCGTAAAACGTAAAGCATATATGAACATATGTATTTAAATTAAATACTTGAACGTGTATTTGAAAAGTAAAGCTTAGATCATTTTTTTTACACCTGCGCAATGTTTTTCTTTATAATCGTTGGAAATGTATAATTTTTTTGTACGCGGCAATCGGCATACATAGAAATGTGTTGTATCTTTTGGATATGCCATGCCGTGGGCCTTGTGTATTTTGTACATCTATTACATTTACATATGAAAATCTCGAGAACTAGCATTATATTTATAGGAGAAGCTCTCTCATTTATACGATAAAATATTTTTGTTTATTTTTATAAAAATTTTAATTTTGTATATACATACAATCATCTATATCTACATAGATTCACATACCTATAATTGTGAAAAAATCGAATGAAATTTTTTTTTAAATTTCATTTTTCATGTGACATGTAAATGGAAATGTAATTTGCCGGTCGATAAACGTACAAAAATGTTATCATACAAATTTTTCAAAATATATTTATGTATGTACTTTAAATCATGCATACCTATGTACATATATTCAATTCTATACACATGTTACATATTATGTATAATTAAATCATAGAATTTCCAGTTGTTATTGTTACCATGATTTTATACCATAAAAAGTTATGATCAATTTTTTTCAGCATCACTGTAGATAATATAATGAATTAAAAATGTATTATTAGAAATTCTATTTTATAGTCTGCTGAAATTTCAAGATAGCGATGTAGATATGGGCAACATGCTATAGACAAAACAATAAAAAATTAAATATTTCACAATGTTGATACAAAGATTATCTTAAATTTCAAATAATAATTTGAGCAACAACAACAAAATAAAAATAAAAATAAAATCAACGATCGATATGATAAACATATAAAAATAAACAAATGAAAATGATAAAAAATAATAAAAATTTTGACTGTGCATTACAAATTACAACCTAGAGATGTATGGGGACAAACACAAGTTTTATTTTTAATTTATTTCATATTTGTTTAAAACAAAAATTGATTTTATTTATATATGGTTGGTATGTTATATGGTATTTAGATACACATGCATATATGGTACATAATATAAAAATAAATATACGAGTAATATATAATATCTTTAAAAAATAATAATTAAAGAGACATTACCAATTTTTTATATTTACAAGAAAATATAATGTGTGCGTTATTTTTCTATAAAAATTTGTGCTCTAAAAACTCCAATTAATAATGCACAAGAATTTGATCATGTATCACCCAACCCAACATCTATAGACAACATCAAACAATACACACGTTCGATCACGTACACCAATACAAGCAACACTCAGTAAGCAACGTGTATCACCCAACATCTATAGACAACATCGAACATCGGAAGAGTATAAAAGCAGCGTTGCAGTAGTATTAAAATTCATTCATAATCAAGCTCTGCTATAATACAGAAGCACTTAACGGTCTTCTACAGAGCCCTTAAGTAATAGTAGTACATACTTGTAAAAAACAAAAAAAAAAAAAAACAAAAAAACAATTTCTAAAATAAATATAATTTATACAAGAAAAATAACGAAAAATAAAAAAAAACTTTTCTTTTAAAAAAAAACAGAAAGAATACCGTCTTTCAATATGTATTTAATGTACGTATGCATGTATGTAAATGGGGTTCACACTTAGATACAAATAGATATACATATGTATTATAATAGCAATACATACATACATCATATGTGTATACATAATGTAACTAGAATTTATATTGGCAGTTTTCAGCATTTTTTCTGTGTGAAAATTGACTCTCTTTTTAAAAAAAAATATATATAATACAATACTTAAATTACAAAAATATTTACGTACATCCACATGCAATAAGTATAGATATATGTATAATTAATTTAATTGTACTACGTTGTATTATATTATATACATGATATTACATGTGACTTAGGGAATATATGTGCGTAAAACCTAAAGCATATATGAACATATGTATTTAAATTAAATACTTGAACGTGTATTTGAAAAGTAAAGCTTAGATCATTTTTTTTACACCTGCGCAATGTTTTTCTTTATAATCGTTGGAAATGTATAATTTTTTTGTACGCGGCAATCGGCATACATAGAAATGTGTTGTATCTTTTGGATATGCCATGCCGTGGGCCGTGTGTATTTTGTACATCTATTACATTTACATATGAAAATTTCGAGAACTAGCATTATATTTATAGGAGAAGCTCTCTCATTTATACGATAAAATATTTTTGTTTATTTTTATAAACATTTTAGTTTTGTATATACATACAATCATCTACATCTACATAGATTCACATACCTATAATTGTGAAAAAATCGAATGAAATTTTTTTTTAAATTTCATTTTTCATGTGACATGTAAATGGAAATGTAATTTGCCGGTCGATAAACGTACAAAAATGTTATCATACAAATTTTTCAAAATATATTTATGTATGTACTTTAAATCATGCATACCTATGTACATATATTCAATTCTATACACTTGTTACATATTATGTATAATTAAATCATAGAATTTCCAGTTGTTATTGTTACCATGATTTTATACCATAAAAAGTTATGATCACTTTTTTTCAGCATCACTGTAGATAATATAATGAATTAAAAATGTATTATGAGAAATTCTATTTTATAGTCTGCTGAAATTTCAAGATAGCGATGTAGATATGGGCAACATGCTATAGACAAAACAATAAAAAATTAAATATTTCACAATGTTGATACAAAGATTATCTTAAATTTCAAATAATAATTTGAGCAACAACAACAAAATAAAAATAAAAATAAAATCAACGATCGATATGATAAACATATAAAAATAAACAAATGAAAATGATAAAAAATAATAAAAATTTTGACTGTGCATTACAAATTACAACCTAGAGATGTATGGGGACAAACACAAGTTTTATTTTTAATTTATTTCATATTTGTTTAAAACAAAAATTGATTTTATTTATATATGGTTGGTATGGTATATGGTATTTAGATACACATGCATATATGGTACATAATATAAAAATAAATATACGAGTAATATATAATATCTTTAAAAAATAATAATTAAAGAGACATTACCAATTTTTTATATTTACAAGAAAATATAATGTGTGCGTTATTTTTCTATAAAAATTTGTGCTCTAAAAACTCCAATTAATAATGCACAAGAATTTGATCATGTATCACCCAACCCAACATCTATAGACAACATCAAACAATACACACGTTCGATCACGTACACCAATACAAGCAACACTCAGTAAGCAACGTGTATCACCCAACATCTATAGACAACATCGAACATCGGAAGAGTATAAAAGCAGCGTTGCAGTAGTATTAAAATTCATTCATAATCAAGCTCTGCTATAATACAGAAGCACTTAACGGTCTTCTACAGAGCCCTTAAGTAATAGTAGTACATACTTGTAAAAAACAAAAAAAAAAAAAAACAAAAAAACAATTTCTAAAATAAATATAATTTATACAAGAAAAATAACGAAAAATAAAAAAAATTTTTCTTTTAAAAAAAACAGAAAGAATACCGTCTTTCAATATGTATTTAATGTACGTATGCATGTATGTAAATGGGGTTCACATTTAGATACAAATAGATATATGTACATATGTATTATAATAGCAATACATACATACATCATATGTGTATACATAATGTAACTAGAATTTATATTGGCAGTTTTCAGCATTTTTTCTGTGTGAAAATTGACTCTCTTTTTAAAAAAAAAATATATAATACAATACTTAAATTACAAAAATATTTACGTACATCCACATGCAATAAGTATAGATATAATGTATAATTAATTTAATTGTACTACGTTGTATTATATTATGTACATAATATTACATGTGATTTAGGGAATATATATGCGTAAAACCTAAAGCATATATGAACATATGTATTTAAATTAAATACTTGAACGTGTATTTGAAAAGTAAAGCTTAGATCATTTTTTTTACACCTGCGCAATGTTTTTCTTTATAATCGTTGGAAATGTATAATTTTTTTGTACGCGGCAATCGGCATACATAGAAATGTGTTGTTCTTTTGGATATGCCATGCCGTGGGCCGTGTGTATTTTGTACATCTATTACATTTACATATGAAAATTTCGAGAACTAGCATTATATTTATAGGAGAAGCTCTCTATACGATAAAATATTTTTGTTTATTTTTATAAAAATTTTAATTTTGTATATACATACAATCATCTACATCTACATAGATTCACATACCTATAATTGTGAAAAAATCGAATGAAATTTTTTTTAAATTTCATTTTTCATGTGACATGTAAATGGAAATGTAATTTGCCGGTCGATAAACGTACAAAAATGTTATCATACAAATTTTTCAAAATATATTTATGTATGTACTTTAAATCATGCATACCTATGTATATGTACATATATTCAATTCTATACACATGTTACATATTATGTATAATTAAATCATAGAATTTCCAGTTGTTATTGTTACCATGATTTTATACCATAAAAAGTAATGATCACTTTTTTTCAGCATCACTGTAGATAATATAATGAATTAAAAATGTATTATGAGAAATTCTATTTTATAGTCTGCTGAAATTTCAAGATAGCGATGTAGATATGGGCAACATGCTATAGACAAAACAATAAAAAATTAAATATTTCACAATGTTGATACAAAGATTATCTTAAATTTCAAATAATAATTTGAGCAACAACAACAAAATAAAAATAAAAATAAAATCAACGATCGATATGATAAACATATAAAAATAAACAAATGAAAATGATAAAAAATAATAAAAATTTTGACTGTGCATTACAAATTACAACCTAGAGATGTATGGGGACAAACACAAGTTTTATTTTTAATTTATTTCATATTTGTTTAAAACAAAAATTGATTTTATTTATATATGGTTGGTATGGTATATGGTATTTAGATACACATGCATATATGGTACATAATATAAAAATAAATATACGAGTAATATATAATATCTTTAAAAAATAATAATTAAAGAGACATTACCAATTTTTTATATTTACAAGAAAATATAATGTGTGCGTTATTTTTCTATAAAAATTTGTGCTCTAAAAACTCCAATTAATAATGCACAAGAATTTGATCATGTATCACCCAACCCAACATCTATAGACAACATCAAACAATACACACGTTCGATCACGTACACCAATACAAGCAACACTCAGTAAGCAACGTGTATCACCCAACATCTATAGACAACATCAAACATCGGAAGAGTATAAAAGCAGCGTTGCAGTAGTATTAAAATTCATTCATAATCAAGCTCTGCTCTAATACAGAAGCACTTAACGGTCTTCTACAGAGCCCTTAAGTAATAGTAGTACATACTTGTAAAAAACAAAAAAAAAAACAAAAAAACAATTTCTAAAATAAATATAATTTATACAAGAAAAATAACGAAAAATAAAAAAAAACTTTTCTTTTAAAAAAAAACAGAAAGAATACCGTCTTTCAATATGTATTTATTGTACGTATGCATGTATGTAAATGGGGTTCACATTTAGATACAAATAGATATACATATGTATTATAATAGCAATACATACATACATCATATGTGTATACATAATGTAACTAGAATTTATATTGGCAGTTTTCAGCATTTTTTCTGTGTGAAAATTGACTCTCTTTTTAAAAAAAAAATATATAATACAATACTTAAATTACAAAAATATTTACGTACATCCACATGCAATAAGTATAGATATATGTATAATTAATTTAATTGTACTACGTTGTATTATATTATATACATAATATTACATGTGACTTAGGGAATATATGTGCGTAAAACGTAAAGCATATATGAACATATGTATTTAAATTAAATACTTGAACGTGTATTTGAAAAGTAAAGCTTAGATCATTTTTTTTACACCTGCGCAATGTTTTTCTTTAGAATCGTTGGAAATGTATAATTTTTTTGTACGCGGCAATCGGCATACATAGAAATGTGTTGTATCTTTTGGATATGCCATGCCGTGGGCCCGTGTGTATTTTGTACATCTATTACATTTACATATGAAGATCTCGAGAACTAGCATTATATTTATAGGAGAAGCTCTCTCATTTATACGATAAAATATTTTTGTTTATTTTTATAAACATTTTAATTTTGTATATACATACAATCATCTACATCTACATAGATTCACATACCTATAATTGTGAAAAAATCGAATGAAATTTTTTTTAAATTTCATTTTTCATGTGACATGTAAATGGAAATGTAATTTGCCGGTCGATAAACGTACAAAAATGTTATCATACAAATTTTTCAAAATATATTTATGTATGTACTTTAAATCATGCATACCTATGTACATATATTCAATTCTATACACATGTTACATATTATGTATTATAAGGAAAATTTTAATTATATGTGAAAATTAATTAAATGAAACACCGGAATTGGTTTTCTTATTCGATCCAATTATCTTTATTATATTTTTCATTATTCTTAATTAAATACACAATCGTTTTTATTAAAATTTACATATTTTTATATATCTTTGCACACAGCTTATTTTCTTATAATCTTTCTACTGTATACATATTTTTATCTATATTTACACACAGCTTACTTTCTTATAATCTTTTTACTATCTTTAGCAGCAAACACAGCTTAGCTATATCACCTCTTCTTTTTGAATGCACACAGCATTCTTCTCTTTTCTTTTTTTCTTTGACATTCCTCATTTATTTTTCTTCTTCTTCTTTTTTTCTTACATTACTAGTTACTACATTAAGATTAACCTTACAACTCGGCCAATCTGACCGAATTCGTCCTCGAATTCTTAATGATAGAAGTTTTTTTTTTTTTTTTCTATTACGTTAACTACAAGTTTTAATTTTATGAAACACAAGGTTTCTATTTATTTATTTATATAATTTTTTTCTTTTCTCTTTTTTTTTAATCTAAACTGTATCAGAATGTGAATGAGAATGAGAAATCCATGGCTTAATTCGCGTAACATCGAAAATACCTTCGAATGGTTTCTGCGTTACTTGAAAACCGTCTACGTCTTTTATTATATACCGATCGTTGCCTATTCGTTTATGTACCACATAAGGCCCTTTATACTTTGGGATTAGTTTCTTATTTGTTCCTACTGATGTATCTACATTGGTAATCATGACCAAATCTCCTTCAGAATATATTTTAGCTGGCTTTCGTTTTTCGTTAAACTTCTTTTCATTGTATTTTTGAGATTTCTCGATATTTGCTAAAGCCTCCGGCCTTTTTTCTAAAAGACTTTTTTCCTCTTCATCGTAAACGAAACTCTCTAAATATTCTTTAACCCTGTCAACAACTTCTCCGCGTTGACAAATTCCAAACAATAGTTCTGATGGAGTAAATCTCGTGCTCTTCGAACATGAATTATTAATTGCAAATTCGACTTTAGGTAGTATTTTATCCCAATATATCCCCTTTTCGATATCTACCATTTTAGAGATCATTGGACCTATAACTCTATTGACACGTTCAACCTGTCCATTTGCTTTTGGACAACCACTTGCTACTAGAATATGTTGAATATTGCAGTTTTTTAGATAATCTTTAAACTTAGCGGAGGTAAAACATGTACCTCGGTCACTAACAATTCGCAACGGTCGGGAATAGTTCACAAAATAAGACTCGAGACATTTGATTTTCTCATCAGTACTTGATTGGTTGGTTGCATAAAGTTTCACAAACTTTGAAAATCCATCGATTACTACTAATATATACTTCTTTTTATTTTTAGGCGATTCTAAAGGACCATAGTAGTCAATGTGTACTGTCTCGAACGGTTTATTTCCCTTTGGTATCGAGTGCAAGAAACCTTCTACTCTCCCAGAATGTGAATTAAATGAGATACATTTAGTGCAGTTATCAACATAATTTGAAACTTTTTCTGTCATTTTTGGGAACCAATATGTTTTCCTCAACAATCCTAAAGTTTTTTCTTTCCCTAGGTGACCCAAACTATCATGAAAGCTCTTCAAAATTTGATATTCCATTACTTTTGGTACATAAAATCTGATTTTATTTTTGTCAATTTTTCGGTATATTAATCCATTTCTTAATTCAAAGAAAGGATCGTCTTTGGATTCTAATAATTGTCGTAAACTCTCCAATTCGGGATCTTGGCTTTGACCAATAGACAAGGCTTGTTCAAAAGAGCTCTCCTCTAATACTAAAACTGAATGACATCTGCTAAGGGCGTCAACGTGTTGCATTTTGTTTCCGCTTCTATGCTCTATCTCAAAATCAAAACTTTGCATGTCAAGCGCCCATCTACTTATAAGGGGGTTAATTGTTTGTTTTTTCATAGTTAGAGCCAATGCATTGCAATTTGTCACTATTTTAAATTTCCTACCCATTAGATAAATTCTGAAACGTCGGAGTGCATATAATATGGCGAGAGTTTCTAATTCGTAAGAGTGATACTTTGATTCTTGCTCAGTAGTACGTTTCGAGAAGTAAAATATGGGATGCATTTTATTGTCCTCTTTTCTTTGCATCAACATTGCACCATAACCCTGACTACTACCATCACAATGGAGTTGTGTTTCGTGATTTGGATTAAATATTGCGAGTAATGGTCTTTCTAGAAGTTTTGACTTTAATTCAATAAAGGTTTTCAACTGTTCTGAACCAAAATTAAATGGTACATTCTTCTTTATTAGATCTTGCAGTGGTTTTGCTATGAAACTAAAATCTTTAATGAATTTTCGAAAAAAATAGCACATACCCAAAAATCTCTGGACCTCTCTTAGATTTTTTGGTACTGGGTATTCATTTATGGTTTTCACATTATTTTCGTTAGGTTTTACTCCATCCTTATTGATCGTATATCCCAGATAATTAATTTCAGATAATAAAAATTTAGATTTCGAGACATTAATTTCAAATTTATTGTCTGAGATGATATCAAAGACTTTCTCTAGTATTTGAACATGCTCATCTAAAGTATTACTAAAAATAAGTATACTATTTTCAGAAATCGAAGTCAGTACAGGCAAGATAGGCATGCTTTTCTATATTCTTTCACATTGCGTTTGTATAAATCTGTCTCGTGTGTGGGGTGATCAGATCTCAATTTAAATCCGAGGGAAATTTTTTAAATTTTATATTATGAAGGGCTACCAGTTTGCAAAAAACTTTTTTTTTAGATTTTACAAAAAAACGGGTAATTTTGTGACATTTTGGGAAATTTTATGAAATATGTTCATTTCTTTACAAAATAACATATAATAACAAGCTGATTTGAATAATATGATAGCAATTTGCATTGTAAATAATTTTCTTTCTTATTCCAAGAAAAGACAAAACAAAAAATAAAATTCAGAATGTAACGGTAACGTAACGAAATCATTAACCAGTACATAAAGGAAACAAAATCGAAGAAAATGGACAAATAAACAAATATGAAAATGAATGTATGTACGTATGTATACAAAATTTAATATCAAATTGATACTGAACATATAATTTTATAAATAAAATTAAAAATACTGAATATGGTTTAATCATAAATTCATATTTTTTTTATAAATTTAATCAAAACTCCCAGTAGATACGGCAACCCTGAATTATCATCATTTTCTTTTATGCCCATCTTCCCGCTGACACGAATCAATCAACATTTTATACTTTGAGTGGACATCGGCTGCGCAACGACTTCATATTTTATAGTTCGGTTTTTTATTTTTCATATAACCATAGACTAATAACACTATCTAACTAGTGTTATTAGTCTATGATTTAACCAAAATTGTGTTAACTGATTAAATCAGTTGCCTTCACGCTGTGTGATAGGCAACATTAAACGGAAGGGTGTATTTCTTTTTCCCAAAAAAAAACAGGGTGATTCATTATTAGAAATGAAAAAATCAGCAAACAAAAATTAAAATTTGTCTTAAAAACCGAACATTTTTATGATATTTTCAAATAATGCTACTTTTTTATCAAATATAAATTTACAGGAATGTGAAATTTGTACAGAATCTCCCTTTTAAGAATTATTTGTGAACAAAATTATAAAATTATTTCTGCACAATTTGGAACATCCTGTTAACATATTTTAAAAAGTACCTTCTTCAGGGTTAAGAGATATATTATTCAGAATTTCCTACAAAATATTATATGTGAAGTTATCAGAAACTCATCGGGTAACTATTTCCATAAGCATAATACTGACTTCGATTTCTGAAAATAGTATAGATAGATCATCAATGTATATAGTAACGTTGTTTTGTTCGATTAATGGTTTGAAACTTTGTTCAACGAATCTTTGAAAAACAGATGGGGCGTTCTTTAAACCAAATGGCATTTTCCGATATTCAAAGTGCCCAAGGGGAGTTATAAAACTTGTATATTTGATCGAATCTTCATTCATACTTACGTGGTGAAATCCACTTTTGAGGTCAATTAAACTAAAGTAATTTTTTCCCTCAAGACGGCCAATCAAGTCTTCTATCAGAGGTATAGGATAGTTATCTCTCAAGGTAAGTTTATTTAAGGTCCTATAGTCGATACATAAACGATATTCATCTTTATTCTTTTTCTTAATTAGTACAATAGGCGATGAATAAGGAGAATTGCTTGGCCTTATAGTTCCCTTTTTTAAAAGTTCATCCAATATTTTTGATAATACTTCCCGTTCATGGTACGAAAATCTACGTGGTTTCGAGCTAAAGTATTCATTTTTTTCTAAAACAATTTTCATTTCGTATTTCATTTTTGGATTCCCATTCACGGATAAATTATGTAAGTATTTTTCATATAAATTGGAAACAATATTCTTGTAATTATAATTAACATTCTTTTCAAAATTTAACTCATTATTTTTTTCAATTTCAATAACGTTTATACCAAAGATAAAATTTTCTTCATTTTCTATATTATTATTATTATTATTATTTTCTTCAAATTTCAAGATTATGCCATTTTTATTTAAAAAATCTCTACCAATGATAACATCAAATTCCATGGTTTGATTATCAACAACTAGAAATTTGATTCTTTTGATATCGTTAAACAAATTAATCCACGTTTCAAAATTACCTAAAGTTACAAGCTTAGAATTATTTATTCCTACATATGGTAGAAAGCTGTTATCTCTATTTTTTTCAAAACCACAAACAAACTTTTCTTTAATTATAGATACAGCACTACCAGTATCCAAAAGAGCATTTAGTTCAATTTCTGTTAAGTTACCTTCAATATTTTTAATGAAAATACCGCATGACGTCATAAAATTCTTATCCACTTTTACCTCAGTAATCATAGCTACACCTGAAAATGATGTCGTTGGGTTGCTTTGCTTCGTTGGACAGTTTCTAATAAGATGTTCTGATGATCCACATTTGAAGCATTCACCTTGTTGTACCTTTGGTTTTCTACAATTTGTTGATATGTGACCTGTAGCACCGCAATTGTAACATTTTTTTGTAGATTTTAAAACATTCGTTCGTTGATTTGATGTATTTTCAGGTAATTGTGGTTGTACCAGCATGTATATTTACAATATACAACACTTATTCATCATCGCTTATCAACAGTGATAAGCGATGGGAATATGTGTAGAGACATACAATGCGAATCATCATTCGTCATCTCTTTTCTTACAAAAAAATGAGAATAATATTTTTTATATTATGATCTAAAATTAGAAATTAGAGGTAGGTAATTAGTAGTAAATTTTTATCAGCCTTTTTGTAATTTTAACGTTCGAGCGATTAAGTTTATTTTATACAAATAATTAAGTAATAAAATATTTTGCATAATATAAAATGATAGTATTTTTATACATCACATTGGTGACCCCGACGTACAAAAAAATCGTGAATATTAAAAAATTTTAAAATTTAAGAATTTTATACAAATTTTATTAATATCAATCGAATATAATTGAAAAATCAATTTGATAAAAAGTGCTTAATTATCTGGATATAACAAGTTAAAGTAAAAAAACATTACCACAAAGAACAAAAATAAAACTACAGTTAAATAAATAAAATTTAACTTAAAACTAGTTACTATCGAAATTATATCGATAATTATTTTATTTAATATTTTATTAAACCAAAAACAAATTAAGTAAATAAATTCCATCAAGATAAAAAATTTTCTATTAAATTGGAGATCAGTGAATGAAAAATCTTGTGATCACGTATATACCACATGTCGCTGAAAAATTCATTTTAAATCAAAAATATTAACAACAAGACAAATGAACATCAACCAAATTTAAATAATCATCAAATTTCTGGAAGATTCAGCAAGGATTTCTGAGATCATCACGGATTATTTTCCAGCACGTGTTTTATCATCGGTGTGGACACCTTCACATGGGTTATGATTTTATATTAAGAATAAAATTATGTTTTAAAATATAAATTATACAAATATTATTTATATTATATATATATGTATTAATTTTTAATCAATCAAATATTCATACTTGTAATTCCCATCTTTTTTAGCTTTTAAAATACTTGATACATATATACTCACCATAGAGTATAGTCCATAGAGAAGAAAAATTACATATACCATAATAGATCTATAACACATAGTACAACTGTAAGTACATCTTCCAACAACATTAAAAAAACGTAACGGATTTTAATCGTGAGTAAATAATTATTTTAATTTATGATAACTTTGAACACACACATACTAAACTATAACCTATCAGTTCATATACGTGTTAACAATTTTCAATTTTCAATATAAAAAGTTAACATTTCATACCTGATTCCGTTGTGGTTTGAAATAAAAACATAAAATTAACATATATTTTATATATTGTTAATTTTAACATACTCGTACATTATTTTAACATATAATTGTAACACATATTGTATTATATATATACAACCTTAACGATTTATGTACTACATGTATTAAATTATTTGAAGTTAACTCATTCTATCTCTAATTAAGCATCTTTTCATCTAACTATATCCTGTTCAATTAAACCTTGCCAACTTTAATTTAAGTCTTTCTGATTTTTTTGAAACATTACATAAAATGTCACTCACAGACACAGATTCAAAGACTAGCAATAAGGAAGATAATAACAATTTTTCCGA
This sequence comes from Villa cingulata, assembly GCA_951394055.1. NCBI lineage: Eukaryota > Metazoa > Arthropoda > Insecta > Diptera > Bombyliidae > Villa > Villa cingulata. The sequence continues at coordinate 26,073,304 of OX596021.1, read as the reverse complement.
AAATGTCTCAAATCAAAGTGTAGCTACACTAAAAATTCCACCTTTCTGGAGCAATCGTCCAGACCTATGGTTTATCCAGGTCGAAACTCAATTTAGAGTTAAGAATATTACGACGTCCAATACTAAATACGACTATTTAGTATCATCTTTGCCCGCTGAACAAATGGAATTAGTAGCCGACTTTCTTGTTAAACCACCCAGTAATTCAAAATACGAGGGCTTAAAAGAATTATTAATAAGCAGAAGTAGGGACTCAGAAGAGCGAAGGCTTGACGCATTATTACATAAGGTTGAACTTGGTGATTCTAAACCATCGGATTTATTCCGACAAATGGAATCTTTAGCAGGTGGTAATAGTTTAATTAACACATCTCTACTAAAAAAATTGTGGCTAAACAAACTTCCTTCACCCATCCAAGCTTGTTTAATCGCAATTGAGAAATCTCATTCTCAAGAAGAGTTATTCAGTATAGCAGACAAAATTGCAGATTCCTCAACTGCAACTACTTCTAAAATCGCTACAGTTAACCAGCCGGTAGATACATTCTCAAAAGCGATCCAAAATTTAGAAAAACGCATAAAAAAATTAGAAATGCGAAATTCAAGATCTAGAAGCAGATCCAAAACAAAGCCCTTTAATAGAAAAGCAACTCCTGTTCCTTCAGGACAACGCTTGTGCTGGTATCACAAAAAATTTGATAAACATGCCACAAAATGTGTACCACCATGTAAAAATTTCAAAGTGAATAATAATGAAAATCAAAAAAACGATCATTAACAGCTTCGCCAGCGGCACCGAAGTTGACAAAAAATTCTTGCCGCTTATTTATTTACGACAGAAACACTAACATACAATTTCTAATTGATACCGGGGCGGAGATTTCATTGGTTCCAAAAAAATTTTTCCCAAATTATAAATATAAAACTGATTTAAATTTAGTAGCAGCCAATGGTGCATCTATTTCAACTTATGGTTACAAAGCATTAACCCTTAATCTTAATCTTCGTCGACAATTTGACCACGTTTTTATAGTTGCATCTGTAGACCACGCAATTCTAGGTGCAGATTTTTTATTCAAGTTCAAACTTATAGTAGATATAAGGAAGAAAAAATTAATTGATGAAACCACTTTATTATATTCTTCTTGCATTGCACGCCAGGTAGCACCTTATGCGCCTAAAATACTTCTAATTAAAAACGAATTTGGTTCTATTCTTAATGATTTTCCAACTTTAAAGTCTCCTCCTGATTTTAATGCTAAGGTAAAACATTCAGTAGTCCATCATATTGTTACCAAAGGTCCGCTTCCTTCAGCTCGCCCTCGCCGCCTTGATCCAAAAAAATATCAAATAGCTAAGGCTGAATTCGAACTGATGGTCAGGTTGGGAATTTGTCGACCCTCATCTTCACCAGTTGCTTCACCTCTTCACATGGTTCCAAAGAAGGGATCTAATGAGTGGAGACCATGTGGAGATTATAGACAACTAAACGCAGTAACTGTTTTTGACAAATATCCCCTGCCTAATCTTCAAGACTGTAATTTACAAGTACATGAATGTAAAATTTTTTCCAAAATTGACCTTATACGAGCATACCATCAGATCCCAGTGGCTGAAACAGACGTCTATAAGACTGCAGTTATTACACCTTTTGGTCTCTACGAATTTTTACGTATGCCTTTCGGTGTAAAAAATGGTGCACAAACTTTCCAAAGATTCATAAATACAGTCTTATCTGATTTTGATTTCGTTTTTCCCTACATTGACGACATACTGGTAGGAAGTAAATCAATCGAGGAACACAAGCACCACCTTCGAGCTTTATTCAAAAGATTAGACGAATATGGTATTAAAGTTAACCCCGAAAAATGTGATTTTGGCAAACAAGAAATCAACTTTCTAGGTCATTTAATTTCAACTCAAGGCATTTCTCCAACAGAAGAAAGAATTAAAGCTATTATAGATTTTCCATCACCTACATCAATTAAAAAACTTCAACGTTTTCTTGGTATGGTCAACTTTTATCACAGATTTGTTCCCAAATTAGCACATTTTGCAATTCCGTTGTACGATTTGTTAAAAGATTCTAACAAAAAGAGTAAAAAGAAAAAACCTTTCGTATGGTTAAACTTTCACGAAGACTCTTTTAATGAGATTAAGAAATGCTTACAAAACAAATTAATGCTCATTCATCCAAATCCTAAGGCAAAAATTAGTCTTTTTGTCGACGCTTCAAATGATGCTGTAGGAGCAGTTTTGCAACAAAAATCTGCACTAAAATGGGAACCTCTTGCTTTCTTTTCAAAGAGGCTTAAATCTGCTGAAAAAAAATATTCTACTTATGATAGAGAATTATTAGCGATTTACCTTGCAATAAAGCATTTTAGACATCTAATAGAAGGCAAAGACCTTACAGTCTTCACAGATCATAAACCACTCACGACAGCATTATTATCTAAGTCCGAGAAATCCCCGAGACAAACACGACATTTAGACTATATTTCACAATTCACCAACGACATAAGACACATTAACGGTTCTTGTAATACAGTGGCAGATACACTATCAAGGTCCTTTATCGATGTTATAGAGCAAAATGATCTCAGTATAAAAATTCTTTGTGAGGAACAAAGTCAAGATGAGGAACTCCAAAAAATAATTTCAGATCATACCAAAACATCTTTCAAATTATGCAAAATTCCAATACCTTTAGTAAACTGTGAACTGTGGTGTGAAAATTCGACTGGTATTAATAGACCTTTCGTACCGAAGTCGCTTCGTCGCGCAATTTTCAACAAAATACATAACCTCTCACATCCGAGTATTCGTGGGACAAGAAAACTCCTGACAGCAAAATACTTTTGGCCAAATATGAACAAAGAAATCAATTTGTGGGCCAAAACTTGTATTCAATGTCAAAAAGCCAAAATTACAAGACACACTATTTCCCCATATGGGAAATTTGAAACACCAAAGGGAAGGTTCGAACATATCCACATTGACCTGGTAGGCCCTTTACCTCCATCTAACGGTTTTTCCTATTTATTAACAATCAAAGATCGTTTCTCAGGCTGGCCAGAAGCAATACCTTTGAGAAGTATATCAGCAGAAAATGTTGCTGAAAAATTTATTCAGCACTGGATTGCTCGTTTTGGTGTACCACAAACCATAACTACCGATCAAGGTACTCAATTTGAATCCTCCCTCTTCAGAGAAATTTCTCAAATTCTGGGAAATCATCGAATCAGAACTACGGCTTATCACCCACAAGCGAATGGTTGTGTGGAAAGATTTCATAGGCATTTGAAAACCGCTATTAAAGCTACTCATGATCCTAAGAAATGGTTTTTTAGTTTACCCTGGATACTCTTAGGAATTCGAACAGCTCTAATTGACAATCTTGATTTTTCTCCTGCCCACCTACTTTATGGCCAACCATTACGCGTACCCGGTGAATTCATAGCCCCTAGTGATTCTAATAATTTAACCCTCACAAACGCGACAGCTCAAAGGTTATATAACACAATAAGAAAAATAAAACCACAACAAAAAACTTTAAGAAAACAAACTAACATTTTCATCCCTAAAGATTTTGAAAGTTGTTCACACGTTTTTATAAGACAAGAAGTTAACACTGGTCTAAATCCACCTTATACAGGACCTTACAAGGTCATTTCTAAAAATAAAAAACATTTCAAAGTTCTTATAAATGACAAAAAGAAAACAATTTCGATAGACAGATTAAAACCCGCTCACGTTTTGGAAGATGTATTAAAAAATGACCATAATGAAATGAAAGAAACAAGAATTTCAAAAGCTAATAAAGTTAGATTTGAATTATAATCATAAAATAATATTCAATTAAGATATTAATTAAGCTATCTAACAATAATTAAGTTAATATAGTTATAAAATAATCACAATTTATTTTGCAAATTATAATTATTCAATTAATGTAATTTTTGTTAGAGGGGGAGTGATGTACCAGCATGTATATTTACAATATACAACACTTATTCATCATCGCTTATCAACAGTGATAAGCGATGGGAATATGTGTAGAGACATACAATGCGAATCATCATTCGTCATCTCTTTTCTTACAAAAAAATGAGAATAATATTTTTTATATTATGATCTAAAATTAGAAATTAGAGGTAGGTAATTAGTAGTAAATTTTTATCAGCCTTTTTGTAATTTTAACGTTCGAGCGATTAAGTTTATTTTATACAAATAATTAAGTAATAAAATATTTTGCATAATATAAAATGATAGTATTTTTATACATCACAGTGGTTTTTTGAAATTTTGCTTCGTTACCGATGAAAATGATTTTAACATGTCTTTGGTTTTTTTAAAATTTTGGATTCTTGCTTGGTTTTCTAATATTTTATCGCCAATACCATCAATTAGAGATTCTATGATTTCGTCTTCATTTAATTGTAAATTGTTTGCTAAACATATTTTTTCATGGAAATATTCACTAAATGATTCAGAATAACTCCAAATTCTTTTTACAAACTGTTTTCTTAATTTTACTTTATTCGGTCTCGTATCGAAAATTAACTCAATTTCTGACAATAATTTTGTAAAATTCATTTCAATGTGTTCTGCCTTTGAATGAAACCATTGCAATACTTTCCCACTTAATTTGCTAACAACAATTATTTGCATTTCTTTATCAGAAATGTTATATAATTTTTGAATATTTTTAATTTGTTCTTTCCAAACTTGAAAATTATTTTTTTCAGCATCAAATTTGTTCAATAAATCAAGAACACCACTTTTTAGAACAATGAACTACTTTCAAAAAGTTAGGCACGACCCCCCCTCGCTAACTACTTTCAAAAAGTTAGTCACGACCCCCCCTCGCTAACTACTTTCAAAAAGTAAGGCACGACCCCCCCTCGCTAACTACTTTCAAAAAGTAAGGCACGACCCCCCCTCGCTAACTACTTTTTGAAAGTTAGTCACGACCCCCCCTCGCTAACTACTTTCAAAAAGTTAGTCACGACCCCCCCTCGATAACTACTTTCAAAAAGTTATGCACGACCCCCCCTCGCTGACTACTTTCAAAAAGTTAGTCACGACCCCCCCTCGCTAACTACTTTCAAAAAGTAAGGCACGACCCCCCCTCGCTAGCTACTTTCAAAAAGTTAGGCACGACCCCCCCTCGCTAACTACTTTCAAAAAGTAAGGCACGACCCCCCCTCGCTTACTACTTTCAAAAAGTTAGTCACGACCCCCCCTCGCTAACTACTTTCAAAAAGTTAGGCACGACCCCCCCTCGCTAACTACTTTCAAAAAGTAAGGCACGACCCCCCCTCGCTAACTACTTTCAAAAAGTAAGGCACGACCCCCCCTCGCTAACTACTTTCAAAAAGTTAGTCACGACCCCCCCTCGCTAACTACTTTCAAAAAGTTAGTCACGACCCCCCCTCGCTAACTACTTTCAAAAAGTTAGTCACGACCCCCCCTCGCTAACTACTTTCAAAAAGTTAGACACGACCCCCCCTCGCTAGCTACTTTCAAAAAGTAAGGCACGACCCCCCCTCGCTAACTACTTTCAAAAAGTTAGTCACGACCCCCCCTCGCTAACTACTTTCAAAAAGTAAGGCACGAACCCCCCCTCGCTAACTACTTTCAAAAAGTAAGGCACGACCCCCCCTCGCTAGCTACTTTCAAAAAGTTAGTCACGACCCCCCCTCGCTAACTACTTTCAAAAAGTTAGGCACGACCCCCCCTCGCTAACTACTTTCAAAAAGTTAGTCACGACCCCCCCTCGCTAACTACTTTCAAAAAGTTAGTCACGACCACCCCTCGCTAACTACTTTCAAAAAGTAAGGCACGACCCCCCCTCGCTAACTACTTTCAAAAAGTAAGGCACGACCCCCCCTCGCTAACTACTTTCAAAAAGTTAGTCACGACCCCCCCTCGCTAACTACTTTCAAAAAGTTAGTCACGACCACCCCTCGCTAACTACTTTCAAAAAGTTAGTCACGACCCCCCCTCGCTAACTACTTTCAAAAAGTTAGTCACGACCACCCCTCGCTAACTACTTTCAAAAAGTTAGTCACGACCCCCCCTCGCTAACTACTTTCAAAAAGTAAGGCACGACCCCCCCTCGCTAACTACTTTCAAAAAGTAAGGCACGACCTGATTGAATGGTAATGATTGAATGCAACTGATTGAATGGTTCCTTCGTTCGATTCACTATCACTCGAAAGATCTTGGCACTGGTGAAATTGAATTTCATCATCATGCATTGTTGAGTTGCCACCATTTTGGTTTTTTTCAGTAAAATTTATATATCGTCGTAATAATGTTGCTTTATCTCCAACTTGAGATAAATTCACTGATTTTAATTTGGCTCTCAATTGTTTCACAGTATTTTCCCTTATCCATTTTACATTTAAAATACACAACTTTTAATGAATAAAATCAACCAGGTCAGCAAACCCCACACCTGATATTTATAAGGAAAATTTTAATTAAAAAGTTAGTCACGACCCCCCTTCGTTAACTACTTTCAAAAAGTTAGGCACGACCCCCCCTCGCTAACTACTTTCAAAAAGTTAGGCACGACCCCCCCTCGCTAACTACTTTCAAAAAGTAAGGCACGACCCCCCCTCGTTAACTACTTTCAAAAAGTTAGGCACGACCCCCCCTCGCTAACTACTTTCAAAAAGTTAGGCACGACCCCCCCTCGCTAACTACTTTCAAAAAGTAAGGCACGACCCCCCCTCGCTAACTACTTTCAAAAAGTAAGGCACGACCCCCCCTCGCTAACTACTTTCAAAAAGTTAGTCACGACCCCCCCTCGCTAACTACTTTCAAAAAGTAAGGCACGACCACCCCTCGCTAACTACTTTCAAATAGTAAGGCACGACCCCCCCTCGCTAACTACTTTCAAAAAGTAAGGAACGACACCCCCTCGTTAACTACTTTCAAAAAGTTAGTCACGACTCCCCCTCGCTAACTACTTTCAAAAAGTTAGGCACGACCCCCCCTCGCTAACTACTTTCAAAATGTTAGGCACGACCCCCCCTCGCTAACTACTTTCAAAAAGTAAGGCACGACCCCCCCTCGCTAACTACTTTCAAAAAGTAAGGCACGACCCCCCCTCGCTAACTACTTTTTGAAAGTTAGTCACGACCCCCCCTCGCTAACTACTTTCAAAAAGTTAGGCACGACCCCCCCTCGCTAACTACTTTCAAAAAGTTAGTCACGACCCCCCCTCGCTAACTACTTTCAAAAAGTAAGGCACGACCACCCCTCGCTAACTACTTTCAAATAGTAAGGCACGACCCCCCCTCGCTAACTACTTTCAAAAAGTAAGGAACGACACCCCCTCGTTAACTACTTTCAAAAAGTTAGTCACGACTCCCCCTCGCTAACTACTTTCAAAAAGTTAGGCACGACCCCCCCTCGCTAACTACTTTCAAAATGTTAGGCACGACCCCCCCTCGCTAACTACTTTCAAAAAGTAAGGCACGACCCCCCCTCGCTAACTACTTTCAAAAAGTAAGGCACGACCCCCCCTCGCTAACTACTTTTTGAAAGTTAGTCACGACCCCCCCTCGCTAACTACTTTCAAAAAGTTAGGCACGACCCCCCCTCGCTAACTACTTTCAAAAAGTAAGGCACGACCCCCCCTCGCTAGCTACTTTCAAAAAGTAAGGCACGACCCCCCCTCGCTAACTACTTTCAAAAAGTAAGGAACGACCCCCCCTCGCTAACTACTTTCAAAAAGTTAGTCACGACCCCCCCTCGCTAACTACTTTCAAAAAGTAAGGCACGACCCCCCCTCGCTAACTACTTTCAAAAAGTAAGGCACGACCCCCCCTCGCTAACTACTTTCAAAAAGTTAGTCACGACCACCCCTCGCTAACTACTTTCAAATAGTAAGGCACGACCCCCCCTCGCTAACTACTTTCAAAAAGTTAGTCACGACCCCCCCTCGCTAACTACTTTCAAAAAGTTAGTCACGACCCCCCCTCGCTAACTACTTTCAAAAAGTAAGGCACGACCCCCCCTCGCTGACTACTTTCAAAAAGTAAGGCACGACCCCCCCTCGCTAACTACTTTCAAAAAGTTAGGCACGACCCCCCCTCGCTAACTACTTCCAAAAAGTTAGTCACGACCCCCCCTCGTTAACTACTTTCAAAAAGTTAGTCACGACCCCCCCTCGCTAACTACTTTTTGAAAGTTAGTCACGACCCCCCCTCGCTAACTACTTTCAAAAAGTTAGGCACGACCCCCCCTCGCTAACTACTTTCAAAAAGTAAGGCACGACCCCCCCTCGCTAACTACTTTCAAAAAGTAAGGCACGACCCCCCCTCGCTAACTACTTTCAAAAAGTTAGTCACGACCACCCCTCGCTAACTACTTTCAAATAGTAAGGCACGACCCCCCCTCGCTAACTACTTTCAAAAAGTAAGGAACGACACCCCCTCGTTAACTACTTTCAAAAAGTTAGTCACGACCCCCCCTCGCTAACTACTTTCAAAAAGTTAGGCACGACCCCCCCTCGCTAACTACTTTCAAAAAGTAAGGCACGACCCCCCCTCGCTAACTACTTTCAAAAAGTTAGGCACGACCCCCCCTCGCTAACTACTTTCAAAAAGTTAGGCACGACCCCCCCTCGCTAACTACTTTCAAAAAGTAAGGCACGACCCCCCCTCGCTAACTACTTTCAAAAAGTAAGGCACGACCCCCCCTCGCTAACTACTTTCAAAAAGTAAGGCACGACCCCCCCTCGCTAACTACTTTCAAAAAGTAAGGCACGACCCCCCCTCGCTAACTACTTTCAAAAAGTAAGGCACGACCCCCCCTCGCTAGCTACTTTCAAAAAGTAAGGCACGACCCCCCCTCGCTAACTACTTTCAAAATGTTAGGCACGACCCCCCCTCGCTAACTACTTTCAAAAAGTAAGGCACGACCCCCCCTCGCTAACTACTTTCAAAAAGTAAGGCACGGCCCCCCCTCGCTAACTACTTTCAAAAAGTAAGGCACGACCCCCCCTCGCTAACTACTTTCAAAAAGTAAGGCACGACCCCCCCTCGCTAACTACTTTCAAAAAGTAAGGCACGACCCCCCCTCGCTTTACTTTTTGAAAGTAGTTAGCGAGGGGGGGTCGTGACTAACTTTTTGAAAGTAGTTAGCGAGGGGGGGTCGTGACTAACTTTTTGAAAGTAGTTAGCGAGGGGGGGTCGTGACTAACTTTTTGGAAGTAGTTAGCGAGGGGGGGTCGTGACTAACTTTTTGAAAGTAGTTAGCGAGGGGGGGTCGTGCCTTACTTTTTGGAAGTAGTTAGCGAGGGGGGGTCGTGCCTTACTTTTTGGAAGTAGTTAGCGAGGGGGGGTCGTGCCTTACTTTTTGAAAGTATAGAGCGAGGGGGGGTCGTGCCTTACTTTTTGAAAGTAGTTAGCGAGGGGGGGTCGTGCCTTACTTTTTGAAAATAGTTAGCGAGGGGGGGTCGTGACTAACTTTTTGAAAGTAGTTAGCGAGGGGGGGTCGTGCCTTACTTTTTGAAAGTAGTTAGCGAGGGGGGGTCGTGCCTTACTTTTTGAAAGTAGTTAGCGAGGGGGGGTCGTGCCTTACTTTTTGAAAGTAGTTAGCGAGGGGGGGTCGTGCCTTACTTTTTGAAAGTAGTTAGCGAGGGGGGGTCGTGCCTTACTTTTTGAAAGTAGTTAGCGAGGGGGGGTCGTGCCTTACTTTTTGAAAGTAGTTAGCGAGGGGGGGTCGTGACTAACTTTTTGAAAGTAGTTAGCGAGGGGGGGTCGTGACTAACTTTCAAAAAGTAGTTAGCGAGGGGGGGTCGTGACTAACTTTTTGAAAGTAGTTAGCGAGGGGGGGTCGTGCCTTACTTTTTGAAAGTAGTTAGCAAGGGGGGGTCGTGACTAACTTTTTGAAAGTATAGAGCGAGGGGGGGTCGTGACTAACTTTCAAAAAGTAGTTAGCGAGGGGGGGTCGTGCCTTACTTTTTGAAAGTATAGAGCGAGGGGGGGTCGTGACTAACTTTTTGAAAGTATAGAGCGAGGGGGGGTCGTGACTAACTTTTTGAAAGTAGTTAGCGAGGGGGGGTCGTGCCTTACTTTTTGAAAGTAGTTAGCGAGGGGGGGTCGTGCCTTACTTTTTGAAAGTAGTTAACGAGGGGGGGTCGTGACTAACTTTTTGGAAGTATTTAGCGAGGGGGGGTCGTGCATAACTTTTTGAAAGTAGTTATCGAGGGGGGGTCGTGCCTTACTTTTTGAAAGTAGTTAGCAAGGGGGGGTCGTGACTAACTTTTTGAAAGTAGTTAGCGAGGGGGGGTCGTGACTAACTTTCAAAAAGTAGTTAGCGAGGGGGGGTCGTGCCTTACTTTTTGAAAGTATAGAGCGAGGGGGGGTCGTGACTAACTTTTTGAAAGTATAGAGCGAGGGGGGGTCGTGACTAACTTTTTGAAAGTAGTTAGCGAGGGGGGGTCGTGCCTTACTTTTTGAAAGTAGTTAGCGAGGGGGGGTCGTGCCTTACTTTTTGAAAGTAGTTAGCGAGGGGGGGTCGTGACTAACTTTTTGGAAGTAGTTAGCGAGGGGGGGTCGTGACTAACTTTTTGAAAGTAGTTAGCGAGGGGGGGTCGTGACTAACTTTTTGGAAGTATTTAGCGAGGGGGGGTCGTGCATAACTTTTTGAAAGTAGTTATCGAGGGGGGGTCGTGCCTTACTTTTTGAAAGTAGTTAGCAAGGGGGGGTCGTGACTAACTTTTTGAAAGTAGTTAGCGAGGGGGGGGCGTGACTAACTTTTTGGAAGTAGTTAGCGAGGGGGGGTCGTGCCTTACTTTTTGAAAGTATAGAGCGAGGGGGGGTCGTGACTAACTTTTTGAAAGTATAGAGCGAGGGGGGGTCGTGACTAACTTTTTGAAAGTAGTTAGCGAGGGGGGGTCGTGCCTTACTTTTTGAAAGTAGTTAGCGAGGGGGGGTCGTGCCTTACTTTTTGAAAGTAGTTAGCGAGGGGGGGTCGTGACTAACTTTCAAAAAGTAGTTAGCGAGGGGGGGTCGTGCCTTACTTTTTGAAAGTAGTTAGCGAGGGGGGGTCGTGACTAACTTTTTGGAAGTATTTAGCGAGGGGGGGTCGTGCATAACTTTTTGAAAGTAGTTATCGAGGGGGGGTCGTGCCTTACTTTTTGAAAGTAGTTAGCAAGGGGGGGTCGTGACTAACTTTTTGAAAGTAGTTAGCGAGGGGGGGGCGTGACTAACTTTTTGGAAGTAGTTAGCGAGGGGGGGTCGTGACTAACTTTTTGAAAGTAGTTAGCGAGGGGGGGTCGTGACTAACTTTCAAAAAGTAGTTAGCGAGGGGGGGTCGTGACTAACTTTCAAAAAGTAGTTAGCGAGGGGGGGTCGTGACTAACTTTTTGAAAGTAGTTAGCGAGGGGGGGTCGTGCCTTACTTTTTGAAAGTAGTTAGCGAGGGGGGGTCGTGCCTTACTTTTTGAAAGTAGTTAGCGAGGGGGGGTCGTGACTAACTTTTTGGAAGTAGTTAGCGAGGGGGGGTCGTGACTAACTTTTTGAAAGTAGTTAGCGAGGGGGGGTCGTGCCTTACTTTTTGAAAGTAGTTAGCGAGGGGGGGTCGTGCCTTACTTTTTGAAAGTAGTTAACGAGGGGGGGTCGTGACTAACTTTTTGAAAGTAGTTAACGAGGGGGGGTCGTGACTAACTTTTTGGAAGTAGTTAGCGAGGGGGGGTCGTGCCTTCCTTTTTGAAAGTAGTTAGCGAGGGGGGGTCGTGCCTTACTTTTTGAAAGTAGTTAGCGAGGGGGGGTCGTGCCTAACTTTTTGAAAGTAGTTAGCGAGGGGTGGTCGTGCCTAACTTTTTGAAAGTAGTTAACGAGGGGGGGTCGTTCCTTACTTTTTGAAAGTAGTTAGCGAGGGGGGGTCGTGCCTTACTTTTTGAAAGTAGTTAGCGAGGGGGGGTCGTGCCTAACTTTTTGAAAGTAGTTAACGAGGGGGGGTCGTTCCTTACTTTTTGAAAGTAGCTAGCGAGGGGGGGTCGTGCCTTACTTTTTGAAAGTAGTTAGCGAGGGGGGGTCGTGCCTTACTTTTTGAAAGTAGCTAGCGAGGGGGGGTCGTGACTAACTTTTTGAAAGTAGTTAGCGAGGGGGGGTCGTGACTAACTTTTTGAAAGTAGTTAGCGAGGGGGGGTCGTGCCTTACTTTTTGAAAGTAGATAGCGAGGGGGGGTCGTGCCTTACTTTTTGAAAGTAGTTAGCGAGGGGGGGTCGTGCCTTACTTTTTGAAAGTAGTTAGCGAGGGGGGGTCGTGACTAACTTTTTGAAAGTAGTTAGCGAGGGGGGGTCGTGACTAACTTTTTGAAAGTAGCTAGCGAGGGGGGGTCGTGCCTTACTTTTTGAAAGTAGTTAGCGAGGGGGGGTCGTGCCTTACTTTTTGAAAGTATAGAGCGAGGGGGGGTCGTGCCTTACTTTTTGGAAGTAATTAGCGAGGGGGGGTCGTGCCTTACTTTTTGAAAGTATAGAGCGAGGGGGGGTCGTGCCTTACTTTTTGGAAGTAATTAGCGAGGGGGGGTCGTGCCTTACTTTTTGAAAGTAGATAGCGAGGGGGGGTCGTGCCTTACTTTTTGAAAGTAGTTAGCGAGGGGGGGTCGTGCCTTACTTTTTGAAAGTAGTTAGCGAGGGGGGGTCGTGACTAACTTTTTGAAAGTAGTTAGCGAGGGGGGGTCGTGACTAACTTTTTGAAAGTAGTTAGCGAGGGGGGGTCGTGCCTTACTTTTTGAAAGTAGTTAGCGAGGGGGGGTCGTGACTAACTTTTTGAAAGTAGTTAGCGAGGGGGGGTCGTGACTAACTTTTTGAAAGTAGTTAGCGAGGGGGGGTCGTGCCTTACTTTTTGAAAGTAGTTAGCGAGGGGGGGTCGTGCCTTACTTTTTGAAAGTATAGAGCGAGGGGGGGTCGTGCCTTACTTTTTGGAAGTAATTAGCGAGGGGGGGTCGTGCCTTACTTTTTGAAAGTATAGAGCGAGGGGGGGTCGTGCCTTACTTTTTGGAAGTAATTAGCGAGGGGGGGTCGTGCCTTACTTTTTGAAAGTATAGAGCGAGGGGGGGTCGTGACTAACTTTTTGAAAGTAGTTAGCGAGGGGGGGTCGTGCCTTACTTTTTGAAAGTAGCTAGCGAGGGGGGGTCGTGCCTTACTTTTTGAAAGTAGTTAGCGAGGGGGGGTCGTGCCTTACTTTTTGAAAGTAGTTAGCGAGGGGGGGTCGTGACTAACTTTTTGAAAGTAGTTAGCGAGGGGGGGTCGTGCCTTACTTTTTGAAAGTAGTTAGCGAGGGGGGGTCGTGACTAACTTTTTGGAAGTAGTTAGCGAGGGGGGGTCGTGACTAACTTTTTGAAAGTAGTTAGCGAGGGGGGGTCGTCCCTTACTTTTTGAAAGTAGTTAGCAAGGGGGGGTCGTGACTAACTTTTTGAAAGTAGTTAGCGAGGGGGGGGCGTGACTAACTTTTTGGAAGTAGTTAGCGAGGGGGGGTCGTGACTAACTTTTTGAAAGTAGTTAGCGAGGGGGGGTCGTCCCTTACTTTTTGAAAGTAGTTAGCGAGGGGGGGTCGTGCCTTACTTTTTGAAAGTAGTTAGCGAGGGGGGGTCGTGACTAACTTTTTGAAAGTATATAGCGAGGGGGGGTCGTGCCTAACTTTTTGAAAGTAGTTAGCGAGGGGGGGTCGTGCCTAACTTTTTGAAAGTAGTTAACGAGGGGTGGTCGTGCCTAACTTTTTGAAAGTAGTTAACGAGGGGGGGTCGTTCCTTACTTTTTGAAAGTAGTTAGCGAGGGGGGGTCGTGCCTTACTTTTTGAAAGTAGTTAGCGAGGGGGGGTCGTGCCTAACTTTTTGAAAGTAGTTAACGAGGGGGGGTCGTTCCTTACTTTTTGAAAGTAGCTAGCGAGGGGGGGTCGTGCCTTACTTTTTGAAAGTAGTTAGCGAGGGGGGGTCGTGCCTTACTTTTTGAAAGTAGCTAGCGAGGGGGGGTCGTGACTAACTTTTTGAAAGTAGTTAGCGAGGGGGGGTCGTGACTAACTTTTTGAAAGTAGTTAGCGAGGGGGGGTCGTGCCTTACTTTTTGAAAGTAGTTAGCGAGGGGGGGTCGTGCCTTACTTTTTGAAAGTATAGAGCGAGGGGGGGTCGTGCCTTACTTTTTGAAAGTAGTTAGCGAGGGGGGGTCGTGACTAACTTTTTGAAAGTAGTTAGCGAGGGGGGGTCGTGACTAACTTTTTGAAAGTAGTTAGCGAGGGGGGGTCGTGCCTTACTTTTTGAAAGTAGTAAGCGAGGGGGGGTCGTGACTAACTTTTTGAAAGTAGTTAGCGAGGGGGGGTCGTGCCTTACTTTTTGAAAGTAGTTAGCGAGGGGGGGTCGTGACTAACTTTTTGAAAGTAGTTAGCGAGGGGGGGTCGTGCCTTACTTTTTGAAAGTAGTTAGCGAGGGGGGGTCGTGACTAACTTTTTGGAAGTAGTTAGCGAGGGGGGGTCGTGACTAACTTTTTGAAAGTAGTTAGCGAGGGGGGGTCGTCCCTTACTTTTTGAAAGTAGTTAGCGAGGGGGGGTCGTGCCTTACTTTTTGAAAGTATAGAGCGAGGGGGGGTCGTGCCTTACTTTTTGAAAGTAGTTAGCGAGGGGGGGTCGTGCCTTACTTTTTGAAAGTAGTTAGCGAGGGGGGGTCGTGCCTTACTTTTTGAAAGTAGTTAGCGAGGGGGGGTCGTGCCTTACTTTTTGAAAGTAGTTAGCGAGGGGGGGTCGTGCCTAACTTTTTGAAAGTAGTTAACGAGGGGGGGTCGTGACTAACTTTTTGAAAGTAGTTAGCGAGGGGGGGTCGTGCCTAACTTTTTGAAAGTAGTTAGCGAGGGGGGGTCGTGCCTTACTTTTTGAAAGTAGTTAGCGAGGGGGGGTCGTGCCTAACTTTTTGAAAGTAGTTAACGAGGGGGGGTCGTTCCTTACTTTTTGAAAGTAGCTAGCGAGGGGGGGTCGTGCCTTACTTTTTGAAAGTAGTTAGCGAGGGGGGGTCGTGCCTTACTTTTTGAAAGTAGCTAGCGAGGGGGGGTCGTGACTAACTTTTTGAAAGTAGTTAGCGAGAGGGGTCGTGACTAACTTTTTGAAAGTAGTTAGCGAGGGGGGGTCGTGCCTTACTTTTTGAAAGTAGTTAGCGAGGGGGGGTCGTGCCTTACTTTTTGAAAGTATAGAGCGAGGGGGGGTCGTGCCTTACTTTTTGAAAGTAGTTAGCGAGGGGGGGTCGTGACTAACTTTTTGAAAGTAGTTAGCGAGGGGGGGTCGTGACTAACTTTTTGAAAGTAGTTAGCGAGGGGGGGTCGTGCCTTACTTTTTGAAAGTAGTTAGCGAGGGGGGGTCGTGACTAACTTTTTGAAAGTAGTTAGCGAGGGGGGGTCGTGACTAACTTTTTGAAAGTAGTTAGCGAGGGGGGGTCGTGCCTTACTTTTTGAAAGTAGTTAGCGAGGGGGGGTCGTGCCTTACTTTTTGAAAGTATAGAGCGAGGGGGGGTCGTGCCTTACTTTTTGGAAGTAATTAGCGAGGGGGGGTCGTGCCTTACTTTTTGAAAGTATAGAGCGAGGGGGGGTCGTGACTAACTTTTTGAAAGTAGTTAGCGAGGGGGGGTCGTGCCTTACTTTTTGAAAGTAGCTAGCGAGGGGGGGTCGTGCCTTACTTTTTGAAAGTAGTTAGCGAGGGGGGGTCGTGCCTTACTTTTTGAAAGTAGTTAGCGAGGGGGGGTCGTGACTAACTTTTTGAAAGTAGTTAGCGAGGGGGGGTCGTGCCTTACTTTTTGAAAGTAGTTAGCGAGGGGGGGTCGTGCCTTACTTTTTGAAAGTAGTTAGCGAGGGGGGGTCGTGCCTTACTTTTTGAAAGTAGTTAGCGAGGGGGGGTCGTGCCTAACTTTTTGAAAGTAGTTAACGAGGGGGGGTCGTGCCTTACTTTTTGAAAGTAGCTAGCGAGGGGGGGTCGTGTCTAACTTTTTGAAAGTAGTTAGCGAGGGGGGGTCGTGACTAACTTTTTGAAAGTAGTTAGCGAGGGGGGGTCGTGACTAACTTTTTGAAAGTAGTTAGCGAGGGGGGGTCGTGCCTTACTTTTTGAAAGTAGCTAGCGAGGGGGGGTCGTGCCTTACTTTTTGAAAGTAGTTAGCGAGGGGGGGTCGTGCCTTACTTTTTGAAAGTAGTTAGCGAGGGGGGGTCGTGACTAACTTTTTGAAAGTAGTTAGCGAGGGGGGGTCGTGCCTTACTTTTTGAAAGTAGTTAGCGAGGGGGGGTCGTGCCTTACTTTTTGAAAGTAGTTAGCGAGGGGGGGGCGTGCCTTACTTTTTGAAAGTATAGAGCGAGGGGGGGTCGTGCCTTACTTTTTGAAAGTAGTTAGCGAGGGGGGGTCGTGCCTTACTTTTTGAAAGTAGTTAGCGAGGGGGGGTCGTGCCTTACTTTTTGAAAGTAGTTAGCGAGGGGGGGTCGTGACTAACTTTTTGAAAGTAGTTAGCGAGGGGGGGTCGTGCCTAACTTTTTGAAAGTAGTTAGCGAGGGGGGGTCGTGCCTAACTTTTTGAAAGTAGTTAACGAGGGGGGGTCGTGACTAACTTTTTAATTAAAATTTTCCTTATAAATATCAGGTGTGGGGTTTGCTGACCTGGTTGATTTTATTCATTAAAAGTTGTGTATTTTAAATGTAAAATGGATAAGGGAAAATACTGTGAAACAATTGAGAGCCAAATTAAAATCAGTGAATTTATCTCAAGTTGGAGATAAAGCAACATTATTACGACGATATATAAATTTTACTGAAAAAAACCAAAATGGTGGCAACTCAACAATGCATGATGATGAAATTCAATTTCACCAGTGCCAAGATCTTTCGAGTGATAGTGAATCGAACGAAGGAACCATTCAATCAGTTGCATTCAATCATTACCATTCAATCAGGTCGTGCCTTACTTTTTGAAAGTAGTGAGCGAGGGGGGGTCGTGACTAACTTTTTGAAAGTAGTAAGCGAGGGGGGATATTAAATTTTGTATACATACGTACATACTTTCATTTTCATATTTGTTTATTTGTCCATTTTCTTCTATTTTGTTCCCTTTATTTACTTGTTAATGATTTCGTTACGTTACCGTTACATTCTGAATTTTATTTTGAATTTAATGTTGTTACTTGAAGTAATTTTAAGTAAATCAGATGGTTTAGTTGTAAGCGTGCACTGTCTTTTTGAAGAGTATTGCGGGCAAATGTCCAGTATATGATAGATTGATAAAGCTAGATTGCAGCGGGAACATGTTGGTGGTATAGCTGGATTTGAAAAAAGATAAGATTTGTTGATTTTGGTGTGTCCAAGGCGTAATCTTATAAAGTTACAAATGGATTTTCTGTCGATGTCTGTAGGATAAGATGGTTTAGATCCAGTGGGATTAAATGCCTTGTAATAGTGATAGTAGTTAATCCATTCCTCATCACGTTTTCTTTTTAGATAGTCGTGACAAAGAAGTTTAGCTTCACAAGAATTTAAATCATAACTGTAGTATGTAACTGGAGCCTTACTAGCAAATTTTGCTTCTTCATCTGCAATATGATTTCCTTGGATATTCGAATGGCCTGGAATCCACATTAATTTGAATTTTTTTGGAGAAGATTGTAATTTGCATCTAATGTTGTTGATAATTGGAGTTGAGTTATGGATGTTTTTAACAGCTTCTAACACTGATAAACTGTCGGAGCATATGCAGAATTTTCCAGTTTCTTTTGATAAAAGATTAAGTGCAGCAAAAATGGCTGATGCTTCGATTTGAAAGATGGAAGAATTAGGATGCATAAGTCCCAGCCTTAGAGAATAGAAGTTATCATTTATTATGGAAAAGGATGCTGAAAATTCTGTTTTTGAACCGTCCGTGTAAATGAGTTTTCTATGCTCGTTTTTAAGTATAGATAGGCGTTCTGAAAACAATGTATGAAACACTCTTTCGGAGAAGTCCGATTTTGAGTATTTTGCAAGACTCGTATCTATTTGATCCGTATTGAATGTCCAAACAGGAAGAGATGATTTGAATTTTTTCTCCATGACCGCTGGAATATCTAGTTGTTTTGCTAGGTTTACTGCAGCTGTTAGAGTTGAAGTAAGTTTAGATGATCTTTTTTTATTTAATAAATTTTTAACGTCTTGGTGAATTAACGATTCGTATGGATTTTTAATTTTCTCTATGATGTTAGATAGTAATTTAAATCGTCTTTCTTCTAATGATGGCAAGCCCGTTTCTCGTAGAAGATTTTTAATAGGTGTAGATTTTAGCTCTGAGAGCAATTGTGCTATGATGATAGATGTATTTTTGTTGTGTTTAATGAGTAGGATAAGATCATCGGCATACATAGAGTGAGATATTGCAGGTGTAAATTTAGATAGAATTGAATTAATTTTGTTAAAAGCTATTAGAAAAAGAATTACTGAAAGGGGAGATCCTTGTGGAATGCCGTTTTGAATTGAAAAAGTGTTTGATAAACTATTATTGATTTTTACACGAATTTTTCTCCCGGTTAAAAAATTTGTAATAAGAAGAATAATTTTTTTTGAAATGTTCCAATCAAGTAGTTGTTCAATAATTGTGTGAATCCCGACTTTGTCGAAAGCTTGTTCAAAGTCGATATTTAAGAGTGATAGATGATTTCTTGTAGATAAATGCTGAGTGATAGAATGATCTATATGAAGTAGAACATCAAGTGTGCTTCTTTTCTTTCTAAAACCCATTTGATTTCGGCTTAGTAGCTTGTGAGTTTCGAAAAACCACATTAAGCGATTTGCAATAATTTTTTCGAATAGTTTGCTGAGACATGGTAGGAGAGAAATTGGTCTATACCCATTAAAATCATCTGCTTGGAAATTAGATTTTTTTAAAGGAAATATTGTTGCAATTTTCCAATCATGTGGGATTTTTGCTGATGCAAAAATATAGTTGAAAAAATTGCAAAGTCGTTGTTTAAAATGTAAGGGTAAATTTCTCAGCATAGGGTAGGAGATCCTATCTTGTCCTGGAGTGTTACCTTGTAGGGTTTTAAGTACTATGTTCAGCTCTACAATGGAAATATCATTATCAAGATGATTCGCTGCTTTAGATGTATGGATGACCGGAAAATTATTAATCAAATTAGATATATTACGTTTTTTTTGTAAAAATTCTTGAGGAAAGTTGATATCGCACGATTTGTCGGACCAGAATTTACCGAACTCATTAGCAATTAGGAAAGGGTTAGTAAATGTTGTGTTATTAGACTGTAAGATTTTTATTTGATGAGGTTGGTAGTTACCAGAGATTTTTTTAATATTTATCCAAGTTTGTTGAATGGACGTTTTGTAATTTATTTTTGATGTGAAAAATTCGTAACATTTGGATTTTGCGTTTTTAATTGCTCTAATCAGAATGGCTCTTTGTTTTTTAAAGGATATGAAGTTATCCATAGTGGGGTGGGATCTAAATTTATTCCACGTTTTGGATTTCAGTTTTTTTAATTCTTCTAATTCTTTGGACCACCATGGTACTCGATTTTTATAATTTGAAAGTGAAGTTTGAGGTATTGAGACATTAGCACTTGTCTTTATGATTCTTTTAATGTTAGCATTTTCGCGATATAAATGGGATGAATGTGGGTAATGAGCGGATGCGATATTGATATGTTCTGTAAATTTAGACCAATTTGCAGCCTGACATCTATATCTAGGAAAAGGTTTAGAATAAGCATAATGGTTATTAATGTTATTACATGTAATTTGAGTGATAATTGGAAAGTGATCAGAATTGTATAAGTCGTTTGCAACTGTCCATTTACTTCTTGGAAAAAGGTTGCTGGATATCATTGTTAAATCAATATTGGAAAAAGTGCCATGTGTGGAAAGGTGAGTAGGTGAATTGTCATTCAAAAGAGTAAGGTTAGAATGAATTAGAAAGTTTTCGATTAAACGGCCTTTATGAGTTGTTTTTGATGAACCCCATATTGTATTCCATGCGTTAAAGTCTCCTACTATAATTTGATGAGAGTTTTGAATTAAGAGATTGTTTAAAGTATTATTTGATAAGATGATATTGGGAGGAAAATATACAGAAGTAATTACAATTTTGAAAGGATATGAAATTTCTACCGAAATGTGATGATTCGAATTGTTAATAAATTTGTATGGAAGATTTTTCTTTATACATAATGCGACGCCTTGTTTTGCACAATTATTGTTAGGAGAGTTGGAGAAAAAAGCATGGTATTTTGTTGAAATTACTTTAATTTGATTATATGGTAAGTGAGTTTCTTGTAATGCTATAATATCTGGGTTGAAATCTACTATTAGTTGTTGTAGGAAGTTGAAATTATTTTGTAAACCATTAATGTTCCATTGAATAATTGACAGTGTCATTTAAATGAGGGTTATTTAAATGTGACTGTGATTCAGTAAAAATATTATTAGCTGTTGTAGGGATGTTTGTTAATGTTGTATTAGTATGATTATAAGTAGAAGGAAAATTTAGATCTTTGGAGTTAATTGGTTGGATGTCTTTTAATGATACATTGGAAGGGATTTGAGAAGATTCAGTGTTTGAATTTTTTGTTGAAATAATTTTTTCGGAATTATTTGAATTCTCTGTGTTGATTGTATTATAATTAATATTCTTTGTTACTGATTTTATAGCGGATTCCAATGATTCTATAGGTATATTTTGAATGATGTTAGTATTAGAATGCTTTTCAGTGTACTCTTTGGCTTGAGCGTATGACCATTTGTTGTTTGTTTGATATTCTAAAATTTGTTTCTTTTTTATGTATACCGGGCATTGTTTATTTGTAGGTCTATGTTCATTTTTGCAGTTAATGCAGTAAACTTTTGAACATGTTTCCGGTACATGAAAATCATCTGAGCAAATTTCACATTTTTTGGTCTTAAGTTTGCAAAATTTAGCAATATGACCAAATTTAAAACAATTTCTGCACTGGATAGGGTTTGGAATATAGGGTTTCACATTGACTGTTAGGAAACCCACCTTAATATTCTTTGGTAAATTGTAAGTGTTAAAGGTAAGAATGTGTAATGGGGTAGTTTTATATGAACCGTCTGGTAAACGTTTTGTGATTTTTTTACAATCAACTACCATATATTCTTTTAATTCTTCAATAATATTATCGGTTGATAAATCGCAAAGATCGGGACAATAGATAACTCCTTTTGTATTATTAAGTGATGGATGTAGAAATGTATCAACTTCACCAATATTTAATAGATTTTTAGTTTTGAGGAATTTATTAGCTTGCAGCAAATTTTTTGTTAATATTAGTACATCCCCTTGTTTTGTGAAAGAAATATCTGTGTACCCTGTAGATACGTTATTGATTGCTTTAGTGAGTAGAAAAATGTTAAAATTTCTTAATGGCTTGTTAATGTCTTTACTTTTGATGATAATAAATTTTGGATCATTATTGTTATAAGAATTAGTAGTGGGACTATTGAGAGGTGGAAAATCGGTTAATGAAGTTAGATTATTGTTAGGTTTAATATTTTTAGTTTTCTTTTTAGAAATTTTACCTGAATTACCAGCAATAACTTGATAATAATTGCTGTCTCTGGTCCCGTTAGGGTCCAGAGTACACATAGTATCGACCTTCTTACTAACTATTATTTATTTATTTTAAGTAAATTGCAGATAAGAAAAGGAAAAAATTAAAAATAAAAAATCACTGATAAAAAAAAAAATTTAAACAATAAAAAGAGAAAGAAAAAAAAAAAGAAGACAAAAAACTGTTAATTAATGAAAAAAAAATCACTTAAATTGCCTGAGTTCGGTAAATATTAAGAAAAAGTAAATGTTCACTCTTGGAGAGCTGATCATAGACTGATATATAAATAAAATCAATTTTTGTTTTAAACAAATATGAAATAAATTAAAAATAAAACTTGTGTTTGTCCCCATACATCTCTATACTATTTTCAGAAATCGAAGTCAGTACAGGCAAGATAGGCATGCTGTTCTATATTCTTTCACATTGCGTTTGTATAAATCTGTCTCGTGTGTGGGGTGATCAGATCTCAATTTAAATCCGAGGGAAATATTTTAAATTGTATATTATGAAGGGCTGCAGTTTGCAAAAAACTTTTTTTTAGATTTTACAAAAAAACAGGTAATTTTGCGACATTTTGGGAAATTTTATGGAATATGTTCATTTCTTTACAAAATAACATATAATAACAAGCTGATTTGAATAATATGATAGCAATTTGCATTGTAAATAATTTTCTTTCTTATTCTAAGAAAAGACAAAACAAAAAATAAAATTCAGAATGTAACGGTAACGTAACGAAATCATTAACAAGTAAATAAAGGGAACAAAATAGAAGAAAATGGACAAATAAACAAATATGAAAATGAAAGTATGTACGTATGTATACAAAATTTAATATCAAATTGATACTGAACACATAATTTTATAAATAAAATTAAAAATACTGAATATGGTTTAATCATAAATTCATATTTTTTTTATAAATTTAAGCAATACTCCCAGTAGCTACGGCAACCCTGAATTATCATAATTTTCTTTTATGCCCATCTTCCCGCTGACACGATTCAATCAACATTTTATACTTTGAGTGGACATCGGCTGCGCAACGACTTCATATTTTATAGTTCGGTTTTTTATTTTTCATATAACCAAAATGGTGTTAACTGATTAAATCAGTTGCCTTCACGCTGTGTGATAGGCAACATCAAACGGGTTGGTGTATTTCTTTTTCCCAAAAAAAACAGGGTGATTCATTATTAGAAATGAAAAAATCAGCAAACAAAAATTAAAATTTGTCTTAAAAACCGAACATTTTTATGATATTTTCAAATAATGCTACTTTTTTATCAAATATAAATTTACAGGAATGTGAAATTTGTACAGAATCTCCCTTTTAAGAATTATTTGTGAACAAAATTATAAATTTATTTATGCACAATTTGGAACATCCTGTTAACATATTTTAAAAAGTACCTTCTTCAGGGTTGACAGAGATATATTATTCAGAATTTCCTACAAAATATTATATGTGAAGTTATCAGAACCTCATCGGGTAACTATTTCCATAAGCACAATACTGACTTCGATTTCTGAAAATAGTATAGGTTGTAATTTGTAATGCACAGTCAAAATTTTTATTATTTTTTATCATTTTCATTTGTTTATTTTTATATGTTTATCATATCGATCGTTGATTTTATTTTTATTTTTATTTTGTTGTTGTTGCTCAAATTATTATTTGAAATTTAAGATAATCTTTGTATCAACATTGTGAAATATTTAATTTTTTATTGTTTTGTCTATAGCATGTTGCCCATATCTACATCGCTATCTTGAAATTTCAGCAGACTATAAAATAGAATTTCTCATAATACATTTTTAATTCATTATATTATCTACAGTGATGCTGAAAAAAAGTGATCATAACTTTTTATGGTATAAAATCATGGTAACAATAACAACTGGAAATTCTATGATTTAATTATACATAATATGTAACATGTGTATAGAATTGAATATATGTACATATACATAGGTATGCATGATTTAAAGTACATACATAAATATATTTTGAAAAATTTGTATGATAACATTTTTGTACGTTTATCGACCGGCAAATTACATTTCCATTTACATGTCACATGAAAAATGAAATTTAAAAAAAAATTTCATTCGATTTTTTCACAATTATAGGTATGTGAATCTATGTAAATGTAGATGATTGTATGTATATACAAAATTAAAATGTTTATAAAAATAAACAAAAATATTTTATCGTATAAATGAGAGAGCTTCTCCTATAAATATAATGCTAGTTCTCGAAATTTTCATATGTAAATGTAATAGATGTACAAAATACACACGGGCCCACGACATGGCATATCCAAAAGATACAACACATTTCTATGTATGCCGATTGCCGCGTACAAAAAAATTATACATTTCCAACGATTATAAAGAAAAACATTGCGCAGGTGTAAAAAAAATGATCTAAGCTTTACTTTTCAAA
This sequence comes from Villa cingulata, assembly GCA_951394055.1. Classification (NCBI taxonomy): domain Eukaryota; kingdom Metazoa; phylum Arthropoda; class Insecta; order Diptera; family Bombyliidae; genus Villa; species Villa cingulata. The sequence goes on along the minus strand of OX596021.1, from coordinate 26,049,260 downwards.
TACACGTTCAAGTATTTAATTTAAATACATATGTTCATATATGCTTTAGGTTTTACGCACATATATTTCCTAAGTCACATGTAATATTATGTATATAATATAATACAACGTAGTACAATTAAATTAATTATACATATATCTATACTTATTGCATGTGGATGTACGTAAATATTTTTGTACTTTAAGTATTGTATTATATATTTTTTTTTTAAAAAGAGAGTCAATTTTCACACAGAAAAAATGCTGAAAACTGCCAATATAAATTCTAGTTACATTATGTATACACATATGATGTATGTATGTATTGCTATTATAATACATATGTATATCTATTTGTATCTAAATGTGAACCCCATTTACATACATGCATACGTACATTAAATACATATTGAAAGACGGTATTCTTTCTGCTTTTTTTAAAAGAAAAGTTTTTTTTATTTTTCGTTATTTTTCTTGTATAAATTATATTTATTTTAGAAATTGTTTTTTTGTTTTTTTTTTTTTGTTTTTTACAAGTATGTACTACTATTACTTAAGGGCTCTGTAGAAGACCGTTAAGTGCTTCTGTATTATAGCAGAGCTTGATTATGAATGAATTTTAATACTACTGCAACGCTGCTTTTATACTCTTCCGATGTTCTATGTTGTCTATAGATGTTGGGTGATACACGTTGCTTACTGAGTGTTGCTTGTATTGGTTTGGTGTACGTGATCGAACGTGTGTATTGTTTGATGTTGTCTATAGATGTTGGGTTGGGTGATACATGATCAAATTCTTGTGCATTATTAATTGGAGTTTTTAGAGCACAAATTTTTATAGAAAAATAACGCACACATTATATTTTCTTGTAAATATAAAAAATTGGTAATGTCTCTTTAATTATTATTTTTTAAAGATATTATATATTACTCGTATATTTATTTTTATATTATGTACCATATATGCATGTGTATCTAAATACCATATACCATACCAACCATATATAAATAAAATCAATTTTTGTTTTAAACAAATATGAAATAAATTAAAAATAAAACTTGTGTTTGTCCCCATACATCTCTAGGTTGTAATTTGTAATGCACAGTCAAAATTTTTATTATTTTTTATCATTTTCATTTGTTTATTTTTATATGTTTATCATATCGATCGTTGATTTTATTTTTATTTTTATTTTGTTGTTGTTGCTCAAATTATTATTTGAAATTTAAGATAATCTTTGTATCAACATTGTGAAATATTTAATTTTTTATTGTTTTGTCTATAGCATGTTGCCCATATCTACATCGCTATCTTGAAATTTCAGCAGACTATAAAATAGAATTTCTCATAATACATTTTTAATTCATTATATTATCTACAGTGATGCTGAAAAAAAGTGATCATAACTTTTTATGGTATAAAATCATGGTAACAATAACAACTGGAAATTCTATGATTTAATTATACATAATATGTAACATGTGTATAGAATTGAATATATGTACATATACATAGGTATGCATGATTTAAAGTACATACATAAATATATTTTGAAAAATTTGTATGATAACATTTTTGTACGTTTATCGACCGGCAAATTACATTTCCATTTACATGTCACATGAAAAATGAAATTTAAAAAAAAATTTCATTCGATTTTTTCACAATTATAGGTATGTGAATCTATGTAGATGTAGATGATTGTATGTATATACAAAATTAAAATGTTTATAAAAATAAACAAAAATATTTTATCGTATAAATGAGAGTGCTTCTCCTATAAATATAATGCTAGTTCTCGAAATTTTCATATTTAAATGTAATAGATGTACAAAATACACACGGCCCACGGCATGGCATATCCAAAAGATACAACACATTTCTATGTATGCCGATTGCCGCGTACAAAAAAATTATACATTTCCAACGATTATAAAGAAAAACATTGCGCAGGTGTAAAAAAAATGATCTAAGCTTTACTTTTCAAATACACGTTCAAGTATTTAATTTAAATACATATGTTCATATATGCTTTAGGTTTTACGCACATATATTCCCTAAGTCACATGTAATATTATGTATATAATATAATACAACGTAGTACAATTAAATTAATTATACATATATCTATACTTATTGCATGTGGATGTACGTAAATATTTTTGTAATTTAAGTATTGTATTATATATTTTTTTTTTAAAAAGAGAGTCAATTTTCACACAGAAAAAATGCTGAAAACTGCCAATATAAATTCTAGTTACATTATGTATACACATATGATGTATGTATGTATTGCTATTATAATACATATGTATATCTATTTGTATCTAAATGTGAACCCCATTTACATACATGCATACGTACATTAAATACATATTGAAAGACGGTATTCTTTCTGTTTTTTTTAAAAGAAAAGTTTTTTTTATTTTTCGTTATTTTTCTTGTATAAATTATATTTATTTTAGAAATTGTTTTTTTGTTTTTTTTTTTTTTGTTTTTTACAAGTATGTACTACTATTACTTAAGGGCTCTGTAGAAGACCGTTAAGTGCTTCTGTATTATAGCAGAGCTTGATTATGAATGAATTTTAATACTACTGCAACGCTGCTTTTATACTCTTCCGATGTTCGATGTTGTCTATAGATGTTGGGTGATACACGTTGCTTACTGAGTGTTGCTTGTATTGGTGTACGTGATCGAACGTGTGTATTGTTTGATGTTGTCTATAGATGTTGGGTTGGGTGATACATGATCAAATTCTTGTGCATTATTAATTGGAGTTTTTAGAGCACAAATTTTTATAGAAAAATAACGCACACATTATATTTTCTTGTAAATATAAAAAATTGGTAATGTCTCTTTAATTATTATTTTTTAAAGATATTATATATTACTCGTATATTTATTTTTATATTATGTACCATATATGCATGTGTATCTAAATACCATATACCATACCAACCATATATAAATAAAATCAATTTTTGTTTTAAACAAATATGAAATAAATTAAAAATAAAACTTGTGTTTGTCCCCATACATCTCTAGGTTGTAATTTGTAATGCACAGTCAAAATTTTTATTATTTTTTATCATTTTCATTTGTTTATTTTTGTATGTTTATCATATCGATCGTTGATTTTATTTTTATTTTTATTTTGTTGTTGTTGCTCAAATTATTATTTGAAATTTAAGATAATCTTTGTATCAACATTGTGAAATATTTAATTTTTTATTGTTTTGTCTATAGCATGTTGCCCATATCTACATCGCTATCTTGAAATTTCAGCAGACTATAAAATAGAATTTCTCATAATACATTTTTAATTCATTATATTATCTACAGTGATGCTGAAAAAAAGTGATCATAACTTTTTATGGTATGAAATCATGGTAACAATAACAACTGGAAATTCTATGATTTAATTATACATAATATGTAACATGTGTATAGAATTGAATATATGTACATAGGCATGCATGATTTAAAGTACATACATAAATATATTTTGAAAAATTTGTATGATAACATTTTTGTACGTTTATCGACCGCGGCAAATTACATTTCCATTTACATGTCACATGAAAAATGAAATTTAAAAAAAAATTTCATTCGATTTTTTCACAATTATAGGTATGTGAATCTATGTAGATGTAGATGATTGTATGTATATACAAAATTAAAATTTTTATAAAAATAAACAAAAATATTTTATCGTATAAATGAGAGAGCTTCTCCTATAAATATAATGCTAGTTCTCGAGATTTTCATATGTAAATGTAATAGATGTACAAAATACACACGGCCCACGGCATGGCATATCCAAAAGATACAACACATTTCTATGTATGCCGATTGCCGCGTACAAAAAAATTATACATTTCCAACAATTATAAAGAAAAACATTGCGCAGGTGTAAAAAAAATGATCTAAGCTTTACTTTTCAAATACACGTTCAAGTATTTAATTTAAATACATATGTTCATATATGCTTTACGTTTTACGCACATATATTCTCTAAGTCACATGTAATATTATGTATATAATATAATACAACGTAGTAGCGAGGGGGGGTCGTGCCTAACTTTTTGAAAGTAGTTAGCGAGGGGGGGTCGTGCCTTACTTTTTGAAAGTAGTTAGCGAGGGGGGGTCGTGACTAACTTTTTGAAAGTAGTTAACGAGGGGGGGTCGTGACTAACTTTTTGGAAGTAGTTAGCGAGGGGGGGTCGTGCCTTCCTTTTTGAAAGTAGTTAGCGAGGGGGGGTCGTGACTAACTTTTTGAAAGTAGTTATCGAGGGGGGGTCGTGCCTTACTTTTTGAAAGTAGCGAGCGAGGGGGGGTCGTGCCTTACTTTTTGAAAGTAGTTAGCGAGGGGGGGTCGTGCCTTACTTTTTGAAAGTAGTTAGCGAGGGGGGGTCGTGCCTAACTTTTTGAAAGTAGTTAGCGAGGGGGGGTCGTGCCTAACTTTTTGAAAGTAGTTAGCGAGGGGTGGTCGTGCCTAACTTTTTGAAAGTAGTTAACGAGGGGTGGTCGTTCCTTACTTTTTGAAAGTAGTTAGCGAGGGGGGGTCGTGCCTTACTTTTTGAAAGTAGTTAGCGAGGGGGGGTCGTGCCTAACTTTTTGAAAGTAGTTAACGAGGGGGGGTCGTTCCTTACTTTTTGAAAGTAGCTAGCGAGGGGGGGTCGTGCCTTACTTTTTGGAAGTAGTTAGCGAGGGGGGGTCGTGACTAACTTTTTGAAAGTAGTTAGCGAGGGGGGGTCGTGACTAACTTTCAAAAAGTAGTTAGCGAGGGGGGGTCGTGCCTTACTTTTTGAAAGTAGTTAGCGAGGGGGGGTCGTGCCTTACTTTTTGAAAGTATAGAGCGAGGGGGGGTCGTGACTAACTTTTTGAAAGTAGTTAGCGAGGGGTGGTCGTGACTAACTTTTTGGAAGTAGTTAGCGAGGGGGGGTCGTGACTAACTTTTTGAAAGTAGTTAGCCAGGGGGGGTCGTGACTAACTTTTTGGAAGTAGTTAGCGAGGGGGGGTCGTGACTAACTTTTTGAAAGTAGTTAGCGAGGGGGGGTCGTGACTAACTTTTTGGAAGTAGTAAGCGAGGGGGGGTCGTGACTAACTTTTTGAAAGTAGTTAGCGAGGGGGGGTCGTGACTAACTTTCAAAAAGTAGTTAGCGAGGGGGGGTCGTGCCTTACTTTTTGAAAGTATAGAGCGAGGGGGGGTCGTGACTAACTTTTTGAAAGTAGTTAGCGAGGGGGGGTCGTGCCTTACTTTTTGAAAGTAGTTAACGAGGGGGGGTCGTGACTAACTTTTTGGAAGTATTTAGCGAGGGGGGGTCGTGCATAACTTTTTGAAAGTAGTTATCGAGGGGGGGTCGTGCCTTACTTTTTGAAAGTAGTTAGCGAGGGGGGGTCGTGCCTTACTTTTTGAAAGTAGTTAGCGAGGGGGGGTCGTGCCTTACTTTTTGAAAGTAGTTAGCGAGGGGGGGTCGTGCCTTACTTTTTGAAAGTAGTTAGCGAGGGGGGGTCGTGACTAACTTTTTGGAAGTAGTTAGCGAGGGGGGGTCGTGACTAACTTTTTGAAAGTAGTTAGCGAGGGGGGGTCGTGACTAACTTTCAAAAAGTAGTTAGCGAGGGGGGGTCGTGACTAACTTTTTGAAAGTAGTTAGCGAGGGGGGGTCGTGACTAACTTTTTGAAAGTAGTTAGCGAGGGGGGGTCGTGACTAACTTTTTGGAAGTAGTTAGCGAGGGGGGGTCGTGACTAACTTATTGAAAGTAGTTAGCGAGGGGGGGTCGTGACTAACTTTCAAAAAGTAGTTAGCGAGGAGGGGTCGTGACTAACTTTTTGGAAGTAGTTAGCGAGGGGGGTTCGTGACTAACTTTTTGAAAGTAGTTAGCGAGGGGGGGTCGTGCCTTACTTTTTGGAAGTAGTTAGCGAGGGGGGGTCGTGCCTAACTTTTTGAAAGTAGTTAACGAGGGGGGGTCGTGACTAACTTTTTGAAAGTAGTTAGCGAGGGGGGGTCGTGCCTTACTTTTTGAAAGTATTTAGCGAGGGGGGGTCGTGCCTTACTTTTTGAAAGTATAGAGCGAGGGGGGGTCGTGACTAACTTTTTGAAAGTAGTTAGCGAGGGGGGGTCGTGACTAACTTTTTGGAAGTAGTTAGCGAGGGGGGGTCGTGACTAACTTTTTGAAAGTAGTTAGCGAGGGGGGGTCGTGACTAACTTTCAAAAAGTAGTTAGCGAGGGGTGGTCGTGACTAACTTTTTGAAAGTAGTTAGCGAGGGGGGGTCGTGCCTAACTTTTTGAAAGTAGTTAGCGAGGGGGGGTCGTGCCTAACTTTTTGAAAGTAGTTAACGAGGGGGGGTCGTTCCTTACTTTTTGAAAGTAGTTAGCGAGGGGGGGTCGTGCCTTACTTTTTGAAAGTAGTTAGCGAGGGGGGGTCGTGCCTTACTTTTTGAAAGTAGTTAGCGAGGGGGGGTCGTGACTAACTTTTTGAAAGTAGTTAGCGAGGGGGGGTCGTGCCTTACTTTTTGAAAGTAGTTAGCGAGGGGGGGTCGTGCCTTACTTTTTTAAAGTAGCTAGCGAGGGGGGGTCGTGCCTTACTTATTGAAAGTAGTTAGCGAGGGGGGGTCGTGACTAACTTTTTGAAAGTAGTTAGCGAGGGGGGGTCGTGCCTTACTTTTTGAAAGTAGTTAGCGAGGGGGGGTCGTGCCTTACTTTTTTAAAGTAGCTAGCGAGGGGGGGTCGTGCCTTACTTATTGAAAGTAGTTAGCGAGGGGGGGTCGTGTCTAACTTTTTGAAAGTAGTTATCGAGGGGGGGTCGTGCCTTACTTTTTGAAAGTAGTTAGCGAGGGGGGGTCGTGCCTTACTTTTTGAAAGTAGCTAGCGAGGGGGGGTCGTGCCTTACTTTTTGAAAGTAGTTAGCGAGGGGGGGTCGTGACTAACTTTTTGAAAGTAGTTAGCGAGGGGGGGTCGTGCCTTACTTTTTGAAAGTAGCTAGCGAGGGGGGGTCGTGACTAACTTTTTGAAAGTAGTTAGCGAGGGGGGGTCGTGACTAACTTTTTGAAAGTACATAGCGAGGGGGGGTCGTGCCTTACTTTTTGAAAGTATTTAGCGAGGGGGGGTCGTGCCTTACTTTTTGAAAGTAGTTAGCGAGGGGGGGTCGTGCCTTACTTTTTGAAAGTAGCTAGCGAGGGGGGGTCGTGACTAACTTTTTGAAAGTAGTTAGCGAGGGGGGGTCGTGACTAACTTTTTGAAAGTACATAGCGAGGGGGGGTCGTGCCTTACTTTTTGAAAGTATTTAGCGAGGGGGGGTCGTGCCTTACTTTTTGAAAGTATAGAGCGAGGGGGGGTCGTGACTAACTTTTTGAAAGTAGTTAGCGAGGGGGGGTCGTGACTAACTTTTTGGAAGTAGTTAGCGAGGGGGGGTCGTGACTAACTTTTTGAAAGTAGTTAGCGAGGGGGGGTCGTGACTAACTTTCAAAAAGTAGTTAGCGAGGGGTGGTCGTGACTAACTTTTTGAAAGTAGTTAGCGAGGGGGGGTCGTGCCTAACTTTTTGAAAGTAGTTAGCGAGGGGGGGTCGTGCCTAACTTTTTGAAAGTATTTAGCGAGGGGGGGTCGTGCCTTACTTTTTGAAAGTATAGAGCGTGGGGGGGTCGTGACTAACTTTTTGAAAGTAGTTAGCGAGGGGGGGTCGTGACTAACTTTTTGGAAGTAGTTAGCGAGGGGGGGTCGTGACTAACTTTTTGAAAGTAGTTAGCGAGGGGGGGTCGTGACTAACTTTCAAAAAGTAGTTAGCGAGGGGTGGTCGTGACTAACTTTTTGAAAGTAGTTAGCGAGGGGGGGTCGTGCCTAACTTTTTGGAAGTAGTTAGCGAGGGGGGGTCGTGACTAACTTTTTGAAAGTAGTTAGCGAGGGGGGGTCGTGCCTTACTTTTTGAAAGTAGCTAGCGAGGGGGGGTCGTGCCTTACTTTTTGAAAGTAGTTAGCGAGGGGGGGTCGTGACTAACTTTCAAAAAGTAGCTAGCGAGGGGGGGTCGTGCCTTACTTATTGAAAGTAGTTAGCGAGGGGGGGTCGTGCCTTACTTTTTGAAAGTAGTTAGCGAGGGGGGGTCGTGACTAACTTTTTGAAAGTAGTTAGCGAGGGGGGGTCGTGCCTTACTTTTTGAAAGTAGCTAGCGAGGGGGGGTCGTGCCTTACTTTTTGAAAGTAGTTAGCGAGGGGGGGTCGTGACTAACTTTTTGAAAGAAGTTAGCGAGGGTGGGTCGTGACTAACTTTTTGAAAGTAGTTAGCGAGGGGGGGTCGGCCTTACTTTTTGAAAGTAGTTAGCGAGGGGGGGTCGTGCCTTACTTTTTGAAAGTAGTTAGCGAGGGGGGGTCGTGCCTTACTTTTTGAAAGTAGTTAGCGAGGGGGGGTCGTGACTAACTTTTTGAAAGAAGTTAGCGAGGGGGGGTCGTGACTAACTTTTTGAAAGTAGTTAGCGAGGGGGGGTCGTGCCTTACTTTTTGAAAGTAGTTAGCGAGGGGGGGTCGTGCCTTACTTTTTGAAAGTATTTAGCGAGGGGGGGTCGTGCCTTACTTTTTGAAAGTATAGAGCGAGGGGGGGTCGTGACTAACTTTTTGAAAGTAGTTAGCGAGGGGGGGTCGTGACTAACTTTTTGGAAGTAGTTAGCGAGGGGGGGTCGTGACTAACTTTTTGAAAGTAGTTAGCGAGGGGGGGTTGTGACTAACTTTCAAAAAGTAGTTAGCGAGGGGTGGTCGTGACTAACTTTTTGAAAGTAGTTAGCGAGGGGGGGTCGTGCCTTACTTTTTGGAAGTAGTTAGCGAGGGGGGGTCGTGCCTTACTTTTTGAAAGTAGCTAGCGAGGGGGGGTCGTGCCTTACTTTTTGAAAGTAGTTAGCGAGGGGGGGTCGTGACTAACTTTTTGAAAGTAGTTAGCGAGGGGGGGTCGTGCCTTACTTTTTGAAAGTAGTTAGCGAGGGGGGGTCGTTCCATACTTTTTGAAAGTAGTTAACGAGGGGGGGTCGTGCCTAACTTTTTGAAAGTAGTTAGCGAGGGGGGGTCGTGCCTTACTTTTTGAAAGTAGTTAGCGAGGGGGGGTCGTGACTAACTTTTTGAAAGTAGTTAACGAGGGGGGGTCGTGACTAACTTTTTGGAAGTAGTTAGCGAGGGGGGGTCGTGCCTTCCTTTTTGAAAGTAGTTAGCGAGGGGGGGTCGTGACTAACTTTTTGGAAGTAGTTAGCGAGGGGGGGTCGTGACTAACTTTTTGAAAGTAGTTAGCGAGGGGGGGTCGTGACTAACTTTCAAAAAGTAGTTAGCGAGGGGGGGTCGTGCCTTACTTTTTGAAAGTAGTTAGCGAGGGGGGGTCGTGACTAACTTTTTGAAAGTAGTTAACGAGGGGTGGTCGTGTCTAACTTTTTGAAAGTAGTTAGCGAGGGGGGGTCGTGCCTTACTTTTTGAAAGTAGTTAGCGAGGGGGGGTCGTGCCTTACTTTTTGAAAGTAGCTAGCGAGGGGGGGTCGTGCCTTACTTATTGAAAGTAGTTAGCGAGGGGGGGTCGTGCCTTACTTTTTGAAAGTAGTTAGCGAGGGGGGGTCGTGACTAACTTTTTGAAAGTAGTTAGCGAGGGGGGGTTGTGCCTTACTTTTTGAAAGTAGCTAGCGAGGGGGGGTAGTGTCTAACTTTTTGAAAGTAGTTAGCGAGGGGGGGTCGTGAATAACTTTTTGAAAGTAGTTAGCGAGGGGGGGTCGTGCCTTACTTTTTGAAAGTAGTTAGCGAGGGGGGGTCGTGACTAACTTTTTGAAAGAAGTTAGCGAGGGGGGGTCGTGACTAACTTTTTGAAAGTAGTTAGCGAGGGGGGGTCGTGCCTTACTTTTTGAAAGTAGTTAGCGAGGGGGGGGTCGTGCCTTACTTTTTGAAAGTAGTTAGCGAGGGGGGGTCGGCCTTACTTTTTGAAAGTAGTTAGCGAGGGGGGGTCGTGCCTTACTTTTTGAAAGTAGTTAGCGAGGGGGGGTCGTGACTAACTTTTTGAAAGTAGTTATCGAGGGGGGGTCGTGCCTTACTTTTTGAAAGTAGTTAGCGAGGGGGGGTCGTGCCTAACTTTTTGAAAGTAGTTAACGAGGGGGGGTCGTGACTAACTTTTTGAAAGTAGTTAGCGAGGGGGGGTCGTGCCTTACTTTTTGAAAGTATTTAGCGAGGGGGGGTCGTGCCTTACTTTTTGAAAGTATAGAGCGAGGGGGGGTCGTGACTAACTTTTTGAAAGTAGTTAGCGAGGGGGGGTCGTGACTAACTTTTTGGAAGTAGTTAGCGAGGGGGGGTCGTGACTAACTTTTTGAAAGTAGTTAGCGAGGGGGGGTCGTGACTAACTTTCAAAAAGTAGTTAGCGAGGGGTGGTCGTGACTAACTTTTTGAAAGTAGTTAGCGAGGGGGGGTCGTGCCTTACTTTTTGAAAGTAGTTAGCGAGGGGGGGTCGTGCCTTACTTTTTGAAAGTAGTTAGCGAGGGGGGGTCGTGACTAACTTTTTGAAAGTAGTTAGCGAGGGGGGTCGTGCCTTACTTTTTGAAAGTAGTTAGCGAGGGGGGGTCGTGCCTTACTTTTTGAAAGTAGCTAGCGAGGGGGGGTCGTGACTAACTTTTTGAAAGTAGTTAGCGAGGGGGGGTCGTGACTAACTTTTTGAAAGTAGTTAACGAGGGGTGGTCGTGTCTAACTTTTTGAAAGTAGTTAGCGAGGGGGGGTCGTGCCTTACTTTTTGAAAGTAGTTAGCGAGGGGGGGTCGTGCCTTACTTTTTGAAAGTAGCTAGCGAGGGGGGGTCGTGCCTTACTTATTGAAAGTAGTTAGCGAGGGGGGGTCGTGCCTTACTTTTTGAAAGTAGTTAGCGAGGGGGGGTCGTGACTAACTTTTTGAAAGTAGTTAGCGAGGGGGGGTCGTGCCTTACTTTTTGAAAGTAGCTAGCGAGGGGGGGTCGTGTCTAACTTTTTGAAAGTAGTTAGCGAGGGGGGGTCGTGACTAACTTTTTGAAAGTAGTTAGCGAGGGGGGGTCGTGACTAACTTTTTGAAAGTAGTTAGCGAGGGGGGGTCGTGACTAACTTTTTGAAAGAAGTTAGCGAGGGGGGGTCGTGACTAACTTTTTGAAAGTAGTTAGCGAGGGGGGGTCGTGCCTTACTTTTTGAAAGTAGTTAGCGAGGGGGGGTCGTGCCTTACTTTTTGAAAGTAGTTAGCGAGGGGGGGTCGGCCTTACTTTTTGAAAGTAGTTAGCGAGGGGGGGTCGTGCCTTACTTTTTGAAAGTAGCTAGCGAGGGGGGGTCGTGCCTTACTTTTTGAAAGTAGTTTGCGAGGGGGGGTCGTGCCTTACTTTTTGAAAGTAGTTAGCGAGGGGGGGTCGTGACTAACTTTTTGAAAGTAGTTAGCGAGGGGTGGTCGTGCCTTACTTTTTGAAAGTAGTTAGCGAAGGGGGGTCGTTCCATACTTTTTGAAAGTAGTTAGCGAGGGGGGGTCGTGCCTAACTTTTTGAAAGTAGTTAGCGAGGGGGGGTCGTGCCTAACTTTTTGAAAGTAGTTAGCGAGGGGGGGTCGTGCCTTACTTTTTGAAAGTAGTTAGCGAGGGGGGGTCGTGACTAACTTTTTGAAAGTAGTTAACGAGGGGGGGTCGTGACTAACTTTTTGGAAGTAGTTAGCGAGGGGGGGTCGTGCCTTCCTTTTTGAAAGTAGTTAGCGAGGGGGGGTCGTGCCTTACTTTTTGAAAGTAGTTAGCGAGGGGGGGTCGTGACTAACTTTTTGAAAGTAGTGAGCGAGGGGGGGTCGTGCCTTACTTTTTGAAAGTATTTAGCGAGGGGGGGTCGTGCCTTACTTTTTGAAAGTAGTTAGCGAGGGGGGGTCGTGCCTAACTTTTTGAAAGTAGTTAACGAGGGGGGGTCGTTCCTTACTTTTTGAAAGTAGTTAGCGAGGGGTGGTCGTGCCTTACTTTTTGAAAGTAGTTAGCGAGGGGGGGTCGTGACTAACTTTTTGAAAGTATTTAGCGAGGGGGGGTCGTGCATAACTTTTTGAAAGTAGTTATCGAGGGGGGGTCGTGCCTAACTTTTTGAAAGTAGTTAGCGAGGGGGGGTCGTGCCTTACTTTTTGAAAGTAGTTAGCGAGGGGGGGTCGTGCCTAACTTTTTGAAAGTAGTTAGCGAGGGGTGGTCGTGCCTAACTTTTTGAAAGTAGTTAACGAGGGGGGGTCGTTCCTTACTTTTTGAAAGTAGTTAGCGAGGGGGGGTCGTGCCTTACTTTTTGAAAGTAGTTAGCGAGGGGGGGTCGTGCCTAACTTTTTGAAAGTAGTTAACGAGGGGGGGTCGTTCCTTACTTTTTGAAAGTAGCTAGCGAGGGGGGGTCGTGCCTTACTTTTTGAAAGTAGTTAGCGAGGGGGGGTCGTGCCTTACTTTTTGAAAGTAGCTAGCGAGGGGGGGTCGTGTCTAACTTTTTGAAAGTAGTTAGCGAGGGGGGGTCGTGACTAACTTTTTGAAAGTAGTTAGCGAGGGGGGGTCGTGACTAACTTTTTGAAAGTAGTTAGCGAGGGGGGGTCGTGCCTTACTTTTTGAAAGTAGCTAGCGAGGGGGGGTCGTGCCTTACTTTTTGAAAGTAGTTAGCGAGGGGGGGTCGTGCCTTACTTTTTGAAAGTAGTTAGCGAGGGGGGGTCGTGACTAACTTTTTGAAAGTAGTTAGCGAGGGGAGGTCGTGCCTTACTTTTTGAAAGTAGTTAGCGAGGGGGGGTCGTGCCTTACTTTTTGAAAGTAGCTAGCGAGGGGGGGTCGTGCCTTACTTTTTGAAAGTAGTTAGCGAGGGGGGGTCGTGACTAACTTTTTGAAAGTAGTTAGCGAGGGGGGGTCGTGCCTTACTTTTTGAAAGTAGTTAGCGAGGGGGGGTCGTTCCATACTTTTTGAAAGTAGTTAACGAGGGGGGGTCGTGCCTAACTTTTTGAAAGTAGTTAGCGAGGGGGGGTCGTGCCTTACTTTTTGAAAGTAGTTAGCGAGGGGGGGTCGTGACTAACTTTTTGAAAGTAGTTAACGAGGGGGGGTCGTGACTAACTTTTTGGAAGTAGTTAGCGAGGGGGGGTCGTGCCTTCCTTTTTGAAAGTAGTTAGCGAGGGGGGGTCGTGACTAACTTTTTGGAAGTAGTTAGCGAGGGGGGGTCGTGACTAACTTTTTGAAAGTAGTTAGCGAGGGGGGGTCGTGACTAACTTTCAAAAAGTAGTTAGCGAGGGGGGGTCGTGCCTTACTTTTTGAAAGTAGTTAGCGAGGGGGGGTCGTGACTAACTTTTTGAAAGTAGTTAACGAGGGGTGGTCGTGTCTAACTTTTTGAAAGTAGTTAGCGAGGGGGGGTCGTGCCTTACTTTTTGAAAGTAGTTAGCGAGGGGGGGTCGTGCCTTACTTTTTGAAAGTAGCTAGCGAGGGGGGGTCGTGCCTTACTTATTGAAAGTAGTTAGCGAGGGGGGGTCGTGCCTTACTTTTTGAAAGTAGTTAGCGAGGGGGGGTCGTGACTAACTTTTTGAAAGTAGTTAGCGAGGGGGGGTTGTGCCTTACTTTTTGAAAGTAGCTAGCGAGGGGGGGTAGTGTCTAACTTTTTGAAAGTAGTTAGCGAGGGGGGGTCGTGAATAACTTTTTGAAAGTAGTTAGCGAGGGGGGGTCGTGCCTTACTTTTTGAAAGTAGTTAGCGAGGGGGGGTCGTGACTAACTTTTTGAAAGAAGTTAGCGAGGGGGGGTCGTGACTAACTTTTTGAAAGTAGTTAGCGAGGGGGGGTCGTGCCTTACTTTTTGAAAGTAGTTAGCGAGGGGGGGGTCGTGCCTTACTTTTTGAAAGTAGTTAGCGAGGGGGGGTCGGCCTTACTTTTTGAAAGTAGTTAGCGAGGGGGGGTCGTGCCTTACTTTTTGAAAGTAGTTAGCGAGGGGGGGTCGTGACTAACTTTTTGAAAGTAGTTATCGAGGGGGGGTCGTGCCTTACTTTTTGAAAGTAGTTAGCGAGGGGGGGTCGTGCCTAACTTTTTGAAAGTAGTTAACGAGGGGGGGTCGTGACTAACTTTTTGAAAGTAGTTAGCGAGGGGGGGTCGTGCCTTACTTTTTGAAAGTATTTAGCGAGGGGGGGTCGTGCCTTACTTTTTGAAAGTATAGAGCGAGGGGGGGTCGTGACTAACTTTTTGAAAGTAGTTAGCGAGGGGGGGTCGTGACTAACTTTTTGGAAGTAGTTAGCGAGGGGGGGTCGTGACTAACTTTTTGAAAGTAGTTAGCGAGGGGGGGTCGTGACTAACTTTCAAAAAGTAGTTAGCGAGGGGTGGTCGTGACTAACTTTTTGAAAGTAGTTAGCGAGGGGGGGTCGTGCCTTACTTTTTGAAAGTAGTTAGCGAGGGGGGGTCGTGCCTTACTTTTTGAAAGTAGTTAGCGAGGGGGGGTCGTGACTAACTTTTTGAAAGTAGTTAGCGAGGGGGGTCGTGCCTTACTTTTTGAAAGTAGTTAGCGAGGGGGGGTCGTGCCTTACTTTTTGAAAGTAGCTAGCGAGGGGGGGTCGTGACTAACTTTTTGAAAGTAGTTAGCGAGGGGGGGTCGTGACTAACTTTTTGAAAGTAGTTAACGAGGGGTGGTCGTGTCTAACTTTTTGAAAGTAGTTAGCGAGGGGGGGTCGTGCCTTACTTTTTGAAAGTAGTTAGCGAGGGGGGGTCGTGCCTTACTTTTTGAAAGTAGCTAGCGAGGGGGGGTCGTGCCTTACTTATTGAAAGTAGTTAGCGAGGGGGGGTCGTGCCTTACTTTTTGAAAGTAGTTAGCGAGGGGGGGTCGTGACTAACTTTTTGAAAGTAGTTAGCGAGGGGGGGTCGTGCCTTACTTTTTGAAAGTAGCTAGCGAGGGGGGGTCGTGTCTAACTTTTTGAAAGTAGTTAGCGAGGGGGGGTCGTGACTAACTTTTTGAAAGTAGTTAGCGAGGGGGGGTCGTGACTAACTTTTTGAAAGTAGTTAGCGAGGGGGGGTCGTGACTAACTTTTTGAAAGAAGTTAGCGAGGGGGGGTCGTGACTAACTTTTTGAAAGTAGTTAGCGAGGGGGGGTCGTGCCTTACTTTTTGAAAGTAGTTAGCGAGGGGGGGTCGTGCCTTACTTTTTGAAAGTAGTTAGCGAGGGGGGGTCGGCCTTACTTTTTGAAAGTAGTTAGCGAGGGGGGGTCGTGCCTTACTTTTTGAAAGTAGCTAGCGAGGGGGGGTCGTGCCTTACTTTTTGAAAGTAGTTTGCGAGGGGGGGTCGTGCCTTACTTTTTGAAAGTAGTTAGCGAGGGGGGGTCGTGACTAACTTTTTGAAAGTAGTTAGCGAGGGGTGGTCGTGCCTTACTTTTTGAAAGTAGTTAGCGAGGGGGGGTCGTTCCATACTTTTTGAAAGTAGTTAGCGAGGGGGGGTCGTGCCTAACTTTTTGAAAGTAGTTAGCGAGGGGGGGTCGTGCCTAACTTTTTGAAAGTAGTTAGCGAGGGGGGGTCGTGCCTTACTTTTTGAAAGTAGTTAGCGAGGGGGGGTCGTGACTAACTTTTTGAAAGTAGTTAACGAGGGGGGGTCGTGACTAACTTTTTGGAAGTAGTTAGCGAGGGGGGGTCGTGCCTTCCTTTTTGAAAGTAGTTAGCGAGGGGGGGTCGTGCCTTACTTTTTGAAAGTAGTTAGCGAGGGGGGGTCGTGACTAACTTTTTGAAAGTAGTGAGCGAGGGGGGGTCGTGCCTTACTTTTTGAAAGTATTTAGCGAGGGGGGGTCGTGCCTTACTTTTTGAAAGTAGTTAGCGAGGGGGGGTCGTGCCTAACTTTTTGAAAGTAGTTAACGAGGGGGGGTCGTTCCTTACTTTTTGAAAGTAGTTAGCGAGGGGTGGTCGTGCCTTACTTTTTGAAAGTAGTTAGCGAGGGGGGGTCGTGACTAACTTTTTGAAAGTATTTAGCGAGGGGGGGTCGTGCATAACTTTTTGAAAGTAGTTATCGAGGGGGGGTCGTGCCTAACTTTTTGAAAGTAGTTAGCGAGGGGGGGTCGTGCCTTACTTTTTGAAAGTAGTTAGCGAGGGGGGGTCGTGCCTAACTTTTTGAAAGTAGTTAGCGAGGGGTGGTCGTGCCTAACTTTTTGAAAGTAGTTAACGAGGGGGGGTCGTTCCTTACTTTTTGAAAGTAGTTAGCGAGGGGGGGTCGTGCCTTACTTTTTGAAAGTAGTTAGCGAGGGGGGGTCGTGCCTAACTTTTTGAAAGTAGTTAACGAGGGGGGGTCGTTCCTTACTTTTTGAAAGTAGCTAGCGAGGGGGGGTCGTGCCTTACTTTTTGAAAGTAGTTAGCGAGGGGGGGTCGTGCCTTACTTTTTGAAAGTAGCTAGCGAGGGGGGGTCGTGTCTAACTTTTTGAAAGTAGTTAGCGAGGGGGGGTCGTGACTAACTTTTTGAAAGTAGTTAGCGAGGGGGGGTCGTGACTAACTTTTTGAAAGTAGTTAGCGAGGGGGGGTCGTGCCTTACTTTTTGAAAGTAGCTAGCGAGGGGGGGTCGTGCCTTACTTTTTGAAAGTAGTTAGCGAGGGGGGGTCGTGCCTTACTTTTTGAAAGTAGTTAGCGAGGGGGGGTCGTGACTAACTTTTTGAAAGTAGTTAGCGAGGGGGGGTCGTGCCTTACTTTTTGAAAGTAGTTAGCGAGGGGGGGTCGTGCCTTACTTTTTGAAAGTAGTTAGCGAGGGGGGGTCGTGCCTTACTTTTTGAAAGTAGTTAGCGAGGGGGGGTCGTGCCTTACTTTTTGAAAGTATAGAGCGAGGGGGGGTCGTGCCTTACTTTTTGAAAGTAGTTAGCGAGGGGGGGTCGTGCCTTACTTTTTGAAAGTAGTTAGCGAGGGGGGGTCGTGCCTTACTTTTTGAAAGTAGTTAGCGAGGGGGGGTCGTGACTAACTTTTTGAAAGTAGTTAGCGAGGGGGGGTCGTGCCTAACTTTTTGAAAGTAGTTAGCGAGGGGGGGTCGTGACTAACTTTTTAATTAAAATTTTCCTTATAAATATCAGGTGTGGGGTTTGCTGACCTGGTTGATTTTATTCATTAAAAGTTGTGTATTTTAAATGTAAAATGGATAAGGGAAAATACTGTGAAACAATTGAGAGCCAAATTAAAATCAGTGAATTTATCTCAAGTTGGAGATAAAGCAACATTATTACGACGATATATAAATTTTACTGAAAAAAACCAAAATGGTGGCAACTCAACAATGCATGATGATGAAATTCAATTTCACCAGTGCCAAGATCTTTCGAGTGATAGTGAATCGAACCAAGGAACCATTCAATCAGTTGCATTCAATCATTACCATTCAATCAGGTCGTGCCTTACTTTTTGAAAGTAGTGAGCGAGGGGGGGTCGTGACTAACTTTTTGAAAGTAGTAAGCGAGGGGGGATATTAAATTTTGTATACATACGTACATACTTTCATTTTCATATTTGTTTATTTGTCCATTTTCTTCTATTTTGTTCCCTTTATTTACTTGTTAATGATTTCGTTACGTTACCGTTACATTCTGAATTTTATTTTTTGTTTTGTCTTTTCTTAGAATAAGAAAGAAAATTATTTACAATGCAAATTGCTATCATATTATTCAAATCAGCTTGTTATTATATGTTATTTTGTAAAGAAATGAACATATTTCATAAAATTTCCCAAAATGTCACAAAATTACCCGTTTTTTTGTAAAATCTAAAAAAAAAGTTTTTTGCAAACTGGTAGCCCTTCATAATATAAAATTTAAAAAATTTCCCTCGGATTTAAATTGAGATCTGATCACCCCACACACGAGACAGATTTATACAAACGCAATGTGAAAGAATATAGAAAAGCATGCCTATCTTGCCTGTACTGACTTCGATTTCTGAAAATAGTATACTTATTTTTAGTAATACTTTAGATGAGCATGTTCAAATACTAGAGAAAGTCTTTGATATCATCTCAGACAATAAATTTGAAATTAATGTCTCGAAATCTAAATTTTTATTATCTGAAATTAATTATCTGGGATATACGATCAATAAGGATGGAGTAAAACCTAACGAAAATAATGTGAAAACCATAAATGAATACCCAGTACCAAAAAATCTAAGAGAGGTCCAGAGATTTTTGGGTATGTGCTATTTTTTTCGAAAATTCATTAAAGATTTTAGTTTCATAGCAAAACCACTGCAAGATCTAATAAAGAAGAATGTACCATTTAATTTTGGTTCAGAACAGTTGAAAACCTTTATTGAATTAAAGTCAAAACTTCTAGAAAGACCATTACTCGCAATATTTAATCCAAATCACGAAACACAACTCCATTGTGATGGTAGTAGTCAGGGTTATGGTGCAATGTTGATGCAAAGAAAAGAGGACAATAAAATGCATCCCATATTTTACTTCTCGAAACGAACTACTGAGCAAGAATCAAAGTATCACTCTTACGAATTAGAAACTCTCGCCATATTATATGCACTCCGACGTTTCAGAATTTATCTAATGGGTAGGAAATTTAAAATAGTGACAAATTGCAATGCATTGGCTCTAACTATGAAAAAACAAACAATTAACCCCCTTATAAGTAGATGGGCGCTTGACATGCAAAGTTTTGATTTTGAGATAGAGCATAGAAGCGGAAACAAAATGCAACACGTTGACGCCCTTAGCAGATGTCATTCAGTTTTAGTATTAGAGGAGAGCTCTTTTGAACAAGCCTTGTCTATTGGTCAAAGCCAAGATCCCGAATTGGAGAGTTTACGACAATTATTAGAATCCAAAGACGATCCTTTCTTTGAATTAAGAAATGGATTAATATACCGAAAAATTGACAAAAATAAAATCAGATTTTATGTACCAAAAGTAATGGAATATCAAATTTTGAAGAGCTTTCATGATAGTTTGGGTCACCTAGGGAAAGAAAAAACTTTAGGATTGTTGAGGAAAACATATTGGTTCCCAAAAATGACAGAAAAAGTTTCAAATTATGTTGATAACTGCACTAAATGTATCTCATTTAATTCACATTCTGGGAGAGTAGAAGGTTTCTTGCACTCGATACCAAAGGGAAATAAACCGTTCGAGACAGTACACATTGACTACTATGGTCCTTTAGAATCGCCTAAAAATAAAAAGAAGTATATATTAGTAGTAATCGATGGATTTTCAAAGTTTGTGAAACTTTATGCAACCAACCAATCAAGTACTGATGAGAAAATCAAATGTCTCGAGTCTTATTTTGTGAACTATTCCCGACCGTTGCGAATTGTTAGTGACCGAGGTACATGTTTTACCTCCGCTAAGTTTAAAGATTATCTAAAAAACTGCAATATTCAACATATTCTAGTAGCAAGTGGTTGTCCAAAAGCAAATGGACAGGTTGAACGTGTCAATAGAGTTATAGGTCCAATGATCTCTAAAATGGTAGATATCGAAAAGGGGATATATTGGGATAAAATACTACCTAAAGTCGAATTTGCAATTAATAATTCATGTTCGAAGAGCACGAGATTTACTCCATCAGAACTATTGTTTGGAATTTGTCAACGCGGAGAAGTTGTTGACAGGGTTAAAGAATATTTAGAGAGTTTCGTTTACGATGAAGAGGAAAAAAGTCTTTTAGAAAAAAGGCCGGAGGCTTTAGCAAATATCGAGAAATCTCAAAAATACAATGAAAAGAAGTTTAACGAAAAACGAAAGCCAGCTAAAATATATTCTGAAGGAGATTTGGTCATGATTACCAATGTAGATACATCAATAGGAACAAATAAGAAACTAATCCCAAAGTATAAAGGGCCTTATGTGGTACATAAACGAATAGGCAACGATCGGTATATAATAAAAGACGTAGACGGTTTTCAAGTAACGCAGAAACCATTCGAAGGTATTTTCGATGTTACGCGAATTAAGCCATGGATTTCTCATTCTCATTCACATTCAGATACAGTTTAGATTAAAAAAAAAGAGAAAAGAAAAAAATTATATAAATAAATAAATAGAAACCTTGTGTTTCATAAAATTAAAACTTGTAGTTAACGTAATAGAAAAAAAAAAAAAAACTTCTATCATTAAGAATTCGAGGACGAATTCGGTCAGATTGGCCGAGTTGTAAGGTTAATCTTAATGTAGTAACTAGTAATGTAAGAAAAAAAGAAGAAGAAGAAAAATAAATGACGAATGTCAAAGAAAAAAAGAAAAGAGAAGAATGCTGTGTGCATTCAAAAAGAAGAGGTGATATAGCTAAGCTGTGTTTGCTGCTAAAGATAGTAAAAAGATTATAAGAAAGTAAGCTGTGTGTAAAGATAGATAAAAATATTTAGACAGTAGAAAGATTATAAGAAAGTAAGCTGTGTGTAAAGATAGATAAAAATATGTAGACAGTAGAAAGATTATAAGAAAAGAAGCTGTGTGCAAAGATATATAAAAATATGTAAATTTTAATAAAAACGATTGTGTATTTAATTAAGAATAATGAAAAATATAATAAAGATAATTGGATCGAATAAGAAAACCAATTCCGGTGTTTCATTTAATTAATTTTCACATATAATTAAAATTTTCCTTATAATACATAATATGTAACATGTGTATAGAATTGAATATATGTACATAGGTATGCATGATTTAAAGTACATACATAAATATATTTTGAAAAATTTGTATGATAACATTTTTGTACGTTTATCGACCGGCAAATTACATTTCCATTTACATGTCACATGAAAAATGAAATTTAAAAAAAATTTCATTCGATTTTTTCACAATTATAGGTATGTGAATCTATGTAGATGTAGATGATTGTATGTATATACAAAATTAAAATGTTTATAAAAATAAACAAAAATATTTTATCGTATAAATGAGAGAGCTTCTCCTATAAATATAATGCTAGTTCTCGAGATTTTCATATGTAAATGTAATAGATGTACAAAATACACACGGGCCCACGGCATGGCATATCCAAAAGATACAACACATTTCTATGTATGCCGATTGCCGCGTACAAAAAAATTATACATTTCCAACGATTATAAAGAAAAACATTGCGCAGGTGTAAAAAAAATGATCTAAGCTTTACTTTTTAAATATACGTTCAAGTATTTAATTTAAATACATATGTTCATATATGCTTTACGTTTTACGCACATATATTCTCTAAGTCACATGTAATATTATGTATATAATATAATACAACGTAGTACAATTAAATTAATTATACATATATCTATACTTATTGCATGTGGATGTACGTAAATATTTTTGTAATTTAAGTATTGTATTATATATTTTTTTTTTTTTAAAAAGAGAGTCAATTTTCACACAGAAAAAATGCTGAAAACTGCCAATATAAATTCTAGTTACATTATGTATACACATATGATGTATGTATGTATTGCTATTATAATACATATGTATATCTATTTGTATCTAAATGTGAACCCCATTTACATACATGCATACGTACATTAAATACATATTGAAAGACGGTATTCTTTCTGTTTTTTTTTAAAAGAAAAGTTTTTTTTTATTTTTCGTTATTTTTCTTGTATAAATTATATTTATTTTAGAAATTGTTTTTTTGTTTTTTTTTTGTTTTTTACAAGTATGTACTACTATTACTTAAGGGCTCTGTAGAAGACCGTTAAGTGCTTCTGTATTAGAGCAGAGCTTGATTATGAATGAATTTTAATACTACTGCAACGCTGCTTTTATACTCTTCCGATGTTTGATGTTGGGTGATACACGTTGCTTACTGAGTGTTGCTTGTATTGGTGTACGTGATCGAACGTGTGTATTGTTTGATGTTGTCTATAGATGTTGGGTTGGGTGATACATGATCAAATTCTTGTGCATTATTAATTGGAGTTTTTAGAGCACAAATTTTTATAGAAAAATAACGCACACATTATATTTTCTTGTAAATATAAAAAATTGGTAATGTCTCTTTAATTATTATTTTTTAAAGATATTATATATTACTCGTATATTTATTTTTATATTATGTACCATATATGCATGTGTATCTAAATACCATATACCATACCAACCATATATAAATATTATTATTATTATTATTATTATACAATTAGTTTATAAGAAAAAAGAAAAAAATCTTAAAAACTAACTTAAATCTAAAGCGCTAGCTACAAAGGCTTATGGCTTAAACAAGAAAAAAAAAGAAATTGAAAATTAAAATAATTTAAATATATAATTATATTGAATAAAAATGGAAATGTGGTTTGGTCATATATTAAAAAAGTTAAATATTATAAAATATGTTACATTTTTGCAAAAATTTGTTGATTAATTTAATGTTGTTACTTGAAGTAATTTTAAGTAAATCAGATGGTTTAGTTGTAAGCGTGCACTGTCTTTTTGAAGAGTATTGCGGGCAAATGTCCAGTATATGATAGATTGATAAAGCTAGATTGCAGCGGGAACATGTTGGTGGTATAGCTGGATTTGAAAAAAGATAAGATTTGTTGATTTTGGTGTGTCCAAGGCGTAATCTTATAAAGTTACAAATGGATTTTCTGTCGATGTCTGTAGGATAAGATGGTTTAGATCCAGTGGGATTAAATGCCTTGTAATAGTGATAGTAGTTAATCCATTCCTCATCACGTTTTCTTTTTAGATAGTCGTGACAAAGAAGTTTAGCTTCACAAGAATTTAAATCATAACTGTAGTATGTAACTGGAGCCTTACTAGCAAATTTTGCTTCTTCATCTGCAATATGATTTCCTTGGATATTCGAATGGCCTGGAATCCACATTAATTTGAATTTTTTTGGAGAAGATTGTAATTTGCATCTAATGTTGTTGATAATTGGAGTTGAGTTATGGATGTTTTTAACAGCTTCTAACACTGATAAACTGTCGGAGCATATGCAGAATTTTCCAGTTTCTTTTGATAAAAGATTAAGTGCAGCAAAAATGGCTGATGCTTCGATTTGAAAGATGGAAGAATTAGGATGCATAAGTCCCAGCCTTAGAGAATAGAAGTTATCATTTATTATGGAAAAGGATGCTGAAAATTCTGTTTTTGAACCGTCCGTGTAAATGAGTTTTCTATGCTCGTTTTTAAGTATAGATAGGCGTTCTGAAAACAATGTATGAAACACTCTTTCGGAGAAGTCCGATTTTGAGTATTTTGCAAGACTCGTATCTATTTGATCCGTATTGAATGTCCAAACAGGAAGAGATGATTTGAATTTTTTCTCCATGACCGCTGGAATATCTAGTTGTTTTGCTAGGTTTACTGCAGCTGTTAGAGTTGAAGTAAGTTTAGATGATCTTTTTTTATTTAATAAATTTTTAACGTCTTGGTGAATTAACGATTCGTATGGATTTTTAATTTTCTCTATGATGTTAGATAGTAATTTAAATCGTCTTTCTTCTAATGATGGCAAGCCCGTTTCTCGTAGAAGATTTTTAATAGGTGTAGATTTTAGCTCTGAGAGCAATTGTGCTATGATGATAGATGTATTTTTGTTGTGTTTAATGAGTAGGATAAGATCATCGGCATACATAGAGTGAGATATTGCAGGTGTAAATTTAGATAGAATTGAATTAATTTTGTTAAAAGCTATTAGAAAAAGAATTACTGAAAGGGGAGATCCTTGTGGAATGCCGTTTTGAATTGAAAAAGTGTTTGATAAACTATTATTGATTTTTACACGAATTTTTCTCCCGGTTAAAAAATTTGTAATAAGAAGAATAATTTTTTTTGAAATGTTCCAATCAAGTAGTTGTTCAATAATTGTGTGAATCCCGACTTTGTCGAAAGCTTGTTCAAAGTCGATATTTAAGAGTGATAGATGATTTCTTGTAGATAAATGCTGAGTGATAGAATGATCTATATGAAGTAGAACATCAAGTGTGCTTCTTTTCTTTCTAAAACCCATTTGATTTCGGCTTAGTAGCTTGTGAGTTTCGAAAAACCACATTAAGCGATTTGCAATAATTTTTTCGAATAGTTTGCTGAGACATGGTAGGAGAGAAATTGGTCTATACCCATTAAAATCATCTGCTTGGAAATTAGATTTTTTTAAAGGAAATATTGTTGCAATTTTCCAATCATGTGGGATTTTTGCTGATGCAAAAATATAGTTGAAAAAATTGCAAAGTCGTTGTTTAAAATGTAAGGGTAAATTTCTCAGCATAGGGTAGGAGATCCTATCTTGTCCTGGAGTGTTACCTTGTAGGGTTTTAAGTACTATGTTCAGCTCTACAATGGAAATATCATTATCAAGATGATTCGCTGCTTTAGATGTATGGATGACCGGAAAATTATTAATCAAATTAGATATATTACGTTTTTTTTGTAAAAATTCTTGAGGAAAGTTGATATCGCACGATTTGTCGGACCAGAATTTACCGAACTCATTAGCAATTAGGAAAGGGTTAGTAAATGTTGTGTTATTAGACTGTAAGATTTTTATTTGATGAGGTTGGTAGTTACCAGAGATTTTTTTAATATTTATCCAAGTTTGTTGAATGGACGTTTTGTAATTTATTTTTGATGTGAAAAATTCGTAACATTTGGATTTTGCGTTTTTAATTGCTCTAATCAGAATGGCTCTTTGTTTTTTAAAGGATATGAAGTTATCCATAGTGGGGTGGGATCTAAATTTATTCCACGTTTTGGATTTCAGTTTTTTTAATTCTTCTAATTCTTTGGACCACCATGGTACTCGATTTTTATAATTTGAAAGTGAAGTTTGAGGTATTGAGACATTAGCACTTGTCTTTATGTTTCTTTTAATGTTAGCATTTTCGCGATATAAATGGGATGAATGTGGGTAATGAGCGGATGCGATATTGATATGTTCTGTAAATTTAGACCAATTTGCAGCCTGACATCTATATCTAGGAAAAGGTTTAGAATAAGCATAATGGTTATTAATGTTATTACATGTAATTTGAGTGATAATTGGAAAGTGATCAGAATTGTATAAGTCGTTTGCAACTGTCCATTTACTTCTTGGAAAAAGGTTGCTGGATATCATTGTTAAATCAATATTGGAAAAAGTGCCATGTGTGGAAAGGTGAGTAGGTGAATTGTCATTCAAAAGAGTAAGGTTAGAATGAATTAGAAAGTTTTCGATTAAACGGCCTTTATGAGTTGTTTTTGATGAACCCCATATTGTATTCCATGCGTTAAAGTCTCCTACTATAATTTGATGAGAGTTTTGAATTAAGAGATTGTTTAAAGTATTATTTGATAAGATGATATTGGGAGGAAAATATACAGAAGTAATTACAATTTTGAAAGGATATGAAATTTCTACCGAAATGTGATGATTCGAATTGTTAATAAATTTGTATGGAAGATTTTTCTTTATACATAATGCGACGCCTTGTTTTGCACAATTATTGTTAGGAGAGTTGGAGAAAAAAGCATGGTATTTTGTTGAAATTACTTTAATTTGATTATATGGTAAGTGAGTTTCTTGTAATGCTATAATATCTGGGTTGAAATCTACTATTAGTTGTTGTAGGAAGTTGAAATTATTTTGTAAACCATTAATGTTCCATTGAATAATTGACAGTGTCATTTAAATGAGGGTTATTTAAATGTGACTGTGATTCAGTAAAAATATTATTAGCTGTTGTAGGGATGTTTGTTAATGTTGTATTAGTATGATTATAAGTAGAAGGAAAATTTAGATCTTTGGAGTTAATTGGTTGGATGTCTTTTAATGATACATTGGAAGGGATTTGAGAAGATTCAGTGTTTGAATTTTTTGTTGAAATAATTTTTTCGGAATTATTTGAATTCTCTGTGTTGATTGTATTATAATTAATATTCTTTGTTACTGATTTTATAGCGGATTCCAATGATTCTATAGGTATATTTTGAATGATGTTAGTATTAGAATGCTTTTCAGTGTACTCTTTGGCTTGAGCGTATGACCATTTGTTGTTTGTTTGATATTCTAAAATTTGTTTCTTTTTTATGTATACCGGGCATTGTTTATTTGTAGGTCTATGTTCATTTTTGCAGTTAATGCAGTAAACTTTTGAACATGTTTCCGGTACATGAAAATCATCTGAGCAAATTTCACATTTTTTGGTCTTAAGTTTGCAAAATTTAGCAATATGACCAAATTTAAAACAATTTCTGCACTGGATAGGGTTTGGAATATAGGGTTTCACATTGACTGTTAGGAAACCCACCTTAATATTCTTTGGTAAATTGTAAGTGTTAAAGGTAAGAATGTGTAATGGGGTAGTTTTATATGAACCGTCTGGTAAACGTTTTGTGATTTTTTTACAATCAACTACCATATATTCTTTTAATTCTTCAATAATATTATCGGTTGATAAATCGCAAAGATCGGGACAATAGATAACTCCTTTTGTATTATTAAGTGATGGATGTAGAAATGTATCAACTTCACCAATATTTAATAGATTTTTAGTTTTGAGGAATTTATTAGCTTGCAGCAAATTTTTTGTTAATATTAGTACATCCCCTTGTTTTGTGAAAGAAATATCTGTGTACCCTGTAGATACGTTATTGATTGCTTTAGTGAGTAGAAAAATGTTAAAATTTCTTAATGGCTTGTTAATGTCTTTACTTTTGATGATAATAAATTTTGGATCATTATTGTTATAAGAATTAGTAGTGGGACTATTGAGAGGTGGAAAATCGGTTAATGAAGTTAGATTATTGTTAGGTTTAATATTTTTAGTTTTCTTTTTAGAAATTTTACCTGAATTACCAGCAATAACTTGATAATAATTGCTGTCTCTGGTCCCGTTAGGGTCCAGAGTACACATAGTATCGACCTTCTTACTAACTATTATTTATTTATTTTAAGTAAATTGCAGATAAGAAAAGGAAAAAATTAAAAATAAAAAATCACTGATAAAAAAAAAAATTTAAACAATAAAAAGAGAAAGAAAAAAAAAAAAGAAGACAAAAAACTGTTAATTAATGAAAAAAAAATCACTTAAATTGCCTGAGTTCGGTAAATATTAAGAAAAAGTAAATGTTCACTCTTGGAGAGCTGATCATAGACTGATATATAAATAAAATCAATTTTTGTTTTAAACAAATATGAAATAAATTAAAAATAAAACTTGTGTTTGTCCCCATACATCTCTATACTATTTTCAGAAATCGAAGTCAGTACAGGCAAGATAGGCATGCTGTTCTATATTCTTTCACATTGCGTTTGTATAAATCTGTCTCGTGTGTGGGATGATCAGATCTCAATTTAAATCCGAGGGAAATATTTTAAATTGTATATTATGAAGGGCTGCAGTTTGCAAAAAACTTTTTTTTAGATTTTACAAAAAAACAGGTAATTTTGCGACATTTTGGGAAATTTTATGGAATATGTTCATTTCTTTACAAAATAACATATAATAACAAGCTGATTTGAATAATATGATAGCAATTTGCATTGTAAATAATTTTCTTTCTTATTCTAAGAAAAGACAAAACAAAAAATAAAATTCAGAATGTAACGGTAACGTAACGAAATCATTAACAAGTAAATAAAGGGAACAAAATAGAAGAAAATGGACAAATAAACAAATATGAAAATGAAAGTATGTACGTATGTATACAAAATTTAATATCAAATTGATACTGAACACATAATTTTATAAATAAAATTAAAAATACTGAATATGGTTTAATCATAAATTCATATTTTTTTTATAAATTTAAGCAATACTCCCAGTAGCTACGGCAACCCTGAATTATCATAATTTTCTTTTATGCCCATCTTCCCGCTGACACGATTCAATCAACATTTTATACTTTGAGTGGACATCGGCTGCGCAACGACTTCATATTTTATAGTTCGGTTTTTTATTTTTCATATAACCAAAATGGTGTTAACTGATTAAATCAGTTGCCTTCACGCTGTGTGATAGGCAACATCAAACGGGTTGGTGCATTTCTTTTTCCCAAAAAAAACAGGGTGATTCATTATTAGAAATGAAAAAATCAGCAAACAAAAATTAAAATTTGTCTTAAAAACCGAACATTTTTATGATATTTTCAAATAATGCTACTTTTTTATCAAATATAAATTTACAGGAATGTGAAATTTGTACAGAATCTCCCTTTTAAGAATTATTTGTGAACAAAATTATAAATTTATTTATGCACAATTTGGAACATCCTGTTAACATATTTTAAAAAGTACCTTCTTCAGGGTTGACAGAGATATATTATTCAGAATTTCCTACAAAATATTATATGTGAAGTTATCAGAACCTCATCGGGTAACTATTTCCATAAGCACAATACTGACTTCGATTTCTGAAAATAGTATAGGTTGTAATTTGTAATGCACAGTCAAAATTTTTATTATTTTTTATCATTTTCATTTGTTTATTTTTATATGTTTATCATATCGATCGTTGATTTTATTTTTATTTTTATTTTGTTGTTGTTGCTCAAATTATTATTTGAAATTTAAGATAATCTTTGTATCAACATTGTGAAATATTTAATTTTTTATTGTTTTGTCTATAGCATGTTGCCCATATCTACATCGCTATCTTGAAATTTCAGCAGACTATAAAATAGAATTTCTCATAATACATTTTTAATTCATTATATTATCTACAGTGATGCTGAAAAAAAGTGATCATAACTTTTTATGGTATAAAATCATGGTAACAATAACAACTGGAAATTCTATGATTTAATTATACATAATATGTAACATGTGTATAGAATTGAATATATGTACATATACATAGGTATGCATGATTTAAAGTACATACATAAATATATTTTGAAAAATTTGTATGATAACATTTTTGTACGTTTATCGACCGGCAAATTACATTTCCATTTACATGTCACATGAAAAATGAAATTTAAAAAAAAATTTCATTCGATTTTTTCACAATTATAGGTATGTGAATCTATGTAAATGTAGATGATTGTATGTATATACAAAATTAAAATGTTTATAAAAATAAACAAAAATATTTTATCGTATAAATGAGAGAGCTTCTCCTATAAATATAATGCTAGTTCTCGAAATTTTCATATGTAAATGTAATAGATGTACAAAATACACACGGGCCCACGGCATGGCATATCCAAAAGATACAACACATTTCTATGTATGCCGATTGCCGCGTACAAAAAAATTATACATTTCCAACGATTATAAAGAAAAACATTGCGCAGGTGTAAAAAAAATGATCTAAGCTTTACTTTTCAAATACACGTTCAAGTATTTAATTTAAATACATATGTTCATATATGCTTTAGGTTTTACGCACATATATTTCCTAAGTCACATGTAATATTATGTATATAATATAATACAACGTAGTACAATTAAATTAATTATACATATATCTATACTTATTGCATGTGGATGTACGTAAATATTTTTGTACTTTAAGTATTGTATTATATATTTTTTTTTTAAAAAGAGAGTCAATTTTCACACAGAAAAAATGCTGAAAACTGCCAATATAAATTCTAGTTACATTATGTATACACATATGATGTATGTATGTATTGCTATTATAATACATATGTATATCTATTTGTATCTAAATGTGAACCCCATTTACATACATGCATACGTACATTAAATACATATTGAAAGACGGTATTCTTTCTGTTTTTTTTAAAAGAAAAGTTTTTTTTATTTTTCGTTATTTTTCTTGTATAAATTATATTTATTTTAGAAATTGTTTTTTTGTTTTTTTTTTTTTGTTTTTTACAAGTATGTACTACTATTACTTAAGGGCTCTGTAGAAGACCGTTAAGTGCTTCTGTATTATAGCAGAGCTTGATTATGAATGAATTTTACCGCCTTATCATGATATTCGAAGACGATGAAACGATGAAACGATGAAACGAAACGATACGATATAAAATTGCTATTATGAACCTTCATCGTTTCGAATATTAAGTGGTACATAGTGGTACAATATAAATCCCTTATAAAAACGAAGCTTTAATGTTTAATTCATACAATTTCCAATTTTGTTGTAAGAAAAAAGGGTTCGATGTCATTTCTATTATTTTGTTGATGTTTTGAAATATCATTTTTAATAATAATTTCCATTTTTTTAAAAAAATTAATTTAATATTAATATTCACAAATATTAGTAATATGCTTTAAATAAAAAAAATTCTATTAAAAACCAAAAAAAAAAATAAATTTATATGTAAACGATGAACAAAATGCTATCGACTGAGTAGACGATGAAAATCGTTTGAAATTGGAACGTTTCGAATATCATGATCGCGTTTTCAACAAGACGATACGAAACGTTTCGTCTTCGAATATCATGATAAGGCAGTTAATACTACTGCAACGCTGCTTTTATACTCTTCCGATGTTCGATGTTGTCTATAGATGTTGGGTGATACACGTTGCTTACTGAGTGTTGCTTGTATTGGTGTACGTGATAGAACCATAGAACGTGTTTATTGTTTGATGTTGTCTATAGATGTTGGGTTGGGTGATACATGATCAAATTCTTGTGCATTATTAATTGGAGTTTTTAGAGCACAAATTTTTATAGAAAAATAACGCACACATTATATTTTCTTGTAAATATAAAAAATTGGTAATGTCTCTTTAATTATTATTTTTTAAAGATATTATATATTACTCGTATATTTATTTTTATATTATGTACCATATGTGTATCTAAATACCATATACCATACCAACCATATATAAATAAAATCAATTTTTGTTTTAAACAAATATGAAATAAATTAAAAATAAAACTTGTGTTTGTCCCCATACATCTCTAGGTTGTAATTTGTAATGCACAGTCAAAATTTTTATTATTTTTTATCATTTTCATTTGTTTATTTTTATATGTTTATCATATCGATCGTTGATTTTATTTTTATTTTTATTTTGTTGTTGTTGCTCAAATTATTATTTGAAATTTAAGATAATCTTTGTATCAACATTGTGAAATATTTAATTTTTTATTGTTTTGTCTATAGCATGTTGCCCATATCTACATCGCTATCTTGAAATTTCAGCAGACTATAAAATAGAATTTCTCATAATACATTTTTAATTCATTATATTATCTACAGTGATGCTGAAAAAAAGTGATCATAACTTTTTATGGTATAAAATCATTGTAACAATAACAACTGGAAATTCTATGATTTAATTATACATAATATGTAACATGTGTATAGAATTGAATATATGTACATATACATAGGTATGCATGATTTAAAGTACATACATAAATATATTTTGAAAAATTTGTATGATAACATTTTTGTACGTTTATCGACCGGCAAATTACATTTCCATTTACATGTCACATGAAAAATGAAATTTAAAAAAAAATTTCATTCGATTTTTTCACAATTATAGGTATGTGAATCTATGTAGATGTAGATGATTGTATGTATATACAAAATTAAAATGTTTATAAAAATAAACAAAAATATTTTATCGTATAAATGAGAGAGCTTCTCCTATAAATACATATAATGCTAGTTCTCGAAATTTTCATATGTAAATGTAATAGATGTACAAAATACACACGGCCCACGGCATGGCATATCCAAAAGATACAACACATTTCTATGTATGCCGATTGCCGCGTACAAAAAAATTATACATTTCCAACGATTATAAAGAAAAACATTGCGCAGGTGTAAAAAAAATGATCTAAGCTTTACTTTTCAAATACACGTTCAAGTATTTAATTTAAATACATATGTTCATATATGCTTTAGGTTTTACGCACATATATTCCCTAAGTCACATGTAATATTATGTATATAATATAATACAACGTAGTACAATTAAATTAATTATACATATATCTATACTTATTGCATGTGGATGTACGTAAATATTTTTGTAATTTAAGTATTGTATTATATATTTTTTTTTTAAAAAGAGAGTCAATTTTCACACAGAAAAAATGCTGAAAACTGCCAATATAAATTCTAGTTACATTATGTATACACATATGATGTATGTATGTATTGCTATTATAATACATATGTATATCTATTTGTATCTAAATGTGAACCCCATTTACATACATGC
This sequence comes from Villa cingulata, assembly GCA_951394055.1. Lineage (NCBI taxonomy): Eukaryota > Metazoa > Arthropoda > Insecta > Diptera > Bombyliidae > Villa > Villa cingulata. The sequence goes on along the minus strand of OX596021.1, from coordinate 26,017,274 downwards.
ATACGTACATTAAATACATATTGAAAGACGGTATTCTTTCTGCTTTTTTTAAAAGAAAAGTTTTTTTTATTTTTCGTTATTTTTCTTGTATAAATTATATTTATTTTAGAAATTGTTTTTTTGTTTTTTTTTTTTTGTTTTTTACAAGTATGTACTACTATTACTTAAGGGCTCTGTAGAAGACCGTTAAGTGCTTCTGTATTATAGCAGAGCTTGATTATGAATGAATTTTAATACTACTGCAACGCTGCTTTTATACTCTTCCGATGTTCTATGTTGTCTATAGATGTTGGGTGATACACGTTGCTTACTGAGTGTTGCTTGTATTGGTTTGGTGTACGTGATCGAACGTGTGTATTGTTTGATGTTGTCTATAGATGTTGGGTTGGGTGATACATGATCAAATTCTTGTGCATTATTAATTGGAGTTTTTAGAGCACAAATTTTTATAGAAAAATAACGCACACATTATATTTTCTTGTAAATATAAAAAATTGGTAATGTCTCTTTAATTATTATTTTTTAAAGATATTATATATTACTCGTATATTTATTTTTATATTATGTACCATATATGCATGTGTATCTAAATACCATATACCATACCAACCATATATAAATAAAATCAATTTTTGTTTTAAACAAATATGAAATAAATTAAAAATAAAACTTGTGTTTGTCCCCATACATCTCTAGGTTGTAATTTGTAATGCACAGTCAAAATTTTTATTATTTTTTATCATTTTCATTTGTTTATTTTTATATGTTTATCATATCGATCGTTGATTTTATTTTTATTTTTATTTTGTTGTTGTTGCTCAAATTATTATTTGAAATTTAAGATAATCTTTGTATCAACATTGTGAAATATTTAATTTTTTATTGTTTTGTCTATAGCATGTTGCCCATATCTACATCGCTATCTTGAAATTTCAGCAGACTATAAAATAGAATTTCTCATAATACATTTTTAATTCATTATATTATCTACAGTGATGCTGAAAAAAAGTGATCATAACTTTTTATGGTATAAAATCATGGTAACAATAACAACTGGAAATTCTATGATTTAATTATACATAATATGTAACATGTGTATAGAATTGAATATATGTACATAGGTATGCATGATTTAAAGTACATACATAAATATATTTTGAAAAATTTGTATGATAACATTTTTGTACGTTTATCGACCGGCAAATTACATTTCCATTTACATGTCACATGAAAAATGAAATTTAAAAAAAAATTTCATTCGATTTTTTCACAATTATAGGTATGTGAATCTATGTAGATGTAGATGATTGTATGTATATACAAAATTAAAATGTTTATAAAAATAAACAAAAATATTTTATCGTATAAATGAGAGTGCTTCTCCTATAAATATAATGCTAGTTCTCGAAATTTTCATATTTAAATGTAATAGATGTACAAAATACACACGGCCCACGGCATGGCATATCCAAAAGATACAACACATTTCTATGTATGCCGATTGCCGCGTACAAAAAAATTATACATTTCCAACGATTATAAAGAAAAACATTGCGCAGGTGTAAAAAAAATGATCTAAGCTTTACTTTTCAAATACACGTTCAAGTATTTAATTTAAATACATATGTTCATATATGCTTTAGGTTTTACGCACATATATTCCCTAAGTCACATGTAATATTATGTATATAATATAATACAACGTAGTACAATTAAATTAATTATACATATATCTATACTTATTGCATGTGGATGTACGTAAATATTTTTGTAATTTAAGTATTGTATTATATATTTTTTTTTTAAAAAGAGAGTCAATTTTCACACAGAAAAAATGCTGAAAACTGCCAATATAAATTCTAGTTACATTATGTATACACATATGATGTATGTATGTATTGCTATTATAATACATATGTATATCTATTTGTATCTAAATGTGAACCCCATTTACATACATGCATACGTACATTAAATACATATTGAAAGACGGTATTCTTTCTGTTTTTTTTAAAAGAAAAGTTTTTTTTATTTTTCGTTATTTTTCTTGTATAAATTATATTTATTTTAGAAATTGTTTTTTTGTTTTTTTTTTTTTTGTTTTTTACAAGTATGTACTACTATTACTTAAGGGCTCTGTAGAAGACCGTTAAGTGCTTCTGTATTATAGCAGAGCTTGATTATGAATGAATTTTAATACTACTGCAACGCTGCTTTTATACTCTTCCGATGTTCGATGTTGTCTATAGATGTTGGGTGATACACGTTGCTTACTGAGTGTTGCTTGTATTGGTGTACGTGATCGAACGTGTGTATTGTTTGATGTTGTCTATAGATGTTGGGTTGGGTGATACATGATCAAATTCTTGTGCATTATTAATTGGAGTTTTTAGAGCACAAATTTTTATAGAAAAATAACGCACACATTATATTTTCTTGTAAATATAAAAAATTGGTAATGTCTCTTTAATTATTATTTTTTAAAGATATTATATATTACTCGTATATTTATTTTTATATTATGTACCATATATGCATGTGTATCTAAATACCATATACCATACCAACCATATATAAATAAAATCAATTTTTGTTTTAAACAAATATGAAATAAATTAAAAATAAAACTTGTGTTTGTCCCCATACATCTCTAGGTTGTAATTTGTAATGCACAGTCAAAATTTTTATTATTTTTTATCATTTTCATTTGTTTATTTTTATATGTTTATCATATCGATCGTTGATTTTATTTTTATTTTTATTTTGTTGTTGTTGCTCAAATTATTATTTGAAATTTAAGATAATCTTTGTATCAACATTGTGAAATATTTAATTTTTTATTGTTTTGTCTATAGCATGTTGCCCATATCTACATCGCTATCTTGAAATTTCAGCAGACTATAAAATAGAATTTCTCATAATACATTTTTAATTCATTATATTATCTACAGTGATGCTGAAAAAAAGTGATCATAACTTTTTATGGTATGAAATCATGGTAACAATAACAACTGGAAATTCTATGATTTAATTATACATAATATGTAACATGTGTATAGAATTGAATATATGTACATAGGCATGCATGATTTAAAGTACATACATAAATATATTTTGAAAAATTTGTATGATAACATTTTTGTACGTTTATCGACCGCGGCAAATTACATTTCCATTTACATGTCACATGAAAAATGAAATTTAAAAAAAAATTTCATTCGATTTTTTCACAATTATAGGTATGTGAATCTATGTAGATGTAGATGATTGTATGTATATACAAAATTAAAATTTTTATAAAAATAAACAAAAATATTTTATCGTATAAATGAGAGAGCTTCTCCTATAAATATAATGCTAGTTCTCGAAATTTTCATATGTAAATGTAATAGATGTACAAAATACACACGGCCCACGGCATGGCATATCCAAAAGATACAACACATTTCTATGTATGCCGATTGCCGCGTACAAAAAAATTATACATTTCCAACAATTATAAAGAAAAACATTGCGCAGGTGTAAAAAAAATGATCTAAGCTTTACTTTTCAAATACACGTTCAAGTATTTAATTTAAATACATATGTTCATATATGCTTTACGTTTTACGCACATATATTCTCTAAGTCACATGTAATATTATGTATATAATATAATACAACGTAGTACAATTAAATTAATTTTACATATATCTATACTTATTGCATGTGGATGTACGTAAATATTTTTGTAATTTAAGTATTGTATTATATATTTTTTTTTTTTAAAAAGAGAGTCAATTTTCACACAGAAAAAATGCTGAAAACTGCCAATATAAATTCTAGTTACATTATGTATACACATATGATGTATGTATGTATTGCTATTATAATACATATGTATATCTATTTGTATCTAAATGTGAACCCCATTTACATACATGCATACGTACATTAAATACATATTGAAAGACGGTATTCTTTCTGTTTTTTTTAAAAGAAAAGTTTTTTTTATTTTTCGTTATTTTTCTTGTATAAATTATATTTATTTTAGAAATTGTTTTTTTGTTTTTTACAAGTATGTACTACTATTACTTAAGGGCTCTGTAGAAGACCGTTAAGTGCTTCTGTATTAGAGCAGAGCTTGATTATGAATGAATTTTAATACTACTGCAACGCTGCTTTTATACTCTTCCGATGTTCGATGTTGTCTATAGATGTTGGTTGATACACGTTGCTTACTGAGTGTTGCTTGTATTGGTGTACGTGATAGAACCATAGAACGTGTTTATTGTTTGATGTTGTCTATAGATGTTGGGTTGGGTGATACATGATCAAATTCTTGTGCATTATTAATTGGAGTTTTTAGAGCACAAATTTTTATAGAAAAATAACGCACACATTATATTTTCTTGTAAATATAAAAAATTGGTAATGTCTCTTTAATTATTATTTTTTAAAGATATTATATATTACTCGTATATTTATTTTTATATTATGTACCATATATGCATGTGTATCTAAATACCATATACCATACCAACCATATATAAATAAAATCAATTTTTGTTTTAAATAAATATGAAATAAATTAAAAATAAAACTTGTGTTTGTCCCCATACATCTCTAGGTTGTAATTTGTAATGCACAGTCAAAATTTTTATTATTTTTTATCATTTTCATTTGTTTATTTTTATATGTTTATCATATCGATCGTTGATTTTATTTTTATTTTTATTTTGTTGTTGTTGCTCAAATTATTATTTGAAATTTAAGATAATCTTTGTATCAACATTGTGAAATATTTAATTTTTATTGTTTTGTCTATAGCATGTTGCCCATATCTACATCGCTATCTTGAAATTTCAGCAGACTATAAAATAGAATTTCTCATAATACATTTTTAATTCATTATATTATCTACAGTGATGCTGAAAAAAAGTGATCATAACTTTTTATGGTATAAAATCATGGTAACAATAACAACTGGAAATTCTATGATTTAATTATACATAATATGTAACATGTGTATAGAATTGAATATATGTACATAGGTATGCATGATTTAAAGTACATACATAAATGTATTTTGAAAAATTTGTATGATAACATTTTTGTACGTTTCGCGGCAAATTACATTTCCATTTACATGTCACATGAAAAATGAAATTTAAAAAAAAATTTCATTCGATTTTTTCACAATTATAGGTATGTGAATCTATGTAGATGTAGATGATTGTATGTATATACAAAATTAAAATTTTTATAAAAATAAACAAAAATATTTTATCGTATAAATGAGAGAGCTTCTCCTATAAATATAATGCTAGTTCTCGAGATTTTCATATGTAAATGTAATAGATGTACAAAATACACACGGCCCACGGCATGGCATATCCAAAAGATACAACACATTTCTATGTATGCTGATTGCCGCGTACAAAAAAATTATACATTTCCAACGATTATAAAGAAAAACATTGCGCAGGTGTAAAAAAAATGATCTAAGCTTTACTTTTCAAATACACGTTCAAGTATTTAATTTAAATACATATGTTCATATATGCTTTACGTTTTACGCACATATATTCTCTAAGTCACATGTAATATTATGTATATAATATAATACAACGTAGTACAATTAAATTAATTTTACATATATCTATACTTATTGCATGTGGATGTACGTAAATATTTTTGTAATTTAAGTATTGTATTATATATTTTTTTTTTTTAAAAAGAGAGTCAATTTTCACACAGAAAAAATGCTGAAAACTGCCAATATAAATTCTAGTTACATTATGTATACACATATGATGTATGTATGTATTGCTATTATAATACATATGTATATCTATTTGTATCTAAATGTGAACCCCATTTACATACATGCATACGTACATTAAATACATATTGAAAGACGGTATTCTTTCTGTTTTTTTTAAAAGAAAAGTTTTTTTTATTTTTCGTTATTTTTCTTGTATAAATTATATTTATTTTAGAAATTGTTTTTTTGTTTTTTACAAGTATGTACTACTATTACTTAAGGGCTCTGTAGAAGACCGTTAAGTGCTTCTGTATTATAGCAGAGCTTGATTATGAATGAATTTTAATACTACTGCAACGCTGCTTTTATACTCTTCCGATGTTCGATGTTGTCTATAGATGTTGGTTGATACACGTTGCTTACTGAGTGTTGCTTGTATTGGTGTACGTGATAGAACCATAGAACGTGTTTATTGTTTGATGTTGTCTATAGATGTTGGGTTGGGTGATACATGATCAAATTCTTGTGCATTATTAATTGGAGTTTTTAGAGCACAAATTTTTATAGAAAAATAACGCACACATTATATTTTCTTGTAAATATAAAAAATTGGTAATGTCTCTTTAATTATTATTTTTTAAAGATATTATATATTACTCGTATATTTATTTTTATATTATGTACCATATATGCATGTGTATCTAAATACCATATACCATACCAACCATATATAAATAAAATCAATTTTTGTTTTAAACAAATATGAAATAAATTAAAAATAAAACTTGTGTTTGTCCCCATACATCTCTAGGTTGTAATTTGTAATGCACAGTCAAAATTTTTATTATTTTTTATCATTTTCATTTGTTTATTTTTATATGTTTATCATATCGATCGTTGATTTTATTTTTATTTTTATTTTGTTGTTGTTGCTCAAATTATTATTTGAAATTTAAGATAATCTTTGTATCAACATTGTGAAATATTTAATTTTTATTGTTTTGTCTATAGCATGTTGCCCATATCTACATCGCTATCTTGAAATTTCAGCAGACTATAAAATAGAATTTCTCATAATACATTTTTAATTCATTATATTATCTACAGTGATGCTGAAAAAAAGTGATCATAACTTTTTATGGTATAAAATCATGGTAACAATAACAACTGGAAATTCTATGATTTAATTATACATAATATGTAACATGTGTATAGAATTGAATATATGTACATAGGTATGCATGATTTAAAGTACATACATAAATGTATTTTGAAAAATTTGTATGATAACATTTTTGTACGTTTATCGACCGCGGCAAATTACATTTCCATTTACATGTCACATGAAAAATGAAATTTAAAAAAAAATTTCATTCGATTTTTTCACAATTATAGGTATGTGAATCTATGTAGATGTAGATGATTGTATGTATATACAAAATTAAAATTTTTATAAAAATAAACAAAAATATTTTATCGTATAAATGAGAGAGCTTCTCCTATAAATATAATGCTAGTTCTCGAGATTTTCATATGTAAATGTAATAGATGTACAAAATACACACGGCCCACGGCATGGCATATCCAAAAGATACAACACATTTCTATGTATGCCGATTGCCGCGTACAAAAAAATTATACATTTCCAACGATTATAAAGAAAAACATTGCGCAGGTGTAAAAAAAATGATCTAAGCTTTACTTTTCAAATACACGTTCAAGTATTTAATTTAAATACATATGTTCATATATGCTTTACGTTTTACGCACATATATTCTCTAAGTCACATGTAATATTATGTATATAATATAATACAACGTAGTACAATTAAATTAATTTTACATATATCTATACTTATTGCATGTGGATGTACGTAAATATTTTTGTAATTTAAGTATTGTATTATATATTTTTTTTTTTTAAAAAGAGTCAATTTTCACACAGAAAAAATGCTGAAAACTGCCAATATAAATTCTAGTTACATTATGTATACACATATGATGTATGTATGTATTGCTATTATAATACATATGTATATCTATTTGTATCTAAATGTGAACCCCATTTACATACATGCATACGTACATTAAATACATATTGAAAGACGGTATTCTTTCCGGTTTTTTTTAAAAGAAAAGTTTTTTTTATTTTTCGTTATTTTTCTTGTATAAATTATATTTATTTTAGAAATTGTTTTTTTGTTTTTTACAAGTATGTACTACTATTACTTAAGGGCTCTGTAGAAGACCGTTAAGTGCTTCTGTATTAGAGCAGAGCTTGATTATGAATGAATTTTAATACTACTGCAACGCTGCTTTTATACTCTTCCGATGTTCGATGTTGTCTATAGATGTTGGTTGATACACGTTGCTTACTGAGTGTTGCTTGTATTGGTGTACGTGATAGAACCATAGAACGTGTGTATTGTTTGATGTTGTCTATAGATGTTGGGTTGGGTGATACATGATCAAATTCTTGTGCATTATTAATTGGAGTTTTTAGAGCACAAATTTTTATAGAAAAATAACGCACACATTATATTTTCTTGTAAATATAAAAAATTGGTAATGTCTCTTTAATTATTATTTTTTAAAGATATTATATATTACTCGTATATTTATTTTTATATTATGTACCATATATGCATGTGTATCTAAATACCATATACCATACCAACCATATATAAATAAAATCAATTTTTGTTTTAAACAAATATGAAATAAATTAAAAATAAAACTTGTGTTTGTCCCCATACATCTCTAGGTTGTAATTTGTAATGCACAGTCAAAATTTTTATTATTTTTTATCATTTTCATTTGTTTATTTTTATATGTTTATCATATCGATCGTTGATTTTATTTTTATTTTTATTTTGTTGTTGTTGCTCAAATTATTATTTGAAATTTAAGATAATCTTTGTATCAACATTGTGAAATATTTAATTTTTATTGTTTTGTCTATAGCATGTTGCCCATATCTACATCGCTATCTTGAAATTTCAGCAGACTATAAAATAGAATTTCTCATAATACATTTTTAATTCATTATATTATCTACAGTGATGCTGAAAAAAAGGGATCATAACTTTTTATGGTATAAAATCATGGTAACAATAACAACTGGAAATTCTATGATTTAATTATACATAATATGTAACATGTGTATAGAATTGAATATATGTACATAGGTATGCATGATTTAAAGTACATACATAAATGTATTTTGAAAAATTTGTATGATAACATTTTTGTACGTTTCGCGGCAAATTACATTTCCATTTACATGTCACATGAAAAATGAAATTTAAAAAAAAATTTCATTCGATTTTTTCACAATTATAGGTATGTGAATCTATGTAGATGTAGATGATTGTATGTATATACAAAATTAAAATTTTTATAAAAATAAACAAAAATATTTTATCGTATAAATGAGAGAGCTTCTCCTATAAATATAATGCTAGTTCTCGAGATTTTCATATGTAAATGTAATAGATGTACAAAATACACACGGCCCACGGCATGGCATATCCAAAAGATACAACACATTTCTATGTATGCTGATTGCCGCGTACAAAAAAATTATACATTTCCAACGATTATAAAGAAAAACATTGCGCAGGTGTAAAAAAAATGATCTAAGCTTTACTTTTCAAATACACGTTCAAGTATTTAATTTAAATACATATGTTCATATATGCTTTACGTTTTACGCACATATATTCTCTAAGTCACATGTAATATTATGTATATAATATAATACAACGTAGTACAATTAAATTAATTTTACATATATCTATACTTATTGCATGTGGATGTACGTAAATATTTTTGTAATTTAAGTATTGTATTATATATTTTTTTTTTTTAAAAAGAGAGTCAATTTTCACACAGAAAAAATGCTGAAAACTGCCAATATAAATTCTAGTTACATTATGTATACACATATGATGTATGTATGTATTGCTATTATAATACATATGTATATCTATTTGTATCTAAATGTGAACCCCATTTACATACATGCATACGTACATTAAATACATATTGAAAGACGGTATTCTTTCTGTTTTTTTTAAAAGAAAAGTTTTTTTTATTTTTCGTTATTTTTCTTGTATAAATTATATTTATTTTAGAAATTGTTTTTTTGTTTTTTACAAGTATGTACTACTATTACTTAAGGGCTCTGTAGAAGACCGTTAAGTGCTTCTGTATTAGAGCAGAGCTTGATTATGAATGAATTTTAATACTACTGCAACGCTGCTTTTATACTCTTCCGATGTTCGATGTTGTCTATAGATGTTGGTTGATACACGTTGCTTACTGAGTGTTGCTTGTATTGGTGTACGTGATAGAACCATAGAACGTGTTTATTGTTTGATGTTGTCTATAGATGTTGGGTTGGGTGATACATGATCAAATTCTTGTGCATTATTAATTGGAGTTTTTAGAGCACAAATTTTTATAGAAAAATAACGCACACATTATATTTTCTTGTAAATATAAAAAATTGGTAATGTCTCTTTAATTATTATTTTTTAAAGATATTATATATTACTCGTATATTTATTTTTATATTATGTACCATATATGCATGTGTATCTAAATACCATATACCATACCAACCATATATAAATAAAATCAATTTTTGTTTTAAACAAATATGAAATAAATTAAAAATAAAACTTGTGTTTGTCCCCATACATCTCTAGGTTGTAATTTGTAATGCACAGTCAAAATTTTTATTATTTTTTATCATTTTCATTTGTTTATTTTTATATGTTTATCATATCGATCGTTGATTTTATTTTTATTTTTATTTTGTTGTTGTTGCTCAAATTATTATTTGAAATTTAAGATAATCTTTGTATCAACATTGTGAAATATTTAATTTTTTATTGTTTTGTCTATAGCATGTTGCCCATATCTACATCGCTATCTTGAAATTTCAGCAGACTATAAAATAGAATTTCTCATAATACATTTTTAATTCATTATATTATCTACAGTGATGCTGAAAAAAAGTGATCATAACTTTTTATGGTATAAAATCATGGTAACAATAACAACTGGAAATTCTATGATTTAATTATACATAATATGTAACATGTGTATAGAATTGAATATATGTACATAGGTATGCATGATTTAAAGTACATACATAAATATATTTTGAAAAATTTGTATGATAACATTTTTGTACGTTTATCGACCGCGGCAAATTACATTTCCATTTACATGTCACATGAAAAATGAAATTTAAAAAAAAATTTCATTCGATTTTTTCACAATTATAGGTATGTGAATCTATGTAGATGTAGATGATTGTATGTATATACAAAATTAAAATTTTTATAAAAATAAACAAAAATATTTTATCGTATAAATGAGAGAGCTTCTCCTATAAATATAATGCTAGTTCTCGAGATTTTCATATGTAAATGTAATAGATGTACAAAATACACACGGCCCACGGCATGGCATATCCAAAAGATACAACACATTTCTATGTATGCTGATTGCCGCGTACAAAAAAATTATACATTTCCAACGATTATAAAGAAAAACATTGCGCAGGTGTAAAAAAAATGATCTAAGCTTTACTTTTCAAATACACGTTCAAGTATTTAATTTAAATACATATGTTCATATATGCTTTACGTTTTACGCACATATATTCTCTAAGTCACATGTAATATTATGTATATAATATAATACAACGTAGTACAATTAAATTAATTTTACATATATCTATACTTATTGCATGTGGATGTACGTAAATATTTTTGTAATTTAAGTATTGTATTATATATTTTTTTTTTTTAAAAAGAGAGTCAATTTTCACACAGAAAAAATGCTGAAAACTGCCAATATAAATTCTAGTTACATTATGTATACACATATGATGTATGTATGTATTGCTATTATAATACATATGTATATCTATTTGTATCTAAATGTGAACCCCATTTACATACATGCATACGTACATTAAATACATATTGAAAGACGGTATTCTTTCTGTTTTTTTTAAAAGAAAAGTTTTTTTTATTTTTCGTTATTTTTCTTGTATAAATTATATTTATTTTAGAAATTGTTTTTTTGTTTTTTACAAGTATGTACTACTATTACTTAAGGGCTCTGTAGAAGACCGTTAAGTGCTTCTGTATTAGAGCAGAGCTTGATTATGAATGAATTTTAATACTACTGCAACGCTGCTTTTATACTCTTCCGATGTTCGATGTTGTCTATAGATGTTGGTTGATACACGTTGCTTACTGAGTGTTGCTTGTATTGGTGTACGTGATAGAACCATAGAACGTGTTTATTGTTTGATGTTGTCTATAGATGTTGGGTTGGGTGATACATGATCAAATTCTTGTGCATTATTAATTGGAGTTTTTAGAGCACAAATTTTTATAGAAAAATAACGCACACATTATATTTTCTTGTAAATATAAAAAATTGGTAATGTCTCTTTAATTATTATTTTTTAAAGATATTATATATTACTCGTATATTTATTTTTATATTATGTACCATATATGCATGTGTATCTAAATACCATATACCATACCAACCATATATAAATAAAATCAATTTTTGTTTTAAACAAATATGAAATAAATTAAAAATAAAACTTGTGTTTGTCCCCATACATCTCTAGGTTGTAATTTGTAATGCACAGTCAAAATTTTTATTATTTTTTATCATTTTCATTTGTTTATTTTTATATGTTTATCATATCGATCGTTGATTTTATTTTTATTTTTATTTTGTTGTTGTTGCTCAAATTATTATTTGAAATTTAAGATAATCTTTGTATCAACATTGTGAAATATTTAATTTTTTATTGTTTTGTCTATAGCATGTTGCCCATATCTACATCGCTATCTTGAAATTTCAGCAGACTATAAAATAGAATTTCTCATAATACATTTTTAATTCATTATATTATCTACAGTGATGCTGAAAAAAAGTGATCATAACTTTTTATGGTATAAAATCATGGTAACAATAACAACTGGAAATTCTATGATTTAATTATACATAATATGTAACATGTGTATAGAATTGAATATATGTACATATACATAGGTATGCATGATTTAAAGTACATACATAAATATATTTTGAAAAATTTGTATGATAACATTTTTGTACGTTTATCGACCGCGGCAAATTACATTTCCATTTACATGTCACATGAAAAATGAAATTTAAAAAAAAATTTCATTCGATTTTTTCACAATTATAGGTATGTGAATCTATGTAGATGTAGATGATTGTATGTATATACAAAATTAAAATGTATTATTTATATTAGTGGATAAAAAAAACAAGTTTTCCAGAAGAGAACGAAATCTTAAAATAGTGGTAATTCTTGTTTTTCATTTATGTTTTTATTCTGACAATGGTTTCAATAAAATATAATTTTTAATTTGTGGCAGGTTATTAGTGTTCAATTAATTTTCATCCCAGTGAAGGTTTATGTTTTATTTGCTTTCAGAAATACTTATTTTCTACGTGATTTCAAAATCGCTTTCCCGTGTTCAACGAAATTCAGTGTCTCCCAATAGCAATGTCGTCGTAAGAGGATTGTCACATATTTGTCTAACATTTGATAGTGGTGTTCATAACAATCATTTTTCTTTGAAAGCCAAAATGAAAACTTCTCATACTTAATTATTTCTTCCATACAATCACGTATGATACGTTTTTTAATATTTCTCTGTTCTATATAATATATAAGAAAAAATGTATTTTAAAATATATATCCTAATTAACAAAACCTTTAACAAAGTCCTTAAACAGGTAATAACGATCGCATTAATGATTTAAATTTTGAGAATATACAAATCATGGAAAATTCCTTTTTAACAAATATTCAATTACAAAACCAATTTTTGTAAAATTAAATAAGTGTCCTATGTGTAAAAAGACTTTAAATCATCATTGCCAAAAAAACAATATAATTTAATCTTTTTTCTTTTATATCACAGTTTATAATCATAACGCCTTCCATATATAAGAATAAGAATAAAAACATAAATGAAAAACAAAATTTTTAAACATACCAATCAAAGATAATTTGATTGCCGGTCCTAAGTCTGGAAAAATGTGAAGGGAAATTTTGTTGTTTCAATTTTAATAGTTATATTTTTTTTGTTTTAGTAATTTTAATTACATAACTATAAGTACATATTTACTAATTCCAAGATGTATTATTATATAAAAATACGTTCGTATTATTACAAATTATAATTATATTAAGTGCATGCAGCGAAGTAATAATAAATAAAAATTGTTTCTTATGGACTACAAAGTACATAAGTAATATTAATACATTTAATATATAAATGTAGAAAACATACATAAGATACATTTTTCTAAACACATAAAACAACATATATACATACATATTTCTATCAAATTTTATTCAAATATTGCATATATTACATATGGTTAAATAGTCTATGGTTAAATATTATTTGAAAACTACCAATTTATTCGTGGCTCAAGAACTGCAAGACATAATAATAATTATAAGTAAATATGCATATATTGCACCCATGTGCAGTAAAATATATATGATACTTATTCTGTACATGATATCAAAATAACAATACGATCGATTTCATTTACAGTAATAAATTATGTCTATATAATTGCATCATTGAAATAAAATGTATTTTGAAAAAAATTCAAAGGTTCAAGTTCAATGAACTTATTACATGTATCTATTTAATAACAAAATGATATACATATGTACATATGTATGTGCATACGCACATGCAATATATTGTTAAAAACAAAAATTTCATTTCACTTACAATATATACATACAATAAAATAACGATGTTATCATATTTCAAAATATAACATATATTTCAAAAGACGTATTCCTACATATACTATACTCCTTTATAGTATAAATTTATATATATATATATATCTAAATTATGTATACATTCATATACAGTGAATACACATGATTGTAAGATATATGAAATGTATATGCATATGTATATATGAATGTATACTCCAAATCTATATTGCAATGTGATAAGTGATAATCACATTGAAAAAACAAATTCATATTCATACTGTATATCCTACACCAATCCTACACAATACGAAATTTATATTATGATCCCTTCTAACATGAAAGATCATTCAAAATTCGAGAATTAATAAGTATTTTGTATATGTAAGATGAAACAATTCATACACAAAACCAGGTTTAATATGAAAGCAAGTCCTTTCTTCCTATATTTTCCTATATACGTATATATATATTTTCCTGTACATATTGTATCTACAGGTTACAAGTAATAATATGGTATGTGATATAATCATACTACCATCTACCATACTTTACATGTAATACAACACAACAAAACACTATATTCATATATTCATACTACACATACTACCAATACTATATATTTCATATATTTCAATACTTAATTTAAAATGAAAGAAAGTTCTAATATATAGCTTTTCAATTGGAATTTAACAAAATTTCATAACATAACTGACAATTCAAATTAAAAATTTCTTCGGTTAGAACTTAAAATCCAACAAGAAAATTCAAGAAGAGTTGATTGCGATGCGATGGAAAAAAATAAACCATGTTTAGAATTTTGTACTGCTTTTCACATCTTTGAAATTTTATAGTATCTTTGTTAGTATCTAAATAAAGCAAGAGTAAAAGTAAAAGTTATCTGAATTCAGCATAATTTAGGAGACCAATGAATAAAAATTTGAATTTTTCGTGTGCATAATAATAACTGAAAATTGTCTGTGAATTTAAAAATTCAATAATTAAATTGTTTCGATTTCTCTTCTCATTTTGATTACATTTCATCTTTTCGATCTTCATTTTATCTTTTCATTTTAAATTTAATTATAGAAAAAAAAATTGTCCCCGCATAATTTTTTTTCAATTTAAATGTAGAAATGAAATGAATTTCATATTCGTAAAAATATTCTAAATAATTTGCGGTCAAACATATTTAATTACCTTATTAAAATTAAATTCAGTGGAACGACGGAACGATCAAAAGCATAATAATTATAAGTTTTTAAGGTGTTAAATTCATATCGCTGATTTATTATAAAATGATAATAATCGATTATATGAAAATGATCATATTTCTTTCTATTTTTTGTTGTTGTTATTGTTTATTTTTATTAAATTTTTTTTTTTTTTTTTTTTTGAACAGAACATTGACTTTCATTTCACATATCAAGATTTATATAACATATTTTTAGAATAATTTTGATAATGAAAACACACATGAAAGCAATTTTGAACACATGTCATATTGCTATATTGCGTGATCATTTAATTCTATTCTAATAGAAATTTCTTATCAAAGTTTTATTGTTTTTTTTTATCATTTAAGTAGCATATTATACGATCAAATTATATGATCATTTAATATGAGTAACATATGAGTAACATAATGATTTTATTGAATGACATTATAATTTAATTTAATTCAAATGCTTATATACAGTTTAATTTTTTTTTTTTTTTATGATAATTTTCATTTTGAATATATGTATTTGAAATAAAAAAAAAATTTTTTTTTTTGTAATAATTATAACGTAAAATTTAAAATATCTGGTCTAACTAGATTAACAACATAAATGTATACTTATGTTATATGCTACATAAGCGTGGTTTTTTGTTATTTATTTATTTGTTTTTTATATAATATTTTTGAAGAAATATTTATTATTATGAAGCTTTTAATAATATGTTTAGCAAATTCTTTTTATGTTTTTTTTTTTTTATATTTTTTGTATTTTGTCTTTTATTGAAAACACAAAATTTAATGTTTGTTTTTATTTTTATTTTATTAGATATACATACATACAGTGGTGGGAATAGTCATAAACTCACTATGAAATTATGTAAAATTTTGGAACAAATTGAAAAAATAAATGTAACTGTTGTGTAGGTTTTTAGCATGATCGATCAAAAACAAAACTACACTATCACATTGTTTTATCTCATAACGATACTTACATACTTAGATAAACAATATTATTACTAAAATACGCATTTTAAGTTTGGAATAGCTATGAACTCAGTTAATAATTTTTACAGTTAAACTAAATTTATTGAAAAGGAAATAATACAAAAAGGTTAATATTTTGTTTTATAACCATTTTTGGCAATTTACATACATCTAACAATCTAGTCTTGAGTAAGTTTTTTAAAACAAATTTTGGAATATTATTCCTAGCTGCGGCTTTTCTTTATTGTACACTCCTCTAGCAATAATTCCCCATGAGTTTTCTATTGGATTTAGGTCAGCACTAGATGGCCATTTCATTCTGGGTAATCCATGATCCTTCATCAATTGAATTACTGGTCTCGCCGTGTGTATAGGGCATTATCTTGTTGAAGGTATACATTTTTTGTCCTTCATGAGAGTTATAAAGGACAGAATTTTAGTCTGGATGGTCCAGATGGGTTTAGGTACCATTGGCATGACTTGCGCAATGATCGTAAGATATTATCTGTAGATGAAAAATACTGTATAGGTATTCACATACTGTGGTTACAAAAATTATTTGTGAGTAACGAAGTTTTGTTTTTTCTTTTTGTCTCTCTTCCTGCTCTATTTTGTACAATTTCTTAATTCTTTTTCTTCATGACTTAATATATAGAATAGTATTTCTGTGAACTTTACACTATTTAACTAAATCCTTTAAAACAGTAACAAAAATATCATTTATTATAATCAGCAACTATAACAGCTCTCTTTTCAATGGATAATTCAGTTTTTTGTGGCAGTTTTGCTTCCAATACACTCACAAAACGCAATTGAAAATTAAATGAAATGAATTAGATATATTTTCATCTTAGTATTCGTATTATTGACAAAAATCAATAAATAAATATGTAAGTTATGTTACTCCTCAGCGAACACTTTATGCACATTAAGCACATACAAATAATTTTTGTAATTAATGATACAAATTATTATGTTTTTGTTTTCTTCCTCTTCTAAGAATAATTCTAAGATTGTATTGTATTTATATGTTAGTGCTTGAAAAAATAAGTATAAAAATTTCAAAGTATTAGTATAACTATTTAAATCCAATTTACAGTACTTTAGTTATGAGCAAATAATTTTTGTGAGCACTGTACATGTATCACTACATTTTTTATATCTTACTATTTAGCTACTTATAAGTACATATTGAAATATATATGTACAACACATGCCAGAATATAGCTATACAATTATATATATTTATATATGTACTACATACGTACATATATTATATACATGCTATAAACTATATAGAAATATAGATATTCTATAGAGTGGCTACGTAATGATTTTTTTTTTTAATTTTGTCAAAGAGTATATATATAAAGATGTAACAGAAATTTTTTAATTTTAATTTATTTCGATCATCTCTTGAAAGCGAAATTAAAAGAATTTTTTAACTGTACAAAAATTTATAATTCTTGAACTTGTGAATTTACAAAATGAAGTGGATTTTAATTGGTGTCATTTGTGCAATTATGGTAATCAGATATAAGGATATTTTTATATCCAAATTAATTTTAATATTAATTTTTAATTTATTTTTGCTTACTTAATTAATGTGAATGATATTTGATATTTGGAGACAAATTGCCTATAATATACACATAGGAAATATTTGAAATGAAAATGTGATAATATAAATTCAAAATAAATTTAGTGACAACAATTTTTGTTAAATCGAACTGTTTTTTTTTTCAAATCATTTTCAAGTAGCTGTATAGTTTTTCATAAAAGTGTGATATAGAATTTATACATAAAATTGCAATAAACTATATACATATATATGTATAGAGTAGGAAATATAAAATATATTTTAAAGGGTGTTTATTCTTTAATGTGAATGCTACACAATACAGTACAAAAATTTCCATGAAAATTTTACACTGAATAATCGAAATAGCAGTCCTGAAAATGCAATTAAAAATTAATATTAAGGCTGAACGCCCTTTTAATTTTTTTCAATAATTTTTTTTTTAAATTCTTCAATCAGTTCTCATCCTAATTACAATGGTGTTATCTTTAAATTTAAACATAAATTTTCTTTTAAAACACAGACATTATAGAATAATATTCTTCTTAAAATTGCTATGGAATATATTTAAGTACTGGTTTTTGATTATTGAGATATCCCAATATTGAGATAGGTATTTTTTTTCTGTGTGTTTTGGATTTTCCAATTAATTAACTATATTCACCCACCAATACATACTTCATTAATACCATCATTACTAATCATCATCACTTAATAATTATAGGCGCTATATTCTAATTTTATAGTTTACGATTAATTACTTCCTGAATCCATTAAATAAAAATCTTCTACATATATTTATTTTTAACTTTATGTATCAGTAGATGGCAGTACATTACCAGTTCTTAAAAAATTCCCAAATTTTTTTTCCATATTCGTATATTTTTTTTTTCAATAAATAATCTTATTGGTAATTTGCACGAGAGTCTGTGGCAGAGTCTCCCAAAGTGTAGGCAAACCAAACGCTTTATCAAAAAACCTAACGGGGCTGTAGCGGCTTCTCTTCTCAAACAGGGAAGGAAAGACCGCAAAGTAATGGTCAATGCTCTTACTGGTCATAATACCTGTGGAAAGCATCTTGCTATCATAGGAATCATCAGTGATGCACTTTGTGCTTCTTAAGGAGAGGCGGACGATACCACGGAACACTTCTTGTGTGAGTGCCAGGCCTTCTCCTCCATTAGAATGCGTATTTTCAACACTGATGTCATCAGACCTGAATAAATCGGGCCTGAGAGTCGGGTAGAACTTTTTCGTTACCTCTGAGAGCGACGAAGAAGTTTCACTAGATGGGTAGTTTCGAGTATAATGGGCAGCATTTGTCTGAGTGCTCTGGTTCATACCTCCCCCTGGCCCCTATACAAACAAACATCATTTTCGTTCTTAATAATATTTAACAATAAAAATAAAATATAAGTTACGCAAAATATTTAAAAGCATATTCCTTTTTTATTTTATTTTTTTTGTTTTTTGATTTTTGTTTTTCTATCATATATTTGTAAATCGCATTAATAAATTTCATGATTTTTTCTTTTACTCTTATTCTAATCATCATAAAAATTTATTATAAAAATCAATTCTTAAAATACATAAGAAAAAACAAGTTTTAGTTTTGTTTGTTTGTTTTTTTTTTTAATATTAAATTCAAATCATAAAGTTTTATTTATATTTTCGAAAATACTTAATTGACGGAAAAAAAAATGTTAAAATTAAATAAAGAACCGGAAATTCAACTCTGAAACAAACGTAAAATTTTTATTTCAATCGAAAATAAATTAGTAAAATATGTAATTCTGATTTTATATTGTAGAAAATACCAAAACAAAAAACAAAAAAAACTTAACATATAATTAAAATATTAATTTTGCATAAAAGTTTCCGCATCATCACCCATAGCGTGTACGGTGTACGCATTTAAAATTAAATTTTAAAATAATTCCATTTTGAATATTTAATTAAATTCTTAGTGAATTGAATAATAACAAACATACAATTTTTTTTTTCTCTTCTACTCGATATTCTAGATCATTTCCAACACGAATTGTGTTGAAAATGAAGGTTTACCATTAGACATTATACCACCAGACAGAACATTACCAGATCATTTAAATGAAATTAATAAAGATAATAATGAACATTTTGGTCTATTTAATCATTTTGGTCATTTCGGTCATTACGATCATTTCGATCATTTCGGTATTGGAAATGATGGATTAGAGCCACCTTTAGATGATCATATTACTCATATTGATGATGATGATGATGATTATTTTAAGGATGACGTTATCGAAAATCATAAAAAAGATTCTGTTGATGAAGTCGAAACTGATATAAGTAACGATAAAGATAATAAAAAAGAGGAAACTGATATCAGTCATATAGATAATGTTAAAGAAACTGATGATAAACTAGATGTTAGAGATGATATTATAGATGATAAGAAAGATGAAATCAGTAAAATTGAGGATATTGATGATGGTAAAGAAACTGAAACCATCAGTCAAACTGACGAAAAAATAGAAGATGATAATAATGAAAAAGTTGATGATACTACAACAACTAATAATAATAATGATGATGAGGATGGAACAGTTTTCACAACATTAAAATCTGAAGATTATAAATTTAATCCATTCATTTCGGATGATGAAGAAGAGAACAAAGAAGATCAATTTAGAGCAATATTTTTAGCTCGATTCCTTGATCCAGAAAATTTGAAAATTCTTCGTGAAAGATTGAAACGAGCTGCAGACGATCAAGCACCTACAGAAGTAAAAAAACCAACTGAACTTAAATCAATACCATTACCAGATGAAGATGATGATTCAGCTGGAAGATTCTTACAAACTTAAGTTTGTTGCTTAATAACAACAAAAACATATTTACTATGTAGCAATGTTGCTATCAAATCACTATAAATTTTGCAATTTTTTTTTTATTGTTGTTTCATAATTTTAAGAAAAATTATTAGAATATGTTATGAGCATTTCGAGTACCATATAAATTTAATTGTTAGAAATTCTAACTTATACATAGCATAAATAGATATTTTATTTAGGACACTGTGATTTGTTTTGATATTAACAGAAGAAAAATAAAAACCAAAAAAAAAAGAAAAAAATGAAAATAAAAATTGAATTTAAAAAAATCTATGCTCGATATTTCAGTTTTTTTTTATTGTACAGTTCTTCGATTAAAAGGATTTTGTTTACGTTTTTTTTTTTATTTTCAAGTTTTTTAATTTTTCTAGTTGCAATTTTACATGGTGATGTCCAATAATGTAGATGTAGACCAACAAAATTCAGCAGGTTCTCAAATGAATGAAACTTTACCAGAACCGCCGACAAGATTTTTACAGACATGAATCCTGCGATCAATATACTGACATTAATTACATTAAATTGCTTGTAATTCTTTGTAGTAAAAGATTTTCGTATAAAGATATTGCTGTCTTTTTTAAGAAATTAAACATAAAAAATTTAATAATTATTCAAATCAATATTAAATCTGTATATAGACAGCAGACCGACAAAGCTCAATAAGTCCTCCCCAACCAAATGAATGAAACTTTATTGCACTAACTAATTTCAAAAAAACGTTTTTTTAGCGACATGAATTCACTATTTATTAAATTTAATTATTAATTATTTCACAATTTTTAATTCCTTTTAAACGATTTCGAATAAATATTTAAATTTAAACAAAATAATTTAATAATTTATTCAAAACTGTAATATAACACACTGCATATAATGTTCATTAAAAGTGATACATATCTTTCCAAATATACATCATAATATTCGGATATTTCGAATTAAAAAAATTTTATGAATGATTTAACTCTCCAACAACTATAAATTCTCCATTCTTGTCATCGTCGAACTCATCAAAATCATCATTATTCATTTCTGTTGAATATTTTCCATCATTTTCCGTACTATTCATGTCATATTGGTCATAATTTCCTTCATTCGAGTATGGAGATGCTGAAGCTGAATACTCTTCATTCGTTGATTTAATTGTTGCATTGTCATCATCAGTCTGTGTAATTAATAATGGCATACTATTTTCAATTTGTGCAATTAATGGTCCAGTGTCTTCAATTTGTGTAACAATCGGTACAATAATTGGTCGACTTGTATCATTATATACGTACACTGAAAAAAATTTTTGAATTCTTTGCAAAATTAACTCTAAAAATGGTGGTAATCGAGATTCTACACCATCTCCATATATTTTAATTGGATTTTTTCGATTATTTCTATCGGTGATTATTATGTAGTTTTGTGATTGTTGTGCCGCCATTGATAATGGTAACGGTGGTAAAAGTGATATCGGATTCGGAATATTAACAGACGTATTTATGATTGGATTTTGTGAAGATAACTGATTTAATAAATGCTCTGCAAATGATGTTGGTATCGTATTCGGTAATAATGGTATCATTGGTAATTGTACAGGAAGTTGCGGTAATAATTCCGATACATCTGATGGTAGTTGTCGTAATCGTTCATTAGATGCTCTTTTCGAATCTTCATTTTGATTATCAATTTTTATATGAATTTTCGGTATTAATGATGACTTTTCATTTAGTTTTTCTGCAGTGAAAATTGAATAATGTGATGTAGGTAATGCTGATGGTGCTGAAATTGTTGTTGATAGTGATGATAATAAACAAAATAAAATCGATAAAATAACACTAGAAACAGTTTGATAATAATTTAATGAAATCAACATAACTTTGAAATTTTTATTTAAATTTCAAATTAATTGAAAAAAAAAAAACTAAGTAATAAGTAATTGAAAACTGTAAAATTAATGAAATTTTTAAAAAGTGATATTGTAAGTTTATTCTTCTGTTGTTGATGCAAAACTGTCTCCATATACAAGATGATCGTATCGTTTAGGTGTATAATAATCTTATGGAAAAATACAATTTTTTTTTCATTTATTTTATTTTCTTTTATGATGTAAACATCATCACAACATCACATTTCACTGATGTACCTGAACTGAAATGTAAGTAAGTAAGTAATATATTGTATAAGTAAATGTACGTACACATTTTCTTAGTTTTGGTTAAAATCTTTAAATGGAAGATAATGAAAAAAAAAAAAAAAAATATGTGTACTCAGTCAAGTTCATTAAATAACTGTACCCATATGTAAACAGAATATGTGCTCTACATGATAATTAAAGAAAAAAAAATGGTTTTTTTGATGTTGAGAAAAATGAAATTCCGGAATTTTTTTTTTTTTTTTTTTTTTTTTTAATATATGTAAATTCACTGCAATAAATGTGTTACTTTCCGGAAATTGGGTTAATGATAAAGACAAGTACAAGATTAAAGACAATAATCACAGAGATTACATAGTCAACTGACTATATGTATATATTTTGTATGCAGATTCATTAAAACAGCATCAAAATTAAATTCAGCAAAAATTTAATAATAAAAATTTGATTACATATTTTAATATGTAATTTGATAATTTTGTACGAGCTATGGATAAACATGTGGGACGGGTAATTATATTGAATTGAATAAAATTTAAAACTATCGTATAAAAGGATATAAATTTTATTTAAAAATCTTGCGTTCATATTAATATTGAAGCCATATAGTTATTATTTTTTTTTTTTTCAAATGTTTTCCAGTTTACTTTTAGCTATACGTTTAGACGTTATTTTTTAGAGTATATGATATGTACTGCATTGCAAATTTTGCAACATTTTAAAAAATTCTACAATTAGAAAAAAAAATTTTTTAATTTTATTTTAAATCGAAGTAAAATATTTTAAATGTAACGAGTATATTTGCATATTTTTTTTTTTTTTTTATTTTTATATTGTCCCTTTTACTTATTTTTGTGTAATAATATCGATAATATTAAACTTATATACTAAAAGACATGGTATCATAAACTATTATACGCATGAATGCATTTTTAAAAATTGCATTATGTTTCATTCTACAAATAAAAAAAAATAAAAACAAAATTAAAAAATATAAAATTATAACCCAAACCTTATACCAGTTCAGTCTTACAAGAACAAATTTAAAAAAAAAAAATTAAAATTAAATTAAATTTTCTTTCTCTATGTTATAAAATTGAAAAAATATTGAGGGACTTGCATTACGATCCTTACAAATCTACGTATAATCCATCTAATTATTATCGTTGGATTTATTGACTGTCGTTGATGGTTCATCTTGAAAGTCACCAGATACTGAGGTTGCTGATGGTGATGATAATGCAATCCCATTATTTCCAGCAATTGCTGTACTCATCGGTACTGATCTAGCTAATCCACCTTTACCAGTTAAAGAAACGGCAACAGGATGTGCTTGTGCAATTGATGATTCTTCTTGTGAATATGATTGTTGTACAGGGGATTCTGTTTGAAAAATTATACAAAATAAATAAATAAATTTGGCTCTCTAAAAAATCCAATGTGGGGATGGCACCTTGCTTTGATGATTCTCCTTTCAGTTGTTTAGATTGATCATTTTTTAATTCTGCCAATGATTTATCAAAATATTCTGGTCTGATTAAAATTGGTTGAGGTTGATAGATTTTTTGCTCTAATAGGAATTGCGAAAAACGTTTTGCAGCTTCTCCTGGTCTATTGTCTATTACTTCCGCAGATTTTTCGAATAATGAATAAGGTGCTTTGTATGGTTCTGCAGCTAGAACTGGCTGAACTTTTGAATCTGCATTTTTACTTATTTCCTTTATTGGATCAAGAATTCTTTGCCCTTTGCTCTGGCCTTCAACTTCTGGCCAACGGAAAAATGGATGTGGTGACGATTTCTTTAAATAATCGAAATTACCGAAAAACTGTGGTGGTGTTGTTCCAATCGTATAGTAAATAAAATTTGGATAATTTGGCAATGGATATGTTGATGCAGGAGTTTGTGGAAGTTGTGGTTGTTTGGGGATTTCTTCAGCTTCAGGTTCTAGTTCAATATTTGATGATGATTGAGGTTTAAATCCAGATCCAGATCCAGGAATTAATTGTGTAATTGATCCAATGGATGGAACGTTAACGGGTGAATCTTGCATTCCATCACCATCACCGCCGCCACCTTGTCCTAAAATAATTAATGTGAAAAAAATTCCCATTTTACAAATAGACATTTTTCATCTATATGTACCAGGTAAGTTTTGAATGAATCCCCAGAATTGATCAAAGAAAATTTGTGCTGGATCTTGTTTCAATAATGGTGAATTTTGAATATCGGCTACAGGTGAAAGGGAAGTACCGGGATAAAATAGCATCATAGACTGTTCATTTGGACCTTGTATCCGTCCTAATGGTAGTAATGATTGGAATAATGGCTGCTGTAATCTAAAAGCCGGTTGTAATTCGATTTGTGATTGAGGTCCTACTAGTAAAACTGGTCTTTTTTGCAATTGACTTGTATCAGCCGGTAATGCATGTCGTTGCTGTTGTTGCTGTTGTTGATGTTGCTGTAGTTGTACTTGTGGATTTTCTATTTCTGTAGGCGCTGATCCAGCTAAAGCTGTACAGCATATAATCAGTAGAATAGCCGATATCATCTTGAAAATTACAAAAAAAAAATAACCAAGAATCAAATAATGTAAGAAAGGAAAAATATTTTTTTTTTAATTGAAAATGATATGTCCACCACAACGTAACACAATATTACAGTATACGTATGTATATATTTGTATTTTTTTTTTAATTCTAGGTAGGTGCATAGATACACATTTATTTGTTCTTGGGAATTTAAAAATTATTGGGAATGCAGAATGAAATGTGAATTAAGTCAATTTAAAGGTACTATCCACTATGTACGGATCATCGTATGCATGTTGCAAATTTCTGTATTTCATTATCTACATCTTGCACGATCAAAAACCAGTTTCGAAATATAATTTTACTTTGAAATATCATCTTCAAGTACCAATCGTATACTTACATATGTACATGATTTCAATGTACGAATAAGAACGAAAAAATAAAAAAACTAAAAAAACCAAGAATTTATTGCTAAGAAAATATAAATGTAAAAGGAACAGAAAAATACTAAAAAGCAAAAATACATTATTTTTATAAGATAAAAAAAATGTATGCGGTGGTATAAGATAACGAATTAAATTACATATTTTATTAAATAACTGTAGGATATTAAATATCTCACATGTATATGTAAGTATAAGACAAAAAAATAAAATTGTAATGCAACAACCAATAAGATTTAAATTCATGCAAAAAAAAAAAAAAAAAAAAAAAAAAAAAACTAGCTGCTGTTAAAGCTTTTTAAATTAATGAGAATCGATATCACATCACATGTATGATACAATGTATACAGTATAAGATGATGTACTCGTATAGACAAAGGTCAAGATCTTCTTAACGATATTGATCATGGTCATGGTCATTAGAAAATAAAAAAAATAAAAAAATTTATAAATTAAACTGGAATGAAAAAATATTGAAAAATTAATAAAAATATACTCGTAAAAATTTATAAAATATACGATTAATATTTATGTAAGAATGTATGCATATATCTATAATTGAAATAATTTTATCTATTTAAGTAATAAAATTATTATTGCAGTTCAAAGATCTTAAAACATGAAACTTTGCCAAATTTAAAGAAAAACTTAAATAACATGAAAATAAATGAATTAATCAAGCCAAATACTAACAATTTTGCAATAAATGTATCTGTTTTGAAAATTTACATTTTTGAACGTGATTAATGTGCGATAAATAGTTATATACGAGGCTATTTGCATACATCTACTAAAACACAAACCGATTGAAATAATTGCATATAGGTACTCGTATACTAAAGTAAATAAAATTCATAGTCACTGAAATTTGAAATGTTTGCCAAAAAATGTATTACACAATATAAATTGTGTTAGATCTAATAAATTATATTGCATATATGGTAATTATTTGATTGCATTACAGAATATTGCAATGCATAAATTTAATTTGAATTTATATTTCGAATAAATCAAAAATAAAATTGCGTTAAAAACAAGAGCAAAATAATTGAAATTTTTTTTTAGACTTTTATACAAGAAAAAATAATTATTCAACAGGATAGAAAAATATAGTACAAAGTTCTGAAAATCTATTATGCAAATTTAAAAGAAAAAATTGTCGAGAGCAAAAATAATATATATGAATATGGTTCGATTTTACTCTGCAATTGATTTTGGTTAACTTGCCTTTATCATTGCAAGCAATTATAATACGAGTACTTATGTGCTTACATATAGAGAATTTATGACAGAATGAGAATATGGGCCTTTTTTGAAAACGTCAATGAACATGACACATGCATCAATAATTGATCGTCATCGTCAATAATTTATTAAATTAAATAACATAAGGCACTACGATCAAAAAATTTTCGAACATTGGATTTGATTTTGATCGCGTCCATAGACGTTTTCCAAAAAGGCCCTATATAATATCGAATACTATAAAAAATAATCTTAAAATAAATATGACAAAAATTTTATGTTATTCCGGTTACAAATGGAGTAAGTAGTATTAAAACATTTGAAATTTCTTGAAAAATTTCATTTCAAAATTACAAACTGAAAGATGGCAAAAATTAACCTCAAACAGAAAATGGAATCGAATAAAATGCAATCTAAATATAAAAAAAAAAAGAAATTTAAAGAAAGAATCACTTCGAAAATAAAGATCTTTTGTGTGCGTATCTGTTTTCAAATTATAAAATTTACAACAAATGGAAAATTTAATTTAAATAAAATTAATTTTATTTAAAAAATAATTCAAAATAAATTTCTGAAAGGAAACTCTTGAATTAATTTTAAAAAAAAAATTTAACGAACAAAAAATTTATTTTTAATTGAAACTTTTTACGTCAGACACTGTGTACTTATTGAATGTAAAAAAAATTCACTCTTTTCTATATAAAAATACCAACAAATAACAATTAAAAAACTTAGAAATGAAAAATTTGAATATTTTTAAAAAAATATAAAAAA
Organism: Villa cingulata; assembly: GCA_951394055.1. NCBI lineage: Eukaryota > Metazoa > Arthropoda > Insecta > Diptera > Bombyliidae > Villa > Villa cingulata. The sequence continues at coordinate 25,988,906 of OX596021.1, read as the reverse complement.
AAACTGTTCAAAGAACCAAACAAAAAATTTTTTTTGAATTAATAAAATAATAATAATTTTGAAAATTCTTAAATTATTAACATAAAATTTACCACTTATTATATTATTTACTATAAAAATGTATAATTTTATATATGTATGTACTTGAACACAAACACACACCTTTTCTTTTCAATGGAATCAAACCAAATGAATCGTTAAATAGACGATACCTGCCCTTTATATAAACGATGGGCGAGTTTTATTAATTTCAAAAAAAATAAATAAATAAATAAACAAAAAACCAAATGAAAAATGTTTATATGGTCATGTTATATGTCCTATATATTATATTACTATACATACAATGGTAGTTAGAGTATAATTTTATTGCTCTTCTATATATAAGAAAAAAATACATAAAATAAAAAAAAAGTAGATATAGCTAGTAGAAGAAAAATAAAAAGAAGAAGATAAAAATTGCAATTATACTTTTTCCTATTTTTAATTCTCACGCAAAACATAAAATATTTACATTCATATGTGTGTATGTATATGATTTTAGGTTCATGCAATGTATTTTTTGTATTTTTTTTTTTTTTTTAATTTTATTTGAATTACACTTTATTTATTTCTTACTTTTTATTTAAATAAAAATTTATGGATGTAAAAAATATTATGAATGTGTGATATCGGATCGGATATAAAATGTGTACTTACCTATTATAGTACTTGTGTATGTACATAAAATACGTATCAACTTAATAGTTTTTTTATTTTTGCGTTGTAATTTCAAAATAAATGCAAGTGTTTTATTAAGTGATAAAAAACAAATGTTTCTTTCGTTTATTTATTTTATTGTTTTTTGTACACATTATGTATGTTTCAACAATTATATATTGCAAGGTCTCTTATTATGTCTTGATGCCAAAATGAAAAAGAAAAAAATTGATTTAATTTTTTTTTATATTTTTATTTTTTTTTTTTTTGCAACTACATATATAAATAGCGACAAGAAAAATGGTAATAAGAGAGTTACAAGGATTTTTATAGGATGACTTTTAAATTTTATTCAAAAAAAAGAAAATTTTTTTTTTCTAGTACATTTTATTTTTACCTCTTGCATTCAATATAAAATTTATTCCGGATAAATCCTGTTTGTAGAAAAATAGGATGAGCTTTTTAGAACGTTATCGATGATGATGCACACTTACTTTATATAAAAGTATATGCGGTTAGGTTGAATGGTTTTTATTTTAGGATTATACTCGTATTCGTATAATTGCATAAAATTATAAATTGATCGTAATAACAAATCAGAATCTCAATCATATAAATTCAAGTTTTTAATCTCATGTGTGTGTAGTGCAAAGTTGAGACGAGTTTTAATATATTTTTTTGTATGGAATAACGAATGCAAGAAAAATTGAAGGAAAAAAAAAACAGAAAAAATATAAAAATTCTACATGATCTTTAAATATCTTAAAAGGTACATCGGATTGCAGTTGCTGTGTGAATTGTAAAAAAATGAAAAAAAAAATTTCCTGTTACTTAAAAATTTTTTTGTTTCGTTTATTAATTATATTGATGAAATAAAAAAATCATGCAGCTCTTAAAATTTTAACATCTTCATACATATAATATCATTATTTTTTTTTTTTTTTTTTTCGATTAAACAAATACTATTCCAGAATATCCTGCAGTTTGTCCTTGCATATTAAGAATTGATAATGGATAAAAATTTGTATTTAAAGGATTTAAATGTCTTCCAGTATAATTAAAATATTGAATCGGAATCTTATTCGTTAATGGATTAATGGTAGTTGGATGTAAAATTTTTTGCGTATTCAATTTATTTTCAGTTCTAATATTTTTCATTTTTTGTCTTTCACTAGTTTCTGGCAGAGTTTTATAATTGGAAAATATATTTCCAGATTTTTTATTTAAAGTAGAATTTTGAATTCTCCTATTAGGTCCAACCAATTGGCCATTACCATCTAATTTGTATGTAAAGCTTCCGAATGGTCGTGAAATATTACTTTGTGTAGCAGAACTTTGTTTTTTGTTTGGGAAATTCTCAAATCCTAACTCAGCAAGTTCTTCTGCTGACACTCCAGCAATAGCAGTAGCAATAGGTCGTGATATTGCCAAACCATATGGGCCAACAATAGCAGTACCTTCGGGTTTTGAAGATGCAACTCCTCCATATCCAGCAATTGATAAACCTTGTAATCAAAATGAAAACAAAATATTAAAATTAAATTTCCTAACAAAAACGTACAGTGAATCAAAAACAAAATTATTTTACCAATTGGTTTGGCCTCAGCCACTGACGCATTATCACTTGGTGCACTCACTTGGATCGATTCGTCATTAATTTCATCGACTGCATCCTGTTCATCGTTAGCTACTGGATCATGAAAGTCACTGGATGGTTGAATTCTTGATGCTGGTGATAATTCGAAAAGTCGTTTAATTTGATTAGCATTTTCTTGGGCTGATGCTAATTCCTGTGCTGCAACACCCAACTGATACAAATTGTCTGCATAAACTTTACTGTCATCAGATGAAAATTGTCCTTTGACTTTTGCTGTTTCTTGTATTTTTACTAATCGAGAAGCTGCTTGTTGTATTCTTTCCAGGGGAGTTTTTTGCGGCATATCTGATGGAACATCCGTTTTAATTACATTCGTTGTCACAGTACCGTTAGGATTATGAATTAACTGAAGAACTTGTCCTTTAGCTCCCCCATAATATGGAAGAGTTACAATATTACCATCACTTGTTGTCTGTTCATCATCTTCATCATCTGATCTATGCCTAAATATGGGTACGAATATGGTTTCAAAAAAATAGAAATGTGTTTTTTTTTATTTTGTTTTGTTTTTTTATTTCTTATTTTTTTTTCTGTGAGTTCATACACTCACAATAGCTGGAAAGTATCCAATTTTAAAAACAAATATACCAAATTACCTAATATATAATGAGAAGAGGTGTTGAAAAAATTTATAATCGTATAAAAGCTGAAAAATTCATGTACTACGTAATTGCCAGGCAAAAGTTAATAAAATAAAACGTGAGACGAAATTAAAAGACTTCATTCAGACATTTTGTTTTACATATTCATAATGCAACTGTTTACTTAAAATAAAAAAAATGTAGGTCAGCCAAAAGTTATAAGAGAACAGAAAAAAGCCATAAAAATTAGTATGAAAGGAAAAAAAAAATACATTAACTTAATAAGAGTAAATAAAATTAAACAGAAAATGTAAAATGAAAAAAAAAACCATAAATGAGTATTATTTATTCATGTTTAGTAAATATATTAACAACTGTGTATTTACAAACAAACAAAAATATATTCTGCGTTATATGAAAATTTTCCATTTTATTTATTTTCAATTCACAATGTCAATAATTAGATCCGAATGAGCATGTGCTTTACCATTAACTCCGGCTACTGCAACTGATTCCGGTCTAAATTGAATATTTGATGGAACTCCTTTTTTAATGATTGCACGTGATATTGGCTTAGAGATAGCAGTACCACCGTTACCAGCTAAAACTGTTGAAAATGGTTCCAAAATTATCATATTCCTTTCAAAATTTTGATTTTTATTAGAATTTCTATTATTTGATCGTGCGTTAATGTTATTTTGTTTTCGTATCATTGATCTGATTTGATTTAAAGTGTATACGGTACCATAAATTTGACCAGGATTTTCTAATGATAATTTTTGATTATCTTGAAATTGATGGGAAATTTTTTGATTTTCTTCATTTGGCAAATTTTTCGTTTTTGAATTTTGTAAATTTTGAATTTTTTCATTTTTTCTAATATTTAAATTTGGCTGAACATTGAAATCATTTGTAGTTTTATTTTCATTTTTTAATGCTTCAAAAGTTCTAAAATGAAGAAAACGACTAGGAGGCACTGAAACGATTCTTTCGATTTTGATGTTAACATTTTTGTTTGGATTTGCAGTTTGTTTACTTGTTTGTGAATTGTTTATTGTTTGACTAGTTGATTCTTCCTTCGGCATGGATTGTAATTCACTTTTTACTTTAATGTCATCATTGCTATTATTCGAAGTATTTGATTGTGGTTTTTCGTTTTTCAAAGTTTCAGTGTCCTTACTAATGATCTCTGATGAATCCATTGATTGAATAGTAGCATTATTATTATTAGACAAATCAGATGAGAATTGATTGAAAGATGGAGAGTAGAATAGATTTAGTGGAGAGGCAAAAGAAGATACTGATGAAAGAGTTGTTGTAGTCAAAGGATTGTAGAATACATTCGCACTAGCTGATTGTTTATTAGTTGATTCTTGAGCATTTCGAACGTTTTCTTGTAGAAAATTAGAAGGAAAAGATGGTGAATTTGGCCAAAGAACTAGGCTAACAGTTCGCCACCTATTATAAAAATATAGTTAAAGGAAAGATAAATAAATAAATTTAACAGAAATATTATGATAATAGCTTAAATAGTTTTAAAATTAGTAAAAGTACACAAGCATACAAATAATGTATGAAAGCATGATATTCTTATTACATAACATGTTTATCTCAAAATTAATGTGAAATTAGTATTTGATAAGATGCTTAGAATTTTTAAATTTATTTTAGAATACATTATAACATAAAAACAGAAAAAAATTCTTTTAATTTTATATTCAAACGTTATATTCTCTAAATAAATAAATTATATATCATCAGTACATTCAAAATATCAGTACACAGCTAATCTGTATAACTGAAAAATTGGCTAAAAATTATTTAACTACATAAGAATATTCCTAGTTTAATATTTTAAATGATCATTTGGCAAGTATTAAGGATATACAAATTTCACAAATTTTCTGGATGATAATAGATCGCTGGACCCGTTGCAACAACATGTCCTTCTTCTGGTAAACTTTTTCCTTTTGACTTGAGAATAGCATTTTCTAAATCAAATGATTCTGGTAGAGCGACAACTTTTGCTCCAGGTCCAGCAATAGTTAAACTTTTTGGATGAGTTAATGCCACACCTCCAGGGCCAACAATAGCAGTTCCTCCACTTCCAGCTGTTGCAACTCCGCCAGGACCTGCAATAGCAATGCCACCCTTTCTTACTTTTAATCTCTGAATAATAATACCACCATCTTTTAAAGCCTGTTTCTGTACTTCGGACATTTCTTTTCGATTTGGGAAAAATATTCCTTTCACATTTCCATCATCATTATTATCCTCATCATCATCATCATTACCTTCTTCACCTTTTTCACCATTATTTGAATTTGAGTTTGGTGTTGTTGTCGGAGGTTGTCTCTTTTTAAATGGTTTATTTAACGTGATTTGTGCAACTCCAACTTTGCTTGGAAGCGAATTATGCGGTTTTAGGAATCCAAATGGTCCCTTACCACTACCTTCGACCGCCTTTTCTAAAATTGGTTTCAATTTCGTGTTCTCTTCTGGTTTTTCTATTTTATTTGAACTTTTCGCTTGTCCTAATGATATTTGATCTTGCATTGCTGCCAAAGCTTGAAGCTGAGACGGTAACAGAGTCACTTTAATTGGTTTTCGACTATTCGCTGATCTTGCTGCCTGATAGATATCATTATTTGTTTTATATCTTTTCATTTTAGCCTCTTCCACAATTTGTTTGACGTTATTCAATAATAAATTCTTGTATTCTTCGTTATTGATTTCTCTGATTTGATTTTCATTGCTTTCCATCATTTTCGGAGCGTATTCGATTATGCTCGTCACATCATTACTGATGGCCATCAATTTTTGTGATGCCCGTTGAGATGCAGTTGCAACATTATCGATTACTTTCGTTACATTCTCATTTGTTTCATTTGTCTCATTTGTTTCATTTATTTCATTTTTGAATTTAACCGGTGGATCAACAACTGGAAGTCGTAAATGTTGTACGGGATAAAAATAATTATCCAATACAGCAATTGGTTCTGGTAACATTAATGAATGATGATGAACAATTTTTCGTGCAACAATCGGTTGATTCGCTTCAAAATTTCGTATCGTTGGTGGAATATTTATTGCATTTTTATGATTTGAATAAATTGGATGATATGATGATTGTGGATACAAATATCTATCAGGATCTAAAATATTCTGTGATGGATTCTGTATATTTGATGGATTCTTAACATATCCTAAGGCGATATTAATTTTTTTTATCTCTTCTAGAATTCTTCGTGTTTCATCTGATTGCTGAGAATTTTGTAAATAAAATTGTTCTTCAGGAAAATGTATTAATCGTTGCTTTTCAATCCTAAAAATAAATACTCATTAGAAATATTATTTATCATATTTAGAAGAAGAAGAAAAAATGATAAACAATTTTGAAAATTATTTTCTCTTCTAAAATGTTTTAATCTCAATAATTTTAAAAGGGGTGATCTTCATATAAGCTTACCTAAATATCACGTTTTGAGCACAATTAAATTTTGATATATTCTTGAAAAATATAATATTTTTCTTATCGAACCACGCAAACACTTCTTTGATAGCAACTTAAACCGATTAAAAAATTTCTTTAACTTAAAAACGATCTATAAGTAATAGAATTAATATACACTTCATATCCCTCTGAACATTCTAATAAATTAGCATGTATGAATGAACTAAGTATTAAGCAATAAGCAATTAGTATAATTTCAAATTTACTTGAGTGTACAGGTACACATGCATATGTTTTTTTCAAGTATTTTATTTGTTATTTCTTTTTCTTTGCGAAGCTTTTATGAAAACCACCCCGATATTCATTAAATATATGTATGTAAGAGGTAAAAGATTAAAGCAAATAAATTTTTATTTTTATTTTTCACATGCTGTTATACAAAATATAAATGAATATGAATTCATGCACAAATATAAATGAAATAAGAATTATTCAGTAAGAAAACAATTTATTTTGAGTATTTAAATAAATGTATGAAAAAAAAATTACAACTTACTCTACTTGATCACTCGGACGACAAATAGTAACCGCAATGACATTTAACAGTAATGTTATCTGAAAAAATTAGAAAAATATGTTCATAAATATATCTTTATTTTGATCATAAATTTAAAAATTATCATATAATTTAAAGTGAAAAATAATTCGAAAATAACAATAAATATATCTTTTGTATCCCAGCTTAAAAATTGAATAACTTCACATACTAAATACTGATCTTTATTATTGAATTGGCATAGCACATTAATCATTAAATAAAATATAAAAGTTTTTGCAAAAATAAAACGAAAGATTTAAGTCACAAACTTGATTTGATTTGTACTTTATAATGACAATAAAGTCGAAAAATTTTCTTTCAATAAACTTCAAAAAGTCTTTGACATAGTGAGCTTCATTAAGTTTAATAGATTGCGGTGGCTGGGCCATCTCTGGAGAATGGACGATGCTCATGTGACCAAAAGAGTTTTCCTAAATAAATCACAAGGCAGAACACCAGTAGAACGCCCAAGACTGAGATGGTGGGCAAACGTGGAAGCAAAAATCCTCTTGAGTGAACGAAAAGTTTGACTAAGACCAGTGCCCTCAATGGGTTGTAGCGCCATAAAATAATAAGAAGAAGAAACTTAAAAAAGTAATATAAATAAATAAATGAAAATGATATTATACAACGTCAATAAACCTTTGCATTGTCTAAAGTCAGAATTTAAAAAACGAAAAAAAAAGATTCTTTGAAATTATTATTATTACGTGTTAATGTAGATGTACGTATGATGTATAGGTATACATTTATTTATTTTTTCTTGTTTCTGTTTTTATATTGACATACAATGGATCTTTGGATATGTAGACATTGTAACAACTAAACGTAAGTATGTATGAATGTAAGCAATAATTTGTTTTATTATTTTCATTGCTTCAATGATGCATTAAAAATAATAATATGAATGACTATTTATATTTTTTAGTAGACTTTTCACCGTAGTAAATATCTATATGAATTTCTTTATTGATAATATGTAATAATATTTTCCTTTTAATGTACAATAAAATAATGTATGTTAGTAAGAGAAGAATAATAAAAACAAAATCAATTAAATTGATGTACAATAAATGAATCATTTTTTTTTTAAGAATTATGACAATATATAATTTATGCATATCATAAAATGCTGTGTAATTTCTCAGTAGTTAATTGTGTCAATAGAATAATAATTTTCATAAGGTATACGAGTATATATATTAAGTGAATTGATATTTGAAAATTAGGTTATAATGCGGATAACAAAGTATACTATATACATTATGAACCTATTATTACCTGTAGCAGTGTTCTATACCTATAGATACGAGTATACAATACGAGTACAAATATATGTTTAAGTAAAAATATTAATTTGACTTTTTTATTAGATATTTTTATGATGTTTATACTTTACTCGTATTTTAGTTATAATGTGTGGTTAATTCTTTTTTAGATTATTTTATTTACAGTACCACACGATCATAAACAGAAATGATGCTTATAATAAAATCTATATGACATCTTTAACTAGATTATATTCAAATAATATACACATATCTACTCGATTATTTTATTTGTATTCATATAAGTATAATCATATAAACCTACATCATTGTATTTTTAAGATTCAATTCAATTTATGGAAATAACATAAAATTTATTATAATAAATTCGAATAAATAAATAAAATAATTGACATGATTGACGATAAGCTTTGAAATTTTATGGATATACTCGTACATACATACTCATACACATACATGCAAGACGTCTATATATCGAATAAGATAATATCTGAAAAAGATTTGGTTCAGTGATTTCAAGTGTTCATTAGACAATGAACTTGATGATTATTATATGATAACTTGGACATTAAATGAAATGAAATGGCACAAGAAAGTAAGTATATACTCGTATATGGTACACTCATATACAAATTACTTTTTATGTTTTCTAAGAAAATTTTCGTGTATATGTACTGTATCCAATATAGATAGCAGTGACATGGTTAACAATAATTTTTTTATGCTAATATTTCGAGTACAATGGACAGCGTTTGTCTGAATGCTCAGATTCATACCTCCTCCTAAACAAACAAACAATACGAGCAATAATTTAATATTTTCTTTATTTTTTTTTCTTATTCTTATTTATTCATTATACGAGTATATTTTTAATGATAAAACACGCTTGTATTTGTATAAACAATTGCCCAAAAATTAATATTTTAAGTAAATTTTTTTCATGTTAATAATGATATTCATTTTAATTTATTGAAATTTTTTTTCTCCAACAAAAATTTATTCAATAAATAAAATTTACAATTCAGGACACCAAGCGAATAGGATAATATGTCTATGTATAGCAATTTGTTAAATAGAAAAAAAATTAAACATGTACAAATATACATATTATATATTATTTACTTACACATTATGTGTACACGTGTGAGTACATGAGTTGGTATGTGAATAGATAAAATTCTTGCGTGTATTTTTTGTTCAATAATCTATGCAAATTTTTCAAGAAAAAATTCAATCTTCATTTTGAATTGAATACAAATTAGAGATCTAAAGTAAAACTTCTTATTTTAAATTACGTAATTTATTGATCAATATATAGAGAAAAAAATTTGTAAAAATTATCAAACATACTAATCTGTAACTGTGCGCGATATTAGGAAATTCTATAATTTTCTTGTAGTACATCGTGACTAGAAATATTAATTAAAGATTATGGAAACCCAAAAGAAATCAAAAATGTATATATAGGAAGATTTGGTTTATGTCATTTTCGGAGTATAAAAAAATTATTTTAATCTTCAACTCAAATCTCAAACTTTCAAATCTTAACTGCACTCTTTTAGGAGTTAGCATCGATTTATCGAGCCCTAGCATCTTGATATTCATACATTCACAATAAATTTAACAAAAATACAAATTTTATTTGAATTTTATTTCATTTTCATTTTGAAACCCGAAAAATTTGCAAATAATACACATACATAATCGTAATCGTGCTCGCGTCTAAATATAATTAAATGAATTTATTTGTTCTAGTGAAAATTTTATAAGGTGCGTGCGTGGTATGCGGCGTGGCGTATATGACGAACTTAACCTTAATCAAAAAAAAAAAAAAAAAAAACCAATGAAATTATAATATGAATATTAATCAATTATTGTAACTGTACATATTGATATGAGTAAAAGGTGGGCAGCGATTAATAAATAAATATACATACTCGTACATTGCTCATTAAATTCCTGTATACAAATTTCAAAGAAAAAAATATATATATACTCGTATATATATTAAAATAATAACAACAAAAGAATGATATTTTAAGAGAGTAGTATGAAAGAGAAATAAAAATATTCTAACTTTACGATTATAATTTAATGATGATACGATAAAAATATGAGTATGTATTGGTATAATTTTTAATTCACTTACCACAAGAAAGTACTTCATGATTTTCAAGTATATGTAAGTATTCTGATGTAAATATATATTATCTCAATATACCAACTCCTTCAATTAAAAAATTATACAGCACAAAATTGAAAATATATATTTTTTTAAACTTTGATTTACTTTTTTGTCATTTAGAAGATATTTTAAAATAAAAATCGTATAATTTTTTTATTACGTATATAAAATATATATACGAGGTGTAATTAATTCGAATCCATATACGATTTATTATTTAAACTTTTGCTATTCAATATTTATTATTGATCGGTATATAAACATTAATTTTATAAAAATTATAATTCAAAATAAAAAATAAAAAATTAACTAAATGATAAGGGAAAAAAGTACATCCAGTATCAGTAGACGTAGAATTTATTTTTATTTATTTTATTTCTTGGATACTTTTTACGAGTATTCCCTTTTTTACTTTTATGTTTATAGTTGGCCTTCGAAAAGATCATATACCTTTTAAACGTTTACAGGTTTTTCAAAATAATATAATAATAATAAAAAAATATAGATACTCGTATGTATAAAAAAAAAAAAAAATAAAAAAAAATATAACTGACTATTGAACGAACAGAAATTTAAAAATATGTATGTATGTGTTTATGTAATTTAAAAAAAAAAGTATAAAAATATATAAAAAAACGTATATGTAGATGTATAACACTGATGTGACTATTAATATTATTATTATTATATTTTACTTGTTACTTTATTTTATATAAGTTATATTTTTTAAATTGTTGTTCCGATCTTGTCAACTATATTTAATGAACTGTGGATTCAAGCGCCAATGTATTCAGTTTTTAACAAGTTCGTGTTCGTGTATATGGTAGTAGAGTAAGTGCACATAATATAATAACAACAAAATGAATTTTTATGTAAGAAGTAAAATGTATTAAATACGAAAGAAGAAAAAAAAAAAGAAAACTTCTTTTTAACACTGGAGTTTTGATTTGATTATAGACTGTGGAAGTGTACCTGTATTCTGTATACACAACAGCCTATAGGTAGTATATATTTACGAGTATATTACGTTTACGCGATATCATACATACATATATACCAAACCAATATATTATAATTTTTTTTAAAAAGGTAAACAAGAAAATGAAAGAAGAATAAATGAAAGAAGAGTGGAATCCAATGTCCATTCCACATTTATATGTATGCCTGTTATCGGTGTATATAAGATTTTAAGAATCTATATAGGCAGGCGGCAGACAAATGGTGGGTAGATTAGATCGGCATAAGCCAAATGTAATGTACGAGTGGGCATATGTAATAGAAAAAGCTTTCTTTTAAAGATGCGATTACATTCGAATTGCATGAATTGAATAAATTATTATTGATAAATGCGGTAAATATTAACAAACCAAAACTCATAAAAAATAATGAAAAATTAAAATTATAAAATTATATATAGGTATTTTTTGTTTTTAGATTTCCTTATTTTGAAATGCTAAGGTTAACAGGATCTTGAATCTGCGTTTATGAAGTACGAATATAATCGAGTTCCAGAATGCATTGCCATTGATGCAGTTTGAATTTGCAATGTCATACAGTTTGTTTAGAAATTTTACAATTATTGAAGCATTTATAACTCTTTGTCATATATCACACATCATTTAAGCATATTCTTGCATGATGTGATGACACTAATACTACTATCACATCGGTGATTTTTTTTTTTTACATTTTAGAGAAATTCAACAGAATTTCAATAATATTTGTCTATATAAATTTTTGCCATGTAACAATAAGGAAATACTATTTAACTCCACTATCTCATTAATGTATATATGCATGTAGTCAAATTTTTCTACTTATTTTTATTTTTTTTTCATGACCTAAAAAATAATCGATTAAAAAAATTAAAAAAAAAATAAATAAATAAATAGGTAAATAAATAATAATTCTGGAACATCAATATACTCGTAGATGCGAATGAAACGAACAGCTTGAACTTTCCTTTAAACAATTAAAAACTAAATAACTTTATTCAACTGTATACAAACAGAGTGGTGCACAATATGTGATTCATTACCATAATTATTAGATGAAAAATTTTTCTTTAATTTCATTTCTCTTCTAGAATAGAAATATTTTTACAAAATCTTCATAGTTGATTTGATGAATTCAAAGTGAAACCTTTCTTTTTTTTTTACATCAATTTTTAACTTTGACATTGACTTTATATACTTACTACCATATAAAAAATCCAACGATATCGATGTGTTTTTTTTTTTTTTTGCTTTTTGTAGACAGATCACATTTTCACATATACGAGAACGAGAATTATGCTATGCCGTGTCTGTATACACTATAAAAAATATTAATGACCATAATAATTGAAACCTGACAGGTATTTTTTTTTTCCATCGTGCTACTAAAATAAAAATTAAATATTAAAAGTGTTGGCATTCTGTATACACAACCACAACACACATACATATGTATGTACATACATATATAGGTTATTTAATCTTAAAAAGTATGTCTTAAAAAATATCTTGCAATTAAAAATTTTCGTTATATATGTTCATATTTTTGTATATTTATATCTGATGTAAGTATTTAAAATGAAGTACAAATTCATTGATGGCGAACAGATAAAAAAATATTATTCGTCCTCATTCTCACTAAAAACAAAACAGAAAATGAAAATATTGATGTGCTATTTTGTAATAGAAAATTTGTACTTTTATGTTTTAGTTAATGAAAATTAAAATCAAAAAATTTTTTATAAAACTGTGACTCTATATGTAAAAATACGAGTAAATCATTAAATACATAATTGAGTATACTTTATCTAAATTATGTATACATTAGATATTAAAGATTCAAAAACATACATATAGTACAATATTTACTTAAATATTAACGCCAAAATATATACCACCTACTTGAATACTACTATACTGTCAGATAATCGACACGATAATGTACGAAATTCGATGTTTTATTTTATTTTTTTTTTTTTCATATCTTGTGTGAGATCTTTTCCAAATGACAATAACTATTATCTTTATGATAGCGCAGTTTGTCTTGTTTTAATTTTAATTTTTAGTTTTTGTCTGTTTTGTTCGTTGTGGTAGTTTGTTTATGAAAATTTTTTCAAAAGTTATTTTGCTATATTTTTAGTAGACAGAAATTATTTAAATGATTCAATTTATTGTCATTTTGTTATTTTAAAACGTTTTTTTTTTTTTGTAAATAGAAATAAAAAAAATAAATGATCGAAATCATAAAAATCGGAAAAATGAAAATATAATAAATCAAAAATTAAGATAAATAAGGTGATCTTTTACGTGTTTTTAACTAAGTGTTTGTCAAATAATAAATAAATAGACGCAAAAAAAATAAGAAAAGGTGTAAAATGTAATCGGAAATTTTGTACGAGAGTGGGTCAATACTAAATTGAAACTGTTCCAAATTGAATATATGGTCAAATTTTTATTTTCAATTTCAGTTGTAGATTTTCCAATTAAATATCGCTATGCATTAGTCGAAGTTTCAAAATGAAGCAAAAATCTGTATACATTATGGGTGAAACACACTACACGTACCGCAAAAAAATCACTAAATTCTAACTTTGAAATACAATAACTCTTGAAAGAAATGGCATAGAGGAGCATCTAAGGTATGATTAGAGAGTGAAAGGAGTTTCCTACAGATTTTTTTAGACTACTTTCTTCTAGGTAGTACACCGTAGTTGTTATAGGGTGTTTCGTAGGGTAAGTGCGAAAAATTTTCATCGCCCTCTAGCGGCTAAATGATAGAAATTATTCCCTCTCCTCCTCATGTTTTGTTTGTCTCGATGAAACCTATCTACTGTAAGCGGGTTGACCATCCGAGGCCAGATACCCTGTATAAAATCATGTGCAGATGTTTTACAAATTTTTGCTTCGATAATAATAGTAGCAGAATTAATTACAATTTATCAAATCGCAATATTTTCGTATTATGTTTTCTTAATCAAACAAGCCTGTCAATAATCACAAAAATAATAGTGTGTTAAGTATATTTTCTTTTATTAACCAATTAATTGATATGCTACAAAAGGTGCTAAAAGTTAGCCAAACTTTGCAATAATTTTTTTCATATAAATTCAAATTACAATTAAATCGAATACCTTATATATGTACACAAAAAAATTGATTAGGGAAGCAAATAAATGTATAGTATAGCGTTTTATTTTTATTCATTAGTTGGTGTTTGTTAGTTTGTTTATTATTTAAAAACAAAAACTTTTTTAAATACAAATTGTATAATATTTTTCTTCTTTTTTTTTTGCAATAATCAAATAGAAAATGACATAACAGAGTAGCGTAACAAAAATCTATGATAATGATACATATTACACGTTTCATAATTGGCTAATACTTTTCTATAAAAAAAAAAAAAAAAATTCACTTCTTCTCTAGGTAAGTATGTATGCACGGATACACTTCATACATACATCAAAAATAGAAAAGGTAAATCAAAGATATGTACATATATGTATGTACACATGTGTGCATGTATGTACATTTAAAAGACACCAAAATAAAAATAAAACTTTCACGTCAAACCATATGCAATTTCGTTTTGTTTTTTTTTTCGTTTCAGCGAATCAACACGAGAATACACAATTAACTTTTTTAGCATTTCAAATTTTTCGTCTTTACATATTATTTTTTTCGAAATTATATAATCGAGCAGTTATTTATTGTGTTATTTATGTACGTTCGTTATATTATGTGCATATAAACATATATACGAGTACTACCTATTATACATTTTAAGAAGTTTTAATATAAATTTGTTTTCGTCTTATCTATTTCATGAATCTTAAATCGAAATATTTTAGTTTGATTTTATTTTTTTAATATTTATATGTTTTCGTATTCTTCAACAATACATACATACACGTATGCATTCGTATAATATATGTACTTTTGTACACATAATAGTATAATAATGATATATCTCAAGCTCATATTGTAACGTTAATTTCATATTTAATAATAGATTGCACTTAATTTCATTATTACCATAGATATGTCTCTCTATAATTAAATTGCATTATTTGACTATATAAGTGGAAAAAAAAAAAAACAAATTTGTTTTTTTTTTTTCAATTGACTAACGAATGCACGTATAAAAATACCACTATTCTGTACTTAAATAACAAATTTTTTTCTTCATTATTTTTAATTTGTGTTAATAATTTTGTTTTTATTTTATCTTTATGTTTTTGTTTTTTGAGTAAGCCTAAATTGCTTGTGGCGATATATTTTAAAACTACCATACTATGTAAGTATATATGTAAATAATAACGATCAAAGTTTTAATGATAAGTACATAACTTCATACTTATACAAAATAATGCGGTATGTATTTTCATGTGTATGTGGAATAAGATGCAATGTAAGATACAGACTGGACATTAAATACCAATTTTCCAAACAAAAACAATAAAATACATATTAAATTTAAAACTGCATAATTTTATCTAAAACAAAAAAAATATGAATAATATTTATATGTATGTTACATACTATCTATATATGGATTTGTACCACTATATGTATATTTTTCATATTATGTACATTTTGCAGAAATTGTACATTCATCCCATCCGCATACAAATTTTAAGAATAAAAAAAAAAAAACTATAAAAAATCATTATGTATTATCATATCATTATTATCATGATCATCATCTCTTTCGAGTTATACATATGTATGTACGTCGTATGCCCATCAACATTATTTTATTAACATCATAACAAAAAAGAAACTTGAATGAATAGCAGAAGCAGTTATTTCTTATAATTTTTTCGAGATGTACAAAATAAGTTTGTGTATGTTAATATACATATGTATATGATACATAGGTATACATATTAACTGATACACTCTCTATATATATTTGTATACGATCTGTATATAAGAGGATATAATATTGACCTTGTGCCATGAACTTGAATTACATGATATGCATTTTATTTTAAAAATAATATTTCGTTGATTTTTTTTATATTTTTGTATTTTATCCAGACAAAAATAATAAAATTAAAATGAAATAAACATTTTAAATATGTAAAATTAATTTATATATACATATTTAGGTATTTATGCTTTTTGAGTTTATTTTTCCCTTTTTTTTTTTCTTACTTAGATACAGTTCGGAACGTCATTCAAAAGTGATAAAATGTGGAATATTTTTGTTGTGATGAATATTTAGATAATGCATATGTTGGTAACATAGAATGGCATACAAAAATGTGTACTAATTGAGTCTGTCCAGAAGGATGGTACAGCTACACAGACTGCCACATCTACCTAACATACCTATAACTACTTTGAATATGTACGTACATGATTAAAAGTCTGAAATGTAGATAAAGTTTTGCATCGAATCAGATCGGATAAAATACAATTTAAAATTCTTGAAATGCATACGAGAATTATAATTATATAATCAATTCAACTTGATGCCTATCATTTAAGTAAAAAAGAAAAATAAAAAATTTTTTATTTTATATAAAATTATCTTTGTTTTTATTTTTAATTACATATTTAATAAGATAATTTAAAGTTAATTTTATTAAGTGATTTTTTAATGGTACAGTACACATATCAAAAAAAAAAAAAAAGATTTAATTTATTTATAGTTTTACGTTTAAAAATTAAATTAACTATATAGGTATTAATGCATTAGTATTAGAATTTGAAATTAATTTATACATAATAAATTTAAACATACTCGTATATAATACCTATATGTACTTCGATGTATTTTAAAATTTGCATACATTTTTAACAAAATTGATTTTAACATTTCCCTTAATATATTATATGGAAAGTAGATTGTCATGTGTCTTTGATTTCATCTCTTAAAAGTGCTTCTGATGGTGGAATAGCTCGTCCACCTAAAGGAAGTAAATCAATATTTTGTACGTGTGCACGAACAGATGAACCAGGTGGCAATCCCACATACCACTTACCAACATTTTTAATTAATGTTGAATCTCTACCTTTAGATGACCAGTCTTGATCACGATCTAATTCAAGACGACGCCTATCATTTGTTATTTGTGGAAAATCTAAATCATTATCAGTTTCGAAAGTATTTACTCGACCACCTCCACCAGGACGTCTTCTATTACCTGACGTTATACGATCATCAGGTGTTCGTTCACCTAAATTGCCACGATCAATAGGAACTCTGTCTCTGGTCGAACCATCTTTAATTAATGGCCTCCGTCCTCTACTGCCACCAGTTAATCCTCTGTTACGATACTGATCATCTTCAAATTCTGATCCTTTAGACGAATAAGATCCTTGACCTTGACCTCGTCTATCAAAATTATAAAATTCATCTTCATTTCTAGAGGAGAAATCTTGTTCTTTCCTCCGTTCTGACGAGCCAACATTTTTTCCGTAATCATATCCGTTTGCGTATCCACCGTAATTGCGTTCATTGTTCACTCGACTTCGGTTTCTCTCTACTGAAATCCCAGTTTTTCCAGCAGAATTTGAATTTGAATCGAATCCACCATATCTACCTCTCGTTAAATCATTTTCGTTATTTGGTCTATCTCTTCCTATTCCTATTTGATCACTATCATCTTTATTTGATAAAGAATCATCTCTTGAACCGCCTATAGCTGAATCGAAGTTTTTAAAATCTCTGTCATCTGAATTAAAACTTGGTCTATTTCCTCTTCGATCAGCCCCAATTGGTCTTCTATCGTTTCCGAATGGTCTTATTCTTCTTCCACCACCTCCTTGTCCTCTAGGCTTATCTGTATTTGTAAATCTGGAACCATCTGTAGGACTTCTGGAAGGTACCAATGGTAAACTATCCTTATCTCTGCCCAAGTCATCTAAACTATCATCTTTGGGTCGTATACGACCAGATTCAGCAGTTCGAAAGAATTCATCATCATTAAGATCATTCGTCTGAAAATCTCTAATTCCATAATTTGGAGGTAAGACTGCTACTGCTGGATTTACATGTGTACCCGGTCCAATTACATTCTTAACTACTCGATATCCAATACCAGGTCCAGCAATATACTGAACGGTTCTTTGAATTCCTTTATCATCGAGATAAGAATAAGATCCACGTACGATTTCATCTGGTCCTTTTGTTTCTGATCTCCTCTGGTCAGGACCAGATAAAATAAATTTATATTGACCATCTGGACCTCTTTGTACGGACATTCGCCCTCTTGTTTTGACTGGAGCTTTATAAAGTGGAGAATTATATGCAACACTAGCTGGAGTATCTGGAACTGAATTTAACACTTCAAAACCAGTTTGGGCACCAGCAGCGTATCTAACAGTATGACGTTCTCCAATATCGTCTAAATATGAGTACAGTCCTATATATGGAATTACGATAATGAATGAAAATTTGAACGTTTTCTACAAGTAATTTTGATAAATTTAATGTGTGTATGTACCTCTCACTCGTCCTGTACTGTCTGATTCTTCTCTTCTTTCATGATCTGAAGTTTTAAAATTAAAATCGTAACTAGGATCATCATATGGATCTGCAAGTGGATCATCTGGAGTACCTATTGGGCCACGTGGATATTGTGACAGATCCATATTTCTATGAATTGCTGGTCCTCTTGCACGAAATCTTTACAAAATATCATACATTTCAAATTAATAAAACGAAATCTTTCATTCAGAATTTCTGCTTAATATTACGAAAAGAAAGAAGAAAGTTAAAAAAAAAAAACAAACAGACAAAATAACAATATGATTATAAAATGTGAGATAAAATGCAACAGAAAATAATGTAATCAAACTGTTTGTAATACGTGTAAGAAATCAAATTTACGTAACAAATCATTTGTTAACCTAATATGTCATTACGTGTACTATACATCATGGTAGATGGTACACGTTTATTCAATAAATGAATTTCTGTCTATCTTTTACAATTCGGAATTAATTGAAAAATGAAAAGGGAAATTAGGAAAATTGAAAAAATCAATTGTTTATTTGTTTTATTGTAACCGGAAACACAGTGCATTGATCATTTACTGAAAGAAATCTGCAATAATTTATTGTTTCTAAGCAAATACTGATGTACCTACATCATGTGCGCATGCATAGTATGAAGATACAGAATGAATTGGACGAATTGTAAATAACAAAACTGAATATTACGTTAATAAAATAGATAAATTCTTTGATATTCTTTTGCGCAAATGTAAAAATAAATTATTATTTGAAAAATACGCAATAATGTTGTATTCATAATTAACAGATAAAAGTGATTGTTTAATCGAAAAGTAAATTAGATCTCATAAATATTTAAATTGAAATTTTCAAGAAATTGCTATTATTAGTAATGACGATGTGTACTGAAGTGAGTTAATCCAAGTATGATAATAATGAAATTCAGTTAAAGTTTTCATATTAGCCAATAGCAAGAATAATAAAAAAAAAAAAAAAATAACTAAAAATTGAAGGAAGTAAATGATAAATTGAAATACATACATATATTTATAATGAAATTTAAATATTATTTATGATGATAGATTTAAAATTCATATTATGAAATATTCACACTTACCCACGTGGCCCAGCTGTATAAACTGTTTCTTCAATACGTCCACTTGCTGGATTTCTCGAACCATAACGACCTCGAATTATTTTATTTGGGGATCCGGTAGCAGTATGATAGTAACCTCCGATATCATCATTTGAAAGTCTAATAAAAAAAAAATTATAAAATTATTTATAATATTTTTATTTTTTTTTTTTTTTCATTTATTAATTTGCATTAATGATAATTTTTTTGATTAAACATAAATTTAAATCAAAGAACAGAAAAACTAAAACATGAAACAAAACGAGGAAATTTGAAAAATTTGTGAGAAAAAAAGAACAGAATTAAAATGTGATACTGTACAAAGATACAATACATATACGAAATTGTATATATAGAATGATCAAATCAAATATTTTTAATTTGAAATGTAAACATTTATATGATATTTATATGATTTTTTAATGTAAGTATGTACCTATTTTAAATATATATGAAATTTTTACTTGAAAATGTTTTTATGTATACATTATTGTCTCTGGATATTTTCTATAAATTCGATTCTGGAATACAAATTTTTGACGACTTTCCCATATAAATTTATTTTTATTTATTCGTTGGTTTTAGAGTCATTGAGGAGTATTTGTGGTTTATTACAGTAAATCAATGATAGAATTAAACAGCAAAGAGAAAAAATTATTGAAATTATGACAATCAAATGATCATAAGGACCAATTCACAGTATAATAAAGAATAAATTTTCTATGCTATGAAATAATGGATCTGTTTCAAGTTTTCTCTATGGCATCATCTCATGTGTGAAATTTCTATGCAAAAAATTATCATTTATATTAGCTTATAGGTTCATTTCATGGTAACATTACCAAAGAATACTAAATACAAATGTCAATATTGGAGAGAATCTGAACAACCAAAATGGTTTCTATATTTTATTGCACTAATTTAATAATGAAAATAAAACCATTCAAAAACTGAAAGCTAATTAAACTTTTTCTAGATTTTCTTAAATTTTTATATATTTTACACGCAGTTGCACGCAGTTTATATATAAAGACAGTTCAGTTCATCTTTAAATCAAATTACTTATTAATTGCGATACAATTAAATATTTTAAAACTATTATAATTTTTTTTTTATCATTTTTGTATACTCGAAATACTTGTCTTGTGTATAATGGAGTTGTGATAATATACGGAATAAAAATTCTTATTTTTCAAAATAAAATGAAGATTACATTTCTTCGAATTTAAATTATTTAAAATAAAACATTTGATCGATTTTAATTTTTCATTTTGAATTTTTAAATTAATTATAATAATGAATTAATATTTAATTTTTGTATTATTATTCATATACATATATACCCAAATGAAAATGATCCATCACTGTTTACTTCATTATAATCAGTTCCTGCATCACCTATAACACTTTTTATAAAAATCACAATAAATATCACAAAATTGTTTAACATAATTTTCTTTTTCTTTTTCCTTTTTTTTTTAATTATCCTTTTTGTATTGATTTTATTGTTGCTATATTATTGTCCTTATTATGAATTTCATAGATTTTAACTCATTTAATTTTATGATTTTTTTTTCTTTAATTTTATATTATTTTTGTCTTTATACAAATTAATTAACTATAATCTGCAATTAAATTAGGTATAAACACGAGTATTTATACTTAAAATTAATTGCCATTTTATAGTAAAATAAAATTAGAACAAAAATGAAATTAGAACAAAATTATTAATTTGAACAAAAATTATTAATAAAAGAAAAAAATTTTCAAATTTTTCAAATTCTATTTAAATTATTCATTTAAAATTAATAAATAAACTTAACTTGTTATAGAACAAAAAAATACTGAACGTATAAGCATCCTGTAACAGATTTTTATATAACCTCTCTTAAAAATACTATAACCACCCACAGAAGTTTTTCATTATATCTGAATGTGAATTAAATATTATATTTATTTTTTTTTTGATTTTTTTTTTAATGAAAATATTAAAAGAATTGGCGCCACAAATCAAACTTTCAAATAGTATTTAACCACATATAAATGTAAAATAAGTACATGTATGGTATATGGGTATTTATATATGTAATACTTCAATACATGTACAACAGTATTCACCTTTTCAAAGGTTAGTTAATTCATATATTCAACGAAAATCACTCATGAATGAAGTTATCTGAAAACCGAATAAAACCCCTTTTTTCAATACTTTATCATCATCATCATCATCATCATCACTATCATCACCTTATTCGATATTTTGTTGTGTAAAAATTGTAAACAGAATTATTTAGCTACGATAGCTAAATATATAAAAATGGAAGGGATTCTCAATGATCTATTCATGAATCGCCAAAATACTACATATATGTACGAATACATATACATTATGTACATATGTACAAGTTAAAACAACAAAACAGCAGTAAGCAGATATTTAATTGACCGCATCAAACATGCGAAATTATTTTTTTTATATTTTTGTTTTTCATTTATTAACTTATTATAACTAAACAAACTTTAAGATTCTATCTATAGTACACATCCACAACACATCTACCTCTATATATATCCATCTATTATTCATTCATTTTACAGCAAAGCACACTAATACAATAATCTATACGTAATATATACAATTTATACCGTGCATTCATAAACACTAAACATGACGTATATGTTGTATATTTTCCTAAATTATATATAAAAAAAATATATAATAGTAGAGAACATTTTACATTTTACCTCAATGGTTTCGATGTATATTAAATAGCTAATTGTTATATTTGAAAGATCAGTTCTATATTTGTATACAAATATTCTCTCTATGTGTGTATGATGAAGCTAATTAACAGGTACAGGTAGGTCTCGGTGTATATAATACCAAACGAATAATATAATAATCGACAAATATCTGATATTCTATATATTGTTACGATGTTTAACGAGTATGTAATTTTGTATATACGTACTCAGGATTATATGCATGCATATGTGTATATGCAAGTGTATTTTTTATCTTTGAATGAAATGCAAAAATTTTCATATTACATACATACTCGTTGTCCAAAATATGTGCATATTTAACCATGGCTGTATGCTAAATTATTATTGTATCTTACATGCATTTTACAGTTGGGGTCAGGTCAATGTCTTAGCTACTTTACTTTGCATATTCATTGATGATTATATATACGATGGTATGGTAATATAATGGATACTGATTTACCTCCGCCAATTATATATAATAAAAAAAAACTACACATCCATGTGCATTACGTGTATAAATGTATAAATTTTTACGTTAACTATTTTTAATTGTAATTTTAATGGATTTCATATATGTACGCATATACTCGTATACATTAAAAATATAATATCAGCTATATTAGCATTTATGTATGTATGTATATGTAAGTTGTATATTTTTCATATAAAATCATAAAAATGTAAAATTATTCAAACACACATTACACACATGTACAGTGATAAATTCAAATGTATTTTTGTATAAATGAATTTGTATACAATTTTATAGACTCTTACCCTCGTGCATTATTATCTTTTTTTTTTTTTTGGTTTTTTGGTTTTTCAACTTCATAATAAAAAATAATGATTATAGAAAGAGGATATAGTGTTGGTGGTGGCTATACAGCATAATAATAAATAAGCAAAAAAAAAAAAATAATTTTTAATACTTATAATTATGGTTTTGTTTAGTCAATTTGTAATTAATTATTAATTTGGTAATGATTTGAATATAAATACGATAATATAGAGTTTTATAGACATCATATAATTATTATTAAGTACATATATATTTCTCCTTTTTTTCTTATACACACGAGTATATAAATTTATTTTTATTGGTTTTAATATTAATTTCGTTTAATTTCGTTTATTATATTTTGTTTTTGCCATAATTGAAATCAATTTTCCGACATAATAATATTTTTTTTTCTTTTTTATTAATTTCAATCTAAAAATTTTATATTGTTTAACAGAAAAATAAAAATAATTATAAATTTTTTAGTTTTTAAATTGAATTTAATTATATAATCTTATAATCTAGAAATGACGGTTTGTATAATTATTTTCTTTTATTATACACCAACCCAACTCGTTTATTAATGTATTTATATCGTGAAAATTTTTAATTGAAAATTAGACAAATACTTAAGCTACAATTTAGTAGTATAATGTATAGTTGTTAAAATATAATTTTGGATTATTTTTATTTCTCATCAGAAAAATATACATATGTACATATATAAAAATAAGACTGTAAATTTAAATATCTGCGGGTATTTTTCATTTAAATTTATAGAATTTATGTTTTGATCAATAAAAATTTCGAAATATTTTTGAATGAAACATTTTTGTATTGACTGATGATTATAAATTGACTGACCTAAATGAATTTGATTTTTGAATTTTCTTGAAAAATCGAATACAATACAAAACGATCTCATTGTTTTTTGTGAAATTACATACATATACTTGTGTATACCAACATACAATTTATACCAACATACATACAATTTGTAAGTAATAAAAATTTACGTAAAAATCTAAATATAACCTTGAACATCAAAAGCATATCAAAAGACGATTGATCATTTTTCATCATCCCATTGTATAACTGGAGGCGTTATGAAGAATGTAAGTACTATAGACTATACGCTCTAATATACGAATGAAAAAATAAAATTACTTTAATAATTCGCTAAAATTTACCGACCGACCGACATTGAATGATTCTGCAATCATTTAATAACATGTTAGAATGTTAGTGTTACAGAAATGTATATACAGGTGTATTATTACCATAACATTTCATTACTATACTTGTGTATATGTATGTATGTTATCCCTTTGCATTATTATTTTTTTATCCCTTATAGGTATCTTCATTTTATGGCAAGAAAATGATGAATTCGATTCGAATGACTGTTCTATTTCGAATTAAAATATTTCGTATACCAAACATGTACGAGTATGTAAGTACATATACTCTTATACGATCATTGTAAGAATTTTGTTGTTTTTTTTTTTTGTTTTTTTTTTTGATTTGAAATAAGATAACAATAAAATAATACGAGTACACAAATATATACATACATACATATATACCGATGTTTGTAACAGTTGAACTAAATATAATTAAAGGAATTTATTGTTTCATTTTAAATAATAAGAGTACGTACAATAATTTTTATCATGATTATTATCTTTTCGTTTCGCATTGTAAATCTTTTGATAGGTGTCTGTGACTATACATACATATAGATTTTAGGTTCCAAGATGGATTGAATTTGAATGCGAGGAATATACACAGCCATTCGTATACATACATATGTGTATATGTATGAAAAGTACAAATATTTATGTAAAATGTATTATTTGTATGTTACATGTATCTTAACTTAACAATCGATTTAAATTAAGTTCCGATCATTGTTCGATTACATTTACTGAAATCAAAATGATTATTATTAATTTTTTTTTTTTCATAAAAAAAAACATGCGATATATCGTGTGATGCGATTTATTACGAGTATTATATAGGTGCAGAAATATAATTGTATAATAGTGTACCTACATATATGTGCATATGCTCAGCGCCAGTAATAGCCTTTTAGGCGCCCGGTGCACTTTCTAAATTTTTCACCCTCTAAGTTGAAACTTAACATTTATAGGTATTTCCAGTTTACGCACAGATCTAATTTCGATCTCAAATTCTTTCTGAAATTCTTTTTTCTACTACTACAGTGCAGTACGTACGTAATATACACAAGACAAGAAGAAGAAGAAGAGAAACTATTATATTCGCTTTTCTTTTCGCTTTTATTTCTACTTCTGTTTCTATATCAAAATACTGAACTTAGAAGAGTTTAATGACCATATTTGTTTACAAATGAAAATATAGGTCAAAGCAATTATCGGTTTTTCTTTTATATACAGATCTTGTTTCAATTTGAAATTCTTCTTCTTACACGCCCACTACAGAGTAGTACTGGTAGTACATAGTTCAAACAAAGAAATAAGAAGAAATACTCCTATTCGCTTATCTTTCTACTTTTCTTTCTACTTCTCCTTCTATATCTTAAATTTCTCAAGAGTTAAATGATCATGTTTGTTTACAAGTAAAAATATAGGTCATAACATAATTGGTTTTTTCTTATATACTCGTATACATACAAGGATCTTGAAGAAGAAGTAGAGAGATACGCGAATAGAAGTTTTTCTTCTCCTTTTCTTCTGCATATTAGTTACTACACTATAGTGGGCGTGTACGAAGAAGAATTTCAAATTGAAACAAGATCCGTGTGTAGAAGAATAACCGATAATTGTTTTGACCTATATTTTCTTGAGTATTTGAGAAGTGGTAAGATATGAGAATAATAGTTTCTGCTCTCCTTTTCTTGTGTATATTATATGTACTACACTGTAGTAAGCGAGTATGGAGAAGAATTTCAGATTGAAATAGATCCGTTTACGAGTACGTCATATTGCTTGGAAGTAAATAATAAAATCTGAGTTAATGTGTGTATATATATCATTTCGTATTTATAGTAATAAGGCTCACATTTTAAGTCGTGAGCCATAAATTTTTCTTGGAATATTTTTAGCAAAAGTGCATGTGAAGAGATAATTTTCACAATGAATATTTTTTTTACTGAGATTTATAAAATTATTTTTCTAAAAACGGATTACCTATATGTGACTTTTATTCTGTCCTTATTCTCGCCCCCAAGATTTGATACTCGGTTTTAGTGAAACATTTCAAACCTATAATAGAATCGAGTATGCATGAAATGTTACTATTTTATACATTATGAAGTCTAGACAAGGTTTTTATATATAATTATGTGTAAACAGTAATATAATATCCGGTCATTTACCGTATACATTACAGAATTTATTATACATATTTCTATTACAAACAGTATACAGCAGCACGTTTAAAGGAAAAGGTACTCGATGTTTTCGTGTTTCATTATTACATATTACTATTATTATTATTTTCTTATTTTCTTTATTTTGTTTTTTTTTTTTTGAAATATTTTCATATGTTAAAATGTTTGATACCTTTCATATTCGAATGAAATTGTTTTAAAAATAATTAAATTCATTAATAATTTTTTTTTTCTTTAAAGCATATACATATGTGTAAATATGCAATATGGCAGTAGATATTTATAGGTGTGTATAAACAAAATTAACCTTAACCTACTGAACTAAATTTAATGCTGTACATTAAAAATGATACTTACATTTGTACTCTTACTCACCATATGTGCTAGCACTTTATTTACATTATGTATGTATAGATTTATAAATTTGTAGAAAAGAATTTTTTTTTTAGTTTTTTAATGAATTGTAATTTTGTAAGATTTATGAATAAAATTTTTATGAAATTATCGTATAGAAGGTTCTGATTTAACCGCACATATCCACACAATTATCTAAAAAATTGTCTCGTATACTATAAAATTGAACATTTTTAACTAAATAAAAGATAAATTTGATAGATATCTATAGGAACTGAAAATGGAATTTTAATAACTGAAAATGAATACAAATTAAATAAGTAAAAATTTAAAAATAAAAATAAAATAGTAAGTAATAAGGTCAATTTAATGTGTTTATCTTGATTCATTTTAAATGATATATACATTATACAGCAATTTAATTGTAATATATACATATATAATTAATTTAAAAATTATAAATAATGTAAACACAAACCACTAAAATATTAATAACAATAATAATGATAATAATAATAATAATAAAATAATTTTCATGAATTCAATTCATAAAAAATATGAAAAAAAAATTGCGGCGATTGTTTTTCAATTTGTTTATATATAAATACATAAATGTACATATACGTACATCATGATCATGCATAAATCGTACCACAAATTGCCACCACAAGAATAAAAATTTATATACATAGGTACAAACATATTGTATGTATGTAATGTAAATACAAATTTGCATATTAGCATAGTTATTTAAAAGTTAATCTTTTTTGAAAATCTATAAAAGATATTTTTAAATAAAGAGGAATTTTTATGTTTCAAATATAATATATGAATACGAGTATGTATTTATTTTTACATGAGTGTTAAATACATGAAATTACATAATAAACAATAATTTCTACATGAGATTTTAACCAAAAAAAAAAAAAAAATCTAAAAATTTAAAACAATTCTTTTTTGTTTAATTTAAAATTTTTTTTAATTTTCTTGTAAAATTTATTTAATTCAAGGATATATACATATAAATTAGTAATTTGCCTAATATAAAACATACGTATATATACAAACTATCATTGTAAATGTATTTATAAATAATTTTGAATCAATGAAAATATAATTTTCTTGTTGTCTTCATTGTTTTATTGCGTCTATATATTCTTTTACATATATGGAAATTTTTGTATACATATGTATAATTTTCTAGCATAAAAACGATTTGCTGTATACACACATCGTACAATAATAATATAAAATCTACAATAATAATTAAAAATTTTAATAAAAAAGAAGAGAGAAATACATAGTTATATTGTTGCCAATTTGACACTATATAATATCTTCACATTATTCAATCGATTAATATTAATCTTCACACCATTCAAACCCATAAACAAACTCAAAACATAAAACAGAAAAATACATACGAGTATACTTACCAAAAATATTTTATAAAATTTTTGGTAATTTATATATTTGAAGGTGGAATTTTCTTTCTTCGAATGGTATAATTTTTTCGCAAAAAATTGTCTCTAAATCGTTGTATAAAATTTTAAATTCTTGTGATTTATCTAAAGTACACTTACAACATACGTTAATGATTTATTTTTTTTTTATTATTTGGTTTTTTTTTTCAAGATTTTATTTTAAGAAATATTTACTTGTATATCTTGAAGGCGTATGCTAATAATAACGAAAACAATCAACGGAAATTATCATTGGTATATATACTTATGTATGTAGGTATACTCATGCTGTCTTTGTATCTGACAATATTATTTTATTGTATTGTATATAAATTTGTGGTTGGATGATGGTGGTGCAATACATAACTTCCGTATATATATATAAGTAAAATATATAAAAAATACACATATATACATACGTGTAAATGTATACATCACTATAATGAAATAACAATTAAAATTTAACAAAAATTTTAAAAATAATGTAAAAAATAACGAGACAATTTTTTTAATTTATTGAACAACACGCTTATATGCAAGTACGGGTAGAAATAAGTAAGTACTCGTACATCTTATGTATTTAAAGTAAGTATGTATATTACTATATATATTTAAACTTTTAAATAATCATACAGAAGATTATATTTAGATAAATAAATTTAAATGAAAACTAAACACAGATTCAGTATAGTACCTTTGCAAAGGAATAAACTCAAATTTAGTAGAAGCTTTGCATAGGAATAGAGGAGGTCGGGTAGATTGATGAAAATTCATTTACTCATAATTGAAATATCAAACAATCAGAATGATAAATCGCAAAACGATAAATACCTAACTCTGATAAATATTTCATTGAACTTATAATATAAATATTCATATGTAAGACTTTTATTGCTTTTCATTCTTAAATTAGAAACTTTTACTTTTTACAATCGTCATAAATATGTATGTATATACCAATGTATACTTAAACTGAAAACTTTTCTACTAACATAGTTTACTATATGTTTACTAACATAGTAGGTACTTACATATGTATATGCACAAACGAGTATCTATGAGAAAAATATAGAAAAAAAAATAATGTTACAACTTTTCTTTTAAAGGTAAAATTACTTTATCTTAATTTGGTAAGTGTTATACTTAGTATTGCAAAATGCAACAAATTTTTATTACATACACACATATACATATATGTATATATATTTACTATTTATACATGAAAATAAATTTATATATCTTGTGAATTTTTTTATTTTCAAATTGATTGTCACATTAAAACATATTAATCATATTTAAAATTCAATTGAAATTGCAATCATATTTGATTCGTTTTATTGATGCGTACAAAATGTACACAATTACAAAACGCCGGTATATATATACGGATTGATTACGTATCATCATATGTTTTATATGTAAATGCATCTTCAAATAATTTTCTATACATATACCCATATAATTAAACGTGTTTGATCTGACATAGTTAATCATTTTATTATATTTTTAATTACACATATTTGCGCTTATTAAAATTGTTAAAATGTATATAATGTATAGAAGCATGTGTATGAAGAAGAATATAGTTTAATTTCATTTGTATATGTACTACTAATTGCAATTTTTCAATTACATATACATTTGTATTTATACTTGTATAATAGTTTAGAAAATTATAGTACAAACACACTATACTTCATTATGAAAAAAAAAAATTTGATTTATTCGTGGTGAGCCTGAGTGGTCATTGATTAACCATCTATATCACCACGAATCAAATTAGAAATGATCATTAACATACATATTTTTAAACAACACCACTTCATTTGTGTGAATTAAATTCAAATAAAATTTCATGAAATTCATTTGATAGCTATAATCAAGATGGTGAAATGGAGATTTCTTATGATGAAAAAATCTGACATTCGCAAGTTATACATACTTAATAAAAACTAAAGCTGATGACAGTAACTGACAATGATAAAATGATATAATTCAATTAAGTGATTGTTTCGAAGATTTTTGTAATGATCATTCGCACATACAAAATAACTTGAAGAATGATCATTGAAGAATTACCATTTATTCAGGAGAATAACTTTCCTTCATAGTTAAGAAAAGTATATTGTGTCTGTGGTATTACTGATTACTGATTTTATTTAATGTACATAGATATAGCATATAGGTAATTTTTATTTTTATCCAGTTAACTTTTATATTTATTTAATTTTTACCCAAATACGTTATCACAGGACGGGTTTTTCTTAACTGGACAAATACAAATGAAAATTTTTAATCCATAAAGAAATCAACAATTTCATAGTAGTACATGTAGAAATTTATTATTCGTATATTTTTTATTCGTTTCTGCGAATATCTATAATACTGTATATAAATTTAACTACATTACATATAAATACATACTGTATATAGGCATATTTATTTTATTACTTTTCTTATATTGCTTAAGAAAAAAACAAATTTTTACTTTCATTCATACTATGTAAGTGTATATAATATCAAGTTAGTGAAAATAATAATTGAAATAGGAAAAAATTTTTAATTTTCGAATTTATTTGATTTCAGTTTCATTCGTTAATTGAAGTTAATATAAGTATAATTGTATTTAGAACGAAATATTATTATTATATTAAAACTAATTAAATTTATTTTTTTATTCTTATCTGTATTTTTTTTATGGTTATTTTGTTTATTAATTTAAATGCTAATTAATTTCTAATTAATCTGTTATATTCGTATTCGCATATAATATTTAAGAAAAAGTAGTATTTTATTTGATAAAATTTGAATACTTCTTAAAAATTATGAAGTGGTTTCTTATTTATTTTCTGATAATAATTTGTTTATGTTTTAATTATTCTGAATCGTTTGGTTTTAGTTTATTTTTTAATCGACGTAATAATAATACAATGTCGGTTGATACAATGAAAATGATGAATACTACAACAAATACAACTGAAAAAATGTCAAAGGTTTGAATTAATAAATTAATCGATAATATTTTTTTCTGTATTAAAGCGTGTACTATATGTGTACTACACATTATCAACATTTCAATTAGATAATAACAATTTAAAAAACAAAATTATGTTATCTCTTTCGTAGAAGACGAAATGTTTAAATCCTCCAAGAACTGCGAAAAAAGTTGAAATCAATATAAAAAATTGTCAAGAAGAAGTTAAAAATAAAATTGTTAAAGGTTCGTATATCGTGCGCATAATTAAAATTAAAATGAAAATTTTTTACATAAATAAACGTGTAAATATACGTTAAAATTTAAAGAGTGTTTTTCCTTATTATACTCGTAGATATAGAGAAAATTTAGTTTGTATATGTTTATTGTTTTGAAAATACAAATATACATGATTTATGAAAAACTACTCGTATATTTATGTAGCGTGTACTATAGATCTATAGATACTGTTAAGGTAGAACTATAATCGACATATGTGACATAAGCTATGACATATGTCGTAGCCGAACACAGCCAAATCAATGAGCTAAACTATAATTAACATTACCGACATTCGTTAAAAATTCGTTTAACATAAGCTCGACATAAGCAGTACTATCGAGAGCGTACATGACATAAGTAACATAAGCCATAAGCTCATTTTGTGAAATTCGTATTGCTTATGTTTAGTATGTTATCTATGTTATTATAGTTACCCAAATGTGACGTTTTAACATTCGTTATTTTTTCTTAAGTTTGTTATGTCAGGTATGTCGATTACAGTTGGGCCTCTAGAGTCACAGTCTCACAGTCAATTACTTACACTGATCGAGAATGTATAGAGGAGAGATGCAAGTTTAAAAAATATTGTTAGTTGATTTTCTGTGTTTGTTGAGTACAATAATTGTATTCTACTAAAAAATAAAATGAATTTTTTCTCAAGAAAGAAAATACGAATAAACATGATGTGTGAAATACATCTATACACATCTCGCACAGTATAGCGTATAGAGTTAGAGTCCATTCCATTAGCTCCATTGCTCGAGTGTATTTATATAAAGGGGAGGAACAAGTAAAAAATGTTGTTAGTGTTGATTTTCTGTGTTTGTCATGTACAATATTTACGTTATACTAAAAGAGAAAATCAAAGAAAGAAAATACGGGTAAACATTATCTGTGTAGAACACTACTCGTAATGGTATAACGAATACTATAGGTAAGCTGCTATTAGTCAATTACCTTCACTGGACGAGTGTAGGGGAGGAAGCAAGTATAAAATATAAACATGATATGTGAAATACTACTCGTAATAGTACAGTGTATGTATAGTATAGATAGAGTTAGAGAGAGTCAATCACATCCACTATTCGAGAGAACATAAAGGGG
Organism: Villa cingulata; assembly: GCA_951394055.1. Classification (NCBI taxonomy): domain Eukaryota; kingdom Metazoa; phylum Arthropoda; class Insecta; order Diptera; family Bombyliidae; genus Villa; species Villa cingulata. The sequence goes on along the minus strand of OX596021.1, from coordinate 25,955,752 downwards.
AGGGTGAAAGTATAAAATGTTGTTAGTTGATTTTTCGTGTTTGTTATGATGTTGTACATTTTCTACTCAGAGAGAAAGTCAACTCTTTCTGAAAACTTAAAATATACGAGGGTCGAGTACACATGATGTGTAAAATATTATACTCGTACTAATATTTTGTGTATCGTAATTTGAAATAAATTTTATTTTAAAATTTTATAAAAAAATTTTTTTGTCATCATCATTTAAATACATGTATTAAAATTATTTTTTTTTGTATCAAAATTTTAGAAGCATTCGAAATTTTACGTGATCAATTCGAACATGAACATAAACTAGAAGATCCACATAATAAAATTATTGATCATCAAATTTTTAATGAATATCATAACAATGATCATCATGATAATATAGAACATGATAATATTTATACTGATTATGAATTTGATCCATCTATAATGCAGAAAGATTATAATAACAACAATAATAATTATAATGATCGTAATGATCGTATAATTAAAAAAATAAGAAAAAGAAGTTTCACATATCATCCAACAATTGTACGAAATGAAGATAAAAGAATTGCCGGAGTAAGTATCATTCTAGTATAACTATTTATTTCATTCATTTACATATATATTTTTTGTTTCCTTGAAAACTCTTTTGTTTTAAAAATTTTATTTTAAACTTCTTAAACTATTCTGAATCTGAATAACATTAATCATTTACATACAAGTTTTGTGTCAGTCAGTACATATTCCATACTAGAATTTATAGCTTCTTACATACATTCTTTATGCATATACATAAATACATACATATTATGTCATTCATATTTAGTTGTTATTTACGTTGCAAAATAATAACAATTTTATTCATAACACTTCCGTGGTCAAGGTGGTATTTAATTTTTTTTTTTTTTTTAGTTTTATTTTAAAATAAATAAATTTCTTGTATTTATCATATAATTATAAATATTACACTATCATTATTATTTGTAATAAGTCGATAAAAAAATTTATTACATACATATCTACATATATTTTACATTTTATACTTTTATATTTTATATTACTTATATATAGTGTCTTCTGCATTGTATTTATGCTAAAAATAATGCTGTAGATAAATTAGGTTGGCCAACATTAGATGGCCTTGTCGATTTTTATTCGGAAGGTGTTAATGAGCATGGATTTTTTATGGCAACCTTGAGAGCTGTTAATCTTTGTTTAAAAGCAGCCACATATAAATATCATGTAAATCGACATCATTCACCAGAAAATGGAGAAAGTTGTGATCTTGCATTCGATGTATTCGATTGTATATCAGATCAAATTACTGTATACTGTCAAGATAATTATAAACATGAATAATAAATGTATTATATATATACTTTTTTAAATATACATACATACATACATATAATGTAATAGGTAGGTACATACATTTTTTTTGGTATTCCTAGATTTATAAAATACATTTTTCATATGTATAATGTATGCAGAAATACAAATTGTAATTTTTTTTTTATAATAAAATTCATTGTGATCGTTACAAATTACACGAAGATATTAGATACAAATTATATAATCTACAATGTGATGATAACCATGTCAGTAGAGGAGCATTATTACTAATAAATAATAATTGCACGATAATAGTTACAAATAATAAATTAATTGTATCTATTGTTGATAATCTTTCTTATATGTATAAGTATTCGTATACATTTATTTTTAAATTTCATTAATTTTTTTGTTTTCTTTCTACGAGCTACTGCGAGTTAATAAACAAATTAAGAACAACAACAAAAATAAATAATCGAAAAGAAGAAGAACAAAAAAACAAGAAATTATGTAATTTATTATTTCCGTAATGTATAAATATGTAATTAGAAATATTATAAAAAAAAATATATAATGTATTTCTGAATGGAATAGTAAAACTGCTAAAACAATAATTAAATTACCTGTTTGAGTGTGCGAATTAAGAACAATATAAAGAACAAAATCTATTATATTCAACCAATTCAACAAATTGAATTAAAAAACTTTCGCTTGCTTGCTTTGGTTTATACTACACACGGATAAGTATCTACGTATACATACAGAAGAGAGTCAAATTAATTTGGTTTTTTTTTGGAATTTAAAAAAAAAAGTACTACGTGCAATATTAAAATTTTATTGGCAATATTTTTAAAAATTTTTTTTGTTTTTATATTTATAAATGTTTTTTTATGTAATAATCGAATGGACTTTTACTTTGAAATATTTGTTACTTACTTTTGATAGTTTATGGGTAGAATATCATCAGGCAGGCCTCTAATAGAAGGGATCACCAAGTTTCTATATCCTTCGACCTATCTGTAATTTCGTATTTCTGTTATTTTTGCCTTTGCTTTTAAACCTTTTAAACTCATTAAAGTAATTCACATATTTTTAGGATTATCAATAAACAAATAACAAATAACGTAGCAAATTTATTGAAAAATAAACAAAGCCCAAAATAAAGTAGCAACGTCTAAATATAGGCAATAGGTTTATTTTATTATTCTATGCATACACCAATGCTGGAATTTTTGTTTGTTTATCAAATAATACACTGGAAGATTGGATTGATTGAAAGAAAAAGGATCAATAAAAAATTATTTGTAAACAATATTAATTTCATATATTTTCTTTTCAGTTTACATCGACATGTATTTTGTATTCATTATTGTCATTTGATTTTAATACAGTATTCTACTATAGTTGGCTAACAATACCAATAACCTATTGCTACTCAACTACTTACTGTTTCTACCTATTTCTTGTATCTTGTAACTTGTACACTTCTTGTGGTGTATATCACAGAACAACTATAAAGAGAAAATATATTTTTCTTATGAATATGAATCGAAATACAAGTGCATGGTATGTAGGAGTAAGATACATACTACATACTACCATTGACTATATAATGTATTATTATATAGTCAATGATACTACATACTATTACTATTAAAGCGTACTCCTATAATTGTACTATAGTTAGCAGCCAATATCCTCATGTTCTCATTATATACTTCTTACTGCCTTTCATTTTTACTATTCCTTTTTCTTGTTTATGTATATATCTGTGGTGTCTGGCAATAACAGCACAAGTCGATTTTTGACGAAAATGAGATAATTATATTTTTATAATTAGCAAATCAATAGCTTTCTAACAGTGTAATCAAAATTTTTCTATTTATTTAATTATAGTAGATAAAAATGTACATAAACGCATAAGTCATCATAAATGGGAAAAAAAATTCAGGGAAAAACAACATAAGTTGTCTTAGATGTGCTTAGATTTATACAATTGCAATGTGTATCATATACCATTCATGCTAAAACCGCATTAATATAGTAAATCTGTTATTACACATTATATTTTAACAAATTTTATTTTCACCCTTCTTATTAGAAGCACACAAGTGGCTTCGAGTTGTTTTATACTAAATATTCTTACACAAAGAACGTGAATTATGCTGTTGTGTACGATATTCAGTTTACTTAAGCGGTTATAACAGAATAATTGTAATCGTAATTCTGGTTTACCATTGTTTTGTACAAATCGCACAAGTGCATCTGCTATAGAGTTAAAAAAGAAAAAGGAAGAGATCATCTGTCATCCATATATGATTGGTATAAACTCGTTGCTACATGTGGAAAATCTAAGAAATTTGATGTTATTGAAATGCAGCAAAATAACTTTTTGAATTTTTCTAATCTTTATTCAACGATTTTTCAAAAGGCTAAGCTTACCATTCAAAAAAATAAAATTGTTTGGAACAAAATTCGATGGATGCGTTATAATCAAGGAAAATTTGGATATTTGGAATTTAAAGAAAGTTTACGAACAGAAGACGAATTTCAAACAATTAATTTTAATAAAAAAAAATGTACTTTGTTATCACGCACTAAGGAACTAACACCATTATACTTACAAAAAGTCCCTATCTCCAACGAAAAGAAAAGAGATATTTTGTCTTTGTTGAAATTTATTAATCCTGTTTTTCATCATTTTTATGAGCAACTGCCATCTAAAAATGACATAGTGAATTCAGATCCTGATTTAGATCGTTTAAATGAAGAAAATGTGACATAATTTTTCGTTTATTTGAAGAAATTCATTTTTTTAATGAATCGAAGAAAATATATTATACCTTATACTTATTTTTTATTTTTAGATTTTTGGTTTAACAATAATTTTTGTTATTTTTATTTAGTACATAAGTAAAAGTAAACATTTCACTTGAATTTACAAAAAATTGTTTTTTGTGTTTTCCTTTAAGTTATAATTTCAAAAGTAAAACAAAAAAAATTATTTTTATGTCATATTTCTTTTTCACTAGAAAAATAAAACTGATCAATTTTTTTTCTACAAACTTTATATTATTATATGAATAAAATTTTTAAAAAACTAAAATATTATTTTGTCTAAAAAAACCTAAGTCACCTTGTGTCCTTATTCATCAGAATATATATAACTTTTATTTCATATTTTGTACGGGTAATAAACACTTTTTCAAACTTGTGCTGTTTTACACAGATTAATTTTCGTTACCAAACAACTTGTGCTTTTGAAAACATGCCATATTTTGCAGATAAAACGGAAAATAACTACAAAAATTAAATATTGACTAGAGTTTACTTAATATTATTAGTAAAAAGTTTAAAAACCAAAATCGAACAGAAAGTTTTTAAGTAATAAGGTTTTTAATCTTAAAATCGCTCTACTGAAAAATTAGAAAAAATGACTTGTGCTGTTATTGCCAGACACCACAGATATATAGTAAGGTTAGATGACAATAACCTCATTTCTACTATTTACTGTTTCTTCCTGTTTCTCGTATACATACTTCTCATCATGTGTAGTGTAAAGAGCAAAGCAAGTGTAAGGAGAAAATAAAATAAAAATATTCTGATGAATGAAAATAATGTATAATGTTTAATTTTGCTTTATATTGCCCCTAGACGTCACTTTCTCCGTTATAAATTTAACTTACATACCTCGTCTACTTTTTATACCATGAAACTATGTGATATATATGCCATCTGTTAGATGAATAAGCATAATGTCAAATCAAGTGAAATAAATAAACATGAAAAAAATTAAATGACGCTAACCTAACGTGTCTTTTTATTTCTCGTTCACATCAGACATCATTTTATTTTATCATTCCATCTCTGTTTTATTTATATATTCCATACAATACAAGCGATTATTTTATTTGTGATTTACCTATTTATATACTTAACATTGCATAGCTATTTTGTCATTTTGTGTAATTTTATATGGTAATTGGTAGTACAAGTACACGTATACGAACGTTAGTAGTCTTTTCGTTTTCGTTTTGAATATTTCGTTTTTTGTATCGTAATTCGTAATTTGTTTTTCTGTTTTTGTAATTGTATTGTAGTACATTTTCTTTTTACGCGTAGTGGCGTAGTAAAGATAGAGACAACAGTATTGCTTTTTAATTTAATTTGAGATAAAAGAAAAAAAAATAGTATTAAGAAAATATTCAGGAAGTGTAAAACTAAATTGTGAATTGTGAAATAAGGTGAATTAAAATATACTAAAATTGTAAAATATTTATAGAGAAATTTTAATAATTATTTTTTTTTAAAATAAAAAATTAACAAAGTTGTCTGGTATCGAATTAAAAAAAAAAAATAAAAGAAAAAAAAAACATTTGACTTTTAAAAATACAAAATTTCATTTTCGAAAAATCAATTTGGCTATTGTGTGCATTTTTGTTCTGTAATTAATAAAAGAATTTTTGAAATTACAAAATTTTCATAAATAAATAAAATAGTAGTTTCTATTATTTATATAAGATTCATCACATAGAAATTCAGATTATAAAATATATTATATCTAAACATAAATATATTTTTTGAAATATTTTAAAATATTTAAATATAATGGAGACCCCAAGAACATTTTTTGTTCAATTTACTGACAATCTTGGCAGAAAATTGTAAGTAAATTCATAATGTATATATATGTATTCAGATCTAATTATTAATTTAACAATAAAAATGGTCATAATCATAATGTACTTAATTTAAATTTTTTTTTTTCTTTAATTTTCAATGATAAAATTCACATAATTGTGGGTATACGTGCATCATAATCAAACACACACAACATTCGTTCATATGTGTATGCATGTATATATGTATAACAAGTATTGTTTTTCTAGATTATGTGGTGCTTGCTACATAAATTTTCCGATATTTTCCTACTAAATATGGATAATATTTATTAAATATTTTTTATTTATGATAACGAAAATTATTAGTAGACTTTTTTTTTTTAATTTTAATTCGTTTTAACCTTGCATTCAAATTACTCATAACATACATTATGTATGCAACGCATATGTAAAATGCTTAATTTTAATTAAAAAGTATCACAAACAATTGCAAAGAAAACCATTATTTTTTATATAAATATTCGAGAATTATCAAGAAATAAAATAATGTATATACATATATGCATATATATGTACGTATGTATATATACGTGTACTAAATACTGTATATAAAATACATGAGTATACTATATACATACATATATGCATGTAAATTAAAAATACAATACAAGGTAGATTTTTATAATTATGAATTATTTTCTACAAAATAAATAAAGTTAAAATACCTGCATAATTGAAATTGAAAATATGTATGCAATTGAGTTTATTAAAATAAAAGAAAATCCAAATTGTAATACGATTACGACGAATAGAATTAGAATTAATTTCTTAAAATGGTTAATTTTTAAATAAATTAAATTTTCAATTTTTTGAAAAATTGAAATTATATTAAATATCATCACGACAAGACAACAGATCAGTTTTCATTATTTAAATTTTTAGCTTATATTTGAGCAGTTGGAAAGAAATATTTAAAAAACAATTAAAATGTACATATAGATACGTACATATATATAAGTACAGATATATGATATCAATGTATGTAAATGTAGATAAAGGTACCCGTACCATATGATATTGTTTATTTAAAATTTTAGCATCATGCATGACTATTATTATTTTATGTCTAGCTTATGTACTTTGTACTGGTGGTACCTACACTACACTACGGCTAGTGATAGTGTACCTAGAGTACGTTCATGATAATTACTTTAACCATAGTCATGGTATAGTATAGTTAAAGCAAAGTTATGTTGTACTACAGTCATAGTTATGTTAACTTCAAGTAGTTTTTGAATGTGATTTTTACCACAGTAGTAGCAATAAATTGTCATTCAGCTGTCAAGTCAAGTTTAAAAAATTTTTATATATTATATTTATTATATTTTTTGTTTGTCAAAAATTAATTAATTTTTAAACAAAATTAATTAATACTACTACTTTTTTCAAATAAATAAAATTGAAATTTTCACAATTCACAAATTCAACAAATTAAATGACAAACGATTTTTTTTATTGTCATTACCACTTAAAGGCTTACTATCGTTAACTATGCTCTCGAACAGGGTTAATTTTTGACATCGAATAGTTGAAAATTTACTTTAGTACAGATGTTTATGAACGCTAAAAAGTTATGTTGGTAGTTATGTTTTACTATAGCACCACCATTCTGAGCGACAACTGATAACTATAGTTAACTACAGTAACGTTTATGAACGCACTCCTAGTGTACCTTACCTACGCTACATTTCATGATTCAACAAGTTTACATATTTGCATTATGATAAAAATGAATAAATATCTACATTATGGCACGTTATGGTTATATTTTATATGTATGTATAAAATACTTATATGTGTACTGATTTAAATATATCAGTATAAAATATATAAAATAAAATATATAATATATAAAACAAAACAAGCAACATAAGCATGAGCAATATAATACATTACATAAATGTATATAAGAAAGTTTGCATTATGTATTTATTTACTGAAAATTTTAGAGATATTTTTATTAATTTTAAAGAGAATTCAATACATTTTTTTTTTTTGCTTCAAATTTACCTTTTTATTTTCTTTTTAATAATTTCAGTGAACCAACTGTTCGTTATCATTTGGCCAAAGTATACACATGTTTATTTGCAACATCCTTATGCACCATAATTGGAGCAGTATTACACATCATTGGAATACTAGAAGTTGGTATAATAGCAGCATTTTTATCATTGGGTCTAATGTTAGCATTAAGTTTCATACAGGATAATGGAAAAAATTTTCTTTTACGTTTATCCTTATTACTTGGATTTGGTTTCTGTTCCGGTACAATATTATAATAATTAATTTATTTATGAAATAATAAAAATTATTAAATTCTAAATAAATTTTAATTAAATAATAAAATTAATTTAGGTCAGGTACTTGGACCCCTTCTAGATTACATAATTGCTCTTAATCCACAAATAATTGTGACAGCATTAACTGGAGCATGTCTTGCATTTGTATCATTTTCAATATCTGCTCTATTGGCTGAACGTGGAAAATTTTTATTTTTGGGTGGATTACTTATTAGCATAATGAATGGAATGGCATTATTAGCCATTATCAATTTATTCACTCGATCATATTTAATTGGACAAGTAAATAATATAATTTCAAAAAAAAAAAAAAATCCTTTGTTTTTTACATGATTTTTTTGTAACTTGAAAATTTTAAATTTCATTTAATGTATTTTACATAGGCACAACTTTACATTGGTTTGGGTGTTATGTCAGCATTCATTTTATATGATACACAGCAAATTATTGAAAAAGCACGATTGGGACGTAGGGATTGTATTGGGGATGCAATGGATCTATTCTTTGATTTATTAACCGTTTTCAGACGTTTATTAATCATTCTAACACAGAAGGTAAATATTGAAAAAAATATAGTTTATTGTAATTATATACATAAATATATTTTGTTTTTTTTTTTCTTCTAAATTCGAATTATAATTTCAATTAGACTAAAGAAATATATGATCTTATAAAGCAAATGTAAACAAAATTATAGTCAATTAATAACGAACACAATTAAAAATACATCGAAAAAAATTAAAACAGGATTTTAAAAAAATATATATTTATTTGTATATGTATATAAATAATCAATTGAAATTTTTTTTTATGAACAATATTAAAATTTTATGCATTATAATTAATTCGAAATAAATTCAATAGATAAATTGTACATTTTTTTTTATTTTTTATGTGAGAAAATTTTAAACAAAATTTAAATTTTGAGAAAAATATTTATATTTATATGTGGATATTGTAATTAATTTTTTTTTTTTTTTTTCATTTTTTTTTCAGGAGGAAAATGAAAGGAGAAATAAGAGGAAAAATAATTAAAAATTTTTGAATGCACTTTCGTATATTTTTTGTTTGTTTTCATTATAAAATATGTATTTAATGGCGTTCTATTAATTGAAAAAAAAAAAAAATTGTATGTAAATTAAAATAAGAAAAGGAAAAAAAAGTTGTGTAATCATTTGAGTACAGAATAATAAAAAAAAATTTTACAAGAAAAAAATATGTAAATTATTGTTTTAATTTCATCATTATTTATACTTAAATAAAATTTACCTTATAAATATGCATGTATGTATGTATGTATATAAATTTTTTGTATGTGCATGTATTTAATTTCATTCAAAATTTAATAAATCGTTAAATCTACAAAATGGATTCTTTCATAAATTTAAAGAAAGTTCAAAATATTAAATTTACAAAGAAAATCTTTCGTATGTTCACAAGAGTTGGGTGTAAAATCCCCAAACACAATTCCTAACAAAATCCCAAAAGATTTTCAAATGCTTGTATACCTTTACATTTTACATTCTTGAATGCAAGATATTGTAAGTTGACTTGAATTTATGAATGTTGCCAGTATTTTGCCCGTATAATAGAACAACTGGCCAGAGTTCAATGAAGCAAAAATTCTTAGCCTTCTTATAGATAGGAACTGTCATGTCATTACAAGGTTAATGATAATTATTACAAGTAAACGATCACTGACCAGTTGGTTATAAATGCAGCCAAGTTAAGTTAGCAAGTTAGAATTACCTTATGAACGCAAATTACTGATTGCTGATGTTGAATAATGGATAACGCACCATAGCACAGAGGGAAAAACTTTTAATTCAGTATCTTTGAAAATGACCAGCCTTAGCCAGAGCACCCAGGGTCATCTTTAAACAGCTCTAAAGGTTAAGTCATTAGAAAAAGCTATTTATATAAAGTTTTATCGTTTGTGACGCTAAATTGTGCTTGAATACTTCATTGGTGCTTAAATTTAGATTGGAGATTTTAAATAATATTAAATAAATTATTTACAACGATGCGAGACGAATGGTGTCGTATTCTGGAGGAGGCCAAGGCATGTAAGAAAATGTAGTGCCAATGATGACGATGATGAATTGTATTGTCAACTTTACCTACATCCGTTATGTTTTTGTCCATAAAGTATTGTATACATTTATTTAATGGTTTAGAGACCAAATTTATTTATGTAAGGAGAGGAAAAAACAGCATTGGTTCCTCGAATGTTCAAGAAAATTACAGAAGAAGATAACTGTATCTATAAAGGAGTTATTAAATTTAAGTGAAAACATTAATTTGCATTTTAAATTAAAAGAATTATATTTTAGTTGTAGGATGTTTTTTTTAGAATTAGGCATTTAAATAAAAATTTGTTAGAAAATAAAGAAAAAGCATATAAATAAAATATTACATAAATAAGAAATTGTTTATGATGTTTAGATTAAAAATATCAATCCCACTAATTACAAAGCTCTTCTAATGACTCAACCTTATAGAGTTGTTTAACGATGCCCAGGGCAAATTATAAAGCGTTTGGTAATCATTTGCTTAATGGGGGATCGGAGATATCACCAAGCTGGGCTTAGATAGACTGAACATAACCTAAACCTAAACGTAGCCTAATCTTGACTAGCTATAAGCTGTAATGCTGCTTCTACATTCAATCAATGCAGCGACTTCAACTTGGACTTCGACTTTCGACATCACTGTCTGCATGCTTAACATATAAAAGTAGCTGTCAAGTCTACTGCATTGAATGCGGAAGTTCTAATACATATCCAGATGCAGATATCCATTAAATCAAAGTCGAAGTTGAAGTCACTGCATTGAATGTAGAATCGGCATAACTAACTCAAGAGTCAAGAGTCATTAAATTTAATCAACAAAGTGGCAGTATCAAAACGGCGTATTGATATATGGGTTATTGTATGCTTTCGCAAATTGTTGAGGGGAGCAAAAGCCAATGCTACTTACCTATCTACCATTATGTACGGCATACACTTTGCATTCATTACCTATTTATTCATCAAAGTCATATTTAATCTGTACACATACATACATACATTTATACATGAGTAATATAAATTTATAAAAAAGTTTGAAAAAAAAAGATATTGGAAAATCTGTTGTGATTATTTACTCTCCAACAATAATGATAATAATGATCATGCAATCTTTGTTTAAAATTAATTATTAAAAAAATTTCAATTTATACTTTCAGATTTATAAATATTTTTTTTTAACAAACAAATAGCATTTTTAAAACAAATAAATCAAAAATAATTGATAAAATAGATTAATTAGATTTGTATTTTTATTTGAATGCGATCTATCGAATCGATCTTACCTATTATCTATTATTTATCATAAGTTTATTTTATCACAATAAGTTAATTTTTATTTAATATTCAATTATTTATCATAAAATCTTATCAAATATATTGTATAAAGCCTATAAAAATTATATTATCATTAAATTTCTTTTCAGTTTTTTAAAAATGTTACATTCAAAAATTAATTTAATTAAATTAATAAAAACAAAAATTTTTCAATTAAATTATTTTTGTAAAAAAAAAAAATAGAAATAATAAAATTTATAGCTTATCTTTTGGTATTTTATTTAAAAATTTATGTAAAAACAAAAAGGAGAAAATAAAAATTATAAATTACAGGGGAAAAATTATCTTTTTTTTATGGTGGAAAAATGATTCGTCTTTTTATCGCATTTTTTTTTTTTATTTTTCTGATTGCCTTTATCAATAAAATTATTCTCAATAGTAATCAAATTTAGTTGAGAGAAATAAATTTAAACTAAAAAAAAAACTTTCAATAATAGTTATGAAATAGGCTTTATTGTGAATGTCGACAATTTTCATTTATATATATGAAGTAAAGTGCTAATTGAGCCTGTTTCTAGAAACTGAAATGGGCTGCCACAGTGCCACTGCAACGAACCAACCAACCAACTATACATATGAAGAAGACATGCCATTTTTTAATGTAAACAAAAACTTTTTGAAGCAACGATTAAGTTACAATACAATACATGTGTCATTTGAATTTGAGTCACATTTGTTTTGATAAATTAAAGTAATGAGCACTTGCATAAATTCAAGTTTGACGCAAGCATGTTGATGTAAAATGAGAGGGCACGCATGTCAACTTACAATTGACTTACATTACAACAGTTACAACAATATTTCTTAGCAGTTGAAAATACTTGCTGAATTTACGCAAAATTCTCTTGCAAGCTTATAATTTTTTTTTTTTTTTTGAAATTCGCTATTGAGAAACTTACTTTGAATGAGTACCAGCTTGCTGGGAAAAAGAGTATATAATTGCTGATAAGTAAGCTGACAACAAGTAACACAGAGAATTGTTGGAGCATTGCTTAGAGCATTACATCATTCTAGGTCCTATTGACCCTATCATGTAAAAGAGTTTGCTTCTCTACCAGCAATTCAGTGGTTCGAATTTTACATTAAAACTATAGGTGTAATATGTCTAGAGATCACTTCCGTGAAGACCCAGGCTCGACATCAGCTGTTGCGTCGTAAATGATTGAGAAACATGAATTTATAAAATTTGCGCCTTCAAAATTTTCTTTTATCTTCCATCTTCATATGAAAGAAAGTCAATCGATTGTTAAACAATCACAATAAAGTCGTAAAAATTGTTTTTCCCCTGTACATAATATTTTTTTCATATTATATTTTTATTTTTCTTTGTTTTTGATACAAAAACATATTCATTACCAACCATTTTTATATTTATGTATGTTTCATCTTGTATAACAAGAATTAAATAATTTTTTATTTTTTTTTTTTTTTTTAGGAAATGATTTTTTCATTATTTTAATATTTTTTTTTTGTATTATACAAAATGTGAAAAATCGTTGTACGATAATTACAACAAAAATACTACCTACTAAAAAAGAAATGTATATTTTAATATTATTTTCTTGATGATTATTATCTTTTATGTTTTATATTATTTGAACCATATTTTTAAATTAATAATTGTATATACAATATTTTTATTTTGTTTTATTTTATTATTTTTTTAGCAATTTAAATGTAAAAAAAATAAATTATGCATAGTATCGCATACATTCGTTATAAATAATTATAAATACATTATATACGTATGCGTACATAAGTAAGGTACATTACGAATTATTTATTATCACAGCCATATTTTTTTTTTTTTTTCATTTTTGTTTTAAATTATTCATGGATAATTATTAATTAAATAAATATTTCATAATTTTATATAGTAGGTATTTAAATAAATTTAATTCGTTTTTCATTAAATAAAAAATTATATAAATATAAATAGAAATTAAAAAAAATAAAATAAAATTGTAAACATTAGGCTTGATTTCAAAATTTTATGCAATGCGGTATATGCGGTTGAAACATTTAAAACTTAACTATGCATCGATACCGTATTAAATAAGTTTTGAAATTCAATCTAATTTCATTGATTATAAAAGAAAAATCACTAATAAATTAATTATTATAGCCTACATCCAATGAGTACGTCAACGACAGTGTAGCGTTACCATTAAAATAGAACACACACGATACAATATTTATACGTCTCCAAACTTGTGTTTACATTATTTTGAAAACATGAACGTCACGAGATAAATTACAGAAGAGATTTATAGAAGGGACATATATTCACACTATACACTCTTCTATACATCACGTGACGTTCATGTTTCCAATATAATGTAAACGTCAAAGTCAAAGGACTGACGTTGAGACTCCATTAAATCTAATATTATTTTGACATTTTTACATTGACGATGACACATTGGCGTTGATTTGTGCTCATTGGATGTAGGATATTACACTTTAAATAATTAGGGAACTCATTTCACTTTTTAGTCAGTGCCCGTGTTATAATTTTTCAGTTTTTTGTAGTTGAAATTTTACAAATTATCAAATTAAAAGTGACGATAATCACTTTTTACATTTACAATAAACTGAAACATGAAATGAATTCCCCCTAATTAGAATGAGTTCTACAATATATCGATACGTAATTCAGCTTCAGATTCTATCCAGTATGCTGAATAATGTATCTATATATCGTATCAATACATTTTTAGAATTCAATTATAATTTCATAATCGATTTAAATTTATGTTTAATTAATTAGAAATTAAATTAAATAATAAAATAAATATGAATAAATTAAATTAAAGAAAATTATTAATTTCACAGAATCAATATTATAATTATATACAGTAGAAGCTCATCAATTTCAATCGTTCACTACATTACATTTAGGCATGAGGGAGACAGTTTACTAACCTCTCTCCTTTAATAAATAATAATAATAATAATAATATTTTCAATGACCAAAGTTTCTAAAAAAAAAAATGTTTCTCTTAATTTTTTAAAGTGTAGATAAAATATTTACAATTCAATAATTTCAAAATTATTCATTTTTAGTATAATTGAAAAGTATTGAACGTCTACTGTATAATAAATTACTTTATAATAAATTTAATATTCTATAAAATTTTGAACGATTTTTTCTTTCGTTCAAAAAAAAAAAAAATTCTGAAAAATTTTCAAAATATTTACATATAATATCGTGTATGATTTAATAATTAAATTCATTATATTTTTTTACATACGATATGATATGCTATATACATATACATACATATATAGCACTAGAATTTATATTAAATTCATTTGAAAAATATTTCAAACATTTATATAAGTATAATATAAAAAATTTATAATTCTTACCTTATATTTAAAAAAAATTGTTTTTTTTTTTTAACACATTTTCAAAATATGTAATGAACAGACAATTAAAATAATAACAAAAAATAATAAAAAAAAAAAATTAAATAATGTAAATTCAACGTAGGACAAAATATGTGTACATATATACAATAGTATTTAACTCAAAATTATCTTAAGCTGTTTTTCTAGTTTCGAGTTTGTTTTTCGAATTATTGTCACAATAATTCTATTCAGCCATTTTAGAATTAATGTATTATTTTTTCAGTCAGATATTTTTGAACAGTTTTACAGTTTAATTAATTTCATTCATTTGTTGTTTTTTTGTTTTGTTTTGTTTTGTTTGTACTTTTTTTTTAGAGTAGAGATGAAAAATTAAAAAATTATTACTGTTTATGATATCTTAAGACTAAAAAATTTGATATTTATAAAATGTCTTATCCATTTTTATTTTATTTTTTTTATTTTTATTTTTTCATATTTTTGTATGTACGTACATGTATGAGTTATAAAAATGCATCAATACACACTATTACAATATGTACACATAATAAATAAATCAATATCAGAATCAAAATTATGTGTATCGATATCGATGTACTGCGCATCATCAATGCATTTTATAATTCAAACTTTTATTCAATACAAAAAAAAAAACACATTTTCCTTAGTTTTTATTTTGAATGGAATTTTTGAAAAAAACAAAAAAAAAAGACAATTTTTAAGAGAAAAATAATTCAAAAATCCAATCAAATACCCTTGTTTTTGTTGTGTATACATATGTATTTCAATAATAATAATAATAATAAAATATATCAGACTTTTATTTCTCTGCTTTTTATTTCTTTTCGTCACTCAATCTTCACTCAATCATGTTCTCTTTTTTTCTAACTTTTGTAACTCTACTCGACTCTACTCTATTAAAAATTTGATTGATAAAAAAAAAATAATGATAAAAAATTTCCTCAAAAAAAAAAAACGATACAAAGAGCAATAAAATATATTAAAATACAGTGAAATTTCAATTATCCAACAACCTGAAAAAATAATCAAAGATTCCACTGTATATACCTCATAATGTGTAGGTAGGTAAGGCCCTGTTCAAAAACGTCAAATATCGATTGCAGAAAAGCATAAATGCAGTGGCAGCTCTTTAGTTGCTGCTGCCATAAAGTAGATGCAGATTTTATAAAAAGCAGTGATTCATAGTTTTTGAACGATTTACCTGACTGTGTTTAGTGTTTGTATTTTATAATTATTTAAAAATGAAAACTCTAGCTATAAATATTTGTGTAAACATCTTAATACATAATTACAATTCACCATTATTTGTGTAATACTACGTACTACTTTGACATTTAGAAAACAACGCATCAACACTTTAAACGCTGCACATATGCACTTGCATTATGCGCATAAATTTTGATCTACTACGTTTTTGAACAACAGCACTGCTTTGCCTGCATGTTTTTGAACGACATGCATTGTTGCAAAGCATATTTTGACGTTTTTGAACATGGCCTAATACTGATAGTTGTCGATAAAATGTTTTTGATTTATTTTAACATCAGCAAATTTACATTTTTTTTTTTTATTAAATTTACTATGTACTGGCTGAATTTCAGTGTACAAATTTGATTATTATTATTAATTTATTAATTTTTTTTTCATTCCATTTCATTTCATATTCGATGTGATTTACAATCTTGGTTTTATACATAAATATAATAATTATTATTTTCATTTTCATTTCATTTCAAATCTAAAATAATTAATACAAAAAAAATATACTGATTATATAAAACAGAAGAAAATAAACAATAAATTTAAAATATGTATGTAATCATATATTAATTACAATTTAATACTGAATTTCAGCTATTATTTATGTATTGTGGCTGAGTTCTAAAATGTAAAAAATAAGCATCGATGCGGTATTATTACCGTAGTGATGCAAACATGATGCGTAACATTATTACATTGTATCAAAAACGCATAATTTTAAATTTGACATTTTGAAACGAAGTTAAGAAGTGATTGTAATTGTATAAAAAAAAATGCAATGTTTTCTTAAATGATGAGTAAAAAATACGTTCACAATGCATTTTGAAACTTATGACAGTGTAATCGTTTTTATTTTAAACATTTAGAAACTATTTACTTTGCATTTAAACCGGATCGATGCATTTTAGAACTCAGCCTATATGTATGTACATTATTTCTGATATATTTTACTGTTAATTTATTCATATTCATATTATTATTATTATTATTATTGAATGAAAATAAATTTTAATACATAAATAGTATTCCAAGAGAATTTCCCTCTACTCTACGTCTTCTACATATTTTATAAAATAGTCAATGAATTTGAAAGAGAAAAAAAAGTAATATTGTTATGATGTATTTCTCTTTAATTTTGTTGTTTTGTTTCAAATTTTAAATAATTGTTTTGTTGTATATGAAATTAAAAAATAAATGTCATCTCTTTAATTATTAAACTCATGAATTTTCTCAGTTAAATTATATTTTTGCAAAGAGATCAAATATAATCTAACTAAACTGATTAATAATTACAATAATTTCTCTTCATTTAAATAATTTTTTTTTCTTTCATTTTCTCTTCATTTTTAAATTTGAGGAATTGTTTAATAATTTGTTTTCTTCTTTTTCTTTCAATTAAATGAAAACAATTTTTTAATATATGTACATAATAATATTCAATGTGTTGTCTGTCTGTAATAAGTTAAAATTCATTTAAATTAAAAGTATTTGTTTTTTTTTTTAAAAAATCGAAATTCATTTTTTGTTTTTGTGGACACTAGAAAAAAATAATAATAAAACATTTTGCATCATTTTTTTTCTTTCATTTACAAAACAACAACAAAAGTATTTTTTTTTTGTTTTTAAAATCTAATTAAAGATTATACTGCCTAGTGCCTATATACATGATCTAACCTGGTTGTACTACACAATCATTCGGATGAGTTGACACTAAAAATTGTACCGGTAGATTAATTTTTATGTTGTGTAAATTTCAGTTTGATAAATTCTTGATCCGTACAACCAAATTGAATCTTGTATAAATAAACAGCATTTATTTTATGCACATAATAAACAGTACACATACACACATAACCAAGAAAATGCAATATTTACAATAAATTTTTCTGTGTGTGTATATAATAGTAATAAAAATGGAGTTTTAACAAAGAAAATGTAAAAAAAAAAAGAAAAATTAAAAAAAAAAATGTTAAAAATGAAAATACAAATAACAAATTTACAAAAATTTTTATGTTTTTTTATATATATATTTAATCTTTATTATTATTTATTATTATTTAGTGTGAATACATTCTTCTTCATTGTTGATGTAGTTGTTGTTGCTGCTTCTTCTGCTCTGTTTGCTGTGTTGTGTTGCATCAATTGCTGTTGCTATTGTTGTTTTAGTTGCTACTGGTGTTGTTGTATCAGCTACAGCTGTTGTTGTATTAAACTGCTTCTGATGTTGTGCTTGTGCACCAGCATCAGCTGCTGTTAGCTGTTGTTGTATCAACTGATGCTTTGTTGTTATTATTGTTGCAGTTGTTGTTGTTCAATGTATCGTTACTCTTAAAATCTCATGATTTTCATTATTTCATTATTTTGTTCGTCAATTCAAACATACCTCATACATAAAACATTTCTGTTTTTTTTTTTTCGTATTTTATTACACAACAAAGTTATTTTAGATTTGTTGATGTTACATTACTGACTGATGTTTTGTCCTACACTTTTTTACTGTGTTTTTTTTTATTATTTTTCTTTTTAAACTACAATATATTATTAAACAATATTTATGAATATTTATTAATCAGTGTTGTAGATTATAATAATTACAAATGTTGACTGAGAGAGAACGTGAATGTTGTAGACATTTGAATTTTGAAGAATACAGTACAGTATGTATTTTTAATTTGAATCACATTCATTTTTACTATTTTGTTGCTAAAATTATATTTCAATTTAAATGTAAATTTATTTTTCATTCATTCATAATTCGTATTATTATTATCGTAGATTTATTTCTTATTATATTTTTCATTAATTTTATTATATAATTCTACAATTTTGTAGAATGAATCAAAAATTATTCAAATACAATATATTTATATTTGTAATATGTTTTAAAATACATTATATATTATGTAATATTATGTATACATATATGTAGATATATTTATATGATTATATTTTCATATAAATTTTCAATTTAAAACAAATAATTCGTTCAATATTAAAACGAAAATTAATTACATAATAAAATGAAGATAATAAAAAAAAAAGTAAAGTGGAAAACATTATTGAAAATTCGATATCCCTATAATTATTAATAATGGTTATCTATTCTTTTTGTGTATATGTATTTTTGTTTAACACTTTAATTATGTATTTCCATCATGTAGTATATTAACGCCCTTAAAATATAAAACCAATAAAATATGATTGAATCGATTTGTAATTTAATGTAACTTAAACGTAGGTTTTTTTCTTTTTTTGTAAGATTGATTTATCATTTTTTTTTTTTAAATTTTCCTTTTGTCAATTTATTTTTATTTCTTTCAATATTTTTTATATGTTTTTGTTTTTAATGTCGCGAACGGTGTTCTTCGCGACGATCACGTTCACGTTCTCTATCACGTTCACGATCACGATATCTTTCCTCGTAATAGCTACGTTTCGATGGTTCATTAGTCGGTTCTGGTGCAGCTTCTGGTGATTTTCTTGGACGACCTGAACGACTACCACTACGATTGAAAATGAAAATGGAAATTTTAAAATGAAAACGGTAGTAAGGTAAGTAACCGAACAATGACAATAAATTATTTTTTTTTTTATATTTTGATTAATTTGAAAAATACCTGTCATCCCTGTAATGATCATTTGTGCTACCACGATCTCGTTCTCGACTTCTTGATCGATCTCTTCCGCTATCACGATATCTAGGATACAATTAATTGAAATCGAATCATAATTGAATTTAATTTTATTGTGAATAAATGTATGCAATAAACGATAAAAATTTTATGTAAAATTTATATCATACCCTTCCCGATCTCTTTCTCGTTCTCTAGATCTTTCTCTGTATCTAGATGATGATCTCTCTCTACGAGGTCGTGAACGATGTGACCGTTCTCTTGATCTTGATCTTTCTCTTCGGCTATAGCTTTTCGCTTCGATACCATGAAGTGTATCTTGTAAAGAATTAATCAAAATTTTACAACGTTCATCATGTGCGACTTTTGATTGTTTTATCAATGATATTGCAGTTACTAGAGTCTCAATAGCACTTGAGTATTCGCCAGCAGCTGCATCAGAAACAGCTCTACAACGTAAATAAAGAAAAAATGTTTTTTCATATTTTATCTTTATTGTTTCAATAAAATAATAAATAAATCAAAATTCATTTTACCTAGATATTGCAGAACTACTAACTGTTCTATTTCTACCCATAATTTCTTCAAATTCAACTTCTGTAATTTGTGGAGCAACTGCTTGTTCCGGGAATGGTCCAGGAGTTTTAGCTGGTGGTCCTTGCCATGGGCCACGTGGTGTACCACTCTGTTGATTAAAATGTGCAGGTGGACCATGTTGAGGCATTCCAATACCTTGTTGTGGTCCAGGCGGACCATGTGTATGCAATGGACAAGCAGCCGGACCACCTGAATGTGCTGGTGGACCACCACTTTGATTAAAGAATGCTGGATTTACGTGCGGTGCTGGTCCTTGGGGACCGTGTGGAGGTCCACCCGGACCCATTTGTGGTGGAGGTGGACCTCTTAAAGGTCCTTGCATATGAGGAGGACCCTGAGGTCCAGGCGGTCCCTGAGGAAATCCCCCTCCATGCATCGGTGGTCGATTCCAATCCGGTCTAGGTCCTCTTGCTGGCATTCCTCCAGGACCTGGCGGTCCCTGAAACTAAAATAATAAAATAAGTGTTTATTCAAATATGCAATGAGATCTGTTTTTTTGTTTATCTTCAGACATTTTAAAACTTTCTTAACAATATTATGTAACTTTTTATGATTAATTTACTAATAATATTCTCTTCTAAATAATATATACTTGCTATTATAATGATATTTATAAATAATTTTGTAAAATAAAATATCAAAATAAATTTTAAATATGTACCTATCTCTATAAATTTCATTTAATTTATCTTTCAAGAATTTTATACAATTACATACAATAAATTGTAATATTTCAAGTTATCAATCAATGGTTGATAAAAAATGATAAAGATTTTTATTGACAATTTTTGAATATTAATTCATTATTAGATTTCTTTTTATTTGAGATTCAAGAACTTTTAAATTAAATGTAAATAATTTTTTTTAATGAATTTTTCTTCAAAATTTTTTTCTAATCAAAACTCCTTGAAACCTGAATATTATTTATATTGAGAAATATTGATTCTCTTGATTATGATTCTTGAATTCTTGATTCCTAATTTAAATCTTGACAATAATTTATTTATCTTGAATTGAATTTCATTTTTAAATTTCATGTTATACTTAGTTATAGATTATGTATATGTATTTAAAAAAATGTTTTTTTTTTCTTTTACCATTTGTGGTCTGTGCTGCATTGGACCAGGTGGTCCATTTGGTGGACCTGGTCGAGGGGGAGCATTTGGTCTTGGTGGACCATTCCATTGACCTTGATTTTGATAACGTGGTATACCTTGTGGTGGTTGTTGCGGCCCTCCAATTGGTCCTCCACCTCCTTGATGCATTGGTGGTGGCTAAATTGTAAGTTTGTAACAACATTTTAGCAAATAAACAAAAAAAAATGTTTTTTTTTTTTTTTTTCATTTCTTTTCTTATATTTTTCTTTATTCAACATAAAAAATACATGTAGATATATCACATAATATATTCTTCATCATTTATTAAATAATATTATAAATAGTATTTTATTATTTTCTACTGTATTACTACAATTATTAACTATATTTTACTATCATCACTACTTTTTATCTACATTCTAGATGTATAATTACATACTGTACAAATATTTTAAAATACTACATAATAATTTTTCTTTATGAGGAAAGAAATATTCAATTTAATTTTTTTTCTTTTAGAAAGAATTTATTTTAAAGAAGAAATATATAAAACAATAATTTTAAATGCCTATTAATTATTATAGAAAATCTACATTAATTTTATAATGGATATGACCAATATGACTCAGCTTCAAGTAAGTCTACCATGTGCTACCTATAAATGGTCCAATCTAGTTGGACTGAATATAGGCAGAAATACACATTTATGTATTTGTACATAAATAGTGACCAAGTTTTAATATGTATTAATACGATATCGATGCAAAATCTAACTTCTATATGTATGCTAAATTATGTAGTGATACCGTATTGATGCATTTTTCAAAACTCAGTCTGTTATTTGAATTTGTGTTTAACTGGTTTAACTCTATGTTTGGGGGTGAGTTTCTTAAAGTGTCGACTCTCGATATCTTACCGAGAACGTTACAACTATACATTATCGATATCTGAACTAAATTTTAATATGTATTTAAACTTTTCGAAACTTATTACTTTATGTGGATAAAGGATTCAAAACATTAAGAAACTCAACTTTTATTTTTCGATAAAATATAATTATTTCATTCAATAAGAATTCTTTGATTTTTTTTTATTGTAATTGAAATCAAATTGTTAATTATTTTGTATAGAAAAATTTATTAATTAGATAAGTAGAGCAAATTATAAAAAACACTTAATACGATCGATTATTAGTTAGTACGTTAGTACGTTAGTACATACATTAAAAATGAGTTCATTTTTTTGTTGTTTAATATCTAGGTAAAACTGTGTACATAAATGCATAAAATATTAAAGAAATCTTAATTTTACTAAAAGTAAAACTTACCTTTTTTATATAAAATTAGTTACACTAATGCATATCTATCACGTATGTTACATATTACATATTATGTACAATACAATAAATTTTAATTATACGTAATTTTAATAATTTCTAAAGCTATCTACAAAATAAAAACATCTGTACACGTAACCCAAATAATAAATTAAATAATATTTTAAGTAAATTAATTTTCATGCATAAGTGTTATTCACTTTGATTTTGTTTTCAATAAATAATAATAATATTCAATTAATTTTTCATGCAAAATTTTAAATGAATTAATCTACATTTACAGTACAAATCATACAAATTAAAATTTACAATTTATTTTTGCCATTAATTTTTGTTTTAACATGACAAAAATGTTTATCAGTAAATTAATAATGCAAGCGACAAAGACGAACATTCGACAATTAAATCTTCACTTTGTATTTCGTCATTGTCGCCAGTGTTATTAACTGTGAGCTACAGACATTAAATTATTAGTTTTTTTTTTTTTCAAATAATTTGTATCATATCAGAATGTCTTGAAATGATAAAATGTCAAAATTACATATACTAAAAAATAGTAAAAAAATTTATAAAAAATTTTCTTCGTAACTTAAATTCGTTAACTAAACTAACAAAAATTTGATGTTTTAAAAATTTTTGTTGTAATACAATAAAATAATAATAAAATAATTTTTACCTGCATTCGTGGAGGACCTTGATTAGGTCCTGGTGGGCCTTGCATATTTTGAGGTATATGTTGTGGACGATATTGATTTGGTGGCATATTTGGATTTATCATTCTCGGTTGATGTCCAGGCGGTGGTCCACTTGGATGTTGTTGCATACCAGTCATACTTGGTATTGGTCCTCTTGGACCATTTTGTTGTGGAGGAACTGGTCTTGTTTTTTGTTGACTTTCAAATTGATTTAATGCTTGTTTTGTTGGCAAGGTAACAACTGGATTTTGTCCATGTAATTCTTTTTTAGGTAAACGATCCATACATAAACGCATACTTGATTCAGAACCCAATGATATAACACAAAAACCTTTCGATTGTCCATTTGAACGATTCTCAAAAAATTTAACTTCTTGAAAGTCAGGCACCCCTATTTCTCGTACAGCATTCGTAATATCTTGATCTGTTGTCCACTACATTTAAAAAACAAAAAAAAAAAAAAAAATAGTATTTTTACATTATTTAATTATTAAAATAAAAAATTATTGATATAATAGACTAATTTATTGGAAAGTTATGATTTTTACCCAGGTTAAATTGCCGACATAAAGTTGATGTCGTCTTCCAATATGTCCGGGAGCTAAATTATTACCAATATGATGGTATGCTCCATTCGCCTCAACACTATCAGCTCTATCTTGCTGTGATGATGATGAGTTATTATCTGCATTCCGGTTTAGATCTGATGGTGCAGATGCAATAACATCATCATATAGATCTACATCAACTGGTTCTGCACTGAAACCATCCTTTAAAATCAATTGAAATACATGTATTCATTTAATTGAAAAATTATATTTAGCACATATTTTTTAAATTTACTTTTGCTTGAGAAAAATCATTTTCAAGATCCTCAGCATATAAATCAATATCCACGCCGTCAGCCATTTTCTTTGTAACGAAACAGGCCAATGGATATAAAAAATACAAATTATTTTTTGTATGTGTACACTATAAAAACCAATATAAACTATTTTTTCATTCAATTATTTTTTGGTATGACACAAATTAAATTCATTAGATTCATCAAACAACACTAATAATATGTAATTTAAATAAAATTTAAAAATTTTCCGGCACTTTTATTTTATTAGCAAAAACTAGCAAAGCAATCGGCATAAACTTTTTTTCAGGCAATGGCAAATTATATTATATATATATATTTGAATTGGTATTATATATTTATAAATTATAATGTATGTATGTAATATACTCAACATCAACTCAAATTCAAATCCAATTCCATTCCATCCAATTCCAAATCTCAATTTTGAATTTTCTAAATACAAATAGTGTAGTGGAAGGAAGCAAGGGAAAGCAAAAATAATTCTTGTAGTGTAGTTATTTTTCTATTTATTCCAAAAAATAAATAAATAAATACTGATTTATTATTTTGTTCATTTTTGTTTTTACATTATATAAAAATAGATAAATATAATATGAATTCGAATTCGAAATATAAATCCAATGCAAAATTTTTAAAAATTAATTTTGAGTTTATAAAATACATTATATAATTTTGAACTATGATTGTGACTTTTTATTGTGAATGTGGAAACTGGAAATGAAAATGAATAATTATTGAAAATTTCATAGCCGGCAATCGGCATCATTTTACTATTTGTCAATTTCAATTGTCACTGCACTGTCAGAATCAGAATTTCGATTCTCGAACGTTGAATCTCTTCTCTAGTAAAATAAAACAAAACTAGCCGTTTCGTTAGCCGAATCAAAATAATGAATTTTGTTTATTTGTTTCTTTTTTCGTTTGTGCTTATCAATTATCAAATATCATCAATTTCATTTTCAATTAGTTTTTCATACTTCATCTGTTTCTGTTTCACCATTCATTTTTACTTGACTTTTTGTCTTGTTTCCAATTTTATTCCTTCTTTTTTACTTCTTTTGGTGGTTGACTATAGTGGAAAAAGGTGTGTTAAAATTTCTCTTAAAATTTAATTCTTAATTTAAAGTAGTTTTTATTGAATAATTTAGTAAAATAGTAATTATTATAAATACAATAATTTGTATAAATTTTAATAGGCATAAAATAAATTTAAATGAATTGATGATGTGAATGATTTTAAGTGATAATAAAATGTGTTAAATTTATATTTTTTAGATAATACTTTAGAAGTATGGTGAACGGACGAATACCGTCTGTCTTTTCAAAGACATATGTAACTCCAAGACGTCCATATGAAAAAGTTCGTCTTGATCAAGAATTAAAAATTATTGGAGAATATGGTCTTCGTAATAAACGTGAAGTATGGAGGGTGAAATATGCTCTTGCAAAAATCCGTAAGGCAGCCCGTGAACTTCTTACTTTGGAAGAAAAAGATGAAAAAAGATTGTTTCAAGGTAAAATTTAATTTGATATTAAATTGATGTTATAAATTAATATCATCATTATGATCGATTTTCACACATGTTTTACCAAAAATTCCATAAAAATCCTTTGTAATTCTTTAAATGATGATCCTCTCTATAGATTTGACACCTCTTGTCGGAAAAAAATATGTCGATTTTACTTAAAACTGAAATTATTTTAAAATATTACAATATTTTAGTAACAAAAATATTTGTTTTCTAATAAACACATTTTTTTTTTCAATTTTAGGTAATGCTCTGTTACGTCGTTTAGTTCGTATAGGAGTACTTGATGAAAGTCACATGAAACTCGATTACGTTCTTGGTTTGAAAATTGAAGATTTCTTAGAAAGACGTTTACAAACACAAGTCTTCAAATTGGGTTTAGCAAAATCAATTCATCATGCTAGAGTTTTAATACGTCAAAGACATATTCGGTAAGGAAATTATTGGATGAATAATTAAATTAATAAATTCAGTAAGGCCACTTAAGAGTCTGTTTATTCTAATTGACGGCTCTTAACGTCTTACATTTGAAATTGAACATTAGATAGTTTATCTATTCATGTCAGTAAGTAAAACAAAAATTCACATAATACAAAATATGAATTTGAACTTTATCTTTTAAAGAGAAAAAACGTTTAATAATTTTATGAATGTTTCTTTTTTTTAAATTAGTGTACGAAAACAGGTAGTAAATATTCCATCATTTGTTGTACGTCTTGACTCGCAAAAGCACATCGACTTCTCATTGAAGTCACCATTTGGTGGTGGTCGTCCTGGACGTGTTAAGAGGAAGAACATGAAGAAACAACAAGGAGGTGGAGCTGTAGCTGAAGAAGAAGAAGATTAAGCTAAAAGTTTATTGTTTACCTCTAAAGGAGAGTAAATAAATTTTTATTCATAATAAAAAAAGCATTTTTAATTTTGATTTACCCAAAGACATTAGAAAATGTTCATAGAAAAAATAGATTTAATAACCTATTACTCATTTTACAATATCGAAGATTTATTTCACACGTTTGTACACCATTCACTCATTATTGATAACTGTTGAAAAAGAGATTTGCATGTGATTTAAAACTGTTGTGATGGACTCAAAACCTACGTTGAACAAAACCCATTATCACTAAGTAAATTCTCTTTAAAATTAATTTTTCTACTTTGGTCTTATTTTACATATTTTCAAATTGTTTCTGACTCCTGAGTAGAAACAAAAATCAAAATGTTTTTAGATTTTGGTGCACAAGCACAATAATTAAAACTACAATTTTTTCCTTTGAAGTGTGAAAATTGAAATTAGAATTTTGATTGCATTTTAAAAAAATCTGAAAATTCTTTTTGGGTTTTAGTTTAGAACATCAATAGTTTTGAGATTTCTCGAAAAGTACAAATTAGATTTTCATAATTCAAAAATAATTTAAGTGTCGAAAAACGTGATAGATAATAAATATGCACACAAAGTTATAAGAGGAAAAAAAATAAGCATTCAATTGAATTGAAAAAATAATGAAAACGAAATGGAATAGACATACGATTCCGATTCTTCCCTATTCTACCAAATGCTTTTTTATATTATTGAAATGGAAAAACCATCAAAAATTCAAAACATTCGATTTCGAGGTTGCAATCACTGATCAACAACTAACAAGATGTGAGTTGTGACACTGAGCACGTGTTAGCAAAAATTTCTCATGACCTTTGTCCCGTTATTCATTCGGCCTTAACGGTTTTGCTAAAAGTCGATAGTAATTAATAGCCTTTGTACGAAAAAGGGACAAAAAAATGGAATTGAAACACCAACCGTTTTAAAAAATGTAACATTATTACAGGGTATACCCATTAAAAAAAGTACAAATTTTGTTATTTAAAATTTTTTATCTGAAATAAACAAAATTAATTGTAAATGCATTACAATTAAAATTTTGTGTTTGCTATCAAATGTTTTTACATTTTTGTTAAATTTCTTAATTATAAAATAAATTCTTACTCTAACATATACTTAGTTTAACAAAATAAACTTTTTCTTGTCTTCAAAATTCTCAGAAATTATATGAATCACCTTATATCTTGATATAATGACGCGTCAGGTAGTCAAAAAAAAGTTCCAGATCGCCTTTAAAAATACATTATGAAAAAATGTAAACATCTGCGTATCAGTTTCAATTTTCCCTATGATTTACATTGTCTAACTAACCAGTACTAACACAGTGAAAAAGTTCCAGATCGCCTTTAAAAATACATTGTGAAAAAATCGTATACATTTACAATATGATTGTATTGCTCACATTTATATATTGTTTTGAATCTTTTCTTCATTACGGCGGTTTATAAGGAAATATGGATTTGAAATAAGTACATTAATTCTGTACTGTTTTTGTAAATTGAATTTTGATTTTTTTTATTATTTTTAAATATTTATGTGTGTTGGTAAATTAAAAAAAAAAAAGAGTGTCACATCTTGTTAGTTGTTGATCAGTGGTTGCAATTTCCAAATTTCATTTCCATTATTTCATATTATTAAAATTATGGCATCATCAAACTTCAAAACACATTCGGATTTCGGAAAAAAATTCTTATCATATGATGTTAATTCAATAATTGTCAATAACAGTATGTGTAATGTCATTTTATAATTTGTTAATTTATAATTTCTTTTTTTAAAAGGAAAATTTAAAGATTTTCTTTTGTTCATTATAATGATTTGTGTTTTTATATATTTTATTAAATTTATAAAAATTAAAAATATAATATAAAATTTTATGTATTTTCTAATATTCATTTTGTTAAAAAAAAAAATTTTATTTATAATTAAAATATCATACGAAATTTATTTTTTTTTTTTTTGTGATTTCTAAAAGAAAATTCATAAAAGTATAAAATATGAATGCAAAAATAAAAATATAATAGAAACCTTGATCATATAAAAATATATGTATGTATGTAGGTATAATAATTATAATCATATTATACATACATAATTATAAATAAAATTATCATCATTTGAATGTAAAGTTAATAATATAGTTTTCATTTGTAATGTGGTATTTAAATGTGCGTAAATATTCATCATAATTATCTACTAGAAATTTGAAAAAAAAAGGAAAAAGAAAAGTTTGAAGGGGAGCGGTGCGATATTATTTGCATAATAAAGTTATCTTTATAATCGAATGCATACTACAAAAGGACAAATTATAAAACGTAAGAAATTTTTATATACATATAATATTTACACAATTATTTATAGATACGTAAGTAAAGTACTTACCTATCCTATAAACTGTAATGTACTACATATTTATTTATACAATTTATCAATATTCAAAAAACTACATATAGTGGAATTGAACCAGTGAATAATAAATAATTGATTTGGTTATGCCTATATTTATGTACGTAAATTATTGTATATAATCTATCAAAATATTACATAATTTTTAAATGCGAATCCAAATTGTAAAAAAATTCTTATGGAAAATTTTTAATTCACAATTTTCATCACATTATCAAAAAAAAAAGCTAGAAGTTACCTAAATATTTCTTTGAATAAAAATAATAAGTTGAGTTTTTTGATTTTCAAGTTTTTGATTCATTTGAATTGAAAATTCTAGATTATGAAGATTATAAGACTACTGAAAGTACTATATGTACATAAAGTTGCTTGAAACATTTGGTTTAGTATTGATCTTAGCACATAAATGATTAGATACATTTTATTCAAGTCATATTTATTGCTAGATTTCATTATACATAAATATTTAAAATTTTAATTTTTGATTGATATAATCATTAAAAAGTTATCATTACGATTTGATATAAATTCATTTACACATTTTTATTTGTCTGCTCTGCATGCATGTGGATACGATACGACAACATTATATTCCTTTATACATATAACAATTCTATAACAATTAATACGAAGAACGCCAATATTTTGAGCAGGAAAATGCCTCCACATCAGGGATGCAACGAATGTTATTTTGAATGTAAGTTTACACCTTACGTTGCTTTTTTGAAAAGTAAGCAGAAACGTCAAATTTCCAAACTACATGTATACACACGGTATACTAACTCTAGGTAATACTGGTAGATATTTATGATCGCCATTTTGAATGTCAAATGACGTAAATTTTCTCGTTCAAATGTAAACAAACAAATTGTTGCACAGGCATAATTCGGTTTGTTTGTAAAAATAATTGATTGATTTAAATATTTGATTCCCGTATGAATGCTTCAATTCTGAAAACGATTATTCTGCAACTGAAAAGTATTAACTATGTTGTATTGGCTGCAGTATCCGACACGGCACCTACGAATTTAGGACTTCAGAAGGAATTAGAAATTTCAAATGAAAACCAATATTTTTCAGTTGCAGAAGATTCGAAAATATTCGTGTTTGCTGATACTCCTGACCTCCTAAATTTGATAAGAACTCATTTTCTTGATAATGGTTTCCTTATAGATGGTAAAATTGTGAATTCTGCCCCATTATTTGAGTTAATCAACTTACAAACTAACGATTTAAAAATATGCCACAAGCTTACCCAGCGTCATTTGAATGTAAAAGATGCTACTAAACAAAAAGTTAAGTTCGCTGCACAGATATTTTCCCATCGTATTTCACAATCTATTAAAAGATGTGTTTCCTTATGAAAAATGAAATTTGTAAACTCAACAAGTAAGTTCATTTAGTAATATTCAAGAAACTAATGAAACTTATGAAGAACAATATTTAACTGGAAGTTTACTTCGAGAAATTTCAGAAGAAATTCCATTTGAAGTGTTTGAAAGACAAACTGCTGACGCTGAGGAAATTTGTATTGAAGAAGAATGTGATGAATCAACTAATGAACTGAAAGATGGTGCCATTGAGTACCTAGCAGGATATATAATAAAAAAATTGAAAATTTTCAATGAAATTAGTGGAGATTACTCATCCTTCACTTGGGTTGATCAAATAACCGAAGGTGGTTTGGTCAAACCAAGTGAAAGTTTTATTACAGAAATAAAAAAATTAGAAAAAATATTCATTAAAATTAATAAAAATAGTTCAATATATTTAGGTAGTAAGTTCTTAACACACCATTTAGAAAATAGTTTAGCTGTAGTTTTACAGAAAATGTAAAAATTCTTTATTTTAGGACAAGATTATACATTAGAATAAGATATTTGAATAATAATTATATAAGTAATATTCAATTTAAAAGAAACATTATTCAAGTACTATTTCTTCTTTCTCTTTTAAATTGATATTTTGATTTAATATATCACTATTCAATTTACAGCTATAGCAGCATGATGCACTGGCGTGTAGAAAATCTTTTGATTTTATCAAAGCAGAAACAGTATCAACTGCAAGGCGATTTCTACACTTGGTTTTAATAAGTTGTTGGTGGGAAAATATTCTTTCCACAGTCGCAGATGAATGGGGAATCGATAAAACTCCTTTAGCTATTTTATAAATATTTGAAAAGACAGGCTGATGTAATTGGTTTTTGATATTGCCAATTTCTTCCCAAAATTCGGAGATAGACAGCTTTTTGAATTTTTGAAGTTCTTCGTGATCTGCTAAAGCTCGGTATTCGTCATTTATTTTAGCTATATTTTTATGCTCTTGTTCAGGAAACAGTTTAAAAACGAATTCTGTAATACTATTAGTACAACCTTCTAAAACATGAACTGGAGAAAAATTCGGAAAGAAATTTAATATTTCACTATCAAAATTTATTTTTCCTCGCAGTATTTCGCAAAAACGTATGTAGAACTTTTTTATCACAGATAAAATCTCCTGTTTATTTGTTTCTGCTATGTCAGCTTTATGCTTTAGTAAATACACATCAAATTCGGTTCCACCATACACCTCACTAAGCTTTAAATGGTATTTTTCCTCATTTAATTCTATTTGATTAATTGATGTTTTTTCCAAATATTGTTTTTTCATAAAATTTCTACATAAATGTTTGAATAAGTAGGTCATTCTTTGAATGAATATATGCATTTTGTAGTCCTCAGACTGCATTTCAATATTTATGTCATCAATGAGTTTCAAAACATATTTTAAAAATATGAAATACAATTTCACATTAATATCCGCTAATGACTCTTCTATAAACGTAGCAGTTTTTTTATAATCGTTTTCGAAATTTTCAATACGAAAATAATACAATAATGGTTCCCATTGCTCTAATATGCGACATATGACTAATCCTCTAGAAAGCCATCTTGTGTCGCAGTGTCGTAAAATTACATGGATTTCGGTGCCGAAATATTCTTGAAATTCAATAAATTCTTTTTTTCTTGAAGAACTATGGCAAAAATAATAATTGATTTCCTTCAAAAGCCTCTCAATTACTGACGGAATGTGAGAAAATGCTGTCTTGGTAGCTATATTTAATAGATGACATACGCAACCCTGTACAAAAAGGTTTGGTAATAAGTCCTTTATTTTTGCCTGAACTCCGGCATATTGTCCCATCATAACAGAACAGTTATCCGCTGCAAAACTCAACATATTCTCAAATGGTATATGGTGACTAACTAGGCATTGTTTCACTGCGTCGAAGATGCATTGTGAAGTAGAGTTCGTAACGGGCACAAGATCTAAAAACCGATCACAAGATCTTTTGTTAAAAACCCTTATAACTATGGCGATATTTTTGGAACACGTAAGATCTGTACTTTCATCGATAATTAATGAATAGTATTCCTTTTGTGTTAGCTGTGAAATACTTTTTACATTTTCTGGGCCTATGATATTTTTTAAAATTGTTTGTGCTTTGCATCGATGAATATTAATCCCTTTTACAATTTTTGAGTCCGAAATTGTAGTTTTTAATAGTTTGTTTAAATGGTCTAAGCATTTAAAAGGCAAGTTATGCTCTGCTACGAACAAACATAATTTTGTTTCAAGCTCTTTGTATTTCATTTCTAAAGATCATTTGTCCTCAGCAACTAAACAGCTTTCTATAGAAAATTTCGACTTACAACTTTCCACATTTTTTATGTGAGTTTCAGTTTCTGCGTGCCTCTTAAAATGAGCGTAATATCCATTTAAGGTAGAATTACAAAATTTGCATATTTTCTCCCCATCCTTCTTTACTAACCAGTCTTTGAAATCATCATAATTCTTTTTAAAACTAAATGAAATAATAAAAAGATATATTTCATTTAAGGAAGAATTTCCTGTTGTCCTAATTTATGATTAATTTACCTGACATCATTCTTATCCTTTTCCTGTCCCACTGCTATTGCAGTTTTTTTCATTTTCTTTATATATGTCTTCCTGGCCAACACTAAATATAAAGCATTTATGTAAAAGGAATAAAATTAACAATAACTAGGTTAATAAGTAAGTACCTGACACTAGTAGAATTATCGTTAACATTATTTGCCTCTTCATCTTCGGTTATCTTTCTTTTTCTTGTTACCCACCTGTAATAGTTTCAAAAAATTATTATGTGCTTTTAGTTACATACAAATTACTAACCTTAAAAGGCTCATTTTGGAACTGAAAAAAAAAAACGCAAATTTATCGGTAATTCAAATGTAAGAATGTAAAAACGAAACCTCGTCTTACAAAAACAAAAATTCAATTATATCGATACAGCGTTGATACGACTTTAAAATGCAATAATTAAATTATGTCCAATAAAACAAATATAAAAATTTATCCAACAATTACAATTCACACACAACGTCATAGATATTGATAGACATTGACAATTTGACATAATGACATTATACTTTTTCAGCAGATAAAGTAGAAATGTTATAGGTTATAGTTTGCATTTGATATTATTAGTGGTGTAGTGGTGTTACCATACAACTAAAGTTAAAACAGAGACTTTTAAAGAGCATTGATTGACACAGTACACGAAAAGAATTGAGTTATCCAATATCCAATACAAATTCTCACCACATAATTGCACAATTCATTTAATTGAATATTAGAGAGCTTATTTCAAATAATATCAACCTGGAGAAAAAGTAAGGAAATTTCGTGGGAGCGTAAGTTCGTAAGGTCAAGTTCTGAAAGTAAGAAAAACCTTACGAAAGTAAGCTTCGTTGCATCGTTGCTCCACATATCATATATCAGTCACATGATTCTGATTCATTGTCGCTAAATGAATTTTGAATTTAATCGGTGATTTCGAGGTCTTCGATTAACATTATATTATGTACATATATAAAACATTTATAAAATTACAACATGTCATACGATCCATATCATAAATTTTTAAATAATTTTCAACAGAACGTTTTATTGTAACGACTTTTTGTTTTATTTATTTTTCAATTTCATACACTATAAATGAAGTGTAATTTAATATTAAAAATATTTTTATAATATTTTTATATTTTTATCATGAATTTTTTATCATGAAACACCAATAAAGTAAATAAGCAAAGATTATATAAAAGTATATTGTTCTACAGTCTTTGAAATAAGCTATGTATTATGAAACTTGAAACTGAAAATCAAAATACTAAAGATTGTTTAACTTTCCTTTAAATGAAAACAGAAGTTTTATTTAAAAATAAATAATAAACAAAACACAATAAAAATGAGTTCAGATTAAAATGAACTGCCAGCAGCTTGTAAAAAAAAATACATATTGAAATTGTAGAAAAAATTTTATTTAATTTACTACATACACATCAATGTATGGTATATGAAATGTCGTGTGTATATATCACATCGTCACATGTTCTTTTCCTATGTTAAGTTTGATAAAAAAAATTAAATACAATCATAATAAGACGTTCAATTGTAAAAAATTATTGAGTTTCGATTAATGAGGGGTGATCAAATTATTACTAAATATGCTCTTAAATAACACAGAAGTATTGTTTTTTTTTTTTTATCTAAAATTGACACTTCTTCAATAGGCTAAAAGGCTAATCACCATCATCATTGAAAGAACTTAAGCGAAATTAAACAACCATTTTTTTTTTAGATTGAGCTTTAGAGCAACTTGAAGCGAATCCATTATTTCACAGAAAAATCATTTTCATCTTGTGAATCTTGCACCCAACTTTATTCTTTTCTCCATGCATCTACCACTGCCGTCTGCCCTTCGTTCATATCGTTTCAACATTTACATTCAATACCAAAACTAAATAAATTTTCTATTTTGTGGATATCCGCCTTGAAAGAGTTATTAGAATAGACAGATATGATCTTCATAGTCAAAAGAATTTTTTTACAATTTTCGCTCTGGAGGCCCATTCCCAGCTGTAAATATGTAATTACCTAAAATAAAAAGTGTGTAGTTTTGATTATGATCACCCCATGCCTATATATACAATTATAATGAGACGTTCAATAGTAGAGAAATTGAATTTTTTGATTAATATTTACAAGCAATCAATTATTCACAATTTATCTGACATAAAAGTATTTTTTTTTTCTGGATGCTTTATAAGTAAAATAATTTGTTAAAGTTTTTTGTAGAAGAATTTATACATAAATTAATGAGACAAAGAATGTAATTGAATTGAAGTATAGTATGTACGCATACTTTTATGTGTAATGTGCGTCAATATTGTTATTACTATTATTTAAATTTTAATTAATTATGTTTAGGGATGATGTTAATTTAAAGTTGTAGTTAAAAAATTAAACTTTAAGTGTTTAGTAAAAAAAAACTCAATTCTTAACAACAACTTAGTTCTTCAGTAACGACTTTCAGTCACTAATGACAACCAATTTAATGTTGATTTTCATTTAATAAAAGCAAATTTTAAATTTGATCTAGTCGATTTTTTTATTAAAATTTTTATATTAAAATTGAGCCTAAGTATAAGATAAAAGGTAAAAGTTTATGTGTAGATGTGGACTATTAAGATCTGAAAGACATGCAAGTTTTTAGTGTATATTTTCATCAGTTATTAATTAAAATTTTTATATTCATTGTAGTAATTATAAAAAAAAAAATATATATACGACATTTTTATCTTCTTATTATCGAAAATTATTAATCTGCTACTGTAAATTATATAGAAATGTATATCCATATTCCATAGATTCGCATACACAGTCATCGGAATTCAATTAGATCCACTTCAGAACTAAAAATAATGGACTGTTTCTCTAAACTTTGCATACTATTTCAAAATAAAAAAATTATACTTATGGGTAGATGCGTAGCATTGGCAGTTTGTGACCATCCTGCGGACAGATTCAATTATGTGACACATTAGTATGCTGTCCAGCTGTCAAAAGAAAATACTAGTGTTTGGGATTTTTCTTTTATTAAATGAATATTAGAGGCTAAGTTAAGAGAATTACATTAATGGTGCTCTTAAACAAACAACAACAAAAAATTCAAATCGGTTCAAATTGAATTTCGATCGTTGTACATAATATGTGCATATATGCACATAAAATATTTAATATTGTTTTTGTGCATTATCTGAGAAAAAAAAATATTTTTTAGATTTTATTACTTTATATACTTATATTCCGCGTATATTTTTATGTAGGTACATTACATACATACATAAGTGTGTGGTGTGTACTTTATTTGCTGATAAGATAAAGTAAAAATGTTTAAGTTTTTTATTTGTTTTTTATATATATTTTTAACCTTTTCAGATCTGTATGTATAGTGTGTGTATCCATGAGTTCCACCCCCACCCCAACAGTAGTGATAGTAGACATTTTTTAATTTGTTCTCTTTGAAATCATAATGAGTGCTCAACATAATTGACCATAATCACACAAATTTTGTCTTAAACTTTTATTACTTTGGAATTATAAATTATTTTTATTTTATCTGTGATTTATAAAATATAAAATATTTTTGATTATCATACAAAATGAATAAATTCATAGTTTTTTCATATTTTTAGCAGTTAAAAATATTTATGTGCACATTATTTGTACTGTACTCGTATGTACATTTTTTTTTTTTTTTAAATTTCAATTTTTAATTTTCAACTTACCGGTGAAAATGTATATGTAGCGTCGAAAGTACACATTAATTGTTATTTGTAAACTATTTCAATTTTTCCAACTGAGCATTTGTATGTAGTATATAAGAAAAACATTTTTTAAGTATACGTAAGGTATTCGATACGATATTAAATTTGGAGATATTCAGCCATAATTGCGGGAATTTTTTCATTTGATGTTCTTCGATAACGAATACTTTAAAATCCAATGCAGGTATGTAATGATATGATATGTATGTATGTGTTTCGTATTCTTGTTTTAAATGTGTTAGTTAGTATTTTCGTGGTGATTAGATATACAACAAATTTTACAAATAGACTCAGAAAAGAAAAAGGTTTCTAGAGACTAAAATTCATGTTAAATATTCCACAATAATATTTATCTCTTCGTGGGCTTGAATAGCTCGATGGTTGTGGTGTTTGTCTCGTATTCTTGATGTCGCGGTACGAATCCCAGCCAGCGTGCTGCGTGCTACTCTCGCCCAAGTCGATCACTAATTTCAATCAGCAATGTACACCAGCAACTGATTGCTGATGATAAACATGCACGGTATATTTGACAGAATTATACTGATCGCCGGGGTGCCATTGCCATAATGGATGGACTGAGTACTGAGTATTCAAAAAAAAAAACATTTATCGCTTCACTTCTTCTTTGACATTAACATTACTAAATAATTTATTTTAATTATTTACATATGTATGTATGTATGTTATATTACGTTTATGTACGTATGTATTTATGCATCGCATTTTACATGCTTTTTAAATAAAATGTTCCACAACAGTTTTGGTATTAAAATGAAATCAACAAGTCAACAATATTGAAACAAGGTAAATATTGATAGTGCAAATTTAAGGATTTAATAATGTTTTTCGCACATTAAGAAAAAATAATAATAATTCTAGGTATATATGTATTGTATAAACAAAAAGAGTAAAAAGAAACTGTTTTTTTTTTGTGTATGTAGAAGTACACAAGTGTTATTCATGTAAACAATATAACATTATAAATTCTTTTTAATTTGACTGCGCCATTTCATTAGTGATAATGTTTTAAAATTATGATATTGTGTACTCGTATATAAATATTTTTAAATGAAAAATAAATAAATAAAATATTACATCATTAGACTTGTCAGCTACTCTTACATGTTAAGCTGTTAAGCATGCAGTGAAGTCGAAAGTCGAAGTTTAGTTATTTTTTATTTATTTTCTATCGCAAATAAAATATGAACATTTTTGATAATTTTTAGGAAAAATAAAAATCATATCTATCATAATCATATACTTTATATGTTATGTACATATACATGCATATATGTACAGACAGAGAAAATAAGTAAATAATTTTTTATTTCTCCTTTTTATTTTTCTTGTTATTATTATTATTGTCATCACTTTTTTTTTTGTTTTTACATTTTTATCATTATTTGTTCATAAAATCATATATTTTAAAAATGAAACGTATAAAAATGTAAGCAAATAACGAACAATATATAACTATACATATAATTATCAAATACTACACAGATGTGTACATACATAGATATGCATACTTGTAAATATATTGTATGTACGTAGATATTTTACATTTTAAAACGATAATGAAGAAAAAAATATAATAAATTTTTTTTTTTAATATTTACCAAAGACAATTTTTATCAGAGATTTTTTTTTTTTTTTGTTTTTGAAAATTCTTATTTAAGATTTGGTTTTTAATTACATTTAATTTTATTTTCTTATTTTTCTGTCTATTTTATATTACACACATACATGCAGTACGTACATATGTATATGAATTCATATTTATATTGCATATATTGTATATATATGCCTGTATGTAAGTGTATGCGTCAATTTCATCACCCACGATAAAAAATATATTATAATTAAAAATTCTTACATTCAGTTCAATTACAACAGTGAAAGTGTAAAATAATTTTTAAAATTATATACATACATATGTATGAGTATGTACATATACTTATATGTATACCTACATTACATAAAAATTATAATACATATAATGTAAATTTATTTAAGTGTGTAATTGTAAATGTGCATTATATTACATCAACAACTTATTAAGAAATAATCAAAAAAATGAATAAAACAAAAAAATTAAAAGTTAAAAATAGTATTAGTACATAAAAAGTAATAATGAATTTCAAAATTACTTATATATATATTTTGTTTTCGTCATAATTATAACTTCATTTAAATTAATATTTTCGTGAATATACACATATTATATACATATATGTATGTGTATATGATACAAAAATAATAATGTTTAAAACTCGATTAAAACCAACATCCACAATCGAACAAGAGGTACGTACCTAATTGATTTTTGTATTTAATTTACTTTAATTTAATGTTCCTTAATAAAGAAATTACGTTTACGTTTTCCATTTTAGCTAAAATATGGAAAATTAATAATATAAAATCAATGTTTATATAGGCCATTTTCGGTAATTCAGATCTTTTCTAACTTTTCAGTCAGATCTGACTTGTTTAACAATTAACACTGATTAAAAAGCATTTGTGTGAATTTAGTTGAAAAAGTTCTATCTATTCAGTTTAGACACTAAAAGAACTGTCAAATTAGTTTTTTTAAAAAAAAAAAAAAAAATAAATTACAAAACTATCAAACATCAAACTCAGCTGTTCAATAAAAACCCAACTCACTTATTTATCTAACTTAGTGCTACCATATATCTGATTTTTCAAATAAACTTACCTTTCAGATCTACTTTACCGAACACACTTAAAATTCATATCTGACTTTTCGAACAGCTTTAACACTAAGATCTTTTTTACCGAACACACTGAAATTAAATATCTAATTCAGAACTGAATTATCGAAAACTCTCATATACTTTGTATAATCAGTATAGATGTCGTAGTTATTTAATCAAAATAACTTAAGAGTGCTGAATACGAAAATCCGTGATGGAGATTTATTTTTATATATGTAAATAAATTAAATTTTGTGAAAATGCAAATTGCACAAACCACAGATTACTTATTATTACAGAGGTGTTGTATTGTACTTTGTGGTATTCGTTCGTATATCATATTTTTCAAATTCAGCAGCACTTTATAAGTTCAGCTTTTTCGTAAATAAGTGGTGTAAAGAGTATAAAGACTGTTGACTTCTGACTATATATAATCAGCTGATAATTTTGACATTTTTGAAGTACAGAGAAGTCTTTTTCAGAATGTGCATTTTTTTTTTTTTAAAAAGAAGAAACGGTAACGCAACGGAAGATAAAGAAATCACTCTTTGAGAGACATAATTCTCTCAAATAATTCCATAGTTGTCTGTAGATGTATTTGTTTACGACGTCGTATTTTGCTTTTTCGTATATGAACAATTTATTGAATGTCGTAAGCTTCGTATTTAATTACGTTACGATAAATGACAATTTTTCAATAATCATTTTTCCATTTATCATTTGTCTGAAAGATCATTCCAATTCCAAAAATTTCTGATACAACTGTTTCGTCAAGTGATCATTTTCTAAAATTAACAATTAACAATTTTTAATTTATATTTTCAGTTTTAGTTTTTAACTACTCATGATGACTCACCTCTGGAAATTTACTTTCCAGCACCAGCTTCACCATTTTGATTCGCCGCTGAATGAAGTTTCCATAACTTTCATAGAAATCCATTTGAATGAAATGAAAATGATAATGTCAGCGATTATTTAAATTTACCCCCCTATTCTGAAAATAATCACTGACAAGTCACAAGTCACAATTGTAATGGAGAGTCACAAGTTGTGACTTTTTTACATTTTTTGTGACTTTTCGTATTCTGAGTTAAAGTCACAATTTTGACATTTAAAGAATGGGTCACAAGTTGTGATCATCAAAATAGCAGGTCACAGTAGTTATAAATTGTAAGTTTCAGAACAAGTGAAGTGAGTATTTACAATTTTTTTTGTAAATTATGGAAGAAGTTTTGTTATTATTATGTCTTCTTTTAGAAGAAAAAGAAAAAAAGTAAAAGTGTAGTTTATTGCATTGTTTACATTTTATTCGATTGTAATTTTTTTTGTTATTTTTTTTTATATAATGGTAGCTACTTACTTTCAAAATTTTCCATCGAACTCACTTTTTTTTTATATTTATTAATATATTATTTTTTTCAACTATCAGAATGCAAATTGTTTGATGTTTAATATTTTCATAGCAGTTAACAAGTCTACACAGAGTTTGGAGAAAATTTGTGACTATGCTTGTGACTTTGATATCAGAATACGAAACAGCTGATTAGTCATAATAAAAGTCACAACTTAAATATCATAAAAATAGTCACAAGCAACTGTGATCTATGACTAGTCATAACTTCAGAATCGGGGGGTTAATCATCATTATGAATGATCATTGAAGAAAAACCATCCATCAGGGATATTATATGCAAAAGTTTATGAATACCCTTTACACTTTTTTTCTTCTACATTTACAAAATAAATTATAAGATACTGTTTGCTATTTAATGAAAGAAATTAGAATTTTATTATAAATTTTAGAAGAAAATATTTCAACATTTTTCGATTTAATTTCTAGCATTACATAGTAATGGTATAATTTTTATTTTCTTGATATAGACAAATTCTGTTATCTTATCGTTCATTATCTATATGGATGCACAGGCACACATAGCACCAGCATGACATTGATCTTCTATTAATTTAGTTCTCTAAATTATTGTAGTTTCTTATGAAAATTGTACAATTGAATCTATGAAAAATTTATGTGTATTTTTTCTTTTGTATATTGAAATAATATTTGAATTTAATTTTTAATTGATTTTAATTGTTAGAAATTTTTTTAAATTCATAGTATAATACGAGTATTATACATAGTATGTGCATTATAAAACTTTTGTGCATATACATAATAATATAATATTGGACGGTACATATTACATGCATGTGGACATTATTATATTGTGTATACATGCAAAATAATTAATTTTAATTTCATTTAATTCTGTATTTTATAAATAAAATAAATTTATAGTTATACATTATATGTTCACGTATAACTCATATTACAAAGTTCATAAAAATATTTTGTATTTTTTTTCTATTAAATTCGATTTGTAGTTTAGTACAAATCATGTAAGCACAATAAGATAAAGTGATATTGATTTTACTTTGATTCATTTATTTTTTATTTTTTAAATTGAAACTAAATTTCAAATATAGTGTGTGGTATACGATGCTGTATACTGAAAAATCAACAGTAATTTATAAGATTTTAAACTTAAAATTGTTGTGAAATTGAAATTTTTTTTAAAAAAAAAAAATGGTTAATTTTAAGGTAAAAAAATACTTAAATTTTACGAATAAAAAATTAAAATTTTGTATAACATCTTCAAATTCCTACAGAATTTTTTCATTAATAGAGTTTGGTTTTTTCATAAATGTAAAAATAATAATTAAATCTGAGTAATGAGTGCGTATATCCTATAATTTTTAAAAATTATTATCTAAATTATTTAACGTAGTAAAAAGGTTTCGATTTTTCATGAAATTTAATTGGAGA
This sequence comes from Villa cingulata, assembly GCA_951394055.1. Classification (NCBI taxonomy): domain Eukaryota; kingdom Metazoa; phylum Arthropoda; class Insecta; order Diptera; family Bombyliidae; genus Villa; species Villa cingulata. The sequence goes on along the minus strand of OX596021.1, from coordinate 25,913,113 downwards.
CTCTCATACTGTCAAGTATAAGTTTACTCAAGTGTTTGAATTAACGAAATGGAATCATCATTATGCAATAGATTATTTTTGTTTTATAAATTTATCTTTCAATATATACACTTGATAGTGGTGACGGCAAGCCAAGCAAACACAGTGAAACACAAAATGCACTTCAACTAATTTATTATTGAATTGAAATGATTTCTGATTTCTGGTTTCTTTTCGGCAAGTTGACAGGTTGTGGGAAGTTTGATGGCTGACTCTGTGAATGGGTATAGAGCTAGAGTGCGTGCGGAAAGCGGAACTACTAATCACAAAAATATAAAGCCTCAAATTCAATTCTCGTTTCTCCAACATTTATCACACCTCCAAAGTTAGCAGTGTAGTTAGCCAAAATAAAGTCTAAAATTGTTAGTTATGTTGAAATAAAAGGCAAGATTTTATTTTGATAAAAAAATGTATACTTTATTCAATATAAATTTTACTTTAAGAGCAACTTTTACTTTAAGAACAACAATTTCACTGTCAATACCATCTGCTTCCTCAATATTTTTCAATAAATCCACAATTTGAGAATCTTAAAACCCTTCTGTTGCCTTCTGAAGTCGTATCTTCAGCACAGATTTCGTTCCAACTGTAGATAAATTCATCCGCTTTAAAACTTCTTTTAAAGAAGACACTTGAACGATATTTAAGAAGTTTTCAAATATTGCATTCATTTCAATGTCAGCAATATATGAAACAACAATTTAATTGGCGTCGTACGCTTTCGAAGCATCCATAACCATTATTTACGTGAGTTAAATACGCTTTTCTTGTTAAATTTACAGTGTTTATGGAGAAACACTTTTCCATAACAAACGTCTTAAATTCTACATATGTATATAGAGATGTTGGAACTTTATAAGGAAAATGGTAAAATTTTTTATAGATTATACATACAATCTTTTCGATAAAGATACATATAATTACGTCAATTGTGATAAGAATATGAGTTGCTAAAAATTATTAAAAGGGATTCAATTATATATCAAAGATTTAAATCAAAAAATATAAAATATGTACTTAACTCACAAGATTCCATTTGTTCGATTACATCTATAGAAAAACATATCTACATATATGCATATGTGAATAAATTTACAAGAAATTGAAAATCTTATCAATTTTATTTACTTATTTATTTATTTTTTTTTTGATTGAATAATAAATTTCCAATGATAAGATTTGATATTAATTTTATAATAATTTTTACTTTGATTTCCTTTTTTTTTATTTTAAATGTCTGAAATATGATAAATAATTAATAATAATAATATATTTTAATAAAAACTGATTGATTCAAAGACAATAGAATATTATAAGTAGCTACAATTTTTTTTTTATTTTTATTTTTTTTTTTTTTTAAATACAAAAATCAAATCATATTTACTTACTTATACCTGTTGTTATCTTTGGTAAATTTTTATATTTTAAATTATTTATTATTTCTTTATTTAAAAAAACAAATTGTTTTTTTTTTTGTTTTGTTTGCAATTTTCATCAAGAAATTAATTTGAACAACGTGATAATGAAATCGTAATATATGTACATGAAGTTGAAATAAGGTTATCATTATTTTTATTTAAAAATATTCATAATTTATTTTGTGAAATGTACTATGTACTGTTTTTAGCAATTTTCAAGATCTCAAATATTAATAATTAAAATAAAAATACTTACAAAAGGATTTAAAATATGAGAAATTGGGAAAAAAAGAAAAAATTTCAAGTAAATATTATGAATCGTATAAAAACTAAGAAAATATTAAGTATCTTTGTTCCATATTTGTCGAAATTCTCAATTTATTAAAAAGAAAGTCATATACAGATAGACCTTTACTGTGGTAAAAGGCAGAAATGAAATGGGTGGCTTTGGCTTTCTGCTTATGTAATTAGAAATTACAATGTAGAGCGCGCTGTACTTCAACAGTCTGTATTTTCTCTGAAAAATAAAATGGGTAAAAAATCACTAAATTCTGACTTTAAAACACAATAACTTTTGAAAAGAAATGACGTAGAGGAACCATGTAAGGTATCATTAGAGAGAAGGGGGAGTTTTCTACAGATTTCTCTTAGACTACTTTCTTCTAGCTGGTACACCGTAGTTGTTATAGGGTGTTTTGTAGAGTAAGTGCAAAAAATCTTCATCGCCTTCTAGCGGCTAAATGGTTGAAATTAACCCAACCCTCCAACCCTCCCTTGTAGGACGATTTTTTGTTTGTCTCGATGAAACCTATCCTACTGTTTGCAGATTGACCAACCGAGTCCGGACACCACCCTGTATACATATCTGAAGGACGATTGTGAGAAGAAAGTGAAGTTCAATGGATTATTTCAAGGTGACAGAAACAATGAAATACAGAAGAAATTAGAAAAATAAAAACTAAACACAAACAAGTTCTATCTAGAAGCCGATAGTAAGAAAAATATTAGCTAGAAAACTAGAATGATGTACATATAAAGATGTAAAAAGGAAAACATGTTTCTAGTGGATCTTACAATTTTCATCATCGTCATCATGAATAATTGGTTTTACATCCTTTTACAGGTTTTAACCTCATCATTTTACAATAATTTTAACTATAGTAATTATAATGGGTAATCATTATTTAAAAATAGATTTTGAAATTGACTTAATTTGTGGAACAGGTAATTTGTAGATAAATAGTGAATCTATCCAGTATCTCGTCAACATACACATTTTATTATTATTGCGTGTACATGGGTCTATAAATATAGCAAAACATAAGCAAATTAAGAATATTCATATTCAGACGGCATGTGTTTAGATAGACTTAGTGATAGACTTACTGTTTAGTTCAGTATAGACGGTATCTAATATTTTAATAAAATTTTAAATTTATTTTAAAAGAATTTCATTTCATTTAATTTTTTTTTGTTTTTTTTTTTTTGTTTTTCAGAAAACTTAAACCGCTAATAAAGCATAATTAAAAAAATGTTTAAATTTTTTTCTATGCATAAAATTTGAGTATTTCAATAAAAGTGGGCTTTTTGGTGATTTTTTTTCAGCTTTTTTTTTCGGAAAACATGTTTTTGTGGTATTAACGTAAATTCGTAAATTCCCCTGATCTCTTCCGATATGATCATAAAAAATTAAGAATTTAGTACATATATGTATACATAACATACGAATTGTATGTACTTATACACTGCATATGTGAAAATCTTCATTTAATCATCATTAATGTTCTTATACAATACTATATATTAACTTGCCTTAAAGCATAAAAATACCAGTATACCTACCTTATATACTTTTGCATTTATGTTATTTGTTTATCTTTGGCTTCTTATTTTAGCTTCTTGGCTTCTTCAGCAGGTTGTTTATTTATTTATTTTTAAATCTCAGACAAAACAAAAAAATGTTTACAAAAAAATATATAAATGCATCTCTACAATACAGTAAATCGAAAAAATTCACTTCTACATAATATGCTATTTTATACATGGTGTACATATTTACATACAATAGATGCTTTCGATTTGCCAATTTCAAGTACTTGCGAGTACTAAAATGTGTCTAGGATATAAATTTGTAAAACGAACGACACAAAAATTATACGTAACTACTTTCATCTACTTCCAGATACTTGAAAAATTTTTCATGAGTAGCTGAGAGTAGATGGTTTAGCACAGACATTTACCTTTTCTACTCGCAAGCACTTAAAATTGCCAAATCGAAAGCACCTAATGTACAACTGCATTTTTTTTTTCATCAATAAAATCGCATAATTAAAATATTTACCTTATACTATTGACACACTGCAGATATAAACCATGCGTTTATCTCATTTTTCTGGTTTATCATTGCGATAACCTACTTTCAGAACTCGGTTAAGTTAACCGAGTTTCTAGAAGTTTGTGTTATTTTTTTTTTTTTATATTATATTTAAACAAACTTTCAAACCAAATTTCAGCTAACTTGCTGACTAGATGAAAAAGAATTAGTGTTTGAATTTATCTCGACAGGTGTCGTGTCGTATGAATACATAAACTATGTAGTTTACCTCAATTTAAATGTGTCACCCATATACCAGGTTATCGATAAATCATTTGAGATGCAGTGTGTCAATAGTATTACATACACGTATGTACATAATGATGTTGTTTCATGTACAAAAACTTACAACACTGGTATAGCAGCTGTATATGCATGCATATAAGTACATATTATGTATATTTTTGATTATATAGATTTTCACCTTTTTATATGGTTTCGTAAGTTTTAGTATATACATATGTATGTACATATTTGACTATTTTTAGTAACTTTGTTTTTTATATATTTCAAATTTAATTTTTATTTTCTTTTTTTTCAAATCTAAAAATAACAAAAATTAAAATTCCTAACTAATTGATTTGTGAACTGACTTTTAATTATTATTTAAATGAACATGAATATTTTACTTATACATATGTATGTATGTACACGCAAGTGCATATACATACATATATATTTATATTTTTTTAAGTTTCTATAATATTATTAACTGTAATTATGATTATGTTTCACTATAAATATAATAACAAGATTAATAAGACTTGTTTTTTAATGTTATGTTATATACTCGTATACACTCATATGCATTTTTTTTTTTGATTTGAAAAAATAACAAAAATATACATAAAAACAAAAAGAAAATAAATTTAAAACTATAAATACATGTACGAGGTTTGTTCAAAAGAAAAGGTGAATTTTGAATTTTTTCGAAAAATAATTATTTATTCATCAATATCCATTTTGTTCCCTTCAAAGTAATCCCCTTCAGATATAATGCACTTATGCCAGCGCTTCTTCCAATCCTCGAAGCACTTCTGAAATGCGCTTTTCTGTATGGCCATCAGCTCGTTCTTCGATTCCGATTTTATCTCATCATTTGTGGCAAAACGCTTTCCTTTCATTGTTCTTTTCAGTTTCGGGAATAGGAAAAGTCGCAGGGAACCAAATCTGGTGAATGCGGTGGTTGAGGAGTGATTACGGTGTTGTTTTTTACCAAAAAATCACGAACAAGCATTGATGTGTGAGCTGGTGCATTATCGTGATGCAGAATCCATGATTTGTTTTTCCACAATTCCGATCGTTTGAGTCGTATTGCTTCATGCAAACATTGCATAACTTCTTTGTAGTATTCCTTATTAACCGTACGACCTGTTGGCAAGAACTCATGATGCACCACACCATTGTAATCGAAGAAAACAGTGAGCAGAACCTTCACATTTGATCGAACTTGACGTGCTTTTTTCGGTCTTGGCTCTTCTAGACGCTTCCACTGGGATGATTGGGCCTTGGTTTCGACGTCATAACCATATACCCACGTTTCGTCACCAGTTATGACCCTTTTGAGCAAATCTGGATCGTCGTTGACGTCATTCAATAACTCCTGAGCGATACTAATGCGACGTTGCTTTTGCTCAAAATTTAGCAATTTCGGAAAAAAATCGAAGAACACACAAAAACGTGACTAACCTTTTCAGTTGTCAAAAACAAACTACTAATCCAAAATGGCTGATAATGTCAACATATGATAAACATATGTGTACCAACATAACAAAAAAAAATTTCGATAATCGAATGTACACAGCCCGCAAAAATTCAAAATTCACCTTTTCTTTTGAACAGACCTCGTATGTTATATCTGTGATAATGTCAATATAAATAAATATACACATTATATATACGCGATATGTATGTATGCATGTATGTATGATGCACAAAATGCATACTTTATTGTATTGTATTTATGCATAGATATTTATATGCGTCGTGTATACCATACATATGTTTACATTTTTGTGTGCATATTTTATATCCGCTGTGTTTATAGTTTGTTTATACTTAATACCACACATATGTTTGAGTATGTATCATATTCTTTGTAATCACCAAACGTATTTGAAATGAAGAAAAGTGATACTATTAATTTACCTTTATAATATATAAATGCTTACGATCAGTAGTAAAAGTTTTATATACCTACATAATATGATTTCAAGTTTTTCTTAAACTAACTTCTTTGTTAAGAATTTATAGTAGCAGATGAAGAATAACAAACAAAAGAAGAATAAAATAAAGACGACGGAAAAAAAAGAAGACAAATTAAAGATAAAATCAAATAAAAAATAAAAATAATTCCTTTTCAATGTAGGTATGTATATGTATATGTTATTCATATATATTTATAAAAATTTTCTACTATTTTATATAAATAAATTTATATAGTAAATATGTACATTAATGTATATATGTGTGCAATATAAATAGCATTTTCATATGTATAAAAAAATGAAGATCAAAAGATGCTATCTATATGTATGTCTTAAAGTCTTAAGGCGTCTGCATATAGCGTCGATGAGAATCGCATTTTAGGTAAATATGGTAAAATGGTAAATAATGTTTCTTTGCAAATTTATATACATAAGTGATAAGTTATGTATGTATGTTATAAATGTGTAAGAAAGTTCATTGTTTTCTCTTTGTTCTGATATTTTTGTCTTTATATATATAAAATATCATCATAAAAAGATATAAAATTCTCTTTTTTTCGCTATATAGAAATTAACAATATCTATAGGTATATAATTTATTTGAATGTAATGTAAGTCCATTTTTAACAACAAAAATATATATTTAGTTAATGATAGCAAATGAATGTAATTTGCTGTGGGTGTTGAAGTTTCTCTCTAAAAATTAGTTCCCAAAAAAAAAAAAAATTCTTCAAAATTTTCATTACGTTTTCAATGTAAATTCGTTATATTAGGTAGTGTACATTTAATATGCAAACTTTTTGAATCTTATATTCACCTTATAAAACAATATGAATTTACACCACTTTCAAAGAAAATTATATTAAATTTATAATTTTAGTAAAAAAAATTAATTAATAACAAAACTTTTGAATTGAATTCAAGAGTCAAGAACACAAAAAAGTACCTATATGTAATACCATAATACTTTGCAAACAAACTGTATGTAAAATAAATACTACTTATACTTATTGTATTATGTGCGAATTGTTTTTATTATTATTTCATTCATCATCATCATCATCATCATTGGTGCTACAGCACTTTTCGAACCTTGACCTCCACCAGGATCTTCCGCCAGACTATTCGATCTTGTGCTTTTGTTTTTCAATTCTGAATTCGTATAGCTTCTTCAAGTCTTCTTGGAAATCGTCCATGCATCTTTTCCTTTGCCTTCCTCGTTTTCTTTTCATTCATTTTCAGATTTTGTATGACGTATTTTTTTTATTCTATAATGAAAATTTCTTATATGATTTTCGACTTCTTATAAGCAAAATGCAATTCTCACATCGATGATACATATACATTTATATGTATTCTTATACCTACATATGTATTTGTATAATTGTACTTCTTAATGAATTTGAGTTATTATTATTTTATTTTTACTTTTATTTTTTCTACTACTTATTTTATGTAGTACTTATTAATTAACATTTAAAAAACAATCATATAATGTAGGTATATACTACACATACTAATATAATACATATACATATACTACATTATAATATATCTATTTTCTTCCAAATGATACCTACTTGTAATTGTGTTATCATTTATTATGTACAGGTGTACATAATAATGTATACATATATATGAGTATATTTGCGAAGCGAAATGTATGTATATAGTCACATTCATATATATGTACATAAGTATACTTGTATATATACATACTCATATAACTTTACATGCATTTATGTTTTTCTTTTTCTTCTTCTTCTATCTATCTACTCATTTTTTTAAGAGTTGTTTATATAAAAAACTTACTTTTTATAGGTATTATTGGTATTATACTCTACGCTACGCATATGATCAGTTTATTAAAATCATTTTAATAATAACTTTTGTATCGTAAAGACCTATGTATATTTCGTGTGTGAAGTTTTATTTATATATACGAGTATATAGATATTATATACAATTTTATATATGTATACATAAGACATATTATATACGTATATGTAGTATTTATTTATGTAGATGTATATATGTATTTAAATTAAAATTAAAATTTTAAAAATGTTTAATTAAAATTATTTACAAATAAACGCATATAGATTGCATATACACATAATGTACTTATGCACATAATAATTAAGAAAAATTAATAATAATAATAATAATAATAATAATAATAATGCATATTAAAAGAACAATAGAAGAAATTGATGATCAATATACTAGCATATGTACATGTTAACTATATAATTATGTACCTACAACATGCATTGTAAATTGCATACCTACTATTTTAATTTTGTATTTTTACCGTTAAATTATTTTAAAATTAAGTATATACTTAAAAACATATATATGTATGTGTAAAATGAACGATATCATGAGGTATTTGAAGCTAAACGAAAGAATAAAAAATAATTATTCATCTTAAATTAATTACTTTTGATTTTTTTTTCTAATAAATCCAATTTGTCAATTATGAAAAAAAAAATGAAAAATAAAATAAATAAATTAAAAAATTAGTCATTTGTGATTAATTATTATATAATAATTTATATACATATTGAGTTTTTTTTTTATTTTTAAAACATTTTTAATTTTTCCTTGATTTTTTTTTTTATTATTATGTATTCTTAAGCTTGAATATGGTTTTATATAAGTACATTATAACGTGCGAAATATGTACGAGCAAACATACATGCATACATTCATATATAAAACAAATAGGTATATATGTACGATAAATTGTAAATAAAAATTCTAGTTACATTTTAAAGTTAAATATGTACGTAATATGGTACAAAAAATAAAGTTCAAACGAGCATTTCATGTGTCATTTCAATAAAACAAAAAAAAAAAAAGTGTATTTGCAAATTAATCAAATTGTGTTTTTTTTTTTTAAAGTGTTTGATTCTTGCTTTCATTACTATTACTACTTACTTACTACATTTTCTTTAAAAAAAAAATGTTAAATGTAACTTTACTGTGCTTTACTTTAGTCATATACGTATGTAGATACACTCATTAACTGTGTAAATAGCGTACAATGTGTACTTGTATACTGTAGTGTTTTTTTAAAAAAAATTAATTAAAAATATTATTACAAATTTTATTCATTTATTTATTTATTTATTATTCCGATTCTTATACTTCCTATTTAAAAAAAAATATAAATAAATAAATAAAACCGAGTGTATTTTATGCTACCTTGACAAAAATAAAAATAAATAAATAAAAATGAAATAAGTAAAAAGTTATCGTTACAGTGTCAAATAAGTGGATTTGTATGAATACAAATACGTACAACAACTTGTAGATACTTTTCTGTTCTTTATTTTAATTTTATTTTTATTTATTTTTTTTTCAAATTTCGTGTACACTTTTTTTTTTTTTAATTAGGTTTTTTTATTTTATTAAAAAAATATATATATTCTCAATACACGATTGATATTGAAAACTAATAGGCGGCGCGGCGATTGGCTCTTACTACCATACTCTATGGTTTAGACATAGACTTAGACTATAATATCTTGTATAAGTATGTATGTAAAAATGTTTGAACTTATTGATTTGTTTGTAATTAAAAAAAAAATAAAAAAAAAATAAAAAAAACTACAATATGTGTGTGTATGAATATGAATAATACTCGCATATATAAAATGTAAATATGTAGTTATATAAAAATTGTATAAAAGATTTTAGTTTTTTAATGTTTTACACTGTATGTATGTTTAGAGTTAGAGTACAGATCGTCGTTGTTTGCTTCTTGTCTTATATTTTTTTTCGTGATATGTACATACGTTAGTTCATAAAAACAGTTTATTTTATGTAGTATAGGTACTTAGCTATAGTATGGCAGTTAAAAAACTGTATAATAATAATAAAATTTTAAATTGTAATAATAAATAGAAAAATATATAAACATTTTTTATTAAAATATAGAAACAAAAAATATAAAACTATTGATTAATAATAAAAAAAAAAAAAAAAATTTTAATTTATTAAAATATTTATTATATATTTATGTGCACGTATATGTTATTGTAAATATTGCAAACATACAAGATAATTATATAATACTCGTGGTGATCGTGAATTTTACACATATTGATGTGGATGGTATACTTTCTTGTTTGTTCTTTATTTTTCATCATCATCTTCAATTATTTATTAATAGTGAATTGAATATTCTGTGCATGTGTACATGAAATAAGCAATAATTTTCTTGGCTGATGTTTAATTTTATTTTTATTTTAAGTAACTATTTATTTTTTTAAATAAAAATGAATGAATATCACATGGAAATTTTATTGTTTTTTTTTAATTTTTTATAAATTTTATTTTAATTTGTTTACTTTCTTTTTCTTAAATATTTGCCGCATAGTTATTAAGAACAGAAATATACGTATATATTCTTGTGGCTTCTATAACATTAATTCTTAACGAAAAATAGATACGATACGAAAAAAATAAAAATGTTGAATAAATCATCTGAATTAAGTATACTACTACCCTATACTACTGTTATTATTTTTATAGTGTATAATTGTGCATTTTGTTTTACATTATTTTATCTACGACAATCATTATCATCATGATTAAAGTATATTATTACTATAATAATTATTTGTCGTTATGTGTGTTTAGTTTAATATTTTTGTGTGCGTGTGAACTATTTTAAATTACTAAATTGAATTTGAATTTGTGATAAATTGTATATTATAATGGCTATGTATATTTAATATTTTATTTAAATATTTTTAACATAAATACATACATAACATACTTCACATAACAACAACAAAAAAAATAATTAAATCCTACAATAATGAAATTATCAAAAAGTTTTGACGAATTAATATTAAATGTATCCAGATTGGATTTAAGTACATTACGATTAGGTGGTCGAATTGGAAAATCATCGAGTAAAACAGTTGGTATTTTTATAATAATAATTTAATATTAAGAAAAAAAAAAAAGAAAAATAAAATAAAAAAAATTATTATTTCATATGCATACATACAATGTTTGCAAAAATTATTTGTGAGTAACAAAGTAGTTTTTCTTCTTGTCCCTCTTTCTGTTCTATTTTGTACAATTCCTTAATTCTTTTTTTCTACAGGACTTAATATAAGGATCTTTATAATTTTTGTTGTAAAAACATCAGAAAAGTCCAAATTTTATTTTAAAATTAAAATCATACAGAAATATGATGATTTAATACACGTATATGAAAACAGAAATTAAATTTGAATGATTTTTCAAAAGAAAAAAAAACCCCTTTCCTTTTTCAAGAACTATGTATATTTCAAAAAATTTGGTTAATCGGTGTTTGCTGTACGTGTTTGGTACATTTGAAGACTGAAAAATCGCAATTTTGACAAATTTTGATGCCCTTTAAAAATGAAACAAGGACATTTTTTCAAAAAAAAGTGTTCGATTTAAAATCCACAATTCCACAACCTTTCAAAGTATTTATATTTCAAATTTCATTGAAATTGGTTGAGTAACTCCGGAGATATGTGGTGCAAATGAAAGTTGGTTTGGTGCTAGCTGCTCTTAATATAAATCTGTTGAATGTAAATTTTTTTTGGAAATAATGAAATTTTGACTCGATTTTTACTTATTACATGTGAATGTGTGAATAAATTTCAATTGAATCTTCTTCTTTTTCTTCTTCCGCTTTTTCATCCTTGTCATTATTCCCAATTACTTAGTTGGGGGTCACCAAAGGTTCCTATCTCATATTGTCACCTATTCTACATTTTCGATATTAATATTAGACAGATTTAAACTGATAATGTTCTAATTACGCATATTTGAACTTTCATTGTTTGTTATAAATATTGATTGATAGTTTGTTGGTTTTATTTTTATTTGAAATTTTTTATCAAAATAAACATCATTTGTTTATAATTTTAAAATTTTATCTTATTAGATACCTATATTAATAGTTTTGTTATTTTACTGGTTTATTATTTTCCTCTTCTCCTCCTTCTTCTTCTTCTTCTTCTTCTTCAAAACACAAACACTTTCTATATTTAAAAATAAAAATATAGAAAAATCAAGAAATTACAAAAAAATGTTCATTTAACTTTAAATTAAAACACTAAAAAAGGTCAAATAACTATTTAGCTATTTACATATCTATACTGTAGTTGTAGTAGGTATATACTTATGTGCATATATTACCACTGATCAACAACTAACAAGATGTGACACTCTTTTTTTTTTTTTAATTTACCAACACACATAAATATTTAAAAATAATAAAAAAAATCAAAATTCAATTTACAAAAACAGTACAGAATTAATGTACTTATTTCAAATCCATATTTCCTTATAAACCGCCGTAATGAAGAAAAGATTCAAAACAATATATAAATGTGAGCAATACAATCATATCGTACATGTATACGATTTTTTCACAATGCATTTTTAAAGGCGATCTGGAACTTTTTTTTGACTCAAGATATAGGGTGATTCATATAATTTCTGAGAATTTTGAAGACAAGAAAAAGTTTATTTTGTTAAGCTATATATTAGAGTAAGAATTTATTTTATAATTAAGAAATTTAACAAAAATGTAAAAACATTTGATAGCAAACACAAAATTTTAAGTGTAATGTATTTACAATCAATTTTGTTTATTTTAGATAAAAAATTTTTAATAACAAAATTTGTACTTTTTTTAATGAGTATACCCTGTAATAATGTTACATTTTTTAAAACGGTTGGTGTTTCAATTCCATTTTTTTGTCTCTTTTTCGTACAAAGGCTGTTAATTACAATCGACTTTTAGCAAAACCGTTAAGGCCGAATGAATAACGGGACAAAGGTCATGAGAAATTTTTGCTAACACGTGCTCAGTGTCACATTTTATTATAGTGGTTGATAAGTGTATATTACATACAGTGAATTACAAAAAATTATTGCCCATATAGTAATTGTATTTGACACACGGCATTTATAATAGTTTTTATTTTATCACGATCACACTAAATTTTGAAATAAATTCTATGTAAACGTAGTATATTTTATATGATGTATTTTTGAAACGTACTGTAAACACGTGTGTATCTATAGACGAGTATATTATACACAGTTACTGTGCGTTTATTTTATGTTTACAATAAAAATAAATTTACATTCGAATACAAATTAGTGGAAGCCGCCAAATGTTACGTTACGAGTGTATGTTGTTACAGCTTAGCTTAGCTTTTACCCACTGTTGTGGTGACTGATCTGTTACACAAAACGACTGATTCTACTCTAGCGTCTAGCATCAACATTTTTTGTCGATGAGTTTGCTACAGAATTTTCACACTATCAATAACCTAAAATCTGATTTTAATCATTAGAAATCGTCATCTTTCTTTATTTTTGTCATGTCATAAAAATTACTAGAATTTTAGATTCTTTTTTTTTTTCTCCAGCTATAAATTAAAATTTCGTATGGTAAAAATCTTTTAGAGAATATAGAGAAAAAAAAAAGATATGTATTACCATAAGAGATGCATGTTAGTGGGTTAAATATTTTTACATAAAATAATGCGGAAATATCATATGATCGTATCACGGAAATACTCATAGATGCTAAAAAAAATGTTTTTCTTCGTTTGGTTTTTGGGTTTTTTTTTTATAAATTTAATTTTAATATTTATAACTTTTAATTTGAATTTCAAATTTTCGATAATCAAAATGAAAGGAACAAATTTATACACATTTGTAATTGTACGTAGATATTTGAAGCTGGGTACATAATACTGTTTGGTAGAAATTTTTTTTTTTAAAAATTTACAAAATTTATATTATTTGAATATTAATTATAATTCTTCTTGGTCATATGTACGAGTATACGAGTATACGTCGTCATTTGATGTATTCAGTAAAATGGTAAATAAAAGATACATATTTCACAGTAGACAGTTTATAGTGATCGATTATTCAAAGTAATACGTTATTCAAAAAGTCTGTTAAATTGATTTTTTTTTCACACATGTATGTACATATATGTAATATTTTGTATATACAATAATGGAGAAACTAAATCATTATGTAATTAATTTTTATTACTTGACATCATTCTATACATATAAAAGTTACTTATAACAAATTTAGGTAATATTTCATTTTTAGCACTTAACACGAAAAAAAAAATGGAAAATGAATTTTTTTTCTTTCATATAGGTACTTTAGATATATGTAAAATCATTAAGTCATGATGAAAATAAAACAAAATAAAAACATCCGATATATACACTAGTCTTTTATGATATGTTATATAATCAGTATAAAAACGTCTATAGTAATAAAGGGTGTTTTTTAAGCGTAATTATAGAACTTTAAAATTGAATAAAACGCAAAGTATTAATCGAATAATAAATTTATTTTGTCTATTATAGACATTTATTCTATGACATTAATATTTGAAAATAATTTCTGTCACTCCAGATGCGATAATATTGTTTGCTGGACATATCCATCTAAAGAAAAATGAACTTCATCGCTGAAAAAAATTCTACGATAAATTAGGGGATCAATTTCAAGTTGTTCTTCAATCCATTCACCATTCTGTGCAACGCATTCTATGATCCAAGGACTTTAGTTCTTGCATTAATTGAATCTTATAAGCATGTATATACCAAGATAATTGTCGTAAAATTTTCTACGTAGTGGACGGACAAATATCCATTTCCTGTGAACGACGCCGTAACAATATTTTCTTCATTGCGCACAGTTCTTCGCCTTGTTAATAATACAGTATCATGCAGTGTACATACTTAAGTTGAACGGAATCTGTCAATAATTCTGCGAATAGTTTACTCACACTTGGTCGATCATGTTCCCCATAAAATTCACGAAGTGCTCTATAATTTCGACGAATAGAGCACTGATTTTTAAAATGAAACTCAAAAATTTGCAAGCATTGTTCAAGCGTATATCTTTCCATGATGATTTGTTAAAGCATAATAAATAAATTTTTCAAAGAATGTCATTAAAATGCCTATGATACTTTAATAGCTATACCTGACGGAAGTTCTATCACGCTTAAAAAAACACACCCTTTATATATTATAAAATTCTATATATCACACACATGTATGTATGCATTTATGTCTTTGCTAAATAATGAATGAATATAGGTACCTACAAAAAAAAATTGAAAAAAAAAAAACGTTTGTTTAAAATTAATTAGTTTTTTTTAATCTTAATTAATAATTCAGAACTAATCGAAATACAAAAAAAAAGCTAATACCTAATTTCGTACTATGTAGGTACCTATATATTATCAATATTACGTATACGAGCATGTATAGTATTGTAAAATTACTAACATTACACAGCATTTTGTTTTGTTTTTTCTTTAAATAAGAAATAATTTTTTATACTGTGTGCACACAAATAAATTAATTGAAAATTATCATATGTACATGCATGTAAGTCCTACATGATAAAATGAAGTTCAGAACAAATCATTTGGTTATTACGTAAAATACATACATGCATAAGTACTCATAAAAACTGAAATTGATTTTTTCAATAAAAATTTAATTAAGGAAAATTTATAAATTTTAAATTTACATAATACTCGTACATGATATAATATTATTACATGTTTATTACTTATTACATACAGCTTAGAATAATCAGTGTTTTTACTATTTAAACTGTACACACATGGCCACCTTTATAGCCTCTTAATAGTGCTGACAGACTAAAAGCTACTTTTCGATTTAGCTAAATCAGTTTAAAAAAAGCTTTTAGAAGAATTCGTGATGACAGACCGAAAACTGGTTTAATTGTCATTTGTTGTATGTTCAAAAAAAAAACTCATCGAGTTAAACTAGTTGCATTTAAGTGGTTTAGGCTAAACTACTTCTGAACGGACTTATTCAAGCTGATAGCAGACCAAGGAGTTTATCTAAATAAAGAGGTTTAGAAAGTTTCTAAACTTTGGTCTGTCTCTAGCATTACCATTCAATTAAATCCTAACAACTTTTGTATATTAATTTACGAGTAATTCGATTTGACTTGAATCTTGTTCTATGTTACTACGTGTTTATAGAGAATTGATTTGAGTAGATCACAAAAAATAAAATGAAAATTATTATGATTTATTCCTCATTATGTCATAAGGTAAAATAACTTAAAATACCTTAAATTGTTGTGGGTCAATTACAGCAACAGTATGGTAACAGCAAACAAATTTTCGCTCACCCACCATAACACACCATTACTCCGAACACATGAAACATTTAATTTAGATTGCTCGATTCGATCCTACTTTTTTCGCATGGATCATGGATCGATTTGTATTGTTCTCGATTCAAATCATGTTGCAACAACTGCAAATGCTGCTCTTCTTAAATCCAATTTGGTCGTGTTTAGATTTGAAAGTGTAAATAATTTCAAATTGGCAATACATTTTTTATGGGAAATTTATTATTTTTTCATATTACAAATCTGCTTAATCATCATCAACAATATAAATGACGATATATATTCATTTTCTCTTACGATCGATTGATATTATCGAACATTGACTCAGGCCTCTAAAAATGAATTTTAATCAAATTTGGTGATCGATAAAGATTATTGATTTCCATTAAACAAAGCGTAATTTTTAAAATTCCTATAGAATGTCGTTGACGTTGCTGCTTTAGTTGTAGTCAAATTGGAAGTTAAACAATTAGATGGACAAAAATATAAATTACTTTGAATATCATAATATCTCCAAAAGGATTTTAATTCAATCGAAATTGTTTCGTGATTCATTAGAATACTTTGAAATTGTATCTAACTTTGCACTGCAATCATCGTTATCATCATCATCATCGTCAAATTTTGTGTAATATGAAGTCACATAATAAATAATAAATTCAAAGAAAATAAAATTATTTACGATGTTAAATAATAATAATAATGAGTTTAAATATAAAATTGACTTTTTTACCATGATCTTTATGTCTAAATCCAAAAATAAATTTCATTAATCTTTGGTCGTATTTCGCTTCAATTGAAATTAATCATGAATACGCGACGATATGATACTAACAATAAAAATTTTTTTATATGTATTTTGTGTTGCGTATTTTTATTTACATCATCATCACTTCATAATGTCGTCACATTAGACAAACTGTTATAAACACTCGTATTTGGTTTTCTTTTGTTTTTGTACATTTTCAAATATTTATAAAAAAAATAAATACAAAAATAAAAAAATACAAATTAATCTTAAGTAAATTTTGAATAAATCAATCTGAATATAAAATAAATAAAATTTTAAAATCATATTTTTAGTTTAGATTAATTTATTACGTTGCCACAGATTTTTTTTTTTTTGTTCTTTTTTTTTTCCTATTTCTTTTTTGTATTTTATCATACTCACTTTGTTTCTTGGTTGTCTATTTAAATTTTCAAATAATTATTATCATTAAACTTCACCATAATATTTTAATGAAATTTTAAAATCAACATTAAATACCTAACATCTGAGTAAACATCTGAGTAAATATCTGAGTAAATACTTATCATATAAACGCTCCAAGTACCTACCTACCAAAAAAGAAGCAAACGAAGAAAAAACCCATATTAAATACTGTAATTATCCGTATGTTTGTGCGTATTTTAATGTATCTATGTAATATATCTTCTTGCGATATCAAAATTCAATTGCATCATACAATATGATAACAATAATTATGATAACAATTTTTCAAATACTAATATAATTCTGCATTAGATTTCATGCTTTTTTTTATGTTTTTTTATTGTTTTTATTTTGTTTTTTAATGTTTTTTGTTTGTTTTTTTATTGTTTTACCTTGTTTTATAATTTATTGATAAAATATTTTTGTTTTTTTTTTTTTTTATTTTATTTTATTACACATTTACTGTTTTTTTTGTTTTTTTTTTATCTTTTAGTAAAATGTACATTTACATAGTGTACATAAGTATTATACTCATATCTATTTAAATATTATTCTTATGACAAGAAATATCATATATTTATTGAAACTGAAACTTGTTTTGATTGCAATTATTTTTTGTTTTCACATTTGAATATTCATATATTGTTTTTATTGTAATGCATATAATGCAATTATATGTTCACATATTTTTATTTGATATTATTGTTAATTGAAGAGTATAATATATTTCTCTAAATGGTTTTTATTGTAAATTCAATTGAAAATTTATGAATTACTTCAATTAACTGTAATTTTTTTGTAAGAGAAATAAATGAATACAATTTATTCTTTTTCGTATTTATAATACATATCTACATTACATTACATACTTAAACCCGCGGTCACAAAATCAACATCTATCATCGAATACGAAATTAAAAATTTCTGAGATTTATTTGATCGCCGAAATGTTTTATATTGAATTAAAATTCATTCATTCATTGCGAAACTACAGTCCTTCTCCTCTAAAAGAAGTGTTCTCCAAGCGTCCCTATCTTGTGATCTTTTATTGCAGTCTCACACTTTAAGTTGTTCTGAATCGGCTTCTGGGCCTTCCTCTAGATCTAGTACTATCAATTTTTTTCGAGTAAAAGCTTTTTGCACGGATTATCATCTTCCATTCCATTGACATGTCCGAGCCAGCGCAGCGCAGTCTATTCTCACAAAAGTCTGTATATCATTGTAAATGTCGTATAGCTCTCTATAAGTTTTTCTTCTATATTCTGTAGCACTGACTTGTTGCTCCGTACATTCTTCTTAATATTTTTCTTTCAAATCTCTCTAAAGTGCTAACATCAGTTTCTTTTAATATACCTACCCAGCTTTCAGAGCCATAGGTCTTAGGATTAGTCTTAGCAGTGTTTTATATATTCTCGTTTTCGAAGCTCTTGTTAGATCTTTAGATCTGACTAACGGAAGAAGACTATAATAGGCTCTATTTGCTTTTATTATTCGGATTGAATTAAAATACTTAATTTATTCAAGAAAGAATTATAAGAAAACGATTTGACGAAAATTGAGTGTACACGTGAACTTGTAAAAAAAAACCTTTAACTTACGTCTCAAATGATGTCATGAATGGTATGTCATGATGTGATACAGTTTTTTCGATCGCTGGTGTATGTGTGTACATAATATGTATCTATGAATTTAATGGCCAATTTCAAAAGAATTTATCATACATATCATTCTACAATTAAAATTCATGACTTTTAATATTTTAAAAGTCAATTAAGTTCAAATTAAATTCTGAATTCATTCTTAATTTTTGTTAGCCAGATGTTTTAAATAATTTTTTCTACTGCACCTACTTTATGTATTTTATGTACTTATGAATATGTATTTTAAAATAAATTTTTCATAAAAAGATTTTTGTAAAAATTACACATTTGTATCTAACATGCATACATGATATGTAATTCCCACAACTTATTCATGTTATTACAAATTTACTCGTGATATTTTCTTGAAAAAAAAATTTTTTTTCTCAATTTTTCAATTATCATAAAATATAACTTTTTTGTTTTCTTAATTGAATAATAAGTAAATTTTTTTTTATTTTTTCTTTTTTTTAAATAGACAATAAGTCGCTTCGGAGAATCTATGGATACAATCGGATACAGGACATTTTTACAATATATAGAAGCAAATGATTTAGATGGATTGAGAACAATTTTAGATACACATCATCCTCCGATCGATGATCGTGATGAAGTAAGAAATAAATTTGAAATTTCTTCTTCTTTTCTGTGAAAATTAAATAATTTTTTTTTTTTTTGATTTTATTTGCTTAAAGAATGGCACAACAGTACTTATGGTTGCATCTGGAAAAGGATTAACATCATTTGTAAGAGAATTTTTAGCAAGAGGTGCAGATGTACAAGCTGAAGATTATGATAATTGGTCAGCATTATTATTTGCAACAAAAGCTGGTCATAAAGATGTTGTAAACATTTTAGTCGAACATGGAGCTGATGTTGAACATAAAGATATGGTACATATATAAATTTCATGAGAAGAAGCAAAAAAACATCGATTAACATAATGTATTTTTAAAAATAATTTAGGGGGGTTGGACTGCATTGATGTGGAGCTCATATAGGGGGTATAATGAAATTGTAACATATCTATTGGATAAAGGTGCAGACGTTAATGTTCATGGAAACTATTATGTTGGACCATTAATATGGGCGGCTGGTAGAGGTCATAAAGATATTGTTGAGATTCTAGTTCAAAGAGGTGCTAAAGTTAATGTCGGTGATAAGGTTGGTATTGATCTGAAAAGTTATTTATTGTTGCTGTGAATTACGAATTACATAATAACTGTTAGACTTGGTGAATTTATTTTTAATAGTATGGGACAACAGCTTTAATTTGGGCTTGTCGTAAAGGCAATGCAGAAATAGTCAAAATATTATTAAGAGCTGGTGCTAATGTTGACACAGTAGGAATGAATTCGTGGACACCATTGCTAGTGGCTGTATCTGGTGGTTTTGTTGATTGTGTTCCATTACTATTAGAAAAGAAACCAAATGTAAATGCATTGGACAAAGATAGAATGACTGCCCTTTCGATTGCTTGTAGAGAAGGATATCAAGTATTTATGCAAATATTTTCCTATTTTGACAACTTAATGAAAATCTTGATTTCTTCTACTCTATTTTTTGATTGAAAAATAATAGGAAATAGCTGTGTCTTTGATGAATCATAATGCCTACATAAATACACAAGACAGAGCAGGAGATACTCCTTTGATTCATGCCATAAAAGGTGGTCATAGAGGAGTTGTGGAAGCTTTACTCAAAAAGCATGTAGACCTCGATATCCCGGGTAAAGATAGAAAAACTGCACTCTACACAGCTGTAGAAAAAGGTCATACATCGATTGTTAGACTTTTATTGCAATCTAATCCTGATATGGAATCGGCAACAAAAGATGGAGATACACCATTACTGAGAGCAGTCAGAAATAGAAATTTGGAAATAGTGCAAATGTTATTGGACAGAAAAGCAAAAGTTACTGCTACTGATAAACGTGGTGATACTTGCCTACATATAGCTATGCGTGCTAGATCAAAAGCTATTGTCGAAGCACTTTTACGTAATCCAAAGCATAGTCAACTTCTTTACAAGGCGAATAAAGCTGGTGAAACACCATACGCAATCGATACTTCACATCAAAAAACAATTTTAGGGCAAGTATTTGGTGCCAGAAAATTGAATGCAAATGAAGATTCTGAAGGAATGTTAGGATATGAATTATATTCATCGGCAATTGCTGATGTCCTTAGTGAACCAACTTTAAATACACCCATAACAGTTGGTCTGTATGCAAAATGGGGCAGTGGAAAAAGTTTTATATTATCAAAACTCCGTGATGAAATGAATAATTTCGCTTGCCAGTGGGCAGAACCACCAATAAATGTGAAATGGCTATTATTTCTAGTCTGCGTGCATTTAGCTTTAATTTTTGGTAAGTCTTTAATGAATTGTTGTTATCCTTGTTTTGCTTGCTTACAAAATGTTCACTTTAATTGAAAGGCTCAAAATGATGTCGTAACAAAATCGTATATAAATTAAAATTGATTTGAAAATGGCGAAATTTTTTTTTTCTAAATTCTGGTTTTTTCATCCTTTCAATTAAAGATGCCCATAAAAAAGCTTTTGTGAAATATTCTTTAATTTTCTTATTACAGCATTATTTTTTAGGTACAATAATAGGACTATCGACATGGTCCACTATTTGGGGTGTTTTATCAGCATTAATTTTTTTAATAATTGTATACGTAGCTTTATCAGTGATAAAAATTGTGAGTAATAAATACGATGTAAATTGGGTGTATAAAATGCATCATGGATTAATAAAAAGAATGGGAAGATTGAGATTAATATTACAAGTAGCATTTTGTCATCCACCTGGTGCACCTGGTGATCCACAATCAAAGCCAGTACGGTTTCATTTCGCTGAAGCGAATAGTGCTTCGGCTACAGGAGAAGGTGCCGTTGGACATATGTTAGTTCATCTTTTTGAAGCAATCGAGTCTCATTATGGTTGGTGTGCAACCCGATTATATCGTGCATTCAGACCAAAATCCTTAAAAACATCTTCAACATGGAAATCAAGAAGAATGTGCTGTGTTCCTATAGTTATACTTTTCGAAATCGGTCTTTTAACAACATTAACTGGAATTTGTTTATTGATAGTATTATTCGTGTACAGTTCAGAAGTTGAGAAGCAAACGATGATGGTATCTTTGTATGTAGTTGGTGCTATTCTTATTGCAACAGTTTGCAGTAATCTACATGTTTGGGCTAAAGCAATCGGTGCACTTTTTATATCACAAGGAAGACATTTACGTCGATCTTTAAAGTCGAATGAAAGTACTCCATTAACAGCCCTCGGTGCAGAAGTTGAACTAATGACGGATATGGTAAAAGTAAGCGAAATAAAATCGAACAAATTAATAATAGTATTTGCAATAATTTGATTAAAATCAATTTCAATTTAGTGTCTTGATGCATTCACTTGTCAACAAAGTCGTCTTGTATGTGTTATAGATGCACTAGATTCATGTGACACAGAAAGAATTCTTTCAGTATTAAATGCCTTACAAATGTTACTTTTATCACCGAATCGTCCGTTTGTCCTGTTAATTGCAGTTGATCCACATGTCATTGCCAAAACAGCTGAAGCTAATAGTCGTCGTTTATTCACAGAAGGTGGTATTGGTGGTCATGATTTTTTACGCAATTTAGTTCATTTGCCTGTGTACTTACAAAATTCTGGCTTGAGAAAAGTTCAGCGTGCTCGAATGACGGCTCATGCCTTTAAGAGAAATTATTCAGAATTTCATTTAGACGAAATAGCTACAAATTATGTTGCTACAGCTTCATCAAGACGACTTTCGAACGCTTCTGAAATAATGTCAAGCCAAGAGAAATTAAAGGTGCCTGGAAGTGCATCAAGAGCTGGATCCAAAAAGACACGTTTATCAGAATCAGTAGCAAGTTCAGTTGGTTCGAATTTACATAGATTAGGACAGAGTCAAGGTGTTTGTGATTTTACAAAAATAATATTGACTGATGATTATTTTAGCGATGTAAATCCTAGAAGTATGAGACGTTTAATGAATGTTATTTACATAACAGGTAAAATTTGAATTGAACATTTTGCTTTGTTTTTCTTCCTTATTCAACATATCCATGGATATACACCAATTTATTTGAATTTTTAGTTCGACTTTTGAAGGCATTCCAAATTGACTTTAATTGGCATAGATTAAGTTCATGGATTAATTTAATAGAACAATGGCCAGTTAGAGCTAGTCTAATAGTATTAGAGCATGAAAAAAGCGAAGATCAAATGGAAGATACAGTTTCATTACAGGCAGTATACGAAAAGTTTGTATATTATGTCTTATGTTAAATATTAGAATATTTGAAAATTAATTTTATATTTTTGTTTTGTTTTTAGAGTTCGAAATAAAATCTCGTACTTAAAAGAATCAGCTTCACTTTTAGATCTTGATCGTGACGAAAGAAAATTAGATGCATTTTTACAGTTGCACGTTTCTGATTTACAAGTAGCCGATTTAAAAGTTTTCTTACCGTTTGCTATAAATTTAGATCCTTATTTGCGAAAAGTATTAAAAGGTAAATTATTAAAATACAATTATATGTACATACATATATGTAATTATTTACGATTGAATTCATATTCAATTGATTTAATAAAAAATTATGTTGCAATTGAAATTGAAATTTGCAGAAGATTTACAAACATTTGAAGATGAAGGTGGTCTTGTATTACAAAATAAATTACCACGTCAAACAGCAATACGTTATACATCATCATCACCTCCTGTACAACCATTATCGCAACCACCACAATTTCATGTTGGATATCTACCTTCATCAACAATACCATATCCAGTTATCAATTATAGTGTACAGCAAAATTTACAATCAGAATCATCTGTTGAACTTTCATCGACACCAATACATTCAGAAATATTGCCACCGGTTTGAAAAATTTAATTACATCATAAAACATTTTTTTTTAAATTATCAATAAATTTTGTTTATTTTGATTCTAGAATGATATTGAAAAAATCAACTTATCAAAACTTAATGTTGACGATATAATTAATCTATTAGGAAAAGTTGAAGATCTTAAACCAATTGTTGGACGTGTATCACCAATATTACGTGAGAATGCAATTAATGGAAAAGTACTTAAATACTGTAATTTAGCTGAATTAAAAGATGTAAGTAGTGACTGTTTATATATTTGGGACTAATTTTAAAAAAATTACCTACTATAAAATATTTTATTTAATTTAAATATCGAAATTTTTTGTTGTTATTGTTAAAAAATGTAAGGTATTAAATTTAAATTTTGGACATTGGGAATTATTTCGTTTATTAATTACATCATTACGACATCATGATAAAAGGAATGATCGTAAAAAATTAGAATCATCGACTGTAACTGATGGTAATGAACCGACAACATCAACCAACAATAATAATTTATTGGTTACAAATTTACCATCATCAAGCCTTAAGAAAAATTCAACACATTTAGAAAAGCAGGTAAACTTATAATTAAATGAAATATGTAGATACATAAAATTCTTATTATTCATTTCAATTAATCGTTTCATACAAATTTTTTTTTTATTTTTTATTTTTTTCATTTATCAATTTGTAATTTATTTAATTTGTGATCAGTGAAATTTATGAATTTTTTTTTTCATCTCTCGCGTCCATTTTGATTTAAGTTGATGAACTTTTTTTGAATTTTTTTTATTTATTTTGTTTTTTTTTTTTTTTTATTTAATTCATAAATATTATTACATTTCATTATATTTTTATTTCGGGAAATGCAGCCAAAAATTCATGATTATGAATATATACAGGTAAAAACAAAAAAAAAAAATGTTAATTATAATTGGAAAAATATCTTTCTCTATCTGTAATGTCTTTATTTAATATCTCGAATTTTATTATAAATTTTCCTTTATTTCGTTTTCTTTTGTTTTTATAAATTATTTTTGTTGTATTTTTTTCACAAACAAATTAAAAAATAAAAATAAAATAAAAATGCTTATATAAAAGTGATGAAATATATAAACGAGTATTTGTAATTCATTTTATTCTATATTGTATTGACTTTATACTCCTGATAGACGATGCTGCTTCAATGATAATTTTTGTTTTTGTTTTTTTTCAATTTTAATTTGGATAAATGATTACTCAGAAAATCTTTGATACCTGATAGATAATTGAGAGGTGAATGGTAATTGGTGGATGAACGATCATTGATAGATGAACGATCGTTGATGGATAATTGATCATTGAAGTATTAATTATCGTCTATCAAGGGTGTAATATGACTGATTTTATCGATGTTTTTTAAACTTGATCCCGTTGTGTAAAAACAAAAATATTTTTATTTTTTTTTTTTGAAATTCAGTATTGCTAATTAAAATTATGAAATTTTTTCCATTATAATAATAATTATGTTTAATAAATGGTGAAAATTAATTGATTTTCCGAGTAGAAAAATAATTTTACCTTATTTGTAGTTGTTTTGGGGTATAATTGAACAACATTTCAATATGAAATCGAAATGAATAAATTTGTAAAAATGTAAAGGTACACTTCATTTTTAATTCACTGTAACATTTTTAAGTGGTTCATAAGTATGTATGAGCATGTGGGGAAGATGGTGCTACACATTACATTCTTGACAAAATATTTCTTTTGTTTTTATTCACCAAATTTGTTCTCTAAATGTTTCTTCTTTTAATATATTATTTATACACATAAAACATAACGCTACCGATACACGATTCAACTTTATTGTACAATCCGTTTGAAATGTATTAAAGTAAACCATACACTGTGACGGAAAGCTCAAAGGAAAAAATATTGTATCCTCAAATCATCCACAAACAGTCACGGACGATCACGATACACTTCACGAAAATGATAAATTAACAATCAACAGAAATTATTTTGTCACGATACATACAATATTTTCTCTTTAGGCCGCACGCAGACTAATAGCGTAGCGTAGCGTATTTTTTCGAGCTTAAAAGTCAAATCAATTGTTTCTTATACTAGAGACAGGCCTAAAATTAATCTAGATAAACTTATCCGGGTTATCTCTAATTCGGATTTATAAAGCTGAACGTGACAGATTGCAAAGTAGATCATCCCTAATGCGATCAGCTGAATCGTTGAATTTATTCGTAACCACACAGTCACCACAAATTACTTTAAGGCTATTATTTTCGTGTTACTTGCGATTTAAATATCGAAATATTTTAATTATTTTAGCTTTTTTGTTTTTAGAAACGTTTAATTTGTAAAATCACTCATTTCACACAATTTTAATAAGTCACTAAAAAAAATACATAATAAATCAGAACCAGAAAACTGAACTGTCAATTTTTATGTCTTCTTCTTCCTACTGCAAATCCAGTTTATGTGGGTTATCCAGTTTTCAGAACTGAATTAGGATAATCTAGTTATATACAACTGGATCATCTAGTTATTGTGATGACAGACATCCACTTTTATCCAAATTAACGACTTAATCTAGATTGGAATGCTTAGCCGGTCAGTGTTATTATCATATTGCGCATACTGTAAGCGTAGCGTAAGTGATTAAGTTAGGTAAGTAAGTGATTAACTGAGTTGCGCTCAGTTACGCTACGCTCTTAGTCTGTGCGTGACTTTAAGCTTTCGCGAGAGAGCTTTTCTCTTTTATGAACTCAATATTGCCCATACGCATACATTATGAGGAAAAAGATTGTATTGTGAAAAATTGTCGTGTACGGTTCTGCTTTAAGATTGATCAATTTTCATTTTGTGAATCCATTTGACAAACTAAGTTGTACAACTAAATTGGACGGGGAATATGTAGCATAATGCATTTTATCATACACATATTTTTTTCCTACTTAATTTTTGTTGTAAATAAAATGAAAAAAAAATATATTTAAAATACATTATTATGTTTCTTCTTCTTCTTCTTTTTTTTTAAATATAATTGTGTGTTCTTCAAACTTAATTTAATTTTTTCTATAAATTCAAAATTTATTTTTGTTCTTTTTATTCATTTTTAATAATTTAATTTCAATTTTTTTTTTGTTTCTTTATTTTTTTTGGTTTTTTTTTTTTTTTTAGGTAACACTTGAAGAACAAACAATCGTAAATGCCTTACAATGTTTAAATGAAGAAGCATTTGAAGATGTTGCTGTTAATGCTGATCGACAAGTAGTAAATCCAGGTGAGATATTGACACCAATACGCGAAGGTTCTGAAATTGGTTCACCATCTGAAGATAGTTATCATAATAGAATTAATAATAATAATCATAATAGAAATAATAATAATTTAAATCATGATAATCATCAATTAATTAAAAATAATGATGATTTAATTATTAATAATACACAACAAATTTCACGACAAACAAATAATCTTAATAATTTAAATAATAGTAATAGTACATTACATGTGAATAATTCTGTAGATCATATTGAAAAGAAACCAACAATAATTTTAATATCACATAGTGATAGTGATGATGATGATATCACACAGCTATGATAATAATCTACATTTATATACATATTCAAATTTAATTTAGAATAGCAATAAATATTTTTGTTTTTTGTATTTAATGTTTTAATGAAATAAAAAACAAAGTAGTAAAATAGAAAAGACTTAAGCAAAAGAACAGAAAAAAAAAATACAGAAGAAAAAGACAGAACATTAGAGAGAAAACATAAACAAAAATGAAGATGTGAGGAAGAAAAATTAAGAATAAAAACAATAATTTTTATGAGCTATTAATATATTAACTAAAATTTTTATGGTGTTCTTTTTATATATATATATATATATCTGTATGTAGCTTTTATTTTTTAATATAAAATTTTATTTTGTCATATAATTTTGAGCTTAATTTGTTTTAATCTTAATTTTTATTAAATGATTTTCGATTATTTTTATTATTATTCTCGTAAAAATTTTTATTTATTGTGAAAAAAAAAACAAAAAAAAAAATTAACATAATTATCAACTGCTTTTTTTTGATTTTATTTTATTGAAATCGATAATCATAATGAATTTGTGATAAATACCGCAAAACAAGAGTATTGATTGGCTTTCATATTTTAAGAATACAAGAGTACAAAAATAAAATTTTTCGATTTAAATATCTGATATAAAAAAAAATTTAGCTACTTTCGATTTATCAATTTCAAGTACTTGCGAGTAGATTAGGTAAATATGTCTGTGCTGAACCATCTTACTCGCAACTACTCATGAAAAATTTTTCAATTGTGTAGATGCAAGTAGTTACGAATAATTTTTGGTGTCGTGCTTGATGTAACAATTTATCCTAGACACATTTTTTGTACTCGCAAGTACTTAGAATTGCTAAATCGAAAGCAGCTATTATTACAAATTAATTTTGAAAATTTTAATAAGGGTATTTATGATTTGGTCTTGTATTATTGTAAACGGTATTCTAAACTCTTATAATCCTACACCTATGTAAACATCTTCAATGGAATTTTGATGTACACTGCTTCTTACAAAAATTTACAATGCTGAAACCACCCCATTGTGTGGCGGTGTATATTACCATTTTGTATATGCCATTCTGAAATTGCTAAATGCTAAAGTAATTTGATTAAATTCATTTTTATAATATTTTATACATTATATTTTTTAATTTGGTTTAAAATTTTTATTTAGTTTACTAGAGTGCGTTCACAATATGTAGTATAGGATTTGGGTGTATGTTCACACTTTTTACGCTCGTACAACAAATCGTGAATACTCTTAATAAAAAGAACAAAAAATAAAAATAAATATTTGGTTAAAAAAAAAGAAAAATAATTTAAATTCTTTAAATTAATTTCATGATTTAAATTTAAGTGTATTTTTAAAATTTAATATTTTCCATTAATAATCGAAAATCATATATAGTATATCAAATGATCTCAAAATTTCATGTTTCAATATTTTAAAATTTAAACAGAATACATAAATATTCAAATTATTTTTAAAATAATAATAAAAGAAAAAACCACCTAATATGTACTTTTTTTGTGTGTACTTATAATAATTTTCTAATGCTACACTATCAATTTCTACATTCATAGTTAATGGTTTTGGTATTTCTTTTAATATAATTACATTCTTTACAAAACATAATAATATGTATGTGTATATAAAATAAAATAAATATGATGTAAAGCTGCTTCAAATTCAAACATTCTTAACATTCTAAAACAAAATATACATATATACATATTAATTTGAAAATTATTTTATGATTTTTTTCTTATTTTACTTTTTATTTTTTTACTTTGTATTTTGACTTAAGCAAAAATAATAATAAATAATATATAAATAAATAAATAAATAATAATAATGTTAATAAAAAAAAAAAATACTACATATTTAAAAAGAAGAAGCAAAATAAAACATTTTCTATTCTTACTAATAATGGATTTTAATTAAAAATGAAAAATAAATTAGGAAGAAAAAATATGAAAGAAGAAAATAAAATTTTAGAAAAAGAAAAATTTAAAAAATCAAAAAAAAAAAACAAAAAAATCTAAAAGAAAATAATAAAATATTACAAAAATTTACAGAGTTTTATTATTTTGTTTCTCCAAAATCAAATAAATATATTTTTAATTAGATTCAAATCAAGTCACCATTACATTAATTACTCCATAAAAATGTGTGTGTGTTTTGCTTGCATGCTGCTGAAAATTATTTCATAACAACAATTTTTTATCTCACAAAAACAACAAGTGTGTTCATTTTTTATTTTTTGTTTTATTTTTTTATCACAAATTTTTATACCAAATTAATCAAATCTCCAATAAAAAGTTTTAAATTGTTGAATATTTTATTGAAAGAGATAGAAACAAACAAGAAATGAACAATACTAAATGAAATAATGAGCGACTTCGAAAACGTAATGATACATTGTGAAAAATACAAGTATGAATAAAGCCGCTTCTACATTCAATGTAGTGACTTCAACTTCGACTTTGATTTGATGGATATGCATTAGAACTTCTACATTCAATATTCAATACAGTAGAATTGGCAGCTACTTTTATATTTACTACTCGAAAGTCAAAGTTCAAGTTGAAGACACTGCATTGAATGTAGAAGCGGCATAATGTCGTTTCAACGATAGCACTGATGAACAATACAATATTGTTTGAGATGGTTTGAGTTGATTGTAATATCACGTTTAACAAAATGTTTCGAAACATTTGAATTTTCTTCTTCATTGTGAGTCGCCAAAAGACCCTGGCAGGTCGTGGTGTGGATGAGGAGTTTGTCAGTTTACTGGCCTCTTTGTAATAAATTAAATTAAATTAAAAATTCTTCATTGTGAATGATAATGTTTTGAAACTTGCGACATTATACGAATGTACGGTATATTAATACGTTTTCGAATTCGTTCGATTTTTATAAAATATGAAACGGTTATTAAAAAAAGTATGATAATAAAACTTATATCATTTAAGCCCAATTCCACAGTGAAAGCTTAAGCTCAAGTTAAGGTTTAAACTTTTGCTTAACATACATTTTAATTTCACAGTGTGGTGGTAGTTTAAAGTCTTAGACTCTGCTTACGCAATAGATTTGAGCCATAATTTAAGCCTTTTATGTAGGCTTAACTAAGCATAGATTTCTACTATGGAATTGGGCATTAATGTTTTACGTTTTACATTAATTTGATTATTTTGGTCTAAATACTAAAGGGTGGTGTGTGGTAATTAATATTATCTGAACTGTTTTCAAAAAAAAAAAAAAAAAAATATTTATTTTCTTAACATAAAACAAAATGTTACGCGATAAATATGTGCACAAATTTGTAGACTTGTAAATTGTATTTTATTTTTTTTAAATTATGCGAGTATGTATTCAAATAACACTACGGTAAGAATTTTTTTTTTTTTGGAAACAGATTTGATTAAAAAAAATGATTTACAATTTTTGTGTGATTATAAATTAATTTTTATCATTTTATTATTTTGTTTTTTTTTTTTTTGGCTGAAAAATTTTGGTGAATTTATTTTTCACTCTCTCTTTCTCTTTCTCTCTTTCTTTATCTTTTTACAAAAAAAAAAATATATATTACATAATCGTGATAATGTCAGATAATTTCACACAATTATTATGCAAATATAACACACATTTACATACATTTTATCATTCTGCACAAATACGTACACATAATAATGTGATGTAAATATTATGTATTATAATTTTTTTTTGTTTTTTTCTTTAATGTTTAGTTTTTTCTCAATATATTTTTTTCATTTAAAAAAAATGAGATTAAAACAAAATACATACAAAATAAATACATAAATAAAAAACAAACAAACAAACAAACAAAATTTTTTTTCAGATATGGAATTAACAATGTCAAATTCTTCACCATCATCATCAATTAAATATGATTCAATATTAAAGCATACTGGATCTGTTAAGAATACTGATAAACGTGTATCAATAAAAAAAGATAATAATAATACGAGCATAAGTAATTTACATTTTGAATATATTTATGAAAAAAGGAAGAAGGCAAATTCATTTTCTGGTTTGTATTTTTTAATTAATAAAAAAAAAAAATTTTATGTTTTCAATTTATTTATTTAATTTTATATTTAATATTTAAATAATTCGAAATTTATAAGATTTTGTAAAGTTAATTGGTTTGTTCGTTTATATTTTGTTGTTTCATTTTATATTTAGTTATTACCAAATTTTTTATTCTCAAAGTTATGCATGAAACAGATTGATAATTTATGAGTTGCAGGCAAGCCAATGTACAACAAATTTAGAAAAAAATTGTTTCACTAAAAATTTTTTTTATTATTTTAATTAGTAATTAAAGATTTTAATTTTGTTGCATTGCTGTATGAAATGTTTTTCTATGCAACCAACATGAATAAGTTACAAACAACACCAAAACCGACAGACGACAACGTGACATTTTTTTGCAGTATTTGAAAAGTTTGAAAATTTTGAGTGTTTGGTTGGTTGGTTGGTTGCAGTGGCAGTCCGTTTCAGTTTCCAGAAATAGGCTCAATTAGCACTCTTGCTTGCCGTGCCGTTTTGTTACCACAAACTCGTAGGTGTTGGTTGTTTCATTCTCTAGACTACATTTTGAGTGAGAGACTGCAGTTATTCATGACTCATGAGCCAAAAAAATTATACAAATGTATATGTCAATTGGCTGCAACAAAGCCGAATGACAATCAGTTTCAAATGCATCCAAAAAATTTCGCTGCATTTTAAAGGTTTTCAATCTGATTCATGCTTAAGTTTTTAAATTGAATATTAGATTGATGTTTGCATTATTATTATTTTAATTTATGTTTTTTTTTTTTTAATAATTTAACTGTGTATATGTTTTTTTATTTGTATTTTTATATTTTTAAATTTGTTTTCCTTTTTTTTTAATTTGTTTTTTTTTTCTTTCTTTTCTTTCATTTAATATCGTTTTTATAGATAGTAGACCATCTTCAATGATTATAACACATCAAAATAATGATAAACCACCAACACATAGTAAACTGATACGTTCAACATCAATTGATTATGATGATATTGAATCACAATCATCCAGTACAATAATTAAAAATCAAGACTTAGACGATGATGAATTTTCTCCTTTAGTATTTCAAATTGGCAATAAAAAAATATAATGTAAAAAAATTAGAAAAAAAATAGGAATAAAAATAAGGATAAAAAGATAACAAAAAATAATTAAAATATAATTGTACCACTCAATTGTACACATAAATGATACACACAAACACATGTGATTTGGGATCCACACAAAATCCAGAAAGTCAAAATCCAGAAGCGACAAAATCCAGAAATTTTTAAAAAATCCAGAAACGATAAAATCCAGAAACGACAAAATTCAGAAACGACAAAATTCAGAAACGACAAAATCCAGAAACGACAAAATTCAGAAACGACAAAATCCAGCGCGACAAAACAAAAATCGGTAAAAAGAAAAAGAATTTCATTGATTTCATGAATAAAAGACAATTGAATTTAAAAAACATTAGGTACATTTTAAGGACCTTCTAACACAAAATCGTGTATAACTTTTTGTGCACCATACTTTGGAAAATTTAGTGTTCTAGAGAATAATAGGAAACTAAATTATCTTTCTTTTGAAATAATACGACAAGTAATTTGGAATTCGGATCTAGGTAAAAAGAATTCCTGAAATCAAAATTTATGACGAATTGAATATTAAAGAACTTAATCAAATTTATATTAGCCAAGTGATGTTTAAGAACATTTTACTCTTTGTATTTTTGGTGGTCCTGAAAAGGACCGATGTTTTTAAATCAATAAAATTAGTTGAGTTTAGGTACTCTTTGTCCAAATCTTTTTATGTCACCATTGTTTAAAATAAATTTAGTTTCATTTACCTTTTACAAAAAGTTATATAAGTAAGTTTTGGTAAAATTTAGTTTCATTTACTTTTTATGAAATTATGATTTAAATGATAATTTTATGATTTTATGATTTATAATTCTATTGATTTTATGCATAAAAATATATAATTATATGTATTCATAAAAAATTCCAGAAAAAAATCAAGAAAAAACTCCAGAAAAAATTAGTTGGCTTGCCAATTTTTTTCTGGATTTTGTCGTTTCTGGATTTTGTCGTTTCTGGATTTTGTCGTTTCTGGATTATGTCGTTTCTGGATTATGTCGTTTCTGGATTATGTCGTTTCTGGTTTTTGTCATTCTGGATTTTGTCTTTCTGGATTTTGTCTTTCTGGATTTCGTGACTAACCCATGTGATTTAGGTACTATCCATGATAATTTTTTAATCAATTATGTAATGTAGTGTTTTCTTTTTCATTTCTTTTCTTTTTTTTTTTTGATTTCATTTACTTTTAGCATAGACTAGCTTTTAGTTTTTCTTATTATTTTTTCTTTATAATATGTCACAATATTATGTAAAATATGTACTTAAGTATATAAAGCTACATATATCCTATGAATATCTATTCTTCTATATATATAAAAATGAATCTGTGAAATGTATGTACGCTCATAACTTCCGAACGCCGGCAACAAATTGGATAATTCTTTTTTTATTGTGTTCGTTATCGCCACGCCACGGCAAGGTTTATATACAAAAAAAAAAAAAAAATCGACCAATTAAATAATAAAAATTAAATAAAATATTATATTATATTAAATAATAAAAGAAATTATAAATTGACATTTCACGGCGTTTGGCGTCAAAATTAAAAATTTTTTTAATCATAGCCTCCTTCGTAAAAATCGACAACGATTTAATGTAATGTTTAAATTAAATTTTGCCAATCGTTAGAAGTGTGTGGAATAAACCTTGAATTTCAATGTTTTTCGCAATGGCAGTTGTACGTTGCATGCTCAAGAGTCGGTAAACCATCGGCGCTATATGTTTTTTCTCCGAAAGGAAAAACAAAGAATATTGTACATTATAAGACCTGGTACTCAGTTCCCGTGAAATTTTTCGCTTGCAATTGCATATATAATTCTACAAGCTAAAAATTGTGGAAGGAAACGTCTGTAGAGTATATAGAGTTTTGAAATTTTTTGAAAAAAAATCGGGGAGGCTATGAAATTAAATGAAGTAAAAATAAATAAATAAATATTTATTAGTCAAAATATATGACTTGTCAATATTTCGCTTGCCTTTTATATGTTCGACCATATAAAATGATTGTGAAAAATGAGTTCCACAACTCTCCACTATTAAGTTCCACAGAAATAATTTAGTTTGGAAGCGAAATTTGAAGCTAAAAATTTAGCTAACAGTTTAGCGACATTTTTTTTACATAGGATTTATATGGAGAAAAATTTAGCTTTCGATATGAGTACCGGCCCTAAGGCATTAAAATAAAATATAAGTATGAGATAGAATAATTTTAGGAATAGTCTTTATTTACCATGAGAATTGTACAAAAAGAAGAACAAATAATAAATTAAATAATAATAAAAAATTAATATGATGAATATATGCAGTCGTATTATTTTATTGTAACTTTATTTCAATATGGTCCTATTGTAACCAGAAGCTATTGCTTACTTTTTTTTAATTTTGTCATAAAACAAAGTCTTTTAGGAATTCAGAAAATATGGCGGAAAGAAGTTCGCCGGGTCAGCTAGTATCCTATAAAAACGATTGTATACAATATTAAATATAAACAATTTTTTTAAGTATTTGTAATTACTTTTTTTTTGGCTTTTTATTAATAAAATTATGACACATATGTATTTAATTATTTAAAAAAAAAAAAAATAAAGAAAATGGAAAAAAAAAACGAAAATTAAAGCAATTTAGGAAACAAAAAATATAGTGTACTTATAAAGAGCGTGAAAAAATGTTAATTGCGTTTATAAGAAGCTACTTACTATGTACATTAAGAGAATGAAGTTGAATAAGAAGTGGTAGTAGAGGCAATCATCATTTAATCATCAACAAGAGTATTATTTGTTTATTTAGTAGATCGGATTGACTTTTAGTAGTAATTGTAAAAATTAAGAAATATAAAGAAATTTTGAAGAACAAAATGAACTTGAAATGTTAAGAAAAAAAAAATTTGTATAGAAAAAAAAATTAAAAAAAAAATAAAAAATAAAATATTTCATGTACATAAATTATACATTATAAATACTATACTATATACAACATACAACACATTTAGGAAAATATAAAATTTACTGAAATTTGTAACTGACTTTTGTTTTTATTATTTTTAATTTTACATACTTTCATTATTATGTAATCTGTACAGCACATCAGTATGATCAATATTCGATATTATGATGAATTATTTTTTTATATACATATGTATTTTTCCTTATAAAAATTGTCATTATTGACGGTTATTATTTTTTTGGTCTCTTGTATTTTGCTGTTGGTCTTTTTCTTCATATTTTTGCCAATTAACCCATATGTTGTATTTTTTTTTATCAATTATTGTTGTGTCACAAAAATCAACAATAATGATTTTTTATTTTGTATTGAAATTTTCAAAAGAAAATATAATATTACAAGTCCTAAACATACAGGAAAAATAAAAGGTTCAACAATTTTTTAAGTTAAATATTTTATGAAGTAAGTAAGTACTGCACATTATTTATGTACCTACTTACTTATATTTTGAATGCAGTATAAATTCAAATTTTTTTGGCAATTACTGGTTGTGGTAATCATCTAACTTTTACTCTGTCTGCAGCAACTGCAATTCTGGTTAGTTGATAAGACCAAAACGGTTGAGTCAAACCTTTTGAGTCAAACCCAAAGTTTTTTTCAAACATGATGAGATAAATTTCTACTTTTTCTGTTGCTTCTATATCTTAGAACAGAATTTTATATTTTTCGCCTCCCGCACAGGATATGTGCACGATATAAATTTTAAGAATATGAGTACACGTCAAAAAATCGAAATTTATTTATTCTACTAAAAAAAAAAAATGATAAATTCATATAAAATTTCAGACATCATTTTGGAAAAAAAAAAACATCTTGATAAAAATTTGAACTTATGCAGCATTCAAAAATAACACTGATGGCGGTATAATTTTTGAGTGTGAAAAGTGCGCATAATCCTGAACATGAATATGTATCAGTATAAAAATAAAAATACATATACATACCAACATATTTACTATGTGGAATTCTTCAAAATATTGAAAAAAAAAACATTCCATTATGCTTACTTGTTTTTATTATTGAGATGAAATTTTTATTTTTTGTTTGTTTTTTTTTACATCAGGATGTATACACTTTTGAAATGTATTACATGCACGTATCGTATACATAACAAAGGACTTTTGAAAAGCAGATTATATTAATTGTATGTGGTTGTATTGTGTTGTGGCTGTGGGTACTCGTGTAATATAAAAATTCCACCAAATTTATAAAGTTATTATGCGCATGACATACTCGTATATGTATATGTATAAGATATTAGATGTAGTCGAAAGTCATTTTGAATTTACATTATATATGTACATTATTACAATATTACAATACAGTGAAATTCAATTTTTTATTTCATTATTATTCTAATTTTCTAAAAAAAAAAAAAAGGAAGAAGAATAACTATGAAGATAGTATATAGAAGAAGTAAGTAGTAAACATATTCATATCAATCGTGTATGTATATTTACACATTACACCGTATAGCAAATACCCCATAATCACATTCTATATTAATTCGTGTATTGTAATGAACGTATGAAAATGTATAGTGAACAGTTCTTTTAAAATTAAATTTGTTTTGATAATTTAAAAATAAAATCTAAAAAAAAAAACAAAAATATAATGTTTATTAAATTTGTAAAACAGTTTTATTAAAAATATAAGAAACATATCCTGAAAATTTTATACTGAAAAAGATAATAATAATCACATTTAATTGAAACCGCATTAACATTTTGGCAATATTGGAAACTATACAGTAGAGTAGTATTGGGCAAGGGAATCCGCATCGGATGCAATAATGTTTTGTGTAATTTTTTTTTCTTTTTGTATACTTTTTCTATATTTCAAAATAAAATGTGTAAAAGTGTATGTATGCATTATTATGTATAGATTGCAATAACTACACATGTTGAATTATGTTTTTTTCTTTTTCTACTCTTCAGAATTATTTTTTGTTTATAATTAAATTAGAAAAATTCAAAACAAAAAAAAAAGAAAAATGCGAAAATTGTGACAAAAATATTAAAGAAAATTTATTAATAATTATATTTGGGGACTTGGGAGGGAGATACATTATATTATTCATGTGTATATATTATTTTACTTACATGTTTGAGGAGCACTTTTAAGAAGTGTAATTTTTTCACATTAAATTACCTATTTTATATGCGTGTGCATGAGAATGAGAATATGATAATGGTGAAAATTTTATCATTTTTATGATTTATAATAATGGGATCAATAACCTTTTTATTATAACAATGTAAAAGTAATTGAAAAAAATATGAAGAAGAAGAAGAATTAAAAACTACACTTAGGCCAAGATTGTAATAAGGATGGTGAGGTGATAAAATAGAGGAATATAGGAGATTATTGGTTTTTTATTTTGTGTGTTATTTTGTGATATGAAAAAATTGTGAAAACATGTTAAAGGAAATTAAAAAAAAAAAAAATGTACACAAATATTTTTTTCTTAGGATTTATTCAATTTTGTAGAAAATATTATTTTATTTTTCAAAATATATTTTTGAATCATATACCTAAACCTACTCTTCCAAAGTGAAACCAAATGAAACGTTACAAATAAGTCAGATTGCATTTACTGCATGAAAGTATTAAAATGAAGATTTTTACTTTACTATACAGTTTGTGTAACTTATTCAATTTCTGTTTAAGGTTCGAAAAATAAATTTCCGAATTATAACAATTGAAAACTATATTATTACTTGGTTGGAAAACAATATTGAAGTACAAAAATATTGCAAAGAAAGTGCTTGTAGCACTAATAAGTTACTAATAAAAACATCGATAATGCACTGCACTATTCATTCAAATTCAAATATCAATGTCGTGAAATCTAAAAAAAAAAAAAAAACCAGGAAATGAATGGCAAAATCAAATCGTAAATGTGTTATTATGCTTACTACATAACCACAACACGATGTACATTAACTAACATCATGCACAATTTCTCGTTATAATTTTGTTTTGTTCATTGCTGCTATTCTATTGCTCAATAAATTATGTGAGTATAGTGTAGTTGTATATACAATACAGGTGAATATTATGTGTAATTGTTTTAAGAATGAATGAATTTGCTTCCAACCCAACCAACAAAAAGTATAGAAGAAGGAGAAATGTGGAAAAAAACGTTAATGGCATTAACATTATGCAAATGCAAGGATAAATTTGCATTTTTAGATAGGTACACAAACAAATGCAAGGATAAGTATAGTATTACACTACATAAACATAAATTCATAACGATTTTTAAGAATAAATTGTATTATAAGGATACACGCAAAATTATAAGAAAATTAGTTGTAGTTAGTGTATAGTTATAACCAGGTATCAGGTGAGGACACCTTTCAATAAAAGTTAACAATCGTAATTTTTTCAAGAAATCACTTTCCTACGAAATGAGCCACCAAAACTGAAATTATATCTACAAAAAATGTCTCTATCGCACGATACAATGAAATTATATTTAAAAAAAAAATAATATTCTTATTTTGAATACTAATTTTCCGTGTACATATTTATATTCTTATTCTATAATTTTTATTCTTTTTCACTTTATTAGGTCTCAGTTGTTCCAAATAGTTGACGGTTTTTCAATCAGAAGCTTTTAACACTGCCAAATACAAATACAACAATGTTCCAATAAAAAATCAAAATGAAATTTTAATTTAATAACAAAACACAAAACAAACGAAATTAACAACAATTCACCAGTGAATTTCAATTTGAATTCATTGAAGAAAAACAAAAAAAAAAAAAAATAAATAAAATTTCGAAAAATACTCGTATAAATTAGTTATGAATGTGTCGCAAAAATTTAACATTAATCTGCTTACAAAAATTCATAATAAAAATGTGGCCAGGATTTGACCGATGCAGTTCACGTACAGAAAATCAAAGTCAACAGGAAACATTAGCTGAAGTTGAACATATATCAACGATAGCTGGTTCATTAGGTTCAATTGGTACAACATTATCACAGGTTAGTAGGTAACCTCCTATATATAGGAAAAAAATTCTTTTAATTTCTAAAGCGTTTAATCAAATTTAAACGCTTTTCACTTTAAACATTTCGATATTTTTTTATTCGATTTTTAGTGCGGAAATGAACCTGTTTACGATACAGATCATACAGATCTTAATTCTGATTATGATGAAGCTGAACTAAGGAGAGAACTACTTAAGGATGTAAGTTTCTACAAATTTTTTTTGTTTTGTTCTTTTTTGATAATTAATTATAATATTTGGATGTTAATTCAAATTTAATTTTTTTTTACTTATTCGATTTCACAGAAATGGAAACAATTATTCGAAATGGTAATTTTAATAAGAATTCTAGATTCTATTTAAGTAGATAATGTTTTGATTCTTTATTTGAAAATCATCGTACTTAAACTTAACGAAAAACATAATTAAATGTGCATGTAATTCAGTTGTCGATTTTGATTACTTTGATGCCTTGGGTTCTTTCCGAAAATTCAGTCAGATGTGACGATCATCCTTACATACGCTCATCGTACGCCATCAGTTGATTGCAGAACAGCATGTAGTGCAGGTATGGCTTGTTCAAAATTCCCAGCGAATAATCTGCGCATGTTTCTCTTGAAATTAAATATGTACATAAAATGATTATATGTATTTGTGTTTTTCTCCCATATAAGCCTGAAAAAGTGTAACCACTACAATTATAACCTCGCTCAAAGCATGACGCCATACTCTCACTGCGCATATATTCTATTCGCTAGGAATTTTTAACAAGCTATACGTATAACGTATGCAACCTTCATCCATTTTTGAACTTCTGACATTTGTATGTATGTATCCATGTATGCATTTTCGAACATTTGATTTCCGTCACTTGACGATTTGACTGCATTTTCGAAAAACGCCCTGTTGGTGTTGCTTCACCAATTTTTACAGGCAGTCTAGTCTGACTTCTGAATCTTTTCGTTTTCGAAAACAATTTACCGATAATTTCATTCATCATAATATAAATCTGTTGTAATTGCAGTTACGTGTAGTACTGTAATATATGATTTTCAAATAAAGCAAGAAATTATATTACATAATACCGGTACTCGGTACAAATACGTACAAATACAAATATGTATATATTTTTTTTATCAAAATTTAAATAATTATTACAGTTTGATCCTGAAGGTTTTGGTGAAATTCCTATTGAAGATTTTATAGTTGCATTAAAATCACCAGAACTTCAAGCTCAAGTGCCTTTAAATAAACGAGAATTATTATATGAAAGAGCAATGAAATTGAAATTACCAAAAGGTCCTGGCTCAATATCATTTCAAGATTTTGTTAATATCGTAAGTATAAATTTTATTTTTTTTTCTGACAAATTTAATAATAATTAAAATAATTATTAGATAGGATAGGTACCTATTTATTAAAATTACACACAATAGGTAATGTAGGTATTCTCCTATATATTATATTGTATATATTATATCTCCTATATATAATGTATATCCTATATATCCTATGTATATATGTATTATTTTCCTAAATTTAAGTACAAGTAAATCTTAAGTTTTCGACAGTATTCACGTCCATTAGGTTTTGATTCACATACACCCTGTATTTGATACTTGTTTCGTTATCATCTGTTTATTGCTGTAAATATAAATAATTTTTATAACGATAACTGACTACAGTTTATTATTTGATCAAATTTCTAGTTACCGTTCACTGATTTCATATTCATGCTAATTAATAAAAAATAATAATCGAATTCGAATAGAGAAGAATTGAGTCCAAAAAAAAAATAATGTAAAAATATTTTTAGTACATATTTAATACAGCTCTCACTCCTCCCTCACTCCCTTAACCAAACCCTCAGCCGTCAGCGGTCAGCCTTACTTGACTTCTGCTTCAGTTTAATCAGTCCAGTACCAGTTTAGTCAGTCAGTTTCAGTTCGAGTTCAGTAAACCTTACCAGTTAACTTCCACCTTAAAGGTTAACTTAACAGTAATTAATGCGTGTGACTGTGAGTTGTGAAGTGCTGTAAGCTGTAACTGAAGTAATTGTAAATCTCATTAATTAAAAATGATAAAAAATTATATAAATATTAATTATATCCACCTACGTACAATATTTACGTATATTTACATTAATTTTCATGAATTGTACGAACGAATAAGAAGAAAATA
This sequence comes from Villa cingulata, assembly GCA_951394055.1. Lineage (NCBI taxonomy): Eukaryota > Metazoa > Arthropoda > Insecta > Diptera > Bombyliidae > Villa > Villa cingulata. The sequence goes on along the minus strand of OX596021.1, from coordinate 25,871,108 downwards.
TAGGAGCAGCACCAGCACTACATCTCGAGTCGAGCTTACAGTCACAGCACAGCTACAGCACCAGCATCGGCATCGGCAGCATGTAATTAAAATTAAAATACACGTGCAAGCCCAAGCAAGTGGAAGGCGCAATGCAAGTGCAGTTTTATAATTTTATTACAATTATTACTACAAACAAATCTACAATCGACAATCGTCTTGGTCATTCATGAATCATGAATATAGATAGAATATAGCTAGCTCCCCTCCAGCCTCTAGCTCGTGACGTGACGGTGACCTTTCTTTTGAAATAAAATTTGAATGAAACATTGAAACTTGATTGAACATTGAAAGATTATTAATTTATTGTTTTTGTTATCATTTTTGTTTTTTTTTTTTTTTTGTTTATTGTATTCAAATTTCAAATCAAAATTCAATTAATAAAAATAGAAATATGTTGGTCAATAATCATTAATCAGTTTCAGATTTCAGTTATAGTTAAAATGTGCATTATATTATATCTCGTCTCGAATTTATAGTGAATTTTATGTGTATTACAGTACCTAATTATTGTAATTAGTAAATTGAAAACAAAATAAAAGTAAAAGAAAAATTTAAAAAAAAATTTTTGTTATAAAATATTAATGATAAAAAATAGAGATTTACTCGTATAAATGTGTTTTTGATAGTGGTGCAGAAATAAAATGGAAATTACAAATATATACACGCTACCTACCTACAGCAACGATACGTTTATGTATGTATATGCGCATAAGTATGTTTATATGTTTATGTTTATAAAAAGAGAATCTGAAAACTAAAAAATTAATTCACTTTTTTAAAAAAAAATATTTTAAGATTTAGAAATTTTAAAAAAATTAAAAATGATGTGTGAATAAGCGAGAAAAATATTTATTGAATGAAAGAATCAATTATCAAAAATTCATACGCATGTATCTTACATGGTATAAACAAAATGTTTTTATAAATTATTCATGAAAAATTATTTAGGTGTATACTAATTTTGGCCGTTCACAGTAAATAATAAAACAATAGCTGCTTTCGAATTAGCAATTTTAAATACTTGCAAGTATAAAAATGTGTCTAGGATAAATTGTTAACGAACGACACAAAAATTACTCGTAACTACTTGCATCTACATATCTACATGCTTGAAAAATTTTTCATGAGTAACTGGTAGCTGCGAGTAGATGGTTTAGCACAGATATTTACCTTATCTACTCGCAATCGCAAGTACTTGAAACTGCTAAATCGAAAGCAGCTAGTTATGTAATTACACAACCATTACACAACTACCATATACTTAAATGCTTTTACAGTATAGAAAATAAAGTCGATAACAAACTAAATTGGGAATCCCATTCCTTTAAAATATTTTTAAAATAATTTATCTTACTTGACATTTCTATTGATCTTGTACTTGAACCTTTATTGAACGATCGATAGATTGTAAACTTTTAATATAGGCCTCTTACCCTTAGATATTTATAATATTTTTATTCCTTATATAGGATATAGTGTTCATGATCATTGAATTATTTTATTTATTTACTGAAATTATGTATATTTTCATTATTATTTTTTAGATGAGTGGTAAACGTACAAGAAGTTTTAAATGTGCTGTACATCATCGAGATCGTGAAGTATGTTCAGAGAATGATTTTCATTTAATATTAGAAGAACCGCCATTCTTTAAGAAAATGGTACATACGATCGCATTAGAAATTTTACCAGAAGAAAGAGATAGAAAATATTATGCTGATAAATATTCATGTTGTCCACCACCATATTTTATGATATTAATAACATGTTTAGAGGTATACAAAAAAAAAAAAAAAAAAAAAAAAATCAAAATCAAAAACTAAAAATAAAAATATTTACATATTAACTACATATACTCGTTGGAAAATGTATCGATCATGTTTTTTTTTTTTTTTTATTTTATAAAATTTTTAAGCTTGGATTTTTTACTTATCATACATTAACATTCGGTCAAGCGAATCCTGCTGGTCCGATACCAATTGATTCAATGTTCATTTTTCGTCCAGATAAACGTCATGAATTTTGGAGATTTCTATTTTATATGATCCTTCATGCTGGCTGGTTTCATTTAGGATTCAATTTATGTATACAGTTACTTGTTGGATTACCATTAGAAATGGTTCATGGTTCTGGTAGAATAGCTTGTGTATATTTTTCTGGTGTTTTAGCAGGATCTTTAGGTAATAAATAAATTTTATTTTAATTATTTAATTTTAATACAATATTTTTTTAAATACATTTATGTATGTATTAATTTTATTTATTTATAGGTACTAGTGTTTTTGATCCAGAAGTATATTTGGTAGGCGCTAGTGGAGGAGTTTATGCTTTACTTGCTGCTCACTTAGCAAATGTTATGTTAAATTACAGCAGTATGCGGTATGGTATTTTAAGATTAGCTGCGATATTTATAATCGGTAAAGAAAACATTTTATTTTTTTTTTATTTTTGTACAAGATATCAATGCTCAATTTCATAGTGAAAGCTTAAGCTCAGGAATCAGGAATCAGGATAAGGTTTAAATTTCCGCTTAAGAGATGTTTTCATTTCACAGTGAACATTGGTAGCTTAAATCTTAAACTCAACTTATTTATCCAACAGACTTGAGCCATAGTTTAAGCTATTTAAGCAGACTTAACTTAGCTTAAGCTTAAAATTTCACTATGAAATTATGGGCATGAATGAACTTCTTAATTAAAAAAAAAATTTTTTTGTTTTTCTCTTACTTAATTTTTAGCATCATGTGATGTTGGTTTTGCAATATATGCACGATACGCAAATGAATCACCATTAAGTCCATCAATATCATATGTTGCACATTTAACTGGTGCATTAGATGGTTTAACAATTGGTTTATTAGTATTAAAAAATTTTGAACAAAAATTACATGAACAATTATTATGGTGGATTGCATTAGGAATATATACAGCATGTATAATATTTTCTATAGTTTTTAATGTTATTAATTCAGTGACTGGTCAACGTTTAGAAGAAGAAACTAAAATAATTAAAGAACATATATTTCATGATCTTGGAATTTAGCAATTAATTAATTATGAATATAAATTCATAATAATTATGAATGTATTATTATTGTTATTATTATTATTATTATTTTTTTGTAATTTTAGTTCAATTCTTTACTATTATCATTATCGTAAAATCGTAATTTATGAAAATTTTTTACATATTAAAATTACACTAATTAGATAACGCATAATTATTTTATGTAGAAAGAGAAAAAAATTAATAACGAAAAAATATATATCAGGGATTTATGATCTACGATTAAATTAAATTTGAAGGATCAAAGATAAATGAGAAAATTTTTATTATATTCTGAGTAGTAGTCGAATTTAAAAAAAAAAAAGTCAATAAATACTCGTATAAAATTAAGCATTTAGCTGTGTATGATGATTTTCGATGGTTATTATTGATTTTGCATAATGAATATTTTTCTAACGGTCCTAATATACATACATAATACAATATATGTACATATACGAGTAAAAATTAAGAAAATTAACTTTACTAATTCTTATAAAAGTTATGTTACGAAAAAACTAATATTATTTTTTCAATGTTTTTTTTTAGTGTTTTTTCTTTGTTTTTAATTTTATGTTCTCTGTTTTATTGATTTTATTTAATTCATTGTTATGTTTATACAAATTATTTGTATAAAATCGTATCATAAATATGCGAATATTAATATTAATTATTTACTTTGTTTATTTTTTATTTGTTTTTTTTTTATTGTTTTTTTACAATTATTATTCACATTTGAATTTAATATATTTTCTTTTTTTTTAGTTATTTTGTTATTTTTTTGTTTTTTTATTTATTTCTGTTTTTTATTTTCTTTAAAATTGTTAATATTATATGAATTGTATATAAATGTATTATTTTATTTAATTTCTTATTTGTGTAACATTTATATAATTTGTTATTTTTTTTTTGTTGTTTTGTTTTTTTATTTGTATATAATTTTGCTGTTTTAAATTAGAACATGTTTTCAAACAATTGTAATTATTGTGTAATTTTTTAAATATTCTCGTACATATTATTATATGGACTAGAGATATACTATAAATGGAATTGTTTTAAAATTCCAGATAAAATTATAATTTATAATAAATGAAATATACATATGTAATGAAAAATATAAAAATAAAATATTCAAATTTAAATCAAATGAAAACTGAAATAATAAAAATAATTAATAAATATTTTTGTTTTAATTCTTATTTGTTTTATAAGTTAATTAAATTGATAAAAGACTGATGAAAAATATTATCTTATTATAATTTATACAAGAAACTGAAAAATTAAAGTGATTTAAATAATTGTAAGCAAATTATAATGCAAAATATAAAAATAAATAGAATTCACATTAATTTGATTTATGTTCTTTTTTTAAATTATTATTGAATTTATTTATTAATTTTGTAATGAAAATTAATAAATTACGTAGATTTTGTTTAATATTATAAATCAATAAATTAATTAAAATTTTGTATTTTTAGTTTTTATTGTTTGAATTGTTTGCCTTTTAAGAAAATTGAAGTCAAAAATATGATTATACTTTAATGAAAACGTATAAAAAAATCCAGAAATTTGAAAAAGATTTTATAAAATAAAAACAAACATCTAATACAGGATTAAAAACAAATTGAAATTAACGTGACAAGAAATAAGAAAACAAAATTATACTAAAGCTCATTAAAATAAAACTAAGAAAGAAACTAAAAAATGAATCTAAATAAATCTAAAGTTTAATGTATATAATTTACAAATTAAAATTAAATATTGAATTTAGAAATTTTTGTATGAAAATTATCAAAAAAAAAAAATATTAAAAGAAACTGAATATTAAAAAATAATATCTAAATCGTTGTCTTTAATAAAGACTTTTCGAAGAAAAAAAAAAGTACAAAACAACACATACTTACATTTTACATACATAAGCAATGAATATTTTAATTTGAAATTTAATAAAATATTTACTCGTTTATAAGAGAAAATTTCCTATTGATAAAGATCTAAAACAAGAATAAAAATAAATAAAAATTCGTAATTCCTAATTTTGAAAATATGATTATCTTTTACATATTTTTCTTTATATTATTTATGTTAAATACATTCATACATGTAAGGTAGTATTCATCAACCAAGATTATCTTTTATCTACCGCCAAAAGGCCCTGGTGGGCCGTGGTGTGGGCAGAAGGGAGGCAGTTTACTGACCTCTCTTCTTAATAAATTAAATTAAATTAAATCTTTTATCTGAGATAAAGTGTATTCATCAACCTCGATTTACACAATTGAACATAACCTTGTTATTAACAGTAACAGCACATCACTGACATAATGATCATCACACCACATAACCTCTTTTTCATTTTGTGATATAAAAATATTAGCTTTTCACAGTCAGCTGACATGTTCGACACTCCGAAAATGAAGTCTGAAAACAAATTTTATCAAGGTTGATGAATAAACTGAAATTATATCTGGCTAAAATATATTCGACCAATAATCTTGGCTGGTGAATATGACCCGCAGTATATTTTGATTTGAATTATATTAATTAATTAATTAAATCGATGAATTTTTAATACATATTTTCTTCATCAAACAGAAGTATACGATTTCTAGTGAAAATCTTTAAAGTAAAAGAAAGAAAAAATAAACTGTATCAGTTTTGTAATTAAATAAATTTATCACTTAACGTTATTTAAATTAAATATTGAATTAATTATTTCAATTATTTGATAATAAATTTGCAATTTGTATTCATATTTTTATTTTTTTTTTTGAATTTATTACCATTTATTTGTTGATAATAATAAAAAAAATTATGTAGATTTTTGTTTCTTCTGTGTATATAAATTCTGCAAATATGTACATTTATAGTTAAAGATAATATTCATAATATATGTATATGTATAGATAATTAACGTATAATTTAAATTAATTTTTCTTTTCATTTTGTAATGTGAAACTGTGAATTTTCAGTCTTTAACTATGAAAATTTATATAATAAAAAACATATGTAGATTTATGTGAATATTCAGATATATTTGCATAGATATTCACATATAAACGTAATATAAAAATAGGAAAAATATTCTTTTTCTTATGATCATTTAGTTTAGATAAAATTTTTGTAAAAAAAAAAAAATAAATTAGAAAACAAGAACAGAAAAAATGTAATAATCAAACAAAAATGCCCAATTTCACAGTGAAAATTTAAGTTTAGACTTAGTTAAATCTGCATAAATAAACCTTAGCTCTCATCGAGTTAAACTACTTTCATTTAGTTTAGGCTAAACTATCATACATCTGAGCTGACTTATTCAAGCTGATTGCTGACAGACCAAGGAGTTTATCTAAATAAAGAGGTTTAGAAAGTTTCTAAACTCTGGTCTGTCCCTGGCATGCGCACAATCCGAGAAAAGATTGAATGTCTTTCTTGCTGCGGGGAGTGGGCCAGCCTCTGACAGCTTCAATCTTTTCTGGATCGGTCGATAATCCTTTCCCCGAGATCACGTGTCCCAAAAATTTCACCTCCCTACGACATAGATGGCACTTCTTCGGCGAGAGTTTTAGATTAGCTTCTTGGAGGCATTAAACTACCACTGCGAAATAAAAACATATCTTAAGCTAAAGTTTAATTAAACATTATTCTGACTTTAAGCTTTCACTGTGAAATTGAGCACAAATAATAAATAGAAATTTTATACTGTTAGGCACATTAAAGCTTTAAATAATAAAAAAAAATGATAGATTAAAAATTAAAAAAAGAAGAATTGATAATATGAAACACATTAATATCTACACACATAAAAATTATAAAAATAAATAAAACATCATATTCTAAAACAAAATGCATTTATACACACTCACATAAAATACGTAATACAAAAATGTTAAGAAAAAAAAATTAAAAGAAAATTTAGAGAGAAAAATCTAATTGTGAATTTTATAAGAAAAATTATGCAATGAGGTACCATAATTTTGTTATTAAAAGCGAAAAAAATTATACCTAATGTATTAAGAAAAATAATTTGAATTGAACTGAAAAAAAAAAAAGTAAATTATATAACTGCCAATAATGTAAATTTGGAATTATATAAAAAGAAAACGAAAGAAAAAAAAGAAAATTTATAATAAAATCAAATAAAAAAAAAATTAACATGCAGAAGTTTTATTACAAAAATATGTACAAAATAACAAAATTACTCTACTCAGCTTTGCAATATTTTTCCAATTTACTCATTCAATGGCAGATTTCTTCATACTCTCTGCTAGCTGGATGTCACCTTAATTTAGCTGACACAGTGACACCTATAGCAACGAGTTTGATTTTAGACTGCTGGCTACCGCTAGTATCGAATTAGGTTACACCTGTGGTTATAACTCAAAATTTCATCTACTAACTAAAATTAGCTGGCAGCTAAGTACTAATCAGAGATGAAGAAATGTAAATATCTTTGTTATATTTCCGCCAAAATTAGCAAGAAAATAGTCGGAAGTGAAGAAATCGGGCATAAGTCATGAAAAACCTACAAAGGTTTGAATATATTTGAAGTATCAACGAATTTAAATCCCAGCTGGCGAACTACTCTCTTCCAAGTTAATCAAAAATTCGATCACCAATGACACCAGTGATGATGAACTGAACTTTGAACGATCAATTGATAGAACTACTGTTTCGCGATGCCATAGTGTATCCCTGTGTGCTTATTATATCAGAAATAAGCCACCGCTGGTACCAAAGATCCCCATACAAAACTATCGTTTGCAACGTTTCTCCAATTTTTTATTCTCAGCATTTCTTTTTGATGTAGGTCATACCTTTTGGGCATGCAATTGAATGAGTCTCTACCCGAAAAAATAAAAGATAATTCATGAATCTGATTTGATAAATATCTGGAGAACAAACTTCGATATAACGAGTTTCAGTGCCGTTGAAGAAAAAGAAGAAGAAGATTGGAATATATAATTTTCTTGATAAATTCCAAATGAAATAAAATGAAAGTAAATTAATTTAATATATTTTTAATGAGTCCTTTTTTTTCCTTTAAAAAAATCCCCTCTATTATCGTTAATTTGTCCTGAATATATTAATGAAATTTTATCGTTTCTTTTCAATTATAAATATCATAATAATATATACTAATACACTCTACTATTTAGATGATCGAAACGATAACAATCATAAACTATGTACATTAGTATAATAATTTGACAAATATCTAGGCGCAATTAACCGCATATTAACGATTCTATCTATATTGATTAATTTGTTCAGTTTATTTTCATTTTGAATAGTAGTGTGTTGTGGTGTTGTATAATCACCATGGATATTCTATTTGTGTTGTTATTTATTGGTGGTCACATTATTTAAATTGTTATCATAATCCTTTTTTATTTTCTATTATTATAAATTGAATTATGTATTTTAGATACACACTACACAATGTAGTACATATAATGAATTGTTAGTTGAATAAAAATATCCATTTATCACATTGTATACGAGTTTAGTCGAAAATCATAAATATGTATTGTTGTATTAAATTTACATATGTATGTATATAATATAAGAATAAGAATATTGTATCCATTTATGTACAAAAAAATATTGTTGTTCCTGTTAATGTATTTTTTTTGTATTTTCTTTTAAAAAATCAATGATAATTATTATATGAGAATAGAATACATAATGATTATAAAACGATGATGATGATTATGATCATGATGATAATGATATTATCACCACAATATACCTACTATAAGAAGATTTTGAATTTTGAAAATTTTGTATAGTACATATATGTATTATATGTTGGTATTATTTATTAATGTTATAATAATCATTTTCAGACAATTCTATTCAATTCAAAAATTCAAAAATTAAAAAGAAAACAAAATACATACCTATATATAAAAATAATATGTATAAGATTTTCAGTGATTTGAAACGAATTTATATTAAATATATTTGAATGCGGGAAACAAAATTTTCATATAGTATATAGTGATCTTATAATTGATCACAAAAAAAGTATAATCACTAGAAAAAATAAAATACAAAGTTATAAAACTTATACGAGTAGATAGATACTCATATGCACAACACCACACATTTCATATTATGTATTTATAAATGCTTTCTTAAATAAAATTAAAAATATAAACACTTTTATTCTATACAAATAATCATATTATTTTGTATACTATATACTATATAGGTATATGGATGTACCGATGTATATATGTAGTGTGTATGCATGTAGGTCGTATGTTGCTGTGTATATTAAAAAGTATCGTGAGAATTTTCAGTGAACGATAAAAAATCAATTTTTTCTTTTTCATACCATATAACAACGGCTGCTGATTTCGGTACCTTTTGTATTTAATACACAATGATGACTGGTGGTAATTGTTAGAACAAATGAATTAAAAAATCAAAACAAAAATAAAATCCCAAAAAAATTAAAAAAAAAAAAAAAAAACAGAAGAACAGAAGAAGATAATTTAAGGGAAATAATATAATAATACAAAAGAAGAAAATTTTGTAAAACAAAACTATATGTATACTATATGTATAATAATATGATGAACATCTATGAGGAAATATATAGTATTATATGTATAAAAAAAAAAATAGAAAGAAAATATATACTAGTTTATAAACACAAAAATACATATATTTCTCTACTTTGTATATGAAAATATATATTGTGATAATTATTGTAATGTGGTAATCGTATAAATCTGTACAGTCAATTGTAAACTGTATATAAGTATGTTTGTATGTATGCGATTTTTGTAGGAAAGAAAAAAATTAGTCAAATATAATAATGCATAACATTATTTCGAAACGGTAGATTGTATGGGAACCAAAAGAATTTTTTATCGATTTCACTTCTATCACATGCATACATATATGTATTGTATGTAATGCTATAATGTAAACTATATATGTAGAATGAAATACAACAAGAATATAATACTTTAATTCCTTTTAATAACTTCATTATATATGTATATTGAATAGTTAAATTTGAAATTGGTGTAAGTACATTTTTTGGAAAAAATCTAATAATTCACACAAATATTGTTGTTAGACTCGTACGCGAACTCGTACCAGTACCCATGCGTTCGGTAATGTCGAAAATATTGTCAATTGATGGATTGAATGATTGATTTGACTAATGTCAAAAGACACTTGATTTTTGTGTGATCAAACATGCAGTCTGCGCAGTTGTCATTAAAAAACGGATTGAAAAAATAAATATAAATTAGAGTGATTTTAAATTAAAGTGAAATAATGGAGAAAGTGAATTTATATAAATTTATATAAATTATGATTAATGAAAACAAAATGTGAAATAATAACGAGCAAAACTATTTAACAGAACAAAAAAAAAACAAAATCTTTGTTTTCAATTAGTTTTTTTACTTTCTACATAGCCTAGACACGTTGATGTTTGCAGATTGCAGCATATACTTATCACCTGCGTTATCTGCATGGCTTTTATCAAAAATTTGATTCTATCGATTTTACCGAACGTATGATCTTTGCAATCTGCATTACCGAACTTTCGACATTTTGTCATCTGCTATGCAGTTGACATTGCCGAACGCATGGTACTACTTACTATAATGACTACTGAGTGTATACTTAATGGTGGGTGATTAGCTGTAAACGCGAACGCGAGTAACGAATGTAGTGAAAAGTAAAAACCAAAAAAAACATACCACAGAACAGATGAAAAATACACGAGAAATTTTCTTTTATTTCCTATTCCCCTTCCCACTCCCACACTAATCGAGTACGAGTTCTTCTATCACACACGAGTCTCGAGTATACTGAATGGTGTGGTGATTAGGTTGTAAGTAAACGCGAGTAACGAATGTAGTGAAGAGTAAAATGGAAAAATAAGAAAAGTAAGTAACTAGACCACAGAACAGGGGAAAATTATACGAGATATTTTCTTTTATTTTATATTCTAATTCCCTGCATACTAATCGAGTATGAGTGCTACAGTCTCGACTATCGAGTACCGAGTACACATGACTGAATGGTGATTTGATTATCTGTAATTTGTAAACACGAATAACGAATGCAGTGAAAAGTAAAAAGGATAAGGAATAACAAGAAAACTAGACGGGTAGGGGTACACAAGAATCTTTTCTTAGTGCTTTTTTTATTTTTTACTCTCTCATTGATCGAGTACGAGTATTACTATCACGAGCACATATAACCGGTATTACCGATTATTACGAATGATGTTTAGTTTTAAATGTGAGTAACGAATGCAGTGAAAAGTAAAAGGAATAACAAGTACACTAGATGGGTAGAGGTGCACAACGTTTTCTATTCCCCCTTTGATCGAGTGCAAGTTCTACTATTACAAGCACTACTACTATAATTATATTGAATGGTGATTCTGATTATGACTTGTACCACTTTCAAAATAAATATTTTTTACATTATACTATATCCTTATTATTTTTTCTTTCTTTTAATATATTCTTCTTGGAAAACGAAAAACTTTTTGATGTTTGTAATTCGTAATCAAGTACCATATGTACATGTTTATAATATTTGTAATTAGTAATTTACATTTTTGTTCTTCAAAAAATTATATTTTTTTTTCTTATTTTGTTTACTGATTTATTGCAATTATATGTACATGTACATAAATACATATTTAACTACATATTTGATTACAGATAATTTTCTTTAAAGTAACATTTTTCATGATCGTAAAATTCTTTATTCTGTTTATAATAATCGAATTTGTTTATTTGTAAAATTACAACAACTTCTTTCATATACGTTCAGATTTAATTAAAAAAAAAAAATTTATTTTTACAATTTATGAAATATGTACGAGTATGTTAAGCGTAAGGTAAGTACAAACAGCACAATATAACGATTACAAGTATAAAAGTATGTTTTTACGAAAAAGAAAAACAAACAAAATTTAAAACTTTTACTTTTATATCATATTTAAAAATGAAAATATAAGATGACAGTAAGATTACTGATTTATATTGAGACCACCGATGATGTTTTCTAAAACAAAAATAAAAAAAAATAAAACAAAAAAACTTTCCGTAATCACTTTGGAATTTTTTTTTCGGGTTTTTATTTTCATTTTTTCTGTTTTATTTATTTATTTTTTTATTATTTAGTGTATAACTAACTGTGTGTGTACGAGTAATTTTTTTTTTTTTTTGATCTCATGGGTGTGCAGATCAGTTAAATCTGATCAAAGAAAATGATCAGCAAGTCAGCACCAAAAAGTTACGTACGTATTCGGTTAGTTATAAGTTTCCGATATCTACATACATACGTACATATATATATGAACATTTATTGTAGTTCATAAAATTTATATCTATGCATATACAAATATTTATACTGTATGTAAAGTTATTAAAAGGACGTTTTATATATTCATATGTTTTATGTGCATTTATTTATATAAACTTGACTTATATTATTGTAAGAGAAATGAAAATTTTCTTTAGATTTGAAGAAGAATTTACGATCTTTATATATGTAAGATGTATGTATATGATGTATATGAACAAATGAAAAATAAAAAAAAAAATGAAAAATAAAATTATAAAAAATAAAAATGTAAAAGAAAATGAGAAACTTAGAAAAAGGCATTTAACTGAATCGACCCGACCCACCTTTAATGAAGTCTTCAAGTTTTTGTTGAAAATATTCAAAAACAAACAAACAAAAAATGCATATAAAATGTATAAATATGTAGCTATATAGAAATTTTTCTGTTTTACACAGGAGATTATTTTTACACAAAAAATTCAATATATGCACATATACATTTATATACAAACAAAAGTTATAAAATTATGTATAGTATATTTATTTATAAAACTGAGAAAGTTTTTGCTTTTTGTGAATGATTTACTTCATTTCTTACATACGTAACTTACATTACATACATATATGTGTGTAGTTTATCAGATCCTTTTTATCACATTATATTATATACATATATACATATGTATATCTAACTCAAATTCGCAAATATTACATTATATAAGTACATACATACTCGTATATATGTATGTGATGTGTAAGATGTTGTCTAGATACAAGAACATAATATAAATATATAAAGAGATCAAATCATTTATTGAATTCTTATTGACATTTCGGTAAAATATGATCTTCATAATTTACTTTAAAATGAAGAAATAAAAAACACAAAAATATAAAACACAACACAACACAAAAAAAAAAATAATAATTTATTTTTTACAAAGAATAACAAGACATAGAACTGTGTATATGCATATACATATGTACGTGTGCTGGCACATAAAAATATGTACATCTTTAATGTGAAAATATTTATCTTTAGAAGATTGTTCATAGTATAAGATATAAATATAAATATAAGTAATATCAAAGGAATACCATTCAGATATTTAATTGGACATAAATCGATCCAATCTGTATAAATGTTATAGCTATAATATCTATCAGTACGTAATCGTATAAGATCAAAATAAACAAGAACTAATTAGTTTATTAAGTATACATACAACTATACTAAAAGAATGAGATGATTTAGAACACTTTGTCCATAAGATTGAGACATAAAAATATTATATATGTATATTACATGAAAAATTGTACAATGTATATACGATTATTTAAGAAGATAATTATTAACAATAATTTTACATAATTACGTATTTTACATTTTTTTATATTTTTCTGAATTCACAAGTATAGACTTATGATCCCATTGATAATCCTGCGAAACGTTGAAGGACTAAAACTCAGATTGTGCGAGTAGTATTTTCTCTTGTTGTTTACTTGTGTAATTTATGTATGTACTCCTCTGGAGTAGGCGAATATATGGAGAAGAAATTCAGATAAGTAAACAAGCATGGTCATTTAATTCTTGAGAATTTGAGATGAAGAAAGAGAAGTGAAGAGATAAAGAAAAGTGAAAAGAATAGTAAATAGTAATAGTTAATAATAGTAAATAGTTTTTCTTCTCCCTTTTTTATGTAAATTATACTATTATACTACTGCACTTTAGTAGGGGTGTACGAAGGAGAATTTCAGACACGAAATAGATTCGTGTAAATAACAAAAACCGCAATTAATGTTTTAACCTATATTTTCATATCTAAACAAACATGATCATTGAACTCTTTAGTATTTTCGCAGAGAATATTTTTTTTTTGCTGTAATTTGTAAAATTATTTTTCTAAAAACATATACATATGTATGTGACTTTCATTTTGTCCTTATTCTCACTCACCCTTAAGATTTAGAGCCTGGTTTTAGTGAACCATTTCAACTTATAAAAGAACCGGATATGGTAAGCCCCATCATATGCATAATGTTTTAATGCCAATTTTGACTTGCTAATTGATTAAAAAATATACCATAAAAAAAAATAAAAATTTCGAATTTATCGAATAATAATTTTCCACGTAGTATAATCCAATAAGAATTGACGAAAATCTATAAGTAGATCATGAGGATTTTATTTGCGAACAAATTAATTTAAAAATTTGAATAAATACTAATTTTTACTATTTTTTTATTTTGCTCGAATTAGAAAATTAATTTGAATTCAAATTAAATGAAATATTATTGATGAAATACATATATTGATTGATTGATATTTTTTTTTTTTTTGCGCATATACGATTAATATAAATATTTTTGTATTTGCCCATGAAGAGAGGATGAAATTAAAAATGTTGAATTGAACGAACCGATACGAACATTATATAAAAATATAAAATGAAATATAAATCTAAGTGATAATAATAATGATATTATATCACTGCGTATACAAATGCACACGCAAGATTGAATATAATGTATAAAACATTTTCAATATTCTTACTGATTGATTAACCGAGTATAATTAAAATTAATTTTATTATATTATTTCAATATAGGTACTCGTGTAGGTAAATATACGCATATGTGTTCGATTCGTACGAGTGTAGTGTATATAGTACACTATACTCTACTATGCAATCAATAACATTTATTGCTTGTATTACATTTCATTTTAATTTTTATTTTTATTATTTTCTTTCTTGTTTCATAAACAGATACATAAAATCATATGTTGTACACAATGCGGATTTATATATTATAAGATCAGAAAGACATACGTTCTAGTACTACGTACTACTATAATCTACGATTTGTGTTTGTTGATTTGAAAGAAAAAAAAAAACTAAAAAAAAAAAATAGAAAATCATTTATTAAAAATTTATAAGAATGAATTAAATAAAAAGTATTGCAAGTGTATACTCGTACATATGTATGTATGTATACATAATTGCATACAAATACCAGGGAACATAAATATCGGTTTATACATTTTTTTTTCTACATTCTACCATTCTACATACATTTTTTTTTTTTTTTGTAATTTTAACTTGCATTATGACTAGACTTTTTTTTTTGTTCTGTTATTCTTATTTTCAGTGTTCTTTTCAAATTATCACATTTCATTGATAAAATGAAATACAAGATTTCAAAAAAAAAAAAAAAAAAAAAAAAAATAGAAAATAAAAATTTAATAAAGAAAAACTTGTAGAATGAAAATGCTCATGTTAAATTCAATTGAATGAAAATACGATCATATCATTGAATATAATATAAAACCAGTTTCAAGTATGTAATGTTTTTATTACATTTTCTAATTCTTGATTTTTATAATAATGTATGTAAAATGTTAAAAATTTAAAGAAGGATTACATAAGTATACATTATAGTACATATATATAAGGACTACTGTATCTATATATGACTGTGTGATCATTATCATTATCATTATCATCATGATCATCATCATCATCATCATCAACACCATCAACACAATCACCAAAAGGTTATCATTCTGATATCTAGAGAATTATGTATTATCAATGTATATCTTTTTAGCTTGATGTTTGAATTTATTTATTCAAACAAATAGGATGCTATCTTTTGTATGATGTTAAAAGATGCACATTTTAAAATTAAATTCAATGTATGTACGCACTAGGTACCTACTACACTACTGCATACATAATAATCATTGTACAATTATTCATAAAGTGCTTCTACTTCTAGCACTACTAGTACATACTACTACTGCTACTATTATGTTATTTCATCATTCATCAGCTTTTACTTGAAATAGAAAGATATCCCTCACATATTGTACATTTATTCGTTGTATATCTATCACGTATGATGTGGAGTGGATGTACTATGTATGTATATGATGAAGATGATTTTGATGATGCTGTGCCACATGATGACGATGATAATAATGGTATTACCAATCATCTTCACGCGAATTATTTTTTGTTTTTACTCTAGTATATGTAATGAATGCGAGTATAAATAATAAATATGATATTATATGAAATGTATATTAATGCAGTCAATATTATGAGTGTGTATTTTGCGTGTGTATATAGCATCTATTTTTTTTTTTTACATTGAATTACTTTTATAAATCCATATGTATAAGTAAAAGAGTGTATAAAAAATAATAATAATAATGTCCATAAGTTGTGTGCTTGGTGCAGTTTTAAATCATCATGTTTTAAACTGTGAAAAACTGAATCAATGATATATTATCATACTGTATTATGTACTATACTCATGTATAAGAATTCCATGTCTTCTTGAATAGATGGATAGATGGTATAGGAGGTATTTTTGATTAAAAAAAAAAAACAAAGAAACAAAAAAATACGATAAAGTATGTATACTTTTTTGATATTGTCACGTGCTATATTCTGTTACAATTATTCCTTTTTTTTTTCTATTGGAATGGAAAATATAATACTGTATCGTTAGATTATTGCATGGATATGTATCATGTGTGTATGTATATGTGCATAAAATCGTATAAATTATTTTCTTTTACCTACATCACAATTAATTCAACATGCTCATGTGATCAAAATGAAATATCTTATGGCGCCTTTAATCAGTATGATATGAATTTGCTTTAATTTTTTATATTGTACATGATGCCAATACATGGATATAAATAAGTATATAATAAGGATGGATGAGCATCTTTTTTTTCTTCAATTATGTGCACATACATTTAATTTCAATTTATATGTAAAAAAAATAATCAATTTTTCTTTTATATTTTCTACACAGTGCATATATACATATTATGTAGATTTTATTTATTTATTTATTTATTTTTATTTTTTTTGAATAAAAAATAATTGTTTGAGTTTTTCGATTTTCAAACTTTATTTATGTAAATTTATGTGCTATTAAATTGTATTGAAATTATTATAAAATGAAAATATTTGAAAAAAGAAAAACAATTATCGATAAATTTTCTTTTTATTTGAATTGTTTTACATGCGAAAATATGTTCTTCATCTCAGTGGATTTCCCGATTAAGCACACCCGCCCACCTAGGTATCACTCGAAGTTTCGAAAATGAAAATTCAAAAATGAGTAGATTAGATATATGTATACATATAATGTGTAAAATACTACTCGTACTACTGTAGTTTAGCGAGCTTATACTATAAGTACCGTAATAAGTTAATGACCTCTGGTATACTCGATAGTATCATATAAAGGGGAAAAGCAAGCATTAAATATTGTTAGTTGATTTTCCGTATTTTGTCATGTACTACCATGAAAATTCGCATCCTACTAAAAGATAAAATCAACTTTTACTCAAGAAAGAAAATACGAGTACACATATGATGTGTAGAATACTACTCGTAATAGTGAAAAAAGGAGCAAGTATAAAATGTTAGTTGATTTTCCGTATTTTGTCATGTACAATATTCGCATTCTATTAAAAGAGAATTTCTCAGTAATGAAAATACGAGTGCACTCACATGATGTGTAGAATACTACTCGAGTTCTCGTACTAGCGTATATGACGGCATATCTGATATATTTTAGCTTTAAAAAATCTACTATAAAAATGACATCAATAAAAATGTACAAACGTTTCATTTATTCATCTTGAAATGGATTCACTGTATTATATACCTGCATGCCTATAAATTGCCTATGCCATAAACACATGTATAGTAACTACTTTTTTTTTCTTTTAATTTTCATTAATTCTAATTTTTTTTTTATCAATTTATAAAAATTTAAATTAAAAGGAATAAAATAAAAACTAAACAATACATTTTTTTACATACATATAAACACGAATATGAAAGTAGTCGTATACGTATAGGTATCTACTTTCGTATATAAAAAAATTAATTTTAAAAGGCAGGACACGTTTTTAATAATTTTGCAAAACAATTCTTTTTGTTTTATCAAAGAAATTTTGTGCATTATAAACTAATATGCATACATATGTATGTAAGTTCTTAAAAGTGTATTTTTTTATGTATTAGATAAATATGTATATATATAATTTATATTTCATGTATGTATATACGAGTATGGTGGGTGAAAATAATTTTACTTTGATATTAAATTTCTTCCTGGAAGTAACTGATAAATGAAAAAATTTCAAAGAGGTGCGCCCTAAAATATTTTTTTTTCTATACTGTACATACATATAAGTGCGTATATATTTGTTTTGTAATATTTTTAGTTACACTATAATTGCATACATGTGCATATACACATAAATTATCATTATTTATACATATGTACACAATACTGTATGTACATACATTTTACATCCAGTAGTATACAGCAGCATTTTTCCTACATTATAATGTATAAGTATATGTATGTGTTTTTGTATTATACAAAATGTTAATCAAAAAATGTAAGTATGTATATAAATGTACATACATATATATGTGAATGGTAATTACATTGAATGCTAATCAATAGTACGTGCAATTGCAAAATAATAAAATATCATATCATATCATAGCCCATCATACATAAAAGTAAAAATTTATGTACATATGTACCTACATATGTAAGTATGTATATATACATACCATGTGTGGTATACTTATAATAAAATACTCGTAACAAATGATAGCGATATAAATAAAAGAATAAAAATTCTTTCAGGTTTTATGACGTTTTACGTTTAGGAATTCTTTTCTTGTTATATTTATATATCTTTTTGATTCAAATTTAAAATTGCACATATGAATATGTACATATACTACCTACATATTAGTATTTTTTTTTTCATGGTTTATACATAACATAATCATGTGGTGTAGTTCTGTATAGAATTTATTATAGATACAAGGGCATGATATTTTTTATATTTTACATACATATAGTGCATGTGTGTGTATATATTTCATTTTGATTTTAAATCTTTAATTATTATTATTATCTATATATGTATTAGATATTTTAATTTATATGACACCGATATATAAAGGTAAGCACATCACATTTACACGTATGGACGTATGTAATGTGTATTTAAAATTAAAAATGTTGTGATTTTGATATATTTACGTATGTACATGCTTCTATATTTGTCTGTAAATTACATTTATTTTACACATTATAACCACAACTATATACTATATGTATGTACAACATGTTATGGAACATAATAATTCAATCATCAACAATCAATTTGCGTGCATTATTATCTAATGATGATAATGATTTTACAGTGCACTAGAATTATAATGTAATTATCTATAATGTAATTAGAATATTTGTTTGATTAATGATAATTTTTAACTATGCACATAATACCCATAATGTGGGAGGTGAAGATTTGTAATGATGTGCATTGTGAAAATGTAAATGTTCGATATAGTGAAAATGTGAAATGATGATAAATTAAATCATTACATATACGAGTATGCATGTATTTGATTTCTATGTAGATTTCCTAGAATTTCTTATCATAATCATGTGAAAAAAAAATTAATTAATAAATACTCGTATACATGATATAATTATCAATTAATTATGGGAGTTTGGGAATAATATAAGTAGGGTGCTAAACAACAAATGTAAAAAAAACGTTTGAATTCGATTATAGTGATGAGTAAAAAATAGGCAAAACATAATTTTCCATTACTATCAGTTATCAGTTTTCATTAAAATGAACATATCATCTCCAATTTTCAGCCAGTATTGAATGTGTATTAGATTGCTGGAAAAAAGAGCTGAGGAATCATAAGTTGATTCTATACTTACCGTCATCAAATAACTCAAATATTGAGAGATATTCCGGTCGAAGTTAACATATTTTCGGAACTTCGACCAAAGTAACCCCAATTATTAGCAGGTCTAAGCTCTAACCAAGTCTATGCCTTTCCAAACAATTCTGTGCTCCACAATCCATATCAAATTTTAGGTTTGCAAATTCACGATAGTATGTAATAAGTCTAGGATAAACAGCAGTGTAGGGTCTGGTTCGATTTGAGTTAAGCTCAATACAGACTATTTGATGATGATGATGATATACACACAGACATAGTATGTATTTATAACAATGATATGTTACTTGTACGTTAGGAAAATTATATGAAAATAAAAATATTAGATTAATAATTTATATGTTATTGCATATCTTTTTTTTTTTCAAATACATTAATAGCCTGATAAAACTTACTCGTAAATTTAAAATTTCTTGTATGTAGATTTTGGTTTTCATTTAAAAAAAAAAAAAAAACCAAAACAAAATTAAAAAAACCAATCCTTCATATGATGTTGTTTCAATCTTACCTAATATAATGTACATATATTAATGAAGTGCAGACAAATGATATATTTATATGCGCATACATTTACATACATATATATGTATAGTATTAAACTATGTTTATGACATACTATGTGTATGCATATTACATTACATACATACATAAACAATATATGAGAATGATTCAAACTGAAAAAAAAAAAATATAAATAAAAAGCAAAAATAAAAAATTAAAAAATTTTAATTTGTTTGAAGTTAAATTAAAAGAATTGAGAAACGTAAACGTTGAGGTACACCACTTCTATAGGTCATATACATACATACATATAATGTATATATGCATATGTATGTACGCAAAAGTGTTATTTGTATATAAGTATAGTTTATAAATGTTTTAGAGGTTTTATTTTCGGCCTTGTTTTAATATCATATCAAAAAAAAAAAAAAGGAAAAAAAATATATACAATATAAAAAGTTGAAAAATTATTTTATCTTATGTCCAAGAAAAAATAAAACATTAAATATACTTAAAAGAAAAGAAAACAATAAGAAAATGTATGCAGATACATGCATATAGGATAGGAATGTATTTTTTATTTTTGTGATTTATTTTTATATGTATGTATATATTTTTATATTTGAATGGTGCGTTACATATGTACATGCATATTTTATTTCAAATTGAAGGACATCACATCTATAATATGTATAAACACATAAGGTGCATTTATACATATGTATGTATATATAGATGCGTATAAACACATTAAATTTAGATTTGAATTTTTTATTTTCTCTTTAATTTAGCCTTAAGATGCAAAATAAGGGTATATAAAGATGCAATAAAATAAAGTCAATGCATATATGATGTATACATATAGTAGATATTATAAATGTAGATACATACATATATGTATGTATCTTCTTGTTGATATACTACATATAAAATAATATTATATTATATTCGATGTTATGGTTACCCATTTCTAATTTATAGGTATGATCGTAAATGATTTTCACACAAATTGTATTCATTCTTGTTTTTCTTTGTACATTAAATATTTTGAGATGCACCTTTTGCAACTGATTTGTTACTTCTCATCATTTCGTTCAAAATATATTTCATTTAGTTACATATATATACTGAATGTTATATATATATATAGTTATATATACTGACTGTGATATATAGAAGACTGATATATTTATAATGTACATATGTAGTATAATATATGTATATGTTAATATGTACGGTATATACAAATGTATTGTATCTTTAACAACATTATACATATATAGAATTTTTTTATGTCTTCAATTTTGATTTAGTTTTTACTTTGCTCTATATTATGGCGTCAGAACCGTATCTTATACATATAAGATGCGCCCAGATAATATATGTTTAATATCCTCGTATTATATTATTCATATATACTGTACTGTATGTATATGAATATATAAATATACTATTTGTGTGCGCATTTATATAGAATATATTCTCTCTCATATGTGCATATGTGTATATGTATAATGTAATATAAAGTTTTTAGGTAAATTTAAAATATCTTTGAGAAGAGTTATTAATTTTCAGAATACTTTCGTAGCATACCAAAAGCTAATTAAAATTGGATTGGAATGGGAATGGAGGAGCCCAAAACTATTTTACAACCTGATCGCGCATTCCTCTTAAGAGTTAAAAAAATTAATAAAAAAAAAATTGAAATAAATAAAAATATTGAACAACAATATAATACAGAAAAAATACAAAAAAAAAAAAATATGTGTAATATATGTAATGTGAAAAGGTTCTACATCTATTCTACAATACGTATGTGTAAAAAAAAATATTCAAAATTAAAAATAAAAAAATATTGAAATTTATACGCGTGCATTGCACTTTACTAAACACATGTTAGATATACACACAATATATAGTGTGTAACTTTTAATATAAATGTGAATGTCCATATGTATATAGTTAGTTTGCATCATTACTGGACCGAACATATAATAATATATGGATACATTAAAGGCCAAAACCATAAGGATCGACACTTTTAGCCTAAGGGCATTTTTGTGTTTTTTTTTTAAGGAAACTAATCTACTGGGCTGAAATTTTCTACCACCGCTTACTTGATAATGGTTACTTGCATATGCATTTATTTACGTGTGCATACTTGTATATATTAGGTAATATACTTATATTAAATTGGTTAAAGGTATATATATACTTGTAGATTGGTTAATTTAAGACAATTATGGCGGTAGCAAAACAAAACAACCCAGGGGATAAAAAAAACTACATATACTATATATAAACTGACTGATATTATTTCTATATATACTTTATATGTATCATACATATATGAATTTTTATTTTATTTTAATTTATTTACATTTTTTTTTTTTAAATCATCAAATTAAAAATATAAAAAAAAAGGATAATAAAATAAATGTATTTTTTTTTGTTCATATTATATATTTTAATACCGAAACCAATCATTTTTGTGAAATTCTAAAGAGATTATATTGTGCTGGAATGTTAAAAACATCAAAATTACTTTATGAAAAAGCCATATACTCGTATACATTACAAGGCGAGCGAGTATGCGGTTAATTTGATTTTAGTGTTTTTGCTTTAAAAAAAAATAAAATAAAACAAAACAAAATGATTATCGATCCTGTTGAATATTATTATAGAGCATATACACATACGTTATATGTATGTATGTGAAGATATGTTTTGTTATCATCGTAATCATTATTATCGGATCGGTATATCGAATAAACATTTTTATTTTTTGACTTAATTTTAAAATTAAGGAATTGTAATATATACTCGTTGTGCGTATTATTTTCTATTTTTTTTTTTTTATAAAATGCGTAATATATGCACACATATGCATATACAATTTACCATATATTCGCATGTAATTAACCGTGTAGTCTATACATATATTATACATATGTATCTATTATACATATATTAAAGAAAAAATTGTATACAATTTTGTGAAAAAGTTTGTGAATTTGTTTGCAACAAGATGAAAATTATATTTTAAATAATCTAACCATATACTCGTATGTATGTGTATTTCAATTTTAAATTGTATTATTTATTCATATTATTTAATTAAATTTATATTACATATGCTTTATATATCTCTTTTTTTAAATTACTTTATTATTAATTCCAAGTATTCTTAATGCATTTTGTATTCAAAATGTACAAGTTCTATATTCATACTTAATAATGTACAAATACTTACATATTGGAATAACATTAAATCACGAGTGTATAGTAAATTTTGAAAACAATTTAAAACAAATTATTTTGAAATTACATATATAGTGAAAATTAATTTCTCTTTACTTTAAATGTACATAAACGAATGCACACAGAAATAAAATAAAGTATATATAAACATGTATGTATAATTTTCTAATCACTTGTGTAAATGTATAAGATATGGTATAAGGTATTGTAGTGAATAAGGTGTGTGTGTGTATAGTTTTTCAAAAGCAATAAAATGTCATGTCATGTCATGTTCATATGTGAAAATATTATAAGTATATACATAAGTGTATATATAAATGGTTGCATTTATTCAACTTAAAAATGTACAGCAATTACTCAAATTTGAATAATTTAAAAATTATTGTATGTACACATCTATAATATTTTATATGTATGTATCTGTTTGTATAAATATAGTACAATTGTATATTAGCTGCTTTCGATTTAATAATTTTAAGTACTTGCGAGTACAAAATTGTTATATCGAACGACACAAAAATTATTCGTAACTACTTGCATCTACTTGAAAAATTTTTTTTGAGTATAGCTGCTAGTATAGATGGTTTAGCACAGACATATTTACCTTATCTACTCGCAAGTACTTGAAATCGCTAAATCGAAAGCAGCTATTTATTACTTTAAAAATAAAAATATGTAATCTCTACTTTAATGACAATGTACTCATTATAATCGTATACCAATTTCTATAAATGTATTTAGAACACAGGCAATATAGTCATGTAGGTACTATAACACACGTAAATCCATATCAAAGGATCAATAAATAAAACTTTTGAACATTTTTACTGACGTGATGTGTCTATATTGCATTTGCCTATAACTTGCTAGTACGAGTAGTCTATCTATCTATCTATCTATCTCCGCGGAACATACAGTCCATTGACCCTTGGCCTCCCTCAGTATGACTTTCAATTTTTCTCTATCCCGCGCCACTACTATTCAGTTTTGTAATTGCATGTTTTTCATGTCTTCGTAGAAGGGGCTTGAATAGCTCGATGGTTGGGTGTCGGTCTCGTGATATTGAGATCGCGGTTCGAACCCCAGCCAGCGCGCTACTCTTGCCCAAGTCGATCATTAATTTCCCATCAGCAATGTACACCAGTAACTGATTACTGATGATAAACTGGAAGATATATCTGACAAGAAATTACTGATCGGCGGTGCCATAATAGACTGAGTATCCGCGTGCACTTAATATATACTATATACATTGTATGTATACATGTATATTTGAAAAAAAAAAACAAAATCTATTCGTAGACCACATCAGTACATCTAAGTTTTGGCCTACCAGTTGATCTTTTCCCTACCGGTTCATTTTTCCATATATTAATTAATATTGATTCTTGGGGAGCTCTAGCCTCTAGCAACATGACCTGCCAAGTACGAGTAGTATTTCACACGTTATGTCGTGTTAAGAAAAAGTTGGATTTTCTCTCTGAGTACAATGCGAATATTGTACATAATAAAACACGGAAAAATAACTATCAACATTCTAAACTTGCTTCTCCGCTTTATATATACTATCGAGCAGTAGAGGTCATTGACTTAGTACGGTACCTATAGTATATACGTTATGTATTCATTTTTAAATTTTTATTCTGAAACTTCGAGTATTACCTGAGGGGGTTAATTGGGAAATCCACCCCCATAATATCATAATATCTCACAGTTGAACTTCGATTTCAATTTTAAGGATACAATACAATATATATTTTTGAAGAATGTATATTTGTATTTACTTTATTGTACATATTAATTTATTTTAAATATGTTTAATTGTCACGAACCAAACTTTTACCTACATATATACGACACCCATTATCGTTTACACTCATTTCATGTTCAGTTTATATTATGTGTATGCACGATTATTACATTGTACGTATACGTGTACATTATTATTTTTTCATTTATTACCGAAAAATAATTTTATTCTAAATTTTAACAAAAACATTAAGTACCTATGTATATATTTGAGCAGTTTGATTTTGAACTGCTAATTAGCATGCTATTTTTTATGACATTTATGTTTGTATGCGTATACTTTAATATTTCGATATGAAATATTTTATATGTATATTAATTCTGTGCGAATATCTAATTTATTTATAATGTAATAAAATTTTTGTTGTTACCATATAAAATTTGCTTTTTTTTTAATTTGTTTTATTTAGTTTATTACTTAATTAATTGGGTTTGGCTCCATAATGGTGCAGATAAAGTTGCAAATTTTTATGTAATAGATTTATATGAATTAAAGTAAAATGTTTTTTTTTGCAAAAAATTTTTTATGTTCAATATTTCAGTCTAACGAACAAAACAATATTATACAAAATTCCATGTAAGTACAGTACATATTTATTATATACGAGTATAACCAACGAATAAGTAATCATAATTATTTTTATATGCGAATAGTTTTTAGTTTCACATTTTTTTAAGAGGACGTTTTAAAACAATACAAATATTCGCATGTTATAATATTCACTCAAACTCAACGTTGTAGATGTTTAGAAATGTTCGGAAAATAAAATTACTAAAATGCTACGTACATAAAAATACATAAATGTCAAAAATGGTTTCATTATGATTTACTGTCAAATTAAAGACAATTTCCAACAAATAAATTAATAGATAAGTTTTAAATAAATGTGAACGAAAAAAATTCATTTTCAAGACATATACAGTGGCTCAAAATGAAACTTGGACACTATAATAATTCGTAAAATTAAAAAAATATCCAAAATTAAGTGCAGGTAATATGGAAATTATCCAACGCACAATAATGACACAAGACGTGCATATTTCAATTTTAAAAAGGAATTTAAATCAAAATCCAGAAAAATTGGATATCTTATAGACAGATTTCATTTGTACCATAAGATAACGACCGCAAGCATAAAGCTTAAATGCACGTATGTAGAAATTATTTAATTGTCCACATGTCATGGATATCTCCTGAGTCCTGATTTGAATGTGATTGAGCATGTGTGGGGCCATTTAGAAAGTATAACACAGAATCATAAACTGAAAACAGCCGAAGATTTAGAAAAATTATTAAAATCAGAATTGAGCAAATTAGAATCTGGATATTGTAAAAGACTCGTTGAATCTATGCCATACTTAGATTGAATGAAGTTGTTAAGAACAAAGAATCTTTGACAAAATATTAAAAATACATTGACTGTTTGGATAATTTCTAGCGAAAAATTAAGATTTCCAAAACTGTTCTATATTTCATTTTGAACTGTTTTTTTAGTATTGTAAATTATTTTTTTTTATTTTTTTTAATGTTAATTACAGAATTTAATAAAATAATTTATAGAGTTTGATCCACTGTACATACATACTTTCAAAATTTTTAAAAAATTGTTTAGCAAAAATTACTGTATAATTGTATACAAAATAGTGAGTTTGATTTTAATTTGATTTTAAATAGATAATTTTTAGTTAATAATATAAATATGCTTTATGCCAAATAACATCCGTCTTATAATAATTTAAACAATTATCAGATGAAATCCTGATATGTGATACATTATATATGTATCTATGTACATTGTACATATATAAAAACACATGCAAGTATAAAAAGTATAGATTGTAATCATTTGAAAGATTCACTTAAAAATTTTGAATACATACATATTATTATGTGGTAAACGTACCAAAAACACGTAAAACTATATATAAATGAAATTAAAATTTTTATTTGGTTTTATGATCAGATTTGATTTATTTTGATATTAAAATGAACCAAATGATATATTACTTTAAAGAAATTTAATGATATATCCACACATACGAGTATATGTATACGAGTATATAAACTATAGAAAAAGATCAGTTAACAAGAAACAAAAAGTAAAAAAGAAATACTTACTTTCAGATCATTTTTATTTTCAGTGTACATATACAGTTATAAAAAAAAAATTATTTTTTTTAACACTAAAAATCAAAAACGTAAAATGATAAACAAAATAAAATTTCTTATATAACAGCAAATAAATATGTACAAACTCATAGACATTATACATATGCCTAATGACTACATAGGAGAGTATACAAATTAATATATGAAAATGAAATTTTTTAATTTTTTTATTTTTTATTTTTGGATTAATATTTTGTTGTTGTTTTTGTGCTTTTTTTTTACAGTCCGTCATTCATATACATACATACATATATGCGCTATTTGTGATTGTAGCAGAAACATTTCAATTTAATTTACACCATAATATGGGTGGCTATATAAGAAAACTAAGTATATGATGTGTTTAGATTATTATTTGTTAAGCATTAACTAATTTCATTTGATTCCATTATAAATTTATTATGTTATGAAAAATGTGAATACTCTTTTCAAAAAGTATAATCTCGTATATACGTACGTATATAATGTATGCAGGAACACATCATCAACGGAGCGTAACCATTCATGCATACATACATATATACTTTCCATTAACGGTTTAACCACTGAATATACATATGTATATTTTTGTTGTTGTTGTTGTTGTTGTTACCTTATATACGCAATAATGTATATTTTATGATGATATGATTATTATTTTTATTATCATTACTATTGCTATTATTAATAATTTTGTTTTTGTTTTCGTTGTTGTTGTTGTATTTCATTTTTCATTTTGTTTTTTAAGAAAATAATTAATTCAATTGTCTATTCATTTGTAATTTTCATCTTCATTTTATTACTATATATTACATTTTTTTTTTAGATATTTTTATCTTTTCTTATTATTTTTTTTTCTAAAAAAAAAATTTCATTTCTTATTCTTATTTTGGGTATATAATTTACATGCGTTTGTATAATGTATAAAACACAAATTTTTACAAGAAAAACAATTAATAAGTATATGTTATATGCAATGCAATTCATAAATTTCTTGTTAACCTGTCTCTCCGCCTGTGTATATCTCATTATTTTATTACCTGCGTATACATTTGTATTTTTATAACCAAAATCTTCATATAATAAATATTATTTTATTTTTGTATACGAATACAGTAGACATTAGGTACATTAAATGGATTCATCTTACATACATATTACATTGTACTGATTGTACTTAGTTACAAATGTTTCTTTTTTGTTTCCTGTGTTTTTCCGTATTTATATATGTATATAGTCACATTATTTTTACATAGGAAAATTATAACAAGAAAAATGAATGTAAATGCATGAATAAAAATTAAATTATCTATACTATACTCGTATAGTAAATATGTGTGAAAGATTAGTATTTATACGCTGCTATTCTTTATATATAATTCTATCAAAATTAATTGTATCATGTATAAAAATGTCCGATTAAATCTTTTGTTTTGAATTTTCAGTTTTTCCATTTTAAATTTTTTGTTTTTAATTTTTTTATTTTTTCTCAATTTAATATATCTATATCTGTATTCGCGTATATATGTATTTGTGATATTCTATTTTTCTATTTAGAATCTATGTATTATATCGCATTTAATCGCGTGAGAATATTTCCTATATCCGATGTTTGTCTTGATTTATTTATGGTATAATGATATTTATTCACATACAATACTTATTATTATACATTACACGTTATAGAGGTAATACTACGTGCATATACATAATATGTATCTTACACGAGTGTATTATGCAGAAAAATAGTAAAATAATATTTGCTTAAAACTGTTGTCTCGGGTCATTGAGGTCAATAGAATGTCAGTTGTTTTCGCACATGAAAATAAATTAAAATTAAAACAATCTGGAATTCAATTTGGTTATATTTATATAGAGAAAATTATAGATTTTATTCATATACATACTTATACGATTGTACATAGGTATGTTTGCATTCGTAAATTTACGTTTAAATATTTTATAATGAAAATCTTTAATACTTTTATTATTCAAAAATTTCGACTGTCATAATATTATACAATGTTTGTCTGTATTTGAAAATTTCAATTTATTATCATCATCCTATAAATTTGTAAATTGCGAATTACCAACTACAAATCTACTTTGATTGTCAAATCACAGCCAATGATTTTGACAATATAGTTGCTTTGTTTTGTTGATCGATCAACTGAAATTTCTAAAAACGTGACTTCATATCAAACTACAATAAAATAAATGATGTTATTCATTAAAGTAAATAATTTGAACTTTTTCTATCTATAGTTGATTTGAAAAAATTTAAAAATTTGATATTTGGGTGGTAAAGCTAAGTGATGAGCAATTTAGAAATTTAACTATTTTCAGAGATTTTTTCTTTTTTGTTTTCTAATTAAGATAGATACTAATCCAATTACATATTTTTCACTTAATATTATTCTATATCATATTAAATATGAATTAATTTTCTATGTATCATATTTTTATTGATATTCATTCAGTAGTCACGTTTCTTATATATTTCGAGGTTTTTCATGTTTGAATTATTCTTTTTTATTGAGCAAATAAGTAGGTTGTAACTTGTAACTAAATTTTAATTAGCACAAAATAAATTAACAATTTTATAATTACTTAGTTTCAATAAATAATTATCTATTCGTGCTATATTGTACTCTGTATTTCTAATTGGTACAGATTCGTGTGTTTTATTATACAAAAAAGTTTTCACTATGGTTAATTATTATTATTTCCTATAATTTGGTGTATCATGTATCATGGTTACATGTTATTTTCACTATGGTGAAATTAGGTATAGAAAAGTTGATTTAACGTTTAATATCGGATCCAGATATATCTATTTCCTTATTTTATCTTTGATTTCATTTTTGATTTAAATGTTCATGTTTTATTTTTATTTAATGAATAAATGTAATTTATTATATCTATGTAATATGTAGATCGAATATGTAAGTAAACATTATAAACTTTTTGATAAACATAAACATTATTAGGTAAATTTATAAATATCATACATATAGTGTAATGTGCATGTGCTATAGTTTCAACTAAATAATAATAGAAAGGAATACAAAATTATTTTGTTTTGAATTAAAATTTTAAATTAATTACAAAACATGCACATACATTTTCCTACCTTGTTTGTGTAAGTAAAAGCATGTACACCAATTTAATGATTTCATATAAAATCACAACCTCAGTGCTCAAACTCACCACTTCACCAGTCACCACAAATCAAGCCAACGCCAACATGTTTTAGACAGAGTAAACGAAATGGAAATGAAACAAACAAACTCAAACAAATGATATTAAAAAAGAGAATTCAAAATTTCATTTTTTGTAGTAATTTGTTTATGTATTGTTTTGTTGTTTGTATTTTAATATTTTTGTAATGCACAGAGAAAAAAAGAGATTTTTAGTTAATCCATCGACTTCGAACTTCGAACCACATAGAACATCGACTTCGCATCGGCCTCTGTCTGTGTATGTGTAATTGGTGGGTGAGGTGGATTCTGTAATTTTGTATCTGTTTTCCTCGGTGTATAAAAAAAATATTCAATTAATCAATGTTATGAATATGAATATAATCTATGAAGAGCATGCATGATGGTAAAGTTTCTCTTTTAATTAAATTTATTATTTACTTATTTTCTTTAAATTTAAGTTTGTAATGTGAGTAAAGTATTCGGTTGGGTTTTTCTTTTGTGAGGAAAAACAATTTTCTTTTCAATTTTGTATTATGTATATCTAGGTTCATGCCGTGAACTTCATGGTTTTATCAAAAGTTTTCTCATATTTAGTTCATATTTAAAAACTAATAAATTTCAATTCGAATTTGATTGCATGCCTTAGTTCAATCTCTTGGGATATTCATTTTTTTTTATTTCTGACTTCAATATGTATCTGATTATATGATGTCCCTACAATTTATTTTTTTGAATAATTTTGAATATTAATAAGAAATATTTCACCGAAAAAATCTGAGGTGTTATACAAATTTATGATATTCATAAATATGAAAAAAACAGAATAGAAATTTTCACACGTTTAAAGGAACAAATGAAAATATTTTTATGAGTAAATGTAAAATAGGAAACAAATAAGAATTCAATATTCAACAATAAATTGCGAAAATATCAGGAATAATGATTTGAACGTGTCTAAACAAAAGCTAAAATACATATATGTATGTGAAATTTGAATTAGTAGGTATCTATGGTATGGTGTATAGGTTAATGGGCAACAGTGCGTAAAATATATATGTAAGTATGTGGTTTAGTTAATGGATAAAAGGACATGTGCATATACAAATGTAGGTATTTATTTATTTATCCGAAAAAAGAAAAAAAATATAGGCTAACAGTGAATATAATTTTTTTTTTTCATTTCAATTCCTGTATTTAATTTTTATAGGTTTGGAATTTGACGTATGGAACCTTTTATGATTAAAAACAAAAAACAAAAAAAATAAACAACAACAATACCAAAAAGTAAATACCAAAGAAAATAAAAATAAAAAAAAAATTTATATAATAATAATATTTTTAACAACGTGTTTTTCATTGAATTTTACAGATTAAACGTGACTTTAATAAATAGAAAACTTTTTTCTCATATGTATACCATAATAAATATAAAATATCAAAAGGAGATCAAAACAAAAGAAAAGTCCTTTTAACTTATTATAATTATATGTTTACAAAATGGTATATTCTTTTATAATACTTTTTTTTTTTTTTGAAATTCGATTGTATATAATGTACACATGTGTGCGTGCGTATATACGTTGTGAATAAAATTTTTGTATGGCTGTATGATGATGATGAACGTGTGGGTATTATTATTATACAAGAAAATCCTTTTTTTTCAATTTGATATGCATGCGACTATTAGATGTTCATATGATTTTATCATGGATATTTTCGGTAAAAAAAATTTTTTTATAGGTACCTACATATATGATGAATAGGTACACAAGATAAACGTGAGAAATTTCGGAAATCACGCTTTTCATTTTTTGATATATTCTTGGAAAATAGGAAGAATGAATATCAATAAATCTATGCGTAAGTAAATATATGAAGAGAAAATAATTTGAAAATTGAAAAAAAGAAATATAGTATAGGATAGGTACCTATATACTCGTATATATGCATATTTTAATAGAAAGGAAAGGATTTATGTAGTTAATTTGATAAGTAATTGAGGTGCATCAGTGAATTCATTTGAGAAGAATATTTAATTTTTTCATATGATATAATGAACAATTTTCAAAATTTTTCCAAAATATTTTTTTTTTTACAGATCAGGAAATGTATGGAGTTACTTACGCGTGTTTATCAGGACAAAATTGGGCAATACGACAATACACTATATATATAATGAAGTTTGTATAATTTGTAAGTAAAGGAAAGAAAGTATATTGGAGGATTGCAGTCTGTACAGATTATAATCATACATACTTTCAGGAATATACACGCATATGTTAAGATTATAATTATTGTTTCTTACAATTACAATAAATTGATACATTGACTATTAACAAAGCAAAAAAATTCAATTTTTTAATATGTATAGGTATAGGTATATTTTATATGTACATATATGTATATCTGGATCATGTAAACATAACAAAAATTTTTAAATTATCATACAAATGCACATACTCGTATAAGATCTATAAGATTTGTTGTGTTGTTGCAGATCCATATGTACATACATACATTATGTACGTTACCTTCTATTATATTTTTTAATTTTTCTATACATAAACATTATATATATATATCTACGATTCGATTTTATATATGTTTATGTACATATGTATATGTTTGTATTTTGTATGGTATGAAATATGTTTAGAGTTAATGATTGCGGAAAAACTTGACGTAAAAATTCAAGAATTTAATTCAGTCAAGAATACTAAGTAATATAATATAAATAACATCTGCAGTGTTGTTTTGTTAGTTTTGATGATGATGATGATGATAATGATGATGATCACAGTTCAACATCAGGAATTAATTATCGAATATCTAAATATACGGTAATAGCACGTAATAGTAGTTACAAAATTGTGACTGCACTATGCATTACAGTACGTTCAGTTGTTTGATATAGAACATACAGTACAATTTTGTACAATATAAAGTTTAGTATACTCGTATAAATGTATATATTTCAGAAGCAGAGCAGATCATTATTGGCAGAAGCAGCAGCCAGCAGTAAGCAGTAACATTCATTATTATTACATACTTGTTTTTCAAGAGATTGGTTTGGTTGGTATGCTTCGGTGAAAGATCGAAATATGTGTATATACATTAACATGTGTGTGTATATTTGTGTATACATATGGTACGCATGTATATATCAGTATTTATTTAATTTGAAGACAATAAAAAAAAAGTAATAATAAGTTGTGCTGGAATTAATAAAAAGAAAAAAAAATAATAAAAATTAAAAAGTAAAGCATCAAAAACAAAAAATAAATTAAAAGAAAAACATATAAATACATACATATAATGAAGTGTGCTAAAAGCATCCAACCGCGAGATGAAAATTTTTATATACATATATCTTTTATTTATTTAATTTTTTTTTTTTTTTAATTTTTATTTATTTATTTATTTATTTATCATACTTATATGTGTACATATACCTGTATGAATTATTATTACATATTTTTTTTTTTTTCAATTTTTGTAACTTATTTATTGTGTACTTGGCACATATGTAGGTATACTCGTATACTTGTACATATAGTCGACAGTATCGACAAGTCGACGAATGAAACCAGCTTCAAAAGTATAATGTTTATGTTATATTATTATGATCATCATATTATGATGATGTGTATTGTGTAGTCTCGTATAGTATAGTGTACATAGTGTTGTTGCTACATTGCATATTGCATTTTGTTATAATAAATGCAACGTATCCGCAGCCACCTGTCAATTCTGCGCACGCGACTTTCATACCATTCTCATTTTGATTACCGCGCTGCGCTCACTATATAATCTGCTTTTTATTTTTTTTTTAAAAAAATATTTTTTTTCTTTATTATTATTTTTTCTTTTTATATTATTTATTAAGAATGCACATATATTTTCTTTTTCTTCTTCTTCTTATTTTTATTTTTATTTTCATTCATATAATTCATTTATTTGTCTATGTTTTTTTTTATTTCACATTTTTCAATATACGTACACTCGTATATGTATATATATAAGTATACATACTCATATGTAAAAAGTACATTTATATGTTTAATATTTAATAAATGTGCATGTTTATACCGAACGTATGTATACATAAAAGTATATTATGTATAATTTTTTTCCTTTTGATTTTTTTTTTTGCTTGCGCTTGAAGGCACTTCTTGATGAACGCCTCTACTTGTTGTACTTTGATAGACATGATCGACAGACCAGATCACCAAAGATCAAAACTTACTTAACGCTTTATCACATAAATGTACATAATTTATATACTTATATGATACAAACATAATGTCTGTACTGTATTACTGTATATATGTACATATTTGTAAGTACATAAGTGGATAAAATAAGCATACATATACTTGCGTTCATAATATTGCATTTTTTTTTCAAAAATGCAATCAGACAAATATGAATGTAGTTGCGGTGTGGTGTATATAAACTTACAGACAAATACCTACTCTTATACATTTTATACAACAATTGACTAACTACTAAATGTGCTTATGCGTTTTATTATAGTACTTTACATTTTGATGTTAATGAAATTAAATTTGAGATGAATTAAAAAAGATTGAAAAAAAAAAAAAAATTCATGAATACTTATACTTACATATACTTATTTTTTTGTATTTAGCAACTTTCAATCAAATAAAATACAAATTTAGTAATATAGATGCATGAAAACTTTTAAAATTTATAAAATCTGTACATGTAAATGTATATTTTTTTATCTTTATTTTTTTTGCTTTATCGCATGTAAAGTACATAATATATAATGCATTTGCAAAAAATATATTGTGCATGTCTTATAGATATACACATTTGGTACACACAATTAGTGTTGTATGCTAATGTGAATGATTATTTTTGTTCAATATCAAATTTTTTTATGTCTCCTTTTTTCCTTTTTTTTTTAGTTAGTTATATTTACTCTTGTATCTATATGTGTGTGTTACACAAAATGCATTTATCTATCTGGAGTTTTAAACAATTACTATAAAACAAACAAAAATCATAAAATAAAATAAATTCATTTAATTTTT
The DNA here is from genome assembly GCA_951394055.1 of Villa cingulata. Classification (NCBI taxonomy): domain Eukaryota; kingdom Metazoa; phylum Arthropoda; class Insecta; order Diptera; family Bombyliidae; genus Villa; species Villa cingulata. The sequence continues at coordinate 25,834,882 of OX596021.1, read as the reverse complement.
GGGTGACCGGATCTTATTATGATCAATTTTCTTTTAAAAAAAAATCTGTACGTGCTTCCGTAATCAATTATCTTAAATATACAAAAATGAATATAAATGTACGAGTATTTTTTTTGTTTTATTTTATTTCATTTTTATTCTTTAGTTTTATAAATTAATTATACTTATTTCTCTCTTTCTCTCTGTCTCTCTTCTTATGTCTACGACAAAAGAGAGTACAGTGTATTTTAATTGAATTTTTTTTTTTTTTTCATTTTTCATTTCAGTTGTTATGAGATACCCATAAATATCGTATTTTTGTTGTGTGTGTATAGTAATTAAAAATATAAGAAGAAGAAAAAAAAAACAAAATATGAATTGTAATTAATTAATACATCTTTTTTTTACATAAGTTTATCGAATATTATTATTTCTAGATTCTAGTTACATGCAAGGAGATGCAACATTATCTATATAAACTATTATATGTACAAAATAAAATATATACAAACATACAAACATGCAATAATTTTTGAATGCATATACACATTATTAATATCTATACTTAAATATTACTTGCATAATACAGTATAGGATAGGTATACATGTACATACATATACTTATTTATATTGAAGTCAGTGATCTTTGTTGGCCGTTCTGGTTCTGATCACTACCCCATTAGTTACAACAGAACGCTTTTACATCTTCTTCAATTCTTTTAACTATGTATTCATGATAATATACAAACCGGGTGGTAAAAAGTAGTAAAAATCATTCGAAAGCAAAGAAAAACAAATTTACAAAGAAAAAAGGAAAAACAAAAAATAATATGAAAAATCAAAACTGTTTTAATTCTTTTAAAATTGAAGAGAAAAATAAAAATGTAAAGAGATAAACAAAAATGTACTAAATCAACGTATAGTATTAGTATGTATAGTAAACGATAGATTATAATAATATATCTTTACCATATCTCATACTCGTATTATAGTTCGAATAGGTATACGCGTATACACGTGTATGTACAACGATCAAGCACTAATTAACACAAAAAAAAAAAAAAAATATAATTTTTCAATAATTACAGGGAAAATCTTATCCATTATTATTGTTATTATCATTAATCTAAATTGAGAATTATTATAAATCAGCTTTCTTTTATAGTTTTTATACTATTTTTTATTCCTTTTGATATTTTTCTTTTAATACAGCTTTTTTTTTTCTTTAATTTATTTTTTATTTTTTCTGATTGGCAAGTTTTTATTTATATTTTCTATACTTTATATTCGCGCGTAATATTATGTACTAAATAAACATCAGATACACATCTTGTTATAATGTGTAAATGATTTGAAAGAAAAAACTATAAATACGAGTATACACACAAACTTCTTGTATATACATGCGTACTCATGTGTAAAATGTATATACTCGTACATTGTTGTAGAAATCATAGAGAATAATTTTGATTTATTTAATTGAAGTCTTTATGACATTTATTACGATTGCGTAATTTGCAATGTTCATTTCTCTTTTATTTTTATTTTATTTGTTTTGAAAAATTTTGCAAAATCATTCTCAAGTTTAGGCATTTTTTGTAAATTTAGGTCTTAGTTTGATCTTATTTGCAGTTAGTTCGAAAACTACGAACTGCATTAGCAGCATGTTCGTAAATTACAGACTGAAATGTATAGTTTGTTCGTAAACTCTAAACTGTAATGCAGGTCTATAAAAGCTGAAAGCAGATAAGCGGTGTGAGTAATGCTGCATTAACTTAAAATACAACCTCTATTATCTGTCAAATATAAAAGTGAAGTGTAAACTGAAAACAAAGGAATCAGTAAAAATTATTATCTGTGGAATTTTCTTAAAATTTTATTTATTTTGTCGTTTTTTAATTAATATTTATACCATGAACGATTCTGCGGATGATAAAATGCCTTTCACTGCTTTCACTGAATTTAAGAGAAATATTTCATTTGACAGTTTTAAATAAAAATATCAATTTTCGACTGAATAAATCGTTTTAGAAAACTGAGAATGATATATCAGGTTAGTTTTTGTCGTTCGAAAATGCAACTTTTTAGATTTGAATTTTGCATTCGCAGCGCTGTTTTATTAGTCATTTTCATTTGCGCATAACACCAATTGAGTTTTGTTTTAGTACTTCAACAGACCTAAGTAAGAACTTGCAGTGCAATCTGCATTTACGAAAGAGCTAAAGAGTCAAGAACTAAAATTTTATGAATGTTTCAAAATATGGTTTACAGGTATATACATGGATACCCTTAAGTAGTACGTAAATGAATTTTGTTTTATTCTCAATGCGGTAACATATGAATTGAATGTTTTGAATGTACAATAAGTAAGAGTTTTTAACATTTTTATTTTCAGCAACTTATTTTTGCGCAACATACTAACATCACTGGTAACACATACACATATGTACATATATCTTGAAAACATTTCTTCTTCGATGTGATATCCTTATTTAAATATAAAGTAGGAGTAGAAAATAGATAATTTGATCATTTTTATTTATCAAATAATTCATTTAAAAAATAATTATAAAAGCAATAATAACGCGCATAAATGTTTTCCATAATTTTCGCTGGTATCTTTTATAAGGAATTTAAAATCACTGCACTTATTAGTGTGGTTATAATTAAATAAAGAAACAGATATTTTTTTCATGTTTTTTATTTTAGTTTTATTTTTAAATATTCACACAAAAATTTTGATGAAATTTTAATTACTTCTTATACCTACTCATATATAGTATACATTCATGTATATTTTTTGTTTTATTCTTCAGATTGAAAAAAAAAAAACAAAAAAAATATTTCACGATCACCCACTTACAAAGGATTTTATTTTGTGACAAAAAAAAAATCTTTTAATATGTATGGTATTTATTCTTGCATTTTTCTCTCATATATTGCAAGAATGTTATGTATATGCATAGCCCCTCTATATAGTCTATAAATTTATGTCCGAATGTGTATGTACCTGCCACATTTTTTTTTTTTTTTTCGAAAATAAAATTTTGATTTTCGGCTCCTTTTTAATTCATTTTACAAGCGCATCTTCTTTTCAAACAAACTAACCACCCATTCATTTCTCTAGCTAAATTAATTTAAATTTATTATTGAATTTATTATGTACATATAGCTATAAAATTGGTAGATATTTGTTTTGTTATCTTCTTCTCATGTTTTCTTATTTACCACATAAATATGTGCATATATGGTATTTATATGCGGGGATAACAAGAAATTATAATAATCACCAAAAAAAATTTATATTTTTTTTTTTATTTTTTTTGAAATAATAAAGTGATAATTTAACTGCGATCAAAAGTTTAAACATTTTTAAACATTTTTAAAAACTATAAACAGAAATAAATTTTAATCAAAATATTTTTGTTTTTTAAATAAATATGTGACCATTATAGTTTAATTATTTAAAAATATTTGAATACAAATTCTACCTTATTACTTTATTCGATGATTTTAATTAAATATGACATTAAAATGAGACTATAAAGCACACTAATCACCTCCGCATATAATGGAACGGAATGAATATACGAAAATGCTTGCATCAATGTTGTATTGGTTGTATCGTTGTATATATTATGTATATGATCGTCAGTGTGTATACATATATTCATACCTACTTCTAGTGCCAAATGACACATAACACATAAAATTAAATTAAATCTAATTTAATTGAATCATTTACAATATGTGTATATTATACGAAAAGATTTCATCAAAACAAAATTTGGATGAGTTGTATTTGAATCATATACACATATCATTCGCTTATATCATTCTTTGGGTTTCTTTTTATACACACACAATAGTATATAGTATGTACTGATGGTATGAATGTACAGTTACAATAATAAATATGTAATTGATGATTAAATTTTGATCATTTATTTTATCATCATATGACTCAGATTCATATTATGTACAATGTATACAAAAATAGAAGAATATACATTTATAAATATACATATATTTTTTACATTATAAAATCTCAGACAAAATATAAATGAAATATTCAAATTGAATGACTTTTAATAGCAATATTTCGTAATTCATATACATATTATATATTATAATTTTCTTATATATACACACATTTACACGTAGTTAATCATATGCAAATGACATGTGTAATGTACATATATGCAAGTTTATACATTACATTTCTATTATTTGTGTGGTTTTTGTTTTTTATTTTTTCATATTTTTGTTTTATTTTGCTTACATATTTCTTCTTAAGGAGTGAAGTAAAGTCAATTCATAAATAAATTAATCGCGCATTCTCTGCCCGGTACGCTTGCTTATGGCAATTGATATATCCGGCGGTTATTATATGAAGTTATCATTTTATTCCACATTTTATATAAATGAATGAAATTTTTATTTACATTTGTTGTTTATTTATTTATTTTTTTTGATTTCTCAAATTTAATATTCTTAAAAATTCTAAATTGTTTATGTTTTAGATTCATTCAAAAATTTAAGAGCAAAATATAATAAAAAAAAAAAAACAGAAAAATTTAAAAACAAAGAATACACAAAATTTTTTAAAGATATTTATTTCCTTTTAAGTGATACCGTCATTCAGATAAATGTATGAGTATGTACACTGGTACCACATTAAAGTATATATAAAATTTTCTCGTCCCACATAAAATGTATGCCTTTTATACTACTTTTATATTACATATAATTGTAGGTACTAAAAAAAAATTATTTTTATTACACATTTTTTTTTTGTATTTCCTCTTTGATTTCATCTCTTTATACACGTATATTGTGTACAATTTTATTTTTTTCTTGTTAATTGTAATTATCTTTCGTTCAATTCATGCTCACAATTGTATGCACAATTATACAAGCATACGTAATGTATGTATGTTTGCTTGCATAATAAAAAATACTGTTGAAATTACTTCAAATCATAATTATTAATTGAATGATGTGAGTAGTTTAGCGCCATCATCGCATCATCATCATCATCATCATTATATCAATTTTATTATATTGATAGTCATTTTTTATCTTCTTGTTATTCATTTTTTTTTAGTTTTCTTATTTGATTTTTTTTTTAATTTTAATCGAAAAAATAATTTTTAATAAATACTGCACATTTGTCATCAGGTGCGTTACATTACAACGATGAATAATTATTAATTTAATTTTCAGAAATCAGAATGCCGACAATTTTAACTACATATACGTACGTTACGTACGTATACGACGATATTTTAAAGCTTCAGTTCAGCTTGAACCTTAAAGTAATGAGTAAAAATGGAAAGTGGAACATTTTCACAATAGTAAAGTAATGAATTAAAATCTAAAATCATAACAAGCACAGACACAGTATACACCTCTATAATCTATAATACATAATCGTTGCATAATCGAAATTAATTTTCTTTCTTTAAAATTTTTAATCTCAGTGCGCACTAAAAAAAAATATTCGTTTTGTGAACTTAATTGAAAGACCGTATTCTTATATGATCGTGTACGTTATGGATGATTATGGCTATTATTGATGATAAATTATTAATGATGTACGCACGTCAGTTAGCTATACACAATCAAAAAATGTATGTATGTACTCTTCTATAAAGACCTAGAACAAGATATATTGAAGTTTAATTTCATTTTAGAGAATAATTAATAAAAGTGTAGTACCCAACATTTAACATTTAGCCATTATTGGTTAACATTTGATTGAATGAACTGTACAATTATAGTGACTTTGAATTGATTTAGGGTTAAAATACTTTTTGTTGTTTGTTGTTTCTTTTCATTTCTTTTTTGTAGAAAAAAAAAATTTTTTTTTTTTTTTGATTAAGATGAAAATCCTTCAATTCGATAATAAAAGTAAATTTCGAGGACTATAGGTACTGTATACTATACTCTATACTCTAGTACGTGTATACAAATCTAAATAAATTATGATGTACTATTCTTGTTGCTATATGAAATATGAATTGAAAGACTGACTACAATTCAATTGAAAGATTTTGTTTTCTAATTGAAAATATTTTTTTTTTTTTTTCAAATTTGATTTGCCCATACTTTTTTTTACCCCATATGAATTTTTTATTCGGTGCTTTAGAAATCAAAAAGAAAATAAATTATTAATTTCTCATATTATTGAAATGAACGAATTAAAACACCAACATACTACATATTTTTCTATTTTATTATGAAAAATTTGTTTTGTTTCCATGTAAATTGAACTAGAATTAAACTGAACTATATGAATTGAATATTGAACTATTCAGAGATATTTTTAAATAAAAAGGACGTAGAAAAAATTTTAGCAATTCAATTAAAAATTCCATATTATGTAAAGGGAGTACATAATAAAAGCCTATATTTCCGGATCTATTGAATTTTGAACAAAGTATAGAAGAGCAAATGTCAAAATCAAAAATATTTGCATAGGTATGGTATTTAGGAATTTAAAATGCTAAAGTACTTATCCAGCAGCAGGAATCAGTTATAGGAAACAAAAGAAAGCATTCATAAATATATATTTTTTTTTTTACAAAATTCAAATTCATTGTAAGTGAACATTTTTTTATTATTTATTTTTTGACTTTATGTGTGACATATTACGTAATCTTTGCATACAAAATTTTTTATACACATATCCTTGACTTGAATAAGAGGGTATTCAAATATAATCAATAAAAATTATTAATTGAATTGACGTTTTCATTTTACAAATCATATTATTAATTGAATTCTGTAATGCATGTTTGTAAGTACAACAAAATTTTTTTCGATTTTTCATGATTTTTAAAAGAAATTCGAAAAAAAAAGAACTTCTACGAACCAACAACAGTATACGCATACGATAAGTGCAATTTATACATTCACCTTTTATTTTATACAAAATTTGTGTTATATGATGAGATTTTACTTAAATATTATATTTGCAACTAATCTAATATATGTATGTGAAGTATTCAGTATATAGTATGCATACAGTAAGTAGATAAATGTAATTTTTGACTGATCGTGTTTGACTATAACAAAATGCCAACCAACACCTTCTTTTTATTTATAAAAATGTAAGTAGTACTAGGTACTAGTATACTCTTATACTCGTATCCGTATTTACTACTACTTACATATATCGTTTAAGAATTTAACTTCCTACATAATTTCTCCTACATAATTACTGCAGTATACGTATGTGCAATATATTGAATGCATTTACTATGATATGATGCATACACATTTTTAATATTAGAATTCATTCATTCATTCATAGTTTTGAATTTTATTTTGTCCATGTTTTATATTTACGACGAATAGTAGTTTTTGTTTTTATTTCTATTTCATTTCATTTTTTAAGTATATAGTATATAATAATCATTAAAATGTTTGTTGCATGAACGCCTACATGCGTAATTCGTGCAAAAAATGATTATAAAAAAAAAAAATAAATAAATAAATAAATGAAATAAAATTAAAAATAAATAGAAAAATTGAATAAAAGTAAAAATAATAAATAAACAACATCCGCGACTGTCTGACAATTTTCCGTTCAATCATTCAGATTTTACTATATACACAAAAAATTGATATAAAATTTATATACACTATAGACATTATACGTATGTACTTATACCCTTTTATATATGTATGTACATATAATGTATATTAGAAATTATGTATTTAAAAGTATAGATCATATATATTAATATAAAAGTATGTAATGTGCATATCTGCAATCTGCAATATAATAAAGTATAGTGGATGCGATGAATGTAATTGGCAGATAAATACTATTTATATATACGAGTATTTGGTACGTGGAATTATTCACTATATAAAATGTAAAATCGCTTACAATATACATATGTACATATGTGTGTATAAGTATGTACATATATAAATTACAATAGAATAATTTGCCATGGGCGCAATGATCACTTACGTTTTCATTCATTATAAGTAATTCACCTTTTTATTTTTAAATATAATGTTCATACTATATGCATAATAAATAAAATATAGATACATAAAGCTTCATACTAATATAGTATTTTATAAATGATTGTACGAGCATATACTAGTATAACATTATAAATAAAAATTTCGATAGTTGGCGTTATTACTAAGTTGTTGTTATTATGTAGTATGATTCATTCATTCATTCATTCAAACTGTTCATATAGTCATTCATTCATTAATTCATTCATTTATAAATAAGTAATATAAATACATACTCGTATATGTATGTACAAACAAAATTAAGCGGGATTTACCTGAGCATTAGTAATCGCATCATTATCGCATCGCAAACAGCACGTATAATATGTGTATACGCGTTTGTATGTTGATAATTTAATATGCATGCATTATACTATGTATATAGAAGAGATTTGTATACGATAAATCCATACTCATGTATATTACGGTGTCGTACATTGCACTGCACTTTTAATGTACATATGTATGTATTTTATAAATGCTTAGCCTACATATAAACACATATTCGCATACACATACATATGTACACAAGAGTATATAATTGTATAATAATAATAATAATGAAAAAACAAAATTACAAAAGAGGTAAAAACGGAAATTGTTTAGGTGTACATACATACGTTTGTGTATAAACTCTGATGCGTTTTCAATGAATTTATTGAATGCAATTAATACACCGGATTTACTAGGTACGTATACATAACATACGTTATATCGCATTTTTTGTGTACTTTTTTTTTTCTTATCATTTTATTTTTATTTTTAACTTTTATATAATATTATTTTATGTTTATTTATTTTTTCTGTGGTTGTTATTCGTTTCTTTTTATTTATTTATTTTTTTTTTTTTGGTTTTGGGTTTTCCTTTTTTTTTAATTTCTTATTTTACTGCAAAGTAGGTACATATATAAAAGTCAAAGTAGTAAAAATATCGTCGAGAATTATAAATTGTCTGTAGTATATGTCATCGAATCAATATAATAATGATGATAATGATGATAATGATAATGTGAGCGGGAGGGTTTATTTTGATATCATCGCAGACAGACAGTTCAATCACTTACATACTTACTTTTTACAATACAGAATACAGAAGTATTTGATTGATATTTAAAATAAAATAAAATATGTAGGTATATTAAATGAAAATAAAAAAAAATAAGGTCTAAAGATCATTTATAATGTTCGCATATGAAAATGTGTAAAAAACATTTAAAAATTAAATAAGTAATATCGAATAAATTCGTAATTAATTTCAATAGAATTTTGTTTTAAATTTGATGGTGAAATTAAAAATCAAGAATAAGGAGCACACAACAACAATGTATAAGAGTATAGAATTTAAATCCATATATTATATGTACATACATTTCGCTATTACATACTTATATATGTGTATTTGTGTCTGTGTGTGTAAATAAATTTACAATTAAATTTTTTTCTCTCTTAATTTCATCTCCTGAAAATTGTGTAATATGAAACCGAATGAAATAAAATATATTCATCGTCTGTCTGTATATTTATATGTTTACTTTATGCTTATATGTATATATATACCTGTATACGCATATACATACATTATTTACATATATTATTTACATTATATGTATGTTAATGAACAGAAAAAAAATATATTCAGTAATGCATTTGGTTTGCTTATATTTTTTATAACTGGACTGGCGCGTGCCTTCTGGACTGGATCGAATTTCAATTAAAATAAATAAAAAAAAAATGAATTAAAAAAAATACAAAATAATAATAATAAAAAAAAAAAAAAATAAAGATAACAAAAAAAAAACACACATAATCTAAAAGCAATTTCTTTTGGATCATTTTTCTTTAAAACACTTTTTATGTGTTTTGTTTTTTTATCAACAAAATTCATGTATACAAACAATAAAGTGATCAAAATATATACTACACAAACAAACATGAATATAACATAAGTACATAACATATGTAAAGAGTATATTATATACTTTGGTAGATATTATTACTCGTATTATATACGAATATCAACTGCATGCTATATTATATAGTGAAAAAAGTGCACCAGAAAAAAAAAGTCTATATCAAATTTTTTCATTCATTCTTTCATACTATATGTACCTACTACTCGTAAGTGATAGTTTTTTTATACATATACATCTGTACATATGTACATAGATATGTAATATATGCGTGCAAGATTATGATCCATTATCATTTAATTTAAAAGCAAAAAACAAAAAAAAAAAAGAGCACAGGGGAGCTTTTGAATGAAACATACTTTACTTCGGGTCATTTTACATTAAATTCTGTCCAGTCCAGTGTCCAGTCCATATATACATATATAAATAGTCTTTTAAAAATGTTTACATATATTATCGATAGGTTAACGATCGATAGATCGATCGAATGTATGTTTATAAAAAATATGAAAAATTATTCTTCATCTTATCTTGTGTGTATATTTTTTTGTTTTTGTGATTTTTTTTTTCTTTACATTATTTTGATATTTTGCAAAAGATCAACAAAATCGATATCGGAATTGTATCAAATTATAATAAAAATTCATAAAAAATTTATTTCATAAAATTATGCGTTTATATGTATGTTATGTATGTATATTGTATGTCTGATCTCTGATGTGTAGTTGAAATTGATCAACATATGTTTCAATATCATTTTATATGATAAAAATTTAAACAAGGAACATTTTTTTTTGCTTTTGTTATTGTTGTTATAGTTAGTTGTCGTTTTTTACTTATAATATAGTTTTTGTGTGTATTTATGAATACGATTATTAAGTAGTTGTATATAGTTTTAGTAGTAGATATTATAATGTATGATTGTACGAGTATATATTTTTGCACCTTAATTGCAATATGTCACAAAATATTTTTTCTTCAAAATAAAACAGGTGGAGAAAGGTTTTTCATTGTTATTATATTCGTTTAACATTTTACTTTGGAATTTTTTTTTTTTTTTTCATTCTTCTTCTTCAGTATTTTTTTTTATTGCTTAAACATTTTTTTTATAATACGCCATGCGAATTATAAAGCGAATATAAGAAAAAATGAAATTTTAGCGAAATTTTAAATTTTAATATTTGAAAAAAAACGAACATTGTAAAAGGTATTATTTCATTTTAGAATTTTTTTTTTGAAATTTTTTTTTGTAGAAAAAAAAAATTATTATTTTTTGATATATTTTTTACTTGTGTTTATTGTCAATGATACGTACATATTACGCCGATATACATATGAAAAGAAAGCATGGCATATGTGGATGCAGTCAATTTACAACTGTTTTAAATATAATGATAATAACAATAAAAAAAATAGCAAGAAAAAAAAATAAGAATATTTTTTAACAAAGAAATAATAATTTTTATGAATTTATATGAAGTGTGTTACAATAATAGGTAATTTGTAATAGTGGGTGTTCGTTTTACCATATGTTGCTTTGCAACATAATATAAATATAGCTGCACTTTAATCGCATCTTCAATTGTATTCATAAAAAACAGAGATGCACATATCATTTCATTTCATTTTTTTTTTTTGCTGTAATTTTTAATTTTTTCTTTATATGATACGCAAATTAGATTTTACATACGAGTAAGTGCTGTTTTGTAAGGATAAAAAATAAAAACCAAAATTAGCGAAAATAATAAGAAAATATGTATAAGAAAAAAATTATATTGAGTGGATGAACATTTATTTTTTGATTTCACTATAAATTCACTACGAATCTGATTCAATTAATTAGAGGAGGATTCATTTCACGTTTCAGTTTGTCGTAAACTTCGTAATTTTCTTATAGTTTTTCAGTTTTCGTAGTTCATTTCCATACATTTACAAGCTACGAAAGTTTTGAAAATCTGCAAAGGTAAAATGCTTCGCAGTTTCTAAATTTTGTATTTCGTATAGTTTCGTAGTTAATGTTTGAAAGTTCTTAGTTGGCTGTTGGCATAGAAATTAAAAAATATTAGAAAATAAATATAACAGATGAAATAAAAATAATTACGAGAAAAGTAATAAACTACAAAAAAATTTGATATTCGAAGCTGTTGAAGTCATTCATTTCAACAGAACTACGAAACTTGAAAACTGAAAAATTATAACGAACTGAAAAATGACATGAATCCCCTAAATAATTAGTCACCTCTAAAATGTATAATTGTCTACATTCATATAATTGTTGTATGTGTAGGCCTATAAATGAAGAAAAGAATTGTTAAAGTTTTTTTTTTTTTTTTTTAACAAATTTGCAAAAAATTTCATGATAACTTCTTTTCGATTGTTTAGAATTAAATTTGTATGATCCATGATGAATGTTTTTGAGTTTAAGTGGTTTTTCGTATTTGCATTTAACAAAACAATATTATAATAATAACAGCAAAAATAATGATGACTTTCTGGTGAAATTTTTTCAATATTCTAAACCTTATGTTATACATTTAATAACAAAAATTCAAGTATCCATCTATATATTCTGAAGTATATACATCTGAAATGAAAATTACAAAAGAACTGTATTCTATCGTCAATAGATTTTTTTTTTTTGGTTGGTTGTTGATAAGAATCAAAATCGTTTCAAGTGTTTACTTTAGTAATTTCAATTCCTTGATGAAAACCGAAAATTTACGCTCCTATTCAATTTATTGTATATGTACGAAAATTTATTGTAAATTAAATGTAAATAAATGTAGTTATGTTTGAATATTTTTTTTTAAATTTAGCACCGTCGCACAGTATACATAGTACGTATACATACTGACATACATGTACATATATATATATTTGTATATTCGTCGTCACATTTTTTTAAAAAAAATATTAGATTTATTTTATTCAGATTTTGTAAACATATTCCTGGATACTTTTGAATGTATAGTGTATATGTATGCGGATATTATCCTTATTCTGATTGATTCATAAAATCTGTATATATAATATAATACGAGTACAATAATATACGTAATCTTGTATCAATATTTGTTATCTGCATATACGAATTGTATAATAAAATTTTGAAAATTAGATAAATTCAAATTGACAAATGTTTATTCAATGTACATAAGATACTCACTCTCCTCATATAAATTGACTAGACAATCACAAATAGAACTATTTGTATACTAAAAATATAAGAAAATAGAAAGGAATACATACCTACGCAATATAAAGAAACTTCAAATAAAGTGAAAAAAAAAAAATTTTTTTTTTTTTTTACAAATTCAAATATTTTAAGTAAATTACAAATTGAGGAAAATATTTGAAAACAGATTAAAAACTATGATATTATTACCATGATGTTTACGATGATGATGAGGATACATTGTTCTCAAAAGTGTACATAGTGATCATGGTTTGTAAAAAAAAAAAAAAAAACAAAATTAAATAAATTGCAGCTTGCACAATATTGTGAACATCTTTTTGTTCTTATACAAACATATATATATACGGAGTTTTTTTTTATTTAGAGAGAGTGTGGACCTGTGCAAATACAGCAGTCAAAGATATAATATACAAATGAAAACTTGAAGAAAAAAAAACCTTTTTTTTTTTTTTTGAAAAAATGAAGAAAGGAAATTGTAATATCTCTCGTGTTCGAGCTCGTGCCCACATAACATCACATATGCCACAAAAATATGGTTTTATGTTTTATTTATTCTCTTGACTTAATGGTATTTGTGCATTTTATATATACCGCATATTTACATATAGAATTTCTAGCAAATAATAAACATACCATACATAAGTATACTAAGTAGGTATGTACGGTATTTGAATTAATTCATGCCGAAATTTTATTTTATTTACCATTTTATTTATTTCTGTGTTTACAAGAATACACATTTTTCAAAAATGAAATTAATTAGGCAAAAAAAAAAATTGAAAAAAAAAAAAACTTAAAATTTGTAAATAATTCAAAAACTGAATATTTCTGGAGGTATATATACATTTTGCAAATTCTATAGGTATATCTTTATAACTTACTAATTTTAGCTGTTTTTTTTTTTAAATTTATTTATTTTATTTTATTTTTTTTTTTGAGAAAAATTATGATTCTTTAAAATCAGAATTCAAATATCATATACATTCGTGTAGATATATGCAGATGATCTTGGTGAATTATATTCGTGTGAACAAAACAGAATTTCAGAATTACATTTACGAGTGAACGGAGTGTGTATACTATATATAAACGTGTAATATATTTTATTGTATTCGTACACATATACGTATACAAATGTACTACATTACATTTACATTATAATATATTAATAAACGTTTGATAATTTATTATTAACAGGACATAAATCTCATGCGGCTTATTTTATAGTAGCTGAAAGCACATTGAAAATACTAAAAAGTGTGAATAACTCATAAATGAAGGATAATTTATGTTTATTATACACGTTTGATGTCCAGTGATCGGAACAATTTATATATATTACCGCATCGCACCTTGTATATTATTTATAAATAAACTGGTTTTTGTGTTTGTAAAATACATATAAATGTATATTGCATTACATAGATAAATAAGTGTGTTTTTAATTGTAACCTCTATAACGAAATGCATACGACTACGAGTATATGTATATGTATAAAACACATTGTGCATTCATATTTGTAGTAACAGTTACACAATACATGTAGTGTATTTATCAATTATTACATTATTACCAACAAGGAGTTTGGTAGCCTTTTTTATATTGCATATCATACTGTACAAGCGTACAACACCGTGTAATATTTTCTCGTTCATAATGTTTTGACGCGTTTTCTTTTCGGTTTTTTTTCAACAATACCCTATGAAAGTTTAATGTACTGCAAAATACATGAATGCACTTGTTTTCAATGCGGATAAAGAACGAAAATTGACTATAGGAGGCATTAATTTATTATTTCGATCATTTATTACAAGGTATATATATATGCATTATGGTTTCTTTTTTGTCAAATTTACAATTTCAATTTCATTGCGACTGAAAACATTTATTATCCAATTAAATTAGTTTTGTTTGATTTTTTTTCTGTTTTATTTTGTTTCATTCCTACGAGTAGCACATTATTTATCTAGTTGAATAAGAAAATTTATTAAAAAATTTCTTTTGAAAAATTAAACACAGCTAACAAATTGTTTTTTATTTTATTACATTACTTTTTTCTGTACGAAAAAATCTATTCAAAAAATTTTTAAAAGTCAATAATTTACTCATCTACATACTCGTATATAATAAAAATTTCAATAATTAACACACGTAACATGCATATAGTCTTGTATACATATTATAATATTTTATGTCTGAATGTTTGTATGCGACTTCTTAATAATAATAGACTCATTTGATGAATTCATTTCCTATATTTTATTCTTACATAAATACATCCGTATGTTTTAAGGCTAGGCTAGTATTCACCAACCGAGATTATCTTTTATTTAATAGGCGTGACGAAACGAAAGAAATTGAACGAACGTAAAATACTCGTTCTGTCAGTTTAACAATTTGCCCTAAATAGAAACGAATCGAAGCGAGTAAAATTGTGTATGAGTTTATCAGTGAAATTTATTTTATAAATTATTTTTATTTATAAAAATATATTATTTTATTTTCATTTTAAAAACTTTATACTTTCAGAAAAAAATTAAAATTCAATCAAACTATAAAACGAGTATAGAAAAGATAAATGTATGTCAACTACGGCACTATCCATTTCTTCTATTTGACATTTAAACTTATCGAAATCGAACGAACGTAAGAATACATTCCATGTACAACAGTATCATTTCGTTTCGATCCATCTATTTAGGGTATAGCAAAAGTGTATTCGCATCAATCTCGATTATATAGACTATTCGGATATTTTTAAGATAACCTGGAAGTGGTACTATAAATAATATCATTTGAAAATAACTTGAAAATAACAGCAACAGCACAGCACTCACACCATATAACCTCTTTTTCATTTTGTAAGATAAAAATACGAACTTTTCGTAATCAACTGACATATTCGACACTCCGAATATGAAGTTCGAAAACAAATTTTATGTAGGTTGATGAATAAGCTGAAATTATATCCGGCTAGAATATATCAGACGTGTAATATTGGTTGGTGAATACGACCTTAAATGTTTAATATTATTTTTGTACATTAAATATTTCTTTCATAAATTTACAGCAAATTTAAACAAATTTATGTACACATGTAAGAGTGTGTACTGTGTATATTTTGATTACAGTAGTGATTATACATGAATGGTTGAAATGAGAAAATATCTTTTATATATTTTATTGTTCAATTTTAAATATTTCTCTTTTTATTCATCTAAAATCACAGAATCAGAATTAATCAAAAACAATCGCATCTTAAATACGAGTTTATATGAAACAATGTTATTTATTTAAATTTCTTAAGTAAATACTTACAATACATACATTATGTACATATTTTTTCATTCATATTTAAAATGTTATTAGATAGATATATTATACAACACAATATGTATTATATTATGTGCATTGAAAAATCTAAAAGAATACACATTTATATATGAATGCATTTTATATACATATATGTAGAAATATGTAGATATATGTGATAAAGTAATATGTGGTACGAGTAAATATGCGAATGTATTTTTTAAAAAAAAAAAAAAATTCAAATGCATTCTCCGACATTTTGAATTGATTGCTGCATAAATGTTAACTATCTTTATCATTAACGCATTCAGCTCGCAGTATACTACAATTTTAAACGATTATATACGTACATACAAGTATTACAAGAATCATTTATTAAAATCCTACTGTCGTTTACTGAATGAACTAACTAACTAACTGACTATAACAACTGCTTGCTCACTAATTTTTAATTTAAAAAAAAGCAAAACAAGAAAAAATAAAAAGCAGATTGTTCCATTTTTCATTCAAAATACATACAAAACATACCAAAAAAAAAAAAAAAAAAAAAAACATAAAATGAAAAAATAAAATAAAATAAAATTGATGATGATAATAATAATAATATTATGTATGTAATAATAGTACGAATGAATGATGAAAAACGGAAACCTTAAATTAGTTCAACGAGTTACAATTGTTTTTCATCTCATGAGAAAATGTCACACAAAATGAAAAATAACAATTAGGAAATTTGTAAATGAAAAAAAAAAAAAATTAAAAAAATAAAATAAGGAAATACAAAAAAAATAAACCCATAAAAAGCAAAGTATAAAATACACACCGAAAATAAAATGAAATCAAATCAAATTAAATACGAGTACATTATAATCGTACTACTATGTGAGATGTGAGATATGTAGATACAGACGTATAGTCATACATTGTGATTGTGTATGTAAACTAAAAAAAAAATGTGATTGTAATAATTATCAGAATGAATAATAATCTGTTCATCTATTTTTATTCATGCAAATTGTCTCTTTATAATTATTGCTTTCAAAGTGTACACACACTTATAACAAACAGAACACAAAAGGTATATGGTAAATCATACAAAAAGCAAGGTAAAATAGAAAAATCATAAATTATTGAGAAGTCATTACATTGCCGTTTTCTAGATTTTAAATGTTTCACTTTAAGAAACAAAAAAAAAAAAAAAAAAACATAAAATTCTATAAAGAAAATTAAACAAAATAAATTGAACAACGGCATGTAGAATATAAAATAAAACACTTGAACGCTTATGATAATTACATACTATTACATCATACAAAAAATTTAAAGGTTATGTTAAAGATAAATAATTGTATAGATTGCATGATGTATACTTTCTTCTTCTAATAAAAGTATTTTACCATTTTACCTACCATAAAATTTTATAGAAGTTAATTTTTTGAGTAATTTTTGGGTAATTTTGGGTAATTTTGGGCATTTTTTTTTTCGTTAAATTTTCTTTATTTTACTGTATTGTTATATATACTTAGTACCTATATGGTATGGCAATTTTATATATTTGTCATGGTAATTGAAATTATTATATCAAATCGTACATTCTATATTGTATATTTACAAGTTTGTAGATGTGTATATAATCAGGAGCAAAAAGATCGTTATTTCTGTTTAAAAGCATTTTTTTTTAAAGAAAAATTTAACAAGCGATGAAATGATTATAATAATACCAATGATAATGATAATAATAAAAATAATAATAGCACTAAACACTATACACGCATAAAAAAATTTGTGAGGTTAAATTGACTGTGAACATTGACAAAAGTTAAAAATATTATAAATTTATGTATGTTATTGCTGTGTAAAAAAGGTATGCACATATCCATACGCGAGTAGCTATATATATATAGATATAGAGAAAGGTTTAAAAATTACACATGATGAGTGTAAAATATAAACCGAAAATTGTGTACACACAATAAACACTATACTCATATAAATGAATTAACAGAAATAAAATTTTGTGATCATGTGAATATTTTTTATTTAATGTTCGAATTTTGTTTGTGACATACAAACCATATGTATAGGTACATACAAAATATATGCATATAAATGTACTCGTATGTAACGGGCCATCAATTAAGGACTATATATTTTCTAATTGAAATAAAAACTGAACGGTGTTAGATATTAACATGATTTTTTTTTCATATTTTAAACGTTAGCTTATGGCATTTTTATTTAAAAATAATTTCGTTTAAATGTCTGCCCCTACAGACTTTTTCAAAATCTTAATTCTGGAACACCAATTTTTGGTCACTTTTCCACACAAATCAGCACTTATTTCACCAATTACATGAATAATGTTCACTGAGTATTTGTGGTTTATTTGAATACAGAAATGATTTCACAAAATCTCATAGAAAAAAGAACTTTCTTGATCTCGATCGTTGAACTTTTCTTTCAATAAATCCATTGTTTCTCAGGATGTATGGCACATTGCGCCATCTTGCTGAAACCACATGTTGTCCAAATCAAAATCAAATGATTTACCAAACAATAATGAACACAAATGTCAATTTTGGCGGAAATCGGACAAAAACTTGACCTGCTAGAATTTTTCAAAAATATTATAGTCCTTATTTGATGACCCTTTATGTACGTGCATACACCTATTATGAATATATGTACTTATGCATGTTATTTAATTTTTGTGAATATTTATTTTTTTTTTATTTAAAAAAAAAAATTTTTTTGTATAAAATTACATATGTACCTATAAGATAAATTTCATGTATGTATATGTGAATAAATGCATGTAGTATGTGCACACTAATAATTTTCAATGCTCAAATGATTGAAGAAAGATAAAAAGCTAACTACTTATTACACTGTTTATTATTTACAATAAATTTTAATATTATCATTGTATATATGTATATGTACATACATATAAAATAGAAAATTTAATCTAATGACTTTTTAATTATGCTATTGTGTAAATAGTTTTTGAAGAGCAAAAGTGTCAACAGGAAAACAAATTTTATTTTTACATTTTTCGTATATACTCGTATGTATGTGTACTACATGGACATGGCACTACCATATACATACTACTGTAAATGTATCTAATGCATGTACATACTCGTCTCGTATGCATATGTTTTCGTATATGCACATATGAATTAATATGCATACATGTGTCTACTTTGTGTATTTATGTGAAATATATTTGGATATACATATGTATATTTTTTTTAATAAAATGGACTCATTAACAAAAGTATACAAATAGTAAAGTATAGAGACAAGTTGGACTTACATGTGTATGTATGTATGTATGTTCATGTAGGACAATAACAATCGGAAAAATTTGTATTTGCGGAGGAGGACTTTTATGAGAATTATACACAAAAAAATACACATCAGAACAAAAAAAAAAAAAAAAGAATAAATAAAATCTACCGGTTTGTTAGTTTTTATTTCCTTAGACTTTTTTTTGTTTATATACAATAAATTGATATTATTATTGCCTAATTGTTTATTCATATTCACTTGGATACAATAAAATTAATTTTTCTCATATTCATTTGTTATAGACGCGATAATAATAAAAAAAAATTAGAATGCATGCATTATTAAACTGTCATTAATGCACAAATAAATACAATTAGACATAATTATTGTACACAATGTACATATGTTTGCATAAAAAAATACGTCTATCTAAATCTATACACAATAAAATTTCAAATACCCTTATAATATTTTATTGTTTTCGAATGAAGGCGAAAATTTGATTAATATTTTCAATGTCACAGAAAAATTAATTTTTTATTCATTCGACTGTAACAATTTGGTAGAAAACTTTGTCGATATTAGCAGTACCAATAATGTAACTGAGTTTTCGTGTTTCTATGATTAGAGTAGTCGATTTTTAACTAAAGTTTTATAAAAATTTCATAAATATTCAATAGGGTTTTTGATTCTTTTCATTTGATTCCTAATTTCGGACAATAATTTTGATTAATTCGCATTGGTATTGATCACATGGAGATCATTCAAATTTTAAATCCTATAATTTTGAGTTAATCTTAAAAATTTTTATAAATCTCAGATCATTAATTTTTGCTTAAATTATCCAGTTAAAAATTTGTTTGAATAAAATTGTCTTGTCCAGACACAGAAATAGATGATGGGATGCAGTTAGAGAAGACATTCACAGAGATTAAACATCAGAAACTGGCTGACAGTATCGAGAGATTGAAAGGAATGGACGCGTATTCTCCAGGAGGCTATAAGGACCTATTGAGGTCTGGAATGCTGTAGAAGAAGAAGAAGAAGAAGAAATTTGTTTTGTACTTTATCCTTGTAACTGTGTGACTTAATTTCAAGAAAATACTTATATACCTCCTTAGATTTTAATTCGTTTTTACATGTGATTATAAAGGATAATTGAAAATATGTAATAAATTTTGATCTCTACTATATACTTTTATGAATGATGTGTACGCAACATTTTTCCCATTACATATAACATTTCAGTAATCTACATAAAATAAAATTTTGACAGTAATATAAACCCATATACCTACATAATTAATTTTTAATTATAAAATAACAATAAATTTAATAAACACTCATTTTTTATAATTAACTATACATAAATGATGTACTTATATAACAAGCACATACACGTTACACATTTAAAATTCGGACATACATCACAATTTTTATGAATACGATATTCCTTAATATGCTTTTATTTTTATGGTGTTGCTATTTATTTATTTGTTGATTTTGTTTTTTAATTTTTGTATTCCCTAAAGTCAGAATATTTGAATGTTTGTATGGATGTATGGACATACTTATGTACATATGATACTCGTATACATTTATTTGTAAAATATTACAAAAGACTTAAAAACTTAAATTATATACTTTATGAACTGATAAAATTTTAAAAGTACCTTACATATCCATATATGTATTAATTTGTCCATGTCTATATGTATTTTTTTTTTTGGTTTTCATGTATGTAACTCTTTCACATAAAATATTTTGAGACATTAATGATCAAGAAAATTTCATCACTTCATATAATAATATGATTTATATGGAACAAAAGGTGATTTTAAAAGATGATATGTTATGTTATGTGGTTTTTAACTTTACGTACGAATGTATATTCATATATACCTGAATACAGTACACATTTATATGTAATATTGTATTTTTCTTTCCATAAAATGTATTAAAATACTGGATACAAAAACTAAAAAAAAAAATAAAATAAAATTAAAAGAAAAAATAAACATGTATAAGTATAAAAACAAAAGTCATTAAAGAGTTTAAATATGTAAGAATGTATGTAATTCATTAAATGTGTATTACATATGTATGTATAATAATCTATAGATATACTTTATAATCGTCTGCGGCTCAATACAGAACTTTTAGGATCGTATTTAACAACCAAGTTTATCCGTTGGATATATTTTAGCCGCGTATATGTAATTTCAATTTATTCATCAATTTAAACAAAATTTGTTTTCAGACTTAATTTTCGGAGTTTCGAACATGTCAGCTGATTGCGAAAATTTGATTGGTGTGATGATTATTATATTATGTAACTGCAGTGCTGCTGTTAATAAAAGGTTATGTTTGAAAGATATTTTCAAACAAGCGTAAGGTAGTCCAAAATTTGTCTAGCATCAATGAATATAATTTAGACAGTTGTAAATTTATCTTGGTTGGTGAATACGGGTCTTATAGTATCATATTCAGCTTGTCTTGAAAATATCCGAATATTATACATAATCGTGGTTGATTAATACACTTTATCTCAGACAAAAAGAAGATATTATAGATAAACACATATCACATTTGTACAGATATAGGCATAGACTAATAACACTATCCAGATGTGAAATACAAATGTTAAAAATTGAAACATGCAAGTAATTTTTACTAGCAGACAATTTAGTCATAGTAGCAGACAAAAAGTTTTTCAACAAAAATAAAACTTTTTAGTAGCAGACAAAAAGATTTTCACCAAAATTAAAACTTAATATGTACATACTCACCAATTCATTGCGTCATTGCTTCTGCTGTGACTGTGATCATCGTTTGAATCCTTTTGCATATGTAACAGTCTATATAATATAAATATTATATAAATATAGTCATAGCACACTGAGTTAAAAGATAAACTACTCATGTGCAGCTTTATATTCTTGGGTATATAGTATATAGTATATAGTATACAGCACAAACAATAAACATATACGTGTATTTATTGCTTGTGCCTATAGCCATGTCATGTCTTTAAGTATTTTGCTAGTAAAATTTGTTTTAGATAGAAAAAATGTGTAAAGTGTGTATTTGGCATGGCATGGTACATATATGAAATTTTGTTTATTACATATTTACTGATACATATTTATATTACAGGACAAATATGTAGTTGTTTTTATTGTCCTGTCTAATAATATTAGACATTAAAAATATTTATTGATTTATTAAAAAATTAATAATTGCTAATGTTTATTAATTTTTGTAACTTATTTCTCACTTTTAATTTTTTTGCGGCATCCGTTGACCACTTAGAATGTTTTCTTAATAATACAAGAATAAAAAATTTTAAACAATTTATTCTATGACTATAACATTGGTTTTGCTCGTTGAACCAATCAGGATATTTACTTTTGATATTTTCTAAGCAGCAATTTACTATATAGTGTTTTAAATTTGATTGTTGTGGATTATTGCCAAAAATAGACGAAAACACTTTTATGTGTCTTTTACATATATCAAAAAATATATCTGAAGGTCGAATCAATCCAGTTGAAATGTCCTCAATGTTCTCATACTGTTTTAATTTTATCAAAATTTCAGATATGTCACTTTTGTCATCTATTTGTTTGTTGATCATATCATTTTCGCACAATTCACATGGTTTTCGAAGTGATTTTATCGTTTTTAAGTAGCAATAACCACTGAAGTACCTTGTAGCTGCGTCACTAATATCAATTTGAGCAATTGCTACTTCCTCGTTTCCCGGAAATTCTTGAATTTCTAAATTTTCATCAGATTCATGTCACTCTATTCGTTCCATTGAATTCAACCGATTTATACTGGAAGAATTTGATAAATCTGTGTGTGCAATTGTCTCTTCTAAAACTGCATTCCAATCAATATCAAGAATGTTGTCATCGTCTTCATCACAATTCGAAAATCTTGAAGAAAACATTAATTTAATGGATAATATTTTAGCAAATATTTGTGCAAATTCGAATACAGATGGATTTTTTTTGTTACAATTCCTGCTTCTTATGCGTGAAAAAAAATTTTCTAGAGGATCTTGATTTAATTTTCTATAACTGAAAAATTTTGCATCAACATGAATAGAAAATAAGTACTTTGATAAATGTATTGCACTCGTAATTGCTAAAGCTAATCCTTTAAAACAATGTGTTTTATCATCCTTATATTGAGGTTTAATTTTTAAAACATAATTTTTCATTTCTTCCAGAAAATTTAAATTATTCATATCACGAGTAACTGCGGGATTACCGTTCAATATATCAAATAATTTGTTCATTTTTTCAATAAATTTTGATGTAGACAATGCCATTACTTTTGATTCCTCAGAAAATTTTCCTGCTTCTAGAAGTACTTGTATTCCAATAGCAACACTACGACTCAAAATTTGTACTGCCAAACGTACACTCATTTTTTCAAAATCCGAAGGATGAATGTGTACTGATGTTAACTTAGGACAAACTCTGGTAGTTCCACATATATCTATTGAATACAATTGTTCAATTATCTTCCAACTTGCCACACCATCAGGTGTTAATAAATTACAATTTATCAAATTGTTTCTCACACTTTTAAAAAGATGTGGGACATCGCAAAATGCATAAATATTCACATTGTCGAAATGAAAAATTGGATTTTCGTGAGAAATTTTAAAATCGTTGAAAAATTTTCTATTGGTAGGTCCCTGATCACATGTGATAGCTCTAACATTTAGTCCCAATTTGGTGATTATATTTACGCATTTCTTTACTTCATGTCCTAGAATTTTTGCTGGTATAGATCCAGGGCAAGCAATATAATAAAGAACTTGCTTGAAACTTCCAAGCAGGCTCCTTATCATAAAAACGTTCACTGATTTTGCAAAAATGTTTTTTCTGTCTTCATCTCCATAATCAACAAAACCTTCAATTTTATCTTTAACTTCGTTATATGTCAGATTTTTTAAATTTAAATTAGTTAAATTAGATTTTAAAATTATTTAAAACCCTAATTTTTTCTGCGGAAGAACCCATAGCTTCTATCCATAGGACCTGATCCATTTGTTTTAAATGAAATTAGCAAACAAGTTAATAAGTTGTCAGAAAGAGAAAAAGATGTAGTTTTATTGTTTGACGAAATGAGCATTCAAAAAAATCTGACATATAACGAAGTTAAAGATAAAATTGAAGGTTTTGTTGATTATGGAGATGAAGACAGAAAAAACATTTTTGCAAAATCAGTGAACGTTTTTATGATAAGGAGCCTGCTTGGAAGTTTCAAGCAAGTTCTTTATTATATTGCTTGCCCTGGATCTATACCAGCAAAAATTCTAGGACATGAAGTAAAGAAATGCGTAAATATAATCACCAAATTGGGACTAAATGTTAGAGCTATCACATGTGATCAGGGACCTACCAATAGAAAATTTTTCAACGATTTTAAAATTTCTCACGAAAATCCAATTTTTCATTTCGACAATGTGAATATTTATGCATTTTGCGATGTCCCACATCTTTTTAAAAGTGTGAGAAACAATTTGATAAATTGTAATTTATTAACACCTGATGGTGTGGCAAGTTGGAAGATAATTGAACAATTGTATTCAATAGATATATGTGGAACTACCAGAGTTTGTCCTAAGTTAACATCAGTACACATTCATCCTTCGGATTTTGAAAAAATGAGTGTACGTTTGGCAGTACAAATTTTGAGTCGTAGTGTTGCTATTGGAATACAAGTACTTCTAGAAGCAGGAAAATTTTCTGAGGAATCAAAAGTAATGGCATTGTCTACATCAAAATTTATTGAAAAAATGAACAAATTATTTGATATATTGAACGGTAATCCCGCAGTTACTCGTGATATGAATAATTTAAATTTTCTGGAAGAAATGAAAAATTATGTTTTAAAAATTAAACCTCAATATAAGGATGATAAAACACATTGTTTTAAAGGATTAGCTTTAGCAATTACGAGTGCAATACATTTATCAAAGTACTTATTTTCTATTCATGTTGATGCAAAATTTTTCAGTTATAGAAAATTAAATCAAGATCCTCTAGAAAATTTTTTTTCACGCATAAGAAGCAGGAATTGTAACAAAAAAAATCCATCTGTATTCGAATTTGCACAAATATTTGCTAAAATATTATCCATTAAATTAATGTTTTCTTCAAGATTTTCGAATTGTGATGAAGACGATGACAACATTCTTGATATTGATTGGAATGCAGTTTTAGAAGAGACAATTGCACACACAGATTTATCAAATTCTTCCAGTATAAATCGGTTGAATTCAATGGAACGAATAGAGTGACATGAATCTGATGAAAATTTAGAAATTCAAGAATTTCCGGGAAACGAGGAAGTAGCAATTGCTCAAATTGATATTAGTGACGCAGCTACAAGGTACTTCAGTGGTTATTGCTACTTAAAAACGATAAAATCACTTCGAAAACCATGTGAATTGTGCGAAAATGATATGATCAACAAACAAATAGATGACAAAAGTGACATATCTGAAATTTTGATAAAATTAAAACAGTATGAGAACATTGAGGACATTTCAACTGGATTGATTCGACCTTCAGATATATTTTTTGATATATGTAAAAGACACATAAAAGTGTTTTCGTCTATTTTTGGCAATAATCCACAACAATCAAATTTAAAACACTATATAGTAAATTGCTGCTTAGAAAATATCAAAAGTAAATATCCTGATTGGTTCAACGAGCAAAACCAATGTTATAGTCATAGAATAAATTGTTTAAAATTTTTTATTCTTGTATTATTAAGAAAACATTCTAAGTGGTCAACGGATGCCGCAAAAAAATTAAAAGTGAGAAATAAGTTACAAAAATTAATAAACATTAGCAATTATTAATTTTTTAATAAATCAATAAATATTTTTAATGTCTAATATTATTAGACAGGACAATAAAAACAACTACATATTTGTCCTGTAATATAAATATGTATCAGTAAATATGTAATAAACAAAATTTCATATATGTACCATGCCATGCCAAATACACACTTTACACATTTTTTCTATCTAAAACAAATTTTACTAGCAAAATACTTAAAGACATGACATGGCTATAGGCACAAGCAATAAATACACGTATATGTTTATTGTTTGTGCTGTATACTATATACTATATACTATATACCCAAGAATATAAAGCTGCACATGAGTAGTTTATCTTTTAACTCAGTGTGCTATGACTATATTTATATAATATTTATATTATATAGACTGTTACATATGCAAAAGGATTCAAACGATGATCACAGTCACAGCAGAAGCAATGACGCAATGAATTGGTGAGTATGTACATATTAAGTTTTAATTTTGGTGAAAATCTTTTTGTCTGCTACTAAAAAGTTTTATTTTTGTTGAAAAACTTTTTGTCTGCTACTATGACTAAATTGTCTGCTAGTAAAAATTACTTGCATGTTTCAATTTTTAACATTTGTATTTCACATCTGGATAGTGTTATTAGTCTATGATATAGGTGTATCAATTGAAAGTGAAAATTTAAAATTAGTTTGGCATGCGCCTTTTAAAATGTTCCTCATCATCATAAACACATCATGTACATACCTCTATGAATGTGTACACATTCAATTTTCATACTCACAATATAACATGTGAGATCTGTTTTATGTTATTTTATTTAATTTTATTGTTTTCATTTTTAATTTTTCTTTATACGATAGTATAAGGCAATATGCACCTCTTTAATTTATTTATTTACGTTATTTTGTTGTTTTGGTGCATACAATTTATTCTCCGTTTTTTTTTTTTAATTTTTACATGATTCGGAAGTCATTTAAATGTTTTTTAAATGTTGATAGATTTTAAAAGTTTTATATTGACAGACGGTGTTTGTTGGTGACTTTTCGATCAAGACCAATAACCGCACACACATCATCATATCCATATGTATACTCGTATATATGTACACACATATGTGAACATTTGAGCAATAACAAAAATATAATCACCAGATATACATTTGTAGTTATTATATTATTGATATTTTTTACGTAATATATCAATATATATTTATATGGATACTAGCACTCATATTATAGTTGTTGTCGTTTATTGACTATAAGAAGGATTCGAAAATCCCATTAAAATTTGTCAAGGATGTTGTAAAATTTGATTTTTATGACTCAGCAAACGTCAATTTAAAATGTCAGAGTCTCAGAGATCTTATATTCGACTGTCTATTAATTTGTATTTGTGTGTACGTGTACGATATAAACATACATTGGAATATGGTACACTTCAACCTTCAACTATTGCTCAAATATGATGTGTACATATACTATGTGTTTGTGTATCCAACGTATGTGCACATTGTAAATATGGTATAATATCCAGTATATGTAAAATAAAAATGAATTTATTGCAGCTGTTAACTCTAATTTTCTACTAAAAATTAAAATTTTCGATTTGCGGTTTCCCTTTCTATATAACGCATTCTTTAAGGATTTTTCATCGATCGATGGCAAAGAAAGGTTATTTATATACACACACATACTTTAGACCTTTTTCTTTCAAAATTTTTTGATTTTTAATTGTCCTTTGAAATATTTTTATTTTTATTTTGTTTTTTTATTTTTGCCTTCTCTTTTTCCTTATTTTAATATGTTTTGAATCAACGTATGCGCAACATTTGGCTATTTTTTTTTTTTTATATAATATATTTCACTTCTGTTCTGTAATAAAAATTTCACTTTTTTGTGTTAATCCAATTTTAAAAAAATTATATTTTGTGATTATCATTCATTTAGTTTGAATGCATCCACATCGATCTATTCATAATGATGATGATGATGATGATCATCATCATCTTCAT
This sequence comes from Villa cingulata, assembly GCA_951394055.1. Taxonomy (NCBI): domain Eukaryota; kingdom Metazoa; phylum Arthropoda; class Insecta; order Diptera; family Bombyliidae; genus Villa; species Villa cingulata. The sequence goes on along the minus strand of OX596021.1, from coordinate 25,806,265 downwards.
CATCGTTATTATCATTATTTATTTGATATTATATATTTTATGTTATTCTATTTATAAATAAAATATATATTTTTTTTTTCTATTTTAATTTTTATTTTTTTCATTCTTCTTAAGAATCATCATCACACATGACACGCGACTACTAGACTATAGGCCAGACAAATTTATATATACATTGGCATGGCATATACCTATGTTATAATGTACACAAGTATTATGCATTTGAAAAAAAAATGTTCTTGATTGATATCACAAACTCAATTAAAAAATTAGAAAAATTTGATCCTTATAAAAATGAAGTATGCGAACAATATAAAAAACTGTAGATTGTGTAATGAATGTTGTTTTTTTTTTTTTGATAGTAATCAAACGGACTTATCAAAACCGCATACAGTAATATCCTTCCTTATGGGTGATATGGATCGATGTGAAAGAAAACGAAATAAAAGAAAAATTTGCTACCTGCGGTTTATATTATAGGATTAAAAATTAATTCAGGATATTAATAGAAATTTGAAAAAAAAGAAAAGAAAAGGAAATCTATTCACATTCGGATGTATGTATCTTTGTACATTTGTAAATAAGTTGCAGTATATAAATAGGGAGGCACGCTCAATCTGCATCACATACATAAGATTCAGAGGCTTGAGTGAATGTATGTATATCCTACCATACCACCATATGTTATGAAAAAATTTCTGCGTATAATGCGAATGAATGCCTTTATATTTTCTTTAGTAAAATTGAAAAAAAAAAAAAATTTAAATTAAAAAAAAAAGTGCACTCCACAAATTCGTGGATGTATAAACAGATATTTTGTACTACATGAAATAAGAAAGATTATGGGTTGCATAGATAGATGCAGAGGTGTGGTAGGCTAATTTTTCTTTAAATTTTTTTTTTATATTTATTTATTTATTTTGAAGACTACATACTCTATACTACAGAATAAAAATGAAAATATAAAATACGAAAAAAAAAAAATAATAATAAAATAGCAGTGGCAGCAGCAGTAACAGCAACAGCAGCAATAACAACATTAATAAACATGATCTTTTAATGATGATAATATAGTGCAACATGATGTAACACACATGTGTGTTTTTCATTTTTATATTGTTTGACGTTAAATACTCTTGTTTTAGATATACTATTTAAGATTATATGAAAATTGTGAAAAATAAATAAAATACAGAAACTCTCATACATACATATCTACAATATTCTAGCTATAGATTGTGTTTATTTAACACATTTATAATGCGTGTCATGGAATTTAGCTTCTGATGATTATAATGACGATGTTGATGATGATGATCAACTACCAATCTATATACGAGTATAATGTAAACTCATATATTATACCTTAATAGTTTTATGTTTTATGTACATATACATATTACACATATCTCTAATGTAATGTCCATATGTAATATATCAACACACATAAATACTAGATAGAAATTTTCCTATATGCATGCGCTTCTAGGTACACACATATGAATAAGATATAGTAAGATTATAAAAAGATCTATAGAGTTACTTTAACTTATAAAATGATTTATGAGAATGAAATGAAAACCATCTAAAATGGGAAGTATATGCTAGTATCGACGGTGGTATATTTATCATTAAATAGAAAATATTACACATTTACAATATTAGAATAAGAACATTTATACGAGTATGTATATTTTAAAATAATAAATGCATATGTTCTAAACGTAGATAAATGATGTTTAATGTCTCTGTTTGATGTACATTTTACTAACAAATTTATAAATATATAAAAATACACTATTCTAGCATCTATAGTGTCTATATACACATACATATATGCAGATAATAAATGTATGCGCATATCCTAAAATAATCTATCAAAAGATTTGAAAATAAGACAGGAAAAAAAAAACACAAAAATTAAAAACATTCTACATATCTACGTACTGGTACAAAGGTATATCTACAAAAAATTCAAAGAAAATGAATATTCTTAATGCAAAATATAAATTTGTGTTGCTTTTTTGTTATTTAGAAAATAATAATATTATTTACATGTACTTTCTTCTTTCTTGTATAATTTTATTCTTTCTTAATATCTATTATTTTATCATCAGAATTCCCAGAGTAAAATATTTTCTAAGGCCACGCGCAGACTAAGAGCGTAGCGTAACTGAGCGTAACTCAGTTAATCACTTACTTAGCGTAACCAAGCTTATTAGCCACACACTAAGAGCCACTATTTAAACTTACTCTAGCCACTATTTAAATTTACTCATTTGTATGCCAATTGTCAAAGTGTTTCAATAATTTCTGCAATGTGTACTTAGATTAAAAATAGATTAAATAATATTTGAGTATTGAGTATTTTTGATCTAGTACACATGTATATTTTGTTTTTATTTTACAACAGAATACTTGGGACTGTCTGCCCACTCTACGAGCGTAAAAATTCAATAATAGCGTATGGTTCAATTTACGCTATACCACGCTCAGCTACGCTCATTTACGCTACGGATGCAGTATGCGCAAAATGATAAGAAACAATTGATTTGACTTTTACTTGCTTTTACGCTCTGAAAAATACGCTACGCTCTTAGTCTGCGCGCGGCCTAAGGATAATTTTGCACTTGTTAGAAAAATGTATATGAAATAAGGATAATAATATTCAAATGAATTTTTATCATGAATGAAAATACGAGTACTTAGTATGTAAGTACTACTAGCGTATACTCGTATATCATACTATAGTTAGCTGCCAATAACCTCATGGCAACTACTTAGTGCATCTCATTCTTACTATTTCTTTTTTTTGTTTACTTCTTAAAAATGATATGCAGTTGCAAAGCAAGAAATGGAGAAAATTGAATTTCAAGGTACTACTAGCCACTAGCCATCAGGATAATATTTGTCAAATTATTCCATAAAATATATTCATATTCAAATGAAATTCAAACATTTCTGTTGATTTTATTCTGTATAGTAGTACACGAGTTTACACGAGTATATCGATGAATGCAACTATTTCATGTATAAAATATAAATATAGATAGATGTATACGTCTTTTCGATTCCCACGATATAACATATACCATTCTTTTGTCGTTTCAAAAATAAGAAAAAAAAAATGGGAGGGGGGATAGAGAGAAAAATGTGAAAAGATTTAAAACAGTTTAATTAAAATACGACATGGTTAGAAGCGTAAGAAATTTATAAAGAGACTAAAAAAAATAAAAGTACAAACAAAAAAAAAATAAAATTAAAATCACAAAGAAATGAAACAAAATAATAAAAGCTCAGGTGTTATTGTTCTTTTAATTTTTTTTCTTTTGCTTTATAAATTTCTTTGTATGTACATATTTTCATTATAGATATCATCATCGCGTTTTCATCATCCTCATCATCGCAGTTATTTTGACAAAGTAATTCCAATTTTAATAAAATTCAATACTGACTGATTATAGTACATTACTCCTCTTTATGTAAATTTTGTACAAGAAATGTATTATATATATGTTACTATGCACCTGTAAGCACAGTATATCGACGAGCAGATATGTTCATACTTCATAGTTTTTTGAATGTAAATACTCGTAATATGTCATTCGAAACTAATTGAAATTTAAAGTTTTTTTTTATTATTTTTTTTTTTCGTTATTCAATTTTTAATCAAAAATAATAAAAATGAAAAATGAATGAAAGAACTCGAAAATAATAATATTTTTTGTAATCTTCTACAAATTTCTTACAATTTTGAAAACTGAACTTTTTCTGATGATTGTATCAAAATATTATTCAAAGTCATTTCATGGTTGGATGACAAAATTTTTCTCAACAAAATATAATAAGTAAAGCAAAATATAAAATAAATAAACTGAAATAAAAAACCGGTGGATATGTTAAGTACACACCATCGTTTTTGTATTTCAATAGTTTTATTTTTTTAATTAAAATTTTAAATGAAAATAAATTCTAAAACAAAGAAATATTCGTATATATACGAGTAGAGAGAAAAGTATAGCAAATAAATATAATTTGTATTTTTTGTTATTAATATTTGAAGTGAATTTATAAATTTTAATTAATTTTGAAAGTAGATATATGTACTTCAAATTTGTATATTATATACACCTGTGTATGTAGGTATCTAAATTTGTTACAATTATACACTGTTAAAAAAATATATTGCAGATTTAATAGAAGTTAGAACATAATTTATGGAAATAATAACATTATGTATAAGTAATTTTGTCAATTTATCATTCCTCAGTGTTCCAGTTTTATGTAATTTTCGTGCAACTTTTTCGGTATTAATTGCAAAGCATTAGAAACACATATAGTACATTAGAGATGAAAACTCTGGTAACTTTCACCAGACTTCTACTTTTATTTCGACTTCTTTTTCTACATCTCAAATACTCAACAGTTAAATGACCATGTTTGTTTACATATTAAAATATAGATCAATGCATTTATAGATTTTTCTTGTTTGCACGGATCTTGTTTCAATTTGAAATTATTCTTCATACAATTACTACAGAGAAGAACATAAATTACACAAGAAAAGGGAAAGATAAATAATATACCATTCACATATCGCATATCTTTCTACTTTTATTTCTACTTCTCCTTCTACTTCTCAAATATTTAAGAGTTGTATAATCATGTTTGTTTACAAATGAAAATATAGGTCAAAATATTTATCGGTTTTCTCCTATACACCGATCTCGTTTCAATCTGAATTTCTTCTCCGTACCATCCTACTACAGAACAGTACACATAACACACAAGCAAATAAGAGAAAATATTCTACTCGCGAATCTTTCTACTTTTCTTTCTACTTCTGATTCTACAATAGTATTTTTTCTACTCCATTTTTTGTATAATTTATTTACTGTTCTGAAGTGGGCGTGTATGAAGAAAAATTTCAAATTGAAACTAGATCAGTGTATACAAGAAAAATTGATAATTGTTTTGACCTATATTTTCATATGTAAACAAACATGGCTATTGAACTCTTGAGTATTTGAGATGGTAAGAGAAAAGTGGAAAGAAAATACTATAGATTTTAATTTTATCTTAAGAGACCTTGCGTGCATTTTGTACATTATTATTCTTCTTCTTTCATAACACTACAACTCTAGGGAGCCATGACTTCTTCTATACGATTTCTTTGTATCGCAACTTCTATTCTGAGCCATCTTCCTGAAATCCTTTATTCCCAATTTGTACATATTATTATGGATGTGCGTGAATATTATTAATCAAATTATGCAGAATCATACAGATTTTTTGCAGTGTATTTAATATAAATTAGATTTGTATTTTATATGCGAATATAATTAATATCAAAATAAGTATCTACTCATATCAAACATCAATTACATACATGATTTTCATTTTAGAAACAATAAAATTATTATTAATTTGAAACCAATATTATGTCAATCATATACATACTATATTTCAATTTATTAAGTTGTGCGTACATTTTATACAAAGTAAAATGTGTATTATGTAACATATTAAACTATTGAATATATTCTATACGTATGTATGTGTATGTAGTATACATAATCCGATTTGTTTGTATAATGGAATATCTTTTAAATTAATTTAATCCAATTTCATATATTATTTCATCTTTTATGACATCATAATAATTGTTAAATTCGAAATGTTGTTCATATTAAATAATACATATAATAAGTATACTTAAAATCATATATGTATAGGTTGTATAGGTAGGTAATATATTTGTTTATAAATACATACATACATATGTATGCATTTCTGTAATGATAATGTATACAAAACTAAATATCGTTATTAATGATATTAGAATGGCAATATGCCATTTAAATAAATTCAAATCAATATCATCATTTTCCGATGGGATTCATTTATATAATTTGAAAATGAAATCTAATTTACTACATATGTATGTATGAGCATATTATGTATAGAAATGGCTATAAGAATTTGTACAAATAATATATATGGTTGTATGGATATGAATACATTTGTTAATGAACATATAAACATGAGTGTATGGACAAAAGTAATCTGTAATAATGTGATTTTATATGCCCCGTAATATATTGTTTGTAAATTTATATTATATTATCAATTTATTCTATTGCACACATTATACTTATTTTCTTCATTACATATGTATATACTTGTACATACAAATCCGTACATATTTATGTATTTATATGTGTATAAATGTACTTAGGTATATACAAAATTTATTTGTCCATATTATATGAAACAGACAGATAATCCAAAATTTCTGATAATAATGTTCTCAATAGGTTTTATTATATTATTTTCATGGGAATTTTGTTATTATTAAATGAATCTTTATACACACAATAGTAAAATGTATACAACACATAATACATATACTCTTATATATTCACAATCTTATTAGAATAGCATCTCTATTGAAATCTGATAATTATTAATATGTAATAAATTTTTATATTCATGTAGGATAATGTTGGATTTATTTCAATTTTTTTTTAATTTATTTCATTGTATTGCATATTGCACAATATATTTATGTCTTATATAATGTACTAGTAACATCAGTAAAATGTGAAAATCCTGCATCAATAGCTGATGCTTTCAATGTTTATCAATATCGATAAAAATGATGCAGAGTTTTAACAGTCTTACACGTAATAACAATAAACAGAATTTATATAAATAGTAGCTTTTAGTTACACGATCTATTCTTATTATAATAAGTATTATGATGAGATGTAGTTTTTCTCTAATGATCATTTGAATTTTTGAACTCTCAGCAGGAATAATGATGGTATCTAGAATAAATAAGTTATACACGATATAGTACCTTGTATATACTCGTATACCATCGCATCATGTAATCATATTTTCATTAATGAGAAAAATTAATTTTCTCTTTATAATTGCTCTGTACTACCACAGAATAATGAAGCTACACGCTACTTATGAGTAACTTTATTATTCTATATGGTACTATACACATCATAAGAAGTATACGAGAAACAGGAGGAGACAGTAACTAGTAGCAATTAGGTTATTGGCAACTACTATAGTACGATATACGAGTACACTAATAGTACCTTGCATACCATGTAGTCGTATTTTCATTCATGAGAAAAATTCACCAATTTCTTCTTATTTTTGTTTTCCACTACGCGCCATAAGAAGAAATAAACAAGAAAAAAGAATAGTAAGAATGAGAGGCATTAGGTAGTAACCCGCCATTTTCTATTTAAACTTGCCCTGTATTACAGACCATAAGAAGAAGTAAACAAGAAAAAGGAGGAGACAATAAGTAGTACCGTAGTAGCAACAATGTTATTGGCAGCTAACTATAGTACGATACGATATACGCTAGTAGTACCTTGCATACCATCTAGTATTTATTTTCATTCTTATGAGGAACTTCAATTTTCTTTTTATACCTTCTCTGCACTACACACTCACACCATAAGAAATACACGAGAAACAGAAGAATGAGAGACAGTAAATAGTAGTAACCAAGTGCATAGATGCATAGATGTTTAAAATTCACAATAATTCTTAGAATCATATAAAATTATTCCTTTAAATTCAGATTGTTATAAATTTTATTGAATTTTTTGAAACTCAAAACAGATTATTTATTTTTTGTTTTATTTATACATAAGATTATCAAATCTGAATGCAAACTCCAAACTTCAATCATCAACACAACACAATTCAGATAAAAAAAAACTTAAAATTATATAAAAGTTCATTAATTTATGTATGATGAAAGATGAAAGGTATGCTTTAGGTAAAGTGGTGTAATGAATATACTGTTGTTAATCTTCAATTATTATTTTTATTATTTTAGTAGTTCAGTTCAGATGAAAAAGAAAAATATTAGTGAAGTGGATCTGAGTATATATCGCGGCAATATGATTCGAATGGATTTAATTCAATTATTATCGAATAAATTTGGCAATAAAATAAAACGCAATGAATAAATATCAAAAAAGCAAAAATGTTCCAAAAAAAAAAAAAAAATCTCTTTTCTGAAGTTTCAAAGTGAATTTTAAAAGTGAATATGCATGAAAAATTTTTGAAAATTTTTTTATATTATGTTTCCGGCAAAATATCATAAAATTCGTGGTAAATACATTGAGTTACGAGTATACATACCTATGCATGAGCATACAATAAAGGTATATTATGTATACGATATAAATTGACATTTACATATTTGTTTTCGTTCCTTTCAATTTGAATGTAAGTTTAATAAAATTTTTTATTTTTATTACTCATATGATCGGAAAAAGCAAAAAAGAAAAAATACCAATGTAATAATTTAAGACAACAACTGCAATTTTTTTCTTTTCATTCAGAATGCAAAATGAAAAATGAATATAACAAAAAAATTGAAATTGATGAAAATTATAAAAAGAATAAAATATTTTCCTATATATTCAGATTGGCCATCATATATTTGCACTTATAAACGTATCCATTTACCGTGGACTGAAAGCTATTATAATTTTGTGTTCGTAATGCATATTCATGTAATTGCATTATATTACCATTGATTTTATTTGTCTTTATTTTCCGTTTTTATTTTTGTTTGGTCCAAAATGCAAGAATTAAATCCAGTGAAATGAAAAGGAATAAAAGTGTTTTTTTTTTGTGTTTTCTGTTTACTGCGTTTCTTTTTCATTTTTTTTTCTCTCCATTCATTCAATATTTGTACAATTTGAAAAGATTAAATCTTATGTGAAAGATTAAAAAAAAAAAATGAAAATAAAAAAATTCATGTGTTATGTTGTTATATTCTTGGGTTATGTTATATAATAATATGTATGTCCATATTATGATTGTTTGTTGGCGTTTGGCGACAAGGTACATTTTCATTTTTTCTTTTTATCAAGCATCCTTTTTAGCTGCTTCTTTTCTATAGAATGTGCATTTGAATTTGATGTTGTAATGTGTGTATGCTTTCTTATACTGTTGTTGTAATCAATGAATTTCTAGCTAGATATTACAAAATAAATATAAAAATGTATAGATACATTTATTTTATACATATTCTGATACGTATACAAGAAAATATTTAAGAATTATTTTAATACATTCAAAAATTTTTGTTCATTTTTTCATATGTATATATACGTAAATATAGATACTCACATTTCAAGAAATTCAGAAATACATAATGTATGTTTTTTTTAATTTTTTCGTTAAACTTCTAATACTCGTATGTGTATGTATGTTATCTTTATAAGTGAAAATAATATAGTAATCTTACTAATACATAAAAATATATAATAATGTGTATTTAATATTGCATCAGTAATAAAATTGCAATGAGGATACCAGCCAATGCTGATGATCATTATGATGAAGAATAAACGTCAATAAAGCATCTTCCATTTAAGAAACATCAAAAATAAAACCTTGTACTGTGTGGGTTGTGATCATTTATACACATATTCACATGCGATATACTCGTACATATGTGCCTACTTACATCACATTTGAAAGATCAGTGTTTTGTTTTCGTTTGTAATTTGCGTTTTGTTCCTTTCAATTTTGTTACTTTTCTTGTTATTTCTTTGTTTATATTCTGCGAGTATGTATGTAGACATTTTCATTAAATTTTCTTTATTCAATTTTTTTTTTCTTTTTATTTCAATTTTTTGTTTTCTTTTCATCTGAAAGATCATTGGACATGACTTAGCCACATTTTATCATTTATTGTTTTAGAATTCATCAATATTGTAGTTTTAGTACATAAATTGCATTTATATACCAGCATATAATAATAAATAATAGAAATATTTTCGCCGTGTATTTTTTGAAATCGTATACTTAAGCTGTATACAGACTCTCAATTTTGATGTGTACATACATCAAAAATACTTGAATAAATTGCTGTACATAAAACTGATTTGAATATTGTTCGCACACTTGCGCATACATGTAAAGTATTCAATGTTTTGCGCAATTTACTAATTTCAATTAATTTTCTTGTATGGTTGGATTAAAATAGTAATTTAATTAAACAATAAGTAAATGATCAACGATTCAATAAAATACCGCAATCATGGTTTATTACACTTCTTCTGTAAATCAGTAAATCTTTAATCATTTTCGAAAATTGTTGATTGTGGAGAATCATCAGGTTCAGATTTAACATTTCAAATGCAATTCAATCGATTTTTATGAAAATATGTAGCTACTTCGAAAAACACTTTTACAATAGAACTATTGAAAAATTATAGATCATATGCGAATTTGTGCATGTCTTCAACTTTGCTAGTAATTGTGCGAAATATTACGCAGATCAACTTTTAACAATTCTGTTTAATTGTCAGTTTTAACGTCCTCAAATGTATTGCACAATAAAACTGAATGTCTGTACTTAGCTTAACAACATGTTTCTGATGTTCCGTCAATGAAAAGGATGATGGGTGTAATGGTCAGTGTACATTTTTATTTTTAATTTTAAAATGTATTATGAACATAAACATTTATGTAATACATAGGTAATATGCAAACGTGTACATAATGTATATATTATGCATCCACTTGTGCTTGTGTACTTACTCATAAGTAAAATGTGTTATCGTAACATGCTAAACATAAATTTTTCACTGCGAAAATTTCAAATTAAATTCAATATCAAATTTTTGTATCATGTTTTTTTCATCGTAAACAACAAACAATTTTTTTTTGTTTTTAACAAAATTTTCATTTTGCAGCACAAATTTAAATTTAATTTTTTCTTCTTGTGCAAAATCGACAAAAAAATATATAACAATTTTTCAGAAAATATTGGATTATTTTATATTATTGTTTTTTTTTTTTTTTAATATTTGTTATTTCTATTATTATTTGTACATTGTGTATCCTCCCCTTTTTGTTGTTGTTGCTGTTGTTTGGTTAGATTGTTTTGTTATTTTGTTTTTTTTCTTGTACCTGTTTGCCTGTTTCACTTTATTATTTTTGCTTTGTTTTACTATTAAACTTTGTGTTTTGTAAAACAAAAACAAAATTTTATCTATTTCTAAATACTAGTACATACATACTAGCTCGTATGTACATAGTACAATATTTTCTGTGTAGTAAATTTTCTATTTGAAAAAATAAAAAGTTCAATTTCTATGTACAGATGTTATCATCAAATCAAATAAAAAATGAAACTTTTATATACAACTTTTTTATCACCAATATGTACACTGTACACATCTAATCGTACACCAACATACACATTCTTGTATTTTCTCATTTATGTATTTTTTTTGCCTTTTTCGAAAGAATAAATTTCTTTTTTTTTTGTCGTTTTACTTTGCAAATAAAAATTGGAAAAGTTCATTTTATGTTTTATCTATTATTTCTTTGAATTTAGTTACGTTTATTTTTTGTTTTATTTTAAATTCAAATTAACAAATCGAATTTTTATTTTTCATTCATTTATTTTCTAGTTATTTTTTTCATTCAATTGTATTCATATTAATTGTTGTTATGATTGTGTATTTGTCTAATCGTATAATGCTTGCTTATGTATATTATGTACTTTTGTATAGACTATAGAGTATTTAAATATACATACATTGTTGGTATGTATGGTCTGCTGGTATATTTTGTGATTGTTTTTTACATTCATTTTACATATTAATTAAAATTAGATTTCTAGATATAATTCAACCGTAAAATGACTTTGAATATTTTTCCATATACTTATATATTTTGTGTGGACTTTTTAATAGCATATATACTGGGATGGGACAAAAAAAAAGTAAATAAATAAAATAAAATTCTCACTTAGCACCAGATCAAAAATGAAACCAAAAATAAAATAAAAAAATAAATAAATAAATAAAACATTTTCATCATGAGAAGAATTTTGTAAAATTTTACTACAAGATGGACACGATTTTTCGATTTACTTTTATCTTTTTATTGAAATATACATACGGAAGAGTAAATGTACAATATACATACATACCAATAAGGGTCGTATTCACCAACCAAGATTATTCGTGACCTCGTGGGATATATTTTAGCCGAGAATATAATTTCAATTTATTCATCAATCTAGATAAAATATATTTTCGGACTTCATTTTCGAAGTTTCGAAAATGTCAGCTGATTGTGAACATTTAGTATTTTTATGTTACAAAATGAAAAAGAGGTTATGTGGTGCGATGATCATAAATGTGAGTGCTGTACTAGTTACTGCTAATAACAAGGTTATGTTCAAAACGATATTATTTATAGTACCACTCCCAAGTTGTCATAAAAATATCCGAATAATGTATAATCGAAGTTGATGAATATACACTTTATTTTAGATAAAAAAAAAAATAATATTGGTTGGTGAAAACTACCCTAAATATGAGAATGTGTAGAGAAAGAACTTAAATTTAAAATATTTATAATTTGTAATTTATATTGTGTAATGTGTATATGTATGTGGTTTTGTATAAAATTTATTTTTGTTCTTTGTCTATACTATTCCTTGGTTGACCATAAATTACATAAATATTGTATACTCTTCAAATATTTTCAATTAGTTTTTGTTCACAGATAATTTGATTATAAAAATGTTTCAAACAAAACATTATTCTATCTTTGGGAATTGGAATGTATCAAATTATGGTTCAAGATCTATGAGCACAAATTCAAAAATTTCATATTTTTCGTTCGGATTTAATTTGAATTTTTTTTTTTATACAAAACTGAATATCCTCTTAATTTTTGTTCTCATACTGTATGTAAGAGTACGTAATTTTTGTATGTAATTCTTTTATTGAATCAGTAAATTTTCACTGATGAGAATACATCATAAATAAGACTTCCCTTTTACTTCTAATCTTCTATGGTCTGCATTTAACTATACAGTCCGAATCGATTCAAGACCCTCACTGAAGTGACTATATATACTCATTAAAAATTTGATTCGATCAAACAAAAATTACTCGTACATAAAAATGTAATTGATATTTAAGTAGAAACAAAATCGATGGTATTCAATTTGACCACAAATTTAATTATAAATCCTGAATCTTTATACATTATATATTTTGATGTATAGTAAAGTAATCTACATACAGTGAATATACAATTTCATATGTGTGGCGTGTTACGAGTATATCATGTTATATATTAAAAAATTTTTTAGAGTAAATAAATCAAGAAAATATGTTTATTATTTTTTGAAAAATGAACAAGAACAAGGAAGTGAATTCGAATTGATTTTAAACATAATAAATAAAGTGTACTCGTATATATAGTGTAGGGATGATGGAATTATCAAATGAATTGCACATTAGAGACTTAGAAAATACTATATTTAATGTCCTATATATTTATGGTACTACATAAATTGTAATTTAGTAGAGTGCTGTTAATAAAATTAACCATTTCTCTGTCTCTCTCTCTCTCTCTCTCGAGCATCTGTTTTTTTCAGTTAAACTTTAAGTTCTTTGAATGTGTATGTATATAAATGATGATGATGATAAGTTAAAACATATGCCATTTTAAAAGAATTAATTAAATGTGTGTACACTTCGTACAGAAATAAAATTATAAAATACAACGAGTATTATTTAGATTTGTTTACATATTTCCCACAGTATGTAATACTACACACATGGTTAATTCTATGGTATATAATCATCAAAAATTCTAAAGATATGTGAAAATTTCCATTTACATATTATATAATACATATAGGTACTCTATAAGTGTATAATAGAACTCAACATTTTACATAATTTTTGTTACAATGTTTCAGAAATATAAAAGAAAAGCATTTATGTACATACATATAACATAGGTAGCTATATGTTACATACCATATACATTATAATAAAAAAAAGAATTATAAATATTACGTATAAAAATATTGAATAGCTCTGATGGTATAAACGGTGAAAATTTAAATGTCTCATAATTTTTTATTATAAAACACTATGAAGCTACTACCTAAATACTATACTATACATAAAAGTACAACAAAAATATAATAAATATTTCCATTTTTGGGATATTCATGCAGAGATAATATATACAAAGAGAAAATATACAGAAATACAGAAAATCTAACAAGCTTGTATTTAATATTTAACAAAACCGATTTCACATTTTATAGAATTTTGTATATATACGATTGTGGTATAACGCATCAAAAATGAAATTCAAATAAATAAAATTATAAATGCGTTTAGATTTGATTTTTCTTTATATTAACACTACTGAATGCCTGTTGAATGAAAATTCAATGATTTCCTCTTTTTTAAAGATATTCACATGGTAGCTATGGTAGGTATAGGCATACAAAATTTATATAGTTATAATGTCTTTTATTTACATTTACATACATACATAAGTATTTACCATAATATGTTATAACTAGAAAATTATTCTCAGATTCAAAACAATTCAATCGTTTTACAAACTATTCAAGTTAAAGGCGAATTGCTTGCTGTTTATGTTCGTTAACTAATTTTATAAAAATATTCAAAATCACAATAGGAATAAAATGTATAGTATAGAAATGATGTTAATTTTCTAGATTATATTATATCAACCAAAATATGTGTAAAGCAGTTATATACTATTTCCTAAATTTTATTCTATAATAATAAAACAGACCATTTAACAAATAAACAGATACCAACAGAGATACAACATTTTTTTTTTATCTTTATTTCATTTTTAATATCAAATGCAATGGATATTATGTGAACTCAATTAAATTGCTATCAAATATATGTAATATGGGCTTTTAAGAACAAGAACACAAAAAGAGAAGAATGAAAATAACATTGTTTTGTATATTAATTTAATTTGTGTATCAATTACATATCTACATATATGTATGTACGCATATACAGTACGCATTTATTTACTATAATATGCGTAGAATGTAAAATTTATACATATACAGTGCTTACAAATATTATTTGTTCATAAAAATAAAGTACCATAACTTGGATTTAAATAATTGTAATATCTACTTTAATATTTTTACACTTATTTTTTCAAACACTAACATATGAATACAATACAATATCAGAATTATTCTTAGAAGAGGAAGAAAAAGAAGAAGAAGAAGAAAAATAATTTGTATGTGCATAAAGTGTTCTGAAGAGTAACATGACTTATTCATTTAGGGTGGTATTCATAGAACGGTAGTAGATTATTACTGTGGTAAATGTATTCATAGTAGTAGTTTAATCTTGGATTAATGAAGTTGCTACCAGTGAATAGTAGTAGCAAAGTTAATCGCCGAAACGTCAATAAAATTATTTCGAATCTGAATATACACAGCAGAAATATGTTAATTTTTATTGGTTTGCACATGTTTATTTTAATTTATAGATACAATTGACAGATGGCACATTCGTTTGAAACATCAAAAATTTTCGATATTGGTTTGTGTACAGAATTTACTACCACTTCATGAATACAGAAATACGAACAATGATTAAACTGGTAGTAAAGATAATACCGACTTACTACTGCTTTATGAATACCACCCAGTGATTTTTGTCAATAGTACGAATACTAAGAAGAAAATAATTAATTTCATTTAATTTTCAAAAGAGTATTGGGAGTAAAAATGCCACAGAAAAGTGAATTATCGATTGAAAAGAGAGTTACTATAATTGATGAATATAATAAATATGGTATTCCTGTTACTTTTTAAAGGATTTATTTAGAAAGTGTAAAGTTCACAGAAATATCATTCTATATTAAGTCCTGAAGAAAAATAATTGAGGAATTGTACAAAATAGAGCAGAAAGAGCAACAAAAAGGAAAACAACTTTGTTACTCACAAATAATTTTTGTAGCCACTGTATATGCGATTATATATACGTATATATATTTTATAAATACAATAATATGTAGACTGAAATGATTTTGAAAAGAACCCGAAGGAATCAAAACACAATAATAGTAGAATAAAAGAAAACAAAAAACTAAAAATTCTAGAATATCTACATTATATAATGTATTTTACATACATGAGAATATTAAAGTAACAAAGAGAGAAAATAATAAGAGTTAGATTTATGTTATAATCAGATATCAAAAATAATATGGAGTAAATTTCTTTAAAAAAAAAAATATCACAGAACACAGAACACAGATATACATAATAAAAATAATATTTTAGAGTTATTTATGATGACCATTAATTCAAATATATAATGATGCTTACTATATATATAAGTTACATACATGTTAAATTCTGTATTGAGCCGCAAAAGAATCAAAAACCGAAAATACTTATTAGGTGCTTCTTATATACTTACTAGTATTATTATCATATTTTTTTTTCTTTTTTTTAGTATTTCTTTCTTGATATCATAAATGTCACTCTAAACAAGATTTGATGGCGCTCGTTTTACATTATTATTATTATGAAAACATTTTACATGGGTGGTATTATAGTATGCGTTCTATACATATTTATATCTGATATTGTATATCTATACTGGGATACATGTATACATGTATATTTTGGATGCATTATATGTGAATTTATATCTATTTTATGTGCTCGATTATAGCCATATTTACGTAATAATAAAAACAGAATATACATTTAAATTGAGTGTGTGTAAAAGTATTTTATATTCGTGTGTACAATATGTACACGAAAAATGTATATTTTTATAAAAAAAAAAAATATACAATATCATCATTAAATGGATAACAAATAAAAACAAAACAAACAAAAAAATAAACTCATCCGATTTTGTGTAGGTAAAAGAAAAAAAAAATGTTTTTATTTTTCTTTCAGCACGCCAGCACTTTACGCCTATTTCTTTAAACGATTATTGTTGACAAGGGATTCGAATTGTTATGATTGTGATTGTCATATACTCGTATGTACATAATGTACATATAGGACGAGTATGTGTACACGATTTTAGATACATTTATGCAAATATATGTATGTAAATGAAACACATAAAGATTACATATGTGTTTCATGCATTCTATATAAAAGGTTTTGTGTGTTATATGATTCTATATGATAATTTATATGATTTTTTAATGATTTCATTTTATATATTAGACAGAACGGATTTACATGCATCCATACACATATGCATGTGAATATATAATAATGTAAAAGTTACAAATATTTTTAAAATGAAAGAAAATATTTGCATCATTTTACAACACAATCTTTTTATGGTATTGGTAATGCTGTTTAGAAATAAAAAAAAAATATATATTTTTTTTTATTTTATGTTATTCGAAATTTTTAATGTTTATATTCGTGTTCGTAATACTACAGCAACAGCATGTTCTACGATGTATTGTACATATGTACATACCTATATTTAGCTATTTTTATAAAAATGAGTACAAGTGAAATATGTCACTAACACATTTCTCTGACAGACTATTCTAAAATGGATAAAAAAAAGTTTTGTACAAAACATAAAGAAAAGAAGAAAAATTACAATTTGATATGTTAAATGTTCGTTCAGTCATTCATATGTCAGCACAAAATCAGAATAATCACCAAAAAAAAAAAAAAAAAAAAATATCTTGGAGTTCGTAGACTCTTTCATATATACTCGTAAAGTATATAATTTCAAGAATTTCTTTTACATTATTTGAAAATTTGGAAAAATTTTTAGATTTTCCTCAAATTGTAATTTTACTTATTGAAAGCGACAAAATTATGTACATAGTATGTATGTATGAGCTGTAGTGGATTTGTATAATATCCACATCCACATGTAGGAATTGATGCACATACGTCAGGTTCAGTAGTATATATATATATATATATGTCTCGTGTTTTTAATAGCGAACGATTTCCAAATCGAGTTCGTTGTTTATTACAAAGTATATTGCACAATTTTCAAAATAAATAAAAAAAAAAAATAGATTTTAAATTTGGAGTAAAAATATAAAAAAATTTTTATAAAAAAAAGCAAATATGTATTATACATACATTCACACTTTAAAAAATTTAATTTTATATTCCAGCTTTTATGGGCACAGCAGCTATTAATAGAATCAAAATAATGGTGTAATCGTGTATAGTAGATTATTATTATTTTTTCGTCTGTAATTTTTTAATTTAAAAGTATGTATATGTATCTGCTTTGGGGGTATAGACAAATGCAATATTTTATGATCTTATTTGTTTTTTTCTTTCACAAAATTTTCCATTTGACTGAATTTTCTTTTGTAATTGAAAATTTAAATACCGCACACATGCACATATTCCATTATAATCTTTTGTAATAAAATCGAAATAATCTGTGACAGACATAAGAAAGAAAATAACATTACAATTGACAATAAAACGTTAATAATAATTGACAAAAATTACAACAACAAGAACAACAACAATAAAAATTATCAAAATAATATAATAGAATGAAGAAGATAATAAAAGAAAATTTTGTTTAAAAAATAAATTTCGAATATTGATTATATTTGCAAATCCGTAATGATTTTTGTTAAATACATTTAATGATTTAAGAGGATAATTTTGGTTTTTAGCAAAACACAACAAAGGAAAAACGTACATACTCGTAATATATGTACGTACATATTTGTATATATGCTGTACACTAGTATGTAGAGATCCATTTAAATATAGACCATTAAATTGTGGTAAAATTCTATAAAAGGTATATAGAAGAGAACACTCGTATAGTATACCTCACGTACGTATTAATACCATATTAAATTATCCACATAATGTATTTAAGATTTAAAGTGATTATCCTTATAAGAAAGTAAAAAAAATAATGAAAAGTTTATTTTGTGTAAAATAATTGCATACATACTATCGTATGTACATGTATTTTTTTTTTCTCTCATTTTCAATTTAATGTCCTTTATTTTGTACATTGTGCATTTGGGTATATCTGCAATACGGTACATAGAGAATGTACATATCTATAGATGAAAAAAATAAATTTAAGAAAATTTGTTAGTTTGTGACAATTGAATTATTATTACAATGATTACTATTTGTATACAATGGAATTTATTTTTATCCGAAACGTTTCCTATTTTACCTTTTTTTTTTGTATAAATGAATGTATATATACTCATACGTATAACGAATATTCACACAAGAAAAGGATAATGCGACAATAAAGAGATTATATAGTCGGACGTGAGCGTATGAAAAGATAAAGAAAATTATAAAAATCGTATTCAATCGGGTTAAAAGATGGACAAAGTATAGATTTAGATATCTTTACGTGTTCCTTTTTTCTTAATTTTTTTTTCTTTTTTGAAATACATACATACCTACATTATGTACATATGAACATCAATTATTTTCAGTAGTTTTGAAGTTATTACACTGTTTCAAAAGGAAAAAAAATTCACATTTCGAACCTTCGTTTAAGGTTTATAAAATTTAAATTACTATATACATATAGCTATAAATAATATTGCTGCAGTAAATCAGTATATATGTATATGAAGTTCAGGCTTTCGTAAGAATTTCACACATGAATAAAAATTATAAAATTTTCCATGTGAAGAAAATAATTAGAAAATATATTATCAAATAATTAAATGACAAGATATGATACTGAAGAAAAATTTCTATGATCAGCAATGTTTGAGCGAAAAGATTGAATTGAAGAACTGTAACACAACTAACAAAGAAGAAAAGTTGTAAGAATGGATACAGTCATACCATCATACTAGGTTTTTTTCTAGTTTGAAATGATTCAATAAAACCGGGCGCAGTACATAAATCACACAAAAAAAGGAGAAGAAAAACTACCATTCACATATTTTTCTACTTTTCTTTCTACATCTCAAATACTCAAAAGTTCAATGACCATGTTTGTTTACACATGAAAATATAGGTCATCCAATTTATCGGTTTTTCTTATATACACGGATCTTGTTTCAATTTAAAATTCTTCTTCGTATACACGCCTACTATAGCGCAGTATATAATTCTCATAAGAAAAGGAGAAAAAAAAACTAGTATTTGCTTTTCTTTTTACTTTTATTTCTTCTTCTCTTCCTTCATCTCAAATATTAATGAGTAAAATTTATCGGTTTTCTCCTATACACCGATCTCGTTTCAATCTGAATTTTTTCTCCGTAGCATCCTACTACAGAGCAGTATACATATTACACAAGCAAATAAGAAGAGAAAATACTTCTCGCGTATCTTTCTACTTTTCATTTGTAAAATAGTACTTTTTCTACTCCATTTCTTTCTCTACTCTTTCTACTTCTCATTCTAAAATAGTACTTTTTCTACTCCATTTCTTGTGTAATTTATGTACTGCTCTGTTGTTTAGGCATGTACAAAGAAGAATTACAAATTGAAACAAGATCGGTGTTTAGAAGAAAAATAGATAATTGTTTTGACCTATATTTTCATGTGTAAATAAACGTGGTCACTACACTCTTGAGTATTTAAGATGTAGAAAAAGAAGTAAAAATCAAAATAAGTTAAAAACTCAACCATATCAGTAGTAATCACCTTCGGTAACAAAATTTGGAGCATGAGGAAAGTTGCTATGATAAAGATCGAGTAAATGCAGTGAGGAATGGAAAGAAACCTATAGTAATAGTAAATAGTAAGACAACTAGACAAACAGCAAAGTCCAGCAATTTAAATAATATAGTAAAGACATTGAAATGGAATTGAGCTGGACTTGTGAGAAGCAGAAGATTACAAGATATCAGCTGGACGAAGAGAATGTAAGAGTGAATCTAATTGAACAAGAAATGAAAAAAGGGGCCTAAACTGAAAATGTGGAAAGTATATCTGAATAAATTTAATAAATGTTGGAGACTCAAAACGGAGGATAGGGAAGTATGGAGAACTCTATGGAGGCTTTCTATATACCACTCATAAAAGAAAGTTACTATCTATTGTGTATTTAATTGTATAAAAAATAAGTAATAGGTGCTTTCGATTTGGCAATTTCAAGTACTTGCGAGTAGAAAAGGTAAATGTTTGTGCTAAATCATCTAGTAGTAGGGTAGTAGTAGATAGATGTAAGATGTTACGAATAGTAGATGTAAGTAGTTACGAATAATTTTTGTGTCCTCCGTTTTAACAATTTATCCTAAACACATTTTAGTACTCGCAAGTACTTGAAATTGCCAAATCGAAAGCACCCAATATGTAATATTAACTATAGTAGCGGTGTAATAATAAAGTTCAAATAAAGTGACACTAATATTAACAGAAATCCATTGAAAATTACATTTATAGCAAAACCGAAATTTTTCATGATAAATTTATTTTTAGTGCTGTTTGTCTATATCAATTTCAAGTTTTTCTTGATATTTCTTTTCATTTTTAAGACTCGATTTTTAATGCGATAAATTGTCAACGCTATTTATGATTTTTACTAATATGAGTTCAAGTTTTTTTTATTCAAAATATTGAATGGATCTTTCGCATATGCAAACTTTCTTAAGCATTTCTATTAATGTTAATTACACATACATGCAAACATTGAGTCGACTTACAGTCTAAGAAATGTTAAGAAATTTTTTCATTCATTCATATTTACGTTTCATTTTTTACTGCAATCATAAGAGAAATACATATTCAATGAGTTTTCATCTTTGCTCTACATTTGTATTGTACGTAATATGTATGTATGTACATATGTACGATATTTACAAATTGTGTTGAAATGTGGATTTTAGTAATGCGGTGGCGTATTCAAATACAAGAGAAATATTGAATTATGTCACAACTCAGAAACATGTTCGTACAAGTTTTAACATGTTTTTCATTCAATACATCTGTGTAGTTATGTGTAGTTACTACAAGAGTTTAATAAGAATGAAGATTTTTAAGTAAAAAAAAAAGCGTGGTATTGTATTTGTATTACATAAATATACGGCGAAATGATGTGTATCGTGATGTGTAAATAATTAAAAATATGATGAGAAAAGTTAAGATCGAAGTTCGAATCTGAATAAAAAGTAGGTACCTAACCAACCTACTTTATTACACTTAAAGATTCTACCAGCTCTTAAATATTTTTAAAGAGCGATTTTTTTCGGATACGATATAAATGAATAAAACGAATGAAGCAAAAATAATAAGAAAATTTATAAAATGAATATTATGGATTATAATATGATATCTACATTTCCTGTTTAGTTTTTGTATACGTATGAGAATGGCAATATTTGCTCGAAATCAGCTACATATGATATGATTTAGTGCACATGGTATATGGTGATTTTTTATTCTTATCATTTATCTTTTTTCTTGTGCAATCGGTTTTCGTCAAAGAACAGAGATGGTCAGAGCAGAGCTATAATTCCAAACAAACTGTAGATGCTGTAGATTTTGTAATGTAGTGAGGTTTGTATATAATTGTTTGCACTGTTCTACAAACTTCTTCACACAGATTATGAACTCTTCCGTAATTCTCACAGATATTTAGAAAATAGTAAGAAAAATTTCAAAAAGTTTTCATAGATGAATGAGTGATCATTTCGTTTAACAAAAATGTTCAACAAATTTAAATTGAACGATTTGGAAATCGAATTGTGTTGTGATTTTTAAAGCGAATGGATCAATACAACTTCAAATAAATTAGCACGGATACTGTAAAGTAAAAGTTGATTTTAATTCAATTGAAATTTCAGAAATTTATAAGAAAATACCTATTGTCAGATTTATCAACTGCATTCATATTCTTTTAAAACCTTCCAATTTTCTAAATATTTTTATACTATAGGACTAGGTTTATGTACCCAATGACAACATTTTTTTTATCTTTTTATACAAGATTACTTTGAATGTATTGTTTAGCACAACACCTTAATTATAATCACACATGTCATGCATTTTATAATATGTAGCTGGTTAACTGTGTATAAGCTTCCTCACGCAGGTAATGTTATCTTGATTGCAAGATTAGAAAATAATATTTCTTTTTAGATAAATTTCATACAAATAATTATCCTTTATTTTTTTTTCTACATATGTACATATTCTAAACAATAACCAATAAGATGAATAATATAATAATTTTTCGATAACAGCTGATGTTCTTTAACCATCACATTGCACATAACACATCGTCATCATCAACCATCATTATTATTATCATCATTATCATCATCGCATCTTAATCGTAATTACCATAAAATTAGGACAAGATTTTAGGCGCCTTAAAATGTGCAAAAAAAAGACCACAAAAAAAAATTTATTATTTTGATTCTTTTCTTGTTATTCTTTGTGTACGTATGTATATGTTTTTGTTTTATTTTTATAAGATTTACGATAGAAAACAAACACTGCAATTCTATCAATTTTGTTCTCATTAGACTTATAAGAAGAAAAAATTTGACCATGTGCTCATATGTATTATATGTATTTATATAGGGAGTAGAGTATATACATATGTATATTTATATTTCTGTATATACTTACTTACATCATATATCAGACGAACATATACATATTATTATTATTATTAAGGCCGACAAAGTAAAATAAAAACACTTTCCAAATCATTTAAAATCACCTAACGATATAATTTCAACAGTTTCTACCTGTCATTAAGTTACCGTCGCCTTCATTTATTTCTCATTTTATTTTTGTATATACATATATGCGTATATGCATAATGATAAATACATACGAACGTGTATATACATTGGTGGTTGGACGCATATAATAAATACGGCAACTGCAAATGGGTGGTCGTGCGGTTCCATTATAATCGAAATATCATTGAGCCTATTTTCCTTAAAATATGTACATTTTATACAAAACATAAACACACACATAAATCTACTTATAATATGTATGTATGTATGTATGTATGTATATATGTATATATTAAACATTATAAGGACAAAACAAAAACATAATGTCTTTTATATTTAATTTGATGTTTTGTTGTTTTATAAAACAAGAAATTTTCTATTTTTTTATGTTTTGTTGTTTCTTTTTTTAATTTATAAAAAAATTTTTTTTTTCATCAGGTAGTTCTGATTATTATACACGTAATGTGTAATATGTTATGCAGCACCCACAGAGCCTACATACATATATGTATATATCCACGTACAACACACAAACATATATACGATTTCCATGGATTTGAAATATGATTATGCATCCATGGTGTATATTGTGTGTACGTGTTAACATAAATCTAGAATTGTATATAAATATGTAAGTAAGTATTTGAGAAAAATATGAAGGAGTTTTCGAGAATCAACTCCCCAAATCCAGTCTATCATTAGGACCACCTAATTATAACTTAATCATTATTATATGTATGGATATATACGAGATTGACCATCGATAATTTTTGTGATTCCAATAAAAATGTATAAATGTTTACCTGGTTTCCTAAAGCGAATAGAAAAAATATTTTCTAGTAAATATGGACATAAATATATTGATTATATTTTTGTTGTTTTTAATATTTTAGTTTTTCTTTATTTTTGTACTTTTTTTTTTAAGAAAAAAAAAAAAAATGACTTATATGAAGGTGTGTTACCCTTGTTTATTTGTGACGTGTGATTAATGCCGGTCGAATCAAAAGATTTGTTTTACCGTAAAAATAAAAAATAGAAAAACATTTGATTTTTTTTTCATTATTGTTTGTGTTGTTATTTTTTTTTTTTTTTACTTTAACATTGGATTCTATTTAATTACTCACATTTCTTTTTTTTTCGTTGTTATTGTTATTGTTTTAGATTTAGTGATTTTTGTCTCTGTTTGTAAATAAGTAGAATGAATCTTTTAAATATACAGAATTTTGCGAAGGAATTAATATACATTTTTTTTTTCGGAAATTTATCTTTGAATTTTTGTTAGTTTTATTTCACTTGTATATATTTTTTTTACGCTTAGGATATACGAGTACTCCTATATAATTTAAAAAGTTTTTTCAGTTCCTAATGACATAGTATGCCCCCCCTAAGACAAAAATGTACAAAAACCAAATTAGAAAAAAAAAAAAAAACAAAAACTCAAAATAAGTATTACCACAGTGAATTATATTGCATTTTAATGGTGTGTATTTATGTCTTTTGATCCTTCACCAACACCACCACCACTGAAGATTTCTTTTATTTTTCTGTAGATTTATTTTCATTTTAAATGTTGTATAAATCCTAATGTACATATGAACGTATAGACGCGTATTTTAAAAACAAAAATGTATGCATTTATATTAAATGTATGATATGAAACCGCATTCTAATTATCATTCTAATTATGTTCTTATTTAAATCACAAAATAAAATTCCAATTAAAGAAAAAATTTTCTACCTCTATATACAAGTATATATAAGTACAAATGTATGATTGTGTTTGTGCAATATTTTTTATTTTGTCCTTATTTACACTTTATGCCATTTAGATAATTTAAGAATTTTATGGTGGTCATTTTGTTGATCTATAAAAAATATATGTATACATTTTGTCGATAATTACAATTGGAATTGCGGCAAAAATTCAAAAAAAAAAATGTCAACAACAACAACAACAACAACAAAATTCTATTCTTAACGACGAGACAAAACAAATAAGAAAATATTGAACAAAAAAAAAAGTAAAAGAGAACTAATAATAATAAAAATGTCGAAATGTGTAGGCAATAAATTATTTTTGCTACCTAATATTCTGTATTGATTGTAACTTGCTTTGACAACAATTTTTAATATCGATACACAAAAATTACGTTAAATCAAGTTAAATAGAATGACCAAAAAAATATTGAAAAAAACAAAAAAACAAAAAAAAAAAATTCAAAAATTAAAGAAAAAAATGTTATAAAGACCAAAATAAAATGTGATTATGTGTGGTAGGTGGAAATAAGCAAAATATTTGTTATAAAATTTTGTCGCTTCCTTTGACACTTTCTCGCATATATTATTTTATATTGAAGTGAAGAAGAAGAATTATAGAAGAAGAAGAAGAAGAAGATAAAAAGAAAAAAAACCGAAACGTCATATAAGAAATTTCAAAAAAAAAATTAGGTACCAAATTGTCCGAAAAGGTACATAACAGTCATAAAGGTGTGTGTACTATTATCTGCTCGCACAGTTTTATATAGGAATACTACACTACAAGTAATGCGTTTGAGCTTCGTAAATACTATATACTACATTATTGAATTCACTTTTCGATATCCATATACACAAACAAACAAATTTTATTATACTACTACTGCATTGTGCATACATTCACTATCTTCTATTTCATTTATGCGTTCTTCCTTACATGTGTATTGGTTCGATACTTTTTCGGTGGTCTTCTAAAAAGTATTCGATTTTTGGTTGTCGTTGTTGTTGCTGTTATTGTTGGTCTACCTTATTTGTTGGTTTACTTGACATTATTGATGCATACATCCAACACATACGAATGAATATTTATCACAGAGAGAAGATACACATTGTCAGATTAAATGAAAATGTCACCAAAAAATCTTTTAATAATAAAAATAAGTCATTCTATGCCCTATGTGATATTTTTATAACATAATATGAGTTTTTACCTTTATTTTTTTATTTATTTTTTTTTTTGACTTTCAATACATTTTTCATGTTACTTAATCAATTGGCTGAA
Source organism: Villa cingulata (assembly GCA_951394055.1). Taxonomy (NCBI): domain Eukaryota; kingdom Metazoa; phylum Arthropoda; class Insecta; order Diptera; family Bombyliidae; genus Villa; species Villa cingulata. The sequence goes on along the minus strand of OX596021.1, from coordinate 25,779,672 downwards.
AATATGTAGTATAGATATATACTACACATATTTTACACTGATTTGATTTTACCTCCTGTTGTCCTGTAAATAAAAAATTAAAGAAAAAAAAAATGTATTCAGGAATGTGTACATTATCTACATATAGTTAACTGATGAAAGTATGTATAGTCGTATATATTATAGTGTATATGGAATGCACATATAGTAATATTGAATTGTTTATCTTCAATTTTAAAAATACATATATATTTGCTTTTAAATGTTGATATGTGTAAATGGATCAAAAAGACCGATTTTTTTTTTTTGATTTTTTGAAAATTTAGTTATGATTAATTTTACGGGTAGTTATCGTAATATCTTTGTTCACATATTCACCTATCATTCTGTGGATGTATATATACAAAATTTATTTATTTATTTTTTTTTTCGTCATGTCATATTTACTAACTAGATATAGTTAGCTATAGCTGTCTATCTATTAATTTAAAGATATTACCCCCTCTGTTGAAAAAACAAGGGTGGTATGTTTTGAATAAATTTGTAAAATAAGCAAAAAAATTAATAAAAAAAAACACACACACACATTTGTATGTACATATACCTATAAATACTATATATTTTTTTAAAATAACACATAGTGATTGTAAAAATAGATAAAGTGTATCTGTTGACAAAAATTTGAAGAAAACTACAATTAAAGTTAGAGAAAAATTTTAATTTTAAAAACTGTAATTCTTATATGAAAACAGTGTCCTAGATACGTTTGTATAATAAAGAAAGCCGAAATGATTATCTTTTCACATCTATCTGTTTGAATTTTGATGGCTTACTTTCTTTCTATACTATTTAGCGTTCAAGGACTAAAACGGTATACAAGTAGTGAGGTGTTTTTGAATTTTTGATTTGAAATGTTTTCAGAATCAATTAAATGCATAGGTATTTGGGAACATTTTTAACCCATCAAAATGCAATAAAATTTGGGATTCAATCGAATTGTGATGTGTCATGTGAGAAACAACTGTTTAAGAGTGCCTCTGAAACTGCAAATAAATAATAAAAAAAACAAAGAAAGAATCGCTTAGAATGTTATACGATCATATCATGTGATGAGAAACAACATCAACAACCTTTGTAGAAAGGATGCATGGAACTGTATTCGATGAAAATATTTCTCTTCTCTTCTTTAGAATGATTCACAATTGTGTGGATGAAAAAATTTGGCGATTGCTCTAAATAGAGATGGAAGAAGGCTAAAATCAATAAGGACAATAATAATGTCATATAAACAGCAATAAATACAGAGATTTTTTGGTAAATTTACGCATAAATTTTGGAAGTAATTTTTGCTAACTGTAAATAATGACCGTGAGATGTGCATAAACTTTATTAAAAGTAATACCGCTCTTAACGACAAATTATAATTTTTTTCCGCCGCTATTATACATATTTTGTGTACATAAACGTACATAAATTATTCAATTTCTGAATTTTTTTCATTCAAGGTAATTAACTCCACATAATCATAATGAATATGAATACGTATACTTATGTACAACATGCATTAACAAGTATGTTTGTATTTAGTTACCTTTTATTATGTAAAAAAAGAAGAAGAAGAAAAGAAATGATAATATGCAGACGATGGTGCATATAACTGGCGGTATTTGTGATTCATTCATAAAATCAAAACTATGACTTATTCAATTATAATAATAATAATAATAATCAATGAACTTATATGGTAAATTTATACAACCATAACCATTGTACATATAAATACAAAAATAAACTTGTACCAAAATATACATATACTCATCGTGCATACTAGAGTACTCGTATGCAAATGAATAAAAAAGAATGAATGAATGAATGACAAAAGTAAAAAAAAAATGAATTAAAATATCTAAAATTGTTGAAATGTAACTGCTTGCAGTACACGATGAGCGTGAATGAATGAAAATGAAAAATAATAATTTTATGTACACACACACACACACACACACAATCTCTCTCACATACACACACACATACACACACATTCAAAAGAATGAAGATTTGAAACAAAATAAAAATTAAAAAAAAAAAATTGAAAAAAAAAAGTTATTTCGTATCGTACTCGTATGATTATAATATGAATGCACATATGTACGGATCCACATATACAAAGGTATATGTATGTATAAAAATAATAATAATAATAATTTCATTAATGCCGGATATTAGGCGCATAACAGGATGTTTATGAATTGAATTTAAATAAGTGTAACCGAATAAAAACTAAAAATATTGGAAATAAAATACAACACACATAATGTATGAAAAAAAAAAATACATACATACTATATATAATAGTGAAAAATTTCATCTGAAAACAATGAAATAGAATTGAATTAGTATAAGGTGTAGTGAGTGTTTATTTTCATTTTGTATATAAAAACGAATAGCTACTGCACGATAATTTTATGCATTCGTGAACGAAAAGGTACAGTACATGGTACATAATATGGTGTATGGACATAATATGTACAATACAGGAATTTAACGCATTTACATCATGGTTAAACAACTTGACATTAACGTGTATATAACAATGTGTATATAGATACCCAGCAAACCATTAGATGAATATTCTCCTCGGAAGAACATTAAGCGATTCTTCTAATCTTCATCAAATAAGTATATGGGAGAACATTATTTTACGCGAATATTAAACGATTCTCCTAATTTTCACTCGGAAGAATCTTCGTCGAATGTTTTTTCAGTTGAAAGTTGCGCGAACCTTTCACATGGATTACGAAAGAATGTTCGCCGAATCTTCTTCCAGTTGAAACATGCGTGAACCATTCATATGGATTACGAAAGAATATTCGTCAAATCTTCTTCCAGTTGAAAAATGTGCGAATCTGTAGTTTATTATATGTTGTATATATTCATATTGTAACTTTTTGCTAGTACTCTAGTTCTCCTATAAGAAAAACATTTTGCATTACTGTTACTGATTACTGCGTATTATTTGGCGAGTACTGCATTGTTTTGCTTATATTATTTTCACTCAGTGATTCAGTCTATTTTCAAGTGCAAAGTGGAAAGGCTATTTACAAAGTTTAAGTATAAAAGAAGTTTATTTTTGCAGCATACTATTTAATAAAAATAAGTTTTATTTAATTAAATATTTCTATTTCTTTATAGTTATTTTTCATATTTATTATTACTAAATCAACAGCAAAAGAATGGTTCAACGGCGGAAAATTGATCAGATTGGTCTTCTAAATATTTTCAAATATATTTAAGATAATAATAATAATAATAATTCGCATTAATATCACTAAAAAGATTCTGAATAGGTTCTTCTAAAAGGTTCGCCTGTAATCTACTTTTGATGTTCTTCTAACCTTCTCCAGGAACAACTTAACTAGTTTCTTCCATAAGATTCGCTTGCGAACAATTTTTCGATTATCGCGGCGACGTCAACCATTTCATAATACCAGAGATTCGCATTCAGATCTCCGAAGATGATTTGACGAACAAAAATGTTCTTCGAAACATTCATCCGCGATTGTTTGGCGATTCTCCTGGTTTGCTGGGTATGCGAGTATATTTATATAGTCATTTCGATACAGTAACAATGACAATGACAACATCTTAATTAAGATATTTTTTAAAAATCAAATAAAATTAATGTGTACCTATAATGTAATATGTAATATGTATTTCGATTCAATGTAAATTGAAATAATAAAATGCATTTCAGCTAATAAATAAGGATTTTTGCAATGTAATTATACACCACAGTATATCAAGGATATTTGTATTTGTGTATGTATGTGTGATTTTTATATAGTAACTAAATCCTTGTAACCGTAATAATTACACCATATTGTATACCGTATATACAGTGTGTACGATTATTAGCATTGAGATTAAATCGTTAAGCGTGTTAAAAATACCAGAAGTCATGACGTTTACGTTTTTGAACAATTTTTATATTTTTTTTTTTTTTTGTAGTATGTATTACCGACTATAATCTCTAATCTCTATATATGGTTCTCTTAAAATGGGATATTGAATTTCAAATATTCGTAAAAATATCCTCGTATCGTATTTTATCAAATTTCTATTTTATACACATATGTATGTAAGTTATGGAATATGGATGGGAAGTAAACTTATACGAGTATCTGCGTCTATATGTAATTCGTTTATTTGTGATATATTTTTGTATATACATATATACAGACACACAATACATTAAACATATTATAATAGATAATTTGTTTAAAAATATTATCTGATTTTGAAAAAAAAAAAAAAATCATGCGCATGTATTATATCAAAGTATGTACTATATATGGTGGTAGAAATTGTTATATAACACCTGGTCATGTCATTTTTATATACTGCATGGTCTAAAATCAAATATATCCACAGCTACACACACACATATTATATATATATATATATTTATAACGTACATAATTATTGATATATTGGCACACGACTGATCGATCTATTCACATTGAACATATAAAACAAATTTTTCCAAATAGGAATCAAATTTCCATGTCTAATATGAGTATTATAACAACAGCATACGATCCACATTACAATATCTACTATATGACTATGCGAGTACAGTAGTGTAGTTTGTAGTAGATTGAAATCCGTTCAGCTACTCCTGAATCATATTTATAATACACAGTAACAATTTTAGTTTTAATTTTCTTTCAAAAGTACGTGAGTGTGTGTATATATATTTTTGTTTTTATTTTTTATTTTTCTTTTTTTTTTTTTTGATTTTTACTTTTTGCCCTTTTTATTCCCAATATATACTCGTACATACATATTATCGCTCCTTATACGCAGGATTAAAAATCTAACGATTGATTATTATTATAATAAACAGCAGGCAACGTATCCTATTACAAAAAACAAATGGTTACTGTATAATAGATGTGTCTATATGCTCTACGTCTACGGTATGTATAAATATGGATGTGGATATACGTTACGCATATAATACGGTGTATATAATCTTGTGTATTTTTTGTTATTTGATTATATTGCGTCTGTTCAGATGAATTTCATAATTTTTGCTGCTTTCAATCATGCGTGCGCAGATATGTATTTATACGGATGTATGTAGATATACACGGAGTGGTCATTTATTAACACACATAAATACAAAAATGAATATAAAAATGATTGAATAAACCAGGTGGTCAGTTATAGAATTTTTCTTTGAATTATTGAAAATTGATTCAAATTTTAATTTTTATTTTATTTTATTTTTTTTTTTTTTTCAAATTTTAAAAGAGAAAATGTTAAAATTTTTCATAAATGAAAATTAAATTTAGTTCATATCATAAAGAATGTATTAGAGAACATTTATGTATAGATATATGCACAAGTATTTACATAAATTTAAGCATAAATATATATACTCACCATACAGTAAGTAAATTAAAAATACATTACCAGAAAGAGTGTACAATGTAACAATTTTTTCTAAGAGTTGTACGTGATTTTCATTTTTTTTTCAAATTTTCTTCACGTATTAACAGTTGAGATTTTTTTTTTTTTCAAAAAATTTATAATTTAATTTCTTGGTATTTAGATATTATCGCGTACATAAAAATACTTAGTCTTCTTATATGACGAGTCATATGAGAATTTATATACTCATACTTGCATAAGCAGTGGTATAATATGTAGTATCAAAGATTGTATTTCTAGTATCTTTGGTAGTATTTATACACACATTTGTAATTCTTATCATCAAAAATATACTACAAAATTTTATTAATTGAATTAAATTCAGTTGAAAGAAAACTGAAACTTTGAGAAAGATTGTACATACATACTTACATACTCTCGTACCTTGTACTAAAATAAATTTAAAAATAAATTAATAAAAAAAAAATTTTAATTTTAGTTAATTTTAGTCAATTAAATAAATTATTGTTAGACGAATATATAAATTATAATCGTAAAATGAATTATTTGCTTTGCAAAACTTAACGAACAGAGAATGATCAAAATAAATTTTTAATGAAAAAAAAAGAAAGAAAGAAAATTCGTAAATTTAACATATACGTGTGTGTGTATTGAATTTTATGATAATAATCTGTTTTGGTAAAAAAATGAAATAAAATAATATTAAGAAAGAAATATATTTGAGATTACATCATACAATAAATTTTAATAAGAACATTTAAGAATTCATTTAACACTGTCTAGTCTATTATAAAATGTCGCAGTTGATTGACATTCTTTCTCTTAGATTTTTAGTTGAAATAGAAATAGAAGTTTTTGATCGAAAAAATCTACATAAAAACTTTCATTTTTCATTTCAATTATTTCAATACCTTTCTTACTAAACGTTTATTTTCAAAATTATACACACCTATATATTCTTGCAGAGATTGATTTCCAGTATACGCGTACACTACACACGTATTTGCAATAAGCATACAAATGCAATACACAAACAATAATAAGTTCATTTTAATTAATGAAATTTTAAAAATTATTCTTTTAACGTTTCATAACGTAGGAAGTAGACAGGAAGTTAGTTAATAAATTGAATTTGAATAAGATAGTGCATAGCGCCATATAAGTACGTATTCATATACCACACAGCATACACAAATACATATGTACAAGTCAAAAAAATTAAGCAGTCAAAATACCCACTTCAATTTATTTGTTATTACAAAGTTCTTTGGTTCGGCGATGATGGAGTAAAGTTAAATAGTATATGGAGTCTATAGAGTGAATCAAGTACAACCAGTACGATACGAGTATAATATAATAGAAATAGAAATTAAACCAAATAAAATGCACATACGCGTGTACGTAGTACATTATGTATGAAGAAGTAAGGTACTATGTACAAGGCTTGTTTCTACTTTTGAAATTGAGTTTTTATTATTATGAATGAGTTTGACTGGACCATTTTTTTTTTAATTTTTTTTTGTAACAATTTCAAGGTAAAAGATGTGTGCTTTTGTATTACGTGCTGTCGTTAATATGTAGATTATTGCTTATTATTATTATTAGATCCATTTTTTTGGTACATACACTATAGGGGTATTCATCAATTTTTGTATTTAATGTATATTTTTCATACTCAATTGTTGCGAGCACACCTTACTCAGATTTTCGTAACTTCATTAATTGATTGAAAGAAAATACTAAGTCTTTCTCTCTCTCTGGGAGCGATAATTTTATTTTTCTTGACAATTAAACAAAAGCTAAAGGTCCAATGTAGAAGAAAAATGTTTCATCCGTCGCCGCATATAATTGCTTTTGTATGGTCCAATGTACGCATTACAGAAACTTCAAAAACTTATTTCTTCTTGTTACCTTCATGCTTTGCCGCTTGAGAAGTTGAAAGCTAACCAACTTCTATCCGTTGTCAACTTCAAATGCTTTTCATGCGTTATCATTGGAATATATTACATATATTTTAATGTTGTTCAACTTTCATGATTTTCATATCTCAACGGATGAAAAGTGTGAAAATCGTAAACGGCTTACAACAAGCTAAGACATTCTAATTTCGAATAAGAAACGAAAAATACACACTTTTGAATACGACGTATTTCATTATTTCGCAAAAATAATTTACAGAGTTTTCCGTATTCAACTTCGAACTTATTATAGTCATGTTTAAGAAATACGAAATAAAGAAAGGTGTACGAATGTACATGAATACCCTTCTTCTTATGTAGTGTTGACTTTATACATGCAAGAAATAGAGAAAATACTTGAAAGCATATACATACTATATTATGAGTTTTGTACATTTAAATTTTGTTTTGTTTATTTCTTATTTAATTTATTTTTTTTTTTAAATATTATTATTCTAATCATTGTGAACCTACATGCGTTACAACATAATAATATTTGTATTGTACAGTTATGAATGTATGGCTAATTTTCTGAGTCATCAAATATAAGCAATTATACAATGCAAGTATCTATACATGTATGCGCTTAGAAACAATTATAATTTGAAGTTGAAAATATCTATTATGTATGTTCTTATGTGAATATCCTACGTATTTCATGAATATACTCGTATATAGATGAAGTATCTAATATGTAATTTGGATATTGATACTTATATTTTGGTCTCCTTTTAATATTTTTCGCAGTTATAAGTGTAACTCAAATTAACACATCAATTTACAATAATAAATGAAAACATTTTTGGTATTATAACATAACAAAAAGCAATCAATGGGAAACATTTAAATTACGATTTCATGAGAAAACATTTATTTGATATTTTCTTCCTGAGAATAAACTAATAAAATTTTCATAAGATTTTTCTGCTTGATCAAATCAATCTGCTAAACAAAAAATTGTTCCATTGAAAAGATTATTGTTGATTGTCTTATTAAATGAATGTCACATTTTATAAGAAACTTCCACATACATATTTATTGACATTTTAATACCTAACCATTTTATATTTTGTGGTTTTTAATGAATTTTTATAAATTTAAATTTTATTAATTTTTTTTTTATTTTTAGCTTTATCACTTTAACCAGAAAAATTTAGTTTTTTTTTATCTTTAATTTTTGTGATTTTATTTTTGAAATTAATTAAAAGTCATTTTTATTTTTTTAATTCTTTCTGAATTGAGTCTGAATTTGAAGGTAGAAAAAATAGCATGATAACAAAAAAAATAATTATAAATCAACAAACAAAACAAAATTTAGTGGTAATTTGGCAAATCAGACTTCAGACCACCACACCATACCAATCACCGCAATAAAATACATAATCAGGCCACCGTCAATTCTTTGATCGGTAATATAGATAATATAAGTATGTATGTATATATACATGTAATAATATCACATGTTTATTATTTTATCCAAAGAAAATTTACAATAGAAAAAGAGCAAAAACAAAAACGCGTTTAAAAATCAAAAGAAAAACAAAAACCCATGAATAAATTAAATAAAACAGACAGTCAGAACAGAACAATCAAGCAAAACAAGTCATATAATATACAAATGCATATAGTAGAGCAGGTGTTTTGGCATTATGCCATCCGTAAATTCGTCACAATCGATTGACCATAACACTGATTTCTGATTTTCATTTATTTCAAAGAAACAAACTAATTATTTACGAAATGACTTCCAACTTCATTTATCTTCCTTGATCCATACAAATATATAATTAAGCTCTTGATATTATGAATGTATAAACTTTGTACACGACGTGGTACGTATGTAAATATATCGTAAACTGTCTGCGCTTCCTTTAACTTTAGGTTTTTTTTTTTTTCTTTTAAAAAAATTATTATGATGATCTCTGCCTTCACGTTATGTGGATCAGTTATAATTTTTAATTTTTACGTTTATCCTCTTCATTGATATGATGACGACTAAAAACTAAAAACAAAAAAACTAAAACTAACAAAGAGAGGCCAGTAGAAAAGTAGAAAAAAAAACGATGATCAATATACCGATGTTTACAAAAAAAAAAATGCGCAGATGTTTACATTTTAGACAATTTCCGATTTAATCAAAAATCATTAAGTATATTGTTTTTAGTTTTATTCTTTTCAATAAAATCTTCAAGTTATGACTTGATCACATATGACACGTTCTAATTCAAGTGACGTAGATATTTTCGATTTTCCATAGAATAAAAAAAAAAAAACAAGAAAAAGAAGAAAGAATTTATATTAAAAATTATCAATATAACGATTATCTTTAGTTAAATTATAAATAAATTCATTAAAAAATCAGATAAATATTAAATAAATTTTGAATTTTATTGTTTAATTTTATATATGAATTTTCGTTATTCTTATTTTAATTCATTTCATTTTTATTTCCGATTCGACTGAGTAATTCACAAGACACAACATTTATCTTACTTCTTATCGACAATTATTTCCGATTTGTATGTATTTCCGAAAAAAATGTGAGTTACGGATATTGACTTTTTATGAAGGAATCTCAAATGTATATTATATTTAAAAATGGTGAAATGTAGACTGAAACAAAATGTAGTAATTATCCAGGACAAAAAATACATTACTGACGAAAATTAATGTTTTTGTTTCCCAAAAGATGTAAAATCAGTTATTTTTGGTTGAAAGTAGCTAATGAAATGGTTCAAAACACTTTATAACTTTATATTGCCTGTCGAATGGATCTATCTAGCATTCATAAATATATGTACACACACGCGTATTGATCAATAAGCAGCTCATCTACTAATAAATTTAAGGAGAGCAAATTAAAATTTTTCATTAATTCAGTCAGCTGCCAATAACCTCATTTTGCTACTGCTTACTTCCTCTCATTCTTACTATTCCCTTTTTTTGTTTACTTCTTAAGAATAGTGTGTAGTACATAGCAAGAAAAAGGAGAAAACTGATTTTTCTCATGAATGAAAATAGGACTACATGGTACACAAGGTACTACTAGTGTCTAGCCGCGTATATCGTACTATGTATTATAGATTATAGTTAGCTGCCAATAACCTTATTGCTATTTCTACTACCTACTACGCTACCACTTATTGTCTCCTCATTTTTCTTGTTTACTTCTTCTTATGGTGTGTGCATTGCAGAGCAAGTGTAAATAGAAAAATGGGCTTTTTTTCGAGAATGAAAATACGATTATATATTTTTTAATTTTACTCCATTTTATGGACTTCACTTTCTCTCTTATAAATTAAGTGACCGACCAGCGACCTCTCTGTTGAAGTTTTTTTTTTTTTCTAGAAGATATTGCATCATCTCGTATCATACTTGACAATATAATATATAAAGTGTAAATTCAATGAAAAGTTCAAAAATAATTTCCTAGTAACACTCATACAATCTATATCTATAGAATAAACTGAATACTGGTATAAATTTTGAATTACATTTTGATCAAATCAATAATGAAATTTATTTTTGAAAATTAAAATTTGACAGATTTTTTACATGCGAAATGTACAAAACAAAAAAAAAACGAACATACTGAAAGAGAGTTTAATTGAAAGAGTAGACAAATTCTGTTTTATGTTAATTTTTTTTTTTTCAGCTGTCAATCAAAATATGATTATGACGTGAATGAACGACGTATTAGTATATCGGGTATGTGTATTTAAGTACGATGAGTATATTTTTGTTTACAATTTAATGGAATCGCAACGATAACTTATGTAAGTATGTAGAAGCAGAAGTATAAGTAGTGTATAAAGATAATAATTACGAAAATATAAATAAAAAAAATGAAATTAAGTATTAAAGTCAAAAAACAAAAAGAAGAGAATATTATAAACTGCAATAATATGCATTTAAATATGATGCAGATAAGTAAACTGATTGATTCCTGGTATTTCAAGAATCGATAATATGTTCGTTTTAAATAAAGATATGTATGTAAATATTAAAATATACATATGAGTTTTATAAAAAAAAACAAAAAAAAAAATAAAATGATCGAACAAAATGACTTTACAGTATACACGAATATTAACTGATATTTTACGAGTATAATGGTCATGAATGGAAGATTTGGTCAACATAATAAATGTATATATGTATAATAAATTGATGTGCAAAAATATTTTATGTATGTACGTACTTACATGTTCGTGTATACATTTTGTTTTTTTGAAATTCCTTTGAACTGTTTCATAGATATATACATACATATACATACAACAAATACATTTGTATGCATATTATGTACGAGTATTACATGTAGCACAATGTATACTAGTGTGTGGTGTGTGTAATATATTTTATGAAAGTAAATGAAAATATAGTAATGCACATAAATGTTCATATTTTTATATAATTTCATATACATAACTTGCGTATATGTACTCTTAATGTGTAAATATAGGTGTACGTACATATCTGAATATTGAATATTACTTACATATGTGAGTATGTACTATATATTGTATATTTTTTAAAATAATAATAATCAAATATATGTGTACTTATGTATGTCTAAAAATGTGTGTACTGCAATCTGTAGATACACATACTACTCGTATATATAATATTAGTTGAATTCGTGAGATCTTATATTTAAGATTTTGTTCACATGTTCTCAAAGTATAATGAGATACAACAAGCAGCAGTTTCAAACGCGTGGGTGCATCGTCTCGACAGTTTGTGTGTGGCTCCAAATCTAAACTATAAACTTGATATGAAAAAAAAAACAGCAACAACAACAACAACAATATCAACAGAACAAATAATATTCGAATTCATAGACATCATCAGGATGAACTTCGCTGATTTGATATCTAGGTATTCTTTCTTTATAACACATCACATAATGTATGTAAGTATATATGCAAGTACATTGTACATTATTATACATTATGTCTATACGCATGCATATATCCATTCATACATGGATTTGGATATATGTGTATGTTGGATATATATGTATGCGTAAGCAAAAAGATTAATTTTAATATTATTATTATTATTTTTATTATAAGTGTTATTGTTATTGCTATTATTAGCTATATATATATAGATGAATTTTTATTAGGATATATAGGAGTTAGGTTAGGTACATAACGTGCAATGCATGTGTACTCGTACAATATTGTTGTTCGTTATTCAAGTTCAACTATATAATTACCTTACGTATTTTATCATTTCTTATTAAATCGATAATAATTAAATGAGGATACGAGTTAGTGTGTACGAGTACGAGTACGAATACATAAATTTTAATTATAGATATAAATATACATAAACATTATTCAGTTTACGAATAAGACATTACGTAGACGTATACACAGAGATTTTCATTCAATTGTGATGAAAGGATATACATTTCTTGTCTCGTCACATATTTTTAATATAATTAATAATTTTACATGATACATTGTCGCATATAATGTAAATAATATACACTCTGCTACATACGAGATACATTCGAGTACATATAAGTTCCTGTAAAATTTAAATCTTTATTGAAATGAAATGAACTTAAAATGACATTTTGTGTACATGCATTTACCAGCACACACATGCATAAATATTGGTATTCTAATAAAATTCCTTTGCATTTAAATTACTATATAATATGTACAATATTGTAACGTGAATGAATTTTACGTACGTAATATGTAAATATATATTTTTTTTTTTTTGATAATAGTAGCGCAATCAAACGAATGTTACTATCAAAAACTAAATGAACATAGAAGCTAAAAGGAAGATGTAGAGAAAAAGGTGGATAGAGAGTGCAGTGTTGAGAAAGACACGAAAACACGTAAGGAATTGTTAACTGAAGAAATCTGACAATGGACAGCAATAGCTGCGGAGAAGCAAATTGGAGGAGAATAAAATCCATTGCGAATATTGTTATAAGCCAATAATGATGATGTAAATATTTTGAAATGAAGTCACCCAAAATTACATATATAGGTAGGTATATAATAAAAAGAAGTTATTGATATTTTTTTATTCACTTCATTTACAAATATTGATATTATATCAACGATTATGATTATTATTATTGTTATTAGTTTATAAGGTCATCATCATCATCATGTCTTATACGAGTATATTATATACGTGCATTAACATTCATATACACATACTGTATGTAAATATATCAACATTTTGTATGTGTATTTGTGTATTAAATATTTCAAATTAGTTTTTCCTTCTATGGAATATTATGTTATGTTATATATGTAGATTAGAGATATATATGTATGAATTAAATTCATATATGAAAAGCTGCAAAATAAATTTTAATAAAAATAAAAATAAATAAATAAATAAATTGCTTTTATTTTTTTTTTGTTGAATGTTTTTTTTTTCGTAAAGATGCTATTATAAATATAAAATATGAGTTTATGCAAGTTATAATATATGAGGTACATATCTACTTTTTATACTTACTTATGTATAATACATTATATGTATATGGTAAAGTGTGTATGCATATACATATTCATATATTATATTATTATTATTGTTATTATTAAAAATAAAAAAATGTATGTGTGTATATTTTGTATTACATTTTGTGCTTTTAAATGTACTACATTATGTATGTATATATGTATGTATGTATGTATACACATGTGTTATATTCGTTATTTTATATACATATACATATTTACATATATATATACATTTAAAAAGAATCGGCATTCAAACACATTCATTTAAGACTAAATTGGATGTGAAATGATGCGTAGGCTTCAGTTACAAGGTTCATATATCTATCAGAAAAGATCTCATTAAAGCACCGATCTCGATTTTTTTTTTTTTTTGTAATTTTTTTATTTTATTTCATTTTTTCTTGTATTTTTGTTTTTACTCTTTTTATTTTTTTGATTTTTTTTCTTTCTTCTTATTGCTCTTTTTTTTTTAAACAAACGAGAAAAAAAATTACATATAAATGAATGACTGAAAATAATTCGTTCATTGAACTAATAATAACAAGTTATAATAAATTAAAATTTTTATATTATATTTTATAACATTTACTATATGAATATGCACAAATACTTATCTATGTACACATGTATCAATATAAGTGTAGATGTGTGAACATACATGTATATGAATATGTACATACATATGTTTGATCAATCGTATAAAAATGAAATATGTGTATCGTTTTCTATTATTAAATTAAATTAGCCAGTTAAAAGAAAGAAATAGGTAATAAATAAACACTAATTAAAACAACAACAAAAAATAAAACAAAATTGAAAATGTAAAAAAAAATTTTTTAATTTATTAGTACACACATATCCTAAAATGTTAATCAAATCAAATTTATATATGTACGTAATTTTGAAAATTTGTCATTTATTATATTTATATGTTATGTATCTAAAGTATGACAAATATTAGCGTTAACGTGATAATTCACACATTATAAGGGGATTCTTATCATTTTTCAGTTCACTACAGATATAATTTTTCAATTTTCAAGTTTCGTAGTTCTGTTGCAGTTCTGTTGAAATGAACGACAACATCAAATTTTTTCGTAGTTTACTTTTCTCGTAGTTGTTTTTATTTCATCTATTATCTATATTTATTTTTTTGTAATATTGTAATTTCTACACCAACAGCCAAATAAGAACTGTCAAACATTAGGTGCGTTCAGTTAATTGCAGCGATGCAAGTCAGCGATGAAAATGCAGCGATGTTTAGATAATCGCTATATACAATTTACTGAACTGTTTACAGCGTAATCCGCTGTGAACAGTTGATGTTGATAGTAAGTAAGTAGGTTGATATTAATGCAATGATTTTTTTTTTATTTTTTGCTGCCTAAATTCCTGAGAAACTTGGAATTATTAGCATTTTAAAACCATCAAAATGAAAAGTAATTTCATTACTCTCATAATAAAAAATTATACACCTTACTAATAAATATGTATTAACTTTTCAACCATTAAATTCATCTTTCAAACATGTCAAAATTTGTTTACGATGAATTTTAAAGCGAACTTTTTTTCAGCTGCAAAGTAGCGACTATGCAGCGAAGTCGTTCAGTAAGAGAAATTATTGCAGTGATGGAAAATTTTACATCGCTGCGTGGAACTGGACGCACCCATTAACTACCAAACTACGAAACTTTCTTATAGTTTGTTTGAAAATGATTTATGTCTTCGACACACAGAGGTTGAAATTAAGTAGATTTCATTTTAATTTCGAGTAGAAATTTCGAAGGTGACACACAGCGATTTTAACAGTTTGTCGAATTTATTTAATTTATCTAATTTTAATTTAATTTATCTGAACATAGCCTACTTCTTCTATTAAATTTAACTGTCAATTATATTCAATTATTTCTTAATAAAAATTAAAAAAAAAAACATTTTTTTGGTTTACAATTTGTTGGTAGATGTCTCTGTTCTACGTAAAGAGCGAAACATGAGTAGATTTCGAGCGATAATTACGTATTTTTTATGTAATTTCGCTGACTAGATTTCGGCCCAAATCCGTCGTTTTTTCCAGTTTTTTTGAGGCTGAAATTAGCAAAATACTTAATTTCAACCTCTGTGTGTCTACAATATTACGAAAACTTAAAAACTACGAAGATTACGAAGTTTACGACAAGCTAAAACGTGAAATGAATCTTCTTTTTAGCACATTACAAAAATTTATACTCGTTTGTGTGTATGTGTGCATATACATATATCTGTAGGTATATGAAATTCCAAGATAATTTAATAATGATCTCTTTATATATGGAACAAATGGAAACGTTATATACTCGTATGTATATACTTTTAGCTTTTTAGTTAACAAACTTTAATTTAGTTTTATTAATTTTGTCTTAAACAAATTAGAAATTTTTTTTTTTCTGTTCTGAAAGAATTCACTTTCTCAGTATATAATTACACACGTCATTATTTACATTATTTATCTATATAAATGTGCACATACATACTCATACTTACATATTATACTGATGATGATAATGATGATGATAGTACGAACGCGTAAACGAAATTTTATTATGTATGTATAATTGAGAAAAAAATATGCAAAAAAGTTTTAAACTTTATTTTTTACAGTCACTTACACACACACACACGCGAATATGTAACATAAAAATTCTTTGATGTAATTTGTAATTAAAACTTTTTTACTTAACTATTTTTCTTTTCGTGTTACTAAATATGTAACTAGCTACATATGTACTTGCAATTAAAACAATTAGGTACAATATAAGAATAGAATATAAATAAAATTCTTTAACAAAGTTTTAGTGAATCAAAAATGAAAAGAAAAACAAAAAGGAGAAGAAAAAATGATAAGTGAAGTGAAAAATGTAAAATTTAGTTTAAAAAACAAATGAAAGATTTTTACATCACACACTCGTACATTATTAATACGTGTATTTATATCAGATTATGTGATGAGGTGAGGAGTATTATTGTATTATAATTTATGAATGAGTACTGATTATGTTCTTTTTTTTTTCTTCATTTCTTTTACTTCATTTTAATTTTTATTCTTTTTTGTATTTTGTTTTTTATTTTATGAAAAATAAATAATTGATAATTTTTTATTGTTTAAAAATGATATGACGATTGCATGGTGGAAATGAAATTAATTGAAAAAAAAGTATGTACATACTTATATACATATTTATATAAAAATCCAGATGTTTAAATAATTATTATTTGTACCACACAGTGATAAAGGTATATAAACGTGATACAAAATTTTATTATTATTATTATTATCATTACATAAAATATGTACACATTATTTATGCGTACACATGTGAGTATGAATGTGTACGGGTAACAATTAATTTGAAATACACTCTTTATGTTATATGTATGTTATTGCATTAAAAATATTTTCCAATTTATTTATGTATTTTATTTATTTATTTTTATTTATTTATTTTTTTTTTTCGTTCATTTTTATTAAAGATTTTTAATTATATTTTACTGATCATCATATCATCATTATTATTTTACTCACGCTTTTTAAAAATAATACAAGTGTGCAATCGTATAATAGAGTGTACACCACCGTATATGCTCTTATGCATGAATGTACGTACGTACATTCATTACACAATTTTGTATTTAATGATTGCGTAATTTGTGCGTAATACATTTTGTACTCATAAATATTCGCGTAAAATAAAATAAACATTTTGTCTGATTTGTATATGAACAATTTTTAATTAGTATTTTATGCAGGATAATTGATTTGAGGTCAGTTTTAAGCTGTAAAATGTAATCATACATGTAAGGTATTGGTTTTGATTAAACTGAAAAATAAGAGTTTATGTAAATTCATTGCGAGGATCTGATTTAAACTGTGAATTTAAGAGTGAGTAATAATTCAAGAATTTATTTATCTTTCTTTCAGAATGACGGCTAATGATTTAATGATGAATTCATAATAAATAAACTTGAATTCGAATTTTCAACATAATTGTTGACCTACAAAGATGTTCTATCTATACAAAATGTTGATCAATGACACAATAGCTCGCTCCGTCAAGAAAATGAAGGCAACATTATTGGACAAAACGTTTTAGAAACAATTTACTTTATTTGCGTAAAGTATATATCCACCACGTGCTATGTATTATCATTACATAAAATATGTACACATTATTTATGCGTACACATGTGAGTATGAATGTGTACGGGTAACAATTAATTTGAAATATACTCTTTATGTTATATGTATGTTATTGCATTAAAAATATTTTCCAATTTATTTATGTATTTTATTTATTTATTTTTATTTATTTATTTTTTTTCATTCATTTTTATTAAAGATTTTTAATTATATTTTACTGATCATCATATTTATCATTAAACGTATTTATAATTGGATCAATAAATTACTTCAACTTTTATAATGTATCGAAGTTATCATTCGTCCAGTTACCAAGAAATATACAAATGCAATCGGTTGCATCTTCTTCATTCATTTCAAATTTTTTGATTAGCAACGTAATCGTCAATCATAATCAAAATTTTTAGTCCACTACAATGTGTAAAATTATAATGTGAAATCAAGATCGAGGAACAGTACTGTGCACAACAGGGTTAAAAATTTAACATTTATTCGTAGATGCATTATACAAAAATTTCGATAAAATTTTATAGAAAAAATATGCAAAGTGCATCTATATGATCATACAATGTAACGTATCTGATAATTACATGATAGTCGAACTGTAAAAAAATTTTTGCAATTTTTCTATATATATACGTATGTGTGTACGTATGTATGTAATATCGCATAATCATTTAGTAGTGATTTGTTTGAATTGTTGACCTTAAAAACGCATACACGCCTTGTCGCATAGTATTCTCACTCTACATATACACATGTTTACCATCTATACATTTAAATAAAATTTGCAAATTATTTTCGTTTGTAAAATCTTTAGCTTAAAATCTAATGTGCATATTTTTTAATCAATCTGTACATACGTAGGCCACTCCCAAAGTTTTGCAATGCCAGGTAACAGAAAACGATATAACAGAAACTAGTTTTTAGAACCAGTCATTAGTCTTTTAGTAGTCAGTAGTCAAAAATATTTTGAACTGTGTGTTGTGGAAAAAAAATTATTAAAACAGAAAGGTTCTGAAGTTATTGTTGAAATGGAATTAACAAGAGAAAATTTCCGGGCAATGATTTATTATGATTTTCGGTATGGGTTATCTAATCATGAATGCTACGACCGACTTATTTCTGCATTTGGGGATGAAGCTCCGTCCTTTTCAACTGTATTTCGCTGGTACAAAGAGTTCCAGGCTAACCGCAAATACTTGAAGGACGAACCCCGGGAAGGTCGTCCTGCAACTGCGGTAACGGAAGAAAATATTGAAAAGTCGCGGAAGCTCTTAACGGAAGATCGGCGAATTACGTATGCATCGATTGCTGCAACTCTCGATATTGGTATGAAAGCAGTGCATCAAATCCTGCATGATCACTTACGGGTCAGAAAGCTTTGTTGTCGGTGGATACCTCATCGGTTGACCTCCGAACAAAAGAAGATGCGTGTGAATTGGTGCAAAGATATGATTGAAAAATTTCGCAGAGGGGAGTCAACTGCTGTCTACAATATTGCCACAGGTGACGAATCTTGGATATATTGCTATGAACCGGAAACCAAGCAGCAATCTGCTCAATGGATCTTTGAAGATGAAGAGAAACCAACCAAAGTCAAACAAAGCAAGAGTGCTGGTAAGCAAATGATCGTCACTTTTTTTGGCAAAACGGGGCATATCTTTACATTGGCAGTTGAAGATCGTAAGACAGTAAATGCGGAGTGGTATACCAATACTTGCTTGCCAAAGGTGATCAATGAGTTAAGAAAAACAAACTCCCAAAGGCGCATAATCCTTCACCACGATAATGCACCACCCCATGCAGCTCAACGAACAAAGGAATTTTTAAAGGCTGTAAACGTTGAACAAATGACTCATCCGCCCTACAGTCCAGACCTCGCACCTTGTGATTTCTTTTTGTTTCCTTTTATGAAGGACAAAATGCGTGGTTTGCGTTTCGATAACGCCGAAAGTGCAGTAAATGCATATCAACAGCTGCTTTCTGAGGTACCTGAAGAAAAATGGCGATCGTGTTTTAATGATTGGTTTCGCCGAATGGAAAAATGTATCAAATATCACGGAGACTACTTCGAAAAACAATAAACTATTAGGAAATGCAGAACACTTCGTCATTTAGCCATATTGCAAAACTTTGGGAGTGACCTACGTACATATACTTATACGACAAAAGATACTTGTAAATACAGGTATATGTATGGAATGTATGAAATGTATATTCAAATTTTATTGTTGGCACATAGGCACATGTTATTTTGCACTGTATAGTCATCGTAAACGAAAGTATACATATTACACATACTTTGTCGTTGTGTTGTTATGTCTACGACAACGAATATCGAGTATGTACGTTATATCGTTAATCGTGTTATAATGTTGTAAATGTAATGCAATGTCGAATACGTATGTAAGTACATTAATTCTCACCTTTTACGTACTATACTCGTATGATGCTCATATGGTATATGTAATTATATACATAGATACATATTTGTACAGTGTATACATCACATATAGTACGTATGGGTACGAGTAAAAGAATGTTGGCACCTCACAAGAATTCTCTCTTAAACTAAAAGACCAATTTCAGTTATCCTATATTGCCTAAATATGTATTAAGTCTTTTCTTCAACTGAATTGAACTGCTGGCTGGCTAAGCTGAGATTCATCGAGGAGGTATCGATCGTTTCGTTGGTTGGTTTGGTTATGTTATGGTATTGTGTTGTCTGGTCTGACTGTTCTGATGTCGGGTTCTTCTGTCTACAATATAAATGTAGATATACCACAACAAAAATATTGCTATACAAACAAATAATGTATTTGCTGTAACTAACTTTTCCAAAAAAAAAAAAAAAAATTATTTTGAATTATTTTATTTCCTTTTTTGTTTTTGTTTTTCTATTTTCAATTTTTCTAGATTGCTTTTATGCGTAGGTTGACAATATAACTTTTGAAGAGAACATAAGGTTATCGTATATATAGCACTGTTCGCACTTATACAATTTTTTATTTTTCATCAAAAATAAAGTGAAATATTCAAAAAAAAAAAAAAAAAATTAAATTTGAAATTAAGAAAGAAAATAAGAAAAAAAAAACACAATAAATTGAAAATTGTTTAAAATAAATAAAAATCCAAACTATATAGATAGATTATATAGGTGAGATGACAGTGGCCATGGACATACATAAATGCAATCAAAAAGTTCTTATTTCTTTGCTATTTTTTCTTTTTCTTTTTCAATTTTTTTTTCTCGTGAATGTATGATACTTAGAAGAGAAATTGGTTAACAATATGATAGTAACAGTATAATAATGTAGACTTTATATAAAAATAATAATAATAATGTGTTATTTGAACTGGATTTAAAGGAGTGCCGCAGTTATTGTTGTTGTATTTGTTCTACAATAAGCTATTTTTTTTTTATTTTTATTCTCATTCAATTTGCTAAACGAAAAATAAAACTAATTTCATATTTATAATGAAAAATGATAAAATATATTTTTTTTATTCGTTTTATTTCGTTATTTTCATTATTATGTCTGTAAAATTGTCAAATCAGAATTATCACCAATTCAATAAGCAAAAAACGTTTTTCCTTATATGAATTTATGTACATACATACTCTGTATGTATAAGAATATGTCACATTCCATTCTAAAGGATAAATCTATGTATGTACATTATGTGTCGATGATTAATTTTTTTAAACGACTTTCCATTCATATACAAGTGAAGTGAGTAAGTGCATAAGTAGCAATGTGGTGGTGCTATGATGTATGAAAAAAAATATATATTTCCAGTTCATTTTGAATGTCACTATATACGGATTTTGAAGATTTTCACATCGATATTTTTTCACATGTAAATACATATATATGAATGTGTACGTAATTGTAGCACAGTAAATTCATTTCTGAAAAGCAAAAGTTCCGTATGACAACATACAATCGTGAGATTATATCGAAAATTTAATTTAAAAGCTAAAAAAAAAAACAGAATAAAAAAAAGAAAATTTCGATTTGGATGTACGATTAAATTACAATTGAATTAAAATTTTTATGAATTTTTGCTTTGGTTTTTATTTTTATCTTCCTTATGTTCCTTGTCTCAAACAGTAGCTATACGGCTTCGATATTGAGAGAAAAATTCGTCGCAGGTACTGATGTGACAGTAATGGCAGCCGCAGCATCAATCAATAACCAGAAATGAATGGTACACATTGTTGATTGAGTTGGACGAGAGAAATACGTTGGCTAAAATTTAAATTCGAGACATTTTGCATACGAGATCATAACCTCAACATAAAGTTTATCTTGCAAGAACCTCTAGAAATAAAATTTAAACTATTGGATATCAACATTTAATTATTCAAGATTATCATTAATTTGTTGTGTATGTGAGTATGTGAAATATTTTGTATTAGACACGCCTAGTAAATATTTATCTATATTCAATATAATATCGACATTAACTCCCATATGTATGTGGTATAATACTTACATTTCCTTTAAAGGATATTTGTTTAAAAAAAAAGAAAATATGAATTTTGCGGTAGCGAAAATACTTTTTTTTGTTGATTTCTTATCAATAGAGAATAGTATAATATTCGCCTATGTACACATATTATGATTTTCTAAACAAAGGATTAAAAATTTTAAGGATTATCCTATTTAAGAAATGAAAAAAATAAATGTATGTATATTTAAAAAAAAAATAATAGAAGAATTGAAATTCGGATTATAGTCCTTTTATTCTGATTTGTGATTACATTTTTTTTTATAAACATTCTATACATATATATACTCGTATATGTATTTATTTACATGTAATCATGTATGTCTTTTCAAAATAATATTTTTGCGCTTATTTTCAAAAAGAGTTAGACTATTAAAGGATTATTTCTTTTTTATTGAATTTTCAAATTACCGTAAAAAATTGAAATAACATTATTATTAAGTCCTAGTCCAAAGGATATTTATATAAAATGTCCATAAATTTCAGTATATTTTGTAAAAAAAAATAAAAGAATTAAAATTTTTGAAAAATTATCCTAAATCTGTAAATTTGTTTTATTTTTTTATTTTTTGCTCCTTACTCAAAAATTTTTGATTATTGATGGAAGTTTCTGTACATACATTTTTATAAATACTATGGGTACATCAAAAGCGGCATAACTTCTTTAAAAACAGAAAAACGCATTAATCTGGATTTCAAAATGAAAGGGATATTTTTTAGAAGAATTTATGTATGTGCGAATTTAAAATTTGCAAATTTTCTATGTGAAAGAATTTTGTTTTGTAAAAAGTGTGAACATTATTTTATAAAATGTTTTGGGAGGAGGTGAATATTCGAAGATTTATTTGTTTTGTTAACAATATGTAGAGGTATTGCCTATTGATCAGTAATATGAGAAGGAAAATATTTCTATCAAGCACGATATGTAAATACATGCGGCGACAGGGTTTAAGAAATATGCCCATCAATCGGAATAAAATTGGAAGTAATGTGATAATAACCCAGAGTTCATAATCTGTATTTATTAGGCACTATAGATATAGGATGCATGCAAACACAGTTCATCAAAAGTACTGATCAAATGGATGAAGCAGTTGTAGCAACAATCAATTGTGGGAAGAATTTAAAGAAGAATCAATGAATAAACTATATGAAAATGGATGTATCACATTTTTCGATCAACCAAGCTTGTCAAGAAAACTGCTCTGGAATATAACTTGTAAAGTCATAAGGATATAATAGACTCGAGAATGTTCATTACTAACTGAAATTACATATCTTTCTTTCAGTTCAGATTTGAATTGATTGAGTGATAAAACTTTTGTGACTGTTTACAAATTATAGGACGAGTTTATTTATTAGAATTTCATTAATACTTATATTCATTACGTTCTTATAAAATGATCAACAAATGGTAAAAGGCAGCTATCCTTAATCTTTCACACATTAAACTTTTCTATTACAAAACACTCTACAATCCATTAAATTTTCGATGTACTGATATCTTTATTACTGCTGGGAAATATTAATATTGATAATCGATATAGAAAAGCTGAATTTACTTTGATATACGATTCATCCATAAATAATAATGAAATTGGCATTGATACTCAATAATAGCATACAACATACAACGCAAAGAGTATAGTATAATATACTCGTATATATGTACTCAAAAACAATCAGATTATACTCTTAATCGATGACTTTTAAATAGGAAGGAAACAATCAATTTCGTAATAATTTTTCAAAAGTCATACAATATTACTAGTATACAAGCATGTATAGTGTAGCCTATATTCGTGTTATATAAAACTCATATAGATTAGTATTTTTCTTTTTCGCTTCATTTATGTTGTTATACTGATATTTGTATGTGGCGCAGGTATAATTAAGGTCAAGTGCTTTTTATATGTTTCATGTAAATTAGTTATTATTGTGCATATATATACTCTACTTTATATACTTGTATGTACGTTCAAATATGAAGAAATATTAAATCAATAATTAAGAATGATATTACTTATTTATAAACAAAAAATTTCTGTTATTGTACTACATATTTTAATTGATATGAGAATTTTTTTTTTTTTATAAATAAAAATATCTACGAATATATTCCGTTAATTTTTATATATTTTTTTTTATTTGTTTGATTTTCTTTTTTTTTTTCAAATTTATTTAAAACTTAAAATACATACATATATCTACGTACAGTAAAACCTCAATTTACCGAACGTTCGAAAATCCGAATTTTCAGTAATAAAACAGTCATAAATTTGAGCATTGAACATTCTATAATCGGAATTCGGAATTGAATGATTTCTCTAATCTAAAATGTTTATAAAATCAGAAAAGTGATTTTTTCTCAATTTCACATTATAATATACTATTTTATAATTTAATCTGCTTATTGGCTCACTGAAGTTTTCATGTTATATTTTGTTTGTTGCTTGTACATAAATAAGTACATACAAATTTCTGCATTACTTATTACAAGTTGTGAGTTTTAACAAGTGGTATAGAAAAATATTTCAATTTGAAATTTGTTTAAAATTAATTCTCTCAAAAAACGTGCACAATTCTCTCAAAATAGTTAATGTTTTGGACGAATTTAATGTAGGAAAATATGTTAAGAAAGTCGCAAAGAAATATGGAGTTGGAAATTCAATAGTTTGTGATATAAAAAAGAAAAGTAAGATCTAAATTTGATTTAAAAAAGAATAGGGTATGAACATTTTTGATAATGCACTTGAATTATCTATTAATTCGAATGCAGCAAATAAATATTGAAAATTATTTTAAAAAAAAAAAACAGAATTAGTTTTCTGAAATTTTTTTATAAGAAAACTTTTTGAAATAAATTTTAAAATTAGCAATTTACTTTGATACTACACTGTTTTGATACTACTTTGATACTACCTTCAATAATCCGAATTTTTCGGTAATCCGATTTAGGCCTGCCATCAATTGATTCGGATATTAGAGGTTTCACTGTATGTATGTACATATAAATCTATTAATTGCACACATT
The DNA here is from genome assembly GCA_951394055.1 of Villa cingulata. Lineage (NCBI taxonomy): Eukaryota > Metazoa > Arthropoda > Insecta > Diptera > Bombyliidae > Villa > Villa cingulata. The sequence goes on along the minus strand of OX596021.1, from coordinate 25,754,046 downwards.
GTATACTTGTATGATTACCGTAACTTTCCAAAGAAAGCAAAGATATTTATCAATGATATTGTCACAATAATTTTCCGTATATCACCATTACAGATCATATTTATATTCATTTCATTTCACCTTTTCTCATTTTTTATAATTTTACATTTTCTTTTCTGTTATATTAAGATATCAAAATAAATTTTCTTTATCTTTGTAAAAAAATCAATTTTTGTGTATATACAAACAATAAATTTAATGTTTATTGTTTTTCGATAAATTTCACATGATTTGTTGATTTGTAATGTGTTAAACATTAAACGCATAAAGCACAATAAAAATAGAGAGAGAGAGAGAGAGAGAAATATATTCTAAATGTGTGTCCTATAATCTTTAATAATAATTCTTTTTATGAAATTTCTTCTTTAAATTTAGGTATGACGTATGGTGTACATGTATAAGAAGACACATGTGCGACAATGACAACATAAGAAACTGTAAAAAAACAATCCAATAATATTTGAATTTGAACGATGATTATCATTAATTTATAATTCGTATGCGGTTAACACACCGCATTTATGTACATATGTATGTGCACGTTATTGAATGTAACAACAAGATAGAAAATAAAAAATTTTCGAAAAGAAAATCAAATAAAATCAGAGAAATTCATCAAATATGTACGTACGCATTACGCATTAAATATATTGCCAATATTCGTTTTGTCTATACACAATCTTATGAAAGGAATAAATTTCTCTTTTTTTTTTAAAAATATTTTTTCATATATATACGTATATATATACATATTTTTTTTCAGTTTCATAAATTTCTTAAGAAAAGAGATTCGAAAATAGATTAACGATTGCCACAAAACAAAACAAAAAAAAAAAAAATAGAAATATGAAGAAGAAGAAAATAAGAAAAAATAAAATCTTCATGTTATTATTATAAATTTAAAAGTTCGTACCACTAAAATGTTGTCAAAAGGATCAAGAAATAGTATCATGATGCAAGGTGTAAAATTTTGATCATAACCATATGATAAAATGCTATAAATAAAAACAAAAATAGAAAAACAGGATAATCTTTCGATGTGGCGTCAACAAGACATTAACCGAAATGATTAATATCTACACTTCAAATATATGTATTTATCTCCATATTATTTTCAACAAGTAGTTAAGAATATTTTTTAAAGGACTCTCGTATTGCAGATGAGTACATACATACATATATGTATGTATGTATCATCAAATATTCATAGATAGGCCAGTAATAATAAAAATTTTTTTCGAATTTATGTCAAAAGAATAATGATCAGAACAGACGTTTTGTGTAAATTGAATGTTTTACTGTGTATAGAGATGGATTGATTTTCCTGATTATGCATTCGATTCTAACTGTTAAATGAAGGATTCATTCTATTATGGAAAATGCTGAGTGTAATTTTACAAAACATGTAATCTAAGAATGAATAATATTTCTTACAATATATTGTACAAGAGTGTGAATCATATACCAATTTTCGTGCAGTTATCTTTTTTGATTGCATATGAAAAATTACATTGCTAGAAAAACAAATATATTTTCTTGTTGGTAATTAGTCTTCCTAATATCCTCTAGGGAATACAAATTCTCATACCAGGGCATTAAATTATTGATAAGAATGAAAAATATATATCGATACCAATTTGTTAAGGATATGCACACATATACTCATTCAAATTCATCTCAATTATTGATAGGTATTTATCAGGATAAATTTTCATACATTTTATATAAACTTCGATACATTTAAATTTACATTGTTTTCACATTTGAGAGCAAATACTTTTGAGAAAGAAACAATTTTTCATTGTTAAAAAATTTCAGAAAAAATAAATAAACAATGTACATACATATGCATATCTGCGTATAGATAGGTTCAGTCTCATAAACGAAAAATATCCATGCAATGTAACATCGAGAAACGACGATGAATTTAGAAAATTAACGAAAAGAAATCAAAGGTGAAAACAATCGTATACTCTGATTTTTCTTCTCATTATTTTGCTTCCTTTAACATTTATTTCAGTTACTACATACATACACACACAAGTCCACACATCGTTTATGCGAAAATTAAACTAATACCATACTAAATTTATTGTATGATGAATGGTTTTCGTTTTCTTCCAGTACATACATTATATTCAAAAATATACCTATGGTGTACTTTAGGCGATAACGTATTCTTATTATGAATGATGGGGGAGAACGTTTACACAATACAAAATATACCCCATGCACAATATTGTACGATAGGTCATCCTTTTTTTTATTTTCATTTTCATTCATACGTATTCTATACAACCCCAAGCGTTGAAGATTGAAGTTTAAGGAATAAAAAAATATCAACAAAACACTGTCCCTGTATACCGAAAGACGAAAGAGTTAACATTAAAAAATGGAAGAATTTTTTTTTTTTTGGGATTTTCCTACAAGAATTATTGCAAGTAGCAGGCAATTTATTTTCTGGGTATATTCCACTGATACTTAGTTCACTTGATGTAAGGATGTATGCGTGTATACACACTACTCTACTATACTTTCTAGATATGTACAGATAATTACAAGTACATACTCGTATATATACTCTCGGCGGCATATGATTACTCGCATTGATATTTTTCTCATTTTTATTCTAAATATTGTACGCTTAAACCAAAATAATGGTTGAGAGCCAGTTATAGAGTGTACCTAATAAACAAAAGGCAAGGGGAAGAGAAACTACCATTCGCGTATCTTTCTAGTTTCTTTTGTACTTCTCTTTCTACATCTCAAAAATTCAAGAGTACAATGACCATGTTTGTTTACAAATGAAAGAATAGTTCATAAGTCATAACAGTGTAGTACATAATTTACACGAGGAAAGGGAAAGAGAATCTACCATTTGCGTATCTTTCTTCTTTTATTTCTACTTCTCCTTCTACATATCAAAATATTCAAAAACTAAATGATCATGTTTGTTTACATACGAAAATATAGGTCAAAACATTTGTCATTTTTCTCCTATATACCGATCTGGTTTCAATCTGAATTTCTTCTCCGTATCATCCTACTACAGAGTAGTACACATATTACACAAGCTTATCTTTCTACTTGTCTTTCTACTTCTCCTTCTACAAATAGTATTTTTTCTATTCCATTTATTGTGCAATTTATGTATTGCTCTATAGTAGACGTGTACAAAGAAGAATTTCAAAAGAAACTACCATTCGCGTATTTTTCTATTTTTTCTTCTACTTTTCTTTCTACACATCAAATAATCAAGAGTTCAATGACCATGTTTGTTTCCAAATGAAAATATATAGGTCGAAACATTTATCAGATTTTCTAATATACACGGATATTGTTTCGACCAAAAATTCTTTATGTAAAGTATAAATTTTAGAAATTCTAAATTAGAAAATTTGGGAATTTTACAAAATTCAGTATGACACTTGATTGCGTCGCAAAGTGTATTTATGTACACCTTCATTTTTATTATTTTTCGCTTCTTCTGTTAGTTGCTAAATTTTTATTTTTTTTTGTTTTATGCTTTTTAATATTTGCATTCCTCCTTGTATTTGTATAACAGTGTAACATTGTAACTATGGTAATTTATTGTAAAAAATTTCAAAATCCCTAAGTTATTTTTTCGGTTTGATAGTCCAATTTAAATGTGTGTTATAATATGACTTATGTACATAACATCGTACATTGTAAATGAGAGAAAAAAGAAACATAATATAAAGCTTTTTAAAAATATATTAGTATACTTACGTGTGTATGTATGTATTGCACATTATGTTACTGTTTAGTAAAATTAAAAATGCAAACTATGTCCCTATTTCATAATTAGCCACATTTTATTTATGTAAAAAATTTTTGTATTCTCTTTGTGTATATAAATTTTATTCACATTCTCTTTTAGATCAGTTGTATTTTTTTATATAAAAAATAGTATATTATACACGTTATATATATCAATATATTTTATGTAAGGACACATAGCCATGCATATGTTTGTATGTATATGTATATAACGTTAAAATTTATTTCTTATATATTTCTAATTTATGCTAATTTTAAAGGTTCTATAAGGACCTTTTACAGTTATTTTATATTTAAAATTAAAAATGAAATATATATATATATACATATATACTAACATGCATGCATATATGCATGCAATTATATTACATAATAAAGAAAGGAAATAAAATAAAATATATGAAAATAATAGAATAAATAGTATCCACCACACTATATATAGCAAAGGAAGGAAGAAATAAAATTAAAGTCATTAAAATAATGAAAACTGTTCTCATTCAAATTGGCAAAGGCTTTTTAAAAGGTTTTTTTTTTGTATTAGTAGATATATTATTTTTCTAATTATAAAAAAATATATATATATTTATAAAATACATAATATAAAACCACGTAAAATGTGAAACAACAAAAAGTAATAAAAAGTTTGTTATTACATATAGAACTCATATGAAACCCATACATAGGCACACATAGTAGACCGATTGTACTAGCTGACCGCATTCATAGTTATATGTATTTCTGTATTACACTGATTTTTTTGATTTTTTTTTTTTCACTTGCTACTGAAAATAAAAAATTCTATGACAGCAACAGTGTCTTGCAAAAGTTAACGTACGATAGCCTCAAAGTCATAATTCATTTAATTTTTTCTTTTTTTTTTCATTTAATTGGTACAACGGGCACAACTTTTGAAAATGGGGATGGTTAAAAGTTATTTTATAAAGTTGCCTCCTAACAAGCTGGCGCAGAAATTTATAATTTATACAAAGCAGTATGAATCAATGCGATTCCTTGAATATTTTAAAAAATAATTTGCGAGAAATTACCCATAATTATCACGAGAATCAAAATTAGGTATTATTCTCAACATGAAAATGATCGAAAACATACAGTGTATGACGTGCGTCAATGGTTTATCGGTTTATCCATAAAATTTCTTATGTATACTTGAGAATTAGAATCTCTACGTTCTCTCAGTTCGATGAAACTTTCATGAGCATTGTTAAAAAAAAGGTTGGGGTATTATATGGAATATCATCTAAAAGCCATTTACAAAGAATGATTGCAAGAGAACGAGTACGAATTTCGAAAGAAATCACAGAGAAGTGTCTTCCATGCTTAAAAGCCTCTAGCTATAACATGGCTATAATCTAAATAGACGTGACGAAACGAAACGATACATACGATAGTACTGTGATACGTAGAAATACCCTAAATGGACGTTTTCTTACGTTCGATCAATTTCGATAATTTTAAATGTCAAATAGACGAAACGTGACGAAACGGATAGTGCCGTAGCGGTCGTACATTTTATCGTTTCTGCTCGTTTCATACACATTTCTATTCATATCTAACATTTTCTACTCAATAGTCATACACAATTTTACTCGTTTCGAATCGTTTCTATTTAGGGCAAATTGTCAAACTGACGAAATGAGTATTTACATTCATTTAATTTCTTTCATCCCGTCATGTCTATTTAGTGTCCTGTTTCTAAAACAATTATTATCAAAGTAAAAAAAATAGCCAACGAAATATTACAAGTAGCTTTAACCAAGCAAAAAAAAAAAAAAATAATAATAACTGAGAAATTATTGTAATTAATAAATTTTTGCATTTTTTGATTTTTAGGACTAAAAATAAAGAATAAAATTTACTAAATACATAAATAAAATTTTTTGAATAAAACAAAAATGCAAGGATATGAAAAAATTTATTTGAAAATTATTGGCTGTCGTACTAAAACTTTTGCAACACATTATACATGTGCATATAAAAATTTTATTTCATTTATTTTTATTTGTTTTTTATTTGTACAATTTTTACTACATACATACCTTTAAAACTTATTTGTTTATCCTTCAAATAAATAATATCAATTCATCATCACAAATAATTGTAATACAAATTTATTTATAACTAGAATTTATGGTATAAATTTTTTCTATATAATTTATTATTTTTTATAAAGGAACTATATTATTTGAAATTATCCTTGATCATCATTCATTCCTTATTTTTACTATATACTTGATATATTGTACATACATAATACTCGTATGCATATGAAATATAGAAAAGGAAAATTCGAAAAACCTACAAATTGTATGCATATCAAATTATGTAATAATAATAATAGACATCATGAAATATTATTGTAGCTGTACATGTTTCTTTCTACTTAGATTATAATAATTTAAATTTGAATATTTGTATGTGTAGTTTTAGTTTATGATAACAAACACGCAACCAATAAATGTATTATTCAAAATAAAAAGGATTCTATATAGTATGTAATTTTATACTATGTTAAATTTTTTTTTTTTTTGTTTATTTATAAATAAATACATATATAGACCTACATATATACTCGTGCATAATAATAATAAATACTCGTATATGTGGTACATAAATATTTTACATGGATAACTACATATGTATGCATGTGTTACTGCATGAAAATTATATGTTATTCTATTTTCTGATTTACATTTTTTCTCATACACATATTTCTCATTGATTATAAATAAATTCATGTCAAATACACAATTTTTATATTTTATTATAGTGAACAGTTTGAATCGATTTTTTCTGTTTATCGTAAAAAAAAAAATAAAAAATATCAAAAAATTAAAAGAAAATCCATCTAATACGCTTGTATAGTAACGTAAGCATGTAAAGAGTGGAATATCCCAATACAAAAAAGAAGTAAAGAAAAATGAATTGAAAATGGAAAAAGGTTTCAGATAAAATCCAGATATCGTCTAACAACATTATAGTGCTTAGCTATCTTAGTACTACCACGTAGTACATGTATTATATAGTTTATGAATGTATTCTGTTATTTTGCACTTTATACAAAAGATTAATTTTATGTTTATTGTTTTACGGATGACAAAAAAAAGTATTAAAATAAAATAACTAAGAATAAATAAATGAAAGAAAAATCTTTATCACGATATGGTATTGTACCATATAGAATAGCTGAGAACGGCTGTATATGGAATGAAAAAATATGTATTAGTGTACATGTTCATATACACAATTGCACTTGATGACAAATTTTTTTTCTTCTGTTTATACACATAAAAATGTATGAATGGCTACACTTGTATGTATATAATGTATATTTTTATGTGTTGGGTTAAAAATATTTCCAAATACTCTTTAATTATAAATTTTATTTGAAAACTTTCTTTAAACTTAACTGAAATATTAAGTAAAAAGAAAATTCGATTATGAAGCGTACTGCTAAAAAATGAGATGAGTCAGAAGTGAAGGACCTACATATGTTCAAATCTGCGACAACATGGAAACTGTTTAAATGTAGAAATATTTTATTTAGTTTTATAAAAATTTCGTGTTGCATGAAATAATAAAAGTTTTACATAAATAAAAAAAAACGCTTTAAAAGTATTCCTCGTGTACAGAGAGTAGTGTAGAGGGACAAGTATAAAATGTTAATTGTTTTTCCTTGTTTTGTCATGTACAATATTCGAATTCTACACAGAGAGAAAATCAATTTTTCCCCAAGACTGAAAATACGAGTAAACATGATGTGTGAAATATTGTTTGCACTCTCAAAGCTTATAATACAGGTAACGTGCTAAGTTAATGACCTCCACTGCTCGAGAGAGAGTATATACACAAAAGGGAGGAAAACGTATAAAATGTTGTCAGTTGATAATATGGCATGTATTCTTAAATATTATTGCTACTATAAATGACTACTTTTCTTTTCTTCAGTTTTTCATTATTATGTCATATTTTATTTTACTCTTTTCTCTTACTTGTTATATTGGAAAAAAATAAATATTTATACATGTTCAAGTTATCGACAAATTACACAAATCGCATTATTAAAAATGTGGAAAAGTTTTATTTATTACTCCTTGATATGAATTTACTGTATATGTTATGGTTATACCATGTTATATACCTACATGGCTACATGTATAATATATGTATATTACTTATGCACCGAGCACATTTAGTGTAATTTGGTGTCAGCTTCTATTGATTTCAACAATTTATTTTCAATATTTATTGCTTCAAAACAAAATCTTATACGAACACATTAAAATTAAAATTTTATAGCTTCTAAAAATAACATCCAAAAAGGACAATGTTTGAAATGTGAAAAAAAAGATACATATCTGCAACTTTTCTAAAATCCTTAGGGTCCTATTAATTGAGTCTAAAAATAATTTCTTATAAAATTTTCAGTTTTTTTTTTTTTTGTTTATTTTACTTTTCATTACATGTACATTATACATGTAATTATATATAACGTGTACTAATAGCATCAGTGTATGTTTGTAATTCATATAATTCATACTTTCTTGTATTACATACAAGTATTTATACATATATGTTTGTAGTATAATAATGAAAATACTGTTTGTATTTGTTTATATAATATAGTTGACCCGAAATTATAAATTTCCGCTTTTATGATCTTTACAGTTCAAGTTCGGGTTCGGGGACATATGAAACCTTATATGCGGAGACATTTTAAGTGCCCCTTTTTTAAATTTTTTTTTCTTTTTATTTTTTTGGTTCACATATGGTGACAAAAAGACATTGAGAAAAAAGTATATATACAAAATGTAATGCTCTATTAGACATTACAGTAACTTACAATTCGTCAACATGTATACCCTTGCGCTATATTACGAGTGATATACGAGTGTTATGTGTGTATGCGAGTATATGTACAGTGCATATTGTGCATACATACTTGTACACATGTACGTATGTAGCACGAGCCATTTGCTGAAAATATATAAAAAAATAAAATAAAATTTTTTTTTTTTTTGTGAATTATATGTCCGGAATCCCGAGTCAGTCATAGTTTGTCACGGATGAATATTGTACAAATGCACATACATATTTGATAACAAACAACATCATCATTACAAGAGTTGCTGACATATTCATGTACAAACTGAATGAAGCAATGGATGTCTGTCTGTATGCATTTCTTTCATCTTTAACGAAAAACATTTTTAAATATGTGTATTTCATTTCAGTTTTGAAGGATAATAATATCAATTCATAAATGTGATGTTTTTTTAATTGAAATGAAGTATCTAAAATTATAGTTAATGTTGAAAATACAAGAAATTCTATACCTTACATATAATATTATTTAAATGTACTTTGATGTTTGATATTTACACTCTCTACTTTACAAATTGAATTTGAAAAGAAGTATATGGAAGACAAAATATAGGTCTGTTCTATAAATATATATTTAAATGCTGACATTAATAAAAATTATGAAGAAAAGAAATATGAAAATCTTCAGTGATATTTTTTTGTTTCTGCTTCTTCAATTTTTCCTTTCCGTTATTGATATTTTTTTAATTAAATTCGAAATATTTAACAAGAAATATTAAATGAATTAAAAAATAAGATTTAAAACACAAAAAAAAATCATTAATGATTAATTTTTCATATTTTTTAATGGCCGAAATTGTATAGTCCTTTCTTGTTTTGGCTTTGCTGGAGAGAAAGAGATAATTGAATAAATTTTACAAACTTACGCTATATTCATTTTATTAAAATTTAATTAAGAAAAATTTATTATTTAATAATTGAGATCAAATGAAAAACTAAATGTTAATTAGAACGAAAAATAATTTTTCATATATTATTACTTCCTTACATTTTACATACATTTGTACATATAAGATACGAGTATGGATATACAATTATTCAATGTAGTTTAGCATGAAAAAATTATGTTAATTACAATTTCATATTAATATACATAATTTCTAATTAATAATATAAGTAATAATGAATATTCATTACATTAATTATTTCATCTCTGTGTTTATTTATTTATTTTTTTTTTGTTTCATTTTTACAATTTTGATTTAAATAATATTTCAATATTTTTCGCTTTTTGAACTTGAATTGATTTCAAATTTAATTTATATGTAGCATGTGTTGTATAGGTTTATATTTAAAATAAAAATTTGTGTACGCGTTACAATGTAGGTTATAATACTTATGTGAGCATGTAGTAGATTGTGTACAATCTGCTCATTATAAAATCAACTCGAAAAATTATAATAATTCATAAATTAAAATGCAAGAGTAATTAGCTCCTTAAAAGCTTCAAGAACTATATAATATACAGTGGTTACAAAAATTATTTGTTCATAAATAAAATACTGTATTTTTTTAAACACTTATAAATACGTCACAATAAAAAAAAACAGGGGCGGGTTCACGTAAGGTGATTGGTGATATTCACCATAAATTTCCGTTCACGTATGGTGATAATCACCAAAAACTATCACTAAATGCTATCACTTTGAGGTGTCACTTTTCTAATCTTCACTATTATTCTTCTTCTGCCTAACCAAAATATATTCATAATCACATACAATCAATTGGTGTTTGCTGTTGACTGTATATAATTTATTTAAATAAGTTTTTAATTTAAAATACATCGTGTTATTTTTACAATGAAATTCTCCATGAATAATTGCAACTTACTGAACATCCGGTAATTCCAAGGGATTATTGCTATCTCGCATTTTTCTCCTAACTATTTGAGATTCATTTTCAGAATCTGAAATAAAAAATGCTATAGACGAAAATGTTATTGAATTCTCTTTATTAATTATTCTTATTCACAATTCAAATTTTTATTTGTTTTGATTGACGTTTGACAACTATAAATATACTCTGGAATTCGCCGCATTTCAAATTTCATCACTTTTTTGGTGATCACCTTACACGAACAATTACTTTTCGGTGATCACTTTTTAACTGTCACCAATCACCTATCACCTTACGTGAACCCACCCCAGAATTATTCTTAGAAACAAAAAAAAAACATAATTTGATTATTACATAAACTATTTGTACTCCTGCATAAAATATTCTAAAGACTAACGTGACTTATCGATTTATTAATTTTGGTCAATAATACGATTATTAAAATGAAAATTATTCATTTTGTTTTCACTTTGAAGTACGTTAAAAGTGAGTACTAAAAATAAAAATGCCGCGAAAAAATGAAAACAGAGCTATTCTGGTATTCAATGGTATTCCTATGTAAAAACTTAGCTAAAAAGTGTCATATTCACAAAAATGCCACTTTATATCAAGTCCTCAATAAAAAAAAAAGCAATTGTACAAAATAGTACAGGAACAGAAAGAAAAAAAGGAAAACATCTTTGCTATGCACAAATAATTTTTGTAATCACTGTTACATGAAATGTATCTACTATTTTTTTTTGCTAGTGTTTCAGCTGCTATATAATGTCTAGCTCTAGAGGATTGAAAAGTATACTTTATGAATGCATGTATGTATGCATATATTTTATGTACGAGCACATAACATACAATTGTAATTAATTTAATTATGATGCTGTAACATTTTCCATTTAAGTACCTATATACTGCCATACTGCACAACTAAGTATTATAATGTATAGAGATATACGAGTACATATGAATGTAAAAAGTCCATATTAGTATCGCGTGAAAATAACCCTATAATATTTTAGTTAAAGAAAAGGTATTGTACGTAAGTAGATTATAATATAATATGAAATATCATTTTTTATACATATTTTTAATTATGTAGATACAACAATTTTTTATTTCAAAGCAAAAACACATATAACAAACTGTGGACTACGAGTATTTAACATTCAAATAGGTTTTGTTTGAGTATATCTTGTGTACAACAAGCGATTTGTGTGCTATAGTATAGGAGCATTGACTGACTATATTATGTGTGTAGTGCTCGATAAGAAAATTATCAATAATAATTTTTTAAGTGTTCACGTAGCTGCCTAACAAAGTTACCATTCATTCTGTGCCATAAGTCATCATAACTATATTAGCTAACTACTGTTATACCTGTACGTATTCGTAATGTACTCGTTTATGTATCCAATTTATTTATTTTATAATCAGTCAGTGCATTACGTATATATGATACTATATACCATATCATATAGTACTCCTACTAGCGTACATTATACGACTAAATTGTACATTGTACGTACATAGTTAGTTGTACATTGTTTTGTGATTCATGCAATCTGTGTACTGTATCCAAGTATGTATGTACTTCAATGTACTTATATTGTGTCACGTAAATTTACGCAGGTATATACACATAGTGTTTAGTATATATGTTGGTACATATGTGTATCTCGTTATGTATTTATGTAATTTTCTTTTTTTTTTTGGGTTCTCATCATATGATATTTAAATGAATTCTAATTCGAAATATATGTGATTAATTATTATATGAAGTAGAACTCATAATATCATTTCAATAATTATTATTGTAAACAATAATTAATAATAATTTATTTATTTACTTTTCTGATGGGCAATAGGCATTGGGTTTGTATGCTAAGAATACAGAAAAAAAATAAAAACCAAATACATTACTATACTGCATATATTATATGCAAAAAAATGGAAAAAAGCATAACAAAAAATTAAATTCAATTTTTATTCCTTTTTCACTATATACGCAGACACATTAATAATTGCACAGAAATGCGGTAAATAAAACAAAAGAGAAATACATATTATTATTATTATTTCGTGGAATTATAAACTGGAGGTATATGTTTGGTATTATAGTAGATGGGAATCTGAATTTTTATATCGATTCATTTTCATTTTTATTTTATTTTATTTTTTTTTTTTTATTGTAATATACATATGTACATATTTTTTAAATGAAAAAAAAATTTTTTTTATTTGCTAAAGGGGCAATGACATAATTCGTGCCACCGTATTTCTTATACTATGTATACCTAAGTATATCCACATATTTGTGTAAGTATGTAAGAATGTAAGTATTTATATGCGATATTATTTTATATACAATCAATCGTACACACAATGTATCATACATGTAAATATTCTTGTATGTGTGTACGTACATTATGTACCATATCTATATTTTATGGTGTAAACGTTCCTATATATAGATGTAATAATGTTTTTTCATGTCAAATAAGTATAAATACACAAATATTGTTTAAATATATTTACATATATTCTTACATATGTATACATAATATACATATATACATAATAGAGATATGTAAAATTATACATCTATATATTTTTATATGAAAAAAAAAATGTATTTTTTTTTTTTCAACACAAAGAGCAAATAATAATACACAGCACAATATAATTTGTCACGGAATGGTCGGATAACAAAAAACATAAAAAAAAATATTTTTTCTGTCAACTTCTTTCTGACTTGGAAGTTTTGCTGCTGTGACTGTGCCAGAAAGTCTCCGCATCTAACCAAACCATATCTAACTTACATTTACAGTATATACCAAATACTTCTTATAACCATTGCCGCGATTACATACATATATACGTTTGTATGTCGTATTTCGTATTACTGGATCATACACAAACATACTTACACACCCAGTTATGTATGGTATGGTAATGGTAAATTGGTTAAAAGTTTGATTTGGTTTTAGCTTAAAAATATGCAAAGTTGGATGAAGGTTTTTTTGGTTATTTTTCTTACCATTATTATTATTATTATTATTATTATTACGACTAGTACTATTATTTTTATTTTTATTATTATTGTTATTATTACTACTGTGATATTGGAGGCCAATGGCTCTTTTCGATAAAAAAAAAATAAAATAAAATAAAAATAAAAATTATAAAAACGAAACGAAATAATGTATATTATGTATAACATAACAGATAGGAAAAAGCGAAATAATTTTTATTTAAAAAAATAAAAAAAATATGACGATAATAATAAAATAAAATAAAAGAAAAATTAAAAAAAATATATATGTATATAAATAAATAAAACTATGTACAACTTTACACATTTTTATAAGTTTTTGTCGTGAACTTAATTTACCGCCTGACTAGGCCTAGACGCCGGTATATATATGAACATTGTAAATATACGTACGTAACGTACGTACGTACATAATGTACTCGCGTATTCGTATGTAGGTATATTTTTTATTCAATAAAATTTAGTACGTCTATACGTATTATACAATGGAATGGATATATGCATATGTATGTACATACATATAAGTGCCTGTTTTTTTACTTAAATTACATTACGCCGAGTACGAAACGAACGGACACCACCAATATATACATATTATGTGAGTGAGTTAAGTATATGTAATGTAAATATTGATGGTGGTTATTTGGTGTACCTGATACCTGTAAAAGAGCACAGAATTTAGTTAAAGGCGTTTTTTTTTTGTTTTTTTTTTTTTTTTAATTTTTCGTCATCGTTGTTGTATATTATTACATTACATTTTCAACTTTTTCAATGTTTAAATAGCAAATAGCAGTAATATATACATATTGTGTGTATTGATTGTATGACTAACTAACTATTTATGTAATATAAAACGATAATATATGTATGTATGGCTATACAGTTTTTATGTAGTATGTATGTATGTATGTATGTATTATAACAGGGATAGTTATTATATTGTATAAAGGAAGAGTTTCGAAAGGCGAAAAACAAAAACAAAACTTTAACTTCGACTTATAAAGTTATTTACTTAATTTTTTTTTGTATATATGAATGCATTTATGTACATAAATGATCATGTACACACATATTGGTATAGATACATAATGTGTGTATTTATTTTATATACATATATATACATATATAAAGAAAAAATGTACTTAAAAGTTTCCCACGCACTAGAAAAACAATATCAGTCCATGGAATTTATAAAACTTGCAAACATTATTATTATATGTACATAAATACCTATAGTAGTGTACATACAGATATATATGATACCATATACGATTCGTTTGTTATATATGCTAGAGTTTAGCTGTATGTAATGTATGTATGTAATATAAGTTAAATGTTTATATTTTTCAAATAAATGTATATATGTAAATAAAAATAAAAATTACAATGTGATGTGTTATATATGTATGAATGTGAACGGTTTTTATATACGAGTATATGTTCATGTTCATACAGAAGTGTGATACTTTATATGTACATTATTTTATTGTAATATTCATTTATTTTTTTTGTTGTTAAAAGAAAAAAAAAAGAGTCATTTAGGCATTAATTACAGATAGTCTCGCATATACCTATACGGCGAGTTTATAAACCTTTCATATATAGATGCAAGGAATTTATATATGCACACAAGTATACTTAATGTTTACATATCACATTCATATTTTAAAGAATTAAAAATATCAGCGTATGTATATTGTGTTAACTTTGCATACAAACGTGCATTTAAATTTTTATAAAATTATAATGTGTATTACAAATAAATACATACATACGTCCCCACACAGTGTATATGTATATACGAGTGTACATATAAGTTTGGTTTTATTATTATTATTATTATTATTATTAGGTATAATGGTATAATGTTATGTTGAAATTATCGGCACTTGTCAAATATTTGTAAATGATTACGTTATATATCTTATACAATATTACATATATATAATACATATATGTACATTTTCATACACCACGAATAATACATACATATATACATATATCTGAATATAATCTAGGAGTAGATTATAAGTACATTTTCAAAGCATTTACAAAAGGTATATTAAGAACAATGCAACATTGTGGGAAAGAATTTATTATTATTATTATTATTATTTCATTTATGCATAAAATGAAATTGTATTTGTATTTATGTGTGTTTGTATTTATGAATTGTACAAAAGGTATTTTGTCTTTACAAATATTTACATGCAATAAAATGACAACAACGTAGCAATAAAAAACAAAACAAACAAACAAACACACACTAAAAATGTGAACTTAAAAAAAATTTTTTTTTTCATTTTTTTTTTTTTGGATTAATGATGATAAGAAAAGTAAAAACAAGGTGAAAGAGTTGTTATAGATTATTATATGATTATCGCATCATTTTATATATTTTTTAACTTATGTAAATAACCGACGACAACTCACATAAAAGTCATTGAAAAAAACGCATTATTGTATAATACTCGTAAATCAAAAAAAAAAAAAAAAAGAAAAGAAAAAAATAGAAAAGAATTTGTACCGAATTTTTCAATTTAAATATACCAACCTACACTTTATCCTATACATAACTGTATTTACATGTGCATGTGTGTATACATACGATCGTGTACACAAAGATAAATGCTTATTAAATAATAGCTATATGGATTGTGTAATGCAATGCAATACTCGTACCTATACACATTTTTATTATTCGTATATGAGTGTTACTTTGTTATGTGCTTTTGTACTATGTATACCTCTACATTACGTCAAAACAAAAACACACATTATACAGAAGTCATATTCAAATTCAAATTTTTAAATAAGAACAGAAAGAACAGAGTTGAGAGTATGAAATTCCAATTTATGAATTGGAATGTATACACATACCAGACCAGACCAGTATGTATACTTTTCGTATGTGTGTGTGTGTTTTTTTTTTTTTTGAAGAGTAAAAAAATTGTGTCATAGCACAGTATGAAATTAAACTGCTACTGCAGACATATTTTACACAATAAAACATGAATGCACGTAAACGTAAGGATTTAATGGATTTCCAGTTTGTTTTATGATTCAGCACCAACAGCACCAGCAGCAGTGTTACATATGTAAATCGTCGTAAATGACTTTGCTTTTTGTGTGTGTGTGTGTGTTGTGTGGGAATGGAGTATGCAGTGTACTTATTATGTTTGTGCAATAGCAGTAATAATTTTACTTTGCAAAAATATTTTTACTTGCGCATTACTTGTCAAAGGTTCTATTTAATTATTTTTCTCACATATTTTTCACTTTGAAATAGCTTTGATTAACTAAATGAAAAACTTAGAATTTTCCAAAGACGATAGTTTGAAAAGTTTTCTAGGAATATTCTGAATACATTCTATTGTTAATCCTCTGTTAAAATGTAAATTAATTAATCATTTCATTTTTATGTACAGCAAGCAGTCATTTTATTTCAGTACTTTTGCCATGGTCTTATGTATACTTTTAATTTAATTCATCTGGATTAATTATGTGTGGCGAAAGTTTTAAAAATTCTGATTTCATTTATCTTTAAATGAATAGATAAGGTATGGTACCGTATTCAGAATAACCGAAAATAATAAAAAACGTTTTTTTTTTCTAGTGTAAAATTGAATACAAACTAAACACTCACACTTGAATAAACTACAGATTCATAACTCATATAAATATATACTCCAAAACTATTCACAATAAAGGAATTTCTAATTTTAGTTTTACAAAATTTAATTTTGATTCATTACATTCTATGCTCTACTCTCTATAAAATCTCTGTTGTACCGTATATATGGTTTTATGCCAAATAGTAAATTCGCATATGCATATCTATAGATTTAAATAATTTTTGTTGAAATTTTTCAAAGAATACGGTTGGAATAAAACCAATACAGAGAATAAAAGTTCCAGAAAATTTCTAATATACTATACTGTTTGAAAAAATTTAAAAAATTATTTTTGGAATTTTTAATTACGATACAGCAAAAAGTCCTACCTACCATACCATGCATAGAGTATACCATATGTATACTCATAGTTGAAGTGAAAAAAATGCAATTATTAATTTTCATTGTTACAATAATGAAAAACACTATAACAAGAATGAAAAATATGCATTGAAAGGATATTGCAAGTATATATACTCACTTCATTTTCTACAATAATTTATAGAATCTTCTATTTTAAAATGCATTTTTAATTGAGTTACGATACAGAAGTACAATATATACAGATTTTCTATATACGGACCTATAGGTTCTACCTACGTTTATGTACGTAAAAAAGTTATTATACCTACATATAACAAAAGAAATATTTTTAAATACAACTTTAATATTTAGAAAATGTTTGATAATGAATGTCCTTTTTGTAACATTTTTTTTCAAACTTTTATGAAAAGTTTTTGTGCTACGCTGCAGCAAATTAGACAGAATATTGATCATTTACAATTACAACCCATCTTGGATTTCATGCCAGAGTTGACGGTGTTAACAATTCAGTCAGAGTAACTGCCATCGCACAATTAGGGCGACAACTACAGCGTATCGCCGAAAGTTCGCACAATTCGGGCGCAACTGCAGCGTAAAATATATATGAATTTTACATTTCTTCTTCTTGCGAATAGATTACTACTACTGTAAAATCCAGGTCGGGATGGCTCGTTGTCGCCGAAAAATAGAATACTCGTAGAACCTATTTGGGCGACAGCGACAGCATAAAGTTAAAAGCGTAAAAAGTCCCATTTAATTACTGTATACGCTGTCGCTGTCGCCCGAATTGTGCGATGCAAGTAAATTACCGTATGTTATTATACTAAGAAAGATAGAGAATGGGTACACTACTTTTAAAACTTTCAATACAATTTCCCTACCATCAACGTCAGATTAGAAATACAGCTTAATCTCACTCTGACTCTGACGAAATTCACGCTAGGCGAAAAAAGGATATAGCGATATAGAATTTCTTGTGTGAAAATGAAGGAGGTATAAAAGATCCACTCTGGCATCAAATCCACGTTGGATTGTAAATGATGCTTTATATTTACCATCACACCACAACAATAGAAACTTTCTTATCTTATATACAGCATTGACTAGGTGCACAGTATAAATATACCAATGTAAATTTGTCAAAGAATTCTGTATAATTGACTGAATGTAATACAAAGTCCATTGTAGAGGACACAAATAATTTTCTCCATAATAATAATTAAAGGAAATTATAAATTATTGTAAAGGTATGTGTATGCAATACTAAAATATGTGATATCAAGAATTTCAAAGAAAAAATAAATACATACATAATTAAATCTAAAATCAAATCAAATTAGATAACAAAAATTCACATATACATACGAGTATGTATACATAGCTATGCTTGATTATGAATGGGTTTCATGTTTCATGTTATATATGTACGATTATATTGATGTATGTTAATATTTTTCTCTCTAAATATGTAGAGAATGAATGGATATGCACGCGCAAAAACATACATATGTATTTTCAAAATTTAATTTTCATTTTTTTTTTCGCTGTTGCCATAATTATTATTTTAATAGAACGTATTTCTTTTTTAATGAAATTTTTTCGAAATTAATTTCATATTTTATAGACGTTTTTTTTTTTTTTTAGTTCGTTCATATTTTAGAAGATGATGTTCGATGTTTTCATTTAATTGCTATGTGTGTACGTACGTATATATGTATACCTCGTCAAGGACATTATTTTATTAGACACGCTATATTCTCTTAATTTTTTTTTTCATACATCTTTAATACATATCTAGACCTACATTATGTACTACATTTATATCCAATCAAAATATGAAATTCTTTGATATACATATACACATGTACATACATATACATATTTAATAATTTAATCGATATACATACTACAGTATAATAGGAAAATTATTTAATTTCGTTGTTTTGTTTCTGGCTTGAGTTTGACTTATTTTTTTTTTTTTTTCGGATATACAAAAATATATTCACACACAGGTACATGTACAAGTATGTATGGATATCTGCTGTGTTTTACTTTTATTTCAAAATTGGCGTATATTTCATCACATCACATCACACATTTATGCTAAATATTTTGTTTGACGTTATACAAAAATTATTACCATTGAATGACTAACAAAAATAATATACGAAAATTAATATTCGCACACAAAAACTATACCAAAATCCAAAAAAAATATACAAAATAGCACAATAAAAAATATAAAAGGAATAACGATTTTCTTATACTTTTTTTTTTTTTGGTAATTTGTTTTACATACTTACATGCATACAATTTGTGTTTATATTTAACAAAAACAAAAAAAAATTTTTGCTAATTTGCCAAACCCCTATTATGTTTCCGTTTGTGATTAATAATTTGTACGTCAGTAGAGCATGAATTCATAATTCACATAAACATTTTTTTCTGTTAAGATACTTTTATACTGATAACGAAAATTATTGTGTTTTTTGTCAGTTTTGTCGAGCCGATTGTAAGTAAGTATGTACTTATAATGTACTATACGATACTCACTATAATATACGAATATATCGGCATATAATATACAGTATACCACCCAATGTTTGATGTTCTTGTTGATTTGTCGTCACCATCACCACGTATGTATAAGTATATTCGTCAATCTTCACACATACATACGACACACGTTTAAATATAAACGTTTGTATGTACATATATGCATAATTTTTAAAAAGAATTGTTTTGTTTTGTTATGCCTAAATACAAGGACTCTTAATGTCAATTTATCAAATGGACAGGTGGGAAAATTTATTGATGATGATGATGACGATGGTATTTTCTTATCTCTGTTACGAATAAAATGAAAAAAAATTTTCTTTTTCTGTCTAAACTGACATAATGTACAATGCCTGCTATATTAAATGATAGCTACTACGCTACTACCATTATAGGCTACTTATTATATAAGCTTGCGAATTGAGCACAAAAATAAATTGTAAATCTATTCAAATGAAATGACCACCATATATTTCGTATTTAACCAGACATGAATAATTCGATTGTAATAAATTATATGTAGATACGTACAATCATATGTACATTATATTGCGTGAATAGCATATTATATCCTCGAAAATAAAAAAAAAAAAAAAAAAAAAACAAAAGAGAAATAAAAAATATGTTCATTTGTTCATGAAAGGATATAAATTTAGATAAGAATACAAAATAAAAATTTCGTGAAATATCCTTTTCATTATACATATATACATATAATAATTATGTAGAACAATATAAAATGAATTTGAAAAAAATAAAAATAAAATAATAAAAAAAAAAATTTTGAAAACAGGAAAACAGAAAAATGCAAATTTTCGAATTTTTTTCTTTTTTCGCAGATATGGTTAACATTTTTCTTTTATTTTATAAATACACGAACCGATAAACGTAGAAAATTTACGATGAAAATAAAGGATATTCATATAATATTTGTAGTTGTTTTAGAGTACACTGCATTGTATCATCACATTGTACGTACAAGTACAAGGATATACAAGGATATATATGCATGAAAATATAAATTTTCCTTGTTTTGCATGTGAAACCATTCGAAAAATTTCACTTTTCGATTAAGTATTTAACGGTGGTAATGTCATAAATTTTATTTTGAGTTAAGAATAAAAAATTTTCTAAAAATTAGTATAAATTGTATATAGTATAGTATAGAGTACCTCCTATACGTCGGTATAATGTACATATGTACATACTTGAATATGTATAGATGTGGTATACGTAAAGTATATGGAAATACACTATATGATAAAGTGCTAATATCCAATTTGTTTCATTTTTATATCTGTTTTGCATATCAAAATTACCATTATACGCTTGAGAGTAACTGCAGTAAATTTCATTTATACGTAAAATGCAGATAATATACAATTTTAGTAAACCTTTAAAATTAAAAATATATACATATATCCATATGTATGTATATTATTCAAAAAATGTTATGGGAATAATTAATTGGGGTATGTGAGTGATATATGTAAAGGAGGAGTGCAGTTCAAATAATAATCATATATAGATTTAGGGCATCAAATATTTTTTTGCACATTTTCAAATTTGAAAATTAGTAACTGCTGGCTAGTAATTTAGTAACAGTTTTAAATTTTTTTTATTTTGAATATAGGACATGGGTGTAACAACTGATCGCATGTACTCGTATGTGTGTATGTGTATTTGTTTTGAGTGTATGTAGTAAAAGAAAGGAGTATGGGTTTTCAAAAGTTTTGAATAATTTTCTTTAATTTATTTTCTTTCTTTTGTTTTGTAATAAAAATCTAATTCTGGAAGTTTCGAATCTTTAATTGTAATTAAATTTTCAAATAATTTAGTTCATTTATTTAATTTTTTTTTTTTTCATTTTATTTTTGTAATAAAAACATAAATCATTCAAAGACATTAATATTTATGCATAAATACTCGTACATATGTACATACGAATATGAATATTTGTTTGAAATGAATCAAAAAAAAAAAAAGCGAACAACAAATAAAGTTTTGTATACAATCGTACATTTACTTGCATTATATATGTATAGTTATACATACTACAAGGAAATAAATTAATAAATAAATAATACAAGGAGATGAAGATTCAAAAACAAAAAAAAAAAAAACAATTTTATTGAAATACGATGAATTGCACCTGTTCAAAGAGAGACACACGCGTGCTTGTACTTTTAAAAATGTAAAAACGTGAATTAAAATTCCTTAGAACCTGATTCTTTATAATATATAAATGTATGTACAATATATATACCACGATTATATGAAGGTACCTATCGTTATAGTTGGCTCTTGCCTTGGTCATTTAAAAATCTTAACATATGTACGCACATAAAATACTTAAATGTACATTTATACAAATGTTCATAATATGTTGGTATTGGTACCTAGTATCAATGTATATAAATATGTGAATATGTGAAATAATGAAAAAAAAAAAAAAATTGAATACTGTTCCTATATATTTTTTATTATATATTATTCTGTTTGTTTTTATTTCATAATACCACCTATTACCAATCTGTTTGAATTTTTATATCCATACACTATACTCTACATAACATTGTACATACATATATATACATTGTACTATATTTGTATGTACTACGTAATGTACATTGTGATACAAATAATTTTTTTATATATGTGTATATACAACCGTACAAGTAAAAGAAAAGTTAATACTAACAAAACAAAAAAAAAGAAAAAAAAAAACACAAATCTAAAAACGATAAGAAATCAACTAACTAACTTTAACATTAAACTATAACTGGCTGTTTTAGATTAGATTAAGAAAATTCTAGTTACATATCTGTGATATCGAATTAAATTTACAAATAAACTATAACTTTAAAGAAAAATATAAAAAATATATACAAAAAAATAAATAAATAAATAGCATAAGAATGAAAATTATAATATATCGAATGTAAAATCTTTCTTGTATTGTACATACTCGTCTATGTACTATGTACGAATGCACACGCAGATACGCGTGCGGTGCAAAAATTATTTTAATATCGTAAAATTGAGTGAAAAACGAAAGCTAAAAACTAATCACCTTAAAACATACTGTGTACTGAGCGTGTACATGTACGTACGAGTATATGTATATAACAATATTACAAAACTAACTATAATAACAACAAACATAAGGTAGGTGAAATGGAGTTGAGGCACTTCTGTTCGGCACCATTATATTTTATTTTATTTTTTATTTTTTATTTTTTATTGATTCATTATATGCACGTAAAATACATAAAAATGTAAATATACATATGTGTACTACGATAGTATTTATAAAATGTACGTATGGTACCTATATGTTGTTGGTATTCATATTTATTCTGTTAGAAATGTTTGTTTGGATGTGGATATTTTGTAGTTGTAGTGCGAATATTTTGGAATGTATTTATATAATATGCACTCATATTGAAAGAAAAATATAATACGACGGCGGCTTGCCATCAATCAAACGATCTGCAAAAGTTTTCAAAAAGATCCATTGCTATGTATTTTTTTTTTGTTTTTTCATTTCACCTATATATGTTTGTATATATGCATACGTAAAAATAAATAAAGTTTATTCAAAAAGATACACCAGATAGATATAGATTGCACTTACATATACACACATATATACACGTAGTCTGTATAAAAATATGTAAAAATTTGTACATGTATTATACATAATGTACAATATATTTTTTACTTTTCGACTATAAATATTCGTATTTTTATCGTATGATTGTATTACGAAATATGTATAAAGATTTTCGAAATGCAAAGGAAATTCAATAAAGGCTGCCTGCATAAATGTATGTAGTTGTCGTATGTACTTATATATAGCGAGAAATAAAGTGCTACATCGTCAACAAGAAATTGTATCATACAGAATCTAAACATACATACATGAGGCCGAGCATAACATGTATTTATTTATTTATTTTTATTCACATAAACATACATGTGTATATAGCATACAGTGCTCGTATAGTACTCGTATGTACATATGTATGTACGTATGGAGGAATTTTGTTTCTGATAAAGAAAATTGAACATTGATTCCTTGATATAATTCTTCTGAATCTGAACTGAACTTGTATATTGTTGCAATGTATAACAACTGCACTATTGATTGTATCCTACAATATGAATATGTATACGTACATATGTGATGTGTATCGATATGTTTTTGATTTCTTTCTTCCATTTAACTAACCATACAGTAAATGTAAAAAACAACAATTATAAACTATACATCAATTGTATGTATGTATGATTGGTGACGAATATCGAAATCAAGTAAAGTCTAATCGTATTCACCTGGATTGGCGAGATAATTCAAGAAATTGAAATTTATTGCCAGGAATTTCTTTATACAAAATACGCACATATACGAGTAGTATACATACTCATGCATTTATTACATATACATATACAATCTCAAACTTGGCGCATTAGTTATTAAGCTATTTCTAGATCGTTCAACTTAAAATATACCTATATATATTTTTTTCTGATATACTTTATATTATTTTTGTACACATATGTATGTATACGTACATATATTTGAGGAGAATGGTTTTATGTACACATATTTTGTAAAAATTATTCAAGACTAAAGTTTGACTTTAAAAGTATTTCAAATCCATTGGGAATACGCGTTTTTAAAAAGATTTTACACATTTTTTGTGTTTTGTGTGTGATGTTGAGCAGTTACTGTACATACAACGTACTCGTGTGTATTATGTAGATAGAATCGAGACATGCACATTTAGAGCGATCATTTATCATAACAAAATGAAAAACAAAACAAAAAAAAAATATTCCAAATTAAAATTATTATAAAAAGCAAAATATACTTTATTTCTTTACCCTCTCTATCTATATCTAGTGCATTTTTCGCGCTAATTGTGAATTCAAATATAATTCATATATAAGACAAAAAAACAAAAAAAAATTGTTTTCATCTTGCATTAAAAATAATTAAATCATTTTTCAAAGTTACAGTAGTTTTACTCTACTGATAAAAATCAGTTCACAATTATTCGATTTACATTAATTTCATTTGATTGTGTAATTTAAATCGTCAATGTCATGCTGTGTTTTTTATAAGTACTACGTAAATGTATATGTATAATTTTTTATGTTTTGTAATGTATAATGCACATTATACAATTTATGCTCATATATACAACATATATCGGTGCATTTATAACAATTTAATTATCATAAAATCGTGGCTTAATGACTTATATCGTAGTCGAATTCGAATTAAATTCATATACAAGCGAACCATATGATAAATTCATTCAGAACACGACGTCCTCTTTCATTATCATTTAGGCATACTATAATATACGATAGTTTTTACATACACGACATACATACATGGTTACATATGTACATGTGGATCTCATACATTTTTGTAACCGCAAAGAGATCCTAATGGTAGTGCTGAAATAGAATATTGTTTAATGAATAATGAATAATAAGTAAGTATATAGTATAGCGTAAATTAAAAATAAAAGCAAATTACGATAATTTAGAAAATGCTCTTGAATCTTAACACGTATTTAAGACACTTAAAAAATGAATAAAATACTTCATTATAGCAATTCAATTCATTATTGATTTTCTTTTCATCGACACCACCACCATCAGCGACCACTAGCAAGCAACAGTAGAAGCATATCAACAGCATTAAAAGTAGCCGTAGCAGAAGCATCACAACATAATCACTATCTATACTGATAGCGCAGATATTCCGCATTGATATTACTATAATACCAACGAGTATGTGGTAGATACTTCTATAATGAAAATTTCAGGTAAATTGAATACGAGGTGGTCGCCAACCAGTTAATTAACACCGACTAATATGTGCATTTAAAACTTTTGTGGAGTAGTAGCAAGTAGTAGAGACTGCTAATGATGAGCTTTAATTATAAATAGCCCTTATTTAATATTCTATAGCTCTTCACAATATTATAGGTAGCTATCTACTTAGGCGTGATCTTCATTCATACTTACATACACATTATATATCCATATATGCATATCAATTTTTATCCATTTATCCATATACTTATGTTATATATCCACATATGCATCTACATAATAGCCTTCTATAAAAGTCGCTCAAACTTTTATTCGTTCACCTTCAAGGTGAATATACATTTCGATTTTTGATTTTTGTGTCTGTGTGGACTAACTAACTAACTGATGTATAAAGTAAAAACCATAAAAATAAAAAAAAAACTGAAAATAAACAAACATGCAACTTGAAAGATATGGTAAAATTAACTTCACAACTTATAAGTATCTATCTACATATGGACAATAATATGAAGATGTATGTTTGTATGTACATATATCTCTATCATATTTAGTTATTCACGTAATATGAAATCATATAGGCATCATCATCATCATCATATCTTCATCTTTTCTAGACTAAAAGTTTTGTTAGTTTTTTTTATTTCATTCATTTTCATTTACACATTTATTCTCATGCGATTATACAAGTAATAATGTACGAGTATGTTCACACAAACTTATAGATGCTTATAGTATGTACAAGTAAATATAAGTGTATTTACATGAATGCATATAAATGATGTAAACGAGAGTATAGATCTCATACTCGTATATGTATTTGTAATTAAAATCTATAAAGACATGTGTTCACAGATAAAATTTAATTCTGTTTTGTTAATTACTGGCGTTAAAATATGGTGTTATTGGCTTGTTTACATCATTTCAGTTCTTTTTAATTTGTGCATTGTGCAGCAATGGTATAATACCTATGTTATAATTCGTATGTACTATACTAAATAACAAGAAATGGAAATAATAATAATAATAAAAAAAAACAATTATAACACTTTGTATATATGAATAACATTTTATTATTAACTTTAATTATTATCATTTTGTGAGCCTTATTTAGAAAGAAAATAGAAGTACATACTCGTACATACATTATGGTATACAGTAAAAAAAATTTTGTGTATTTCATATTTTATTCTTTTCTTATATTTTTTAGTGAATTTCCTGATATACAAATTTATTCAAAAAAAACAAAAAAAATAAACGAATAATCCACGACGATTAACATATTATTATGTATGTATGCATGTACATTAAATCATAAAATGAAATTCTTTTATTATCTTAAAGAGACTGGCTTGCAGAAATTTATGATTGTACGAACATCATTCATGATGCGATCAAAATGATGAACATGATTATCATAATAAATTATGAAAAAATAATAAACAAAACCGCACAAAAAAACAGTTTTAAATGATAATAATTTTTGGTTGGTTATTTTTTTTTCGTGAATTTTTGATTTTTTATACTTATTTAGTTCACAGTTCATAAATGATGTACCGTACTACTCGTATGTAGTTAAAAATGTAAAAGTAATATATTTTTATTAGATTCTTAAAACTCCGGAAATATACATACATTATTTAGTTTTGAAAAAATAAACTTTTTGTTTTCTATAATTCGTGTATTTATGTAACATAAAATAAGAATATGTAAAGGGTATAATTTTATTTATTATGTTGTTTTTCCTCTACAAACACTTCTTTTTAGTTTGTACATTTGTGCATCTTGATTACAGCATTATTATATGATGTACACCATGTCCGAAAAGAAAATTATACACTTAAAAACAAAATACGCTTAAAAAAGCTAAAAAAAAATGGCATTGTCCATGGAAGTTTTTGAAAAAAAAAAAAAAATACAATAATTAAAAATTATTATTGAAATAATAAAAAAATAAATTAACATACATTGGACAATTAATGCCAAAATATTTTTGAAAAAATTCAATTTTGAAATTATTTACGAGATTATATGTATGTACGGGCGCATACAAAAAATGTGTTGTACAATGTGATTCACATTCACAAAAAAAAAATAAATAAAATAAAAATATGAATTTAATTTATTTTATGTTTTGTGTCTATCTATTAGTATACGATTATTATGTTTGAATAGCCCTCGTTTTTTACATAAAATTCCAATTATTATTTTGCTTTAAAACTCTTCTAATATTATAATGCACATTAAAAACGAATGTAATTTGTAGTCCCTAGTCCAGTTAAAAAATTACTTTCTACACAGCAGTGTTCTGCTTAAATATGTACACTTTATGTACCGATGTACCTTAATTGTTTGAAAGACAACAGAGAGTAATAAAGTCTGGAATAGAAAATTAGGTAGTCAAATACTAAAGTTGATTAAGTAGTAACGTAGTAATTAAATGAACTTGGAAAAAAAAATTTTCGAATAATAATTATGTAGGTAAAGGTACACAGTGGTTACAGACAATTAGCATACATAATGTATAATTTGTATTCTTTCGTACGTGTCCTGCGAGTAGTGTTCTTCACTGTATTTATTTGGATTATTTCTTCTTCTTCCTGTAATTGTTATTTTAGTTAGAAAATGAAATTTTAAGTTGTAATTCTTTCGTTTTTTTTTTCATATTTCAATAAATGAAATTGCAATATTTGTTTAATTTAATTTGAAATTGAAAAATAACTGCTTATTACATACAGTGATGAACAAAACATAATATGCAACTGCAATTCAATGAAATTGAGAAGAAATTTGTTGAATAAAATTAAAAGAAATAATCGGAAAATGAATGAATTATTTATATATTATTTTGTGGTTATACAAAATTTCAACCATTTATCTTAAATATGATAAAATTTTTAAATCATCATCATCATCATCAGCACTACATCCCTGGATGGGTCTTGGCTTGCTGTAAGATGAGACTCCAGACGTTTCGATTCTTATAGCTAACATTTGTCAATTATTCATTTGTAGTTTTTAGGTATCTTTCTGTATATCATCGATCCATCTTAATTTTGATCTGTGTACTTTTCTCGTTCCTATAGGAGTTTTTTGCATTATCTTTATGGTAGGTTCATTTTCCAGTCTACGACTGGATGATGTCCAGCCCATCTCAGCCTACTTATTTTGATTCTTTTGAAAAAATTCTTAAATGAAGGAATCAAATTTGAAATTAGAAGAAATACTTAATTAGCAATATTAAAAATCTATTCAACTTTCAGTGATTTGTTTGAGTTTTCAGTAATAATTTCGAGCAAATTATAATATATTCCAGTATTAGTAAATGAAATTCAATTTTTTACATTTTTCTTTTACATATAAACAATCTAATCTCATTTCATTACACAGATGAAACTGTCTGTAGTCAAATTTCCGTTAACGAAAATGAATAATTTTTATTTAAAATTTTTTTTTTAAATTTAAATTAAATTAGTTTTCAATAATTTTTATTCTAAATTTTTTCATTTTATCATTCAGATAGATAAATAAAATTTTGAATATGATTACAAAAAGGATCAATGACAAAAATTATAAATTTTCTTGATTTTCTAATGTCTGTGAAATAAAAATTATTGCAACTATACAATTAGAGTTCAAATTATG
This sequence comes from Villa cingulata, assembly GCA_951394055.1. Taxonomy (NCBI): domain Eukaryota; kingdom Metazoa; phylum Arthropoda; class Insecta; order Diptera; family Bombyliidae; genus Villa; species Villa cingulata. The sequence continues at coordinate 25,724,370 of OX596021.1, read as the reverse complement.
TTTTGCTGCAAATGTTTTGTTCAGCATTGTATGCACTTATGGGAGAATAGGTACTATGCAATTGTCTGTATCATTTACTACCCAACATTGTAGCATTGTACTATATTTATATTGAGGATAAATCATTGTTATCCTCGTTTTATCATAAAAAAAAAAATGAATTTATGATTATTTTTCATCTCTCCTTATTTTATTTTACTACCTTTGTATGAATATTTCATACTTATATTTTATTTCTATAACCGATATTTTAGTTTATTTGTTTTTCAAAAATATATACATATGTACATATGTACCAACATACTCGTATTTTCTATTATAGATACATTATTAATACATGAGTGCGATACCTACCGTTTTATAGTACATACATATTTACTACTAGTACTACACTCATATTTTCATTTTCACTATTATTATTATTATTATATTATTATTATTTTTCTTCTTTTGTACATACAATGTAATTTACTCGTAACGTATCTCGTATGTAGATATAGAATTATTTATTTACTTTCTCATAACTTAAGAAAAACACAAAAATTTCTATAAAGAAAAGAATGAACTTATTAAAGAGAGAAGCTACATACATACTACATATACGAGCAAACTATCTATCTATGCTCGTATATTTGTTACTCGTATACTAAATATATGCGATGGCATGGCGACAATAGACTGGAACAAAACAAATAAAAAATGCGATAATCTTATAACTTACAAATTATATTGTCGGAAGTTTCATAGATAAATAAATATTAAGTTCATTTTCATAAAGTGTTACGTACTCATAAATACATACATACATACACGTGTATGTACATATGAAATGAATACACTTTACTTTATGTACCTACAGCCTACACACATTTATATATGTATGTATGTACATATTTTTTTATGTGAACTATTTCGTTTAGATAAACACATATTACATATATATACGTATTTTTTTTTTTTTATTTTTCGAAAAAAGAAAAGTGAAAAATAAAACAAATGCAACAATATATAACGAAATGAAAATAAAAAATAAACAACAGAAAATATAATGTATATGTATATGAAAAAGAAACTTTTTGAAATTAAGATCTAAAGAAAATAAACAAAATACCTATGTACATTTAGAGAACATTTATAAAGAACATATAATCATCATAAGTACATATACAAGATATGTACAAGATACAAGTATGTTTAAGTTGCACTACACTCTTTTATGTACTAGGACACACGTATACACTTCATAAACACACCAATAAATTTCAATATCATACAAAAAAATTCTTTTAAATATGCTCCGTGTATATAATATACATTATGTGATAAACACAAACATAAAATTTTGATGTAAAAGATAACATTTATAGATACATTTTGATTAATGGAAAATTTAATTTGTATAAACTAGGAAAAATAACAAACATCATCAGAAATAATATACTCGTAATCGTATAAAAATGTTAAAAAATGCAAATGTAATGTACTCTCCACTTTATTCTTTGTATAAATAGATGTATGCTACATGATGCATGTACTCACGCATGATGTATACGAAAAGGTACATTATAGAAACTCATAAAAACTGCAAAAAATCATTTAATTTAGCTCATTAATTATTTTGTATCAGAACAACGGTAAAGTTTGATTATTTTATTGTTCTTTTTTATGGAAAATTCCCATAATTTTTTGTTGTAATTTGAAAAGGATATAATTCTTATGCACATTCATAACTACGTACACAGATAAGTTTTGTATCTATTTGAGAAAAAAAAAATGATTTTATTATTGTTTGAATGTTAAAAATCTATGGACCTTCATGCTATGGAAAGGCTTTGAAAGCTACATTACATACATATGTACTACGTGGTACTACGTATATAGCGTAGCAGAAATGGATGAGATGAAAGGAACATCGAGAAATTTTGATGACGTTTAGCTTAGCATATTTTTCGCGCAGCCATTACCGAAAAACTAACAGAGAGAAGACTTTGAATGCTTGTGATCACATCAGAAAGAGAGAAGATTAGAGCATTGTGCACAAATCTCTTTAAATCCCAGTACAAAAAGGATACGTGAACGACAGCAAACAACATTTTATGGCATAGTGTACAGCTGTATGCATCTCTTTCATTTATCATGCTCTCCATGTCACACAATTCGATAATTTTAGGAATGAAATTCAGAACAAAATTAAGCCAGTGTCATAACAGCATTACAACTGTTTTGAGAGGACGAAAATATTACAGAAGGGCAGAAGCTCTGGGACAGTTGCTAGGAAAGAATAAGAAGAAGAAAAAGAAAAAGAGAAGAGAGAAGAATAAGAGGAGGGAGAAGAAGAAAAAGAAAAGAGAGAAGAACATTTTTAATAACAACAATAATGTATTAACAATTTTGAATTTGTGACATTTATTATCACATTCATAAGAATTTTTATGTTTAATAAAATTTGACTACACTTGAATTATATAGAGACCACTATACTATTTTCAGAAATCGAAGTCAGTACAGGCAAGATAGGCATGCTTTTCTATATTCTTTCACATTGCGTTTGTATAAATCTGTCTCGTGTGTGGGGTGATCAGATCTCAATTTAAATCCGAGGGAAATATTTTAAATTATATATTATGAAGGGCTGCCAGTTTGCAAAAAACTTTTTTTTTAGATTTTACAAAAAAACAGGTGATTTTGTGACATTTTGGGAAATTTTATGAAATATGTTCATTTCTTTACAAAATAACATATAATAACAAGCTGATTTGAATAATATGATAGCAATTTGCATTGTAAATAATTTTCTTTCTTATTCTAAGAAAAGACAAAACAAAAAATAAAATTCAGAATATAACGGCAACGTAACGAAATCATTAACAAGTACATAAAGGGAACAAAATAGAAGAAAATGGACAAATAAACAAATATGAAAATGAATGTATGTGCGTATGTATACAAAATTTAATATCAAATTGATACTGAACACATAATTTTATAAATAAAATTAAAAATACTGAATATGGTTTAATCATAAATTCATATTTTTTTTTATAAATTTAATCAATACTTCCAGTAGCTACGGCAACCTTGAATTATCATCATTTTCTTTTATGCCCATCTTCCCGCTGACACGAATTAATCAACATTTTATACTTTGAGTGGACATCGGCTGCGCAACGACTTCATATTTTCGTTCGGTTTTTTATTTTTCATATAAGCAAAATGGTGTTAACAGAATAAATCAGTTGCCTTCACGGCTTCACGCTGTGTGATAGGCAACATCAAACGGAAGGGTATATTTCTTTTTTCAAAAAAAAACAGGATGATTCATTATTAGAAATGAAAAAATCAGCAAACAAAAATTAAAATTTGTCTTAAAAACCTAACATTTTTATGATATTTTCAAATAATGCTACTTTTTTATCAAATATAAATTTACAGGAATGTGAAATTTGTACAGAATCTCCCTTTTAAGAATTATTTGTTAACAAAATTATAAAATTATTTCTACACAATTTGGAACATCCTGTTAACATATTTTAAAAAGTACCTTCTTCAGGGTTGACAGAGATATATTATTCAGAATTTCCTACAAAATATTATATGTGAAGTTATCAGAAACTCATCGGGTAACTATTCCCATAAGCACAATACTGACTTCGATTTCTGAAAATAGTATAGGTATATACGTTTTCAAAAGTATAGGTACATTACATACAGAGAAAACACAGGAAATATGCATATGTGTATTTGTATGTATACAAAGAATATGATATATCAAAAATAAAATATCTATATACATATATCTTCATTATTATATTATTACTGCATTGATTAATACATATAATACATGAATTCTAATTAAATTTCTTGAAATATCATGCCATGATTATCATCGTCCCCATAAAAGATAGCCGAATGGAAAAAAAAATCTCTATTAAATCTGTAATGCAAAAATGTAAAAAATCAAAAAAAGAAAAAATGTATAAAACAATAAATATTCAACTAAATAAAAAAAAAAAAAAACAATAAGAAAGAGAATCATTTTAATTCATATTATTTGTTCTAATTCTGATTCGGATTGTGAAAAAAAGAATTTTTATTCAGAAGAAGTTTGTTGGGAATAATAACAAACAAACAATAGATAAAAACAGAAATAAAATCAAATAATAACAAAAGGTGTACAAAAATAATCAAAACATAACAAAAAAAAAATAATACTTGAGTATTTTAGTATATAGAGAGGATATAGCAGATATTATAAATATGTATATGTATACAAATGTACACAATTACAATGTGGTAAAATGAATAACATTAGTGCAATTTTTTCTTATTCTATACTTGTATACATATATAAATTTTCTATGTATGTATGGATTTGTATACCATATAAAACAAACTGCAAAAATAAAATCAATTTTTATACTCTACTATACTATATGCGATATTCTTGAATTTGAATACATTTTGCTTTTAGATATAGGATAGAAAAGATTGTGAATTGTTTTTTGTACTTTTTTTTTTCATTTTCATTTTTCATGATTTTTTTTTGTTTTTTTGTTTTTTGAGATTTTTTTTTTTTGTTCAAAATCGGTCAACATACTCGTGTATAAAATGATGCATACTGCGCATACATCTACAATAAATGCACTACATCTACAATGCACTCGTCGTTCATCGTATATAAAATATAGTTATAAAACAACAGTAAAAAAAAAATTTATCTTTGGCCATTTGAAATTTCGCGATGAAACCTACTATTTTAATGGGTATATTAAATCGTGTGAGGATTTCAAAGAATTGTGTGAATCTAATGCGCTTTCTTGTATGTAATACCACATAAATACATATACATGCATATAATATATCTGAATAGTAGTATATTGTATGTACATTTATGTATGCATGTACTATGTAGAATAAATGTCCAGCTATATATACACGCCGAGTAGTTAAATCAATAGTTAAGTTAAAGGTTTTCTAATATAAGTACGTGTACTTCGTGTTTTAGAATAGCTTTTTTTGTATTATTATTTCAATGTATGTTAATAGTAGAGTATATTTATGCGATTGCATGTATTATACGTATGTATGTACATCCATACTTATAGATTTATTATTAAAACGTATAAGGGACAAAAGATATTATAATTTTTTTTTTATTTTTTTTTGTATTTTTGTTTTTCGTGTGTTGATCGCATCTTTTAAGATCAGTGTAGCGTATCGTTTAGTAGACAGGTGCATTTTATACCTGGTCCCTTGGAATGTGAACCGCTATATATACAATTCCATTCTCTTAATATTTTATCATATATGTATGTACAAAAATACCAGTCTGTATGTTTATATAATCATATTTGTATCGAAATTGTTTGCATTCTTATCTGCTTTACACTTTCAGTCAAACTTAATATAACAAACATTATACCCCTCCTGCCCACTTATTCTATAGTGAAAATATACGAATTATATGTACATACATATATACTTTAACCTTGTACAGTTGTACTAATACATTTACAAAGTATATAATTTAATAATATTTGTTCGATTATCGCGTGTATAATTGTATACCTACACATTTTATAGATACTATATACAGCAAGTACTTATGTGCGTATTTGTACAATTATTTATGTGTATATTTTATCCTCTTTCTATAATATAATGTAAAAAATCATAAAAAACTATGCATTTTTGTTTAATAGATACAAAAGCTATAACGTTTATGTGTGTGCAAAGCGTGTGTACATATTATTCATGTGTTTTGCACAATGTACAAAAATAAAAACATACAAAAATCTATGAAAATATGTGTGTATGTAGATGTGCATGCTACACTTCACAGCGATGCAGTTTTTCTAATTGACCTTTATGTTACACAATTAGCTATCATCAACCATCCATATATTCAAGTTGTGCAAAGAATTTGTAAAAAAAACAAATATTTTTTTTTACAAATTTTCTTCTTTTGTTTTTCATCTTTTTTTATCATTTGTAGATAAAATTTTATTTTTATTTCTCTTCAATATGTCTTTACGTAATGTACATATGTATATGTATTTATGTAGATTTTACAATGAATATGCGTTTGAATTCAAGTGAAATTAACATTGCAGAAAATTGAAGAACAACACGAAAACAAAAAATATATTTACTTACTAAAAGTAAGTATACGAGCATGCATATGTGGATAAAAAACACACACATCACAATCAAATTTTTATTTCCTTTGTAAATCAAACTATGTATTTATTTATGTGCAAATTTACATGTTATACACACATTAAGGTCATAAACATATCAAATTTAAAGTGAACTAAATTCATATACATATTTACATACTTGATTGTATTCTATTCGAATTTTATCGATCAAAATTTTGTTGTTTTCGTAAATTGTTTCGAAAAATACAAGAAACAAGAAGACAGAGAAAGTAGTAGCAATGAGATTATTGGCAGCTAACTATGTTATGATATACTCTAGTAATACGTTGCAATTCAATTTTCTCCTTTTCTTGCTTTACACTGCACAACATTCTTAAGAAAAAGGAATAGTATGAATGAGAAAGAGTAACTAGTAGCAATGAGGTTATTGGCAGCTAACTATAGTAGAATATACGAGTACGAGTACGCTAGTAGTACCTTGCATACCATGTACTCTTATTTTCATTCACCGGAAAAATCAATTTTCTCCTTTTCTTGCTTTGCGATACCCGCACCATTCTAAGAAATAAGCAAAAAAAAGGAAATGTAAAAATGAGAGAAAGTAGCTACATAGTAGCAATGAGGTTATTGGCATCTAACCATAGTACGATATACGAATACGAGTAGTACCTTCCATATCAATACCATATGTAATCGTATTTTCATTCATATGAGAAAAATACATTTTCTCTCCATACTTGTGCTCTACCTACACTATACACTATAATCGCATTGCACACACCCTACAATGTGACTATTTTTATTATCTATTTTTTTTTTTTTCAATGAAGATACAATAATTCCAAGATTTTAATTACATTTCAACACAAATAATATGCGATATGTGGCGATATGTATCTCACCTTGACTACTCTCCTATTCTACATTAATAATAATTTAGAATTGTGATCAAATAAATATCTTCTAATCAACTAAAATTCGTCAATCAACACAGTACGAATGCCAATGTATATATGTACTACATATTTTATGGAATCAAACCATTCACTTACAAAATATGTGTAATCGTACATACATACTTACGTGTATTGTATACCTACATAATATCAATATACAAAACGAATGCATATACATTACTTCATGTTGGAAATAAATCAGACGTAATATCCGTCTTTTCAACTTTACAAATATAATATCTTTCCTTGTATTTTTTTTTCCTTTTTTTTTTTCAAATTAATTTTATGTTTGTTTTATTTTTATTTTTTTTTTTTTTGTTAATATTTTTAAAATTCATTCACAACTCCCGTATGTGTTGTATAATTTCTTCAACTAAATATTAAAATGAATAATAGCATACAAAAATCAAATAAAATTTCTTATAAATATATACGTATGTATTTTAATTCGTAAATAGATTTCGAGGAATTTTTAACCGAATTCCTTTAAATAGATCCTGTCATGTATCGGAAGTCGTAAGAGTAATAATCTGAATTTTAATTAGATCCAAAAACTAAATGCACTGTTATGCATATGTGATGTTTTATATGAAGATGAAATGGTAGAGAGTATAAGTAAATGCATGTATATGATGTGAGTATAGTTACATATAAAACATTTATTATTTATGTATGCTTTTTTTTTTTAAATTTTTTTTTTTTTGTCATTCTTGTGTACATACTATACTTACACTCTTACAGGTATATGTGACTTTATACAACACATTACGTACTTATATATAAACAAATTTTATATATGTATGTGTATTTAGTCACAAAATGCTTTTTTCGATTTGATGTTTTTTATTGTTGTTATCAACATTATCATTGTTGCTGTTCTTACTGTTGCTTTTTGATACTGTTTTTGTATAAATTTTTATCTTTCTGTATCATATTAGGTACCCGCATATATCGTTATACATAATACGTTTGTATGAGTATGTATATCATTATGATATTACCTACATACATATTTATAATGTAGTATAAAGATGATGAGGATAAATAAAAGATCTCCATCACACCACATGATCAACAATCAACCGTTTTGTGTGGATACCAGATACCACCTATATACATATTATGATATGTTTCTTCGATATATTCCCGTATATGTATGAACTACTTACACCACTTACTGTATATATAGTATATGTAGGTAGGTACATATGTACGCGTTTATATAAGTGAATATCTTACATATATAATACGTACTCATATATAAATGATATTTCGCTAAACATAAATTTTTATGTATAAATTCGTACCTGGCTGGACTGCCACATTTTACTGATTGTCTGGCAACTGTAACAACAACTAACATCGATATCGATTTAAGATTCCTGAAAATGGTTTGCGAAACGACAGGTGTAGATCGGCGCCTGTATTGGACTGCATGGCTCCTTTTTTGGATACATATTCGCATGTATATATATAAATATTAATGTGTGAATGTATGTAACATAAATATGAAGTAAAGTAAAATAAAGTAAAATTACATGCTCGTATATATGAAATATGTGTGTACCCAGATACAAAGATACTCTATATTCATCTTATATGGATGTATATACTCCATCACATCTGTTGTACGTATACGAGTATAGAAGATATTGTATAATTCATTCGACTTCACTCTCCCTTTTTGTTGTTACATCTTCGTTATCTACCCAATGGGTAAATTACAATTTTTTAATTTTTGATGATGGAGTAGCCGTTCAAATGTATATACATGGATATTTTTTGATATTATGCACTTATGTACGAGTATATCGATATTTGTACATACTTCTTATAACTATGTAGTTGCATTTGTATATTATACATGAATATAATAACAGCTAACAGCACATATAAGGATAAAATGTATAGCGAGACAAAAAAGTTGTCTTATAACTTCTAAAAAAAAAAAAAAAAAAATTTTTTTGTAATTTTTTAACATTTTTTTATTTTTGAAAAAAAAAAATAAATATTTCTTTTATTTTACTTTAAAGTTGGTCGGCTTTAAAAAGTTAACTTTTTGATTTTGGAACAAAACTAAAATTATTGCTTTATAAGTTTTATTTCAAATACACTATACACATATGTATGTACATATGTACACATATTCGTCGTCGCGGTCGTCGTCGTCGGGTGTACCACATATAAAATGTTTGTGGTGATACGCATTTATTTGAAAATAAGAGAAGAATAATCAACGTAATATACAAATACATAACACAAAAATATGTAGATATGTATATAGGTAATCAGATTTTCGATTCTTTTCTTCATTTAAAGCCTTATATAATTTTTTTTTTTGTTTTTTGATTTTGGTTTTTGGTTTTTTTTTTTGAAATTTTTCTTGTTAGAAATTCATTGCATGTTTCGATTGCTGACGTACCTTTTTCTAAAATTATTCTGTAGATATAATGTTCCGTTACTTTGGAATCAAATTAAATATATGTGCGGCAATAATAATAGAGGATAAAAAGGACTACATATATGTATGTGTGTATTCGTTAAAATATATGTGCGTATATTCACATAATAAACTTCATATATGCACATATGTCTGTATGTGTACGTATATGTTTTTGTGTTTATGATTTCACTTGAATTTTTGCTTGTTTTCATTATTTTTCTCTTATACTATTTTATATAATTTATTTTATAACATCGATCATGTTGCAAAACAATATTTCAAGATGTCTTCAAAAATATTAGTTAAATAAAAATATTTTAAGAAAAGAAAAGAAGTCTAAAAAAAATGAAAAATAAAAAGCCAAACTCGAACACATGAAAGATTTTTTTTTTCATTTTCATTTTAAAACTGCAAGGTTGTAAATATGCAGGAATATATGTATATATCTACTCGTATATATGTACAAAGGAAATTCTTTTGATAATTTAACAAATTCTTGCATGCTAATAAACCCCCATAATAAGGAGACTGATTTATGTACGCAGGTAATTAAAATTCGAATACGTACGTATATACCGTATACTATACGTTCCATTTTATAAAATTAAATTGAGAATAAGAAGAAAATGAGAGAATAACAAAAAATTCAGATTTAATTTAAATTTGGGTTAAATTATTATAAATCAAATCCTATTAATTTTCTCTCTCAGGAAGAGGATTTGAATGAAATTTAGACTGGAATGTGTATTTGTACTTTTGTAGGTACTGGAGGGTAGATGAATTTCGATACGTGTCTCCTGTTTTCCATTCTTATTCTTTCATTAGAACAAAAATTCTTATGATTTTCGTTTTCTTTTTTTTTTTTTAGAACAAATGTCATCAATCATTCTCATATATGTATTATTTACAGAAAGTGTTTGCGAGTGCGGTGTGGTGTACGAGTGTACAATTTTCAATATATTCGCGCAATCAATAACTGAACTGAAATTTTTTTTTTTTTTTGCAAAATAAAAGTTGTGTTGTAAAATTATAAAAATACTCCTTGACTATATTAAGTTCTGTATGTACAATTTGTATATGCGATAGTGTGTATGTGTGTGTGTGTGTTTGCACAGTTAGGAATATTTGCATCGTCAGACATTTACGTAATTGGGACATAAGCTGTCACTTTAAAGTCTGTCGATGACTAATTAGTTGAAATTATTAAGAAGTCATGTGAAATGAAAAAATTAAAATTGAAAAACCATCGAAAATTTATTTAAAACAAAAACCAAAAAAAAAAGGAATAAAGAAAAATGGAAAAAAAAATACAAGAAAATTAAAAAGAAAGTTGAATACCTACAACAAAGTAAACCTTTATAATAAAGGTAGAATTAAATTAAGTAAAAAAGCAAACCAAAAAATAAACCAAAAAAAAAACAATACAAAAAATTCACCGAATTAAATAAACAAAACAAGAATACAAAAAAAAAAGAAAAACGATCTATACATACGTACGTAGATACGTACTACGTGGTACTACTCGTATACACATACTCGGATGGATAACTAAAAAGCCAAAAATGTTGAAGAAAAATGAAAAAATCTAAAAACAAAAACCGGCTCCAATGCATTCGTAACGATCAGTTTTTGCATGCACCCAATAATTATCAGTTGCCAAATCCTTCAAACTGTTTTTCGGCAAATCATTTCGGCATACCTGTAATCCGCACGTTTGTTTTGTATATATACATGCATATACAAACTCCATATATATCGTGTATATAATATTGACGATAATAATAAAGAATACTCGTATATAATAAGAAAATTACATGAAAAACTTTTTTGCACGGACATTCATTTGTTGGGTGTGTGTTTGTGTCCAAGTATTTCGATGTGTTTGTGCAATTTGATATACAAATATGTGTAAAAGTATTGGAGTAATGCAGTATAACACTATAAGAGCTAAGAGTATATGGAGAATATACAAACTAAGTATAGAATATGTACGTGTAAGGTAGGCACATACATATGTACATTACATATGTATGTATACAACCAAAAATATATGGTCATCTGTGTAACAATATTCATTGTTTAATATATTTTTGAGTTATTCGAAAAGAATGAAGAATATCTTATAGATCGCGTGTAGCTAACACTTTTTGTGACCATTCGCAAATTTAAAATCATCAACAACATTATAACACACGGTAAAAATAAAGACGACGATCATAAGTTTTGTAGAGAAGCAGAGATATTATAAATACTCGTACATACATATAGTGCGTTTTGCTGTATATGAGTATGAAATGCAATACGCGTAATACAATATATATTTTATTGTTGTACCTGTACGTGTATTACAGATAGATAGATCCTTTACAGAAATTGTTTTTTTTTTTTTTTAATTGCAAATTGCAATATACACATTTATCTGAAAATTTATGTACATAATATATATGTACGACGTGAATTTAAGTAGATGCACAATGCGAATGCACATATGGACGCCGCGATAAATGTTCCTTATACGTACGTATACGTACACACAAATTTAATCGCATATTTATTGTATTTTCGTATATTAATGTAATCGTACGCGTACGTATAACAGTGGTTAGTGACTGGTTTTTTTTTTTTTTTTGATTTTTTTCTTTGCAGAAGAATCAAAATTCGAATTGGTTCGGTTCGGTTAGGTCCCCGACAAAGCTATCAATTAAATATTTCAAGAGATTTAGCTATTTAAAAAATTCTCTTCAGTATACAACAACAATAACAACAACAACGAGCATTGTATATGTGCATATGCACATATGCGTTATATGCATTTACATTAAACAATTCACAATATAAATTGTTTAGTCAGTCAGTTAGTTAAGAGTTAACCAAGAAAGATACACTTTTTATTTGTCCAACAGTTTCAGACACTCATTCGTCTATATACGAATTATATGTATATGTGCATATAAACACAGTGTGTATTTTTTTGATTGCAAACAGAATCTTTGGTGAATGAATAAGATAAATGCTGCTGTAATTTGTTACTATATTGAATAAAATTTAGAATATCGCAGTCCGCCTATAATAATGTGGTGGTAAATAGTATAGATAGGTATAGTAAAAAAGTTAACAATAATAATAAAATGAAGGAGAAAGAAGAAGACAAAAATGAAGAAAAAAATTAGACAGAAAAAAAAAAAGAAAAATTTGGAATTACAAAGATTATCCTTTTTTTGCGTATTTATATACACAAACATGTAACCAAAATAATGCACATATACATACACATTAAAAATACATGCTTATATAATTCGTCTATAAATCCGTATGCAGATTGTGTGTGTGTGTGTGTAGATACATTGTATCTGTGTATTATATTAATACGTTGCATGTAATATGGGCGGCAAGCCAAAAATATTTTTAACAAAAAACTTTATAAAAAGAATACCTATTTTCCTGAAGTGTGTTATTATTAAATTGGAAAATGTTTAAGTTACCAATTTACTTTTAGTACATCAGATTTTAATAGACATGCAACCAGGTGTAACTGCATAATATGAACACATGTAATATGTAATGCTTATGCATATCTATCTCGTATGTATATACAGATTTCACATACATATATGTATGTTTTTTTTTCAAAAAACTTTTGTTCCATCTGACTGTTGTTTTTATAGTTGTGTTATTCACTAATTCTTTTTTTTTGCGTATAATGTGTTTTTATTTTTATTGATTTCTTTAAAGGATTTAAAATTAATTTTTTTTTTGTTGCGGTTGCACAGGTGGACTATTATGCATACAATATAAAAATTTAGTTTATAATGATTAACGCATACTCACATACTTCTTGTATGAGTAAAAATAATAATAACAATGTAGTACAGGCAGTATGCAATCGTAGACGAAAACTACTTAAATCACGAAAATGCATTATTATCAAATGAAAACCGACAACCAATATTTTTTAATGTGATTATTATTTTTTTCATTATATTATTGTATTTGGTTTTGTTTTCCTCCTAATTTCAATAGAAAAAAATTTTAATTTGATGTTATTTAAGTAATTTTTTTTTTATTTTTGAGTTTTGTTTTGTTTTGAAGACAAGGTATTCATTCGTATGCAATCATTTCTCTCCGACACAATAAAAATAAATTATGTTGATGATATTTTGTATATTTTGTATTGTACTCTCAAATCTCGTATACATTACCGCAGCTAATTTTGTTTAAGTAAGTATAATTTCAGAGGGATTCATAAAACACTTGCATTAATTTGATAAACGTATATACATAAAAGTTTAAAAAAGGATGAAATCGAAATCGAACTTTTTATACTTACATTTTTATACACTGCGGTTAATACAATTCAACAATCATAATTTATATGTGTCTCTGAAAAAAATTCACTGAAAAAAAAAAAAATATTAAACACTCTCCTAAATCTCAACACCGATGCAGTAACTCAGTGAGTAGATGGCTGGTTAACTATGCTATGATATGATCACAAAGTCGAGATTTTCAATCTCGGTAAAGCTTGTAAAACTGAAGAACCAGTGTACATACCTTTCACGATTTTCAAACCTTTCATCCGTTGAGGTATGTGAAGCATATAAAGTTGAACAACATTAAAATACATGTAATAAACTCCAATGATGACGCATGAAAAGCGTGTGAATTTGACAACGGATAGAAGTTGGTTAGCTTTCAACTTCTCAAGCGGCAAAGCATGAAGGTAACAAAAAGAAATAAGTTTCTGAAGTTTATGTAAAGTTCTTTTTGGGCCATACAAAAGCAATTCTATGCGGCAACGGATGAAAAGTTTTTAAGGCGTGAAAAATGTGAAAAATGTTTCTTCTACATTTGTCCTTCAGCAATATATTCTTTAGAAATTTACATCAAACTTTATGTGTACTCTACGTTCATAATAGTGAAACTTACAATTTCGATTTGGGCCGTATTTAACGCAGACAATCGAAGTGGAGGCGAAAGTTTGACACAATGAATATTTTTCCGTTCTCAAACAATTCTTATGGAACAAAACAAGAGTAATAATTCCCTTCAATTACGAATCAAATGAATCAATTGACAACTATATTTGCGTATGGATATGGTATACTTTTATAAATAAATAAAAAAAATTATTTTCATTTTGCATATTTTTTGAATATAATTTTATTTTTTTTTATTTCATTTTATTTTTATTTTTATTTTTTATTCTGATTTTATTTTATAATAATTTATTTATTTTTCAAATTTACTTCGGTTCTGGCAGTTTGCATATAACACATACATACATCATTTTTTTTTTCTAATTTTTTTTTTTTGTTACAATTTCAAGATGAAAATTTTACAATTTTAGAACACAAATAATTTAAATTATTAATTTTTTGTTTTGATTTTGATTTGATGAAAATTTTGAAAAGTAGTGTTATGGTTTTTTTGTTTTAATATTATTTTCTTTAAATTTGTAATGCAATCTAGTATATATATTTATACGTACATACATACACACATATTTTCTTATTATACAAAAAAGCTTTTATTTTATACTTTCTTATTTTCTATCTTTTTACAAATTTTATTTAGTTTTTGTTGTTTAAATTATTTTTTTTATTTTTTACTTTATTTCGGATTTTATTTTTTTAAATAAAATTTATCATTTTTTTTCTTTGGTTTATCTGTCTTTCATTTATAGGTGTTTGAATTTTTATTTCACATCAATTTATTTTCTTTGTTTTTCTTTTTTATTTTTTTTATTTTTCTATTATATTTTATGTTTTAAAAGAAGAACATTTTTCGTGCCTCTTTTATTAAAAACTTACAAATTTTTTATAAAGAGCTATGGTGCGTAGTCGTATACGCAAAATTATTAGCGAGAAACGTACGATTTTTTTTGATTATTTTTTTTTTTTTTTGCTTTTGAGTGTTAATCAAATTGACTATATTTTATGTACATACTGATGTACATATGTATGTATAATTTTTTTTCTATATTTTTATATTAAATACTTTTGTATGAATTTATTTATATGAAAAAGAAAAAGAAAAATTTATGTGCATATACACATGTTTGTTTTATTAATATAAATACCTCTAATTAAACATAAACATTCAAATTATATACAACATACAAAATTAATTATACATACATAATAATAAATTTTTTCTTTTAAATAAATAAATAAAATAATACTCTGTTTCATATTTTTATTTCTTTCTTTATTTTCATTTAAATTTCTTCCTTTCTTTCTTTTTCTTATTTTGTTCATTCATAAATTTACATCACTACATAAATATTATTATTATTATTACATACATAGTATCATTATTATTATTTTTCACATAATTAATCATAACATTATACCTGTACGAAAAATTTTCTCTTAATACATTCCAAAATACAAACAGGAAACAAAAAAGGCAAAAAAATTGTATCTATAATAACACGAAAGGGTATTCAGAAACTTTCACATTTCGTATTTGATCTTTGTTTTTTTTTTAATCGTATTTCTCGTATTTCGTAAGTATATCGGGTTTATACTAATTTCTATGAATAAATGATTGATGTGTAGATAATCAAATGATAATTTTGACATATTCGAAAGAGAAAATAAAGATCTCTCTTCGAGTGTATGTAAAATTTTTTTTTCAACAAATAATCATTCGAAACTAAAAGCTCGCATAAACTAACTGCAGTTGCATACTTATTTACAACTTGGTATTTCATTTTTTCATAAAAATAATGTCGCTTCTACATTCAATGCAGTGACTTCAACTTGAACTTCGACTTTCAACTACACGGCATGCTTATAACATGTAAAAGTAGCTATGACAAGTCTACTGCATTGAATGTAAAAGTTCTAATTAATAATAATGTATATCCATTAAATCAAAGTCGAAGAGTTGATGTCACCGCATTAAATGTAGAATCGGCATAAATAGCTTACGATCAACAAAGTTTTATACGAAATACGAATAATACGAGAATATAATGCAAAAATTGATGAATACCCCCTTAAGCTGGCAGTAATTTGCTAATGTAATTTTTATTTTCTTCTTTTTTACTTATTTTTCATTTCATTTTTTTTTTCAATTTTTGCATTTTTGTATAAAACATTATTAATTTTCGCGTTTGTTTTAATTTCATTTAAAAATATATTTTTTTTTTTATAAAACACCATATACAAACAAGCATTAAACAGACATAGTACGTATAGTAATTTTTTTTTTATTACACATTATGTAAATTTATATATCATCATAATATGATTTAACAAACAACCTATAATAATGATAATTACACATAAATATAATTATTTTTTTTTTTTGTTTTTAATTTAAATTAATTTAACTTTAATGCATAAATATACAAATATAATATATATAATATATATCTTATTAAATAAATTATTATATTCTCGATTTAATTACAATTAAATTAATATATACTCATACACAATGAATCATTATAAACAGAAATAATAATTATTTATTTATTATTATTAATATTGATGATAATACATACACAGTGTTATTATTGTAATATAATAATAATAATAATAAAAATAATAATTATAATTAATACACAATTTATTTTTGCGACTAGTATAAGTTATTTAATAATATTTTCTTTTTTATTTTTATTTTTTTTTTTTTGAATTTTTCAAGTATTTTTTTTTTTTATTTTTATTTTACACTCATATTTTTATATTTTTTTTTATATATTTTTTTTAATGTAATTTATATACATACATACATATTATCATATATACGAATACATAAGCATTGCAAAAAAAAAAACGTAAATACTCGTACATAAAGATAAGCATATCCATGCATTCACGTCGGTGATTTACGAGTTTTTGTTTTCTATTTTTACGAAATGAATATTTTTTTTTGTTTTGTTTTTATGTAGGTACTATTTTTGATTTGTTTTTTTTTTCTCTTTTTCAAATTTCAATTTTGTTCCAATTTTCTTCTTCCGCTTTAATCTGTTTTATTCTTATTATACGTTCCGAATTATTGTTTTAAACTTTTCTTGTATATTATATACGTGTACTTGTACATATCATATTTTATGCTATCTACAGCTACAATGTGAATATGTACTCTAAATACAAGAGTATAGAACACAAGCAGTTATCTATTGGTTAGTATAAATTTAATTTGAAAAAGTATTTTTATATAAAAAATTGATTGTATTATTTTTTGAAATTTTTACTCGCTTTTGAGAGACAATAGTACATATAATGTACTTTTTTCAGGTTAAATTCAACAATTTTAAAGACAAAATTAACCATTTTTCAAATCAAAATCAACAGTGTTTAAATCAAACTTAATTCAAATTCAATATTGGTATTGACATATGATTAGTGTTAATTTTGATTTCAAAAATGTACATATATGTATATGTAGGTAATTGAAGTATGCTCCTCTTTTCGTATAAATTTATAGAAACATTTTTTTTTTTGCTTTATATTTCGATTTTAAATTTAAATAAAATTCATTTTACATACATATAATACGTATCAATTTAATTTTAGTTGTTTGATTAAACATTATGTAATTTTTAATATTTTTTTGCATATTAATTATAATTCGAAAAATAAAAAAAATAAAATAATGAAAAATTAAACTACAATATAATAAGTATGTATGTATATAATGTATACAATAAAATAAAATATTGAAATTAATTATTTAAGAATAAAAATACATTTTTATTTTACTTTTTTTTTAGTTTTTTTAGTTTTTTAGTTTTTTCTTCTTCTTCTTTTTTTTTTAATATTTTCTATACACATCAGTCTTTGGTAATATCACAACAGTTTGGTTCACGTTTTGGGATAATTTTCAGGTTAAATAAACAAAATAAACACAGAAAAAAGAAAAAAACATAAAAAAATAATAATAATAATAATAATAAATTAAATCATTAAACTTATATATATTTCTCTATTTTTGTTTTTGTTTGTTTTCTTTTTCTAAACTTTTCTTTCAAAGTAAAAACAAAACAAAAAATTGTGTGAAAAACCACAAAATTATAAATTATAATAATTATTACATAAATTGATTTGGTACAATACAAAAATATAAATATTTACAATTACAACAGTATATATACTAATAGGAGAAAAAAAATTATATTTTTATATATAGAGAAATATTCATTTTTTTTTTAAATAAACTACATGTACAAATAATGAATAATAATTTAATTTAATATGAAAGTGCAATAAATTATTAATGAAGTGTAAAACAAAAAAAAAGCAACTATTCACTATTCACTATTTTTTTTTTTTTTAAAAAAACATTTCATGTGTTTTTTGTATGTAAAAACGATCCGCGACAAGAACACTCGTAATGTACTTATGATATTTTTAATGTGTATATGTAGGTACATACATATTTGAAATAGTGAATGATTTTAATTGTTTTTTTTTTTTTTGTTTTAATAATATTGCATAAAATAAATAAATGATAATTTAAAATGTTTGAGTATCTATCTATCTATATAATGAGGATATATAATGTAATATAAATGATATATAGAGTGCGCACAATAAATTAAATATATACCTAATATTTAAATAATATATAATTAAATAGTTGACCTATTGAAAATCAAAAACAAACCGAAAAAAGAAAAAAAAATCAAAAATAAATAAATAAATAAATTAAAAAAAAGACATAAATTAACACTACACTACACAAAAAAAAAATAAACAAAACAAAAATAAATAATAAATTTATGAAACACCCAAATCATGAAACAAATGTTGTTTTATTACTTCTCCTCTCTCTTCGAGTATTTGACCAGTTATTGTATTTAATAAATTAAATACAATTGCAAATATTGTAAATGCTGTATAAATACCGAGTGCTGACCACCATAATAAATATTCATTTGAATGATGTTCAAAATGTTTTAATACTAAAATACCTATTGTTAGACCAGCTAATGCTCCAGTCAAATGTGCCACATACGATACTGATGGTGCACTATTACGTTCGATTACATATCTTGAATAAATGGCATAACCAAAATCGCATAATGCTATAATATATAAGAAATAAATAAAAGAGAAAAAAAAATAAAAATAAAAATATTTATTAGATTTATATTGTAAATAAAATTTTTGTGATGAGATTATAAGCGTTTTAAATTTTGAGGGATTGAAATTATTTTCATTTTTTTTTTTTTTTTTAATTTAAATTTACGTAAATTAAAAATTTATACTTAAATAATACAAAACATTATGATGTAAAATTTACTTACCAAATATGAATATTGATGCCAATTTCGATATGCCATATTTCATTTCACTAAAATTAAGCATAATATTTGCTAAATGAGCTGCTAATAATGCATAAACACCACCGCTAGCACCAACTAAATATACCTCAGAATCGACTACACTTGTTCCAAGTGAACCAGCAAATACACCACATAAATAAATGCAGGCAATACGTATCGAGCCATGTACCATTTCTAATGGTAAACCAATAATTAATTGAACAATAATATTAAAACCTAAATGAAACCAATTAGCATGTAACACCATATATGATATAAAACGCCAAATTTCTTGACGTCTATCTGGTCTATAGATTAATATTGAATCAATTGGTATCGGTCCAGTTGGTTCTGATTGTTGTTCAGTTGTAAGTAGATCGTATACAAAGACTCCAACCTGTGTACAATATAAATTAAATAAATAAATAAAAAATATTAAAATTAGTAATTGTTTGGATATATACATATTATATAGACATTCATAAGTTTGTACATAAATCTGTCTGTCTGTCTGTTATGTCTGTGTATCAGTTACAAAGAAAAATAATAGAAATTACAAAAGAAAATTCAATATAAAATGAAAATGGTATTTAAAGATATAACAAATAAAGAGTTTATAATATGATTTCGGTTCGAAGTTCGCCTCAGATAAAAATATTCAATCCTATATAGATATACTATAATAAGATCCTCAAAAAAAAAATTAATGTAAACCCATGGTATACGAGTACGAGTAATATATTTTGATTTTCGATTCGTATTTTTTTTTTTATTTTTTACTCTTATTTTCATTTTAATTTAATTTTTTAATTTTTTTTTTTTATTATTTTTATTTTTTTTTTCATCATATTATTATTTCACTTTGTTTATGATGATGTTGTGTTGCCGTTGTTATTGTTGCTGTTGTTGTTTTTATTCGCTTTTGTATTCATTTTCCCATCATCATTATTTTACGACAATAAATTTTATATATGTCACGTCAGGTTCTTATTAAGATTTTTCTGTTTATTTACATAGTCGAGGGTGTAACCATTGTATATAATAAAATTGAATAAAAAAAAAAAAAAAACTTTTTTTTTTTAAAAAAGTTCAACAGATGTGAGGTCTTGGTCATATCAAAAACCGACGACCTGTTATTGTAATACATTTTATTTTAATTTTTTTTTTTTTGGTATTCAGTCATTTTCGGCTTTTTCCAATTTTATTATGATTATGGTCTTTTCTATATATGTGTGCGTGTGTCTATACATATATGTATAGACGGCGTATATAAATACATTACTCTTATAAACCAAAGTTATTATAAAATTCATTTATGAATACATTTTACATACATATTTATATACCATCATCATCATCATCATCATCATCATAAGCGACATCATCGTCATCATCATCAATATCATAGCATCAGTTTATATATTATACAGTATAATATGTATATTAGCAGCATCTCAGTTTAAAAAAAAATTAATAAAAATGAATGAGAGGTGGATATACAAACATATGTATATTTTTGAATAAATATTTTATTGGATTTATGCATATTTATACATATGTATGTACATACAAAAATTTACATATAATATACGTATATCTATGTACATTTATATATTAGTTAAGTTAGGTTAAGTTGGATACACTGCCGGATCACAAGAAGTTGAGAAGTTTGATGAAAATAAAAATAAGAACTACATTATTATGTACATAAATATTGTCGTATTATATAGTATACATAATATAGGTATCAAAAAGTCAAAGAAAATAAAATAATATATGTAATAATAATAATAATAAGAAAAAATACATATCGTCACAATAACTTGGGTGGCAATTCAACATTTATTATTAACTTAACATACATAGGTAGGTTAACTTAATGCATACATACATACATATATACAATATCAAATACACACACGTATAATATATGCGTATATGAAACAAAAATGAAAAAAAATTAAAAATATAAGAAAAAACCTGGACGAAATAATAATCAAAAAAAAAAAATAAAATAAAATACACATACGAATGTAGATATATCTATCTGTATGCATGCATATGATATGCATTTATAGTCTGCGATGGAATAATACATATGTACATTTATGTATAATAATGGATCCATTGTATTTAATAATAGATTCAGACTGTATATATCATTTATACTGATAACTTTAAAGTCAATATTAAAAAATTAACTTTCACACATACGTATATAGTACTCGTATATGATGTATGTACTTTCATACTTATATGAATTTTTTTAAATCTTCACAGCAATCAAATAATAAAATGAAAAAGATAAAAAAAAAAAATATCAAAATAATAGAAGAAGTAACAAATAACCATCGAATAAAATATGAACGAAAAAAAAAATATTTCTCATTTAATATTTTTTCATAATATGACAATTTTTGTTTCTTCTTCTACTTTTCTACAATTTTTTATTTTTTTCATTTTTTATTTTCATCTTTTTGTCTTTGATTTAGAAATTTTGGAAGCAAATATATGTATGTATATACTAGTACATACATACTTATATGAAAATTAAGTGGTTCTATATGATGATTCTATTTATAAAGAAATTATATGAGTATAAAAAAAAATTAATATGAAAAAAAAAGTAATTTATATTAATTTTAATTTCCGTTATATACATATATTAGAAGAATACTAAAACATAATAACAACAACAACAAAGGTGATCCAATAGAAGAAGAAGAAGAAGAAAAGACAAAAAAAACCAAATGATTATTTTGAAATTTGAACAAGAAAAAAGTGTGGTGGTCGCATTTATCCGACTACATTTATGCATGAATACTGCTAACGTGAACGATATTATGTCGTCGACTACTACTACTACTACTACTACTACTACCACTAAGTACTACTTGGATACTTTTTGGGTATTTTTCTTGGATTTGGATTGTATTCTCATTTACGAAATACATATACATATAAATAAAAACGAAACGATAATGAATTTTTATGTATGATCGTGATGTAATTCTATGAATAAAGTATACCACAATCACAAAAATAATCATTCTATATAGCTGTGTATAATAATAAACGATCATGTAGAGAAGATATTATGTAGTATATTATATGCATTATATAAATACAGTTGTGTAAAACTATATTCTTATTTATTATGATATCATTTAGAGTTATTTATATACACGTAGTATACAGTATATATGTATGTAAACGTAAGTAATATGATTGTTAGGTAATAATATATCTTATCTTAAAATCTTTTAGAATTTCATCAAATATTTTGACTACTTATTTAGATCCACATGTTCTGTTCGTATACAATATACATTTTATATATGAATATTATGTGCGTATGATATATACGAGTAGATATGTGATTTTTGTATATAAATGCATTATGGGTGTATTATATACAGAAAAAAAAAAAAGAAAATCAATTTATTTATTACATTATAATTTTTTTTTATCTGTTTCTCTTTGACACACACATGTAGTTTGGAATCAGAATTCATAATCAAATGGTACATGTTATGTTATGTGAATGTGCAGCATATACATATATGGCGGGCATGCATATCCATATAATATATGACTAATTTAATTATATATTATATGAGCGAGTATACTTCGTATATAGCTATATACTTACTTACTTGTATAATAACACGATTAATTTTAAATTGAAATCTTTGAAAAAAAAAAATATTTTTTTTTGATTCCTTAAGTAAGATTGCATTTTAATTTAAAAGAATTGTATAAACAAAAATAATAATAAAAAAAATGAAAAAAAAAAACAACAATAAAACATAAAAAAAAAATAAAGAAAAATGAAAATAAAAGAGAACAAAAAAAATTAGATCGTGAAAAAGACTCGTAAATAAATCTAAGAATTATGATAAGATAAACAAACAAACAAACAACAAAATAAAAAACAAACAAATGAAAAAAAAAAAATAAAAAAAAAAAACCTAAAAGATTTGAAAAGAAAATGAAACACTTAACAATTTTTATTTTTGAAAAAAAAAAAAAACTATACTTGCACCACCTTTTGATCTCAATTAATCATTTAAGAAATTTTGAAATAGGAAAAGAAAAGTAATTTTTTATGTTCATTTTTTATGTGCGTATCGGTGCAGTATTGGTATGTGTTTTTATTTTTAATTTTTGATTTTTTATTTGTTTCTATTTTATTTTTCCTTTTTTTTTTTTGGTTGGAAAATTTTCTATGTAAATATTTTCATAAATAAAAATGAAAATAATCATATATCACTGAATATATACAAGAATGTAATTATCGCATTCATTATACATACATTATTAAGTATATGCATCTTCTATGCGTAAATCAATAAGGATCCATTCATTCATAACACATCAATGCTTATGAAGAAACATAAAAATGTGCATATACTCGTAAATACAAAAAAATACGGAGAGAAAACCTTTAAAAGAAAAATATTGAAATCACTTAACCTCCATTAAACATTATCAGAGTTTTTTTTTTTATATAACGAGGGGTCAAAATCGGAAATTATGTAAAAAAAAAAAAATAAAAATACAACTAAAAAATGAAATGTTGAAAAAGAAACAAACACTGAGAACTTTATTTTTAACTGCACATCAATTTTTATAAAATGCAATGTACATGTATACGAGTATGTAAGTATTTAGTTGTTAATTTCTTTTTTTTTTTTTTTTTGTTGGCAGAGAAAAGAATATCCTTTTTTTTTATAAAAAAAAAATACATATACGAAAAAATAATACAATTTTTTTTCTATGATTTTGTTTTCATAGTAAAAATAAGTGGTGTGGAATTAACACACAGCAAAAAAAAATTTTCTTTTTGTACAAGGAAACCCAAAAAAACAAAAAGGAAACTCAGGAAAAATATGTACCAAAAAAATTGTGGTGAACGAAATTTAAGAAAAAAATAAAAATAAAATGAAAAATTACACATAGAGAAAAAATGTGAAAAATGAAGAAAATAGAAACGCATAGTATGTATCCGTATATGTATGTACATACATATGTACCATTCGTAAATATGTATATGTATATAGTATACCTAGAAGTACGAGTATGTAAGCGAGTTACGATAAAATATAAAAATTCATTTCGAAATATTTTTTTGGGGGATAAATGTTGGAATGTAAAATCAGTAATTTCTTCTGTTCCTATTCCCTTTATATATTGTGGAGTTTGTTTTTATCAGTCATTTCAAACATGTTTGTTTTTATTTTCTTTGTGGTGTACTATACGTATGTACGTAAAAATTTACGAGTATGATTTTTAACAGCAAACAGCATTCGTATAAGTACTCATGTCAAAGGTGAGTGAGCTGCTTTTGAACACATGTTTTTCTTTATGTGCGTTTGCCTTTTATTTCTTTTGTATGTGTACACATTCATATATACATATCTACACATTTTATACATTTATTCGAAATTATAATTTGTCTTCGTTTTCTATTTTCTTTCCTTCCTTTTTAATTTTTTTTTTTTTTAATTTAAATTAAAGTCATAATAATAGCATAGAAAGATAGTTTAAGAATTTTCCTCCTTCATAAATACATATTTTCGCTTAAATTGGATCGAATGTGATATGAGTATGTATGTATGTAATAATAATACAATCAAGTACTTAATACAATACACAAGATATGTACATATGTATATACAGATATACGTAATATGACATTATGCTTGTTAGAAGAAGATTACATCTCTTTTGGGGGTTGATAATAATATTGTTTTTCATTTTTGTTTTCTTTTGCTATCTATGTACATACATTACATATACATTCATATACATGTGTAATGTACTTGTATGTATAATCATAAATGTGGTAATACAATTTATAACTGCACAATACAATAAGATAATACAATTAGAATTGGGTTTGTTGTTCGAAAACTATATTATACTATACTCGTACCCTTATCTCGGTGACATAAATTTCAAGTCACTTAACAAATTGATATGTTCAAGAGAAGACATTTTTACTTGTCGTATAAAATAATACATATACTCGTATAAACAAGGATAATGTCATAATATAATCTATGTAAATGTGTATATGTATATTTATGGTTTTAATTTTATATATTTTATTAAGAAAATTCAAAAGTAAAATGTAAAATGTAATTTCTATAATATTAATCTTTCATAAGGATGTTTAGATCTATTAAATTTTGGTCCTTTGGATACAGTATGCATGTCTATTAAAGTTATTAAATAAAATAGAAAATTATTGCAAAAATAAAAATTTTACACTTACCTCAAGTATGGATACGAATATCACAAATAGAGGTGGTGGACAGCACCTATATCGATCTGCTGGATATTTTTGATCAATTTTTGATGATAATTTTATCGTATCTGTATTCAATTCATTAACTGGAATGTCGATAACAGTCTGTTGTTGAACCATTCTTGGCTATGTAAAAATATTTTTACAATGACCAAGGTTTTTTTATGGTTCCTGGTCTCCTCTTTCAATTTGAATTCCACAATTTTCAATAACTACCGCATCAATATTGATTTTTTTTTCTTGTATCAGTTTTTTTTTTATAATGTTTATGCGTCTTCGTATATTATTATTGTATCGCTGATAATTGATTAGCGTACATGTGTGGTGGCATATGTACGAAACGTTGTATTTATGTGAAATCGATAATTTTGGATTTAAATTTTCTTGATTAAATTATCACTAGATAATTTTCGTTTTTGTGTTTTATTTTATAAAAAAAAAAATGTTTGTTGTTTTTATTTTAATTGTGCTCGTTATGACCTTGTTCAATGTTTTTTTTTTTCTTCGTTTTCTTTTTGATAAAATCTAAATTTAAACACTGCAACAGTATATTTTATAAATTAAGTGACTGTAGACGTGTATATAGATATAGAGTCGAAAATTGCGTTATAAATGTCGCAAAATTTTGTAGACGATGTCTGATGTGATGCACCACCGAATGAAAATTTTACTTTTCTTGTTTCGTTTTATTTTCTTTTTTTTTTTTTTTTTTAATAAGAAAAATTAATAAAACAAAAACGACAAAAAACAAAACAGAAAAAAAATAATGAACCCAAAATTAAAAGCGAAGCAATGAATTGTTGTAATGCACTATGATGACGCCGTCGTTATACACCAAATGGTTATAGACATTGAACCTGAAATAGAAGAAAATATTTTAAGGTTAATTTTAAAAGTGTATATAAAATAAAGACATGTTACTATAGAACTAAAATAGATTTCGTGTACATATAATATTTATAATATCTAATAAAATAACGTTAGAGTATGTGTAATGTGATGGCTATATAAATATGTAGAATTAAAAATGAATAATGATGTTACATAGATTTTTTTAAGGTTCTTTATTTTTTGCTCTTACCAATGTACATGCAATCTAAGAAAAATTTGAAAATTTTTGTCACACATATTTGATACATAATATATAATATAAAACTTTTGGAAAATTTATTTTGACCCCTGTGTAGATATGTAATGTATTCGTAAATGGCAGAAAATTATATATTGTATGTATACTTCTTAAATAAATTTTCATCGTTATGAGTACATGAAAATAATATGCGGATTTCAAAAATGGCAACGACTTATGCATTTAATATTAGATACATTGATACCTCCACATACATACATATTAACATACGGAAACTGATGAATTATTTGTCGTTTTTATTTTTGAGAAGGAAATAAAAAAAGATAAAAACAAAACTAAAACAAAAAATGTTTCATAAGGAAAACAAGTGATTTTAAGAAAATGTGGGGAAAAAAAATTGTTTCTTTCTTGAATACTGTGAATGGAAAGGAAATTCTCTGCTGTACATATAGACATCTAAATATGTACTTTATGTGCTATATGATACATTTCGTATGGTATGAGCAATATGAGTGTACGTATATAATATATCAATTTTTACTTGACTGTAGGCTGTAGTAAGTGTGAGTACATTGGCAAAAATGAATGGGACTCGTGCCAAATGGCACTCTTTCTTTTTATAATATTCACGTTTATATATAAATCCAGACATGTTTGTATATATTTATGTATATATATAATTTATAAATAGTATCTATTATATATTACACATTGCGAAAACATGTGCCTAGAATGTATGTATCGTATGCATCTAAAAATATGTAGCTATATATGTAGGTATATGAATATAATGCATGTGTGTAAAAATTTATATGACTAAGTACATCACATGTAACGATGTAATAATGCACAAATAAATGCCATTAGGATGATGACTGTACGTACATAACAGAATTTAAATAGTCAATATAGAATACCAAGGGCATTCGATGAAATAAGATCAAAGTAAAATTTTCTCCAGTCTAGACTCTGTACATACATAAATAATCGTACATATGTATTTTACTGTATATTTATGATGACTGAACTGAACTGATGACGATGGCTGAACTAAGCAACTAAGCAACAACATGCGACAACATTTAAAAGTTAATTTCACTTCCCCAACTTCCTTAAGTTGATTATTTTTTTTTTTTGTTTTTGCCTAGTTTTCTTTTTTTATTTTTCATCAGCTACAAAGTCTATATATACAAATATCCATACATGTATGTGTGATACAAGTAAATGAATGTCTGGGTCATTTCTTTAGGCGCGACAGACATCGATTTATTGCTGTACTTTTTACTAAAAATGTAAAATGATAGGACATCAATGAAAAACTAAGGTTAATTGGTAAATAAAAGAAAACTTTTTAACACATTATGTATCTACAATGTGGATGTACATTATATGTCAATGAATATAAAAAAAAAAAAATACAATATATTCACAAAGGCAAATTCTTCTTATTTTATGCATATGCCTGTATGTATTTTAGCTTGAAATAAAAATAATAAACAAGCTTTTATGATGTCAAAGTTTTAAAATATCCATTCTAAAAATGTTGTGTATGTGTATAAGTCTACATGATAATTATGTATATCTGATTCTTAAATCATTACATTTTATTATTGTTTTAATGAAAAAATAATTTTTTTTATAAAAAAGAGAAATCTTCAAAATGATTTTAATTAGCAACATATGTAACATATGTGTGAATATAGAATTTCATTCTTTACGTAATTTTATTTTAATTTTAATTTGTGCAATGAAAAACTCATATATAAAAATAAAATGTAATAATAATGAATTTAATTTTTAGTTCATTTGAGAGGTGAGAAAGTATACATGCCATAATATATATACACGTAAAGTATTCCCTAATGACATGTTATGGTCCTTCGAGTATATGTATAGTATTCGTGTTTTTGTATATAGGTATAGATAGTACACATATAAATATACATTTTGCCGCTATGAATAGAAAGTTATATAATGTTGCTATGACAATTCGATTAGTCAAACATATGAAAATGATTGCGCTATCGACGCGACAACAAAAATAAAAATCATATAGAAAATGTATGTGTATGAAAAATGAATTCATGTATAAAATGTACATATAGGTATGGTGAATATGAATATAATTTAATCTGATAACATTTTTATTTTTTTATATCAAATATTTTCTCAACTCTGACTGTAAAAAATTAAATTTTATCGAAATATTTAAATGTATATTTTTCTATTCACTGCGATATATCAATTCAAGATATTCAAGAATTATCAGATTTTACTCTTTTTTTTTTCAAAAAAGTATATGGTATAGAAAATTAAAAAATGAAACTTTCTTCTAATTTTTTTTTTCTGTCATTTCTGACTAAACTACATAATCAAGAGCAGAACAATTTTATATGTACATAAATAAATATACATAAATGCGGACGTGAATTATAAATATATATACATATATAATATAAGCATAGAAAATCATAAAAAAAACATCGTAGATTTTCACCTGTATATACGTATAAGAATCCATACTGTACTGTACCAAATTTAAAAGGAAAAAAAAATACATATTGTTAACTATACACAAACCCATGTACATACAACTAGAAATATATATAACAAATAATCATAGTGGTTAGTGGTTTTTTTTTTACATATACATATACTTTTGCTTTGCAAAAAAGATAAGTAAATAACCTTTTTCCTATACACATAAACATACATCACATGCACTTGTACTTTCTCACGAATACATGGCGAAGAAAAATAAAATTTACATTTTCATAAAAGTATACACTTACTGCCAGTAGTACATACATATAATGTTTATTTTCTTATTTTTGTTTAGCTTTAAGTATACATATGTATATGTATGCAGTTGTGTATACATATTTGATTTTTATTTTCATTTAATTTTTATGTTTTTATTTTAAAGAAATGCATACTTATATTTCCTCCTTATATTATTTCTACATTTAATACGATGTACCTACATACATACATAAATATCCATATCTATATACATACTCTTATATAAAGTTATATAAGTATATATCCGAGCCAAGTGTATATATATATATGTACATAAATAAATATAAGGTACAAATAATTTTCTGATTTCTGTTTCTTATAATCTTTTTATTTTTTAGTGTATTTTTTCTTTTTCTTTGAATGTTGCGTTGAATTTTCTTTCACTTTGTAATATGATATCTTATAATATATATTTTTTTTATTTTATTTTAATGTAAGTACAATAATACACATTTTATTATATTTTATAATAAATACATATGTATGTACATATATACACATTTTGTTCGTAATGTTTATATACATAAATTCATTCGTTCTGGACCAATAATTTCTTTTAATTACAAAAAAAAAAAAAAAAATAAATAAATAAAAATTTCTATACATATACATATACATA
Organism: Villa cingulata; assembly: GCA_951394055.1. Lineage (NCBI taxonomy): Eukaryota > Metazoa > Arthropoda > Insecta > Diptera > Bombyliidae > Villa > Villa cingulata. The sequence continues at coordinate 25,693,704 of OX596021.1, read as the reverse complement.
TAATACATATGTGAGTAGGTATACTTACTTTACAATTTCTTTTTAGTTTTTTTTTTTCTACATTATTATTACATACATGCATATGTACATCTGTATATAAATTTGTTTATTTAGATGGTCAAAATGAAAAATGTTTATAATTGAAACGATAATAAAAAGTTAAATATTTTAATATTCATATATATGAAATCGTGATTGATGATTTCATGTATTATCAATATTACTATGTACATTAGAAATTTTTTACGTAAATACAAGTGTATTTATTATATACTTAGTTTTTTCTTTAATTTAAAAAAAAAATAAATAGATTTTTAATTTTAATTTTATATGAACATATTGTACGGCATATGTAGGTACATACATGTACACCTACAGTTCATTTAACCATAAACATATGTACATATGTAACAAAAAATTTATTAAATTAAATACAAAAATATAAAAATAATGAATAATTCAACACATTTTTTCTTTCTTCTTTTTATTTTTGAAATAGTTTTGTCTGTGTGATGTAATTTAAAATTTATTTACATGCATTTAAATGCAATGATGGTAATGGCACTATGAAATAAAATATCATATCAAATGTTTCTAGCTGTGTATATATGTATACACTTATACATGAAGTATAGAAGAATGAAAGGTGTAACATTTGTATAACTGCATACCAATACCATACATATGTATATAACCACAAAGTAAAGTACATACATATATACAAATTCCTTCAGAAAATGATATAGAAAATTTTGAAATTGAAATTTATTTTTTTTTTTTTTTTGATTGCATGAAAATATATAAAAATTTTATTGAAAATTACGAAAAATTATTTTATAAATATTATAAAAGTATAAAAAAACTAATAGTTGTACATATACAATCATGAGCATATTGTACACTTACATATATACACGCAAATAAAAAAAAACTATTGGAAAAAAAAAGTAGTAGCGATTAAAATACAGTATAGTGCATGATGTGGTATATACACTGACTGATTAGTGATGAACGAATTATTCAGTGAGCATGAATACAATAGAATTCGTTTAATAATTTTTTTTTCCAAAAAAAAAAAAAAAATTTCTATTTCATTTTTTTTACATACGCGATCATATACACATATATACATACATATATGTATAACGTACATTTATGCTGATTTTTATTCGTTTTTTTATTTTTATTTTAGAAAGCTACAATTACATACCGAAACATGAAGAATGTACATACATATATAATAAATCCACACTATACACATTATGGATTGGATGGATAATAAAAAACATACTAATGTGAGTTTCATCATTTTTTTGTTTTTCAAAAACTGAGTCCGAATTAAAAATAAATTAATATCAAATATAATATTTAAAAAAAAAAAACATTTATTATACCTATAATCTATACACCATTTCTTATGAATTATAGGAATGGAAAAAAAATTTCGAAATGAAAAAGATTGTATACTAGAAGAATTTTCATATTTTTTTTATTTTATTGGTATTTATATTTCTGCAATACAGGTATTTAATGTGCAATTTTTGTGCATTTCTACACATATATATGCATAGTACATGTGTATACAAATAAACAGATATATCATAATATATATCTATTGAATAAATGTACATTAATATTTAAGATGGACGTTAAATATACATTTAGCTATAAGTATGTATATTTATGTATATATATATTTATGTATATATATATATATATATATATGCATATAGTTAATGTAGGTAGTACATGAATTCTCAGGTGTGAAAATCACAGTTTTTATTTGGTTTTTGTTTGTTTTTGGTTCATATTATTATTATTATTAGACGCCTTCTTTTCTCATGATTATAAATAGCTTTGTATATTACATTATTTATATGTACATATACATATGTATTTAAATTTTTTTTTTATTATGCATTATGTATATATACAGATGCGCGATTATTATCACAGCAGCAACAATAAAATGATATACATTTTTGTTTTTATTTCATGAAATTTTTAAATTGCTATTTTTATTTTTACAAATGTATACATTATTTATATTATCTATATGTACATATACAGAATTACAAACATATTGTACAACGATAACGTTATTTTTTAACTGTTTTTATTCATTTCAAATAATTTATAAAAGTTGTAGTTAAAAGAGAATTATTTCTATATATACATATATTATTTCTTAAAAAAAGATAACATTTTATAACAAATATGTAATACATATACCTACCAACATATACATCATAAACGATAAACGTAAACGATATGAGAATATTTATATATGTATTATGTATTATATTGCATGCATGCATATATTCCAGTAATCAGTGAATCAGTTAAAGAGCGCATATAAGAAAATCACTGATTACGATTATAATAATAAAAATATGATAATTTACCTACATTCTAAAATAATATTATTGTATATAACAGCTATATATATATGGATGTATGTGAATATAAATTGTATAGAACGATTATGGCTAGTTGGTTTACTTATTTATACATATATGGTTGCTCAGTTTGATATAAAGATCAAAAGAATAGATTTTTGCTCATTTGGATGATATGCACTTGGCCCTAATTACCCTAGCGAATACATGACTTTAATTTTATTATTTATATATTTTTATGTGTATTATACTATAAAATGTTGATACGATATTATGTATATGTAATCTAAAAATCTAAAAGAAAAAACAAGAATTTTTTTCTTACATACATATTTACGTATACACGAAATGTAAGAAAATGTATACTTAAACAACTTAAAAACAAAAAAAAATTATATATTACAACAAAAATTTTATATCTGTGTATATGCATATATGTACGTAAAATAGTCAATTAACTAACAGCTAACAGCTAATATAGCTTACAGCTTCCTACTGATCTTATAGCTAGTTCATGAGGTTAATCGAATCGATTCCCATTACAATTATACAAAATTCCATATAATATACCAGAGTGTCAGTTTAATTGATCATTATTCGATCAATTATAGTGTATATTAATCACACTCACATATCGATCATTATCATCTCTATATACAATAAGTCTACATACAATACAACCTTTGCATACAGTTTATTTTTGTGCATGTTTAAGTGCACATGCTACTACCCGTACCCATATTATGAGTTGTTTAAAAATGTGTTTCAATTTGACTTTACTACGCTTAAATCACTATAGTTTGTGTCTCATAAAATAAAATAAAATTTTTGAATACCTATAAGTATTTATAATCAAGTGCAAATAATATAAATTTTATAGTTTCATTTTAAACAAAATTAAATAATTTAATAACTCTATCTTCAATATCTTATATGAAATTGAAAAGCAAACAAAAAAAATTATACAATTAAGGTTATACATATAAATTTGTTTTATACATATATTTAAAATATTCTTCATGCATATATAATCGAATGTACTATTGTACATAATTATTTTGATGAACACGCGTGTAGTCATATACATAATATTTACAATTAATTAAGTTGCAAATTTTATTTTTCTATACAAAAAATACAACTCTACTATGTACATACATTATATGTATATTGTTGACACTTTCTAGACCATAACAAATTTTCAATTAAATATTTATACGTATGACGGTATATACTTTTTTATGTACATATAGGATACCATCAGCAATAAATCGCATACCTGAAGCATTTTATAATTTTTCATAATGAAAATGCGATTAATTATCTAACTGATTTCAGATTTAAATTACCATTATTATTACATTACTGTAATTTTATAATTGAATTACATCGATTTTATATTTTTAATAACTTAACTGTATATTTTTCTTTATGTTTTTTCTCTCAATAATAATAATAATAATATAATAATAATGAAATAGAATAAAAATTTTGTAATATATATTCATATTATTTACTACTTTTATTCAGCTTTCATTCAAATTAATTTATTTATTTCACAATTTCACTTTATATTTATATATATACATATGTTATATACGTTCCATATACGTTCCATAAATTTTTTTTAAAACATTGATTTCTAATTCACACAACAGTATATAATAATTATTTATGTATGTAATAAAAAGAAAAATAATATGTACCTACAATATTTGTATTAAGAAAAAAACATTAAAAACAGACATAAAAATGAAAAGAAAATATAAAACAAATTCGTGTAATAATACTAGGTAGATATATTACTGTGATCTGTGATGATAATCAAATCTTATAAAACGAGTATATAGTAAATGTATACGACGAACATCGACTATCATCTAAGTGTATCGCAATCAGATCATGTCATCATATACAATCTTATCGAATGGACCACCAGCCTATATTTGAATTTCAATTGAAAACCAATTCTGATTTCTGATCATCAATGATCTTTGTTAGTTCATTATCACAACTTACACCTGACCGCTAAAACGGAATACAATCATCATTATAAAAGGTCTTACTTTTTTAACAACTAAAAAATATTCATGGTAACTTTATATAAATGTAGGTAACAATACATATTCTACATACTACTATACTACTACTACAACTTAATAACATTGCATTATGTTTTGAATGCTACTCTATTGCTATTGTTAGGTTTATTGATTTTGTATATTATATGCACATGTATGCATACTACACTGCAAATAACGTAATATATTTGTATGTATTTACATGTACATATATTAAAATAGCTACGTGTATGATGCATGACTAACTGACTTGTCTCTGATTTTGCTGATGTGATGTTGTCCACCAGGTATTATAAAATTCCGTGTCTGACTAACTGACTGAATATGAATTGGGCTGACCGCTGGCTAGGTAGTAGCAGTAGTAGGTATATTAAAATATGTATATGCGTTTATATGTATGTTTGTAATTTATAAATATTGTAATCATTTTTTGAACGAATATAGAACAACAATTAATAGTGCACAACACAAAAATATGTACATACAATATAAGGTCGATTATAATATAGTTAGGTACATTATATATATGTACCTTATTACTTTTATTAATACTTTTGCGATCATGTTACGGATCAATGAGAAAAACGGAAATTCACACGGAAACATAACAAACATTCACCGGAAAAAAATACATAAAGGTAGCAAGTACCAAATATAAAAATTCTATATAAATGTACATATCATGAATATTTTATGTAACACATAGTAATTTAGAAAGCTTGTATTTTACTGTATTAAAAAAAAATTAAACAGAAAAATTGAAAAAAAAAATAAGAAAAACAATTATAATTTACAATCAGAAAATGATTAGTTGCCAAAAAAAGAAAATTTAATAAATAATAAATATGTACTATATAGGTACATACATTCATTCATATTTTTTCAAATAAATACAACTTACAATGTATTGCAATGTAAAAGGGAAATAAAGGTGTGGTTTTTTTATGGTGATCCTATACACTTCGGATAGTAATTGAAATTTAAATTAGAATACTCATACGAGTATATATATTCAAATACCCTCAATAAAATAAAATATAAACAGTAAAAACAATAAGAATTTATTAAAGTACTTAAACATACTTTACAGTCGCTATATACACTCAAGTTTCCAATGTTATAAAAACACAATCTAAAACTATATACATACGTATATATAAATATTTTATTGATGCATATACAAGATTGTAAATTATGTTCACTTTATAAATATTATGAATGATTCTTTTTTTTCTGCAAATGAATTGAAAAGATGAAAAGAAAACAACAAATTGTGTATTATATGATCTGTTTGTATAGTATTCATATACAAATTGATTTTATGAATGAAAATCATTGAATGAATGGAATAGTAGGAGGTAACTCATAAATTTAGACTTATATATGATTTTTATGAAAAAAAGAAAAGAAAAATGAAATTAAAAAAAAAAAAAAATAAACCGAAAAGAGAATTAAATAAAACAGCGAAAAACAGAAAAAAAATATAGGAATTATCATTATTGAATATTAATTATGTTTTCAAAAGATATTAGTGCTATAATAATTCAAGTGCCTACTTTTATTCATTCAAAATGCTCATATTTGATATAATAAAAGCGTCAACATGTCGATTCGATATACACACATGTTTATATATAGACTCATGCAGGTATACTTTATGATCAATTTTTTTTTTACTTCAAACTACTTATAAATTGTAGGCAAATTAGTGCAAAGAAAAAAAAAATAATAACAAATCACCTTGAATTTTTTATAGTTTATGCAAATCAAATATTTTAGGAATTTGTGAAATTTTTTTCTATTTCTTACAAGAATTACCTATTATACTTTGATTTTGTTATTATTATTGAAATCGTGAAAATAATTCCACAATATTACGAAATAATAAAATCCGTATTATGTAAATATACGTAATAATATTAAATGTCTTCAATGACTAATAATAAAATCCCGGAACATTTGAATAATAATAAGAAAAATTTTTTTTTTACCACTCTTTTCATTACAGGTATGTATTATAAATATAATGTGCTATTGTACTCGTTTTTATAGATAAGAAAAATATAATTCATTATCTATTTTTAGTTATTATATGCGCGATACGAATAATCTATAACACAAATACATTAAAAAAAATTATTAACCTCCTATCAAATTAATTTTAAATGTTAGCCGTCAGAGATAATTAATTCACTGTACATATGATGACGAAAATATAAAATATGTATGTATTTATAGTTTAGTTTCACTGTACTGTATTTATTTATTTATACATACATATATAATATAAAATATATATGTACCTAGAAACATGTAATTGATTTGATATATATACATTATATTAATTATTCATCAAGTCAACAACCCATTAACTTAAAATTGTTACTTCTTTATAGTTATATGTATAATATAGTATGTTCAATTTTTTTTCATAATTTAGATACAATGACGAATGCTATAGACTAGACACCTACTACATCTAATAAAAATCATGAATATGAGCATATGTAATGTATATAGCATCTAACACGTATATATATATGTATATAAATATCTACCGCATTTCTAGTACACAGCATTTACATGCTGCTATTCAAACAAGACAACATTCTTTTTTATTATTTGCTGTTGTTATTTCAATGATATATATTTTTCTAATATAGATATCAAATACATATATAAATTTTTACTTTATAACATAATAAAATCGTATAAGGTTTTTTAATACATCAGGTATACGTGTACATTCTTGTATTTATGTGCATTAATATATGATCACAACATCAGAAAACAATCTTCACGAATGTAATAATGACAGAATCAATTATACTATACTATACTACATGTATATTATATGACAATACACAGAATACAGGTAAAGTAAAAGGTAAAAGTATATACATATGCGAGTGTACTAACATAAAAATTTACATGTACCTATATGTGTAATTGAATGAATCAAAAATAAATTTTGATATCTTTTTGACATCGTACATAGTATATAACTTATAATACGTTTACGTTTATAATAGTTAACTACATATATCTAATCTAAAATTAAAGTAATAAAATAAAATTATTCGATCAAAAAAAAAAAAAAAGACCTACCTTGAACCTTGACAAAGATCTAATAACCGCAACCTACTTGTCACCATTCATACAGTTGATTGACTCGATTATAATCCAAAAATTTTAATGATCGTAATCCATTTTTATATTTTTTATTAAATCACAACACTTATTTGTTTATTTGTAAAATAAAAAAATTACTGATTTTCTTCTCTTATATATTTGTATTATAGATAAACACATAGATATATAACAAATCACATTGAACAATTTTTTTAATTTATATTCATACTTCTCATTATAATATTTTATTTAAAAATTTAATTTTTCACACTTCTTTTCGTAGAATGATTTCGTAAATTTATACACACCATAAATACAGTGACAATTATTATTAATTATTTCGTTGAAAATTTATTTATTATTATACACTACATAAATTATTTTTCTTATATTTTGTAATAAAATTATCAGTTGATTGAACTATGAATTGTAAATGATTTTATTTTCTCACAATTAAGTATGTATATATGTAATGAAAATTGAAAAAAAAGAAGTAAAATACCGATTGCACCTGTATTATTGTAATGCAATTTTTGTATAATATGAAATATTTATTTAATTTATGATCTATATTATACAACACACCGTTTACAACTGACTTTTATCAATAGTCAACAAAACATTTTTATACAGTCTTTTGCTTTTCTTCATTTAAGTTTTTATTTGTCGATGTCGAATCGAATCGACACAATCGACACTGTCGCTGTCGTATCGAGTCGAGTTGGGTTGAAGTGGAGTGTCGGTCGATGTCGAGTGTTAAATAAACTCACATTCGACGTCACCTTGGTTTGGTTATATTATTTTCCAGTTTCAGTTAATAAAAACAAAAATCAAAACTAAAGAAAAATATCAAACTTAAATCCTTATGCATTGATGCAAGGAAAAATATAGAAAATCATGCAATAAGTTTAACATCTGTGTGGTTTAAAGTTTAAACATTGAAAACTCTGGCAGGATATATTTAAATTTTACAGAACTGCTAAACTGCTTCTATTGGTTAAGTAAAGAAATCCACCTCAACTTTATTTTCATATGAAAAAGTTGAACAAAATGAAAATGCTTTAGTTGGCTCTGGCTGGCTGGCTGTAGAAATTTGTACTGTACTGTTCTGTGCTATGAAAATTGGAAATTGGATTTGGATATGCTTTTGAATTTTAAGAGAAAAGAAAGAATATGAGTTTGGAATTGTATAAAGTTTGAATTGTTTATAAATTGTAATTTACAGTACAATATACACATATGCACCTACACTACACAAACACAAGAACTGAAGCACAAGAAATACGATAAATTTCCATTTTTGTTGTTGGTAGATTTATTTGAATGTTTTTTGGATTTCCAAAATTGCGTTGTGTCTGTAGTTGTGTTGTGGATGTAATCGATGTGATGATGTGCAAGTACATGTGGTGAATGTGAATGGTGATTGTCAAGTGATTGTGATATTTTTCCCAATTTTTCCTTCGATAATCATAATATATATAAACTAGAAAATTTAAGAGAAAAAATTCCAATTACATTATTAAGAGAGTATAAAGTTTTGTTTACTTTTCAACCTTTTGCTTTTCATTTAAAAAAAAATACATAATACGATTTTGATTGCAATTCAAAAAATTCTAAGAATTTATATTATGTATCTACATTATGATACATGCAATTTTCGTACATACATTATTATACATGTACATACTATTATATGATTATACATATGTATATACATATATGTACATTTATTTTACCATATATGTATGTAGGTACCTATATTATATTTATAAGAAAAAAGGATTTAAAGAAAAAGAATTTTATAAAAAAGGAGTAAGTATTAATTACTATTAGAATTTATTTTTATTATTAATTATTAATATTATTAAAATGTCTTTAAAACAAAAAACCTGTAATCTGGATCATCTGATATCCGAAAAGATTCAATATTTATCATTATTAACTATTAGGAAGATATCAATCAATACACAAAGTGTCCTTGTAATCAATATTTAGTATTAGTAGCAGATATTATCCACTTTGATTGTGCAAATTTATATATACCTATACAATACAAAGGTATATTTAATAGGTAGGGGGTTTATTTGTAGCAAAAACAAAAGTAATCACACAGAACACACTTATTAGTATTTCAAATTTATGAAAATCATGCAAAAGCAGTAAGATTCTTCAAGACACATAACATCAAAATTATAGGTAAGTATATGTGGTCATTCGTAACTTACCATTAATACATGGTTTTCATTTCAACTGATACCTATATTTTTTTCCAGTTCTACACATTTATATACGATAAGCGTTGTAGTGTAGTAAGTTAAGTTTTAAGTACCTTTCATTATACACCTTCATGATAACTATAAATGGTTAACTATAGTGATACCTGATCTTGCTCCTCCTCTTATATATGTTTGTACATATTTTAAAAATTTTATGCTTCATCAACCAATCAACATAAAAGTTAAGTAATATATGCACGTAAAAATGTATAGATATCTCTATATAGATATGTACATAAAACAAGAATGAAGATCATTTAACACTCATACTTTCATACTTCATGTTGTATAGTAAAATATATTTCTTTACTATTTGCTATAAAAGTTAGTATCTAAAAGTATCTATTACAATAATAATACATGATATACAAACAGGTATATTATGTTTACCTGTATTTTTACTTCTTGAAATACTTATGCGAGTGCATCTTCTCTTCCATTATTTTCATTTTCTTTTTGTTACTTTTTATTAGTTTCTCTTAGTAAATTGTTTCATACGGGTACGGGATGACTTATGGATGGTAAAAAAAATTGTTTTAGTATATATAAGTACTTATATACTTTCAAGTTTCAAGTACTTTCAAAAGTTTTAATTTATATTTATCTATTATTTCATTTAATTCATATGATTATAGAGAATAATTAATTATAAATTACATATATGCCTTCACATCTATTTACATATATGTTTCGAAATTCGACTTATGTATATAGTAATTTTTTTTGCTACACATTTTAGGTTATTATAACGTAAATAATAGGAATAATACATTGTAAATAATTTTGAAAATAATAATGTACGAAAACCTACATTTTCTTTTCTATACATACAATAATTAATTCTTTTAATAAAATTAATGCCTTATATACATACTCATAAATATAAAAAAATAAATTCATACATATGTATGTAATTAATATAATTTAACCAAGGTGTGTGTATACATTACATTTCGTATAAAATGTGGTAAAACAGATTAAATTGTTAATATGTACGTAAACCTGCAACCATCAGCTCAATATGTATATATTATACATACAGAGATATTAATGTTAATATTATGTTACGCACACTGCACACATATTTTTTTATGATACTTATTTTTTATGAACTCAGTAAACCACACTTACCACGCTTATATAATAATAATAATCAGACCAGACTAGACAAAAAATCAACTGCTCCATCCATATAATAAGAAGAAGTATAAAAATGTACCTCTGTATGATCTGCAGTATAAAGAGTTCATCTTAAAACAGGTGTGGATTAAAATACACCTCTGCTTTAATGTCTGATTAATTGATACCAAAAAGCATTTCCAATCGATTTAATCACTTAACGGGTTGACTAAAGTGTAATCTTTCATCTTTTAGTTATTATAGTAGTTAGTTTAAGAAAAAAAAAAAAACAACAAACCGTAAAAGGTTAACTAACATCTTCTTAATTTCATTTGTACATATACAACATGCTAAGGTATACGCACATATACAATGTATGTGCATGCATTTCGGTGTAATATCTCCAGATGTTTTATCATGAAATTGCAAACCATATCATCAAGGTGTATATATACGAGTATTAGCGTCTGAGGTTTTAGGTAAATAAAATGTTATACTTCAATATATATATATTTTTTTTACTTTAATTTTCATGATATTACTCTAAAAGAAGCATTTATGATGATAACCAAATATGTTTACCAAAAAAAATTGAAGAAAAAAAATTTCAAAACAAATACAAAAAATGAAATTTTTTTATGTTTATAATTTTTTTCTAAATAATTTTATCCGTATGTACATAAACTATACGCGTACACCACTATATGAACTACTAAATAAATATACAGCAACAATCACTTGTTCCACTATAGCTATTCTCCTACCTATGCATATAGTTTTTAAATTAATGTATAATGTATAATGCTGTACACGTACCTATAAATGTTTATGTAGTTATAAGCATATGTGTATAGGTGCCACCAAATACAATGAACAGAATGTTACATATCGCATCATCATCATAGTCATCATCCAAATTATCATCCTGAAACGAAGTGCCATGACACGTGCGTTATTGGAGAAATCTTTTGGCCTTTGAAAAGTGCACCCTCATAATAATTATCCCACCGGGGAAAGGAATTTTTATATTGGATACGCATATATATTATATACGCACACATCTATATATTGAAAAGAAACATCGGCACGTCCTGACAATTTATACTTTCGGTATAGAATTTTATGTACTATATGCAGTATGTTTTAATAATTCTTATATACATAAAAAAAAAATGGACTGAAAGAAAAAAAAATTGTTTTTTTTATAGGAAAAGGACGAAAGGTATACGCAGAGTATGGTTTTTGGTATATACATTGGTATATGAGTGCCCTGGTCTGTAACAATAAAGAGCAGGCCTTAAACTATTATGTGGAACATCTGTCCCGGTTTTAGGGACTTCTTCCTGTTTACTGTCGTTTACCGTAAGTATATGTATGAAGTATGTATGTACATATATAATGTAAGTGTGTAATTTTTTTTTCTGTTCATATTTATTAATTTTTTTTCTACCAGAAAAATCGGATGATGATGGAAGTAGTATAGTATTAACAAAGCATAAAAACATATACACTTTAGAAGATTGTTTTTGTTATTATTTTGCGATTTTTTTTCTGTTTTGAAATTTTTTTTTTTTTTGTTTATCCTGATAAATATGTTATGGTTGAAAGAATACCGGCATATATGATGGTGCAATTCGACACCGGAACAAGTAAATCGAAGTATATCTGAAGGTTAATGCACGAAATTATTATAAAGTTCATTTGTTCGTTCGTTTTTTTTCTTTTTTTGTGTAATCCTTAATTTGATAATATCCCTAAAATATGTATGTATACAAAGTACAACTGCGTTAAATCAATGTTTTTGTTGCATTATTTTACGGTGAACTAAAAAAAAAAGAATAAAGTTTGGAATATGTCATGAAATGAACATATGAAAATAAAATCTACATTTTTTTTGTATTGACTTTACTTTTTATAGAATATTGTACAAAATTACCTTTTAATTTGTTTATGCAATTATTTCTAAATCATTTAATTTAGGTTAAAAACAAAAGAAACAATATACCAATATGTACCGCAATGACTGATGTTATGTAATTTTATATTACAAATTATACGACACATTCATACATGCATATAGCATGCTCCTTTACTTTATATACATATCCTGAAGCTGATTTTAAATTTTCATTTTTAAACTTCGAGTGGTACTACGTTATCGGGAAATTTGCCACTGTACTACATATTCTTCCTTATGATGCAAAATTATATGATTTTCAAAATAAATAAACTTGAGAAATTTACCATGAAATTGAATGATTTCCTTTTCTAAATGGATTCCATATTATGCCCTTAGAAAAATAATTGAATATATATACATATAGATATATAGTTATATGCATAATTTAGCAGCACATTATATAGTTCAGTTACATCAATGTATTCTGCAATCCTATATTTCGATTTAATTAAAATAGTTAAATTTAAGAATTACAGAATCATCAAAACTTCATATTAACTATACCAAAGATTCATTAATTTTATCATTAAATTTTGATGCACCTATAAAGTCTAGCACTATAAGCATCACATAAATGTAAGTACATATTGTATTCTAAAAAAAATAATCAAATAAATGACTGACATTAAACGTTATGGAATTAAAACCTACCCTTTTGTTAAATTTCATTATATTCAATAGTTAAATAATGATACGGCAACGGCATGAAGATATAATAATAAATAGATTTATGTATGTATTTTTCTCTATATACAAATGCTTATTATATAGAGAATATATTTAGTGGAGTAACTTCAGTATTTATTATTACATATAAGTAAATATATAGCATATGTCAGTTTGTAAGTATTTTAATGAAAGTATTTATATAAATGTATGAAAGTGTTGTATAAATTACACCCCATCTATCTATATATAAGACTTACAAACGGATAAATGACACCCATTTTAAATACGTATATATAGTACAGAGTATAATATAGTTAGAAATGAATGAATGAAATAAATGACTTTCGATATATGAAGAAATAAATAAAAATAAGAAACCTTACAATTGCTTAGTCATATGTGGTTATATATACAAAATACGAGCAGTCATATTATTATCCTAAAGCTCGAATAAGTAGAAGAATTGCATTGATTTAATCCCTTTGCAAAAAACTCCATTATGAGTTCTCGTATTATATGTATAATAAATGTATGCACATAAATACAGAATGACTATAATTCGTATAATATGTGACTATTCGCCAATGTACCTACTTTAGTTACATTTACATTTCTCATATACATAATAATATATTGATTGTACGAGTATATATTGATGTACATACATATATATCCATATTATAAATTCCTGTATAGGTGAATTCAGGGCAAAGTATTATGCTGGATAGTGTTTAAGGGTCGATGCTGATTGTAATTATACTGATATATATGTACATATAAATACGAATGTATGTACTTGGACGTATGTAGTATGGGTACAAGTACTAATATCTAATATGATTGTATAACGCATAAGTATATGTATATTAATATGGACTTTGATTAAAAAAGAAACCCCTTTTTGCAAAAATGTGAAGTGAAATGACGCCAAAGAAATTTGATTATGAGAATTTACTAAATATGTACGTACACACATCATACCACCTCACACCCACAAGTATATACATATAAATTACTTATTCGTACTTGTATAATGTACATATAATATATAATGTAATTGATATAAAAGCATATATGTATACACATATAGATAAAGCATATCATATAGACAAATTTAAATTAAGTAAAGTACCTACATGAATCTGATTAGAAGTACTCACGTATATAAATTACACAATGTGTATAATGTATGGTAGTTATATGATTATAATAATGTACTATATATCAATTGAAAAGTTATCTTGTGGTTATTAAAAAAAAAAAAATAATACATTTTTTTTTTTTGTTAAATTATAAAAAAAAATATAGAAAAATAACACTTATCTTAAGTATTATCGTATCTATGTATATAACATATAAATGTATACATATAATAATTTACGTACGAAAATTAACGCTTGTGTGTAGTATATATTATGTGCACATATACGTACAAATTTGTTTGATTTTCATATAAATTTGTTGTCATTGCTTTATGCTTTCATTTATTATTTTCACATATAAATGAATGCATACTTTTATTATTGAAAGGAAAACGGACGCCAACAACTGTCTATAAGTATTTTGTTGTTATACATATATTATACAGTATGTCTGTACATTATTTTATTTTATTATTTTATTTTTCTGTTTGTTATTTCTAATATATGAGATAAGATATACATACATACATATATTTATATATACACTTATAGATATACGTATGAATACATATGTACATATTTTGTATAAATTTATATCACACTCTAATCATGTAGCTATATTAGTATAGTAACTGGTTGCCTTGACGTAATAAACTTTTGTCTTAAATTTTATCCTCTTACCTTACACCCTTAATTTATACTGTATGTATGTATGTATACAATGATATGCATTATATATTTTTGTAAAATATATTCGTATATATACATAGTAAAAAAAAAAATTTATAAAATATTCTTATATATTTATAAAAAAAAGAAGGAACTAAGTACATAGTATAAAATAATTTTTATACTCTTGAGCACATTTTTAAGAAACACAATACATATTAACTAAAACCATAGACTAATATATAGATAGGAAATGACCGTATAAATTTTTAATACACTTTTGAAATCGATCATAGCTGGCAGAAACTTGAAGAATGGCTGGCAGGAGCTTTTACTGAGAGGAGAGATAATTTTTCGCTCACGAATTTCCATATATATTACATATATTGTAGATTTCAATAGCTGGCAATGAAAATACATGCATATTTATTTAAAAAACAATACACAATACATGTTCATTGCAATAGCTGGCAGTAGTACTGGAATCAATATAGAATATTTATCACTGATCAACAAAGCAATAAGATGTGACACTCTTTTTTTTTTTAAATTTACTAACACACATGATTACTTATTTTAAAATAATAAAAAAAATCAAAATTCAATTTACAAAAACAGTACAGAATTAATGTACTTATGTCAAATCCATATTTCCTTATAAACCACCGTAATGAAGAAAAGATACAAAACAATATATACATGTGAGCAATACAATCATTTTTTCACAATGCATTTTTAAAGGCGATCTGGAACTTTTTTTTTGACTACCTGACGCGTCATTATATCAAGATATAAGGTGATTCATATAATTTCTGAGAATTTTGAAGACAAGAAAAAGTTTATTTTGTTAAGCTATATATTAGAGTAAGAATTTAATTTATAATTAAGAAATTTAACAAAAATGTAAAAACATTTGATATCAAACACAAAATTTTAAGTGTAATGCATTTACAATTAATTTTGTTTATTTTAGATAAAAAATTTTAAATAACAAAATTTGTACTTTTTTTAATGAGTAGGTATACACTGTAATAATGTTATATTTTTTAAAACAGTTGGTGTTGCAGTTCCATTTTTTTTGTCTCTTTTTCGTATACAAAGGCTCTTAATTGCTATCGACTTTTAGCAAAACCGTTAAGGCCGAATGAATAACGGGACAAAGGTCATGAGAAATTTTTGCTAACGCGTGCTCAGTGTCATTACTGTATGAATATAGATATACTGTGATTTCAATAGCTGGCAATGAAAATACATGCATATTTATTTAAAAAACAATACACAATACATGTTCATTGCAATAGCTGGCAGTAGTACTGTGTTATACGGTTATGTTATACTTATGTTATACCGTCATACATGGTCTTACTTGAATCATGAATATAGAATATTTATATTCATGTAGCCAACAATACAGATTGCATAGTATCAAAGAATATATAACTAACGTAACTAGTAGATATATATTCTTTGATAGTATGCATGCACATATGTGTTAGATACTTTCAAAACCAGTTTTAATTGTATATATAATATCACAGATAAGGATATTTGTATGTGATAATATATTGTTGGAAAACCACCTAAAAAAAAAATAAATAATTAATTAATAAATTAATTAATTTAAAATAAAATAATTTTAATTAAAAGAATCACATACTTACCTGCAATATTGACACCACTTTGTTTACATTTTTTTTTACGTGGTCTTCTTCTTTCTACAACGTCAATGTCAACGTTATAATCACTTTCTTTTATTTCGTTGACATTCGTTGTAGAAAGTTGTTCCACTTTCCACTGGAAGTCTCTATCAATTCGTTGACGTTGTCATCTTTCGGCGAATTGATAGAAACTTCCAGAACATCGATTCTTTTTTTTTCGATACACGTTTTTTTTTACAGTCAGTCAATGCAGTTCTTTTTTTGAATAGTAGAGTAAATGCAGTTCTTTTTGTACAGTCAGTCATTTTTAGTTCTTCGAGTGAGTTCCTTTTTTTTTCTAGTTCAGTTCTTGTCAAAAATTTAGTCGGTCGGTCTTTTTAGTTAAATTTTTTTCATTTCTTTTTTTTTTTTTTTAAAAAAATCAATTTTTAATTTAATTTAATTAACCTTTTTTTTCCGTAAATTTATTTAATTCGTTTTCTATAAAATAAAGAAAATTTTTGCTGTGTGAGAAAACAATTAGTGTAATTTTTTTTGTAATAATAAAACAATTTTGTGTAATAATAAAAAAAAAAAAAAAAGGAAAAGGTGAGTTATTTTTATTAAAATTCCATTTTTTAAGGCTCCGCTCGGCCTCCTAATTTTCCTTTCCTTCCTTTTTTTTTAATAAAACTTTTAACCCTTTTCTTTTTCTACTCCTGTAGAATTTTCTACAAAAAAAAGAAAAGGAGTTAAAAGTAGGAAAAGTGATAAAATAACATTTTTCCAACATTGGTGTCAGGTGTGGGGTACTCTGATCGATCTTAGAAATAAGATCCTACCACCACCACCTGATTTTATTACCCTTTTTCTTCCTTTTTACCATTTTTTTTCCTACAATTTTTATAAATTTTCTTTTTTTTTGCATACATTTTTTTTTGTATGTACTTGAAAAGTACATAAAAGGTATAGTAGGGACACTTGGGGCATCATCTTTTAGTATAAAGTGTTAGAAGTCCCTCTATATTTAGATAGTGTTTTTGTTGTGTGAAAATAGAAAATAAAAAAGGGGGCATTAAATAAAATTTTATTTTTTGAAATATTTTTCTTTGTGTTTTTTTTGCAGCATAGTTTTTTTTTTTTCCCCTTTTCTTCATATTGGGTGAAACGCAGCATTCTGTTTTTCTTTCTTTGTAGCCGTTATACACGTGTAACTTACATTCTCTTTGTTACCGTGTATAAACTCGTGTTTTTTTGTACAAAGAAGCCGTAATCGTAACGGGTAAGAGATTTGGATTATTGTACAGGGTGTCACAATTTTTTTTAGTACAAGTAAATTAAAGTATTTGTGTGGACAAGATTTTTTTTTGGTAACAGGGTGGATCATTCTCCTTCTTCTACTGCTTTATACACTTCTGTCTTTTATAAAGACTACTTCTTTCGTTTTCTTTACAACAGGGTGTTTTTCTTATAGGGCCTGAAAATAGAAATTCCTACGTCTTGCATATAAAGCCTGTCACACTTCTTTCTGTTGCAAAAGTAGCACTCTATCTTCTATAAGACTGCTTTCTTTTGTAACGGGTGATCTTTTCCTTTATAGTGCTCGAATTTAGTAGGAATTTTCTATCCATTTTTGTGCACATAAAACCTGCCACACACTTTCTGTTATCCAATCTTGTTCTTTTTGCTGTTGCTCTTCTTTTTACTGGCTACTAGCTACGATTTTATTCCACTAACGTTGACTGATTGTACATCTTCGGCCACAAAGTCGTAAACAATACTTTCATAACAGGGTGATTATTTTCTTGTCTGCAAGCAAAACCACATTTGTTTCCCACATTTTGATTTTTCTTTGTGGAAATTTTGTCTATACCCTTCTTTTGTCTGATTTTGCCTGCAGATTGAAAATTTTCACCACTTTTCCTTTCGTTTTCGACTCGGTTACTTTTGCCATAGCTTTTGGTTACTTTTCGGGCTACTCTATACCTACCCTTACTGCTTTAATATGTCTGAGGGAGAACGTTCATCGGATTCCGCCCTTGGTGTGGGAGATAAGCGACCCATCTCTGACACACTCGAATCTACTCTTTCAGAACTGGCAAAGCAGATGGCGCTGCAGGTGCAGCTGGTATCTGACATGACGAGTGCACTAAAGGGACTGTCACAGAGAGTTGAGCATCTAGAACAGAGCCGACAAACAGCAAGTGCTATGAGATTGAGTGAAATCGAGCGCTTAGCTAGCCTACCTACGCCTGAGGCTGTCAGAGCGAGGCCAACTGTTCCTGTTAGCACTGTTGAGTCCAATTTTTCAACAATGCTACAACAAATGACTCTATCTGAGACTGTGTGCACTCCCAATGCCATAACAACATCTATTGCCCCTGCACTCTGCACAGATGGCGCTCCTGTCTTTCCACCCACCAGGGAAGTTCCAACTTCTACCCGACGAAATTCTGGACACGATTTGGCTGCCACCCCTATTATTAACCAAACTTTTAGTCACGTGGTACCTAACGAAGTATCCCTTGGACCAGAAGTTGACTTTCCGTCACTACCTGTAAATACAGGGTATACTTTCCTAACCCGTGGCTCAAATCAGCAATCCGGGTTTGTGGCAGGCTTCCAAATAGAGCCAGAAAATCAATTCAGGCAGCGGTATGAAGTAGTAGGGGAGAATGTTGATCTGCAGAACCCTGTCCAAAATGTACCCCTTACCAATCAGTCTTCCTGGCCTAGTCAGCGTAGATCGAGCGTACACTTTGGACAACCATCAGTGACTAGCAGCAGAGTTATGATGGGCTCAGGGCATCATTTTATGAGAGTGTCCCCCAAGGAGTTTGATGGACGTGAGCCATGGCAGAGCTACAAGCCCCATTTCGAGGCTGTGTCGAGGGCAAATGGTTGGCCTGGAGAGTTCAAGGCCCTAGGGTTAGCACCACACCTAACGGGTACAGCCCTGGCCTATTATGAAACTCTACCTAGAGCTGTCCAGGACAACTATGACCTTCTAGATCAGGCCTTGGATAGGAGGTTTAGTATGCAGTATCGTCAGTCCGTGGCTCACATCCAGCTGCGTGGACGCCTGCAGAAAGACAAGGAACCTTTACCTGATTTTGCCACACATATTCAGAGGTTGGTATACCTCGCTTTCCCTGACTGCCCAGAGGCCGCTCGCGACAGAATCGCTTTGGGACAGTTTGTGGATGGCCTAGCGGACTTGGACATCCAACAGAGGGTCAGAGATGCAGCCCCAGAATGTTTGGAAGAAGCATTGGCCCTAGCTATCCGAATGGAGGCCAGTCGAGATGCGACCCGAATTAGCCGAAAAGGGGCAAGGGCATACCAGGTGGTTATCCACGAGTCCCCAAATAACAATAAGGCACCTTCGGGAAAAGCCACCGGTCCAGTTTGAAGGAGTGCGAGCTGGACCCCTTCCCTAAAGACACTCCACCTACCGCTGAAGTGATTGCCACTGGGGTCACAGGGCAAGTAAAATTCTACAGCACTACCAAAAATTTCGGGTTTATTGTGCGAGATGACAACGGGCAGGAGGTTTTCGTCCATAGAGACTGTGTTTCCAAAGACGAGGGAAAACTTCGTTTGAGACAGGGGCATAGGGTAGTTTTCGATGTGGTTTCTAGCTCTCGTACCCCTCGAGCAACTAATTTGAAATTGCAACACGAGGAGGGGTTGAATCCATCTGAGACAGACTTATCTCTTTGCCCCAAACAAATCCCTAAATCGTCTTTGCAGCCTTCTGGGACAAGTCCCAAGCCATCTGGCAACCCTGCTGGGCCATCTCGCACTCCGGACACAAGCCCCAAGCCATCTGGCAACCCTTCTGGGCCATCTCGCCTCTCTGAGATAAGCCCCAAGCCATCTGGCAACCCTGTTGGGCCATATCGCACTCCGGACACAAGCCCCAAGCCATCTGGCAACCCTTCTGGGCCATCTCGCCTCTCTGAGATAAGCCCCAAGCCATCTGGCAACCCTTCTGGGCCATCTCGCCTTCCTGAGATAAGCCCCAAGCCATCTGGCAACCCTTCTGGGCCATCTCGCCTTCCTGAGATAAGCCCCAAGCCATCTGGCAACCCTTCTGGGCCATCTCGCCTCTCTGAGATAAGCCCCAAGCCATCTGGCAACCCTGTTGGGCCATATCGCACTCCGGACACAAGCCCCAAGCCATCTGGCAACCCTTCTGGGCCATCTCGCCTCTCTGAGATAAGCCCCAAGCCATCTGGCAACCCTTCTGGGCCATCTCGCCTTCCTGAGATAAGCCCCAAGCCATCTGGCAACCCTTCTGGGCCATCTCGCCTTCCTGAGATAAGCCCCAAGCCATCTGGCAACCCTTCTGGGCCATCTCGCCTTCCTGAGATAAGCCCCAAGCCATCAGGCAACCCTTCTGGGCCATCTCGCACTCCGGACACAAGCCCCAAGCCATCTGGCAACCCTTCTGGGCCATCTCGCCTCTCTGAGATAAGCCCCAAGCCATCTGGCAACCCTGCTGGGCCATCTCGCACTCCGGACACAAGCCCCAAGCCATCAGGTAGCCCTGTTGGGCCATCTCGCCCTTCTGAGATAAACCCCAAGCACTCAGGCAAGCCTTCTGGGCCATCTCGGGCTTCTGAGAAAATCCCCAAATCTCCTGTGCAGCCTATTGGGACACCCGACACTAGCCCCAAGCCGTCCGTGCCACCTACTGGGCCTCGTGACACAAGCCCCAAGGCGTTTGCACAGCCTACCAGGTCATCTAGCCCTGCCAGGCCAATCCCCAAATCATCCGGTAAACCTACTGGGTCGCCCAGCCGTTCCAAGTCAAACCGAAAGTCACCTAGAAAGTCTAGTGGGCCACCCAGCCATTCCAAATCCATCCCCAAATCCTCTGCACACCCTTCTAGGTCACCTAGCCCTTCTAAGTGCATCCCAAAGTCCCCTGCACGTCCTTCTAGGTCACCAAGCCCTCCTGAACCGAACACCAAGTCACCCCCTCAGCCTTCCAGTGCCGACAAACCGGACAATGAACCCTCTTCTCGGCCATCGAGTTGTTACACTTCTGGTTTGTCTGCCTCCCATTCTGCCTCCCACTCCCTTACAGCAGATTTAAACTAGTTTCCACTGACCCTTTGGGGCCAGAGTTGGTGGAGGAATCAGCCCCAATCACAATTCCCATTACAGTGGTCTCTACTGGGCCTAACCTTAGCGTCCATGGCACTGTCAATGACATACCTATTATGATGATTGTGGATACAGGAGCTACTAGAACGATCGTACACCCCCGAGTCCTACAACGAAGCCCTTGTGCGGTGGAAGTCCTACCATCCTATGCTACTATACAAAGCGTCACTGGTGAGACCATCCCCGTCGAAGGTAAAGTCCTAATCCAACTATCAATAGGCCACTTTTCGGTCAAACACTTAACCTATTCCGCGGAAATCCACGACGACTGCATTCTGGGTATGGATTTCCTAAAACAGTACGGCTGCATTCTTGACTTAGAAAAAGATCTCCTACATTTACAGGAAGAGTCGATTCCTTTACATCACTCTTCCTCTTTCCTGGCAAGAACTTTACAGTCCCTCGAGTTTCAACCCTTCCAGGAGATAATTACACCTCTTCATACTTCTCTGGTGCCGAACAAGGATGTCCTCCTCTCAGCCTCTTCCTTGTTGCCAGAACAACTTAGTATGATGCCTTCTATCTCTCGTGTTTCAAATGGCCAAGTTTGGGCTAGGATTTCTAACGTCTCCTCTCAAAACGTTATCCTACCTAGCCACCTACCTGTTGCCTATTTGGACACCGATTGCACTCTCCTGTGTAATGAAACTCGAGTGACTTCCCCTGTTCTGCCCCCTGCCCTACAAGATCTTTTTCTAAACAGCAGCGAAGGTTTAGAACCTACCCAGAAAGCAGCCCTACAAACACTACTAACAGATTTCCAAACCGTCTTTTCCTTGTCAAAAGATGACATTGGACGGACTAACATCCTGCAACACCAAATCAATACTGGTACCTCTCAACCAATTAAGCAGCCACCACGTCGCATGCCCTATTCTCGACGATTGGAAGCAGAAGAAATGGTGAGAGAGATGAAGGAGCAAGGTGTCATCCAGTCCTCTACGAGTCCTTGGAGCTCGCCGGTAGTCCTGGTTAAGAAGAAAGACGGGTCACTTCGTTTCTGTATAGATTACAGACGCCTAAATGAAGTGACCAAGAAGGATTCTTACCCACTTCCGCGAATGGACCTCACTCTGGAGGCTCTAGGTAGATCCAGGTGGTTTGCCTCCTTGGATTTACTTTCAGGGTACTTCCAAGTGGAAATGCATCCTGCCGACAAGGAGAAAACCGCCTTCAGTATTGGTTCGGGTCTTTACGAGTTCAACGTTATGCCTTTCGGTCTAACCAATGCTCCTGCCACTTTCCAACGTCTGATGGAAATAGTCCTCCACGACATACCCTATACCACTTCTTTGGGCTACCTGGATGACTTGCTGGTCCATTCCGAGACCTTCGAGGGACTCCTGTCCAATCTGCGAGTAGTGTTTCAGCGCCTCCAAGAAGCTAATCTAAAACTCTCGCCGAAGAAGTGCCATCTATGTCGTAGGGAGGTGAAATTTTTGGGGCACGTGATCTCGGAGGAAGGATTATCGACCGATCCAGAAAAGATTGAAGCTGTCAGAGGCTGGCCCACTCCCCGCAGCAAGAGAGACATTCAATCTTTTCTCGGATTGTGCGCATACTATAGGCGCTTCGTGAAAAATTTCTCCGCCATTGCTAAACCCTTGACGGGACTGACTGAAAAGTCTGCCAAATTCAGTTGGTCGGAGGAGTGTGATTTAGCATTTGCTACCCTCAAGGAGAAATTGACCGAAGCACCTATACTTGCCCAACCGAACGATGACGATCCCTTTATTTTGGACACCGACGCCAGTCAGTATGCGTGGGGAGCGGTCCTGTCGCAACTCCAAGATGGCGAAGAGAGGGTCATCGAGTACTACAGTAAAACGCTCAGTAGACCTGAGATTAATTACTGCGTTACCCGAAAAGAGCTATTAGCTGTCGTCAAGGCGGTAGCTCATTTTCGGCCTTACCTTCTGGGACGTCGATTCCTACTGCGTTCCGACCATGCCTCCTTAAGGTGGTTGATGAATTTTCGCGAACCTGAAGGCCAAGTCGCCCGTTGGCTAGAACGGCTTCAGGAATTCGACTTCGAAATTCATCATCGCGCCGGAAGAAGTCATGGTAACGCAGATGCGATGTCCCGAAGGCCTTGCGCAGTAACTTCCTGTGCGTACTGTAGTCGACTCGAGGAGAAGCAGTCTCTACTAATAAGGACCTCAACAGTGCAAGCCATCGATGTGAGTCAGCTCCAGGAAGCCGATCCGGAACTACAGACTGTCCGACAGTGGCTAAGCGCCGGCGAAAGACCAGCCGCTGAAACCCTTAGCTCTGTTTCACCATCGTTGAAGGCTTATTGGGCAATGTTCTCCTCGTTGGTACTTGAGGACGGAGTGGCTTGCAGGAAGTCCACCAACCCGGACGGTCAGTTGCAGATACTGGTGCCGGAATGTCTACGACTCGAGGTGTTGCAGCAGTTACACGACAGCCCTGCTGGAGGTCACTACGGCATCGACAAGACCCTAGCGAAGGTCCGCCTCAGGTACTACTGGGTCGGCCTTTCGGCTAGTGTTCGCGAATATTGCCTCCGATGCCCGACTTGCCAGCAGCGCAAAGGAGCCATCCCGAAAAGGAAGGCGCCTTTGCAAATTCGGAACTCTGGATCACCATTCGAACGGGTTGCTGTAGACATTTTGGGGCCTTTACCTGTAACGAAGACTGGCAACAGGTATATACTTGTGCTGATGGACTATTTTACCAAATGGCCTGAGGCCATAGCTATTCCTGACCAGACCGCGGAAACAGTGGCAGAAGCATTGGTGAGTCAAGTCTTCTCGCGATTCGGGCTTTGTAGACAGCTACACTCAGATCAAGGGCGAAACTTCGAGTCCGCGATCTTTACTGAGGTTTTGCGTCGTTTCCGAATAGAAAAGACTCGGACCACTGCCTTGCACCCCCAGAGTGATGGCCTAGTGGAACGATTTAACAGGACCATCTTGGACTATCTCTCCAAGTTCGTAAGTGAACACCAAAGAGACTGGGACACCTATCTGCCTCTCCTTCTTCTCTCTTATCGGTCTGCTGTACAAAAGTCTACGCAACGTACCCCTGCTCTTCTAAACCTAGGGAGGGAGCTCCGATTACCCATCCAACTATTAACTGGAGACCCTCCTGGCAACCATCCTGTAGAACTGCCAGAATACGTCAAAAACCTTCAGGAAAGGCTCACTAAAGTCCATGCCTTTAATCGAACTCAATTGGACTTAGCGAGCCGGAGAATGAAGGATAGATACGACCTGTCTGCTAAGGCTAACCCCTTTCAATTGGGCGACCTTGTCTGGCTGTTTAACCCGAAACGGAAAAAGGGACATTGTCCAAAATTACAAAAAGACTGGGATGGTCCCTATAAAGTGATTGAGCTGGTCACCGACGTAGTCTATCGGATAAAACATCAGACATCCAACCGCACGAGTGTTGTCCATCGCGATCGCTTAGCTCCCGCCGCAATCTAAATATCACACCGAACTCCTCCTTTCCTCACTCCTCCTCGTCCCTATCCAGTGAGCCTTTTCTTTTATTGCTTTATTTTATTAAAGTGTCTAGAACTTTTCACTGCGGAAAGCCTGTTTTTCTTCTCTTTTCTTTCAGGTGATCCTGGCCTATCAGTGACGTCTGGACACTCGAAATGCTCAGTCGGAACTTTGAGCCTTCAAACGGGGGGTCGTGTTGGAAAACCACCTAAAAAAAAAATAAATAATTAATTAATAAATTAATTAATTTAAAATAAAATAATTTTAATTAAAAGAATCACATACTTACCTGCAATATTGACACCACTTTGTTTACATTTTTTTTTACGTGGTCTTCTTCTTTCTACAACGTCAATGTCAACGTTATAATCACTTTCTTTTATTTCGTTGACATTCGTTGTAGAAAGTTGTTCCACTTTCCACTGGAAGTCTCTATCAATTCGTTGACGTTGTCATCTTTCGGCGAATTGATAGAAACTTCCAGAACATCGATTCTTTTTTTTTCGATACACGTTTTTTTTTACAGTCAGTCAATGCAGTTCTTTTTTTGAATAGTAGAGTAAATGCAGTTCTTTTTGTACAGTCAGTCATTTTTAGTTCTTCGAGTGAGTTCCTTTTTTTTTCTAGTTCAGTTCTTGTCAAAAATTTAGTCGGTCGGTCTTTTTAGTTAAATTTTTTTCATTTCTTTTTTTTTTTTTTTAAAAAAATCAATTTTTAATTTAATTTAATTAACCTTTTTTTTCCGTAAATTTATTTAATTCGTTTTCTATAAAATAAAGAAAATTTTTGCTGTGTGAGAAAACAATTAGTGTAATTTTTTTTGTAATAATAAAACAATTTTGTGTAATAATAAAAAAAAAAAAAAAGGAAAAGGTGAGTTATTTTTATTAAAATTCCATTTTTTAAGGCTCCGCTCGGCCTCCTAATTTTCCTTTCCTTCCTTTTTTTTTAATAAAACTTTTAACCCTTTTCTTTTTCTACTCCTGTAGAATTTTCTACAAAAAAAAGAAAAGGAGTTAAAAGTAGGAAAAGTGATAAAATAACATTTTTCCAACAATATATTATTATATTCATTGCCAGTCATAACATAAATTTGTTGAAAATTTAAATTTCCTTTAGCCTACTGTCACATGAGTCTGATTCTGAATCTGAAAAATTCAGAATCACTTTCAAATGCATTGTAGTAAATGTGACTTGTTACATGGCTCTGAAAAATTCATCTTCTAAAAAAATTCCGGTTCGTACTTCCGTTTTGTAATCTGATTATTTTCAGAATAGAAAATGAAACATGCTGACAGTAAATGTAACATGTCACATGTACCTGAAATCTGAATCTGAATTCATAGCTAAACCACTCAATAAATTGACATAAAATTACTTGTTTATATACAACTTGAAGATCGTAAGATAGAAGACAGAAGACAGAAGACAGAAGATTAACTTTATTTCACCCTCCATTGAAAAGTGCGTCTTACCTACGTACTCGCCACTCATAGTAGTTATTGTTCGATGGTTTAATGTTCACTCGATAAGTAAAGTGTTTTATAACAATAACAAATTTAAAGAAAAATATTGAAAAGGAGTTTTCAGATTCAGAATCAGAATGAACAAAAAGTGAATTCTGAATCTGAAATTTTACGTTTCAGATTCAGAATCAGAATAATGTGACAGTAGACTTAAAATATACGATTTTGTACATTTGCCTGTTATTTGATATTTTTTATCATTTCCGATAAGAATATAGCTACATAGATTTTTGATTTTTAAATTTGTTTTTTCTTCAAGATATACAAGATTTCAAAAGATTACAAAAGTTCTCTCATTTATTTTCCTTATTCTGATTTTATAGCTTTTTCAAAATCTCTCAAAAGCTATTTTGATGTTTACTTAATAGTTATGAACACGATTTCTGCCATAAGCATTTCCAATCTATATATTAGTCTATGCTAAAACCTAAAACCAACTATAAAACCCATTATATTGCTTTTATTTAATTTGAATATATAGGAATCATTCAAAGAGTGATTATATTATAATAAAAATCATATCCTGTGTATTATTTTAATTTAAAATAAATGAAATTACATACATACGAGTATATTTATGTAGATATGAGTATGCAATGTACTGAAAAAAAAAATAATTACAAACATATCTACATATTAAGTACGCCGTGTGCTTGGCCGTGCATCAAATCAAAGACAAAACTATACAGCTCTAAACCTTCTTCAAAAAAAGAAAAAAAAAAAAATTGTTTTGGTTTTTTTTGTGTAAAATGAGATTTAGTGTCTGTCAATATATAAGTGCGTGCGTGTATACAAAAATTATTATCAGACGGTTGTTATAGAAGAATATGATTTTTATAATGTTGATGAAAAGTCTAAAAGTTTTGCATATGCCGGATATCCTACTATACTTCTCTATAAGAAAATTGAATGTATAATATGGTGTTCAAATCATAATATTAAAATGTACATACTATATGTATGTACTTACGAGGAACTTAGATTGGTGGTATGTCCGTGATATTATATACATATGTACAATATAAGAATTTACTGTATGCAAGTTATACCATGAATATGGCACGAGCGAAATTATTTCTTTTGTTTGTAATATCAAAAAAAAAAAATCCAGTATGAGTGTTTAGAGTATTAAATTTCATATTCACCCCATAATAATAGGGTTGTTTTGATTTTTCAATTTTTCTTTTTACATTTACATATATTTATTTTTGTAATTTTTTTATTTTTTATTTTTTTTTTTTTATTGGACTATGAATGTATGAAAATGTCATTTTTAAATTCTGCATTATACAAAAAATACTGATGTATACACGTACAACTAACTAACTACTGGTACAGTATTATAGAAATCAGTATAAAATGTGATTTGTGTACTTAGAAGTACATGCATACATACATGTATACGTATCCTTCTTGTACAAACAGAAGTGTTAGATGAAATCGAAAAAAGGTGATAAAGGTATAGCAGATGACAGGATACTATTAAAAATTTTTTATAATGTTCCATTATATGTCTATATTATTGTCTGTCATTAATATGAAAAGATTATTAGGTTACTCTGATTTTATCATATTTTTATCATTTTTATAGATTTGCATTGTATCACATCACATTTCACATTATTTCTGATGGAATGCATATGGATTTCAATGTCAAATATTTAAACATATGTATATCGTGCATATTATATCGTATGTCTTTGGTACATCTACATGCATTATACAGTGAGTGTGTGTGTGTATATAAATAATGTTTCGCTTTTAATAAATGTATACTGATTTCGATAGATATTGAATTTCATTTTTCCCTTTGTGCGTATATATGGCCGTATATAATATACAATGTACTTGTGTTTGTACAATATTTATAAATCATTACGAATTTATTATTGTAGATTCGCATAAGAATAAAAAAAAAACATTAAAATAACACAAAACATAAATTACTGCAAATTTTTGGTTAATTTCAACTTTATAGATATTGCATTCATAAATTATATACACTTACTTGTATATGTACTTATATACGTATACATAATCATAAAGATATCTCACATACCATATTATACATATATTACCTATATGTATAGTAAATTTTATTTGTTATTTCCGTTGCTTTTATAATCAGTCAAAATTCAATTAAATATACAAATTTGTACATTTACAATATTATAAAAAAAAATTAAAATTATTGCATATTTATATTGCTTACAGTTACAATGCATATACATACAAGTATGTATAAGTGTATAACGTGCGGAATATATGTATGTACATACAATATACATTCATTTTATACAAAATGATTCGTTTGATATTTTTGTATAATTTCTGCAACATTTAGAATTTTTATGTTTTCACGCCTACAAACATTTAAAGTTTATTTTCAATTTTATAATATTTACATTATTATACGACTATACGTGTATCTGCTACATTGATAAATATGTGATCGAGAGTTCAAATAAATAACAACATTTATATATATATGTACATATATGTATGTAGTACTCGTATATATCTCTTATATATGTATATGTATTACACTCTGTCTTCTTCATATCAATATTTATAGAATATTTTCATTGATTTTCGTAAACAATATGTCAATCGATCGTAAATATTATACATAGTATATAAATGAGTTAGTTTATAGCACATTCACCCATAAAAAAAAATTTTTCATTACATTAATGAATGTATGGCAGTATACAGACTCCTTAACAAGCATGAATGTACTTGTCGTAATATATTATGGTGTATCGATAATGATGATCATGATGATCATCATCATCATTATTATCGTTTATATCTGTTGTGTTAATATAGAAGCAAACATTCTCCATATTCAAATAAAATCAACTAACGCAACATTTTAAGCATTTTAAGATTCTTAAATTGGGTTTGGTTGTAGTCTTAATTTGGTTTGTTTGATACTTCTGTAGTATGTCTGTCATGAGGATATTAAAGAATTTCCTAAAAAAAAAAATTAGTTTGATTAACTCCTTGATGAAAACTCAATTCATGCTTATTAATTATTATTTTTTTCCACTTTACAAATGTACGAGTATATAATATGTCAGGACATGATACAAAGATCAGTAAGTAATAGTGTGAAAAGAATTATAATTATTAATGAACTGTTAACTGTTAAGAAAATTTCATATTTATTTATTTTTCAATTAAAAAAAAAAAGTAATAATAATTTTGTATTAATGAACTTGTCACTATCAAAATTAAAGATAACGGCTGCATTAAAGAACTCGTGAATAAGTATTTGAGTATACCATATAAGTAAAAGTTAATATGTGTCTCCAAAATTTTTGTACAATTTGAGAGGAACACATCTTCTTCAGGATGCAGAGTTGCAGAGAATTTAAAGTTCTTCAAAATGCATTTATTGATTATCTAATTACAAAAATGGTTTTATAACGAATTCGAAAATTGAAAATAAACTTTTGTGTAAAATGTAAAATTCAAAACTGAATGTATTCACTTAAAGAGGCTATTTATGTCTACATATATATACTATCAACTTGATTGTCAACTGAGGTTGTAATCATGCCAAATTATAAACGTGTTGATTTGATCGTCTGTAGGCAGATTATCGTTTAAAATTTTCAGATTGATCAACGGTTAAAATAAAATTTAATTTGTAATTATAGATTAGATTGTGAATATGTATATCATATATAATAATTTATTTCAGTATTGACATGTATTAAATACAATATTTTATACAAAACGAATTCAATCTGTTTTTAACCAAATTTTAAAATATTCAAGTATGTAAGAGTATAGGTAAGTGCTTAATTCTGAACACGGAAGGATTAACGATTAAGTATGTAACATATGCAAATACATGTAGTAAATGCACACACAGATGATATACATATGCATATTATGTAGTTAGTTATGTTACATTATGATACGCTATTTCAGTTTGTTGTGAATATTATGCCTTCTTCCGTGTTTTATGTTCTATCTATACACAAATATATACATATATACGAGTACGAGTACGTAATATGTTAATTAACTGACCTGATTAAATTTTAAATCAATTTCCTTTTTTTTTTCCAACATTACATTTTAATGTACATAATATCTACTTTAAAAAAAAAAAAAAAAAAAAAAATAATGATCTATGTACTACTATATGAATTCGAAAAAATCCAAATATGTATAACACCTAAGTATGTGTGCAACATCCGATATGATTGAATATGTATTATGATAAGTGTGTAAAGTATATTATTTGTGTACATTTTTTAAAGTAAATTTTAGGAGGATTCATGTCACTTTGCGTAGTCTTTGTAATCTTCGTTGTTTTCGTAGCTCTCATTTCCATAAATTTGAGAAATACGAAAATTTTAAAAAACTACGAAGGTGAAATGCTTTGTAATTTTTAACTTTTGTATTTCGTAGTTTCGTATTTGATGTTTGGCAATTCTCAGTTGGAACAGAAATTAAAATAATTAGAAAATAAATATGGTAAATGAAAAAAAAAACAACTACCAAATTACGAGGAATTACGATATGAAATTTGAGATGGTCGTTCATGTCAAACAGACTACGAAACTACGACACAACAAACTACGAAAAATTGACATGAATTCCCCTATTATGTATAACCGTATGGTATTGGCACAACATAAATTTCAGCAGTTTACATGATTCAATTATACCATACGTCCATACAAATATAATGACGTTAATATGACATATGTTATTTTATATTCTACTGGCTATTGGTTAGTACACTGGGATACTACATTATTTTGTTTATTTACATTTCAGATATTAATGTACATAGGTGAATGTATACTATATGTAATTTGTGTATTAAATAAACAAACATAAATGTTTGTACATTATATACAAACATACATATCTGAATTTATAAAACGATTTCATACTTATCGTATTTAATAAAATTTTAATTTACTATACATATGAATACCGTACAAGTACCATACGACCATACGTAATGTACGGTATACGTCGAATTATAATAACAAGGAAATTTAAAATATATACATATGTGTCATGTACATGTACATAAGTACATGATTCCAAATGTTATGATTATGAAATTTTTTTTCTTTTTTCAGTTATTGATCTACTGAATTTATTTTTAATTTTCAATTTATCACATAATCAGCAGGTGAATTTTTTAAATATTTTCTGATGATTTAATTTACGTTTATGGTACCTATATTTTTTTATGCATATTTACATTACACTACATTACATACAAGCTCTTAACGTACATAGTAATTCACATCATTATTTATGCTTCATGGATCATGGATGCCTTAATAGAATATTTAATTGTTTTTTTTGTTTTTTTTTTGGAATTTATTTAATTTTTGAATACAAGACAAATCTACAAGTAGAAAAATATACAATCAATTTTGATTGTGTTTCTTCATTTTTTTTTTTTGTTTACATTTTAATTTGAACATTTTTTTTTAATATGTAATTAAAACGTCATGTAAAATTATGAGAGATTTAGACCATTAAAAATTTAACTGAATATGTACTATATTATTTGTATGAAAAATGTGTATTTTTCGCATTTTTTTGTATGTTTGTGCTTTTATTTTATTTTTTTTTATTTATGCAGTTTCTACACATAAATGTGATATCATTGGAAAGAGGACAAAAAAATCTTTCAAATGATATAATGAAACATAGGTATATGTTATCCTTCAAGTTTTGAAGTTATACCGCCATCAAAAGAAGTTGAAAAAATGATTTTTAAAAAACACGAAATTTTGATTTTAAATTTTTATATCTCAAGAACTGCAAATCCAATCAAAATGAAATAAACTGTGACAAATAGAGCTGAAAGTTCTCTTTCAATTGGTATATTAATTAATCCGATCCAATATCCTGATCTGGAGAAATAACGATTTTTGTAAAACACGCCAATTTAGACCAAAAATTTTTAAGGGTATAGGTTGCGTCCTTAAGATAAATTTGCGCCAATAGAGACATATACCACGTTAAAGAAGACATTCCAAAGTATCAATACCGGAATAAGGCCTCGTTTCAAAATCTGGTGGCACCAATTCGGAATTTGCCCCCTAATTTGATCAACCGACACTTAACCGAAAAAAAAAAGTTAAACAAATTTAAATAAAAGATAGTATGAAAACATGATTTTCGTTATTTTATAACATTGCACAATTAAATAAAAATAAAAAACAAAATTTTTAAATAAAAACATTCCTACATTCATCATAATTATTTATTTATTTTTATTTTTATTTATTGTTTTTTTTTTAATTTTTTTTCTTCCTTTTAATATCTTTACAATATTTACAAGATTCAATAATCAAATCTTTTTCTTGTTCCTTTTTTTTTGTTCTGTTTTTTGAATTATTTTCATTTTATTCTTTTATTCAGTTTTTATTTTTTTTTTCTAAAATTTTAAATTGATTTGAATTAATTTCATCAATTTTTATTCATATATTTTGATTTTTTTTTTTGTTTTTATTTCAACTCAATAGCTGCTTTCGATTTAGCAATTCCAAGTACATACCTGCGACTGCAAATACAAAAATGTGTCTAAGATAAATTGTTTATGAGTAGATAGTTTGCCACAGACATTCATCTTATCTACTCGCAAGTACTTGAAATTGTTAATTTGAAAGCAGTTAATGTATCGTATTTATGTATGCTCTCTCTCTCTCTCTCTCTCTTTCTCCAAATAAACACTATATATTAATATTAATATCAGTTCCAATTCTTCTAATTATATTTATATGTATACACAATGTATATTTTTATGTGTATGTGTGTATTATGTCAACAAAATGCACATTGCACAAAGATATGAAAATGTTTCATCCTATATAATATTATACATTCTACTACTCATACAATATAAATGTATATGTTTTGTATACAAAATTTTGTTACTAAAAAAAATGGAAGCATTTTATTTTATTTTTAAATTTTTTTAATTTTTTTTTTTTTTTTTTTGGTATGTAAAATTGAAGAATAAAAATCAATTGTCTTAATCAATGAAAAAATATACAAGGAAACCAATACGTTCATTTCAATTTTAAGAATATGCAGCCAACCATAATACAATTTCGTAATGAGTAAAAGAAGTTAAGATTTCATTGCATTACAATGAGTATTATAGGTGAGGAATTTAAATATCATCGTCATACATCATTCAAATTCTACACTCTTTCTCATGTACAGTTCGTATTACCACGTATTACCATCTCTATAGGAAGGTGCGGTGCGTTCACATAAGATTTGCAGTTAAAAGAAAATTTTATTTGAGAAAATATATTAATTTTATCAAGTCTTTTATCGCTTTCTGAATTTTATTTTTTTTTTTTTAGTTTTTTTTTTACATCCTTAATTAGAGTTCAATTCAATTTTGTGTATTTGGTATAAAAAATATCGTTCTAATATTTATGTAGTCTTATCTTGGGTTGCGTTCTTTTTTCATATTTTCTTCTTTTTATAATTTTTTACTAAAAAAAAATTATTTTTTAAATCAAAAATTTCCGAATTAATTACCGCAATCGATTTATGTATGTGTGTAAAATGTATTTTTTTAGTTTAATCCAAAACCAAGAAAATAAAAGTTTATTTCTAATACTGCTTTCATATAAAAAAAAAACAAAAATAATAAATAAAAATAAAATTTTTATTTCAAAATAAATTATTTTTGTTTGTTGTTGTTTTTTTTTTTCTTGCCTGCAATAATGATAATTTTTTGAAATTCATACAATATATTACATGCATATGGAATGATAAAAATAAATCAGTTTATATATACATATTTTATTTCTGCTAATACACATGTACATATCATATGTACGGTATGGTATGTGCTATGTACATATTATACCAAAAATTTGTATAAAAAAAATATTTTCTTTTTGTACAGTAAAAAACCTCTTTATAACGAACATTTTCTATATAAAAAAAAATTTGGCAAGAACATTTACATAAAATTTTCTTTTATAAATTTATCTCCGACTCCTTTACTCAAATATTCTCCCCCAATGACAGTGTAAGTGAAACTGATGAAACTCTTTTCAAAAATGTTTATTCATGTTTTGGTCAGAAGGTAGTTATTTTTTAAATAATAGTTTTCCTCTATTTTGATTTTATTTTTAGTTTTTCTTAACTTATGGGAAAATGAATTGAGTTTCCCTTTTTTTTTGGAAAAATTTGAAATCATTTAAAAATTTTGTGTTGAATAAATTGAAATTAGTTTACTAAAAATTGTGTATGTATTTACCTCATGAATTTTCTCTACAAATGAATTTTACTGTAATTTTTAAATTTTTATTGTATTAAGATCAAATATATTTACCCACAAAAAAAAAACATTTTTATCTTTCAATTTTCATAATTTGGTGGTGTATCAAACATTATTTTGACGATAAATACCTGACGTATTATTAGAGAAAAAAAAGTTTTTCATATCAAACGTTTTTTTAAACTAAAATTGAAAATTATATAACAAAACTTCGTAAAAAAATAATAATAATTTTCAAATAACTTAACACGAAAACAAATAATACAATTAATGATTCAATTACTTTGTAGTTAGTATACTTTCGTTTGTTTTATTAATGAAGTTCTACTTCTTAGTGAATGAAATGTAGTGTGTGTGTGTGTCTGTGTGTAAGAACTAATACTTTCATTTCGTTTATATTATTTCTGCCATTCATTCTGTTTGATTTTTATTCATTTGTTTTTTTTTAAAAAAAAATCTTTTATACAACAATAATCAATACCGTTGTATGTTTTCCATTTTCATTACAATGTATTGTATATTTTATTTGAGTTAGTTACAATTCATTTTTTTGTATATCGATTGATATTTGATACACACAATATAATGAATTAATCATAAAAAAAGCAAAACATTTAAGAATTTTATACATATATGTAAATAAGTATATATGTATGTGTAGCATCTTTTTTAGAATTCATTCTATTTATAAATGAATACTGTATATGTATTTCATAAGACAAACATTTAAAATTTCATACAGAACAGTATTTTAATTTAATTACATATTTTTTTCTTCTTTTCATTATTATTTAAAAATTAACTCTAAAAAATATTGTAAATATTAATTTGATATGTCTACCAATACATATTATATCGATTATTATCAATGATTTGAATACAAAACATTCAATTAAACAGTTTTTTATTCGCAATCAGTGCAAATACTTAACTCTGTTTACTATTTTTATTCGATTCTATTCAATTCAAAAAAAAAAAAAATTTTTTTTCTTTTTTTTTTGGAAGAGAGACTTGAAATACTACTATAAAATATTCGAAAAAAAAAACAAAACTCAAGAAATATTTTTAAACTAAAAAAATATAGATATATAATATAATAATGTAAAAAGCATTTTAAAAAATTTGTTATAACATTCATTTTACTTTGTCTTAGATGCAAATAAATATAAAATATGTATATTTTGTTCCTTGTATTTCACTTTTATTATTTTTTTGTTTATTTTTTATTTGAATTTTTTTTTTTTTAATTTAATTTTTTTTTTTATTTATATTTCTTTTAATTTTATATTAATTACAGCTAGCAACATTTACTTTTGTGTTTTTTACCCTGTGATCGCCTAAGATTAATTGTTTCATTTGTTTGATGGGCATTCTGTGCATTTTGCTGTAATTTATGATTTAATACCTGTGTCGTAATTGCAAGAAACATCTCTTCGACATTTATATTATCTTTGGCAGATGTTTCAAATAATTCTATATCCATTTGTCTAGCAAATCTTTGAGCATCCTCTGTTATAACAACTTTACGTGCTGGATCATCATTTTTATTACCAACTTTTTTTTTTTAAAAAAAAAAACAAAAAAAAAATATTTTTTTTTTATTTTATTTTAATTTGTTTTTTTACTATATGTATTTTTTTTAATTTAAATTCATATTCAATTCTTACCTAAAACCTTATTAACAACATCGCAATTATGTTCTATTTCTTGTAGCCAACGACGTACATTTGCAAATGATTCCCCATTTGTTACATCATAAACGATTATAACACCATGTGTACCACGATAATAGGTACTTGTTATTGTACGAAATCTTTCCTGTCCAGCAGTATCCCATATTTGTAATTTAACTCTTTGTCCATTTATTACAACTGTACGAATTTTAAAATCTACACCTATTGTCGTTATATAACTACCAGAAAATGTATCATCTGAGAAACGTATGAGTAATGATGATTTTCCAACTCCTGAAAAAAAATACAAAAAAAATAATTAATTTTTAATGTTAAAAACATTTTGTAAATCATTTAATATAGGTATATTTCTCTAATTAAATAAAATAGCTATAATTAAATCATTAAGATTAAATTTAATTTGTAGTATTTTTAAATTTAAAATTTGATTTACATAAAAACAATAGAACTATATTTTTACGTATATGTACATAAAAAATAGGTATTTGAACAGATTAGTAGAAACAAAACGAAAATACATAATGTGTTATGTTATATTATATTTTTGTATATCTATACAATGTACACGTGCATTATGTTATTGCATAGTATTGCATTCAATTAGAATAAATCAAAAATTTCCTAGTGTAGATGTTTAGAATTAAAATTGAATTACATATTCTTATATAGCAGGGTACCTAAAGTATCTATTTTAATACAAATTTCTGTATAGTTAAGAAAATGATTAGATTAGCCTTTTAAGTGTGCATTGTTGTGAAATAAAATTTCACAGATACACCCTATATTCGTACATTTTTCAAAACGAGCGTGAATATTTGAAAGAAAAATTACATGTTGAACTATTACTTCGTGCATTATTATATTTATGTTGCACTTGCACACTTCAATGACTCATAATTATTCATTTAAAAATACATCAAAATGCTATATTTTTGTATAGCATATTGTATGTATATGCTATAGATGCTTTTGTTTTTTAATTTATCTAAAGTTTATATTATGTGTTTACATTATGTACTTACAAAATGTTCTCAACATATAATAATTTGCAGTGTGGATTTTAATTGACAATTTTTTTTTGCATATTTTTTTCTTTTCTATTATTTGTGATTGTGATGTACTATCTATGAGTATATGCAACTAATCACGCCTTTCTTTTCATTGAATTTCAGTTTCAAGCTTTTTGATAAAGGAAATATGAGAAATATAAAATATTTGTAGATGTAGGCATTTTTTGTTTTTCATATTCAACATGTACAAGTACACATATATGAATTTATATTCATACATACATTTGTACAGTGGATTCGGATAAGATTTTTTATCAATTTTTTTTTTCTACTTTGGGACTGTTCAATAAAAAAAAACACTTGATAATAAAAGCATTTTTGACAGATGTAAAATTTTAAAAATTTTAACTACCTACAGTACAAGTACAATATTGGTATTTGGTACTCTTATCTTTTATACCATAATATTACATATTACATTACATACTTTCATTTATATGATTTTCTATTTGAAATGTTAATAATTACAATATTTTACTACTTAAATGTTTTGTTATTCTTACCACTGTCACCTATAATAAGAAGTTTGAAAAGATGATCGTAATCTCGTGCCATATCCAGGAAACAAAAATAATAATGTAAAAATAGAAATTATAGAAGAACAATCACAGGATTTGACTTACAAGACAATACAAGACAGAATTATATACCATATATGCGAGTACGAGTACATATATAAATAATCCGCCCTGTATTTTTTTAATGTCAAATGAAAGAAAAAAAAATTGTATATGATTGTGATTTTTTTTTATAGCGATTACAAATGAACGTTCCACTTAATAATGATACAATTATACTGGACGCTGGAATTGATTAAATTTTAATTTAATATGCTGGTTATATTTTATTGTGCTTGTATGGATGTATCGTGTTATTGAATTTGTTGTTGTTGTTGTTGCTAAATCAAAAATGTTGATGATGATAATTATGATGGATACAGCAGCAACTGCAGGCAAACAGGACAAATTTTTATTTTACAAAATAGAATGGTAGAACATTGATTCGATAAAACGAAAGGAAGCACATATTAAGCCAATTAATTAAACAACTTTGTCAACTAAGCATTTAATATACAACAAAAACATCGAATCCAAGATTATTGTACGATAAGATATTTACAATTTCTATAGAATTCAATTCACTTAATTTCACTTTCTGACATAACAACATAACCATTAAGAGTTTATTTCAGTAGACTTTTTTGAACATATTTTTTTTTTCTTTTTACAAAAAAAAAAAATGAAAGTATTTCTCCTTTTATGTTTTTTTCTAACTTCATTTAATTTCACTAAGATTTTAATTGAACATATTAATTAACTAGTAAATTGCAATAAACGATTATAATATAAAAGTAAATTTTATTAAACACAATTTCACTAAAAAACATTTTGACTATTTGATATATATATTCATCTATTCGTTTGGTATTCGTATCCGTTCCGTATGTTTATAATATACATATTTTATTTTATAATTCATTTGTTATGCATTTTTATTTTATTACATTACACATTGTCCACTTATTTTTTTTATTTTAATGCACTTTACTTTAGACTTATGATGAAATGAATATGAAAGGAAAAAGAAAACAATCTTAAATAATGAAGTAAACAAAGTTCAGTGTATGAATATGAATTGAATACGATGATGATGATGAAATGTGATTCTGATTTGATTTTGATTATAATGGATAAATGAAAATTAGGTAAATATATAAAAGTATTAAAATTAAACTTTAAATTTGATTAAACATTAAAATATACTTTTACTTTACTCTACTTTACTCTACTATCATGTCATGTCATGTTTTATTTACTGTCTGTCAGTCTGTCTTTGCATTGTGTATGTGTATTCATTGATTCATTCATTCATATTCCGAAACAGAAAATTAATAATTCAAATACATATGGAATACTAGATAGATGTTATTCAATTAATTTTTACGTCAGAAATTTATTGTAATTAATGTAGAATTTTATTATTTATTACTATTTACATTCAGGAAGAAATGTTTAAATTAAATTAATACAAAATGTATAAATTTTCATTAAATTTTTTATCTTGTGTGGTATTATGACATTTCAAATTTTTAAAACACTTGGTCTGGTCATACTGAACTAAATTTTGAATTTTTAAAAACGAAAAAAAAAATGATGTAGTAGATTTTACATGAAAATAGTAGTATGCGTGCAGTGGCGTCTATTATCTTTCGTTTGGTTTTGGTTTTGAATCATTGCTGCATAGAGTAAAGAAAATATATGTAAGAGAGGAATTATTCAGTAGAAGGAGGAACATTCAAACCAAAAAATTTAAGATTGTCGATAGTGGTGCCCTAGTAAAACTCAATATAAAAAAATAGCATTTCTTTGTGCCAACCTCCCAAGTCCATATAAAAAAACGGCATTTCTTTGTAAAACAAACATCAACATCGAACATAGAACATCAAACATTTATCATCAAATATGAATGATCAAATATGATATGGGGTAACGGAAGATAGAATTAGGCAAAGATTAATTTTTTCTTACTTTTGTCACGGGCAAGAACCGAAGCTGTACTCTCGAGATCAATAGCCAGTTGGCAGTTGCTCTACCACTTGCGCCTCTCTAAAACACGATAACTTTTGAAAGAAGAACAGACGGCACACCCGAGGCGGGAAACCTTGTGTAATGTGATGGCTCTTTTGGTAATTGGTCTTTTGGTAATAAACAGAGCAATTGGTCTAAACTCTAAACGTTTTATATGGTTTTAAACATATTGAATTATTTTATAATTTTAATTTATACACCTAAAA
Source organism: Villa cingulata (assembly GCA_951394055.1). Classification (NCBI taxonomy): domain Eukaryota; kingdom Metazoa; phylum Arthropoda; class Insecta; order Diptera; family Bombyliidae; genus Villa; species Villa cingulata. The sequence continues at coordinate 25,652,592 of OX596021.1, read as the reverse complement.
ATGTAAAAATGACGGTGATTTTATATTGCAGTTTTGTTAGGTAGATACATATTTTTGCAATTTAAAAATGATTATTTTTATATAGTTTTATCATTATTTTATCATTATTTTTTTTTAATCAAATATTGTAATTGTAGATCATTGTAGATTATAATTATCTAATATAGAATATCTAACTATAAATATTCATTTAGAAATATTCTACTAGAATGATTAATTTTAAGCACTCAAAATTTTTACGCTTTTCTAATTAGATATATTGTCTCGTCTCTAGGCCAATTTATTTAAATGATTTGAAAAAAAAAACCCAGCAGGTAATTAAATTAATTTAAATCCCCAATTAAAATACACGTATACTTGTATATGTACATAATTATACAAATGAGAAGTATTAATTTTTTATTAACATTTATATTCAATTTTTTACTGATTTTTCATCAGGTTAATTGTTTTCTTAAAACATTTTAACCATATTTCACTAACTTATCAATCAATTCCAATTTTTATTTGTTTACAAATATTTTTGTATTATTATTGTAGTTGTTCTAAGTTTTTTGTTGTATTTTTTTTTTTGTGAAATATAGATACTTTTTATAAAAACACTAACAACAATAAACATAAATAAATAAATAAATATGATGAATATGAATTGATTTCTGATAATTTTTTTCTTTAGATTGTCAAGAGTTTCTTCTCATGAATCTGAAAAAAAATACATGTCTGGCTATAATGTTTATAAAATCACAGATAAGGGTAATAATAAAATAAAATGGTATTTTTGTTACTTATATTTTGTTTATTCCTCTTCTTCTACGGCCAAACAGTTCTGAGGAGAACCTTTGCCTCTGTGAGGATCAGCCGCCACTCTTCTCTGTCCATGCACTTCGTTTTCCAATCTCTCACTTCTAGCCTATGTCTACCCCATCACCGATTTCTTGGACGACGTTTTGGTCTGACTCCGTCAATATTTTCCAGGAGCACCCTTTTACACGGTTCACTATCCACCATTCTGAAGACGTGTCCAAGCCATTTATTATTAAAACTAAATTAGCTCTTTAATAATAAGAATAAGTTTTTTTAATAATTTATAATAAAAACTAATAAATTTTTTTTATTATGTAGTACCTACATAAAAAAAAACATTAAAAAAACTGTTATAAAATAATCATAAATATTACAAGTATAATTGAAAAAAATTTATCTACATAAGTACAATTTATTAGTATGTATTTACACGTGAATGATCATAATTATAAAAATACACCTGAAAAATCATTTTTTATTTGAAATTTGAAAGAAAAGTAACAAATTTTTTCTTTTTCGGTGAAAACAATATAAAATATAGAAATGAAAAGTGAATGAAAATCAACAGTATACTATAACAGATACTAATATTTACTGTGACCATTAAACACTTTCTGAATTTTTGTTACACTAATTGCTGTATACCTAAGCAATAACTAATTGATGTATACCTAATATAATACATATAGGTACTGTCTTTTCAGGGTTAATGTGGTAACATCTAGGCATCTAGTATGACAAATAAAAAATCTACATATAAATAAATTACATAATATTATAAGTACTTATTTTGTATGATGATATAATGATCTATGAACATTTAAATTTACATGCATGATTGAGATAGTTTGGAATGAAAATAAAAAACAAAATCACCTTTATTTGACTAACAACATCTAACATTTAACATATATGTATGTAAATACATAAGTGTATAAGAGCATAATGATTTTATTTTATTTTGTAATGAAATTTATTGTGTATACTACATACTACTTATGTTAGATATAGTAGAATTTACGATATTGATTTACGAGTTATGCAGAGATTAAGGATAGTAAACTAATAATTAAATTTTTCATATGTTAATGTTATCTATCTAAAATAAAGAGATGTTTAATACTGATGAAGGTTAATTGTGTTTTTGTTTTACTGACCTATTGTAGGAACCTTCTTCAATAATATAACATGCTCATTTAATATTAAACATTCAATCTAAACTAAGATTCAAAAAAAATATTTACTATATCAATCAATGCACGCATGTAAATAAAAAGTGACTTTAAAATGATTTTAAAAAAAATGAAAATTAAAATATACCGTGTATCATAAGTACGAGTAAATCATATTAATAGTATATAATTTACCTGTATACGAATATATTACAGTTTATGTATATCGCATATATAATCGATTAAACTGATCAGAGAAGAGAGTTTTTTTTTCTTCCATATACAATATCGTATAAAACAGATTATATATTCATTTTTATTTTGAACAAGTTTTTTTTTCATTGACTCTATCGAAAATCTAGTTTTCATTATTCAAATAAATTTATATATATTATATAGAATAAAACAAACAAGCAAAGTTTATAGTAATTTTTTGATTAATTTTTTCTACTTTTTTCCTTTCGTTTTCATTCCTATAAAATATAAAAATAATTATGTAATTTTAACTTTAAATAATTTTTGCTTTGTATTTTATATAAAAAAAAATAAAATAGTATACGATTGTATACATAGATATCTTATTAGGAACTCAATCTCACTCAGACTTGGCTCAAACCCAGACCCCATCCCATCATCATTGAAATTGAGCGTGAACACGTGAACATGTAGAGGTAGTATCAGTATGAGGTGGTATAGGTAAATACGGTTTACATATTTGATTTTAACTCATGATTTCAAACATTTCAGCTTAGCTTCAGTTAACGTGTTGTTGTTAACGTTAACGTATGTGGTGGTCAGTCATAATCTGTTTAAAGTAATTCAAAGTTGTAGAGAATACAAAAAAAAAAAAGAAAATTCGAATGAATAAACAATTTTTAAAGTGAATTTATATATAAAATCTAGAATATACTCGTAAATTTTTATATATTGACAACGAAACGATTTACGAATTTTATATAAAAAAAAAAATTTATCAAAAATAAAAATATGAAAGTGAATGTTTAATTTGTTCTCTACGTACATTTTTTTATATTTACTCATCATATGATATACGAGTATATATTTTACCTTTGGAATACTAAAAAAAAATTTTGGAGAAATTTCAGTTTAATTTTAATTTAATTTGATTGCGGATAATAATCACCTGCGGATATACATATGATTATTACTTATTGTTTAAAGAAAAGTAAAAACAAAAAACAAAAAAAAACTTTTCCTATACATATGTGCGTTGAAAATAATATTTAAAAGAGAGTATACAATGTATAGTATTGTTAAAACGTTAAAAGTTGAAAAGTTAAAACTAAAAACAAAGAATGTGTAAAACATATAAAAATTGAAAATAATAATATAAATAGAAAGTGTTACACCTTACACGTACATTAAAAATTAAAAAAAAAATAAGTGTATAAAATTATAACTTGTTACTTTTATTTTTTTATTTTTAAACAATTTAAAATCAAGTCAGGTTGTACATACAAGAGTGTTAGCATATGATCATACATATTACTTCTACGAGTAGTATACTTTTTTTTTTTTTAAATAAAATTATTGATGAACGAGTGATTACAAGCATTATTTATACTCTAAAAAAGATTGCCAATTAAATAAATTCAATGTTTTGTATGGAAAACAAAAGAAAATTTACATTTAAATTTTAACGAAAAAAAAAAGAAAGAGCATAATAAAAATTTTAATAATTTTTACAGATTAATAATAATAATTACACGTCCAAACAAATAATTTGTATTGAAAGTAATTAAAAAGTGTATCGTGTGTATTTTTACATTATTTGAAATATACTTAATTACTACATACATACATATATATAAAAAAAAATGACGTCCAAAAAGAGAACTCCAGATCTTCAAGATGATCAAAAATTTGCTTTAATGAAGGTAAAATGCATAATTTAATTTTGAGAAAAAAAAAACTGTCTTTATAATTCATCAAAATGAAGCATAATATTCCTATGAATTGTTTTTTAAAAAAAAATGTATATATTTTCTTGAAAAATTGTTTGCATGTATCACTCACAGATAACTTTTATTTCCCAAAATGCTAATGCATATAACCTCTGTGATATAACATAACACAGTATTACTATGTGATATCATAAAAATTTTAATTATTTCATCGATGACAACATTGTGTATAAATTAAAAAAATATATTTTGGTTCCAAGATATGGAAATAAATTAAAAATTTGTATTCTTATTTTAATAATCTGTAATTTGTCTGTGTTGTATATTTATAATTATACTCGTAATTTATTTGATATCGATGTGTTGATAAATTTTCAATTATGTATACTTTTTTTATATTTTTTCTTTTTCAAAATTTCTTGTTGAATTATTATTAAAAAAGTAAACATACATATATGTATACATACTTGAAGATAATAATTGAAAACTTTTATTTCTTTTTTTTATCTAATCCAAAAAAGCAATATAAAAATTAAAGAAAAATTTAAAATTTTTTATAAAATTAATTATTACAAACGCATTATTAAAGCATAAATCTTATTTATTTTAGAATTTTTCCATATAGTATAATGATAGAGAATGATCAAATTAGATGTAGTCATCAGTATTGTAAGTAGGTGAATGTAGTCAACGCACTCAACAGTTAAAAGTCAAATTTTGCACTTAACTTACAGATTATATGAATAAGTAAATACGTCATGTAGTACATTGTATTAGATAATATGTGGGATTTTCCAAAAATTAAATTTTATAAGATTTCATCTTTAAACTTTTAAAGTATTGGTTTATATTTCACGTTCAAGGTTGTCATGTGGGAATTAAGTATATGTGCGAGTATTAACATGAATTTTTTGTTTGTTATATTCTTCGGTAAACGTACATTACATACATATACGTGGGACGCATTAAATTTTGTAGGAAGAAAACTTAAAAATTTCCGGGTAAACATCCATATATGAATATCTAAAAAACATTTCTTTAAAAATAAAATATAGGTAAACTATACGGTAAACTGTTTTATTTCTTTACATTTATTCCAACCCTCACTGTATTTCTGTTTCATTATTTAATAGCATATAATGAATGTATGCAAGTTTTAGTTACTATAGATTTTTATGCGAAATAATAAAAAATTGTTAAAAAAAACTACCTCTAATATCTGGCTACATTGTATACATAAAACATATTTTGCAATTCTATGATTGTCTGACTTTTTTAAGCTCGACTTTTTTTTTTTCATTTTTATTTCATGCAATAAATTTTTTATATTATTCTTATGCACACGTTATATACATCATTGGTATATAGTATATTTATGTACATATATTTACATAAAATTTGTTGTAAAAATGTAAAAAGTACGAGTAATTGTACCTACATTATAAATGTTGATGAAAAACCTGAACATTTTTTTTATTTTTAATTCAATGCTGTTTTGCAAAAAAAAAAAAAAAAAAAAAAAACAGCTTGCACATGAACAAATACATACTCGAACATACTCTCATATATTATACGATATAATATTTCCTCATCATAACAATTAATATTTTATATATATGACTTACAATAACATTTCTCATTAAATATGCGGATGTGAGTAGATACCTAGTATAATTTCATTTTTTTTATTTCTTAGTATTATACTTAATTATATATTTTTTTTGTTTTAGTTTTATTTAAAATTTAATTTTAAGTTTTATTTTTTTTAATCAAATGAAAATTGAAGTAATCGTAATTTCGTAATACTGCGCGGTAGTAGGTACTCTCTTTATTCATTTTTTTAAAAAAAATTTTTCACGTTTACTAATTGCACGAAATCGCACATACAAATAAATATGCATAAATACAGTATATTTATGTATGTACAGGACTGTGAATGGTTACGGTATTGTACTTGTACAATTTATTTTGAATTCATAAATTTCATGTATGAAATTAATAACGGTGGTATAGATCTTATTGTAAAGGGTAAATTTTTCACCTATGAAACAGAGTATTATTTGGTATTATTTATGCTCAGCTCATACGCATATATAATGCAGTTTGTCTTTTACAGAGATTTCATAATTGCAATTACATTAAAAATTTAATTATGTTTTACACAAAAAAATGGTAGTATATAGGTACATGTAATACCTCATCGTTTACCTTTAAGCATGTTAATTATACATTTATAAATTGTACGAATATGTACCCATGTAAATCTAAAACTTTCGATTTCAAATTAATAGCCAAGCAATTGTCCTACTTACAAATTTCATAACATATAATACATAAATATGTGTTAGTGGTATTAAAAATTACTTATTATACGAGATACAAGCTATACAAGTATGTTAACTAACTAACTAATATAACTGATTTTACAACATTCATTATCAATAAAAAATATTTTCTTTCTTTTTACTTAATTTTTTGATATTGCAAGCAAACACAAAGTATGTGTACCCCATTGATGCGATATTATATATATGTACGTATGTATATGTATGTAAAATGAGTGTATATAAGGTGTAAACAAATAAAAAAGTAAATAAAAATAATAAATGAATAAAAATATTACTAACTTGGTTAAGTATATATACTATCTTTACATTCACGGTTGGTTAACCTTAAATACTTAACATTCATTGGATACTTAAGAAATTGTTGGCTTGTGATTGATTATAATAAGTAATTTTACTATGCTTTTTATTGTGTATTGTATTACTTAATAATTACCTGTTAATTGTTACAATATGAAGTGAAATATAAATATTCTTTAATTTTATTTCGGTTATTTTTACTATACTAATACTCTAATAATATCTAACACATTATGCATCCATATCAATATAGTATATCGATTGTGTTTTTGTGGCTGAGTTCATGATTATGTAAACGGATTAATCTATAAACATTTTAATGCCATTCATTATTGTAATCTTAATGGTACATGATTACTCAAATCGGAGTTCATATAATTGTCTAAAAAATTAAAAAAATCTATTATATACGAGTAGATCCAATCGAATTGAGCATAATCTGTTTGATTTGTTTAAATTTGAATAATACAATCATGTAAATACATTATGGATCAAACCTAAATTTTTAATTTTCAATAAACTTATGACTATTATTTTTAACAATATTGTAATATTATTTGATATATTTCATGTTAGACATCTTAAATCGATTAGAAAATCATTAGTTATTAGTTTAATTTCAACATTACGCTCTATACTAAACGATTCAATTCTATATTTTATCTATTCAATCTGAACGATCATTTTCATTGTAACGATGAAATCAACCTATATTGTATTATTTAGCTGCTTTCGATTTAGCAATTCCAAGTACTTTCGAGTACAAAAATCTGTCTAAAATAAATTGTTATAACGAACAACACAAAAATTATTCGCAACTACTTGCATATACATATACGAGTACTCTTGAAAATTTTTTCATAAGTAGCTGGGAGTAGATGGTTTAGCACAGACATTTACCTTTTCTACTCGCAAGAGTCGCAAGTACTTGAAATTGTTAAATCGAAAGCAGCTATTTTATGCGATTATGTACTAAATTAATTGATTTTCTAAATTTAAAAAAAATATATACATATGTAAGTGCTTTTACATAGTAGTATTGCATAGTATTTTACATAGTGTTATATACACACACACATAAATCGATGAAATGCAAATTTAAATTAATTAAAAATTATTTATTAGAAATTAAATTTAAAATAAAGATTGCAAAAAAAAAAAATGCAATTAAAAATGTATTGAAAACAAACAAACAAGAAAAAAAGAAGATCAAAATTTTAAAACGAACGTAGTTTTTTGTGATTTGTGAAGGTTTTTTATTCTACACGTAATATGAATGATACGTAAATATAAAAAGTTATCGTATATCGATCCTTTGTTTTTTTTTATTGACGTAGTATAGTGTCTGGCAAAATGTATTTAATTTGAATTTGTTTTTTGTGTGTTTTTGTGTTTTTTTTAGATTCTATTTGATAAGTATGCACATAAAAATTTATAAAAATATAAAATATCTATAGGTATACATACTTACATACCTATGTGCATTTGTATGTGCCACTCATATAGGCCATATCTATTTTACGAGTATTGATGTGAAGAATAATAATAATTAAAATGTTTATAACGTTATTTAAATGCTTGATTATTTTATTATCAATTCATTTCACGAATTTTATAATTTTTTTTTTTTTTTTGTTAGATATTTGCGTAAAATAATTTATGTTTATTGTTTTATATTTACATATGTATATGTAATATTGTATTTAGTTTTAATTTTTTTTTTATTTATTTACCTACTAGATATAGGTAGTATTTGTTTTTTATATGAATAGATTGATGAACCTTGTGCTTATTGGAAACTTTCAATTTCACTTTCAGCAGTCAACATTACAATGACTTCGTTAAAAAATTTTTTATTTTTTATTTTCATTTATTTAAATTTCGTGTCAAATATCTATAGAAATCAATACTGTATACATATATAATGTGTGTATACGGTAGTATATAGTGTATGTGTTTGTAGTATCCATAAACCTATTACCATATGTATGCAATTTGATAATGCATTTTATAATAATTCAGTTTTAATTTTAATTAACTATTATGTACATAAAATTTTATGATTACAAAAAAAAAATACATACATTATATTACTCGTTAATGTGTATATGCACTCATAGGAAAGGTAAAGAAATAAATTAATGGATAATTTATAAGCACATACCTAATACATAGGTATTTAGTATAAAAAATATTCGATAAAAATACTACTAAAACAATTCATTTAATTACCTTGGACTTTAGTATAATTATAAATAATGCATTTGAATGCATACATATAATTAAAATTAAAACTCTAAAATTATAAGTTATTTATATAAAATAATGTAAAAACAAAAACACAAATCAAAAAAAAAATAAATAATATGCATACTATACGATATACGATGTCATGCAGCAAGTATGTTGTGCACAAGTTGTTGTAAATATTGTTTGTATGTTCAAAAATTTTTTATTTTGATTTTAAGTCCAAGGTTAACGGAAACGGAACCATATATACGAAATTAATGTTATATTTGAATATTGTTTACTTAAACCAAAAATCATATATACTAGGAAGATATCTTACGCCATACAAAATTGTTTGTATGAAGTATGAATTGTACTAGGGTACTAATATCAGTACCCAAGCTTCAAAATGAAGTTGAGCAGCGTCGTTCAACTTGAAGTTTTCATATTCAAACTTTATGTTATAGCATGCTATGCTGTGGATATGTTTTATACGTTATATTATGTATGAATCATAACTTATTCAATCAAACGGATCGAACAAAAATGTATGTAGAAGAAAGAAGAAGAATGTGGTATAAGGAATATGTACATACCTACGAAGTACTGTACATATGTTTGCTGTGTACACATACTATAATGTTTAGTTTATATCAGGTTTATCTTCATATACTTACATATACGGGTATATGATTGTATAGTGATAGTACGGTAATCGGTCTACCTTAATTGTGTGTACATACTTTATTTTGTATGATGACATGATAAATATTATTTTGTATACTATACTCTACACACATACTTTGTCTGTAACAAATGCTCCAACTGAGCGGGTATGTTCTTTAGTAAACAAATTTTGGACATCTGAAAAAAATTCAATGAAAAGTTGAAACAGTCAAATCAATTTTATGTACAAAGTTCAATCAAATAAGGGGAGTACATATATAAAATTCAATCAATCGCTATAAAATATAAATTCAAAATAAAACTTATTTGATTTGAATAAGTTATGATTCATACAATAACGAATAAAACATATCCACAGCATAGCATGCTATAACCAAAAATCATATGGTATAGGATTTTTGGTAATATCAATGCATATACATATTTGAATTATTGACTGTATAAAAGTTGTACGTCAGTACGTCTTATCAGTCTTATTCAAACATTCATGCAACCTATAGTAGAGCGTTCAAACGCGAAAACTTCAAGTTGAGCGCCATGCAATTCCAACTTCATTTTAAAGCTTGGGTACTAATATTGAAATTTATTTTTTCATATTTTTTCCATATAAATAATTTTGTATGGCATAAGATATCTTCTATACTATATGATTTTTGCTTAAACGTATGCTTAAACACTACACTTAAACTTAAACTTAAAGAAAAAATGGGATGTTAATGGATGAATACAAATGTTTACAGTACTCGTAGTCGTAGCAAGTCATATATTACATGAAGGGCGATCAAATGAGAACTGTTTAAATTATATTTTAATTTGGAAGTTATTATGTAGTACATAAATTTTATATCGATATAAATTTTTATTTATTTATGCCCGGTTGACATTTATGCTAGTACCATCGCGATACTACATCATCTCCTAGTTATACTATCGGATGGTAGTTGACATTGTTACTTTCAGTTTCAATTATCAGATGGTTCAAATTTTACAAATGGCGGAGACTAAAATATAACTAGAATTGTGATTGTCACGGCTAATAGTTGTGAATAAAACGCTTGTTTTTTAATTGTGAAAAAAATTAAATTAATAAAATGTCGAATGAAATAAATGTAGGAGTAAATTTGACCAAATATATGAAAAATTATACACATTCACAATTCTTTTTCACTTTTAAACAGATGCGGCCATTTTGAAATTATTACTAGCAGATGGTAAAATCAGAAAATTCAGATTTTACCATCTGCTAGTAAACCATCTGATGGTTTCGGTTGACACTTATGATAGTACCAACAGATGATGTACTATCGCGATGGTACTAGCATAAATGTCAACCGGGCATTAAGAAAATTCTTATCATCATTTTTTGACTAATATCAACTTACTATATACTTAATAAAAAAATTTATTGAAAAATTATTTCTAAGAATGTTTATTTTGAAATGCTCTCATCATTTTATAAAATTTTTTTTTATAAATTAATAGTTTTAGTTATAGCAAAGCGAGTCGCCTAAAATCCCAGTCAAATCGTGATGCAGGTTATAAGGAAAGCAGGCTTACATGTCCTAAAAATAAATTCAAGTACTGTTGGAATAGATGATCTTCTTACCATAATGAAATTAAAATTTTTCATAACTAAAAGACAAAAAAAACTTAGAATTTAATCTGATATGTCAATTAGAAATCAAGTGATTAGTGATTATGTCTATGTGGTCCAAATGAACATAGAAATCTTTTCATTTAAGTCAGTTCAAAACGATGCACATCATCACTTTTAAAAATGTTCTATATCATTAGTTTTTGTGCAAAAATAATAGAAAAACAAATTAGAAATTTGTTTTAAAAAAATCGTTTCGTTACCCAATATCTGGTATTTACTAATTGTTATACTCGTATGTATAATGAATTTACATGATGAGTAGAATATTTTACAAAAACGCGAGTTATTTACATAACTAGGAAATAATCATTATTCTTCATCATCATCATCATCCTCCTCCTCCATTCATCGAACCATCTTTAGTGGTTACTAACTAAAGCAAATGTACTGCTAACCTGCTAACCAGTAACAACTCGATTTATCGTGGTGGTTAACTTAGTTACGAGTTGGTTACCAACGCAGTGTGTCATAGTCTAAATCTCATGCACTGCTTTTGTCTCAATAAAGAAAACTTCTGAATGAAATTTTTAAGTTATGTAATTTTCAAATTTTTCTACAAAAAAAACATACCGATAGTATAGGAAATAGGTAGGTATACACAATAGGTATAGGATAGTATACACATAAATATATTTTTATCTTAAACATACGTACTATAGTTAACCATTTTTTACGTTTACGCTAAATGGCATAAAATTAACAGACTTATGATGTACATACCTTGAACTTTACATGTGAAATTCCGCATATCTTTCAACAAATTATTAAATTAATAAAATTAATATGTATGTATGTTAATAAAAATATTTTCCTGACAAAAGTACAAGACAAAATACATAATATATTAAAAGAAAACCAGTCTTTTTTGTATGTCAAGTCAAATTTATTTTTATATTATTATTATTTTAAAAAATAAATTAAAAAATTATCTTTTCTATTTACATACTTTTGTACAAATGAGTTAAAAACAAAGTAAAAATATATATATATATATTTTTTTTACTTTATTAACACACAGTTTCGACGGAGTGTAAGCGATATTCTTAATGAAAGCGAAGAATATGATGACTATTTCCTGCTTAGATGGCTAAGAGGTAGATATAACTTATTATTAATGAAATTAGTGCATAAAAATAAAAATAATTCATTTTCCTTTTATATAAATTTCAAATTTAATTTGACAGCTAGAAAATGGAATCCAGATGCAGCTGAAAAAATGCTAAGAAATGTAAGTAAAAGGCGTACGACTATTATCCACTGTGAAAAGTTAAAAATAAAATAAAATACTAAAATTCTAAAAAATTTTCTAGGCTTACAAAATGAAACAAATGTGGAACGTTGATGAATTACAATACTGGAAAAGACCACAAGTTTTAATCGATTATGTACCACACGGAATAAGTGGTTTTGATAAAGATGGATCACCAAGTAATAATCAAAAAAATAATAATAATTAAAATGTTGCTATTTAAAAAAAATAAAATAAAATAAAATAAAATTTATTCTTCTCTCCCAAGTCATTATAGTTCCATTTGCTGGTATGGATATGTGGGGAATGTTACATTGTGTGACGAGATTCGATTTCATGAGAAATACCATTGTTATACTTGAGAAATACATGAAAATCGCTTTCGAACAAAGTAAAATTCATGGACCGGAAGCACGGCAGTTTGTTGTCATTTTCGATATGGAAAATTTTTACTTAAAACAATACATATGGAGACCGGCTACAGAACTTGTTGTAACATTGGTTAAAAATTATGAACTTAATTATCCTGAAATATTGAAAACATGTTATATAATTAATGGTAATTTAAATATAGTTTAAACAGTCGTACATTCATATTCTTATTTAAAAATTAATTTGATTTTTAGCACCAAAATTATTTTCGGTGGCGTTTAATTTTGTTAAAAAATTTCTTGATGAATATACAATTAGTAAAATTCAAATATACAAGCAAGGATCAACAAAATGGCATTCAAAAATATTTCAGCATGTAGATCCATCACAAATACCAAAATATTATGGTGGAACACAAACAGATGAAGATGGAGATCCAAAATGTAAATCAAAGGTAAATGGATACTGATTGATACTGGATAATTGGAATGAGATCGTAATTATTGATAAATACTAATCAAACATATTTGTAGATTTGTTGGGGTGGCCGTATACCAAAAGAATTGTATAGTAAGAAAGATGATGAAGAAAATAATAATCAAGATTACGTTGATACGACTGTAAATAAAGGTGCTAAATTAAAATTAGAATTCGATTGTAAAGAGGCTGGAAGTATTCTTCGATGGGATTTTAAAACATTCGATCATGATATACGCTTCGGAATTAAAAGTATTGATAATAAAACTGGAGAAAAAATTGATGAAGTTCCATTAGGGAGGGTATCATCTCATGAAATGGATGAAATCGGTTTTATAACATGTCGAGCAAATACCAAATGTAAGAAAATTATTTAAAAAGTGTAGAGAAGAGACATGAATCTAAATTATAATACTTAAATTTTTCCTTTGTCGTTTTAGATATCGTTGTATTTGACAATTCTTACAGTATTTTGAAGAGTAAAAAGATAAAATATGTCGTTTCTTTAACGCAGGCTGTTAATGAATTGGAGAAGGCTGCTGATGAATTAGTAAATGAATTCGAGAATTCAACAAAAATTGTAGAGACAACTGCAAATTGAATTATTACAATTAAAGTGCACCAATAATAATCTGTCTATCTATAAATAATAATAATGTTTTGTAAATTTTAATTTGTATGATTATTTTATGTATTAATGTGTAAATAGGTGTGTATACTTTTATAAATTTATGTTTATGTATGTTATTTTTTTTATGAAAACAAAGAAAAACAAAAAAGTATTTAATAAATGGTTTAGTAGTTATATGAAATGTCTACATTATTTTACTGGTCCAATAATCCAAATATCAATAAAAAAAAATTGTTGAAAAATTTCTGAAATTTCCAAATATTTTGTCTATCAAACAAAAACTTTAGTGCCATTATAACATCATGAAGCCATATGACGCTGTAATAAAAAACACTTCAGTTTAGGTGAAATAAAATTTAAAAAATTCCTTCTATTTTTTTTTCGATATACATAAATAACTCTTTTTAATACTCTTTTTAACATGAAACCTCTCTAACTAATATGATATTATTCTGTCGATTAAATTTAGTTTGGTCCTTGGTTAGGTCCCATCGGATAATTTTGCGGTGATGGTCCTACTTGACCCATTGGTGGCATTGGTGAATGCATCATTGGACCTGGACTAGAACCAACTGGACCGACAGGTGAGGGAACAATCTGTAATAATTAACCAAATACATGTAATTAGTTGAGTCTATATAGTCTATCTTCTTTCTTGATGCTACAGCTCTTAGTGAGCCTTAATTAGTTTCTCCATGAACATATTATCATGTACTCATGATGCCTTATTCAACTAAAAACTAACCTGATTTCCAATTGGTGGAGGAGGGGGAGTATCATTTGGTAATGTTAAATTTAAAAGTAAATCACGAACAGCTGGAAATAATGTACATTCGCCATGTTGCACATGATATTCAACGAATCGTCTTAGTTGTGCACTAACTGCATTTGTCGCCATTGGTGGTACTTGTTCTCTTCTCTCTGCTAATTGTGTAATATTCGATGCAGTATCATAAATCATTGGTAAAACTAAAGATGGACTGTCTTTCCAATCCATACCAGGATATGGAATTCTGGTTATTTGTAACTAAAATTAAAAAAATATATATTTTTATTCCTTTTGCCCTCATAGTTTTGATATTAGAAATTAATTTTCTTACAAAGAATAAAATTTTCAAGCGACATAAAACGACTGCAGCATTTCCAACCGGAACAATTGGAGCTGCAGAAGGTGGTACCCTCATACAGAATTGAACAGTCCATTTTAAATTTTGTACTAAGTCTGGCATTAATTCAAGGCGCATAATCTGAAATTTTTTATATTTTTAAGAAAATATCATATTTTGTAAAAACTTTCGTCAAAAACAAAAAGTGTAATTCAAGTAAAATTTACCTGAATGAAATCTTTGAGAACTTGAGGTAAGACAGTCATAGCACGAAAAAATCCGTGCATGGCATTTGGTCTATATGGAGGAACAGCTACTCGCAAATCGAAGAATTGTTCTAATATTTGAAGATCATCCGGATTCCATTGGAATGGTTGTTTTCCATCTGGTGAAGGAGCTGTTGGCATTAATGGTGTGACTTTCAAATGTATAGACTGCATGTGAGTTTGATTGATAAAAACTTGAAACTGTAATCCATCATATTTAAAGAGGACAACTCCTGGTTCATTTGAGTTTAGGTGAATAATCTGTAAATTTAACTCCAATTCAAATTTAAACTAAAGAATAACTGTTACAATTATAATAATACATACGCATTCTTCACTTTGAATATATCTTTGGAGATGTCGTTTCATGAAAACACAGCCCAAAAATCTTTCTAATGGGCTCATATCTGGACCAGAGATATCTTTATTCGGGTGAGGACTAGGTCTACATAACGTTTCTAATGCTTCGTGAGTTAGAAGAGTCGGAACAGCTCCAGCCCATGTACGAGCAGGTAAAATTCTTGGTAAATGTGGAATGACCAACGGTGCTTGAGATTTATGTTCGGGGCTCTGTCCTGGACGTGGAGATGGTCGTGGCATACTTGGAGATCCTGGCCAATTAGATGCAGCTGGTGATAATGCCGCGAAAGGACTGTCGCTATGACTTTGCATGTACATGCTTGGTCCAGGCGAATGAGCCATTGGACTTGGCTGAGGGTTAAGAGGCGAAGAAGGCATTAATCCTCCGCCTGGTGATGGATGTGGAAGATGAGGCGCAGGAGGAGATGTCATGCTGAAATTCGGATGACTTTGTCCAATTGGATGAGGACTAGCCGGTGTATGTGGATTAGATCCAGATGGAGGTGTCATGGGAGGTGCAAACCGAAGACCACCATCTCGAGGACTCTGAGGACCACGCAATCCACTTCCCAAAAATGGTGAAGATCCTCCTGCTCCTCCAGGTCCATGTGATTCATCCATAGTGATCGGAGATGGAGGATTATCATCTTCACTTTGTGATCTCCTACGATAGACTGCATTTTCATCAACATATTTCGAAAGGAATCCCTTAAATAAAACAAAATATTAAAAAATCATGTTCACCTATTATTTTTGTATAGTTCAAGTTACTTTTAGCCCTTGGGTTGGAGTAAATTCATCGACAACATTACTTCTATCGAAACGACTGTAAGCACCATCTCTAATTGAAATTAATCCACCAACTTTGCAACGTATTTCAAGACAATACCACGTATGATATGACAGCCTCAGCAATGTTGGTGATTGTGGTAATATGGCAAATGTCAAAACTGGTGATTGTGGTCTCTGATCAAAACGATCATACAAAATCTTATATAAATTTATCAATAAATCTGTAAATTAAAAGATCTGTCAACTTACAGGAATACCAAGTTGAGGTATGATTGGTAGCTTAGCAATTGAACTTAACGGCTGATATGTTTCATGCAACACTTGAACAATGTACGCTAGATTGTGATGTCTATTGAGATGAGATTGAAGTTGCTCTCTCATCATGGAATGGGCATTTATTGCAGACACCCCGCCAACAAAAATCTAAAATTCATTGTTATATGATTTTTTTCAATTCCAAGTTTCATTTTTATTCCAAATATGAGAAATTACCATTCTAAAACATTTGGTCTGTGAGGACCAGTAAATATTGCAAGTAACTTCTTTATTCGGTCCATATGCTAGAAGAAGGTTTGTGTAACTGTATGATTTTATACTAACTATGTTTCGTAAATTATATTTTTCTGCGAAAAAAAGAAAAATCAAAATTTCAGTTTAAACAAAAAATTCTAATGTACAACCAAACCTACCATTTTTGTACTGTTGTGCGAAATCATATACTAACGTATATAAGTAGACAATTTTTGCCCAATCTTTTAAGAAATCATCGACAGTCTTTACAAAATCATTTGTGGATAACTCGTAATGCAAGTAAACAGTTCTTCGGCTGCCTTGCTCTTTATGGTGAGTACTTGGTAGAGGTGTACTGAAAAATACAAATTCGACAACCCAAATTCGATTTTGATGAGTTTTGTTCATTTGTGAACGAATCGAAACTGAAAGAAGACGTTTCAACAGATCATTCCATACGACTTTCTCAATTACTGGAATCGATGAGATACACTAAAATCAAATGAAAAAAAAATCAAAAATTTAAATTCAGTCTCTTTAAAGTTTAAGTTTAGGTTTTTTGTTTTTTTTTTTTACTTTTGTGAGTTGTTCATTGCCTGTAGTTTGTGCTGTAGGCTGCGGAAGTGTCAACAATTTCAAAACTAAAGAAGTTGCATTCGATTCCACTTGAAGACCACCATGAGGGATTTTTCTTTTTGAAAATTCTGTAGCTAAAGACAAGAACGGAATCTTTTCATCGCACATTGCAACGACATGAGCTAATTCCGGTATAAAATAGGCAGGATATATTGTCTTTTGTTGTTTTGATGGTGGTCCTGAATCTTGAGATGATGATTTTCTTTTATGGTGAGGTCCTGAATCTTAATTACACAATAATTATTTGTTAAATTTTATTATTAATTTTTGTTCTTTAATAACAGAACGATAAAAAAAAAATATTCATTCAAATATTTACCATCCACATAAGTACCAGGACCATGAGTGGCTAAAAAAGTATCAAATTCTACCATATTCAGTAATTTTATATACATTTTAGGTACATCAACAGAAACATTTTCTTCGTTTCTTTCATTTTCTGATGATAAATGTTTTATTTTGGCTAAATGAAATGAATATTCCATTTCGCTCGGTGCACTTTCTTTCTCTTTCAACTGAACAATCTAAAAATTATATTTAAAAATAATTTTCTAAATATTCATTTTCTATTTTTTTTTTTTGTTTTCGGCCAAAAATTATTACCAATATCACATTTGGATGACGATGTAATTTAACGAAGATTTTATGTCTTCCTGGTTGTAGCAGTGGGTTATCTGGGCAATTAAGAAATGTAAGACTTTCAATTGCAACAGCTGGTAAGTGCTGTAAAGTTTTTTCGCATCTCTTATGAGTTACCCAAAACCTGTATTTGTAGAAAATCAATGGTATAATATGAAATCGCTATAAATTTAAAATATTTTTGTTGTTACCTCAATTCGGAAATTAATTGCGGAAGTTTTCTGTGGTCATTATTTAATGCTACCTGCAATTCTGGCATTATTGGACAATCTAAATGTTTCGGAACATGACATCGAAGCATTCCAGTGTGCGTATCAACTGTAATATGAACTTGTTCAGCTCTTAAACATGGGTTCAAAACAGGAATGGTCAGTATAGCAGGGGTTCCTTGCAAATGATCTGTGAAATAAATTCAGTTAGATCATGTACAGAAAAAAAAAACGATCGAGAAAAATAATGATAATTACAGTCAACATTCTTTAAGAAACTTTGGAATTCTAATTTCAAATCGTTCAGACGACCCAATGATCTAATATATACAGTGTGAACAATTAAACGTTCCATTGAAAGATGATCTGATCGGACAGCCCGATCTGCTACTTCTGACGATTCCTATAATAAATTTACAATTCATTTTTAGTTTGCTTTTGAAATTTCACAAAAAAAAAAAATGTTTCGAATAAAACCAGAATACAACCTTCGCACCAATCGATGGTAAATGAATTACAGCCAATGGTCTAGCTATTTCATTTGGATCACTTTGTACTGTTAAACGGTAACCAAGCTCAGATTTTGGATCTTTACTCGTTAATTCTCGCCAATAAGACACAGTCAGTTTCACTCCTGGTACATATTCGTCAACATGAATATTATCGTCAAGTCGTTCCATAATTAGACGTAAAGTTTGTGTGTATAGAACTTCTAACTGAAGTGACTGACAGAAATAATGAAGACAATTGTAGACTTCGCCCAGTGCATTTTGGTTTTCAACTAATCGAGCTTGTATTAACTGATGGATGTAATTTACTTGAAGTGAATGCACCAAAGCTTTTCCATCTAAATAAAAACCATACGGGAATTCAAAAATGATAGGAAAAATATATTTTATTATATTTGTACACATTATTATTACCTCCAGTTTCTTTGTCTTCTACAAGGATATCAATATCAAGTAACCTCCATGGAATATTTTGACCTTCACCCATAACAGTTAAAGAAACTTCAAATTCATGTTCTACGTGAAAAGTTACTCGGCCATTTCGTATCTAAATTTTAAGGAAACAGTAATCATTTTAAAATCAAATTCATTATTTAAACAAATTTTATTTCAACATACTTTGAATTTTCTCATTTGAGGTAGTAAATTCCCTGTCACTAATCTATGTTGAATGACTTGATTCAAACGTAATAAAGTTTGTTTCTTTTCTGCAGGCGTAATAGGATCTGGTGGAACAATTTTTTCTTTTATACAAGCTGGTAAACGATTATATGATCCAGTTGTTAAAATTTCAACAGCAGCTGGAATATGAAAATTTGGTAATCGAGCACGTACTAAGGTTTCTCTGGCCATTCGTGATAACATATCAGCAGTTTCTACAAACAACATAGATTGTTTGTCCAGGAAACTCATTATATGCTGTAAAATATTTTTATAATCAACTTATTTAAGAGCATCCTACTATATATGGAGAATAACTTACAGCAGATTTGTCAACTTTTGATGCTGAGTTAGCCCATTTGACAAGTGCCAAAAGTCTAATGAACAATTGTCTAGTCCTTGCAGAAAAATTGTATATTTCAATTTTTCGTTCCATATCAGTTTTTCTTGGAAGCCTACCGAAAATAAAATGTTTATTATTAACTTACTTGTGTGCATAATTTTTGCCCTTGATCACACTTACAGTTCAGCTAAAACAGTCAAATCATGATATGTTCGCTGTATTATGAAATCGATAAGCATTGCTAGTGATATTGAACTTGTTCTTGGACCACCTTCTTGTCCGGATGGTATATATCCTGAAGCTGGACCCTGCATACCTTCTAATGGTTGAGGTGGCATATTATAACAAAAAAAAAAATTATGAATTATTAGGACACTTTTCGATAATTATTTAACGCAATTTTTTTTATTTTTTTTATTTAATCACTAGTATAACTTGTTATTTCTTTTCGCAGAAGTAATCATTTTATTGTATAAAATTCTATTTAAAAACATAAACGTGAATAAATGATTTTATCATTATACGAAATCGAATCGAAATACAAAAACCGAACTTGACAGCGATTTCACTACTTTTCTTTTAATTTATATTTTATTACTCTTCTTTTTCTTCTATATTTAAAAATGTCATTTTACTCACATTTTACTCATTTTCGATTCTATTCTTTCGTTTTTCGTAATGTCTAAATTTAATGTCAATCATATTCATTACATTACTCAAGAATTTTCATTTGACATTCGACATTTTATTTATAAATTGGAAGTGTTACCGTTGTCAGAAATCAAAAATCCGTTTAAATTTAAATTTTGTTTAAAAAACATTTATTTTGCATACTTTTATGCTTAAACGTTAATGTAAATACAAATATTTAAATTCAAATTTAAGTTAACCGCCAACTGCTTAAGATTTGTTTTTAACTAAAAATTCAATTTTAAATTAACAGCTAAGGTTTTAAAATTTTTAATTGAAAATTCAAATTTTAGGCTTTGATTGATTTAAATAACGAACACTTTTATATTCAATCAATTTTTAAATCGAATTTCTTTGTAACTCAGAACGTACTTTACAAAAAGAAAATAAAAATTTTTCGTTAATAGAGTTCTATATAAGGACTCATAAAGAAATAAAATATATTAATCATTCCAATTGATTCATTTTGCTATTTCGAAATTAAATAAAAAATAGGATACACATACATATGTACATACCTATTTGTTCTGACATAAATGCAATTTTGTTTATCTCTTGATATGTATTTTTACTGCGGTGGCAATATTTTATGAATAAGCTAATTTAATCAAAGAATTGGAAAGTAAATAAATAAAATATCATTTTAGAAAATCAAATTCTCGTTAATAACATGTGTTTTTCTTCATAAAATTTTATACAATTTACAATATCTAAATAATCTCCATGTATAATCTATATATTTTTAGGTACCTATATTTATATACATACGTAGCAATTTTCTAGTTGATAATAATTTCATTCCGATGAAAATATTCTTACTGCCACCAGCTACCACCACTATGATATGATGCATAACACCAACCACGTTGTTATAATTACCTACCGCTACCAACCGGAGTTTAAAAATACATTTATAAATACATATATACTCTTCACATAGTCGTATGAGTATGTGTGTGCCTATGTGCGTGCATATTATATACACGTCTCCAAAATAGTATCCAAATCAAATTATCATATCCAAATTCAACTGTACTGTAGGCAAATTTCCGAACAAGGGAGTTTAAGAACTAAAATCTATATAGAATCCCTAAAAATACATTGTATTTAAAAATAATTTAAATAAAACTGTGAACGAACGAACTACGACCACCGTGCCACATCACATGGTGCCACTGCCACTGTGTGATGTCGACGACAATGATAATGATGATCAAGTCAGTCAG
Source organism: Villa cingulata (assembly GCA_951394055.1). Taxonomy (NCBI): domain Eukaryota; kingdom Metazoa; phylum Arthropoda; class Insecta; order Diptera; family Bombyliidae; genus Villa; species Villa cingulata. Next base: position 25,630,798 of record OX596021.1, on the reverse strand, counting down.
TCAGTATACGATACGATCACGAACAACGATAATATATAAATGTTTTTCTTTTTTCATAAATTTAACCACCAGGATTGGTTTTTTCATATTACAACAAAAATATAAAATTAAATTTTAAATGTTCACACTTTTTACATTTTTATATTTCATGTAGGTATGTATATAGATACATATATGTACTCGATACTCGTATGTAAACGTAAAGTGCAATATGCATGGTATTTTTGTATTATAATCATTTATAGAATTTGTATACAAATTTTATAGTTTACTTTACCCATCAGACCGAGGCCACTGATCTCACTCCGTATCTGTATACATCATATACTACATCTACATACATATCTTTCACTTGTACAATATCTAAAAATAATTATAAATTTTAAAATATTAGATTAACTGGAACTAAGAATGAATAAATTTCTGGAAACGATGCATGAGTTGCAAAAATACGAAAATATTGAAAAAAAAAACCCAAAAGCAAAAAAAAAAAAAAATTTGTCTTTGTGTACGACATAATATGTACTATATGTACATACTCATACGTACCTACGTTAATTTTCACATGTTGGAGACATATGAAATTTTAAAATTTTCAAGACGCGTGCCAATAATATAATCTGATATACAGTGAAACCTCTCTAAAGCGGACACTCTCGGGACCAAAAATTTTGTCCGTCTACAAGAGGTGTCCGCTTATTAGAGGTGGTCTATATTAGTCAAGTAAAAAAAGTTCACTTTTATTTCACCTTTTCCTTTATATCAACAATGCAAACACATAATTATACGCATTATTTTTTCTATATTTATTCTAAATAACAAACAAAAACAAAAAACAATTAATTTTGATATTTGATAGAAAAAAAGAAATTGAAATTTGTTTATCTTCTTAATTAAAAAACGAATCAATTCCAAACACTAGAATTCGTCTATGCAAAATACAGTTACTTGCCGCCAGTAAAAAAATATAATATGTACTACATAGTCACACGTGCATTATCTACAAATAAAATTTATACAGCCGGACTTTTTTTCGTTCTCTAGACAACGGTAAAAATCTAGAACATAAAAACATGATAACGATCCTTCTATTTGAAATTTTTGTTTTGTTTGTCTTTTGATTTTCTAGTACATAATATGTAAAAAGTGTCCGCTGAAGAGAATATTTTAGCTTAAAATAAGTAAATTTAGTGTCCGTGTCCGTTAACCAGAGGTGTCCGTCTATAAGAGGTGAAACGCCCATACATGCTATACGGTGACGGCCAAAATGTCAATTTGTGTCCGTTAGTGAGAGGTGTCCGCTAAAGAGAGGTGTCCGTTAAAAGAGGTTTCACTGTATATGTAACTGATTTCGATTTGTTTTTTTTTATTTTTCTTACCGTTTTTATTTTTTTTTTTTTACTGATACGAAATGAATTTTTATATGAGTGTGTACCATTTTATTTTCCAAAAAAACAAAAAAAAAATTGTTAAACATGTAATTTTCGGTAGGAGATTATCACTGAACTGAACAAAGAATAACAAAAAAAAAAAAAACCCAAAATACCATAAAAATAAAAACTTCCTATTTTGACACCCAGCATCAGCATTGAATCATTCGAGACATTAAAAATATAATATCCAAAATGAAAGAGAAAAATATCAGAAAATGAAAAATTATATTAATCATGAAAATATTTAAATGAAAATTAATCAGAGTAATTTTTTTATTTTTTTGTTTTTGTTTTTGAAGAAAATAAAAGAAATGATATTAAAACGCCGACAAAAAAAATGTTGTCGTTCTCTGTATAGATTTGAAAAAAAAAGAAAAAAATTTAAGAATTCACATTATTTGCAAAAATGCATATGCACCTAGTTAGTTATGCATGTAAATCACAGCTGTTTAGAGGCGAATAATAAAAACAAAATAAAGTTTAAAAAAATATGTATGTATGTATGTACCTATATTTATAAAAATTAAAAAAAAAATCATTTCATGAAAATTATGGGCTATCGTTGTAAAATATGTATTTAAAAATATGTATATAATAAAAAAAATACTATACATCACATCATATATTTTTATATGTATGTTTTAAATTGCATAAATTTATTTCTAACAAGAATTGTACATACATACATACATACATACAGTGCAATATTTTATGTATAAAATTTGCATAATACGACTACATATACACATTTGTATATTAATCCTGTATTACGAGAAAAGCAAAACATTCATATTTAATATTATTATGATATATGGATGTTCATATATAGGTATATACATAAATTACGTGAATATTTTTGGCAGCAATTATTAACACCTGTTTTGAACTTTAAAAATTTTATTTCCATATACATATGTATTTAATTTTCTTTGTTATTAACTGTCGAAAGGTCACCATACTATTTTTAAATTTTATTTGATTGAAAACTATAGTGTAAACTTGTATCTTGCATGGTATGTTGTAAGGTATGACTACTAGCGTGCTCGTATATCGTACAATAATAAGCCTTAGGTGCTCTCGCTCTGCTAATCAAGGTAAGTATATTGATAAAACTAAATCAACATCATTGGTAATTTGCTACTGCTTGCTTAATTACTGCCTCTCATTTTTACTATTCCTTTTCTTGTTTACTTCTTATATAGTGAGTATATACTCAATATATATACGCAATACGCTACAGAGGGCCGATTCTCGTTCTGTGAAAATGAGAATAAAAATACTTTTCAGTGAGAATTCCAATGTGTGCGATTCTTGTTCGTGAGAAAGTGAAATTTTATGTCAAATTTTTTTCACAAATTTTCTCATCGTGTTTTATGATAGTGAGAATCAATAAGTTGAAGGTTGTCTTTGGATTTCTTGTCAAAAAGTTTAAAATATATTGGCTGCTTTCGATTTGGCAATTTCAAGTACTTGCGAGTAGAAAAGGTAAATGTCTGTGCTACACCATCTACTCGCAGCTACTCATGAAAAATATTTCAACTGGAAGTAGATGCAAGTAGTTACGAATTGTGTCGTTCGTTTTAACAATTTATCCTAGACACATTTTAGTACTCGCAAATACTTGAAATTGCCAAATCGAAAGCACCTATTATTTACTTTTTACTTTATTACTCATATATCAATAACAACACTAAAGTCTAGTAGGTATTCATTTTATTTGCTTTCGTAGTAGGCCTAACAAAGAAAATTTTTATACAAATTTAACGTAAATGATGTCAATTTGACGTTAGTGAGGAAAATTTTCCAATGTATATTCCATTCAGACTCATTTTCATTTATTTATTTATAGCCTTTCTCACTAGTTCAAACAGAATCAGTTTGTTTACAAAAATGAGAAATGAAAATGAAAAGTTTAGCACATTTTTCACTTTTTCAGTTTTTCACAGAACGAGAATCGGCCCTCAGTTATAGACCACAATTCACAGTACCGTTAGTCTTGCAAATCGTGTACTCTTATTCTCATTCAAAATAAAAAAACATTTTCTCTTTGTACTTGCTTTTCACTACACAACACACTCTCGTACTACAGTTAAGGTTAACTGCCTAGCCTATACTCTCATTTGCTATACTACTTATACTGCCTCTCATTCTTACTATTGCTTTTCTTGTTTACTTCTAAAGAATGATGTGTAGAGCAAAGCAAGTAAGAGGAGAAACTTGATTTTTGTAGTGATTGATTAGTGAATCAAAATACGAGTGCATCGTATGCAAGGTGTACTACTAGCTAACATACTTAGCTGCCAATACTATACTTACTGTCTCTTCCTGTTTCTTGTATACTTCTCATGGTGTGTAGTGCGTAATGCAGAGCAATTAAGAGAAGAAAATTGATTTTTCTTTTCTCATGAATGAAAATACGATTATAAGGCATGTAAGGTAGTACAAAATATAGCTCAAAAAAAAAATAAATAAATAAATAAAAGAAAAAATCAAAAATAAAACTTGATAATTTTTAAATTTATTTCAAATCTGATTTTATTAAAGTTGTAAAATAAAATTTTAATTTGAATCTAAGAAAACTTCGTCATGTACTCTTAATAATAATTATATGTGCACATAAATTTAAAGTCGGATTTTAAAGTGATCAAGGAAATTTTTTATTTCTTATTTTCTTTCATTTTTTTTTCTATTTGTAGACTCATCATCTCATATATTTTCTTTATTTATATTTAATATAGATGAGAATGTATATATGGAAATAGATAAATATTTGACGAAGGAATTCAAAATGAAATGTATACGAGTATACAACGACATCATACACCTATGTACATGCGTACTGCAACAAAAATGTCTTTCTAAATATCTGTAATAAAATCTGTATAAAAGATATAAATGTTTATTATTCTTTTTTTCTACTTATTTTTTTTATTCATAATTTTTTTTTCTTTTTAAATTTGTTTATGGCGTAAAGGCAAATATCTACATACTGGTGTTATCTAAAAATAAACGCCCTATGCCGTTAATAAAAATAGTTTTTAACGTATAGGGCATATCAAATGTGCATGATGCATTCAAAGGTCTTGTATGTTGGTATAACGTATACATGATACGATCAGTTCATATAGTGGATATTTTACTCCTGTCTCTTAATGTATTGCATTGCATTTGGTATTAAACTCGTATAAATATTTTTATGAATCTATTCAAATACTTTTAAAGCTATATCAGTCATGTGTCATACACATAAAAATAAAATTTCAAATGTACTCGTATATGTACAAGAATTAAATTTATACTTTTCTGAAATTCAGACAGGTCTTCTACCTTTTTGAGGCTTTTCTTTTTTTCTTTTCTAATTCCTAAAATACTAAATTTAAAATGTTTTCAGTTTTGAAAAATATGATGCAGAGACACAGATTTGTCATTTTGAATTTGAATGTCTTCAAAAGTTTACCAAAAATAAAAACAGGTGAAAATAATATTTGTAGAAAAACCAAAACGTAAAATGAAGTAAGAGAATGACAAAGCAATCTAAAGAGAAAATTTATCAGATTTTTATTAAAAAAAAAATAGAAAATTTTGAATAGATTTCACATGCAAGAAAAATATATTAAATGAATAGTTTTGTAAAAAAAATTTATCAAATCTGCGGAAAAATGTCTTGCGTTTCGAATTATTTACCTAAAAGTCATACAGACTTTTCTCTTGAATGACGTGCAGAAAACGGCACATGAAAACAAAAATATTGTCTGAAATCTTTTATTTTATTCACACAAATCACACTCATTAATTACATGAAACGATATATCTTCAAAACAGTCCTAGTACATTGTTCTGTACTGTACACATCATCATCATCATTGGTGCTACCGCCCTTTTCGAGTCTTAACCTCCTCCATCAGGGTCTTCCGCCAGATTACTCGATCTTTTGTCTCTGTTTTCCAATTCTAAGTTCGCAGCTTCTTCAATTCCTCTTGGAAATCGTCCATGTATCTTTTCCTTGGTCTTCCTCGTTTTCTTTTATCTTCGACTTTATACTCCATAACTTTGATAACTGGGTTATCTTTTCTTAATCTTGCAACATGCTCCATCCATCTAAGCCTCCTAGTTTGATCCAATCTACAACATTCGGTTCGTCAAAAAGCTGCGATACAATTCATTATTGTATCTTATCCTCCAATTTCCATTCTCCCATATATTTTCCTTAATTGTACTATGCAGTATGCACATTACTTGTAGTACATGATATGATCTGGAATCTGGTCATCGTATCTATTGCTAATATGCTAATAATGGAACTTTAGTCCACAATTTACGATTACAGAAATCAATTTATTAGACTTTTTTCTAAAAATTTTGAATTTATTTTTGCCAATAAAATTTTTTTTTGATTGAATTAGTTCAATCTATTTTTAAGCAAAGATATACATACTTTGACATAGATCGATTTATTTGACTGAACCAAAAATCAAAAGTATAAAAAAATCTAAAACCAAAAACAAGAAAAGAAAGAAAAAAGAAATTGAAATTCGGAATAGTCCTGATAATCTAAATTTTATGTAAAATATCTTTCGCATGTAAACGCATTGCATATTATGTGCATATATATCTACATATTATATGTTATATCGTATATATGTGTGTGTGTGTGTATAATTTGGATTTCTTAAAATCATGTACCATATCTATTTTTGTGAGAAAAAAAAATAGACAATTTGCAGTAAAAAAAAAAGAAAATCTTTGACATTGAAATTTTTCGAAATGCATTACCAGCCGGTGACTAATGCTCACATACACGTCGAACTTTTTCTTTCTTTGCACAACTCACAAATAAGAACACTTGCGTTTATTGAAAACAATTTGTTGTTTATAATTACATACGAGATACGACTAGATATTGATTAAAAAAAAGTACATAAAGAAAATTCGAATTTTTCTAAGAATAACTCAATTTCGATTTCTTTGGAAGAAAAAAAAAGTTTCTTTATTCTTATATAAATTCGCATTCGCATATTTTCTTCTATACGTCAAGGACACATCTAATTATTGAGAAAATGGAAAATAAAAAATAATTTAAATTTATTTTCTGTTTTGAAATTTTTTCGTTTTTCATTTAACTTAAAAACATTCACCCAAAAAAAAAGTTTATAAAATCATCATGAAGAAGAGGAGATTGTACAAAATCTTCTTCCTACCTACATATAGTCTTGAAATCAAATTTAAATCTTGAAGATCGGTTTGGGTATTTCATAAAGATTGGATTTGTATTTTGTTGGCTTTAGATTTACTGCCATTTACCATACCTAACGCAGTACAGGATGATCTTTTTTGGGGGTTTAAGCACTACCGTTGCCTCTTAAATTTGGACTCATTTTCCATGTATTTATCTGCTTTAGAGTTAATTTATTTATCTCTCCCACAGCTCTTATCACATATCCATGATCTAGTATTCCACAGAAAATGGTTCCTTACCACCAACCGACCCACTCTCACACTAAGATACTCAGGAAGGTCCGAGATTCATCAAGACGAGAAGATGAGATGAGAGTATGAGATATTAGGGATTTATGTGAGATGAGAATCTCAAAATCCTAATACGATATTTTGATATTTATTTCCTCTGAGAAATATCCTTTTAGGAAAATTAAAAATAATTTTAAAAGAATTGATTTGTATTAGAAAATACATTAAAATGTATTGAAAGATAATAATATGATGGAATGAGGTTTTTGCAATAATTGTTTTTAAGTAATTGATGATTTGTTCTGTATGATGAATCCTTTTTACTTTACTTATTTGAAAGTCAGAGTTTATGTATAAATGAATAACACAATATTCAGTGATATTATTATTAATGATTACAAGAAAATTTGAAAATACTTAAAAAAACAACCAAATATAATTACATATAATGCAATATTAAATACGAGCATGAACGCATACATCCATATGTGCAAATTGCGAGGATATAAATATGTAAGTACATACCGCATGCACGCCATGTCTATGAACATTAAAATATTAATTAATTATAAAATAAAGGAAAGATGACAAAATGTGATTTCAAAATAATTTTTGTTTGAAACATATTTTTTTATTGTTTTGACTGAATGTCAAATGCACTGATAAAGTATCTCCAAAAAAAAAGATAGAAAAAAAGAGAGTAAAATAACAGTTTTATGCATAAATATAGTAAACAGAAGTAAAGGAGTTATGAAAATAAATAAAATTTCATCTGCTCAGTGCTTCTTATGTATGTATGATCATTTCATATACAGTGCAAGCAGTGCAAGTGTACTTCTGTGTACTCCTACGTACTCTTATTCGTATATGTATATTGTGCGATGAAAATTACAAAGTGCAAACTGCAAAATGAAATGGATGCATATAAATACATACTTATGCAGACATGCTATAAACGGATTTGTTGTGAAGAAGACTGTGTGGATATTTTAAGAAACATTTTTAAAACTGAAATGCTGTATATTGCAATTTATTTTATTTTTTCTCTTAAATGTTATTATTATTAATATTATTTTTTAATTTTTATTTATTTATTTATTTATTTATTTTTTTTTTTTTTTGTAGAGGAAGAAAATCAAAGTAATTATTCCAGCTGAGGCAGGAAACAGTAAGTGTACTGTAAAGAAAAGGAAGTGGTTGATTGAAATGATGTACATATGTATATGTATAATTTTGCATATTATGTACATACATTTGAATTAAAAGATAAATTATTTTTAGTATAAATATATACGAGTATAATATGCATTTATACTACTATGATAAAAAACTAAGATCAATTTTCAATTTAAATTTCGCGGTATAGATTTGACGAAACTTTTTTTTCATTAAATTAATAAATAATAGCACTGTGAGAGACATCTGTGTCAAATTTCATGTTAATATATTTGTTAGTTTGCAAGTGATTTCGGCGATTTTTATATCATGTCAGATTTTAATGAGCAAAGAAATTACATTAAATTTTGTTTTCGGAATGAAATTTCGTGTGCATCAGAAACGTTCAAAATGTTGCAGAAGGCCTTCGGTGAGCAGACTTTGTCGGAAAGTGATACAAACAATTTAAAGAAGGCAGAGAAAGCGATGAAGATAAAGACATTGTGTGCTCAAAGATCGTCAGTAAACAATTAGGGACATTTTTGATACTATTGTCATTTCATTTGGATCGAATTCAAGCAATTTTTTGAAGCTATTCGCAAAAAGAGGCCGGAATTATGACAAGATAACTCTCACATTGCATTGATTATTCGCGACTTTTTGGCCAAAAATTCAACTCATCCTGTTCCACAACCACCGTATTCGCCTGATTTAGCATCGTGTGACTTCTGGCTGTTCAATAAACCCAATAGACCACTCCGGGGATATCGTTTTAACTCGATTGACGAGATTAAACGTGAATCGCTGCGTCAATTGAAGCCAATTCCGAAAAATAACTTTTCTGACTGTTTCGAGAATTGGAAAAAACGTTGGCATAAGTGTATTGTGTCGGACGGGAACTACTTTAAAGGCGACGAAATATATTCGAAAGAATAAACAAAGAATTTAAAAAGAAAAAATTTGTCTTATTGTTTTATCATAGTAGTATACGTATAGAAGTGTAATGTTTTATGAATGCATACATACATATGTACATATGCAGCAATGATGATGATGAATTCATTTTATTTATCAAACGAAGAAACATAAAGAACACAAAACAAAACAGATGGTTTTTTATTCGGCATCATAATATACACATACGGCATACGTACGTAAACGTATGTATATGTTCATAAAAAAGTAAATATGCACACATACTCTATACTCGTGTAAGTGTATATCGTCGTATCGTCGTATCGTCGTACCGTGTAATTCAGTCTTTTGTTGGCATATGATTTTTAATTTTTATGAGTTTTCTTCAATTGTTTTTTCTTTTACTGTAAACATTTTTATGAGTTTGAAAAAGAAAACATAAAAATAAAAACAATAATAATCAAAAATAAATTTATTATTTTTTTTAACATTAAAACAAAATAATGAAAATTAGCACAGTAAAATGTAATGTACTTGTATAGAAGCACCCGGTTGAAAATCATTGTTTCTTTTTTGGGAATTTTGTATTTTCATCAAATCTATAAAAGTATTTACTTGAACAAATAAGTAAAAAAAAATATTCAAATTATACGCACGAAATTTATTTTAAATCGAATTTCGAATTTATAATAATTTTCCACCTGTTGCTACATATTATGTTTTGGATATGATCACACAGGCGTAAGAATTTAGTACATAGGAAATTTTTTTTTGTGAAATAAGTATAACGTCGTATAACCAATAAATTATTGTTAGTTTTTATTGAAATATGCAAAATTTTAAAAATACCATCACATAGCATTATGATGTCATTAAGAACGTAATCATAAAATTTTTTATTTTTCTATTTTCAGAGAATATTTAGGGGATTCTTTTCACGTTCAGTTTGTCGTAAACTTTGTAATCTTCTTATAGTTTTTCAGTTTTCGTAATTCATTTCCGTACATTTACAAACTACGAAAGTTTTGAAAAACTGCGAAGGTAAAATGCTTTGCAGTTTCTAAATTTTGTATTTCGTAGTTTCGTATAGTTAATGTTTGACAGTTCTTAGTTGCCTGTTGGCATAGAAATTAAAAAATATTAGAAAATAAATATAGCAGATGAAATAAAAAATAACTACAAGAAAAGTAATAAACTACGAAAAAATTTGATATGGTCTCGTTCATTTCAACAGAACTCTGAAACTTGAATACTGAAAAATGTCATGAATCCCCTAATTATTTTTCCAGAATTCAATTTTATACTCTGATTTTTTATGTAAATAAATTGCATATACATACATGCTCATATTATAAATCCATGAATTTTTAATCATTTCAATACATTGAAAATAATATATTTTTTGATGAACATGCGGATCTTCAATCTTCTTTCGTAATTTGGAATTACGATCTTATTACATTGATGATGTACGAGTATATAAGGATGTTTAATTTATATATACATAGTACATCAGTGTATATTTTCAAAAATTAAAAGGTATAGGTAATCATTTTCCATGTAGTTCGAAGAAAATGCTCTCAAAAAACTACACTATTAGAAGATTAGAAGATTAGGCATGCATGTACATGGATCATGAATACGCACACGTTAAACAATTTTCATTGAAACTGGTGTATGTCCCTTCGATATTTAAAAGTTTGTGTCTACATGATAAGTTGATTTCATTAATTACATAAATAAAAGCCATGTGATCTACGCAAAATTAAAGACGACAATCTAATATCGAAAGTAGGAAAGTAGACAACACAAGATAGGAACGTATCATCGTCATCATTAGTGGCGCTACATCTCTGGGTGAGTCTTGGCCTGCTTCAGAACTTCCCTACAGTCAGTCCTCATTTGCATTTTCTGTATCCATTTGTAGATTTTCATTCGCCTGAGATCATGTTCAACATCTTCTTACCAATGTCTTCTTCGCCTATCTACTTTCCTTCTTTCTTGAGGAATATGCCAAAAAATACGCTTTATTATCTTCTCTTCTCCAGCTCTGTACACATGGCCTATCCATATAAGCCTTGCTATCTTGATAAATCTAACATAAATACATTGATGTCTCTATATATTTCATATAACTCGTCGCTGTATCTTCGTCTCCATATATTGTCACGTTTTATTGCACCAAATATAGTTCCTAATTTAATATAAAGCATTTATGAGCAATCCCCCCGGTAAGAGATCACAAGGACGACCTAAAAAACGTTTTGAGACTTCCTGCAAGAAAATCCTAAAGTGCTCAAAATGAATACTTGGAAAACAGAAGGAACTGACCGTGACGCCTGGAATCAGATCTTACTGGAAGTTCCAGTAAGATGGAAGCCAAGACTCATAAAGGTCTATCCAAATAGCACGACCTATTGATGATGATGATGATGATGATAGTTCTTAAGATCTTCCTCTCAAATCTTCCTTTTTGTGAGTGTCCAGCATTCTGTCTGATCCATTCTGATAAAAAAATCTATTATACATTAAAATTACAAGGGCCGACATCAAGTAAATGGGAATAATGGTAAGGAAGAAGAAGAAGACGACGAATATTAACTACATAAATTTATTGACAATAAATGATAAAATTTTTTAAGGATGTTTTTTTTTTTTTGAATAACTATTTGTAGATAAAAAGCTCAAAACAAATATTGCATTCATGTTGTTATTATTAAATAATTTTTTTTTAAACATAAATGGACTTCCACCACTCTCGAAGAAAATTATTCAGTTCAATAAATTATTTTCATTCGTTGATCCAAGGTACAAATTTCAGTGCGTATATACAAGACGATATATGTATAGAGTTTGTTTAGATTAATGATAATAATTACGCATACATTCACATACACATGTAGAGTTTTTGTAGATTTTTCCGTTTAAAATGTTCGTATTTTGTATCTTACTCGTAAGTATACATACGCGCATATTATATGAACTTATACGAATGAATATACGTAAGTAGAAGAAAAATATCCAAAAATAGCTAAAAACCAAAACGAAGAAAAATGAAATTTTCATCAAGAACAAAAGTAGTATAGTGAAAAACTGTGGTATCTACTTATACATAATGCATGTACATATACATGAAAAATAATATATTTTCATTTATTTTTATTAATTTTCGATGTACATACATATATGCTTTTATACCTCATATGTTACATACATGTATAGGTACATGTACTCGTCATACTTTATATACTCATTTATTCTGTGGTGATAACAGCATTTATAAGGACGAAAATAGAATTTTTTCAATTGTACAAGAGTATAGTCGTCTATAGAACGCATTTTCTTTATCACATATTAAATATGTTGTTATACTTAGTATGCATTTTTTGTATAGGTATATGTGTGTATATTTTGTATTTTAGTATATTGAAAATTTATTAAGAGTGTATACGTATATGAAATAATGTGTGATACATGTATACTCATATATAAATAATCGTACGTACTCTCATAATGCAAATATCATGAATATTTGCATATAGCACCGCACCAAACCAAATCAGATTTTTCATAATAAATTAGTTTTTGATTTTTGTAAGATTTTATTCATTATTTATTTATTTTTTTATTTTTATTTGATATTCTGAATATGCACCATATGTACACATATATACATACAGTGCATATGACCATCACTTTGTATGCATATATTATACATAGATCAACAGGAGAGATATTTTTCTCAGTTAGAGATCTATGAAAAATTGAACAAAATTTTTTCTTCGTATATTAAATTTATAATTATTGTAAAGTTGATAAACAATAAAATTACAAATAATAAAGCAATTAATATATATGTATATTATTTTTATCATACATATGTACACATATATGCTTGTTTGTTGTCATCATATGGTTATGTATGTAAATCTAATATTTGAAAAAAAAAAAAAAACAAAAAAAAAATTGTGATAAACACTTTTTCAATTTTATTTTATTTTTTTTTTAACATGCGGTAGTGTCATATATGACTTATAATTTCTAATAATACATATGTATATTTGAGTATGTTATTATGTATGTATATATAATGTTGTTTATAAATATATATGTATGTGTATCATAATTATATGGTATAATTATGTATCCATTTGATTTGTGTGTATGTTATACAAAAACACACAAAAAGAATAGTATGTAATATCCTCAAATTAAAAAGTATGTACGTCAGTTTATATACACGTATACGTGAACGTGATTATTATATTTAAAATTTACATAAATATTTTTTATATGTGTGACTAAATTGTATGTGAGTACAGATGATTTTTAAACTGAATGAAGGATGAATAAAGAATAAATAAATTTATCATGGTACGTACATATGTACATGAATGTATATATAGATTTGAACAAATAAATGTGAAAATTATATGAGTATGGATGAATATGAATGTTTATTATATTGTCAGGCTCCCTTAGCATCAGGTTGACTCTTTTAATACATATGTATGACATGACTCTGTGCTGTATTTTATTTATATACATATATCTACGCTATAAAAAGTACTAAATTGTTTATATTGTATATATACGTATATATATATATTTTTTTGAAATTTTATTCTTTATATATTTATAGATATATATATATATCCAATACATATAGACATATACATATATACATATGTGTATTATTACATATTTAAAAGCAAAATAAAAAAAAATAAAAAAATCATATTTTCTTTAATTAGTCTTGCGCAGTATTCTAAATTGTTAAGTTCATCCTATTTTTAAATCTGTGTAAAATACTCAGAATCAGTTGAGTTAAATATTTGAAAACGATTAAACGTATACTTATATATAATATATAAAATATATAGGTTCGAGTATTTCTACAACGTAACGCAACGCAACTAAGTGCTTAAATAATTATTATTATCGGAAAATTAAATACATAAATACAGAAAAAAAAATTAAAATTAAAATTAAAATATTATCAACGTGCTCAAAAAAAATGTGTCTTTAAAATGTGAAAATTCGGTTATTTATATTTAATTTGAAAAAAAAAATTTCAAAAAAATAATCTCAAAGAATATAAAATTAAAAAAAAAAAACAAAGAAGAAGAAAGTTAAATGTAAATACATAATATTAAAAATAATTTTTGTAAAAATTTTATTTTCAATATATAGCTACTTAATTAAAGTGAACATATTTCTTATAATAATAAAACAATAATATAATTATTCTTTTTTGATTTGCCATAAATTTTTTTTTTTTAATTTTTCATTCGAATGAAAGCACATGATTTTAAAAAGAAAATTGTATGCGCAAAATACTTAATTATTATTGACGTCATTATATACAAATTTACTCAACAAATAGGTGACTGAACAAGTGCAGTCAATTAATATTATTTGGCCGTGTATGTATATACTTTTGGATTAGATAAAAGCCCTTAAAAATTAGGTGAGTATATATGTAAATGTAAAATAAATTTTTGTTGTTATTTTTCTGTTTTGATATTTTGTCGTTTTTTTTTTTTGTTTTTTTTAGAACTTTTATTCATCTCGCATCAGATTAAAGTTACATAAGTGAAAATTTTATTTTGTTTGTAAATTTTTTAGATTTAATAATTTTCAAACAGGAAAAATAATTTTTTTTTTTTTGAATTTGACAACGTATAAAGGCCATACTCCTATATACGAGTATATGTATTTTCCAATTTTTCAATTTTTCACTAATTTTTATCTTTTCATGTGTCACTTTCTTCACACATCTAAATATCGAAGTTACAAATTTAACGATAATTTTTTAATGCGGAATATTTTTGCAATGAATTTCGACACCTTGGTTGTTTTTCTTTTTTTTGCAAAGAATTGTAAAATTTTTCCGTGACTCAATAATTTATCAAATCTTTTATTTACTTTGTTTTTAATAAAAATGAATGATTTGATGTTTTTCTTTTTGCTAGTGGCGTAATTTTTTGTCAATACGACGACGCCTGTTTTCAAAACGTAATTTTGGATAAACGCAAGAACAAAGAAAATTACAATATCTGACGTATCGGTGTTGTTTTTTTTTTTTACTTTTTTTTGTTTTCAAAATGGGAAATTTTCAAGTCAAAATGTTGTTTTCTTATATGTACTGAACAAAATCAAAATCGATCTACAGTTGTTCCGGCTTTTAAAAGCACAACTGAGTTCAAATGGATCAGATCAAAGAGCATCGATTCCAAAAACAAAAAAACAAAACAAAAAAAAATGTCACTTTTGACACAAAATAATTATGACAAGAAGAAAACTTGCGTAATCACACAACACCCGCAAGAGGTGCATATCTACCGTACATCCTACGCATCCTATAAATTAATATTCACATCATCACAGTGAAAAGCAATATTAATCTTTAAACCGGTGAACAGGTATTTTTAAAAGAAAATGGCCTATCACAAAGAATCGATACACAAAGTAATCATTTTGGCTGCACACTGATATTCGATACTTTTTAAAGTAAAAATTGTAGAGAGGTAGAGTGGATATTCAATGCAACATACTACATGTTTGTTGTAGTTTTTTTTATGCCCTTTCATAATTTTCAGAATCATTAGAAAGTTTTAGGACTTTATTTTGAAAAAAAGTTCCATTATTCTTGTATAGGGAAATGCTTTTGTGAAACAGAAGATCAGTATGTACTTAGTTATGAGCACAATCAAAGATCATTAATTTTTGTAGAACAATTTGATTTTTTAATATTTTTGTATTTATATCACTGTACGCAAAAATGTTTGATTTGAATGTACATACATACTTTATACTTCATCTACGACGAGAACATTTTAACTACTCATTGCTTCAGTTCCAGAAGCTGTCTTCCAGCTATATAGCATCATCAGCCAATATTTATACTTTTAAAACATCAATATTTTTATCTAAACAATGTTTCTTTAAAATTAAATCAAGAATAGAAGAAAATCATTTAATTCTACATCGCACGTCGTACATAAATAAATATTGATCATTTTCATTTTCTATATACCGTACATCCATACTCTATAATAAAGTGAAAAACATAAAAATAAAAAATCTTCACACAGCAACATACACATACTATGTACGTTAAGTGTTTAAGGCGTATATAAACAAAGTATTTTATATGTATATTTATCTCCTGTAGTTCTGAATATATCCACATTAATATGTATATAAATATTATTATTGAATGCACGAGTAGGTATAGTATAGTGTAGTGTTCTATGCAGTTCATTGATCACACGCACACCAATCAGATGTTGATAATTGAAAATATGTATGTATTTACGGGGAAAAAAAATTTTTAAAATTTTCACTTTTCCGTCACTTACATATATGTATTATAAAAAAAAAACTAAAAACAAAACAGAAAAAACATCAGAATTAAAAATAATAACAAAAATGAAAAAAAAAAAAAAATTACAACCACTGACTTTTGACTTTGCTATAAAAAAATGTTCACCCAAAACAAAAAAAAAAATATTTTTGAAAAAATTTTGAAATATTTACGTTGTTACATTTTATACTATAAAATGTATTTTATAAGAAAATTTTCTTGTCTTCCGCTTTTCAATAATTTATACATATGTACATTATAAAAGAATACGAGCATCATTTATGTATCTGATCTGATATGAGTCTGTTATACACACACGCATATAATGCGGCATTTTTTTTAATATAATGCATTAAATGTACAATAATACGTATACATACGCACATATATTTTATATAAATTCATGCATTATATTGCATACATGTAGGTGTATCTGTATAGAAAATATTATAGATTCTAGAATGAATAAATATTTATCTTTTGTGTACTTTGTACACTATAAATTTTGTGTACTGTAAATTATTATGTATGATACTATAGATACCATTAGAGGGTATGGTATGAACATAGATAGGATCATTGAATTTTTGATATGAGTGTAAACATATAAATATTTTAATTAGTTGATAATTACGAAATTATTTGCAAAATTAAATTTACATTATTATGTATTTAATAAGAGTAATCTGTGGCTTTTGATATTCTATATACTTAAGTAGATGTTTATAATTTACATATAAGTACACATCATACCAATACTTCTAAATGTGTATATATATATTTAAAAAACATTTTTATTTATATTTAGTATTTTTTTTTTTATATTTTTGTGTTTAATTCTATATCAAAGAATATTGACCACAAAGTGGTCTTCAGAAAATTTAACGAGGTGAAACAACCTGCTGAAACCGAAATGCGTCACATGAATGCTTTTTTTTTGTATTTTGGATATTAGCCAAGAAAAAAAAAAAATATTTTATTTTGTATTTTCAAATTCAAATTTACATAATTACTATATGTATGTAGATATACATACATACATTTTAAATTTCATATCCAAATGCTTATAGCTTTATGCATTTGTAATACATACATATGTATGATCAATATACAATGCGTAAAATTCAAGAATATACGATACCTATACCTAGATTATTTATTGAATTATATAGAAATGATATTGAGCAATAATTCATTAATGGATTGATAAAGATTAAAGGCAAATACACGTAAAATGTTTATACATACGGATACGAGTACATATACTTAAATGCATGAAATGATGTTACATTTTATAAAAATTACATGTGCAACATGAGAATAATATTTGTGTAAAATGATTTCCTGTATGTTAGATGTATAATTAATCTATGGACATACATGCACGCACATATGTATTTTTAATGTTTCTGTATTCATTTCATAAGAAATGAATGTAAATTATTGAAAATCCTTTCGAAAATGTTTGTTTCTTTTATTATTTATTTATTTATTTTTTTTTTCTTTCTTTCAAGAAAATGATTTTGAGTTATTTTAACAACCTGTAGACATATTTTTGATGGATCCAATATGTTATATTAATATAAATATGTACGCGCGTATACATATATACATACGAGGAGTATTATGTGTGTACGTATACTATACGGGCACGATGCAAGAAAATCACAAAAAGCAGCTATACATTACGTACTAGATTTTAGAGTTTATTTATTTTCCGGTGCGTATAAATCTAAATAACGTACGTATATATACTTACATGTGCGTAATGCCTTAACATTTAAATATACATACAAATAATATATGTAGTATTGGTAGTATGTAGTATTCAATTTCATTTCTATTTTGGGAAATAAAATTATTACATACATGTTGCACTTGTTGCAGCAGGAAAATTGAAATAATGTACCTACATAATATGTACATAAGTATGCTTACTTCATTTCATTCAATTATATCGCTTCAAAGGTATGAATATGAATTATATATATTTTTGAGTATTATTTCCGCATTAAATTTTATCTGTTTAAAATCATTCATTAAATTAATTTAATTGAGTCTAAAAATGTTTGAAATCAATAAAAAATTTTATAATCTCCCTTATATACCATAAATCTTAAAGAACTGAAATTCAATTTTAAAATCCCCGATATCAATAAACAATTTTGAATATATGTAAATATTTTTACTCATTTTATATATTTTTATTATTTTTTTTTTTTTTACTTTAGAGGAAAAGCAATATCAAAACAAAAACAAAACATATATACACACATACATATACATATACTTCCTAATATAAATAAAATAAAATTATGGTACAAGAATTCAATATGCAACCCATTCCTGAAGATCTATATAATTTAACTCAGTTAGCTGAAGTTACTTTGGCAGCTGGCCGATTGAGTACAACAAATGTGAATGCAATAACCGAATACATAAATAAAGAAAAACATAAATATTTAGATAATATTGATACAACGGAAAATGATGAAAATAATAAGGATAATTTCGATAGAAAAAAATTAAAATATCGAAAAAAATCATCAACAACATTAACAGCTCCAATGACGACAACGACAACAATAACAACGAACGGATCAATGGCAACATCAGATGATAATGAATCATTTAAATATTCATATAATTCAAATAATTTGATCAATCATGAAGAACAAATGATAATAATGGATACCAATAACGAATATCATTCCAACAGAAATCATACAATTAAAGAAATTGTAACAAATAATAATTGCAATGAATTCGATAATAACAGTAACAGTTGTGGCAATAATATGCTACGAATAAATAATAATAATAACAATAATAAATATGAAGATGAAATTAAAAATCTTGACTTTAATCAAACATTATTACGGAATCGCGGTTCATTTTCATCATCCGATGATGATTCAAATTATTACAGTCATAAAATATTTGATAGAAAGAAATGCAGACGATCAACAATTCAATCAGATAATAATTTACGTTACGATGAACATTCATGCAGCAGTACGCCCAGCAGCAATGTAGAAGAACATTTTTCAAGTTCAAATCATTCCTCCACTAAACAATTACCAATATCATCATTATCGCTATCGTCTTCATCATCTTCATCATCCTCATCATCATCGTCATTGTCAGGAAATAACATTATCTTGTCATTAGATACAGATGATCATATTTGTCCAGAATGCGGTAAAAAATATTCAACATCATCGAATTTAGCTAGACATCGTCAAACTCATAGGTGAACAATTAAATTTATTTTGTATTTTTCAATTTTAAAAATTTTCATTTTCAAACAATTTCCTGTTTAGATCTATTCTTGATAAGAAAGCAAGACGATGTCCTCATTGTGAGAAGGTATATGTAAGTATGCCAGCATATTCGATGCATGTTCGTACACATTCTCAGGGATGTGAATGTCCTCATTGTGGCAAATGTTTTTCCAGACCATGGCTTTTACAAGGACATATTAGAACTCATACAGGTAAAATACACTATAAGATTTCATAAATATTTTTTTAATTTTTTTTAAATTTATTTTTTCTTTCTTTACTTAGGTGAAAAACCATTCAAATGTAACATTTGTACCAAAGCTTTTGCTGATAAATCAAATCTTCGGGCACATATTCAGACACATTCAAACACAAAACCACATTCATGTGGACGATGTGGTAAATCTTTTGCATTAAAATCGTATTTATATAAGCACGAAGAATCATCATGTATGAGAAATCATTCAAAATCTGACAAAAATCATGATAAGCAACAACAACAACAACAGCAACAGGATCGTCAAACAACAAATAAAAAATCTGATTCAACAAAAATTGCAGTTGCATCGAAAATTATGAAAAAAGACACCACCGCATTCTGTATATCATCATCATCATCATCATCATCATCATCATCACCAACATCATTGAAAGATTCAAATTCACAATGTACCAATGATGGTGAAAGCATCATAAGGCAAGATATAAATAATGAAGAAGAAAAATCTCAAAAGTCCTATACTACATTGACGTCATCAATGTCACAAGATGATTTTGATCGTTTCACCAGGATCAGTGTTATACGATCACCGTTATCAAATCAAAATCATATTGATTCAACAAATAATTTCGAAATGAATTTTTATCAAGAGAATCCAGTAGATTTTTCACCAAAAAATAATTTTTCACATTCGAATAAAACAAATCCATTCGAGTTGACCAGTAATTATACATTAGTTGTGTAAATTAAAATTTTATAAATATTTACATTAATATGCGTTCGTATGTATTTTAATAGTTTTGATGATGATTGCTTTGATATATGTATTTTCGAATGAATATTCAATATGATATACATACATATGTATTTAGGATTTTATATATGTTTTTGTTGTAATTTAAGTTCAGGACCAAACATTATTATTTTATCAATTTTATTACAATGTATTTTTTTTTTAAATTTATTTACTTTACGAGTATATACTTATATGTGTATATGTTATCTTATTGTAACAACTATCCTTTTTGCGGCATAGTACTTGCGTATTTGTAAAATTGCAATTTGATTCACTTAAATAATAAATTTAGGGTACACATGCATTATTACAATAATTACAAAATAATCGAACTTGATACCATTGACACACTGATCATCATTATGACTAATATAAGAACCCATCATAGTAACGGTGTTTAAAATTGACAAAAAATTACCAACATTTTCAGTTTCTATATTTTTTATTTACAGTAGATGAGCAGAAAGACTGTAAAATATTTTATTGATGAATATACTATCGTTTATAAGTAGATCGCATCTAAGTATTACTATCTATAAATGTACTTAGTACGGTAGCTATAGTATACGATACACTAGTACGAGTAGTATTTCACGCATCATGAGTATGTACTCGCTTTTTTGTAGTTTAGAAAAAATTGATCTTCTCTTTTAGTAGAAAATGCGAATACTGTACATGACAAAACAAGGAAAATCAACTAAAAATATTTAATTTCTTGGCCCTCCCCTTTTTGTATAACTCTCGAAAAGTAGATATCATTGCTCATTGACTTAGTACGGTATACCTATAGTATAAGAAGCTTTACTGGTACGAGTATGAGTGGTATTTCACACATTATGTGTACTCATATTTTCGTAGTTTAAAAAAAAATTTATTTTTTCTTCGTAACAAAACACGAAAAAACAACTAACATTTGATACTCTAAAAAATTTCCTACACCATCATAATAATATAATTTTTTTGTTTGTTTGTTTGTTTATGGGGAGGTATGAACCTGAGCACACAGACAAACGGTGATGTTCATTGTACTAGAAACGAAACCCCGTCTAGTCAAACTTCTTCGTCGCTCTCAGGTGATCACTGATCAGTATGTCAATGGTATAATTTGACTTAACTACACATTTATTAGTGGTTAGTATTGTAGAACCGTAGAACGTAGTAAATGTATATAAAAAATGTGATATTTATAACTTAATAGTAGTAGCTAGATATTAATGAAAAATTTTTTAGATATTTTTGTGTTTTATGAATCACAGAATCAATCTCAAAAATTTATTACATTTTAATCGTATTATTATATTATACAATAGATTTATATAGTTATGATTTATTCTTATCTTCGCATATGTATGTTTATTTTCAGTTCTATTCTATTATTGCACAATTTTCTTTTTCTTTTTTTTTCTTGAAGAAAAATTTTCATTTATCTGAATACGAATATTATTAAATAATATTATATAAAAAATAATGCAAAAATAATTTTATTCAATTAAATTGAATATTTATACTATGGCACTTAATTATTATAGTTAATAGGGACATTTTATCACTACTTATTTGTGTATGTGTGTAAATAAATTTCGTGAATTTATAGATGTGTTGTGTAATAATGCATAAATAAGTATACATTAAGATATACATTTAGGGTATTCATGTAATTTTTCAGTTTTCAAGTTTCGTATTTCTGTTGAAATGAACGAACATTTCAAATTCTTTCGTAGTTTACTTTTGTCGTAGTTGTTTTTATTTCATCTGTTATATTTATTTTCCAATATTTTTTAATTTCTATGCCAACAACAGACAACCAAGAACTGTCAAACATTAACTACGAAACTACGAAATACAAAATTTAGAAACTGCAAATCATTTTACCTTCGCAGTTTTTCAAAACTTTCGTAGTTTGTAAATGTATGAAAAAAATGAACTACGAAAACTGAAAAACTAGGAGTATAAGAAGATTACGAAGTTTACGACCAACTGAAACGTGAATTGAATCCTCTAATTATTATAGAATTTAGTGTATTAGTATAAAGTATATATGTAATAAAAATTAAGAATTTATTATTATATAATTATGAATAAAAAATAAAAATGGACGAGATTGTCTAGTCTTTAAAAATACATTTAGTAATGAATTCCTTTAAGAATATAGAAATTTTCTTTAATGTAAAAACAAATCAAATAATTACATATGTATATTAAAATCGAAAAACTATAATGTAAATGTATAGAGATATTTCCTTAAATGGCCGAACATGGTGCAATATAATACTAGATAGATATTTAGTGTGTACATTATGTACTTAAATATACGTAGAGATATAGATTATACACATAAATTTGTACATTTATTATTTTGTAAAAATTTTTAATTTAGATAAAAATTTTGATTATAATTTTTAGAAAAAAATAATTTTTTTTGTTCACTTTCTGAAAGAGTTTGCATATTTAAGTATGATTTATACAATAATATAGAGAATTTCATATGTATTTGTGAAATTTTTTTTGTTAGTTTACAATTATATAAATATTATATTTAGTATGTGTTCAAATGTAGAATTATTTACTCTTTTTTTTATACATTACATATATTTTTTTTTTTCTATAAATTAGAATATTAAATAAAAGAAAAATTTATATAATTTTTTATGCTTCTTTTTTATGTAGAACATATAAATGATTGAAGTTTTATTTATTTGGAATCCTTTTATTTTAAGTATACATATACATGTACATTGCAAGTACGAAAAATTCCCAAACGTTAATTTGGTTTTTGAAATGTAATAAATATATATTTTCATTATTGTGCATCGTTTACGATTTGAAATGTTTGACGTTGTAAATAAAATGATTGTTTGACGCTTATAGGAATTCATCACACATTTGAAATTTTGGGCTTGAATATCGCGATGATTGTGGTGTTGGTCTGGTACTCTTCAGGTCCTGGTATGAATTCCAGCCAGCCCACTACTCTCGCCCAAGTCGATCCGAATTAATTTCTGTCATCAATATACACACCAGTTACTGATTACTATGATGATAAACTGGATTATATCAGACAGTGACAGAATTACTGATCGGCAGTGTCACAATGAACTGAGTATTCGTGTGCACTTAATATACGAGTACTTATATATCATAATAACTTAATCTAGAAAGAGGAAAGGGTCTAACAAAAATTTGTATGTATATGTATATACATACATTTATGTATATTTAAAAATAAAAAAAATAAAACATCTGGAATTGGATGGATAATATAATGTTTGATGATTGCAAAGAGACTTTTGATATTATAATGTATACATAATACATAATTCTGTTATGCTTGGATCTATACTTTAAGTGTATATACATATATGAAAATGAAAATTTATCAATTAAAATTGCGGGTCACATCGCAGACGCAGACAATTGAATTGTCAGTGACCCATTGTTTAGAAAATAATTTCGTTCAAAATTATAAATTAAAATATACATACATATATGTATATAGCCAACCCTAATATCCTCCATATGAATGACAAGTTTTTTGTTCCCATTTCCAAAAAAAAAAAAAAAAATTCATTGAAAATACGTTTGTACTTTCGAATAAACACTGAGAAAATCAACTCATTAATAAAACAAAATATTCTAAATTTTTTTTTTCGAATAGCCTTGAAAATAAAAAGACCTTCAAATTTCACTTTCTAGTGAATTTCATTTAGTAATGATTTAAATAAAATGAAATGTCTCTAAATTTTATTGATTTTATTTTTGGAGGGCAAAAAGGTTAAAATCAAATTATTTGGTGCATGTTCGTTAGTATTTTTATTTAATTACGTAATTATTTAATGTCTATATTGAATATTGATTGATATACATAATATATGTGGATAGATACCATATTTTATTGTAAAATTTACAAATGTTAAATAAATTGTATCTATAAGTGAACTCGTGTACGAGGGTAAGGTGAAAAATTCTCGGCCTAACACAGATCTGGCAGTGATATCATTAAAATTTTTTGTTGTTATGTTGGTACACTTGTCAAAACAACATATTTCAAATTTCAACTTGATCTGTCAAATGGTATTTTTTATACGGATGTTTAAAGTAGACGTGTTTGTGTGTTTTGTTAAAATGGATAAAATTGAATATCGTGCGATAATTAAATTCTTCACGGTTTATTACCTTCTGAAATCCATCCAAAGTTGGTAAAAGTTTATAAGGAGTCTGCTCCTTCACTTTCAACAGTCAAAAAGTGGGCAGCTGAATTTAAACGTGGACGTACATCTCTTGAAGTTGATCCACGTGAAGGACGACCGAAAACGGCCACTACAGAGGAAAACGTCGAGAAGGTGCACAATATGGTATTGGACGATCGGCGATTAAAAGTGCATAAGATAGCTGAGGTCATAGGCATATCAGAGGAACGCGTGCGGTACATTTTACATCAAGAATTAAATATGAGAAAGCTTTGTGCAAGATGTGTGCCGCATTTGTTAACTGCTGATCAAAAACAAATGCGGAAACGAACAATGCACTTGCCATAAAGGTGTTTTGGCAATGGGAAAACTGAGGGATTTGAAGTACGAATTGCTGGAACATCCACCCTATTCACCAGATCTGGCTCCGTCAGACTTTCATTTGTTTCCAAATCTAAAAAAATTCGTAGCTGGGAAACATTTTGAATCAAATGAAGAGGTTATGGAAGCTATAGATGGGTATTTTGCAGACCTTCCAGAATCGCACTTTAAGGAGGGCATCCTTTCGACAAATGCTCCAAACGCTCGACAAAATGCATAGACTTGAAAGGAGATTATGTAGAGAAATAAATGTATTTTATTCTAAAAAACATAGGCTTTCACTGTCAGGCCGAGAACTTTTCACCTTACCCTCGTATATGCGTTGTTAAATGCACTCAAATTAATTCAACAATTTATTCAATAATAATCAGCAACAATATCTTTGATTTACATATTCATTCACATACTCGTCATACCTAAAGTATATCACACATGTATCACAAAATATAATATCAGAAACACTGACTAACGTTAATTTCTGATCAAAAAAAAAAAAAAAAAAAAAATTGTTTTTTCAATTTTATTGAAAAAAATTATCTCGAAATATTCACTTTTTTCATAATTTGATTAAAAATGTTTTTTGTGTGTTTTTTTTTTAATTTTGATTCTGTTGTGTATCTATGAAAAAAATTTTCTTAAGTAGCCCAAAATACATTTTTTTTTTATTTTATTTTAAAAAGACGGAAACAAAATTCTTATCAATCATGGACGAATATTTATAAAATACGCAATATGCGGGTCCGGGTACACATGCATATGTGTGTGTAAGTATACATACATTCAATGCACGAGTATTTGTTTTAATTCAGAAAAATATTGATGACTATGTAAAAATTTTAATAGAATTTTGGGATTTTTTAATATTTGTTATAATATTTATTTACGGTATAGTGATGTAATTAAATTTTTTTTTTGTATACTTAACATTATTACGATGGTAATGCCTTATGCTATTTATTTCTGCATAGATTTTATATTTTTTCTGGAGCATTATCACATTATTCTAATTACATGTTTGTTAATAAAATAAATGATTAAACATACAAAAGAGCTGTGCTTATTGATTGATTGATTGAAGAAAGAAAAAAAACTTTTAAATTTTTCAGTTTTTCAGTTTCAGTTTCAGTTTCTGATTCTTTATTAGATCAAACCAAATATGTACAAAGTATAAAAATGCATTTTGATTACGTGATGAGGTGATGATTATTAAGTATTGTATTATCTATCGCCTGAAAAATCCTTGAAAATATCAATATGTATGAATTACTATTATATGTATGTACATACATATGTAGATATATGCATAGTTTTTAATCGCATTCAGTACTAGCAAAAATTATATGTGTTCAACAACACATTTTCCATTAAATTTAAATGTCTAAATATAGCAACATTACTATATAGCGTCGTATAGCAGATGCGATAAGTAAGTTATTAACTTCATTAGAAAATTCATGTTCTAAATTGATGAATATATATGTACTTATTTTTTTTTATCAATAATAAATAATAGAATAATTCACATGATTTAAATGAATGTAAAAAGTGCGTATACATTTTAATATACATACGAGTATATAGACACTACCGCCATTATGATAAATACTATATTATACATGCATGCATATACTTAGTATATATTTGAGATTTCTTTGTCTATACATAAATAAGATAGAATGAATTTTTTTTTTTTGCTATAATCAGAAGATAGAATTTGAATTGAATGTGCCTATTTTATTTTCATATACTTATATCAGCCTTTGCCACTAATTTTTATGTTAAAAAAAAATTTTAAATTATCAAATTTTAACTTTTTAAACTGAATATTTTCAATGCACTCACATGTTGTAATTGTATTGTTAGGAAATTTTTTAGTAATGTTATGTATTTACATTACATAGTACATAATACTATAATAAATAATTACTATATATAATACATTAATTTACACTATATATAATGCATTTATGGATATTTAGGGGATTCGTGTAATTTTTCAGTTTTCGAGTTTCGTAGTTCTGTTGAAATGAATTATCATATCAAATATTTTCGTAATTTACTTTTGTCGTAGTTGTTTTTATTTCATCTGTTATATTTATGCCGCGCCGCTTCTATATTCAATGCAGTGACTTCAACTTGGATTTTGACTTCCGAGTAGTAAATAGAAAAGTATAGCTGTCAAGTCTAATGCGTTGAATGTAGAAGAAGCGGCATTATTTTCTAATATTTTAATTTATATGCCAACATCCAACTAAGAACTGTCAAACATTAACTACGAAACTACGAAATACAAAATTTAGATACTGCGAAACATTTTACCTTCGCAGGTTTTCCCAACATTCGAAATGAATTTTTGAAAATGAAAAATTCGGAAATGAACTACGAAAACTATAAAACTACGAAGATTAGGAAGTTTACGACAAATCGAAATGTAAAATGAATCCCCGCCTAATTGTTTCATTAGTTAAATTACAAATTTATCAAAATAAAGTATCTTTTATATGTTCTTGTTGTTGTTGTTTTTTTTTTCTTAAATACCGCGTGTGAAGCACTCAATCAATTATGAAATTTACACATACATACATTTAAATAACATACATATATAATTTTATGGTTTTATTGCAAAATTGAACATTAGCTGATAATAGAAAAAACATTACATATTCATATACACACATAAAATCCTTGTATCATTTGAAATAACGAATATGTCATAAACCTAAATTTGAAATTTTCAATCAAAATAGCATATGACAAATCATTTAAAAGACATTAAATTATTGTCTCCTAAGCACTGTACATTATATTACTTATATTACTCTATGATGTTAAAATTTATGTGTTTTGTATACAATTCGTGTGTATATGCATAAGTAATTTATGCATTTCTTAAGTGCCATATAGCTAGATGGATGGCACACTTAAATTATATACATAGGTACATATCTTTATTTAAGTACATACATACATACAGTAAATGTGGTATATTCAACTGTTTTTAAAAAACAAACAAAAATCTAATAAAAATATCTACAAAAATATATTTAATTGAGAATCCTCATTTCTTTTTAACATCCATTAATATACTCATAATACAAATGTATATGTGTACTTTATTAAAATAATGGATGTGTATTATAAATTTAAAAAAAAAAAATTAAAACAACAACAACAAAAATAACAAGAATTCTATTCACATATTCATTAGACTTGTGCCACATTATAATGATGAGATGATAATACAAGAGAGACCAGATCATTTGAATATATACATGATACATGCATATGTCTATGTATCATGTATACATATATATGTCGTATAATGTAACGAGAATATATTAACACTTTTCGGCACATTATTATCTAAAATGCATCTTTAAAACCGATTAAATACCAGAACCATAAAATATTCTATTCTATATTCTATATGTACATACATTTATGTATGAATATATGGGTATAATGTAATACATACATACATATGTAACACGTTTTAATGTGTAATTCAAAGATAATTTGATGAAATGTATATTATGTATTGCTTAATAAACAAACCGCCATAAAAATATTTATCTTTATAAAATTGTATTAAATTATTTTTTTATTTTTTTCAAAATAAATAATTAAAAATAATAAAGTTATGAGCTCATATACACATATGTATGTTCGTACTACATAATTGTCTTCTTTTTTTTTGTTGTTTTATGCATATCATATTCACTAATGCTTTGTGTATAGTTAAAAAGCGTCAAAACGAACAAATTGATTCTAATTGAGAACAGGGAATAAATGAAATGGAATATGGGGTGTTGGGTTGAGGTTATACATTATACTAGTATATATACTGATAATGTTGTTGTTATTCATCTTTCGATAGAATATGTAAGTATGTAAGTGTACTATACGAAAAAATAAGTTGAGACAAGAATAAAAAAAAATTTTTTTAATGGTAAAAAATTAATATTAATTTTTTTTTTTTTTAATTACATAACGGGTGATCCAGAAATTTGAAATTGTATGTGCGTGTATACATTCATTATGTTCATTTTCTTTTGTTTTTTTGAATTTTCCTCATGCCTAGATTTTGATCTGGGGGTATCAAATATCAAACTCCAAGTCACCTTCTATCAAAATATTCAAAAACTGAATTTTTTCTTCAAAATAATCCGATTGATAGATATGTCTTCAATTCGCGTCTAACGACCGACAGTGCGTTCTCGGCATTGATTGTGTTTTCACAAAAAATATACAATATTTTATTATAATTCTCACCCTATTATGGTGTATAAATTTTATTTGTTTCCCTTTCAAAGTATTTACATTAATATAAGTATCTATTAATTCTTTAAGTAAAAATCATCGAACAACCATAATGAAAATGTAAATTAATCGTAAACTTGAAAAAATTCAACAACAAAATATTATACAGAATGTATGCATACAATCATGTTCATTTTAAAATTGAAAAAAAAAAATAATAAAAAATTAAGCTTTCGATATGACACCACAATCGACATACAACTAAAACAAAATAAAATTAAAATAAAAAATTAGAAAAAAAATTTTTTTTTTTTATTTTGTATTAAAACTAAAATTCTGATTATCGAACTGAGTATCTTAAAATGGGTCAAAAGTCGTTCAGTGTAAATACATATATACGAGTATACAGAACACATCAATTATACCCGTACATATTATAGGCATATAAGTTAGTCAGTAAGTCCAACAGTTTAAAGAATAATACATCATCATACATAATTTTCATTTTCAGTATTTTAATAAGAAGATTTATGAAGATATTTGCAAGGGAGCATTCATTGTGAATGGAAGCTAAAAATTATTCGGACGAATAAAAAGCATAGCTATCATATATAGTAAAAAATAAAAACGAAAATATTCGTTATTCGTATTTATAACAAAATAAATATCAAAAAAATTTTAATTTTATTTTGTAAATTTAATTAAGTGTTTTTAAATAGTTTTTATTTCCTTTTATAAGTACCTATAAATGTAGAAAATATGAGTATATTCGTATAAAAAATTAAAATTTCTAAATTATAAAAAGAATTTTTTTTTTTCAATCTTTATATTACTAAATACCTAATGAGTTTTAAAATTATTTTGTGACACATTATAAGTATTTTCATTATAAATATGACATTTAATTTAAAATTTTAATTTTCAAATTTTTTTTAAAAAAAGAAAAACAATTTAATATTAAAAATGGAAATTATGAAATGGATTCTTTGGATAACAATTCTATTATCCTACACTTTTAATAAATCTTTATCGGTGAGTTATAAAATAAATCAATATTAAGTGAGAATATTTTTAATGCTTTAATAAAAAAAAATGTAAAAAATAATTTAAAAAAAAAATCGCATGGATCAATCGTTATGCTCTAATTTATATGTACCGGAAATGAAATGAAGAAATGAATGTACTATACATATTAGATTTACATTGTGATAGTATAAAAATTAGAAAAAATATACATTATATATTTTTTTTAATAAGTGAAAACATACGTAAAAATATTTTAATAAAAATTAATAATTAATCTTGCAATTAAATTGTGATTAAAAATGAAAAAAAAAAGTGATGTTAGAATATTATAATGTTAGATTTTAGATTATTAGATGTGTACTTATTTATCTGGGTTACTGTCATCGATCAGTTATACATACATACATTATTATGCATATGCACAAAATTAAAAAAAATATATATAAGTAATATAAAAGTAAAATATGTGTCGACTATTTGCAAAAGTGTGTCTATTCCATTTTATACTATTTTGAGGAAACCAAAAGAATGTTTTTCGTTCATAATAATAGCAATTGCGTTATGTTTTTAGCTCGAAATATATATAGTATATGCAGGGTGATCTGCCTCAGGTGGTACACCCGCAAACAGTAGATAGATCTCATCTAGGCAAACAAAAAAATTGAAAATAACTATAATTCACGTACTTAAAAAAAACAAGTAAAACTTTAGAAATTGACATTAATAAAATTTTTTTTGAAAAATGGAATAGACACACTTTTGCAAATAGTCGCCACAATATTTAATAAAGCAAATTATGATGAACTTTTTGAACTTACTAAAGATAATCTAGCAAAATTTTAATTTTAAATATGACAATATAAATAAAACAAATAAAAAAAAATATGTATAACAAAATAAAATAATGAATAATTAAAAGAAAAATGAGAAATCACATACGTTAGAAAACAATTATTTATATATCTATAGTAAATGTATTCATGTACAAAAAGAGTATTGCATATTAATTAGCAATAAATAACTGCTCAAAAAACATAAGTATCGCTATATACATATGCAATGCAGTATGTAGAATATTTGAATAAAAATAAAATTCTAAGCTCTTTTTCTAGAGCATAACGATTAACTAGTTTTATTTTCTTTTGTTTAGATTGTTTTTTTTTTTTTCTTATTGATATATATTTTTTTTTTTACTTTGAAACTGTGATAAGAACTGAAAGCTAAAAGTTTATTTAAATTAAAAAAATATATACAGATGTATTAAAAAAATAATATGATTATTTTGCACTTCCATTTTTTAGATACAATTCAATAATGATCACAATGATTTAATTGGAATTTTGGAAAATAATACATTAATTGAAAATGCTGATCGCTTGAAACGCGATCCAAAGGGATTGTAAGTATAAAAATACAAAAATTATTTTCAAATTAAAGTTGTATAATTTTTCTGTATGATTTACGTATAGTAAATTTATTTAAATTTAAATCATAATTAAGTTTATGTTCCCTTGTTGTTTATATTATTTAATTGTCACTATGTTTTATAGTTTTTATGTTATATTCATATACATACATATTTCTTTTAATTAAATTGAATTAATTTTTTTCTTTTTGCAAAACAAATTCATGCCAATGATAAATTATACAAAATCTGGAGAATACTTGTTCATAAAAATACATAGTATTTTATCAATTCATATTTTTGTAACTTTATTTATTGTACATTTCGACTTCATTATTAGTCCAAAAAATTTCTAAAAAAAAAAAAAAACAAATTAAAAAAAATTTTATTTCAAAAGTTCTCGAGGGCAAACTCAGTCTCAGTATTTGAATTTTGGAAATCCTGAACAAGAAGGAAAAGCTGAAGCAGAGGCTACAGAACAAGGATCAAGAGCTTTCGTTAGTAAGGATTAACCTAATTTCAGACTTTAAATTTTCTATCGAAATTAATATCATTTAATAAATATAGCTGGAACACATGGTATGGGACAAGCTCAAAGCCAATTTTCAGGTGGAGATTGTAGTGGTTGCGCCGGATGTGTATGCGGTGGATATGAATCAACTGATCAACTGGGCATCGTAGACAATTTGGGAAGGCTCTCACGCCCATTAACACATGGTAGTTGTGAGATAAAAATTGAAAAACAAATTTAATAAAGAAAGAAATATTTTTATATAAATAAACTAGGACAATCAGATTACGGACAAATTCCTAGTCAACTATTAAGCCCAGAACGAGATGTACAGAGACCTGGATACCCCAGTATTCCAGGATATCCAGGAGCTACTTTATATGGTCAACCAAGTCAATCAGGTCAATCAGGTCAACCGGGTCAGTTAGGTCAGCCAGGTTACAGTCAAATTCCTGGTGTTGGACAACTATCCAGACCAGAAGATAAGCTGGGGTCTGGACATACTAGTGTTCCAAGTCAATTAGGTCAGCCAAGTCAACCAGGTCAATTGGGTTATCCAAGTCAACCAGGTCAACCAGGACAGCAGCATGGCTACAGTCAAGTTCCTGGTATACAACAACCAGGTTCAATTCTTTCTCAACAACAATCAACACCAGGCCAACCAGGGCAGCTAGGACAAACGGGCTTTAATCAAACTCCTGGTACATCAGGATTAACTTATCCTCAACAACCTTCAATACCAAGAGGAAATGTACAAGGGCCTGGATATTCTAGTGTTCCAGGTTATAGAGCAATTCCCGGATATGTTCAACCAACTCAGCCAGGTCAGCCAGGTCAACCAGGTCAGCCAGGTCTATTAGGACAACCAGGTTTCAGTCAAATTCCTGGTGCAGGTCAACGAGGCTCGACTGGTCCTTCGCAATTACCAACACAAAGAGAAAATATACAGAGGCCTGGATATTCCAGTGTTCCCGGGCATCAAGGAGCACCTAGTTATGGACAACCAGGACAGTTGGGACAGTCAGGCTACAGTCAAGTTCCTGGTATTGGACAACCATCAAGGCCAAAAGATGTACAGAGAGCTGGGTATCCTGATGTTCCAGGTCAACCAGGTCAACAAACGCAAACAAGTCAGCCAAGCCAACCAGGACAGCCAGGACGACCAGGCTACAGTCAAATTCCTAGTACACGTCCATCAGGATCTAGTCATCCTCAACTACCTACAATATCTGGAAATGTACAGAGACCCGGATACCCTAGTGTTACCGGACCTACAGAAGCTCCGAAATATGGCCTGTCAGGTCAGCTAGGTCAACCAGGTCAATTAGGACAACCGGGGTATAGCCGAATCTCTGGCAGTGGTCAACCAGGTCAACCAAGCCAACCAGGTCAACCAGATCAATCAGGACAATTAGGACAACCGGGGTATAGTCGAATCTCTGGTAGTGGTCAACCAGGTCAACCAGGACAATTAGGACAACCGGGGTATAGCCGAATCTCTGGCAGTGGTCAACCAGGTCAACCAAGCCAACCAGGTCAACCAGATCAATCAGGACAATTAGGACAACCGGGGTATAGTCGAATCTCTGGTAGTGGTCAACCAGGTCAACCAAGCCAACCAGGTCAACCAGGTCAACCAGGACAATTAGGACAACCGGGGCATAGTCGAATTCTTGTTACTGGACAGCCAGGTCAACCAAGTCAGTTACTACAACCGGGGTACGACCAAATCCCTGGTACTGGTCAACCAGGTATTATTTTCAAAAATATAGTTTTTGAAAAATTAATTTTTTGATGTTTCACCAGAGTTAAGCATCTAATATAACAAAATTCAAATCTAACAAACAACTATATAATTCCAGACTCAAAATTTCCATGTCAAAGTGATAAAACAAAAATTTTAACACTTCCAAGTCAAAATGGTGTTTGCGGTGGTTTGACAGTAGTTGTTGGAACTGATGGACCTCACCAAACAGTTTATACTGGCCAGCATGCTCCTCAAGAAGAGCAACATACATTTAGTTCACAAAACGATCCAACAAAACAAACAGTGTACAACCCATCAGGTTTAACAATTGTAGTAGGAACTGGAGGTCCCAAGCAAACACTACACAGATATCCTGGTGATTCTATTTCATTTTCAAAACTGTAAATAATTAATAAAAGTATTTTTTAAACAGAAAACGTACCAGGCCAGCTAATGGTACCAATTATTAATCAAACTACTGGAACATTTACGGCACCAGTAAGACCAATACAGCCAGATCATTTGGAAAGAGGACATCCCATAACGGCTTCACTTAGACCAAGTGGTATAATTCATTTTTGAATATTCAATTCGAGAATTTACAAACAAATTAATATTCTTATGTTTATATAGAAAATGGACATCAAGTAAAAGACTTTAGTTTTACTGGATCTGGTTCTCTTGACGGTAAACCGTCAAGATTTGGTGACCACGTTGGAACTCCGTCAGGAACAGATGGATTGAAATTTGGTTTTGCTGGTAAAGGTGTTATATATCCAGAAAGTGCTACAGGAAATTTATCAACTATTTACCCACATGGTACAACTTCTCAGCAACAACCAGATATTTCGAGAAAACAATTTTCTGGGCCAGAAATGCTTTATTATGGAAGACAGCCATCTGATACCTATGGTACTGCTACAACAGCAATGCATCCTGATGGTCGATATATAAGTCCTGATGGTGATAGATTCAGTCCTGAAGTCAATCAAATAACTACAGGCCACAGTGGTAATTACGTTGATTCTGACATTGCTAATATTGACCCCTGCAGCACATATGTAAATCCAAGTATTTTTGTAGGGCCAATACAGTATGGAGGAGCACAACCAACTGGTGAACAACAGTTTGGAACAGTGCAACCAACTAGTGGAGCACAACAGTATGTAGGAATGCAACCAGCTAGTGGAGCACAACAATTTAGTGGAATGCAACCAACTGGTGGGGCTCAAAAGTTTGGAGGAGTGCAACCAGCTTATGGAGCACAACATTTTGGAGGAACACAACCAACGGGTGGAGTACAACAATTCGTAGGAATTCAACCAACTGGTGGGCAGCAGCAACCAGCTTATGGAGCACAACAGTTTGGAGGAACACAACCAACTGGTGGAGCACAACAGTATATAGGAACACAACCAATTAGTGGACAACAATTTGGATTGATACAGCCAACTGGTGGAGCACAGCAGTATGGAGGCACACAACCAACTTATGGAGCACAACAGTTTGGAGGAATGCAGCCAACTTATGGAGGAGCACAACCAACTAGTGGACAGCAGTTTGTAGGAGTGCAATCAACTGGTGGAGCACAACAGTATGGGGGAATGCAACCAGCTAGTGGAGCACAACAATTTAATGGGATGCAACCAAGTGGTGGGACTCAACAATTTGGAGGAGTGCAACCAGCTGATAGATTACAACAATTTGGAGGAATGCAACCAGCTGGTGGGCAGCAGTTTGGAGGAATGCAGCCATCTGGTGGACAGCAGTTTGGAGGAATGCAACCAGCTTATGGAGCGCATCAGTTTGGAGGAACACAACCAACCGGTGGAGTACAACAATTCGGAGGAATGCAACCAGCTGGTGGAGCACAACAGTATGGAGTTGCACAACAGTATGGAGGAGCACAACCAACTATCGGACAACAGTTTGCAGGAATGCAACCTACTGGTGGAGCACAACAGTTTGGAGGAATGCAACCTACTGGTGGAGCACAACAGTTTGGAGGAATGCAACCTACTGGTGGGGTACAACAGTTTGGAGGAATGCAACCAATTAGTGGAATACAACAACAACCTGTTGGAGTACAGCAGCCTGGAGGTGTATCAGTTTACCCTGGTCAACCAATCAGTCCAGAACTAACTAGTAGCTTGACACCAACTGGTTCTAATTCTTATGTACCTGTTGCTCTGAATAAATGTAACGGTGCTTGTTCACTTGTACCAAGCACTGGTACAGGAACTATTTTGTCACCTGGAGTCGCAGGACAAATTCCAGTTGGAGGTGTACTATTTAAATTATTGTTGGTTATTATTTGAAGTTTATTTTTTAATATAATTTCTACAGGTCAACTTACTGCTGACGATTCTTTTTCCCAAGCGGAATCATCAGTCAAAGATGGACAAGCAATAGCAAGTGCTCAAGGTAAGAAAGCTGGAGGAACAGCCCAAACTCAAGTATCTGGTTCATACTCTGGCAGTGGCAGTTTTAGTGCAAATGCAATGACATCGGACAACGATCGCTCCGCAAATGCTCAAGTATGTACATATTTATATATTGTTAAAAAATTTTGAAATTTACCAAGAAATATAATTTATTTTAAAGGTTAGCGGTAATTCAGAAGGAGCTCAGAGTCAAGCTCAAGGAACAGGTGGAATAGGAAAATCTCAGTCGCAAGTTCAAGTAAATTCAAAAACTGGAGGAACCACAGCTCAATCACAAAGTAATGGTCATATGCACCAAAGTCAAAGTGAGGTATAGGTTGATTTATTTCTATTTCTTTTAAGTTCCTAACATAATTTTTTGACTTCATATAGGTCCAAGCGAATGAAAAGGGTGGCTTGGCCGACGCACAGTCAAGTGGACCAGGACAAACATCATCCCAAGCTCAAATCGGCTTCAAACCTCAAACTGATGAGACTGAAAATAACAATCCTATTTTCAATGGTGGTGGCGAAGCTTCAGCTCAATCTGGTGCATATTCAGGACAAAGTCAATCACAAATTCATGGAAAATTCAAGTAGTGAAAATCGATACTCTAAAACTTTTATTATTAACGTAAAAACTTTTAGGTATGGAATTTCATATCATGGAGCCGCACAATCAGCTTCTGGTACAAAAGAACAAGTAGCAACATACAGAGAACAAAATAGAGAGCTGTTCCAAACAATAAGCCAATTTGGCAATTCTCAGAAGTAGGTTAAATTTTCAACATTATCTCACAAATATAACAAAACAATTTTCTACTTTATATAGTGCGGTTACAGAAAGAGTAGATGCTACATATGGTCCTGCAATTTCTAGTTTTAGACCAGTAAATTCTGGAACTGATTTCAGGTTGAGAACTGGAGCGAATAATGAAGGTAGAATCTTAAAATTTGACGATGATCAAAATGTCCATTATGAGTTTATCAATTTTATTTTTAGATTTAGATAAGACCAGCAGTAAGCCAGACGAAGAGGCTGAATATGAAGAAGAGGATGATGAACTTGATTATGATGAAGATGAAGATGAACTTGATTATTCACAGGTACCAACGAAAATAGAATCGAAATCAAACAAAATACAGAATTCTAGTAAAAATAATGGGTCTAGCTCAATAACTTCAGTGACGAACGATACCAAATCATTTGATAATTTACCTTCAATGTTCAAGCCCATCAACTCCGATAGAAATAGAACTTTCTCACAGAATTCATCCACTCAAAGTCAACAAGCTACAGTTTCAGGAGATGTTGAAAATAATTTCAATCTTGTACAAAAACAGAATGGACGAACATCACGATATCCTTCAAGAACAACTGAAAATATTCCAGATGGTTTTAGAGGGACAGTTAATCTTGAAAAGAAATATCATACACGATTTTTACCATCAAAACATACAGAAGGGAAAAATGATTTACATGTAAGCAATGGAAAACGGCCTGATAGTTATGTAACAGTTACAAAATCTGTTACAGGAAGTCTTGATACTAGTAAAAATCCACCAGCTGAAAAACAAAATTTCTCTTCAACATATTACACTAAATCATCAACATGCGGTTATTTCACATTTTCATGCAATATTGTTTACGGAACGAACGGAAGAAGTAAAATTTGTAGACCTAAAGCACCAACAAATGGAAAATGCTAATAGATTCAAAAAATACATATATTTTCAAGTAACTATATATAGAGCGATTATTCCTTAAAAAAATTGAATAATTCTAATTTAATTTTTCATTTAACTAAACAGAAAAATTTCCAACTAAAACTAAACAAAAAAAAATTGTAGGGGCAATTAAATTTGTTAAAATTTATTTTAACGTATAACATAACAAACATTTTTTCTCGATTTGTATATAATATATTATTACTTTCATAATTTTTTGAATACATGTATATTATATATATATTATATGTTATTGTTGGATTGAAGTAATTTGAAGAAATAACATGTTAACATATAGTGTACATTGGAAACTAAAACTGCCATGAATTCGATGCAATTATAAATTTCTCTTGAAGTAGATATTGTATATTTGTATTAATTTAATATTATATTTAAAAAAATGTTTGAAAATTTATAAAAGTTAAGTATAAATTAATTTTTAACATTTAATAAATAATATTTACAAATTACAATAATAATTATATAAGATTTAAGATACTGAAGAAAAAATTTTTTAATTATAGAAAATATTGTTTTACTAAAAATAAAAGTCATAAAATGAAATCGATACTTCAAATTATTGACACTTCGAATTATGCCTAGGAGAGCTTTATCGGAAAATCCGCCATTGCCAATAAATAAATATATACTCTTTTCGTGAAATGCTATTGTAATTTGTATCTACAATTAATAGAAGGTAAGTATAGTTGTATAGTTGTAAGTATTTGTTTTCTATATACGATCAATTTTAATTATGTTGCATAGAGTCAGTTGTGCAAATATGTATGTCATTAGTCATTACAAATTGAATGATCAAAAGAATACAACTTTGCTGATGACAAATTACAACCACTAATCAGAATCAATAAATTATTAATGTACGTAAGCGTAACTAATCGAAAAAGGCTTTTTCGAAAATGCAGGCTGCACTGTGTATTCTTTCGTATCTTAAAAATAGTACTAAAACAGTAATGTGCAGTCTGCAGGAATAAGGCAGCGCTGCAAATGCAATGCGGTTAAGAGTTTTCATTTCTGACATTTTGCATTTTCGAACGAAAAATTGAATCATAAGTGATAACCAACAATAATAATTATAATATTGAAAAATAATGTGTTCGATGTGTATTGTACAATTTTATTTATTAAAAATATGAATTTTAACCTCAATTTTAATATACTTAAGTAATTTTTCAGTATCTTCACTTGAATCTGACATTATAAAGAATAAAACTTTTAAAACCAATTAATACAATTAATACAACAAGTTCGAAATCCCAAAATTATTTTTTTTATTATTTTAAAAAATTGTTTTTTTTATTTTATTTTTGTAAAAAATTTATGTACGTACAATCTAGCTGTTGTAAAGAATGAAGTGGTAGACAACTTCGACAGTACACTTGTCAGTAGCATACATGCAGTGTTTCAAATCACGCTGCTTATTTGCGTTAAGATCTTTCAGGCCTGTTTTGCATTTTATAGTTTTCGAACGCACTGCATTGCAGTGCAAAACTTATCGAACTGCTTTTGCAGTTAATAGTTTTCGAACGAACTGCAAAAAAGATCTAACTTAGAACTGAATTTACGAAAAGGCCTTATATTTTTTAGAATTGGACGATTTCGTTGCGAGCTTGAATAACAAATTTACTATTAACTTCCATTTGATATTTATGTGAATTGGTTTTTTTTTTTTTAAATAATTAATAAATAATAATACACGCAATATGATTATGTGAATAAAACATTTATTAAATTTTTTTTGTTTTAATATGTATAAGTTCATTATTATTATTATTTCTTTTTTTTTCAAATTATGTATCTATTTGTATAATTTTACAATTTATTAATTAATTTTATCGTGAAATATTATTATTATTATTATCATTAGTTTTTACTACATAATATACGACATGTGATGTACATATGTATGTATACATATCTATATTGTTTGTATTCTAGTTATATTCTGATTTAAATAATTCATTTTATTTTTCATATTTTTATAATAATATACGCATCTATTTTCTTTTGTGTTAGTATACTGGT
The DNA here is from genome assembly GCA_951394055.1 of Villa cingulata. Lineage (NCBI taxonomy): Eukaryota > Metazoa > Arthropoda > Insecta > Diptera > Bombyliidae > Villa > Villa cingulata. The sequence goes on along the minus strand of OX596021.1, from coordinate 25,590,449 downwards.
ATAATTAAATTTTGTAGAATATTTTATTATGTATTTATTTTTTTCCTTTCATTTTATTTTCTTTTTAAGATATTATTTTTATTTTTTTCTTTCAAATTGCATATATGTAGCTACATTTATAATATGTGTACATTATTTAAAATTTATAATTTTTTATTATACATATAAATTTGAATATAAAAATATTATATGAATAATATAATAATTACATATTTTGTTTTTAATTTTTTTAGTGTTTTTTTTTTGTTACTGTTTGCTGCTTTTTTTGTTTTAATTACATATTACCAATATTACATACAAGTATGTATATATACCTAAAATACTAAAGTATACATATATTACATATACATACATATTAGAATAATATTTATTATATAACATTTCATACAATATACACATAATATACATATACATATATATATAACACATACATACATACATACATATTTAACATATGTTTATTTTATACATAATATATAATATACAAATAATGTTAGAATTATTATTACACAATATACATTTATGTATATACTAATATGTACTTATATACATACAAATATAACATATTGTAAATATATCTATACATAATATACACACTTTTGTTTTTTTTTTTTTTTTTTCTAATAATATACATATTATATTATATAAATATTATATAAACATACACAATACATCATAAAATATATAAATATGTAATTTACATATAGAAATACACATATTCATGCATATTATATACATATATCTACATATATAAAAATTATTATACATATAGAGTGATTAATATACATACATACATACATATACAAGTATGTATCCAGTTATATAATGCATATACTCGTATGTAATTAAATTTAAAATAAAAAATATTTAATTAACCTCTATCATTAATTTCTGCATTTAATTGCACTAAACACAAATTATGAGTATACAAATATTTTTTTAACTTTTAAAACTTACATTATATTTTAAAGGAAATTAAAGTAAACGGAAAAGAAAATGTTGCAAATAAAAATTAATTTATTATTTCTCTGCTTTCGATTTACCAATTCCAAGTACTTTGCGAGTACAAAAATGTGTCTAGAATAAATATTGTTATAATTATAAATTTATAACGAACGACACAAAAATCATTCGTAACTACTTGCATCTAAGAACTCGAAAAAATTTTCATGAGTAGCTGCGAGTAGATGGTTTAGCACAGACATTTACTTGAAATTGCTAAATCGAAAGCAGCTATTATTAAAATTTTTCTATATACATACATATATATAGGTATATTAATCTATGTGTTGTTTCGAAACATAGAAAAAGTTAGTAAGTACAAGTATTTCTCTTTATTATACACAGAGAACATTGTTTTAATTAATTCTTTATCATTATTATTGTATCTATTTATTTTTAATTTGAATAACACTTTCATTTGAATTAAATTTAATTTATTTTTTATTTTAAAAATTTGTGCCATTTATAAAAATTTCTAATATACATATATTGTATATTTTTTTTTTTTCTAAATTTTAATAAATACATGTATACATTATATTATTTTTATTTAAATTACATAAATTTTTTTTTTTCTTGAAAATATTCAATATAAATAAATATCAAATATCGGTTAGTACATGCAATATTCTATCAACTATAATATTTATTAAAATTATATGTATTTATATACAATTTTATATTTATATATTGTTATGTATAAATAGAATAATATGCAATAAATAAATTCATAATTATATCAATTAACTTTTATTTATTATTCTCAATACCCACTAAATGATCATTTTGTCAATGCCTGAGTTTATATTCGTGCAATACGTCAATTTACTTTAAATTTTATTCAAAGTAATTGACGACAAATTAACATCATCATCATCAACATGTTGCTATACAAAATAGCTCTTGAAGTGTTTATACCTTATGATATCTATCTATACCATCCCATATACTCTTGTTGTGCTTGTGCCTCTGCCTATACATTAAATTTTTGGTAGAGAAACAAACTCAAACTTTGCTCAAACTCAGACAAATGAAGATCATTTTTGGTATCAATTATATCTACCATTCGAACATTTCCGATATTATTTTCTTTCGATATTTCGATACTATTTTCTTTATTTTGAATGCCCGATCATTTTAAATGTATTAAAAAATCGAAGCAAATCTATAATACTTTAGGAAGTATTGAAACTGAAATTAATTATTATTTTTGATTACACATATCTAAATTATTTTTTATACGTTCAAATAATATTTTTTTCTTTTCAATATTGTAAATTAATTTATTCTTAGTAAAAATTTTATAATATTTGAATTCAGGATTATGGAATATTAAAAAATTTTAATGATTATTTTGTAGTTGTAAATATTTTGTAGATAATATTTATTATGGAATAAATAAAATTTAACTTAGCTTCATTTTCAAAATTAACTACTCATCTATTAATTATGTATGTAGTAGTTATAAAGAGTCGGTAATTAAATATCATACTTAATTAAAATTTTCTTTTAGAAAAATTCATTTTAACAAAAAAAATTTTTTTGGTTTTTTGTTCATATTTTTAAAGTAAATTTACTACATTTTCTTTTCTGTTCGTATTTTCATGTTAATCCTGTATGTATTCATTTTCATTTGAACAGGACATTTTTGTTATTTTATCACTTTGTAAATTCATTAATATTTGTCATTTTCTGTATTAAATTTATTTTTTTCTAGATTTATAAGATGATTACTCAAAATTATTATGTACCTTAAATTCTTTCCTTTTCCATATTTGAATTTTTTCAAAAGAATATTCTAAAGCTTTGGACGGTTTTTATTATATGTTTTTAAAAAATTTTTTTTTACTAAATTTGTTTTTTTTTGTTTTTGTTTTGCTATTTTTAAAATTGTAAAAATTCATGAAAAAAATTAATATCTTGAAATGTTAAAGTTAAAATGAATAAAGCTCTATTTCAAAGCATTTATATTTCAATAAATAATTATATAATTTTAAGTCTATACATTAGTTATTTATACTTTTAATATATTTTTAGTACATACTACATATACATACTACATATACATTTACATAATTTCTACAGATAAAATTTTTAGGTGGATAATTTTCAAGCTTCTTCCCATACTATGTACGTATATAGAGAAGAATAATATTACATTTTTGGTCATTCAGAATAATGTTTGTATGTGTATATAAAGTGAAAATATTATGTGTGTAAGTGTGTATATACGTATATTGTATATTTACGTACAACATATATATGTTTTTGTGTATATATTATTTTGTATATAGTATTATTCGTAATTGTAAGTAAGTAATTTTTCAATAAAAAAAAAATGTGTTTCCTATCATACTAAAATTATATTATCATACTATTATTGTTTCCTATCATATAAATTCTCTTGTATATAGATTTTTTCTTGCTTATCATCTACAAAAGCGTTATCGTTTTCAATATTATAGGTATATAGAAAAAAAAAATTCTTCTTATTTTTCACTCTATATTTAGCCCTATTGTAATCAATTTTCTTCTTATTATTATAAATTTGTGCCAAAAAAATATTATCATTCGTTTTCTGTCTTTCATTATTATTTTTCTCTTCATTTAACACATATTTACGCTACAGAAAAAACATTTTTTTTTTATTAATATCTAAATATATAATGTACACTAAGTCTGTATGTATATAAGAAGTAATAATTACTGTAAATCACAACTGGATAAAATGAAGAAAAAATTAATTAATTAATCGGTGTACTAGGTATTATGTGCTACTGCTATATAGTAATTTATTTTTTCATAATGTACATTTATATGCAATGTTAATGTTACTCTTGTCTTATTCAATTTTTTTACTTGTCATATGAACTAATAATAACGTACGAGTATGTGTATAAATTACTAATATTTCTATACTACAAACTACCAACCAACTACCATTACCAATCGTCGTTACTCGTTACTCATTACTACTCTCTTCAATCCTATAAAAATGGTTCGACTCATACCAAAAATATATATTCACGACGGCAAACTCATGCATTCATTGAATTCAACAGTAACAAATGTTTATAAACATTTTATATGTTGTTACTGGATAATTAAAAATTCACGAACAACATAAATATTTATGTGCGGTTTTACCATCAGAAAATTACAATCGTTACGTTATCATCATCAGTTTGAATACGTTTACGTTCCATTCCACGTTGTCGTGAATATAATTTTGATCTGGGCGATTGAATCTATGCGTTCGAAAACATAAAAAATATCTACTATATTCCGAAAATTATTCAAATTTGATTCATTACAATAATTACATTATTAAAAGTACACAATATACTTACATTTTTTATGCATTTTATTCAATATGAAATTATTTTGTTTTTTTTTTTGTTTCAAAACGATTATGCATTAATACATATTATTAATAATTTACAATTTTTTATAACGTCTATTTTTATTATTTTATACAAATAAAATGTATTGTAGGTAGATATCATTCATTTTAATAAATCTATCGTGGATTTATCTAAATTATCTATTATAAGTTAATTTTTGAAACCTTCTAATATTATTATAAATATTTATTATTTTATAACATTACATTTATACATAATATATTCTATTATCACTATTTTTAGTCAGCATCAGCTATTTTAAATCAAAGTATCAAATCATTTTTATCTTTCAAATTACAATTTTAACTTTTGCATTTATGTTTTATAAAAAAATTTTGCATATTTGTAAACGCGTTCACTTTTTCAACTATACTATATGCGAACGTAATGTATTCATTTTTAATCAAACTTTCTGTTAAAATTGACGCAATCTACACACGCAATTATTATGCTACTTTAAAGTTGATTGCTTTCGAGTTGCTTAATAAACTTAATGCATATGCATATTATGCAAGCTTGTACTAAAAGTGATAATACTCGTAATTAGATGCTTATAAAAAACAAATTATTTTAAATATTTTTTCAATATTCAAATTACAAAAACTGCCAAAAAAATTTTCATTTTCATATATTTTTTTTTAACATGAAATAATGAACGAAGAATTTAAGCATTTTAATTGCTTATTAATTATATTATATTTATGTATTTTAAATATTATATAATTTTATTGTAAAATTGATTATTATTGATTATTATAAATAGTTTTTTTTGTAAATGTATAAAAATGTTTTATAATAATTTTTGTGTGAAAATTTCGTTAGATTAATTATTATTATTATTTTAATATATTTTCCTGTTTCAATAATTTAAGTTTATACAATAATACATTTTTTCCATGTCAAATCGAACATTGTTCAAATCAAACTCAACCACTTTTTATTTCAATACCCAACATTGTTTAATGTTCAGTACAATTTAATTAGTGCCTTATCGTGAATTCATGATATTCGATAGACGATAAAACGATGAAACGAAACGATACGAATACGATATAAAATTGCTATTAACTTCACCGTTTCGAACGTTAAGTGGTACATAGTGATACATAGTGGTACAATATAAATTCCTTATACAAACAAAATTTTCCTGTTTTCTTCATACAACTTCCAGTTTTGTTGTAAGAAAAAATGGTTCGATGTCATTTCAATTTGGAACGTTTCGTTCGAATATTATCATGATCGCGTTTTTAACAAGACGATACGAAACGTTTCGTTTTCGAATATCATGATAAGGCATTCAACGTCTTCCATGTCAATATCAATTGAATTTCGTTGAATTTGATTTGAACACCGTTGATATTAAAATAAAAAATGTTGAGTTTAATTTGAATATTTGTTTGATTTGACATGAAAAAAGTATTACATAAATTATACACAATAGTTACATAATACATATATAATTGTACATAGTACCACAGATTACTTTTATGTTTTATCTGATATTTATAGTACTCATTTATATATTATTTATATAATCTAATAAATATTACATCAAAATTTTATTTTAATTTATTCACTTTATCTTTGTATATAGTATATAAACATGCAATTTTAATAATTTTTGTGTATACATTTAGTTTTGAACTGTTTTCACTGCGTTTTCAAACACAAAAAAAATATTTCTATTTTCTAATTTTTATTTAATTTATTTATTTACATTTACATTTATATACAATTTATATACAATTATTAATCAATTCTAACAGTTAAAAAACATCACATAAATAACGTTTATAAATTTGAAAAAAAAAAGAAACATCATATTTATTCATATTAAATCTAATTCACATATTTAATGTAAAGTGTGTAATATGGTAATATGTAGTAATATTAGTGTACAATATGTGAATGAAATTTATATGTATTTAAATTTTTAATTTACATTATAAAATTTGAAAATTTTATTTTCAATTATGTATATCCATTTTAATATTAAAGTACAAATACAAGTGTAATACAAGTGTAATTTAATAATTTGTGTATGCAATAATGGGATAATTATTCATAAATCATATTTTCATGATAAAATTATAAAAAATGTGTACCCAAATTATAAAAAAACAGACATTTACGTATTATGTATGTATGTATGTATGCATTTATTTATTTGTGTTTATTCTTAATCAATTATTAAAATAATCGTGGTGAGTTTTATGATTAAATAATAATAAAAATTAAAATTTTCAGTGAATTTATGTGCAAAAAATAATGTCAAGTAATTTGACGAAAATACCTACTACAAAATAGTGAAATTTTTTGACGAAACATTCAATTTCGAAATGTTAAAAATTCATCTAAGAAGTGCTACTAGGCCATTTTCGAAAATGCAGTCAGATGTGACGATCATCTTTGCATATCATCCATCGTCACATCATACAGTTATCGTATGCTATTGGTTGATTGTAGAATTGCATGTACTTTGTGTAGACTACATGCGCTGTTGCACGCTATTTTGCGATCGTATGCAATCTTTAAGCATTGTTAAACTTTTGACATTTGCATGTATGCACTTTCGAACATTACTTGACCATCTGTAGCATTTTTGAAAAAGGCCCTACTCTCATTCAAGTCGATCATTAATTCCAATCAGCAATGTACAACCAGTAAGTGATTTTTGATAAACTGGATGATATATCAACTGTCCGATAGAATTACTAATCGGCGATGCCATAATGGACTTAGTATTAGGGTGCACTTAACATATATACATATATTTCAGTACATATTTATATTTAAAAAAAATCTAAAAATTGCAGTTAAATTTTTTTCAAAATGTAAAAAAGGAACCAAAATGTGTACAAAGACAGTGGGGTCATACAGTATTTACTACGCAAAATTTTCATGTTTCGAAACACAGCCTATGTAATAATGAAAATTATAAACGATATTATGCACAGATTTACCAACCAATATGTACTTACACTTATGTATGTACACATCATGACGATCGTTAAATGATGCTGATCATCAGAAGACAATTAAGAATTCCACGTTTTCATTCAATGAATACCAATTTGATGATGTTTTACGTCAAAAGACTATCTGCCTTATCATGATATTCGAAGACGAAACGTTTCGTATCGTCTTGTTAAAAACGCGATCATGATATTCGAAACGTTCCAATTTCAAACGATTTTCATCGTCTACTCAGTCGATAGCATTTTGTTCATCGTTTACATATAAATTTATTTTTTTTTTTGGTTTTTAATAGAATTTTTTTTATTTAAAGCATATTACTAATATTTGTGAATATTAATATTAAATTAATTTTTTTAAAAAAATGGAAATTATTATTAAAAATGATATTTCAAAACATCAACAAAATAATAGAAATGACATCGAACCCTTTTTTCTTACAACAAAATTGGAAATTGTATGAATTAAACATTAAAGCTTCGTTTTTATAAAGGATTTATATTGTACCACTATGTACCACTTAATATTCGAAACGATGAAGGTTCATAATAGCAATTTTATATCGTATCGTTTCGTTTCATCGTTTCATCGTTTCATCGTCTTCGAATATCATGATAAGGCGGTATATTTTCATTATTTGAAAAAGTACGTAAATTCGATAAACAGTTGTATCCATTTTACTGTTTCGTAAAATATTTTCTGTTCAATCTTTTTTTTTTTTTTTGTTTTTTTAAATACAAAGGGTAAGCTATCAGGCCAAATACTCAACTTATTTAACAATTATTACATTGAAGAACAAAGAAACATGAAAATTTCTTTTAAACTGATAGCCATTTCTCAGGGTTTTTTCTTTTAATAATTCAGTCAATTTTTACTTAAATATATAATAAGTACATATTTTCGAATATTTTTTTCATATAAAACATTTTTACGAGAAACAGCAAAGAAAAAATGTTTATGGTCCAAAAAGATTACAATTACGCCTTATATTTTAAATTCAATCAGAATATTACACACCGTATGTGATTTTTTTCCATAAAAAGCATAATTTTTTTTTTAATTTTTTAATTTTTTAAAATTGAAAAAACAAAAGGTGTATGTTATGTGCGCATAAAAAAAAAATGATATGAACCAATCAATAAATAAATCAAAGAAGAAAACTAAAGGATAATGCGAAAAAAAGAAACAATGTTTTTTTTTTGTTTTTTTAAAAGAAAAATAAAAAAAAACTAAAACTTTTATGTATGTACAATCAAATAATGTTTTATTTTTATTTTTCGTGTTAATTTTATTTTTATTTTGTGTTTATTTTTATTTTTTCATATTTTATTTTTTTGCATTTTTTTTTTCTTTTTTATTTTATTTTTCATTTTTTTATACAATATTTTTTTTAATAACATTTTTCTTTCTTGTTGTTGCTGTTGTTGTATGTAAATACAATGTTACATTATTACTTAAAAAATATAAACAATCATATTTTATGTATATTTACTATAATATAATGCATTATAAAGCAGTTAAAATATTTAAAAAAAAATTGATATTATATAATAATAGTACAATATTATGTGTACGCAGAGTAATAATATGTTGTATATGTATAACCATAAAAATATAAATATAACCATAAAATAAAGAGATATACAATAATGTAAATCAAATTATATCATTAGATTAGTATTTTGTCTTGTTTTTTATACAATTAAAAAAAAACTCATTCAAACTTTTAAATATTGTAGGCCACTGTATTTTATAGCAAAAGCATAAAACTATTTTATAGAACAAATTTTGTTGTAAATTGTAAAAATGAATTGACTTTCTGTCTTGAATAAAGACCACCGAACGATTAAAACGTGTTTTTCTTTGGGTAAGACTACAATGCAGATTTAAAAGAAAATATAAACAAATAACAAAATAATAATTATTATTATAATAAATGGTAGTAATAATGTTTTAAGGTAATCATTAGGTATTTTAAAATAATTGAAAAAATAATAATAATAAACTTCCTTGATACTACCATACTACATAAAATGTCATTGTGTATTTGAATATAAGAATAAATTTATTAATAAAAATTAAAAATTTATAACATTTTAAAAAACTAAAAAGAAAAAAAAATTGATTTGATTTATTTGTTTATTTTAATGTAATTTAAAAAATTGCTGTTATTTACTTTAGATAAAAGTTATTTAATTTATAAATTTTCTATGTTATTTTTTATATATATGTATAAATTTTTTTTTTTGTATTGATTATAAAAATTTTAATTTTTAGTTTTTTTTTTTTTTTTAGTTACCAATATAAGAAATATACGAAATATATAGTAAATATAATATTAAAAACAAATCCAATATGAATAATATAAGAAGAATAATATAGAAGTTGATAATTACATATTTCAAATTAAATATTTTAAAATTAAAACACAAAAAAACATTTAAAAAACAAAATACAAACACAGACGAAACAAAACTTTATCATCATTATTATTACATTCGATATATGTATTTACAATTAATTTATAATTTGAAAAAGAAATAAAACTTCGAATATATAAATCACTAAAAAACAAAATAAAGGAATTCTGTTCTCTAAAGACTCTCCGTAATTTAAAAAATTGAAATTGAATCAATTTGTAATAAAAACCTAATGAAACTTTACAATAATCGAACAGACTATTGATATTCAGCCCTATGCTGATCTGACAGTCGTATTTTTTTCTCGCACGAGACGAGACTTGAATGATGTTGGTATGCTGACACTCGTATTTTACTGTTTTTTTTTTTTTTTTTTTTTTTTTTATTATTATTATATACATACAATGTATATAGTATATTTAAGTGCACACGGATATTCAGTCCATTATGGCACCCGATCAGAAATTCTGTCAGATATATCATCCAGTTTATCATCAGTAATCAGTTACTGGGTGTACATTGCTGATGGGAAATTAATGATCGACTTGGGCGAGAGTAGTGCGCTGGTTGGGATTCGAACCGTGATCTCAAGATCACAAGACCGACACCACAACCATTGAGCTATTCAAGCCTCGTATTTTACTGTTAAAAGTCGATTCATTAATTTTACGACAACAGGCCCGTATGCTGACAGTCATATTTGTTGTCGATTTATTATCGTTTTCAGTCAGTACGTTTAAGTGAAGTGACAACAAAAATAAATATGAAAAATCCAAAGTTTAATACATAAAAATACATTGATTTACTTATTTTGGATAATATTTAAATACATATTTTAATTTTGTGGTAAATTTATTTATATTAAAATTTTTTAAATAAACATTGAATTTGAAAATGTGTGGAATGAAATATGGCTAAAACACATATAAAATAAATACTATTTATAAAATATTTATTTTATATGTGGCTAAAGTTAATTAGTTTGAACTATAAAAACACAAGTATACTGAACTAAACATTTTTATTTGTATATTTTTTAATTTTATTTATTTTTTATTAATTATAAATTTAATAAGAACTTTTATGCAATTCTGTTTTATGAATATTCATACAAAATGACAGTCTTATTCGAGACTCGAATAAAAAAGACAAATTACTACGATCACATCACACGATTATCAGCATACGAAATAAAAACTGAGACGACAACGACATCAGAATATCGCAGAAACACGACTCGACTTTCAGCATAGGGGTATTTGAAAAGTTTATTATTCTACTAACGATTATAGATACTTGAATATTCTTGAACCATTAATTACTAAATAGTTTTTCTACAAACATATTCTATGATATAACTCATAATTATAATTTTGTAAAAAACAATATAATTGAAAAATACAGAATACCTTTTTATTTAAAAAAAAAAAAAAAAATTATTATCAAATATTAAACAAAATTCATGCAAATTTATATATTCAAAGAAATACTAGAAAATAATTATATTACTCTCACACTACTATAATTAAAATATAATTTTGGATATATGTATACATATTATATATATATATTATATAATAAATTTTTTTTTGTTTTGCAAAATCAAATATGTATTCAGAAAATTTTAATTCAAAAACAAATTCGTCGATAATAATCATATTAATAATAATAATAATAATATGCAATAATAATCGTAATAGTTATATTAATTTTTGTAGTAATTTATAATGTAAAATGTATTGTATGTATGTATTTAAAATTATTTCATATTATTTATGCATAAATATACAAATTCTAATTCTAATTATACATAATATTAATTTATTTATATATTCATTCATATACATACATGTAATATATATTATGTTCATTTACATTTTTTTTTATTTATTTATTTGTTTTTCTTTTGTTTTTTTTCATAAAAATTTAAAAAAATTGTATTTTACTTTCAAATGTTTTAATTTTTTAAAATTTATTTTATTTCATTCAGATATTTGTTATTCAAAAAAAAAAAAAAAGATTTTTTTTTTACAATCCCTTTATCATTATTAAAATACAAGTACAAATAGAAAAAAAAAAACCAACAATAAATTTCCTTATTATAAATAGATCATAATCATTTTAGTAGGTACTTATATATATTTCATTTATTTATTAAATTATTTTATTTATTTTTTTTTTTTGCTTATTTATTGTACACAAATATACATACAGTTACAGATACATAAAAAGAGTGCATTTTAATTCGAATGCATTAGGTATATATATATATATAATATATAATATATTTATCGTTTATACTATATTATTATATTATGTACATATATGGGTGTATGAATTATATAATCTAATTATATATTTTAATTAAAAATAAAATATTATTTTTATAATTATATATGTATAATATAAGTATTTCTACACAACCACTAAAATAGACATTTTTCTTTTATACATTTATGACATTTCTACTTGCAATCTTATAGTATATACCTACATACATACTGTATACATTTTATATTTACACATTACACATACATATATATTTATTATAAATAATTATATATACATACTCGTATTATATATTTGTATACAAATTAATATTATTTTAATTACAATTTTTGTATATTTTTATGTCATTCACAATAATAATTATTATAATTAATTTTTTTTTTAATTTTTTTTGTTTGTAAGATTTGCAGGTATTATAATATGTACTGTACTGTATATGAGTTTATATAATTTGTATTTGTTTGTTTTTTTTTTTTTCTTTTTTTCATATTTATATAATATATAATATAATATAACATTTATGCCATTTTTACATTAAATTCATTTTGTATAATTATATTAATTAATTTTATTTGTTTATATAATAATTGAAAATTACAAATTCTTTTTTTTCATCAAATATAAAATATTTCTTTTTTTTTTACATAGTAATAATATAGTTATTCATTATTGTGTAATACATATATATATAGGATAAAATAAAACTTTATACATATAATATAATAATTAATTTTTTGTTTTTGTTGTTGTTGTAATAGTAGTAGGTATTTCATTAATTAAATTTAGTATACATATATGAATATATTATATATATATATATATTTTTTTTTTAAATAAACTTTATAAAACATTTATAATTATAAATACACACGAATTTTATTTATTTGTCATTTATTAAATTTTATAATAAAATAATTATTTTTTTTTTCAAAATATTTTTATTAAATTATTTATTATTTATGATTGCTGTTTAATATATAAATATCGAGTATATACTACATTATGTATGTATATTGTTTGAACTGAATATTAATAAAATTGTAATTGTAACCAAAATCATAAATTATTTATGATCGTATATCAACCAGTCAGCCATTTTATCAAATTGATTTTGTTACGATTTAAAAACCATTTAGATTTCATTTTTCATTATATTCTTCTTTATATCAAGATGTACTTCAGTACAACGAAAAACTGATACTAAACTAACCTAATCAATTGTAAATATTTCAATCATACTAAAATCAATTTGGTGGTGTCTGGTGTAGTACCGAATCAAATTTTAAATCTGGGTTCGATTATGAATCTTGATAAATAAGTACTTTTATATGTATCAAATTAGTTCGATACGATCGAAACAACGAATTTTGTTTGGCTTAGATGTGTGAAATGTGACAGAAATCTTATGTTTTATGTTTTTTCAATCGATTTGAACTGGTATTTCGGTGTAAACCTAAACTCAGACTAAAATCAATTTGATACAATGGTAAGATACGCAATAATAATTTAATATTTTGGTCCGTTTGAAATTGATTAATGTAACATATACAATAAATTGTTTACGTCCAATACTATGTAAATGTATACTTACACATATATGCATGATAACATTACAAATTGAATGTCAATCTTAATTAATTAAAAAAAAAAAATAAAATAAAATAAAAAAATAAATTAAACTAATAATTATAGAGTTATTTTATAAGGTAATTTGTGTCAAGTTTATAATATGTTTATTTAATTTTTATTTGTATGTGTGTGTGTATCGTTTATTATATGTATTGTTTATTAAGTAAATTATTAATTTTATTACTGGTATTATATATGTATGTAGTTTATTAATATAAATTAAAAACGTGTTTCATTCCTTATAAATTTTTTAGTTTTGTTTAGTTTTTATTTTGAATTCTTTTTTTATTTTATTTTATTTTTGTATTGGTTATGTTATATCATTGAATTCATATATTTTTACTGTTAATTATTTTTTAAATTTTTACATTTACATAATATGTATGTATTTATATAGGGAAATAAAGATTTTATAAATATTTTATATTTTTTTTTTTAGAATAAAATTTTTAAAAAGGAACAACAACCTCTAGAATTATTATTATTATTATTATTATGTATTTGTTTTAATTTTATTTCTTTTATAATAAATGTTTACATATACTATACATACATATATTGTAAGTATACAAGTATTATAATATGAATGAAATATAAAAGAAGAATACATGCAAATAGACGTTAATTTCATTTGATTTTTTTTTTTTTTTATAAATTTTAATCATTTTTTATTGAAAAATTGTATATTAATGATTGACAAAAAAAACAAAAAATAATAAAAAATAAAAATAAAAAAATTAAAAAATTAGTAAATAAAATAAAGAAAAGAAAAAAATAAAATTAACCAATTTCCATCCGTTGTCGATTTCAAACGCTTTTCATACGTTATCATTTGAACTTATTACATAAGTAACTTTCTTGCTTCTCATATCTGAAGGCTAAGCGCAAACAGAAAGCGGGGCTGAGCTGAACTAAACTGAACGTATCAGCTAAGAATGAAACAAACAAATACGCAATGCATATGCATTTGAAGCAATATAATAAGTAACTTATGTGCACACATCAACTGCATAACTGAACTTATCATCGGTTCTGATTTTTCAGCTGCTGCGCGCGCAGCTCAACGGATGAAAGACGTGAAAAACGTACATTGGGCTAATTTCAGTTTTATAAATCTTAACTAAAGTTGATTATAAATTTGAACAGAAATGAACATTTTGATGTTGGTAAGGTAAGCTCATTGAATGAACGATATAAAATTTGCCATTTTTTTCGTTTTAATAATCACAAAAAGAGCAAACATTGTCTGTGTGTAGTGTATATAAATTATGAATGAATATTTCTTCAAATACCTCTTATAAGGTACAAATAAAAATTTTAAGATACATATTTGGTATATATATTATGTAATCTACTAAAAACCTAAATTATTTTATTAATGATTTTATTCGTAATTATTACAATTTGTTTATTTGTTCTAAAAAAATAACACAAGAAAATCAAATTAAAAAAAATGTCAACAAATTAGAATTAAAAAAAAAAAAAAGAATATAGAAAAAATATATTAATTTTCCTTGTACAAAGTATTCATTGTAAATTTAAATATCAATTTTAATTTAATTTAATTTTTTTTCTTAAATAAATATGAAGAGAAAAAATATATAAAATATGTATTCGTTCCTTTATATTATTTTGGTAAGTTATTATGAATAATTTGAAATAAAAATTAAAATTAAAAAAAAAATTAATATGAAAAAAATTATATTTTTTATTTGTAATATATTTATGTATACGTTTTTTAATAATAATAATAATAATAAATTTTAGCACAATACTTTATTATATATTTTATTTTTGTTTTATATATTATTCAATGAGTGTATATAGATATTAATTTAAAAAACTACATAGATATATTTATATATATGTACAATTTTAATGACTTAAAATAATACAGAAAAAAAAAAAAAAAATAGAACAACAACCTCACTTAATGCAGCTAAATATAGCTAAAAAAATCCACAATAAAATAAAAACCTAAAAAAAAAAAAACATAAAATACAATGCTTCATTTAAACATAGGTATATTAATAAAACAAAAATTAAATAAATAATTATCAAGAAAATATATATGTATATTATGTATAACACTTCAGAATAAATTTCTCTTCTTTATCAATTCAGTTTTTAGTCTCACATCCATCTCATAAAACGACATGTAAATAATTTTCTAAATAAATTACAAATAAAACAATGTAGATTTCAATCACTTATTATTTTTTTTTTCTCATATTTTTTCACAGTTCTCATTTATTCATTTCATATGTTGTCTACCCACACTATCCAATCTCTGGCTATAAAATCCTAGTTTGTAAACAGAATTAAGAATTAACAATTATTATTAATTACAATACAACATGAAAAATTGATCTGTCCATCATGCTCTGTATACGATTCAAACTTACTTCAATTCAACCGGTTTGTACAAACATACTAACAAGTTGGATCGTGTATAGGCAAACATACGATGTTATTCATTAAAAAAAAAAAAATTGTTTTTCTGTTTCTTATTATATAAATATATATTCTTGTTGTTGTTGTTGTTGTTGTTGTTGTTGCACATATAAATTAATAACGATACAATGGCTGCTAAGCTTTGAAATGCATTTAAGGTTACAAAAACAAAAAAAAAATAATAAAATCCTCCGCTACTTGAAACTTAATGCATTTACCAAAACTCAACCAAATTTCGTTTAAAAAAAAAAAAAATTTTTTTTCATTAAATTTTTAAAATTATAAAAAAGGAAATTATCTTATATCAAATTATTATAACACACACACATTCGTACACATAAATTATTATGTAATTATTTTTGTTTTTTGTTTTTTTTTGTACAGTATCGATATACATGCATATATGTATGTATTGTGTGTAATCGATAAATCAATCAATCAATCAATTAATATATAATACGATTTTAAATGTTAAATAATGTAATAATTCTTTTTCTAATAATAAATGAATTAAAGACATACCCCGCTGTGACTTCTAAAATGCATCAAAAACATAATTTTAAATACAAAATCATTTATGTTCTCGAAATGTCTTAAAGTATAAAATTTTTGATTTATGTGTCATTTATGTTCGAAATCGTTTTGTAAATACTACTAATATATATGTAATATAATTGTTGCTTTCATCATGATACAATGCATCATAACTTTGTATTATATGATAGTTGCTGTTGTAATATACTTGTATCATCATAATCTGTTTTTCTACATTTTGGAAGTCAACCATATTAATTATACTATAGCATTATACAATATTTATATGTATGTACATATATATAAAATTTATACGTAATATTATATTTTTTAAAAATTTATTTCCTTTTTTTTTTTGTTTTTTTTTTCTTCAAAATATTATATGATTTTATTTTTATTTGTCCATTCATTATTTTTTTTAAATTTATTATAATAATAATTTTAATAAACAAAAAATCACTTTTTATTTTATATATGTCAATACATGAATGAGGGGGGCATAGAAACAATACCTGCCATACCCACCTTACGATAAAAATTTGAATAATGATGCCATCACAAAGAGCAAATATTTTCGAATAAATTGTTTAAAGTAAGTAGTAGTATTTACACAGATATTGCCTTGTTTCTTGATAATATTCATTCAAAAATTTGTTTAATTTTTAAAGCTAGCCATGTGTTCCATACAAATGAACACTTTTTCTCTGAAAGTTTTTTACAATTATGTATCTCAAAACGACTTAAAGTGGACGCCATGGCACATTTTGCTTCTAATACCCCTCGAATATAATAATGATATAGCTTCGTCTATTAAACCCAAAAAAAAAACAAATAAAAATTATATATTATTTCATTTGTTTTTTTTTTTTTTTTTTTTTTTAGAAAATAAAATAAATTTAATTTTTTTTTTTTATTATTTTATCATTTCAAAAATTTGTATATTTATTTTTTTCTCTTCAATAAATTCAATATATATGCGTATATGTATAAATTATTTAGTACACATTAATAATTACTAATACCAAAGACACTATAAATAAAGACATGTAATGGCCATACAAACCAAATTGTTTCTGTTGTCATCACCCTTTCATACATGATGGCATTTTGAAGTCGTTCAAATTGATTGTTGCTGTGTTGCTATTTCGTTTCATGTGTTCTTAAACTTTTGAAAATGTTTATAGTAAATAGCAACATGTATGCGATCCAATATTAGATCGCAAGTCAAAAATTTATATGTAATTTGGTTTGTATGGTCATTACATGCCGTTATTTATAGTGTATTTGCTAATACATACATATATATTTATTGTTGTTGTCGTTATTGTTTTTTTTTATTATATTCAATTAATATTAATTACCTAATAAACTTATAAAATAAAAAATTAAATTTATATTTAATTTATATTTACCATTTAATATTTTGTATTTGTATTTTTGTATATGTATATAATATGTATATATATATATATAGTAGTGCTAAATCACAATAATATAACAATAATTATAATTACTATTTATCATTATTTTTATATTTAAAAATTTTATTCATTTTATATGTGTATGTTATTATATTTATTTATTTATTAATTATTTATTATTAATTCATTTATAAACCACAATCAATTATATTTATTTTATATTGGTATCTTAGTCTAGTTGTGTTACCATATTCTGTTAATTTGATATTTTGTTTGCTTTCGACATATTTTTTTTTCTTTTTTTTTCTTTTCGAATTACGAAAATTATTATACGCAAACTCTTCAAAAAATTCTGAAACATTTTTAATTCGTAAATCGATTTGGGTTATCTGGGCGTTCTGTTTTTAATAAATATAATATTTTGGTTGCATTAATCATTTTTGTTTTTTGTTTGTTTCCAGTCAATAATTAATAATAAATTAATGATTAAATGATGCTGATTATCAAATCAATGATTTATTTTAATATTCTGTAAAAATTTTCCAAAATATCAATTTAACAGAATCTGTTAACACGACCGAAAACATATAAATGTACCTACCATTATTAGTTGTTTTCGATTTAGCAAATTCCAAGTACATACTTGTAAATACAAAAATGTGTCTAGAATAAATTTGTTATAACGAACCACACAAAAAATTATATTCGTAACTATACTTGCATCTACTTGAAAAAAAAAAAAAAAATGTTTATAAGTAGCTTGGTTTAGCACAGACATTTATACCTTATCAACTCGCAAGTACTTGAAATATTGTTAAATCGAAAGCAGCTATTTATTTAATATATTTTATTATTTTTATTTTTAAATTTAATTTTAATTACACAATTAAATTATAATTAATATATAAATTTTTTTTTTTTTTATAAATTCAAAACAAAGTTAATAATTATAATGAGAATAATAATAATAATTATTGAACAATAAAATTACATAGTAAACAGCTAAAGTCTTCTTTTAAATAATAATTCTTTATTTATAATATTATATATGTATATGTACATGCACAAATAATAACATTAATTTTACGTGCATTTTTTTTTTTTTTATTTAAAATTTATTCATGTTAAATTAATCATTTCATTATAATTTTTTTTTTTCATATTTAAAATTTGTATAATTATAATTTGGTACATACAACAAGCTTAGTATGTAGTAAAATATGATGAATTAATGGTATACAACATTTCTTGAATATTTGTTTTTTTTTTTGTTTTTTTTTCTTAATAAACTTAAATTTTATTTGATTTTAATTAAGCATATTACTATCACTACTATATATTATGTATTTAATATTTACAAATTATCATATAATATAAGTATATGTATATATGTACAATTAAATATATATAGTATATGTATGTATATTTTTTTTTTTATAATTTTTACAAATATTTTAAAATTCATATTTACTTAAATTTTATATTATTACAATCATTCAAAGTGTCTACTAATTAATTATATAATTATAAATTTTTTTTTCTATTTTTTATACAATTTGTTTATTTTTATTTATAATTTTTGTTTTTAAATAAATTTTGCTGTTGTTTTGTTTTTTTTTTTGTCTGATATGAAGGCATTTTTTTTTCTTCTATTAAACACTTTTACATTTATTTATATGTAATTATATTTTTACAATTTTTTCATAACATTACAGATTAAAAATTAAAGTTAAAATTAAAAAAAAATATTTTTTCCTCCTCTAATAATTGTGTTTGTGTATATATAAATTAACAAGAATTATTTGAAGTTTGTTATTGTCTTTAAAAAAAAAACGAATCAAAAAAAAAAAAAAAATTAGGTAAAGAAATGAAAAAATAAACAAGCAAGAAAATCAAATTCAATCTAACTACTCTACTACTATCAATTTATTACGTAATTATGAGAATTATGAAAAATTATAAAGAAAAAATTTGTTTGCAAGACAAAAATAAAATAAATTAAAAAAGTAAGATTAAATAGTTGGTACAAATTGCCCATAATCCCTAATACATAATTTTAATTTTTAATTTTCATTTTCTACTCTTTTTTTTTTTTGCTTCTCTAAATAAAATAAATTTTTTTTTTATTAATATTTTACACACCATTTCTTTGTATGATTATTAAAAAGAAAATTTTTTTTTTTAATTTACAATTTTTCATTTTAATTCTTTTTCAATTATTCCTTTTTGTTTTCATTAATTCATAAATTTAAATAGAGATATTTTCCCTATCTAATTTTATTAATTAATGAAAAAAAAAAAAAAGAAAATCAAAAAAGAAATAAAAAAAAACACAAAACTTTTTTCTTTCTTTCCTAAAAAAAAAAACAAAAGACAAAACAAAATTTAAAATGTTTAGTTTTTTTTTGATTTTGGTTGTTTTAAGAACAATTTTTCTTTAAATTTTCAAATTATTATATTTTTTAAAATTAGGAAAAAAAACCTTCGAGGACGAAAAATCAAAAAATCAAAAAAAAAAAACCAAAAATAAAAAACTTAAATCATTTCTCTCTAAATTTGATGGATGATCATAATAAATTATTTTTGTTTTTTTTTTTTTTTGTTTAATTCTTGTTCGCGAAATTTTACTCATAAAAAATATTTTTTTTTTTTTTAATTTTGATAGATTACTTGAAAAAATTAAACTTTTTCGCATTCGCAATTAATTTTCTTTTACACTTTACACATTTTTCTGATTATTTTTTTTTCCTCATTTTCTGTACATTGTTTTTTTTGTTTGTTTGTTTGTTTGTTTGTTTGTTTGTTTTCTCTTAACTTATATACGCAATCAATTAAAAATTGTCAGTCGATCATCACAAAAAACTGAATCGTTCGTGTGTACATAATTATTTGTATGATTTCTCATTTCAAACACGTTTGAAGCTTGTTGTTGTTGTTGTTGTTGTTTGATTGTTTAAATTTATGCACCGCGTACCATTTAAAAAAATCTGATCATCTTTGCAGAATACTTAGCTGCAAACCTTTTTTTTAACAATTTCTTTACTTTTACTCCCTTTTCTTTTCTTATTTTTTACGTTCATTTGATTGTTGTTATTGTTGTTGCTGCTGTTGTTTTTCTTCATTTCAAAATTAGCCATCTGTAATAACCACCACGCCATCAGTGATTTACATCTCATCTCATTCATTAATTCTCTATTTTAAAGAAAAGCAGAAAAAAAAATACAATATGATTTTTAAGTTATTATCTAAAAAATTTGTTAAACACTATGATATCATGATTGATGATATCCAAAACTCACTCGTTTTGTTTTCTCTTATTCTCCATACCATATATTTGCAGGAGCATAATGACCATGTTTATTAGCTACCTGTGCTGGACTTAAGGGACCGAATTGACTATATTGTGTCGGAAATTGTATATGAGCTGGTAATGGATGAGATGGCAAGACCTGTAAAACGGACTAAATCAATTCAAACTAACACATTATCCTCACATTACATAACATTGAATGAAAATTTAATTTTTTATTCATTTCTTTACAATAATTAGCACGACAATTTTAATTTAAAATAAGGCGAACAGTGAAAAAAAATTAATTAAATTACATATTTGATTCGTAGAGTTAGAGATTGTTAAGGGTATGTGTCAATGTCACAAAAGACAACTAAAGGGAACATACCTGTCGGCTAGATCCATTATGAGCAGGTGGCGGCACAACTCTATTATAATTTTGATAGGGAGTTTGCGATACGAATACCGTCGGTCGCCTGTACATATCACCTTGGGCATAAATTTCCTGTTGCAAAACAGCAGCCGGTGATCCTCCTAACGGTGTGTTCGATTGATGTTGTTGTCTGTATATTGGTGCACCCCAAGTTGCTGCTACTGCAGTCGAATTATTATTTTTCGTATGTGCCATTGGTGGAGGAGCCTGCTGAGATGAAATATATGTGGATGATTCTCTCTTATGATGATTATGATGAGCTGGAGGAGCCCATGAAGCTCTTTTTTCCAGCTGTGAATATTCGTAAAATTCTGTTGGCTCTTGCTTCGGTACATGCAATTGATTAGAAGAAGAAGACGAGGATGATGATGACAGCAAACATTCATTTTGCGCCATTGCCAATAATCTTTTCTTCTGAGATTGACCTGGATGCGGTTCATATTTAACGTTCGCATTATATTTTGGACTGTTGCGACGATGGTCTTCGTTATCACTGTCTCCAACGGTAACACATGAAATAACATTTTTACGTTGCCTATTGCTATTGCTGCTTGAACTACTGTTGTTATTATTGTTATTGTTGCTGCTGTTGCTATGACTACCGCTACTGTTGTTATTTATTACATTGCCATTCTGGTACTGAGAGCTTGTGCTTTGTGAAGTAGACGGAATAGATGAATTTTGGTGGGCAGGTTGATTGTTGCTGACAATGTTTGAATTGCTACTGCTATTTGCAATGGCTCGACAGGAACCGGTGGTCTGAGTTGATTGGGCGTGTGCCCTTGGTGTGCTTTGTTGATGAGACTTGCTTTGATTTGACGAAGGTTGTACATCTGGAGATTCATCCTCACTGTCTGAAATTGTTATAACAGCAGTTGGTGACGGTGTGTCATGAATGGTGATCGTTTGCTGCTGTTTAACTATAGCGCTATGCACAATATTTGGATTGCATGTTTGTCCACCACTACTACTGTGGTGGTGGCTGCTACTATGGTTATGATTTCCAGACGAGTATGATGATGAATGCCCTTGAATTGAGTTATGAGAACTGCTAATGTTATTGCCACTGCTATGGTGATGATGACCAGAACTCGAATGATGACTGTTAACTACACCTGCATTAACCATAAAGATGGATTATTGAATGTGAACTTGGTAGATTCTTGAATTTGATTTTTATTACCATTACCGCCTGAACTGGTGTAATAGTTACAATTGTGTGAGCTGTGGTTGTGATATTGTGGTGAGATATGTGCACGATTGTAACGTTGTTGATGAGGAGGTGAACTTTCCTTCACTCGCTTCTTAACAGGTGATAGCTGATTTGTTTCCTTCTTTTCATGACGCGGTACACTGAAAGTATGAGCTCTATTTTAAAATATAAAATAAACATTTTCAATTTATCAACAAAATACTAGAGTGATTCTATGATATACTTACACCAAATGATGTACCGGTGATTCTTTCTTTGGTTCATGCCTGGGTAAATTCAAATGGTGTTTGGGATATATTTCTTCAACATTCAAGAAAGGTGCAGAATCAACGATAAGCGAATGTGGAGCAGCTTGTTGTGGCCATGAGGGTACCAAAGCCATTTGTCGTCCTGTATTAGGCCATGCAACTGTGTTTGCCTGAACACGGTTTGTTAAAAGCATACGTTGACCAGATGACGGTTCAACCATTGAAACTGGAACTGGAACATTAACATACTGTTGTGTGGGAACCTATAGTCGTGGAAGCGAATTCAGATATGAAAATAAAAAATAAGGAAATGCGATAATTTACTTGAAGTGGTGGTTGCATTGCAGCACTACCAACAACTACATGTTTCGTGGGACTTGGCATTGCTTGGTATGTAGGTGGGCATAGAATATTTGAAACCAATTGATGTTGGAAGGAATCGGCACGACCATTTGCATATTGACGTCCAACATTTCTGCCTCCATAAATCTGGTACAATCCTTCGTATGTAATTGGACGTTCACGAACTAATCTTTGAACTTGGCTTGAAAGCTGATTATTTATTGTAAATGTCATATTTTCTGTTGAATTAGGAACGAAATTTGTAACCAAAGTTGATGTTGGTTGCACCCTAATAAATAGATCGAACATATTTTCTTAATTAAATCGAAAGGAAAATAAAATATGATTTTTTCAACTTACGTATGAAAGTCACTTCGGCGACATACTTCCATCATTTGTACTGAAGCTTTGACATTATTGCAATGTGCATAATCTACTAAATGTGTCAGAGTTGTAAATGAATGATTAAGCGCTTCTGCTGGTGTTATTCGTCGTTCTTGATCGATTGTTAGCATTCGTTTTAATAAATCAATAAATTCTCTACGATCAGTTTTTTCAGCCAATAATTGACCGCCTTCAAGATCAGTTGGAACATTCACTTGACCGATATCATCTAGACAATTAAAAATGTATTTTCGAGCTTCTTTACTTTTTGTATTTGTCTCAGCCTCATGTTCTTCAGTTGTTTTTAATCTCCAAAATGGATACGTCGAATCAACATCTCTATAAAAGAATTTTGATGTTTTACTTGCACTATTTAGCATATGCTCTGTTGGTAGACCCTGTGTTTGTGATATGTATCTATAAATTGAAAAACATTTTTTTGACATTAATCAATGTTTTGTATTAAATTTATTTGTTAAACAATTATTAGCAATTTAAGCAAAAATACATACCTAATTTGATCAAATTCTGATGAACCTGGATATAGAGGCCAGCCCAAAAATAATTCTGCAACTACACAGCCTAATGACCACATATCGATTGCCTCACAAAATGGTAAACCTAAAATAATTTCTGGCGCACGATAATATCTCGATTGTAAATATGTATTACAAACTGTTTTACTAACGTGAGAAGCACTGCCAAAATCGATTACCTTTACCCTGTAAAATGTAAATAAATTGCAATATGATTTTGTTCAATAATTAAGGATTTATTTTTAAATTTTCAGTAAGAAGGGTATTCAGCTAGTGTGGTATTAGGTGGCTATTATGAGAGTCTACTGTATTAGAATAGAATTGACTTTTTAAAAGTCTATCAAATAAAGTCACGGTATTATGTAAATCAATTGACTTGCACACATAGTGTTGCCATATAATTTGATGAAAATTTCTATTATACCAATTAAAAGTTAGGTTAAATGTGATTGTTTACGTTCATTTATATGAGAATTTGAAAATTCTTTATTGTTATTCTATTAATTTGATAATTTATAAAAAATAATAAAAGTGAAAAGTGAAGAAAAAACTAGAAGTTTATTAATTATTATTAAAAATACTAAAATTGATTATAAAAAATAAAAAAGTCTTTGAGCGAAAAAAATATGGATATAATTTTGTTACATTTAATAGACGAAGATGATGATGAAATCCGTCACAATGATCTTTTATCTACTTTCCAGTTGATCTTTAGTACTAAAAGCCTTTTTTCTGTATAGAAGAACACAAATTAAATAAATGAATTTAATTTTTGAAAAAATGTCAGAATTTAATATATTTTTTATATTATTTATATATTATTTACTTGATTTCTTCGTACTCCATCTTATGCACTTAACACTGTTTTTGACACATAAAAATTTTTAATAATGAACATTAACCTCAAATATTGAAAATTCTACCACAAAAATTTCATTGACTTTTTAAATCTACAGAGTAGAAAAATTTCTACTTGAATAGACTTTCATAATACCAAAAGTCTATTTTGACTTTAAGTCTACTGAGAGTAGACTCTCATAATAGCCACCTTAGAAGAGTGAACATAATAAATCGCGCATTTTTATAATTTAATTTACAAACTAGATTATACAACACAGATTGAACAGTGTATAGCCAATCAGCATAATTTTATTCAATTTTTAACAGAAAATTTTAGGTAGGTATCAAGCTTTCGTCATTCGTGCCATTTTATGAGTGAAAAGAACAGAGGAACAAAATGAATCTATATGATCTAGATTATACACTATTTTTATGTGAATACCCTTAACACATTCATTCTAATTATTATTTTATTTTATTTTATTTACCTATAAGGTTGTCTCACTGGATCTACCAACATGATATTTTCTGGCTTTAAATCAGCATGAATTAATCCGAGTTGTTTAAGTTTCAACAACGCAGTTAAAACCTATTTAAAAAAAAAAAATCATAATAATAATACCGAAATAGAAAAAAATTATATAAATTTTATTAAATTAAAAACTACTATGTAGTGCAGTATGTCGTTATTTTGTAATTGAAAAAATATTAGTTTTTCATGAAAACATGTCAATACATAATTATTCTGTGTATTGTTGTTAAGTAAACAATAAAATGAGAAGAATAAATGGAAAAATTTTATTTTTATTTTTAATTATCATTTATTTACAGTCAATATGAATGTATGTACATACTATGTTGTACCAGGTTGTACATACAGTAAATTCCGATTAATACTATCTATATTTATAATATAGATATTATTATCTGACAAAAATATATTTGTAGTTATGTAGAAAATATTGAAAAAATTTATTATGTGTTTTTAGAACGTTATTTTTCTTCTTTTTTTTTTTTTTTTTGTTCTGAAATATTTCTCTTCAATTCTCTGAATTTAATTGATTGCAGATTTAAATGTTTTGTATTTTATAAATATCAAAATTATTTTAATGGTTTATGTACATATAGTTGAACTACTACTACTACTACATGTAAATAAATAAATAAATCAATTGGGATTAATGCAAAAAATGAAAATGAAAATGAAAAAAAAAAAAAAAAAAATTCAAAATATCGATGAAATATTTCTCCTTATTGTCTCTTACCTGCTGTAATATCGGTCGAATATATTTTAATGGTAATGGTGAAAATTTATTCTGTTTTAAGAAATCATATAAATTTTGTTCTAACATTTCGAATACCAAACATGTATGATTCTTATGTTGAAAACATTCAAATGCACGTACAAAATTGAATTCATCAGCATTCTCTTGACTTAATCGTGATAATATTGATACTTCAATTTGTCCTTGTCTTGCATATGATGGATGATTTTTTAATATTTTTATAGCGACAATTTCATTTGTACCTCTTTTCCAACATTTAACAACTTGTCCGAACGTTCCACGTCCAAGAAATTCTAAAACCTATTATCGAAACGAAACGAAATGAAACGAATAAAATATATAATATACAAATAAGATAATGAGATACAAATTTTAAATTATTATAAAAATTAATTGGGATTAATTCCGTATTATATATTTATGAATGATTATCAAATGGGATTTAATTATTTTTTTACCTCATATTCAGCTGATAATGAATAAAGGACTTCATGTTGTACCAGCTGATAGTCTCCATCGGCACCGCTGCTTGACCTTTTACTGGGGGGCTGCGTATTGGCGTGCCCCCCTGAGGTCGCAACTTTCGTATGCGCCGTCTTGGAGCCGTTCGACGATGATGCTGCTGATGGCGCCGTTGTGCTAACACCTGGATCTACACAACCACAATCACAGTCTACTGAAAATACAAATGTACATAAATACATATAAATTTATTTATTTATCAATTCAGTTATAAATAAAAATTTAATTAAAAAAAATCAAACATTACATTATGAATTAAAAGTTGATTATTTCAACTGAGAGAGAATTATTTAAAAATTGTTTACCATCTTAGAATTTTTTTTTTTTAAATCTTTTATACAGTAGATGATGTTAATAATCGAAAATATAGGGTAAGTGAAGGAAATTTATTGAGAAAAAATGTTTTATTTTATAAATTTTATTTCATAAAATTTAAACCACATTCCAATTTACTTGTGTTTTGTATCAATGTTAGATTAACACTAAAACTTTTTGATATTTAGAATTTCGTACTGAACACTTTTTTTTAATCTACATTTTTTCAAAAAAAATAAAAAAAAAACTCTGAATGTATTTGAGTAAATATAATTTATTTTTAAGGAATTTCTTAGTTCATAAATTATTTTGATTATAAAAATGTAGAATCAGGGGCTGAAATATATGAATTTTTATTTTTTATTTCATTTAAAAAAATATTTAAAAAACATTTCATACATTCATGGCTATTTAAAAATTCAGTATAAAAAGAAAGAATTTAAAATGAATCTTACATCACAACTGGAAGATATTTGTATGTATACGAATACAATTAAGAATATTAGGTATGTTTGTATTCGTGTATATATTTATAATAATTTGATTATAAGATATGTTTTCGTAGAAATTATATGTTTTGTGAAAAAATAATTTTTGATGTAGCAAAATATTAAAAGAATATCATCAAATTTATTTTGATTATGTGGTAGTTGGTAGATGATTAAATTTATTTTTATATAAATATATATTTTCGTTGAACATTTATGATAAAAGTTTTTTTCTTGGAAAATGATTTTTTTTTTTTTTTTCATTATAAAAAGGTAATTTTTAAAAGGAAAATTAGGATATTTTAATACATAAATTATGTGCCTTGAATTTTATTAAAGATATTCAACTGTCTAATATATTGTAGTCGATCAAAATCGAATGAATTTTAAAACGTTAGAGTATTGTATCAATGCAAAGCTATTTAAAGATTCAAGACGTTAACATTAAAAATTATGACATTGGTCCTTATTCTGAGAGTCACCTCACTCATCAAGTGAGGTGAAATTCAAATTTTGCTATTCTGACAGTCATGAAAGGTGACATATCTCATGATAAGCGAATGATGAATGATGATGTAAATGATGTGGTATTCTGACTCTGAGAGTCGTACTGAGGTGACGTATCTCACTCTAGATGACATTTTGAGTCGTAAAGTTGAAGAAAGGTGAGGCAAAGAAAAGTAAAATGAAAGTTGAAAATGTTTTTTTATTTAAAGTTTTAAAACGTATTGCAATAAAAGTAAATGTAAAGCAATTAAATAGTGCATCAAAAATTTGCTCGATACAACGATCACATATTTTTTGACATTTTGAAACTCGATTTATTTGTAATGATGACCGCCTCAAGTAATAAGAATTTTTCATAAAATTACATATGTACTTTACTATGAATTTTTATAAATTTTTATTTTATTTTGATACAATATTTTTAGAATTTTTTAAAAATCTGTTTCATATAAAAGTTTGAAACTCTACGTTTTAAATTTATTTTTGTTTTATAACTACAAATAAAATCTGAAAAAATTCTTATATACCTCTTTTCTTCTGTTCCTAATTGTTTGAAAGATTTAGGAAAATTTTTGTGGCTATTTGCATTCATTTACCGCCGGTAGCATAAGATATTTTCATTACAGAAAGTTTTAATATTAATTTTTGTGTAGTTTATATATTTGTAACGTATTATAATAATGAGAATGACAATCGACAATCATAAAAAAAAAAAAAGAAGAAAAGTAAAAAAATTTATGAACTAAACTGTACCACAAACAATCAACATACGTTCAGCTAACATACATAAATGATAGCTGAAGAATATGTTTTATTAATAATTTATGAAATTTCAGATTTGTAAATGGTGTCAATAAGTTGTAATAAATCTTATGAGTGTTGTCCAGAAACTCATAACATCATCATCATCATTCATAGTGTCAAGAAACTGACTAAAGTTAATTGCAAATTTATGGAAATTTTTGATGTTTATTTTCAAGTTTTTTTTTTTTTTTTCTAAATGAATTCAGAATCTCCATAAAATATTGCAAGTTTTAAAATTTGAAAACAGACTTTTTATGTCTTTTCTCTAACATACACTTGTACGTATGTATGAACCTATATCTAATATGTACATCATAATTGCAATAGTGTTAAATATTATTTTTATAAATAATTTTTTAATATTTCTAATTATACTGAGTACATGTACATACGTATATGTATATGGGAAACATTCTTTGGTAAGTATTTTCTCTTGTTGTTGTCGTCGTCATACAAACAAGATACAACAAAATGTCAACGAACGAACGCCTCATAGAAAAAAAAAAAGACTTTTTCAGCGTATGTTGTTAATGATGACGACAAACAAGTCAACACCAATAATAATAAATTATAATAACCAACAACGGTATGGTATGAACATATGAATGAATACAGGTCGATCCCATATTTTTCTGTTAGTACATACATATATAGAAACCTTCTTATTATCAGTTGGTTGGTAATAAAATGGTATAATACTACTGGAATTTATTTATTTTTATTTCTTTTTTTTAATGAAATCCAACTGAAAAATATATAAGAACAGTGCTAGTGCTATACAGAGAAAAACTCTGAACTGAACTGAACTAAAACTAAACGAACTGAGACCATGTACTAACATTAAAAAAAATATATACTTATATACTCGTACATACATGGATATATATTTTTTTAAATATTTTTCTTGTTTTACTGTTGTATAAACAACATTAATAATGTAATTTAAAAATTTATTTAATTTTTTTTAACTCTATTACATACTCTATATATACACCAATGTAATGTGAATATTTATTTATTTATTTTTTGTTTTTCAAAAGTACTAAAAATGTTGAAACGTAAGCGTGACGACGATGACACAGTTCGTTATATAATCTGAAATTGTTATTGCAAACATACATATATAATACATAAATACTCGGTAGGTAGATACCTATATTATTATTATTATTCCAGTTGCAGTGGTAACACAAGTCAGTTAGTTGGTTAGTTAGTTAACTAGTTTACAGATATTATTATGATTATGATTGTAATTAAGGTTTTATGTTTATGTAATAATATATATAACAAAAAAAAAAAAAAAAAACAGCAGCAGCAACAACAATAATAATTCTAGGTTAACAACATCCAACTATCACATACTACTATACTATTTATTTATTAGTAGTATAAGTAAGGTACCTATTAAGGTACCTCTCTAGTCTTTACTAATAAGATTTATCATAATTTGTAATATCGTAATATGTATAAAGTTTGTGAAAATTTCTTTTTTATTACATTTTCTCATATTTTAAAAATGAGAATTTATTATTTTTTTTTTCCCCTTTATATTTGACACTACTTTTCTTTGGCATTTTTTTCTTGTCTGATAGAAATTCTAGCTAATAAATACCTACATTATTTTTTTTTTCAGTATTTCGCAAATTTACATCTACATTATGTATGTAATATTTTTTCACAGATA
Organism: Villa cingulata; assembly: GCA_951394055.1. Lineage (NCBI taxonomy): Eukaryota > Metazoa > Arthropoda > Insecta > Diptera > Bombyliidae > Villa > Villa cingulata. Next base: position 25,559,426 of record OX596021.1, on the reverse strand, counting down.
TTTGTGATTTTCGTGATCAACAGTTTTCTTCTACACTTTTATTTATCTCACCGGTGGGGTTACATTACAATTCATTCGTTCAATATCAATTACGTATATGATATTAAATTGTGATGTTACGTATTTCATTATAAAATGTAATTGGAAACATATTGTTCTGAATTTATTTTATTTTATTTTTATTTTATATAATCAGATTTTTAATAATCGGTCAATAAATTTGAAAAAAAAAAAAAATCTAAGAGAAATATAAGAAGATAGATATAATTTATGTACATATAAATTTATGTATATAATTTAAACATATTTATATAATGTACATATGTACATATGTGTGTATATGATGGTATGTATGGGGATTATCTGTACCTATATATTTTTTTGGTTCATAATCTCTGTAATCTGTTGTCGAGGTGTTGTTGATTATAAAATACTACATTATATATACATATGTATTTATGTTTGAATCGATTTTCTCATTCTCCACATATCATCATCTTGTGACAGGTTTTTTTTCAAAATATTTTTTTTATTCATTCTTCAAATAATATTCTCAATAAATATGATATGCGTACACTTATAGATGTATATAAATGTACATTCATATTATATAAATATAATTTACGTGAATAACTAATACATACTTATGTATATATACTTTCGAATAGATATAATACGTATATAGGTGATATGAAAACATTTTTTTTTATTTTTTTTATAGTGAACAAATCCAGGTATAAATATAATCAAAGACGTCAATTCTACATAAATCTACGAAAACTATATTATATAAATTATACTTACAAACATACTATAACTACATATATGTTAACTGGATTGTACATAAAAACGTAATATGTATGTATATGTAGTTTATTGTAGATCAACAATAATAATATTCGACGACCTCTCCTGTCTGTCTGTACACGATTAGGACAAAATTTTAGATTGAATCGAATATTATTAGATATAAGTATGTTCATACATATGTATGTATGAAATGTATTTAACATATCGATTTGAAAAACAACAACAACAATATTTACATTATACTGACGTGAATTTTATATCAAATTTATTTATCTACTCTCTTATCTGTGTTTGTATATTTGTAATTTTTGTTTTCACGTTATGGAAAATTATGGAAATTATATTAAAAAAAAAAAAAAGAACAACATTTATATGTTTGGGGGATATTTTGCCTACTACTCTACTACTTATTCGTGATCTTTATAATACATTTTAATGACATAATGTATATACATACGCTCATACGTACATACATATGTACCTACATCCATGGAGAAAAAAAAATTACTTTCCCTTTAGTACCTAAATACATATGGATCAAATTATATTCTATTTTAATATAAAAATTGTACATACTATAATACTATTCGCAAATGTACATACGTATATGTATATTTACTGAATTTTACTGAAAATGCAAAACTAAATTAAATTTATGTCAGTGTATAATCATATATTTATAAATTTATTTTTATTGTCTGCTTTTTATTTAAAAAAAGAAAAAAAAAATTTAATTGAGTTTATGAAAAAAATTATTTCTGTAAATAACTACATTATACAATATGGTACATGATACCTTATATTAAAAATCACATACGAGATTTTTTATTTGTGTAACAAGTAGTATACTATTGGCCTACCTAAATGTGATAAATTTTATGAAAATACTTTATATTGTAAAAATATTTTATAATTTTCATGAAAATATGTATAACAATTTCTAAGTGTACAAATGAATAAAAAGCTCGAGGTTAGTTGTTAAACCTGCATAAAAGGCTTAAACTACGGCTTAACCATATTGGATAAATAAAGCTTAATGCCAGGACAGACCAGAGTTTAGAAACTTTCTAAATCTGTTTAAGTAGATAAACTTTTTGGTTTGTCAGCAATCAGCTTGGATAAGTCCGCTCAGAAGTAGTCTAGCATAAACCACTTATGGCCAGTTTCACAGTGCAAGTTTAAACTACGTAGGAGGTTTAAACTTCAAATTAAAATATTAATGAGTGTCACAGTACGGGTTTAACCTTTGTATGAAGTTTAAATACCGACAAAAGTTAAACTTTCAAAATCTATTGGTTAAACTCTGGGTAAGGTTTAAAATACCTTAAAAAGGAGAAGTCAGAGAAAAGACAGCCTACAACCGTACTGTAGCTACACATGGCTACACATTCTGTTCCAGCACTTATAGTCAGTATATAATTATAATATCCCCTCATTGTGAGCTTTTCATTAACGTTCAAGTTAACTAAACTTTGTTAAACTCTAGTTAACTAAAGTCAACTAAAATTTAACTGTGAAACTCAATGAGTTGAAATCTTCAATTTAAACCCAAGCTCAGGGTTAAGTTAACTTTGACTTTAAACCTCCACTGTGAAACTGGCCATTAATGCAAGTAGTTTAACTCGATGAGAGCCTTTTTTTAACTAAACCAGTTTTCGGTTTGTCAGTACGAATTCTTAACTAAAAGCTTTTTCTAAACTGATTTAGCTAAATCCAAAAGGAGATTTTGGTCTGTCAGCACTATAAGATATAAAATATCACTGTGAAATCAAAACATCTCTTAAGCGAAAGTTTAAGTTTTCATTATGGAATTGGGCATGATAACAATTGCAATCAATTTCTGTACAAAAAGTACATAGTTGCAGATTTGACAGCACGAATAAGCTGATTTTTTTGCAGATACGTAAACCTATAATCAATTTTCTAATGTATTGCTTCTATTTTCCAATCGATTCGATTGGAACTAAAGTTTTTCAAGTTCAATTCGATGATAATAATTAAGAAATTATATGTACACTAAGAGAAAATTGAATGAACATTTTTCATAACTTTTACATATTCCCTTCCCTTCGATAAAGTATTCAAAATAAAATACATTATATACGTATATATTATGTAGTAACATAATAATAATAAATGTAATATGTTCTTTAATATGAATTAAATTTAATTTTGAATATTCATTGTAAAATTTTCCACTTGCAGTGTAGTAACTACGAGTATATTTAAATAAAATTAAATGTATGTTACGCATTTTTTATGATATTACGTATTATATGGGTATGTTATTGACGTACACAATCAAAGTCTTATATAAAATATTTTTATTTTAATTTTTTTTTTATTACGTTATATACTGATAATAATTATTAAATGTACGTATACTTGACAGTGCTGTCAAAAACAATAGGGGAATTACATACATATTTGAATTCAGAGAAAAACATTAAATCTTTAAAAAGATTTATGGTACAGACAGTTCATAATAACAATAGCTAAAGAGTAACTTGCAACAATGAATGTAGGTGTTTTATCAAGCATGAATATAGATCCATCGTATTAGAGTAAGTTAATGGATTGGTCTTTTTATGAGAGGAACTGAAACAAAAAAAAAAAATGTATACCAAGAAAAAAAAAGATGACGAGAAAAGAGTAAGAGAGAAGTTGATCAGTAATTCTGTCAAATATATTATCCAGTTTATCATCAGTAATCAGTTGTTACTGGTGTTACATTGCTGATTGAAATTAATGATCGACTTGGACGAAGTAGTGTGCTGGCTGAGATTCATACAAGGATCTGAAGAGTACCAGACCAACACCGCAACTATCGAGCTATTCAAGACCTCAAAATCTTTCACAAAAATTTCACAAAGATTTTATATGTTTATCTCAAAATTTCGAATGATTGTTGCTCAATTTTTTTGTACAACACTATAATGTTTACGTACATTTTTATATTACATATAGTACAGTCTACATTCCTACATTTTACTTGAATGTACGAATTTTTTTTTTTTGTTAAGATTAAATTTAAATCTTAATATATAATGTATTACACACTTTGAACAAGAAAAAACCAAATATATATGCATATATATGTACTTATATATGTAAACATGAAGTAAAATTAAATGTATGATAAACACGTATGTAAATAATTTACGAAAAAAAAACATTAATTATTATTATTTTACCATGTACATTATATTATACACCGACCGAAAAATACAATAATTACAAAGATTAAATGTATTTTTGCACAGCGATAATTCATGTGGTTTTTTTCTTCTTTTATTAAGTGTTTTCGTATTTTTTAAAAGATAATCTGTAATGTGTAAATATATTCACATTATTTTGTATATACCATACATATATAATATAATATGTACTCATATGTCATTATGTAATGTATGAGAAAAAAAAATAAAATGACATATGTATGTGCTTATTATATATATGTTATATGTGTAATATTCGAAATAATAATTAATTTTGTTTCTTTTGTTTTTCATTTATAAATATTTTTCAAAATTTAAAATATTGAGAAATTCTTTTCTATATTTTTAGAATTTCATCAGGTTTTTCTGTTTCTGTTTCTATCCTACACAGACACAAGTCTTCACAAAAAATTTTTCCCCAAAAAAAAAAAAAAATATTTACACCATCGCACTCATACTTCATATAAACATATTAATTCTAATATTTTAAAGAGTGTCAAAGCATTTATATTGATTTATATTTTTGTGGGACATTCTATTTATTTTATATATCGCGGATTTTTGAAGAATGCAACAATTTGAGTGCCTTTGAAAAAATAAAACGTTACATAATAACAGACACAGAAATTATAATTTTATAGTTATTCAAAGTTTTTTGAAAATGAAATAAAAAAAAAATATATTACACGTAATTATGTAAGTTCATGCATGATATAATTTTTTAAATTATCTAATTTAAGTAAAAAGCTAAAACATTGAACACCCTGCAATACCATAAATGCAAAATTTATTTGTAAAGTATGTTCGTACGTATACAAAAGTTGATATGTAATGTAAATTTCATTTTTCTTTAATTTTTTTTTTTTTAATGAAAAATTTCAAAATATTTGTAAAACTTTTTAAACAAAAATTCTAAAAAAGACCAAAAAAAAAAAAATAAAAAATTGAAAATATTATTGAATATTTGGATGAACTTATGCATATATGAAATATTTTCTTAAGAGAAAAAGAAAAATGTTTAAACATTTTTTTTTCTATCAAAGATTTTCATGTTATGGTAAATACTACACGTTAATAATTTATTTGAATAGAATTATTTATCAAAGAAAATTTATATTATTTATTTAAGAAATTATTAGAAAAAAATCAAATCATAAGAACTATTTAATAATAAATAAATATTTTGCATTTTTATTTCAGATTAAATTAAATTGAATTTAGTTATGGTTTTAAGTTATTTACTGTGTTTCTTTCACGTGTGCGAAGTACTTGCGAGCAATTATTTTAGCAATGACTCAAACTTTTCAAAGAAACATAAATAAATTCGACAAGTGAAGCAGAAAAAAAGCTTAAAATTATTTTACTTTAAATTTGAAAAATTTATATGAAACACTCCATATGTTATTTGTTTATACCAAGAAATCTAACTTAAACATTCAATTTCCATTTGTTGGATAATGTGAAACTAAAAAGACATCTGGTGGAAAGAAATAACGTAACTACTTACAAAGTGAGTGAACTACTTCTGAAAAATTGTTTGAGCAGTTCACACATTAAAATTTAGTGAAGTATTAAACCAAATTGCTTTGCAAGTACTTTGCTCATGTGAAAGAAACACAGCAATTATTATTTATTTAGTACGTGCATATAACGTAGATTATGGTCATAAAAATATCAATATATAGTGGTTTGGGTCTAGGCTTGTTAATAAAAAAATCTTCATGCCAAAAATGAATGAAATCAATTGTACAATGCATGAGAAATCAACTATTCTTTCTAGGCAATTGACAAATTTATTTCTAAATCGTAAGACATTTTAAAGATAAACAGTGAAACACCCTATATATAATTGATAGCCAGCCTCATCAAGAAAATTAAAAAATATTTTACATATGTAAGAATATACATATACATTTTCACACATTTAAAATCTAACTGATTAACTAACTATTCTGTTATTTGTAGCATTTGCCAAAAAATTTGTTGTAATTTAATTTTGATAAGAAAATTTGTATTCGGTCATGGTATTTTTGTTAATTTTCATTTTTATAATTAACTAATTTATTGATGTTATCTATTCGATATATGTATATTTTTCTAATTTATCACACATGTAAATGTATTTTTGTATAATTTTAAACTATTTACGTACCTACGTTCTTTTAATAATTTATAATATACAAAAATAGCTGACAAACAAATAAATTAAAAGTTAATTTTAATTATACATTTTTCAGTTTCTTCTGATTATATTTTTTTTTTTATTTTTAATGCGACGCGACAGTTCATTGATTGTCCATGATTAGGACCTTGGCCTAATCATTGAAGTGATTGCTAGTAACTATTTTCAATCATGTATATACATGCACCTACAGTGCAGTGCATTTGTGAATCACATAGTTGCTGCTAGATAAATAAACATGATAGGGCAATGCGGTTCGGTTTAGATTGATCTCTATTTTTAGAATAATCTTTGAATGATTGAGTTATTTGGTCTCAGAGGCAAGTATAATAGATTCGAATCAACATTTCTTTTCTAAGATATTTTCCTCAGCAATCTGATATACACAGGACGCTGAGTGAACTTTGATAGTAATGAAATTTGGCCAAAAGAAAAAAAAATATTATTAAAATTATATGAATTTTTGTTATAACAGAGATATTCGGAACTTGAGGCTTTATGACAAATATACTGAATAGACTGGACCCAACTGAAATTGAACCTGAAAAATTGAAATTTCAATAAATCGATTAGCAAATTTATAGCACTGACTGTCTTAAATTTAATATTCGTACTGTAATTTTTAATAAATAAATAGGCAGGTGTACCTTCACATGTATGCATATTTACGAATATATACATATATATTATATACATATACACGTATGTAAAATGAATATTTTAATAATAAATATTTACAAATTAGAACGACAATTATTATGATATGAAATAAAATCTATATATTACGTAATCGATTATTTTCATTCATTCATTCATTTATTCATTTATTTATTTATTATTTAGGTTATTTATTTCTAAAACGTAATATTGTCATATCGAAAATTTGTATCGTATAAAAATAAAACCAAAAGAAAAAGAAAAACTGTAGCCAGATGTGTGTGATCGTATGTACATATTGTACAAGCTGATATAAAGTAGGTATGTACTTGTATAAAAAAATTTTTTTTACATTTAATTTTTATTTTTGTTTTTTGTTTTATTTCTATTTCATTTAAGAGGTTCTCATTTATAGATACGTTACATATCACGATTTAAATAAACTTGTTTTCTGAATTTTTATTTTTTAATTGCATTTATTTTATGAATTTTATGAACTATAAATTTCATATCAAATTTAAGTTGATATTACAACATTTTATATTTAAATGTGTTATTGTATCTAAATGCATATAATATTATAGGGATCAGAAAGTATAATATTATTTCTACACAACATTGAAATTTTACAGATCATTGCATATTATTATATTGTACTTCAAAGTCATGCCAAAGACATTTTAAGGTTATAATTATAGTGACTTGTTTACTTGTAAAATAATTAAATCATAAATTTTTTTGTTTTCTTGCAATTTGGGGTGAATTAGCCAGACAACTCAGCCAGTCAGCCAGAATTATTGGTGTGCTTATTGGTTCCCCTGTCATTTATATGTATAACGTGTATCTGTGTTCGGCTGTTCGCATGCAAAAAGTATTGTAAATTCATTTTTGACAAAAATTTAATTAATTATTACAATAAATGCAATCTGCTATTAGTTCTTTTTACTTACATATGTATATAAAAAAGTGTTCTCAAAAATATAAAACCTTTTAAATTTTCTCATTTTGTCAATATAAATTTATATTACAATTGATGAAATTGCATAAATTTGAATTTCAATTGAACGAAGACATAATACCAAAATAAAATCTTAAATAGCAAGGTGGAAGGTGAAAGACCGGTAGGAAACTGAGGAAAAGGTGGGATGACGCGATGCGAAAAGATAAAGAAGTAAACCTAGGTACGAGGAATTGGAAAAGAAAAGCGCAGGAACGATAGATATGGAGGCAACTTTTGTTGGAGGCCAAGACTCGATACGGGTTGCAGCGCCATTGATGATGATGATGAAATTGCATTTGCTATCAAGTCAAATACCTTGCCGCAAAATTATATATTTTGCATCTTTGAACATAAATCAATTGTGACGTAAATTTTCGTGTTGTAACATTTGAATTTAAAGAAATGAATTCAAGATGAGCAAGACGACCGTGAACCTTGCAAATCTTGATTTAAGTTGACGATAAGCTTGAATAAATGAACACTTGTGAAGTTTGCAAGTTGATTTAAATGAACAATATGAAAACGCAAGTTTGCCGCAAGCTTGCATTTTTGAAAACACCCTTTATAAAAATACCAAGTATACCTATGTATGTATCTTTCTATGCAAATTATTGTAAAATTATGCAAAAAAATTTGAAACTCGAAAATTTTATGATTTCCCTTACACTTTTTCTTATGCCCTAATATTTTTCACCTACATTTATATCCATTATTCCATAAGATTATTTAAAATATTTTTATTGTTATTACATTTACATTACATATGGTATGTACCTATACACAATTATTGTAATAATAATAAGTTTCTAGATTTCAAACTTTCACCTAGTACCTACAGTTACAAATATAAATTTATTGTTTAATGAGAAAACTAACCAAAAAGTTTCCAATAGTTCGGCAGACGTACATTTACATATGTACTTAGCCAAAAATATAAAACCCATGAATCATTCATTTTGAATATATGTACCTATAGAATTTTTAGGAAAAATAAAAATTGTTTGTATGTAATTTCATACATACATATATTTATGCACATTATAATGTATTTTTGAAACGTGTGAATATATAACGTATTTATACGTATTGTACGTTTCATTTTATCTGTTTGCATACGTATATTATTCAACAGGCGGACATTCACATTATCATTGTCTGGATTATCTTTTATATTCATCATTCGTATAGTTAGACAGTTATACATGTATTCCATATATCCATACATGATTTTATAAAATGAACAATAAAAAATAAAAAACAAAAGTCATACAATGGAAAACTTTGAATGTGCAGATTTATATACATACATACATACTATGCACAAGTATACGTAAACAGAGTACGTATACTATAAATACATGCATAAATACTTATTTGTATATATGCAATATGTAAAACAATTGATTTAAAAAACAGTATTTAAATTTTTCTATACTTTTTTATTTTTAACAATAATTGTAAAAGTATAAAGAAAAAAATGAAAAAAAAATGTGGTATACAATAAAATGTAAAAGAAAATTTAACTTTTAAAAGAAATTAGCAGAGCATATTATAAGATTTATATTCTACACTACATCCTAAAAGTAAGTATCTATAATCATTATAACACATCTTCGATAAATCTATGGCCCTGTTTGGAAATATAAAATGATCGTCAAAAAAATGATTATTGTCAAACTTATTGACTGTCTTTTGACAATCAAGTAGACTTGTAATACAATAATAGTTGTTATCTGCACTACCAAACAAACTGCAAATGTAGTCTGCTTGCAAATGACTTTTCCAAACACAGCCTATCTTACATTTCAATATCAATACATTTCCATTCCCCCATATTTGCCGTGGTGCAGTCTATCTTTACAGCTCAAGATATAATATCCCTTATAATAGTGACAGATCAGAGTTTAGAAACTTTCTAAACCTGTTTAAGTAGATAAACTCTTTGGTCTGTCAGCAATCAGCTTGGATAAGTCCACTCAGAAGTATTTCAGCCTAAAACCACTTAATGCAAGTAGTTTAATTTGATGAGAGCTTGTTTTAAACATACAACAAATGACAACTAAACCAGTTTTCGGTCTGTCAGTACGAATTCTTAACTAATAACTTTTTTCTAAACTGATTTAGCTAAATCCAAAAGGAGTTTATGGTCTGTCAGCACTATTACTTTACCTGTTTTTCCCTACAATTTCTTTCTCTTCTTTTCCCTTTACATTCCTTTCTTTTCCGTATAAAATATCATCAAAATCCCTAACCCACCTTATTAAATTTTTACAAGCATCAAAAAAACTACAGATGATTAGTTGAAAATTAAAAATAATCGAAAATTCTTTCACAACTCAAATATTTATGAGATTTAAATTTTAATATTTTGGAGGTAAAAACTGAAAAAATATATTAACATCAAAAAACTATAAATGAATATTAAAGCAGAAAGTGTAATAATGAATTTGTCTTTGATGTCTACATATTTTCTTCGCACACTGTAGGTATATTTTATATTAATTTACTTTTACATGTATAAAATACGTTACGTATACATTTTTTTCCATTGCATTTATATATGTATTTATCTAATTAATAGTACTACGTGAACTCAATTTCTACATATGTATATAGGTATGTACATATGTACATATATATGTATACATATCTTTCGTCATGTGTATGACGAGTAGTATACTTATAATATTAATGATATTGCGTTGTGGAAGAGCTCAATTTATTTTCAACATCATATCAAATTCACTAACAACAATAATAACTAGTAAATAAACAAATTCATTAAATAGTAAAATTTTTTGCTATTCTATTTTATAGAAAACAATAGTGGTAATGGTAATAGAGTACAAAAATATTAAATTCAATACAAAATAAATAATTATAAATCGATATTTATAATCATATGATAAGTAGGAAAATAAAAAATAAAATAATATAAATATTGTACGGGGGTATATAATGTATAATCGCTACCATTTTATCTCTACATGTATAAGTAAATATGTAAATGTAACGATTATTATTGAAGGAGACGGTGGTCTGTATAAGTGCTATTTAATTACATGCATGGCGAGAAAGGTGGACATATACATACGTATGTAATATACGAATATATCCATGTACCTATTCCATATAAAATTGAATAAAAAAATTAAAAAAAAAAAACAAATAGTACCTAAACAACATGTAAGTAGTTATGTAAATACATATGAATAATCTATAAGTAATGTATGCAATGCACGTGAGATTTAATTGAACGATATATACCTACCTACTGAAAAAATAACGATCATATAATATAAAAAGCAACAACCTTTTAGAGGTTTCGTTTCGTTAAAAATTTTCATTTTTCTCTAATTAATTCCCTAATTTTTTTTTTTTTTTTTTTATTTTGAATTAGAAAATCAAATCATAAAAATTGCTGATGTCATAATATTCCCACATTTAATATTCCTTCTTGTTAAAGCATACATACTCGTATACATATATATTACATTAAACATCTCCATACTAAATGATATTCTTTAAATGACGAAATTATAACAGAATTTGTTGATCTCCCATACATTCAACATCATTTCATTTCATTAAATGACAGTATTTATCATTCACGTGTGTACATTTAAATATTCTACAATCTACATCATCATTTAAATTGTCATTTGAAATGAAATTGTTAATTATAAAAATGATAACGTAAGGTTACACATACATATGAACATACACATGGACATGGTATATTAGTTACTTTTACTTTTTTTTTTTCTTCATTTTTTGTACAAAGCATCATTTATTACAATAAAAATTTGATGATGATAAAACCTTTTAACATTGCATGGAATTATTATTATTTTTTTTCTGTTCTAAATTTTACATTTAATTATGTATATTATGTATATCGTTAGATAATGTAAAATACACATAAATATTCATTCTTGTTTGATAATAATGAAAATCTTATTTTGCAAAAATTACACAAACAGATAACTTACATAAATGTATTTACTAAATGAATAGATACGTCATGCATAAAATTCTTTTTACAAGTAAAATTATTTAATTTTCTCTCTTTCTTTCTTTCTTTCACTCTAAAATAGAAATAAAATATTTATATAATAAGAATAAAATATGTAGGTTTGTTACATTACTTTCTATCTGTCTTTATTTGTCAATCATAAAAATTTATATATGTACATACATAATATACAGGGTGTCCCAAAAAACGTGGAGAATATTTAAAGGGGTGAAAGTAGACGCGATTTGCAATCGAAAATTCCATATGACATTTTTTCGTTTGCGCTTTATTTTCGACGCTAGAGGGCGTTTTAAATTTTGAACATTTTGCAAGACCTTTCAACGCAAAATTATGTATAACTTTTTGTATATCCCACGTATGAAAATTTAGTGTTCTAGTCAATGATAGCAAACAAAATTATCTTTCTTTTAATATACTACAACAGGTAATTAAGAATTCAGTTCGTAGTAAAAAAACATCCTGAATTCAAAATTCATGATTCATTTTTAAAAACCACTTTTATTACAAACAGGTTTCCTGAAAAAAATTGGCATAACAACAAATGTTCCCATTTTAATAAAAAAAAGTGGAAAAGTGTCCTCTTTCAAACAAAAAAAATTTCACGTCGATTGCATGAGCCGTTGTTGAGTTATTAAGGATCAAAGATGTGCGGAGAGGGTCAAAAATGTGCTTAAAATCGCGGAAAAAAGGAATTTTATATGAAGAATGATAAAAAAATTCTTTTTATAGCTTATAATGTGCGATTTTAAGCACATTTTTGACCCTCTCCGCACATCTTTTAAACTCCTCCATCTCCTCCCCTATTCACAACATCGTTCCCAAAGTATTAATCATCAATAATGAATCACCACACTTCCATCTACTCTCTGACCAAACTTCACTTGATTTAAAGATGTGATCCCTAGATCTAGACATTCACTTTGAACACAAATTTCAAATTTGTAGATAATCAAAAAAAAATGTCTTCTATGATATTTAAAAAATAGTAATAAATTGATCTCTTCTTATATGTATATATGCATAAGTATGTGTAGTAGATAAAGTATCTAAGACTAATTACTGTGAAAAATATATATGTAGACATTACACCAGAGATGATGATTTGCTATTCTTTTTAATTATTCATTTTATATTCAATTTTTCTTCCTCCAATTAAAAATATCATTTATATACATATGCTTCATAAATTTTTGGTAGATAGTACATTATGTTAGATCGATTTCATATTTCATTTAATTTCATTTCATATTTTGTCTGCAGGTACATGTATTTTTAAATTCTGATTAATATTCAAAATTATTTTGTTATTCAATTATTACACTGTTGTTAAAAATAAAATTTAAAAAAAAAATTCATGTTTTTGCGCACATAATAATTAAATTTAGGTATAGGTAATAACCAAAAATATGACAATGAGTAAATACATATGTATATATTTTTTCTTTCTTATTTCATTACACACCACATCATTATATCTACATATGCATAGATATATTTATTTTATTTTTATTTCTGTATTACATTTCATATAATATTTTATTTGTGTGTATAGCTGTATCTGAACGTTTAATATAAAATATAAATAAATTAATTTAGTTCAATTTATAAAGTCACATATCACCCCGTTTGATTATATTTTTCTCATAATATAAAATAGTACCCATACATATATACATACATACATATTATACTTTATATATACATACTTTAATATTTTCTTTTAACGAAAAAATTATTAAAATTTTTTTTTTATTTTCCATATACAGTGAAACTTCGATTATTCGAACGTTCAAAAACTCAAATTTCCAGTAATCCGACCCCGACCGTCTTTAATTTGAGCATTGAACATTCTATAATCGGAATTGAATGTTTTCTCGAATCTAAATTGTTTATAAAATTAAAAAATTGCTTCGTTCTCACTTTCACAAAATACATTAATACTATTTTATAATTTACTGTTATTAGCTAAGTTTTCGTAATATACTCGTATTTCGTTTGTTGTTTGTACATAAATACAAATTTCTGCATTACTCATTACAAGTTGTGAGTTTTTGGGAAACTTCCGAATTGGGGCCGCCAGATTTTGAAACGAAACCTTCCGATAATGATACTTTGGAATGTCCTCTTTAACGTGATATATGTCTCTATTGGCGCAAATTCATCTAGAGGACGCAAACTACCCTTAAAACTTTTTGGTCCAAAATGGCGGGTTTTACAAAATCCGTTATTTCTCGAGATTAGGATATTGGATCGGATTAATTGATAAACCATTTGAAAGAGAACTTCCTACTCTATTTGTCACAGTTTATTTCATTTTGATTGAATTAGCGATTCTTGAGATATAAGGGTTTAAATTCAAAATTTCGTGTTTTTTAAAAATCACGTTTTCAACTTCTATTGATGACGCTATAACTTCAAAACTTGAAAGTTGACATATATGTTTTATTATATCATTTGAAAGGTTTTTTGGTCCTCTTTTCAATGATACTACATTTATGTATAGAAACTGCATAGATAAAAAAATAAATGCACAAATAAACAAAAAAATGAGAAAAAATACAAACTTACAAAACTAATACGGCACCAATTCGGAAGTTTAGCCGTGAGTTTCAAGTGGTATAGAAAAATATTTCAATTTAAAATTTGTTCAAATTGAATTCTCTCAATAAACGTGCTCATAAAACAATGAATTTATTAGAAAAAATTAATGTTTTAGACAAATTAAATGAAGGAAAATCTGTTAAGGAAGTTGCAAAGAAATATATATAGAGTTGGAAATTAAACAGTTTGTGATATAAAAAATAAAAGTGAGAAATATACAGAAAGTAAGATCCAAATTTAGTTTAAATATGAATAGGTTATGAATATGAACATTTTTGATAGTGCACTTCAATTATCTATACCTCGAATACAGCAAACAAATATTAAAAATTAAATTTAAAAAACAGAATTAGTTTTTGAAATTTTTCTCTTAAGAAAACTTTTTGAAATAAATTTAAAAAAAGCAATTTACTTTGATACTACTACACTGTTTTATACTATTTCGATTGTATAATATCACACCACCACCTTCAATAATCCAAAATTTATCGGTAATCCGATTTAGGCCTACCATCAATTATTGATTCAGATATTCGAGGTTTCACTGTATACATCCATGCCCATAATGTATATTACGTACACGTACACAAAATTATATTATTAATATACCCATATAGTGTAACATGATAAAAAAAAATAAAATAAAATAACGAAATTGTATTCATTTCGCTTTATTCACTTAAAATATCGAAAAAATTACTACACATCATGTTAGATATAATACACACAGAAAATAAAGTAGTGTAGTAGACAGACGTGCATGTATACTAGATACAATGGCCACTCATGATTGTGTATTATATAAAAAGTGAACATGTGTATACTACATACTACATACGTATATATTGTATACCTACAAAAATAATGTGGGCATATACACACGTATAAATATATAAATATCAAAGATATCAAATTTAAATTGTATCAAAATATAATGTACAAAATGTTTGTTATAAAACACTCATTTTTTTTTTCTTTTAACTTATATCATTTCTAAAATACAAAAAAAAAAAAAAATAAGTTACTTATATATTTTAATTATTTTTCAAATGGAAAAACGCCAAATGCCAATAATAATATATGTAGGTACTATATAAACATTTATATTCGAGTATTATTCCTATATACACATATCGATATGTATTTTTTCTTCATAAATATATTGTATACATTATGTACACCTACTTCTATACAATTAAAAAAAAAGTAAATAAATAAATAAAAAATAATACTTGTGTAATGTGTATTTCGATTATCACGAAACGGCGCGCGTTAACAAAAGAAAATAAACAAATAATATGTACCTACATACTTAGAAAAATAAAACAAAAATTAAATTAATTAAATGAAAAAAAAAGTAAAAATAAAAGATAATAAAGTAAATATTTTTCATACAGATACGTATACATATACATACATACGTACTTTATATCTGCATCAACGGTATAAGTATGAATTAAAAATATTAAAAATGTTGAAAATAACAATTGTCATTGTCCATATCTTTTATACTCTTCCATTTAATTTAATGAAAATTACTAATGAAATTTATTATTTGTATAAACAACTATCGTACTACGTACTACCATAAAAACTTAAAAAGTAATCAATACATACGTTCATATATCGTATACATTACGTATTCATGCATTATTATATACATAAATGTGTTTAACGTATTTTATCATATAATTTTCGAATTAAGTATAACACCTAAATATAACCTATCTCTAATCTCTAGTTTTGTCATTTTCATTTATTAATTCCCCCTGAAAAATTTTCAATCTAATATGAAATGTGATAAACTAACTAAACTAAACACTGTCACGATTAACATAAAGTATCCATATCCAGTAAAGAGTAAATAAACGAACGTCTAGATTTAAATATCTGATATAGTAAATCCAAATGAGAAATTATATTTTATTTCAAATAAAAACTGCAAAGTTTTCGAATTATGATCATTTTTGTTTTGAGTTTATCTTAAAAATCATATCTTTTGACAGCTTTTTTTTATTTCCAAATGTCATTTCTACAAAAAAAAAAAAAATAAAATAAAATAATAGAAATTTTTTAATTTTGATTTTTATAAAATATTTTTTTTTTTAATAAATTGCACAATACCCTGCCAAATACCACTAAATGCAAAATAAATTAATTTTTAATGTTTTGTTTGTGTTTATTTAAATTTCTAAATTTCATATTTAGATTTGAGAATATATGATGAAAAGATACTAGTTTTCACAATTTCAATTATAAAAGTATAAAAATATAGACGTTTATATACATATTTAATACATGGGTCTACATAAATTATGAAAATACAATATACAGGGCGATTCGTAATTAAATGTTTCAACATGTATCAATCGATTCTTTTAAGTGTTGTGATTAGCGTTTAAGATGAGGCATTTTTTTTCGTAAAATCCCATTTTTTTGAAGATTGAAAGTTCATATTAAACATAAAACGATTATAATCTCTGTTCGGAACACGATAGGAGGACAAGTTAAGTTTCGATGAAAAGTATGCATCATGAACTTTTTAACAGTATCTGAAATGTCCCCGATTTGTTGCCAAATGTGGCAGATATGAACGTTAAAACTTAAAATTTTGAAAAATTTTGATCAAAAATTTACCTTTTTATCCATTGTCCTTAAAAATTTCGTTAATAAGAATATGGTTTACAAAAAAAAAAAAAAAAAAAAAAAAAAAAAAAAAAAAAAAAAAAAAATGAAACCTTAAGATATTTTTCATATGAAAAAAGATTGGTGTCGTGTTCCGGACAGATATTATAACGATATTTTAGATGCGCTCACCTACCTATAAAAAAGGGATGAAGGAGGAGGGATTTTACGAAAAAATATCTCATCTTAAACGTTGATCATAACACTCCAAGGAATCGATTAGTACATGTTGGAATACTTTATCACGAATCACCCTGTATTTTCTGTATATATATACATTTTTCATAATGTTTGATACAAAAGAAATATTATATATTTTTGAAAAGATAAACTAATGCCAACATTTACTCCAAAAATAAATTTTATACACCTTAGTGGTATATTATGAATATATATATACTACTCGTAGAATATACATATGTACATATATGCAAGAAATATGTATATTATAGAACATTTTAAAAAAAAATATAAAATTTAAATTTCTACTTACTTTTCATTTGTGCAATAATTAGGTACATGTTTTTTCTAAATATAATTTTTCTATCTGAAAATTTTAATTTTCAGAAAAATTTGTGACTTTCTGCAGACAAAAATTATACATTTAAATATCTTAAGAATTTTTCATTTTTAAAATGATTGTGTGTAATAATAATGTAAACGTATATTGCACATTTATTTTATAAATATATGAGATGTTTTTTATTTATTTATTTATTTTTTTTGAATGTGGTGTAAGTCCATTTTTAACAAACAAAAAATAAGTTAGTTAATAATAATAATGAACACAATCTGATATAAGTTGTATCTATACACCGTATTTTTCGGATTATAGACGCATTTTTTTAGATAGAAAAATTGATTCAAATTTTGGAGGTGTCCTATGGTTCGAAGGTAAAATTAAAATATTTTTCATTTTCAATAAATCGTCTCTTAATTTGGAATAAATGGATGAGAAAGTCAAATCATGATATCATCGCAACAGGACGTATGAAACGACTAACAATTTCAGAAGTTTTTACCTGGGAGAAAAATTCATGGGAAGCTGTGAAAGAAGAGACGATTATAAAGTAATTTAGAAAATGCGGATTAAGTAATTCTATTATAGATGGTACTGAAGATGATGCAGTTTTTGAAAGGAGTGACAAAAATAGTTCAAATGAAAGTAATACGAACGGTGACATTAACGGGACGAGTGATAGTACCGAGAGTGAAAATGAACCGAATATTGTTAATACGAATTATGCTAACAATAAAGAAAAAATGTTGATTCGAAAGTTACATTAAAATATATTTTTCTAAAAATTATCCTATTTTGAATTGCGTCTTATAGTCCTAAAAATACGGTAAACAGTTCCCAAGAAAAAGTACTTCAAAATTCTCATCATTATAATATAAAATAATGAACTTATACCACTTTCAAAGAAAATGGTTCATATATTATTATAGGTAATATTAACAAAAATTTTAATTAATTTTTTTCAAAAAAAAAAAAAAATAATAATAGGTAATAATAATAACATATTATTATCAGATGTATACTCTCATCAATTTTAATAATTTCATTTTTGATTTTAAACAAAATTCATATAAAATAAAGACTCTATAGATAAGCAAAATAATGAAGACTTGTTCTGTAGATAGTGGTGGTAGCACCATGTAGTAGGTACTCATGTAAGTATTAACTTATTTTAACATTTATGATTTTAAATCTATTCTATAAAAAATACATAAATTAATTTGCATAAAATTTCAAAATAATACATACATATATATTAATAAAGTTCTCTATATAGAATAGTATAGTATTTATTGTATGTTACATGTATAATTAAAATAGTTTTTTATATAATATCTACTCATATTTTTTGAAAGGATAATTATAATAAAAATAATTTTATTTAATAATTAAGTAAGTATAGGTATATACCTATAATTTTTTAATTATAAAAATATCATTTTTATATACATATATATGTATGTAGTATATTTTTCTTTAGTAGGTGGTTAAATTGAAACGTCATTTTAATGTGGAACAGGCGCAGTTACGTAAAAATATTTGGCGCCAGTCACATTATACAGTTATAATAACATTTAAATTTAATTTAAGTGTACTAATTTTCGATTTATTTTTATTTTACATTATGTACATATGTACAGACATACAAAATAAATCGAATATGTAAAATACATTCTATATGAGTATATTTAGTGATACATACATTATTTATATTTTTCAATAAGTAACGCATATACTCGTACAATGAATGAATGTTTTTATATTTTTAGCACCCATACATAGGTACATAAATTTGTGTAAATATATAGATAATGTCTCATATACACATATGGAGATACACATTTAAATGTGCAATACAGCTAAACTTTAATTGCATCTCGTTTAAAAAATGATCAAACCAATACTGAAAAATTGAAGAAAAAAAGAGAAACATCTTTACTAAAAATTATCTTTTATAAAACGGATATTACATATGCAAAAAAATACAAAAATACAAAAAAAAAAACGAGGACAAGTAGGTACTTTCTTTTACAGTTCGAGTCCCTGTCTGTTATTGTATTATTATACAAATTTTAAGTTTCAATTGACTTTAAAAATTATTTAAAGAAAGTTTGTTTGATTTTATATAGGTATTTTATTTTATTTTTATTAATATTTCAATCGTTATTCTTTTGCTTTTGTCAATTTTTTTTTTTTAAATAAAAAAGAAAACGTATTCAAAGCACAAATTAGTTTTAAGAGAACGAACAGTACTATATGTACATTACACTACACACATCAAGGAAAATAAAATAAAATAAAATAAAACAAAAAATGATATAAAATGCAGGGCAAAACAGCTAAGTATATTTTGTATTAAAATTGGGGCTCATATGTCTCGTGAGTCTTCTGGTTCGACTACATTCACCGTTCTTATATTATGTACTTACATACATTTATGTGCATAGATATATATAGATATACTTGAAATGATACAAAATTAAAAAAAAAAAAAATCAGCCTACACACGTATAATAAATATAACATCTGATGACGTTTATAATACATACATGCATGATATTATATGAACGATACGAAAAGATACATGGATACAATACACCTATTTTACAAATGATACTTAAGTATATGTACGTTTATGAATGTAATGTGAATTGTCGAATGCATTGCATTTTAGTTCTTATAACATTACGATATGAGGTGAAGAAACGAGAAAAAATACATGTCATTTACCATTTAATGTATGTAGGTACTTTCTTGTTATGAATTACATTTTTTTTCTTTCTGAAATTCAGTTTATCCACATTACATACATTTACATTATACTCTTACATATGTTCATATCTACATAATGTACAAAATACGAGTATGTACATATGAAAAAAAAAAAAAAAATAAATAAAAAAATAAATCACAGTTCACTGTGTATAGGGCAAGCAATTTGATGTACAAAGTAACCGAAGTAGCAAAATGAATGATATTGAATTGTGATAAAATAAGAAATCTGTTTTAAAATACGTAACGTACTCGTCGTTTATGTACACATCCAGACAGAAATATGTACATACAAACGTAATAAGAAAACTATAGAATTATAAGTATGTATACATAATATGTACATAATTATATGTATGTATAGTATTTTTAAGAGTATTAAAAAATGAAAAGAAAAACTACATGATTTTTCTTTTGAGTACCTACTAGCTACTACCATAACGGAATTTCACCACATGACGTGGGAGCACCTCATTCATTTATTGCTTTCTTCATCATCATCAACTTTTTATTTTTCTTCTTTTCAAATCTAGACCAAATAAGACTATACAAATTAAACAAGTATATAAATGTACATGTATATTATTAACATAGAGTCAAAGACAGGAGATATTTTTTTCGTATATTACATAGGTTAGATATTAGATATGAGTATACTATAATACATCTAAACCTCTTTTTACGCGAATTGGAATATGTGAAAAAATCCTTGTTTACTTGATTTTATTTGCTTTTACGCGACCAAACGAAGCTTAAGTTTTAGTCAAAATAAAAAATTAGGCTTTAAATCATTCAAAGTTCAAAGCTACATGATTCATCACTTTTCTCTATTGTGCATATCTAGACGATATAACGGGGTATAACATTTTTAGCGATAGCATTTTAAGCAGTACTTAGCAGTTTTGATTTGATATTTGAATAGACAACAATGTGCAATATTTTGATATTCATTAAGGAAGAACTGAAACTGGCTATGAACTGAAGAACGTGTTGGGAACTTTTCACGTAATCTCAGAGGTTTAATGACTTCATACAGAGAAATACAAAGAAACAAAGAAATACAGAGAAACTGAATTTATGCCGTAAAGTGCTATAACAACATTCTCACGAAAACGAAAGCTTACGCATTAATTGTCTGAACTGAACTGATAGCACAAACAATAAACATATCAAATGTCCAGCCTTTATATAAATTTTTGATATAAACCTACCGCCTTATCATGATATTCAAAGACGATGAAACGATGAAACGATGAAACGAAACGATACGGTATAAAATTGCTATTATGAACCTTCATCGTTTCGAATATTAAGTGGTACATAGTGGTACAATATAAATCCCTTATAAAAACGAAGCTTTAATGTTTAATTCATACAATTTCCAATTTTGTTGTAAGAAAAAAGGGTTCGATGTCATTTCTATTATTTTGTTGATGTTTTGAAATATCATTTTTAATAATAATTTCCATTTTTTTAAAAAAATTAATTTAATATTAATATTCACAAATATTAGTAATATGCTTTAAATAAAAAAAATTCTATTAAAAACCAAAAAAAAAAATAAATTTATATGTAAACGATGAACAAAATGCTATCGACTGAGTAGACGATGAAAATCGTTTGAAATTGGAACGTTTCGAATATTATGATCGCGTTTTTAACAAGACGATACGAAACGTTTCGTCTTCGAATATCATGATAAGGCAGCTAACTAGCTTCGCTAACAGAATTTTTAAACCTCCAGCAGCCTCCTACATGTTTGAATAAGACATACAACATCTTCAAACATTCTGCCAGCGTTTCAAAAAATGTTTGAAAATGAATTACATACCAAATGAAATTGCCTTATTGTTTTTGTTTTTGTTCTCTTCTTTCAATTACAATTTTTTTTTATGTAATCTTTAACAAACAACCTAAATGAATATGTTTTTTTTTAATTATTGTTAAAATTCTTCGCATGAATGTACCTATATGTCTCTGTTCTCTATGAAATGTAAATAAAAATCTTCTGATCCTATAATGAATTTAATGTTTGTTTTTACATTACATTGCTTATATTTCAGATTTGGAACTAATCTTCAACTTTTTCTATGTAGTCAAGTCAGTATCTAGTTTTTTTTACACGAATTATATTCACGCGTAAATTTTAGGAATGTGTCTATCACGTAAAAAGAAGTTTAGGTGTACATTTATATGCATATATATACGAGTGCATTATGTATATACGTACACATTAATAAATTCATGTTTATATATGGCTTTTCTCTATATATGAAATATATTATAATAAAATAACAACTACAGCAAAATGAAAAAAAGGAAAAAAATATTCCAATATACATATAATGCACAAGCGTTACATAAAACATCTAATACATACTATAAATTTTATATACATACATACATATATGTATATATGTTCGTTCGTATATTATATTACATAAAAAAATATAAATGAACTGTTTGTTATTTGTATTTCAAAGAAAAAGCTCGCACGCAAAAATAAACCCAGCTGACCATTCAGTGAACTAGGTTCACAGTGAATTCATAGTGAATGCCAAAAATCTTCACGAAATGAATAATTTTTCTCTTATTCATTTTGAAAACACGAAATGAAAAATAAGTGAATTATTCAAAAATATGGGTACATTATGAATACACCAAGTGATTGAAATATGAATTATATTCATATAAAATTCATTTGATGAATGACAATTTATGTAAACTTGTTTTAATTTTATGATTCGGCGAATTCATTCGTTTTATCTTCGTAAAATGGTTGCGATTCACAAAGGCTAACACTATGGAATCACTTAGTGAACGTAAAGTGAAATTTTGTATTTCTTTTTCATGTACTAATTTGTAAACTGAAGCGATATAATATGTAGTTATTTGAGTCTAAGAATAAGGAATAAGTAAGTGTTTTAAATTCTGTGTACTATTAATTTATTGAAAATAAAAAGTAAAATAAATAAAAAATATCGAAGTGATTAATTATTAAGTGATTAAAGAGTTTTTATTTAAATCGATGAAAAAAAAATCGAAAAGTAGGAATATAATAATTAGAGCCAGGATTCATTGATTACTCACATTGTGAATGATATTTTACCCTCACAAAGTGCATTCAATATGAATTCATTTCGTGTTTTCATTAAACGTTCAGTAAGTGATTACAAAATGAATTCATTAAGTGAATTCACTGTGACCAGCCATAGCGTAAAAATTTTTGAAATAAAATATCTTCACTGTGAATTCACTGTGAACGTTCACGTGAAGAATCACTTGGTTGGAATGAATTCAGAATGAATTCACTATGAGTTCACTTGGTCAGCTGGGAAATGATAAAATAAAATAAAATAAAATTCACATACAAGCACATTCGTAGGTACACCTCCCCAGCTGACCAAGTGAACTCATAGTGAATTCATTCTGAATTCATTTCATCAAAGTGATTCTTCACGTGAACGTTCACAGTGAATTCACAGTGAAGATATTTTATTTCAAAAATTTTTACGCTATGGCTGGTCACAGTGAATTCACTTAATGAATTCATTTTGTAATCACTTACTGAATGTTTAATGAAAACACGAAATGAATTCATATTGAATGCACTTTGTGAGGGTAAAATATCATTCACAATGTGAGTAATCAATGAATCCTGGCTCTAATTATTATATTCCTACTTTTCGATTTTTTTTTCATTGATTTAAATAAAAACTCTTTAATCACTTAATAATTAATCACTTCGTTATTTTTTATTTATTTTACTATTTATTTTTAATAAACTAATATTACACAGAATTTAAAACACTTGCTTATTCCTTATTCTTAGACTCAAATAACTACATTTTATATCGCTTCAGTTTACAAATTAGTACATGAAAAAGAAATACAAAATTTCACTTTACGTTCACTAAGTGATTCCATAGTGTTAGCCTTTGTGAATCGCAACCATTTTACGAAGATAAAACGAATGAATTCGCCGAATCATAAAATTAAAACAAGTTTACATAAATCGTCATTCATCAAATGAATTTTATATGAATATAATTCATATTTCAATCACTTGGTGTATTCATAATGTACCCATATTTTTGAATAATTCACTTATTTTTCATTTCGTGTTTTCAAAATGAATAAGAGAAAAATTATTCATTTCGTGAAGATTTTTGGCATTCACTATGAATTCACTGTGAACGTAGTTCACTGAATGGTCAGCTGGGTCCTATATCGCATATGTATACATAAATCAGTTGATTGTATATAAACCCAGCTGACCATTCAGTGAACTAGGTTCACAGTGAATTCATAGTGAATGCCAAAAATCTTCACGAACTGAATAATTTTTCTCTTATTCATTTTGAAAACACGAAGTGAAAAATAAGTGAATTATTCAAAAATATGGGTACATTATGAATACACCAAGTGATTGAAATATGAATTATATTCATATAAAATTCATTTGATGAATGACGATTTATGTAAACGAATGACGACTATTTATTTTAATTTTATGATTAGGCGAATTCAATCGTTTTATCTTCGTAAAATGGTTGCTATTCACAAAGGCTAACACTATGGAATCACTTAGTGAACGCAAAGTGAAATTTTGTATTTCTTTTTCATGTACTAATTTGTAAACTGAAGCGATATAAAATGTAGTTATTTGAGTCTAAGAATAAGGAATAAGCAAGTGTTTTAAATTCTGTGTAATATTAGTTTATTAAAAATAGAAAATAAAATAAATAAAAAATAACGAAGTGATTAAAGAGTTTTTATTTAAATCAATGAAAAAAAAATCGAAAAGTAGGAATATAATAATTAGAGCCAGGATTCATTGATTACTAACATTGTGAATGATATTTTACCCTCACAAAGTGCATTCAATATGAATTCATTTCGTGTTTTCATTAAACGTTCAGTAAGTGATTTCAAAATGAATTCATTAAGTGAATTCACTGTGACCAGCTATAGCGTAAAAATTTTTGAAATAAAATATCTTCACTGTGAACGTTCACGTGAAGAATCACTTGGTTGAAATGAATTCAGAATGAATTCACTATGAGTTCACTTGGTCAGCTGGGAATGTACATATTATATATTATATATTATATATTATATATAGTTTCTGTGCAATAAAAAATTTAATATATGTACATAAATGTATATTTTATATATTGTATATATTATATAGTTACGTAGATAATTAGAGTAAAATGGGTGTGTATATGTGTTTATTAAAGATTTTTGATATAAAATAAAATTTTTCTTCATTTTCATATTACATATTTATGTACATATACGTATATATATACAATAATGTACATATTCTGTATAAAATATTAGATACTACTATCATCTATATACAGGATACATACCATCAACCCATCAACTACTTAAAAAAAAAAACGAAACTTTATTATTAACCCAACTGCTACCCAAACCATATTATTCTTTTCACATACACTCATAATTTGCTAATTTTATTATTTTTATTTTTTATTTTTTTTTTACATACATACTTAAATACATATTGTAAATTCTCATGATAACATCCTACCTATCATCCATCGACCATCATACACCATTATTCTACTACCATCGATCTATAATATCAAATACTATACTACATATAATAATTGTAGTGTAGCTGTAGCTAGAGTTCATTTTTTCCTTCGTTCTATTTTCATATCGATCTGAATGGATTTTACAAATGAGTCATGCTAGGCCCACGTGTTTTTTCTTCAAATAAATACGTACACATATATGTATATTTTTTATATAAAATTATATTATGAGCATATAATTGTGTATGTATTCATGTATATATGAACATGTGATAATAGATATGTAGTTCATTATTTATGCACAATATTATGCTCAATATAAATTGTACAATAAATATTTGAACATTAGACAATAAAATACGTAAATAATAATATTTTAAACATTAATTCCATGTATGTACGAGTAGTCTATATATCCAGCACCAGGTGATTTTTGTATACATAATACATATATTTTAATGTTATTTACTTGTTATAATGTACACAATACATTCTGCATAATGCACAATATTCATTCACATTAATAATCAAAATTACTAAAAAATGAAGAAAACAAAGAATGAATATATGTATATGCGCATAATGATTCCATATTCTGCAATCATTAAAATGCATGTACCGGTGTAGTAAATTATACACTATGTGAACTAATAATTTCTTCACTCGCATAATTTATTCTTAATAGTATTTAATTTAATGAAAAATTTAAAAAATTTTAATAAATCATATATTTAAACAATCGTACCACATACTGGTGGTACATTCATTAATTGATTATTAATTTGAATTTTATGAAAAATATTTTTCGTTACAATGCAGTAAGGTACATAAAAGCAAATCTAGTAATACCTTCACCCTAATTAAAGGAGATGTTACAATGACAACTTTCCGGTATGCGTCCGTTAACAGTCATTAGTCAAGTTCAATATATATTATGTAGGAATTAACCAATTTTTAACATTTATACACATTGAATCCTTTGGGAGATTATTTCATTGAATATTGACAATTATGCTGATGTGGATTTCAATTATTGTATTGTAAGGCTTCGAGTAAAAACTGTGTAAAATAATAAAAATAATTAAAATGTTATATACGCAAGAAAAATTTAATAAAATAACATTTAACTGTCATTTTATGTACCTCGAATCCAAAGTATGCATTCTAACATCATCCTAATAACAGGGACAAACCAGAGTTTAGAAACTTTCTAAGCCTGCCTCTTTGGTCTGTCAGTAATCAGTTTGGATAATTTCGCTCAGAAGTAGTTTGAACTGAACCACTTAATGCAAGTAGTTTATCTCGATGAGATCTTGTTTTGAACATACAACAAATGACAACTAAACCAGTTTTCGGTCTGTCAGTACGAATTCTTAACCAAAAGGTTTTTCTAAACTGATTCAGCTAAATTCAAAATGAGTTTTTGGTCTGTCAGCACTATAAGAAATGTAGATGAGAATTGATAAGATCTTTTCTTTGAAAAAAGGAAAGGCAAATCAAATCAAGCCAATAGTTTAGAAATTAGATTATGTTAGGTGTATGATAGTGAAACGATGACTTGAATTCGATCTATTGTTCTATCCCAGAAAGAGATTAATGAAATTAAAAACATTTCTAGGAGGCAGTTACTAGATCCTTCCTGGTGTTTTTATATTGTACATTTTGATTCAAGTAATTTAATCTTTTTAGAGTCAGCGAATGATATACAATTACAAAATATGTGCTCAGATTCTTACATAATCTTCAGGATGCAATCACAATTCAACCTATTTTTTGACAAGTCAGTAAAAATTACTTTATTTTAAATGTTACCTTACATTTAACCTATTTTTTTACTTAATTCATACATAAACACATATTTAGAAATATTTAAATTACAATGGGAAATTTTTATTTAGTCGAGAATAATTATGTAGAAAATACAGAAGAATAATGAAAAAATAAAATTTTTTTTCTTCTTTTAAATTCATGAAATTTATAATTTATTAAAGCAATATATAAGTACTGTAAAAATTAACTTAATATATGTACCTATATGTATACCTATATGGATGTACTTGTAAGTATATAGTATATGTACAAATGAAAATAAAAAATTATAAAAAAAAAACGCATACACAAAGTAGGCAATACTTAGTACTTACAATATAAAAGTAAAGTACATAGTACGTAATTATGATTGTGTTCTAGTTTAATATTTCTTTAAATTCTTATTTTTTATTTTTTGTGTAATTTTCTTTTTTATAATAAGTTTCATTCGTAAAGCCAAAAACAAAACATAAAAAAGGAAAATAAAAACGAACTTATAAACGGAAAAATAAAAAGGAAATAATGAATAACAAAGGTATCAAACAAAATTTGGGTGTTGTTGTTGTCGTCATCATCGTTTGAAAATGAGGAAAAATAATTTTTTTTTTCATTTTCAAGTAGTTTTATTTCATTACAAAAGTACGAGGATGTACATACATTTATATGTACGAGACGAGCTATACAATAGGTATGAAGTATGGATGAATATTACATGCGGTATCGGTATGGTATGATGTAATATTGATGTGAGGATGTGACATTTTTTCTCACAAAGAAAAATATCATCAACTGAAAAAAAAAAAAAAAAAAATTTACGGTTTTTTTTTTCTAAGATATAAGTGAATGAAAAGAGTTATAAAACAGAGAACAGAACAGAACAGAATGAAGAAAAAAAATTTGTAACTTCATCTCAATTTAATTTTGTTTTTTTTTTTTTTCTAGATATAGGTATCTTATCTTAAATTTGCTCTACTCTATACAAACACTGTGCTGTGTATACGACACGACGACTATGTCACAATTTACAAGACAAGCACAGATAAAATTTATCATTTTCTGTGGTAGTACAAGGTAGAGGTACTTTAACAAATTCTGTTTCTTCTTTTTTTTTTTCATTTTTTAATAATTTTCTACTTAACCCAGTCAAACCAGCATATTTTCAAGTTATTATTAATTTTATATATATTTTTTTTACATATATTGTTGAAATTGAACAGACAGATAATAAAATTTTATTCTTGTTGCATGAAACTTTATAAAGTATAGTAGAATACCGCTTTTAATCAATCGTTCCATATTTTTTTCTTAATTTTTTTTTTTTTTTTGCTTAAAGAAATTTCTTCTTTTTTTTTTTATCTTCTGCAAGTTTAAGGAAAAAACTTGTTTCTTAACATAAAAAACATGATGTCATGGAGTATGCTTATACATAAATATACGAAAAAGGTGTATACTCGTACACGTACATAATGTAAAATCGTATACATATTATGTATATTATGTATATATAGATAGAAAGTACATTATAAAAGTGGACATTTGCTAAGGACGCATGATTATAATAAATAAGGCAGGCTTCTTTCAAGTTCGAAATATAATAAAACTTTTGAAAAACATGAATTTTAACTTTCGAAACTTAATTGTTAATAATATTATAAGTAAATACAGATCCATACATATGAAATTAAATAAATATATGTACAGAAAAATTATGTATATTTTTAACAGACTGTACACGAAGTTAGCAATATTATATCCACTTAGAGAGTAGATCTACAAAAAACGCAAATAATATTTTGAGCGATATTTAATGTTCTCTCCAGTACATATACTATAGACTATATGCCATGCAAAAGAATATTTTTTTTTTTTTGTTTATTAATGAATCACCCTATAAAATGTGTACAAAATGTAAACATGAATATTAATTCATATGTAAATTATATGTGTGCCAATATCCGATAGAAACGGTCAAAATTGAATAAAAGTTTTGCTGCTTTTTTTTTTTTAATAAAAACTTGTTAGTCCATACTCGAATAGATTTTTAATGAAATTTGAAAATATAAAATGAAAACAAAAAATCAAAAAAATTTATAATGAAAAAATAAAATAAAATATAATAATACGAGTAAAATATATATATGCAATAGATTAAAATTAATAGTCCATAACGATTACGACTTTTATTTCCTCTTCTATTGTATAAATGTACGCATAAATATTTCTATTTTAAGGTATAAAATGTAAAATGTTAGTAACACAGGCATAAGTACTAGTACTACCTATCTACATTATGTATTTTATCCCGTGTACATAATTATTATAATATTATTTGAATTCATTTCTCTTTTTCAATAAGTTTTGCACTATTTATTATATTATGAATGCATGTATGTACATGTATGTAAATGACGTTTCTTTGTCAATTCATTTCATACTAAATAATGTGTACATACGTGTATTTATTAATGACAAATTGAAAAAAATTTAAAAAAAAAAGTGTAGAGATAGGTGGGTACCTATTAAAATGAGGTGACTGACTTTCTTATGAAAGATGGTACAAAAACGAAAATTATGAGTTCCACATAATAGTTATCGGATTACCGGAAACAATAATTGTGAAAACTATCATTATTGAGCATACTTGTGTAGTCATAAGTATACTAATCAGCACTGAAAGAAAATTTCAACTTGAAAGCCAGCTGGCTCTAAACAACTCCTTAGAAAATTTGTAGAGGATTTCTATCTTTTTAAACAAGAGAGAAAATAATGTAGGAGTAAGTATAGAGGTTTAGTCAATGCACTAAAAAAACAGAAATCAGTATCTGCGAGAGAATCAGAAATCAGTACAAAACAAATCACTTTCTGTCTGAGTATTCGACTTTCTCTAATATTAGAGTCTGTATTTGTATCTTGTATGGCACCGATGTTTCATTCAGACTAAAATCACTCAAACACAAGCTCGATAAGTGAAAATTTCAACTAGAGGGGAGGAGTCTCGATCACAATGGACAAATATGTCTAAGCGTTCAGGATTATACATCTCACATCTCACGTCCCTCTCTATTAACTTATATTATCCACTCTATATCCCATATCTAAAATTATAATTGAATATACGAAATACGAGTATATACATATGTATGCAAATTGAATTAATAATTTTACTTTACTGTCTAAATATTTAAATATTTTTTTTTAATTTTTTCATAAGAAATTTTATTATAAATTTTAGCTATACCTAGTTACATACACATAAATGTAATGCCTATATACGCTGATATAAATTTAAACAGAAATCATATAATAAAAAAAAAAATATTTGTGCATGTTTTCATTAGATGAAATTTTAAATTACAATTAAAATTAAAATTATTTTACATATCTATAAAATAATAAATGAAATTACGTACTAACCACATACTGATACTATACAGGGTGATTCTCTATCGGATGAAAACCTTGAGACAGGTGATTGGTCGTGCCGAGAAACGAAAAAAATTGTATGGCAGTGTGGGGGGGTATATTCTCAAGGGGTAAGGAGTTACGGGGCTACGAAGTTTTTTTTTTAGGTCAAGTCACTTGTTCCGTATTTTTGGCCATAACTCACGAAATACTCAATACTTTTGAGTCATCCTGCACTCATTAGAAAGAGAATCAATGGCTCTTTACTTTGATATCTAAATAATTTAAATTTGACTAGCGGTGCTGAAGATACTGCTCATCAAAGTCAAAAATTCATGGAAAAAAACGGAAAATTTTAAGTTCAAGGTTAAATATCTCAAAATGTTGCCCTATTTCTTTTGAATTTTTTTTACTTAAAATATAGCCCAATGCATCGCCTTTCATTTGCTTTTTATTTTATTTGATTGTCTTTCGTAGTTCTTGAGTTCTGCGATAAAATACAACAGTGGTTTTGCATCGAAAAGTTGTTACCTGTTGTTGTTGTTGATATTTCTCGTTGAGAAAAGAAATAAAATATAAAGTTTTACTCTTTAAAACAATTACATATTTCGTAGTCCTGAAAAGGACTAATTATTTTTAGTGCAAAATTTAATTTCTAAGAACATTTTCAAAAAGGATCTTTATTGCTGCAGGTCAAAAAATCTTTCATGAGGATTTCTATTTTGTTAATCAATCATAATTAAGAATCCTACCTGTTGATTGATCGGTTTTTGTTTAAGCGCAACTAGTTTTAATAGTATTTATCTGTATTTTTAAATTTTTAATAAAATTTTCGAAAAAAATGTCTGAATTTACGAACGCGGAGTATGCAGATATGATTTATTGCTATGGACTGAGCAATGGAAATTCAATGCAAGCACGGAGAGAATATCATCAGCGATTTCCACATAGAAGGCTTCCTCATCATACGGTTTTCCAGAGGATGATTCAGAGAGAGGACAGTTTGGAGAGTGCTAAATAGGGAAGACCTTATTATAAAACTAAGACATTATTTGGACAGATGAGTATATGTCGTGAGTTATGGCCAAAAATACGGAGCAAGTGACTTGACCTAAAAAAAAAACTTCGTAGCCCCGTAACTCCTTACCCCTTGAGAATAGACTAACCCCCCCCCCTACAATTTTTTTCGTTTCTCGGCACGACCAATCACCTGTCTCAAGGTTTTCATCCGATAGAGAATCACCCTGTATACACATGTACAGTACTGTCAGGGAGAAACAAAAAAATTACATGCGAGAGCGAATACAGTTTTGTATTTATCTACATAGATGTATATACAATACACTGCATGTGAAAAGTGAAAGGAAATTTATGTGGCATTTTCTTTTGGATTTTATTGTATATTTTTCATTATTTTATTTGATTAATTTTTATAGTTACCAATAACGTCATAATAGTTATAAATTGAATTTAAATATTATTAAATACGAAAAAATTATTTTTATACAATGTAGTAAATGGATGTAAATATAATCGTATATATACATATATGTATGTAAAAATGTATATCTACTATACATACATTTTACATTTATGTATAGATATGCGGAAAAAAAATATATGAATGTATACATTAAAAGAATAAAAAACAAATAAACAATATGTAGAGATGTATTACTTATGGATGTATGTACATATATATATACATATACACGAACTCATATTATTTACAAATTTTTATATTTTAGAAGACATTAAAGTTATGAAAATTTTAATTTCAAAATACATAATAGTATGAAAGCTTTAATTATACTTAATCATATACATATATACATACATATATGTATATTCATTCTGATATAAAAAGAAGAAATTTTCTCTTTACAAATTTTATTTCTACTAATAAAAATTTTAATTAAATAAAATAAAAATGAGAATATAAGTATTTATATGTATTTAAGCACATACATATATTATAGATGCACATATATGTACATGTAGACGTTATACATACATATTTATATGGTACAGTAATTACACTATTTATTTATATATAAATGCAATGCACATTTTAAAATTTTAATTTACACAAGAAATAATATACTTAGATTACTATATTTTTGTATACGCAACACATTTATTTATTATGTTTACATGTACACATATTATGTATTATGTGTATGTATGAAGTACATAATGTTATATGTATATATATCATATGTATACATATATTATATGTATGTACATACATATACATATAATATCTAATATGTATAAAAAATTAACTGGATGACCTTTTGAATTTTTAAATTTTTTCAAGGATATCTTCCCGCTTCAATGTACACCTAAATAAATGTACATAATTACATACATGTATGTATAAATAATACAATGTTGTACCTATATGTAGGTACATATGTATGTATATGTATATTGTGTATGTACCTAGTGATATGAAAACGAAACAAACAAAAACAAATTTAATTTTTTGAAAAAAAAAAAAAAAAAAAATTCAATATTTCTGTTTTCTTGAAAACAAAAAATTAAGTAAAAATAAATTATAAAAATTTAAAAATTATCGTAACTAGTTACTTCTTATATATATATGTATTTCATTTTCAATATAAACATTTGTTTTGTTTGTTAAGTTACGAGTCTATACAATATAGTACATATGTATAAATATATATGAGAGATATTATATTATTTACTGTGAAAAGTATAGATATATATGTATATGTACATACCACATTATGTACCTACATATTATATGCGTATTTCAAAATTTTATTTATCAACAAATTTTCTTGAAAAAATCTTTAAATAATATAAATTTTATATAGCTAAGTATAGTTATCTATTGTAACACATAGTTATGTACGTACATATAGAGGTTAATTCATCTTAATTTATAACTACATATATATAATGTATATATGTAATATGTACATTGAACATTATATATTAATAGGTAAATATGTTAATTTAAAAATTTATAATTTTTATTATATCTAATTTTCAAATAAAATAATAAAATTAGATTACAATCTATCTCTGTGAAGGAAATTAATAAATAAAATTCTTTAAATAATGTATTATAATAATTACATCAAAAAAAATTTTACTATACTATATAAACTATAAATCATCAGTCATCAGTTTAAAAAATACGTGTACAGTGAGTCTCATAAGTTTTGAGACAACTGGTAATTTTATCACAAAGTTCAAAAAAAAAAACAAACAAAAAAAATTATTCAGTTAGCACTTTGCGTTTCGTTTTGTTATACCACAAACAACTCGTATAGGTGTTGGTTATTTTATTCTAGACTATAGCCATTTCGTCTTGTATTTATATAGAAAATCAAACTACCTATACATAGTTTGGCTTGGCTACTTCCTTGAGGTCTTCGAGGAAAGGCCTACCAAAAACTCTTAGTCAGATTTTAGCCAATGCTTGGACACCTACAAAGATAATGTAAGAGAATTTCTTTCTCTGAATTGTCTTTGCAGATTCTCAGTGTCTGTTAAATGGTAGACTCAGCCTGGCTGCCTGTTCTCTCGCAGGCCAGTGACCTGTTCGGATCGTCATGATTCTAGCGATCTCTTTTGTCAGTCTCTACCGATAAGCGATAAGGTTCTTTTCTTGTCAAATTCCGGTCAATTTTCTGGTATGATTATCCATTTAAAGATTTATTTTCGATGTATTACATCATTATAATTATTTTCTTTTATTATTTTATAGAATATAATAGTGTATTATTGATAATAAATTGGAAAAAAAAAATAATATAAAAATTTGTATTTTTTAGGTAGTAATCGTCTGAATATTTATGAGAAAAACTGTACATATACATACATGTACATAAAGTACTCGTATATAAATTTATACATAACAACAGTAATAGACAATTGTTATTGTATAGGTACACATTATCTACTATATATTAAATTTTCAAGAGAAAAAAAAATCAAAAATAAAATAACAGAAAGTCGTGTCAGTGAAGCACGTAATTATTAACAAACAAATTAGGTACATGTATATTTGTAGTCGCCGTATTATATATATACGTATATGTATACAAACATAAAATGTACCTATATTATATGTATGAATATACTCATACATACATACATATTTCCTTAATATCTATACATACATATACATATACACTTATAATAATTAAAGTAAAGTAAAGATTAAAATAAAAAATATTTTCTATTTCTTATGTTTCTTTTTCTCTTATTTATTTCAAATATTAAATTCGTGTATTATTAACAATCATAACGTACATATGTACATTTAAGTATAGATACTTACAAACGTACAAACGTACGATGTAGCTATATGTTGTATATTGGTGAGTTATATTGTTTGAATCTGAAAAATTATAAGTCTATCGCTATAAATTTTTTGCTTCCACAAAGCCACAAACATACATATACATATACGTTAGGTACTACGTATGTATGTATATTTTGTATTTTTCTTATGCCATTTTTATTTCTCACGAAGTCAACAATAATTTCTTTATAAATACAGGCGTATATTTTTCACACTTTAAATTTTAAGAAAAAAAAAAACACGAATTTTTTTTTTCCACAATCTTAATTTTTCTATTCATTAAAAATACAGCACGTATATTATAATATAATAGAAGCGATATATGTATATGTACATACAATGTAATGTATGTATATTTTCTCTATGATTTTGTTTTTGAAAAATCACAAAAATACATACGTATGTACAGGCGCTTTACTTTCACAGCCTGTATTATCTCTGAAAAAAATGGCAAAAAATCACTAAATTCTGTCTTTGAAACACAATAACTCTTGAAACAAAGAACGTAGAGAAGCATATAAGGTATCATTGAAGAGAGGGGGGAGTTTCCTTCAGATTTTTCTTAGACCAGATTCTTCTAGTTAGTACACCGTAGTTATTAAAGGGTGTTTCGTAGATTGAGTGCGAAAAATCTTCATCGCCCTCTAGCGGCTAAACGGTTGAGATTACCCCCCTCCCTCTAGAACGACTTTTTGTTTGTCTCGGCGAGACCTATCTACTGTGTGCCGGATGACCACCCGAAACCGGACACCCTCTGTATTCAAATTTTAATTTAAAAAAAAAATTTTTTTTTTTTAAAAAAGCGTAGAAATTTTTTTGGAATAAAGAAATTTATTTAGGCAATTTAAAAACAATGAAATATGAAATCTTATAATATATACACCTTTTACTGTACGTTTTAATGTGTTTATTTTGGACACAAATAAGATAGGATTTTATTATGATCACATTGTGAGAGATACACATACATATTTACATATTTCTTTCCTTATATACAAAAATACTATAACTCGAATGAACAGAATTATTGTAAATGAATCATTCAAAGAAATGCATTAACAGCAACAATAATAATGTTTAAGATTCAAAATAATAAATGTACATACCTACTTTGGTTCATTTTTTTTTTGCATCATTGCATTATGTAGGTATCTAAATTTTTTTTTTAATTGTAACATTGCATAAATAGATATCATTAGATAGATTTCATGCGCCTCTTAATTAGACGGGTCTACCTTAGTAGATAGTGAACGAATATTATTTGGGAACGAATTCAAATCAACAGTAAATTTGACTATAGTTGTTGTCGTTAACACTCCGTAACAAAAATAGATAAATCATTTTTACATTATTTGTGAAAGAAAAATATGAAAAATTAATTAAATTACATATTTACCACATTTTACTGATATTACCGGAATAAAATATAGTCACGTACCTATCTAATTATGTATTTTACTGATTTCAAATACATATACTAAGTCATTGAAAATTGAATAAATGCTTAAATATATTGCAAAATATTTCCTTTATGCGTGTGTAAATTTACTTCCTTCATTTTGGAATTTCTATTAAGATAAAATATTTGTTATAATGTACAAGAATTTCTTTAAAATTTCATTCAATTGCACGTTATTGTACATAGAAATTGATTTACTGATAACTGAATCACCATCACCCTGTTTATATTTTGTATTTTTAATTGAGCAAATTATATTTACATAAATATGTTGTTATTTTATTGGTAGATGAATAGATATATATGTACTCATATACAATACATTGATATAAGAAAAACACAAAAAACAAAAAGAGGAAAAAATAATAAAGAAAAAACGGAAAAAACCTTCATGTTTTATCAATAAGTATATTATTCATTATTTTTATTCTATAAATAATCATCAATAAATCAATAGAATATAAATTATTATTCTGCTATCTGCCTTGCTAATACATTTATAATATATAGGTACAGCTAAACTAACTAAACTATCGACACAAAACAAACAAGAATTTTTTACTTACTATCATATAATATTTAAATTTAAATCTTTGATTATAATTTGTGATTAAATATTCACTAATATATAAACTTTGTTTTTATTTTTTTATTATTATTATTTTTCTAAAATGAATTTCACTTAAAATGTACATAAAACAAGCTATTTTGATATTTTATTTTCCATTTTCATTTTTTTTTTTTTTCATATTAATCAAGGATCAACAACATTTTATTAAAATACTCGCACATGTACGTACGAATGTACATTATTTATAGCAGTTATAGATAAAATATGTATGTTTTGTATGTGTACTCTTTAGATTAGTTTTATTTACAAGACCTAAAAACGATTCTACTACATTATTATTACATATTTATAAAAATAATAATAACAAGGTAATCAAGCGCATAATGTATACATATAAAAATAATGTACTTATACGCAATACATATTTTTAAAAAAAAATTATATATTTTTGTTTTAAATATTACACCTACATATGGTATATATGTACGAGTACGTGTAATGTGTAATTTATTAACTTTATTTTTATATTTAATCATGTATATACTCGTATATCTATATTTATTAAATTATATGAGTACATTTGAATTTAAGTACAGTACTTTACATAACTTTGCATAAATATCATAAAAAATTTAGAAAAATTGAAAAAAAAATGCGAAATATGAAAAGCGTGTAGTTCACTATTAATATTAGTTAAAAAGCTGTTGCAATTCTGCGTAGTATAGTCGTATTTAGTTCAATAAATTAATATTTAATATTTTGCTGGCCATCCATTTGAATCAAACATAGAGTGAAGACGACAAAAGCATAAATTCTACACTAAGTTTTGAGTTTATTTTCGAAATTAAATAATTCTGTTTCTGAGTCTTATTTCTAGTATACTAAATATATTTGCTCAGATATTTCATACGGGATTCATGTCAGAGGATTAAGGTTTTTTTATTGTTAACGGGGAGGTTAGTAAACTGCTTTCTTTTCGCCTCCCCACGATCCGCTAGGGCCTTTTGGTGATAATGGACTGAAGTGGTCATAGATATTATAAATAAAAGTCGTTACAAGTATTCAACGCATAATTGAGAATTTTAATAATATTAAAGACAACATTTTTCTAAGGCACTGTATATATATATGTATATATTTTTTAAATGAAATAAAATTTAGTGTTCGCATTAATTTAAAAATTAAAATAAATTTATTCAAATGCAAACATTTATATACATATATGTATATATATATACGAGTACTACATTCAGCTACTTGAATTAACGAATAATTTACGTTTTATCGTATTTTCATTTATAACAAAATATATTTAAATTTATCCTATTAAATTTATATATTCTCTAAATAAAAATAAATTTAAAACGAAAACATTTTTCTTTTAAAATTAATTTGAAATTCAATGTACATATGTATGTATTCAATTCCATTTCAATACGATTAAAATTATAAATATCGAATAAAATGTACATTTAAGAAGTAAATGAATATAAAATATTTATCAAATTAACACAAAATGAAGTAAAATTAGGAATTTTCTGCGTCTCTAAATAATAATTAGAAATTTCCAATACATTATACCATTATACATTCAAAAAACTTCGTAATTATAATTTTTGTATACATACTTCAAATTCGAAAGAAAAAAAAAATAAATAAATAAAGAATCGAATGTACATTACATTAAAAAATGTATCTACTATTTTTATTGGAAATTTCGTTTATTTAAGTCTCTACGTCAACTTGTTGAGCTTTTCTTTTATCTATTTCAATATCAATCGGTTTTCTACTTTCAATAATAACAACAAAAATATGTAGATATATATAGACGTTACATACATATGTAGGTACAAAGTAATGAGAAAAAATGTATATACATATACAGTGTGCAAAATCCGTATTCATACACCTGTATTTTAGATAAGAATCCCAATGCAGCAAAGCCATTTTGAGAGATAAATACACAAAAAACGATGTTTAAAAGCAAAATAACAATAAATTCATTTATTTTCTTCACTAAAATTTCCAAATTTTAAAAACACAAACAAAATATAAGCATTTATTCATTTTCCTTAACGCAAAATCCGTATTCATACACCACCTTTATTCGTCATAAAAATATTAAAAAATGATAAAAAACTGTAAATTACAAAAAATTAATATTTAGTATGATTTCCTCTCCGCTTGTAGACTTCATTAAGGCGATGTGGCATGGATTCAACAAGTTTTTTTGTAAGATTGTGTGATATTTTAAGCCATTCAGCCTTAAGTGATTTTTTCATATCTTTTACATTTTTGATGTTGTGAATTTTTAAGTTTCTCTTGAAAATAGACCACAGACTCTCAATTGGATTGATATCTCGGCTCTGTGGTGATGTTTTAAGATAATTAGGGCAATTATATAAAATCCAAAGTGGCGTATCTACAGCCGTGTGCTTCGGGTCATTGTCTTGTTGGAATATATAATTATCATTTAGATCCACTTTTTCAGCACTCTGTCTCAAATTTCTCTTTAATATATTTATGTATATTTTAGAAGTCATTATTCCATCAATGAATTCTAAATTACCGACTCCTGCTGCATTAAAACATCCCCAAACCATCACAGAACCACCACCATGTTTAAATGTTGGTAATAAGTTTCGTTTTTCTAAACTAGTATTCTTCTCACGCCATATATTTTTACTCGTCCATCCGATGTTTTTAAATTGAACTTACACTCATCTGAGAATATTACTCTGTTCCAGAACCGCATGTTTTTATTTAAATATTTTTTTGCAAATAGAAACCTTTTTTGTTTATTGATTTTGCTTATAGAAGGTTTCTTCAAAGCAATTCTACTTCTGAATTTGTTTTTTCGGATATAATTTCGTGTGGTTTGGGGAGTAACTTTTATACTAAAATAATTTAATATCATACTAGATAATTTTGGAGCACTTAAGGTGGGATCTTTTCGAATTTCTCGAATAAGAAAGCGTTGGCATCTCTTGCTAAATAGGTTCCTGTTTTGATTACGCACTTTTTTCGTAGAAATTCCTTCAGTTTTATATTTTTTTATGATATACTGTATTGTACTGTGACTTCTATTAAAATTTTTTGCTATTTCCCTTAGCGATTTTCCACGTTCATGTAGTGAGATAACTAATTTTCTGTCATTGTTTGATAACTCAGTTGTTTTGATGAATTTCCCATTTCGATGAATTCTTGAAAAAAACTAATATTTCTTAATTTTTTCTTGTACATCTAAAATTTTAACAATGTGGAATTCAAGGCAATTTTTGTTGTAAGACCTTTGAGTTATTAAATTTTAAAAAATCATGGTTTCTGTGTTAATATTTATCATGGTATTATATGAACGAACAAGTGTATGAATACGGATTTTGCGTTAAGGAAAATGAATAAATGCTTATATTTTGTTTGTGTTTTTAAAATTTGGAAATTTTAGTAAAGAAAATAAATGAATTTGTTATTTTGCTTTTAAACATCGTTTTTTGTGTATTTATCTCCCAAAATGTCTTTGCTACTTGGGGATTCTTATCTAAAATACAGGTGTATGAATACGGATTTTGCATACTGTATATATATACGTACATATATAGTTCAATTATTTTTTTCTTTTCAATTTCATTAAAAATTTAAATTATTAAATACACAAAATATATACTATATGTAGTATTTTTCATGCTAAAAGAAAATCAATATGCATTCAAATTTTGAGTGCATACATATACGTAAATGAACCGTTTTCTTTGAAAGTAATATAAGTCCACTTTTATATCAAAATGAATATAATGTACATTATTTAAGGATTTACTATATAATTTGAATGGTAATTTCATTATCTATTTACCTATACTTAAATTTACATGTATATTAACAAAATGGTGAAAATTTTGAAGGACTTTTTAGAAACTGTTTGTATATCAAAACCTCATGATATTAGCAAACTTTTTATCAAAAATGAACTTACACCACTTTCAAAAAAAAAAAAAAAAGGCACATAATTGTATTTGCATACATAGGATGAATTTTATTAGTTTTATTTTGCAATGTCATTAGGTTCTCATGCATTATAATATTTAAATATGTACTGCTATTTGATTATTTTTACTTTTTCATTATTTATATTTGTACTGATGCATGTATTATTTGCATTTTCAGAATAATTATTATAAGACATTTAAAATACAATTTTAATTTCGAACTTTATCATTATGTAGTACTTCAATAAATCATTTTATCCCTAGTTTTCAATCATTTTTCGCAACATTTTTGTACATGTAACGCATTATTTTTTTGAAAATTTTTAAGAAAAATAAAATTAAATACAAAATGCAATAGAAATAGATAAATGATATATGATATAGATTTTAATTTTAAATTTTACAATGCCTGTCTATCTATAATTCAGATGACTATTTATGTTCTCTATTTATGTAAATATTTTCTATGTTAGGTACCTACACATATTTTGTTATGATGTACATAAATATAAATATCTAATATTCAGTTTTATTTAAGTAAAAATTTAAATAAAAATTATTTTCTTTTATATTGTATCAACAATAAATTATTGTGGAATGTTTTTATAATTTTTTATTTTTATCAATATTAAATATCGTACGTAAATTCTGAGTCGATCTATAAAAATAGCATTGTTTTCATTTAATATTTAAAATGAAGGCAAGTCACATTATGCATATATAAGTTTTATGTATATACACGTATGTATACGTATCATAATTGCCTTGAATTAGAAATGTTTATAACCGCAACTATTTGATGAATGACATGCATACATGTATACACATGTATGTACATTCTTTTATGTGAAATTACATAGTAAATCGATGAAAATACGCATTTTTGTTTTGTTTGTCGGTGTTCTTATAATTATTACAATAAATTTTTACTAAAATTCTATATTTTAATTTGAAATTATTAATGTAGATTGAGCCTAATTACATCCAGAAGTATATTGGTATAGGCCCAGTTTATTGTCGGATTCGCAGGAATTTATAATACAAAGGCAATTATTTCATGATAAATCTCAGTTTCAATTTTTAATACAAAATCTAAGACCAAATTTATAGCCACAATCAATGTATGTATTTTGAAAGATCTCAAATTCTATTTTATATTCGTATACAAATTTTTTGTATCAAAAATTTAAAAAAAAAAAATTAATCAAAATCTAGCCAACATTTTTTTTTTTTTAATCTTACCTGTTTCTCTTTTCCTTTTTGTCGCTTTTTGTTGCTGTTGCAACTGCTGCTGATACTTATTTGTACTTCTTATTACTTGATATTCTTTATTAATGTCTATTGAATTATTATTACCGCCACCGCTTGTACCATTTGTTACTGTCTCATATTTAACAACAACTTTATCCAAATTTCCAGCATTTCCACCATAAATTGGCTGTTGTTGCTGACTGCTGGAAATATGATGATTATGCGATGATGATGATGATGATTGCGGTTGTGATTGTTGTTGCTGCTGCTGTTGATGATGATGAGATGATGATTGAGACGATTGCTGCTGTTCAACGAAATTAATTTGCTGAAAATTATTACTACCACTACTTATATGGTTGTTACTGCTACCAACATTATAAGTAGAAGTTACCGAAACTTCATTATCATTGTTAGAATTTATTTTATGAATTGCACCTCCAGCTGTCGATGATATTGTTGCTCTTGCTGATGAGGAGGACACAATTGCTGATGATGATATTGATTTCGCTAATGGTGTCTCAGATGAATAATGATCTTCATTCAAATTTGAATAATTTCCATTAATTTGTTGCTGCGATTGTTGTTGTTGTTGCTGATGATGACTATGACTGTGATGATGGTGGTGATGATGCTGCTGCTGATGATGACTATGATGATGACTGTTTTGATTAGCAAAAATTGCTGATAATGTCGCTGAAGAAGAATTATCGTTAATTGCAGAGCTACTACTGCTACTATGATGACCACCCTGTATATGAGGGCGACTGGGAAAGTCGTAAGTTGACGACGAAAAATGCGAAGTTTTCATTTGTGTTAGATTCGAAACGTTTCAATAAATTTTTGGGCGATAAACACCAAATATATATTTGTTTATACAAAATAAAAATATTAATTTTAATTATATTTATCATATGAGAAACACTATTCAATTTTATATGATTTTTTTTTTTTTTTTTCAATTATATTAATAATTATATTTTGTCGTTAATTTATTTATTAATTAGTTACTTATATTTATTTAACAATATTTGTAATTTTCTTTTTGCTGGTTTATTTTGTTACTGTATTTTGAATACCGAATTGAAAACTTAATACTTTTGAATATTTTGAAACTTTATATATTATCATCT
Source organism: Villa cingulata (assembly GCA_951394055.1). Taxonomy (NCBI): domain Eukaryota; kingdom Metazoa; phylum Arthropoda; class Insecta; order Diptera; family Bombyliidae; genus Villa; species Villa cingulata. Next base: position 25,515,428 of record OX596021.1, on the reverse strand, counting down.
GCACTTATTAATTTACTTTAAATTTGAAACAGTTGATGTAGTGTGCTGAAATTAGATTAATTTAAAAACAAAAAAATTAAATTATTGTACCACACTATAAACGATTTTAAAATATTAAATTTTATAAACACTAACTACATAGAAATCTATTAATAATGATTTAATTAGGATTTCATTAAGTGATTAAATTGCATTTCGAAACAAACTAATGTAAGTCATTTCTTTTATATACATATATATATATTTTTTTGTGATTTGGTCAGATCCAGATTAATGTATATAAGTACATATTATGTACATTACATGAAACTTATGGATGGTGACTATTTGTGAATAATTGCGAAATAAACTAGGGGATGTTTTCTTTAAGGGAAGAATGAGAATGACGCACAATGCACAAAATTAAAGGATACTATTTTATATTGAAGAAAACTTGTCATATTTATATTATTTCAAATAGAAAAATGTGTTATATTAAATTAAATTTGTGTTAGATTACAAGAAAATAAACTTTTTTAATTACTTAATGAATGTAATAACAGTTTTAGTTAATTATTTTTATGATGAAAAAAAATAAATATCGTTTTAAAAATTATTGTATTGTACAAAAACATAACTCCAAGGTATCTATTACCTAGAATTCATGCGCGTTCGAAAAACTGGGTAAATTTTAAAAATATAAAAATAAAATATTTTTGATGATGAGATGATGACGTGATACGTGTATTGTTGGCAATGCTAAAGAAATTAATTTTTCTTTTAATTATTGAGTTTACATTTTACAATCAACCAGAACCACCACATTCAACATTATCAATATTTTGACAACAACATCAACAGAAGCTCTTTATTATATTAAAATGACTTGTTTTTCTCCCATTTATGTATTGTTTTTTTTTTTAATATTTGAATTTAAAAAAAATGTTTTTTGATATAATGATACATGTTATAACTCATGTAAATTATTATAGTAGCAAATAAATTTATTTTCAATTCAATTTAAAAAAAAAAAAAAACCTGAAACTTTATTTAATAAGTAATAATGCGTTACGTAGTCGTATCTTAGCAAAGTGGTACATTTAATTTTAATTTGATTATCAACACTACAGCATTCTACAGATTATAATAATTTATTATAAAAATACACTGTTGTTGTGGCTTCAAACGCCATTTTAGTGTTGATGATGATGATGATTGTCTACTTTTTAAAATATGTTTGACGTATTAAATTACACTAATAAATAGCCACCCAAATACGAACTAGTTTTTCGCTCTAAATATGGAAATAAAAGAATACAAAATACTTCACAAATTATGAATTTTACAAAGAAAATAAATATTACTGTAAGTGAATTCATTTTTAAATCACACAGTAAATGTAAATATTTATATTTGAAATTTGAATACGTGTGCAAAATATTTATGTACCAAAACCAAATTCACATGCATATATGTAGGTATTTCATCACAATAAAAGAAGACATTTTTTTTTTATTTATTTAATTTGAAAAAAACACACTGTTTTGAAAATATTTGACTTTGAGTTGTAATGTCCTTCATTACATATTTATAAATTTTTTTTTTTAGAATAAAATTAAAAAAGTAAAAATAAAATGTTCTGTAATATAATTTGCACCTTTTCTGATTAAATATTTCTTTGTTTGTTTTTCTTCCTTTCTCGTACTTATTTCTGGCAAGACTTTCTGTATTATTTAGGTATTCAATTCCTTTTTAAAACTTTCTCCACTTTGATATTATGTATCTAATATTTATGTAGATATTTTATTATAATATATTTTTTTTTTAATCATAAATCAGAAAGCACACTTTTCTACATCATTTTCTTTCAATTTAAAATGGAATTCACATATTTTATTTTCCTTTTATGATACAAAAAAATTTATATTTATATATTTACAAAAATTTTCTTAAATTATTCTACTACACATTTTATTATTTAACGTCCTTCAACTATTTTTAATTTGAAAAATGAAATTTATGCAGACCACGAAATATTAAATAATCAACACTCGCACTCGCCATTTTATCAAACAAAACAGCCAACTAAATTTTACATTTTACCTGATTCTGATTTTCCCATTTCATTAAGCCCAAAAACAACTAAATATAAAAATGTAAATATTTAGCCAAATTATTTATATTCGCCAAAATATTTAGTCTAAGCTCTAGCCAACCTAAAGGCGCAGTTATAATAAGCCCGTTCCGTCCAGTCACGTTCCGTTACGACACGTTTTAAAACATTATGTACCAGTTATAATAGAAGACAGAGGAAACACTATGACTTATTTGCCCGATGAGGCACGAAAAACCTGTTTTAGGTGAAAGAAGGAAGTGAAGCATGCAGCGGGTTGTCAATCACAAGTTAATCAATCTTTTTCCTAAGGCAAATTATGATGTGAAGCAATGTTTGGATAATTCTCTTTATACTATATATTCGTATTTTTGACAGGTTAGAGCAAAAAAATATCAAACCAACATACTAAATCTATACATAACTTATATTACGAATCAGATATAAAATAGAATAAAGAAAATTTGCCCTAGGGCAAATAAGTTACAGTGTGTCTTTTCATACATAATTTTAGTTGATTGATGAAAGCGTAACGCACGACAAGATAGGGCAAATAAGTTAAGGTGTGTCCGCGGTCAAACGAAACAGTATATAGTAAAGTTGAAAGATAATATTAAAAATTTATATGGAAACAGGTTATGTTAGCCTTGAAAAGTTGAAATTTGTTCAACTTCAACGTTTCGCACCGTTTCGTTCCGTTAATCGTAACAGCTTTTCCGTCAATCCATTAAATACATATGTAAATAACATGAAAATGTTAAATATCCAACTTTTTTCTTTTTACGGAACGGAACAGAGCGGAATTATCGTCACTACGCAAATACGCCTTAATTCGAAACGTGTGCGTGTCATGATGACAAGGCTAATAGAATATATAAGGTTAGCTGTAGCCGTATATAGGAAAACTTTTTGCTTTTTTTACAATCAGATTTTCAACCGATTCTGACGTCATATTGTAAGAAATGTTAAATTTGTTATTGTTGTTTTTTAAAACACGAATGTATTTTAGAATTAGAGCACTAAATCTATATTTTATCAACTATTAAAAATAACTTAATTTGTTTTATTTAGTAATCTTTAGTAATTTTTTAACTTTTAATTCATCTTTTTAACATCGAAATTTCGACTAACATAATACGGTCTTATGAATGCTTCAAGAAATCTTACATTGTGACGTCACAACATAATTTGTAGGTTAGTAGTATCGCTACAGCTAACCTTATATATTTTATTAGCCTTGTCATGATGACTGGTTCTTCTAGAGCCTACCGCCTACAGCTGCTGGCCAGTCAATAGCTTTTCGTTTTTCGAGTCGAATAAAAATTGTGCTATAAAAAGCATAACCAGTCAGCTAAGCTATAACCTACCAATGGTTGAATATGTATAATAGTATAATACCTAAAACCAGTGCTACCGAATAATCATTTGTATATTTTTATTAATACTATCGTGCTTTTAAAAAAAATAACTGAAAAATGAAATGAAACCCTTAATATTTACTATAGCTAATACTTGCTAATACTAAATACTAATACTAAGCTATACTAATTTTTTGAATAAAATTTTCTATTAATTCAAGTTAAACCTACCATGTCATAGTTAATAATCATAAAGCCTCTCAGGCATTGAATTAAATAATTTATGTAAGAGTAATGGCTTGAACAGAATTGCGACCATCGACCAAAAATTCGCTTGTCAAAATTTTAAAAACCCTTATTCCTTATGTACATGCACAAAATTACGACCATCAACCATAACCAATTTTTGGTCGATGGTCGATGGTCGCAATTCTGTTCAAGGCATAAGAGGTCTGAATTCTGATTTGATTGTTGACCACGCTCTTTGAATCAAGTGTTTTTAATCGAACATCTACTTTCAAAGAGCTTTTAAATCGCACTATGAAATGCAGCAATCAATAAAACAAAATCAAACGATATTAACTGTATATAAACTAAATTTAATAAATTTAATTATTATGAAATGATAATATAATTTTAAATTTCAGTCAGAATTAAATATAATATAAAATTGAATTTTTTTTATTCAAAATAAAACTTGTGTTTAAAATAAACAATTTACATTACAATTCAATTGTTCTCAGTTAATTCGCTTCAAATATTCGCGGATTACTAATAATACGAGCAGTTCTATCGCCCTTTTCTACAATACCAATAATCCACGCTTGAAAATTTTCTTGATTTACTATATCTCTAATATAAGCGGGAGCCGGGAGCCTGTTCATGCGGTAAACAAATCAACAAACCACCAGAAGTTTCTGCAGAATATCCTTGAAACAAATGATCGCATACTTTTGCAACTGATTCCATTTTTGAGATAACTGGAATATTGTGGATAACAAATGAGACATCTCTCTTTTGATGCGATGCCAGAGTTTGTGCATGTCCAAGAAAACCAAATTCACTAACAACAGTATAGAACCATGTGCTTTATATTTATGCATCAAATATGATGCGGTACGATTAAGGCGTGTCATAGAATCTATTGCTCTAAAATACGCTTTACGAACATCTTCTGATACAACTAATCTTATACGATTCCAATATTCTGGTTGATCAAGCCAATGATAAGAACTTATGGCTACTTTAGTACCAAGCGGCTTTGTTAGTACCAGCACATCTCCAAGTATTGCATCGTTAGGGAAAATACATTCATATGGTTTGCATACTGCTGTTGCAACTCCACCAATTGAGTACCATGGGTTAACTATAACATCCTTGCTAGTAATTGATGTAAGAGCTTCTGAAGCACAATCCTATATTTAGTATAAAAGAAAAAAATTTAATTTTCTTTTTATAAAAACATAATCAGTTCTTACTTTAAAACCTCGAAACATTGATGGTACAACGACATTATCGGATAGAAAAAATCTGTTGTTTGTACGATATAAAGGTCGTTAAACTTTAATGGTGTTATTGTGCAATCCAGACCAGAAATATTGTTCCGAGAAACGGCAATATTCATGTAGAAATCATCTTCTCTGTCTGTATATTCTTGTTTTAATGATGATACCAAATTGTTCAATACTTTTTTTGACACTTTATACTTATTTTCTTTTAAATTGGCAAAACGTGTTAAACGAAATGAGGGATCTAAATTATGAGCCAAATGATCGAATTGCCTACCAAGTACCGAATTTATACCTTCATTAAGTTCTTTTCGTTTATCAGTTTGATAATAATCACTCATTGTTCTTTACTTTTTACTATTTTCAATTCAAAACTTTTTTTGTGAATAACGAATGAAACTAATATACAAAAAATACAATATTATAAGAATTATAATAAAATGTACTGAAGATACGAGGGGACTAACAAAAATTCTCCGAAAAACAGATTACCTGCAGACTTATCTGCAAAATTGCAGTATATAAAGAAAGACGGACTCTTAATTAGTGTTAATACGTAATTTGAGACAGGTGTGTGAAGATGGAAACGGGAAAACGGAAATCAGGTGAAAGCAGTTCTAGTATATTCCCGCAGCTCCTAGCAAAATTGAAGTACGATTCGCGATATTGTTTGGTTATCGTCGAGGTATTAGCAAACAGCAAATATTCGAAGAGTGTAAAACTGCTTTTGGTAGTAATACTCCATGTCTGGACACTATTTACAAGTGGTACTGAAAATTCCAGACTGGCCATTTTAATGTAGAAGACGAACCTCGTGAAGGGCGCCCAAAAACATCAACCGATGACACCAATGTTGCGGCTGTAAAAAAACTATTGGACGAGGATTCCAGAATGACCGAAGAAATGGTAGCGGAGAGGCTAGGAATAAATGCCATGGCTGTTTCGAGAATCTTGAATGACAGTCTTGGGTACAGCAAAAAATGTGTCAGATGGGTTCCAAGACTTTTGAGCGATAGAGAAAAGGAGGCTCGCGCACAACTCGCAAAGTTTTTTTTAGATAAATTCTCGAACGGTTGTTCAAATACCTTTAATGACTTAATTACAGGTGACGAAACATGGATTTATAATAACGATCCTGAAACAAAAGAACAATCCTCAATATGGCGCCATAAAGGAGAACCTTCACCCGTGAAAGCATATCGTCAAAAGTTATTAAGAAAAGTCATGTTTGCGATTTTCTTCAGCAGAAGCAAGATTATAGCTTCAGTGCCACTTGAAGAATGATAAACAGTAACAGCAGACTGGTACACGAACATATGCCTACCAAAAGTATTTAACAATATATTAAATGGCCGAGATAAAAGTGAATTAAGAATATACTTTCTCCAATATGATAATGCACCTGCTCATAAGGCAGAATTAACATCAAATTTTATAGCACAGTCGGGGATAAACGAAATCGTTGCAGCACCTTATTCTCCTATTTCCAAAAATCAAAAAACCACTTCGCGGGAGAGTGTACCAAAGCAGAGAAGGTGTGATAAATGCAGTGAATGAACAGCTTCAAGTGTTAAAAAAGGACGATTTTGAGCACTGTTTTGAAAGATGGATCTACAGACTAAAAAAATGTATCGACATAAACGGAAATTATGTAGAAAAGTAATAACAAGATGAACTTTCATAATTTATATTTGATTAAGCTATTTTATTATTTTTAAAATAATTTTCGGAGAATTTTTGTTAGTCCCCTCGTATATGCAATTTTGACTTTTGTGTATACAATTACATATTTCCTGGAAAATATAAATTTACCCGACATTGTGTCAATTTGAAAATCTACTACGCTTTATCAACGTGTTTTAAAAATACTAAAAATCTACTACACTTGAAAATCCACAACGGAAGAAGTAAAGTGAATGTGAAGGAAGGAAGTGAAAATAACTAAATGAAAATATGTAGTTTTAACTTCAATTGCTTCAATTATAGCGTTCCTTTGGCCTAGTAAAGTACTCCCAAGTACTCGGGAGTAAATTGTAAATGGAACGCAATTGTTTTGCTTGGAACATAAATATTGGAGTGGCAGTTGGCCGGTCTCAAATTTCAGATGTCATGTATTTCAAATTTGTTTTACTGTTGATTTTAGATTCTCCATAACCTTAAACAATAAAATGCCACTTATTGAATGAAACGTGTAATAAAAATATTATAGACTTTAACCACATACAATATAAATTATATTGTATGTGCTTTAATCTATTTCTTTAATCTCTAACGATTGAAACACAAAAACCTCGAACGGCAAATTTTGCCGTAACTAACCATACCATTGTCAAGTAAATTACTCGAATAGAAGAAGTTGTGTAGATAACACGACTACAAGTACTTGGTAGTACTTTGTCAGGCTAAAAGGAACGCACAAATACAGTATAGTAAAAATGAACTGAACATTTCTTTTCCAGTGGTCTAACAATTTTGACATTGAAAATAAATATATACATATATAAGTGTAGATTATATATTTTTTGAGCTGTGTGGAAAGTTAGAAAAGATCTGAATTACCGAAAACAGTCCATATTAATCAATTGATTGGTATTAAACGTGAAATGGATTAAAGTAATATTTTTAGTAAATTATTAAAATGATGAAAAAAAAATGCAACACAATTTCGACTATGATTTGCTATGATATAGTGTAGTAAAGCAGTAAAGAGATTCAATATGCAGTTATTTTCAAATTTCAAAAAATTTGAAATTATTTACATTTTCATCAATAATCTCGCAGAGTACCAAGGCTAATAGAATATATAAGGTATATAGGAAAAATTTTTGCTTTTTTTACAATTAGGATTTTCAACTGATTTTGACGTCATTTGTTGGTTCTGACGATTTTGACGATTCTGACTGATTCATAACTTAATTTGTTTTGTTTAGTAATCTTTAGTAATTTTTTAACTTTTAATTCATCTTTTTAACATCAAAATTTCGGCTAACATAATACGGTCTTATGAATGCTTCAAGAAATCTTATATTGTGATGTCACAACTTAATTTGTAGGTTATTAATATCGTTAAAGCTAACCTTATATTTATATAATATATTCTATTAACCTAGCAGAGTACTGAATTTATCATCTGTTTCAATATTAAATTTGACTTTTCACTTTCAATTAGCCACATTAGCCATGTTTAGCTAATAGCTTATTTAGCTAAAACTAATATATAATACCATACGTTTGGTTGGTTGCGTTCGATAACTAACATAAATTATAAATTTCTAAAATCAATGAATTGAAACAGAATTGAATTTTTTCAAAATATAATTCACATATTACTTGCAGAATATAATGATTCAAAATTATTCATAACAGAAATTTACATTTTATTTATAATTTTTTACTTATTCTCATATTCATAAAAAAAGATGGTTGGTAAAATAAAATCCTATAGCAAATCACAAGAAAACGGTTACATAGTTTTCTAATGATAACGACAATGTTGACAGTTGACACTTGACAGTTGAGTTGAGATTTGTTTGTTTTTTAATTCGTTTAGTTGTGTTGTGATTTGTGAATATTCATTCATAATTATGTATAGTATAGTAGATATGTATGTATTCTAGTTCTAGTTAGATTTTTTTTAGTATACAATACCATACCATAATACATAACATACGGTTTGAATTTAGAATTTCTCCTAAACCATATACAAAATATATAAAATAAAAGAATAAAAAAAAGCAGAGTTCAATCAAAACTTATGGATTCATGTTCAATATTTTTTAAAGAATATTTTTACCAAAAACATTATATATTCTATAATCTATATTTTATTTATTAAACAATAATATTACAATAAATTACATTAACTATTGAGTTTAGTTGTGAAGAAATTTAAATTAAATTGAATAGATATGTCTCAGAGTGGTGGTGGTATTACGGCTGCAGCTTCTTTGGGGGCATCTAGAAGACATCGAGATATTCCGCAAGATATAAATTCAGGAGGCGTTGGAACATCAATTTCTGCACGTTTTGGTGAAACAGAATGGGAAGCAAGAGAGGTAAATAGAATTATTGAAATTTTAAATTAATAGATACAAAAAATTATTTTTTTTTAAGATTTAAAAAAATCAATAAATATTTAGGTATCTACTTATACTTTTTGTTTACAAATAAAAATTTATGAACATTACTCAAGTGTTATGTATATAATATGTATACGAGTACATATTACACGTAGCTATTTCTACCGTGCTTTTTTTATCTATTGATTTATGATTTAAAATACTTTTTATGCTATACCGTTGTACATAAGTACGTCCAAGAAAGTTAAATTTGTTCTAAAACATTCATCTGATTATCAAAAACTTGAGATAATGTTCAGTTATTCTCTTAGATAAAATTTTTAATTTTTCCAATAATGGCCAGAGATGATGAAAATATAGTATAAAATGTTTGATTCAAATTAAATCGATATACATGCATTAATAACTTTAAATTTTATTTAATATAGTCGCAGCGTCAAAGAGAATTAGAAGAAGCAAGAGCTCGAGCTGCTCAAATGGAAAAAACAATGAAATGGTGGTCTGATTGTACAGCTAATTGGAGAGAGAAATGGAGTAAGGTAATTTAATTGAATTTCTAATATTTAAAAAACAAAATAAATAAATTTTTGAATATACCTACCTACATTCTCACATATTTTGTAAAATTTTAATCACTAAGCAACGATATAGGAATATTATTTAATCAATATAAAATTTTAGAAATTAATAAAGTTATTTTAAAAAATCTAATCGCATATTTCATTATAATGGAAGTAAATAAAATATAATTTTATTGAATTACAAAATGATATTAAGTAATAAAAAAAATATAACAAAAATTATTTTAGGTAAGAAATGAAAGAAATAAAGCACGAGATGAAGCAAAACAATTACGTGCCAGTTTGGAGGCTGCAGTTAAGGAATCACATTCATATAAACGTGAGAAAAATGATTTAGAATTACAGATAACTCAACTTAAAAAAGAAATGGAAAAAATTCATATGCTATTAATGAAACATGCTGGACAATTTCATAAATCAAGGTAAAAATTTTAAAAATTATTGAAAATTTATATGATTACATAAGTAAACATTTTATTTATGAACATTTATAAAATTTTAGTTTGGAAAATGGTGAAGAGACTGAAAGAGATAATCGAGATATAAATTTTTCTCCAGATATATCATCAGATGGTTTGAAAAATGTTAACAGTGAAGACGGATTGGTATGATATTAAATTTACAAATACTACTATTATAAAATCACTACCTACATAATATCCTTGTATATTTTTGTATATTTATGTTTATTATACTTTATCTGAAAAATAATAATTGAAGGTAACAAAAGCTGTTGGTGATAATAATGATTCAAAGGATTTAGATATAGAAGAATACATTCTACAAGGTGCTGTACCAAAAAATCTATCAGAATTATTGACTGATGAAGAGTCCGCCGAAGAGAAACGATTAATTCAACAACTATCTAAAGATGATTTCGATGAAGAATATCTGTTACAAAAAATTTCAATGTTACAACTAAGATTAGATGAAGCACAGAAAACAATCCAGATAGAAAGAGAGTACGTATACTATTACCGAAAGATATTGTTCTAAATTATAAATGAACAAGAAAGTTTTGAAAGTTAATTTTTTTTTGTTTTTTAAATTTATTTTTATGTTAGAGAGAAAAATTCATTACATAAAAATATTGAAAAAATATCATTAGAAATGCAGGAAGTTAGAGAGAAACAACAAGAATTAAGAGCAGCAAAACAGGTATTGGTTTGCCGGAAATGCAAAATTCAATTGAATAAGTTGAAATTTTTAGAAATAAATGATTATGTGAATGATTATGTAACATTTTAGGAAGCTGTTCGTGAACTTTTGACATTACAAGAACAACATCGTGCTGAAGTACGAATTCTAAATAATTCATTACAAGAAGAAGTAGCATCAAGAGAAAATCTCGAAAGACGATTATGTGAACTTAGAACTGAAGTATAATTTAAATTTGAATGTGAAATAAGTTTATTATAAACATTTTTATTTTTATTTAATAGCTTGAAAGACTTCAAGCTGAAAATGCTTCAGAATGGGGAAAACGTGAACGTTTAGAAACTGAAAAATTAGCATTAGAAAGAGATAATAAAAAGTTAAGAACAGAAATCAAAGATTTACAAGTAATAGAATTTTTTTTTTTAAATATTAATTTAGTAACTTAAAAAAAATTTTTATAAAAATTTTAGGAACGTTCTGATAAAAAAGGAAGACCAGTTCCTAATACAGATGTAGAAATACGAGCATTACAGCAAGAGTTAAGCGAACGTAATAAGGTAAATATTTAATTTTGTTTTTTAGATTGTTTTGTCGGATGTAAAAAATTTTGTACAAAAAAAAAACTTCTACAGGAAATTGGAGAAATAAAACATTCGCATACAAAACTGAAAAAACTTTTAGCAGAGGCTAATACTGAATTGGGTCATGCAGTAAGACGGGCTGAGCAATATGAAACAGAAGTATAAGCAATAAATTAAAAAGAAAAAATTTTTTTTTTTTTTACAAAAAATTTTATAAAATTTACAGGTAAAAAGGTTACGGGGACGTGTGGAAGAATTGAAACGTGAATTAGCTGGTGCCGAAGATGAGCTTGATGCTGCTTGTAATCAAGTTCGTCGTTTACAAAGAACAAATGAAGAACTTACTGGACAAACAGAAGGTTTACAAGTACAAATACAGCATTTACAAACGAGGTAAATTGCATTTTCAATGTTTTACGTTATTTTAAATCTACAAAAATCTAATTTAATGAAAATTAATATGAAAATAATTTATTAGTAATTAAGAAAATAATGAGAATGTAACTAATTGTTCTTAAATAATTAAACTCACACAACTAAAAAACAAAAAAAAAAAAAAGAAATAAATATTTAAAGAAAAACGTCTTATTTTTTATGTTTTTGGACGCTGCTCTTTTGTTAAAATGTTTAAAAAAATTTTTACAATAAAAAAAAAATTATTTCACAAAATTTTTATTATCAAAATTTATAATTAAAAAAAAAAAAAATTAAAAAAAATATACATATATATAAAAATAGACGTTCAATTAGTCCAAAACAACAACAACAATTACAACAAAATTCGTCATCCAATAATAAAACCAATATACCAACTGAATGTAAACCAAATATAAATGATCTTCGACAAATTTTTGATGATACACGTCACTGTAGTGGTAGTAGTAATAATTATGGTATTGGTATTACAAATAATGGAGAAAATTGTCATAATAATAAACGTTCTGGTATTAATTATGATAGAACAAATTCAAATAATTCATATTTTGATGCAAAACAAACTCATTTAGAGGATAATATATTTGAATCGACAAAATCAAGAAATATTGATTTTGAACGTGTTAAACAAAAATTTGATAATCCACATTCATATATACAACGTGAAAGATCATCATCATCTTCATCATCAGCAACAACAACAACAAATAATAAAATTTCACAATTTTCAAATCATAAAACAATAAATATTAATTCAAATTTAAAACGTAATATAAATTCAAATTTATTGGAACAACAATCAAATAATACAAATCAAATAATTTTACAACAACAACAACAACAACAACAAAATGATTGTAATAATAAACAAAATTTAAATGATACAATACAATTTTTTGATGATCATTCACGTTTATCATCATCATCATCGTCAAAAAAAGATTCATATGCACGTAATAGTATTAATTTGGATAGTCTTAAAGTATCTGAAGACGAGGATGTAAGTAAAATTACAAAAAGAAAAAAAAAACAAAAAAAAAAACAAAAAAAAACTAAAAACTAAAAAAAAAAACAATTGTAAATAATGTAATAAAACAGAAATATGTATTATAAAAAGATTATGATATGCATATATATAAATAAGATGAATATTTTTTTTTTTTTTGCTGTGTGTTTTCTATAATTTGTTGTAATGAATTTGCTATAAAAATACTTTTAAAATGAATTTTTTTTTGTAAAACAAACAAAACAAAATAAGAAAAGAAAAAAGAAATTTTGTTGAATTTTAATTTACGTAACATCAAGGTTTTAGTTGCGATGTTTTCTACCACTTTTTTTTTCTTACTTAATTTTTTTTTTTTTTTTTTGTTGATTGATTGTTGTGCTTTAAAATACATATGTGTATTGTTGTTTTTTTTTTTTCGATTTTATTGCTTTGTTGTATATAAGAGTTATTAAATTAATGTTTAATTATGAATAAAAATGTTTTTTGATTAATATTTACTGATAATTTGAATTAATATATATTTTTCAGACTCCGTAGTTACGGTTCAACTAGTTTACTACTACTGGCCAATGATGATGAAAACAGTGAAGAAGGAGAATAATTTTTTTTTTCTTTTTTTTTTTTATTTATTTAAAAATTGAATGTAACTGTAAATGTTAATCAAAAACAAACAATTATTAATATTTAGTTACAAATAATTAAAAACTAACTAACTTTACATTACATACATAAATGTATCTATGTAATTAATTAATTTCCATAATATATTGTGATTCTGTTTTTGTAGTTTGTAGATCATAAAAATATGTAAATTTTTTTTTTTCTTTTTTTTTCAAAAAAATAATTATTTATTTTTAAACATAAATGTAATTTTTTTTTATATTTTAATTTTTTTAATAAGCAAAATTAGATATCTAGTAATAAACAATCATTATATGTGTACTTATATGTGTATATGCATTTACCATACATACAAACAAATTGAATACAACATAATAAATCATACTCGAAAATTTATTAGTAAACATACGTATATATGTAATGCAAGTTTTGTCGTAATTATCGTAAAATCGATTTATGTATGTAAGCGAAATAGAAAAGTATTAAAATTATAATAATTATGTTTGAAAAATGATGATGTGTGTAATAAAAAAGTATTAAATTTTCAAAGAAAATACAAAAAAATTTTTTTATTAGTTTTATGTTTTATGTTCAGTTAGTCAATTTATGTATTATTTGGGCTCAGAAATAATCCAATAATGATGAAACAATAGAAATTAATAGAGGAATCTTTAAAGGGAACAGAACATATTTCAGGATTTCAGTCTAAACTCAATACTGAGATTCAAAAATTAATCATGATTTTGCAGTGTTGCAGAAGTGTTGCCGAAGTGTTGGCGCCACATTGTTTTTATTTATGTTGCGATACTTTGATGCTGCTGATTAATTTTATGACAGTTTTGAAGTTTTGTTGTCTTTTGAAATTTTACACATCGATAAAAAATCATTCAAATCAAAAATAAATAAAAATTTAATTCACTGTTCATTGTTTTCTTGATCCTTGATAGTATTTATAATAAATTTAAAATCAACTAAACGTCACGAATTTGAGATTATTGAATGATTGCAACATCAAAAATCATGATGCAAATGTTGACTTTGTGATAAGTTAGTGTTACCAACAAAATGCAAAAATGAGCACATGATTTTAGTCATGATTACTTTTTGAACTGTTGACTTAAGTTTTGGTTTCTTTTGCAATACTAAACTCAGTGTTGAATTTTTGAATCTACCCCACATATCAGACCTATATTACGACATGGAGCAGAGTGATGGGCACTCAAAATTGCTGACGTCAAAAACATATTGAATGCTTCAAAAGAAAGATTTTAAGACGTATTTATGGTGCAACCAAATTGAACAATAATGAACACACTACAAAAAACCAACAAAGATATATATGACCATATGACTTATATGAAGATGCAGACTTAGAATCACTCATAAAAAATTAACAGATTGAGGTGGCTCGGGCACATATATATGTAGAATGGTCGACACTGATCCGTGTAAAAATTCGGAAACATAGATGGAGTCAGACCAAAGGGTAGTCTCAGAAATAGATGGTGGGACGCGGTACAAAGAGACCTCGACAAGTTACAACTAAGAGAATGGAAAAGGACATTAAAATACATTGAATTTTCTCAAAGTTGAAGTCGACGCAAAAGTAGCTGTGAAGTCTATTGCATTGAATGTAGAAGTTCTAACACATATCCATTAAATCAAAGTCAAATTTGAAGTCACTGCATTGAATGTAGAAGCGGTATGCATTACTCAAGCAGAAGAGAAGAGAAAAATATGAAAACCTAAAATGAAATGAAAGAATTAGGTAGAAAACGATCACAAAATAATTAACGTAATTAATTGGAAAGCCACAGCAGCAGCAGACAAACAGATGTAGATGTAATCAGATCTTGGGAAAAACATAGTATCCAATTGATTGAAAAATAATATTCAGAAAGATCATCTACACATCGCGTTGAGAGTTGTAGCCACCAATTGATTCCTTGATAACAATGCATATTAGGATTTATGTGGGATAAGTTGATTAAAATAAATTAAAATGAAAAAAAAACAAAATATTTAATTAAAATTTCCTTAACGTATTTTATTTTTCTTTGCTAAATTGAGCAAAAGTAAATCGAAAGATAATAATTGTTTTTTTTCTTTGTTATTAATTAATAATTATATATATATATTTTTTTTTTTATTAATTTTTAATTTATTTTTCTTAAATATTTGTGTAGTGATATCTACAGATATATTGCGTTATTAAAGTATGTATTTATTTTGTTAATTTTATTTTTTTTTATTTGTTTTTGTTTTTTTCCTTCGTTTTAAAGAAAAAAATTTTTTTTTTAATTAAAATTACTTTTATATTTATTTCATATATTTTTTTTGTTATTTTCTTGTTTGTTTTTGTGTTTTGTTGTTAAAAAAGAGTAAAAAAAGACGAAACTATGATAGAACTATAAATTGTATTTTTAATTATTTATATATTTTTTTGTTTTGTTTTTATTATTGTTATTCTTGTTTATTCATTTTCATTTCATTTTTATTTATTTTTAAATCACATTAAATACTTTATGAATATTATTATATTTTATTATTTTCGTTCGTTTGACGCTATAATAGTGTTTACATAATTTATATAGTAATATCATAGACTAATATAGATTGGAAATGCTTATGGCAGAAATCGTGTTCATAACTATTAAGTAAACATCAAAATAGCTTTTGAGAGATTTTGAAAAAGCTATAAAATCAGAATAAGGAAAATAAATGAGAGAACTTTTGTAATCTTTTGAAATCTTGTATATCTTGAAGAAAAAACAAATTTAAAAATCAAAAATCTATGTAGCTATATTCTTATCGGAAATGATAAAAAATATCAAATAACAGGCAAATGTACAAAATCGTATATTTTAAGTCTACTGTCACATTATTCTGATTCTGAATCTGAAACGTAAAATTTCAGATTCAGAATTCACTTTTTGTTCATTCTGATTCTGAATCTGAAAACTCCTTTTCAATATTTTTCTTTAAATTTGTTATTGTTATAAAACACTTTACTTATCGAGTGAACATTAAACCATCGAACAATAACTACTATGAGTGGCGAGTACGTTGGTAAGACGCACTTTTCAATGGAGGGTGAAATAAAGTTAATCTTCTGTCTTCTGTCTTCTGTCTTCTATCTTACGATCTTCAAGTTGTATATAAACAAGTAATTTTATGTCAATTTATTGAGTGGTTTAGCTATGAATTCAGATTCAGATTTCAGGTACATGTGACATGTTACATTTACTGTCAGCATGTTTCATTTTCTATTCTGAAAATAATCAGATTACAAAACGGAAGTACGAACCGGAATTTTTTTAGAAGATGAATTTTTCAGAGCCATGTAACAAGTCACATTTACTACAATGCATTTGAAAGTGATTCTGAATTTTTCAGATTCAGAATCAGACTCATGTGACAGTAGGCTAAAGGAAATTTAAATTTTCAACAAATTTATGTTATGACTGGCAATGAATATAATAATATATATTATCACATACAAATATCCTTATCTGTGATATTATATATACAATTAAAACTGGTTTTGAAAGTATCTAACACATATGTGCATGCATACTATCACAGAATATATATCTACTAGTTACGTTAGTTATATATTCTTTGATACTATGCAATCTGTATTGTTGGCTACATGAATATAAATATTCTATATTCATGATTCAAGTAAGACCATGTATGACGGTATAACATAAGTATAGCATAACCGTATAACACAGTACTACTGCCAGCTATTGCAATGAACATGTATTGTGTATTGTTTTTTAAATAAATATGCATGTATTTTCATTGCCAGCTATTGAAATCACAGTATATATATATTCATACAGTAATGACACTGAGCACGCGTTAGCAAAAATTTCTCATGACCTTTGTCCCGTTATTCATTCGGCCTTAACGGTTTTGCTAAAAATCGATAGCAATTAAGAGCCTTTGTATACGAAAAAGAGACCAAAAAAATGGAACTGCAACACCAACTGTTTTAAAAAATATAACATTATTACAGTGTATACCTACTCATTAAAAAAAGTACAAATTTTGTTATTTAAAATTTTTTATCTAAAATAAACAAAATTAATTGTAAATGCATTACACTTAAAATTTTGTGTTTGATATCAAATGTTTTTACATTTTTGTTAAATTTCTTAATTATAAATTAAATTCTTACTCTAATATATAGCTTAACAAAATAAACTTTTTCTTGTCTTCAGAATTCTCAGAAATTATATGAATCACCTTATATCTTGATATAATGACGCGTCAGGTAGTCAAAAAAAAAGTTCCAGATCGCCTTTAAAAATGCATTGTGAAAAAATCGTATAAATGTACAATATGATTGTATTGCTCACATGTATATATTGTTTTGCATCTTTTCTTCATTACGGCGGTTTATAAGGAAATATGGATTTGACATAAGTACATTAATTCTGTACTGTTTTTGTAAATTGAATTTTGATTTTTTTTATTATTTTAAAATAAGTAATTATGTGTGTTAGTAAATTTAAAAAAAAAAAGAGTGTCACATCTTATTGCTTTGTTGATCAGTGATAAATATTCTATATTGATTCCAGTACTACTGCCAGCTATTGCAATGAACATGTATTGTGTATTGTTTTTTAAATAAATATGCATGTATTTTCATTGCCAGCTATTGAAATCTACAATATATGTAATATATATGGAAATTCGTGAGCGAAAAATTATCTCTCCTCTCAGTAAAAGCTCCTGCCAGCCATTCTTCAAGTTTCTGCCAGCTATGATCGATTTCAAAAGTGTATTAAAAATTTATACGTTCATTTCCTATCTATAGATTAGTCTATGGTAATATGAAATCCTTTTTTTTTTTTAATTAGTTTTTTTTTTCAATTACATGTTTATCAAATGCTATTTACGTGTTTTTATTATTATTATTATTTTTTTTTTTTAACAAAAAAAATATCAATTTTTTTTTCTCGCTGTCACATAACTTCTTCTTTTTGTCTTTTTTCTGTTTTACAAAAGAATATAATTATTTATTTATAATTTTATTTACTACGAGTAAATTTGAATGTTTGTTTTTTGTTTTTCAAATACATACAATTGTTATTATGTATGTTTCGATTAGAAAAACAAAACAAAACAAAAAAAAAACAAATTTAAAATATAATTATGTATCTAAAAATGAAAAACATACGAAATCAAATGATATTTTATTAATTTTTATAATATTTTTAATTAATTAATTTGTTTCTTATTTATTTTTGTTGTTTTATTTTTGTTTCTTTTTTATTTTTATTATATTTTCAATTTTTTATTTTTAATCTAATGTATTTTTTTTAGTTTTAATTTATTTACATTTAGAATAAAGCCCAATATTAACAGTAATCCAACTGTTTATTATAAATTGAAAATAATTTTTTTTTGAGGAATTTTCTTTTTCATATTGTTCCAATATATTCAACATAATAATATGCGATTTATAATATTTTAACAGTTTATTTTTTTTTATTGGATTATTCTCATTTAAAGGTGTCAAAGTATACAAAAGTTGTACAGTAAGTGCGAAAATATAATATGATCAAATGATGAAATGATCATGTAATAAAGAATACTGGATAAATTATACGAGTACTTTGTTCGTATTTGATTTTTCAATTTTAGGTTGTAATTTTTTATTTTAGAATTAGAATTAAAATTTAAAATAAAATTAATAGGAATTATATAAATATATAATAAAATAAGGGACATTTTTCCACTTTATATGATCTTAATAACGGTAGTTTTGTAAGCAAAAATATTTCTGAAAAAAAAAAAAAATAACTAAAACAAAGAATTTACATTCTTGATACAGATTTCCTTGGTGCAGAAATGCCTAAATGATAATTATTTTTAATTTAATAAATATGATCGAGATCATCATAAGATCATTCAAATCTGTCTGACAGATTCTCTGTCATTAATTTAATTTTTACTGTCACTGACTCATTTACCATGTTTATTATATTTCATATCAAAACGATATTATTCAAATCGATATAAGATAAAACGATCAAAAATGAAAACATTTTTTTTTTAGTAATGAAAATTTTCATTTTTTTGCATCATCTGAAAATGTTTGATTCGAATTGGTTTGAATGACAACCGGAATTAAAAGTAAATAACATAAGTAGGTTTTTGAGGATATAGGAGAAGAAAAAAAAAATATAATTTCAATTCAATAATAAACAGTGGCAGTGTTAATATCGAAATTGTGTCGAATATTGTGAAATTATATTTTGATTGAATTTCAATCAAAATGAATTTCTACAAATAAAACGACTTTGATTTTGTTTTTTTTTTGGTTTTTGTATTTTTTTTTTTTTTTTTTTTTGTAAAACTTATTTTATACATAAGTACATATTTGCATATAATATAATGTATGTATACACATACATATATATTTATATATTTATAATAATTATGTATATTTAATACTTTGTTATAATTTTATTATATTATTTAATAAATGAATTTTAATTTTAATATTATGTTATGTTGTTGTTTCTTTGTTTGTTTTTTTTTTTTTCAATAATTATTATTAATATAATTATTTATATATAATATGTATAATATAATATAATTCCCTTTAAATTTCTAGATTCGTTTTTATTGTGTTTTAAATTTGTTTATACTGTTTTAATATTATTATTATTATTATTTTTTTAATTTTCTTCTATACATAATCTATATTAGTATATATATTTATTTATATATAAATTTTTGTTTTTGTTGTTGTTTATTTGTTGTTTTTTTGTGTTTTTTATTGTTTTCTTTTATTGTTTATTTAAATTTATTTATAATTTTATATTTTCGAATAATAAAATATGTACATAATTTTATATGTATAATTTTTGTTTTATAAATAGATATATTTATATTTATGTATTTATATATGTATATGTATTATAATATATATTATATGTATAGTAGGTGTGTATGTGTATGTATATAATTTTAATATTTATATTTTAATTATCATTATATTATTATAAGTATTATTAATATTATTATACTTTTAAATTTTTTAAAATTATAATTATCTAATATGCTTTTTTCTTCGAATTAGAAATAATTAACGATTTTATTATATACATAATAATATATAATGTGTATTATTATATTTTGTTTTATTCATTTCCTATTATATTTACATATACATATGTATATATATGTAATGTGTTTTATTTTGTTTTTGTTTTCCTATAATTTTTTGTTTTGTTTTGTTGTTTTAATGATTTGTTTTTTTTTTTATTAATTTTTCTTTTTTTTTCTTTTTAAATAATTGTTTTTATATGTTTTATAAAAAAAAATTTATTTATACTACGAATTCATTTTGCTTCTTACACTAACAATATTTTGTTTTTAGTTTTTTATTTTTATTTTATTTTAATTTTTGTTTTATTTTGCGATTATGTGCATTTTTATTTTTGGCTGTACATATTTCCGTATCACACCATAGCTCCGTAACAGCGAACTTCGGTGACAGATTCTTTATGATGCCTTCTTTAATGTGTATTAATGTCACCCATGTTGAATAAAAAAACGATTTTTCAACTTCTTTTGATATTAGTAGATTTCTAAAAGTTGAAATAAGACATTTATGTAAATTTTGGTGTCAAATTAAAGGTAATTTTGTCCTCTTTACAATGGTGCCCTCTTGTACCCTCATATATATCTTCCCTCTAAAAAAAAAAAACTGTATGGACAAATGTCTGAAACAAATTGCATATTTTTTCATAATAATTTGTCATTTTTCGTAATACAAATTGTGAACAGAATTCAAAAATAAAACATTAAATAATGAAAATGATTAAAATTTCTAAAATTTTCATATGTCTTCTTTCAACTTTTGGAAATTGTACTAATATAAAAAGAAGTTGAAAAATCGTTTTTATCAAAAGAATTAGAAACATGAAATTTTGAATTTGAGTCCTTATATCTCGGGAATTACTTATTATTTAAGGACAAAATATATTTCGTTAGAAAGAGGAGAAAATTCTCTTTTAAATGCAATATCCTTTGCTATTCTGCATTGTTTCAAAAAATAAATATAATGGTTTTTGTGAAATACAGTAAATTTTTTGAAAAAATGAAGATTATACAACTATGGGGACACATTATACATTATAGAGGGCATCGTGAAGAATATGTCACCGAAGTTTCGTTACGATATCACGAGCTAGTAATTCGGAAGCATCCTCTTTTTTGTATCTATACTAAAAGTATATTTATATGTATGTACTTAATTGTATATTTTAATGTATGAGTATGTTGTCATTATTCATTTTTATGTATAGTAATCATTATATATTTCATAAAATAAATATATAATTTTTTAATTTTTTTCATTATTATATACATACATATATACTACATACACATGTACTCGTTTATAGTATATACTTAGTTGAAACTTATATACACAAATTTTACACGAGTACATACTTATTTCTTTTTTTATAATAATTACTGCGAATAAATTTAATTAATGTTTCATTTCGATTTGTTTGTTTGTTTTTTTTCGTTTTATTATTGTTATTATTATTATTTCTTCAAAATTTTTTATATAAATTTGTTCTACATAATTTGTTTTAAAAAATTGTTTTTATTTATTTTATTTTATTTTTTTTTATATTTTCGTCATATTTTTCTACATTACATTATAAACACGCTATAACATATTTATAATAATTATAATTTTTCTTTTTATATTAATTTTCTTGTTGTTTTACGTTCCTTTTTCGTATATTAAAGACAATACAGTATATATACTTATATACTTTTTTCATTTACAATATTTACCTTCTATCTGTTTTATTTCTTTTTGTCAAGTTTAAATACTTAAACGTGCTTAAACCTCTTTTATTTGTTAATTAATTTTATTCTGTATTTTTAGAACGTTACTATGCATAAATCCTATATATTTATGTATATGTTATGGATACGAATATTTTTATTTAATAATGTTTATTTCAATATAGGACTCGTTTCATTTTCTTTTTCTATACGCGCGTGTTTATTCGTATCATGTATATGTATATGTATTTATGTAATGATAAATATGATGAGTATGCGTAAATGTATAAATGTACATTTAAAATTCAGTTCAGATGACATTACGTTCAAAATTAGATTTTTCACACATTCTTCGAGAAATTCTATAGCGTTAGCCCTCATTTACAACCCAACGTGGATTTCATTCCAGAGTGGATTTTTTATACCTCCTTCATTTTCACACAAGAAATTCTATATCGCTATCGTTTTTCCACATAGCGTGTGAATTTCACCAGAGTCAGAATGAGATTAGTTTGTATTTCTAATCTGACGCTGATAATGGGGACATTATATTGAAAATTTTGAAAGCTTAGTGTACCAATTCTTAATGTTCCTATGTAATAATATACGATGCTACTCTGAATTGTGAGTACCGTCTACTCTGGCGTGAAATCCACGTTGTGTTGTAAATGAGGCATTATTCTTTTTCTGTTCAGCCCATATTAATCCGGAATGAGATTGAGATTAGATTGTAATTTCTAATCTCACGCTGGCGATAAGATAAGCTTATATACCAGTCCAGTACCATAATGTTCCTATATAATAACACATACGGTAGTCTGCGCTGAATTGTGAATGCTATCTAATCTCCCACGTAGCCTGAGCTGAATTGTAAATGTACCTTTATATTTATTTATTTATTTTTTATTTTATTAAATTTCATTGAAATTTTTTTTTGTATTTTTCATTATTATTTTTGAATAATAATAATTATTATGTTTTATATATTTATTTATATAATTTTGTTACGTTGTTATTTTTATCCTATTTGTATATATACCTACTCGTAAATTTAATTTTAATTTTTTTTTTCATTCTCTAAAATACTTTTATTATACACAGCATCATTAATTTTTTATTTGTTAATTCAAATTCAATTTTTATATACATCCACGTAATTAAAATTTAGTTATTTTGCCTTTCGAAATTTATTATAATTTTAGTATATTATACTTTTTACTTTTTATTGAGTTTTTATGAAGAATTAAAAATATGTATGTACTTAGTTTTTATAGTGAAATGTAAAATTTAGAAAAAAAGTTAAAAATCAGTCGAAACATTTTTTTTTTTTTAATATTAAAGTTTCATATTCGCGTATATAATTAATTCGAGTATTTTAAAATGAAAAAAGAAAAAAAAAATATTAACCGAACATTGAATATAAATATTAATAATTTTGTAATCAATTTATTAAAATGAGAATAATATTCTCTTAATTGGAAATAATTTTAACATAAAGTGCACATGTATACCTCAATATACTTCAATAAGAGTAAGTTAGTATTAATAAATTTTTGTTTTGGGTGGTTGTTGTCATTACTCTTCAATGCGATTCTGTACGAGTACTAGCTGCCTGTATTCGAAAATTATTCGACCTGCCTTTATATCTCTTTGCTGTTGTTATTTTTCGTCATTCGACTAGTTGCACTTTTCAAAGTAGTTTCCATCTCTGATTGAATGACATACGCACACACACTTTCATAGGTGTTTTCACTTTTTTTGTAGCAGTCTTGAAATTTAATTTTTGGGAATGGCATCCAATTAATTCGTGAGGGATTACAGTTAAAGTAAAATGCTATGCAGAAGTCGCTTATATTTTTTAATATTTGTTTTATTGAATTGTTTCGTATCGAATTTTTAAATGATCGTTAATCTTCAATTTATTTATTGTGAATTCAAATAAGGTATAGGGTATAAGGTATGTTGATAGTTGATCTATATAATTATTATCCTCATTTTTATTTGTGTTTTTCAAGTAATATAATTTATTAATATTTTTCTTCTATAATTTGTTTAAATGTAATATTGTTCTCATATAATATAATTTATTTTCATTTTTTTCTATTTTATTTTTATTATTTAGAAAATTTTAAAAACCGTATTGGCAGTGCATTAAATATTATATTTATATTAACTTATACTATGTATATATTACTTTTCCTTTCTTTTTTTTGTATTTTTATATTTAATTTTATTATTATTGTTATTATTATTTTGAATTAAACTTAAATTTATAATATGATTTATTTACAAAAATAATTATAATATTTTTTACACACACGTATGTACTCGTATGGTGTACGTGTACGTGCATGTGTGTATTATTTATATAAAAGTATTTTATTATCATAGTTTATGAAGTTATATATAATAAATTATATAAATTATAGTGTATAATTTTATTGATTTTTTTTAAATTTTTTTTTGCTTTTCTATAGTTCATATACGAGTATTATGTAATATCGCAGATAAGGATATCATTATCTGTGGTAATATGTATTTTTGTGTAATGTATTCAAGTGTATATGGATAACGTTGTTTTGGAGTTTAAAAAAGAAATCGATAATAATAAAAAAATATAAAATTGAACAAAATGGAAAGGTATTCTTCTTCAATAGCATCACTATACATCTCTATAGGTGAGCCAAGTTTTTCAACCGAAGTGATTTCTAGACTTGTGAACCACTGAGTTGCTAATAGAGAAGCAAACTCTTTCACTTGATAGAGGTATCAAAGCTCTCTATTACAATGATCTGCATCTGAATCTTAATGATCTTATAATACCTTTTGCTTGTGCATGTTATAAGTTGTTAGTATTTTTTTTCTAACCTCTTTTTTCCAACAGGCTGGTACTAATTTCAATCTGAATTAACTTTGGGGGTAATACTCGTAATGAAAGTTAGAAATTGGTAATGAAAATTGAAAATTATTTTTCATTTTTGTCGTGGACAGGAATCAAACCTGCACTTCGAGATAATCCAGAAGGGCGGTTGCTCTATCATTTGCGTCACCGAACTCCCAACATAATGGTGGTATAACAGAGAAAATTTAAAGTATGAAAAATAAAAAGAAAAACCATGTAATAAATGATTTATATAAATTTTAATTTAGTTGTTACAGTTACAGAAAATATAAATCAAATTATACATTCAATGAATTTTTAAAATTCTTATACATCGAAACCTACGTATAATAACGGATAAAATACATATAATTTTTGGAACAGAAAAATAAAAAAAATTTAAGAAAATTCAATTTAAATTACCAATGAGAAAAATTTGATAACATAAAAAATTTACTGTGTGTTTATGTAAACAATAATGAATTTGTATATAGTATATCCTGGATGTAGTAAATATATGTAATATCTTTATACAGTGCTTATTTATATTATAAAGTATTTGAATTAATATGAATATGGTATGTACGAGTATTTATGTATTTTAGTTTTTTTTTTTTTTATCATGTGTATAATGTATACGTTGTTATATGATTATTATTATAATTAATCAATTAATTTTCTAGAATTTATTTTTTTTTGTGTTTGTTTGTTTAAATTTTCGTTATATAATTTATTTTCTATATCTTTTTTTTTTAATTGTATTTATAACTTATATTATGTATGTATGTATATACATATATATATATTTGAATGTGTTTATTATATTCTATAAATTTTATTTCGTTTTTTTGTTTTTTGTTTTCGTCATTATATATAATTACAAATTTTCTTTAAATTTTTTTAATGTATTTTCATGTATTTTTCTTCTTATTTTTTTTTTTTTTTAATTATTATTTTTGTGCAAAGACAAAGCCACAGAAAATGTTAAACCAAATATAAAAAACGATTTATACAGTATATTTATACGAATATATAATAATACTTAATCGTGTATTTTTTGTTTTGTTTTTATTTTTATTTAATGTCAAATCAAAAAATCTTTTTTTCATTAATTTTAAATTTTTATTTTATAATACATGTTATATAAGTAGTATAATGTATGTGCATAATTAAATATGTATATTTTTATTATTATTTATAAATAATGATTTTATTAATTAATTAGTTAATTTGATTTTTTTTACTTTTTTAATTATATTACAAAATTTTTATTTGTATTTTTTATTTTCTTTTTTTTCTTTCATATTATATCGTTTTGTTATTATGTATGTATGTATGTGTGTATTTACAAATTCTATACATTTTAGAAATAATTATGATTTTTGTTTTATGTATAATTTAGTAGTAAAGTAGTCGCAGTGTGTGTAAAGTTACATAATTATATTTAATGTATACGAGTATATAAAATAAAAAATTTGTATGTATTTACCAAGGAAATAATTATTCAGTCGAATATAAATCGAACAAAAAAAAACAATAATAATAATAAAAATGAAGAATAAAACATCAGTTCATATTAATGTAATCATTCTATATAGTATCATATTTTCCTAGATACATATACTCATGTGTAGTATGTACATAATTGTAGAAAGAGATTTTTTTGTTTTTGTAGTAGGTACTCCTTTATTTAAAAATGTTAAAATACATATAGCCTGTTTCAGAAAATTTTAACGCATTTTCTAACTGGAGTCACTTAAAAAAATAATAGGTATATGGGGAGTCCATTGAAAACAATCCCTGCATCTCAAATCGTGATGTGGCTAAAAAACGGGCACCATAACAACATTAGAAGGCTATTATTTAGTAGTATACGGGAGCTTCAGAAATGGTAAAATGAGCGACCCTATAGCTGTGTAGTGATGAATGATGAGTTATATTTTAAATACGATTTTTCTGCGCTACCTTTTTCAATAGAAAAATTCGGTCCAAAAGTGTTTGCCAATATGTACTTTGATCGAGACCTTTTTTTTGCAGAATGGACAATTAACGAGGTATATGTGAACGAGGGTACACGAGGTTGGAACGATTTTTTGGCCTGATTTGGCAACCAGTCACTACTCGGGAGAAACAATGATATGGTATACAAGAAGATAGTTAAATATTGTACTTAAAGAAGCGTAAACAATGCAAAAATTTAGAAATTTATAGACATCGGCATCCCGTAAGTTAAAAAATAGAAATATCAAAAATTTAATGGTCCATGTTAAAAGAATATTAAGATTTTTTAAAAATAATAAATTAAATTGGCCTTTTTAGTACACTTAATTGAAAATATATAAAAAATAAAGATTTTAAAACGTATGCACTTTTTTATTTATCACATACTTATGTAACAAATTCTATAATACTATTGACACACTACAGAGATAAACCATGGTTATCTCAAATGGTTTATCGATAACCTGGTATGGGTGACACATTTAAATTGAAGTGAACTAGTTTATGTATTCATACGACACCTGTCGAGATAATTTCAAACACTAATTCTTTTTTATCTAGTCAGCATGTTAGCTGAAATTTGGTTTGACAGTTTGTTTAAATATAATATAAAAACAAAAAAAAAAAAAATAACACGTACGTCAAAGATAACTGAGTTCGAACTTGGTTAACAAGATAACTGAGTTCTAGAAACTCTGTTAACTTAACCGAGTTCTGAAAGTCGGTTATCGCAAAGATAAACCAGAAAACTGAGATAACCATGGTTTATCTCTGCAGTGTGTCAATAGTATAAGAAACTACTTTCTGAAACAGGCCTTATTTAAAAATATGCTTAAATGGTTTACATATAATCAAATATATGAATGTGAAAATTATACATGCATGTAATGTAATGTAATATAGTTTGTTGTTGTTTTTTTTTTTTTTTTTTTTTTTAATTTCAGTTAAATCAGTCCATAGTTTTGCAGATTTATAATTTCCTTTTTTTCTTAAATATCAATTTATGTTCGTTTGATTAATCTTACTACAAAATTGAATTGAATTTAATTTAATAATTAATATGACTGCATCACTCTATATTATGAAAGGATGGAATATAGTGTTTATAGGCCGTTTATTGCTATACGAATAATTATTTATACAACATACAACTAAACACACTGTATTATACTTATGTATAATAATTATACTATATAGTTGTATATTTACATATACAGTCTCATAAAATTATGCACATATTAAGAATTAGATTTTAAAAATAAATACATATTATTATTATTTTTTTTTTTTGTTATTTTTTAAAATTAATTTATTGCTAAAGTTTTGATTGCATTTAAAATTGATTAAAAAATTACCATTTGGTATTAACATGTATTAAGGATAACAAATGTTCGATTAATCAATATAAATACTTTGCAGTTTGTATGAAATTATTTTATAATGCATTTTTAAAATAATTTCAAATTATAAATTTCATTATAAATATGTAAATATTATCATGAAAAAATCATAAAAATTTGATTGTTACATTTTCTGTTCATCACTGTATATTTATATGTAATACATATTTTCATTTGAATGATAGTATTATAAAGGAGTACATACAATTCATTATAGTCAATTACTATATTATATCTACATTTACTCTGTTATTCTACAGCTCGCTAATCTTTTCCATTCTCCAATTCAAATCCTTCTCAGATTATCGACGTCACCCAACCAGCGAGTATTCAGTCTTGATCTTCCTCTTCTTCTTTTTGGTGTATGAGACGTATAATAATGACCTTTTTATCATGCCATTATCCGGTTTTCTCATATGACACAATTTACTAAGTTCAATACGCATGGGTATAGTATACTTCTGTACAATTTTACAGTGAAGTTTCAGCTTGAGCTTAGTTACACATGCATAAAAGACTTAAAATATGGCTCAAGTCTGTTGGATAAATGAGTTTAAGATCTAAACTTCCACTGTTAAATCAAAACATCGCTCTTCAGCCAAATTTTAAACCTTATAATCTGAGCATAAAACTTGCACTCTGGAATTAAGCAACAATCCTATAATTGAACTGAAAACTAAGTATGAGTTTATAACCTATAACAGATTTGAAATAAATTCGAAAATTTTGTTTAGAAATTAATATTTATGTATAGGTACTTAACGAATTTATGTATATATATATGTATATTTTTTTTTTGAATATTAAAAATTATTTGATGTCTGTAGTAATGTATAGTATGTATATTTATTGATATAATTAGTTAATTGATTTAATAAACTACTTAATAATTTTTCATTTATAAACTAATAATTATCATAATAATAATAATGATTATTATTTTCATTATTAATAATAATTTTATCAATATATTAACGTGTTATATTATTTATATAATATTCGCTCTAATTTTATTTGTTATTTATTTTTTAATTTTTTATTTTTTGTATTGTACAAATACTACTAATTATATAATTTGATTTTTTTTTTGTTTTTTTTTTTTGTTTTTCAAAATTAACTGAATCGTTTATCATATTTCTACGTATTTTATGTATGTAATTACTATATAGTTTTGGTATATAAATTTAGAATTTAATTTTTTTTTTACTTTTAATTTAATTTATTTTATATTTTTATATCAATTTTTTTCGTTTTTTTTTGTTTTTGTTTTCTTATTAACGTATCATTATTTTCTTAATTTTCTTATATTGAATTGAATTTTTATCTACTTTAAAATTAAAATATTTGTTAGCTATATTTTGTTATAATTATAATTATAATTTTTTTGGTTTTTTTTTGTTTTTTGATTTTTCGTTTTTATTTAAATAACTAAATTTTTTTTTTCGAACAAAATCGCTTTATAAATATTATTACTTATTTTGTTGGATTTTTGTTTAATTTATTTTACATATCATTATATTTATAATACTTTATACATATTACATTGTTTTTTATTTTTTCTATTAATTTTATTTAATGTTTTTTTTCTGTTTTTTTTTTCTTGTTTAAATTATCTTAAAATATTGTTTTTAGTTTTATTTTTTCTTATAGTTTTTGTTTTTATCTTTCTAGAAACTAACTATTTACAATTCACTTAAAATTATCTTTTATCGTATATTTTATATAAATAATAATAATAATAATAATAATTAGGCTAGTATTTTATTTATATTTTTTTTTGTTGTTGTTGATGTTGTTGCTGTTAATTAATTGTTTTTTTTCTCTCCTCTGATTTTTCTTGTAGTTTCAATTAAGTACGTGATGTTGTTTTTCTTTTGTCTGTTTTTATTTGTATAATCTCATCTCTTATAACTTAGACTAGATATTCATTATTTGTTTATTATTATTATTATTATTTATGAAGCTATATATATGTGTTTTATGTATGTATGTATGTATGTATGTGTGCATGACAATTTATCTATAATGCGCGCTGTACTAATTGTATTTTATATTTATTTACTTAAATATTTTTGTTTTGATGTTTTCCTGACTTCTAAAACGTTTTTCCATATTATTTTTTGTTGTTGTTTATTTTAATTTGTGATTTTCACTCATTTATATTTCTAGTTATATAGTCATAATTGCTTCTAATATATTTTAATGTAATTTCTCGCCTTGTTTTTTACTTGATTCGCTTAAATTAAATGACATTTTATTTTAAAATTATTTATTTTATATTTTTTTTATAATTTACATAATTTTTATTTTTATTTTTATTGTGGTATGTATGTATGTATAATCCAATTCACATCTGTTTACGTTCATTTCCTTCTAAATAAATCTTTTTTTTTTATTTTAATTCTAAATCACATTACATTATAATATAGTGAGCTTCTTTTATTTTGGGCAAATACAGGAAGAAAATAATTCATTAATATTTTTTTTGCTTTCCCTATATAAACATATACGTATACGTACGTAATACGTTTTAATTATTTTGTATTTATATTTTGTATTTTCCTCTCCTTATAATGCTTATCATTTCCTTGTTTTACAGTGTTTTACTTATTTATTTTTAAATCTTTTTAAATTTTTTTTTGTTTTTTTTTTGTTTTTTTTTTTTTTTTTTTTAATAATAAATCGTTGTATAATTTTTTTTTATTTTTTACGTAAATACTGAGTATATTTTCTAGCACGTCTGCGAACTTTCCTTAATGCATTTCCAAATTTTAAATTATTCGTTATATACGACCATTTATGATGTGTACAATGTACCTGACGATGATGATGATGATGATGCTGATGATGTTCATGCGACTGGGAAGAAGGTGATGACGGTGATAATTCAAAATCATTTTGACCATCGGAATTTGATGAATAACGATAATATAATAGATTATGATTCGATGATGATGTCTCAAAACTATCGTTTAGTAATACGGCTGACGGATGATGATCAGAATTTTGATGATTTGATGTTGATGGTATCTCATCGATACCAATCGGTTTATCAAAAATTGAACTTGTATTCATATTCGTATTGTAATTATTATAGCTAGAGCTAGGGTATGTGAATGGTAAATAGTGAGCAGCTGCTGTTGTTGATGATAATGATGAATTATGATGAGTATCAAATGATGATGATAAATCATTATCACGTGATGTATTAATAAATTTGACTTCATTTGTATTATTTTCTAGATATGAATTGAAAATTATATTAATATTATTTGAACTGGACGAGAGATTTATATTTGCTGGTGACATTGTTGTGTCAACGGCTGGCAGTATCTCGGCGATATTATTTTGATTTAGATTCGTTTCCTTGTTTGAATTTCTACGTATATTTGGCGAGTTATTATTTGACATTCTAAAATTATTTTTAAAATGGAACTCTAATGTGCTGGATGGCTGAAAATGATAGTTAACAGTATTATTTAGCACTTCTCCTTGATTACCTTTCGATAAGTATTCGCATATATCTTCATTTTTAACTTTTATATCTTGATCTAGAAATGCATTACATTGTAAATAGTTATTACAACAATTATTAAACGCCTCTCCCTCCTGATGAAATATGACTGTAGTTGATTGCTCTCTATCCACTCCACGAGCCAAAGGACTATCGAATTGTTGTCTAGAATGATCATCAGATTTTTTCGATGATTTATCTGGATGTGATTCCATAACTGTGGCACCATCGAAATCTGACGGAGTTTTACTTTCACTATCTGCAAGAAAACTCCAACGTATCGGAGATGGAGAACAAGCATACTCCGGTAAATCTTTACTAGTTGGAGTTTTTGATTGATGTTCGATTGTGACTTTTGATGGTGATAGTATCATTTTCCCGCTACCAGCATCTCTGGATTTTTCAAATATCGATGTTAACGATGCTGCTGTACTATTTGGATTGCTATCGTTTAGTCTGCCCAATGACATTGAGCTGTACGATGGTTCTCTGTGATGTGTTTTCTTTCTTCTTAAAGTTGCCGATGCCGATTTTATTGAATTATTTCGACTGAGTGAAGATCGAGAACCGTACAAACTTGTTGAATCAGTATGATAACAATATTCTGAAGATGTACAACAGGATGATCTTCGCATAGTACCGTAGAGATCTTCGGCCAAGTACTGAACGAGTTCTGTTTTCGAAGTACTGCAGCAAGGCCGTTTAATAAGAATTTCTCTAACTTCATGATCTGTGCAAGAATCGTGGCATGTGTTAATTGAGGTGCTTGATACATCGGTATTTGAGCGATGTTTGCGTGGGCAGGTATCGTGATGATGATGCGGATGATGGTGACTGTGTCCATGACGATGATGGTGATGTCTTCGTCGACGATGATGATGATGATGATGATGATGACGCGGTTTCTGATTTGTTCTCTGATGTGGAATTATTTGATGATAAGTTATTTGCTGGTGTTTTTTACGTGATACCTTTGGCTGATCGTCCTTAGATTTAAGTTCCTTATAATCTTCATGATGATGATGATGATGTAATGATGGCGGTGTACGTTTTTCAATGGAGTGTAAGCTAGCTGTTTCAGGGGGCGAGGCGTTCTTCAGTCAAGGCACGCTGCTCTGGCAAGCAGGTACTTGCTGACGAAGGTGATGGGGCGCAGAGACAGCGTTCCGGCCCTGCTGGATATTTCGGGCGCCTTCGGAACAACGCTCGGAAGCAGCTATAATTATTTTAAAAGGTTCTTTTCATTTTCATACAAAAAAATCAAAAATAAATATAATATAAAATTAAATCAATATAACGCGTATTTATTAATGAAAATCTAAATAATTTTCTTTTAAGCTTTTTACATGCAAAAAAAATTTAGGTATACATTTTGCATTCCAAATAGGAATTCATGCTTATACATAATATCCTTTTTCATGCGTACAACTTTTCATAACACATTCTTTATATTGAAACGATCAACAATAACGAATATACTCGTATTATAATTAATGCTAAATAAAATCAAAAATTTTAACTCTATAAAAATTACTTCAACAAAAACAAAAATAAATAAAAATAATAAGTAAATATAAAATTTTTAATAAAAGAAAAACTAAAACTGTTTTAAAAAATCCCTTTTTTAAAAGCTAAACAAACCAAAAACAAAATGTAAATAAATAAACATAGTGTGAAGAAAAGAAGAGATCAGTGGCTGGCTCTACACACCGATTCGATTACCTCAAAAAAAAAAGCACATGAAATGGTGTGGGCGTGTGTGGTTTGTATGATGTGAAACGATTAATAGTTTTTTTTTGCATTACTGTTTTTTATAATATTTTCTGATTTTTGATAGTTTATTGATTGTATGGTGTTACAAAAACTTATAAAAATATTTTGAAAACATAAATAAATAAACTTAAAAATAATACAACGAAAAAAAAAAATAGAACGTAATACATGAAGTCTGCATAAATGTGACATTAAATCTGAGTTCTGAGTGATTTTGATATTTTCTGTTAATGAAATTCTGAATATGTATTAGGTACGTTTACGTTATGTATGTTATAGAGTTGATTTGAAATTTATTTGATTTTTTGTGTTTTAAAAGTATTTTACATTCTCTCTATATTGTTATGTGGTTATGTATTACATGAGTTAAATATATGTATGTACTAAAATGATTTAATATTACATTATCTATTTAATATTACAAAATTTATTTGAAGTAAAATTTTTTGTATGTGTGTAATTAAAAAAAAAAAAATTAAAAATTTAATAATTTGTAGTATTATAAGTAGAGTAATAGAGAGTAATAATAGTTAAGTATAATAGTAGTGGTTGGTGATGATGGTAGATTTTGTTGCCTCGATTGATATTTGCATTTGCATATTTGTTGGCAACCTGTCCATAGGCTTTCTTTTGTAGAAGTAATTCTTATTATTTTATTTTTTTTTTTGATTTTTTTAAAATTTTATTTTTTTTTTTTTTCAAAAAATATGTGTGATTTATATTTTGGCCGTCATTTAGGTACCTTTACACATAATAATATATATTATGTACTTAAATATAAATAATAAAGAAAATATTTTTTTTTTTTTATAAAGTAAAATTTATTAAAATTTTTGTTTTTATTAAAATCGGCTAATATTTTTGTGAGTAATAATTTATTTATTGATGTTTAAAATCCTAGTTCTATATAATACAAGAATGATGACAGTCATAAGTTTTTTAGTTTTATTTCTTTTTGTAATAATTTTTTGTATTTTTTGAATTTTTTTTTTTTCAAATAATTTCCAATTTGATTAAATTTTATCGATCTTTGAATATTTATAGTGGGGTGCAGTATAAGCAGCTAATATTTTTCACACAGATATTATACATAAGTATAGACAGTCATCAAACCATGGTAAAGAAAATATATATGTATTCGAATAAAACACAGACAATAATACAGTGATTTTGCTTTTTATAATAAAATAAATTTAAATATATGTAAATTAAAGGTGGACATAATTCAACGATGCGAATATTCACAAAATTTGAAATTAATTTTATTTTGTATTTGTAATTGTATTTTGTTTTGTTTTTAATTTTTTGAATAATTACATATTTTATTTGTGGTGTTTATTTAATCAATATTTAAAAAGAATTTCATTTTGCTTGAATTATAATATTTATTTTTTTTTTTTTAATTGTGTGTAGTTACATATAATGTGATTTTATTTTTTAATGTAATAATAAATTTTTTTAAACAATTATTTTTTTTTTTTTTTTTTTTTTTGTTATTTTGCGTAATATACATTTTATGTGTAGATATGTGAGATATTTTTTTTCTTTTTTTTGTGTGTGTGTGTGTTTTAATTCGAAATGTACCTGATGAACAAATCCTTCCATGTGCTGAATGCCTTCGAAAACTATCTCTGTTATAGTAACATTTCCGTGTAGGAACTGGAGTTGTCATATTTGTACCATAGTTGACATAACGACATGTTGTGACTCCAGCTAAACTACTTGTGGGACCCAATAAATTAGTACTATCACTTAGTGGATATGGTCCCATACCTTCAACCATTAATGAAAATGAAGTTGTTCCAAATACTTTTTTTTTGTTTTTTTTTTTTGATTTTTTATTTATTTATTTTTTTTTTGTTTTTTTACGTTTTTATTTTTATATTTTAAATTTTGATTCATTTTTTGTTCGTTATTGTTTGAACATTATTTATATATACAAATGAAGTTTTCATATCCAATTTGTTTTCGTTATTATTGCAAATATTTTGAAATTTTGTGATCCAAATTGATTTTAATGATTTTATTATTATGAAAAAAATTTTGATAATCCAATTAAAAATTCCGATTTGTGATTTTAATAATATGTATGATGTATATAATAAATAAGTAGAGGTATATGACAGTTCCATTTCATATATTATGAGGTATGAGTTTGATTTCAAGGTATAATTTCACATTTTGTTTTGTTTTTTTTTTTTCGGTTTCAATTGATTTGTTTTAAAAAATTTTTACATAAAAATAAATGAAATTTAAAAAACAAATAAATAAAATTATTTTAAAGTAGTAAAAAGAGTAATAATAGGAAAACAAAAGAAAACTGGAAAATAAGTAAAATAAACCTGTAAACATAATTTTTAATTAAAACTAATTTAGAAAAGTAAATTTTTAGTTTTTTTAATTTTTTTTTTTTTTTTAGAATTAAATATAAACAAATTTATAAAACACACACTACATAGGTTTACGATAATTATTCATATTTAAAGAAAACAACAATTATTTTGGAAAAATTAAAATTTTAAATAATAATTAAAAACAAAAATTTTATTTTTTTTGGTTTTTTAATTAAAATGAAAAACACAAACAGCAGGACAGGACAATATTAGATACATAAATCATGTATACATGAACCGATTCATGCTTATTATTTTCAAATTTTAATATACACATATATATATACTGTATCTGTAATTAAATTAAATTAAATTATGGTATACAGAGTATTGTTTTATATTGATTTATAGAATACATTTGCCCGTACCATAAACTGTTTTTATTTTTTTGAATACGTATTTGTTAAATAATTAATTTGATAATATTATCGAAATTAATTGCAATAAGAAATATTTGATATGACGCTGATGCTATACAAACTATACGAATAAAATAAAATTGGTAACACTAAATTAGTATTCGAGAAACGAGATACGTGCTTCTTATACACTACACCACGTACACAACATTTGTATCGCTGTATGTAGAAGTAGAATAGAAACAGAAGTTGGATGGCATGAATATTCAAACAATCCAACCATCCAATCATATACAATCAAGCTTACGACCAGATTGTGTTTTGTGAAACAGTCCTACAGACTAGTGTTAAACTGATATTTTTTTGTAGAGTATTGAATATTTGGAGTCGGCATGTGGACTTGAATCAGCCATTTTTAAGCTCTTTTATTCTGTGTAAACAAAAAAAAAAAAAAAACCATAAATGTTTTGACCTATAATTTTCATTTGTACATTGTACCGGGCGCGCCCAAGTGGCTAAAACCGGGGTTGCAGAAAGCTGAATTTACTTTGACGATGATGAGGTTACCGAGATTCGATGTGAAATTTTGTACTTAGGTAGAAAACATGAATGGAAAATGTGATTATAGAATACGAAAACATTATATGTATGACAGTATCTCGTCCTGTTAATCTCATGCCCCATGTTCTATGGATTTCAAAAAAGATTTATACTTACAGCAGAAATATTGTTTTTATCTGTTATATATATGTATATGTTAATGACAAATGTATTCTATATTATCAAACATACATACTATAATGTAGGTATTTATGTATATGTATATATTTTCAATAATAAAATAATTTCATTATTCAGCTATATTATAATTTTTATTTTACATAGGTATAACAACTCTTATCTTTAATCATTTTTAATTAAACACAAAAAAAAAAAAATAAAGATAAAAGGAAAAAAAATTATGAAATTAAATTCAAATATAGATTATACTTTTAATTAAAAAATAACAAACATTTAATTTACGCCAATTATTAGATTTACTTGTTACAATAATAAATAAATAGTAGACTTAGTAGAATAATATACAAATGCATAAAAAAGTGAAATCATAAAATCAATTATTATAGTTAAAAATCATTATTATATTATTAATATTAATATTTTTATACGATCACATAAAAAGTACAACACAAAAATGACAAAAATAAATAATAATCATAAAAGAAAAATTAAAATAAAAAACTAAATGCTACAGAGGTTCATTTACAATATTCAGGGTAGATTAATTAGATTAAATTAAGGGGTGAGTTTAAAAATTCAACACTGCATTAGTGTTGCAAAAGAAACCAAAACTCAAGTCAACAGTTCAAAAAGTAATCATGACTAAAATCATGTGTTCATATTTGCATTTTGTTGTTAACACTAACTTATCACAAAGTCAACATTTGCATCATGATTTTTGATGTTGCAATCAATAAAATAATCTCAATTCGTGACGTTTAGTTGATTTTAAATTTATTATAAATACTATCAAAGATCAAGAAAACACTGAACAGTGAGTTAAATTTTAATTTATTTTTGATTTGAATGAATTTTAATCGATGTGTAAAATTTTAAAAGACCACAAAATTTCAAAACTGTTGTAAAATTAATCAGCAACATCACAGTATCGCAACATAAACAAAACAATGTTGCGCTAACACTTCGGCAACACTTCTGCAACACTGCAAAACCATGATTAATTTTTGAACCCAGCCATATCACAGTATTGGTATAAAAAAATTTTCAATATAGTTCTCCCAATTACCAATCTCAGATTAAAAATATAACCTAATCTGAATCTGTGGTGAAATATGGGATGGACGGTGAAGGGCAGAAAACGGATAGGGCTATAGAGTTTCTTGTGTGAAAATGAAAGAAGTAAAGTGAAAAAGGTGGTGGTGTGTGAAGGTGGCATAAAATCTACGCTGAATTGTAAATGTACTTTAAAAATAAATTCGGAATTTATACGAAGGTAAAAACTAAAAAAAAAAAATTTTATATATCCTTTTTTTATTTTCAATTTTTTTTCTTTATAGTACAGTAAATTAATTATGACATTATAAATTAAATTAAACAAAAAAAAATATTCATGAAAATGACTTAAACATATATTTTCATCAAAATGTAATGTATGATATTTTTTGTAAAAAAATTTTCAACAAAAATAATTAAACATAATTTATGTAATTTTGTAAAATTCATGAAATTAAAAATTATGAAAAAAATTATTTTTTTTTTTTTTACATGAATTTAAAATCTTACGTGAGTCATGCTGAGTCTTTTCCTCGGATATCATCAGAGCGGCATGTTCGATGCCAGAATTCATACTTTGTGGCTCCAAACTATTTACGCAGTTTAGCATACTCCTGAAATTCGCACACTCTACGATTATGTTTTAAGTGTAGTTAAATTTACAAAAAAAAAAAATTTATTTTCTTTTTTCAAATTAAAATTTGTTTTCGTGTTTTTTTACTTTTTGCGTTTTTTGGTGAAAAAAAATTTTTATTTTCATTTTTGTTTTGAATTTTGGTTTTTCATTTCAAGTGATTAAGAAAAAAAAAAAAAGAAATTTGTAGTACATATGTATATTTAAAATTATTGTAAAATTGTGACTATGGAAAATTTGCTTAAGAATCCAGGTTTTGTTTTCATTTTGTTTTGTGTATTTTCACAACAAATTTCCAGCAAAAAAAAAAAGAAAAATATATACATGTGAGAATTTTTGTAAAAGAAAAAGTAAATAAATAAATAAATTATGAATTAAAATATTGTACAGTAGTAGTAATTGTATTGGTGCCTATATTTATATGTATATAAGTACGTATATATATGAAACAATACATTTTTGTTTTGTTGGTATTGATTTCATTTTATATTTTGTATGTATAGATGCATAAATACAGGTTACACTTTACACAATTTGAATTTTCTTCTTTCATGATGGTGGTATGGTGACTTTAAAATTGAAAATGTTTTGAGATAATTAATAAGTACATAAAGAGTACATACATACTTTGTTTTGCTAAAGAGAATAAATTTTTAAAAAAAATATATATATATGCTGTTTTTGCTTTCAATTTATATAAAATATTGTGCAGACACAAATCTTTAGAACTATTGTAATAACGAAAATAAAAACTAAGTATTTAAGTATATGTATTAGAAACAACACATGCCTTTGTTATTATTGGGCTTTTGTTATCAAGTTTCATACTTTTTTTTTTTGTCTAAGTGAAAATTGAATTCGGGTGTTTTGTCATATTTACTACACCTTTATAGAAATGATATTTAATTTCAAATAATTTTATTTTGAAAAAGAAAAAAAAAAAACTAAAAGAAACAAACATTAACAATCATGATAACTATACACAAACATAATACGTGTGAACAATGTGTAAAATACTCGTACTAATCGCAGTCGTACTAACGTAGTCAATGATCTCTTCTGCATCAGAGGATCAGACAGTATGTATAGAAGAGGCGTAAGTAAAAAATGTTGTTAGTTGATTTTCCATTTTTTTTTCTTTTGTTATGCACAATATTCGTATTCTGTACTCAAAGAGAAAATGAACTTTCACGCAATAATGAAAATACAAGTATATATGATGATGTGTAAAATACTATTGAGTATTGCCACTGTAATAGTGAATGACTTCCAATGCTATATAGAGTATAGAGTATACGTAAAGGAGAAGAGAAAGTATAAAAACGTTGTTAGTTGATTTTCCTTGTTTTTTTTTGTGTCATGTACAACATTCGCATCCATATAAATAATATATGTACGAGTATGTACTATGAGAAAACCAACTTTTTCTCAAAAATGAAAATACGAGTACATACATAATGATCTGTAAAATACTACTCGTATTAAAATCTTCTAGTACTTTATCTATTGATTAGTCTAACTTTTTTCCATGAAATAAAATAAATTGATACGCATTGTTTGTATGTATTATACCATCAGCGACATTTATTTACACATACAGTGTATATATGTATGTTTAATTTATACATATTATCGTATGTTATGTTAACGTGTATAGTTATCATGATAATGATTTTCTATTTTTGCACACACATGGGAAAACATTAATGGATTGCAAATTTTAAAGACATTAAAAAAAATCTATTTCTTCGAATCAGATTCTTAAAACAAAAGTGCAGGAATGAATAAAGGTAAATAATTTCAAAATATACGAATAAAAATGTAAGAAATGAAAGCAATAAAATAAAAAATTAATAAAATAAAAATACATTAAATTCAATTAAACATAATATAAAATAAAATTTATTGAAAATATATAAATGTTACATTATAACACAAAAATACATGTAAAAAATACAAATTATAAGTAACATGTATATGTATATATAATGAAAAATCTATACAAAAATAAATTCAAATTAAAAATACTATTTAAACATTACAAAAATATCAATATGTTAAATGTATTGTAGTTACGTAATTCTTAATTCATTTAATTTTATTTATCATTTCAATGTTATATGAAATGCATTTATGTACATATATTCTTATAAGTTTTTCATTTATGTATTGTATGTTGTATTATCATATATGTATAATAAGTATTTATGTCTTATCATTATATTAATTGCACTTTTTATATACTTTGTGTAATTGTTATATTGTCTAAAAAAATGAATATTCGGTCTGTGATGCTCTTTGCAAATATTCATAAATAAAATATTTAAGATAAAAATGTAATTTCAAAAAATATGTATTTGTATGATATGTATGTATGTATATATACATATGTATATATTTTTAAAAATATATAGTAATTATAGCTGTACCTATTCTACAGAGTATATCCATTCACTTACAGTTTTACGGCATTTTTTATTGTAAATCCAACCCTTAATAAACGGCCATGTTTCAATTTTCATTTAAATTATGTTTTCAATGCCATCTATCGCTTTTTACTGTTATTTATGGATGTGAGACATGGTGTTTGACTGAGAAATTAGAAGGCTGGAAGGGCGATTACAAACTTTTGTAAATAAATGCCTTCAAAAAGTTAATATGAAAAATGTGCTGTCCAAGAAATATTATAAATGAAGAACTCTGGCGAATTAGCGGACAAAAATTAATAATAGAACAAATAAAATATAGAAAATAGAGTTGGATATTGATCACATGCTAAGAAAGCCGTGTAGCCAGCATCATAACTCATAGAGCTTTAGAAGGGAATCCATAGGGCAGAAGAAGCAGAGGTAGACCAAAGGATAGCTGGCAGAGGATATGGAGGAAAAGTAAGATGGCAGAAATTTGTGAAGGCGTTGTGCTCTCAAGAGGGGTAATGCGAAATAAACAACACCGTCAGTCGTAAATGATAGTAAAAATCTACGCTGATTTAAAATGATCATATTCAATATGGCGGGTGTATAAGGCGGCTTCTTTTCACACCTACAAAGACTGGAAGAATGATCATTGAAATATTGTTAAACGTTTTGCAGTTCAAATAGAACGATCATCATCGGTACTTTTTGAAAATGGTTTGTTTGTGAGTAACATTCAAATGAATATTTAATTTAAGTTTCAGTATCAACTGATTTGTATACAAAATCTATAAATACTAAATACTTATTTAATCGATGAAAAATTTTAAGTGTTGATTAAAAATTGCCAAAAAAACTGTATGTGAATGAGCAAATTTTATACATTATATTATTATTTTTGTCTTTATATTTTATATATTACGTACATAACTTAATTGTAGTATATACAAAAAAAAAACATAATTACAACAAAATAAAAATTTCATTTATTTTTTTTTCTTTTAATTTATTTTCTTGTTTTTAATGATTTTTCATTTAGTTACAAAAAAAAATATTTTCAAAAAATCGTCAAAAAATATATTATATTTCCTTATCAAAAATAATTGAATTTTTTTTTTTTTATTTTACAATATCTAATGGATCTACATTATGTGAATAAATTGTACACAATATTTATATGCTCGATGCTTAACCTTTTTATGTTTATTGTTGTACTAAATATATACTCGTAATGTATAATGTTTTTTCAAAGCATTGTCTTATTTTGTTTTGGAGTTGCAATCGTATTCTGATGTTCATCTGCATTTTCTGGTCTAAAAAATTAATATTATACAAATGTATATAATTTGCATTTGTAGGTACTTATTATGTATGTATGTATTTTTTAAGAAAAAAAAAAGTTTAAATAAATAAAATAAAAATTATAAAATTTAAAAAAATCAATTTCAAAACATATTAAAATTTAAATGAAAAAATAAATGCTTTTAATGAAAATGATCTTAAAATAACATTAAATAGGTATTCACTCTTCGTTACGAATTATATAGATTTTGAATCATTACAAACGATGCAAGATTTTCAAATGGAGGATATTTTACAACAATATATAATTATTCATTATATAACACGTAGACTTTATATTTGTAATATTACACAGTTTGCAACGATGTAAGATTTATGGCCGATTTCTTCATACTCTTTGCTAGCTGCTTGTCATCTAAGTTTAGATGACAGCTGACAACTAGCAACGAGTTAGGTTTGTTCATACAAGCTGCTTGCTAACTAACTGTCAACTAACTGCTAACTGCAAAGCTAAAATCGAAAGTTTTGAATTGAAAATCGAAATTGTTAATGTAAAATTTCATGTTAAGTTTAGTTATTTGAATGTATTCCAGTTAAACGCAACTAGCTGGCAGTAGTATCGAATTAGTTTACACAGGTTACACTTAAATAAATAATCAAAGGTTAATCTTTCAACTAAAGTTAGTTGGCAGCAACTGGCAGCTATGCATTAATCAGAGATGAAGAATTGTAAATCTCTTTGTTATCTTTCCGTTAAAGTTAGCAAGAAGATAGTTAGAAGTGAAGAAATCGAACATAAGAGTGAATACCCATATTATATTTTATGTATATATGAATATATTGTGTACATCAAATTTCATATATGTAATTATGTTCTGGATTTGAAATGTGACTGCTAACGTATTGATTGTACAAAAATGTTTGTGTGTATGTATTGAATTTGAAAATATGAATGTATATTTTTTTTTTAGATGAAAATCGTTAAAAGTTTCAAAAATAAAAAATTCATTAAAGCAAAGTGAAGATAATGATTACGTTCATAATATGTGGATGGATATGCACAATAGAATATATAGAAATAGCTAGTTATTCAATTATTCATATTTGTGTGTGATACATTGTCATCTTTAAAGTATATACAATATGAATAAATGATGACAAACAAATACAAAAATATGTAATTTAAAATTACTTAAAATAATTTTAGTTTTTTTTTCAAATTTTCATTTTAAATATCTAATTGAAATACCTACTAAGAAATTGCAACATGCATGTAAGGATGTATAAATACAATACATTTTATGTATAATGGAAATGTTTTATATTATTTATAGAGAATACACGAAAAAGTGATTCAGAATATGTATATGATAAAAAAAAAATAAATTGCGAATATTGAAAAAAAAAAACAACTAAGTATTCAATATTTGAATTTAGCTGTTTTATAAGTAAAGTATATAAAAATTAAAAATATACAATAATCCGAAATATTAAAGTGCATATAAAAATTGTAAAAATTATTTGAACTGTTTTTTTTTTTTTTTTTAAATTTCAAATTTGTGTTTCAATCACAAATTTAATTGATTTTTTTTTTATTAAAATTGTTGTAATATTTTTTTTTTCTATAAAAACATCCTAAATAATCTACTACATAAATGTATGTATACACATTCTAAATACAATACTTAAATATTAAGTAATAATAAGTAAACATAATAGCAAATATGTATTATTTATTATGTATATAGAAATTCGCATGCAACTTACCCATATATTCGACTATCTCGAAATCTCCTTTTGATTTCGCAAATTTCATAATTATAATTTTGTTTTGTTAATTTTATTTTATTTTATTTTTTTTCAGGTTTTTATTTGAATTTCAGTTTTTTATGGTGTATTTTTTTTTCATTTTTTTTTTTTTTTGATTATAAGTTTTAGAGTACAAGTATAGTATAGTTGTAATAATAAAAAATAAAGAAAAAAGATACAAAATTTTTTTATTAAAAAAGTAAAAAATAATTAAATATTTTGTTTTGTATTTCTTTTTTAATTTCGAAAAATTATAAAATTTAACAAAAAGTAAAAAAATGTAAACAATTTTATTAAATATAACATTTACATATACTTGCGTACAGTGCTACAAAAAAGTTATGAAATTGAAATTATTTTTGAAAAAGAAAATCCTAGAATTACATCAATAGTT
The DNA here is from genome assembly GCA_951394055.1 of Villa cingulata. NCBI lineage: Eukaryota > Metazoa > Arthropoda > Insecta > Diptera > Bombyliidae > Villa > Villa cingulata. The sequence goes on along the minus strand of OX596021.1, from coordinate 25,470,509 downwards.
TCATAATGCAAAAAAACTATGATCAAGAGAGCGTTCTAAAACCTTACTATAGTTAACTAATAGTAATTTTCAAAATGCTGGGGTTAGAACGAGCATAATTGCTAACATTAACATTCAAGTGTTCAGAAACAGCAATGGTATGGTTCATTTTTAACAATGATGGTTAAAAAATTAACAATGCTCATGACTCTTTTTATCTTTGACGGTAATATTTAAATTATCATTTATTACATATAAAATTTTAACAGCTGCTACTTTTTAACTACGACGGTGTAATTATATGCGATCAAAACCCAGCTGTAGTCAACATAAATTCTATAGTCAACTTGCATAACTACTGTACAACTTTAGTATATACCATTACTATGAACTATGGCTATATAGTAAGGTTTTGGAACGCACTCCAAATGTGACAAGTATGGCTATGAATGTCTTCACTGAATCACAAAAAATTATATCAAAATCTTGTCAATTTTGTAGAGCTATATACATAATGTTCAAAAACTTTTTTGTATCACTGTACATTACACATATTTTATTTTAAGTCAGACAACACTGAATTTAAAGGAATTGATAAAAAATAATTTTAATTTAAAAAAAAAGTATATATAAATAAACAAAAAATAAAATAAAATAAAGTAACGAATACAAAAGGATTTTCGGATAAATTTTCTAAGGATATTTATGAAATTTTGATTTTCATATAATGTACGTATTGTAAATACATTTTTAATGTTTCAAATGATCAATAATTCGCATAGACTTGATAGATGATAAAAAAATAATTACACAAAATGTTTGTACTTTTTCAAAAATAATGGATATTTTCTATGATGATAAAATGAATTTTAATTATGAATTTATGTAAATATATTTTTGTGGTATGGTTAATGTATGCATGTTGATAATTAGAATGAATTAGAATCTAATTAGTCATTATAATTCATATAATCATGTAGTAATTTGGTAGTACCTACACAGGTTCGTTTTATTTTTGGTTTTTTTTAACAAAAAAAAGTAAATTCATTTTCAATTTTAGACGGTGTAAAAGTATTCAGTTACATGTACCTATACGATGTATCTAAAATGTGTTTAATTCTAATATGCCTTATTGTGTGCATTTTGCTTAATGTACATAAATGTACTTGTATATAATGTTGTAAAATTTTAAATTATGTATATTTATTTATGTACACTTTTTGATTTTTTTTCTGCAGTAAATGTACTTTTTTCAGGTCAAATTCAACATTTTTCCAATCAAATTCAACAGTGTTCACAAATCAAACTTAGTACAAATTCAATTTGTATTGACATGAAAAATGATGATTTTGATTTCAAAAATGTTTATTTTTTGTTTGAAACGATATAATTTTGATTGGAACAATGTTGCATTTCACCGGGAAAATGGTTTTATTTTTAAATTTCGAATTCAAAACAAAATAATTTCCAAATTATGTATTTTCTAAGTAATAAAATATCGATTCCTTATAGATGTAATGTAAATTTTGGTCCTTTTTATCCAATTACTGTATGTCCAGAAATTGTTTGCTATTTTTTATTTTATTTTGTTTTCAAAAAAATAAACGCCAATAATTAATCATGAATTTAAATTGATATGTATACACTCGTACATATTTACGCATACATATACACGTAAATATGTTATGTTGGTATATATGTGTGTTTGTTAATTTGAATTTGATATGTACAATATTAATACAAATAATAATAAAATACATTATAAGTTAAGTATATAGATATATTTATATGAATTTACCTTCCGTTACCATGTCTAAAAAGTGCTAAAATTTCTTCGAAAGTTTTATTTTTGGTCTCAGGAACCTTTTTATATGTGAATATCCAAAAAATTGCTAGAAATACGCTAAATGGCAAAAATGTATAATTCTCCAATGCAGTCTACAATAAACAAATAAATACACAAAAAAAAAAATAGAAAAAAAAAAGTAAATGATTTGAAAATTTTGTAAAAATACACATTAGCTGCTTTCGCTTTAGCAATTCCAAGTATACTTGCGAGTACAAAAATATGTCTAGGATAAATTGTTATAACGAACGACACAAAAATTATTCATAAGTAGCTGAGAGTAGATGGTTTAGCACAGACATTTACCTTATTTACTTGCAAATACTTGAAATTGTTAAATCGAAAGCAACTATTATAATTATATTATGTATTTTATGATTTTTTTTTGTTTCGTTTGTTTTTAATTTTTACCTTCAAACTTGGGAAACCAATTCCAACAACAAAATTTGCCATCCAATTGACTAATACGGCAATTGCCATTGCACTTGGTCTTGGACCTTGTGAAAATAATTCGGCTGTTATCATCCATGGTATTGAACCAGGTCCAACAGCAAAAAATACTACAAACGCTAATGTTGATACCACTGATAAATAGGACATCCAATCGATCATTTCCTGTACATAACCAAAAAACTCCTATACAAATTGTGTAATAAATTGTTCTCGATATTGGAGGCTTTTATTTTTAAATATTTTTATATTACATATATGTATCTATATATTTTTTTTTGTATGTGTGTATGTGTGATTTTTTTTTTAATTCAAATTATTTTATGTGCATAAAAATATGTACATATTATATTGTGATTTTATATTTAGAGATTTTTATTTTATTTTTTATGTTGTTTTATTTTTTTGTTTCTTAATTATTTTTTTTTTCCAATTAAATTTTGTTTTTAATTAATTTTGTTTAATTTTAAAATTCAATTATTTTAATTTGTTTGATTTTCTTTTTTTTTCAGAAAATATATAAATAATTTTAAGTAAGAAATAACAAATAAAATAAGATTTAAAAATGAAAACTGATAAGAACAATCAATAAAACAATACTAGAAAGAAAAATAATTTCAAGTTAAAAAAAATTTTTTTTAAGTTTTTTTTTTTTTCTATCTGTGGTTTGTGTAATAAATAAATAAATTCTTGAAAGTAAAATTTTCTATTGAATAGAAAGAAAAAACAAATTTTCGAAAATTATACATTTTTCAGTTCGCTATATAATTTTTCAGTTTTCAAGTTTCGGAGTTCTGTTGAAATGAACAAGACATTACAAATCATTTCGTTGTTTATTACTTTTCTCGTAGTTGTTTATTTCATCTGATATACATATTTATTTTCTAATATTTTAATTTCTATTCCAACAGCCAACTAAGAACTGTCAATCATTAACACTATACTAAACTACGAAATACAAAATTTAGAAGCTGCGAATCATTTTACATTCGCATATTTTTCAAATTTTTCAAAACTTTCGTAGTTTGTAAATGCATGAAAGAAACAAACTACGAAAAACTGAAAAACTATATACGAAAATTACAAAGTATATACGGCAAACTGAAACGTGAAATGAATCCCATTATTATTTTTGTTCTCAAAAGAAAACCAAATCAAATCAAAACCAAAACAAAAAACCAATATTAAAATTAAATAAAAATCAAAATACTTATAAAATTAAGTGTATATAATTTCATTATATGATGAGTGTAGTAATTTAAAAAGTTTCACATACATGTGTGTATAATGTATTTTATACAAAAAATATTCTAAAATATAAATATGTATAGGTACTCGTATATAATATAATTAAAAAGTAAAATGAAAAAAAAAAAAAAAAAACAAAAACTAAAAAATAAACTAAATTTTAAATTAAAATCAATATTGTTTGAACGCTGCCATTCTTATGCTTTAAAAGAATAATTATATTATTTATTAGAATGTATATTCTGTCTAATATATTTATATAAATATGTTTAATTATATAAATTATTGAAAAATATAATAAAAAAAAAATAAATAATTTCAAATTAGTACATAATTTTTATATATAAAATTAATATTATAAGAAGTATAAACGTGTGAAATTCTGAGCATTATTTTTTTCACTGTATCTGTTATATTTGTAATTTGTAGTGGTATGGTATTTTAGCTCAGAAATTAATATATTTTGTAAAAATTAAGTATTTTTAGTAATTGTTTTTTTGCTATTACATAATATTATTATTAATTTGCTTTTTGATATAATTCTGTACATACTGTATAGATGATGTACAGATTGATATAATAGAAATAGAATGTGAGATACATATGTATGTATTATGTGAATGATGTACATAAGATATTATAATATGATGATGGCTATGCATAAATGTATTGATGTATGAATGTATATCTAAAATGTACTATATTATAGATATGCAGTTAATTATATGCCAAATTGAGTGAAGGATATTGAATGAATGAAAATTGATTAGGCATTTTGTGTTTAGTTTTTTCGTTCAGTACAGTGTTAGTAGAAATTGATTTAGTTGAAGTAGAAGTAGAAGTATTAAAAGTATTAGTATATGTAGTAAATTAGTTAGTGGTATGTGGTATAGTATATACACAAGAAAAAGTATAATAATGTAGTGCTTGCTGTATGTATGAATGAATGAATGCAATCATGTTCGAAATAGATAAAAATACATATTTCTTTTTGTACGTACATAAATATAGAAAATGTTGTATACAAAAATAATAGAAAATAAAATTAAAATAAATACGATGCACAATTATATTTAGTGATGGAATGTAGACATGTATGTTCGTACATAAAAAATTGTATGTACGTGATGTGCACATTGTAATATTTGTTATGAGTTTCATATTTATTGATTGCCAATTTTTTTTTTTAATTTTGTTTTTGTTGGATTTTACTTTTTAACACTCCATACACACATATGTACATAATGTATTTGAGAAGGTTGAGTGAAAAGTTCTCAGAGCGTTAACGGTGTCGAATAGATATTTTCCTTTTTGAAAAGTAAAATTCCTTGTAAGATCTGATTCTAATGTTTTATTTTAGCTGTAATAGCAACACAAATAACAGATGCATTTATCGAAATAATTTATAATGCAAAATTGAATATTAATCTTTTTACAAAAATTTTGTGTGAGTACATCAACATTGCTAAAATATCGGACGATAACGATTAGAAAATATTTTACACGATCACGAAACAAGATCCGTGTAAACAAGAAAAATCCATAAATGTTATGACCTACATATATTTTCGTTTGTAAACAAACATGATCATCTGATCTGGTTTTTGAATATTTTGATATACAGAAGGAGAAGTAGAAATAAAAGGAGAAAGATACGCAAATAGTAGATTCTCTTTCCTTTTTCTTGTTTAAATTTATATACTGTTCTATAGTAGGCGTGTACAAAGAAGAATTTCAAATGTATAAACAAAATTCGCGTTAACAGGAAAAATCTATATTTTTAATTGTAAACAAACATGGTCATTGAACTCTTGAAGATACCTAAATAGTAGTTTTTCGTCTCGTTTAGTAGTAGGGGATTGTTGATGTTGAGTTGTTGTTGAATTACGATAAGAATTATTTCACCATATTCACTGGATTTAGCTTCAAATGAGTTTTCTTCCACCATATTCTAAACTAAAATAAATGGCTTGCAGGAAAAACACTCTCATCAAGTGATAAAGTTATAGTGGAAACTAATTCATATTTAGGAAAGCTTGACAAATAATAATTATTCAGTCCGTTGTCAAGGTATCATAAAAACTTTAACTTTCGCTTTACTGGATGGACTGAATTAAGACCGGAAATTTTCACTCTGCCCTTGCATGAACAATGTACATTACGAGTAGTATATTCAATTATGACATTTGAAAAAGGGAAAAAAATGCTTTTATTTTTCGTTCTAATAATATCGAATTATTGGTTTTGATGTATGTATTTTATTTTATTTTTAATTTTTTTCTTGACCATAAATAGAGCAAAAAATAAATAAATGAAATATGTACTATGTACTATACATATGCATGTATGTAGGTACTGTGACAAATGTCAGAAATTCAGTTTTCGTAAATGAAATTTTTTTGATTTTACTCGTATTCAATTAATTCATCATCATCATTTCATTTCAATTGAAATTTAATTTAATTGAATTTAATTTTTTGCTGCTGTTTTTGATATTTTTTATTTATTTATTTATTTTTTTTTTTTAATTTGATTTTGTTGCTTTCGATTTATGAAAAGTTTTTATTTATTCAAAACTGTGATTGCATTGTAAATACATAATAACACACACGCACACTCATACACACTGACTGACTGAATAATGATATGATGTGAGGTATATATGTACGTGTATTGCATATATGGATGTATATGAAACAAAAAATGCTTGAACGAGTACGGGACGGGATAACGTCTGCTGTGCCATATGTCATCATTAAATTATGCATTAAGTTTTAGTAGTAAAATATATTTAGTTGACAAAAAAATATTTTATAAATTACTTATAGTTTAAAGTGAAATATGCATATTAGTATATGTATATACATTATTGTTGTAGTAGTAGTACAAAATATTAAATGAAATTATTTTTTGATTTTTTTTTCATTTCTGATACATTCAACAGAACAAAAAAAAAATAATTTATATTTTGATAGAATGAGAAAAGAATAAAATGATAGTAAATAAAATGATGATGGAAAAACATTGTGTAATAAATGTATCACGTATGATGTGATTTGTTTTGTTTTTGTTTTTTTCTGAAGTAAATTTTAATAATTTTTCGTATTTTTATTAATCCGTATTCTGTAGTTTAGACATCAATTACCATATTCCGCGGATAAAAAATTTCAAATTCAATTAGGTATATTTTTCTGTATAATGGCAATAATGTTTATATAATGACACCAAATATGTACACTTTTTGATTATTGTATTTCATCTTTCTCTCCTATTCTCTCTATCATACACTATCATACATTTCGTTAAATATTACACTATACATACTTAGATTTTTCTCACAACTTGGATTGAAAAAATTTCTTGGAAATTTGAAAATAATGTCATATCTCATACACAAAAAAATATTTTATACAAAGCTTCTCAACAATGAAAATACGAAACCACCCTTACTAAGTATGATCTCTACTGCTCTAGAGTATGTGTGTGTGTGTGTAGACTGTAGAGGAGCTGAGGAGGAAGTATAAAATGTTGTTAGTTGATTTTTCGTGATTTGTTATGCACAATCACTGATCAACCACTAACAAGATGTGACACTCTTTTTTTTTTTTTAAATTTACCAATGCACATAAATATGATATTTAAAAATAATAAAAAAAATCAAAATTCAATTTACAAAAACAGTACGGAAAAAATGTACTTATTTCAAATCCATATTTCCTTATAAACCGCCGTAATGAAGAAAAGATACAAAACAATATATATGTACGTGTGAGCAATACAATCATATTGTACATATATACGATTTTTTCACAATGCATTTTTAAAGGCGATCTGGAACTTTTTCACTGTGTTAGTACTGGTTAGTTAGACAATGTAAATCATAGGGAAAATTGAAACTGATACGCAGATGTTTACATTTTATCATAATGTATTTTTAAAGGCGATCTGGAACCTTTTTTTTGACTACCTGACGCGTCATTATATCAAGATATAAGGTAATTCATATAATTTCTGAGAATTTTGAAAACAAGAAAAAGTTTATTTTGTTAAGCTATTTATATTAGAGTAAGAATTTATTTTATAATTAAGAAATTTAACAAAAATGTAAAAACATTTGATTGTAAACACAAAATGTTAAGTGTAATGCATTTATAATTAATTTTGTTCATTTTAGATAAAAAATTTTAAATAACAAAATTTGTACTTTTTTTAATGAGTATACCCTGTAATAATGTTACCTTTTTTAAAACAGTTGGTGTTTCAATTCCATTTTTTTTTGTCTCTTTTTCGTACAAAGGCTCTTAATTACTATCCACTTTTAGCAAAACCGTTAAGGCCGAATGAATAACGGGACAAAGGTCATGAGAAATTTTTGCTAACACGTGCTTACTGTCACTACTGTATGAATATAGATTTACTGTGTGCACAATATTCGTATTCTGTACTCAGAGAGAAAATGAACTTTTCTCAATAAGAAAAATACGAATATACATGATGTGTAAAATACACTATTCGTACTTTAGCAAAGCTTATAATATCGCTACTGTAAGAGAAAATGATTTACAATGCTATATGGATTATACGTAAAGGGGAATAGAAATTATAAAAGGTTGTTAGTTGATTTTTCGTGTTTTGTTATGCATATTATTCGCATTCTCTACTAAGAGAAAGAAAATCAACTTTTTCTCAATAATAAAAATACGAGTACATATACTCGTACATGATGTGTAGTGTAAAATACTATTCGTACCAGCAAATGTTATACTATAGATACCGTACTAAGTCAATAATCTCTACTGCTCCAAAGTATGTATAGAATAGAGGGGTAAGTTAAAAATGTTGTTAGTTGAATTTTCATGTTTTGCTATGTACATTATTCACATTGTGTACTGAGAGAGAAAATAAAAATTTTTTGTGTTTTCTGAAAATTTTCTGCTCAATTTATTATGAAAATATTTCACAAAAACAAATTTCAGAATTCCTTACATAAAGTGTACATATTCGATGATAACATACATTTACACTATACAGTCTAGTATATGGTATGAGTATCCTTTTTGAAGAAAATAAATTATAATAAGATAAAATAAATGAAAAAAAAAAAATGAATGATAGGAAACAATTTAATATAGTATTTTTCATTTTTCGAAAATGATTATTTGAATGGTAATAATAATATGGGAATAATGTTATGCAGTATAGTATAATATTATATAAATGACATTATTGTGGAGTTATTAAATTTGCTTAAGCACGCAGTGATATTGGTGTATAATAATACAATTAAGTGGGATGTACAAGTACATAATATTTACTTTATTGGGTTTTTTTTTTGCATTTTTTTTGATTTCGTTATGTTGTTTTACTTATTGTTTGTTTGGTTCCAAAAAAAAAAAAAAATTGTGTATACATTATATTAAAAACATTGTGATTATTTGAATTTATCGTAAATTTTTGAATGGACATTACATAAGTATGGTACATATAGTAGGTATGTGTTCAAAATTTTTAAAAGCTAAATTATGTAATATAAAAAAATTTTCTTTTTCAATTTTTATTCATTTTTTGTAGCACATTATTTTGAAATTATTATAAAACATGAGATGTGAACACCGAAAAATTTTCCGTTTATATTTATTTATTTTGTTTTGTTTTTTTTCTTTGTAAAAAAACATATTTTATATGTAAATTATTGCAAAAAATTGCAAAAAATAATGAAAGTGAGTTTATAATATAATTTCTAAATATGTATATATGTATGTGTATACTTGAAATAAATTTGAATAATATAAAGTAGTATGTATTTCATTTTTTTCGTTTTTTAGTATACACAAAAATGGTATGATTTTCAAATCATATTTTAATTTTTTTTGTTAAAAAAAAAAAAACAGATACGTAAAATAATTTATAAATTTTTATATGTATAAATGTTTGTGTATATTGCTATATACAGATAATATTGTATTATTATTAATTATTGTTTTTTTTTCTTTGTGCTGTATTCACACTTTTGTTAATTTAAATTAAAATAATTAATAAATTGTAATTTAAAAACAAAAATATAAAATACAAAAAGTAAAAGTTAAAGAAAAAAAAAATTAAAAAAAAATACATACATATATTTAACTAAATAAAATTCAGGAGAATACATATTGTTAAAACAAGAACATGAATTAGAAGAAAATAAAAATATAAAATTGACAAGGATTTATAAATAAATAAATGAAAAAAAAAAATGAAAATTAATCGATCACAAATTAATGTGATTATTAAAACAAAAACAAAAATCAATTTCATTGAAAACAAAAATTATAGAAAATAAACTGAGATTAAATTAAAAAAGAAACCAACTGAATAAAAATTCAAAATTATACATGTGTTATATGTACAAAAAATTAAAAACAAGAAAATTATATTGTGATTTCACTCAAATCGTTTTAGTAATTTGGTTAGTAATTAATATGATTAAATTATTATTTTTTTTAAATTTAAATTAATTTATGTATTTTTTTTTTTTTATTTCATTTAATTTAATTGTGAATTCTATTTGTTTAGTAGAATTTTTGTTAAGTTTTAAAATATTTTTGTTTTTACTTTTTCCATTTTTGTTGTTGTTGTTGTTATTGTTAAATATGACGCAGGGGGATTAAAAGCCTGACAAATCGAGAATTATTTTTACAAACAAGGGCCAAAAGACAACTGATTGAAGGAATTTTTTTTTTTTTTGTCATTTTTAAAATTTAATTTTTTTACTTTTCACCAATATTACATTTCACACATACTTATTTGAAAATTTTCATTTTATACAAATAAATTTTTTTAATATAATTTTTTATTGAATATTTTTTTTTGATTTAATTTAATTTAATTTTGTGTATGTAATAAATGTACATTGAAAATTTCCTTCAATCAGAAACACTTAATCTAAATTTTAAGTAATTATATATGTATTAAAAAAAAAACTAATATGAAAAAAAAAACATTAAGCACTAAGAACATTAATATTTTACAGTACACATTAATGTATTATTATGTACATTTTTATATAAAAATGTATGAATGTAAAAATTAAAAAAAAAAAAAAACAATCAGAAAAAACAAAAACCACGAAACCATTACATAATATTATATACAAGGAAAAGCTTAAGCGGTAAGCATATTTTGTTATAAAGTGCTTTATATATATAATAGTTTTTCTTCTTCTTCTTCTTTTTAAAACAAAAATACAAATTAAAAAATGTTTACAATAAATTAAAAAAAAAATAAACGTACAAATTAAAATTAATTTTTGATGAATTACATAAATGATTTAATATGAAGAGTAGAAAATATATATACAAGTCTTTTTTTTTTTATTATTTCAAATACACACTGTTACCTTAGAATAATAAATTGTTAATTAAACATTTAAAAATAAAAATAAAAAATTTTAAAATATGCTGTTTTTATTATTTTTTAAAAAAATTGAAAAAAAAAAAATTTGTTAAAAAATAAAATAAAAATATGTATATATTTTTTGTTTGTAGTATATAGAAATAATAAATAACGCACATTAAAGAATAAATAAAAATATTTACAAATACAAATACATTCTTTAAAATATATAATGTGTGTATTATTTATCTTTATCACTTCTAAAATAAATGAATAAAAAAAAATATTTGTATAAGAACAATAACAAAGGATATATAGTTACAAAATTTTGTTTCTTTTTTTTTTTTTTTTTTAAATTCATTTTTCATATTACATAAGTACAATAATATTTGGCTAAACATGGCAGCAAAAGTTTCTTTCGATCACATTAAGTAATTTAACAACACTATAAAAATTTTATCAATAATTTTAACCGATAATTATAATAATTTCTTAAAATGAAAACAAAAATTTTTTCATGCTTTTCTTTGTTTCAAAAATTAAAAAAAGAAAAATATATAATAATAATTTTGTTGTAAAATAACTTGTGAAAAATAATTTTTTTTTTTTTTATAATATTAGTAAATTAAAATCATGAATTTGCAGAAAAAAATTTTTCAAATTTATTTTGCAGATGTTTTAATAATTTTGCTGATATTTAAAATTTAGGTTTTTTCACGGTAAGTATATACAGACTAAAGTGATATAGTGGGCGATATCTGAAATTTGTGTTAATTTTTATTTGAAAAACTTATGGCCGATTTCTTCATACTCTCTCTGCCTCTCTGCTAGCTGGGTGCTGCCTGAGTGTCATGTCACCTATGTTTAGCTGATAATTATAGCTAACAACGATTTGGGTTTTCTTCATACAAACTTCTTGCTAACTAACTGCAGAGCTAAAATCGAAATTTTTGAATCGAGAATCGAAATTTTTATGGAACATTTTCAATGCAACGCTAAGTGAAATTGGAATTTATCTGTCTTTCGTTCCTTATTTTCTTACACGACATTAGATGTCTGCGTCACTTTCTAATTGAAATTGAAATTGCTAAAGTAAAGTGAATTTAGGTTCTATTCCTAATTTTAATTTCACTTAACAAAAGCTATAAATTTAATTACAAAAATGTTATTAGAAAATATTAAAATTCCTTTAAATTCCTACTTAAAAATGGAGAAATTCAGTTGAGAATTTGAAAATTTGAATGTCATATGTCAATTTAAACAAAATTTTAATGTCAAATTTTCGAATTTCAAAATTAACTTAGCTTTGTATTTTGAACAGTATGCGTTTTCATAAAATTTCACTTTCACTTAGCGTTGCATTGAAAATGTTCCTTTAATGTAAAATTTAATGTTAAGTTCAGTTATTTGAATGTTTTCCAGTTAGACAGCTAGCCGGCAGTAGTATCGAATTAGGTTACACCAAGTTACACTTAAATAAATAATCAAAGCTTTATCTATCAACTAAAGTTAGCTGGCAGCTAAGTACTGAAGAATGTAAATCTCTTTGCTATCTTTCCGCTAAAGCTAAAGTTAGCAAGAAGATAGTTGGAAGTGAAGAAATCGAGCATTGTTCCAATATCAATGTCGGGGCTAATATTCAAATTATATTGTTCGAATCAATGGCGGTAGTGATTGTAATCGACACCATAAAAAGGTATGTCATTGCCCATCGTCCATGAAAATTGATCATAATGTATAGTGTATCATTAAAACATATGAAACTACAAACACAGGCTGACTCAATGATTAAAGCTGACTCAATTCAATTACGAAGAAAAATCAGCATTAATCGTATGAGTCATTGTTAGATTTATTAATCCGTAATTGCTTCGGTCTGTTCCAACATTCGATCTAAACGTTTGTGGTTTAACTGTAAATAATTAAATTAATGCCTGAGACAGACATGTGATTTCAATACTGTACAGAATAGAAAATTGATCATGTATAGAAGTATCGAAAAAATTGCTTTAATATTGAATTCATTTCCACTTCAATTTTATTCAAATAAAATTACAAATTTTTAAAGAATGAAAGATTTTCAATCCTATACGTAGTATTAATGATACTACATGTCCGTCTCATACGGATTAATTTTTGAAATTCATATCGACAAAAAATTATTTTAACTACTTAAATATCAACAATATTATTGAAAACAATCAATATCGAATTTCGAAAATAATAAAATAAAAAGCAGAATAAACTTTCCTAGCATTAGATATTTTCTTACATTAAAATATACCTAATATTATATAAATACAAACCTTTGTAGAACGTATACGTTTTTTTTTTTTGATTTTTACTTTTAATAAGAACAACATTGTGTACTTAATTTTTATAAATTGTATACTTGCCTTTATTAAAAATGATATCGTTATAAATATCGAGAAAATAAACATGCCACCCAATCCATATAGGTGAAGAGTCCTTCGACCAGTTCGATCCATAAGTGGTATAGAAACTAAAGTCATTACAACCTGCAAAGAAAAAAAAAATTTAATTAAAATAAAATTGTTAGTATATTTGTGTATATGTTTTTCTGTATGTATGCATATGTATGTGATGTTATTGTGATGAATCTAACCTACAAAAAATATATATGTATAAAATAAAAAAAAAATTTTTTTATTATAATTTTTTACCATAATAGCACCGATGCCAATTGTGGCAAATTTTGCGCTTTCTTCCGTTAGACCGGAACTCATAAAAAGCGATGTCGAATAATAAAATACTGCATTTATACCGCTAAACTGTTGACTAAGTTGCATAACAATTCCGATAATGAGTGGGGCCCTAAGTGTTGGAGAACAAATTAACTCCATTGTTGATATATGACTTTCTGTTTGTTGTGCACGTTCTTCAGCACGCATTTCTTCGATATCTTCTTCGACTTGATTTGATGCACGCAATCTTCGAAGGGCTATAAATTTAAATTTATATAAATAATATTTTCGTATATAACTAGAAAAAAATGAATATAAGTAAATGTTAAATTCAAAAAAAACCTTTTCGTGCTTCCTCCTCCCATTGCTTTGTAATAAGAAGATATCTAGGTGATTCGGGGCATATAGGAAGTAAAATTAATTGTAAAATTGCTGGACAAATTGCGAGGCCGAGTAATACAGGCCAACCTTCATTTGTTCCTAAAATTTGTTCTATACCCAACACTTGAGATAATAGTAAACCTACAGTCACAGCCAATTGATTAACAGTACCTAAACCACCTCTGAGATTTAATGGAGCTATTTCAGAGATATACATAGGCACCAGAGATGTGTTTAAACCTACAAACAAAATAAAATGTATAGAAGAAAAGTAAATTGAGCAAAATTACAATTCCATTAAATACTATAAATGAATATTATCTTACCGCAATTAACTCCTATAATAAATCGCCCAAGGAATAACATTTCGTAGGAATGACTCACTTTCGTAAAGCCCATTAAGCAAGCACCTGATATACCCAAAATATTATTTAAAAGTAATCCACCTTTCCTATAAATTCAAAAACATATTTAAAATTTAAACGATTATTAAATTAAAAAAAAAATTAATTTAAAAAAATGTACCTCCCAAATCTGTTAGCCATCCAACCACCACTAAATCCACCAAGCATTCCGCCGATAGCAAATATTGAAACCGCCACTGAATATAGTTGTTGAATAAATTCTTCGCTAATATCTTCTCCATAACGACTTTTATACACATCTTTCATAAAATTTTCAATATTTTTTTCTGGAGCATTTATAACACCTGTATTATAGCCAAATTGTAGCATACCAAGTACAGCAGCGAATATTGCATACGTCAGAAAAAAGGTGAGACCCTGTAACGATGGTCCTCTCTTTAAATGAAGTGTTTTTATTGTTTTTCTTTACAAAATAAAAAGGATAACGAACTAAAGCATAACGTTCAACGAAAAATTAATTTTCTAAATAAAATAAAATCCTCGCATATGCAAATTAATATTTAATATGAAATAAATAAAATTATATAAAAAAAAAAAAAAACTAAAATTTGCATTGCATTAAAGTAAAAAAAAAAAAGTTTGGAATATATGAAGGTAACTAAAAGAGGAAAATATATTCAAAGGATAATAAATTATTTACAACACAGAAAAAAAAACCAAAGTAAATTATTTACCAGGATAATAAAACACAATCTGAAATACAAAATTTAAATAAAAAAAAGGGAGATTAAAAATGATTTTATTAATCGCAAACAAAAAAAAAAAAAAATAAATTACATAATAAATAAATAAATATACATAATAATATGATTATATAATAAAATAACGTTCATTTTTTTTTTGTATGTATGTATGTATTTGAATTCGTTATTCAAATTATGAACTTTATATATTTGGACACACTTGTTCTAAAAGTCGTAATTTTCTACGATGTGTATGCTCCTCAAGACGATCCACATATTCTCTTAACTCTTCAATTTCTTCTTTAACTTGCTGTACAGTATCTAATTCATGTTTAATAGCTACCATATCACGTTTAACCTATATAAAATATTAAAAAAAAAAAAATAACCAAATATATTATAAAATAATATAATAAACAAGAAAAATAAATATAAAATCAAGATAGTAATCTTTTATACTTATTTCTTTATACATATATCTAGGATGTTATGGTAAATATTACATGTTATTATATACAAGTATATACAGTATGCATGCATATATATATTTATGTGTTATAGAAAATATGTTTATTAAATTCAACATTATTTATTTTACCTCAGATACTTCACTCTGACAACTTTCTACAGATTTTGTTAACTCCTGTAATTGTGTACGAATTTCACATAAGGCGACTGTTGTCTCCAAATGTCTATCGCCTCTTTGGAGTTCATCTAATTTTGCAGATAAATTCATACTCATTACACTAACTTGCTTTTGCAAACTGAAATTAGAATATAAATTAGAAAAGAAAATAAAAAAAAAAATATAACAAAAAAAAAACAATAACAAAATAATAAGAAAAATAATAAGAAAAATTAAAAAAAAAAATAAAAATAAATAAGATAAATAACAAAGAAGAAAATAATAAAAGAAAAAGAAAATTTAAATTAATACAAGTATTATATATGTACATATATAGCTACGATATACGACGAAAACAAAAGATTATGAATAAATAAAATTTTTGTCATTATTTGTTATCATTTTTGTTTTTAAACTTATTTTAATTTATTTTTTTTTATATTGATTTTAATATTTATTATGTATAATATAGTAATAAAAATAAACTACTAATAATAATATATTTGCATGCATATACAGAAAATTATGTAATGTATGTATTTACACTACTCCTAATACTTAATTAAAGGTCCTTTTATTTCTTAGAAAATAATATTAAATTTTTGTGCATAAATATTGAAAAATTTAACTATTATTTTGCTACAGTCAAGATTAAAATTAAATGCTTTATGTGTTAAATTAAAAATTTAAAACAAAATTTATTATACCACTTCTACATTCAATGCAGTGACTTAAACTTGGACTTTGACTTTTCAGCATGCTTAACATGTAAAAGTAGCTGTCAAGTCTACTGCATTGAATGTAGAAGTTCTAATATATATTTCATTAAATCAAAGTCAAAGTTGAAGTCACTGCATTGAATATAAAATCGGCATTATACTTATGTGGATAGTTTATAAGCAACAGTAATCAAATTTAATTTTTCATGACCAATAATTCCACAGTGAAAGCTTAAACTCAGATTAAGGTTTAAAAAATTTTCGATTAAGCTCAATACGAAGTTCAAACGAAATTCTGTTCCCCGACCCCACGTACATAGTTTTTGTTTTTTTTTTTGAGTACGCAGTTCGAACAGAATAAAATATCAAATTGGAGACTTTTTTCCATTCACGTTGTAACAGAATAAATAGTTGGATAATTATTTCGTACATGCGCTTATCTGGTAATTTTGACAGAACAAAAAAGCCAGCTGTTGCTGTCAAGTATTATTGTCATTATTATTTTTTTCATTCGTTCATCACAACACAATAAAAACATTCATATATTTGTTTTCTCCACGTTATTTTACATGGAATTTTTTCGTGTGAAAATAAATAGTAAAAATTCTGCACGGTTGAACTCCATACTGAGCTTTACAGTGGAAGTTTAAGTACTATTAAACCCTGTTTATATCCAATAGATACGAGCCATAGTTTCAGCCTTTTATGTAGATTTAACTACAAGCTTAAGCTCAAAGTTGAACATTATTTTATATTCAAATTGAAATTGTCCTTAAAAATTTTTTTAATTTTGTATAAGATAAATGAATTTTCATTATTTCTGTGACTGTGATAGTTTAAATAAAGCGTGTAACCGATTTTAAAGAAAAAAAAAAAAAAATAAATCAAACAAACGTAGTTCAAGATCAAATAATGTAATTTACATACGCAAAAAATCTATGCACATATTTTTCTTCAAAAGTGCGAATTTTTGCTATTTTGACGCATAGTTACATATGTGTATATACAGAAAGTATGTAATCATTACAGCAAGTAATTAACATAAAAGTGTAAAGAAAAAATATTAAAAAAAAATAAAAAAATATGAAATACAATATGTACGAGTATATTATTGTGTCATAGAGGATAATTTCTGTTCATGTCCCTTTCTCATATTTATTTTTCGTTTAGTTTTTATGTGTAGTATATGTATGTCAACTTTGTTTGTTTGTTTGTTTATTTTTGTCAGTTGCATATAATAATGTAAATGGATGTATGTATATTAATATGTATGTGAATATATTAAAGTAAATTCATTGTAAGAAAAGCTATCTAAATTAAAAGAACTAAAACATTTATATAGTATATCTACATATGTATTTTGTATGTATATGTAATATAAAATGAAATATTTAAGAAACATATCCTTTAAGGAATATATAAGGTATTGGTACGTACGTATACATTTATATATTTTATACTATACTTTCTTATACCATCTTATACTAAGAAAAATATACGTATATATTCTTGTAAATATTTGGAATGAAGTTAATGTATTCTTATGCATTATAATTTATAGGACATTCATGTAAATACATACATACATATGTATGTATATATATGTATATATATTCTGTAAATATGCGTAAATAATATAAAAAGATAACAAATACTTAATATTAAAACTAGAAGGCACAAAAATAAAAACATATTTTTTATCATAGTAACAGGAAAGCGAAAAAAAAAAAAACAAAAAACAAACAAACAAACAAACAAAAAAACAACATTGTAACACATAATAATAACAAAAAAATATTAAAATGAAAACAATAGAGTATGTTTATGTATATACTATAGAGTATAGAGGAATAAAAACTTGACACTCCCAAAAGGACATGTAGTATATATATTAAGACAATTCAAAGGAATAATAAAAATGGCAACACCGTATATGTATCTAAGTATCAGGGCCGGCCCAACAGAAATATGCGCCCTGTTCAAAGTGTAAAATGTCGCCCCAATACTATAAAATTTAATTTCTTTTGAAACTCATATTATTCTTTTAAACTTAAGCCATTTCCACACCACCCTTGAGGTAGACTTAAAACTCACATTACATTACAAATATTACATATAATATACGTTACATATAATAATTACGTTATATATAATAATAACCGATTTGATTTCTATATAAGAACTTGCAATACGGGAAACTAGAAAATAAGTTTTTTGCACATTTACATACACCAAATGTATAAGGTGGTAAGGTGATAAGGTGGTATAAGCATCGTACACTAACTCACAATGTACGGACACAGCTCGATTTAGCGTATATAAATTCAAAAAATAATGTGAAAAAACAGTACAAATATATAATGTTAAAAAAAATAAAATAATAAAATCAATTCAGTAAAAAATTCAGCCCTTTATCTAAAAGGGACCATATTTTATGACCAATTTCTTTACAAAAAATATGCAGGTGTTAAAACAAGATAGAAAAAACACACACCAACAACTTTTATTTTGAACAGAATTGAATATGTAATTGTTTTTGTACTGCCTGTCTATCTATCTGTGCACAGTGATAGAAAGAATTTATATTAACTTGTGCGTACACCAAATGTACAAGCATCGTACACTAACTTATGTCTATATTCTATGGTATAAGCTTATGAAGAATATGAACAACAACAATTATAAGCATTATAGTGAAGGAGCAAAATTTTATTTTTAACAGAATGATACATATTATTGTTTTTGTACTACCTACATACATTCGGATTGCTGATTGTATATAGACGAATGCGCAAGATTTTATTTTGCACAGCTTCATAGGAATAATATATATTAACTTGTGCGCACACCAAATGTACAAGCCTATGAAGAATATGAACAACACAATTATAAGTATTATAGTGAAGGAGCGAGATTTTATTTTCAACAGAATGATACATATTATTTTTTTTTCTACTACATACATTCGGATTGCTGATTGTATATAGACGAATGCGCAAGATTTTATTTTGCACAGCTTCATAGGAATAATATATATTAACTTGTGCGCACACCAAATGTACAAGCCTATGAAGAATATGAACAACACAATTATAAGTATTATAGTGAAGGAGCGAGATTTTATTTTCAACAGAATGATACATATTATTTTTTTTCTACTACATACATTCGGATTGCTGATTGTATATAGACGAATGCGCAAGATTTTATTTTGCACAGCTTCATAGGAATAATATATATTAACTTGTGCGCACACCAAATGTACAAGCCTATGAAGAATATGAACAACACAATTATAAGTATTATAGTGAAGGAGCGAGCTTTTATTTTGAACAGAATGATACATATAATTGTTTTTCTACTACATACATTCGGATTGCTGATTGTATATAGACGAATGCGCAAGATTTTATTTTGCACAGCTTCATAGGAATAATATATATTAACTTGTGCGCACACCAAATGTACACAAGTCTATGAAGAATATGAACAACAACAATTATAAGCATTATAGTGAAGGAGCGAGATTTTATTTTCAACAGAATTGAATATGTTATTGTTTTTGTACTGCTTGTCTATCTATCTATACACAGCTTACTGACTGTATATTGAATATGCACACTGCACAGTGATTGGTTTTGAACAGTGATAGAAAAAATTTATATTAATTTGTACGTATAATCAAATGTATAAGCGTATGAATAATATAAACAAAAACAATTATAGGCATGATAGTTAGTAAAGGAGCGATATTTTATTTTGAACATAATTATGTATATTATTTTGAGATTTTTACTATCTCTGTTGGCGCCCCACTGAATTTGTCGCCCTGTTCAGCCGCTCCTTCTGCTCATATGCAAGGACCGGCCCTGCTAAGTATGTATATGCACTCGTATGTTTATCATGTATAGATATAATGTACATATATAGAAGAAAAAATTTACATACATCTTATTTACATTATGCATACATAAGTATATATGTATGTGTGTGCATATAATGCAAATATTATAAAATATATGCATATGTAATATATATTACATATACATACATACATAGTACATAAATAATATGGGAAAAGAAAAAGGAATTGTGCAAAACTTAGAAAGTCATCTCTGAAGAAAATGAAGTTGATTTGTAAAAATAGAGAAGTTGAAAAAAACATACGTATACGATATGTACATACGTATATACATATGTATGTATGTAAGTATATGATGACAAGGATTGCAATATTATAATAAAAAATAATTTTAAAAAGAATTGTAGTATATTAAAGAATGAATTGGATGAAAGAAAAATGTACATTCGAATAATAGATACATAATATACGAATACAATATGATATGGTTAAAGGAAAATGATCATACATATACATATATACATATAATAATGTATACAAAATTATATATGTATAAATCTGTATCTGGCTATGTACATACATACATATATTATGTATATGTGCATATGTAATAATATGTACAGAAAGAAGGCTAAAAATCCTCTCTAATATAATATATACATAGCACATTTGCATATAATGTATGTTTGTATGTATGTTTGTAATATGAAAAATAAAATAAATAAATAAATAAAAAAATAAATATAAAAAAACAAATTTTTAAAATAAAAAGTGAAGGATATATAAATATGTACGATATTAAATATACATATGGCATATTATATTTTTGTAGTTATATTATGTACATACATATACATTTATATGTAAGTATGTATTTATTTATAAATTCTTATATGTATGTACAATTATTATTCAAATCTCTACACATCCATACATATCACTCACTATATACATTTAAGATGCACATTAAATATTGTATGTGTGCGTGTATGGAAGTACATATGTATTATCATATGCATATACATATGTATATACAATGGTTACAAAAATTATTTGTCAGTAACAAAGTTGTTTTCCTTTTTCTCACTCTTCCTGTTCTATTTTGTACAAAATTTCTTAATTCCTTTTCTTCATGACTTAATATATAGAATGGCATTTCTGTGAACTTTACACTTTTTAACTAAATCCTTTAAACAGTAACAGAAATACCATATTTATTACATTCATTAACAAAATATCAGCTCTCTTTTCAATCGATTATTCACTAATTCGTGGCATTTTTACTTCCAATATACTTGAAAATTAAATGAAATGAATAATTATTTTCATCGTATTATTGACCAAAAATCAATAAATAAATCACAAATAAGTCATGTTACTCCTCAGTACACTTTATGCACATATGTATGTACAAATAATTTTTGTAAAAATCAGAATATGTTTTTTAGTTCTAAGAATAATTCTGATCTTTTTTTAAATTTTCTTGTACTTGTAAGTGTTTGAAAAAATAAGAGTAAAAATTTCAAAGTAATGCAACTATTTAAATCCAAGTTACGATACTTTTTTTATGAACAAATAATTTTTGTAAACACTGTATATGTATTTAGTACACGTAACACATATACATTCATAAATGTACACAAATTATATAAAGAATTATAGTATCTGTATGAAAAAAATTAATGATAAATATTTTATTATTGTCACTTTTTTTCTTAGTAGTGGTATGTATGTATGTATGTAATGTTAAAAAATATATGTAGATTGCTACATGTCATATGTATGTATATGTAGAGATAGGCTCGGTGAACTTTTCATATTTAATGTTTTATGTATATAATATTTTTTTTTATATTTTTCAATTCACAGTCATATTTTTTTTTATTTCACTTTTTGTAGAAGAAAAACTAAAGCTTTAAATAAAAACAAAAAAAAAATGAAAATGATAAAAATGAATTTATCGTACGATATACACACATACATGTATTATGCATATATAAATATATGTATAAATAATATTATCTATATACTGTTGCATTGCAATAAAGTATAAAGAGAAAAAAGCACTAAAGAAAATAGCAAATAATGACGACAATGAAACTATATTTTTAATTATGTGATGATATGTGATAGAAAAATATTACGTATGTACTGTAAAAGAAAAAAAAAATTATCTCTCCTCCTTTTAGTATATGCACAATGTATGTGCGAGTATGAGTATATATGTATGTACATATGCATTTGAAGCGATGATAAAAATGAAAATATTTAAAAACATATGCAGGCTATATAGATACATACATATATCTATACATGCATACATACATACATATATACATAAATTAAATGTTATAAATTTTAAATAGAATGAAATAAAAGTAAAGGATGCATATAATGTACTTACGTACAATATATAAATGTATAAAAGATAAAAGTATGTATAAATATATAAGAATGAAATTAGATTTAATATTCACATTGGTATATTATACATACATATGCATGTGCGCAAAATGTAATCTATATACATATTTTGTATCTGTGGATAGGATATAACAACGTCATTTACGAGTAATTGTCGTCATCATTGTGCTATATATAAAAATACAATTATTTTATAATACAGATTAATGAAATGCTCTATACACATGTATGTATGTATGCATCTATAAATGTAAATATGATTATGATTTTATGACATATCTATTATGTATCACGAAATGAAAATTTTAGATATAAATGATATGATATCTTTTAATACATAAATATTTACAGCTAACTACATAAGTATAATCAAGTATATGATATACGGGTACTCGTATTTTGATTTATGAGATAAATTCATTTTCTCTTTATAATTCTTCTGTGCTACAAACCAAAAGAAGTGTATAAGAAACAGGAATAATAAGAGAAGGAAGAATTAGGTTATTGTCGTTAACTAGTATATATTACGATATATGAATACGAGTAGTACTTTTTACTTACTTTGCACTACACAATATTCTTAAGAAGTATACGAGAAAAGGAATAGTAAGAATGACAGACAGTAAGTAATAGCAATGAGAGTAATGGCAGCTAACCAAATAGCAACATAATTTTCTCTTTATACTTGTTCTGAACTACGCACTTACTATACATCATTAGAAGTATGCGAGAAATAGGAAGAAACACTAAGTAGGAAAAATGAGTGGTTATTGGCAGTTTACTTATCTTATAATACCATAAGTATTCTCATTTTCATTCATTAGAAAAATTCATTTTCTCTTCATATTTTTATACTTTTACTTCGCACTACACATCGTGAGAAGTATACGAGAAGCATCAGGAATAGACAGAAAGTAATATTGGTAACATCAATCAGTTTATTGGCATCTATGTAAATATAGTACAATCTACGCTGTAGTACCTTTCGCATACCATATGCACTCGTATTTTCATTCATAATACATTTTCGTATTTTATCTACTCTATATGCAATGGTACTGTACATTTCAATATTTTTAAAAATATCCACATTACGTAAATAATGTCCAATATTTTCTTTATTTTGATCTATTTTATCTTTTTTTTTTCATTTTATATTTATATTATGTATGTACTTATAAGTTTATTTTATATATGTATGTATTTTATTTTAATTTTTCCTAAAATTTCTGACATTTTTGTATTATACTCTTTATTCGTCGTATGTATACGCTCATACTCATACAGTTTGAAAAACAAAACAGAATAATGAGGTCTTCTTTTATTTTTCATTTTTCATATATATATATATTTTTTTGAAACCATTACCCAATAAAAATATTTGTTTTCAATTTATCCTTGAGATAAATGTATCTATATGTATGTATGTGCATATTTTGATTTGTATTATAATACGTTTATGTATAGATGTACATACAGATTTTTATTCATTTGTATGTACATACACACGGATATTCTACATACATAATATTTAAAAATACGATAATGTGAAAATTTTAAAATCGATTAATTGACTTTATAGCTGCTGCATTCAAAATAAAAAAATATATTGCTTTTCACAATATGAAATACAGAGAAAAAATTCAATTTTTTTTTTACAAAAAAATTTTCTATATTTATGTTTATGTATATCCTTAAATCTATCTGAAAATAATTGATTTAAAAGCAAAACTATGTAGTACTTTTGTGAAGGAAAATTTCATTATAATATGATTGTACTCGTATATCATATTTGAAATTTGATATTAAATATGTATATATTGGGTATAGGAGAAAGTTCTGTCGTTTTTGAACACATTCACTGATATGCGTTGTCGATCCTTAGCAAGAATTCTGATCCGACTAAAATCAAACCAAGCCTTTTAATGTGATACAAAGCAGAAATCTGATTCCAAACTTGAATTCTATTTCTGTGAAAGTTAACGTGGGATTTGTCTTGATCATACCGCATAGGCGTAGCACTTCGTTATTAACATCTCATGACCTTCGTGAAGAAAAATAACCCAAACGAAATTTCGTAAAACATTTTTGGCATGTTCGAGTTGTTACTGCGTCCTCTCCAAACACGTCAAACAAGTTTTTTTTTTGCCTCCATCGCATTATTCCATTTTTGGAACTCATACAACATAAAATATCTTAAGTGCACTTTCTCTTCACTCATGTTAACAGTTTTACAAGTTTAAAAAAACTGACTAAACTATGAAAAAATGTGCATTAATCATCATCATCAATCATATACTAATTTACTATTTGAATCGGTTTCAGACCGATCAGAATTCTTGCTAAGGATCGACAACACATAAAACTGCTTGTGTTCAAAAACGACAGAGCTTTCTCTTATACCTAATAGAAGTACTGTGTGTTATATTTTTTGTACATGCTAGTATTATGATAAAAAAAAAATATACATTTATGTGTGTATATGTACGATATATGAGAATGCTCATAAAAAAGGAAAAATTCTAATGACATGCTTGGTTTATGATATTTTAAAATTTCGCAAAAAAAAAAAATAGAAATTATTAATAATGAATTATACATCAAAATAACTGTATCGGTATAGGTATACATAATGAATTACTTTAACTAAAAAAAAGCAGACAAATTGTTTATATGATAGATATTTTAATATTATAAAATGCGTTTATGTACATATATGTGTATACATAAAATTTCGATAATAAGTACCTATATTATAATTTGATTAATTAACTTTTTTTTTTCTATAAAAACTTCAAAATATAATCTAAATAATTACTAAATATATATACATATTTTGACTAGTTTGACATATGACATCCACCAACATTATTTAAAATTCTGCTATATATTACACATATGTATAAATAATATATTATATGCTTACACATTATTTATGTACATACATTATGCCTATTTATTATTATTAGCGTAATTTTTTATGTTTTCATTTATTTTAATTTTTTTTTTTTTTTTTGTAAATTATTTATCAATTTTATTTTATTAGAAATAAAAATTTGATTTTCCTGAACAGCATCGTTATTAATTTAATACAAAATTCTAAAAATTTCATTAAAAAAAATTCTATGTAACATGTACAATACAATATCATACTATATGCTATATGCAAAACTACCAATACTAAAATAATAATTATTTTTTATTATTTTACTAAACATATGTTCGGGGTATTCATTAATTTTTTGTATAAGGTAATTTGTCGTAATTGATCAACGTTAATAAATTTATTCAATTTAGATTTTCATAAATAAGTGATGTAAGTAGGTAATATTAGTTGACAAAAAGAGTTTTTCTTTTTCATTTTCTCTCTAATGCATTACCACGATGTATAGAATGAAAAAAGAAGAAATTATGAAGGAAAAATACTATTTTTCAGTAAAAATGGCGTCACAAGTTTTTAAAAAGTTTTTAAAGTTTCTCTCTCGGAATGGCCAAAGATCATAAAGCTAGCTGAATAGCTTTATAAATAATCTTTAGAATGGCTCATCTTCTTATTCTGCAATTCTGTACATCATGATGCATTACTATGTGAGCATTTGGAAATGGAACATCACAATTTGCATCAGAACAATTTGCAATTTGAACATCACATCGCATCACATTAGAATGCCAAACTAAAAATACTTTGTTCTCCACAGTGGTGCATTTATTTCGAAATTTCATATTTCAATTTTTTACGTATTACTTTACTTGTTTATGTACGAAATACGAAATTTATGACACTTACGAAAAATATGAAAATAACACAAAAATTTAATGAATACCCTAAATGATCATTATCTACATTATGATAAATATTATTTTTATGGTATACAGGTATAATATATAGAAGGCACATGCCATATGTCTAACTACATGAAATTATATATTTTTTAATTAATTTCAAAATTATTTTAGAATTAAATAAAATTTTTGAAATTTTTTTTTTTATATTCTATACGCATACGTACATATATGTATATGCATTCATTTACTTTTCAGTACCATAGTTTTGTTTTGTTTTTTTATTGTTGATACATAAAATTTAATTTACATAAAACATAAATAAAAATCAAAGAGCCTTAAATATCCTTACAATGTTAATAAATGTATAAAAGGATATATGTATTTTTAATAAATAGTTAAGTTTTTCATCTTCATATCACACTTGATTACATTTACATATTTTATTAATTACACATAAATATTAATGTGTATGGTTAAAATATGAATGATAAATTAAACATTCTTTGAAAAGAAGTTCAATTTAAAAGTAAATAATTCATTTCACCATATAATTTCATTTCATTCTGAAATTCATTGGTGAAATTTCAATAATGTTTGAATACAGCTAAAGAGTAAAGAGTAAAGAGTTTTGAAATTATTATAGAACTGTTCAGTTTCAGTGTGTCTCTTTTTTGTGATCATGAAAAATGTGTTCATATTGTACAGGTATAAAAATGTGCTTAAAAATTAATTAGAAAATTAAAAAAAAACATAAATGAAAACAAAGTTAATAATGTATTATGTGCATTATGAATTAAGTTTGAATAAGTTCCTTTTTTCAGTTTTAAAGATGATAATCAAAAATAAAGAGAAAAATTATTGCCCAATTCCACAATGAAAGCTTAAGCTCAGCTTAAGGTCTAAAAAATTTTTGCTTAAGAGATGTTTTGATTTCATAGTGGGAGTTTAAGTCAAACTTATTAATCCAATAGACTTGAACCAAACGGCTATATTTTTATGCACGATTAACTTTAAGCTCATGCTGAAGCCTCCATTGTGAAAACTTGGGCATATTTTTATCATATACTTATTATGTAAAAATGCAAAAAATTAGTATGTCGTGTAAATGAAAAAACGAAAAAATAATTCAAATGTGACAAAAAAAAAATATGTGTGCATACTTTCTTATAATAGATACATTATAATATATATTTATACATAATGAATATGATTAATAATAATAATAAGTACATTATATATGAATGTATATATACAAAAATAAAAGTTTAACGAGAAACGTATAAAAAATGATTAAAAAACAAGCTTTCATTAAAAAAAATTTTTTTTTTTTCTTTTTTTACTTGACATTATATACCTTGGAGGCATAGTGCCCATCATTTTGATGAAGTGGTTTTTTATTTTGATTTTTGTTTTTTTTTTTATGTATTACATATACATATGTAAGAAGTATATTTGTTATATGATGATTATATAGATGATGATATAAGGAGGATGAAATTGATATTGAGTTTTTGTTTTTTTTTTTCGTTTTTATTATTATTTTTATACTTATTATGAGTTTTATTTTGGTTTCTTCTTGTGTTAATTATTTTATTTTATGCAATTTCAATTTATGATTTTTGTCCTTTCAATTATATTTTTATTCATTTACAATTTGAGTGCGTGTTAAGATTAGTTCTTTGTTGTTTCTTTGTTTGATTATTTTTTCTTTTTTATTTCGAACAAATAAATTATTAAATTTTATTTTGTGTATTTAATATCAAAGCATTTATTTTTTTTTTTTCGCGAATTCACTATACCATAATATAGAATTTTTTATATTACATTATATATACATTTATGTAAATGTATACGGAATAATGTTTATCGTTGAATTTTTTCTTTTTTTCATTTTGTTACATTTAAAGTTCTTCATATTTTGAATATTATTCATTTTTAACAAAGTTTTTAATGTATATGAATCGATTTTATACTCGTATATTTTATTCTAAATTACATAATAATAAAACTACATTTAAATTAATTTTTATAGGTAAGTTTTTTTTTATGTTAATTAATTTTTGTATTAATTTTTGCATTTAAAATGATTTATTCATTTTTTTGCTTTGCTTGCGGTTTTAATTTTTTTTTTTTAATTATTTTATTTTTATATATACGTATACATATATTTTTTTTTGATTTTTTGATTTTTGTAAGTTGGTGAATGTCGTATGTCCAAACTAGTGTGGTCAGGTTATTGTGTTTTTATCGCACTGCTCTATAATCTGACCAATTTATGCATTATCTATAACAGAAAAAAAAAGAAGAAGATGATGTTATATAATTGAAAAATTGAAATGATGAATAAAAATGAGATGCAAAAAATAATAAAAAAAAAATATGAAAAAAGAAATAAAAAATAAAAAAAATAAAATTCAATTTGATTTTAATTTAACATTTTTGAGAGTTTTTTAATTTGTTTTATTTGTTTATTCATTTCTTTGTGTACTTTTATATATACATAAATTGGGTAATAAATATATAATATTGCATTATACATAGGTGTATACGAGTAGATTTAATTTTGGTATACGATATTTAAATTTGTTGCATATAATAGAAATTATAAAAAAAAAAAAATGCAAATATTATTGAAGTTATAAAAAATTAAAATTGAAAAGATAAAAAAAAAAAAATAATATTTAACGTTGAGTAAATGATGAAAATTAAGAAAAAAATGATTTGGAAATATCCAATTCAACAGCCCTTGAAAAAATATAGATTTAAATCATCATAATGACTTTTCCATGGATCATAAAAATACGAGTAATTTATCATGCTATTATGTATTTCAATGTATTTGTACCCACCCATAGTTCATTGTGAATTACAAATTACAGGGAGAAACTGCTGGTAGAGAGAACCAAACTCAATTACATGATAGTATGGCTTATTATTGAGTGACTTTTAAGAATGAATCATTTATGCTTGAGTTAATATTGTTAGCAAATAGACTCGAATTGCTCAACGCAACATGTTTGAGTTTTTTTTTAGAAAGCTGGTATTCATTCAAAGAAAGCTGAATAAGCTTTAAGTAGGAGTAAAATAAATGTTGGAAATAAGTGAAAATGTAAATGAAAATTATCCGCCTTATCATGATATTCGAAAACGAAACGTTTCGTATCGTCTTGTATTCGAAACGTTCCAATTTCAAACGATTTTCATCGTCTACTCAGTCGATAGCATTTTGCTCATCGTTTACATATGAATTTTTTTTTTTTTGGTTTTTAATAGAATTTTTTTTATTTAAAGCATATTACTAAATAATAATATTAAATTAATTTTATTAAAAAAATGGAAATTATTATTAAAAATGATATTTCAAAACATTAACAAAATAATAGAAATGACATCGAACCCTTTTTTCTTACAACAAAACTGGAAATTGTATGAATTAAACATTAAAGCTTCGTTTTTATAAGGGATTTATATTGTACCACTATGTACCGCTTAATATTCGAAACGATGAAGTTACATAATAGCAATTTTATATCGTATCGTTTCCTTTCATCGCATGATAAGGCGGTATTTTTCTTGTCACGGGAATCAAACAAACCCGATACATCATTGATTATAGTAAAATGTAAAATCGTCAATGTCACCCTAACAATTGAGCCTTTCAAATATTTCAGTCATGTTTTATCATTCCCTACCTGGAAAACATAATAATTACCACAATGGAACAGTCATCATTAGATTCGGCAATAAATATTTATTCTATTTATTCCAGTATTCCAGACTTTCATTTATTTAGTATTTTTTATATTATTTGTATTTATTAATGAAATGATAATAATTTACAAGAGACTGTATCACATTAAATTCAATTTGAATTTTGTTACAGTTTTTATTTAAATTTAAATTTCATATTTAAAAGAAAAAAAAATGATAAAATATCATTATTGAAAATGTAAACAAAAAAAAAAAAAAAAAAAAAAAAAGATTTAAAATGAAAAATAATGTGAATAAATGTTTGATGAATAAATCTCAAAATAAAATAAAAATGAAAGGAAAAAAAATATTTCATGCAAAAAAAGCATTCCATATTATGTGCATAAATTTCACTGTCTGGTCACACTTTTATATTCGTTTTTTTTCGAACAATAAAAAGAACAAAGTCAAAATAATTGAATTTTATTTTATGTTTTTCTTTTTTTTTTATATAAAATTTAATTTATTTTTAATATAATTTTTTTTTTAATTTTATCCACTTTATATACTATAGTAAAGATTTTTTGTTGTTGTTGTTGTTGTTGCTGTTGTTGCTTTTGTTATTTTTAAAATCCAGTATTACAATTTATATGAAAACAAAAATTATATAAAACTTCATTGAATATCAGTTTATTATATTTGTTCAGTGAATATACACCGTCATGGATGTACTTAGTTATATACGTACATACTCGCGTACAGTAATGAAAATCGATTAATTTATTTCTGATTTATTGTATATATGAGTATATAAGCATTTAAATTCTTTAATGAAATTTATCTCGAATATATCATAGATAATATTAAAGGTATAAATTTTTTTGAACATTACGTATATTTAATTTTAATTTGAAGTTTTTATAAATATACCTAACTAAAGTAAAATTTATGTTAACGAAAAAAAAAAAACATTAAAAAATAAAAATGTTGGTGAGTTTCAAAACGTCTCAAAAATGTGTTGTGATACGGCATTAGAGCAGTCGTACGGCATCAGAGCAGTCGTAATGCAAATTTTTAAAACAGTACTGATGCATTGAATTGATATTGCAGTTCTATCATTTTGACGTTTTGAAACGAATTTGTTGCTTAATTTTGACAACAAGAAAAATATATACGCTATAGCTATATGCTATATGCACGGTTGAAGGGAAATTTATTTTCATTTTTTTTTATATCTTTTAATACTTGCTTCCTCAAAGCAGATTTATTTTTCCGTTTGCTATTGAAATCATTAATTTAATCTTACACTTATAGTAAAAGCTTAGTAATAATAGAAGAAAAATAAATTGTCTTACGTCTTCTGTTCTCGTTCCATGATTATTAAATAAATAAACACTTCAGTAGTCTTATTTCTATATTTTGACGTTTTGCATCATAAAAATTCATGATGCGTATTTTGTTTGACAGATGCGCATCAGATGCATTTATAGTGAGTTTTGAAACTGTAGACATTGTTATTAATTTAAGTATTACCGTTTTGAAACTTTTGATTATGCATCGAGGCGGTATATATTTAAAACGTTTTGAAACTCACTCTTTGCCTAATTTTTATTTGCATTTTTTGAACTATAAGTACTTATAATATTCTTGATATAATGCTCATATTTAACTTCTTGAACATTTTTGATGAATTTTGTTATGAAATTTTATAAATTGTATGTGTCAGATGCTTTTTAAATGATCATTCATTAACCACTGGCCGCGTGTTATAAGTATTAGCACAAACTAAAATTACCTACAAGTCCGTATAATATTGAGAAAAATATTCACAATTTTACATATACATAAATGTAGATATTTCTCTACTCAAGATCTAGAAAACAGTTTATAAGTCATTTATGTATATCTCTTAGAGTTCAGTGCTGATGGATTCTGGCATATAAATATGTATGTATTTCATTTCCCGTTTCCCAAAGTAATAATCTTTGAATTTACATATGTTTTTCCTTTTATTATCATTTTTCTAAGCCATTAATCTAATTACATCTTTCAAAATTTATCAAATTCATAAAAATCTCTTTGCTTTTATTTTTACCTTGATTTATCCTTGATATTTACACCATGATGTCTATACTACATGTTGAAACAGTGTTTTTTTTTTGTATTGTAAAAAAATTTTTAAATCAGTAAAAATATTTTTTTCAAATGAAATAATGATAAGCACATTCACATATAAGCATTAATGTAATGTAAACGTTATGTTATATTAAATAAAAATGTTTAAAATGTATATCATATTATGTAAATTTCAAAAAATGTTAAATCTTATATGATAAAAATATGTCTGTATAGGTGTACGATGTACTAAAAACAAAAAAAAAAAAATAAGCTGATATTCAATGAAAACTCATATGCATTTTTTTTTTCATTCCTGTCTGTATAGTTACTTCTCACATATTTTCATATACTATAATGAAATTTTATTCTTAATCCAATTCATAATTAAATTTGTTTAACTTTTTTACTTTTAATATTTTTATTTACTTTATTTTACATATATTTTTTTTTTATTAATTTTTTTTGTAAGTCGGATAAATGAAAGGTAGTATAAATTAAATGAATTTTATACAATATTTATGAAAGAAGTGATGATAAGAGATAATTTAATTTACGCATATGTATACATATGTGTATATGGTTACACATATATAATTACAATATAATACATGAATATGATGTATATACATGTTATAAAAATTGTAACATACATACTATACTTATGTAAAAGTACATTTTATATACGTATATGTTGTAATATTATTTATCATATTGTAATTGTTATCATACACATTTAAATGTATGTAAAAGGTGTCCTATAATTGGTGCTTTACAACTTTGAAATGGCGTACTGTCAACACTGTACATTTGACAGCCGTAGTTGTTGTTGTTGTTGTTGTTAGGGGGTAGGTCTGAAACCAGAGCACTCAGACATAACGCTGTCAATTGTACTCGAAGCCCCATTGTCTAGTCAAACTTCTTCGACAGCCATAGTTAGTTTGATAGTTTTGTTTTGTATATTGTGCGATATTTCATCATAAATCATCTAACGCCAAAATAAGGTTTTAGAATAATTATTAAAATTTATTATGGAAACCAGTTATTGTCAATTGTTAAAACTTTACGTGCTTTACGATGAAGTTATAGATATCACAATCAACTATCGCGATCCATGAGTCACTACGACAGACTATCCGTAACCCGTAACGAAATAAATAATTTTGAAAGTGACTTTACATTATTCGATACACCAGCAACAAAGCCGTGTAAGAAATATGAGAAATCCAGTGAACATTGAAGTTGAAGCTGCAAGAGTGAGTGTTCGTGAGAATTCAAATTTGTCAATAATTTGGGTTTGTCTTCTTACAAAATTCAACTTTCTTGTATTTTCTATTATTGCTGAATATAATCGGAACAAAAGCTGGTTCCAACAACACGGCACGACGTGTCATACAGCCACTCGGAAACCGATTTATTGAAAGACAATATACTTTCATGACAAAGTTTTTTCCAGAAACGGTCCCATTAACTTTCCACTAAGATCATGTGATTTGACGCAGTGTGACTTCTTTTTGTGGGGATATGTGAACTCAAAATGTCTATTCTAATGTAATCCCACAACAAATTGAAGATTTCAAAATGAACATTAAAAATCTTATTTATCAGATACCAGCTAAGATGTGTGTGAAAACATAATGCGAAATTGGGTGGGTGGATCGGATACACTACTATGCCAATGAAGTCGTGGTGCACATTTAAATGAAATTATTTTCAAAATATAAATGCAATTTAATACTCTTTCAAATGATAAAAAAAAAATATTTGAAGTCTTTAAATAATTTTTTGTTTTATTTCATTTTAAAGTTGTAAAGCACCAACTTGGACACCCAATATGTATATACAGAATTAATGAATGGATGATATAAATTATATGATATAACATTATAATGTAAAATGTATATGAATACTATATATAAATCCAGTCAAAATGAACGAATGATGTTTTTTTTTTCATATGAATCCTGAAGGAAGAAAGAGAGAGAGAAAGAAAAAACAAAATAACATTTTTATCTAAAAAAAAAAAAAAAGTACAAATTTGTGAATAAAACATAAAGTACTTATGAGAGCCGTATATTGTAATGTATGTAATCGAATTCAATACAGTAAACTTATATTATTATAATAGATAGATAAGTTCAAAAAATTATTATCACAAATAAGTATATTTTTTTAATGTGTGTATACAGAGAAAAGCATAGAATTTTGTTAATTAACATTTAATAATAAACGAACGAATAAAAGTTTTGAATAGTTATATGAAAATCAAAAAGAAAAATAAAACTTTTTTGTACATAAAATTGTTTTTGTTTCATTTTTTTTTATTTTTTTTGATTTTAAATCATTAAAAAAATACAAAAAGAAAAAAAAAACAAAAAACGAAATAATTATTAAATAGAATTTATGAAAAAGAAAAAGAAAAACAAAAAGAATGCAGAGATAAATTCATTGTTATAGAAATGAATTTTCATTTAAAACAAAAAAAAAAAAAAAGTAGAAAATTTTCTTTTGTTTTATGTATAGTTAATTCATTTTGTGTAATATATACATTTTAATATAAAAGAAGTTTTTGTTTCTTTTTTATCTTTTTTTTTTAATATATAAAAGATAGAGCAAGAAAGAAAAAAATATGTACTTTTAGAATGTATTATAAGTGCATAAAAAAATATTATAAAAGTTTTTTACATACTCAAGAAGTAATTGTCGTAAAGTGGCTTCATCTTCGCCATGACATTTATCGAATGCATTCGTTTCACGTTCCACTACACTTCGTGATCTTTTTGATGGATAATTATATTTACTTTGGCGATAACTTCGTCCATCTTCTATATTATTTCTATATTTTCCGTCTAATAGAATAAAAAAACAAAAAAAAAACGTTTGTATTTATTTTTTTATTTTGTTTTTTAATTAAAAAATAAATAAAATAAAATGTATATAATTTTTATTAAACTTATTTAATAATAAATAAGTTTTTAAAGCTTTACCACATTGTGACTGAAACAAAATTAAATATTTGAATATATATTTTTTTTTTTTTAAATAAAAACTTTTAATAGCCTATAGATAGACACACCACACCGAGTGGCTAATTATAGCTGTTTTGTTTGTAATTAATTTTCAAAACAAATTCATTACAGATTGATTTTTGAAATAATTTAATTTTAATTTTAACAATTAAGTATTATCTTTCAATTATAATTAACAAAGAAAATATTTTTAAATTTTCAAATTAAAGTCAAAAATTTAAAACACAAAATTATCGTAGTTATTTGAATTTTGTTATCGTCACATTGTGTATCAAGTATTATAAAATCTTATAAGTCTAAATTTAAGTAAAAAGAAAATTATATTTTAAGTAATTTACCATCTGATCTCAATCGAATTGGCGGTGAGGTCAGCTTAAGTGTTGAAGATGCTGGTGGGGTCTCAACTGGACCACCAAAAACATAATCATAAGATCCGTCTTCACTCAAATTGGACACTGAATTTTTTTTAGATTTATTTTTGCATTTCATTTTATTTTAAATTTTTTTTTTGTTGAATTTTTGTTTTGTTTTGATTTTTGTTTTTTTTTTTTTTTTTTTTTTTTTTTTTTGGTAATACACATTCGAGTATTCATTCACGTTTAAATGTTAACAATATTGTGTGTGTACACATGATTTTATATATGTAGTAAAATGAACAATAAAAAAAGAGGAGAAGAAATTGAAATAAACACTTTAAAAATAAAATTTTAATTTTTTATAAATAAGAAAATTATTATAAATTATTTTTTGTTCTGTTTAAAATGTGTTTTTTATTTTTAAATTTGTATTTTTATATATTTTGCAGCAAATAATGAAAATAAAATGAAAATTATAAAAATATATTTTTCTTAAAATTAATTTATGTATTTCTTTTTTAATTTTTTTTTTTTGTAAATTTTTTTTTTTTGTTTTTGTTTTTTGTATATAGCAAATACTCACTCTACAACAAAATCAACGATAAAGCCACATTACGTATTTATATAAAACGAAAACGAAAGAAGAAAAAAGAAAAGAAAAAAAATATTTACAGAACTTATGTGAGTCATATTATTAATGAAAATGAAAATAATGAATTAAAAGTACTCTTAGCTGCAGAAACGAATATTTTCAAAAAAAAAAAAAAAAAAAAAAAAAAATGAAAATAAGATATACCGCGTATTGTGTGTACGAGTATAAAATAAAGGATGAAAACGACTGAAGAGGATATGTGTATAGCTACAAAAACATATATATATGCATGTATGAGTGTATAAAATATCAAAGAAAAGAAAAACGGAAATAATAAGGAACATGAATAAATAAATTTTTATTTTTATTTTTATTTTTTTTATGTTTTTCAATTTGAATGTGAGAATTATATAAATCAATATAAAAGAACAGAAATTAAAAACTTTAATTTCAATATCAGTATTGATGGATAAAGTTGTTAAATCACCTTTGTGTCCTGGATTTCATTATTTTATTTACTTAAAAAAAAAAAAAAATAAAACGCATGTGAAGTTTTTTTTTCAAATAAAATGATTGTAGTGTTTTCTTTGATTCGTTTCGAAAATAAATAAATGATTTATATCCTGTTCCTGTGTATGTAAGTATATAAAATACTACATAATGTATTTTTAACTCATATAAAGATAAGGGTCGATTCTCACCTATGAATGATTATCCAACAAACAAGACACGTAAACGGCATGGTAACCAACGTAATCATAATAACATTTTCGTTATACATATGAGCCGTAGTACACTATTGACGTAGTGTAGGCGTGATTTTTATATTTCAGAGAAATTATAAAAAAAAAAGTCGTTTGTCTGTTGGTGTTTAAGGGCAGTGTGAAGCTTTCTCATTGTGTCGTGTCTGTTGAATTGTTGAGTGAGAATCGATCTTAACAGATACTTTCGTATATAGACATTCATTATACTCTTATAAATTATCATAGGATAGGCTTTGTATATCTATACAATTATATTATAGGTATTCGTTTGTATATTGAATTCTTCCTACAAATTGTGCAAATAATTTTGTTTGAAAATTTCAATTGATATTTATACCATTATCCCAGATGCATTGAAAATCTGAATAATTTCAATTTGTTTTCAATTCATAATTGAATATTAATAATCTAATCATTTAGTGTTTTATTGGACTTTGTACTATTATACTTATATACGAATACAGATATACATACATACATACGATGACTATTTTGAGACGAAAACATTTTCTCAAAGAAATCATACTGAAGTCAAGTGGATAGTTTTGAATGAATCATTTTTAAAAGAATAGTAAACATTTTATTTGATAAATTCTATGATCTATACATGAATAATAATATAGTTTGACATGTATCTTTTCTTTTTTAAAGAAATAAGGACGAAAGAAAAATATTGTTTATGATAAATTTTTCAAGTATATATCCAGACAATTTTTTGTTGTCATTTTCAGAATATTATACCTATAGGCTTCTAAAATTTCGAAGTAAATAAAGTTTATAAATTGAACTTAATTTATATATGTACAGATATGCTATCAATAATATATTTCTGTGCACTGTGCCAGCATGTGAAACACAGATGATAATGGATCAAAATTAGAAAAAGGAAACTGTTTGCCAGGAGAAGGAAAATACTTAATAATATTTAATAAATGAATAACAAATAATATATATACGAGTATAATCGCATCGTAATAAATAAATTATCAAAACATTTATGATATGTATGTAAGGATAAACAAAAACAAAGAAAATTATTGTGCTTTGTATATATGTAATGATCGTTTTAATTTAATTTTTTATTATTTTTCGTTTCATATCTACATTATGTTGGTATTTGCGTGCATTAAAAATTTACATAAGTAATAAGTATGTAAGAACTTAGTATATAATAAATTTGCATTTATGCGATAGATAAAAAAATATTTAAAAATAAAATTTAAATGTGAATTTGAATAAACTAAAAAAATAAAAAATAAAAAAAATTGAAACGAATCCTGACAAAACAAAAAAAATTAATAAACTTAAATGAAAAACAAAGCTTATATATGACTTTTATTTATTGTTGATTTATGTATTCAATATATAATGTTAAATATTAATATTAAGGCTGGTATTCACCAACATAGATTATCTTTTATCTGAGATAAAGTGTATTCATCAACCTGGATAAAACACTACTCGGATATTTTTAAGACCACCTCGGAGTGGTATTATAAATATCGTTCGAGGATAACTTTTGTTATTAACAGCAACAGCACAAATAAAGATAATATAATTGTACTGTATTATCATCTTTGCATATAATTATCACATAACAGAACCTCTTTTTCATTTTGTAATATAAAAATACAATCAGCTGACATGTTTGACACACATGTTCGACCCGAAAACGAAGTTCGAAAACAAATTTTATCTAGTTTGATGAATAAGCTGACGAATATATCCATGTTGATGAATACCACTCGAAATGCTGATTTATAATATTTTTCATGATTGTAATGTGCATCAGATATCGAAATGATGACAATAATACATATAAAATATACATATATAATTTATAAAATATATAATTTAATTTGAAATGATAAATATTGCACCTGGAAAAACCGAAAATGGTTGAAAAACTTGTGTTGAACGCAATGGTGGTGGTAGCGGCGGCAATTGTCCAAATGGATCTTGTCCGTTAGATATTGAAGACGGTGGTGAAATCATCGATGCTTCACCGAAAGCCGCCATAACATATAAATGGCTGGCTAAAAATATGTGTATATAAATTTCCAATATGTGATTGCATTAAAAAAGATAAAAAAAAAAAAAAAAACAGAAGAGAAAAGAAAAAATGATAAGAAAAAAATTACATTATTTTTAAAGTTGTTAAATTTTAATAAATTACTCATCTATATTAGCTTTGTATACTCTACTTTTATATGTATGCGAATTTAAATTAATAAAATAATTTTTATATTCAATACGTTTCACTATACAATATCACAAGGAAAATATCACAAATATTTATACATCATAGGTAAATGTATGACTTGCATGTACATACGCCTAGATATGCATATTAATGTGACACACTTTATCTATATATTGTGCACACATTTATTATCAGATATGTTCATTTAAATTATTTTCATAATTAATATTTGGTTTATAAAACAAGTGTGTGTACAATACATATACCGTACAGTAAATGAAAAATTACAGGAAATAATAAAAAATTAATTTAAAAAAAATACATATACTTATAAAGGACTCTTCTTTTATCCTTGAAATAATATCATATAAGTATGTGAATAATAATAACGATAAAACTGTAATTATTCACACATATACTAGCAGCAGCAGCTAACATTTGTACATATATTAAGTACTTGAATGTACATACATACACGCTTTAATTTCGATTTTCATTTTGCAAAAAATAATTTTATATTTTCACCTTCCTTTCGTGTCTATATTATATGTAGTATGTATAAGTATGTAGTAGCAATAACAGTATTAATACCACACGACATCACTACAATGATATTGTGGAATTAAGTGAAATATGAATTTGAATTGCGTGCGTTAACTTATAGTGCTCGTATAGTACTTTTATTCATGTGATAATTTTTTTTATAATGCATCGGATCCTAATATATTTTTAACACACATAATGTAGTACTCGTGTTTGTGTATAGGGCATACAAATTCATATGAGTTTATGATGAATACTATATAATGTTTTTACTCATATTTCTATATACAGGGTGGCGCAAAATGAACGTTGTGGTTTACATTTTATTCTTCTTTTTTTTTCAGTCTTTTGTACAGTAGATTTGAATAATTTTAAATGGACCAATACATACTACCGCACAACGAACTAAAATCAATGAATTTTTATTTTGAAAAATAAATACTACATTGTTTTGACTCAGTGTGCATATCGTTAAAATGCACATTTAAATTAAATTAAATTTTTAATTTTTAGTTCACCGGATTTATCCGATCCCGATTTTTTCATTTGAGGATAGTATTTGAAAGAAACAGTGCATGTTAATAAGCCAAGAATCATCTTTCAATTGAAAAACAACATTAGGCCATAACACCTGAAATTTTGCTGAAGATTATGGAAAATATCTTAGAAAGAGCATGAATGTGCGAAGCAGAAAATTGCCACAACTAGCGAAATATCGTTTTCTACAAATAAATGAAAAAAAAATTTCCGGTTTTTTTAAAGAAAGCAAAAAAAGATCTATTGTTTGATTAAAAAAGTTATAAAGAATTCAAATCACAACGTTCATATTACACCACCCTGTACTTATGTATGCAATGTTTGGTTTCATTTTTGTTTCGTTTTTTTTTTCTCTCTCCTACTTCTTTGCCTTGTAGCGAAAAAAATATAAAATTTTATGTAATTTTAAAATTTTATTATTTGAATTTTAGCACGAGGCTGTAATGAAATTTAAGTTTTTTGTATTTTTAATAGATTTTTTATATTTATAACGGTAGCTTTAGGTATTTATATATTCAATAATAGTCATTTGACTTGACTAAATTGTATAAAAACTCGATTATATAAATATTTGAATTCAATCTAATATTATCTTTATGTAAACATGTACATGTAAACTTTTACATTTATGAATTATCTTATAAACATTTTCATCAGTATGATATACAAAAAAAACCTCCTACATAATATTTTTATTACAAAGAAATTAAGTTTAATTATTGATCGTTAGAATTATTTACTTTATCCTGATGATATGTTTATTTCATGATAATGTTCTTTTATTTCATGTATGAAAGTCAAATATTTGAATTATATATTTTGTGTTCCTATGATTAGTACTTCAATTTCACATTAATCCTGTTTATTGCCAGGTTGTATATCTATAAAAACTTGTATTTAAATATGTGTTTTATTTTTATCAATTTATTATTATGTGGTGATTATTAAATTTTAATTATTGTAATATTAATGATAAAATTAAATTGAAAATATAAATAAATTTTTACAATATGTATACATACATAGATTTTATGAAAATAATCGTTTTCTATATCCTGTATTATGCACTCGTATTTTATTTTACATTTTATATACAAAATTTAATTCTTTTATAAAATTCAAAATGTAAATTTAAAAAACAAAATACAATTTTATGTATTTTATGATCGATTTATGAATGTAAGGAATCGATAACATTTTCATTTTAATCAAATTTTTCGATATAAATTTTAATTAAAAATGTTAAGGCTTTGGGGTATTAATTAACATTTTTGTATATCTGTTATACGATTATTATTTCGTAAATGTTATGAGATTCGTATATTTTATTATTAATTATGAAACTTTTTAAACTCTATTTGTATGAAAAAGTAAAACAGTGACATCGTAAACAAAAATACAGAGCTGTAGAGAAGTTATTTTCTGTTTAGTTTTGTGTTCGACTGTATTATTTTATAATATTTAAATTGCTCATTTTTATTAAAAGCAATAATTATTTCTCTCAAAGAAAGACTCTTCCATTTTTCAAATATGTCTATATTAAAATTGTCAGCTGATTATTTAAAATTGAGTATATATTCAGGATCGGAAGTGATACTACTGAATACAAGTATATGAAAACCGATGAGTGTATACATCTCTAGAGATTTAAGTACGTTAAGACATTAAAAGAATCATGTTTTAATTGAAGGTTCAAATATGAAATTTAATAGGAAATTAATTTAATTGGTATCGTGTATGTAAATATTTAAAATATCCTGTGCTTTTAAAAAATTTTATATATACGAGGGTAATTCAAAAAATTCCCGGAATACCTGCGTCAGTAAGTTACTAGCAGGCCAACAGTCAAGAATTTTGGTTATATTTTGAGTGTTTTGAAAGCGTAATTGCTGTGTTTAAAAAAGTAATTCATTTGTTTTTATTTAAAAGGATACAGATACCTGAAAAATTAGATATTAATAAAACATTGATCAAAGCGTTGCGCGAAAAACACACTGAAATACGTGTCGAACTTTCACTGAGTTTTTGACCAAATACGATTCAAATCCTGAAGACTTTTCGCACCATATGTATGGGTGACTGGTTATGAAACTTGGTGGCTTATACGTAGAAATATAAGTCCATAAAAATCAACAACTAATGTATTATTTCATTTTTCCGGGAATTTTTTGAAAAACCCTCGTAACTACATATGTATATTCTATAATTAAAATCGTAATATCGTTAATTAATTTTTCTATTTTTCACACTAAAATCTAAAATATTGTATTATATATTACAATAACTACACATAATATTTAACTTTATGTATTTTTGTAGTGTTTAAAATTTAAATACAACATATTCATTAAATTATATTATGTAGATGCAAAAAAAAAAAAAAAAAAAAAATTAAAATTAAATTAATTCCCCATAGAATGCATCATTTATTAATGAAAAACTTTATGTAATCATGTATAAAACTAATTTACAAGATTACAAAAATAATACACATAATGTATATGTATGTATATAGTTACGTTACAAATGAGTACAAGTATTTTAACAACAATATTGTTGTTATACGAATATTATCTGTGTGACAAGATGAAATGATGCTAACATAATCCAAAATTATTTAATGTTCTTCTAACATAACAAACCGCATTTCTCTATAATGTACTCGTATTGTATGTATATAAACTATAGTCCTATATATATAGTGGTATAGTAATAATGTGTATTGAAGATAAAGTCAAATAATAATAAATTTTTCCATTAATAATCTTTTCTATCTGTTTTTATTTTGTTTTTTTTGATGTAGTTGTAATTAATTTATTTTTATTGTAAAAGTTAAAAATTTTTTGCAAATATTTTAGAATAACTAAAACTAAAAGTATTACCAGTAGTAAAACGTAAAATTTATATGTTCTATATGTGCATTAGTTTCAAGTGTTAAATTTTTAAATATCTCAATCTAATGGCTAGCTATACATCTAATATATTATATAGTATGTATGTGTGTATCCATATATGTAGGAATGTATTAACAATAGAGAAAATATATAGTAACAGTAGTACTTGTACATTATAAATCTTTTACATATGTGCATATGTGTATATAATTTTATGTAAGATTATGTATGCATAGATATATAACATATTGAATTTATATGCATTTTAAAATAATGTATACATAACATGTAATGTGTGATTAAAGTACATACATATGTGTATTAGAGAGAGAGAGAGAGAGAGAGAGAGAGAGAGAGAGAAGTTCAAAATGAAATTTGACTGGTGTAATTTATTCAGTAACAAATTTTTTAAATTATTTACATCACAGTATAATACTTTATTTATTCATAAAATAAAATAAATTTAGTTGTAAGTATATAGAGATTTTAGTAAATCTATGTAAAATATTATGTATGTATATGTTAGTTCTCAGAATTTGTTTAAAATGCATACATTTATATATAAGCATTTAAGTATGTTTGTATATAGGAGCAAATATTTAAAGTTAAGGAATCTTCGTTACTATGTCTACAACATCAATTTCTGTTCAATTTAATTTGGTGTTTTCTATGTTCATATACTCGTAAAATGTAACAAGCAATATATGTATATATGTACATATTTACGTATTTATACATGTGTTAAATATGTATTTAACAAAAAAAAAAAAACAAAAAAAAAAAAAAAAAAAAAAAAACATTTTTTTCGATATACAAAATTTTATCATACACAACATATTCAATAAACTTGAAATATATGTAGAGGCAAAAATATATAATACACTCGAATATTCAAATATTTAATAATTGTATATGTAATAAGTGTATAGTACATATGTGTAATGTACATTGTATCACACATAATATTTTACACGAAAAATATAAGAAAAACTTATGTGTAAAGTGTAAATATATATTATTTACGTACACATAGACGTACGTATGAATACTTATAATATAAGCTCCCATAAGTATGTAGTATATGTACAAAATTCTTGAATGAAAAATTGAGGAAAATCTTAAAAACTTTACACCCCTTTAGTAGTATATATGAGACTAGTTAGTACATATAGTATTCTGTACGCGTATTCCATGTATAATCTTTAAGTTGTTGTAACATGTACATAATCGTAAATAAATACATACACATATGTATGTGACAAAATTGAAGCAATCATCCTTTTTTTTTTTTGCTTCTATAGATTACATTTCATGCACCCATTTGTGTTTATATAAATCTGATATAGAAATTGTTTATATTTACCGGTGGCTTTTTTGTGGGATTTAACAATCATTATTGTTGAATATCTTCTGTTACTTTATATATTTTTTTTATTTTTTTTAAAGAAATATTTTCTTTCCTTCTATTTGATTAAACTGCAAAATATGTATCTACATATTTGTAAAGTGTGAAAGAAAATTTCACCAAAATCCTATTATAAAATTGATTGTCGATATATTTGAATTTCGAAAAAAAAAAAAAAAGTATGTATAAGTGCCTTTAGACTTGGAATTGAAGTCTTTAGAACACAAACACTACTGCATATATAGTAGGAGGAAAAATGCATCTAAATGTGCATTT
Source organism: Villa cingulata (assembly GCA_951394055.1). Taxonomy (NCBI): domain Eukaryota; kingdom Metazoa; phylum Arthropoda; class Insecta; order Diptera; family Bombyliidae; genus Villa; species Villa cingulata. The sequence goes on along the minus strand of OX596021.1, from coordinate 25,425,598 downwards.
CCACATTTGTTATAATTATACGATTTAAATTAGGTACCTATACAGAATTTCCAAATATTTACTATAAACTATTATCACACAAAAATTTATTTTAACACAAACAAAATGTACACAATTTTTTTTTTATGTAAAGTTTAGATTTAATCAATTATTATTTTTGCAATTATTATAAAATTTACTTCACTTAATTCACATTCTTATAAAATCACTGTACAATATTTTTAATTACTATATAAGATTTTATTCACATTACTCACTCACTATATTTCATTTCGTAATTTGAAATCGCCATTCGACAACAAAAACGTTCTAATATTACGGAAATGTTTGAAACCAAATCGAATTATAAGAACCAGGAAATTACATATATGTACATTTATAAATCAATTACACAATGCCAAGCTCGCACATTATTTATACAACTGACAGACATGTGATATCGACGCTATATCGACCTAGCAATTTCCTGACAAATTGTAATTTATTGTAAATTTCATTATAAATGTATTGCAGATGTATGTATTTGTATTTAATAAGATATATAATTTAGAAATGTTGATTGATTTTCATTTTAAAAATTTTAGGACGTTTTTAATTTGCAAATTTATAATTTTTTTGTATTACAAACCGGTCCGGTCCGACTGCCAAATTGCAGTCAATAATTTTGAAAATATTCAATTTTTGACAAAATTAATTGACATAATTATTATTTTTTTTTGGAGGGATACTTTAAATAATTTTTTCTGTACTAAGCAGAAGCACATAGAGTCATATTTAATGTCTGTCAGTAGTACGGTAGTACTAAATCTCCTGATGTTGATAATCGTGTACATAGAGTAAAGAGAAAATAGTTTTGAGATACAGCGAAAAGCTATTTTTTTTTATATGAAGTTTTACAGTGGTTGTCACTATCGACATCTATAGCAGTTCTAAACATTTTGTTGGGTTCTAGCTTTCTTTTACAAAATTTCTCACATTTTCTCTTCACTTTATGCATGTGTATACCTAATAAATTCAATAATTAATAATTTTCTTGCATTCATTTGAAAAAGAAAAACATATAAAAACCTAAAAATAATGTTTACTATTATTCTAAATTTTATTCGACCAAATAAAAAATTATATGTAAATCTTACCTTAATACAATTGCCAGCCATTTTGTTGAATCACTTTATGAATAGTTCCTTTTATCTGTTCCAGTTTCGATAATCAATGATATCCTATTTCCCAAAAATAAATAATATTAGGTATATAATGTTATGTATGTTTTACGTTTTCCTGTTGTTGTTATTTTTGTTGTTGCTGTTGCAAATTTATTTATGTACTTATATAAAGGAAAATAACTTATTCCAATTATTACAATTAATTACATCAATATTAAATATAAATGTATGAATGTTGAGGGCAGCTTTTTAGATAATTATTGTAAAAATAATATAGTGATATTTATTGTTCCGCAAACACTTTGTAATACAGCGCAATGATCATGCACACACACAAACCTTTTTTTTTTTTTTTTTTTTTGTTGTTGCTGTTAAAAGAAATCAATTAAATTTTTGCTAGGCCTTCATGACTTCATGTTGTTTAATTGCTATCTGAAAATATAAGAGAATATAAAAAATAATTTTAATATTTTACATTTTATCGAAGTAATTGTAATAATAATTATATGTGATATATTTTTTTTTCGTCAGAAATGTTAAAATGAATCTTTTTTTTCTTTTTTCTTTTAAATAAAAAATTATTTCAATAAATAATATCAATCGAGTACAATTATTACAATAATTACAGCACAGAAAAATTGCATGTACGTCTCATTAATTATTGAAGTCAAATTTAATTTACAACTGAAAGTTATACAACCAGAACTGTAAATTTCTTTTACACAGACGTATATGTATTTTTTATTCTCAACGATTGATTTTTTTTTATTTTAAAAAAAAATTTTTAAATTTAAAAAAGTTCATTGGAAAAATTGTTTTTCCTACGTTTAAATTTATTCAAAATTATAGTTACGCTTTTTTTTTGCAATAATTTTATTAGTTAAGCTTAAGATCGATCGTGTAATTATGAATTGTATATATACGCGCAGACTGATTCATTATATACATACATTTATAAAACAGCTTTGTTAGACATTTTTCTGTATATGTATTTTATGTAATGTATATAATTTTGTTGGAATGGCTGTTAATTGTGTGTTGGTATATTTTCTTAATTTATGTAACAATTTTCATTAAAACTATTAAATTATATGATAAAAAAAAAACTAAATTATTAGAATTTTTTCAATTTTTTAAATTCAAAATATTTCTAAATAACGTATAAATTCTATAACTGTATTATACGTCGTACTCGTCGTATACCTCGTAACATTAAATATTCTATATTCTAAAAATGTCAAAGTACTTTTTTAATTATTTCAAATCAAAGTTACATTCATCATAAATGATAAATGTCAGTAACTTGAAACAAATCAAGTAATAGATGATGATGATGATGTATATATAGTGTATAGTGCATCTACAATATAACCAGCAAGCAATGTATGATAGTACTTGTGTACGAATTTATCTAACGCATTGAATATTTTTATGACTATGACAATTTTTTTTGTTTTTAAATACAAAATAATTTTTTTTTTCATTTTACAGAACAAATAAAAAAGAAGTCATCTATGTTTTTAGTAGATTTTTGCTTTTTTACATTTTTTATCTTTTGTATCTTTATGTGTAGTCATCTTTATATATTTCACATACACAAACACACACACTCACACACACACACACAATAAATTTGTAAAAATAATATTTTATTTTTTGTTGTTTTTAAGAAGACATTTAATCATTTATCCCTAACCCCATCTGTTAATACATAGTTTACCATTTAAACCAATTTATATTTTTCCATATCGTTCAAGTGCAAGAACAAAGTAAGAATATAAAGATATGTATGTATATGTTTTGGGATAAAGCATAAACATTTTACAAATCTACACTACACACAAATACACATAGTAAATAATGTATATAATGTAATGTATCTATGTATGAATATCTATACATAAATAATATCTATAAAACTTATATAAAATGCATTTAGATCCTGATGAATTTTTCATGTATATACACACATAAAAAAAATATATTACATAAGTATAAAATACATGTTTACATGTATCTATACTGTCATTATGAGATACATACAAACTTTTATTTCTTCTTCATTCATAATAGAAAATGACTTCTATATATATTTCAAAGAAAAAAAATACATTATATAATATTGAAGTAGACATCGTATATCTTATATGTATGTATGTACAATATACAAAGTTGTTGTATGTCAATACTTCTTATAGGCACTTCTGTTCCCATTTCCTATTCACCATAAAAAATAATGTACAAGCATAACATTTTATTTATATTTTTTATTTTTATTTATTTTTTTTTTTAAATATTTTTACAGAAAACTGCTTAGCACTGTCGCACATGAGATAATAATAATAATTATGAAGAGTAGTATAGAAAAAAATAAAAAAAGAATAGGTATATGATGAAGAAGAAATGTTTTTAGATACCTACTACTACTAATATTTAATACTGCTTAATGTTAATTTTCATATTATACTAAATGTATATAATATCTGAAGGTTGAAGCCAAGGCTGCTGATGATGTACATGCTGAATGGTGATGATGATGACGATGATGATGATATGATGACGATTATGATGGTTATGATGAGAATATAAAACAAATACACGTATAATGGATAATATACTAAATATAAGGAAGGACCATGAATAGAAATATGTAAGTACATGTATATATGAAATAAATTTAAAATTTAAATGGAATCATAATACAAGAAAATAAAAAATATATGTTGGTTTGGTATTATACAACACCATTATAGTACATAAATATCCATTCATACATAAATGTATGTACATATATATATGTATGTACATTAATATGAATCGGTTTACATTCATAAGATTAATGCACGTTTTAACGTAGCTTTAAGCAAATTTCATAATTCACTGGGCTTATTAAAAATGAAATGTTTGGTGATATATTTTACATATATACGTATGTATATGTAAAGTATGTATGTACGTGTATTTAAGTATGGATGGATGTATTTGTCTGTGAAATACGAAGACCTCTATGGATATACTAAATATTATGAATAAAATGTTCTTGTTTTCATACATATTTTTTTTGTCTAACATTTATTTTTTTATTATTATTATATTTCATTCCATATTTTCTGATATCCTGGTTCTTTGCCCTCAACATTACAATTTTCAAATGTTTTATGTCATCTTCTTCATTTTTTTTTTATATATTTTCATATTCATATACGAATACGTATCCATATCTACATTATATGCATTAAAAATATGTTTGATATAAATGTATATTATATTATATGATGTGCTCTTTGATGTAGTATGTCATTACTCAAAATACATACATAACATACGTAGGAAAAAAAAAAAGTTAAAATATAAATCATACCATTGATGTATGTATGTATGTAGGACCATAAAAAGTTGATTGATGTTTTGTCGGCAATGAGATAACATTTTTGTAAATACTTTTTTAGAAATTTTTTCTATTTCTATTTTTTTTATATTATTATTTTTGAACAATTATTTATTTACTTTTACCTTTTACCTTAGAATTAAATGCTATGTTTTAGGATGAATTTTTTTTTTCTTATATTTTGAGGTTTCGTTTTGGCAGAAGAAAAAACAAAAAATAAAATGAAAATGCTACATTGAATTTTCTACATAATTTCATTGGTTTGTTTTGTTCATGAATTTACGTAACGTATGGATTACAAAATATAAAAAAATAAAATGAATTTTGTTCATTTGAAAAAAAAAAAAAAATAAATAAATAAATAAAAAAAATACAGATTGAATTTAAATTCATTAACACAAAAATATGATAGCATAATAATAATAATTTTAGGATCATAACTGTAATGAATACAAATTCAATTATCGACAAAACAATGGGTGCGTTCAGTTTCACGCAGCGATGTATAATTTTCCATCGCTGCAATAATTTCTCTTACTGAACGGCTTCGCTACATAATCGCTACTTTGCAGCGATGTAAATATTTTGCAGCGGAAAAATAGTTCGCTTTAAAAGTCATCGTAAACAAATTTTGACATATTTAATGTTAGAATAACAGACAAAGCCAACTATCAACTGTTTGCAGCGGGTTTTTCCGCTGTAAACAGTTCAGTAAATTGTATACAGCTATTATCTAAACATCGCTGCATTTTCATCGCTGACTTGCATCGCTGCATTGAACTGAACGCACCCAATAAAAAAAAATTATTTATTACCATACGTACTATAAAAACAGTTTTGTAATTCAATTTTTGTAAATGATAATTTGATTAATGTAATTCATTTTTAATTAAATAACAAAAAAATAAATTTTATATTGTAATCTCGATTGTTTCCAAAAAATCATTATTTTATCAATAGCTGCTCTCGATTTAACAATTTCAAGTACTTGCGAGTAAATAAGGTAAATGTCTGTCGTCGGTTAAGTAGTGACACCTCGTAGCTAACAAAAATATTTTTTTCAGGAGAAGGAGAAAACTTAATTATTGTTACAATTTTAATGACTTTTCAAAAAAATATAAAAAACTAAAATGAATTTAAAAACATAATAACATAACATAAAACTGTACTTACGAGGTGTTACTACTTAAGCTAAACCATTTACTCATAGCTACTTATGAAAAATTTTTCGAGTACTTAGATGCAAGCATAGATATACGAATAATTTTTGTGTCGTTCTTTACAATTATAACAATATTTATCCTAGACACATTTTTGTGCTCGCAAGTACTTGGAATTGATAAATCGAAAGCAGCTAATAATTCATGAAATACTTATGAAAAACCAATGAGACAAATTAAAAATGATTAACGAAATGTGGTTGGTAATATTTGAGTAAGATGAGAAATTCCAATGGTGGCTAATAATATGGTGGCTAATATTTAGCATAAGATCCCAACTCTTAAAGTTGTCTACAGGCATCTTGACTCTACGGTACACTACACTGAATCTTTTTAATAAAATCTTATGGAATATTTCCTTACTCGTTTGTTAATTTATACTTATCTTTAAATATGGGCCTAGTATTTCATATTTATTTTTAAGTTATTTGTATGATTAATTGATTACATCAAGAGTTCGATATTTATTCAATTTTCCTTATACAACAATTTCTTCATTACCAGTCACATTCAGTTGCATATTATGTTTTGTTTCATACTATACAAAATATAGGTACATAAGTTAAAACGAAAATATTAACATCTGTAACTGTATGTATAAATTCAAATGAAAATGTTTTGGAGAAATTAAGTGACTTACAATCTTACAAAATGTATGCATATCAGTATCTATGATACACAAATAAAAATGTTATAATGTGTGAATGTAAGTATATTATATTACGTAATAAGTGTCCACAAAATATCTATACATATGTACGAGTATATACCATAAATGCATTATTAAATTTTAATTATTATTATTTTGTATTAAAATTCGAAATGTATACGTTTGTTTGTAATTCGTTATATTATGTATATATGTATACACATTTTTATCGAATTAATTTTTAAATATATTATACAATCAGGGAATACCTTCCTATAATATAACAAAATTAAAATCAAATTGTATATTTATATGCAATCATGAGAATTTTGACACAAATTATCATATTATAATAAAGGATAATTATATCAAATTATGATCATATATACGATTAAATTAAACTATACGTACATCTATATATATACACATGAATATATTTGTAGACATATACTTTTATATGTTTTATTATGAAATTATACGATTTTGAAAATTGAGAATTATTATTACACCATAGGACCATAGTCATACATATACAGATAGTTAATGTATAAAATTTCAAACATTCGATTATATATCGTTGTAATTCATTATTATTGATGATGATAATTTTTTTTTTTTATTTCAATTATAATTGAATAATTATTTCTATACATACATACACATTTATTGTATTAATATGCATGAGAAATGTACATAAATGCATATAAATATACTAGTATTTCGTTACACACAGGACTTTTTCTTCTTCTTTTTTTTGAATAAAATAAAAATCTTTATTGTTATTATCATCGTGATTAAAAGTTATATAAACTGTAAATAATTACTGAATTAAAAAAAAATATTATTTACATATATAATTATTAAATTTGTTTAAATTAATTTTGATTGGAACGTACTTATTAATACTACTCATTTTACAATTAAATGATAGAGCTAGTTATATCGTGGTATACAGGGTGTTATAATTTAAATATGAAAGAGAATATTATACTTAATAATGCTGTATTTAAATGAATTTTTATTAGAAACATTTTATTAAAACAATTAAACAGTTATTCAAGTGTATTATGAATGAATGAGTAAAGAAAATTTACCTTAAAAGTGTGTTTAAAGATTTAAGGATTTTTTTAATCATCTTATCTTATTTAATTGTATAATCGGTATTGTGCATTATACATACATATATAAATAATTATTCCTTGTATAGAAATTATTAAAGCAACTTTAATAATACTGTATATTATATATAAATAATTTTTAATTACAATTCCAACAAATATAATTTTACTTTTATGAAAATTTTAAAGGAAAATTCAATAAACAAATCTTTATATATACTGTTAATACATATTTATATTAAGAATTTAAGAAGAAAGGCCGTTTTCACTTTTGCATGGTTTCATAAAAACTTGCATTTACAGTGTGTTCAGTTTAGCAACCGTGTAAAATTCATATGTTCACTTTTTCAACCATTCAAACGTCATGTGTTCATTTAATAAAACTTGTTTTAAAATTAACGAAACCTATGCAAGTATTTCAAGTTGATTGTTTTTCTGAATAAGAAGAAGACATACTTTTTGTATTGTCATTGTCATCAGCTGTCATTTTGTGTTTACTTAAATTGAATTGTTTTTTCTTTGTGTTTAATGTCGGATTATGTTCAAATATGCAAGTGTTTCCATATGCGCAAGTGAATTTTTGTCGTAATTAATTGGTTGCTTTTTTTGACGTTTGCTGTTTGCATGCATGGTTGCTTACTTGCACGCAAACAAATGCATAAAACCATGCAAAAATGAAAACGGCCAAAATCATTAAATGACTTTTTAAAAAGTTTTATTTTATGCGATTAATAAAGTAACCATAATTTAATATTGATTTTAGACATGCTGATACATATTCCAAAAATATATTAAATTTAGAAAATTAATTAGAAAACTTTTCAAAATAATGGAATAATAATACACAAAGTCTACTGTCACATAAGTCTGATTATGAATCTGAAAAATTCAGAATCACTTTTAAATGCATTGTAGTAAGTGTGACTTGTTACATATTATGACTTTGAAAAATTCATCTTCTAAAAAAAGATCCGGTTCGTGCTTCCGTTTTGTAATCTGTTGTAATCTGAAACATGCTGAGAGTATATTATGTAACATGTCACACTACAAATGCATCTGAAATTTGAATCTGAATTCATAGCTAAACCACTCAATAAATGATAACATATAAATACTCTTGTTTATACACAACTTGAAGACAGTAAGATAGAAGGCAGAAGACAACCTTTATTTCACCCTGCGTTAAAATGTGCGCCTTACTTGGTCTTACCATCATACTCGCCAATCGCCAGCGCCACTAATAATATAGGTTATCGTTCAATGATTTAATATTCACTCGATAAGGAAAATGTTTTATAACAACAAATCTAAAAAAAAAATTGAAAACGAATTTTCAGATACAGAATCAGAAAGAACAAAAAATCAATTTTAAATATGAAATTTTACTTTTCAGATTCAGAATCAGACTCATGTGACAGTAGACAAAAGCGTAACCATGTAACGTATAAATTTATAAGATTTATAGTTCTATATAGAAGAGAAGATTTACAATCTTACAAAATATTAAAATTCAATTCATATAATTCATGTATGTTTATTATGTAAATTTTAAAATCCATTGTATTCAAAAACATAATTACATATATCTCATTTTAATTTTGTTGCATACTGTATTAAGTATTAATTTATTAATTTGAAATAAAAAAAAAAATACGAAAAAAAATTATTCAGTTTAAATGGAAAAAAAATAGCAAAAACATTACATAAGACTAAATTAAATACATACATATAAGTGCAAATGTAAAATATTATTTTCTATAATAAATAAAAATATTGTAATGCAATTTTTTTTTTTTAATTTCTCACAATTAAAAGATTTATGAAAATAAAAAAAATATTTTATACATACAAATATGTATATATGTATGCATATCAGATATACCCATATGTATGTTTTATTTTACTCAGATAAATACATCAATTATAAATGTTTATACATAATGCATTTCAATATTACAATTCATTTATATTTTTCTATAATATAAAATTTTGCACTGTAATGCTTATAAATTACAATGTAATTTTATTCAATTTCGGATCAATTTCTTTTATTTTTTTTTTTTTTTTTTGTTTTCTCTCTATATCAATTTGAATGAATGAATTTTCATATTTTGCTATAAAATAATGATAAATTAACAAAAACAAAAATTATGAACATGTAAAAAATGAAATTTTAGATTTTATTAACAACAGCACTTAATGTTATTTGAATACTATTTATTTTTATTTTTCTTTTTTAAATATTTATACGTTCTTTTTTTTTTTCTACAATTTTTCACATGCACGAACATTATTTACATTTAAACTAATTATTATATACAAAAGATTTAGTAAACAAAATTTTTAACGATTATTGTTATAATGTATAAAAATTTAACACTAAAAATTCACGTTTCGGTCACTATCAAAATGGGAAATAAATAAATGTATAAATAAATATATTATGAATATTATATACTATATGTGTATATATGTAGATTATATACCTTTATTTTAAATTAATTTCTGCGTTGTTTATACGATCTAAATGAACTGTAAAGTGTAAAATGTTGAAAAGTTAAAACGTTTAGGAATTTTAAGAATTTTTTTATCACTAATTTTTATTATTTTTTCTTTTTTTTTTTTTCAAATTATTTAATAATAATAATAATGATAATTGTAATGTAATTGTTATCGAAAATTTTTGTCTTAATTTAGCTTATTTGTCGTCATCTGAAGCAGTGTATACATATATGATATATCTACTCTTATGATGTGGAGCGTATGCAATTTTTCATGTACATACATATAGAAGAAAAACTTCAATATTCTAGCAATTTCTTGATTGTATATTTATGTATATTTAATATGAAGACATTCAGCCAGTAAATAAACTTGTTTCACCTTCAAATTGTTTTATATTTTTTTTTAGTTTATTTTTTATTTTTTATTTAATAAAACAAAATACTTTTATAATAATAATAATAATACGCTGGAGTAATACAATACACGAACTGCATATCGTATAAGATTGTAAGATTTTCTACATAAATTTCATATAACATGTATCATGTATATATGTATGTATGTAAAAATTTATAATTTCTTTTAACTTACAGAGAAATCAATACGATACACTAAGCACTACACTATTCAATCAACTGTTGATGTACGTACGATAAAATTATTTAAATGAATAACATATGCCAATTTCACCAATTCACGTGAGAGATAATAATATTATTAAAATTTTATATTTTAACTTTATATCAAATGTATAAAAAAAAACTGTTTGGTATTTTCAACTTATTACATTTACATCGGGTTTTTTATTTTCTTCACAACAGCTATACGTTCATACACATATCATTATAGCTATGTACTTATTAAATATCTATCAAAAAACAAAAACTAATAAAGAATGTTGTTTGAAACCGAACCGAAACTTTATTACTTTGCTTTCGACAAAAAAAAAATGATGAATGTAATTAATTTTTTAATTTTTTATATTTTTTATAAAATTTATTATATTACAGAATGAGCTTTATTATTTTGAATATTAGTGCTTTATTGTTTCGATTACAAACTAGAAACTAAAGTCGGTCTACCAATACAAAAAAAAAAAAAACAACACTCTGTTACTGTTTGCAACGAGAAAGTGATCGTTTCACATATCGTATGAATAGTACTATAGTACACTTAACATATATAACAAAAACCACTGGAGATGGAACATGATGTGGTGATAACTGATAAGCAAGCAAATAGTATAGAGAATGGTAATACCTAGTCTATGGTAATACAATATCTCAATATTTATAATACAATATTATATAGACTATACATTTTTTTGTATGTATATATAACTCACGTACACCTGTAATGATAATAATTAGTGTACATATATCTACATAGCTCAACCAGCTAAATCTACTACGCTACAACTACAACTAGCTGTGGTTACTATACTAAACTAAACTCTATTATGTATGTGTGGTAATGTGTGTACTCTGTACATTATGTTCTATTTGAGAAATTTTCTCAATAATACACTTTAAATAATATTTATATAGTACAAAAAGCTTTCATTTATCTCTCTACTACTATATATAAATCATTTGCACAGGGTGTTTTAAACATTATTTAGATTCACCTGTGCAAATAATTCATCTTTCCAAAAAAAAAACGTAAAGAATTGTGTGAGAGCGACAAGAGAAATATTAACACCTATATTGATTGTATCATTTTAATGATATTTTTGTTAGTATATCGAGAACACTCTGCTAATTAAATAACAATAATTATAACTGCCATTATCACATGAAAGATTAAAAAAATTAAAATACTATATACGTTCATGTGTAACGTGTGTACAATAAATCCGTATAGAAACAAAAACTCACTAAAAATGAATATATATAGTTGATAAACTTGAAACGCAAGAATTTCGATTGTGATAATAATAGCCGCATTTGAAATACATAATGTACAAAAATATACTTTGATAATAATAATTCATCTTCAAATTAATAATTAAAACCAATACCTACCTTTTTTGAATAATTGAGTTTTTTACGTTCAGATAAAATCGAATAGGATTATTATTTTTTTGAAATAATTTAATATAATACGAATACGTGTACATAAACATTATGTACCTACGTATATGTATGTATGTTATGTATGCTAAAGTTTTGAATAAATATGTGTGCATACTTAGTTAGTTTTTATGATCAAAATTGTTTATGTTACTACAAATAGCTTTTATCTGCTTTAATATATGTAATTTTAACAGAAAATAATTTTAAAAATTAAACTGCATTTTTACAAACGAGTACGTTACGAGTATGTACGCCTGGTGCTATACACAATACCTATAAATATTTTTGAAAAAATAAATATGTAAATTACAACACATGTAGAGTAGATAAAAGGTACTCTTTATTATACCATGCTATGCACTCGTATTTTCATTTATGAGAAAAATCAATTTTCTCCTTTTGCTTGCTTTTCACTACACACCATACACACCATACACCATATATTGCAATACACACACACCATACTTAAGAAGTACACAAGAAAAGAAATAGTAAGAATGAGAGGCAGTAAGGAGTACAGCAATGAGGATATTAGCAGCTAACTACAGTACAACGCTACAGTACCTTGCGTATCGTGTATTTTTATTCTCATTCATAACAAAAAATTAATATTCTATTTATACTAGTTTTTCACTACACACCACCACAAGAAGAATACGAGAAACAGGAGGAGATAGAAAGTAGTAGAAATGAGGGGCTATTGGCAACAGCTAACTATAATATGGTATACGCTAGTAGTATAGCTACATACCATTCACTCGTATTATCATTCACGAGAAAAATCAATTTTCTACTTTTGATTGCTTTTCACTACACACCATACATAAGAAGTAAACAAGAAAAGTAATAGTAAGAATGAGAGGCAGTAAGTAATACAGCAATGAGGATATTGGCAGCTAACTACTTATATTCTCATTCATAATAAAAATTCATTTTCTCTTTATACTTGCTTTTCACTACAGACCATAGGAAATGTATAAGAAACAAGAAGAGACAGTAAGTATAAACTAGTAGTAGGCAGTAGACACTTACTAGTAGAATGGGAAAAATTTTTTTTTTATATTTTTAAATATTTAATTCAGTATAAATAAAATATAAAATTTAATTATTATGTCGTGTATATAATGTCTAGTATAAGTAGATATAAAAATAATTACAGCTAATTTCATTTTCGTCTAAGGGCCGGTACTCACATCGAAAGCTAAATTTTTCTCCATATAAAACCTATGTAAAAAAAATATCGCTTAATTGTTAGCTAAATTTTTAGTTTCAAATTTCGTTTTCTGGTATTCACTTCCAAACTAAATTATTTCGGTGGAACTTAATAGTGGAGAGTTGTGGAACTCATTTTTCACGATCATTTTATATGGTCGAGCATCATAAAAGGCAAGCGAAATATTGACAACTCATATATTTTGACTAATAAATATTTATTTATTTATTTTTACTTAATTTAATTTCAAAGCCTCCGCGATTTTTTTTCAAAAAATTTCAAAACTCTACGTACTCTACACACGTTTCCTTCCACAATTTTTAGCTTGTAGAATTATATATGCAATTGCAAGCGAAAAATTTCACGGGAACTGAGTACCAGTCTTTAAATTAAAATAAATTCATGTACCTACTTGAATACTAAATATTTTTAAATGATTCTTTTGTATATATGTATTTTCAAAAGTAACTTTTTTATTTCGTTGCAGTGGATATTTACCATAATTATATGTAGTCGTAGACCACTTAAATATTGCATTTTTTATAATAATTAAACGTCAATCTTTTTTGAATTCAAATCACATAATAAATTTCAATATTTATTAGACTAATTTATATATACAGACTTGTAATTAATTGCATTTCACATTTTTTCTAAATAAAAAGGAACAATTTCATCAAACAAATTACAATAATTCTTTTCTATTTTTTATTATATTTTGTATTTGATATATGTATTTGTACATTTATAAGTATATTTATTATTTTATTTTCTACATAAAATATACAATAGTACATAGGACAGAAAAAAGAAATAAATTAATCTGATTTAATGACCTCATTATTAATAATATTGCATTCTAGAGAGTATTTTGTGTTGGTAAAAATAATTTTGTACGACTTTAAGAAGAAATGAGAACCAAAAAAAAGGTAAAAATCGAAAATTATTGAATCAAATTTAAATATTACTTAACATGTACATAATGCAGATTTGTATGTGTGTGTATGTGTATATTGTATACATGCAAATGTAGATATTTTGATATTAAACATTTACATATATGTAGATTAAAGTACAATTTATTATGTAGTTTATGCATACATGAAAATTTGTTAGGACATTATTGATACTACCAATGACTGTCACTAAATTAAGTCGTGTTGTTTTCAAATGTTGTAACGGAAAATGAAAATAAAATTGCATAATAATAGCGAATTTATAAAGAAAAATAAAAAGAAAAACTACATACAAGTACATATGTATATATTCAGACACATATTACAAACAAATTTAAATAAAGTAAAATTGGAATAAATGTGTATTACACATACATACATACATACAAAAACGAAAATGAAAATTAAAAATAATATCCTTTCTATTTGTTTTTTTTTTTTTGTTGGTACTTACATATATGTACTATATACCTACTCGTATAATATGAAAATCAGGCGCCAGAAATGACCAGTCGTCAACAACGGCAATTCAACACAAATAATAATAAAAATACAAATACTACAACAAGAAACGACAATAATAATAATGAGAGTAATAATAGCATTTGTAACAACAATAAGAATTCTAATAGTACAACAATGAGAACATCTTATAATGAAAATGATATTAAAACACCAACAACAACATCAATAAAAAATTCTTATAATAGTCAAAGTCAAAGGATGTGTAGACGTTGCATGTCACAAACTATTAAACCGAATACGATAAAAACGATGACGAGAAATGATTGCAATTATTGCAAGAATAAAGACTGTAATACAATGAACACATGGGAAGAAATTCTTAGTATACATTCTTCAAAGGTATTTTCAATGGAATTTTTTTTTTTTTTATTTTATGTGCTTTTTTTCTTTTCTTTTTTTATTTTCTATTTTTTATTCTTTTTTTTTTTTGGTTTTTGATTGTTTTTTATTTGTTGTTCTGTTTTTTTTTTTTCTTGTTTTTGCTATTGTTTTCATTTTATACATTTCCTTTCGTTTTGTATGCATTTTTACATTTCAATTTCACATATGTACACATATGTGCATACATCTATGTGTGTGTATATAATAATACTTTTTGTATACCACTTCTCGTATACTATTATACGTTTTACTTGAATAATAAAGGATATAATTTCTTTGGAACAAAATATGAAATGCATATTTTCTATTATTGAGCAAATTAAAAAATATGACGTAATCTTAATCTGGATTCATTAAAAGAAAAAAACATATTATGTATTTTTTTTATCACAATTTACAAGTACTTGTACATTAGTAAGTATTTCTTAATACATAATTCATTTCCTTTTTTCTTTTATTTATTTTTTTTTTTTCCATTTTTCAAATGAAATAATTAATGGAATAAAAGTTAATATTCTTCATAGTGATACAATAAAAAGTTGGTTGCATTTGCATTTCAATGATGAAAATTTATATAATAGAAGTTAATTTGTTTTATTCATTATTTACACAAGATTTTAATATGATTAAAATGCTTCAATCAAAATAGTTTAGATTGAAATTGAAATTACAATATTGTAATTATTTTTATATTTATAAATTTTCAGTTAATTTTACAAAATATGCAATATAGTATATACAAGAAAATCAATAAAATCATTTACCCCATATTCTAAACTGAAGGTATTCCAACAAATCAATTAATTTACAAATGCATAGCAATACATAATTAACCAAAATTATATATAAACTCGTGGTCACAAAAAGTGTATCACTTCGCTCTGCACACAACATTAGAAATATACAAGAAACAGGAAGAGACAGTAAATATTGTAGTAGAAATGAGAACATAGACAGCTAACTATGTAGTACGATATACGAATACACTGTACCTCGCATACCATCCACTCGAATTTTATTCACGAGAAAAATCAATTTTTTTCTTTTACCTTTTTTTGCAATACACACCACAAGAAGTATACGAGAAACAGGAGGAGACATCGTGGATAGTAGTAGCAATGAGGTTATTAGCATATAACTATAGTGCGATATACACCAGTAGTACCTTGCATACGATATACATACCATGTACTCATATTTTCATTTATTTTTTCGTGAATGCGAATTTTTTTTTTATGTACTGTCGTCTAGGTAAATTAAGTATTTTATTGCACTGAAAAAAATTGATAGAAAAACCAAATCCCAAATACATATTATTCATTTCTTATTCTATGAATGATATACGTGAGTGTAAATACATTTTATGTCCAATTTAAAATATTTATAATACCACTTTATCTGTTATGTGAATGAATATAAATTAATAATAATTATCTACATACACACATATTAGATTTATTTATCTAATCCAATCATATTGTAGATACATTATAAGTATGTCAATTACGTTACCGCAAAACAATCATTTCTGAAGTTTTAAGTTTATTTTAATTACACATTACTTGCAAATTAAAAACAAAAACTGTATAATTAACTTAATCAAAATTCCTTCTATTGTATTTATTATTCTATACATTTGATATTAAGTTTTACGTCTATCCAAACATACTATGTATATGTATTTTGTATATCCATTGGTTTCTCGCTACCATTTATGTAAAATGTATTTTCATATATTACCTAGAAAAATAATAAATCCACTTAAATTTACTAAAATTTACATCCTTGTCATTTTCAATTGTTTCAAATTTTCGCTACACCCACATTTTTAGTTAAATTACACAAATTCAGTTATATACATTATACATATATACATACATATCTATTATGTGAACTAGGGTACTATAATGAACGTGTAAATGGAAACATTATATCACCTATTTTGTTCGGTAAACATAAGTACATATATATGTACATATGTAAACATATTTTTATATACTACAGAAGTGTATATATTTATTACATAATATAGTTCCATAAAGGTTTTTTATGAGTAATGTAGGTATATGCAGGGGGATTTGTTGTAGTCCTCTCTATAATACAGATAGACGGCATATTATAGATCATAGATTAATTAACAAACCAAAACCAAAGAAAAATGAAAAAAAAAAAATAAATAAATAAAAAATACAAAAGAAAACACTATGTGTTACGATGAGTAAATTGCGTGTTTAATTAAGGTGTTCTATAGAGATGACATACGTTTTTTTTTCTTCCAGTGTATACGCACACATGTGTATAGAATATAAGTATGTATATTCTGTGTAATAAAAGACAAATTTTTTCCGATTATTCGTATATATACACATATATATATATATTTTTTGTATATTCGTTAATTTACAATTAATTATTAGGAAGTTTACACATGAATGAATTCATATAGGACATAATATGTATGTTAAAAGGAAAAATGTGAATAAGAAACTTTCATTTTACTGTACGTACTGTACACAATCTACAAGGACTTTTAATGTAATATGTATAATACTCGTATATGGGTACAATGATACAAATCAAATAGTAACGTAATATGTCTACTGTCTATACGTTATTTACTATAAATATGAGTAAGTATGTATATGTATTTAGTATCAAAACATGCATAGATACTTATAACAAATATTATACATATAATCCTTTTATTATAGAATATTATCGATAAAACCCATAATTATACTACATATTATGTCATTATACACATACTGACTATTTATATGAAAATAGTATTTACACAATATGTAACGTAAGTACATACATACATAAATGTTATAGTATTACGTATTGAACTTTGACAGGTGCTTGTTATAATACAAACATTTCCAGCCAATTGGTTTATTATTTTAGCATAAGCATAAACTTTTAACACAAACATAATAAGTATATAGATAGATAGATAAATAGAGATACACACAATCATGTCTGGTGGGAGTGTACTAAGTGTGTATGCGTGCATGTTCGATGATAAGTATATGTATATAATTAAAGGAAAATGAAACTGTCTGATATTAAACTTTAACTCACATTTAGTGGATATACATATGTATATATTTTTACTATTATGTATGTTTGTTTATTTTTTATTCATAGTTTTTTTTTCGAATGTTTAATGTTCTAATTCTGACCTATCCTTCTATAAAAACAAAAATTATGAGCCACAAAAAAAAAACCGAAATAAACGAAATCAATTAGAAAATTATCAAAAGTCATTTTTGACACGAAAACCTGTTTCATTCAGGAAATGAGGAAATTAATATAAAAACAAAACGTTTAAGTTTTTGACGTTTAAAAATAAAACTTTTTGGGATTTGGTAATTTGTCAATCAATATTAATGTGCCTATCACCTCCGCCCCCCCCCCCCCCCTCCGCCTCCCACATACTCAGTTAGACTATATTGTGTAGATTAATTTTCATATTTTACACTGCAGATTTCAAGCAATATTCACACTGTCAACTAGTCTGACAGACTGCGCTATTTCCACCGTCCAAATTTTATTTCCATTTCGTGATGTTATTTAAACTCTATGATTCTAGATAGTTATTTTGTCTACACATAACTTTATTAAAGCTCAAATTTTGTTTCAGATCTAACTAATATTTTAGATTAATTCGACTCTATAGCTGTGTTCCTTTCACGTGAGCGAAGTACTTCTGAGCATTTATATTAGCAATGATTCAAACTATTCAAAGAAACATAAATAAATTTGACAAGTGAAGCAAAAGATAAGCTTAAAATTATTTAACTTTAAATTTGAAAAATTTATATAAAACACTCCATATGATATTTGTTTATACCAAGAAATCTAACCTAAACAGTCAATTTCCATTTGTTGGATAGTGTGAAACTAAAAAGACATCTGGTAGAAAGAAATAACGTAACTATACTTACAAAGTTCACACATAAAAATTTAGTGAAGTATTAAACCAAACTGATTTTTAAGTACTTTGCTCATGTGAAAGGAACACAGCTTATATGGGCTACACTATAAATATTAGTTCGCATATTGTATGTTTTATGGCAATGAATTAAAATAGTGCTTTTTAAATTTTAACATGAATACTTTTCCGTATATGTATATCTACATAAATACTCATATCTAAATTAAAAAAATTATTATGTATTTTCAGGCTAAATCAGATCAAGCCAGTAAATCTACACAAGAAGAATCTGCAAGAAAATTAAAGAAAAATTGCGAACAAATAAATTTCTTACTTTTTGATCCATATCGTGTTTTACAATTTTTATTATTCGAATTAAATTTAAAATTAAAAATTATAGTACCAGGTATATGTATTCAATGGTATCATCTTAATCTACATACACATATACTATATAAGTACCTATACGTATTAACTATTAACGTATCTACGTGTATGTATGTATATGTACCATCATAAATTTGATTTAACGCGGACGTTTAAATAATATAATAATAATAATTTGATTTATGAAGTCATTTTAAATTACAAAAAAAATTTTTTTTACATTATTTTTCTGTCTTTCTAAAAAGATAAATGTTTTTTTTTTTGTATTTTCCTTTTTATTTTATTTCATTTTAATACGTATTTTCCTGTGTGTACGTACGAACGGATGGACATCGTTTTTTTTTAGATGATAAATATATTCATAAAATATTATCAGAAATTCAACAAACTATGAAACGATTTGAAACCATATCGACCAAAACAGCATTTACTGCATCAAATATAACATTAGTGCCAGAACAGGTATGTATACGTATATACATGAGTTTGAGAGTAGATATATTTGTGAATTTATTTTATTACATTTATGTATGTATGTATATAATAGAGAATGGAGATATAATGTGTAAGTATTACACTCATGCATATATAGAAATTTTAAAACCATACATATTCTAGATGCATATTATAATAGGTATTATAAAATCTATGCACGAAAAATACGAGTACCTATATAAGCTATAATATAAATACATTAGTAAGTATATGCAATGTGTAACATTATAGATGGATGAATGTGAAAAAAAAAATATATTTTTTTTTATATAAAATGCATTTACATTTTAATAAAATGTATGTAGAGGTATGTATAGACGTGTATAAAAATTTTGCTAATTTTCTTCTTTTTTTTTAATAATTTTGTCGAATTAGTTCGTTTATTCAACATAACATGTACTTATACGGATATAAGGTTGTAGGTACATAATGGTCGGTCATACATATTGTAAAATTTATATAATTTTTTTTTCTGTTTTTTTTACAATAAAAATTTCCTCTGGGTTTTCGTTTTGTCTATGTATACGAGTATCTCTGTACTTCAGTTTATGTATTTTTAGTCCACATACATACATAAGAAGGTATATCATCCATTATACTCGTATATGATATAAAAAAATTTTTATGCAATATATATATATGTATATTTTTTCTCTTTTGCAATGCAATAATAAAATATGCTATATAGTACATTGGTGTAATATTGTAAAATTTGCACACAATCCTGCAGACAGAATTCTTCTGAGAATACACTTTTCATTGCTTCATTCATTCTGCTGACTCTATATACATATATGTATGTTTATATAGCACTCAATATAAGCTACATTATGGATTTAAAATATGTATGTATGTATATAGTGTATAGTTTTTCTTTATATAAATAAGTATATGTATATATGATCGTTTATATGTATGTATATATGGCATGAATATGATTATCGAAGAGTTAAAAAAACGTAAAGAAATATAAATTATATTTATAAATTGTATATAATGTGAGTATGTATTTATGTATATAGGGCAAAATGAAAATATTTCATTTTGTATATAATGCAATGCATATTTTTTATGTAGTAGGTATACATAATATATATAAATGTGTATATATCATATACTACAACAGCTTATATAAATGTATATTCAAGGTATATATTTTAAATTTCTATTAATACACATATCTCTACAGTATATAACAAATATAATAAATTCGAAAAATTTTCATCTAGCTCTATATGTAGTAGAAGTGGTAGTATATTACGACTTGTGTAAACCTTAAAATTTCTGAATATTATATAAAATTGAAGGATTTTTAAAAATTATATACAATAGTGCTATTCATGATATGTGTCGTATATCGTAAATTGATTGTAAATCGTAAAAGTCGTAAAGAAAACATTGTAAGTATGGTAAGTAAAAAAAAAACATAGTAATGATTAAATTGTCAGAATCCATAGATTTATTAAATGCCGCTTCCATACATACATTCAATGCAGTAACTTCAGCTTGGAATTCGACTTTCGATTTTACTGTATGCTTAAAGCACACATTAAAACATTTTCAGTGCAGTAAATTGAACTTACTTATTTTATTTTATTTTTTTTATTATTATTATATTCTTTTATTTATATTCTATTGTCCGTATACTTGTTTTTATTTTTTTATGTTGTTATATATGTCTTGTCAATTGTCATGTATAAATTTCATTCGTTTTATTACTTTATGTTGTTATCTTGGATGCAGTAGACTTCAACATTGCATTTTCTTAAAGTCGAAATCGATACAAAAGTAGCTGTCAAGTATACTGGCATTGAATATTGAATGTAGAAGTTCTAATACATATCCATTAAATCAAAGTCGAAATTAAAGTCACTGCATTTAATGTAAAAGCGGCTATACGAAGGTTAACGATTTGCAATGATTACGACGTTTACGAGGCTTTTACGACACGTCATGAATAGCACTAATATTAACAGATATACAACACGTAACTATACATATGCCTATATCTTCATAGTACATAAATATGAATATATATTATATAAATAATATTCACATACAAGAAATATATAGAATGAGAAAGGAAAAAAAAATAATTCATGAATTTCAGGATATTTTTTCTTTTAGTTTTTGGTTTTAGGTATACATTGTACTATTGTAGAGGTATGAATTTTCCAAAAGTTTACAACAAAAAAAATATTATCATGTATCTATGTATATACAATAAGTAAAATATTTGTATGTAACATACATAACGGACATGCAGTATATAATGTATAGTATAGAATAGAAATATCTACATTCAACATGAATATTCATTAACCGCAAAAACTATGCACTTAATTTAATTTCTGGTTGACTTTTACATTTTTAAGCAGTCTATTATTTATTAAATTTAATAGCTTGTTACATCACAA
This sequence comes from Villa cingulata, assembly GCA_951394055.1. NCBI lineage: Eukaryota > Metazoa > Arthropoda > Insecta > Diptera > Bombyliidae > Villa > Villa cingulata. Next base: position 25,403,166 of record OX596021.1, on the reverse strand, counting down.
GCACAACAGAACAGAATATGTATTCTATTGTTATACTGTTTACATTTTAAATATTTTAATCCATATTATACATATATGAGAATGTACATATAAATGAATATATACGTATGTATCTATAGATGTTCTATATACCCCATACTATAGCTTGAGCTAATATTATTCGTATAAATGAAGTTTGATTTTGAATTATGTATATCTATAAATATATGTAGAGAGTAGTACCACGTAGTATAATTATTTGCTTATTTCAAAAATGTAGATATGTATGTACATATACTAAATATGTATTCATATATGTAGCTATATTGAATAATTTTGAGCAAAAAAAAATTAAAACAAAAAATATTACAACTTAATTCTTTCTTTCTTTTTTTTTATTTTTTATTTTTTTATTTATTTTTTGAAATAATTTTTATAAAACAAAATGGATTCAAGTTAGTTTTTATCTTTTTGTCATGCACATATACATACATATCTTTATAGCTTATAGATTATATACTTACATAGTAAGGAAATATGTATGTGCATGTAATCGTAAAATTTTTTTTGGTTAGAAATTCCTATAAATTGAAGTATAATTCTAATTGTAATTCTTGATGAGTTTATATTATGTGTATGTTTGTCTATGTATTAAATCACGAGTTAGACGCGAAATATTTCAGCATACATAAAAAATCATATTACATTTTGCATGATCTGAATTTGAATTTCGTTTACAATATTATTATTATTTATTATTAATTAAAGTTCTCGTAAAAATGTTTGTAATATGTATGCACAGTACATAAATCCTTTAAGATGGTCGCTACATTTTGAAATTATTTACATAGTGATAATGGTAATAAGTACTTGAAATCTTTACGTCAAAAATAAGTGTACATGCAGTAGATGTCATTGAATTAAAATACATATGTATTTAGATTTCTATATCTCTCTTTCCCTCTCTCTCTCTTAAGTTTATAATTTTATACACAAGAATGTAATAATGGAACATAATCCGCAACCGTACATATACAAAATAGTTCGTAGAGCACAATAATTATTATTTTTCGGCTCAATTATAAAATTTTGTATACAAAAATCAAAATTATACACTCGTTGTGTTACATACAAAATTAAATTCAAAATTACATCTATGAGCCATCATCTTGTATAAGTAAATTTATTATATTGAAAAAAAATAAAAATAAAAATAAAATAAAAATAAAAATAAATATAAAAGAAAAGAAAAAGTACAGGAAACATTTTTAATAAAATCTTGAAAGCTGTCACCATATTTTTTTATTTGAAATTTATTTTTTGTTCTTTATACATACTTATTTTTTTATCCTTATTCTTTATTTAGTATTTATTTTTCTTTTTTTTTCTAATTTATAATTTTTATTTTGTTTCATTTTGTTTTCGTTTTTTGCTGTAAAAAAAAAAATTTTTTTTTTTTTTTAATAACAAGTTATCATTTAGAATCAAAATGTTTCTGAAATGTTTTACACAATATCCTTCCGTTTTCATATTTTATGCGATCATGATTAAAATACCAGAGAGAATATGTATATACCATACATATCTACATATATATATATATATATAGCAAACATATATTCGAATGTATATACAAATATCAATATGTTAGATGTATGATGTACATTGTTCGTATGTTCGTACATGTACAGATATACTATATGTATAATGTATAATACTATATATTCATACAAATTGTACAAATGTGTGTATACTTGTATTAGAAGTAAGATGCGATGTGGTGAACGTATTTTATTTTTTTATTTCATTTCATTCCAGATTTGATATATTTTTTTTTATTTCGTCCTGTGTATAAACTCTGTACATTTTTATTTTTTTTTCATATTCATCCATGTAAATGTTATATGTTTGTGTGTGTGTGTGTGTGTGTATAACGGCATAACACATTAAACATAAGCTCCTAAACTTTAAATTAAATGTTTTTGATTAAAGCTTGCTATTATTTAGGCCAACACAATTTAGGAAATTGTGCAGTTTTATGTTTTGTTGTTTTCGTTTTTGTGATATTTTTTTATTTTTTTTTTGGCATCGTTCCTTTTGTTTTTTGTGGAATGTATGTGTGTATATGCTATATATAATATGTATGTAAGTATATTAGATTGAAAAATGTATACCGAATATGTAATGTACAAAATTGTATTTGTAAAGATATAATGAGAAAAATTAATTTTTATTACATATAAACATATATGCATGAAAATATATGTATACACATGTGTTTACACAACATATTGCATATACATAATGTAAGTATATTATATATTTAATCCGATATATGTATAGGCATGTATATACGCGTTTCGAACAATTTTTTTTTTTTTTGTGTGTAATTGTTATAAATTTTATATATACTCCGAACATATATAAATATATAAAAAGGGTTTAATTTTATAAGTTAACACTAATGGCATAAATAATCGCAAATACCAATACATAGATAATATTTACATATACTGATATATTTAATATAATATAAATTAAAAATCTAACCAACTTCGCATATAAAACTCTTTCATACGATATTGGACATTATCACTAAGTATGTACATAATGTAATTTAGACAACACATACACATATGTGTACTATGTACTTATATGAACATAATATGTAAGTATTTATAAACATGAATTTATTAATGCTATATACAATACATTGTACGCATATTTTATGCATAAAAATAAATTACTAGTTGCCTTGCCTTGCCCCAGTCATTCAATTCGGCATATATGTATGTATATGTACATATATAAAATTTATGTTAATGAATGTACGGGAAAAATTTAGTTTACCGCAAGCACTTAATGACCATCCAACAATATAGTATTGGGTCATCGCTAACCGATAAAGGATCTCTAATACTCTTTATACTAACATATACAGTATATGCATATATAAATACGTACAAACTTATGTGTACTTTTATTATAAAGTATAAACTTTTTTACACATATGTAAGCATGTAACAATAAACACATTTGTACGTGAACAAAATAATATGAAAATCCGATTTATCTGAAACCATCTAAAAAAAGAAAAACCGTCTGAAACCGAAAAAAAAAAATATTTATAAAAAAATATATTTATCCTTTTTAATTTTTAATTTTTTTTTTTTTCGTTATTATTCTTAAAAGTTAATATAAGAATGAATAAATTATAAAATTTGTAAATTAATGTTAAAAAATTAAATTAAAAAACAAAAAAAATACATAGAAAGAGAGAATATTCAAGAAATTTCATTTTTATACAATTTGACCAACATAAAATTATTTTATCCTTGTCAAATGAAAAAAAAAAAAAACATTCTCTAACAACATAATGTATGTGTATGCACACGTAACATACACACATTCTAAGTACTATATTTACATTACAGTATAAAATGAATATAAATTAAATTTTAATGAATTTTGTAATAATGAGCATTTTTTTTTATTCATAATAATACTCGTATACTATTTGAATGAATACACATATCCCTCTATAATTTGCAAACAAATAAAAAAATCACAAATTCATTTAAAATCTTTTTAAATTCAAAAAATTTCAAATACTCGTACCTATACACATACATACACATAATCTTCCTTTCTAATTTTAATTTAAATAAATATTAAAAATGTAACAAGAAATTATTTTGAAAATTATTTTCAAGTACATATACATATACATTATGGTACGGATTAGTATATGAGTAAGTGTATATGTTGGCACTTCAAAAATCTAAATCCACAATAACCAACTGCACTCATTATATATATGGACTATTTTCCAAAAAATATTTTTTTTTCTTTTTGTCAATTTAACATTAATTTAGAATTTTTTGCATCATATCGGGTGATCATGTTAGCACTGACATTCAAAATTTACATTTCGTGTTCAGTAGTTTAAGTTTATAGAAGATCACGAAGAAAATAATATTAGTAAAATAATCATTTATTGCATATGTAATTTTTTGGACATTAAGCTTTAGAGCAATCTAACACAAATTCATCAAATCACGTGATATAACTCCATTGCGGACTTCTTTATATGGGGCTTCTTTAATCATTGATTTACTCTTATAAATCACTATAATTTAATTTACTCTCAAATCAACAACAGAAACCATTCGTGTTATTGGTGAAATAAGAGCAGATATTTATGTGATAAAATTAAAATTGTCAAAAATTGATGTTGTAGAAACTAATTTGTTTAAAAAATCGAGAGAAATACATTAACATAAAATCATTTTCAAATAAGAATTACGTTGATTTCAAATATGAATTTGAACTATAACATAAATCAAAAATTATATAATTCTAAATTGATCACCCTATAACATTGAATTGCATTGTAACCAAAAATAAATTTGAAACAAATTAATTTTAATTTTATTATTATATAAACGAGTTTAATTGTAATTTAAAAATTTTCACACAGCAATTATTTTTCGCCCTCTAAAATAACATAAAAGATAATGGACAAAAATATCATTTCAAATTTTCATTAGTGTATATAATGAACGTATACAAATTATATACGTACGTATGAATGTGTATGTATTTTGATATATAAAACAGTATTTAGATTATTATTATTAATTACTATAAATGTATTTAAAGCATATAGGTAACACAGGTACGTAACTAATACTCCTATAATATAAGATAAGCTTTGCTAGTACGAAAAGTATTCTACACATCATTATGTACTCGTATTTTTATTGTTGCGAAAAAGTTGATTTTCTCTCTGAGTGTAAAATGCTAATATTGTACATGACAAAACACGGAAAATCAACTAACAACATTTCATACTTGCTCCTCCCCTTTATATTTATACTACTCTCGATCAGTGGGGATCATTGACTTAGTATGGTACCTTACCTATAGTATATGCTATAGTAGAAGGAGTAGTATTTCACACATCATGTCAGATGTGTACTCGTAATTTCTTTCTTGAGAAAAAGTTAATTTTCTCTCTCTCTCTCTCTGAGTACAGAATGCGAACATTATGCATATTAAAACACGGAAAATCAACTAACAGCATTTCATACTTGCTTCCTCTACTCTACAGATTAAAGTGTATTTTTAATATTTAAAACTGGGTAATTTTAAAAAAAATATATAAAAGTACAAGTATATACGAGTATATATGCCTTATCAAGGATAAATTTAACTGTGCATATTTATATTGAAAAAATTGGCTTCTATATGTATTTATTACTGCAAAACTAATAAAAATTGAATAGAAAATTTCATGCAAAAATAATAAATCATATAAAAAAGAAAGTATCCTATTCTTGATAAATTACATTTTTTCATGCAAGTTATATTTTATTTTTATTTAGATTTATGTATATAAGAGTATGTATGTACGTATACGTTATGTGTACAACATATAAAATAAATGATAACCAGAAACTATAGAAAATATTATTTTAGAAGAATATCAATAACAAACACATTATTTAACCAAAAATTGTCATTAATAATGCACTTTTATATTAAATACATATACAGTATGTGAGGATGTGTATAATTTGGCAGAATCAATTTTCGTTAAAAAATTATACTCTAAATGCATATTTTTTCATATATTGGTATGTATGCATACTCGTACACTCATGTACGAAAGTTTATATGGATGTGCAACAAACATATTATTTGCAGTACGAATATACGAGTATGATGCAAGAAGCCGTAGCATAAAAATTTTTTTTACATAAAAGTATCTCTGTATATTTATATACATATACATATGTACATCCTGAAATTTTTATAGAATATTATTATTTATGTAATAGACGTATATAATTTGCATAATATTTTCTGAGTAAACAAGAAAAAAACGAATAAAATATAATTTAGTTTTCAATTTTATTTTCGTTTTCTTTGTAATATCCTTTCAAATAAAAAACATCTGAATTAATGCAATATTGAAAAAAAAAAGAAACATAATAAATGAAATCATATGAAATTAAATCAATTGTTTTCTATATTAAGTTCATATACATATTTCTACGTACCTATATATATGTACATATATACGAGTACAAAGGATATACAAAATATAAATGTGTAGTCTATGTGTATTTGAAATTTTTTGTGCAATCTGTTCAATATACTATTATTATGTAAGAGTTAAGAGTAAGTACTTACATAATTGCAATTATAATCGAACGTAATGTACGTATATATACTCGTATAGTATATGTACGATGATTATTATATGAAATTTTTGAATAAAATGTTAAAAGTTTATGTGAGATATTGAAACATTTAACAACACATATTGCAATAATCTGCGCACTCTTTTCCCAAATTTCTTTCTTGCTAAAAATAAAATTATGTTGATAAATGTCATATTTTTTTCTTCTTTGAAAAAAGTTTACGTATTAAGTTTTGAGTTTTTCTTTTAATTTTCTTTTACAATTTCCAAAAAAAAAAAAAAAAATACATTTTTGTTTTCTAAAATGTATAGAAATAAGTAAAAAAATTTTTATAATGCAGATTATATAATGAATATTTTATTTCACTCATACTTCCCACATATGTATACTTATATTTGTAATGTACACGAGTACTATAATATGAATTTATATGGTACAAAAAAATATAATATTCGATTTTTTAATATTAAAAAGTCTCATTTACGTGTATTACTTACTATACACTCGTATCTCGTACAACATGCATTCAAAGAATATTTTTTATTTTTATCATAATCGAATGCATTTTCTTTATTTCGCTTTAATATTCTATACCTTCTTATTTTTGTTTTGTTCGATTTCTTATTAAAATTATTTTTAAAGTTTGTTGTTATTTCTATACTTTTTCTTATTTTTCATTTATAAAATTCTATTTTAAGGAAAATCGCGTGAAAAATTCAAATTCATCTTGTCAGACCGATAACAATAATAATAATAATTATAATTTATTGCATTGCGAAAATTCTTCACAAACTGAAAATAATAATGATGGTGATTTGATTGGATTTAATGGTTGTACTACGAATCGATTTTCAATGGAAGCACAATTTAAACAAAGTTATGAAAAGTTAAAAGAAAATTGCGAGTAAGTATGTGTATATATATATACACTTGAATTTTACATCAGTTTTGTATGAATAAATGCGTTCAATTTAATAACTGCATATGTATCCGCATGTCTGCAAAAAATATTTGAACTATATCTTCATCGTGTAATATGCAAAAAAAGGGATTATATTCGTTTGTGTTATTATATACCTGGAAAAATACTATAATCTTGTGTCTTTGCATATACCGCCATTTATATTTAACATACATACATGTATCCAATATTTCCGATTGATTTTTTTATAGTAAAATTTTCTGTTCTAACAATGTTCTAAATGTTGATCGTGACAGTATTTTAATCATGCGAATTATATGACATGTGCATATTTTCCATTCTACTAAAAATAAATCAGAAATTAGATTTTTTTCAAAAAGTATATTTTATAACCAATGGATTGTATGCGAGAATGTATTAAAGAAAGATGTAACGTAAATCATTATGAACAAATTATCAGAAATGTTCTACTTTAAGAACAATACCTCCACAATAGAAATAATTAGATCCACTAAATTAAATTTGGCTGTTTGTGTTTGTGTGTTACTATGGTGTAATTTTTCTTGGAAATTTTGTATATTAATTTCAATATTACAATAAATCAATTTTGATTGAATTTATGAGAAAAGTTTGTTCTACTGATGTCTTATAGGCGTATAGTCTCATCATAAAATACTACATATCAAGTTTTTAAGGAATTACATATCATGTTACCTGAATTCGCAAGAAAAAATTAATTATATATTTTCACAATTTTCATTTACGTAAAAATAATTTTATTGATATTTTCTAATTAACGAATATAAATACCATCGCATATTGAGGGGATTCATGTCACTTTTCAGTTCAATATAATTTTTCAGTTTCAATCAAGTCAAATTTTCAGTCAAGTTTCGTAGTTCTGTTGAAATGAACGAACACGTCGAAATTTTTCGTAGTTTAATTTTTCGTATTTGCTTTTTTTTTCAGCTGTCATATTGCAATAATTGTCAAATTAAATATATTAAAGTGACAAAATTAATAAATTGTTTTTTAATTATTAATAATTTTAATTGAAAAATATATAAAAGTTTTTTAAAAATAATGCCAAAAACAAGTTAAAAGCAAAAATTATTAAATTCATTTGTAAATAAATAAAGCTGTGTTTGGTATTTGGTATATTAATTTCCAAAGATTAGATTATGCTATAGACACATATAATTGGTAACCAACTCGCGAGTTGGTTAACTGAGATAACCACTATAAATCGAGTGGTTAGTAGTACATTTACTTTAGTTAGTAACCACTGAAAATTACAGTGGTTAACGAGTTAACTAACGTCAAACCATCGAACAGTATGGCGAACACGGATCGAACCATCGAACTTCGTGTCAAACATATCATTGTTTATATTGAAATTCTGGTTATTGTATAATATACACAGTTAGTGACTAAATTAAAAGGACACATATAAAAAACATAGCTTTTAGTAACAACATCACTTTTCTTTAAATTATTTGAATTACATAAAATTAATTTAGTAGAAAGCTAATAATGCGTAAATATTAAAAAAGAACGAAAAAAAAATTAAATTGTATAAATTATATTAAAAATATTTCTTTTATTTTTGTTTTAATATTAATTTTAACAGAATGTCGAGTAGAAAAGAAATTGGTATACAATTGAGTGAATTAGTAGTAAATTATCGGATAAGAGGTGAAAGTTTTCGTTCTATAGCTAAAAAATTTGAAATATCAAACACTACAGGCTGTTGAAAAAATTTGTGTTACATTATTATACAATAAAATATATTTTTTTTTTATTCTTATTTAATATTCACACATTACTTGCTTTTTGCTAAATTAATTTTATTTACATAATTCAAATAATTTTAAAAAAAGTAATTATGTTAATAAAAACTATGTTTTTTATACGCATCCTTTTAATTTGGTCACTAACTGTACAAATAATACGATTGACAACACATAAACAAAATTTCAACTTCAAATGTCAAAGATAACCAAAGTAAAAAGATAACTAAACTAAAAAGCAGTGTGTCATGCAATTGGTTTCGAATTAGTTACAAACTAAACGGTTTAGTTAACCAATTATATGTGTCTATAGCATTAGATGAAATCGATGACATTTTAAAAATTAATTTAATTTCTATTCCAACAGCCAACTGACTAATAAGAACTGACAAACATTAACTACGAAACTATACGAAATGCAAAATTTAGAAACTGGGAAGCATTGTACCTTCGCAATTTTTCAAAACTTTCGTAGTTTGTAAATGTATAGAAATGAACTACGAAAACTGTAAAACTACGAAGATTACATATAGTTTACGATAAACTGAAACATAAAATGAATCCCCCTTATCACTTATTGCAAACCCAACATCCCATAGATTTTTTGATTTTTATCCATCAAACTTTAATTCCAAATATCTAATTTAACATATTATTTTGTTCAAAAAATAAATGAATTTTGATTTATTACATTAAAATAATAAATTTTCTTGCATTTTTCATTTAAATCATGTCATCGTCAGGTTCAATTATTTTTTAGTACACTCGTGTAGATGTGATATCTACTACTTATACTCGTATAAGAGTGCATTATAGAGAACTCAACTTGTACCCTTGTACGTACATTATACATATATGGCTTTTTCTATTATATTTTCACAAACATTCTGTTTAAAAAAACAAAGATTAATAATAATAGCATAAATCTATATTATATACGAATACATTCAATTTTTTAAAAATAAAAAATTATCATCGTTTGTCTAAATAAAAATATAATTGCCAAAAACAAAAAAATGATTCAGAACAAAAAAGTTGAAAAAAAAAAAATCTTCAAACAAAAATCGAAAACGAGCCAAATTCAACTCAACTAAGTACATACATATTTTTTTTTACACAGACATATATAGTACACACATATCTATGTATATAAAAATATATTATCATACATAACTGTTATCTACTATATCTGTACATATTACGTGGTTATGTGAAAAGGTTATATATATATACCTACTAAAGAACGTCTATATCTAATATTAATAAATATATGGTACAGTACATATAATGTACCTATGTATTTATGCATATTTATAAGTCATAAATTTTCATGCTCCAATAAACTTTAATTTTTCCACCTATAGTAATTAGTTGAAAAATCAACAAAAAATAAAAAAAAATAAATAAAAATGATTATGTCCTATAGTCTCATACTCGTATATTTATATACAATCACATACTAAATAATGTACAATTTCAACATGATACGTTTATGAAAAGCATACGAGCATAAGTTACTATAGTATATGTTCTCTTCACTTGAATATAACTTGAATAAAATACAACTACTATCTGCTATTATAGATATCATGCCAGTACTTTATTTAGTTATAAAAAAAAAATTATAATGTATATTATATTTCTTTTAAATTCTGTAAATACTCTGCATAAATATACGAGTTGTTATCATTGAAACTGTCAGATAAATTTAAATTTCTGAGAATAAATAATGAATTTATTAAAAAAAATATCATTTTGCAGTGATTTATTAAATTTTATCAAATATTATATTTAAATGTTGGAAAATATACTTATGTAAATAACAGTAATGGCATACAGGATATAAACTTTTTAAGTCTCATTTAAAAACAAAAAATTAAATTAAGAAATAATTGCATAAGATATCTACTTACGAGTATGTAGGTATTTCACGAAAATATAAAAATACTCATATGAAAAAGAAATCGGGTAATAAGTACCTACGTATTACCGTATTACTATACCCAGGTATCATTTTATATATTTTCATTATTTTTCCGATTGATACTTTGAACCGATTATCTCAATTAAAAGTTCTTCGAACAAGTTATTCTTTAAAAATGATCCAAATTAAAACCATATACAACATGCAATTATTGTACTACCGTACCGCCATTATTTCAATTCTGGTAATACCTTTCCATCTCTATATTTCTTTGATTGCCATAAGTTTTTTTCGATTTTCGATAATTATTTCCTATTCGGGTTTCAGTTTGAGTGAAAATGATACAAAAATTATTTTGACCATTAGAAATCATTTTTGTGGGTTCCTCTTCCATAGCATCATATTTTCAAGGCGGCGGGAGACACATTTTTCTAATCAGATAATGCATGGGGGAGGGATAAAAATAATATTTTATTGAATCACAACAAATTTTTCGCAATATTATTGTGCCACTTTTAAAGTACTGTTTTCAAAAAAATACTTCTCCCAGTAACAATCTTTAAAGTTTCAATTTAATTAATTTCATTTTTTTACCCGAAATGTATGCAAAATGAAAAATGAAAAATTTACTACAGAAACAAAATTACTGTACAAAACGAAATTAGTGAATATTTGGAGGGAATTTAAAATGGTTCCGTAACAACATTAAGAAATGAATCAAATTTGACACTGTATACGATAATGTCGTAGAGTTTATATAATAAAGTCTGGCTTATTTTTCAGTCACAACACAGTATTATAATACACATGTATGTCTGCACATTTTTAATAAGAACACTTTCAACTAAAACAACCTCAAAAACTAAATAAATTTTTATATAAATCGCATTGTGTAATTTGTCGTTCTTAAAATAGACAGACAGACATACATAATTACAGTACAACCATAAAACATATAAATAAATTAATATTAGGAATGACGCAGAGAAAAAGCAAAAATGAATTATTGTGAATCAAAAATCCATACATACATTATAATGTTTGGTATATGAAAAAATTTAGAAATAGGAAAAAATCCAAGTACAAAAAAAAAAAAAAATTAATTGTCTCTTTTATCCAGACTAATGGACTCTTGATAACATTAATCGTAATTTTTTAAATCACTAAATAATAATAATAATAATACCATTCATTGTACATATAAAGATATTATTATATAAAAATACTATACCTATGCACTCATACACAGTCGTTATACATTTATTTAGTTTTTAATGTTTATAAATGGTAAAAGCTCATTATTAAAGAATTTTCTTTTTATATTTTCATTTTTTGCTTTTTGCAAAATTTTTTTAATGTGTGTGTGTGTTCTTTTTTTTCTATATAAATTTTCCTTTTATGTGATAATCGTATAGCCATATACTTAGTCATATGATCGTTGTCGTCTTATTCTATTTTGCTTTTTAGTTTGTCGGTTCTGTTACCAACTTATTGATGCACTATGTAGCACATTTTAGTATTTTTTTTTTCAATTTTCTTTCTTTATTTACAGTACATATATATATGCATACAATATAAAATTAAATACATAATTTGTAAAACACACATATTGTATACATACATATGTACTTAGTACTGCACACATTTTAGTATACAGAAAAGGAGTAGTATATGGTTTTAAAAAATAAAAAAATTTTCTTTTCCATTTTAAATTAAACAAAATTATTTTAAAATTACATTATTATATTTATACATACATATATTAATATACATTCTTGTGCACATATGTACATAGATACAAACAGATTTTATATAATTTTCAAAAGTTTTAAATAGATACATTAGATATTATAGAGTAAAAAAAATTCAAGCATATATGTATTTACATTTATTTTTACTTATGTGAAAATAAAGATTCGCATACATATATAACAAACACATTTTTATGTACTTAAATACATATCTGATGTTTAACATATACACAAACAATTTAAAAAAAAAAGAAAGAAATTCATTACCTATTCTATTGTATTTTTTATATACATAGATATATTCAACTTATCATCATTATCACATACGCATATAATAATCATCATCACTAATTTTATCATTATTCTCGTATATTGCAATATTAATAATATGTATTTTCATATTTTATTTTTACATATTTATCCTTTATGTATTTTTTTTTAATTTTTTTCCAATTTATATGATTTATATGATGTAATGATTTAAAGTAAATATGCGTATACATACTTTATGTGTTATATTCAAATCTGTATGTATATACGAGTATATGAATATTCAGAGCTGATTTTGATCTCTTGAGTGCCCGGTGCACTACCAAGTTGTTCGCCCTCTAGGTTGAAACTTTAAGATTTTAAACTTTAATTCGGTTTTTTTTTTATTCTAACAGAACAAAATTTCAATTTCTATTTAATGAAAGTCAACGCTCTAATAAAGGGATATTGAACAACCAGAATGAAGAAAATCTGAATTTTTATATTACTTTTATAATTTTTATATTATTGAACAAACTTGTCTGGCTTTCATTTTGTCGAAATCCAATCTTTTAAAAGTTATAATGAAAATTAGTACCAATTGCGGAATTCATTCTTGATTCATTGAAGATCTTATACATATTTTTTAGAATTTTCCAATACTCAAGAGTTAAATGACCATATTTGTTTACAAATGAAAATATAGATCAAAACATTTATTGGTTTTTTTTTTGTTTACACGTTTAAAAATTTCAGTTTTACAGTTTAAAAATTATTCTAAACAAATAAGCACAGAAAGAAAAGGAAAAGAAAAACTACTACACTGTATTAACCGTGTAGGTAGAAGAATTTCAGATTAAAACTAGATCCGTGTGTACAAGAAAAATGTCTTGACCTATATTTTCATGAGTAAACAAACATAGTTCTTGACCTCTTGAATATTTGAAATGTGTGAGGGGAAGTAGAAGAAAAAGTAGAGAAATATAGTCGAATAGTATAATTTCTTTTCTTACATTCTTGTGTAAGTTATTATGTACTGCACTGTAGTGCGAGAGTACGGAGAAGAATTTCAGATTCCAGCAACTTGCAAAGCATGTGATATGAGTAATAAATATAAGCTCTGGATTCGATATTCTTTATGTTGTACCTTTGTACATTGATTCAGTGATTTATTTGGTTCAAATTGAATCATAGTTGTAAACCATACATTTTTTTTATGTGTATTTACTGTATACGAGCATTTAAAGAGAAAAGTTTTCATAGGAGAATATTTTTTTACGGTGATTTGTAAAATCATTTTTCTAAAAACATATACTCGTACATATGTAATTTTTATTCTGTCTTTATTCTCGACCCCGAGATTTGACGCCCGGTTTTACTTAATCATTTCAACCTATAAAAGAACCGAGTGCCTATGTGAATATTAGATAAATATGCAGATGTATATTTTTATAAAATCAAAGATAAAATAAATTATGAAATCGTTTATTTCATTTTCAATTTTATTCTTTTAAAGTACACTTGAGAAAGCATGTGCAATATTACATGAGGAAAAATATGATATACAAGATACATTATCTAAGTGTCACAATCAGATTGCAATTTTAAAAACAGAAATATCATGTCTTCAGGTAAGTTTATATATGTATATTATATTTGATATTATATACATGTATTTATGTAAACATATGTACATACATACAAGGATATATTATATTTATACCTGAAAAATATCATCTATGTATATTGAGCAAAATTCCAATATACAATAAAAGTTTCCAATTTTATCATTTTATTTACATATATGTAAGTGCATAATATAATATAAACTTATATGAGTAAAGTTATCACTTCTACATGAAAGTATTATATACCTAATATGCATTTAGGAATGAAGGAAATTATACACTATATATACAACCTTTTGTACCAATAAATATGTAACTAACTATGTAATGTACATATATCCTTGCATAATGTATGTATTAGTGCATCTAATAATATAAGTATGTACATTATTATACATACATATACATATATAATTGGTATTAAAAAACTTTTATGACATTTCATATTTTATTTCGAAAAATTTTACATCTGACTATATATACATACATATTTACATATACATAAATATATTTGTGTACATATAAAATATACATACTAATAAATTCTGATATAAACTCATATTATTTTCTTATACTTATATACATATGTACATATATGCATGTAGGCTGAAATGAAACAATCTATCACAAGAGAGAAATGTACATCACAGATTCTTGAAGAGCAATGCAAATGTCTAAAAGATGAACTAAAAACTTTACAAGAATTTTTAAGGTATGTAACGTAAGAGTACATATTCATGTACAAATATGTGCGTGTGTAGTACTTATATTTAAAGTGTTTTGTATCGTCGTCATCATCATCATCATCATAATAATCATCGTTATCATTGTCGTTGTTTTTATCATAGGTCTAGTATAAAAAAATAGAAACGTATATACTTACATCTTACATTATGATACATATACGGTAAGATACATACATACATGCATACGAGTACCTATATACATATGATGATTTAGAAGCAAAATAATATAAGTATCTTAGTAGATACATATTATACTTATATAAAAGTTTTATGTAAATTATTATTTTCAGTTGTTTTTCTTTTATATGTTGTATATTCTTTTCAGTTTTGATATGGTATACGAATATTTTGTTATAAATATACTCGTATTTATGTACGTGTATAAATTTTAGTTTTTTTCTATTCTTATTCTTGTTTTCTTTCCTTCACATACATATATAGGTATATATTTTAAGAAAAGTTTTAATCAAGGAAAAAATAAAACAAAAATAAGAAAAAAAAACTTAACCAATGAACTAAAATTTTCATATTTTAAACTCTTAAAAAATTTTATCTTTACCTAGATTACAATACAACTTGTGTATATGTATTTGTATTTTGTACGTATATGTATATGTGTTTATGTATATCTACACTACAATGTATGTAAGTAGTGTGCTATACAATACATACAAAATTAAAAAGAAAAAGTATCAAACTTTTTGGCTAGAGTGTATGAATCTATAAAATACTATATACCTACTAATGTACATAAACATCACCTATATTTTTTTTAGATACTAAATATATATTTGGTATTATAGATACTTCAATTTAAGTTTATCATAAAATAATATAAATTTTAAAAGATATTTTTCTATACAAAATTTCGCAAAAAAAAGAAACAAAATTAAAAAGTAAAAACAAAAGAGAAATACAGTATAAATATGAATCACGAAAAGCAAATACGTATACGATAGTACACATTATGTACATATATAAAACTGAAGGTTTTACGTTTAAGGATTAACTCTAAAACTTTTTTCATCAAATTTTGTATTAATGAAAATTAAACTTTTTTTTTTTTATTTTTATTTTTATTTATTTATATATTTTCTTTTCTGTTTTTGTGATTATTCATTTATTTTGTTGTTGTACATAATCGTATATTATATTCAAAAATATTTTTCAGTTTAATTTTGTTGAGTTTATTAATTTTTTTATATTTTCTTCTACTATCTAAATATATTTTTTTCTTTTCTATTTCTTTTCTTTCTATTTTTCGATTATAGTCGACAAACAAATGAAATGACCAATGTAGAAAGTTTAAATAAGAAACTTAAAGAAAGTACCGAAAAAATAAGTTCACTACAAAAATCAAGGCTTGAAAATGACAGAAAATTGATATTAACAGAATTAGAAAAGGAAAAATTAATGGTAAGTCTTTTTTTTTAGTTTTGCGTATGATGAGTATGAGTATATATGAGTTATGAATTTTACAGCTCTATAATATTTAAGTTAGGTTAAAAGAGACTACATATAGTTCAAACTATCTCATTTGATCAAATGATTTCCATTATCACTTAGACGGAAGTAACGAAGCTATACCCTAAATAGGTGGATCGAAACGAAATGATACATATACGATAGTACTTTGGTACATGGAACTGTCCAAAGTGGACGTATGGACGTATTCTTACGTTCGTTCAATTTCGATAAGTTTAAATGTCAAATAGACGAGATGAATAGTGCCGTAGTTGTCGTACATTTATCGTTTCTGCTCGTTTTCTAATTTGAATTTGATTTTTTTTTTTTTCTGAAAGTGAAGTTTTTGAAGTGAAAATAAATAAATAATAATAATAATAATATGTATTTATATTTTTAAAATAAATTTCACTGATAAACTCATACACAATTTTACTCGTTTCGAATCGTTCCTATTTAGCGCAAATTGTTAAACTGACGGAACGAGTATGTTTTTACGTTCGTTTAATTTCTTTCGTTTCGTCACGTCTGTTTAGGGCCTAGCTTTAGTGTATACAAAAAGGAAATGAAATGATAATGAAGTAAAAATTATTTAAGAAATCCTGTGATTAAACCAGATAGTTTGAAATGATTTTAATTGCAAAGTTTCACGTTTACTATAGTGAAACTGAATTTGAATTTTTTATTTTGGATCTGCAATAATATTTATCAGATATAAATGGTCTATAAATCATTTTTAAAAGAATATTTTTATTCAATTATGTATAAGAAAACTTCTAATTAAGTTTATATTTACGTATGAAGTAAAGTAATTTTAAAAATAAAGAATAATATTTTCGAATAATAACAAAAATTTAATCGCGAATCTTTTTCAATGAAATATACCAGATTTCTCGAGTATATCACTGCAATCTTATATGTAGTGTCTCTAAGTAAGTATATAGAATAATCAGTATTTTAATTTATTAGAAACATTCTCTTTCTTAATGTGAATTAAATACGAGTACTTGATTTAAATATATCGTGCTAGGTACATCGATATTGAAATTGAAGATAACGTTCATGTATTATAACACCTACATACTATATGAGTAATATAAATACATGTGTATAAAGTATCTTTTTCTATCGATTCTGATCCCGTGATAATTTTACAAAAAATAAAATTAAAATGAAATTTTCAAAGTTCTTGAAGTATTTCTATTTCTAATTTATACTTTTGTATCCTTCTTACGTATACATATTATGAAATAGATACATAAAATGCATATACTTAGATTTATGTATAGATACGAGTATATATAGTACATAATGTAAGTGAAACTGGACATGCAATTTTCGTGTTACATCTTGTTTATTTAAAGTTTTATTTAAATCAAACTGTGCTGACTTGAAAACATTTTCATTGTTGAAAACTTTTTGATAAAACTTTCACAGCATGAAAATTGAAAATATAAATTTACAATCTCTCTGCGTAAAATATATAATAAGTACATATACATACGTCAGATGTGGGGTATATTAATATATTAAATATAGATACATATATAGCTACTTTATATATATTTTATTTATCGATGACCTGAATTTCATTCAAAAGAAGAAAAAGTTTTTCTTAAAAAAAAATTGGAAAAAAAAATAATGAAAATAAAATATTCATATAAATATATAAATACTCGTAGTCCTCATTCACAGACGTAGGTTTCCTTCAAAATACATATACATACAATCGTATAACAGTTTTATATTCATTGTTGCAAAAACGTCATTACATTTTATGTACTTTTTTTTTTCTTTTTCACTTCTCACAGATATTACAGAATTACCGTGAGAATCAGATGAATACCTTAAAGAAGGATATTAATGAAGTATGCCAGATCATTCAACAGCAACTAGATAATTTACAAAAAAATGATTATAACAATGATGATGTTGATGATGATGGTGATGATGATGGCAATGACAATAATAATTTTTCACGTAAACATGAGTACACAATTGAAAAGAAAAAAAATCAAAATACAAATTTTCCAGACATTTACTCTTATAATGATAATAATAATGATTCAAGAGAAGGAAATTCATATGAAAACAATAATCATCAAACAATATCTGATTCACATCAGTTTTCATATAAACAGCCAAAAAAATCGAGTTTAAAAATTTTACATAGAGGTAAAATGTTCTATGACAATAACAACATAAAAACATCAAATAATATGACAGATCAAACGAATGAAATAAATAACTACAAAAGTAACAACAACAATAACAACAATAGCAGCAGATTTAATAAAAAATCAAAAATTCCATGTATTCAAAATCAAAATTTGACTAAAAAACAAACGAAAATAATAGTTGAATCAACCAGCAGCAGTCTACCAAGATCATCAACAGAAGACACAGAAAAAAAGGGAAATTACAAAATCTATGAATATAAAAATTTAACTAACGAAAGGAATATTGATGATTTCGATGTGGAGGATGGTGATATTGGTGATGATGATGATGATGGTAAAGAAGTGAATAATCTGAATGTACACAATTCACAGAAACATAAATCTTCTTATGAAAATAAATTTGTAGATAAAAATCAAAAAATTCTGAATAAAAAATACAACGAGCCTGGTTTGAGATTTGCATTTAAATCAAGAATGGATACTCCTAGAAATTAAAAAAAAATGTAATTGATTTTTAAATTAAAAATTATAGTACCACATTGCATAGATGAAAATATACACATATAAAAGGAAAAATTTACCTCTATCTATACATACGTTGTTCGTATACATACACATGTACACATATTAAATATGTAACTGATTAAAACTTTTTTGAAGTGACTGACATAAACTATCACATTGTTTTTTTTTTTCGATATCGTTCCATAATAATATTGTTGTTATATAATTAGTTAACAAAAATTATGTGCCACTTGAATATCCGGTAAATTTTATCAGGAAGCGTTTATGTCACGCAATCTAAACTAAACTAAATGTCATGGAATTTTTATTTTTTTTGGTTGTCGGGTTTTCATTTTATTCCTCTTTTGTTTTATTTTAAATATTTTTTTTTTTTTGTAATAGACATAAACTTTATATCTGTATGAAACTTTTATTATTTAATATGTGTAGGTATACAAGTAAAAATATATAATATATTCGGTATTTCAAATTTTGACATGTACTACTACGCCATATATACATACATTCATAAATTACTTATTTGAATTGAACACGTTTTATATACTTTTTCGTTATCCATGTATTACACACTTGTATGAAGTTTGATAAAATAAAAAAAAAGTTAACATTTATATACATATAAAGAGATAGAAAATAACAAAAAGCAGGACAATTATTTTTTATTTTAGTTTTTTTTTTTTTTTTTACTACCATACATACAATTATTATCATTTGTGGATGTGAATTATATAGTAGCCATATAGAGTACATTTCATAAAATATTAAATAAAACCAATTTGAATTTTTATTTTTGAACTAAATAAAAAAAATAATAAATAAACCTTTTTTAGAGATTATAATTTTTGCATCTAAAATATACAGTACAACATGTATTAGTGCATCATATACATATACATCATACACATATATCTACATAATATATACAGATAGATACATCATATACTATATGTACATTATATAGAAGTTAAAATTTGTCGAAAGTCATCGTGATAAAATGCAATTTATTTATGAAAAATTTTTAACTTACAATACGTCCGAGTATGCATATTATACAAGAATTTTATAAAATAAATGATTTGATTTAGTTTCAGTATCATTATTATATAAGTTGCGTGTTATCTAAATCATATTTTTATGCAATTTTAATCGTAGTATATACGAAATAAAATACATTACAAACACACTTACGCATCTATACAGATTATAATATGTACAAAATTCAAGAGGAACTTATGTGATACTTAATATACATATGTATATATTTTTTTGTCCAATTAAAAGTCATTTACAATAACTATATATAGAAAACTGCAAGACATTACGTACATAATTTAAAATAGAAAATAATTTAAAATTAAATTTAAGTTTAAACAAAAAATTTAAAAGAAAAAAAAAACAAACAATTTGTATATTTGTGAAACATGAAATAAATTTATTTTATTTGTTTATTTTTTTTTTTATTTTTTCTATTTTCGAAACTTAACTTAACACAAAAATGTCATTTTCGAAATTATCGTCTCATTTTTTTTTCTCAGTTTTCTTGTGCGTTTATATTACATTTTTTTGTATTAATAATCACGTACAAAATAACAATATTTAAGAAAAACTAGAACGAAAAATATTTGTAAAAAAAAAAAAACAAAAATAAAATTTAAATGTAATGATTGCTAAAAAATTTTTTTTGCAAATTATATTTCATTTCATTTCATCTACATTTTAAGTACAGTAGTGCATATGTGCATAATGTTATACATTTTACAATACGAATTATAATATTCGCTTACACTTTAATTATTATTCTGTTAGCTGTTAGCTCTGTTACATTACACATTACACTGCTAAACAGAACTGTTGTTATATTATGTCTTCTATATCCTATACTGCGGATTGTACAATATTACAATATACTATATATTCGGATTTAGTATCCTACATATTTGAAAAGCACGTAAATTGTGTAGTTGTATTTTGTGTTGAGAACGTACGAGTACACAGTATAGCTATGTGTATTATGTATTCTCATTTTATACCTTTTTTTTTGTGTTCAAATTTATCGTATATTCGTTTATAGTATGTATGTAGTTTTTTCATAGAAAAATATTACGAGTACATTACATCCAGTGTATTTTATATTTTTTTTATTGTCAAAAAAATATATGTAAAACTTTTTTTTGTTTTTTGTACAATTTACATTACCATTCTATACTAGTATTATATTTCATAAAAACAAATTGGCAACAATAACCATAGTTTTGTGTTTGCGTACTGTATAAACATATACCTATAACTAGTGATAGTACTGTGTATGTATACAGTAATACGGTAATACATTGTATGTATACGAGTAGATATAGGTATGAAATTAGATTGAATGGATATCAAAGTTATTTTCTTTAAATATTTCCTATAATATTTTTAATATACAGTAAACATACACACACAATAACTTTATATATACATAAACAATTTCCATACAAAATATGTATATATTAGTAGTAAAAATGAATAGTAAATGCACAATACTCATATACAGTGGTTACAAAAATTATTCGTCAATAATAAAGTTGTTTTCCTTCTTGTCCCTCTTTCTAATTTATTTTGTATAATTCCTTAATTATTTTTCTTCATGACTTTATATAGAATGGCTTTTCTGTGAACTTTACACTTTTTAACTAAATCCTTTAAACAGTAACAGAAATACCATATTTATTACATTCAGTAATAAATGTCAGCTCTCTTTTCAATCGATTATTGACTAATTCGTGGCATTTTTACTTCCAATATACTCACTAAACGTACTTGAAAATTAAATGAAATGTATAATTATTTTCATCTTAGTATTCGTATTATTGACCAAAAATCAATAAAAAAATAAGTCATGTTACTGCTCAGAACACCTTATGCACATACAAATAATTTTTGTAAAAATCAAATTCTGATTTGTTTTTTTTTTTTTTTTTTTTTTTGATTGTATTGTATTGTATTTATAAGTGTTTGAAAAAATAAGTGTAAAAATTTCAAAGTATTACAACATAAATTTAAATCCAAGTTACGGTATACTTTATTTATGAACAAATAATTTTTGTAAGCACTGTATACTATGATGTAAGAGAATCATATGTGGGAGTTAATCTGGCACAAGGCAAAAAAAAAAAATGTTTTCCATACAGTAAATTTCCATTCATTCCATTTTCATTTTCCATTCCATTCATTTCACATGTAGATGGATGTAATTTACGTATGTATGCAGTATGGATATGTGTACTTATTAAATGAAACATAACAAAAATTTTTACATTACAACCATTTTATCATGTTTACTTACTCGTATATGATGTAAATGTTCGTACATGAGGCAAATGTATGTAAATAATAGTACATGTACAAGCACATACCTAGGTATGTTGTATGCGAATATTTTTAGATAATCAAAAACAGAAATATTTTTTATATTAAATAATATTTAGGTATACGTATAAAATTATTTAATAATTGTACATGTATATATAATTCATAATTTACGCATATATAAGTGCATATACATACGTTTATATGAGAAATAAAATATTTACATTACATATACATATGTACATAATTCATAATCATAATATATATGTAATATCAAAAAATGATTAAAATCACATTCACATATTGTTCAATAATAGAAATAAAAAAAAAATAAATGAAAATAATGAAAGATCCAGAATATTATTGAATTTAGAAATATGTATGTTTCCGGCTAATGTTGATGATGATGATGCCTATACACTTAAATACCAAACAAATCTACAAATATTGCACACATAAGACGTGATATAATATATAATACTTAAAGTATTTGTACATTTACACATAGTATTTATTTAAGTATTTACACATATAAAATAAATAAAGTAAAATTTATTTTCTCCTTATATTTGCTCTGTACTACTGCTACTGGTACTACACGGTATAAGAAATATACGAGAAGAGGAAAAAACCGTAAATATAGTAGAAGTAAGGAGTTTTTGGCAGGCAGCTAACTATAGCAAGATATACGAGTACGCTAGTAGTTACTTTACATACCATGTAATCGTATTTTCATTAATGAGAAAAATCAATTTTCTCCTTTTACTTGTTTTGCTTTACAACACCACCATACTTAAGAAGTAGAAGTACACAAGAAAGGGAATGTAAGAATGAAAGGCAGTAAGTAGTATAGCAATGTGGGTACAGGCAGCGAACTATAAAACACTGTAGTACCTTTGCATATCGTGTGAGTACTCTTATTCTCATTCATAATAAAAATTTATTTTCTCTTCATACTTGCTTTTCACTACACACCATACTTAAGAAGTACACAAGAAAAGGAATAGCAAGAATGAGAGGCAGTAAGTAGTATATCCCAAGGTATATAGACAAGATACGCTAGTTATAGAGAGCAATATTCAACCGGTCATACCTTATGTTGTCTATATACCTTGGTATAGCCTATATAGCAATGTGAATATTGGCACTTGGCAGCTATCTACGAGTACGCTAGTAGTAGTAGTATCTTACATACCATCACCATGCATGCACTCGTATTTTAATTCATGAGAAATATTCATTTTCTTTTTATACTCTTGCTCTATACTGAACTACGTACTACACAGCATAAGAAGTATACGAGAAACAGGAAGAGACAGTAAGTAGTAGATAGTATCGATGAGGTTATGGCAGCTAACTATAGTACAAGTACGCTAGTAGTACCTAATACACCATCCACTCGTATTTTCAATAGTGAATCATGATAAAAATACAGTAAATATATCTTATTTCTACATACAAGTAAATTGATTGAATTGATTCAGAACTTTAAATATTTTGAACATTAAGAAAATCGGTACTTCATATTCAGATATTTTACTAAATAATGTAATATGCATACAAGGTATTTAACTGTGGGCTGTAGAGCTGTCATGATATCAAAGAGAAATAATTTATTACAGTTAAATAGAAACGAAATAATATCCTCACATATACACAAAAATTTATTTGAACATACTTAGCATATACATAGTTTGATAGTTAAAACAAGAGAAAGTATTATATATAATGATCTTAAAAATACACAACATAAAAAATTTATTTCACATGAAAATTATTTTAAACACACATTATACATCTCACATACATATGTGCATAAATGTATGTACTTACATACAAATCGAAATATTTACATACAAGAACGTACATATGTATATGTAACTCTGGTGTATGTACATAATAACATAAAAGTTATATCTTTATAAGTTTTCAAAATTTAAAGTGTTTTTCGAAACAATCATCCATAATTCAAAGTTTTTCATGTTGTTGTTTTTATTTTTTTTTAAATTTTTTTTTTTTATTTTTTTTTCTTTGTTTTTAATTTTATTTTATTGTGAAAATAATGAAATTGCCGTAAATTTAAAGTATAATACTATATTCGGTGTTGTGTATTTTTTGTTTTTTTTTTTTTTTTGTTTTCAAATATTGGTTCAGGTTAAAACGATATAAATGTACACATATGTACATACGAATCTACATTTATGTATTATATCTACATGTGTTTGTGTACATATGTATGTGCATATAAAATGATGTAATACTTCTTCTGAAAGTTAAATACATAGTATACTCCGTACGTACACATCAGAGAATGCATATACACGTAAATGAAATATGCATACATATGTGTATTCCGTATACATATCAGTAATTCAGTACTTCTAAATAACAAAAAGTGAGAAAAAAAATTAAATAAAAAATAAAAATAGAAAAAAAAATAGTAACAAAAACTAAAGTAAAATAAAATGAAATTACATCCTGAACTGAAATGAAGAAAACTTATTTAACGTGTTTTTCTCTGCTGTTATTATTTTATTTTTTTTTTATTTTACTTTATTTTTTGTTTTTTGTTTATACTTATGTTATTTTGTATTTTATTTATTGTTTATTTGTTGTTTTAGATTTATATTTTATAGTCTTTTAGTCTCTTTACTTTTATTATGTTATGTTATTTTTCTCTTTTTTTTTGCTTTTATTTTTACGTTTGTTTATATATAGTTTATGCTATTATTTTTTTCATATCTGTTTTTCCTTTGTTTTTATTTTCTTTTTAATTTGTTTTATTCATTTATTTTTTTTTCTTTGTTTTCATGAGGACGAGAGTAAGATTATATCTTCGCTTTTTATTTTTTTTTTGTAAATTATTATTCAAATCTATAAGTCAGTTAAATGTAAAATGTATTTTTGTTCATTATTTTCGTTTCAAATTTCCTGAAATAAAATAACTACAATCTTATATCTATCTATCTACAATTCATACACACGAATTATTAGAATACATCTCGTCGTTATCTACGTATATTTTAACTTTATACTCTGTTCTGTATATTGTACTGTACAATTATAATGTCAAAAAATATTTTTATAAAAATTATGATAAACGATTATGAAACTGACGTGCTCCTGCAGAATGTTATATAACACATGTAGAACTTATTTGTATCTCTAGGAGTACGAATATGCATTGTATATCTACGTATACATATTAGGTATTTGTACTTTTTTTTAAGAACATTTTTTTCATTTAATTTAACATTTTTTCTTTTTTCGTTCATTTTAATTTTATTTTTCTTCCTTTTTTTTATGTGCATAAACTCTAAAATCATTTCTGTTTTAAATTTTATATTTGAATTTAATTTCTTTTTTTTCATGGATTTATCCTTATTTATTAATATAATATTTCATACACTTATTTACACTCAGATATACAGAATATATACTTTGTTTCAATTTTATTCATTTTTTTTTTATAATTTTTCTTTCCTTTTTATAGCAATTGATGACGTGTTATTCAATCTTCTGCAGCTAAAAATTTTAAGAAATTTTCATTAAATAGTTCAACAGACAAAAGTTTTTATCCAAGTCATAATGAAGAAGAAGAAGAAGATGATGAAAAAAAATTGAAGTAGAAGGGAGAGGAAAAGAAGGTGGCGGAAATATTTTTAATGCTATACATATCATAATACAGTATGAAATATTCTTATGCAATAATATAGAGTCCAAGTATACCTCTATGCCGTATGCAACACAGTAAGCATGAGTATAAATTTAAAATGTTAGGAGATATACGTACATATTACATACAACATGAGTATACAACAACGAAATTTTTAAAAGAAGGACAAGAAAAAATTTAAGAAAAACAAATTAGAAATATAATCAACCACATAAAAGAGAACAAATAATAAGAAAAATACTAAGGATAAGCAACAAACATCAAAATGAAAAAAAAAAAAAAAAAAAACTTTATACTTCATGCATATTCGTGTTCATGTTCGTGTGTATACAATCAACTCCACATTTTATATAATCAACCATCAACTAACCAACTAACTAACTAACTTTTTATTAAATTTTTGACCTCAAAAACTGTATTTTATTAAAGTTTTATGTTTTATGTTATCCTCGAATGAAATTAGATATTATTATACTTAAAAAAATGTGTTGTTATTGTTGGTGTTGGTATTGTATTTGCATGTATAACTAGTATTTCATATATATACATACATACATGACGGTATGGATGTACATAATTTATAAAATGAAACAAGAAAATCTCAACAACAAAAAAATGTTGGTACATTTTTTAATTAAACGAGTGCATGTGCACCTCTTGCTCCTGCACAAATACTAACTCGCATTTCTGTATATAAATGACATGATGGTTGTTGTTCGTGTTCGTACTCAGGTTGTTATGAGGTACATGAACATAACATATACATAAATTTTCTTCTCTTTTTTGTATATACCTACTCAAACATTTCTTTTCTAGCCATTGAATTTTATTTTTATATTTTTAATTTTTTTATATTATCCTGTACGTATATAGATATTTAATATTATAATTTAATTGAAATAAAAATTAATTTGTTTTCGAATCATATATGAGTGTATTATAGTACAGTTACATATAACGAGCATCCCTTCAAAATTTCTATCAGTTTCGAATTAAAATTTTTTGAAGTAAATTAACACATAAAATTAAAATTAAATTGATAAAAATGAATATTTTCTATCAAAAATTTTAGATACATACATACAAATAAAAACTAAAATATAATATAGAAGATAAATAATTAACAAAATAAACGTATATATTTATGCAAGTATGATGTGTTTAACTGTATTCACGTGTATACTATGTATTAGCAGTGAAAATAATTAAATTTAAATTTCAATTTAAATTTCATCATCCATCGCACTCGATGAAAATTAATTAACAGAAAATTATCTTATTTTAATGAAAATAATTTTTTTTTTAATTTTTAATCATATGCCTGATTAACATTTATAATTTACTCACATTTACATATATGTACATATTTACAAGACGAGTGTATTTTATGCTGCATAATAAAACTCGTAGTTTAATCAAATTTTTAGGATATCGATTATGAAAAAATATTGAATAAATAAAATTTTACTGAAACACATCATCTAAAATTCTAATGTGTTTTGGTGGATTGGATGGATAGTTTATAGGGGTACGGTACTGAACTACAAATTAAAACATCTCTCAGTAAAAAATAAGAAAAATATTATTATAATATCACTCCAATCTTATCGAGAAAAAATGCTTTTGAATTTTGATTCCGGTCTTCTTCATGTCGACAGCTTGATATTTCATAACCTCCTAGGCAGTTTAAGCATCATCACGTGTAATTGAGTTTGTGTCCATATCTACACGATCCACATTGAACCGTAAAGGTATGTATATACATATACATACATCTTAGACATGGTAGACATGATAGGATTAAAAGTAATAATTTTACAAATTAATAAGCAGTACAGAGTACTAGTAGTAAATGTTTGGAATCAATTTGGGCTGTAATTCAAATGCAGACGATTGCGATTAATTATACCTAATGTATTACATTACTTACTCATACTCATACTTCTAGAAGTTTTTACATTCGATATTATTTTTCAATCAGGAAATTAAAATTTGCAAATTGCAACAAGGAAAGGTAGAAGAATAAAAAAAAATTTAATTGATCGGCAAAAGGAATTTAATAAAAAATGCAATTTAAGTTATTAGTTAAATACATGTTTGCTTGCAGACAGCTTACAATAAATACAATATGAAACTATCTAACTATATGTACGTACAATGTATATACGAGTATGTAATGTGATTTTTACTTATTTATAATTTTGTATGCATTAATCTTTTCTGAATTGTATTTTAGTAAAGAGGTGATTTTAGAAATTTTAATTAATTAAATACGCCTATATTCTATCAATTGGATAATGTAAATTCGTGAAATTGCACTGAAAATGTTCAATTTTTTTTTTTTGATTAATCGAAATAATAAAAGCGATTTTTCCATTTATCGCATTATTTAATTCTAGCCTTTGTTCACACTGTTAATTTATCAATCAAATTCCTTAATATTCGTGATATGTGAACATTTTCTTTATTTCTTTTATACTCAAATTTTTTTTCAATTACGATGAACACTTTGGAAAGAAAGATTCTTAGAAGGATATATGGTCCAGAGAATGAATTCGAACCAGTGGAAAATTGTTACTACAAAAGAATACGTTACAACAACAAATTTTATGACTAGAATGCAAGACACCTTCTTTATCAGAACATGTTAAGATATTGCGTCTTCACTGGGCTGAACACATACAACGGATGACTGATTACTGAACTACGAAAAATGTACTCTACGCAAAAATGGATAGAAAAAGACCAACTGACAGACCTAGAGCAAGATGGGAGGACAATATCCAAACCAATTCGAAACATCTAGTAGGATTGGATAATTGGAGGAAAGCAGCTGAGGATCGAAACACTTAGTGAACTAAATTACAAGAGGCAATAGCTCAATTTGAGCTGTCCCGTAAAGCCATCGAAGAAGAAGAAGAAGGTTTGCATTTATACTTGAAAAAATGTTCATGAGTAGCTGCGAGTAGATGGGTTAGCACAGAAATTTATATATCTTATCTACTCGCACGTACTTGATATTGCTAAATGGAAAGCAACTATTAATGCTCGAAAATATTCATTGAATAAATTCCTATAGTGAGTGTAAACAA
Organism: Villa cingulata; assembly: GCA_951394055.1. Taxonomy (NCBI): domain Eukaryota; kingdom Metazoa; phylum Arthropoda; class Insecta; order Diptera; family Bombyliidae; genus Villa; species Villa cingulata. Next base: position 25,373,683 of record OX596021.1, on the reverse strand, counting down.
TAGCTTCTTAAATTAAAATTATACGCATATACATATTCTTATTATAAACACATTGTACATAATTATATAGAAATAATATTAATTATGTATAATAATAGGCATAAAATTGTTATTTTATATATTTAATTCATAATTTCCTTACTTTTTTTTTTTTTTTACTTCAAAGTACTCGATTATGATGAGTACTTTTTCAATTGTCTATATGGTATTTCACTAATTCATACAAGTAATCTACACGTTTATATATGTATGCATAATACATTAACATCACAACATATATTACGTTTATGTATGTACTTACAATAATTATATGTATTATTTCAAGTCTATATACAAGTATAAGACAATTATCCTTTTCATATATAAATTTTATTTTTATATTTACTTCAATTATTTTTATTTTTTGTTGTTGTTGTATCGCGTTATGCTTTACTTTTATTTATCTTATTATTACTATATATACTATTTAATGATGAGAGTATACTTTTATAAATATGTATAGATAAGTATATTACATACGAAGATTTCAAAAGCTTTCAATATATTATCTAGGAAGTATAAAAGTATTTACAATATGAATAAAAACAAAACAAAATAAAATAAAATAAAATAAAATAAAAATGTCTTCCGTTCGTTCATATATTATATTATATGGTGTATTATTACATTTCTATTAAAAACTACAAAAAAAAAAAAAAAAAAAAATACTTATATACGTACAATACTATATATCTAGCTACTCTTAATACATAATATAAAAAAAAGTAAAAAATATAAAGGAAAAATAATAATAAATACATATTAAAAGAAATAACTATACACATATTATTATAATACATACTTATATGAAATATAAAAATAAAACAAAGAATAATAATAATAATAATAGTAAAAAAAAAGTGAGAATGAAAAAAAAAACATTATTTTCAAAAGAATTTCAATCGTTTATCGTTGTGTTACATAAGTCACAAACATACACATGTACATACACATACATATAGACTGCTGTAATATCATCACTATACCCACATACATATGTACGTATATATATTAATATCGCCAGAAATATAGGTATTTCTTATTACGTTATTCAATATCTAGCTATACATACACATATACATAAAGTACGAGTATCATATACATATGTATGTAATGCATGTGAATTTTTTATTTTATATACGACATAAAGAAAAAAAAAATTAAAAAATAAAATAAATAAAAAATAACAAAAAAAAAAAAAAGTAAATTGTGTCTGAGAAAAAGTTTTTCAACATTCATATTTTATGTGTAATGTGTATAATATATGTATGTGTACTTTTCATACATGGATATAAAGGATTCATAAAGGATATATATCGGATAAAGGATATATGTACACACACATTAAACATACATACTATACGTATGTATAACTAAGTATATATGTATATATGTAAGTATATATATTTTTACTGTGCATTATGTATGCACACATTATTATTATATTGAGCCAGGATATGTGTATTTTATATAATGTAAGAACACATATACTTATGTGCATATACTCGCTTACATATATTATATGATGATGGATATTTTTTTTGTAAATACATATATTAATGTTAAAAATATAAAGTACACTTGCACTTCATCTAGTACAAATATATGTACTTATATACCCATCCTCCATACCTATATTCATTGAAAATTACATACATATATGTATATCATATGAATACACTTTTATTGCTTTACATACATACAAAGAGAGTACATATAGATGTATATATGTATATGGGTAGGTGTGTACAAAAATGTTAAATACTTTACTCTGCATTACTACATATTGTCATTATAGTACTCGTATATTTTATAATGCACTCCACAAAAACGAAAAATATAAATAAAAAAAAAAAAATAATAAATAAAAATAAATTGTTATTAAGTAAGTAGTACATTTCAACCGCAAATAAAATATTATAATTTATGAAGAATATTATACCTTTGGCATTTTATTATAAAAAAATATATACAGTATATAATTACCTAACAATACACATTATACGCGCGCATATGTATATATTTGTATGTACGTAAATTCTATACAATCTAAATACTCGTATATACATACATACATATGATGATGATGATAATGATGAAAAAATTATTAAATGAAAAAGATTTTCACTCTTTCCAAATCGAATATTATGTATAATAATATAATAATAACTATAAAATACATTACATCCATCCAATCCATACATATTTATATTCTTATAATACGTACAAGATAGTACAATTACCAATAATACGCACATGTACATATATTTTAATAAAAATATATACAAAAGTATGAACAATGTATCTTACATATATATAGGTACATACATTTTTATTGTATGCATATTATCTTATGAAAATATTTATATAGAAAAATTTCATTTATACTTTATTTTCGATTTCTCATATAATTCTGATTAGAAAACTTCAAATTTCCTTCCAATTTTGCTATTATATCCTTGCAAAAAAAAAAAAAAAAAAGAAAGAATAAATAAATTGAACAACTTTTTTTTCCTGATTTTTCATTATCAGATATCATATTCTTTACACTGTGTATAATATTTTACAAATAAAAGTATATGCACACACAATACACACATTACATACGTAGGTACATAAGTAGATTAGGTACTACTATTTTATCATTTATGCAAATAACATCTATGTATATAGCAAATTTATTAACAATGAAAATCACCGAAAAAAAGAAACACACGGTACTCGATACGAATTTATGTATGTGTTTCTGTGTGTGTGTGTGTCTATGATTTAATGAAAGTCAAAATAAAAAAGAAAAATAAAAATTAAGGCATAAATACATATGTACATATACATATACATATACTAATTTTTTTGTATTTATTTTTGACTACATATTACAATAAACACGATACGAGATGAAATTATACATATGTATATATTTATATATACATATTTGTATATATGGATAATGATAAAAAAATCTGTGACAAAATCAGAAAAAAAAAAAACAACCCCCAGATAACCAACAAAACACATTACCATATAACAAATAATACAAAATACAAAATAAAAATAAAATAAAGAACAAAAACAAGGATAAGGTGACAAAAAGAAATGTCAAAATAATTTTTATTCGTATGTGTTTTTACATAAATGTACATATGATGTGAATACAGAAATAAATTATATATCTACATATAGATATAATGTATTATCGTATGTATGTATGTATGTATACTCTAATGTGGTTTCATAATAACACGAGAGCAAAAAAAAAAAATAAAAAGAAAATAAAAAAATAAAAAATAACTCAAACGTTCAAATCAAGAAAATATTTTTCTTCTTGTTTTTTTGCAGTTTAAAAAAATTTGCAGTTTTTTTTTTTTAAATTGTTGTTGCTTTTTTAGATAATACTTTATATGCATGTAATGTATATGTGTGTAAGGAGTAAAATATAATCACCGTGTAACACTCGCGTATATATGTAAATGGAAATTTGAGAGAAAAAAAAATTACAGTATAGTATAATAAAGAAATTTTTACCTGTGTGAATGACATTTTTTTTTTGTATCTGGCTGTTTGTCTATATGCTAATCCATTTTAAATTTTTATTTTTATATTTTTTATTTATTTTTATTTTTGTTTTTTATTTAAAAAAACTTCATTTTTTATTTTATTTTTATTTTTTTTTCTGTTTATTTCGGTTTTAAATTTTTGTGCATAAAAAATGTGGATGTTACTGGTACCTATATATTATGTACATAAATATGCTATTTTCACGGCTACTATAATCGTAATAATATTTGTGCTGCTGCGGCTGCTGCTACTGTCACTACTACTGATGATACTACTGCTACTGGTCCGGTGCTACTGCTTCTGATGATGCTCTTGCACTTGATACTGTTTCAATTTCAGTTTCAATTTCAGTCTCTAATTTTACTACTGTCATATAATATACATATGGGCATGTATTTTTGTAATTTTTTAAAACTTTTTAAATTTTATTTCAATTAATTATTTTAAAATTAACTATATTTCACGTTATTTATAATGTTATCCTTTCATTTTATTTAAAGTGTTTTTTATCTACAATATTTATATATTATGTATTTGATTATTTATTTATTTTATTTTTCTAGAAGGCACACATGAGTTATATAAAATTGAATCAATTTATAACGCTTCTACACTCTACACATAATATACTCAGAATCATATCAGAATGCTGTAAAATTTTATACATTATTTACTCGTAATTGATATTAAATGGTGTTATAAATGATATACACGGTATATAATAAGTATGTTTTAAATGAATTGCATTAAATTATGCCATATATGTATGTACATTATATAAAAATTGAATACAATTGAAACAATGAAAAATATTATCAGTGCACAAAATTCATCATTACCAGCTATTATCAGTTCTCTTATTAGGAATTATTTTTTCTCTTAAATTTAACCTTGAATAATTTTATATTTTCCTTCGATTAATTGATGTGTATAAAATATAATTTTTATAATTCTTAATTAAAAATAAATTTTAATTATTTTCTTTTCAGAATTACAAGTACATTTTATGTACACATCATACTTATAAGTACATGTACGTCATACGTCAAACATTAGTTAATTTTGTACACACTACCTTATTTTTATTCATACAACACAACTGGTACATACAATGCACATTATTTAAAAAATTGTGTAGATATATGATTTTATTGTTTAAAGAATGAAACGAAAGTTAATACTTTTGTTTTTTATTATCACGATTTTTCTGGTGTAATTACGAGTAAATTATGTTATGCTATTTTATATACGTGCAATTAAATCAATTCTTTTTTAATTTTGATTTTTATTTTTTCAATGTTATGTTTTCCGTGTTCAATGTTACGGGTCCACATAATATTTTATTCCTCTTTTCCACTCACTAAAAATAGATACATATATTATGTACTTTGTTTTATAAAAACACATTCACACATTTCACATGTATATACATTCGTTGGTATAAAGCTTAAATTTGTTGGTTGGATGAAACAATGGAAAGGAAAAAATGAAAGATTTTTTTTTGAAATTTTTAATAATTTTTTTGTATAATGAAATCTCACAAAAATTTAAATAATTTCATTCAAAATTTAAAAAAAAAATAAAATTGTTTCCGGGACAAATTGAAAGTGAAGTGACATTACGTACATACATAATTGTAAAATTAACATATAAAAACATATATTAAAATGGATGTTATGTGAGGACAATAAATGTCAAATCAAATTTATTTTCAAAATTTTAATTGCAATAAAAAAAAGTTGTCTACGTATCCCTACTTTTCAGTGTTCAAAATAGGAAAAAATTAATGGAATTTTATTGGATGAAATCAAAAAAAAAAAAATTTTTATTCCTTTATTTGTTATGCTCATATAATATTGAACAAAGAAAAATCAGCAAAAAGGATGTGATATTTTTTTTTAAAAAAAAAAATTCCCTCAACAAAACAAAAATGTTTTCTTAAAATAAATTTTAACAAAATTTCAATTGTCATGTTGTTCTTATTTATTCTGATTTTTGTCAATTTTTCTTACAACCAAAAAATAACCATGAAACTGAAACAGGACTGTAATAAGTATACATTATATAAAAAATATAAAACAAAAGAAAAATAATTTTTATCATGTGATTATTAATGTAGCATATATAGTCAAGCAAACAAATATAAAAAAATAAATAACGGCAACAACAACAACAACAAAAAACAAGGTAGCAGTTCATATGTAGATACGAAAAATCACACAGACACATACACAGGATATTTTCCATTTTTCTTATATTGTATGTATATTACATACATATGCTCGTATATTTCTATATACATATTAAGATAACGTTTGTTCTGTGCTATATCGTATACATATTAGCCACATATTTTTGAAGTAAAAACTCATATGTGATTGTATATGTGTATACGAGATGGTAATACGAGATATACTCATTGTATATGCGTTTATGTGTATGTATGCATGTTTTTTTCACAATATTATCCATATATATCCTTTTTTTATATGTGTATTTTTCTTATTTTTTTCGTTTTAATAAAAATAATATTTTTCACTTTTTATTTCTTTGTCCAAAAAAAATACTCATACAAATGTTACTACTACACACATGCGGTTATATGTAAAAAGGACAAAAAAAAATATTTCAAACCAAAATATCTCTATAATATGAAACAAAAATTTTAAGAAAAACTATTCAAATTGAACTGGGCTACAGATATCCTTGTTTTTTTTTTTTGCTTTGTTCTGACACCATAATTTATACAATTTTTTTACAATTTTATTTTAGATTTGATTTTATTGTAAATTTATTAAAAAAATGTTCACTGGTTCACTGGAGCTCATATACATATGTACATGCAGTTTTTATATCAAACTGTCTTCATTTTTGTGTCAAAATGTCAAAAGATGTCCAAAGTGTAAAATGCGAAATGCAAAAAAAAAGTACATAACTACACAATATATTGGACACAGGATGAACTTTAGTTTATAATGCACACATTTCTTATCACATTAACTTTACTTTTATTTTTATTCATGTTTTTTCTTTGTTTCTTAAATATTTTAATTTTTTATTTTTTCATTATCCTTACACCGATAATGTACCTAGTACCCTAGTATACCGATAACATGATATGCATGTATATGTACGTATGTTCATTTAGTTGTATTTTGTACCAATACACATTCTCCTCTCAAACATTATTTTCTACGTGCCAAAATGTACGAGAATGTATGTGTGTACTTTTATGTTCATATATAGTATTAGATTCATAATTAAAAATTAACAAAAATAAAAGAAATTTAAATTTTGGAAAAGAAAAATAACAAATGTTTATGGAAAATTTCGTAATTTCGATTCGATTTCGTATATATTTAATCAAATTCACAAGGAATTTAAAAATTTTTAATCTAATATAAAAGAATCCTTTTTATTCTTTATAATACTCATATCCCATACATTATCGTATACAGAAAGTCTTATATGCTCTCGTATATGGTTTGTATTTTTTGTTCAGGAAATTTATTTTTTATACTTTCTATTTACATACTCGAAATCCAATATTATTTTTCCTTTTTTTCATAAAATTTTTTAGTACATATAAGATTTAGATAAACACATTCACATTCACTGGGATTTTAATTAAATGTCCAGTATTTTTATTTTTGTCCATAGAATTTTTAATTTTGAAAGTTATAGGAAGAGAAGTACAAATTATTACCGCAGTACCGAATCTACAAAATTAATTGATATGTATATCGATATGGATTATGATGAAAATTTTATTTGTATATATATATAACTACACACTACTATATATTACTGATACTATGCCATGTATACTACTACTACAATTGTAATTTATTCGAAATTTTTTGATATGATGTTCAGATTTTTTGTATTTTTTTCTATTTTTCTGTTTTGTTATTTTGTTAAAAATTTATTTATTTATTTATTTTTATTTTTTCATTTTATCTGAATTTTACGCACACACACATACACATTTATTTTGTATTATATTGACTTAATATATATTTACGTAAATACATGTTAGTACATAAAAATACTACACATCCTGGCATATGTATACAACACTCACAAATCAAAAAAAAAAAAATACAAAAAATTAAAGGGAAAAATATCCAACAAGATCCTTATACTTTACTACTTATATACGAGTATAGACTTTATATACAAGTATTTACGTATGTATTACTGAGTGCGTGTATATAGCACCTAATATACATACGCATGCATTTATAATATTCCCGTATGTACATCAGATACATGCATATGTATACTATGGTACCTTGTACTCTACATTCAGCTACTATTTCAAACCAAACCCAAAATCAAAGCCAACCAAAAAAATGAAAAAAATTAAAAAAAAAAAAAAAGAAAGAAAGAAATTTATTTTTTTCATGTACACACATTAGTACGAAGTATCTCTCTGTTATATATTTAGATGAAAAATAAAATAAATTCTTCTTCTTTAATTCAGTTTCTTTCCATTTTTATTTTTTTTTTTGCTTTTCCAAAAAGAAAAATCTTTTAAAATTTCAGAGTGCAAAAATAAAAATAAAAGAAATATCTTAATAATTGCTTAATTTCTTTTTTTCTTTTTTTTTGTACCTATCCTTCTACATTATTAAAATTAATTTTTTTTTTGCATTTGTACTTATTACACATATTTTTTTTCCTCCTTACTTTCCTGGTTTTATTTTCCTTTTTCTTTTATCTTTTCCTGTCGTTTTCTAACTTTTCATACAATATTTTTGAACAATTAAATAGTAGCTTTTAATTTTTTCAAAAATATTTATTATAATTCGAATGAAAAACAAAAGTTGCTGTTTTCTCAAAATACTCAGAAAAAAATATATATTAACTTTTCTTTTTTCGTATGTACATATATCCTTCTTAAAGTTATTTTGAAGAAAACATATAAAAATGAACAAATTTGAAATAAAAAAAAAACAACAAAAAAACAAAATTACAATACAAATCTTTTTCGAAACTATAATAACTATATACAAACGGTGTATAAATGTATATAGCAGCTTTTTCTTTGCAAAAATATATATAAAAAAAAATTAACAATAAAAATTAAGGATAAAGGAATACTTTTTTTTCTTTCGATTTTATATTCTCAGATTAGTTACATATATTATGTTATGCAAAATTAAAATTTATTTTTTCTTTTTGATTATTTTTTTCATTAATTTTAGTTTTTTATTTAATTTAATTTTCGATTCGATTTTATTTTTAATTATTACTTCGTTTTTTTTTTTTGTTTTTAGATTTTTAATAATAATATTATTTTTTACGGATTTTCCTGTTCGTGTTTTCTATCTCTACTATTTTTTCTTTTTTGCTTTTGTTTCACAAATAAATATTTAAAACTTTTTAAAGAGAAATTAAATTAAAAAAAAAAAATTTTTTTTTTTTGTTCAATCTTAATTTATTAAATAATTTTTTGCTAAATTTTTTTTTTTCTTTAAAATTTATTTGCCCGTTTTGCACGTCTATACAAGTCTTGTCGTCTGCGGAACCGCCCTAAACAGTCACAGAAAAACTAAACGAAAAATGGTGTATATAATGACGACAGGATTTTGTGGATGTGTTTTTTTTTATTTTTTTTATTTTTTTTGGTTCTCTTCCTTATATACATTTCATAAGTTTTCATTCTTTCTTTCCAAAGTTTTTCTGTATTTTTTTTTTTTGTGCTGGTATTCAAAATCGGAAGCTTTCGTAACATATTCGGTAATCAATATTTCTCCACAAAATGGGATAACTAGCTAGTGCACACGAGTATATGTGTATTTATGCTGTATGTATTGCATGGTATACGATACATGCATAAATAATGTATGTATACGTTTTAAAGACTCGTACATATTTATAGTGTAGTAAAAATAAATGTGTATGTAACGCTTACTCGTATATTTTCATCTGTATAAGTTGTGTGTATACTCGAAAAATGAAAAAAAAAAATAAAATAAAATTAAAATGTCAGGGGATACAAATAGTGGAGACTATATAAAATATGAAAATGTATAATATACCAAATACTTTATATGCGAGGATACCAAAAACAAACCAAAAAAAAAACAAACATTCATGTATTTACGTAAATGTGGAAGGTACAAGGATTTTGAAGGATATTCTACCAACATAACAAAACTTAAAAATGAAAATAACGAAATGAAATAAATACTAATTGGAAAATAACAATAATTATTCATTTTCCAAGTTTATGTAGCGGGAAATTCTACATACATATACTACATAGTTATATGAGAAAAAATATATATGAAAAACATTTTTGTTTCCAATGCCAATGTTGACGTTTTCATAACACTGCTAAATAACTTTATGCAGCACCCACCACTTACACAAAATAAAAGCTAAGTAAAAGCTTAAATGGATAATAATTTGTTTTGAACGTTCAAATAATATTGAGTACGAGTTTATATAAAAAACATTGGGAACGTTGTGCTTCATATTATTATGTACATAATCTACAGTTAAACGTAAATTGCAAGACCATAAAATTGAAAGCAGTATAATATAATTCAACTCAGTCTACGTGATGGAACTTACCCTATATACGGCCAGTGATAACAACAACATTTTTATACTCGCTAAAAATTCAAAAATTCGAAATTAATTGATTACCAAATTCATGTATAGTGGCAACTGTCAACATTTTGGCGTTCAATTGAATCTAAAAACTTTCAAAAGGCGTACAGATTAATTTGAAATAATCCAAAAATAGTGGAATCATAATTTGTTCAACAAAATGGCTCAATCATAATTTTCAAAGCAATTTTTCGACTTCGAAAAATTTTGAAACCAACAACAACGATTTTATATACAAAAATTTTAAAAAATTACTTTGCATACCTTTTAGGTGCTATAAAAATGAATTTTTGAATATTTTGATGAAAAAGGTAATAATTTTATTTTATTAATAAAAATGGAAATATAACAAAGATTTTTATCCTTTTTTTTTAAACACTTCAGAAAAGTCCAAATTTTATTTTGATACCAAAATCATATAGATACATGAAGATTTAATGTATGAAAATAGAAGTCAAAGTTGAACGATTTTTTAAAAAAAAAAAACCTCTCCGTTTTTAAGAACTATAACTGAATTCCAGGACCTAAAATCAAAAATGAGCTCTAATCAAGAACCACAATATCTTTCAGGCTATACCTATATTCAAAATTTCAAAGAAATTGGTCAATCAGTGTTTGCTATACTGTATGAGAAGCATTTGGAAGCCGAAAAATCGCAATTTTGACAACTTTGACAACCTTTAAAAAGGAAACAAAGATATTTTTTAAAAAAAAATGCTCCATTAAACACCACAATTCCTATCAAATTATCTATGTTTCAAATTTTATTGAAATCGGTTAAGTAACTTCGGACCTTCGGAGATATGTGGTGCGCAAGATAGCAGATATCTCGAATCCTAATCCTAAAGGTACTTGTCCACGATGCAATTTTTCTTGGGCGAAATTTGTCTTGCGTGCAAGAAAACTTGCAGTACTTCGTACACACGACGCAATATTTCATGGAAAATATGCAATATTTCTATCATGCAAGATAAAAATATCTTTGCAAGAAATTTTTATTGCACGAGCACTTACACGAAATTCTTATTTTCTTGCATATACATTACATTTCAAATATGTATTTCATATTTTTTTTTTCAATATTTTAAGAGTTGAAAGGCCTACCTTGCTAATAATAATAATAATAATAATAGAAAATACATGCCAAATTCACAAGAAGTCACAGCACAACACAACATCAACCAACGAATGATAGATAACACAGCAACCCATTACATTTTAGTCAGCTGAATTTATTGCATATGCAAGAGAAATATTTATTGAATGAGTTGAATAAATTTTTCTTGCGCGAAATATTGCATATCTTTCTGCGTACACTATTCAATAAAAAAAATTGCTTGCAATAAGAAATATTGCATGAAATACGTATTTCTGTGCAATATTTCATCTTTCTAGGCAGCGTACACTTCGAAATAAATATTTCGTGCAATTTTATCTGTCAAAATCGTCTTGCATGCAAGAAAAATTGCATCGTGGACGGGTACCTTAAGGTTAGTGCGAACTTTCAATATTGATGGTGGTAATGCAGTCAAATTAAATTCTGTAAAAATTTTATTTTTCATTAAGTAGTTGACGGTTTGACTGAAGACTGAATTCATATAACATCTAAATTCGAAGATCAGTATATATATACGTACACTCAGTGCGATTGTAACACAAACTCCCATCCCATTTTAAATAAACAATCAAAAAATATTGAACTTTATTTAAAATGTAAATAAATACATAATTTATTTGTCCATGACATTTTATTGATTTATTAAAATAAAAAATAAAAATAAAAAAAAAACTCGTTTATGATATCATTGTATCTATACAATTTTTTACATCAAAGTCAGTAATTGCTTTGTACCTGCTGAAATTACATTTTTATTTTTATACATACATTCTGATTAGATTAGTGCTCATGTAATGTGCATGATATAATATGAAATAATATGTATAAATTTATTTACTACTTTATTTATTTACTCAAGTACATTATGACTTTTTGCAACATAGAATACATTTGCTATCAGTTTTTCATAATTATAACCACAACACATTAAGTACCATATAACGTACTAAAAACAAATACATAATTATTATTTTTGTCTATGAAATTTTTTTAATTTTAAATTAATACCGCACATACCATGCAAATAATTGCGTGATTATAATAATCTCAAATGTTTGTTTTTTTTGTCTATGATGACACTTAAGATCAGTAATAATTTTATGTTATTTTACCTCAAAATCTATTGAATCGATATTTCAAATTCATAATGACATATTTATGTATTTTATTTATGTACATATCTACTTTGTGTACACAGATAAATTAGATAAATTCAATGAACATATCAGAAAAGTCATGTACACATTTTTTTTTTTTTAAATTATGACTTTATTCATTATATGAACATGATGTAAACATTTAGTTAGGGGATTCATTTCACGTTTCAGTTTATCTTCGTGTAGTTTTTCAGTTTTCGTAGTTCATTTCCATACATTTACAAACTACACGAAAATTTTGAAAAAAGTACGAAGGTAAAATGCTTCTCAGTTTCTAAATTTTGTATTTCGTAGTTTCTTGCAGTTAATGTTTGATAGTTCTTAATTGGATGTTGACATAGAAATTAAAAATATTAGAAAAAAAAAATATAGCAGATGAAATAAAAAACAACTACGAGAAAAGTAATAAATTACGAAATGATATGGTCTCTTACATTTCAACAAAACTCCGAAACTTGAAAACTGAAAAATTATATTGAACTGAAAAATGAAATGAATCCCCTAATTATTTTCACGTGATATGTTTACAAACAAAATTGAAAAAAGAAGAAAAAAAGAACTATGATTAATTCAGAAATAATTTAATTCATCTTTAAAACTGAGAGTACGACGTACAACCATAAAAACAGTAAGTTGCTTTACATCATACAAGTGTGAACAAAAGTATAAAGACAAATTACACTGTAAATAATTTTTGCAGAAAACTATCTGTCTCTATATAGTATCTTAGTGTACTGTATCTGGAGAGTGTTGGGCTATAAGCAAACAATTTGTTCTCTTATCAACAAAAGTTGCTCTTATTTTGATTACAGATTTGTTGAGTTTTACAACGTAAGTTGTAGTGCCATTGAAAGAGAAGAAGAATATAAGAGCAAGTTGCAAAAGAAAGAAATTTTAGTTAAAAAAAAATTTGTAGTGTAGAAAATTCAAAATAAATAGTAAAAATATTCAAAAAACTTGTCTTACTTTTAAAACCTATACTTAGTATAAAACAATAAAAATGTGTAATTTAATAGATTTATTAAAAACATATAAAAACTATTATTAAAAAATATTTAAAAAAGATATTTCTAATTTAATTATAATTGAGGAATAATTAAATTATAAATATTGAGAAGAAGAAGAAGAAGAAGAAGAAGAAAATTGTTCAAAAATCTATACACTCGTGTATGTAAATATTTACTGTATAGGTAGTCAGCAATAAAAAATATGAACAGATCTTTGATTAAAGTACGATTAATGTATGTTTTTCGCATATGCATCTATTCGAATTAGAATAGAATTAGAATTCGAAGAAAAAAAATATTGTGTTGGATTATTATTGGGATTGATGTGATATAAAACTGAAAATTCTTTTCTCTCGCATATCATTCCATAAATATAATTCTAGAGTGAAAAACGATTAACGAGTGATTATTTTGTATCGAATAAAAATCATTTAAAAAACAAAAAATGCAAAATTATTTAATTTTCATTCTGATCGGTACAGTTTTTACCTTTGCAAGAGAATATGATGATCATCAACAGATGATTAAAGTACGACCAATAGGAAATAAAATAAAAATAACGCCCTTAATTAGTAATGGTGTATTTGCGAAACGTAATCAATTTCCTTATCAAGTTGGTATGGTTATGAAACATCAAAAAGGATATGCATTATGTGGAGGTTCATTATTATCTGAAAATTATGTACTAACAGCCAGTCATTGTTTAGAAGGGTAAGTACTTTGCAATAAAAATTAATTTTTAAGCATCTTATGTTAAATGAATATTTAAATTTACATTATTCACAGTGTATCAGAAGGAAGTGTTTATCTAGGAGCACATAATATTTACGACACACATGACAATTCAACCGTTATGACTGTAACTCAGGAAAATTTCATTCAACATCCACAATATAATGATATAACTTTGGTTAATGATATCGGATTTATAAAATTACCAAAACCATATGCCTTATCTGGTAAGTTTTATACACAACACATACACATATTTTTGCAAAGTTATTTTCATTTTATTCTCGTATGTTGTTGTTATTAGATAAAAATCATTACGTTAAATTACCATCACCGAATCTGACGACAACATCAGGAAAAGCTATCGCAAGTGGATGGGGTCGATATTCAGATGATAGAAATGCAACAGTTTCAAGAGTTTTACGTTTTGTTGAATTAAATTTGATGTCGATTGGAAGTTGTCAACTTTACTTTGGACGTTCAGCAAATGAAAATAATATTTGCACTAGTTCAACAATTAAGAAAGCAATATGTACTGGTGATTCAGGTGGTCCTCTTGTTGTTTACCGAGAAAATGATCAAATAATTCAAATTGGTGTCGCATCATACATTAGCAATCGTGGTTGCCAAAGTGGTTATCCATCTGTTTTTACTCGAGTTGGTTCATATTTAGATTGGATTAAAAATGTAACTGGAATTACTTCGAAATGATCGAATTATAATAAAATAAAATTTAATGTAAATTATTTTATAATTTATTTTTTAAATGTAGGTATCTAATTTCAATTTAGTTTTGATCTGAAATTGTTCTTCATACACGCCCACTACTGAAGTACAGAAAATCTACTATTCGCGTGTATATCTTTCTACTTCTTGTTCTTCTTTTCTACTTCTAAAATACTCAAGAGTTAAAAGATCGTGTTTGTTTACACATGAAAATATAAGTCAACACATTTATAGATTTTTCTCATATACACAGATCTTGAAGAAAAAAATAGGAAAATATGCGATGCGAATAGTAGTTTTTCTTCTCATTTTCTTGTGTATATTAGGTATTGTGCTATAATAGGCGTGTACGAAGAGGAATTTCAGATTGAAACTAGAACTAGGTACGTGTGTACAACAAAAACCAATAAATGTTTTGACCTACATTTTCATGTGTAAGCAAACATGGTCATTGAACTCTTGAATATTTGGGATGTGAGGGGGGAAGTAGAAGGGAAAAAAAGATAGTCGAATAGTATAGTTTCTCCTTTTATTTTCTTGTGTAAATTTTGTACTGCACTGTAGTAGTCAAGTACAGAGAAAAATTTCAGATATTCAGTAATACTAAATATAAGCTCTTGACTCGATATTCTTTATGTAGTACCGTTGTACATTAATTCAGTGATTTATTTGATTCAAATTGAGCCTTAGTTGTAAACAATACATTTTTTTTTCTATATGTATTTACTGTATACGAGAATTTAAAGAGAAAAGTTTTCGCAGAGAATACTCTTTTACTGCGATTTGAATCTGTACATAAAATTTAATGGTTCACTTTGTTGAAAGTGAACTAAGTAATTACATATACCACGTCATACTTGCTTGGAAGTACAATATCAATTGTTTCTTCGTATTTACCATATATTTATTATAACAGAGCATTTTTTTTTTACTGTGTGATTTGTAGAACTACTTTTCTAAAAACGGATATGTGTCCCTTTTATTTTGTCGCTCTATTTGCGCCCACGAGATTTAACGTCCTGTTTTAGTGAACCATTTCAACCTATAAAGATCACAGAAACAAGTCACACAAATCAAAATGTATTACATATGTCTTAGCAATCTGGATATCAAACATATTTTTAATGACTGCCAGGCTTACCGAAACTTTAGAGAATATAACATAAAGTAAACTACTCCACACTAGGAAAAGATGACATCAACAGCATGAAGCACATTATAAACTTCCTGAAGGACACAAAAATATTCTACAAAATGTAATAAAAAAAATTAAAAAAAAATAAATAAAAAACAATTTAAAGGTTCGAAATGACAAAAGAACTATTCAGAGACCTAATAAAAAGTAATAAAAAAAAGAGCCACTCATGTTTATACATGTTCGTTGCTACCCGAAATAATGCTTTCGGTTTCTGAATATTGGATCTTAGAGAAACCGATTGTCTATCTATTGTGTTCATGAAAAGTTGATACTTGTGTAGTTTCATTGAGATAGATTTAAAAATTAAAAAAATTAAATTGAAATTAATTATGCAATATAATACTCGTGCGCTATGTTAATTTATGCGTTACGTAATACGTATGAGTATAATGTATAATAAATTATAAGATACATACATATCAAAAAAATAATGTTTTCATTTAATCACATGAAAAATTAATCCATTTTCATTTAAACAATTATTATTTATTTACATAAATTTAATCTTATTTTTTTATTAATTTATTATTTATTTATGTTTTTTCATTTTTCATTTTTCATTTTTTTTTTTGTTTTTTTTTGCAAACAGACAAAATATTGCAACAAATAAACAAACGAAACATATCATCCAAAATATAAGATAACATATTAAAAGTAACAAAAATAAAATAGATAAATATTTTTCTAAATAATATCTGCATATTCAAAGTAAATAATTTAATGCAATAGTACAGGGCATTAGACTGTAAAATAATTATTATTACGTGAAGAAAGTTTTTTAACTTAATTTTTAACAAACAAAATGAAAAATTATGAACGTAATTATGATGTCAATGCACAATCTTTATACACGCAAATATGCCAACCAGTATTGTACATATGTATGCGTTTTAATTAAATGATGATTACGCAAAATTTTAGCATAAATGCATTCAAGGAATTTTTCGTATAAATAGTCGTACATTTTGATGGAACAAAACATAAGTAGCAGTAACTAGCTATCAAAAAGTACATTACAATCATAATAAATTCGGTAAGATATCAAATTAGGTTACATTTTGAATTTCATTTCATTCGAAAATTCTAGTTTAGAGAAAAGTGAATTTTTTTTTTCAAATATTTACAGCCAATATGAAGAGTTTTGTTATTGCATCTGTGCTAATAAGTTTGGCAGTCTTAAGTGTTAAGGCTGAAGATGATTTTGAAATCGATTGGACAAAAGTTAAAGGAAAATATGTATTCCCGAAAATTGTGAATGAACCAACTACAATAAATGTATTTGAACCGCGTATTGTCGGAGGAAAACCAGCCAGACCTCATCAATTTCCATATCAAGTTGGAATCGCTGCCTCATATGATGGTACATTGGCATGGTGTGGAGGTTCATTAATTTCTGAAAATTATGTCTTAACTGCTGCTCATTGCGTCGACGAGTAAATTTATTAAATTCACTTTTAAAATTAAGTACTCACATAATATGATAATTTTTTTCCGAATTTATATTGTACAGTGTTGGTGCTGGTATTGTATTTTTGGGAGCTCACAATATTAGAAATTCAAGAGAATATGGCCAAAAAAGAATGTTTGTCAATACAAACAATTATATAGTACATCCTGGCTATAATTCAGAAAGAGCTTCTAATGATATTGCTCTAATTAAACTTCCACAACCAGTAACATTAAATTGTAAGTACAAGTATTTTTGGTATTTATCGAAACTACATTTATTTATTTGTTAAATTTGATAAATCTTATGTGTATAATCTTTGAATTAGCTCAAATTAAATTGATCGCCTTACCAAAAGCCAATATCAAAACAGTAGACAGATCAACAATTGCTTCGGGATGGGGACTTGTTTCTGATTCTATTTCATCAGCTCCAAATGTACTGAGATATGTTACATTAAACACAATTGCATTGAGTGAATGTAAAATATATTTCCGATCAGCAATACGTGATACGCATATATGCGTTGACTCATCAAATGGTAAATCAATATGTGATGGTGATTCTGGTGGTCCACTTGTCGTTGAAGAAGACGGAATTAAAACAATTATTGGTTTAACATCATTCGGCAGTGCACGAGGATGTAAAAGTGGTTGGCCATCTGTTTTCACTAAAGTTTCTTCATACTTGGATTGGATTGAAGAGAACAGTGATGTAAAATTGTAGAAAATTAAATTTTAGACAAAATTAAATCTTTATTTGTTAGTTGAAATTTAAAATAAATGTATTTTTCTTTAAAAAAAAAAAAACTAAGTAATATTAATTTTACGTATTTACATTACGTATAGGAGAAATGAACTGATTATTAATAATTATTTTTTGAAAAATTTTGTTATCGAAATGTATACCATATCACTTATTCATTAATCCTTCACAGGTCACAGCTTCCCTGAAAAACAGCACCACTACTATTATACACTTGTAATTTTAAATGAAACTTGATAATGATTTAGCACTTGTGTCAAATTTTATGTGAACCATCATGAACAGTTTCATTCACTTATAACAAATGGGGTTTTCAGAAAATCAGATCTTATTTGAAACACTTGTGCTTGCGCAGAACTTACTTATTGTTTATGCAGTTTTAGATTTATGCATGCAAACAACACTTTTGCAGATTTATGTTTCTGAACACTTTTACATTACACTACACTACATGCATCAGTAAAGCAAAAACTGAATGATGGTCTTAGACTTACTAAAGAACTTACTTGCAGTATCACTTTTAGACAAATTGCATTGGCAGGTTTGGATATTTAGATGCATTGCAATATTAATTTCTGCATTACAGCAGTTTTTAATTTCTAAAAACCCCCAAATTTTGTAATTTGACAATTATTACAAAAATCGATCAAAGTCCTAGAGCATAGATTAGAATCCAATCCGGGTTTTCGCACATTCATGATGGGTAGTTGATGAATTATCTTTAAATCAAGAACATTTTTATATTTTTTTAACTTAACTGTATAAATTGTATGTGCAGAAAGGTAGTCCAATGTATAGGCGAAAAAATTGTAAAATTTTTTTTATTAATTTCAGGATCAAGGGAATATGAATTTTTAAAAGACTTTTCATATAATATATTCTTACATTCATAAATTTTATTTGATATATATATTTTTACTCTATTGTATTAGTACAATATTACATAATTTATTTAGTTTGTTTTTTTTTTATTTATTTTTATTTATTTATTTTTTTTTTAATTTATTTTATTTTCTATTTTCTTCTTTTTTTTTAATTAATTATAATTTATTATTTTTTGTTTGTTTTTATTGTTGTTCTTGTTTTGTTTTTGTTATTTTCATTTTTTTTTTTATTTATTAGTAACAATAATTATTCATAAGTGCACTTGCCAATCATTATTATTTTCTATTACAATGATAATAATAATAATAATATGTAGTCATATATGTATGTAATTATAATCATAATCATTATAACCGTTATAATAATAATAATAATAATAATAATACATATTAAATACAATTTCATTATTATTTCTGCTTTAAATATACAGTATTTATATAATTGGATTAAAAAAAAACAGCAATGAAAATGACTCTAAAAAATCTACTTTGTTTTTTATTTACTTCTTTTTTCTTTTAAATTTTTCGATTTTTAGTTTTAATTGTGATAATTTTAACTTATATTTTTCATTTATATCATTTCCACTTTAAATGAAACTTTATGCAAACGGAATGAAATTTTATACAAATGAAAAGTTTCATTTGATATGCACAAAGTTTCATTTAATTTGAATAAAGTTTCATTTAAAATGGTAATGCCATATATTTTTGATTTAATATTGATTGTATATAATTATTTAATTTTTGTTTGTTTTTTACTTTTTTAAATAATTTATACCGATTCTATATTCAATGCAGTGACTTCAACTTGGACTTCGTCTTTCGGCTTCACAGAAGAATGCTTAACATGTAAAAGTAGTTGTCAAGTCAAGTATACTGCATTGAATATCGAATGTAGATGTTCTAATACATATTCATTAAATCAAAGTCGAAGTTGAAGTCACTGCCTTGAATCGGCATTATTGTTTAGAATTTAAATCAACAAACAACAAATGAAACGAAAGTACATACTTAATTGAATAATTGTAAGTTTATCGTATTGTTACGTATATAATTTGTTTTATATTTTTATTTTGCGGTTCTAAACAATTTTTTAAAAATAATTATTACAATCAATGTGTAACGGATATACTACATTATATGTGTATATTATTCATTTTTAATTTTTGATATATTCTTTGTTTTGTTTTTTGTTGTTTTTTTTTTTTTTTGTTTTATATTTTTTTATAAATTTATTTTTATTATTTTTTGATTATTACTGAAATTAAAATTATTTTATCTCACATTACATAACAATAATATATTAGATATTATTAAGTATTAAATTTTATTTTATATTCATTTATTTTGTTTATGTTTTTCCTTTTATTCGTTTTTTCTTTGTTAAATTTAATTTTTTAATATTTTTTTTTGTTTTCAAAAATAAAATTATTTTCAAATTATATGTATGTACATTAATTAAATTAAGAAAGTACAAAATGTATTTTTAATGAAAAAAAAAAAAATAATAAAATAAATAAAACAAAAAACAATAATCTTATGTTATTTTTTTATGCTTTTTTACTTTTACAACTTTGTTTTAAACATTTTGTCATCAATCAAAAAAAAAAAAAAAAAAAAAAACACAAAAAATAAATAAAATACATAAAAACAAATAATAACTTATACACACATTATTTGTGATTAATTTTTTACACATATTTATTTATTATACTTGTAAATTGTAATGATGTAAAGTAAATATTAATGTAATGTAAGTAATAATTCAATGTATATGTACACAATTTGATGATAATCATAAAAAAATATATGTATTTGATTTTTTTTTTTTTTTAATTTTAATATTCATTTTCATTTTTGCCAAAATTATATATTTTTATTAATATTTAAACTACTTACATAAAAAACATTTAATTAAATTATTTATTTTTTAATTTTGTTTTATTTTATTTTAGCTTTTCATTATTATTTTGATAAATTTTAAATATGTATTTCGTATTCGTATATATGTATATGTATATAATTTATAATTTATTGATGTATTTTGTTTGTTTTTCTCAAATAAGTGTATGGTAAATATTGTAAAGTGTAAAATGAACGCGAAACGAAATTAAATTAAACATCAACACAACAAGAAGAAAAAAACACAAAAAAAAACAATTTTTTTTTAATTACACAGCCATTTATTTTTATTTAATTTTCATTTATGTTTTTATTTTGCCATTTATCAGTATGTGTATGTAAAGTACCGTTTATTTCAAATGAAAATGTTTGTTTTAATTATGAATAATTTGTATAAAGGTATAAGAAAAATTAATTTTTTTTTTCGGTCTCTCTGTATTTTTGCTTCATTAGGGCCGGTACTCACATCGAAAGCTAAATTTTTCTCTATATAAAACCTATGTAAAAAAAATGTCGCTAAATTGTTAGCTAAATTTTTAGTTTCAAATTTCGCTTACTGGTACTCACTTCCAAACTAAATTGTTTCGGTGGAACTTAATAGTGGAGAGTTGTGGAACTCATTTTTCACAATCATTTTATATGGTCGAGCATATAAAAGGCAAGCGAAATATTGACAAGTCATATATTTTGACTAATAAATATTTATTTATTTATTTTTACTTAATTTAATTTCATAGCCTCCGCGATTTTTTTCAAAAAATTTCAAAACTCTATATACTCTACACACATTTCCTTCCACAATTTTTAGCTTGTAGAATTATATATGCAATTGCAAGCGAAAAATTTCACAGGAACTGAGTACCAGGTCTTAAGCCGAAAATGAAAATTGAGAATAAATAATATCTGGGGAACTGTTTTTTTCTAATACTAAAGTGCCGATTTCATAGCTATGACGCTTTACACGTGTAATCAGAAAATGTGGAAAGTTTCAAAAACTAAAATGGTTGTATAAATGAATGACATTTACGAAGAATGCTAGGGTTATATACGAACGTTGTTGTTGACGAATAATCGATTTGTTCTTTTTGTCAAATTCAATTTCAGAATTCAGATTCATTTTAAAATTTTGATTTTTATTTGACATTTATGAATTCAAATTCTATTTTAATGGCATTTTGCTGTGCAATGTTTTAAATGTTTTTGGATTGTTTGCTTTTTATGACTTTTACTTTTTTGCAGTACTGTTGCATAATGCCGCTTTTACATTCAATGCAGTGATTTTAACTTTGACTTAGACTTTCAACTTCGTTGCATGCTTAACGCACATATCAAATATCTTGAGTACAGTAAATTGAACTTTGACTTGACGTATAGCTATAAAGTAACAGTTAGAAATTTTGAAAGTATAGTTTGTTTTTTGTGATGTCAAAAAAAAAAACAAAAAAAAATCATTTGTTTTATGTTGTCATCCTAGATGCAGTAGACTGCAACTATGACTGCAACATTGAATTTTCTCAAAGTCGAAGTCGACCGAAAAGTAGCTGTCAAGTCTACTGCATTGAATGTATGTAGAAGCGGCATTAATGGTAAATTTGAACTTTGACTTTACTTTAAATTACTTCCAGTGAAGGAAATTTTAGATTTCGATCTCAAATACAGTACATACTCAGTATTCGGTACTTGGATCGAGAGAAAAAGAAGCAAATTATTAAATTTTTTGATATTATTTGAATTCAATTTTGATAAAAATTTTTTTTAATGTTTAATGTTTAGTTAAATATTCGATTAATGAAATGAAACATGATCGTATAATAATTTTAGTGTCTGTGTCTATTATCAATTTCCTTCTGCTTGATCTTACAAAAAAAAATATATACATATATATATATACATATGTATATATGTGTATATTGACGATTTATTATTTTTATTATTTTATTATTTCAGTTAAAATAACAAAAAAACAATAAATAAATCGAAATAATGTTGTATGTGTATGTTTTTATCTTATTACATTTTTTTTATTTTTAAATTTTATACAGCCATTCATTAATTAATCTAGTAAATTGTATTTAATTTTTATTAGTCAAATTTTTAATTTTTTTTTCTTTTCAAATATTTTATTTTTAATTTCAATTATTTTCATATAATTTAAATCAGAATTCGAAAATAAATGCAGAATAAATTTTTACATAATATACCGTCCGTCAGTAGGTGGTGACCAATTCTCATTGCAACACAATAATCAATCATCAAATCATTAAAACACAATAACTATTGAAAGAAAATACGTGGAGGATCAAGTAAGATGTCATTAGGGAGAGGGGGAAGTTTCCTATAGATTTTTCTTATACTACTTTATTCTAGCTAGTACATCGTATTTGTTATGGGGTGTTTCGTAGAACAAGTGCGCCCTCTAGCCCCTCTTTATCGCACTCTAGCGTCTGAATGGTGTAGTTTAACCCCCATGCCCTGTAGTACAATTTTTTGTTTGTATCGATGAGACCTATCTACTGTTTGCCGATTCACCATTCGAGGAAGGACACCCTGTATAAGTTGCATAAATACATATTGTATAAAAATGCAAATATTTATTTCCCACCCCAATGAAAGATTTATAATTTTAAATAATATAAAAAAAAAAACAAAAATTTTAAAAAAAATCATCAAAATCGGAGCTGAAATTGCCTCTTTTTTGTATTCATTGACTCCAATAATAAATCAAATTAAAATTGGATGGAAACAAAATTTTTCAGTATTATACGATAGTTAAATAATTAAATTAACAGGAAAATGATTTAATCCTTTTTAATATTATTTTACAAATATGAAAATGAATTTTAATACCAGTAATTACTCCATATATAAATTGATTGAACAGGGCAGGTTTCATATAAGGTGATTAATGACAGGTGATTGGTGACAGTTAAAAAGTGATGAAATAAATATAAATTAAAAAAAAATTATATACCGTCAACAGCTAACACCAATTGATTGCATGTGATTATGAATATTTTTTGGTTAGGTAGAGATATATTGAATGTAAAGAGAATAATGGTAAAAATTAGAAAAGTGACTTCTCAAATGCTGTCACCACAAAATGACAACATTTTGTGTTAGTCTTTGGTGATTGTCACCATACTTGAACGGAAATTTATGGTGAATATCATCAATCACTTTACGTTAACCCACCCTAGACATTCCGTTCCTTAAGCAAAAGTAATTTAATGAATAATAAATCACGAACCACCATTCTTCTATAAAAACTTTACAATAAATTCTACATTGCACAATTCACAATACAATAATGTCATATGATTGTTGTCAGAGTGCCAGCGTTCCGTGCATCCGGCTTCGATATCAATTGAATTGTATGGAACAAAAAAAAAAATTAGTATGTAATGAGTGTGTTTATTTTTTGTATTTTCGTATTCTGATTTAAATATAAATTCCTTTTCTTTTTATATTCATTTTAGTTAATGAGTTTTTTTTATTAATAATTTTCTTTTGTTTCAACAAAATTTATTAAATTAATTAATTTTATAAACTTGTGTTTCTTTTTTATTTCTTTTTTTTTACATAACTTCTTTATTAAATTCAAACACCAAAATATTATCATTTAGGCTCGTATCCATCAATTAAGATTTATCTTTTATCTGAGATAAAGTGTATTTCATCAAACTCGATTATACACGATTTAGATATTTTTAGAATCCGAGAATGGTACTGTAAATGTCGTTTGAACATAACCTTGTTATTAGCAGCAACACCACATAACATATTTTTCATTTTGTCATTATAAAAATACTAATTTTTCGTAATCAGCTGACATGAAAACAAATTTTCATCAAGGTTGATGAATAAACTGAAATTATACTCGGCTAAAATATATCGAACGGATAATTTTGGTTGTTGAATACGACCCTTAAAGATAAATATGATACAAAAACAAAAAAATAAATAAAATTAAATCTTAAGCAAAGTTAACATTCATATACATCGTATGGTGACTTATCAAATCATTTGAAGAAATAATTCAAAAATGTATGACAGTCATAAATATTATATTACGTAATTAGTTGTATTCGAATTAGCAATAATTTCAAGTACTGTATACTTAGAAGTATGTACAAAAATGTGTCTAGAATAAATTGTTATCAAAGTACATACAATATCCATATAAAAGTATTTGATCTTTCTTTCCTTTTATTTTTACTTTATCTGGGTCACAAGTACTTGAAATTGCTAAATCAATAACAACAACAACTCACATATTACATAAAATTTAAATTAATAATAAAATAATAATAATGATTGATTTATATTTAAATTTTTTACTAGTACATATATATAATATGCTATTTTAATTTATTTTCTAATATTAATTTTTTTTTTGTTTGTATATTTCATATTTATTTTTTTTTAGCTTTATTTTTACATAAATATATTATTTTTTTTTTTCAATATTTTTAGTATAAACTAGTTTCATTTTAGATTGTTACACAATTATTTTTGTTTTTCATATATTTATTTTGTTTCAATATTTTTATGTACTATATATGCATATATGTATGTATATGTATTTATAAATGTAAAAATAATTATTTTTTAAATAAAACAAAAGAAAAGAACAAAAAAAAACGATAATGAAAATGAAAAACAAAAAAAAAATAAATAAATAAAATTACAAACTAAAAACAAAATAAAGAATAATAATTTTACATTTAATTACAAATAAATAAGAGATAAGATAATTAATGTCTCCATACACAATGTTAATAATACAATATATGTATAACTTAGTGCAATAATTCCTTTCCCATAAAAAAAAAAAACAAAAAGGAAAAATATCCAATGTTAAATTGTTACAATCTCTATCGACATGTAGTTAGTAGTAGGTAAGTGTGGGCATCAACAAGGCGGCATCTATTCTGTGTATCGATCGAGTGAAACATTAATTACCTTATCATTCAATTCTTTTAATTCGATTATACTCTCTTAAAATTAATGCAAAAAAAAAAAATAAATAAACGAAATCTCTCTCTATCTCTTTCTCTAGACTATGTACAGAAAGGATGACTTTTAAAAAAATAAAATACATCGTTAAATTGAGGCTTCAAGATCTTCTAGTACGTCAAATATATTATGATTGATGCATTTTTTATTTAAAAAAAAAAAATAAATAAATAAAAAAAAATTCTATCAAACTATTTCTGTTTATCGAGAGAGTGTTGAATTATCATGCATTAATTTGTATTTTTTTTTTTTAATTATTCTTGAATGCTTCAATATTGTCAAATGGTAATTATAAAAAAATATAAAAAATAAAAAATATCCTTAATAATAATATTATACATGATATTTTATTTTTTTTTGTTTTTTTTTGCTATTTTAATTATTGTAGTTTCTTTAAATTACATGCTGCGAACTTTAATTTCGCGATTTTAGTTCCAGTTACAGATTTATTAATAATAATTACAGAACAACTACTTCATACAATAATTCTTATGGATTATGTATTATGTATTATGTTGAGATACAATTTATTACTCGCCATATTCGGTATGTACATAGTTTGATTTACTTGTTTAATTTAATTTTTTATAATTTCTTATCATTTTTTTATTATTTATTTGTTTATTTATTAACTTTTTTTTGTATTAAATTACTATCGCATATTTTTAAATTCTCTAAAACACTTTTCATATTATTTATTTAATTTTTATATCATGTGTGTCTATGTCTTAAGAATTTTTTCTTCATTTTTTATCCATTTAAATTTTTTTTTTTTAAATCTAATTTTTACATATTTACAATTCTAGAATGCATCGATATTATGTAGATAATCATGATACAAAAAAGAGCATTTATATCAGAGGTAGATCACATAAAAATTTTGCTGTTTTTGTGACGTAATTGATTGTAAAAATAATCCAGGAAAAAAATAGATATGAAAAATTGTTCGTTGCATCATTAAGATAAATATCATTTTTAGGCTGATTTCATATGAGATGCTGTAAAAAAGCAATGAAAACGAACGAAATCTAAAACACAAATATTTTGAAATTTACGCGAATTTGAATTCGCTTGCAATTTCAATTCACATGTTTCCCGGAACAAGTGGGGTGTCATTTATGTTGTTTCAATAATTTTTCTTTTTTTTTTAATTTTTACCGTTTAATTATACATACAATAACTAGTGAAGTTTTCAAGAGTGCATTTTTAATTGAAGCTCATCAAAATATTTTTCTTTTTAGATAGGCATTTTTCGAAAATGCAATCAGATCGTCAATTGACAGAAATCAAATGTTAGCAAATGCATACATGCAAATTACAGAAGTTTAAAAATGCATGAAGATTGCATACGATCGCAAAAGAAGCATGCATCAGCGCATGTAGTCTGTACTACATGCAATTCTGCATTCAGATCGTCATACGATGATGGCATACGATGATCGTCACATCTGACTGACTGCATTTTCGAAAAAGGCTATAAATGTAACGTACATCACAACTCACAATCATGGTAAAATAAGCTCTTAACAAGGTGTAAAATCATAGACTACAAAAGAAAAGTTAAAATCAATTTGAAAGCTCTAACTTTCTGTGACGTAATCGTTTGATAAATTTTGATAAATGTTAAATTGAAAATCAAAAACAATTTTTTCATTCTTATTACAATTATTATTGTTATTATTATATTATTTTGACACTATTTTTGCTATTACTATTATTTACTATATTATTCCAATATTTTTTATATAATTATATAATTTTAATTATTTTTAATGGATAATTAACAAAATTTGTTTACAAACAATAAAAGCTGTCATACGGCTACGTCATAAATAGCTTTAAATGGCGACCATGTGATAAAATTGATTTTACCTTAATAATTTCTTCTACCATGCGTCACAATATGTATTTTTAAATAGCGATTCAAAAAGAAAGAGAAGATTTACCATATGTATCGATACTGCATCGATGCATTCTTTTTTTTTTAGAACTCCCAAATTTAATTTTTTTTTTGTTACATAAAAAATATATTATTATACACATATATGTAGATTTATAATGTTAATCGTATTTAAAATAAAAATAAAAAAATCAATTGTCTTCATACTAATTATTATTATTTTCACGTTACTTACATATTTTCATTTTTAATTATAAATTTCAATATTCATTATTCCAAATTATTACTGTTAGAAAAGAACAAAAAAAAAAAGAAAAATAAACTAAGATTAAAATATTTATATTATTATTTATTTTATTTTTTGTTATTTATCATCATCATTATTATATCATAGCCACGAGGCAAAGGTATATATTGTAATGTACTATGTAATTACTTTTCATTCTTATTCTTATCATTATCATATGATCATGAATATCCTATAATTATTATTATTTTATTCATATTAATTTTATATGTAGTATTTATTAATGATTTTTCCTTAATTTTTATTTATTTATTTATTTAGTCTATAATCTATAATAATTATTAATAATTTGTAATAATGTTTTCATGTACATTTTTACTGTGTATGTTGTAATGAATGTTAGGGTATTTTTTTATCCTGCCTGTATATTATTATTCTGTTTGTTATATTTTTAATTTTTTTTTTTTTTTTTCATTTAAAAGGTAAAATTTCCAAACAGACTACGAAGTACAGATAAATTCAAAGATGAATATTATGGCCGATTTCTTCATACTCTCTGCTAGCTGGGTGCTGGGTGTTACACCTAAGTTTAGCTGACAGTGCTAGCTACGAGTTTGGTTTTCTTCATATAAACTTCTTGCAAAGCAAAAAATCAAAAGTTTTGAATTGAGACTCAAAATTTTCAGTGTAGGTTACACAGGTAACGGGTTAGACCTAAATAAACAAACATAATGCAGTCTACTAGATAAACCATTTCATTTATTTTTATTTAAATGTTTGTATGTTTGGCAAAAATAAAGATCGAAAAAGTTTTTCTAAGTAATATCGAAAAAGAGGGAAAGTTAATGGATGATGGATGTAAATATGAGAAAAACATGAGAATATTTATTTAGATGAATTAGTTTTGTGAGTTGCACGCATGACTGGTTTATAAAATTTTTATATGGTTTTGAGTGGTACCACCACTTATTTAATAAATAATTGAATTAAAAATAAATGGATATGATCAAAATCTCTCAAAAATGTTCAAATTTATATTTATATGTTCCAGCCAATGATATTAATTTATTCTATTTTCAATTCTCAAAATATACATATACACATATATGTATGGAATATCATATGTATGGAATTAAATGTACATTTTAAATAGCATTGTGTATTGGTTAGTGCTGCAAAACATTGACAGATGATCATTTCATTTAGTGAGACAAATATTTATAATAAACTAGCTGCACCCTGCGCCCGTTGCTACGCCACCAACTAAAAAATTCATTTTTCTTTACATTAATCTTGATCTTACGAAGATTTATCTTATGTGTAAAATTTGATATGGCACCACTAAACGTTCGAAATGATGAAGTTACATGCGCCTATGCATTGCACACGCTCGATGGTTGGTATCGTTCGTGATAAGTGAAAATTAGTGTGTATAATAGTATATGCAGGTGTTTGTGTATGTGTATGTACACCATGTTTATTATGTACACCATGCGCGTATGTAGATAGAATCGTGGTAAGTAAAGTACATTGTGTATATTGTGTAGTGAGCGGAGTTATCGTGATTCCGATAGCTCCACTCGAAAAAAAATTTGAATTAAGGCGTAGTGACTATAAGCTTGTTCCGTCCCGTCCCGTCCCGTTCCGTACCGTCCCGTTCCGTCCCGTCCCGTCCCGCTCTGTTCCGACACGTTTCAAAACATGCCTGTTATAATAAAACGGAACGGTATATAGTAAAGTTGAAAGCTAATATTGAAAATTTATATGGAAACAGGTTATGTTGTCCGTGAAATTTGTTCAACTCCGACGTTTCGCACCGTTCCGTTCCGTCAATCATAACAGCTTTTCGGTCAATCCATATAAATAACATGGAAATGTCAAATATTCAACTTTTTTCTTTTTACGAAACGGAACGGAACGGGCTTATCGTGACTACGCTCTTACACTACTTGTCATATCTTTTGT
Organism: Villa cingulata; assembly: GCA_951394055.1. Taxonomy (NCBI): domain Eukaryota; kingdom Metazoa; phylum Arthropoda; class Insecta; order Diptera; family Bombyliidae; genus Villa; species Villa cingulata. The sequence goes on along the minus strand of OX596021.1, from coordinate 25,343,399 downwards.
TTTTATTTATCTATGTTAATACGCTGATACTACTACCAAAAATCATATAGTATATATGATTTTTGCTACTACTAACTAGTATTACGACTGGTATTAAAATCACAACTAATGCACATGTGAACATACAATTAAGACTAACCATGTGAACATGGGCCTTAAATGTTATTTTGATATTTTTGGGATATTTGTTCTGTAGCACCTAGAACCCCAACTCTGATTTTAAAAAAATTTTTTCAAAAACCTTCCCGGGGATATACCTAATATTTTCCCAAATTTTCAAGGCAATTGGATGTATGGTTTTTGAGTCTATCGAGAACAAACAAACAAACAAACAAACAAACATACATTCATTTTTATATATAGATATAGATGAAAAGAAATTCGAAACACTATGGTCCGTCTACACAATTAGTTTTGATAACTCGATTTACAAAAACAATTCCATTATATGTATTTTTCAATTTTTACACAATGTCAGACATTGTTATTCAAATGATTATAATTGTGTACAGAGCAAATAACTCAAAGCATTTCAAAAATTTTTGAAAAACTTTTTTGATTTTGATGAAGTTTTTTCAATCTTTATCATTTATGTGAGTGTATCGTTTTTGGAAAAATTACCAATTACATTAAAAGAAAAATGTATCGTATCTTTAAAATAAATAATCAAAGCTTCATCTTCCAACTAAAGTTAGCTGACAGCTAGGTGTTTTTCAGAAATTCAGATCTTACTTGAAACACTTGCGCAGAACTTACTTATTGCAATGCAGTTTTAGATTTATGCATGTAGACAATACTTTTGCAGATTTGTGTTTCTGAACACTCTTCACATGCAGCACTTACCTTACAAATAGTAATTTAAATAAAGTAAATAAATAAAACCATTGAATAATAAAATATGTTTCAGTTTTACTTAAATAATAAAATTAATGAATAAAAACACAACTATAGCAATAATTGAAAGATATTAGGTTAACTATTGAAATTGAATAATACAATAAAATAGTAACACAGCAAAATTGATAAACACAACAGCTGACAAGTACAAGTGTCAGGTTATGTTGTTCTTTAAGTACATGCATCAGTAAAACAAAAACTGCATGATTGTCTTAGACTTGCCAAAGAAATTACTTGCAGTTTCACTTTTAGACAAGTTGCATTTGCAGATTTGGAGATTTAGACGCATTGCAATTAAGAAATGCAGCAGTTTTTAATTTCGTGTACAAGATAAAAATAAACCCCAACATTCATTACAATGTACATAATGTATATATAGTAATTCATTTTTCATTATTACATACTAAATTATTTCAATTATTTCAATTGACTCATTTTTTACACCGTTTTATGTGTTTACTACATTTGCATGTTATACACATATCTTAATCAATAATATTTATTTCTATGTACTCGTATAAGTATCTATATTTTTCATTATTATTAAATTATTTCAATGCACTTTTTTTATATCGTTTTATGTGTTTATATTTACACGTTACACACATATCTTAATCAATAATATATATTTTTGTTTACTCGTATATGTATATGTATATTAGTAATTTTTTATTTATTAATTTATATTATTTTTACATTATATTATTATTTATAGAAATTACATACTTAAATTTATATATATTTTTTTATCTATTTTATTTTTAAATTTAATTTAAATCATTTTCGATAGCATACTTACTAGTCATATTATTACCATAATTATTATTTTGATCATTTTAACTATACATATTTAATATTATCTCAGTATTTATGTACATTACTGTATGCATGTTAAATATGTATTCTTCAAATACTACTCAATTGAAAAATAAATAAATTTGTCTAACTGTAAAATTCAATATTATTTTGAGAAGGAAAAAAAAAATGATAAAAATTGCTACTTTATATTCGGTAGGTAAATATCATATCAAACAGAAAGGTAATGGCTAAACATAAACAATCAATATTTATGTTTGCTGAGAATGATCTCCCAACAGACCCGATTTGTCTGTCTGTCGGCCATTGAAGGTTTATGATTTTATGAAGTAAAATAAGAGAGAGAGATGGAGAGAGAGAGAGAGAGAGAGAGAAAACTAAGAATATGGACAGATCAACCTGTTTTAGTAGATAAACTCCTTGATCTGTTAGCAGTCAGCTTAGATAAGTCCTCTCAGAAGTAGTTTAGCCTAAACCACTTAATGCAAGTAGTTTAACTCGATGAGAGCTTTTTTTTTTTTGAACATACAACAGACTAAACCAGTTTTCGATCTGTCAGTACGAATTCTTAATTAAAAGCTTCTTGTAAACTGATTTAGCTAAATCCAAAAGGAAATTTTGATGTCTGTCAGCACTACAATGATGAAAAGTTAAGAGAATGATAATTTTAAAATATTTTTGCTATTGGGTAGTTTTTTCAAATACATATTTATTCAATGTTAGGCTGATGATTTTAGTTTATGAATTTGTTTTTGGTTTTGTACATAAAATTATAATGAAATTTTTAATTATTAAGAAATAATGTCAATTCGCCTATTTTTTATTGAATGATACAACCTAATTGAAAAATCAAACAGGAAATTTTTTCCAATAAAGAAAAATTAAAATTAAAAATTATTATAACAGAAATATTACATAATATGTATATTGCGTATCTATGGATTATATTAAATGTACATATTTTCGAGTACGAGTATATAATGTATGTATGTTAATATTTTTATGTTATGTATACATATATTTTGTATGTATGGATGTACAGTCGGGGACGAATGAGTGTAACTTCTCGAGATATTGATTTTGGTTGCATTTATGGGTTACTTCAGTTATTCGTGTAAGTGCAACAACAGTCATTTATATGTAAATGAAACAATATCCTCATTTTACATACAGTATTTGTTTGTAAGGAAAAAGGCAACAGAAATTTGAACTAAAATACAGAAAAAATTTGAATTTAAATTTTATTTTAAGAAATATTTTCATAAAAAAAAAAAATAAAATATATTGCGTATTTACTCCGAGTACAGATGAAATAGGATCGGACCTGGTCAAAAACGTCAAATTTTATGCTTTGCAGAAGCAACTTGTTCAAAAACAATTTATGCAAAGCATAGCATGAGTTGAAAAATGCAGGAAATTAGTTTTATGCGAATAATACTTAAGCATTAGCGCATGAGTGAAAGTGTCGATGCGAGGATGTTTTTTCTTTTGCTTTTTGCGAGTATTTGACTTTATGCATGAATGTGAATTCAGCTGAGCTGATTGTATCAATCGCATGAGCACTTTAATGTTTTTGACCAGACTCGATATGTATACAGAAATGTAGGTTAAAGAATAAAATGTCAAAACGAAATATTTCGTTGTATTCATTCATTCACTTCACATTTGCTTACGTTAACAAAAGGTTATTAGTACTGTCACAGCAGTGTTTTTGTAACTGAAAAATCGTGTGCGGCTGTGGACACTTTCAATCCGAATGTTGCACTTATACAGAAATTTCAATTATGTATTCGTTTTTCAATTAAACATTTCAATTTATACTTTTTTCAGGTCAAATTAATCATTTTTCAAATTAAATTCAACATTATTTAAATCAAAATTAACGTTGTTCCAGTAAAATTCAACATTGTTCACAAATCAAACTTAATTCAAATTCAAATTCAATTGGTATTTACATGAAAAGTGTTGATTTTGATTTCAACAATGTTGAATTTGATTTGAAAAATGATTAATTTGTCATTGAAATTATTGAATTTAATCTGAAAAAAGTATACTTAATATTATGTAAAATTGTATAAAATATACGGGATTTGAGAATTGTTAGACTTGTACAAGTTGTGCACTTATCCGTTCCCCGAATGTATATGTTTAATTAAAATACATAATTTTTTTAATAGATAATAATAATAAAAATAATAATATTTATAATAAAAAATAATTCATAATCATAGAAAATAATTATTGTAATAATAGTAATAATAATTTTTTTTTTTTAGATTAATAAATTTAATTTATAAAAATGTTTGATGTTATTCTCTTACATGTGATTTTCATTATTATGTAATGTTATTTTAGTTCATTTTTTAGTTAATTGTTTTTATTTATTCATTTTAAAATTTATGTATAATGTAGATATTTTTTTTTCTATTAATAGTTTTTTTGAGTTTGTATTCAGCATAATAGTAATAATTGTAATAATATTTCAATAATCGTAATAATATGATAAATTTCTTTTTAATAATAATAATAATAATAATAATAATCGTATATTTAATAAAATAACAATAAAAATTTGACTTTTTCTTTTTTTTTTTAAATTCAACAAAATCAATATACATATCATCATCATCATCATAAATAATTATTCATTCAGTTTTATTATTATCCTACTTTATATTTATTTATTATTATTTTTTTTTACAATATTTACTTAAAAATTTATTATTTATTATTATTATTAGAAGCATGTTATTTAAATGCTACTCGTATGTCGTATGTGTATATTTATTATTTAAAAATACTTACATATATGTAATCCTAAATGTATTTATATATATGTATATATGTATATGTAGTATATAGATTTTTGTAAATTATTTTTTTTTTATAACTTTTATTTATTTATATGTATGTGTTTTTTTTTATGTTAAGTTTAATATTTTATGTATACCTAGTTCTGCCATAAGTTCTGTTACAAACTGTTTACAGTGTAAACATAAAATGCAAGGAATTCCAAGCTTTTTATATTTTATTTTTAAAACACATTTACATACAAATTACAAAAATACGAACATTTATTCAAAATGAGCCATCTTTGCTTTACACAAGCCTTTAGTCGCTGGAGCCAGCCATCTATAGAAATACGTATGACTTCTATCGGAAAATTGTTGACAGTGTTGGCAAGCGACCACTTCAAACTCTCTATTGTGATGTGACGTTTTCTACAGGCCAGCTCCTCTAAACGAGCCCATAATTAGCCCCTATTTAGGTTATAGCTTAAGTATGTAAGCAAACCGTTATTTCAAGTAAAAATAATATTTTAAGAACATGTGCAAAGTGTTTTTTCTTTGGCCAATTGCTTTAACTAACCAGATTTTTTTGTTTATGCTGTTATGACACTGGCTAAATTTCGTTCTGAGGCTGTGTGCGAAATCCAGTCTAAGTTTTGAATTACCTGCAAATTCGAAAAATTGCACATAAAAAAAGATAAAATTGTTCGAAGTTAAGAACAAGTTTTTTGACAGTCAGTATTTATTTGTGACATTTACATTTTTAATTTTTAAAATTCAACGATAAAAATCAATTGTCAACATTATTTTTGTCATAACTGTATTTTGCCATATATGTATTTTACTGATCTAATTATTGTATATATTTCATTTTATTTTTTTTTATAATATCATAATAAATGTTTCTTTATTCCTTATTTTTTGTTTGTTTGTTATTTACGAATAATATTTATTTTTTCTTCGCTTTTTTTTTTAGTTCATATTATATATATGTATTTTATATAATATTTATATGTACATACGATTTTATTTTATATTTATTACATTATATAATATTAAATTATTATTAGTACCTAATTAAAAAAAAAAAAAAAAAAATAGAAGAAAAAATAAATCAATACAAAAAAACAACATCCCTTCATTTATTTGTTAATTCAATATTTTGTTGGCACACATTCTTATTTATTATTTTATTTATTTATTTATTTATTTTTTGTTTATTTGTTTTATTTATTTTTTAGTATTGTTCATGTTTAATAATTTTATTATCATTATTATTATTATTATTTAATATTAATATAAATTTACATGATAATAAGACATTTTTAACGTAATATATATATTATTATATATGTACATACATATATGAACGTATATATTCATTTTATATGTATGCATGTGTATATAACAAAAATAATAATATTAATATGAAGAACAAAAATTTAAAATTAAATTAATATACAAAAAAAAAAAACTCTTAAGACATATGAAAATATTTTTCTTTTTTTTTGTTTTTTAAATAGAATTTTGAGCGTTATCAAAATATTATTATAGAGTAAATTCATTTTTATTATAATATGTAAATATGTACATATATATATTTTTTTTTTTTGAACAAAATTCATTCATAATAAATTTTATTTATATATATTTTGTTTTTTATTTTTATATCAAACATAATTAATTAAATTTGCTTATTTTCTTTAATTTCAAAATCTTATATGCTTATAATTATAATTATATATATATATGTATATACTTTCCAACAAGAAATAAATCGGTACATAAACACAAATAAAGATTGACGAAAATATATATATGTATATATATATGTATATATTCATGTGCAATATATACAAATATTTTTTCTTTCTTTTTTTCATATATATAATTTCTACTTTTTCAAGGAAAAAAAAAAAAAAATTTCATTTTTACTTATAATTTAAACTAAAATCTATTCTAAAAAAAATATAAATATTCTTTTATTATTATTATTTATCATGATTACTTTATTTTTGTTTTGTTTTGCTCTTGTTTTTCTTTTTTTAAAATACACAACAACAAACAAACAAAAAAAAACCAAAAAAAAAATATAAAAAAAATAAAATACAAATTAAATAAATTATGTGTGTATCGGTTTCATTTCCATTTCTCTGCTGTTCTTCTTTCTATCTACTTGCACAAGTTGCAACTACATAACTATAATATTTTTCTACATCAAAATGGGGGAAACTTTCGAATTGGCGCCGCCAGATTTTGAAACGAAACCTTCCGATAATGATACTTTGGAATGTCCTCTTTAACGTGATATATGTCTCTATTGGCGCAAATTCATCTAGAGGACGCAAACTACCCTTAAAAATGTTTGGTCCAAAATGGCGGGTTTTACGAAATCCGTTATTTCTCCAGATCAGAATCGTGGATCGGATTAGTTGATAAACCATTTGAAAGAGAACTTCTTGTTCTATTTTTCACAGTTTATTTCATTTTGATTGGATTAGCGGTTCTTAAGGTATAAAGACTTAGAGTCAAAATTTCGTGTTTTTTAAAAATCACTCTTTCAACTTCTTTTGATGGCGCTATAACTTCAAAACTTGAAAGATGACATATATATTTTGTTATATTATTTGAAAGGATTTTTTGTCCTCTTTCCAGTGATACCACATTTATATAGACAAATTGCATAGATAAAAAAATAAATGCACAAATAAACAAAAAAATGAGAAAAAATACAAATTTTCATACAAAATAATTTTTTAGAAAAAAGGTAGTAATAATTTTTTTCTGAATTTTTTATATAAAATTTTGTAAAAGGTAAATGAAACAATTTTACTAAAACTTATATAAATTTTGGTAGAAGGGTAAACAAAAGTTGAATTTAACATTAACGGAGAAATAACGGATTTCGTAAAACCCGCCGTTTTGGACCAAAAATTTTTAAGGATAATTTGCGTCCTCTAGATGAATTTGCTCCAATAGAGACATATATCACGTTAAAGAGGACATTCCAAAGTATCATTATCGGAAGGTCTCGTTTCAAAATCTGGCGGCACCAATTCGGAAGTTTAGCCTCAAAATGTTCATGAATAATTATTATTTTCTCTTCTCTTAATCTTTCTCATTTCTCATCGTTTACTTAATATGTAATTAAATATTTTTTTTTTTATTTACGCTCTTGAAGATAATATATCTATCGCATTTGAATTTATATTTCTTAGATATGCTATGTCCAATTACAAAAAAAAAAAAAAAAAAATAATCTATCGATTAAAATTATTTTTAAATAAAAAAAAAAAAAAACTAAAAAAAAAAATATAGTTAAAGTTATACATAAAAAATATAATTATTTCATAATATGATTTAAAATTAAAAACTTAAATAAAAAAAATAAATTTTGAAAATTAAAATTATGTAATGCATTATTATACGAGTATGTATGTATGTATGTATTTCATATGCAGACCTTAATTATTAGTCCACCACAAAATAAATCCACATTAATTATGTGGTGTGGATTGATTTCAAATTTTGAATTATGTTGTTCTTGATAGTTTTTATTTTATTTTATTTATTTTTTTTATCTCCTATCATTTTATTCAATTAAAAATTTATCTTAGTTTGTTGCTTATTCATTTATTTTAATTTATTTTATGATTAAGTGCAAATGGATACTCCATCTCCATAATGGATAGTCCATATAGCACCGCCGATCAGTAATTCTTACAGTCAGATATACATAATATCTTTCCATCTTATCATCATCAGTAATCAGTTAATGGTGTTTACATTGATGATTGGAATTAATTTGGATCAACTTGAGCGATAATAGTACGCTGGCTGGGAGTTGATGAGCTCAGAACATCAAGCGTAACAATCCAACATTACAACCATCGATCTATTCAAGACACTCTCCCCCTTTTCTTTTATTCATCATATTGATATTTTCATGTATTTTTTTTCTTCTTTACCCGCTTTCATTTTGCGTTATTGTGAATTCAAATTAATTTTATTATAAAAAATGTTTTACAAGAATGAATTTATTATTTGTTTTCTTCTCTCATCTTATCACTACTTTCATGATTTTATCATCAATCATTTTTCATAAGAAATGTTTTATAATTTATTTTTCAATTTAAATGAAATGAATTGGTTTTTTTTTAAATTTAATAACCAAAGTGGAGAATAATATAATAATAATGCGTTTGACTAGAAAACTAAAAATTTTTCCAAAAAACAAAAATAAAAATTCAAGTTCGAATCAAAAATTAATGTTATGTTTGAAAAATTTTATTTTTTAATTTTTTATTTTACTAGTTTCGTATGTTAATTTAATTGTGAATAAATTAAATGATTTTTATGTGTTTCGATTTTAATGAAAAAAAAAAAAGCACTGTTAATTTTCCCAAAATATTTTTCTCATACGAGCCAAAAACAAAAAAAAAAAAAAAAAAAAATTTAAATAAAAAATTGTATGCACATAACAAAAAACGAAAAATAAATTAATTACGTGACTAGAAATTATTCTTTTAATTATTAATAAATTATTTTATTATTTGTTTTATTCATTTCATGATTTGGTTTTGATGTTATTAATGTACATTTTCATTTCATTTCAATTTTTCTTTTTCTTTCATTGTTTTTATTACTTTTTGGTCTTATTCTTTTCATGATGGTTACCAAGCAACAAACTAAGATTTCATTTATAATAAAATTATAATTATTTTTCATAAAACGCATTTATATGATTTATGCGCTAAATAATACGTATTTTATGGTATTTATTTATGTTGTATGATTTATAAAAAAAAAAAAAAAATAAAGTTTAAATAAACTCTTATTACTACTATAACTCCGTAATCAATAAATTTCAGATAATTTTAAAAGAATAAAATAAACTAAGAAAAATTATTTTTTTTTCTAGAAAACAAATGTTATTTTTTTTTTCTTGCAGAATTTTAGATTATGTTTTGTTTCTTATTTTTTTTTTTTTTTTCATTTTTTTTTTCAATTTCATTTCATTTATCATTCATCAATAATTTTGGCATTATCAAAATTGTTTTTTTTTTTTATAATTTTCTTCTATTTTAATTCAAATCATAACGTGAAAAATTCCTTAAATATTTAAAAAGAAAAAATTTGAGGAAAAATTGTTTCTTATTAAATTATGTATTTTTTTTAAGATTTTCTATTTTTTTTAATTTCATTTTTTGTGAATTTCAACTAATCAAATACTAAATATGCGATTTCTTTTATTTAATTTTATTATATTTATTTATGGTTGGCAGCATTTTGCACAGGAACAGTGTCACAACGTCTATAATACAGAAGGTAAGGTACGCGAGGAGTTCTTGGTCGAAGAACATTATTCTCACTGACTGGCTTTACAGAACTATCATCATATCGTAGCCAACTTGAATAGCCCGTATGATATACATCGGTTATATAATGACCTTTTGATGCTTCTTTACCATCATGATATACTACAGCGAATAGACGATATAATTTTTGTTTTTGAGAGTATTTTTTCGATGCCAAAATTTCTGAAAAAAAAAAAAAAAAAAAAAACATTTGTGAATTATTAGAACAGAGATAAAAAATATTTCGATTGTTTTTTGAAAGTCATTAATCGTTTGCCTTACTTGTATCGATCCTTAATTCAACTGGAAATTCAACTGTCTTAATGATTTTCGTGCAACCATCCATTTTGTAGTCGAACCATTTTAAATGAAGTATCAAGACGACTGGCAATTTTTCCAAAGTCATTTGTTGCCAAGCGGCTACTTCTTGATTCGTTTTACTGCATGTGACTCCTTCCAATTGATCTCTTCCAACTAAGATTTCTAGTGCTTCTTTAACGGATGCCGCTTTCTATATATACGATAAAATTTGAAAAATATAAAAAAATGCATTTTTAATTAAAAATCTATTAAAAATTGAAATATTTAATTGAATTTACCTCGATATTTAATTGTAAGGTATAAAATGGCTGTATTACATCGGTAACTGAATATTCACCTTCTCTTTGTAAGCGTGATCTCAATTCACCACGAAATATATCGCTAATTGGAGTTCGACCAAAATCAGTTTGTCGTGTTATGCTTCCCTTGTTTCTGTTATTGTAAATCATCTAAAATTAAAAATATAAAAATTAATCAAAAATGTTCAAAATATTCAAAATATTCCGAAAAATATTTTTTCATATTTTTGTTTTGTTTTACCTGCCAATCTTCACCACCATCATCTCCATCCAAATTTACTTCACCATTTTGTTCAGATTTAGGTTTAGAAACGAGTTTTATAATCTGAAATCAAAAGAATCCAAACATTTTATCATTGAAAAGTTAAAAGAAAGTTGAAAATCTTTAATTACCTCAAGCATTTCATCGTTCAGTTTATTCAAAACATAACCAAGAAATTCTTCTGCATCCTCTTGTCTTCCTTCAACAACATCAGATCTGCTGGTATTCCATAATTTATAAACACTGGTCGGTTCAAATGATGGATCGCATGATAATTCTGATGATAGATCATCTTTTTTCTGACCTTTTTCTCTTCGATTCAAACGTGCACCGTGAGGTAAATGCGAAAATTCCGATATTAACTGCATCCTTTAAATTTTCAAAAGCAAATTTTTTTTTATTAATTTTAGAAACTTTTTTCACTACTTTAAAAATCAAATAATCAAAAATTTTTATTACTTACATAGCATTGATTGTCGGTGTATTTGTCTTTTCAGACATCATAGCAACTGTCTGTCTGGGAATTGCTTTCATTAAATTGTAAAATGGTGGACAACCAACTAGAGCTTGTAATATTGCATTTATGTAACAATAATTTGATCTATTTGTTAGCCCTCTGGGCTTCAAACTAATTGGAGAGTAATCAATTTTATGTTTTGTCAGAAAATCGGCAAATTTTATAGACCATTCATCAATTGAATCCCTGTTTAGGTTAGACGACGATGTGGCAGATGGTCCAGATAAAGATGATGATGACGACGGTTTAAATTTCATGCTGTTTGAATTGTTTGCATTTGATTGACTGCTTGCATGTCCTTGTGCAGAGGCTGCCGAATAAGACATATTTCCCGGAGTTGTGGGCGCAACAAAATTCGATGTACCTTCAAATGGCAATACTTTTGCCACGGGTTTTTTTGATTGAGGCGGATAATTATGAGGTGTATTGTTTTGAGTCGTTGCTGTAGTAGAAAATGTACTCGACTTATTTGCGAATAGACTCGCCCATGAAAGTGGACCTTGTGAAACCGTTTGAGGAACGTTTGCATTTACGTTTGTTGCGGTGTTTGTATTTGCATTTGTAGCACTTGCAACAGCATCATTTTTCACTTTTGATTCTGCAGGTTCAGAACTTTGAGTTTCTGTTTTCGCTTCATTATTGAATTGTTGATTTTGACTGTTTGATGTTTTCACCTCTTGGAATTGTTGTGGAACAACACTACTAGCCGTGGAAGTGGTCGAAATTTGCTTTCCTATCTCATTTTGATTTGTTTTCTTTTCAATGTTGTTGTTATTATTTTCATTTGTCGCAGCAGGAGATGATGGTGTTTTCATAACTCCATAGTTTTTCACTTGTACCGTTTGAGAAACAGAATTTTGATTTGAAGATGTATTGATCGCACTCTTACTTGCTAAATTCGATGATTTATTGTTTGATGCTGGTGTTGCAGTCACTGCAACTGAGGCCGTACTCTTCTTATATTGATTGGTCCATGACATTTTTACATTGGAACTACGAACAGGGGCATTGTGATCATTAACAGTAGGCACATTTGGAATTTCAATATCTGCTTGCTTATCGTTTGTATTAATATCTGATGTTTGTTGATATTCAGTCGAATTTGGCACGCTCTGATTTAAATCCTTTTCTGTTATGTTATCGTTTCTTTCAATTAATTTTGGTGCTTCCTCCACTACCTGTTGTTGTTTTATTACTGCCACAGTCACATTGGTTGGTAACTGTTGAACACTTTGATTTTCCATCGTAGTTGTAAAAGTCAATGTATTCTGTTCAGGTTGTTGTTGAGGAGGAGTTGGAGGAGGAACGTAAATGGCAGTTGTTTCTAATGGAGTTTTTATCATGTTTCCTTCACTGGTTTCACTGTTATTCAATTCTTCATTTACATCCAAATTTTGTTGTTGGTCAGATATCAGGTTGCCGTCTTCGACTGGAACTATTGATGAATGATCCAAAATTTGTTCATGTGGTTGAGAATTTACTACGATCTCTTGAATTTGATTTTCAACTGGTAAGGGTTGTGGCAGTTGAGCTTCATAGATGTGCATGGCATTCATTTGATGTTGTAATTCCAATGATTGCATTTGAGTATCATATATAGGATAAGAAGGACTCAACATACTTGGTGTTTCGGACGAAGTTATCGATGACGGATTATGATTGACATCTTCTACCATTTCATGTCCCAAATAATCTTCACTATAAATACGCATTTGCCACATTTCAGATATAACACCCTCTGGATGTTCTTCACCCTTTTCGTCCATCATTGAGTATTCCTGTGGAATCATCGTTGGATGATAAACCAAACCTGGATAACCATATATTTGTTGCATGGGAGCAAACATTGGTATAGAATTAGCCGGAACGTATATAGGACTTCCTGCCGCCTGTTGAGCTTGAAGATGAGCAACATTTTGAGGAGGTGTTCCACAATATGAATACGGATAGCCGTATTGCATATAGCCACCCAATGCTTGAGGATCAACTTGTGAATTCATCACTTCCTGAGGCGATGGACTAGCACTAGCTTGCTGTTGACGTTGATTATAATCATTGCGACGATTATTCCCGTTTCCACGACCTCTGTTACGACGTTGGTTTCGGGGCATTGAATTGTTCATCGTATTTTGCACAGGAGTACCGGAATTCTACAAAACAAACATAATTCAATAAATGTTTACTCTTACCTTTACTTATCGCCTTTGTATTTACCTGTTCGGTGACATGAGAAACGTTTTGTTGAACTTCACCCGGAATAAATGGACCGATTCCTGGTATGTATGGACAACCGTGAAGGTTAACGTTAGCAGTTACGTTATTTACGTATACGCTGCTGCTTGGCATTGGGGAAGCTGGAAGCATATGGTATATACCAATTGGCTGTGCATTATGTGGATGCATATAAACTCCACCTGGAGGTACTTGATTAAATGCAGCATGTGTCTGAGGGAACTGAGATGGTGGATAATTATTACTTTGTGATAATGCTTGTTGCGACTGTTGATTTGACTGAACTTGAGCTTGTGTGTTCAAAATCTGTTGCTGTTGTTGCTGCTGCGACTGCTGCGAGAGAGGAGGTACTGGTTGCTGCTGCTGCTGCTGCTGCTGCTGTTGTTGCGATTGCTGCTGAGTAACCAGCATTTGATTGTGTTGCGCCATCGTAGTCGAACTCAAAATATTGCCAGTGAAAGGCTTACAGAATACTTTTGCTTGTTCGGCATGTGGTTTTACTGAAATTATCAATGAAACAAATTGAATAAATCTTGAATTTCTTTTGAAAAAAAATTCTAAATTTTATTCAAAAATTATCTAGAACTACTAGAATTTTACGTTCATTTTTCTTCAAATTCAAATATGTATATTGCCAATTATTTGAAAAAGCATAAATACTGTGTATTACAATGAGAAATACCACATTTCACTACCCTTTTTCTCTTACTAGAAATTTCAATTTCGCTCATATCTAATCTCATCAAATATGTAAGTAATGTAGTATCTTTAGATATTAATTTTGAGACATCAAATACATATATTCTATAAAATCATTTGCATAATGTATGTGAACATATCAAAAATTTCTTATTCTTTTAGAACCATTCGTTCTATGACAATTTAAATCATTTTTTTTTAAAAAAACACCATTTCATATTCAGTTAATCATGAAATCAAAAAAAAAATTTTTTTTTTTTAATGAAAATTACCTGCAGCACTCGCCGTTGATATCGGCGTGCGCAGAGGTACCAATTTAATGTCAGCTAAATTCGGTTTAACTACAGCACAAAATGGTAGTGCAACTGGTGTTATAAAACGCGGTATCATCAAATTTTGAATGACGTGTCCTGAAGACGACGATTTCTCTATAAAAACACATAAATATATACAACAACAATATACGAGACTTAACCATCTTTCACAAAATTTACTTTTACTTTTCTTTTCATTTCATTTTTTTTTTAATTTTTTTTTTTTGCTCCAATTTATCAATTTATTGAAAAGATTATAAATTTTAATGCAGTTATGATTTCGAATGAAAAAAAAAATATATGTACATGTACATGCATTTATCAGCGACTAAAAGTAGCTAAAATGATCAAAAACAAAATACAATAAAAATTAACAAATTAATTCAAGCAAATATTTTCTTATTTCAACAATAATTCCATCGGATTATTTATATGAGTTTGAATAAAATAGTCATATTACCGTGTATGTGTGTTTGTATTATGAAAGAATTAATAATTTTTTGTAGGTATTTCAGTGTATTGAATTATGTATTATTATCAGTATTATTGTTATCCAAAGTATTTGATAAATTTATACTTTGTAGTCACATGAAATTTTAATTTGCTGTTATTTTTTCATTTTTTTTTAAAATAATTAAGACACGTCTAAACTCTAAAATTCTTAAGACTTTTTTTTTCTTTTTCTGTTTTGTTTATCTCTTTCATGTTAATAAATTTTGTAATTTTTGCACCCCATTTGATATTAAAATTTAAATAATTTTTTTTTTAAATAAATTTTTGTACTTTTTTTTCACTCATTTTTCGATAGTCTGTATTTAAACACAGCCTAAATCGAGCCAAGAGTCAAGACCTTCACTGAACTGATTCCTAAACTTATTGCCTACATATTGTATGCACATGATTACGAATCATTAGAGTTTTCTGATAGAGATACGAGGTCAATTTACATGATAGGGTGGCTTAGACTTAGACTGATTTATTAGAATGACCTAATAGTACTTAAGTTAACTACTTTTTGTCGGCAATTAGACTCGAATCAGAGTTTTTAAATTATTTCTCGTATGCATACATAAAGTTTCTGAAAGTTATCAGATTCAATTTCAAAATCATAAATTTTATGTGTTGTACATTATGAATAGTATACAGAATAGAAAAAATATTTAAATTTTTTACATTACAAATTACAGAAAATTGTTATAGTACATATAAAAATTATTATCAGTCTTTGTGTGGTTTTTACGTTAGTGATAAATCCAATCTTTATGAACGGTCTTTTACATTAGCGATAAATCTGAATAAAACGAAATTAAATCCACACATTATATGTATATATATATTTTTTTAATTTTCACTTTAAATAACAGCAATTTTAAATTATTTTACATTTTAATAATAAATTAATATTTATTTTTTCCTGAATAGAATCAAAGTTTTAATATCTGGTACAGCATGTGTGTACGTAGATCAAATTAAGTATTATTTATGTACCTAATATAGGTACATTTTTTTTTATAAAAATCGTAGCAATTAAAATACGAAAATAAATACTAACAAATTATAAAAGCATTATCATTTATTTTCATGTAATAATTTTACAACTGAATACTGAATGTAAATAAGTAGATATCAACACTAAACATAAATTTTCTTTAAACACAAAATATCGGGTGATCAAATCAGTACTATATAGGTAATCTATATTTTTCTAAATATTACAGCAGTCAATAGTAGTCAATTCAACGAATCAATTTTCAAATATAATTATTGGCAAACTATTTATAGTCACATCTCACATCCTACACCTCTTTTTTTTATTTTAAATTAAAAAATGTATAACCCTGATTTGATCGCCCTATACATTATATTATAAAGCAATCTCTATCCAAAAAGAAAGAAAAATTTCTGAGTGTGTGTCTTTTAAAACTATTTAGATAGCTAGATACATATTGTACATACCTTATATGCAAATTGGGAAGTAACTTTTGAAATGATGTGTGTAAAACGGTAAAACAAAATTTGAAAATCAACCAAATTAGGAAGAACAATTTAAAAAGGAATTAAAAAGCGAAAACATTTTGAGGAAAAATTAACAAAAAACTAAAGCCATTTAACGTATGTATGTAGATATATGTATTTTTATTTTTAAAATTGTTTTCTATTCAAAAAGGAGTAGGTACAGTAGTTTTGATCAAAAATAACAAAAGGTAAAAAAAAAAACATTTAAATGGAAAAAAACAAACAAACTAAATTAAATATAAAATATATATGTTGGTATATTTAAAAAAAATATATATAATCAATCATTTTATATAATCATATCTTACCATGTGACGAGGATATATGTTGAGGATATTTATTCGTTGCTATATTTTTAACATGCTTATTATTGTTATGATTTGATTCATTAATAAAACGTGAATTCCTGTTGTTATTAAATTCTTTGCTATTATTATTATTTGAAAATGATGATGCAGAAGATCCATTAACAGTATTATTATGATGTTTCTTAATTGTCGTCGTCGTTGTTGTTATTGCTGCTGCTGCTGCTGCTGTTGCTTGCGATGATTGTGGTAGTGGTAATAGTGGTAATGATGATGTTATTATTATTCCAGAATCCTTTAAATTATTCAATTTTATATCCTCTTGTGTCGTCGATATTTGATTATTATTTATATTTTTATTATATAATGTACAAATCAATCTCTTTTTATCATTCTCTTCAATGTCTGACAAATCTAAGAACTCATATGATGCCTAGATATGTGATTGTGATTGCAACACATGAAATATATATAATGTATATACACATTTTTTTTTTTTTATTTTAATTTTAAAACTCACTCATTAATTCAATTTTTTTCAATTTCTTTTACTTTTCTCTTACAATCTCAACTCTCATTAAGAAAATTTTACATATTACATATTACTTACTGATACATAGGTACATGAGTGTTAAAGACATTTTTATAAAAATGTTAATATTAACATTGAAATTTTTAGCTAATTAAAATTAATCTAATAAAATAATTATAGTACTGATAATTAGAAATTAAAAGATTTCAAATTATGTACATTAGTACTAGAATTTAAAATAAATCTATTAAAGGTAATCACATTTGATTTGATTCACATAGTTTTTGCTACATTTGTTATTCAAGTACACACACACACACACACGCACACCTGAACTCTGAACACAGAATACTATTTCAAAATTAAAATTTATTATTAACGTTTATGATACCTTATATACCTAGGTACCTACTCATTTTTGACGCCCTAGACTTAACATAAAAAGATACGTGTAACTTAAGAGTAAGTACCTACTTCACAATTTAAACAATTTCATTTCTTATTGAAATTTTTATTTTAAAATTAAACCGAACTTTGAATGAGTAATCAAGTAATGATATAGTATTTTTATTTTTATTTCAAAATGTACCTACACATTTGTGATATAATTTGTAAAAAAAAAAAAAATAATGAAAATACGAAGAATTGATAAATACAAATTGAAAAAAAAAATAGGAAATAGTAATATAATTATTAAAATAATATTCCAGAAAGATGTAGAATTTTAATCTATGTTCATTTTTTAACTATAAATTAAATTTTCAATGTAAAAAAAATAGAATCATGTGTGTGTGTGGTTATTCACCAATAACAAGAAAATGATATTTAATATTTTGATATTTAAGATCCTATGAATTTACTTCTGAATGGTGTTTTCATAGAGAAAATTTAAATAATATGCAATTCACATTTATGTATTTGGAATAGAATTACATTTTTTTAAAGTTTCAATATATTTGAGTAAGATTTTAAAATTTTTTAAAAAAAAAAATCCAGAAAGCATAAAGATAAAATTAATAATTTTTATATAATACATAAGTGGTATAAAAAAATAATTCCTGAAGTGAAAGTACATACATACTTTGTATCATCTTTTAATCTTTTAATCAAAAATCAATATGATTGTATTACTACCTACATATATAATGTAATAGCCGGTTTATTCATATACATATTTTACTAGTTCATAAATTAATAGAACCAGATAATTTTAGATGAATTTCGAAATAACTAAAATTATTTGCAAGTACATATTATTTTAGTATTATTGAACAAATTAATATTCTAATTTAATTTTAACAAAATATGTACATACTTATGTAGGTATATATGCACGTATCCATTATTAAAATACCGATTAATTATAATTTTTGTTAATCTTTACTAGAATGAAATATTCTAATTTTGATTTTTGAATAATAAAATCAATCACCATAAAGTTAATAGATAAATTAGTTAATTAGTTATGAAAATTAAGTGTACAATAAGTCATTTCAATTTATTAACAAGTTATTAAAAATTATATCAAAGCTAGAATTGCGATTGTGTATCGCATTAGGCAAATTTATGGTTTTCACTTGAAATTGTTAAATTAGGTACCTGACAAGACAACTCTACTATATCTATCTACATCTAGAATCCAAACATACGAAAAATTAAAAACTCTTGAAGACCCAGAAAATTTATTTTTAGGTTAGGTAAATTCAAATTCAACTTTTCAAAACAAAAAATCATTCTCTCATATCTCAATATAGTACATCACATATCAGATAGCATAGAAATACAAAATAATGAAGAAATAGCTACATATATAATTATTAATATAGAGTGGTGTATAAGTATACCCATACCCAATACTACCTATTACATAAAAATTGTAATTGCACATACAAATATATAGCTAGTTACAAATTATCGTATATACACATTATACACGTAATATATACGATAATAGCAACATAAACTATGCAACCAACAGCAACAATAATATAAAATTATCTTAACTCTTGTGCTCTATATAAGGTTATGCCAACTAATCACTTTATTAAGCAATCAATTTAAAAGACCCTTTTAGACAGCCTAGCCTGCCTAACATGTTGAAGAAAAATTTTAAAATATTTAAATCGAACCGGTATTTGAAATTTCTAGTATCGAATCTTTCATATAAATTCAACAAATTATTTTCAATTTCAAATTTTTGCAAAAAGAAAACTATGTACATATTCAATTTTCTAATGAAATTTCAACTACTAAAATTTATAAAAGACGTAATTCCTAGAAAATAGGGTAATGGGTAAGCGGCCATAATGTAAGCCAAAATGTGAAAGGTTTTCGTTTCGTTCACATTTCTTAAATAATATGTACGTGAGTACGTGATTGTGATTACAATACAATATAAAATTTCATACAAAGAAATTAAATATTATAACAAATTTCAATTCACTTTTATAAATTTTTAAAATTATAATATTGCATATTTTTGGTTTTTGGAATCTTCTTAATTAATAGATTGAAAAAAATCACAATTATTCGCACTGAATGAGTTGTCAATTTTCCATTTTTTTTTTATCCACTCACCACTGCAGCCATTCATTAAAACTTACCGATGCATTTAAATCCATGTCATTTATGATCGCATGTTAGTAAAAATTTTTTTAATAATGTTCTCCCAATCAAAAATAATCCCATACACTTATTTTCCGTTTTTAATAAAATTTTTATATAATTTTAAATTTTATTTAAAATTAATTTTTAATCACAATTATTCACACCGTTGTTATGTTACACAAATTTATAATTTTTTTTAATGTGCTTTACTTTAATTTTACTTTTACTGGTACTGATTGCTTGCTACTGGTACTGGTCGACGACAGTCGTCTGATTATTTTTTTATTTGGTCTAGTAATCAACGAATGTCGTCGAATTATGTTGATTGATTCAAAATTCAAATGTTCAATGCTTTCAAAGGTTTCAAATCTCAAAAATTCTTTTTTTTCGTACAATTTGCACTTCATGATGTCTGGTAAGCTTGACAATTTGGTATACACATCATCGCATAGTATCGCACTCAAAAAATTAAATTAACCACGTTTCGTTATGAATTTTATACAATTTGTTTCTTTCACATGGCATTGCTATATTATACCAATTATTTTTATTGTAAACGAAAAAAAATATTCTATGAAAATAGTGAATAAATTGTAAATTCACGAATTATGTGTAATGGAACAATGGAATAAGCAAACGCAAACAAAAACTTCCTGCCTGGTTATTCGTTTTTTTTTTAATGTGAAATGAATTAATTTTTAATTAATAATAATAAGTAATGTAATAACTAATAAGAGTAATAATTTAATAACATTGCCATGCAATTATATTATAATACAATTTTTATTCCACATTCCACCTCCATATACCAAATTCCATTCATTAGAGAATGCAGCATTAAAATAAGTTGAAAAAAGAAACAACAAAAATTTTGTTGAAAATCAAGAAGCAGAACAAAGAAACAAAAGGGGTATGTCAAGTTGTCAAGCTCAAGGAGGTAATAAATTTTGATATTTATTTTAATAAATAGTTTTTCTTAAATTGATTTTAAATTTATTTGAAACGAAATTTTTAAAATTTTATTATTAATAAAAGTATATTAAGTAATTCTTAATTATGCTCAATAAATATTTTCAGGTTTATATATAAATTTCAGGTATAAAACGATCAATGTTGATTGTTATTGTTGCAAACAATAATGGGTGGATGTAAATGTACATTTCGAAATTGTTCAAATACTTCATCAAATTCTCCTGGAATGCATTTTTTCCATTATCCTTTAAAAGATAAAGAAAGATGTAAAAAATGGATAAAATACGCTAATAATGAAGAAATTTTAAATCTTCCATTTTCGAAAGCACGAAATAAAGTTGTATGTGAAGCACATTTTAAAGATGAATGCTTTATGAATTACAAAAAAGAAAGATTAGTACATTATGCTGTGCCAACAATTGTTCGACTTGGTACAAATTGTTGTCTGGATTATGAAGAATCTGATAATCCTGTACCAAAATCACTTGCACCAACGAATCAATTACATTTAATACCACCATCATCGTCATCATCATCATCATCATCAGAACAAACAAAACAAGTAACAAATGTTGAAGAGGAATATATACTCGGCTTAGAACATAATGATATAGAATTAGTTTCTACAACAAATTCTGATTCCCAAATAGTTATTATGAATAAAATGTTACCATCGAAATTAAAATACAATAATGCAACGCCAAGAATTCTTAATTCATACTTTCAATCTCAGCCTCAACAAAAAGAAGAAGATATTGTCACAAAATACACAAATGAAACTGATAATACTATAGATATTTTTGATGAGCAAAACATTTCTGAAGTCGAAGTAATTTTGGATAATCAAGATATGGAGAACAATGAACAAGAAACTGTTGAATTCGTTGATACGTTAGAAATTATTGATGAAGATAAATTTAATGAAGAGTATGTGCGTGAAAGAATCAGAATAGAAGAAAATCAAGTAAAAAAATATGGTAAAAATAAATTAAAACGTATCTTAGAAGATGATTTAGTGATTGAAAATATAGATAATCAAAGTACTCAAGATGAACAAATTGTTACAAGTGAACAAATTCAATATCCAAAATTACGAAAAGTTATTTTGGAAAAAGGAATAATGAAAGTTGTTCGTAACGAAGAAATTTCAAGTAATTCAGAGTCAAATAATGTTGAGGTCAACGTAAGTAATTATAATCCAACTGAAAATATTGTTATAGAAATGAATAAAACTGAACAGAACAATTTGAATGAAATTCTTGAAAAAGACAAACGTATAAAAGAATTAGAAGAAGAACTTTTAAAAGAAAAGAATAAAAATAAAATTAAAGAAAATACATCACAACAAGAACAGGCACAAGTTGAAACGATTAGTACTTCACGACAAACATCATTGAATTCGAATTCAAATATGCAACCACCATTAACGAAAGTTCAACTTTTTAAAAGTATAAAAAAATATTTAAGTCCTTCAATGGCAACATTAGTACGTATGGAAATGTTTGGTGGACCAGATCGTGAATGGAAAACAGATGAAAAGCAAGTATCTATTGAATTATTACTTTTAGGAGATGAAACTTTCAAATATTTACGAGATGAATGGCGATTTCGTTTACCGCCTCTTAAAAGTGTTCAGCAATGGTTGACTGAATTTAAAGAAGAAGACAATGAGGAATGTTTGTAAAACGAAAATTTTTTGACCGAAATATATCTAGTTAGTAAGCGTATGACATGATTTATTATTTATCTTTGAGTCGTTCAATTAAAATATTCATGTGAAATAATTTTTTAATATAAAATTGGATGGAATGTGTTAAAAATGTACATACATTCCATGACATATGCCGAAAGAATTACAAACGTTGTTTCATCTATCAACATTTATTTGTATTATGTAGATATGAAATTAAATGAAAATATGTCTGTATATATATATATATATAACTGGCTTGAAAACTTTTCAGGATTACCAAACATTTTCACAAGGAGTAAAATTTTTCATTTCATCGTATTGAACAAAGATGAATTTGAAATGGACAAAAGTGAATTTAAAATGAAAGTTCTATATTTAATTTAGTATTTAAATAAAAAAAAATATATATTAAATTTGATTTTTAGTGTCTTTATTTAAAATATTTTATTAATTTAGACACGCATGTATTACAGAAAGTATATAATATAGCCTAGCGTGCATACATTTAAATTTATTTTTAAGCTATTTTTTGAATAAGAAAAAAAAAATCTCTACTTTTTTTAAATGAATGAAATAAAAAGAATTTTGTCATGGAGAATTGCTGTTTTAATTATAAATTAAAATAATCCTTATATAAATGTATGCTATAAGTACAAACTAAATGAATAGCAATTAAAAAAATAATGCTTGTTTTTTTTTTTATTAATTATAGATTATATTATAGGTATCTCCATATGCCGAAAATGTACTTAATATGTTAGTCTTTAGAAGAAATAAAAAAATATTTAAGAAAATATGAAGGAGGACTAAACAGCTAAAATGAAGAAAATTGGAAAAAATGATGAATTATTTTATGTATGTAGCTCTAGTATGACGATGACTCTACTTAATACTATAATTAATTTAAAGAAAAAAAAAATAATTAAAAACTTTTTTTTTATGGTAAGGTACTCGCAACACTTAAGTTTACTTAATTCTATTGAAAAATTTATTTTATTTTATTTTATTTTTTTTTTTTGTGTCTATGTAATGTGTAAAAAACGGTGCTTTCGGTGTAAATTGCTGATTTTGATTGATTTCTTCTATAAATTTTTGTTTGTTTGCTGTTTTTTTTTTTAATTTTTAATTTTCGAATGTTTTTCTTCAGTAAAATTTGTTTTATTATTAAAATTGTTTAGAGGTGGACGGTTACTGAATCAGTAGTAATATACGGATCCTGTTCAACTAAATTCAATTCACTATTTGTTGGTTGTTTTTTTGTCGTATCGACTGGATAATTTATGGGATTACATGATTTTCGTTGATTATTATTTGGCCATACAAGTTCTTGTGTTTCTCCATCTGGTGTCATTGAAATATCAGACATAATACCGCTCTCTTTAAATAAATTTTGAAAAAAAAAAAAAAAGAAAAAATTTTAAATTAAGAAAAAAAAAATAAATTTTAATAACAGAATGCAGGATATTTACCCATTGATAGCTGACTTATCAATGTAGTGGATCGTTGATGTCTTTTATTGCTACCAGATACTCCTCCTAATGTTGTAGTCTCATTTATTAATTCTAGACCACTTGTATTACGACAATTATTACTGGAAGAAGAACTTGAACCAGTTCCAGAACTACTTGTACCTGAGGATACAGAACTTTCAGAAATTAATGAATTAGGACGTCTAGTGGATTTTGTTTCAGTTAATGTTCCAACAAATGAATTTCGAAATTTCGGTGCTGAAAATTTAAACGAATTATTTTAGAATTTTTTAAATGAAAAAAAGAAAAAAACGTTTTTTTTAGTAAAACTTTATAGAAAAACTAACTTTTTCCAAGTTGTGATATCGTTATTGATCTATCATTTATTTGATTATGACTGGGCCTTATATCAAGACAAGGTTTATTACCAATTCCCATCGAAGACATTTCTGCAAGTCGAATCTCTGAAAATCGAACAGTGTTAAAATTTTCGTTTGAATTTTTTCCAATTTAACTCGTAAACGTATCTAGTATTTTATGAAATGAAAATTACCTCGGTTTCTTTTCGCTTGTTTCCATAAAAGCTTCGATATTTCTTCGGTCCAGGCATTTTTTATATCTTCGGACATACTCTGTAATGTCCATGTATCATCTGGTTTCCTTTTTCTGAACCATATTTCGAATTTTGTCGGAGAATCTCCAACATGTGCAGTTAATCCAATATCAGATGTTTTTATGCTATGCTTATAAATGTATAAGTCTAGATTCTGAAAATATTTACAATAAAATTAAAAATTTATTTACATATTTCATTTTTATAATTTTTTTTTTAATTTAGTAAAATTATCTTTATATACTTTATGATCAGGAAATCGTCTGGCTTTGCTAAATAAGACGAGTTCTTCGAAAAGAAATACTTGTCTTAATGATTTTTTACCACCACGTCCTTGCCACACTAGAAATTCGTTTTGTCGAAGAAGCCTTCCTTGCTCCTTAACATTCACATCACAATTTTGTAGTGAATCCATTGCCAGAAGATCGTTACCATGACGAAGTTGAAATTTAACCATTTCTTCGGCACGTTGAAGTTCATCAACATCATTTGCGATCTCTTGAAAAGCAGGCTCCTATGCAAATATTAAAAGTAAATTTTAGATCTGTTCCGATTTGATTCAAAACTGTGATTTTTTTTTTACCTGAACATTACTGCATGCTTTTACTAATTGTTGTAATAGTAGAGCATATTTTCCCATTCGCTGTACTGGTTTAAGAAGATATGATGCCAAATCCATTTTATCATTCAATTCTAGTTGTTTCGACTATTTCGATAAAAATACAAAAATAAAATATGGTAAATAAATAGAATTTTTTATATTTCTGTAATTTTTTCATTTTATTCGCTTATACATACATAAAATAGAAATTTAAAATTTACCTTAAAAAATGTAGTACCATATTCACTCATAAGCGTATCACTTTTTGGTTTATTTTTATTATACAAAGCGTACAAATAAAATTTTGACTCGTTTTGAAGAAATGCAGCTCCAACTTTTAATGGATTATTTTCGTATCTTTCTAATTCGGCTAAAAAATGTGGTTGATGAAATTCAAAAATTTTTTCAATATTTCCAAATATGACATTTCTTTGACCTCTTAAAGGTTGAGGAATATCGTCTCGTAGTAGTTCATCCACATAATTTTCGATCACATAATATAATGATCGAACGTAATCGCGTTCTGTTCCAATCATTTCTCTTATGATTAACAGAAGCGTTCTATAAAATAATTTTTTTATATGATTAATTAATAAAATATATTTCTTAATTAAATGATGAGATTAGGTGGTAAAAGTAAGAATGCATACTTTCGTATTTTAGGATCTAGACAATTCAATTCTCCACCTTGTAAGTCTAAATTGGATGCATGACATTGAAGATGTGAATTTGCTTCAATTGGTGATTGAGCATCTAACAGATGTTTCGAATTATTACTTTCGAAGCAATCTTCTTCAAGCTCATCACTATTATGACTATGTGTATATCCAGAATAATAAAGAGAGAAAATACAAAAAACAAAACAATAATAAATTAATGTAAATTTTATTTTTCTAATTGAAATATTTATTATTTGAGTATTTACCTTTTATTGTATATATTTCCGGTCTCATCAAAACTTTGACATGAACAAACTCTTGTTAATTTTATGTTACCTTCACAACGATCACATCCACCTAAACCGGAATCAGCTATTTTTGAATGTTCCTCTTCATCTTCGTCATGTTGATCAATTATTATTTTATTACAGCAACTATTACTATTAATATTATTATAATCTTGTGTTGACTCGTTTCTCCAGCAATGGCACATTTCATCATTATTTGGTGATTGATATTCATCAGAAGTAGTATTATTATTATTGGTTTGTGTTATAGATCGATGATCGTTCGATAAATTTTTCGAAAATAATAATTGTTCTGTGGTAAATACATTTGTAGTAGCATTATTATTATTATTATTATTATTACTACTACTATTGTTCGTATTATTACGGCATTTATCAATTAATCCAGGTACACCAATTTTTTCAGCTAATTTTTGCATTTCTTGTCCGATATCATTTTCATTTAAATGTAATCCTAATAGATGATGTAAACGTACTGCACCTTCGATTCGTTCACGTGCATTCTCTAATCTTTCACTGAAATTCTCTAAACTACCCTTTAATGATGTTGCATTATCTTTTAATGCATCTAAATCTATGGCAGCATCATGTAGATCACGACCTTTGGCAAGATGTTTCTACATATATGTACATAAAATAAATATTATTTTTATTCAATTTGTGTTAAATTTCAATTTATTTTTCATAAAAAAAAAAATATTTACCATTGATATGAAATAATATTTTTCAAATTCTTGTTCGTGATCCTTAATTAAATTTTCACATTCAAGTGATACATTTGAAAATTTTTGTAATGTTTCTTCGCCATCACTTTTTAACCAAGATGTGACCTATTTATTTATTTATTTATGTTTTTGGTTTTTCAAAGAGAGTAAAAATTCATTAAAAATAATTTCATTTTATTTTAATTTATTAATGTACAATTAAAATGAATTAAAATGATAATGTTACATTTTATAATAAATTAATTTCTTGTATATACGAGTATGTCTATGTCTAATGATGTGTTTGTCTTTGTAAATGATTGTGTTGTTAATTATTTGTTGTTGGTTAGTTATGGTATATATGTATATAGTGGATAGTAGTATAGTGACGCGAATATAACTACATAATCGAATACATACTCGTATTAATTATTTTTAATTTTTTTAATTTTTATTTATTTACTGATGCTTTTTATGAGTGTTGTAATGCAATGTGTGTTGTACGTGTGTATAGATAATAATTATCAATCTTTTAAATGAAATCTTATAAGCAAAGTTGTTAATTAGTGATTAAGCAATTAAAAAAAATGTTTTTTTTTATTTTATTTTTTATTTATTTTTTCTTTAGTCTTTTTATAGTTTTAGTTCAGTACTATATATGTGTAAGCATATATAAACGCAATATCTACGAGTCGAGTAGATGCAATAATTAAAACTCAGACTTCATAATGTATAGTTATTATACACATTTATGGCCAAATATATACATATGTACCTACAAATATTTTTATACACATTTGTATTCAAACAGATAATTATTCATACATCATACATCATATACGTACAAGTCGTACACACACATATATGTAATGATTACTAGTTTAAAATAATATTTTTATTATTATTATTTTTGTTTATTTTTATTATTATTATTTGTTGTTGTGTTGTTGTTGTTGTTGTAAAAAGGAAACGAGCGATATATCTAATACATATTTTCTTTTTCATTGGTACATTATATAGTATTAATTATAGAGATACGCATACGATACAAAATAGTGTATAAGTATGTACTCGTACTTACTTAATATACTGCTTATACTTAGTATTTAGTAATTGTATGAGAAGAGATTTATCGAAGGAGTAATAAATAATTCTGAAATTGGCATATTTTATATGCTGTGTAGTAGTGTAGTGTTGTGTACTGCATATTTATGTATCTATGTAGAGTGAAACAGGCGTGGATGATCACTTATAAAAATTATATTTTATAAATTTATTTATATTAAATATTATAAAGTGATTAAGAAAAGAAAAAACAATTCGTCTTCTTTTACATTGAATCTTGATGTAAGTAAGTAGATGAATGTAATTTTTTTTTTTTCATTTTCATTTCTCTGATTTTTTTTTCTTAATTTGTACACAGATACATACTTACGTTATCTGTATTTTATATATCATACATACATACATACTGAACTGACTGATTATTCATTTTGCTTTCTTTCAAAATATTTATTTATAAGCATAAATCTATCTATAATAAAATATTAAAAAGAATAATCAAATCAAAAAAAAAAAAAAAATAAAATAAAATAAAATAAAATCAAACCAACAGGAAATTATCTATCGAATTTATAGAAAAATATATAAAAAAAAAAAATTAGTAAGCAGCAGAAATGAAACGCGAACGAACCATTTTAAGTGCTATGCGCTATTCGTTAGTGTAATGACTTCGTTAACGTTTATAACCAATAATAACATAAAATAACCAAATATAGACCTTGATATTATATTAAGAGTATATATGTATACAAGTATATACATATATAGTGCGAGTATGTATGTATAAAGACTTTAAATATTTTGTACGATAAAGACTTTAAATATTTTGGAATGCATGGAAATATTTAATTAAAAACGAATATCATGTAATTTAAATTGATTTAAAATTATTGAAAAAAAAAAAAAAGAAAAAATATATATATTTTTTTCATTCAAAAATAAATAAATTATAAATAAATATTGATACCCATCTGTT
Source organism: Villa cingulata (assembly GCA_951394055.1). Taxonomy (NCBI): domain Eukaryota; kingdom Metazoa; phylum Arthropoda; class Insecta; order Diptera; family Bombyliidae; genus Villa; species Villa cingulata. The sequence continues at coordinate 25,314,379 of OX596021.1, read as the reverse complement.
TCTGTGTATATGTACATTACGTACAATCGAGTATATAAATTCATTTTATTTTACTATAGATTTGTTTTTAAAAAAAAAGTTAAATTATACAGATATAGTGTACTTATGTGCTATTGCGAAAATGATAATTAATCCAGAAAATTAATTTATCTCATTCATTATTATAAAGATTAGATTTTTTTTTTTTTTTTTTTTTTTAGAAAAACGAAAGATATAATTAAAAGTATAAATCATGATAATTTTATCAAAAAAAATGTTCAACTGTGGTGATCTATAAGATGAAGAAGAAGAAAAAAACAAAAATGAAATAAAAAATAAAAATAATTAACTATAAATTCAAATGCAGAAGAAAAATAAATAAATAAATACTCGTTACTTGTATATCGCATATGTTCTCTTCATTCATTCATGGTCATGCATGTCTAAATTTATGTTTGTACTATATATGTATACATACATATGTAAATTATTGATTATATTTATTTATATATGGATTTATATTTTAAAAATTAAATAAATTCGAAAAAATAAACCACCCTGCCTTGCCGCGCCAATCAGTTAATAATTCGATTGCAATCGAACGGAAATCGAAATTTTTTGAATTATAAAAACAAAAAGAATATAATAATATAATAAAAAGAAGAAAATATTAAAAGTGAATTTTTAAAAATGAAATTAAATATAAAAAGGGAAATTCATCTATCAGTCAGTAGCTTAGCTGTACATATGAGTACAACAATTATACATGCCTTCATATCTTGTCTGTTACGTCAATATCATATTTGCAATTTGCTTAACTGTAGGTATATAGAGATAATGACTTAATAATTTTTTTTTTTTTTTTTTTTGAAAACTGACCACACATAAAATGATATTTTTTTGTTATTCTTTTCGAAACGGAAAACATTACATTATAATATAAGATTTGATTTTTTTTTCTTTTTCAGTTATTTATGTAGGTTTTTTTTTCTGTTTCTGTGGTTTCGAAAATAGTATCTTTTATTCGACATTTTGAAAAAAAAGATTTGAATATGCTTATACAATTTTATTTTTCTGATTAAAAATGTTTTGTTTTTTTTTTTTTTTCTTGCATATGTACCGAATACTATATGCTATATGCACATATGTATGTACGAGTACGTGTAGGTACTCCTTCAAATAGAAAATTATTTTTTATTGTACATATATGTACAGAGAGACAATCACAATAGATCGTGTAATGTTTTTATTATTTTTTATTTTTCATTGATTATAATGTAAAATGTAATGTAAATATGTATACATATGTATAAGTACTGACCGAAAGCATATATAAAAATTCAGTTTGTTAAAGATAAAAATTTTAGTAAAAAAATATCAATACATTGTAGACAGAAATATACTCGTATATAAACATATATATATATATACAGTCAACTCTCGATAATTTGAAATCCAAGGGACCATAGAAAAAGTTCAAATTACCGAGAGTTCAAAATAATAAGAGTTCGAATAACCAAGAAGGTTAACATAATTACACGTTTGAAAAAAAACTTAAAAGTGCGAACTCACTCACCCGCATTTATATAAACAAACAGACAGATCATAGAATAATACATATAACTGTACGTGTACCTTTATACAATGGACAGATTATACCTTATACGACGACAGGTTTGTGCATAAAAACAATAATCACCGACTTCAAATAATAAAGAGTAGAGAAGCCCAACTTCAAATTGTAGAATGTCAGCGAGCTATAAAGATGCTATTCCTACAAATTCAAATTAACGAAATCAATTAATTTTTTTCAATTTATTGAGTATTTTTCAAGGGACCGAAAGAAAACTTCAAATTATGAAGAGATTCAAATTAACGAGTTTCAAATTATCGAAAGTCGGCTGTACTTGAGAATTTATACTCTATATGTACTTCGTATACGATAAATGCATATAATGTATAAATGCAATGTAAAATGATGTATCTACATACATACATATATAATTATTTCTTACTTACTCTTAACATTTTTATTATAAATGTGAGGATTTAAATCAGTACAAGTAGCAGTTATAATAAATGAATGAATAATTACAAAGAAATGAACATATACAATACATGTAGGTTGTATGTACGTATGTAAATGTACCATATACTCGTATATTCGTATGTTATATATCAATTTATGTATAGTATGTAATGTACATGACTTTCGATTATTATTTCATTTTCTTTTTCAAATATCAAATTTAAAATAATTCAATGAACATTATAGTAATATGCATACATATTTTTTACATTTTATAATGCATGCCCATGCATACATATTTATATACTCATAGATGTATGTTAGGGCATTTATCATTGACCTATTGATTTGTTTAAATATTAAATATGGTTTAACATACATATGTACACATATATACTATTAAGTATGAAGCGAATAATCTATCTATACTTAAAAAAAAAAAAAAAAAATTAAAATTTCTTTGTGTATACGAACGTGTAGACATATGAAATCTAACTTTATATGATACGATACGATGATACTATATGGAAAAATTTTATACTATACAGAGCATATATTATTATTTACAGAGCGAAGTAAATGTCTTTGACTTCTTTATAATAATTTTTTTTTTTTTTGGTTTTTAGTTTTTTGGTTGTTTTTTTTTTTTTTTGTCATGATAATAATAATTGACGATGCGAATGCTGTATATACTATATGCTTCTTATATGTTCAATAAAAATGATAATAAAAATTTATATACATACATTACATTTTATCTCAGATTATAATAATAAAATGTTACAATATGGCAATGCCAATGACTCACTTAAATTCTTAAATTCATATTAATTATTATTTTACATTTATATGTAGTTGTGATTAAAAAAAAAATTTTTTTTAATTAATGGAAATTATTCGAAAACTATATATGGACGACTGCATATTTATATAATAATGATAATGAAGTCTTTTTTTTTATGTACATAGAAGATTTATTTAAATATAAAATTGATAAAGTGTAGAATTTTATCAAATTAACTATAAAGACACTTAAAAAAATCAAAATTTTAATTAATTAAAAATTTAAAATTTTTGAATATATCAATGAAAATAATTTTCAGACGTTTTTGAACTTATTATCTCTTTACAAATCGTTAATACGTGCATATACGAGTACTTACATAATGAACATAAATTTATACAAGACAAGTAAATATATTAAACAGTATTTGATTTTCGTATATTGTAAACTTTGATTCAATCATTGTACTTTATAAATATAGAGATTGGAGAAGCAATAAAAGGTAATCTAATTTTTCTTCATATTTGCTCTGAACCACATATCATAAGAAGTATACGAGAAACAGGAAGAAACGGTAAGTAATAAACATGAGATTGGCGACTAATTATTATAGGATATACGACTACTATGAGTACGCTAGTAGTACCTTGCATATCATGTAATCGTATTTTCATTCATAAGAAAAATTAATTTTTCCTTTATACTTGATTTGCACTTCTCACCATAAGAAGTATACGAGAAACAGGAAGGATATACGCTATAGTGCTATAGTACCTTACATACCATGCACTTGTATTTTCGTTCATGAGAAAAATTAATTTTCTCTTTATATTTATACTTCGCACTATACACCATTCTTAAGAATTATACGAGAAAAGGAATAGTATGAATGAGAGGCAGTAATAAGTAGTGTAGCAATAAGGGGAATGGCAGCTAACCATATTACCATCATTTTCTCTTTATACTTGTTCTAAACTATACGCACAACACATCACAAGAAGAATACGAGAAACAGGAAGAAACGGTAAGTATAATAGAAATGAGGGGTTATTGTTATTAGCAGCTAACTATAGTACCTTACATACTAACGAACCATTTGTAAATTCTACAATTCATTATAATGTACTCGATGGTGTAAAATAAACAACATTTTATTAACAATATTAAATATTTAAAATTTGATTTATGATATATTTCTCATCATTTAAGAAGAATATTTACCAAAATGCAAATTTTTATACAAATTATTATCTCTGAAATTTTATATTCTATCTAAGTTACATAAGATCGAACGATAAAAATCAATCTTATTTGTTCTGAATAAATAAATTTATAAAATTGTACAATGAAATCTTTATAAACGCCGTTCTATTTCAAATATATAAACCAACCATCATGTTCGTGTTAATAAATTTTTCTTTAGAATAATATAATATTTTGATACTAACTTATATACGAGTAAGATATATGTATTCATCATACATAATTATCTATTTATTATCTTTTTATTATTAAATGCGAACTTATGTGTACAACAACATATTTTTCAGATAATTTTGTAATATATTTAAATGAATTAATGATAGCTAAAATTAGTAATAATGGTATTGGTAATGCTAATGATACGTTCGTTCTGGTTCATTTGCTATCGTATTGTTTCTCACAAAAAATATCCATTATGAGTATATATGTATATGCATATACATATATAAATATATGTATATGTACATACATACATGCATTTATTATAGGTAATATATGGGTGAGTTTCAAAAAGTTTAAATATACCGCCTCGATGCATAATCAACAGTTTCAAAACGATAATACTTAAATCGATAACAATATGTCTACAGTTTCAAAACTCATTGTAAATGCATCTGATACGCATCTGTCAAGCAATCTACGCATCGTGAATTTTTATGATGCAAAATAGATTTAAATATATATTTCTTTTTTAATAGCATTTCAATGATTTATTTTTAAACCAATTTTGTTATACGGAATCAAAGGTCAATCTGTTTTAAACAAAAATTTTATACTTTTATGATGATAAATTGAATTTTTATTGTGTAGTGCTTTAATATTAATGACAAATTCTTATAACTTATAACTTCGTATAATTCTATATAACTTATAACTTCAAACTTATAGAACTGCAATATTGATGCGTTTGATGATCAGTGCTGCTTTAAAACTTTGCATCATGACTGTTCTGATGCCGCGTCACAACATATTTTTGAGGCATTTTGCATTTTGAAACTCACCCTTATACATATTATAATATTTTTGTAACAATAAGTAATAATCATAAAAGCTAATAAGAGTATAATATTAACGAAATTCTTATTTGTAAATATCAATATAACTACTAGTTTTTATTTTTTTTTTTGGATTTAATAACTTCAATCGAGTTATATTATGTTATATTATGTTGTAAGTTATATTATACGCTTATTATTTGTATTTATTAATATATCATATGCAATTGCAACATAATAATAATAAATATTTAACATAAATTACCACGCCAGTAGTTTTTAGTAAATGTAAGTTTGTATTTACAAAAGTATGTACATATTTATGTACTACATACTTACAAGTTACGTGTAATATGTATACATTGCATACATTGAACAATTATTATAATGTATGTTTGAAAAAGAAAAATGTTTAATTTTGTATATGCATTTACACACAATTTTTCTCATATATATATACATACTCATTAGTAGTCGTACACGCTTATACATCTATCTATACATATTTCTCTGCTATTTCATTATTGTCAATTTATTGTAAAATTCACATTTAAAGAAAAAAAAAAATACTCATAATATGATGTAATTGCATTGCATATCAATATGAAAAAAAATGCAATATTGATGGATGGTAATAATAACCAACAAAATCGATATGCATCAGGAATTTACATGTAGTCTGTAGCTTTGAAGTATTGATGATAGTGAGTGTATACATATTCGTATAAAATAAAATGAAGTGAAGTGCATATAAGTAACTATAATGAGTATCAATACATGTAGATACGTACATAGTTTGAAAAAAAAAATAATCTAATGATAATATGCGAATTAATCCTTCATATTGTATACAAAATATGTATATGTACACTTAATTCATGCATATTTGCATACAGTAGATACATAAAGAACATATACATAATATGAGTACCTACACGTAATTAATCAGAGATCTGATCTGATACATGTCTTTCTATCATAATATCAAAGATAATATGGTAATTTATATTTTTTTAATTTAATTTTTCCTTTTTTTTTTGCATTTACTATATATAAAAAGAAAGATGTATCAATGCACATTTACTATAATATACATTACACACTTACACTATGTTACATATACATAGTAATATAAATGCGTTGCGTGTATGAAATAATGCGAAATAAAAACGCGATATTAAACGCGTGAAATATTAGTGAAGTAAAACATTTGAGAAAAAATATTAATAATAATAATAATATTGAAATCATCATATGGAAGCTTACGGTGTAATGTTACATGTTACAAAATGTGTGTAATAGTGTAATCACATGTATAACTATAATGAATTTTGTATGCTGTCTGAGGATGTTCATAAATAATATATTAAATTGAAAATCGATTTTGAATGCAGTTCAGTTATTGATATTCTAAATAAGTATATCGATGTATTGAGAACAAATTATTATTATTTATTATTATAATAAATGCGAAAGTAACATCAGACAGATTTCATCTAAAAAAAAAAAATTCGATACTTCAATTTTGATTTCCTGATATATCTTATATACATATAGTTGGTTTGTTTATAGCTACAGTATATGGTATTATAGGCATTTATCATCATATGCTCTCATCCATCATATTACAGTGTGCACTATACAAAATTTTTTGAGCATGTATAATGCAAAATGTGTACAACGTGATACAACTTAGCAACATTTTATAGAGGTAACATTGTTATACATTCAAAATTTTTCTACTTTGTTTACTGGTATTTTTGATTTTTTTAAGTATACATATTCAGTTTTTTGCCATTTTTTTTTTTTTTTTTTTTTGCTATTTTTTGATTTTTCCTAGATGTTCAAAATTATTATTATACCATCACACACTCGTATAAAACTTTCAACAATTTCTCTTATGAAAGATGATAATGATGATTTTAAGTGCTTATTTAAACAGTCAGTTCTCATGAAATCTTATACCACTCATATATAAATATAATGTACATAGTATTATAGTATATTTTCTTAAAAATATATAAACGATTAAATACCAACGTAAACATATATGTACGTAACATATTTTTGTATATAAACACTCTTATATCTACATATTATATATTATGTATATCTAAATATCTGTTGTTTATAATAACAATTTTCATATAACATTTTCTTTTGAGATGTTTTTTAGTTTTTCATCTTTCAATATATCAGTTCAGTGTACATAAATTTTTTTCTTTATTATATATATATATATATATACGTATATGTATTTCATCACCCTAAAAACATATCATGCCATAGTTTAAACACAATATAATTTATTTTCGTTTTTTCCACTATGGAACTGATGGATTTATAGTCGGTGGTGGTCAGACTAGGTTAATCGATTAGTGTTATTTGAATGAAATATGTTAGTGTCTTTTGGCAATATCTTGTTAAAGATTAATTTCAATAATATTCGCACTATAATTTTTTTTTTACTTTTTTACTCTTTTATTTTTTCTTTGTATATATATTGTAAAGCAAAATATGTTGTATATGCCTGAGAAGTATATTGAAAAAATATAACTATATCGTCCGAGAAATACAAAAAAATTAAAAAAAAAATCTGAAAACGAAACGGAAAAAAAAAATTTATAATGGATAGATATCTGTAAAATAGATAAATTAACATTTCGGAATCAAATTGCTTAAAGATAAATAAATTTTCGTGGTAAAAAAAAAACGTGAAGGATATAAAATTCAAAGTGCATATATGTACATATACTAATTTATACGAGTGTGTAAGTACTCGTGTATAGTAGAAGTACATATTATATGTATGTAAATTTGAATTAAATACAATTTTCAAAAATGTTGAAAACTTAAGTTCACTTTAAATTATGTATATACTAACACACTACCCAACCTGAAAGACCTTTTGACAAAATAAACCATCATATAGCTAACAAATCATTCGTGATGTACTTACTATTATAGGTAGGTAGGTATACTCGTACATACTCCGTATTATAATCATAGAAGGAGATAAATTTATAGGAAACCGTATAATGTGATATTAATTAACTTAAAATCTGAAATTTTGAAATTTTTCATTTTCCATCATCATTATACTTTACAAAATATTTTATTTACAATATTTTAATTGTTCATATAATAAATTAGCATGTGTGTGGATGTGTGTATAATCAGTATAGTGTATAGTGTACTTATATAAATACGAGGATATTTTTGTTGTATATGTTAATTTTCGTGAGATAAATAATTTAACATTTTGTTGAAAAGTTAAAAAAATAAAAAAACAAGAAATCAAAAGAATTCATGAAAATCTTTATTGCAGCTAATTCATGCATACAAGTGCATGCATACTCGGGTATATATTATCGTATCTTCATTGGTTTGTCAGAAAGATATGTACATATGTAGATATAGTACCAGTACGTACACAGTACACATATGTAGTTAGCTGATCGTTTATGTGTTTGGTAGTGCATTGCATATTATATGAGATACAGAGACTAATTACGCGATATTCGATAAAGACCTGAGGGGCCGCGATCATATATGTATACATACAAATGCATACATATGTAAGTAGATATATAATGCGAATATATGTATGTATGTTCATGTGTAACGATAATATTAGTACATACATATGTTACATTATGTTTGTATTTTTGTATAACAAATATCCACATATGCACAATTTTTTATACACGTAACACATATGATATTATGTATGTTTATACACAAAACAGTTTACATACATATATATAATATAGATACATACATACATATATGAGTGTATAACGAATGAACTTGACATGCTGACGTCTTTATCTTCTCCAATTAAACAGATCGAATAATAAAAACGTTTTTCATTTAACAGTAATTTGCAGCAGTATCGTTTACAGCAGTGGTGAATGAGTAGGTAATTCATTTCCTTACAAATGGGTGGTCATCAAGGTGGTCATTGATCATTACATGAAACCATAAAAGATTATAATCGCATGATTTTTACTTATATTTATATTATTTTTTTTTTATTTTTTTTTTTTCATTTTTAAACTGTATATTGAGTATGTAGCTATATTCGATTAAGTGTTATTGCATGTTCTGAAGTTATTTATAATATACAAACATACAAAATTGTATACACATACATACAAGATGTAAGTATCATATAATAATGTATGTATGGTATACACAAGTGAAAATGTATAATATTTGTTAATACGAATATATGTATATGGTATACGCACGCATGCATATATGCGGTAAAAACGAAAATATAATGTACGTGTTTATCAATATTATTTGTGTACGAGAACATATGAGACAAATTTATTTAATCATAAATTATATACACATAATATGTACATATAGGTATGTAATATACGCGTAAGTACATATATGCATATATTTTAATTTCATATATATCATATCTTGGAGTTGGAGTTGTATTTTCTTCATTTTTTTTTTCATAATTATTTTCATTTCTTTAATTTTTCATTTTTATTAGCAAAAGATACATACTCTCTCGTACTATATTATGTATATTTTCTTATTGTAATTTTAGATTTTGTTACATTATTTTTATGATATTCAAAAATATAAATATTTATACATTAACGGCGGTATAAATTATTAAATACTTATTTTGATCTGTTTACATTTTTGCATTCAAAGATTTTCTATTTTTACGTTATTCAAATTTCATTTTAAATGTTTCACTTTCTTTAGACAATAAAATCTAATATGTATGTGCATGCATACAAAAAGATTTATTAATTATAATATAACTGATATATGCAGTCTACAGTATACTATACTACAATGTGGTATGTAAATAAATATGCATTCATATGAATTAGATATACAAAAATTAAAAAATAAAAATAAACACAAAACTATTATTATTTTTCTTATAATTTATTCCTTGGTCAATATTCATATAAATGTAATGTACGTGTGTGTAGTAGCATCCACGTACATTCATTTATATACAATTATGCTCACAATTCATATAATATCTCCTATAACTTATCGAATAAATTTGCATAAAGTATGCAAGCGCAAGTGCATAAAACATGCATCTACATATATACATTACCTTGACGTATACGTATATGTGATTATTTGTGCCGATGTTTATGTGTTATACGCATCATTTTTATCTTTTATACATATAACAAATATAAATATGCTCTATAGATCATTTTTACAATAAATTAAAAACAAAAAATATTAAAATTTCACATCAAATATGTCAAATTTTAACAGTCTAACAATTATTTACATTTTATTCGCTTTTCAAAATAAAAAAAATTGAAAAAAAAATAAAAAATTTTTTTTTTTTTTAAATAACAAAAACAGTAAAAATATTACATTATTTTGTAATGAGAAAATGTTGCATGCTTCAATTTTATACTTAAATGGAAGAAGGAAAAAAAAAGAAGTAAAAATGTATGAATGTATGTAGGTACCTATATATTTAATGTCATTTACAATATAAAATACAATTTAATCGAGCATTTATTTAAAAAAAAAAATACAAAAAAATCAGAAAATAAAAATAAAAAAGGAGTTTGTTATGTGTATTGACAGTATTGCTAAATATCACTGTACTACGAAATATTTACATATCTACATATATGTACTTACTTAGTGCATTTTAACATATGCACATCACATACATATATATACATATATATTAGTTTGCTATTTATATATACGAGTAGCAGTAGATTATGTATGAATGTATGCATTTACAAAATTATATTTACATTTGTACATGTACGAGCATTTATTGCATATTTGAATCAAATTCGTTTTGGTCATTTCTTCTGTATCGTTATTTTTCATTTTAATTTTGTTTTACAGATTTATCATTTTTTTTTTGCATTTTTCTTCCATTTTTTTTTTTTTTTTTTATAAATTACTCACTAAAAATACTGTACATGTACTGCACTGTAAATGCATTCATGGGGAACATACATACATAACATACATACTTATGCAATATAGTTTATATTATTCGTAGTATGTAGATAAATACATATGTATATACATATAGCCGAAGCATATCACTGTCAAACATTCTGACATATGATAACATAATGAAAGTACGGGTTACCTTTGATGTCTGACAACACCTTCTCCTCAATTCCATGGAAGTTTAATATAATAAATTGGCAGATATACAGATTTTAATTGAATTCTGTCAGGATTTTTGTTGTTTGCTGTTGTATTTGATTGGGATTTTTTTTTACTTTACTTTACTTTATTGCATATTACTTTTACTTTTTTTTCTGTACTTTTTCTCTGTTATTATAATTTTTTTTTTTTAAATTATAATCTCAAACAGGTCAAAAATTTATAAAAATTAAATTATATTTTAAAATTGTACACAAGATTATGTATATACACATTATTTACATACAATCATATGTGATCATCATTACGCATACATTTGTACACTTTGTATAAGTACGAAAATAATGTTATGCGCCTATATCTGCATGTAGATTGTATAAATATTTCACTAAAAAAAAAAATTTCTGATTAAAAAGTTAAAAGATGATCGTTTAAATTAACTAATTATTCATTGTAAAGTGATGGACATTAAAGATAAAGACATGCACATTATATATGTAAATATATATAGATGCAAGTAAAAGATAAATACTCGTGTACAAACTTTCCAAAATAAGAAGAACAAAAAACAAAAAAAAAATGATTTTTAAGGATTTTTTAAGTAAATATTTTTTCTATATATTAAACTCACTTTTTTAACCAAAAAGAAATAAATGAATAAAAAGAAAAAATTTAATTCATGATTAATCAAAAAAAAAAAAAAAATGAATAATACACATATACCTATATAATATATATTCCACATGAAATATGTATGTGTATCATACACAATATAATAAGTATAATCATAATATGTTATATAGGCATATAGGCAATATAGGTGTGTAGGTATATCATTACATTAAATCCATATCAAGGATGAATAAATAAAAATTTTGTAAATTTTTATGGATGAGATGTGTTATAATACACACTACGATAGTACGAGTAATATTCTACCAATTCTACACATCATGTTGTATACTCGCCGTATTTTCGTTGTTGATAAAAAAGTTAATTTTCTCCCTGAGTGGAAAATGCGAGTATTGTACATGACAAAATATGGAAAATTAACTAATAACATTTGATACTTGCTCCCCCCGATTCTACATATATACTCTATTCTCTAAGGGAAGTCATTCACTATTACCATAGTTACAGTATAATCTATGATAGTACGAGTAATATTCTACACATCATGTGTTCTCGTATTTTGCTTCTTCAGAAAAATTTAATTTTCTTTCTCTTAGTAGAGAATGCGAATATTGTGCATGACAAAACATAGAAAATCAACTAACAACATTTTATACTTGCTCTTTTACTCTATACGTAACGTACTCTAGAGTATAGAGCAGTAGAGATAGACATCATTGATTTAGTACAGTCTACAGTACCTATAATTGAAGTAAGTAGAAGCTTTTCTAGTACGGATACGAGTAGTACTTTACTCACCATGTTTACTCGTATTTTCCTCGTTGATAAAAACGTGTTGATTTTCTCTCTGAGTATAGAATGCGAATATTGCACATGACAATGATTAAAACATGGAAAATCAACCGCAGCATTTTATCTGCCGCTGATGGTATGATCGTATATCGTATGTTATACATTATATCAAAACTATATTATGTACATATACATATTTACGTAAGTGCATATGCACATAATTATTATATGAAAAAGAAACATTATTATGTCGTATTCAAGTGTAAAAGGTATTTTGTTTTTTTAAACATTTTTGTGAAAATCAAAAATCAAATTATATTAAATGAAAAACAAAATTTTCTTTTTTTTTTTAAAAGAAGTGATGGAGAAAGAGAAAACAAGGAAACATTTTTTTTTTATTTTGTTTTTACTATACCACATAATGTATGCATGCATTTTGCTTTACATTTTTTTACTAGAGTATGTATTATATAAATGAGGTCAGATTTTTTTCAATTATGTCAAACGCATATAGTGTCATTTAATTTGAATTATGTGCATCATATAGAGTATGTTATATCACTATATCTATACATAAATAAACATGATTTCTGTTGTTACGCAAAATACATAATATTTGTATCAAATTAGAATATTTAATGAAAATATGTAATAGCTACAACTAATCTACATATATGCTGTGACGGTATGATAATAATGGTACATACGTTATACCGTACAGCATTTATATGAGCATTAATGTATGTAATTAATTCAGATATTAGGAGGTGTAAAATAAATGGAGTTTATGTAAACAAAATCATACATCTATTACATATACATATACGGGTAATAGTATTATATATATTTGTATGTACATTTATATATTTATTTAATCATTTAAAGTTGGTAAATATTTGGATATACTGATCAAAACTAATTTACAAAAAAGTGAAAAAAAAAAGGAAAATCATGTTTTGTATTTTAAAGTTGTTATAATAATCCTACTCTATTTTTGAAATTAATGCATTTACTATATAAGCTATGTGAGTATATGCATTCGTAATTCGTATGTATCTATACATTTAGACAAAATGAATTAATATCATGTGCATTTTTATATAGTTAAATCATATCTTATCGCATCGCATATTTGTTTTAAGAAAATGATAAAAATTTAAATTATTATACATATATGCTTATCATTTATACACATATACGCGAGTATACGATAATAAGGTATTATCATAATTTATGAGCAAAATAAATATGCTTAGTCTTTAAATTTTAAAATTTATAACATCATATATAGGAGTATAGTATAGATAATACATAATATTTTAGGGAGTAGATTAGATTACCATTAATATAAATACTTTTGCATCCTAATTGAATATTTTAAACTGTGATATATCAAGAGAAGAAAAAAAAAAAAAATAAATACAATTTTCATAATGTTATAGTAGATATTCATACTTGTATCAAATGTATATTTATCCACATGTACTATAGACATACATATATGTACTTTCTTTCCTTTCATATTTTATAAAGCACATTTACCATAAATAATATACAAAATGTGATAATATATGTATGTAAATACTGGATATGATTATATAAAAAAATTTATTTTAAATGGTGCACAAACCAGAGCGATTTAACATTTTATTTATGTAAATCGAGAAAAAAAATATAAATATTTTTTCAAATTATGTATTTCATATTATTAAGTAAATAAATACGTAGTTTGTATGTAAATATAAATTAAAATACATATTTTCATGTATGTATATATAGCTTGCGGTTATATATATTTTATAAAAAAAAAACATTTTTTTAACGTATATACCTATCAACAGTCTTATAAACCATGTAATTTAGATAACAAAATTACAAATTTTTCATAATATTAAATAAATTGATTATAGTTTACCAAAATTTTATTGTAATGAGGGAATGATGATGTTTCATCTTTTAAATTGTTTATATATATATATTTTATGTTCCTTCATATTTAATACGTTAATACACTTTATTATTATTATTAATTTTTTTGCTATATTTATACATTTTACTTAAATGAATGTGAAGGTAGTGATATGTATGTATGTAATATCACAGATAATCATTTTTCATATCTATTTTTTTCAACTTTTTTTTTAAAAAATACGTAAATCGAATTAAAAAAAAAAATATATAAGAAAATCATTTTTTTTTTTTTTTTTTTATTTATTTATTTTCATTTTCTTATCTAAATGTTTTCACATTTTCTCTCCCAATATTGTACACTGAGAGAAAAATCTCGGAATAAAAATAAGAAAATATTACATTATTCTAAGAGTGAGACTAAAATTCTTATTTTAAATACATTATTACTAAAAAGACTCAAAATAGTATTAATACAAGAACGTCTAGTTTTGATTTAATCTAATGAACAATTAGTAAAACTGACTAGTATTAGTTTAAGAGTGATCATTCTTACTTTAAGTATGAAGCGCTTGTATATAATTTGCTTTAAAACTTAATTTAAGAATGTTTAGTTTTAATTTTTTCAAATAACAGTTAATATAAGCTACTAGTTTAAATTTAAGAACGATCATTCTTATTTAAAAACGTTTTGAGTTAATTTTACCTTGAATGGTTTACAGTTGATATTCATTGCATCTATATTTATACACAAACAATAGACATTTTACGGTACTCTGTTATTTAGTTGCATTACTCTGTTCGTTCGACATGGATAACGAAACTCAAAATGTGTTAAATGAAAATGAATCATTAAGTAATATAGTTTTAAATGCAAGTGATTTAGAAATTATCGGCACAACGATTATTGAAAAAATAAGTGACATAATCAGTGAAGATGACCAAAAATTATTTTTATTATTAGAGCAGTTTAACTTGGAAGAACTTTTTAATACTTTAAAAGGTAAAATGCAGTGAAATATTTAAATTAAAACTTTAAAATATATGTACAATAGTATGATTGAATTATTTTGTGATAGCATCCAAAATAACATATCGCAGTTTGCCATTTTTATCAGCGGATGATATATATAAAGCAATTCCTCACTTAGGTCTGCAAGCCGAATTCCGAGAAAAATTGTTTTTGTGGCGTAAAAAAGAAGTAAGTAATATTCTGCATTTATCCAGAACAGTTTAAAATTGCCGATTTTTTTAGTATAAATATGATGACAGCACATTATCTGTGAATTCTAAAGTAAACTTATGGTTGGAAAAGGCTTCAACTTCGTCTGAGGCAAAAGAGTTATCAAATTCTTGTTTATGCTTGGTAGGTATGAATTTTTTCATATTTTGTGTGACTAATTATCAACTATTTTTAATTGCAAATAACATTAATTGTAAGTTTTTTTTTTAATATTTACATTTTTAGGACGTAAAAAGCCTTCTTGCAAATAATATTGCCGGAGAAGCGATTATAAAATATTACAAAGATCATTCAACTTTGACGGACAAACATAGGGACGAAGTAATAAGAATTATTTTAGAGACGGTCAATGTAAAACAATTATGTTTAAAGCCAGTAAACTTCGAAAATATTGTTGATCAAATCTCCGAAGTATTTCCCAACGAGAATCAGTCAAAGGTAAGTACACTTTAGAAATAATTTTACAGAAATTTAACATAGTTCTCTTTTATTTTATTGATTTTACTTTGGCGTAAATCAAATGTTAACTGTTTTAAACTATTTTTTAAAAATTTTTCTCTAAAATTATTATTAAACTCTGAACATAGTTATTAAAAATGAATTGAATTTTCTAAAAACTGTAAAATGATGTTTCAGTGTTATTATTATGTTCGACGAGAAAAAAATAAGAACCCTCGAGGAAGACTTTACGACAGATATAAAAATTGCCGCTCAAAACTTAGAAAATTAAATACGCCTACGACAACAAAAACCAGTGAAAAAGAAAATACACCGAGTAATAATACGGAGGAATTTAATGATCAAGTCCAGTACAAAACATTATTGGCTCGCAGTTGTGATGATTGGCAAGAAGTATGTAATTATTGGACTAAATCATTTGCAATTCGTCAAAAAGATGTTCATCAATTAGAAAGTGTTGAATTTATGAAGTCTTGGCCAAAATTACTTGACAGTAGAGCTGTAGATTTAGTAAGTGAAATTTTCATATAATTTTAATGAATGAATTTTAATAATTCCGTTTTAGATTAACATTGATTTTGATTTGCTATATTCAAATAAGAAAAATTTACTTTTTTCAAAGTGGGATACATTTAAAACAAAACTGATAAATTTTTATGATGAAAAATTACGTAACTCAGAATATAGAGAATTATTTTTGAAACACAAGACAGCTGCTAATATTGGTAAACTTATAAAATTAATTTTTTAGTGATGTCAAAATTAGAAGTATTGAAATGTGTCTTTTTCTACACAGATTCAGTGGACTATATATTGACAACGCTCATAAATGTCGTAATCAAGCCGACTGCTAGGATAAAATCAGGAAAAGTATCTGTTTTAGATGCACAAGAATGCTAAAAATTGTTCTAATTATTTTTGTGTTACAAATCTTAGTGAATTTTCAAGTTATCCGATGAATTGTCATATTATAAATAATGGTTCTACTTATTTAAGATATAAAGAAATTTGAATTGTTATTTTTAAATTTTTTATTTTTAGTTCTTATTCCTGCTATTGTTTTTTTATTTTTATTGAATCATTAAGTTTAAGTTAATTGAATTATAAAAATTTTGTAATCATAAGTATAACTATAACTGAATATGTATGTATTTTTAGAGTTTTTAAAGAAGAATTTATAAGTATAAGTAGGTATAATTGAATATGTATTTTGAGAATTTTTAATTACATATATATGTACATACATATTAATGTTAAATAAATACATTTAATCAAAATAAATAAATTTTTGTTTAAATACTACCTTTATATTTCAGAATCCTTAAATGAAACAAGTTTTTCCTTAAATTTGTCTTTTAAAATTCAACATGTTCTAGGTTAAAATAAGCACTTTTAATTTAAAATAAAGAACGTACATTCTCATATTTCACTTGGAAATTTAAGAATAATCGTACTTATTTTAAATTTGCAACGGTTGGATTGGATAATAATATACAATGTTAATTTAAGTCAATACATCCTTATTCTAAGTAGCCACAGTTTACATTTAATTTTCTTAAATCTCCTCGATCTTGTTTTGAATTAAGAATGTCTGTTTGTCTTAAGATTAGCGTTCTTTATTTAATAATCCCATTCTTAAATTTATCAATTCCACTCTTGCGTCAAAATCATGTTGAAAAATTCTTAAATTAAGTACGTTTTTGATAAAAATCACTCTTTTTTTCTCTCAGTGTATGTTTCTTATTTATATAAAAAAGCAAGATGTAATATGATAGATAAAAATATAAATCAAATAAATTATAAATAAAATAAAAATATATAATCATAACTATATGGATATATATGTATATATAAGTACTGTATTTCCTTCCTTTATTAATCGTTTTCTATTTTCAAGAATCACAAAATTAGAATCAAAATTCATCTACGTGAGTTTATGCACCACACCTGCCAATATGTGCGTGACCATATAATGATAACGCATTTCCAGTAGGTAATACATAATTTTGTTTATTTTTTTGCTTGCATTGAAAAGTTTTAGTTTTTCTAATGCATATTGACAATAAATATACTCGTGCAATATAAAATAAATAATATAATAATGATAAATAAAAGAGAAAATTACAAGTTTTATTAATTAAAAAGAACTAAACTAACTAAGTATGTATATATATTAGATATAGTGAGTGTATAATTGAAATCTAATATATACACGTTTACCTCATTTTACACTAGTTTCACATCTTAATTGGATATTTCTCGGCATTTTAAAAAAAAAAAACACTTAAATGGAATTCAAAATATCTTTTTGATTTGCTATCATCATAAATGAATATTGTCATTATTTCATCAGTCATCACTATATACCAATCATCAAATCAAATCGCGCATCAAATCGCAATAATATTAAATAAAGTATAATATGTATGTATATGGAATTATTGTAAATAGATATCTGTATGTAGATATCTTTAAAATTGATCACTTAATTCTTTTAAATGAAATAGTGGAAATGACTATCTACTGTACATATAGTATGCGCATATTGTGTCCATCCATACATATACAATATTCGATTGAATATATTTTAAATGACAACGTGATGACACTTTACTTGAAATATCATTAATACTTAGACACGTATAAACAAGCATGCACACAACACAATCAGTGTTTACATATATGAATGATATGGCAGCAGATTCATTGCGATATTCATCATACAACAATACCATATTTGTAATATTGATAATAATAAGAAGAGATTTTCCAAAAAAAAAAAAAATCTCATACTATTCGTCTCGTATATACTCTTACATCGGTAATTTTCATTTCAGCAAAATATTTTTTTTTGTTTTTCCTTTTCTTTTTCATGTTCATATTTTATTTTATTTTTTTTTTTTATTTTTTGAATGAATTTCCTATGAAAGTTAACTAATTACGATCAATCATTTATACGCTGTTAAATAGATGAAATAGATGAATATTGATATTAGAGATGGAAGGAAAGTTTTTTTTTTTCCCATAAAAAATAAGTTTATTTGCAAATTAAAGTATATACTTGTAGTATTTGTATTATAAGTATTGTATTTATTTAGATGCTACTGTAGAATGTATTAATAATTGTATAATTTGTGTAAATGTGAATCATGAATGAATTTAAATTAAAAAAAAAAAAAGAAACAAAATCAAAATCTACAAAATATATAAAATGTTTGTACTCACTTCATTTATTTCATCCTCAAGTGCTCTCTGTCTGGTCATTTCTCGTAATTTTTCTCTTAATTGTTCGGTTAATTGTTCCAAACGTTTAGCAGCTTTATCAACTTCATTATATAAAATTATAACTTTTTTCAGTCTAATATTTATAATGTTATTATTATTATCATCATCATTATTATAATTCTCATGATGAGTATCATTTTTCATGTTATTCTGTTGTTGTATTGAATTTGTATTTGTATCGTCCTGATGCTTATTAAAAAATTTGGTATTATTTTGTAAATTATAATTATTTAATTTTGTTTTTGTTGTTACTGTTGTTGTTGTTGTTGTTGATGTTGATTTATTTAAATTTTTTGATAATTCTTGTAATTTTATAATTGTTGTTGAACCCGTTTTTCTTAGCATATGTAATTCAGAATCCATTAATTCTCTACTTAAAGCTCTATGTTGTGAATATAATTGCCTTTTTAATTGTATATAACCACCGCATGTAGATAATCTTGTTATTTCATCATTTTGTTTAATATCTTGCATTATATTAACTAATCTATGACCAATTTTTAAACATTGATTTTGAAATTGATCAACAATCATAAAAAATTGTTTCCATATATTTTGATTATGATAATGTAATCCACCACATTCTCCAGGCACATTAAATGGATGAATTTTAGTTTGTAATTTATCAAAATCTATATATTTTATTTTCTGAATATATTTGATTATAATGACAGAAAAGACAAAAAAAAAAAAATGAAAATGAATAAATAAATAAAAATATATTTTATACATGTGTGCGTATATATTTAAAATTACAAAATAAAAGGTGTATAAAATTTTGATGAATATTCATATAATGAAGAATTAGGTAAGGTACACACACATAATCTTTGTATATACATTAAAAATATTATTGTATAAAAATTAACAAAAATATTAGTTCAAATTTTTCATATCTAATATCTTTACATTACCTCATCTATTGTTGATGGTAATTGTGATATTGATGACTTTTTTTTATCTAACACTTCCTTTTGTGATGATGTTACTAAAATTTCACTACATTCAAAATGACCAATCAATAATTTTATGCTATTGTTAACTAAATCCAGTATACAAAGTTGATTATTATTTTGAATTATCAATAGTATTGTATATGTTGTAGATCTGTAACAAAAAAAAAGAAAAAAAATGTGAAATACAAATAATTTTTAAATAAATAAAAGAAAATGTAATAAAAGTATATGATAGTTAAATAAATAGACATTGAAAAATCATCAATTTAAATTATCCCATTACACATAGTAGTATATCATTACACACACGTAAGAAAAATTTGATTAAGTAGATGTACGCCTAATAATATATATGTAAAAGAAGATGAAAAATTACACATAATTTACCCGTGTTACGTTATCTGAAGAAAATATTAAATAATTAAATGTGTTTTAATATTTCAATTTCAAAAAAAAATTTCTTATTACAAAACGAATATGTATAGGAGGTAATCTTTTAGCTGAGAGGTGTTAAATTTTATTGACAGAATTATTCAATTCTTGATTGATTTGTATTACAATTTTTTATTCATTTATGAATTTGAATATGAATTGAACTTATTTTTCTTTTTTTTTTTGTGAAATTAATTTAATATCTCTATTATTTAGTTATGATGTGAAAATATCTAAGAGTATATGTAGGTACAGTATCTTTAAGTATTTAATTTAAGTTATGAAACATTAACATTTTATCAGGATAATTATTGAAGTGTTTCAAAGGTATACTTTACTTTATTCATTTAAATGAAACTCGCTGGTTTCAAAAATTAATCATAGTTTTGCAGTGTTGCAGAAGTGTTGTCGAAGTGTTAGCGCAACATTGATTATATTTAATGATGATTAATTTTACGACAATTTTGAAATTTTGTTGTCTTATAAAATCTGACAAATCGATAAAAATTTACAAAAATCAAAAATAAATTAAATAAATAAACCGAATTTAAAAAATTAAAATTTAATTCGCACTGTTCATTGTTTTCTTGATCCTTGATAGTATTTATAATAAATTTAAAATGAACTAAACGTTACAAATTTTTTGATTGCAACATCAAAAATTATGATGCAAATGTTGAGTTTATGATAAGTTTTTGTTACCAATAAAATGCAAAAATGAACACATGATTTTGGTTATGATTACTTTTTGAAATGTTGAATTAAGTTTTCTTTAGCAACACTAATGCAGTGTTAAATTTCTGAACCCATCCTATTTACATATATGTATTCATTGAAATTTGTATAACAAATAAACAAAATTGCCAAAATTTTAAGAAATTTTTGAATGAAATTTTGTAGAAATATTTAGGAGACAACTACAAACAGTCATAATTATTGCGAAGTTAAAAATTGATTTAACAATGAATGTAGGTATGTGAATATATTTTTGGTTTAAAGTATAAAAGTCGGAAATGTATCAATTCGTATCAATTTTACGAAATGTTGGTGTAGGTATGTGGTGACTGGTGATAAATAATGAAATATCACACATATGACAGAATTGATGATATAGTTGATTTATCCAGAAACATATTAACATTTTTTATTATATTTTATTACCTATCAATCAATGAATTTTTTTTTGTTTTTTGTTTTTGCATTTATATAAAGTAATGCACATAAATAGGAGTACTTTATTGCTATTTATTTGAAAGAATTCAGTATGGATTTTTAATATGATATCAGCGTCATAAATTTATTTCTCAGAAATGAATCATATCAATTCACACAATGCATTTTACCATTTACCATATTATATAAGGTATCATATGCTTCTGGTATCTACCTACATACAAATATCTGTATTCACTTAGTAGATATGTAATATTTTATTATGCAAGAAAAGATTTACAAAAAAAAAAACAAAAAAAAATGAATGAAAATATAAAATAAAATTTACTGTGTGTGATAAACATCGATTCTTTGTTCAAAAAAAAAAAAAAAAAAAAAATACTACTTATTTCAGTAGTATTGTCTGATGTTGTTCTGTATCTGTATACATATATGTACGTATTTTCTTTTATTCCCTTTGAAGTTTTCTCTCATTTTGTTTTCTTATTTGATTTTATTTTTATTATATACTGGTGGTAGTATAGTTTGTTAAGTGACTATCAAAAAACAAAAACAACAAAAAAAAAACTCTTTTTTTACCATATAACTCCTTGCAGTAGTACTAAAATAACATTATACTTCTTGGAAATCGTTCATATCGTGGTGGAGTACTAAAAATTAATATCTTCAAAAGAAATATGTATGTACAATATATACTTACATAGGTAATATATGAAAAGAAACACACGTACATAAGTACATAAAACATTAAACAGTATACAGTACCCAGCTGACCATTCAGTGAACTAGGTTCACAGTGAATTCACTATAAATGACAAAAATCTTCACGAACTGAATAATTTTTCTCTTATTCATTTTGAAAACACGAAATGAAAAATAAGTGAATTATTCAAAAATATGGGTACATTATGAATACACCAAGTGATTGAAATATGAATTATATTCATATAAAATTCATTTGATGAATGACAATTTATGTAAACTTATTTTAATTTTATGATTAGGCGAATTCATTCGCTTTATCTTTGTAAAATGGTTGCGATTCACAAAGGCTAACACTATGGAATCACTTAGTGAACGTATAGTAAAATTTTGGTAAACAATTTAGCTGTTTCTAATAATCTAAACGTAATAAGTGATTTTATGTTTTGAGTCAGAGAATAAGCAAAAGTGTTTTAAATTCGGTGTACTATTAGTTTATTAAAAATAAAAAGTAAAATAAATAAAAATTAACGAAGTGATTAATTATTAAGTGATTAAAGAGTTTTTATTTAAATCATTGAAAAAAAAAATTGAAAAGTAGGAATATAATAATTAGAGCTGGGATTCATTAATTACTCACATTGTGAATGGTATTTTACCTTTACAAACTGCATTCAATATGAATTCATTTCGTGTTTTCATTAAATGTTCAGTAAGTGATTTCAAAATGAGTTCAATAAGTGAATTCACTATGACCAGCCATAGCGTAAAATTTTTTGAAATAAAATATCTTCATTGTGAATTCACTGTGAACGTTCACGTGAAGAATCACTTGGTTGAAATGAATTCAGAATGAATTCACTATGAGTTCACTTGGTCAGCTGGGTAGTATATAAACTGTTGTACACACACAATAAAAAAAATAAAATAAAATAAATAAATCAAAGTGAATATATGAAGAATATATAGGAAATTTATACAAGTATATGTACATATGTATCCGTGTTACATGTTATATGTACACAACAATAATCAGTATTTAATATTATGCACCTATAGATATATCCATTCATTTATCTGCATCTACATATTTATGTAATACGTGTATTATTATATATACTTTAAATAATATCTTCTTCTTAGATCATTTATGAGAATTTGAGAATTTGACGGAATTATAATATAATGTACTGCAGCATCAGTGTTATAAATACAAATATACAAATACTTATTATGTTTTGTTGACTGTTAACATTTTTACATATATTTTTTTTCAGTCATTTTCATGAGATTATAAAATTATTTTTTTTTTTTGCATACATTAAAAAAAAATATATATCATTTAGTTGTTGTTATTATTGTGCACTTCCCATGAATATTATCGGTCTCTCTAATACACAAAAAGAGATTATATTTCTGTTTTTTTTTGTTTTTATTTCAATGGTAAATAACCTCATTTGCATAACTTCAAGAAAAATACTTAGTATATTTTTTCTGATAACACTGAAGAAAAATGTTAAAGAAAATAAGAAGAAAATAATAAAAAATTACAATCAGAAACTATATTAGATCTACCATATATGTACATAATTTACGAAGACTATGAGTATACTCGTAATCGTATAAACTGCATAACATAATATCACAAGATCAAAATATGCATATTTGCATCATATTAGCCATACGTATATTTTTTCACATAATAATAATAATAATAATGATTTTACATATCTTTAAAGTGTTGTACATATGTATGTGTAAGTGTAAGTGTTATTTGTAATATTTTTTATGCATACATATACCAATGTCTCTTGAATATAAAATGAATAATTGCAACTTGTTTCATTTTCATCTAGATTCATATAAAATGTTGACAGTTTTTGTTGTTTTTTTAATTTTGTACTAAGTGGTGTTGTTGTAATATGTATTTTTGTCGCACTTCATATATGTACACATATTGGTATATAACATTACACACATATGCATGTTATTTTACAAGCGAATTTACACATAATGTACATATGTAGATATATGGAATAAATTATAAGTATGTACGAATGTACATGTGTGCATTTTAAAGACTATGTTAATTTTTTTTGGTTTTTTGCACATACATTTATTATTTGTTTGTTTATTTATTTATTTATATTTTTTACATTTTTATTAGTTAAATATATAAATATGTGTATAAGAATATGTGTACATATGTACATACATATATCACATTCATATATTACATATAATAATGCCGCTAGATATCCAATAACAAATTAAATATTTATTCTACTATATACAATATGTAAAATATTCACGTATACATTACGAGTATTCACGAATATATTATATGAATTTACATACATATATATATATACATATTTACATTTATGATAAAATATTTAAATATATTTTATGAATATATAAGTATGTATATGCATTTACCTGTATGTGATAAGAAAATTGCAAAATAAAAGTCATTTAACACCTGCAACTTTGAATAACAAAAGTAACAAAATATTAATGAATATGTACATTACATGAAAATATGTGTACATAAACTATGTCTGCCTGTATGTAATATGTTGTTTATAAATGTGCAAATACATATGTATGTAAAAATTATTAAGTAAATAAATATGTACATATAAGCATATAGCTATACATTTTCATTCCAATATTTTTATATCCTAATCAAACTGCAGTTATGCGTATTAGTTTAATTGCACCTTATGTAATTTAAGAATATGAGTATACATTTTCCTAATAATATCTACTATACATATGTACATACATACATATATGTATGAACTCGTATTCGTATATTGGTGTAATACACATTTAACATGTATTCAATATTCATTGATGTATAAATAATGATGTCAAGAAAATATTGATTTATTCATAAAAGTACGTTACTATGTATAACATATGTTTATAATGCAATGTAAATATTATGTACTATGTGAGTATATTTTAATAGCTGCTCTGGCTCTCTATATGTAAATGTAAAGCGTTAAGAAAAATTTAATTACTTGTACTCTAGTATATTATGTAGTATGTGCAAGGTGAATAAACTTTTTATCATAATATGTAAGTAAGTAAGTAAATATGTAGTATAATAGTTATTTATTGTACAGAATCTGTGGTATCGATATTGACACACTATATACTAAAGAAAATATTGTAGATATAAATTTACATATACTACCAATTACAGACTATACGTTCATACCTATTTATCGTTTCTACTATATAAGAGTAATTGACTTTTTGACATTACTATATTCTTAATTATTTTAAATCGGAAATTTGAAAATGATAATTAATTATCATTGGAATTAGAGTAGTATATCACAGTCATAAAAAAATTTTTTGTTTTATATAAAAATAATAAAAACAGGTAGTTAGTGAGGTAGTTTAGTTATGCCGATGTATTTATAATAAAACTGATCGACGTGTTGATAGAAGTCTGTGCATTTGACTGCACTTATATACAAAATTACAAGAAATATAATGTAACACAAATGTATTATAAGTAGGTATTATATATATGTAATACATTTGAAAATTTATTACATGCCTATGTGTGCATAAACAGAGATCTGATCTGGTATACAGTGAAAAATGTGAAATTCAATATCAGAAAACAGCTGAAATCGTAACAGTGCTACTACATAATATTTAAGTACCTATAGACTACATGTTCTTATAAAAAATACAAATGCATTTGGGAAATACAATAATATTTTTCATCAATTTATTATCAGATTTTTCAACATTCCATTTGCATTTGAATATCATATGAAAATTTAAGTAATGTAACGTTATGCAATTTATTATAATCAAAAATAAAATCTGGTATTATTCAGAGAAGTCATTTTATTACATATTTTGATTACAAAAAGGATAAATTGAATATTTAGTAAATTTAAGTAGAAGTATACATAAATAAAACTTCATACCAAAATTATTTCATGAAATTTCCATGTGTGTATGTTTATTTTTTATAATTTTAAAATATATATGTTGTATAAAAAATTTTCAAATTTTACTATTAAATATCTAAAAAGTAGGTAGAAAGCAGTGGCAGTCCATTTTGTTTTGGCTTGGCTGCACAGAACCAATTAGCACATTACATCGTCGTTTTGTGGTTTACTGAAATCAAACTGCCTGAAATTGCCTTGACAATATCCTTGAGGTTCACAAAGAACATACAATGCTAAATACATTATGCCTGCTAGAGGTTCTAGACAAACTAAGGTGGGCCACTTGTAAAGATAGTGGTCTAAATAGTACCTTTCCCCGTGTTATCTTTTGCAGCTTCTGTAGATTACAGTTAATACTTATGTAAGTAATAAAAACAAATATTTTCAATGCAACGAATAAGTTCATTTATAAATCAGAGAAAACTTTCAATGATGAGTTTCAATGATGATCGATTAAAAGTAAAATACTCGATGATCTGTAATAAATTTTATATTAACATACATATTATAATAATATCTGTGTACTTATTGTACACTTAATGTTCAATTCATATCAACATTAATTATATGAACAAAATGAAATGAAATGATACATAATTTCTCATAATCATATAACTCCGATCTTTAATATTAAATACTTTTAATGTCAAATATTTAGTTAAACTGACATATTAATATTGTCCTCATTTAGGTATATTTTTAAACAAATACATTATACATATGTACATATTTACGTATTTAATGTATTCAATGTAATATGTATATATGTATATGTACTTAGTTATTATTAAGAAAAAAAAAATTATGGTTATGTTAATGTCATAATCGCTGATAATCAAAATGCAAAATAAATAAAATATGACTTGTTATAATCTTATAAGAATCAATTAATCCATCTTGACATCTGTCATAATAACATAAATGAAAATTATATGAAATTTATAAATCACAATTAGGTCAGTATACCGCAAATAAAGTAGGACAAATTCAATAAAGAATTATTGTACTCGTGTAAGTACATACTCGTAATAATACTCGTAAGTCGTAACATAAGTACTTACAATAACAGAAAAATTCAAGAGAAAAAAGTAAGGAAAAGGAAAGAAAATTACTAAAAAAGAACAAAGACAAAAAAATCAAAAATTGTAAAGAAAAGTATGTGTTTAGAAAATGATACACGTGATTTAGAAAATGAAAAAAGTACCTTTATATGATATAGGTACTATAAATGGTACATGTGATTCTATACTTTTACATGCCTGCATAAATATACATGCGTATTACAAAAATTATGAGTACAGAACAAAAGAAATATATTAGATGAATCACATAAATAAAAGTAAAAAAAAAAAAAAATACAAATTTAATGATGATATAAATTCTTAGATGATGAGTACACTTACCGTTCTGATATAGTACTATAATAGAGTAGTGCAGTTGCAATTTCATAGCAATTTAGTCCTGCCTTAATCACATTACTAGCATCTATAGTTATGAGTAGCCTTCCATCAAGATCTCGAGTACCTGTACATTAAATATAAAAGAATATTGTGCATAATATAGTATTTTTTTTTTTTTTTTTGAAAAGTAAATAAGTATATATTACATCTTATATACTAAATATAAGTATATTCATTCATTATTTATATGATATACACTCGTATGCATGAATGTAAATTAAATGAATATCAACGTAATTGTAATCAGCATCAAATGTGTGTAATATTTATGCATGTACATATGTGAATACTTAATTGTACATTCATATAATAGTTATGGTCTATGGATGACACTTAATATAAAATATCATAAAATGAATAATTTGTGTATTTTATTTATTTCTTTCTTTAAGAAAGAATCAATTTTTCGTTGTTTCAAAGAATTATGGTACTCGTATCGGTATAGTATGTACATTATACTCACACATTACTATAAAAATATTAACTTGCAGGTATGTGCATTATGCATAAAAAGGTACAAACATACTGTATGTAAATTAAGCGCCGGTTTTAGCCTCTTGGGCGCCCGGGTACACTTTTAAACTTTTCTTTCTCGAGGTTGATACTTTACTATTTTAATCTTTAAATTGATTTTTTTAACTGAAACAGCACAAAATTTCTCTATAGTTTCGATCTAATTTCTATTGATCTTAGTTTTTATTTAATAGATCAAGAGTTGATCGACAATCTTTGTTTCCAAATGAAAATATAGAACAAAACAATTATCGGTTTTTCTTGTATACACAGGTCTTGAAGAAGAAGTAGGAAGATACGCAAGTAGTAGTTTTTCTTCTCCTTTTCTTATTTAAACTATTTACTACACTGTGGTTGGCGTGCATGAGAAAGAATTTCAGATTGAAACTAGATCCGTGTAAACAAGAAAAACAGATAAATGTTTTACCTATAATTTCATTTGTAATCTGTAAACAAATATGGTAAAACTATTCTTGAGTAATTGAGCAGTACAAAAAGAAGTGGAAAGGAAACGTGAATAGTGAGTTCTCTTCTCCTTTCGTTTGTATTCTAGGTAATACAACTGCACTGTAGTAGGCGATTACGGACGGAGAAGGATTTCAGTTTCTTCAAACCCTTGCAACTTGCTGCACATTAATTCAGTGGTTTATTTGGTTCAAACTGATTGTGATTTGTAAAATTATTTTTTTTAGATTTGACGCCCGGTTTTAGTGAACCATTTTAACCTATAAAAGAACAGGGTATGTGTATATTATAATGTATGAATAATGTATCAAAATTCGTATGTACATATTAAGTGGGTATAAAGGTAAAATATATGAGAAACATATTTAACGGAATACACATACTAAATTATAATGTATGTACACTTCAAGTAAATAGATAACATTTATAAAATTTTGTATTGTTTGAAAAGTTCATATTTAAATGAAATTACGGTTTTAAATTCACTACACACATAATACGGAGTCATATGAAATAAATAAACCGTTTACGAGCGCTTCTTTTTACCTTTATATGTAATGTTTATTTTTTAAATGAAATATTCTTTCATTTTATTTTCACAAAATGATGATTAATAAAAAATATATATGTAGGTACATATATAAATTATTTACTAGATAAAATTGTACATAATATACGATATTTTAGAATTGTACATGCTCATTAAATGTATACTATATACTCGTATGTATACGCATAAATGTATAGATCGTATAAACATACATTACATGTATGCATATAAATATGTATGTACGTATAACATAAAGCATACTCACTCAATCGAATATATACACATCATATGAAAGTGCATCAATTTCATATACTCATATAAATGAATACTGAATAATTGTAAATATGTAATTGTAAAAATTATTAAGAATATATTATAAGATAGAGTTGAAGCTGCTACAATAATAATAATAATAATAATAATGATAATAATAATAATGGTAATGATAATAATAATTGAATAAATTCTTTCATGACTATGCATAATTCTTTTGTATATTAATATCTACAAGGAATATTTATTGCATACAAAACATGATATGAATACGTCCATATGTAATATGTACATATGAATGTATATTTATATGAGACCATGTAGATATAATGATAAATAATATTGTTATTTCTTATTCCTCCTGAGTGTATATTTTATGATGATTGTTGACCTTTTTTCTTTCAAAAATTTAAAATAAAATAATGAAATAGAGACAAGTACAAAATAAATTTTCTTTTTTTTTTTTCCTATACTCATATATTATATAAGTATACTTCTGCCTCATAAATAAATGCATTTGTATGTAAACGTGTAGTTCAATTTTCAGTGTATAATTTTCATGTCACAGAGAACATCATAATTTAACAAGACATGAATGTAAAAATATAATAACTTAATATTTTATATTATGTACCTTCTTATATTCATTACATTGTGTGTGTGTTCATAAAATTATTAAATTTACAATGTATGTATATAAAGAATACTGTATATAATACGTTTATTTAAAGTATGTTCGAGTTCGGTACTTTATTTCTAGGTCTTTATAGTTTTTTATTTTTTATTTTTATTTAAATTTTCAAATTTTTTTGTATAAAATTTATTTAAAACTATGATACATAGCTTTCGGTCATTATTTTCAATTTTTTAATGTACAATATTGTAATACATATTTATGTAAAATGCACTCTTAAATTCTTATAATTTATTACATTTACAAAATATAAATACATGTATATAATATAAAGTAAACGCGTGGATTGTATTGATCAACAGACAGCTTATCTATCAATAAATTTAAGGAGAGAAAATGAACTGTTCTGATGTGATGATTCACGATTGAAAATACGAGTACATGATGGTATGCAAGTCCAAGGTAATATAAAAAGGAGCCCGTATATATGGTACTATATTATACCTAGTTAGCCAATAATCTCCTCTCTATTACTTACTGCCTCTCATTCTTCCTCTTCCTCATATAGTTCTTATAGTAAGTAGTGAGAGCAAGTGTAAAAAAAAAAAGAGTTTTCAATATAGCTTGAATCGTATAGTAGATTACCAATAATCTCCTTGGCCTTGCTACTACCTACTGTCTCTCATTCTTCCTATTTCTTGTATTCTCCTTATGTTATGTAGTGCAAAGCAAGTACAAAAAGAAAATAAATTTTTCTCATAAGCCAAAATACATTACATGGTATGCAAGATATTATAGTGTATATCGTATTACTTATAATAGTTAGCTACCAATAATCTCCTTGCTATTGCTACTCCTTACTACTGTCTCTCATTCTCGCTGTTTCTTGTATACTTCCATCTTCTATGGTGTGTAGTACGTGGTAGTACGTAGAACAGAGCAAGTATAAGATGAAAATGATTTTTTTTCATGAATGAAAACACGAATTCATGGCATGGTATATATAGATAGACAGAGTAGATTATGGCATGATGGAATTTTATTTTTTGTATCGATATACATTTTGTATTCATTGTAGTCTTATATTGCAGTGATGTATTATTTGTATTTTTAATGTTTTTGAACGATTGTATTTCTTTTTTATTTTATTTTTAAAAGTTGAAATAATGTAGTAATTATTCGGGACAAAAATACAATAATGACGAAATTAAATATAATTTTTTTTCTTAAAAGATGTATTACTCTATATACCATATGATTGCATCTTAAAATTGTAGCAAAATAAAAAGGAGAAAACAGAAGTATTTTTTATCTATAAATTCATTTATTATATGCATATAATCGATATGAACGTATTAAATTAATCAAACAATTATGAGTGTAAGTATGTACAAGTACAAATGATTACGTTTTACTTTTAATAATATTCATGCAATTAATTTACAATTTCGAAATTAATTTTTTTTTTATTTTATTTACATTTAAATTTTAAATTGTCTGGAAAATTTTTAATATCGTTCATTTTTACCGCGTATATATCCGTCATCCACTAATAGTACATATTATTATTATCATTTGACGTTCATATTTATATTTAAAAATTTACTGATTATATTTATGTTTTTATTTAATGAGTACTGTACATTCAAACGATTTTTATTTACGTTCTACTTTCAATTGAAAAAAATTATTTTTTTTTTTAAATAAAAATAATAAATATGTATACATATCTATACATACTTTAAAAAAAAAATATATATTATATGTATTTAATTGCAATCGTAATTATGTGTGTCTCTGACAAAAGGATTATTATATACTTTTCCTTTCTAATTATTTATGACTTCAATTATAAAGAGATAAAAGTTTCAATATTATATGAATTTAATATCTACGTAAGATAAATGTACTTATATACATATATATGAATAAGTATGTAAATAAATATATTTATTATATTGCAATTATGTATGTATGTATAGGTTTGTTAAATATACTTATATACGCATCCCATTAAAAATGATTAAAATATATACACAAGAAAAATTAAATGAATTGAATAATGAATATGTTCATATACATATACACAAACGTAGATATGTTTGAAAATGTACATACACGTTATTTAGGTATGAGTACATATTGTCTTTATAAAATCAACATTGTAATAAGAAGTAGGTACATTATATATATGAATATGTATTTCGTTTGTTTTATTATTAAGACATAAACTACTATTTACATTCTCACATCAATTGTAAATTTAAATAGTCAATTAACAATCTCTTTAATCAACGTTTTAGCGCATCGTTAGCAAAAATGATGGTAAAAATTCTTTTTTTTTTTCTTCTTTCCTGTATATGAACATATCTACATTTATAACTTTGTTAATTTTGATTAGAGAATTAAACTGTATTTATATATATACATAATATATTTTTTATTGCGGTATGCTTTTTCATTATACATATAAATTTTTGTTTTTGTCTTACAGGTATACTATATATTTTAATTACATACGAGCACATTTATGTATGTTTTTATTTTTATTTATTTGCGATATGTATATAGATACTGTATATGTATATATTCATTCATATAGTATTAATTGCATTATTTTCGATTTCATTCGAAATATCTTTGTTTTTCACAATAAAGTTAGCAGTTATAAATTTATTTAGAAGAAAGTAATGACACCATCATACGATATAAATGGTGTATACTATACACATATGATGATGCACATACATGTCTACTATCAATAATTATGTGCTTATACATAGATATATAATGAATGTCTATATGATGACATCTTTTCTTTTTTTTATCTGCTGCTTTCAACACACACTACAGATTTAGATAAGATACGAAAACAAGTACAAACATTTTATATCAAACATTAAATACAAAGATGGATGATACACGTGGTTAAATGATGTTGATCATTATCATTGTCCTAGTTTCTCATTATATATTACTTATAAATGTATAGTATTTATTTAATTTTAAAATTATTTTATATCTCGTTATAATCTTGAATTGTAGTAAAATTGTGTACGTACAGTATTACATACATACTTTTGTAAAAATCAGAAATAAAAATCTGGTTGAAAATGAAAATCAAAGTATGTATACTCGTTAAGTTAAGCAAATCAATGTTTGATCTATTTAAAATATGAATGCAAAAAAAAAAAAAAATAAATAAATAAATAAATAATCTATGTGATGTTCCTCAGTATTCCTATGTACATACATAAGTATATTGCGAATATATGTATAATACTATTGATACATATAATGCGTATACATATAATATAAATATAAATAAAATGATGATCGATATACAGATGTTAGCGTACATATTATATGCACGCATCCATATCATGTACATATACACGTATTAATAAATTGTATCAGTTGATCTTTTGAGAACTTGTTACATTTCAAATTTTCATAACAACAACAATAACGGCAACGATTGAAAAACAAAATATGTATGTATATAACATCATCTTATACATTATATACCTGGTAAATGTATTCCAGACGATAGAAGTTTCTCTGGTACTTCCAGAATCGATCGTGGAGCAACCAGCTCTTGTGGCAGTTGTTGATTATCTGCAAATATAAAATATTATGAATGTTATAATGTTAAGTGCAATAAATATGTAACAGGAAAAAAGAAAATGAAAATAAATAAAAATGTAATGAAATTATTTCAACAAAACCAAAATCAAAAAAAAAAAAAAAAAAAAAAAACAAAATGTTGAAAATAAAATCGTGTATCTCGTCGTATATAATACACGACGTCGTACAGAATAGGTACAACCTACACAAAATTCATTCATAATATTGCATATTGTATTCACATATTCACATGAAAATTTTATTAAGAAAAATTAAGTGTGTTGTATACTGACAAAACATACACACACACACACACACCACAATATAGTACGAGTGTACATTATATAAAAAAAAAGTTAAGGTAATTTGCTTGATTTTGCGCAACAAGTGGTCGATTTAAATTGCATACTGAGATAAGAAGAAAAGGAAAAGAACCAATAATCATAATAATAAAAATATAATATAATAATAATGATAAAGAATTATGCACCGCAGAAAATAATGATACACACCTGAGTGTTGAGTAGGTGTCAATTAACCAGGCCTTTGATCACGCGAGAACTGGATTCGCAGGTGCGTATAAAATTAAAGCTTAACAAACATGCATTCATTTCATTTTAAACATTTATGTATGCATGTACATATTATAAGAATGAAGTATTTTAATATAAGAATTTTTTTCGCATTCACACACATATGTAATACAAATATGCGCAAATATAATATGCAAAAATTTAGGATTGACTACTTGATCTTTTATGGGTTTTAAAGATAAGTTAAAAGTTGATGTGTGTGTCTGTGTTCTGTGATTATCTATCTGCGGTCAACACTGACATACGACATACCGTTCAATGGTTCAATAGCAATAACAAAAACAGCAACAATCAAATTGCTGAATGTTAAATTAAATTTTTTATTATTTTTGTGACATTTGTGAGGGCGTAATGGTATGCAATATACGAAAGAGCGGAACCTTTTAACATTGATTTTACATAAGATAAACATACATGATACATGCATATTATATATTCGAGTATGTATACCACATGATGCAAATTTTGAATATCAAAGTGCTGGAGTATAGTCATTAGTCAAACGTATACGTAATGTATAAAAG
The DNA here is from genome assembly GCA_951394055.1 of Villa cingulata. Taxonomy (NCBI): domain Eukaryota; kingdom Metazoa; phylum Arthropoda; class Insecta; order Diptera; family Bombyliidae; genus Villa; species Villa cingulata. The sequence goes on along the minus strand of OX596021.1, from coordinate 25,278,977 downwards.
CAAACTGAATATGTATTTCGGTTCGGTTAATGGACAAATATACATATTATGTATGTACAAAATTAATATGATTTTACATTCAATTTAAGAATTTTTTACCCTAATATTACATATGTGTTTGTTTAATACATAAACCATAAATACATCATATACACAACATATTCGCAAAAAGTAAATCTTTACAATTTCATATAAGCTTATATGAAAAATATTTGTTTCATTATTTATAGTATGTTTATCATTAATTTATAAATGGGTGAGGTTGTCAGTGTCTGAAGTATAAAAAATTTGTACATATTAATATGAATAAAATCTCTCTACGTAAGATTATGTTGTATGTACGAGTATGTAATTCAAAAAAGATAAATTTGCATCAAAATCAATTTACTAAATTTTTTATACATAAATATTTTTCTATTCATTTACAAATTAGGACAATGCATACAGACGCTCGCATAATCAAATACACCATACACATTTGTAGGTATTTTGTTTTCGAAATACAATCATAATTTGTCGTGAAAATAATAATAAAATTATCACAAAATTATAAATTGCATAATATATCCAAATATCAATACAAGATAATATTGTTACATTTGAACGTAACTTTAATTTAAATTTTATTAATAAATGAATTAAATTATTAATACGCATTTTTCATCCATAATTTTCACATATTCTCATTCAAAAAAAATATATACATACCTATACTAATTTTGTATAAAAAATTATGTCTTACACACTTATGTGTATTTACTTACATAATATCGTATTTGTATGAAAATATAAACAATTTGTGCATATCATATATCACATCATATATATAAATCAATTTATAAATTTTGTTTTCTATTGTACTTTTGGATATTTAGTCAAAAATCTTTAAAAAAATTGTTTATAGTTTTTAAAATCAAAGGCTAAATATTTTTATGTTTTATCTCCTTTTTCATATTTTCATCATTTTTGGTTGAACTTTATATTATTTTTCTTTGTTATTTAAATCAATTTTTTAAATATTTTCTTATTCAAATACCTATTTTATTTTATTTTTTTTTTTTTTAAATAATTTATATTATCATTTTATTTGTATTTGACAATAAAATAAATATGTAGAGGTCAAGTTTATTATTTTAAATATCTTCGTGTGTGTATAGTACTATACATTTGTACCAAAATTCTCTTTCTATTATTATTATTATTTTTTTTTTTTAATAAAAATATTTAAACAATGGTAGAGTATTTAACATTTATTTTTCATTTTTGTATTTCTTATTTTTCAATTTCAATTTCATGACTCTGACTTTGTATGTAAATTACGTAAGATAGGCATACGGCATATTTATACAAATGCAAATACAAATTTATACTTTTCTTATTTGAAAAAAAAAAAAAATGTAAAAATAACAAAATGAATAAATACTTAAATAAGAAACAACGAATCAGAGCATATCAAAGGAAATTTTTGATTTATGAATTTTAAATGCCTTCAATTCCTTTTAATAATTTAATTTAATTTAATTGAAAATATTAATGTAATAATAACACTCAACAGTTTTGGTCTTGGATGCGAGAAAAAAATTACTTAAAAATTTGTTCATATTTTTTTTTTTTTAAATTAAAATTGTAACACAATTAAAACTTGATTAAACAACTTTTATTAAAATCGAAATGTATATTCGTATTCGTATATGTGTAGATACTTTGTATAGACACAGATTGCGAGTTTTGTATACGCAAAGACCGTAACAATTGAAGTTGAAATGAAAATTTCAATTTTCAATTTGAAAAAAAAAATAATATTATACACAAACGACAATAATAAATCTCAATTTTTGCTACAAATTTAAATTCGTATATTACATACTCGTTGCATTATGATCGCGTATATGTGACTGATCTGATATTTAAAATATAATAGAGTTATTCGTATGTAAATGCAGGCATATAACGTAAAAAAGACAAAAAATAAATTACATATACATATATGAGAAAACAATCGACAAAACGTTTAAAATTTATTTCAATGCATCAATCATTCAGTAAATTCATTTTATTGTATTATGAATTTTATTTACATTTGTACGAATATGATATGAACATATATATATTTGCAGTAAAATTCAGGACCACCTACATCATTAATATATTTCAATGAACATCCATCATTTATATCATACACAACATCTATGACCCAGATCACTGAATGAATACTGCAAAATACTTATTATTATTATTCACTTCATCACATAATACCTGATTTCTGCTTAGAAAATAATACATGTATATTTAACTTTTGATCTCATAGTTTTAGGAGGCTTTTATTTTTTGAGATTTGAGATTATTTTAACTTTTAGAAAATCAAAAACAAATTGATATTATTGGATTTTTTGTGATTGCAGCAACATGTGAATGAATATCAAGTTTTATGAGAAATTATTGTCGTCATGACACGATCATAAAATCAAACAAGAGCCGATATACATAAAAGTTTTGTTTTGTTGTTAATTTTGTTTAACTTTTAACAATTCAAATTAAAATTTAAATTCAACTCACCAAATTCGGATGATGATTTCCTTTCTTCGGAGTTCTCTTCATCGCTATCAATGTGCGGAAATGAACCACCTAAACAGAATAATGGATGAGTAGGCACTGACTTTATATCCATTGAGGCACTTTCACTACTACTGCTATTATTACTACCACTACTGTTGTTGTTACTACTGGTGTTGTTGTTGCTGTTACTATTTTTGTTGCTTTTGATGGTGCTGATGCCACTACTACTATAACTATTATTCGCGTTTTTATTACTACTGTCATTACTATTCACTGTGTCAAATTTATTATTATTATTATTATTATTATTAGACGACGACGATGATGACGATGACATTGTTGTACGTCTCATTATATATTTATTATTCATGATTTTACTTTTTGTTATTAATTCACTTCGTTTCAGTGTACATTTCTGTGAACTATTAAAATTTATTTTTTCACTATGATTATTAATTACAATGTTCTGTGATTGATGATTACTGTTGCTACTACAACTACTATTACTCATCGTATTACCATTACCATTATTATCGTCACTAAAATTACTATTTTTATTACAATAATTTTCCACTGTCGTATTTTTATTGTGATTAGTAGTATTTTTGAAAGTGTCCGAAATTTGAAATGATAATTCATTCAATTGTATACGTTCAAAAACACGTTCAACTCCTACTAATAAATTTTGTAGGAGCTGTGGTAATTCGTCAATTAACATTTCTAAGGATAATGGACTTAATACTTGTTTTTCACAATTAATTTGTTGATAATGTATTTTAAAGCTGGGTGACATACGCCAAACAGCACACAAGCATGGAGATACGTTTTCACCTAATATATAGGAATAAGAATATAAAAAATAAAAAATTATTTAAGTATTATCGCACGAATTACATTCATTTATAAAATAGATAACTGTAATTTTTTTACATAGCATGAAATTTCTAGAAAATTTTACAGAATGATGAATTATTTATATACATACCAGCTTTTATGCAAATGTAAATATCCTGAGGACGTACAAAAGATTCATCAATAGTGCCTATGTGAAGTATAACATCACCCGTTGGTGTTGTGAGTGGCCATCCTTTACACCATGCAACATTCTGGAAAAAACATACAAAAGAAAAAAAAATATTAATATAATAATTTCATTGATGTTATTATAAATTGTTCTACAATGATAGTCACACTCTATAGGTAGGATCATAGGTGTGTATGTACTAAAATGTACCTATACATGCATGTAAGTACCACAAACTACACAATACTTCAAAACATATTAAAGTACATAAAACAAAAAAAAAAAACATGAATGTATGTAAATACATACATTATTTAATTTTTCTGAGAATTTCTAATTCAATCGATTATATCGCATTTATAAAACACATATATGTATGAACGAGTGTACAAGAGCCACAAAACATAAAATGTAATTAAATCCTACACATTTTAAATTAATAAGAATGTAAGTATGTATGTATAAGAATAATTCGTGTTGGTTAATTCATTAATTCATGAAAGAAATATACGAGATATTTTATCAGAATTTAATATCAAGTAAGTAATTCGTAGTAATTCTTTATATAAACCAGTCGCAGTTCGTCCCAGATGTTTTATGATCTTTCTATACGTTTACGCATATTTTAAATTGAAAATGTTCGTATGCACATATATATGTAAGTATCCGTGTAATGTACGTGTATTACATACATCAAAGAAAATATATATATGAATATTTGTGTACCTCCCAACATATACTTGCATGCATGTAAAGTATAGAGGTAGAGTGTATTTAATGATCATTATCATACGAGTACGATATACGTGATAATCAAATGATGTTTGTTTATTCTCAAACAAACCAATTGTATTTTTTATATTCATTTTTTATGTGTTATTTTTCTTTTTTTTTTCATTAAAAAGTAAACAAAAATTTTAAAGAATCTCTTCAAAGACTTAAGAATCATACTTTTTTTTTTTATAGAAATTAACGCATTTTGTACACGTCGTATTCAACTAAAAAAAAAAAAACACACTTCTTTTATATAATAAAATTTATATTACGGAAATTGTTAATATCACATATTGAGTTCATTTATCATGCAAATATTCTGTGTAAAATAAACGAATGAGTACATATAAAAATGTATAAGTATGTACACTTATATGAGTGAGTATTATGAACATTTATATATTATATAAATAAGAGAAGTGCTATCAAAAGAAAAATTTTGTATTTTTTTAAACAGTATTTCGACCCTTATACAAATGCGTTAGTATATTTTTGTAATTTATCACCTTTCCGGTTATATAATATAAGTTTGTACCAATGTGTGTATGTGTGCTTTATGTATAGAAATATTTATGTAATTTTATATATACACGCACTTCATATATATGTACATGAAAAAAAAAAAATACAAGTATAGACTTCCGTTTATTATGCGTTTGAATCCATTATAATATTAAAAGTATTTTTCAAAATAAGAATAAAAATAATACAGAAATACACTCGTATCGTATCTTATATTATATTTGAGCACGTATACAAAAATATTTTACATTATTATCGCAAAGGATTCCCGTATTATATTTTTATACTTTTATACATTACACGCTCATATCATATACATAAAAGAAGGGAAAAATACAATTTAAAATGATGACAATCATATGTATTATTATATGATTCCATCATATCATATTATACACTCATTATATACCTATACAATATCCCGCAGAATAATTATCAAATATCCATCCTATGATGATGATGATTATTGGATAATGTGATTATTGAAGAAAAAAAAAAAACAAAATTTCTTCCAGGATATTGATCCAAAAATTTTTACAATACCATCCATCAACTAATATACACTTTTCATATTTTCAAATGAGGAAATGTGCATTTATTTGCGTGTGTTGAAATTTAATCATTAATTAATCAAAAAAATTTTTTTTTCATAATTTTTATTAAATAAAGAGCACATAGACTGATAAATGGTAATAGCTGTTGTAATAGCTTCTTGTAATATGTTCGTGAATAAATGCATAAAATTAATTAGCGATTTTGTATAATATTTCAATAACGTAACGCGCTATAATGGTTGGTGGTTGAGAAGAAATCTCTGAAGAATATTTTCATGATATCCCAATTCATTACAGACATATAGTTGCATTATGATATGTTGTATCCTATGTTTGGAAAAAGAATATGAAAGGCATCTTCCTATAAATACTCATACGTAATGTGTATTTGTATAAATATTTACATTATTTATGTGTATGTAATGTATAAATTTTCTATGTATTTTTCTATATAATTATTTATGATATATAACATTGTACAGCAGCATAGCAAATTTTTATCTGTCACTTTGTTTTCCTAATACGACCACCACATATAGCTATTGCTATACATAAATGCAGTATATGTATGCGAGTATATGTATATAAAAACATGAAAATCAATTAAAATTTTCAATTTAATATATTATAAAAATATTTTAGAAAATAACCAAAGAAAATGCAATTAAATATCAATAAAAATACCTACACATATTCAGTTAAAGCATGTACGTATATGTATAGTATGTACATATGTATATATGTGTTTGAAAATAGAAATTTAGAAGAAAAAACAAAAACTAAAAACTTTAGTAATTAAACAAAATTTTATAATTTTTATTTATTTATTTATATTTTTTTTTTTCGTAAAAACACACACGTGATTAGAAAATCATGTACAAAATATACACGAGTATAATATAGAGGTTGGTTATGTATATAAATGTAACATATAAAATAACATACAATATTTACTAAAATATACTCGCATATAAACATACATACACGTTATAATGTGTAAATATATAGCTACATCACATATTTAATTTTAAGTACCTTTTTACCTATAGTGCATTTTATACTCTTGTAATGTACAAATAATTTTTTTTTTTACTATAGAGTATATCTATAAAGTATATTTTTAGTATTACACGACATAAGACGCAACCAAGTACATACATTTATATTGTTTTGGCGGCGAAATTTTGTATTATAAACAAAAAATTTGTTATATTCATTTTAAAAAATTAATGTTTTATTAAATGTTTTCTAAGTTGTATTATAGATACTTTATTTCTTTTCAAATTTTCCGTCATTTTATGTACAACAATACTTACAATACAGCATCAGATACAATCAATGTTAAATTGACAATAATAATATTGGATGCATATGTATACGTATATATATATTTATGTGGTTATATTTAGATACTAATTTGTACAATATATGTACATCACATACCTACATACATTGTATACGAGTAAATATTGTTATGTAGAACTTTCATTAATAACGATGAAAATCGAAACAAAAATGATGCATTTAAAACAAAAAATACACATACATACATTTATATATAAGCATACATATGTACTGATGTGTGTTAATTTTCACTTTTACATCTAATTTAAATTGAAAAAAAAAAAATTTTTTTTTTTTTTTTGTATTTTTATTGGTAATAAAAATTTTGTTTTGTTTTTTGTTTTGTTTTTTCTAATTTTCTTGTTGTTTGTCATCTATATACATACATACATTTATTATCATTATTATTATTATAGAAAATAACATAATTATTATAAATTTTTAATGAAGTATAAAAATCAAAATTTAAATCTTTTCAATAAATATGATGATTAATTAAAAAAAAAAATTATATTTTATTATATATTCATTTTTAATAATGTCCACAATATATATAACCCCATATTCATAGACATATGTGTTTATAACTATGTTTGTGTGTATGAAAACATTTGTTTTTAATTTTTTCTACAATATTATAGAGATTTTTTTTTTTTGGTTTTTATTCTTTTTTTAAGATTTTATGACTTTTTAACGAGACAACAATCATAATGAAAATAGTAAGTAGTACAGTTGTTGCATGTAGTAGTAGTGCGGTGGAAAACGAAACAATTTTTATTATTATTATTTTTTTTAAACAAAAGTTTTAATTATCAAGACAGAAAAAAAATTTTTTTTTAGCGAAAATATTGAATATATTATAATACAAAATATGAATGTATATAACGTCACTTAATAAGTCCCCGGTCTGACACATATTATATGACAATAATATTGACAGTTCCGTATATTTTCTAAATAGTACCAAAGCTTCAAACGATATGTGTCAAAATTTCAAGACATTTTGACAATTAGTTTACAAGTTACAGCGGTTTTGGTGACATCAGTTTAGTGCTTTTCAAGAAAATGGACAAAAAAAAATTTCGTGCCCTTTTTTCAAAGGGTAAGAAGTTTGGCTCAAATGAAGAAGTGATTGCTGAAACTGAGGTGTATTTAACGAGCAAAGTCAATACATTCTACAAAAATGGCATCGAAAAATTAGAGGAGCGTTGGTATGAATGTATCACTCTTGAAGGAGATAATATGTTGATGAATAAAGTTGAATTTCTAATAAAAATTTGTTTTTTTCTTAGTTAGACCGGAAACTTATTGAGTGACGTGTTATATTTTCAAATAATTCCATTAAATATATTAACAAAAAAAAAAAATATTTGTAGAAAACATTATTAAATTAAATATTTAGCACACTAGCAATGTAGATACTATAAAAAGCATTATAATGACGTCCACCGCATATGTTATCCATATGTATTTTGTACACACATTCACATACATAAACATACACATACACACAAAAAATAAATAAATGTAATATGTCTGTGTAGTAAATTTATTTAATGTTGTTTTTTAAAGTAAAATATATTTATAAATGCATAATTATGAATGCATATTCTATTTTTAGTGCTTATTATTATTAAGTAGTAGCGCAGTTGTATGATGCATGCATAAGTGAGTAAATTAAATAATTTTTTTACCATGGTTTTCATTTTTTTTTTTTTTTTGTAGTAGAGAAAATGAAAAGTGAAAATTCTTCAGTTTTGGATATACAACAAATGTGTATAATATGTACATATATGACGAATTGACGATATAATGACGACAAAATAAACATGTTAACATAAAAATTATTAACCGACTTTAAAATTATGGAAGAATATCTCTTCCAAAAAAAAAAAAAAAAACAAAAAGCGAAATCAATGAAATCAAAGAAGAAGAAGAAAATGTGAATTTTATTATTTTCAATTTTTAAATAATAACAGAAAACTTTGAAAAAAATAAAAATAAAAACAACTAAATTGTTAATAAAAATATTTTATTTTATTTTTTAAAGTGTTACAAAATTTTCAAAATTATAGCCACTTCGCGTATTAAACAAATTTTTTTCAATATTCAATATTAAATATTATATACCCTTGTTAGGGTATCTACTCATTTACTTACTTTGACTTGATATTTTTTTATATAAACATTTTCAATCAAATGTTTTATGTACAAGCCAAATCCACATCTTCTTCTTCTACTTCTTCAATGGCGCTACAGTTCATATCTAGCCCGGGCCTTCAATTGAAGCGATTTCTAGACTTATTACTATCATAGCCCACATAGAAATTATATAAATCCATCATGACACTACCAATTAGTAATTCAATCAAATTTATATCATTCATAGTTCATCATCTAGTAATCATCAATTACCAGTTTACAGTATACACTCACTATATACTGATAATTTGATTGATTGATGTGGTCAAAAGTATTGCATTTATTGAGGTTAGAACTGGCGGTGGCACTTTATGTAGATACAAGTTTCTACACTTCAATTGCAATTACAAACTATACAAGTTTGTAACTAATTTATTTTTTCGCAGTGCAGTTAGTTCTTGATAATTGACTATAATTTAGATATTTTTTTTCTTAGAGTTTTCACTTAACTTTAACTTGACGTGTGCGACAAAATGAATCTAAAGCAAAAATAAAACTATATGAGAAAAAGCTGTAAGTGAATGGATACTCTTATTCGAATTTCTTTATTATCATTATTACTTTTATTTTTATTGATTTTATATTTTATTTAATTTCAGTTTGTTTTTATTTTTTTTAATCGGGCATACAGACGTATCATATATCATTTTATGATTTAGAGCCATCGAAATTTTGTGCAAATTTCTAATAATTTATTTCACACCTAAAAAATTGAGAAAAATATTAAAAAAGATTCAAACAAAATTTAACGAGTATAAAAATATATGTACGTATATGTATATATGTGTACGCATTTATTATCTTCAATTAATATGGTCTTATCCATCTATGAATATTTATAAATTCATAAAGATTTTATTATAAATCATTATGAAAGAAAAAAAAAACTATTGATAATAAAATACATATATATAAAATGAATAATGATAAATAATTATTTTGTACGCGGTTACGGACTGCTTTCATATACGTTACATTAATATGCATCGAATTATCAAAAATATAAAACCGCAACGTATATACATAATTATAAGCATAACATCATACGATAATACGTAATAAATTTGTGTTTGGATATTGTTAAAACTCATCAATATATGTATGTACATACATGTGTTCATATATATATGTATATATATAAGTATACGAAACAATTTTTATGTCAAATAATCAAAATAAATTAGTGCATCATTATATGATATTACAACAAAATATGTATATTCTGATTTATACATTTCTCTTATATCTTATGTAGCACATATACAGAGTATATCACTGTCTTGTCTTGTACAATATGTTTAGTTATTTATTTGAAAATTTCCATTTCATTTCCACGAAAAAGACGAAACAAAAACAAAAAAAAAACAAATAACAAACAAGAAAAATATTTTATATTTTTTTTTTTCACTATTATTTATGGGAATTTTATGTAAAAATTAAATTCAAATTATTTTCTTTCCGACTTTTAAAAATTTATAAACTTCCGATGTTTACTTTTGTGTAGTATTACGCATATGGTCAAATACATTATTATATTATTTTTTATACACGGTGAAAGGTAACAAATTATATTATAGATATAGATATTAGATATATTACTATTGTATATTTAAAGAAAAATCATCATTGACAAAAACCATAATCAAAAAATGAAAAAAAAAAAAAAAAAAAAAAAAAAAAAATAAATAAATTATTGGCATGTGTGTGGAGGAAGATTTGTGGAGGTGAAGTTTTGAATTTAAATCGATTGATATATGTATGTGCAATAAAAATGTATCTTTTCATTAATTTTAAAATCAACAAAAAAAAAAGCGAAAAAAAAAAAATAAACAACGAGATAATAAAAATTTTTACAAATAACCTAATTTATATGTTAATGATTTAATTTAGAAATTTTCGATTGTTTATTTTTCTTACATTTCTTTTCATTTATTCATTTCACTTTGAATTCTAAAAATTATTATAGATTTATATGTATAGATAGATAGCAGTAAATCTAATTTATACTCTAGAGGCCGGGTATTCATTAATTTTCGTATAACTTTCGTATCAATTATGATATAAACTTCGTATGTACGTACTTATTTCGTAACGTAACTGAAACTGATTAAGAAGTTTCGTATATAAGCAAATATGCACATCTGCGGAACATTTTTGTTCTTAGTTTTATATTCGGCTCTGTTATTTTTTATTTGAGCTGAGTTGTACCAGTTGTACATTCATTCAAAAAAAAATCATCGGTCTCAAAGATAGTCTATTTTTTTTTATTTCAAATTATGTCTAAATTATCAGTTGATGAATTTAATATGACAGTTTTACGGAAATCTAAATTATACGCATGCTCACACGATGATTAAATACGAAATTTAATGAATACCCATGCTATGAATTTAGATAGTTATTATCATGTATTACGGTAAATTGGAAATAAACTAAAGAAAATACAAATAAAAAAAAAATCACTTAATTTCAAATTTTTAATCAAAAAACACATATATATTATACAAGTACAAATGATCTTTAATGTCGAGATTATTCAAATTTAAAAAAGGATTGATAATACACAAATGTTATCCAATATATTTTCTTTTTTATATTTTTGTTAATTTTTTGTTTTCCATATATTTCAGTAGATTCACTTATAATTACCGTTTTTTTTTTCTTCATAGTTACACGTACGGTTGTAAACATTTTTCATTCAGTTTTTTTCTATACAGGTTTAAAATATTTTTATCATCATATGGATGGTGGTATGTACGAGTATGTTCATGTATTTTTTTTTTCCAATTTGCATTTATTATGTGATTTGTATTATTTATTTTCATAATCACCAAATCATAATATGCTCGTATAATTGATAAATTATTTAAACATACATATTTACAAAAATCTATTTTAATATATACAACAAATGTGGAGTGAGGATAGATACGCATAATTGGCATAATACGATCCACAGGATAGTTATTAATTCAAAATGAAGTGACTTGTATAACAAGACGCAAGTCTCCAAAAAAGCAGAAAAGTTAAAACCTTAATAGTCATATTGGAATCAGTTTATTTTCAAGGATAAGCTTAAAAGTAACATTTGAGTTCGGGGGGAAAATTTTCGAATTGGGGCCGCTAGCTTTTGAAACGATATCTTCTGATCATGATATTTTGGACCGTTAAGAATTTTTTTTTTCTCCGTATCAGGATCATGAATTGGATTAGCTACAATATACCATTTTAAAGAGGATTTCTGACTCTTTTTGTCACCAGTATATTTCACTTTGATTGAATTAGCGGTTCTCGAGATGTTTTTAAAATATTTTATTCTTTGTATATTTGGTGATCCTGAAAAGGACCGATGTTTTTAAATCAATAAAATTATGTTGAGTTGAGGTAATTTTTGTCCAAATCTTCTTAAGTCACCATTGCAGTATTTTAACTAATTTTTTATTTATGTACGTTGTATGACTACAGTATTTATACGTACTTTTTGGATCTTTAAGACACACTGCAATAAATCTAGAATTTTTCTTTGAATGGATGCCATTTTAAAATTTCAAATTTTTTGTATCGAAATGAAACAAACTTCTATGACAAATCAAATAGCACACTTTTTATTTAGAAAGTCATAAAATATTGAAAAATATTTTTCTTAAAAAAAAATTATAATTTGTAATCTGAAAAATTATTTAAGACTTTTCATTTCAGTGTACTTTCAAAGTATCTTTTCCTATATCCAATCTATAATATTTAATTTATGTTATTTCATATGTGCAAAAACTAAATATCTACATATTAGAACTGTGAAAAAAAAGACACAGAAATACGTATACATACATTTTGTATAGTTTACGTTTCAAATAAAACATCAATGATTCAGTGTTTAACTGGCAATGTTTTTAAATGACTTTCAAAAAATAATTTTTTTTTCAATTTTATTTAATTTTTCATACATCATAGATCAAACAATTTCATACATCATAGGAGTATGAATATAATTTATAAAAATGTACATACATGTACGAGTAAAGAAGTATTTAATATGCATTCATTTTAGTCTTTTGAATAATTTTATTCACATTTCCAAAAATAATCAAGAGTTACACGTTACATGTTTTTGTCATGACTCTTTTGGCTGTTACTTTTTTTTTTGTTTTGTAAAACAGAACCGCTCACATACACAACTAGCATTAAATTATTTATTTTTTACCATCCCACTGAAATTTAATTAAATGTGAAAAAAAAATTTTTTTTTTTTAAAATGTATATATTTGAATATTGATGCCACAAGAAAAATGCATAAATTTTTTTTTCAATTTTTATATTTTTTTTAAATGTTTACGTATCTGTAGTACATAACATTCGTAAAGTACATAAAAAAAAGTCATAAATTGTTAATATTATTATGCATACATTTTTTTTTCAACATCGTAATGAATTTACTCATGTATGTATTCGTTTATATAAGTATAGTATGTGTATGATATTATAGATACCGCATATATGAGTGATTTTCATTTTTCAAATACATGTATACGATAAATTTTTCTGTTGCGGCCTTTTTGTTTTTGCAGATTTTTATAATTACATAAAATTTTATGTTAAACAAGACACAAAAAAAAAATGTTAATTCTCTATGTTAAATATATCGTGAATAATTATGAGTAGTTAATTTAAGATATTTGAACAGATATTTTGCCTGCATCAATATAATATTTTAAATGAATGTTTAAAATTAAAAATCGTGTTTTAAGTATATAGCTACATAGTATATTAAATGTAAGCATTATTACATGTGCAAATAGTTTTTTGCTTTGTATACAAAAAAATATAAAAATTTTTTTTAACATTTTGTACTAGTAAAAAAAATTTTGTTTAAATTGCAAATAAATTGATATTTAATTAAAGTATCTAACTGATAATTTCAATGATAATTATGTGTATAATGTGGTGGTATTAAACTATAAGAAATTAGTAACATTACACATACATGAATAAATATACTTACGCATATTACTCGTATAACAACTACTTTAAAACAAGTGAATTTATATTTATTTATTTATTTACTTAATTGATTGTAGGCATCATACACACATACATATGTACAATACGTACATTATTTAGTCATAACATGAATGAATTTTACCTTGATGTCAAGGTTTTGGTGTTAAAAACTTGTTTTCAAGAAGAAACAAAAACCAAACCAAAATATAAAAAAAATTAAAAAAAATATATATATTCAGAAGAACAAAACAAATAAATAAATATTAATAAATAAAAACCAGAAGAAGAAAAAATAAAAAACGTTTACAGTTTAAAAGTTTTAATTTTTTTTTTCTCTTTAAAAAAATAATATAATCATTTGCAATGATCAGCCATACACAGGTACATACCTACATAATGTGCATGTAAAAGTTAAGTGTATACGATGAAAAACAAAAACAAAAAATCAGTGTAATAATGATATGAAAAATATAATCATAAATACACAGTGACGATTGTTTAATAATAATCCGCCTACTATGAATTTTATATTATTATTTACCTTGTGCGCACCCATTTCGTATGGGCTAAGTACACAAGGTTCAATTTTTGTCAATTAGGTAATGTACATAACTGACATAACGTAACATACATTGTTTTTTTTATTTGGCTCTCTCATATATGCAGTAATATGTGTACGTACATATGTGTATATTTTTGTAAATAATTTTAACCATATACATATGTACATATTTTTGTTCTCTTTTATTTAAAAAACAAAAATATACAAATAAATGAAAATATCGAAACTAAAAATAAATATGATATAAAATCATAAATTACATAAGACTATACTAACAAATTATTGTCATTGACCTAGATCTTAGAACAATCCATTCAATCATTTCCGTCCATTGATAAAATACATATCAGATATGTATATGTATACATACATATATAAAATGCTTATATTGATCTTCTAACCTAATTCATACTCAATGGATTGAGATTATATTTCAACGGTTATGCTTGAATTGAAAAACAAAATGTTTCTTTTCGTTGTGTCTTTCATTTCTTTACAAAATAAAAAAAAAAAAATACCGAATCACAATAATGATTCATTCTCATTTATTGAATTATTCTTGTGCATACATAATATAAGACCGCTCCCATCAAAAACATTTTACATTTTAACACTGTTTTTAATTTTACCGCACAAGCACACAATGTTTCAAAACAAGACACAATATTCAAAAATTCATACAATCTAAAAAAAAATTTTTAAAACTATTATAAAATAAATTGTGTCATAGAGGGTGCATAACAGTACAATAATACAATACAGCATATTATAGGAATTATTGGTGAACTTGATAATGCAAAATTCCTTACACATTGAATATCTGGGAAAAAATTACAAACTTTATACTACTTATATGCAATCGTGTTTTTCATTCATGAGAAAAATTAATTTTCTCTTTATACTTGCTTGTTGCTCTGCAATACACACTACACTACACTATTATACGACAAAATATACGAAAAACAGAAGAAATAGTATATTTATTTTCTCTTCCTTTTTGATTTGTACTGTACGCACCCACAAGAAGTAAACAAGAAAAAGGAAGAGACAATAAGTGGTAGCAATGTGGCTATTGACATTTAACTATAGTGGAATATACGAGTACGCTAGTGGTGCTTTACATACTACGCACTCGTGTTTCGATTCATAAGAAAAATTCATTTTCTTTTTATACTTGTTCTGCAATACACACCACAAGAAGTGAAGAAATAGGATGAGACAATAAGTACAAGTAGTAGTAATGGAGACATACATACGAGTACGTTAGTATAGTATTTTACACACAATGCTCTCGTATTTATTTATAATCATTTTCTCTTTATACTTACTAATTGCTCTATAATACCAATAATACACACTGTAAGAAGTACACAAGAAACAAAAATTTATTTTCTTCTTACATTTGTTCTACACTACACATCATAATGAGTATATGAAGAACAGAAAGAGGCATCTACTCTATACACCATGGATGTTAGTAAATATACCAAAAGGTTTGATGCAATAAAAATGATAAGCAGTAGTAAACAAAAATGAAAAATATAATTGAAACATGCTTTGATAAATGAACTGTAAGAATATTGTATTGCATAGAAATTTAAATTTTAAATATTTTATTTCATTTATTAAATTGTGTAGAATATTAATATTCAAGTTCAAAAAATCAAATTGATTTTATCAGATCATAAAATTCTTTAAAAACGATGATAAAATGCAATGTACTATTTCCTTTTCAGATTACTATAATATTAATCCAGACACAAATACTCGTATGTACCTATATTTTTCAGAAAATATACATATTTTACGATATGATAATGTGTGCGCGTATATGCGTATACTTTTTCTCCATTTCTCCTCATATATGTATAATCGTATGATCATTAATCAAAAAATGACCGTCAACTGAAGAAAAATTGAACACACAGAAAAGAAAAAAAAAAAAAATTAACCAACAACAAATATAAACCAATAAATAAATAAATATATACGAACAAATAATAATAATGACAAGATACCAATGATCATTTGTCAATATTTCAAGACTTTATTGACTCTTCAACATTATTATAAAAACTTGATTTTCAGTTATTTAATGATTAATTATTATAATGATTTTTGATCAAATTCAAACGTTTATAATTATGAATTTTTAATTTCATGTCAAAAAATATGAGAAATATTTTATACTACATAATGGATATCACATGACGTATACCGTATACATTTCATACTGACACAGTATTATGTGACATGATGTGCATACATATACTTATGTATTAGAAAATTGCAAATATTTTTCATTAAAATAAATTTCATTTCATAACTAACACATATATCATGTTTTTAGTTGCATAATTAATTTCTAATAAAAAATTAATTTAAAATTTTTAAATGATTACAGGATTATTGGTATAATTGTTTTTATGTTACAGTCACACACATGGAAAATAAAATTTATTTAAAAAATTCATTTTATCTAATATTTTTGAAAATATTTTTAAAGAAAAAAAAAAAAAAACTTTATCATATGATACTACACGAGGAGGGTACAAGTTTTGTACGAGTATTTAACAAATTTATGAATAAGTATCTACAAGTATTTCATTCGCGTAGTAAAAATTGAAGAAAAATTCAATTAGATTTAAATAAAACCAGATCATGTATATATATGAATACATATAAATACGTGTTTACCTTTATTAAAATTTATTAGTAGAGTAACATGAATAAATTCAGCACTTAAGTATCTATATAAACAATCATTTATTCGCGTACAATATATACGTGTTTAGTTGTTATCTATGTGTAGTAAATTATTGGATATTATGATTATTATGATTATTATTATTATTATTATTATTGGCTGGCGGTAGCTAAGTATATTATAGTACAATCGTCATTATTATTATTACAATAATATATGATTTTCTTTATCTATCTATAACTTGAATGGTCTTTTATAAATGTTAAAACTATATCCATTATTATTTTGTTATTATTTCATATTTGAACAATATAAATGTACATATATGTATGTATGTAAATGTCTACCTGTATTCGTGCTATTCATTATAGAGTCTTAGTACATAAGTATATAATAATAAAGTGCAATATACGTAAATGTGAATCTATATATGTATATACAGTTATCGTATAGGGAATATTATTTGTAAAAATTTAGTTTTAATATTAATATGCACTATTAGCTAAAATATAATGTACATGCATAAATGTATCTATATTTTAATGTATAAAAGACACTATAACGTAAAATATGTACAATATTTAAGCAATAAATGTACTCACAATAATGCCATAATAACAATAATTACAGATTTAATCTTACTTTTGTTTACTGTTATATTTATGTATCTATATGTAAGTATTATAATGTATAAATATATGTATATATGCAAATAACTATAATATTATTGTATGTAAATATACCATCAGGTAGGTTGGTACAAATTTTATGAGCATTTAACGTTTAAAACATTTAACATCATAATAATTTAGCCTACAAGAAAATTGAAAATTGGAAAATTTTATTGTAACTATTTATACTTTATGTATATACATACTACATACTACATTTATGTACTATGGCAAATGCAAAGAAAATAAAAATAAAATACTAAATGAAATATATATATATAAAAAAAATAAATAAAATTATTCAAAAACAGACATGTAATGTACTCTCATACACATATTGTTAGATTTAATATTTATGTACTAATATACTACGAGCTACGAGCATTATAAAAACGCTGAAGACTTAACCCACGATTGATCAAAAGAAATTTCTAATGTGAAAATTTTACAATAATTTCCCCCAAAGTTTTGCGTGATAAAAAAATATAAAATTCCTGATTATGGATAAAATTTATGTATAGGTACATATGTACATTAGTATATGTAGTTTAAAAAATGAATGTGAGGAAAATATTTGAAAATTTTTTTAACATTTTTTTTTTTCGTTTTCATTTTGATTTTTAATATTTTTGTTGCTGATTTTTTTTTTCTCAATCAATCTATATAAGCCCTCTAGACTTTATGGTAGGCAGGAGTGAGGTTTAAAACTTTTAAAACTCCATTTTACACTTTTATGTATATTAAAAATGAAATAGATAAATAAATAAATGAATAAATAATATTAGAAACAGGTACAAATTAAATCAATGCTTATATTAGAGTCATATAGACATTTGTATACATACGAATAAGTAAATGCAAGCGTTCAAAGTTTTTATATCATTACATTTAATCGTTGAACACATGTGTGTAATGTTCATTAATTTTTATATCTTTTTAGTTTTTATTTAATTCTAGAATATATAATAATTCCTGCATGTATACACACTTGTACATATGTATGATGGGTATGAGTATAAAATTATCTGATTTTTTTTTATTACACATCATGTAATTATTACTTTGGATATTTTTAAGTATAATAAAATAATTTACATGATCTTCTAAAGTTCAATTATATAAGTATACATATGATATCTACATATATCTGTATATGTAAGTGGACGTTAATTTTGTTTTACATAAATTATTCACACCGATAAACTCAATTACAATTTGTTTTAATTTAATCTCATTAAGATCATTCAATTATAAAGATTTTGCCCGTATTGAAACATCTGTGAATGATGCCATCATTGAAAAGATTAAATTCTATTCTATCTATAGTATTAATATAAAAAAAAGATGTGTCATGTGCAATAATAAAAAAAAAATATATTTATTTTTCAATCTTTCGCAAATCATATATAAATTGAAATATTAAATGATATTCCCCTATAATAATTAATTAAAAAACATTATGATCTCTGTAGATATTTATACTCGTACTGTATATATTGATTTTTTATTCAATTAATAATGAAATTTTATTGTTGGTTTTTAATTCATTTTCTTATTTTATTGCTATCAGAATAATAAACACCAATCATGTGTGATTATTATAAAATTCATAATGATATATTGGTTTAATTATTTTATTTTATGCATTCATGTACTACATATGTATGTCAAGATACATAATTATGCGTAATCTATACAATAATTATTGAATTTTTATTGACTAAAAACTACTAAAATTATCAAGATAAAAATATTAGATATTTATAAACATTACATGAAACTAAAATAGATTTTGTGAAAAAAAAAAACAAAAAAAATTTAAAGATAGACACGTATCTATATGTTAGAATGCACATATTTCAAAAAGATAAAAATATATTAATGGAATGAATTTTTATTCATTTTACACACAAGTCATCACCAATAATATTATTTAATATTTATACAAATTTATATTTGAAATTTTAGTTACATATATGAGTATATGCATATGTAATACGATTCATATGTGTATATGTTTATATTTAGAAAAATATTTGAAATTACATAAAACAAAAATGAAAACAAAAATGCAAAATATTTTTCTCGCATACATTTCATCGTTTATTATGTAAGTATATATACGTATGTAACACAATCAGCATCACTATAAAGTTTGCTTGTATTAAAAATTTTATTTCCTTGAATGACACCGTGTACATGCATACATTTATAAGTAATGTAATACCACTACATACTTTTATCTTGTATATTCATTTATTTAATGTATTTGTACGTTTTTATAGTACAAATACAAGTGGTACAAAGTAAAAATATGCATATGATATATATGAATGGTTAACGTTCTTTTTATATGCTGCTCAGTGCTCTGCTATATAAATAAAAATAATTCTCCGCACATCATTTTGAAAAATATTTTTAAGATAAGCGCATGGAATTAGAATAAAAAATATTTTTTCTATTTTCAAATACCAAAAAAAAAAAACAATCATGCAACATACATAATAATATAAACAAACAAACAAATTTAATCATAAAAATATAATGTGTATTTACATTTTATTACGATATGAATATTAATCCTTAGTTAATTACAATTTAAACCTTTGCTTTGGTCTTAATATGTATGTAAGTATGTATGTTATGTACATAAAATGTATATAAATACATATATGAATATTCGGTATGATATGTGTTAAGAGTATTGCTATAACTGTACTGTAACAATATAATCGCTTTATATTATTTTTTTTATTTGAAATTCTTTTTAGAATTAATTTTTTTTTTAAATATTAAATATTTGTATATATACGTAATATTTGCTGACTGTATAACTGTATGTGTACAAACTTTTATTACAATCAACTTATATAATAACCACAAAACTAGATTATAGATTTTTGAATGTTTAGCATTTTAATATACTTACGACTCCGTTTATCTGTTTGTTAAATAATATTTTTTTTTTCATTCTTTGAAATGGGTGTATATGCATAAAAACATAAACTGAATGGTATTTATTGAATTGGAATTAGTCCATGACTGTGTTAACGTAAGATATGATCATGTACATATATACATATATAAGAAGGAGTACGTGAGTAGGTGTATAATAAATATAACATTTTAATTAAATATTTTCATCAATAATAATAATAATAAAAATAGTTTATGTTGAATTTTTCATACTCATATTCTCATATCAATGTTATATATGTATTTGATCGTAGTATATAGTATTCTTATATGCCTTTATTATATTTTTTTATAGTTCGATTGAGTTTAGAAAATTCAATTTATTGATAAATGAAAATATATTTAGATATAAATTTTAACTGTTTTAATTACATTGTTTAATGAACGTTTAAGGTTTAACCATTGCACAATAAGAGTGTTTATAAAATACATACATAAAAATATGAACATATGCACATCATATACCGTACCGTGTACAATCCAATTCAAAATTAATTCAGTTCAAAGTTATTTTGTATTTGCAAATACATAACGATAAAATAATAATGGATCAAAATTCTAAATATATGTGTAGTACTAGTACAATACCTTAAATAAATTTGTACACATGAATATATCGAATCAATATAATATTATGTACGTGCATGTGAAGTGAATGCACTTTTACAATAATTATTCTTAAATGTGTATAGCATTGATTGTATTTGAAAAAAAAAATAATCTATGACACACTTAAATGAAGTTTTGAAAATAAACAATCTAGAAGTGCGTGCATTTACTCATATGTACGGATGTACATTCAAGTGTGTATACGTAAATATAACCACATATAACGTACAATACAATTCAATATTCTAATAATAAAATTTAAACGGCTGCTGGATAATTTCATTAAGTGAATTTTCATGTTAATAATATTTTGTCAATCGATCTGTATCTAATACATAAGAACATACATGCATATGGATTTCCACTTGTGCACTACAATATTTTTGTACAAGTACAGTTCACATATGCTTGTAAACAGTATAAGAAGAAGGTCGGGTTATTAATTCTGTTCAAATTACAATATGTAATTGAAAGTTCATGCTTTCTTATTCACATTTTACTTATAGTATTTGATATTTCCTTTTTTTTATAGATATTTTATTTTTATTCTAAAAACATTACGTTTGTTAGTACTATTTTTAAAATTTTAAATATGTATTATTGTAGTGCACGACAACATAATATTTAGGGTATAAAAAAGAAAACAGAATATTTTTGAGTATCGACATCGAGTACATTTTTTTTTTATACATATTTATTATTATTATTGTTGTGTTATTATTTTGTTGTGTATATGCAATGCACACCTTTTTTTTCCAGACTTTATTCATCAATACTAATATTTTTTTGAATGTATCCATTCTGTACATACAGATACATATATGCATATAATTGTGATTTTGAATGCATTCAGTCACAGAAAATAAAAAGCAGAATATTGATTGTATAATAAATGCGGGCTCAAACCGCACCTTTAAATGAATGTTGGTGGCCACACCGACCGACCAGCTGTATAAGGAATCAATCAACCGCAGAAAAAAAAATATATAATATTTTACACACACAATATTAGATACATGTCGTCGTAATATTTATATTATATAGATAAGTATATATACAGACACATTGTGCACATACATATGAATATACGTATATGTATATTTACCAAAGATAGTTCATGGAGGAAAGGTAATTAATTATTTTGTTGGCCGGTAAACCGGACGTCGCAGAATAAAATTTATTATGCACATACATATATGTATTATAATGTATGTGTAATTTTGTACTAAAATGCATAAGAACATGAATGCATATGAACATATATATGTATGTATACGAATACCTTAAAATATTGTTAAGAAAAATGATATTAAATAAAAGGAGATTAAAAAAAAAATGTATGCAGAAGAATAAGAAAAAAAAATCTACAATCACAATAATAAAACAAACAGAACAAAATGCAAAATAAAAACGAAAATAAAAAGAACGAAAAAGATTGTTCATTCTTGAATCATGATAACTAAATACATATAATGCTTGTACATAATGTAACCATTTAAAAACGTTGTGTAAAGATACGTAAAATGTATATGTATACTATGTTGGTATATACGAGTATATAACAGCATCATTATTATGTATATAAATAATATTATATATGCATACTTACATATTTTGTGTATGTATACGAAAATAAATATATATAATAATGTATAATTAAAAAAATGCAAACATTGCAAAATACCTAACCGTTAATCCTTTAAAAATGTTAAATACATAAAGAAGATTCTTTGAATAATTTAACATCATCAAAAAAAAAACGTTGAATGTGCATTCAAGAAAACAAGACGAAGATCTTCTGTCATGCATTATACATACACGTACATATTATAGTATATAGTATGTGATAGTATATAGTATGTATATCCATTCGAATATTATTACCATTACGACGATGAGTATACATATATACTTGTTCTTGTGTTTGTTATTATACCTGATGAGAAATGATTATTTCAAATAGGTTTCAATTTCAGTATAAATCTAAAAGAATATTTTCTTTTCTTTTTCCTTTTTTTTTATCATTATTATAAGAAGTACTACGAGTATATGGAGTTACTGCTATATGTACTATCATTGCATTTTATATGCATTTATATGTTTATAGAGTGTTGCGAGAAACCAGTTTTAATCAATGATGAATATAAAAATATTAAAAGCTGTAGCAGTTCATCAGTTGAATATGAATGAAGTTCTCAGAAGCATTAAAAACTCATCTAACAGCTGATCATCGCACAAGGTTTTCATTTTTATTTTTTATTTTTTTTTTTCAATAAAAATGATAATAATATTATAGGTAATAGGTATATTCACAAGTCATTTTATATATTATGTACATTAGAGATATGTACGTTAACGTACTAGTACTTACATACTAAAAATACGTAATTCTATGCGTATAACATGTCGTATACAGGTATACAGGAAGAAGAATACGTTAATTTTTTAAAACATCCTTTTTTGTATGAATTTTATTCAGGAATCACACTGTATTAGCTTGAATTCTTTTCGTATACTTTATAGACATTACAAGTATAAGTTAGTATATTATGTACGCATATACATAATATGTGTAGATAAAGTGATGATTTTGCTGTATACGCGTATGTACATGCAATTATAAATTATATATTTTTAAAAATATGTAATGTATACGATCTGAGAACAGATTTTTATCCAAACCAATATTATAAGGTAATGTAGTGAAGTACCTATATCTACTGTAATAAATGTATATAAACTTTTATCTTTTATAAAGCAATAAGAAGATAAATGATCGGTGATCAAGTTTAGATGTCTCATAAAGACTATAGTTTCATCGACAAGAATCTGATTGTGGTGAGTAGTCTGAGTACTTCTATGTGAAAAAAAAAATGAAGAAGAAATAATTGAAGGTAAGTGAGGTGCACATATGTAGTTTTCTTTGATTCTGTTATAATGTCCGTTGTCGTATCGTAGTCGACATTTTTTTTCGGTATGGTACATACTGTTATATTGAACATATGTATGTGTATAATATGTACTGTATTGTATAATATTAAACTTTTTATATTAAAAAAATAATAAAGGATGAATTAAAAAGGTCGAAGAAGGGAAAAATATATACATACAATCAATTTTTCTGTTTTTTATTTTTACTTTTTTATTTTCCTTACATATACATATAAGTCCATAGTCCATACACATTTCTTCTAATAAGCATATAAATGTACATACATATGTATATTGCTACAGTATCTAGCAAGTAAGCTCAAGTTAAATGAAAGGAAAGAACAGCTATTAACGTTTAGGTTTAGATATAATAAAAAATACATATTCATATGTGTGAACACATTTGAATTGAACATAGAAAAGGTATACATCATACGAGTATGTACATGAATGCATATAGTAATTTAAGTGCATCATTGTAAGTATACAAGAAAAATTCTTCAATTCATTATTTATACTACAAGTTACATTTGAGTACTTTGAACTTTCTGTAAACACAATTCAAAGTCACTTTGAAAACGGACGATATTTTTTTACTACATATATATTTATTCATAGTACATAGTACATTATGTACGTGTTATGAAATTTTAGAAAAAAAGAGAAATAAAATAAAAGATTCATGTTAACTTTTTTTTTACTGTATTCGATCATCAATGGTTAGAAGTAATAAAAATAATAAATCAGTGTCGATCGTTTCATATAATGTTTTACATTTTACTACCACATCATATAAACTTATACATACATATATACATATATTATGTACTTTATATTATAAATACATATTTATTTATATGTCTGTATTAACATAATATCCATATAATGTTCTTGTATATATGTATGTTATGACATGTTATAAGATATAATATATGTTCTTATAAATGCATTAGCCTTAAGTATATATGAGTAATAAGCACAAATTAGAAAAAAATATAAATTATAAAATGTTTATATTTAAAGTCAAAATTCAAATGAATGATATACTAATTAGAATGTAAAAACGTGAAATAAAATATAAATAAATTATTAAACTTCTAATAGTATACTATATCGCATATAAATACGAATATAATACTCGTTCGCATTATAATGTATTTCATATTTTTTTTTGTGTATGTATTTTTAATTTGAAATCAAAAGTGAATGTTCACCATATAATATGCATTATGCAAGTACATACATTAAATAAATGCATGTACAATATATTATTTTAGAACTGAGTAGATATTATTTATTTGTGTTACAGAATAGAATATTATAAATTAAAAGTGTATATACATATAGTCGTACGTATAAATCATATAAAATATGTATCTGGATAAATATTTATATACTCGTACATATATCTAAAATTACTTTGCATTGTAGATACATACATTTATTAGAACTTACAATAATGTGTTTATATACAAAATAAATTTGTTGTATAAAGAACATGATGAAAAGATTAATGTGAAAATTATAAAAATAATACCTCTGTCTGTCTCTGTACATTCTTAGACTAGAATTTTCTAATTAAACTGAATATAATTTGTATAGTTGCGTATATCATATATCTATGTTAATAAAGGATGCGAACAATCGTGTTTTAACATTATGATACAAAAAAAAAAAAACATGCGAATGAACATTGGATAAAATTAGCATAAAAAAATTCTTTAGTTGATAAATATGTACAATGTTTAATATTGTGTCAAAATGTAATACACAGCATACGATGCGAATAAAAATTCAAAATAAATAATTAAATATTAATGTATGTATTCATATACTCTTAATACAGGGCTATAAAATACATGGAAAAATTGTTGAGTCTACTTAGAATTTTTTTTTTTTCATGTACCTATTATACTGACGAAAACACAACATTCTTCAAATGCACACATACGAATGTAAATTATAAACATATTTTACCCTTTAATTTCAAGAGTTTATATAAGAGCACTTAATCTTAGAAAATTGTTTAAGCACATAAATATTCATAATAAAATCATATACACTCAAACACAAATATTTTCTTTGTTTTTCCTTGTTAAATTGTCATTCATATATATATGCAAAGACTTAAGATATGGATAAGTGCATAAATATATATGTATGTATACTTTATCAGGAGTCCTTAAATAGTTTAACTTAACCATAAATTCATATAATAAATTGAAAAATTTTTAAGTACATTTTCAAACTTTTTTTTTGCGCCTTTTTTTTGGTATTTTTTATAAAATAAAATATTCATATTTTGTTAGAAATCTAAAAATAACCATCCATAAAATAAATATACAAATTTGACTCCTGCAGAGATATTTACAATGCAACAAATTATCAACAAACAAAGACTATTTTTATTGTAAATGAAAATAAAATAATAAGAAATATCTCCAAACTAAACAAAAGCAAAGTCAGTCAAATCTTATAAGTTTTATTTTATAATGTTAATTTAATCCATATTATAAGCAAGCATATAATACATTTATGCACGGGAAGATAATATATGTATCTTTATCTTTACACTTTTGTGTTATATTTTTATTTGATACATTTTGTTAGTGCAAATTTATTTTTGTTTCATTTTTGTTCTTTTGCAAATAATATAAAAAATAAAAAAAAAATTGTTATGGTTCATTTCATTCGGTTTTCTTTGTCATATGTTTTTACTTTTTTTTTTCCAGATTTAAACATAAATTATGTATTATTCATATTCATACATTCATACATAAAGGCATATTTTTATAAATATGTACATACATATATTCGTGTACATTTTGTTGTTTTGAATATCGTGAGAAATTTTTTAAAATGTAGATATGTAACGTACATACAAAAAGTGCAAAAATATTAATGAGATATGAGTTACTCTTTGATTGTTCGTTAGTCATCATAAATCAAAAATTTAATTCTCAAAGAATTCACCGCATAATATATATCATACTTTAATATTATGAACATAAATTATATGAGTATTTGTAACTACTTTATATTTTTATTTATGTACATACATAGTATACAGTATATAGTATTCATTCATTCATATTTCAGTGGAAATAATAATAAATCTTACCTTAATAAAAGATTGCAGGTAAAATTTTTAATCCACAACATTTGAGAAAATTATCGTAATTCTTCTTTTTAACACATGTACACTTTCATACATATAGAACAAAATTTACAAAATTACAAAAAAAAAAATATATAATATGAAAAAATCATAAACATTACTCTATACATGTGTTTTATTTTATGAAAAAAAAAAAATGTTTTCTTTTTATTTTTTCAAAGAAAAAGGAAAAAATACTTGTTTAAGGTGTGTTATTAATAAAACAAAATTATTACGTGAGTTTGTATGAATGTTCAAATTTGAAACAAATGTATATTATTTGTATTTAAAATACATTATTTAAAATAAAATTTATGAATTAGGAATAATAAATTAAATTTTAATTTATTATAATTTTTTTCACCAAAAACAAAACCGTTAATATTATTTTAAATAATAATCCTTGAATTTAAATCATTTTATTTACAATTTTAATTTTTAACATATGCACATATTAAAATGATATATGTTTTTCTTTAAAATTCATTAAAAGATGATGACAATGTTTTTCACATTTATATTATTTACAATATAATCTAAAAGTTGTTTTTTTCTTTATTCTTTATAAATTTTTGTTTACAACACAAATTACGAAATTAATAAAAATTCAAATTCATTTTTTACTCAAGAATTAAAATTTTCACAATGAAAATATGAAAACATCTATTTAATTTCTTTTACTTTTTTTTTGTTTGTTTTTGAATGCACCACGTTAAGATAAACACGTCCACAATTAAAGAACATCTATCACCAAATAACGAAATAACCAATTCAAAAACTATCCAACTATCAACATCAACTCTGATCAACCATCAACTCTATGGAAATGCTGCATTGCTGCTTCCGCTTGATTAAACCATATTAAACTCCAAATCAAATTGAAAATACAAAGTTGTGTCGTTGTGTTGCAGGCAGAGCAATCAGACAATATTTACAAACAAATTATGTAGCAACATATTCATGGTAACTAACGTAACGTAAGCGTAACTAACTATGTAAAATATATAAATGTATGGTTGTGTAAATTTAAGTACCAATGAAGGAATTACTAGAAAATAAGTAAAAAATTATAGAAAAAACTCTTAAAATAAGCTCGAATTTGAAACTTTTTAGCATCGTTTTAGTAAAACTTCAGTACTAACACACTAACACAACATTTAATAATAAAAAATAAGAAGAAAATTTCAAATGATCTCACGAAGATCAGTGCAGCAGCAATGTGGTATAATTGAAATTTATTTGATTCTCCAATCTTCATATGTATATCACTTTTTATTTTAACTGAACTGTTGCATTGCAGTTGATTGAATAAATTAAAGCATATTCTGCCTGCTACTTCGCCATTGGGATGGTACATGTTGGCTGAATTTAGTTGTTGAGTTGGGTTGGGGTCTAAAATTATTAAATGAAAAACCAGTATTTTTTTCTCTTTTTTAAAATTTGTATTTCTCTTTAAATGCTGCCATTGCCATATTATATATTATATATTATATTGCATTTGCATTGATGTCCATTGATGTCTGCCATAAATAAATACATAAATCTAAAATTTAAGAGTGTTAAAAGAGAATCTTTGGTTTGTTTCGAACAGAAGAAATTGCTGAATATGCGGTATTAATAATATACAACAACTAAAGGTCGAACCAGTTGAACAAAAATGATGTGTATGTAAATTTGTTTATTGAATTAATTAAAAAAGCACATAATTTCGAAATATGTATATGATCTTCATCTTTAAGTAGAAAATATCTAAACTTGTGAAATATAATAGGCAATTTGAATTAATTAATTTTGTAGCAGTTAAATAGATACTACTGTTTTCTAAATTTATAACAAGAAAGTAAAAGATGATTTCTGCATATTTATGTCTAATAAATATGCTCAATTCTTACATAATATTGTTTCACAAAAAGTTATTGCTCTATAATTAACACAAATTTTTCTTTTAAATGTTCGATATTTAATTTATATAAAAATGACTTACCTCGCCACAAATGTGATTTTCCTTTAATTTTTTTATAATTTCAGCTGACTGTGAAAGGAACTTTTCTTCGAATGTTTTCAAACATCCACGATAATTACAAACTAGAACATCTCTTGCTTGACGTACTAGAATTAATTTAGAATTTTCATGATACAACGGATATAAATGTCCTAGGTAAGTATCAACTAATTGTTCAATACTTGGATCCTAAAATAAAGAAAAATAAGTAGGAAAATTAAATCAAATTTATGTTTGTATATATTTCAAATATACAGACTGACATTTCATATGTTTTGAATGTGAGATTTAAATGTACTCACGTACACACATACATACCAATGGTAAAGATATTTCATTTAGGAGGTGTTTCGTTGATTCGTGCTGAATTGCATTTTCATAATTCATATGGATAACATTATAATCTGTTTCTTCGTTAATTATACTTGAAATTGATTCACAATCAACCTCATTTATTTCCTTTTTACCGGCATCATTATTAATGTTATCGTTGTTATCATCATGTTTTCTTTCAGCACCACTACTTCTACTGCAACTACTTATACCACTACCACCACCACAACCACCACTGCACCCCTTAATATCAGGTGGTATAGAATTTTCTAAATACCATGATGTCGATGAACGGATATTCGATAATTCATGATTACTTGTAATTGTCGTACTACATTCAGGCATGGATAATGACGATGATGTTGCCAATATTGATGATGATGATGATGGTTCATCATTACATTGATATCCTGTTAAACGTTCTTTACATTTTTTCAAATATGAACGTACACGTGATTTACTTCGTCTAACTTCAATTTTATTATTTTCAAATCCTGATTCAATATCACAATAATTTCGTGCTTGTGCATTATTATTTTTTATATTATCATTTTCGCATGCACTGTTCTGTATTATTGTATTACAATTATTGTTCGTATTCTCTTCAATGATTTTATTCTCATTC
Organism: Villa cingulata; assembly: GCA_951394055.1. Taxonomy (NCBI): domain Eukaryota; kingdom Metazoa; phylum Arthropoda; class Insecta; order Diptera; family Bombyliidae; genus Villa; species Villa cingulata. The sequence continues at coordinate 25,248,430 of OX596021.1, read as the reverse complement.
CAAGCCTCCTCTGTTGCCTTTCGATTTGTAGGTTTACAGGGAGTGACCTGGAATTAAAATATAAAAATTTTTTCATATAGTAAATTACAATAGGAAATACAAATTGTGATAATTATACATGTATGTATATAGATACTTAAGTGTGTATTGTAGGTTTATATAATTATACTATTACTATCATAGGCGTAGCTACGGGGGGTGCACTGGGTGCACGTGCACCCCCTAATGTTTATAAAAAAATTTTTATTTTTAATAAAGACACATGGGTTAATTTGTATATTAATTGTTAAAATAGTTGTTGTAATAGATTACACTTATACCAAAGAATTTATAATAATATATATCATTCTTTATTTGTAGAAAATAAAATCGTCTGAATTGATTTTATCAACAGGTATAAAACAATGAAGTACACGTACATTAAAAAGGTCCTAATTACTACCTTTTTGTATTTAAATATGATCTTATATCTTTTTGTACTTCTTTCTTTTTAGTTTCTTTATAAATTTCGTAATAAATATATATTAGCTTTCCATCTAGGTAGAAAGATATGCCTTCTATGTACTAAGTCCTACACACAATCGTAGTTACATAGGTAGCATATAATGTATCTATCGTATAGAGTGTACGATATAGCATATGCATATGTACAACTAGATATGTATTTCTTTCATATGTATCATATACCACATCATATACATACATACTACACATTCGTCGCATTGTTTTGATGGGCTACTTAGTCGGACTATGTTATCAATATTTATTACCAAAATGTAATAAACAACAAAGTACCGACTATCAAAAAACTCAATGCATTGTATCCCTTACCTAACACATGTGTTCGCAAAAAAGAATTCAAAAATAGATACAGAAACAGAATTTTCTATATAATATTTAACACTTTAAAAAATAAAAACGATGCAACTTCGAATTGAATCGATGCAAAACATAAAAATAATAATATTTACTTAAAATAATTACTGTTTTACCTGCCTTAAAAAAAGGTTGTTTTTAAAAAATAATGAAGCCATATGTCTATTGTCTATGCTATATTATATCTAATCCTACCATATAATATTTAATTTCTAAATATTTTTAAAGGACGTAAGATGGTCATTTTTTAAACAGCCTTTGCTGAGTAAAGAACTTGAATCAAACAGATTTGATCCTGATTAATTTCGAGTTTTTTTCTAAGTATAACGCATTGTGTTTAATTTTTGTTGATAATTTTAAAGTGATTTTTTTATTTTAAAATGAAACGTCGAGCAATAAATACCATTAGTGACTATTTCATGAAAAGGCCTAAATTAACGAAAAAAGAACAACTTAAAGGTGCATTTGTAACTAGTTCGTACGAAAATAATTCCGTGTGTGAAATTGATTCGCAGTGGAAACGCACAGAAAATATAAATAACTTAAATTGTGAGTTTTGAACAATCAACTGCCGTAATTATTTATATCTATTTTATAACTTATCTATTTAATTATTATTATAATAGGCTTGCTGAGTTCACAAAATGTGTTACAGAAACCGGTTGCCAAGGCACAGTGTGAAAATCAATTTGTGGACGTTAATTCTAATTGTAAGTTAACAAAAAAATAATTTTCAAGTTATAATAAACATATATAAAAAAGATAATATGAAATTAAAAAATTTTTTTTCTTCGCAATTTAATGTTATAGCTCAAATCGAAGATCCAAGTATTTTGTTACCTACGAACCGTACAGAAAGAGACAGTCTCATTAAAAATGGGCCTTATCAACCAAATCTTAACTCATATCCTAGAATAAAAATTGGCGGCAAAATGCGATCCTTTCGATCTGACTGGTACAAGGAGCACAATTGGTTAGAATATAGTAAAAATAATGACGTGGTATTTTGTTTTTGCTGTCGAATTTTTGGATTCAGTAGCACTGGATGGAAAGGTCAAGTGGATCCAGCATTTACGCAAAAAGGATTCAAATCTTGGCACAAAGCTAGAGAGCGCTTTCGGAATCATGAACAATCGACGACTCACATAAACTGTTTAAATTCTTGGAAAACTTGGAAGGATTCCAAACCGATTGATCTTCAGCTTGACGAATCTCGAGCAGCGTTTATTTCTGCGCAAGAAAAATTAAGAAAGAAAAACCGTGAAATTATGTCGCGATTAATTGATATTGTGATATTGTTGTCGAAGGGAGGACATGCTTTTAGGGGGCACAGTGAAAGTGAAGATTCTCTTGAAAAGGGTCTATTTTTAGAGTTAGTTAAATTGTTATCCAAATATGACTCGGTAATAAGTGATCATTTGCTACAAGGACCAAAAAATGCAAAATATACCAGTCCTGAAATTCAAAACTCTCTAATACAGTGTTTGAAAAATTTGGTAATTAAAAAAATTAAAGAAAATGTTAAAAATAAAAAGGTATCAGTAATGGCAGACGAAACTAGTGATTGTGGACACCATGAGCAAATTTCAATAGTGCTAAGATATGATGATGAAATAAAAAATTCTGCAGTTGAGCATATGATTAGTTTAAGAAAATTGGACTGCGTTGATGCAAATTCAATTTTTAATAAAGTAGAAGAAGTGTTAAAAGAGTTCGATATTGAATGGAAAAATATTTTATCTGTATGTTTTGATGGCGCGAGTGCAATGTCTGGAGCGTTAAGTGGTGTGCAACAAAGGTGTAAAATTAAAAATTCTGAAATTTTTTATGTACATTGCTATGGCCACTGCTTAAATCTCTCATTAGTTGATTCATGTGATCGTAAGGTTAGTCCAGTTATTTCAGATTTTTTCGGCACAGTTCAGTTTCTATATAATTTTATCGAAGGTAGTTCTACACGTAACGCTATTTTTGAAAAAATATGTTCAGAAATGAATATAAAATTGAAAACATTAAAATCTTTATCTACTACGCGATGGGCTTGTCGGCAAGAAGCGATTTCCGCGATTGAGAAAAACTACTCTGCAATAATTTTGACTGTGACAGATATTTCTGAGAATAGCAATTACAGCGATGTTAGAGCTAAAGCCCGCGGTCTTTTATTTCAAATTAAAAATTTTGAATTCATTCTTTGTCTAAAGATTCTAAATCCTTTACTTTCACTTATTTTACAAGTAAATAAAATCCTTCAAGATCCAAAAATGGACCTATTAGTTGCATCAAATGGTGTAAAATCTTTATTAACCGCTTTAACTGACTTACGTCGTTATGAAAATGTATTTAAAGAAATTTTTAAAGAAACGAAAAAAATATGCAATACTGAAAAAATAATAATTCCTGCGGTGTAACCGAACAATTTCGTGTCGTATAGATAATAATAAAAATCAAAATCGATTCGATTCTAAAGAAACTGAAATGAAAATAACGTGTTTTTATCCTCTTTTAGATCAATTTATTTCAAGCTTGAATACCAGATTTAGTCAAGAAACTATGGAGATTGTGGAGGCCATGGCAAGTTTATTAAATTTAGATATGAGTGAAAAAAATGTTAATATTTTAGCTCGTAAGTTTGATATAAAATCAGACAAATTACTGTGTGAAGTGAGACTTTTGAAAGGTTTTCCTGAAGTTCCAAAAAGCACATCTGTCTGCTCCTTACAGGAGTGGCGTAAATATCTTCTAGGCTCATACAAATTTAAAATATTTACTCAATTTTTCCAAGTCGTAAAAAGTTTTGCTCTTATTCCAATCTCTACTTGCACTTGCGAGAGAACCTTTTCCGCGTTAGCGAGAATAAAAAATAAATTACGGACAACGCAAAAACAAGAACGATTAGAGGCTTTGATATTGTTAAATATAGAAAAAGAAATTCTAATGTCACTTTCAATTGATGAAGTTATTAATGAATTTAAGAATATTGTCAATTTCGATAGACGAATGTTATTATAGTTAATGTATTTGCGTATAATAATAATAAAAAAACAATTATTATAAATATCTATAAAGAAATGTTACGTGCGTGCAATAATAATGTATGTACATATATACATATATATATGTATATTCATATTCTTATAATATAGTAAGTTTATTGTAACATTTTTTTACTTGCGTTTTTATCGAACTACATAACCCTCCTATCAAATTCAAATTTGCTTTTCCGCAATAAATATTTCTATGGAAAACAGGGGTGGCGGGGGGACTGGTAAGAAAATTTTTTTCAATAGTGCACCCCTTAATAGTTTGTGCTGGCTACGCCTATGATTACTATGCACGTATATGACACACTAATATAATCGTATATTTATGCACATGTGTATGGGTTAAATTGTTAAATAATTATTAATCGATATTTTGTTTAGAAATATTTGTAGGACTAAAATAAAATGATATCAGAATGGTCATTTATTTATTTATATACAATTAATGGAATAATTTAGTGTTTATGTAGTATATAAAATGTAGGTCAAGAGTAAATTATTTATTTGAATTCATTTATAAGAGACATTTTTATTAATAATTCTATTTTTAGTTTCAGTTTTTAATTTCACAAATTTCACAATGAAAAAAAAATTTATTTTTGGACAATCGATTGATTTGATTAGTATTTATATACATATATATTTGTCAATCAAAACTAATTTCGTATATCACATATCAGATATGAAAGTGTATGTGTGGGTGTTTACTCTTTGTTACTATACAAATATATTATTGCGAATTTAAATATATGTATATGTAATCATTATCGATCGAATTGAAATTTTTTATATTTTTTTTTATATGTAAGTATATTAAGTACAAAAAGTACACATGTATGTACATGCTCGTATATGATGTACCTACTGTTTTTATATTTTTAAAGACATGTAGTCTTATTATAAAACAAATAATCAAATGTCACGTTTTTTAAAGAAATAGGTATACGAAAAATAAAATAAAATAAAATAAAAATATAAATTTTTGTGTTTACACACATTATTATATTACGTATGCATAATTCACCTTTTTCTTTCTTGAGAAATACATTTCGAATGCAAATTTTTTCTTATTTTTGTTTTCAATGTGTTGATAATTATTTTGCAAATTACAAAAAATATTTCATTATTTTACTGAAATATAATATATTTTGCACTACACTTTTATTCACATAAAAGAGAAAACCAATAAGAAAAAAGATAAATAATATAAAAAAAAAAAAAACTTTAATGTATGTATAACAATAAAAAATTGCCACAAAATTTTTAAGTTATTTAATAATTTTTTTTTTTTCAATTATATATCCGTTTAATATGTACACAATACTTTAAAAAAACAAAAAACAAAAAAAATTCTACACCACAAATTTTTAATTATTATACTTCATAGAGGTTACTGAAGTCATCGTGATGATGGCGTTTTATTTTTGTCGTTATTCCTTTTTTTTTTGTTTTCTTTCGTCTTTCTCTTTTGGGGGATTTTTCTATATTTCGTTTTTATTTTTATATACTCTACTCTCTATACACATTTTTCTTATATTCGTATTACTCGTATATTTGTGTATATTGGAATCGTTTACAACACCAAAAAAAAAAATTTATTTCAACTTTCAATTCGAATTTTGTACTACAAAATTGTAATATTTATCTAAAATGTATACATATTTGAGTGTATGTATGTATGTTATTTATTTGTATATTAATATTATACATTCATAGATATTTTATGTATATAATATAATAATAACACATAATTAGAAAGGATATGCGCAAACTCTAAATGTCTGATTACCTACTAATATAATGGGTATAGTAGGTAATAAAATATCCAGCAAAAAATTTTTACATATTTTCTTTCTGTATTCCATTCCATATTGTTATATATATGTATGTGCAGATGTACAGTGTATGTTTTACAATAATTTAAATACTATACAGATAGCCAGATAAACTTATCATATATGTAGTTCCAATAGTACATTACTGTTTTCTATTACATATTATACTTTTGAAAAAAAAAACAAAAAAAAAAACAAAATAAAACCGAAAGAAGAATATAAAACGGAAGTGTTTCCCCTCTTCTATATTATCTTAATCGTGTTAGAAAATGGCATTTAAATTAATATTACAAAAAATTTAAAAAAAAAAAAAAACCTTAAAAATATTATTACTCGTCGTCGTTATATTATGCATGTATAGAGTCTTCTTCCTCGAAAATAATCAATTTTCTTTTCTTAGCCAATTAGTGTTATTAATTTACTAACAAATACTCGTATATATTATTTTTTCTTTTAAGAAAAAATTATTTTTAAAGACATATATTATATTATACGAGTGCATATTTTTTATTACATTGTTATTCCTTCTTCCTTTTTAATTATTTTAAAAAGTTATTATTATATTATATGATTTGAAGTTCAAAAGCGTGATATCATATCTGTTTAGAGAGAAAAAAAAAAATAAAAATAAATAAAAATGAAAAATTATTAAATAAAAAATAATAATAAACAAATGAAAACAATACGATGTTCATCAGATATCACTATACATATCAAGTCTCTATAGATCTCTATAATAATAATCATCGTATGTACATATGTATGTACATTATGTATATGTACTATATGACTGACAATCCTATTTAGTACACGATGGAACACAATACAACAAACATATATGCATTAATACATACAAATATGAGTCAGTCACATGTTGTTAACCGTCCTCCATATATAAATATAGAATACTTAATGATGAATGACTAACGTGTCTATGTAAACGTCAGTTAAGCACGTAAATTCATAAGTATGTAAAACATATATATGAATATGAATTGTATACATGTGTATGTATATATATATTTCAGACACTCCTATAAAACCATACATTCATTCTATTTTATATATGTATATTTTTTTCATCAATTTTATACTTTTAATTTTAGATTTTTATTACTATTTTTTTTATTTTCCATAGAATTTAGGCTCCATTGAACTATTCAGTTCGGTAAAGTTTATTTTATGTAGATACATACGATTATGATACATAAATGTATTATATGAACATATAATATGTATGTTTCTATGTGAATATTCAAGTACATAATACATAAATGTCAGGTTAGATGATGTTGAATATGAAATAAAAAAGAAAAATATTTCGATTTTCCCTTTATGTTTTTCCTCCTTTTAATTGTATTTCGGAAAGCTATATTCATATATGGGTATGTATATGTATAACAACGAAAATAAATTCAAGGTGAATGTGCATAACAATTAATTACAACAGTAATATATATGTATGTACATTTATGTAAGTATGTTTTTCTATATATTTTTTTTTCGATTCTTTAACAACCATATGCATATTAACTAATGTAGTAATTCATGCTTCGGTATTAAAATACTATATGTGAGCTACATAGCGTAATAATGCATTTTTAAATAATAAAAGAAAAATTAATAAGAAAAAAATTTCATTCATTATATTTAACAATAAATACGAGTAGCTCCCTTTTTTCTATGATATGATTTTTGTAATAAATTGTATAAAAATAATAAAAAATTTGTTTTATGTGTTTCATGTTTAAAGAGATCATTAATTAATTATATAGTCGAGTAATTAATAAAATTAATAAAATAAAAATTTCTAAAACCGAAAATATTTATCTATACGACCTTACACTGTAAACATTTACAATGTGGTAGTAGAATGTTCATATATGATGTTCATATATGTATACATGATGTAAACATTTAATAAAATTTAAACAAAACATTATGTACTTTCATTTAACTTTTACTGCATATTAATTTTAGATAAAATTAAATTTTTATTTTTTTTCATTTTTTAAATTAATTTACATATTTTTAATAACTATACTATACCTGACTGTATTTATGTATAATAACTATAGATAGACTCGAGAATAACAAAAATCTCATCAATTAATTTAATAAATCGCATGTAAACTTTAAAAAGAATAGATAGTGTTTGCTTGGTTGCTTGGCATGGTATAGATATATCAAATCAAGAAAGGATGATCTTTTTCCAATTAACATACATGTACATATGTATAATTTTTTCTCAAGCGAATTTATGAATAAAAATCTAGATGACATATACAATAATTTTGTGTGTTTGTTTTTTATTTTAAACCAAATTTAAAATGCTTATACTGCTTGATAGGTTGATAGATAATAGATAATGTACACATAGAGTACATGTACATATATATATATATAAATCTTATCTTTGCATGATATAATGTTATAAATAATAATAAAACCATAACGAAATAATGTAATTATAATTGAGATCTTTGTGGTAAAAATGGTTTCATATACGAGTATGCTGTTTATTTGTTTTTCTTTTGAAATACAAATAAAAAAATATATTAAAAGACTTCCTCGAATATCATATTTTCAATTTCCTTTTCAATATATGATTTGATTACAGAGTGTATATACTACAATATATTCGCCACTACAATATAAATTTATAGGTATGTATATAAATCTATGTATGTTATATGTTATATGCAGTTTATTTACACACCATGTACATATACATATGTACATATAAATTACACCATGAGAAAATATTTATTGCAATAATATTAAACAATAAAAATAACAATAGATTCATAATAAATAAATAATTACATATGTATGTGTGTATGTACATGTAAAGATGCATTGAACTCACGAGAAATCGTATCATCATATACTTACTTGTAAATAATATACTCGTATACATACATAAATATACCTGCAATAAAATGATGATATGACAATGATGATAATTATGTTATCTGTATGTATAATATTTAAAAGCAACGTTTGTATATTATAGTTGATTCATAAATATACGAGTAACGAGTAATTATAGTATGCAAAAGATATAGAATCAAAGATTTGTCTAATATGAATGAAATAAAATGAATCAAAATGATATGATTAAAAGACATTATGATTATCTACTTATGTATTTATTTATTTTATACCATGTATATAAAAAACAAGCATCTAAAAAGTTAGATAAATACATAGAAAAAATAAAATTCAAACGACAATTAATATTCATTTATTGTATGAAATTTGTAAAATTATAATATGATTACATGGTGTGTAAATGAACAAATAAATTCGTCAATTTGACTAATTACATATCTCTGACTGTTTTAGTATCTTTGTGTACAAATGAAAATGAACAATTAAATGTTATACGAGTATATACTAATATATATGTACATGTACATATAAGTATATAAAAATACATTGTTGTCTTAATGTGAGAATATAATATGATTTTATATTATTGAACAAATGAAAAAAATAAAATTAAGAAAAACGAACTGCACGAATCACAACAAAAAACAATAGAAGACAAAAGTTAAATTTATTTTTTAAATTCAAAATAAATAAATTACATATGTACATATATTCATGTTTTATTTTGATTTAAATTTTATCATTGAGTATATAGTGAAATTTTTTATATTTTAGATAATGTATAGTGCAGTGAATTTAGAGTTCATTTTTATAAAATTCGAATGCGTGGTAGATGATGAATCCAATTGCATGCAACTATAGCATTATCTATCCAGTGATATTAAATAAATTGTAAATTAATTAATAAAGAAGAAGAAAAATACATCATATAAATAATGTATGTTTATGTGTAAATTTTAAAAATTTTCATGATATCCACTTTTCATTTTTTCAAAAAATTATCATCGAATAAGTTCAGTGAAAATTTGCAGTTTGAAATTGAGTTTTATTCACAAATATCAAAATATCTTTGTATATAAATTGAAAATTATTGAATATGTACAAAGAAGAAATCTTCCATTAAAAAAAAAACAAGGAAATTAAAGGAACATGTACAATTTCGTTTCAAAATTAATAAATGATCACGTTTTTTGTTATTAAAAAATATTGAATAGTTATTTTTCTATATTCGCTATATACTTAGGTCCTGAACAGATATCTAGTATAAGGCCCTAGACAGATATCTAGTATAAACGTGATATCGATACAATGGTATTGGCTATACTACATGTCTGTCACCCTATACTAGCTTTATACCAGGAAAACAAGCTGGTATAAACGTGGTATTGAAACCAGCATGACTTGTCTAGTATAAAGCTAGTATTCAAAAAATTTACTAAACGTAGCGCCATTTTTTATTGCTGTGGCAAATAGAGAAATTAGTTCACGTTCTTCTGTGAAAATCACATCTCATTTTTGCTTTTAAAGCCAAAAATATTTACTTTTTAGTTTTTCTTTTTAATTCTATTATTTTCTCTACACTTTGTTGAGCATTTTTTTCATTATAATAATAATTATATTCACCTAAAGTCAAATTAAAATGCATATATAAATTTTCTATACAACAGCACAACAAAAATTCACAAATGATGCTAGGTTTTATACTAGATTACATGTCTGTCACCATGCTAGTATTGTTTATACCATGGTATTCATACCATGGTATCGATACTAGATGTCTGTCAATGGCCTTATGTATGTATATTTTATTGAAATTACACAATTTTTGTACCGATCAGAATAAAAGTCACAGTCTAGGTCAAAATCACATAACATCAACTATACATAAACATACATAAATACGTAAATGTACATACATATATGTATCTACATTCGAGTATTGCATTTTTGTTTTAAAAATTAAAATAAATAATTTGAAATAATTTTAAATTTATGTTTATTTCAGCAATAATTATTATTGTGCATAATATTCAACGTAGTTTAATAAATTAGTTTTAAATTCATTCATCCGTTAAACTTTGAATATTTTAAAAGGTATTATATAAAAATTAATATGGTGCGAGAATTAGAAAATACATAATAAATGTATACTATACCAGCACCAGTAATACTATAATGTACAGTGAGAATTCTGTGCTGATTGTTAAGCAATCAAATGACGACACAAAAAATTCAGTTCCGATTTTGTGGCCTATATAAATAAGTTACGATATGGAGATCATAGTTAATTGTTTCTTATATCTTAATACATAACCACATAACATAATAGCCCCCACCTACGCGTTAATTTTGTTTTAAATAATTTTTAAGATTTTTAAAACAAAATTAAAGCAAAATGACAGATCGTTTTTCACAAATCTGATAATTTTCTATCGAAGTTATAAATATACAAACTCGTAAGTTAGTATAAATGAAAATGCATTCGTTCAACTTTAGTAACAGCTGAGTACACTCGTATTAAACTAGATTAATAGAGGTACCTTACATCCAGCACATTGTACAAACACATTGAAAAATTAAAACAAAAAAACTTCTAATTCATTCTCTATCTACTGATGTATATAAGAAGAAAGACGAATCAAATATAATTGAGAAGTTTTTAAAATAGTAGAAAATACAACAATAAAATCCATATCTAAATTGATATATATTTTTTTTTATTTTTTCAAAATGCATAGTCATATTCATTTTATCAGATAATTTTTCATTGACATACTTTAAATACATATACATATGTACATTATGTGCATATTTGTTATTTCATTCTACATACTCGCATGCTGATGCATACGTTACGTTCCACTTATACGTTCTTATATTTTACTATATTATTTGTCTTTTGTTTACATTCTAGTATTTTCTTTTTAACTACTTATAATCATATGATATATTAGATATTATAGTCTATGCTATAATCATTTATACGACAGTATGAGTCATTGTATAGCTCTATTATTGAAATGCAAAACGCATACGAATTATTTATTTCTGTTGTGCAATGCAGAACATAATTTATACTTGCATTCATTTATTTTGAAAAAAATTTCATATAATGTATTTTTATTTTGTATATAAACTTACAAAAATAACAGGATTACGTTGAATTTCATCCTGTACTCTATTGTATCCTTTTACTAATAATTTCCATATTGTATAAGCCATAATAATTTTCTTTCACTTCTATCTATAAATAAGTCAAAAAACACGACTAAAATTTATTATCAAAAAAATTTAATACTCAAATTCGAATTCACTTTGTTATTGGCAATGTCCAATGAAAATTATTAGAGCACATGATTTTTATACTATTGAAATTGCCATTATTGCACTGTTTATTTTATACTGCATTTATATAAGACAGAAAAATATTTAGTTTATAAATACTTGTACATATAAGTACCTACATAATTTAATTTTTATACATTTTATTGTTTTGATATATTTCCACTATACATTTTTTTGTTTATTGATAAAATGAAACTAAAACTAAATTTTTCACAGTAACATTTTGCTCCTTAGAAACGAAAAACAACTAAAATAATTGTCCTTTGATTTTAATCAAAATAAAAAAAATTTACGCATTTATCTAAATTGATACGTATTAGTATACGCAATAAAAAAAAATATATTATAAAACAAGTGAACGAAAAACGGAATAACTCTAAAATTCAATCGCGTAATAACAGCGGTAAAATTTGAAATGAATATTACCTACAATTCATATATTTTTTTTTACTGTTGAATGAAAGCTTATTAACTGAAATAAAGATGTTCATTATATGTGAATGTATTAGTGAGTATATATACATATTATAATTATTGTGAAGGCATACTACATATACGACAACCATCTATATAAATATATATATGTCTTATCCTTCTTATTATAAAACATAAAACTATAGCACAGCTTATTAGCTTAATAGCCTACAACAAGCCGCAGTCAGTCAGCCAGCCAGCCATATTTAAAGTAAAGTAAACTCTATAAATATCTATCTATAATGTAAGCTAATCAGCCCCACCTTACACCCATCGAATTATAATATTCTTTATTATTTACGATAAGATAATACATACGATACGAGTATATTAATCAAATGATTTTTTTTTTTTTGATTTGATTTTGTTTATTATTTATATTTTTTATTGTGCTCGTATTGTACATTAAATATTGAAGTTCACATATCAGTATGAATGTACATACATACATATATGTATACAGTTGTATGTAATATTCTGTGGATATACTGTGTAAATGCATATAAATACATTTATTTAAGCATCACGATTAACAATGTAACGATGATAACTACTAAAAAGTAAAAATTAACTAGCTAGCTAGTTAGCTCTATTATAAAGAAATAAAATACTACTAAAATTGGAATTAATATTGTGTATTAGTCGTGCCGAGCATTGATAGTTAATTCATTCAATATAAAATACTTAAATACTAACTATGTATAGACTGCTGGTAGTTAATAATATATGTATATACATATATTTTTTCTCTAGTTATTCTGCATTATTTTATTATTATGATTATTGTATATTATGGGAATTGAGAAATCGTCAGTAAGTCATGCGCGATTTAATTCTCTTTCATTTAATGTTAAGCTTATGCAGTTTTTTTTTCCAATTTTCATATGTACATTTCATACCCATATACAACAACATATATTTAATCTTACAATAATAATGAAAATTGAATGAACCTTTAAATATATACATTAAGAAATGAGTGTATGTACACATGTAAGTAGCTGTACTAAAAAGTTTTTTTTTTTATTTTATTCGCTTTTTGAATATTTGATGAATTATTATTTATTATGATACAAATGTAAATATGTACATTAAATAGGTATATAAAAGAAGCAAAAATTGAAATTAAAAATAAAGTAAAAATATATTTATTATTGGTAGCATAAAAAAACAAAATTATAAATGTAACATTAAAACAACGAATAAAAAAAATTTCTTCTACTTAATTTTAAAAAAAAATTTTCTTTTTCACTGAGAGTGTTAAATTTAATATTAATTTAGATTTTCATTGTAAAATTCATACACCGTACATAAACAGTGATTACAAAAATTATTTGTGCATAGCAAAGATGTTTTCATTTTTCTTCCTATTCCTGCACTATTTTGTACAATTGCTTTTCTTTTTTATTGAGGACTTGATATAAAATGGTATTTTTGTGAAAGGATATACCATATATATTACAACAATGAGAGTAGCTCTAATTTCCCTTCTTCGCGGCATTTTTACTTTTAACACTCACTTAACGTACTTAAAAGTCAAAACAAAATGAATAATTTTCATCTTAATAATCATATATTTTTGACCAAAATCAATAAATCGATAAATCCCGTTAGTCTTTAGAATACTTTATGCAGGAGTACAAATAAGATTTGTAATAATAAAATTATGTTTTTTTTTTTGGTCTTAAAAAAGATTCTGTTTTTTTCTATTGTGGCATATTTTATAAGTGTTTGAAAAAACAAGTTTGAAACTGTTGAAATCCAAGTTACAGTAGTACATTATTTATGATGGACAAATAATTTTTGTAATCACTGTATACAGAGTGAGTTTCAAAACGTTTAAATATACCGCCTCGATGCATAATTAACAGTTTCAAAACGATAACACTTAAATCTCGATAACAATGTCTACTGTTTCAAAACTCATTGTGAATGCATCTGATACGCATCTGCCAAACAGCAATTTACGCATCCAGAATTTTCATGATGCAAAATAGATTTGAATAGATTTTTTTCTCAGTAGCATTTCGATGATTTAGTTTTATACGAATTTTGTTGTATGGGACCAAAGGTCAATCTGTTTTAAACAAACATTTTATACTTTTATGATGATAAATTGAATTTTTAATGTGTAGTGTTTTAATATTAATGACAAATTCCGAAAAAAATGGAGAGTATTATATTATACGAGTACTTACACTGAAGGTGTTTTTGCTCATTCGAAAATGGCTATAAAATATGTCATTCTGATATTGTTTAATTTTATTTAAAAATTATTTCACCTTTTTTGATTTAGTGTAGGGAATGAATTAATTAAATTTTAAAATTATGTACTGCAGGAGGTGAACCCTTTTTCCTGTTGTTAAAACAAAGCAACAAATTCATTTCAAAACGTCAAAGTTGTAGAACTGCAATATTGATGCGAAGCATTAATGCTGTTTTAAAATTTCGCATCACGACTGTTTTGATGCCGTATCACAACACATTTTTGAGGCGTTTTGAAACTCACCCATACTCGTATACAATTTACTTAATGCACAGATATAGTACATGTGCATGTCTACATATACACATAAAACAAATGTTCAAAAAAATACGAGCACATTTATAATGAAGTGTTTAGTAATGGAATGCGAACGATCATTTATATCATATGTACACATATTTTTTGTATACTAAGTTATTGTAAATAATATTCATTCATTTCTATTTTCATTTCGGTTATAATGTATTTTACAAGGTATATTATTTATTTTTTTTTTTAGTATTTTTTATTTTTTTTTTTTCATTTCTTGCTCTGCTAAAAAGTTATTTTAAACACTTTTATATTACATTCTTCAAGTGAATGAGTTATTTGAAATATTTTTTTATTTTATAAAAAAAAATTTTTTTTCACAAATTTCTTTCTATTATCATTTCAACACAAAATATGATATGAATAAAATGAAATAAAATAAAAATAAATAAATAAAAATTTAACTTATTTTATTTAAAATGATTTGTACTCATATAGATACAATTTGAACATACGAGTAGTGTTACAGATGAAAAGGAAAATTTCATAAAGCCTTGAATTTAATTTGAATTTTTTTTTTTAAAAATCTATAAATATAAAAATGAGTGTATGTACGAGTGATATATGTAATGTACATAATAAATAAGTAAACTTTATAATGAATTATCAAAAAAAAAATATATTTACATTATTACATATTAAAAATTATATTCTTTTTAAAATTTTCACATTAATATTTTGTCCTTAGAAAAAATGTACAACTTATTTTCAATAGAATTTCTTAATAAAATACTTTTTCTTCATATACAAAATTTATATTTTTTTAATTAATAAGACTATCTGATGTGTGTACTAAATACTTACGATTTGGTATATTTGAAATATCCATTGAAAAGGATTACAATTATCTGATTTTATATACATTTTAAAATCACTGTATAACAGACACAATTTTAGTAAAATTCCTCTAAGTATGTTCACAATAAAATTATATTTAATAATATCATAGATCATGTTTTTTTTGCTAATAACCGAACTTATTTCAATTTCAATAAATGTATATATGTATGTAATTATTTTAAAGAAAAAACAAAAACTAAAAACTAAAAAAAAGTCAATATAAAATGACCATCAAAAAATAATTGAAATTACGATACATTTTAATGGCACTTTTACTAAAAATTAAATAAAATAGAAATATAATAATAATAAAAAATTTTTGTTTTGCTTTTGTGAATTTACATGTAGATACATACGTTACATTATAACTATGTATTATAATTTTTGATAGTGTACTGAACTTTATGTGTAACTAAACTGAAATCCATCTTCAAGACCGTCTATTATCGAAGCCTTATAATTGAATATATTTGTATACAACAAAAGAATTGTAACGATGACAAAAAAAAAATGTTTTTATTTTCTTTTTCTCTTTTTTTTTATAAATCGGCCATTCCGTTATTACATTAACGTATCTCCATACGTATGTAAATGTCCATTATATTGTATATGTAAAGTGTACACAAAATATAATATATTTTTATGAGACACATTATTAGTATTTGTGTCGTATTCGTATGTACTTTATTACAATATAAATTATTATGCTTGCATCTTTGCATGATATATGAATGTATGTAAATAAAATTACGTGCAAGTATATATTGTATGCTATTAAACATTTTTTTTTTTTATGTAGCGCATAGACAGCTCTCACCTGTAAATTTGTGAATTCTCATGTACATATTCTCATACAATACATTAGTGTAATGTATTTAAATTGAGTACAAAGGTAGTATTGAACTGAATTTCATATTAGCTGGTTAAGGTATACATATGTATATCCAAAAAGAAAAACCCAAAGCCAAATTTAATTTTTTTTGTTTTTTTTTTATTTTTTTCTTATTTTTCATTTTTGTAAATTAAAATTTTTACAATAGTCACACCTTAATAAAAGAAATTTTTTCTTTGTTTTGTTTTGTCTCGAAGTCTCATAAGTTTCAAAGTTTTACTTCTATATAACACCCATCTGTATATACTTATGACGTACTTCTAGTGTGGTGTACTCTATACATATATGCATGCATATGACAAGTGTTTGATGTGTAGGAAATTATTTTATCTTTTTGAGTAAAATTATTACGAGCATACGAGTATATAAATGTTGACTTAACTCCCATATAGATACGTATACACACATTTATTCATATTTGTAGGTATACACCTGTTTATTGCACATACTGAGTATGCATATACGACGCAAGCATATATATATATATTTTTTTTTTGAATTGGATTTCATGGAATATTGATTTCACGCACATGAGTGTCATATTAATGTAAATCGTAAAATAATTTGTTTTATAGATTGTTGCGATTAATTCTATATATGTACTCTGTATACACTCATACAATGCTGTAAGTATGCGCGCCTGTATACTATTACATATATATATACATACTGGATGATAATACTGCTCTCATTACATAGTTTTCCGTAAAAATAATGCGTATACTTATATACTGAATGAAATTTACCATAAGACCCGCACACCATACATAAAGGTGCTCCTCATATTATAATCGTACGTGAAATTATGACAATTGATAAAAATACCTGATTTTATTGTTATTTCACATTTACATATATTTATACAATTTATAGTTATAATGTACTAGTTTGTAAAATGAAAACAATAAAAATATGTGTAAACATAAGGCATACAATTAATAATAAATTATAGCCCGCGACCCCGCGTGTACAAATGTACGATTAGAATTCTATATCAATATTACTACAAGTAATATATACTTTCTCTGCTGTCATTAATTTGAAAGAAAAAATGAATATACATATGTATGTACATGTTTTGAAATAATTTGAAAAAGGAAATAAAATTTTAAGAAATTTGAAATTCAAATTTCTTAATTTAAAAATTTGCAATAGTATATAGATAGTTCAGTATACAGATGAAAAAATTGTATATTTATAATGTATGGATGAGTTTCAAAACGTCAAAAATTGTATTGTGATACCAAAGACTATAAGCAAAGGTACTATAAAATTTCATAGTATTGAAATTTTATAGTATCTTTGCTATAAGTTAGTTATATTGGTCTTTGGTGATACGATAATACTGCAGTTTTGTTGCCGATCTTATATAGGGTGTTTTTTAAGCGTGATAGAATTTTAAAATTGAATAAAACGCAAAGTATTAATCGAACAATAAATTTATTTTGTTTATTCTACGACATTAATATTTGAAAATTATTTCTGGCAAATGTACTCCACGGCTGGCGCTGAGGAAGCAAATTAGTTCAGTGAAATCTTTTTTCATATTTTCGAGCAATTGCGGAAGTATCTCACCAAGAAAACGAGTCATGTTGGGTTCCGATGTATCAATTGTTGCTGGTTTGTCAGCATACACTAGAGACTTGACATATCAATAAAGCAAATAATCTACTAATAGGGTCAAATCCAATAATCAAATCACACTACCTCACTTGGTCGATCATGTCTCCTATAAAATTCACGAAGTGCTCTATAAGTTTGACGAACAAAGCACTAATTTTTAAAATAAAACTCAATAATTCGCAAGCGTTGCTCAAGTGTATATTTTTCCATGATGATTTGCTAAAACATACCAAAAAAATGTGTCAAAGAATGTCCTTAAACTGTCTGCTCTGCTACTTTGATCGCTATACCTGCCGGAAGTTCTATCACGCTTAAAAAAACATCCTATACAATATCACTGATGATACATTGCTTCAAAGAGGAATTCTCACATCACTATTTGCCTCTAACTTTCACTACATGTACGTTCTGAAACTTTGCGATGAAATACATATTTTAAAATCACTCGATATGTTCTTCGTGCGGAATATAAAAGTAAAAGTTTGAATGATTTAAAACTTTAGATTCATAAATACACATACATACAGAACATAATTATTTTGATATGCACTGCGTTCATAATGATTTACATTAGATATACGTATGTATGCACACGTAAATTTTTTGTAGTCTTCTATAGTTGTTTTTCCCTAAAAATTATAAAAGGTGAATGAACGACACTATAAAATTGCTTCATGTACATAAAAATTTATAAATACGTACATATATATTTATTTTTAATTTCTTTATAGAAAAATAGTAAATTATCCATATACATAAAAACCTTTAAGCTACTATTATAATTTATAATGAATAATAATAAAAAAAAAGTAAATAAAAAAAAATCACATTAAATTCAAACCCCAAGGATAGAACAGTAGAAATTTAAATTACTAACAGTAAGTGAAATTCACATCATCATCATCATCATCACTATAATCATAGACAAGTATGTGTAGTGTGAATTAAAATGAAAATTCAATAATAACTTCGAGATAAATTTAAGCAATCGATAATCCTGTAATATCAAAATAATTTTTTTTATTTTCATTATAGAAAGAGAAAAAAACACTTAATTTATACAGTAGTACTGGAATAAAGAAACGAAAATTTAAAATAAAATTATAACAGAATAAATAAAATTGAGAGATTTTTTGTTTTTTTGTTTTTGTTGAATTCACATTATGTATAGAGTATCTACTACATATTATAGACTCTTAAGTCTTGACCATTTAAAATTAAATTAAGATGCTTTTAAATTTAAATTTAAACTTATATGATTGGTATTTTTAATTTAATACCTCTATTATTTTGAATTTAGCACGCTTTTCTATAGAGTATAACAACCGTATAACATTACATGAAAATATACATATACGAGTATATTAAAAAAAATCAAATTAAATTAAATGAATAATGAAGAAAATACTAAAATAAATTAAATGTAAACATGAAAATTTTAAATTGTGAAAGAAATACTAAGTAATAAGAAGTAAAATAAAATGCATTTCACCTTCGCTCATTCGATATGATTTACAATTATAGTTAAATCAATAAATAATTCTCAGATAACTATATATACGAGTATATATGTATGTACATATAAGAAATGAAAATAAGATTTTGAATATTATTTTCACAAAATTTCTTGATACACTTTACCTATATACGATATACGATACTTACATGCACATAAACATAACATATTTATTCGTATAGGTATTATGTATAACATATGGATAATATATGAAAAAATACTTTATAGACCACCCTGCTTTCCTTATGTGATTCATATTAGGATATTATAAAAATAAATAAAATTGTATGCATATCGTTATTCGAAAAAAAAAATAACATAAAAATAAAACACGATGATATGTGTATTCGACTCGAATACATATGTTATGTATGTACGTATACATATATATTGTTGTAGAAAACCACATTACAATATAACATATGTACATGTATTATTAAATTCATATCTTTGCTAATAATATATGTGCATAAAAACATTATACATTATACTCGTGCGCATATATGTACATTACATAAATATAGATAAAATACATACCTATAAACATATATGAATGTATACGAATTTATGTGACCTAAAAAATTTCACTTGATAATAATTTCAAATCGATCGTATATCAACAAGTCATCTCGATTATAATTGCAGTCAAACAAGTTAAAATTTTTAACGCATTTTTATTCCTTTGGGCATCAAAATCCGATCAAAAATCTCTGATTAAACTTGAATTCCTTATATGCATGCTCAACATAATACTCATATTTATATATACTATATACTAAAGAATACCAACCAACATACTTACATAGCATAAAGTACTTATATGTACATACTTTGTGTATATACGAACATCTTTTGTTTTGAAATTATTACCGACATCTTTGTGAACATCTTTCCTGTTTCGATTTTTATTTTTCCTTCATTTTATTTCTTTTATTACTTTTTTTTTTTGTTTTTTATTTTATTTTGTTCTTAATCTCTCTAATTTTTTTTTTTTTTGTTTTATAAAATTTTTCTTTCTGAATTGCATCAAATTATACTTATACCACTTATACACAACACAACATTACAACAGTATTTGCAAGTATAGTGTAAACGTACATCTTCATGTATATTATATGTTGTGTTATATTTAGTAAGTGAAATATCTTCACATGTGTATTTAATCGAGAAATCAAATGTATATATTATTTATGAGACTATATGAGTCTATATGGAGTAATAATTATAATAATAAATACATACATACACATGATACGAGTACACCATAATGTAATGTATGTAGGAAAAACAAAAAGCGAACTCTGATCATCATCATCATATCCATGGTCGTCTTTTTCATTATTTTGTATATTCATTCATCAATTTCACTCTTTTTCAAAGATAACTTTTACCAATCGGCGTTTATATAGTATTAATTTTAAACAATAATAATAATTATGTATTACAAGATCACCTTCATGAAAACTTTCTTTAAAGGTCGTCCTATTTAACCAAATTTGTCGTCAGAAATGTTCTTATTATTATTTTTTTTTTCGCTTGTACAATGTTTTAAACATTTTTTATTATTTTATTATTGTAATCAATGAAAAGTAACAGTATCTATCTGAACTGTACGGGTGTATATAGTCAGTATATACATACATACTATATATGCGTATATTTAACACACATATGTTATAAAACAATGCATATTAGTTGACTTTCATTTAATGATTATTAGAAAAGCAATAAGATAAGATGCCAGTATATAAATGGAAGGAAAAAATAGGCTATTCAAGAACTATATGATCTTCTATGACATTTCGACCTGTTAGGATCTTTTGTATATATGTACCCATAGAAAGCTTTGCTAAACAAATTTTCTCTAGGATGTATTTAGATCTAAAGTATGTTAGTAACATAGATGAAACAATTTTTTCAACTTTAATTTACATAAGAGAATTTACATATGTATTCTGATTTTTATTTGAAATTCTAAATATGTTCTCTTTGAAATAATTAACAAAAATAAGTAAACCTAGATAGTTAACGGTTAAATATAACTTTTTGAATATTTTAAAAAATTTAAGTAATAGAAAAAAAAATCAATTTTATCAATTGAATCAAAAAATGTCGTCTTTAAATAATTTATTTTTCACATATTTTTTACATAAATAAAAAACCAAAAAAGGAGAGAAAGATAATGACGATGATCTATACACACAAATTGCATCTGCCCCTATTTTACAGTATTAATATACTTATAGTATTTATATCATATGTTCCAACACGAACATGGTTATATATCATTATATCGAGGAATATTATTTATAAATAGTGACAGTTTATTGAGCAATTACTATGAGTGTAGTCGTATGGAAGAACTACATACCAAAATACCAAAGACCTTAATAGCATAAACGCTAAAGTCTTCATGTCAAAACTATAAATACTTTTATGTTACTCCTTTAAAGGGTGAGTCAAATCCTACATTCACGAGTATGTTGTTATGAATATACATTTAGTGTACTAAAAGTTAAATAATTGTAAATATTGATAACAAGAGGGTTGTTCTTGTCACGTTATATACCACATTGTTACGAACTATGCACATACTCGTATATGTATACATATAAAAAAAAAAATTTTTTTATTATTATAATCATATTTGTTTGTTCAAATTCGATTGCACGCGACTTTATCGAAATCGTAAAATAAAAAGAAGACGATAAACAAAAAAAAAAGCAATCATCACACACAAAAAATGGTTAAATGCAATTGAAAAAAAAAAATGTAATTTGAGACAATGTATAATAATTGTTTACATTGACTAATGCATATTAATACAATCAAAGAAGTAAATATTCATATAAATAAATAAAATGATATTATGTATGTGCGTTATTGCATTTTGTTAAATTTATGGATTCATTTAATTGCTTTCAACCCGCACCAATATTTATTACACTATATAAAAGCAGCAAATAACGAATACAAAAAAAAATAATAATAATAATAATAATAATAACAAGGAAATTTTCTAAAAGTAACAAACAAAAAGATTACATAAAAAACAAATATAAATGAAAAGGAGTAAATATGATTTACGTAAAATTTATTACATTAAAATTGTCACATAAAATCATAAAATTTATGGTTTTTATACTTCTTATATGTAAGTAAAAGTAAATTGTATTATTGTGTGTAAAAAATAATTTATTTAATATTTTCTATTATAAAGTCAACAACAGCAATATTCATCTTACAGATTATAAATTAAATATTTACTTTATTTAATTAAATGCACACACAATAAATTACTATAAATAGTATACAAATGGTGGTTAAATTCAAATTGAATCTCGTATATTGAATATTTCTACATATACATACATATTCTTTTACTTATATTTATTTTTCAAGCAATAATAATACTCATGAATAGATAACTTCTTAAACTCAATAAATATATTTAAAGATAATAATAATATCCTTCAGTCTTCACACGCTTGTTTCAAATAAAATTTTTTCTTTATACTACATATGCATGCACGTATGTATGTAAAATTTTAAAATAAAATAACATATAAAAATAAATTTTCTAAAAAAAAAAAAATAAACAACAATATTTCAAAATTTTCAATATTACATCATCAAAATTTTGATTAAAATTCAAAGTTTGTCAATTAAGTAATAATATTTTAATTGAAAAAAGTTCGTTCACATTATTTTCTCGTTATAATGGCAAAAATGTTAGATGAGAACATTTAAAAAAAAAAAAACAAACTTTAATGGCCTTCAAATATTCAATTGTAAATTTTCTCACCATAAGAAGTGCATAGTACAATACTATAGTCGCATATAATAATGGCAAATTTTATTGTAACAAAAGAAGTAAAGAAATAATAAAAACTTGATATACATATACTGAGATCAAAATGTATATATGCACATATTCACACAAAATATTGCATCCTTGCATAAAAATAATGATTACCTTACATACATTCATATAAACACGTGCAAACATAAAAGATACATATATATACTCGTATGCTCGTATATAATGTATATAATGTATGTATGTACATATACGAGTATATTAGTAAAATCGTGTTGTTTATTATTGTTTGCCCTTAAACTGTAAAACAATGAAAGTGTCGCCACATCCAGGTGTTTTACATTTTCGCTTTTTCTCCAGAATCTGGCGACATATTTTTAGATCATAAAATTTGATATAGAAACAAAACTTATAAATGCACATACAATACATATACATGATTATGTACATACATATATGATCTGCTCATGCATATAAAACTCATATATGAATGAACATAAATTCATAACTATAACCTTAAATTAGGTTAGTGGCGCTTAAAGTCAATTCATCTATAATGCTGAGCTGCTATGACAATTCACGAACTACTCTAGAAGATTTTTTTTATGGGTATGGTAGCCGTGTATAAATACTCGTACATAACGTGTAGTGTATAAATATTTAGTCTAGATGCTTTATACAAAATATATAGAATGCATTTATACTCGTAGATACTATATAGTGAATAGTGTATTTCAATCTTTCGAATTAAATATTATATTATGTATAAGTCCTAAAGATATATGAAACACTTTTCTGTCTATAATAATAAAAAATAATAAAAAAAAAAATACAAAGATATAATACTCGTAAGTTATAAAAATGAAATAAAGGAACTTTAACTGCATCCGTGAATGCTCAATTTTTAGTCACGAAATGAACTTACTATATGCACGAACAGCATGTTCTCAAACAAATTTTTGTATAGAAACACTAAATATCGCATTATATGTATGTAAATATTTTTGTATATGCACATTATGTACTTTTTATAGGTATGACAGCATAAAAGTACAAATCTAATGTGGATTGGTATGGTAATAAAAAATGATACGAATTTCAAGAGAATTAATAAGTAGCTAAAGAATATTTTCTAAGATTTACTTTTTTAGACCATATTTCACTGATCGTTTTTCATTTTTTTTTTTTTTTTTGTATTCATTATATTCTTCTGAATATTAGTTTATTATCAGATCAAAAAAAATAATATCTATTATTGAACACAAAAAAACTTTGTAGGTGCGTGTATCTATTGTCAATAATATCTGTTCAAATTGCATTGACATAGTATTCCTTACACATTTTTACTATATGCATATTTATTTATGTTTATTCCATTGAAAAATATTACAGAAACTAAAATGATTCTGATATTGAAATGCAAAGTCTCTTTAGATACACGCTATAATGTTGCCAATATCTCCAATACTAAAATAATGTATATCAATATAATTAAATAAATAAATATGTAAATATGTATATGTAATTAAAAACATAATTACTCATATAACCAAATACGTAAGGGCATGAGTTCAATGTTTTCTTTTTTCATACTTTAATTTAATAACTGCGAGCAGTTGCCAATATACAAAAATTTTTTTTGCAATAAATCGTAATTTTGAAATTTTAGTCTATATCCTTTGTATTGTATTATATTATTCGACTCTAGAGATTTGAAATTTTATAAATCTAATAGGGCTGTTACCATCTGTGGCAGATTTCTCAAAATGAAATTTCAAAAATAGGAACACATGATGTGTCGAATATTACTCGTACTATCGTAGCTTATACTATAGCTACTGTTATAGTCAATGACCTCCGCTACTACAAACGCAAAGTATAGAGAAGGGGAGGAGCAAATATTAAATGTTATTAGTTGAATTTCCGTGTTTTGTCATGTGCAATATTCGTATTCTGTACCCAGAGAGAAAATAAACTTTTACTTTTAATTATATACAAGGAAAATACGAGTACACATAATGGGTAAAATACTATTCGTACTAGAAAGAAATGCTTATACTACAGGTACCGTAATAATTCAATGACCACTACTATTTTAAAATATGTGTAGAGTAGAGGAACAAGTACAAAATGTTGTTAGTTGATTTTTCGTGTTTTGTCATGTACAATATTCGCATTATACTGTGAGAGAAAATCAACTTTTTCTCAAGAACGAAAATAAAATGTAACACAAAGTATTTTTCTAAAAGTCATTGAGTTTTGACTAATAGTTTTTTTTAAATTTTCTAATAAAAAGTTAGTTCAATTTTTTTTAACCTCAAATTTTCCGCCTCGCCTATGTTCTCTATGGGTAAATCCAACCATGGCTGTTAGCTAATATCATCTATGATCAAATTTTCTACATTCCTCCTATAAATCCGAGTATGAATTTAATACGAGAGTGTATTTATATTACATAATATAATTTTTTTTTTATAAAAGTATAAGTATACTGATATAATAAATAAATAAAAGAAATACAATACGTATCGAAAGTAAAATTAATCGAAATATTGCGCAATTCTATCAATTTTTAATTAATCAAATTTAATATATTGATCTATCAAACATCCAATAATTTTTTTTCAGAAATCAAAAAATTAAAATCCATATATAGAGAAATTTATAATATATTTAATCGTATCTCGTATCGTATATGTATGAATGTAATACTCGTATGGATAATATATTGCGTTGTTTTGTATGATACACATATTTTATTTATAATTTGATATTTTGCACAAAATGCTCGTATGCATGAAATAGATAAAATAATTTTCTATTATGTATGTATGTAGTTTTATTGCTGTTGATGGATTTGATTAACGAACGCGATTATACTTATGTATTTTTTGTTCAAATTATAATCGATCGCAATAAAATAAATACAGAATCATGAGAAAGATTACTGTCTAAATAAATTATTATCCTTTTTTTCTTCTGTTGTTACGATCATCATCATCATCATCATCATCAAATGAATACAAACAATAATTACACATACATATTATACTCATATGTACATTCTCTAGATACATACTCGGTATATTGTATGTTTAGCCTATATATATGTTTATTTTATTGCAAAAAGTGAAATTGTTTTTGATATTATCCATGAGATATAACAAAATCGTATAATACTAGTACATTTAAGTATACATTTTATTTATATTTGTATATCCATTTATACATATACAATACAAAATGTATTATCTCAATGTGCAATATGAATACGTGTATTTCTAATATAACTTACGTAAGATTGCATGAATTTTATTATAATACAGTCATAGTTAACTGATACTTTTTTTTAAAAAAATGAAATTTGAAAAATCAAATGTTTTCTAATTCTTATTATAATGTTGTTTGTTTGTTATACTCTCATGACTCTTCACCATGCACATACATACATGTATATATATGTATATACATATCACACTATGTCTGTATGTAAACACAGTGCATATATGATACAATGGTGACAAATTATTGAAAACAGATTTTAATGAATGAAATCGAAATAAATATAATATACACCGATATAGAAAAATCGTGCTGACCGAATTACGATAAGATACATTATTGTCATTATAGTTATATTAGACCATTATTTAGTTATATGTACATACATTTAGTTTATTATTTAGTTTATATTTTTATACTTTTTGCCTTATATACTCGTATTTACGAACAAATATTTATGTATTTTAGAGTTTGAAAGCGTGTACTGTACATTAATGGTATATATAATACGACTACAAACTGTGCGCATACATATACTATATCGCATATAAATATAAAAATAAATATGGATGAACGGATGGATGTGATGTGGTCAATAAAAACAACAATTCCTTTATATCATACGTGCATGTTATACCTACCCCATATTCCGTTTCAAATATATACATAAGTAATACCATCCTAGTGAAGCTATGGATTGGATAGATTCACATAGAGGATAGGTAATGTGATATTATCATCGGTTAAATGATATTAATGTCGTGCTGACCCTTTACACTACTAAAACATAATAAAAGTCTATAAGATGAATTGAAGATTTTAACATTTTGAACACCTGAATATAATAAAAAACACAAAAACCATTGAAAATGTATATGTATGTTGAGGAAATGTTAAAAGTTCATGAAAATCGAATCTATATTTACTAAATGAAAGGTAATGTAATATATATTATTTTAAATATTGAAAAGAATGTTAGAATTAATTTAGAGATAAATGTAAACTGTGTGTAGATACAGTTGCTTATGGATACGTGTGTGTACGTGTAGCTAAAACATAAATAATTGTAATTAATTTAATTGATATACGAGTTGTTAATTGTAATTTAGAAAATGCGTTTATTATGGAAATTCACATGCATACAAAGTATAGTTAAATGTTAAAAGTCATAGTTTTCATCATCATCGTCATATAATTTTTTTGAGAATAATTTTCATTGTGATTTTTACAAAATAATTGTATACTGCATCGATTAGATTATAGATTTGCTTTGAAAAAAAAAAAAAGAAAATGAAAAAAACGCATGAAGAAAATTATTATAATAAATTAAAAATTTAATTCAAACTTTTTACAATATTCTATATAAACCCTAAAATTGATGAAATTGTCTATCGAAAAAAAACTCTATCCCTCTCGCCTCCACTATGATTATATTTAAAATGTTCTTATATACACTTCTCACTCGTACTTTTAAATTTTAGATATGAATATATGTTTGATTTCTTAAAATTTTTTTTATGTACGACGTACGACGAAGTATGTAATTTGAAACCAAATAAACTTTATATTATGTTTTCGTTTAAATTTGAAACAATAAAGAAAGAATATATAAATTTAAATCATTTTTTTCTTTTAAAAAATATCTGATTTAAAATAAAATTTCAAGTGTAATCAAAATACATTTACAAAACATATACATAGTTACTTATATATTCGTATTCGTATAATATTAAAGTATTTACATTCTATTACACCCACATTTTGTTCGACTTTTTTTTTTGTTTTTCCATCAAAAATTTTCAATATTATTATTTCACAAAATATAGGTAAAAACTATAAACCATTATATACTGCGTATGTACATAAATAATAATCTGTATATTTAAGAATATTTACATGTATGTGCATATGTACATGAGTATAGAGTTATAATATATAAAAAAAGGTCAATGAGTTTTTGTTATTTTATTTGATATTTTCTTGTTCTTCATTTAACCTCGAATTTAACATAGTTCAAAGAAGAAAATGAAAGAATACTTGTTACTGTATGTAGTATACATACATATATATGTATACGAGATACGAGTAAGATTAAAAGAAAAGAAACACGCACTTCTCATTCAAAAAGACCACCTATATGGATTACTTAACATTAAGTGATTATTTCTTTTAGAAGTATCGCCTACATTCAACACTTTTGTGGTATGTATGTATATGCACATGATGTACTAAAACATGTACTAAATACATGGGATATTGTCTAGAACAAAATATAGAAGAAAAAAAAATTATACAGAGATTATATATACACAGAAAAAACACAGAAAAAACACAGAAAAAAAATTTACCTAAAAAAGAAATGAAAAAGCAAAAGATTATTGTTTATTTTTATATCTTTTTTCTTTTTATTTGTAGCTTTTGAATGGACAAAATGAAAAATTATTATTCTTAATTTTTATCAATTAAATGACAGAAGAAGATACAACTACAACTACGACCACAACTATAAACATATCTAGTCGTTCAACAAAATTTGTATTCACATATGTATGTAAGTATATATTCGATGAATTTTTTAGATAGAAAAGAACGCACATACGAATATACAAACGTATACATTTATTATCAATGGTTGACACATTTTTGTTTTGTTCAATGACAAATTTGAATTCTTCATAAATGAGAATATACCATCATAGAAATGTGCTACATTAATATAGTACATAGTACTCATATTAAAATGAGTGAAGAATACCTGTAAGTAACCTAATATGTATAATTGATCGATGATTTGATAATAATTTATTGTGTAAGAGAATGTCTGTCTGAATGTGTAAAGATCTATATATACATATATCTTAATTTTTTTTTATGATATAATTACATATATTACGCACTTAGAAGTACTTTAAATAACAGTTATTCAGTCAAAAGATTATTATGTTTAGATAATACATATTTGTGTGAACATATACAATTTACGAGGAATATGTCATCGTGACATATTTTTTGTATTATTATATGAATATAATGCAGTGAATGTTTATCTTTCATAATATAATATGATGCCGATGTAATTTGTAGATAAACTTTTATAATCTTGATCAGCATGCGTACAGGTGTTGTTAAGCCTTTTTCTTGTTTATTATTTTTTTGAAAAAAAAAAAAAAATTGTAAAAATATATAAAGCATTTAATTGTAAATATTCAAATAATTTGTCCTAGATTTTAAATCAGGTTAAAAAAAATCAATATTAATTTAATAAATAGAATGAGTAATCATTTTCCTAGAAACATTTTATTCATTAAATTCTGTAATTTTATTTTACATATATGTATATGAGAGCATTATACATATTTCATCATAATACCAGTCTAGATATCTTTAATGCTTACTTTATTATAAAAAAATAAAAAATTAAAAATTAATTTCCCAAATTCATATTATATCTAAAAAGGTTATGAAGTCAATTCTGCATCATAAAATAAAGAATAATAATAAAATTAGTTTATTCATCTCTACATATAAATACTGTATACACTAAAACATGAACCTTATCACTTATCATTAGAGATCGACGAGAGATCGCTACAATCATGGCGATCCTAACATGATACTGGCTTGTGGGAGAATACGCAGCTAGTCTGTGTCTACCGTTTAACACACACTGCAGAAGCTGCAAGGACAATTCAGAGAAAGAACCTCTCTTATTAAGGTATTTTGGTAAGCCTTTCCTCGAAGATCTGGCGGAGGTAGACAATCTATGTAGGTATAAGTAGTTTTATTTATTATCTAAACAAGACGAAATAGCTTTAGTCTAGTGTCTAGATTAGAATAAATTAATATTAACCAACATTAACGAGTTTATATGGTAACAAAACGGCACGCAAAGTGCTAATTGGTCTGTTTCTAGGAACTGTAACGGACTGCCACTGCAACTAACCAACCAACCAATCATAACATGGTATGTAGTGTAGAGCAGATATTGCATAATGGAATGAAACATGTTTATATTTCTCTTTACGCCATGTGACTTTACTGTATTTTTTTATTTTGTTTCTCAATAATATGTTTTTCTTACACACTCGTGTCGTAATCGTAGTACTCGTACATCGTACTATTTAGTTAACTCCCATTGCTAGATTGCTACTACTGCTACTACTTACTGTATCTCATTCTTCTTGTTTCTTGTATTCTGCTTATGGTTTGTAGTGCAGAGCAAGTACAAAATGAAAATAGATTTTTCTCATAATTGAAATTTATATAGCATGCAAGGTACTACAGCGAATATCGTGCTATAGTTAGCTACCTTTCTTGTATACTGCTTATGGTGAGCAATTCAGAGAATGTACAAAAAGAAAATAAATTTTCTAATGAATGAAAACTCGAGTACATGGTATGCAAGGTATGAGTAGTATATCATGCTTTAGTCAGCTATCAATAATTTACTTGCTCTACTCTAAACTCTACTACTTACTGTCTCTCATTCTTTCTGTTTCTGGCATACTTCTAAGCATCGTACACTTACGCTCCTGTCTATATTCTGTGCTTCTAAGCTTCTTGTTTCTAGTTGGTTTGTAGCACAGTAAATCTATATTGATACAGTAGTGACACTGAGCACGTGTTAGCAAAAATTTCTCATGACCTTTGTCCCGTTATTCATTCGGCCTTAACGGTTTTGCTAAAAGTCGATAGTATTTAAGAGCCTTTGTACGAAAAAGGGACAAAAAAATGGAATTGAAGCACCAACCGTTTTAAAAAATGTAACATTATTACAGGGTATACCCATTATAAAAAGTACAAATTTTGTTATTAAAAATTTTTTATCTAAAATAAACAAAATTAATTGTAAATGCATTACACTTAAAATTTTGTGTTTGCTATCAAATGTTTTCACATTTTTGTTAAATTTCTTAATTATAAAATAAATTCTTACTCTAACATATACTTAGTTTAACAAAATAAACTTTTTCTTGTCTTCAAAATTCTCAGAAATTATATGAATCACCTTATATCTTGATATAATGAGGCGTCAGGTAGTCAAAAAAAAGTTCCAGATCGCCTTTAAAAATACATTATGAAAAAATGTAAACAACTGCGTATCAGTTTCAATTTTCCCTATGATTTACATTGTCTAACTAACCAGTACTAACACAGTGAAAAAGTTCCAGATCGCCTTTAAAAATGCATTGTGAAAAAATCGTATACATGTACAATATGATTGTATTGCTCACATTTATATATTGTTTAGTATCTTTTCTTCATTACGGCGGCAGTTTATAAGGAAATATGGATTTGAAATAAGTACATTAATTCTGTACTGTTTTTGTAAATTGAATTTTGTTTTTTTTATTGTTTTTAAATATTTATGTGTGTTGGTAAATTTAAAAAAAAAAAGAGTGTCACATATTATTATAGTGGTTGATCAGTGGTTTGTAGTAAGTATAGTAATTAGTTTTCTAGTAGACTTCCTGGATAACATCTACTCTACTCATAATAGTCTGGAACAAGAATTTATTTTTAATTAAGATGTATATTGAATTTTATTATATTACATTAGTGATCTTTTGATTTTGATAATATAATTTTTTATGTGTGTATAATTCGATAATAAATTAATGCATGTATTCAAAAGATTATCAGAAGTCTACCTATGCATACATTAATGTGAACTAAATACAAATATATGCACATCATATGTAAGTGTATGTACATTATTTACATGGAATTAAGTAATCCTATATCACTATCGCTTTTATTACATATCTAATGTATTTTTCTTTTTGTACTCAGCATATCACAGTTTTATCCGTTGATGTGTTTTATTACACAATTTACTTTTATAGTATACGAGTTCGAGTAATAATAATCACCAAACAACCGATATGTTATGTATGCATTCGTATCGTATTTATGTACTTATGTGTAGGTACACATTTGTTGTATTTTACTATACATAAATTCATTTTTTTTTTTTATATTTCTATAAAGTCTAAAATTTTCATTTTCATCGCGTTTTCATTCTTTTATGTTTTTTCATCACCTATAAATGTATAGCACAGCTTTGACGTTCTTATTTTCCAAACTATTTTTTTCTTTTTGTTATATCCATTTTCTTCGTTTTTATTCATTTCTATTTTATTTATTTCTTTATTTATTTATTTATTTTTTTTTCACTTTTTTTTTTGTGTAATGTCGAAATTTGTAACAAATGTAAGCATTTTTAATGCACGTCGTACATTTAAATTATGTTATATGTTATGTATTATCTGGACTGACAATAATAATGCATCGATCAAGAGCAGAACTTTTTATTGTGTATGTAGAGAGTACAGTATATAAATGTCTATATGAATACATAATATGGACAAAAGACAAATACAAACAAAAAAGAAAGATAGAAAAAAATATATATTTAAAATTTAAAAAAAAAGAAAAGAAAATCTAAATAAAATATCAACTGCCACCTACACAATCTAAAAGAAGAAATCGAAAACATATGCTAACATCGAATTTATGAGACAATTCAAATCAAAAATATGTACAGATATACATATATAATATATAATATGTACTTAGGTATATGTATGTATGTATATATATATCGAATGTGTATGCAATACACTCTATACATAAATGTATAAGTAGGTATGTGTTCACTTAAAAAAGAAAAAAGAAAGAAACAAATAATAAATATATAACAAAGATTTTATAATATTGGTACTCATACAAAAATATTATGTAGTATAAGAAATTTTTATACAATGGATGGGATGTAATGTATTGAAACACGAAAAATCATAAGGACAATAGAAAAAGTAAAAAAAAAAAAAATTTTAAACCTTTATATATATATTAGGTACATATAAGAGAACATAATACTAATACAAGTAATGTTGTATTTTTTTTAATGTAGTACCTACATATATAAGTAGAATTGAAATCTATCTATTTTATTTACAACATTTATACTGACATTATATAGATTAGAATTAGATTCAATTGTTAGAAGTTTAAAATGTTTTCGTGTTGTCTGCAAAAACATAAAATACAACAATTTTATTAAAATGTAAAGTTTTTCCTTAAAATAAATAATTTATACAACATAAAACCATACATATGTACATATATATGTATGTATGCGAGTGTATTTAGACAATAAAAATGGAATATAGAGTTAATAGCCAAAAATAAAAAATAAAAAAATAAAAAAATATTTATAACTTACATTTTTATCTTAAGTACAATCTCATTTTTATATACATATATACATACGTACTTACATTTCTACATTTATATAAACATTAATATAAACATTTACTTATACATTTTCCAAGTATTAAATAATTGAATATTGTGTTTGAATTTATGATTTAAATTAAGTTTCATTAATAACAATATAATGAAGAGTAAAGAGTTTTATGTTTTATTTAACTAAAAGATACAATTATTATATGTACAATGCATTAATCGTACTTTGCGCACTGTAATGTGTATACAAACCTTGTATGATAGATACAAGAATAATAATATAAAAATTAACAATTTTCGATTAGAATAAATGTTGAAAAGTTACAAACTATTAGTTAAGTTTACGATTTC
Source organism: Villa cingulata (assembly GCA_951394055.1). NCBI lineage: Eukaryota > Metazoa > Arthropoda > Insecta > Diptera > Bombyliidae > Villa > Villa cingulata. The sequence goes on along the minus strand of OX596021.1, from coordinate 25,213,814 downwards.
ATATTAATCCGCAAAAATAGGATCATAACAAAATAAAGACTCATAAATTAAATGGTGCTATAATTAAATTTGATTAAGTGTCAAAACAATAAATATCGATACATAAATCTATATTTTAATCCATACATACCGACGTACACACATACGAACAGCGCCGGTTTTAGCCTCTTGAGCGCCCGGTGTACTTCTAAACTTTTCGCAATCTGGGTTGAAACTTTACTATACTTCTAACTTTAATTTGATTTTTTTTCAAGAGTTTAATAACTAAAATGAAAATAGAGATGAAAATATTTATCAGTTTTTCTTGGTTACAATGATTCAGTTTCGTTCTTAAATTCTTCTCCATAGACGCCTACTACAGTGCAGTACCCAATATACACTAGAAAATAAGAAGAGAAACTATACTATTCGCGTATCTTTCTCCATTTCTTTCTACTTCCCCTTTTACGTCTTATTCTACATTCTCATGAATAGTAGTTTCTCTTCTCATTTTCTTGTTCAAATTATGTACTATACTGCAGTAGCCGTGTACGAAGAATAATTTTATTTGGAATTAAGTGGGAGCTATAATCGACATGAGTGACATAGGCTATGACATATGTCGTAGCCGAACACAGCTAAATCAATGAGCTAACCTATAATTGACATTACCGACATTCATTAAAAATTCGTTTAACATAAGCTCGACATAAGCAGTATGATCGAAAGCGTATACATGACATAAGGGTACCCGTCCACGATGCAATTTTTCTTGCATGCAAGACGATTTTGACAAATAAAATTGCACGAAATATTTATTTCGAAGTGTACGCTGCCTAGAAAGATGAAATATTGCACAGAAATACGTATTTCATGCAATATTTCTTATTAAGCAATTTTTTTTATTGCATAGTGTACGCAGAAAGATGAGCAATATTTCGCGTAAGAAAAATTTATTCAACTCATTCAATAAATATTTCTCTTGCATATGCAATAAATTCAGCTGATGTTACATGTTGCTGTGTTATCTATCATTCGTTGGTTGATGTTGTGTTGTGCTGTGACTTCTTGTGAATTTGGTATGTATTTTCTATTATTATTATTATTATTAGCAAGGTAGGCCTTTCAACTCTTAAAATATTGAAAAAAAAAATATGAAATACATATTTGAAATATAATGTATATGCAAGAAAATAAGAATTTCGTGTAAGTGCTCGTGCAATAAAAATTTCTTGCAAAGATATTTTTTTCTTGCATGATAGAAATATTGCATATTTTTCATGAAATATTGCGTCGTGTGTACGAAGTACTGCAAGTTTTCTTGCACGCAAGACAAATTTCGCGCAAGAAAACTTGCATCGTGGACGAGTAACTTAAGTAACATAAGCCATAAGCTCATTTTGTGAAATTCGTATTGCTTATGTTTAGTATGTTATCTATGTTATTATAGTTAACCAAATGTGACGTTTTAACATTCGTTATTATTTCTCATGTTACCCATGTCAGCTATGTCAATTATAGTCCTACCATTAGGATTTTATAGTCATAAAGACAGAGCATTATAGGTACAGTTTTCAAGTTTTAAGCAAGAAATTTTTTTTCATATTTATATTGTTAGAAGATTTTCACTTGAAATTTTCGCAAAGAATATTTTTTCTTCTTTTTTGATTTGTAAAATCCTTTTTTCTGAAAACATGTAAGTGACTTTCATTCTTTCCTATTAAATTCTCACCTCCGAGTGAGTAGGTACAAATAAAATTTGTTTTGTAAATATAATTTTCCAAGAAAAATCATTTTTTGAAATTTAACGAGTTGATGACCTATTTATATGATTTTCACTTTTCCTGTATTTTTCACAAAAATATTTATTTTTAGTTTAAAAAAAATAAAAAACAAACAGAAACAAAATCTAAAAAATAATAAACAGTTTTGTTATTTTCTTGGTTTTTTATTCATTTTGTTTTTGTCATTTGCTTGCAAGTGAAATAAAAACAAAATATTGAATAGCTATACCTAGTCAAGATAAAAAACATTTTTTTTTTTTTTTGAATACTTCAATTTAATTTTCTACTACTTTTATAACTCAATATTGTACCCAAAACGAATATCATTATTATGTACTCGTATAATATATATACAGTACAAGTCAGTATTTTAACTAGGAACAGAGTTCATTATGAATGTGTATATAAACATTTGTGTTTAAAAGTTTATATACATATTTATAGTTATTCGTTTTGTCTTACAATAATTTACAATATATTATGTTGTGTATGTATAGTTACTATATGCCTGCATAACTAAGTATAACTTTAATATTTTTGTATTTTCTTAATTCAATTTTATTCAAAATTCAATTTGAAAATTTTAAATTAGTTTTATTCCTTATACGTATAATTTATAAAGTTAGAATTGTATATGACCTCTTTCCTTATTTATTATTTTAAATTTAATATAAACAAACAAATATACAGATACAAAAATATTACACAAATGTAAACATATGTATACATATTTACAATTTTATGTGTGTAAATAGCTGTATTTTTATGTGCAAATTTATACATTTGTATATTTATGTACATACAAATGTAATATTTTTATATATATTCTCTCATATTATATGTACATACGTATATGTAGTTTAAAATAGGTATTTATATACAATATTGCAAAAATATTCATATCATTAATTTTCTTCTTTTTTAAAACAAAAAAAAAAACAGAAAAAAACTCTATATTATAAGGGGTATAATATATACTACACACTCACTAATATAGTAAAAGTAGAAAAATTTGCATTAGATTTCACTTTTTGAAGTCAAAGAAAGGTCTGTCGTGAGATCTATAAATGATGTTATGTACTGTTTGTATTGTTAAGTCTATCAATCTTAATCTAATACTTAACCATTAAAAAAAAAAATAAAATTTTTTATATGTTACATACAAACATACATTTGTAAATATGTATATCAATAATAAAAGTATGTATACGAGTATATGTACTCTATTACTTACATGCCTACATCGTAAAACTAATGTTTGTTGTACATAGTGTGTAACGTTCGAAATATGAACAAAATTATATGTATATATGTAACTCGTCATCATATATAATGTGTAAGTATATGCACTCGTAATATTAAAAACAAAATATCTAAAAGAGTACATATATTTATTTTCATTTTTATTATTATTTATATATTTATTTATTTCTTTTTTGTGTTTCCATAAATCACATAAAATGATTTTTACTTAATATAGTAGATAGTAGAGACTTTATATTACTTATACATGTATACAAGTATTTATAATAACTAAAATGGACGTTGGTCCACTTTAGTTAGTTTCATGAAGTTTTGCCATACATCATCACTTTGAAGTGACATTTTGACAATATCAAAAATGGCAACAACAAAGTACAAACAGCACAAAATGAATAAAGAAAAAAAAATAATCAATGGTGAATAGAAGATAAAAGAAATATTGTGTATATATTAGAAAATATGTATAGAAAACCCCATATAATATAGACATAGTATAGGGTGTACCAATTGGTGCTTTACAACTTTATTCAGTGACCTATTATTAAATTGCATTTATGTTTTGAAAATAATTCCATTTAAATGTGCATCATGACTTCGTTGGCATAGTAGTGCATCCGATCCACTCAATTTCGTATTACGTTTTCACGCATCTCGTCTGGTATCTGATCAAAAACATTTATTCTTATGTTTATTTGAAAAAACAATGGATTTTCTGCGATAATGTCCTAATGCCCAAGCAGCAAAACCACGACGAAGTTGATGATCATTTGGTTTTGATTCTCGAACCAGTTGAATTTTGTAAGGAAACAAACCTAAATCTTTCCGTGAAATTCTCCAGATTAATTGACGTGAAAGGTTCAATTGCTGAGAACGACGTCTACTCAATCTTGCAGCTTCAATGCTCATTAGATTTCTCACATTTCTTGTACGACTTGTTGTTGGTGTATTCGAAATAATGTAAAGTCACTTCCGTGCAAAGGGCGTACAGTTTTAACAATTGACTATGAATTTTCATGATAAATTTTAATAATTTCAAAACGTTGTTTCGGAGTTAGGTGATTCATGATGAAAAGCCACACAATAACATACAAAAATGTCAAACTAACTCTGGCTATTAAATGTACAGTGTTGCCAGGACGTCATATTAAAATTGTAATGCACTAATTGGAACACCCAATATAACCAACGTAAGTAAAACATAAATAATAATAATAATATTAAAAATAATTATAAAGAAAAGGAACTTTTAAATAAAAGTATTTTTTCTCTTTGATTATTTCCTCTATATATATATATACTATATATGAATATGTATGTACTAAATAATAGAGTATCTTGATTCAGTTTGTTGAATTTAAAAATGATTGAATGTAAATTTTGAACATACATATATTTTTTTTTTCATATTAAAAATTAAAATCCATTTTTGGCAAGACATTAACTGAATTTTTTATTAAAAGAAAAATAAAATGAAATTAAACAAGTTAAAAATTCAGTTAAAGGTATAACATGTATGAATTATAACATAAAATTAAAATTCTATACACTTTAACTATAAATAATATAAAATGAATAAATGAATTACATATTTAACTAGAAAAAAATATATATAATTTATTACATATTTTGATATTTTTGTATGTATTTACTGCTCATGTAAAAAATATATTTATTTAAATAAATTCACATAAGTATATAATGTACCTAATTTTTATATGTAAAAATCAACACTAAATTCACTTCATATTTCATTTGAAAAATGTTGGATATTGCAACACTGAATTAATAATAATAAATTAACAATTTACATATCTAAATGATTCAGTTTCCATTCATTTCCTAATCGATTATGTCTAAAATTTTAACTCCATACAATACGAATATATAAGTATTTAGCAAACTTGCATTGAATAATCAACAACCCAATACAGAAGGTGTTCATTTTAAAAGAAGTTCACACAAGCTAAATACCAATAAATGACAAAAAGACTAAGGAAAATAAGAAAAATATTCGATAATTTAAATACGAGAAGATACTAAACATTCTGTCAAATCATCATCATAATCACAGCCTGTGATTGGCTTGGCTTCCTCTCAAATTCTGATCCATCCCTTGCGATCTTTTGCCAACGATATCCAATTTTATACCTGAAGCGTCTTCAAATCACCTTCAATAGCATTGAAATATATTTTTCTTGTGTGGCCTGGATTTCGTCTTTCTGATTGATTTTGTTTGAATATCAATTTAATGGAGTCCTTATCATCTCGACGCTCAACGTGTCCCATCCATCTTAAGCGACCTATTTTTATACTTTTGATGATATCGATTAATCCGGATACCTCATATAATTCATCATTGTATCGCCGTCTTCTGTCAAATAGAAATTATGAATTGTTCATTTGATAATTTCCAGTTAAAACTTATGAAAAATATTTCGTACATATTAATTCTTCTTTAACATAATTTTTGTATTTGAAAGATGATTTTATCTAAAATTATGATGATTTTTTTTGGTATTTTCAGACAATTTTCACAAATAAATAAATATTAATGAAAAATGTGTTTCTTCTTAGTTCATTTTGATATATTTTTCTAAAAATTTATAATGTTTTTAAAAATGTAATTAGGTAATTCTATTGTTCATATAATAACATTCTTATAAAAATAAATTTATCTCATAAATTCACATACGCGACTACACTGAAAACTATATAAAATTTAATTCACTTATCGTATATACAAAATTTTAATTACCTACTACCTCTACCTCAGAATACATACAATTGTACAATAAACAAAAGTGATTCATACTAATTTAATTAATTAATTTTATATTTTGAATTCATCCTTTAAAAATTATACATTTCATTTACATAAAATATATAAGTATTAATTATATTCATGTATTTAATTTAGAAATGTTAAAAAGTTATTCACTATCATAAATTATTTTTCATTTTTTTTCTAGGACTAGAAAGTGACTGTAAAAACAAAAAAAAAAAATTATTGAATTTTTCAATAAATTTTTGCAGATCATTAATAAAAATCAAATTCAAATTAAATGATTTTGATTAATAAATGAATAATTTTCTCATGTACATATTGATGTATTGATATACAGACAATCATTTTAATATACAAACACAGTATACCTATATGTGTGTAAATGATTGTAAATTTTGTAAATTTTATATACATTTTATACTTAGTGTATAGGATATAAGTAGTTTGATTATATCGAAATACTATAAAGAAATTTAAAAATTATTATTTTTTGTTTAAATAATTTCAATCGTATTTTCTATTATAAATTTTTCGCGATTATTAATTTATATTTTTCATTAAGAAAGAAAATACTATACTCTATGCTCGTATATCACTCATATACTGGCGCGTTTAAAGAAAACCTACTTATGTACATAATATAATCTTGAACATTAAATTAATATTATATGATTTAAATTTATGACTAAATAATTTATTGTTTATATAGTTAACCTGTTTGATTTTTGTTATTTATTTATTTTTTTTTTTTTTGTTTGTGTTCAATTTTATTGATGGATTGATTGTATACATTATGTATATGTATACATAAGTAAAATACATATATGTACATTATATGCAGTTGTATATTACATATGTGTAAGTGCATAATAACGCATGGTAAACGTATAATTTCTTAAGCAAGGAACTAAATATATGTACATACATACTACATAAGTACATACTTTGAATTGTACACCCAGAGAGATAAATGATTTTATATTATGCATGCATACGCATAGTCATACACAAACGCAAAAAAAAAATATGTATAATGACAATTCTTAAATAAAAAACAATAAGTTATTGGGACATCACCTCATATTGTGAATATACATACATACATATGAATACCTTCTATACCCATGTATACATACAGTTATTGTTTTACGTATACTACACTCATTCATTTATTTTGATGATGATTTTTCTCACAAAAGAGCCTTCTATAAGATGATAATGAAGAAGAAGAAGAATAAATATAGGAATACAGCAATACACAAATGAAAATAATAATAATAATAATAAAAAAAATTAACAATATTTTTTATATAGAAAATGAAAAACCTCAATTTCCACGCTCAGGTTCACAACTCTAGATAAACAATATTTTCATCGACCGCATATCGAAGACATTTGTTAGACGTATGAGATCATTCAACACGATATAGTCGGCGCCATTTGTCAATACTCTGGGTGGCTTGTCGGTTTTATTTTATTTAAGATTTTTTATTTTTATTTTTTTTTATTCATTTTTCAATTATTATGTGTGTGTATTTGTATTTACGTATACAAAATATATTTCCATCATATGTGTGTATATTTATATGTTTGTGTTGTTTTATAAAATTACCTCTTGAAAGAAACACAAATATAGGAAATTAATAAGGAAGCATTTTTAAACCTTTGCTATATAAAATCAATTTCATTTATAAGTTTGTATAAATTGTGTTGTACATACATATATGTATATGTACGTACATACGTACAGTATACATTATTATTATTATTATTATTGTTAATACTTCCGCAAATATTAGATTTTTTTTTCATCATAGTTTCCCTTTCCAAAAAAAAAAAAAAAATATACATATGTATGTGCAAATATAATATGCATGCATGTACTTATAATAGTCATGAATTCAAATATAGTATGCACAATACACTTAAATATGCGCTGACATTAGAAAAGCCTATATTATATTCAATATCATTGTTTTCAAAATATTTTATTTATTGTCTTCGAAATGTTACGTTGTGACATTATATGGTTTGTAGAAAAAAAAAGAAAAAACCACAACAAAATTCACAAAAAAAAAAAAAAATACAAATACAATAAAAAAATAAAAAAATTTTAATTATGATGCTGATCCCTATTTTCTGAATTGTTCTATTCAAATAAATGAGCTGGTATTAGCTTCATTGGAACTAAAGTAATATATAAATATATGTAAAATTTAATTTCTTTGTATAAAATCAAATTCTTAATTTTCTCTTTTATTTAAATTTTATTTATTTATAAAAAAAAATATTTTTAAATAATTCATTTTAGTAAGAAATACAGAAAAAATAACTAGATTTCAACAGGATTAGTATGGTATTCGTTTAATATAACTTAGATCGTAGGTTTTTATTGATTACCAAATGTAAAAATAAATCAAACATATTGGTGACAATTATTCAACAGTTGAAACTAATGACGGTTATCATGTAATCCAGAAATTTTCTCAAATTACAATGTACAGTCTCTGTAGATGCATTTCGTGTAAAGGCTCATATGCAATGTAGATTAAATAATAATAAAATGTAACAAGCGTTATTGAAAAGCGTATATTTTGACTCTAAAATTAATCATTCAAGCGCACACTTTTATTCAAAAAATCTCAAATTTAGTACATGCAGAATTTTTTTTTTTTTGTTCCTTTATAACGATGGAATCACTAAATGAATGGTAAATAAAAATAAATAAATGTATGTAATGTGTAATAAATTTTTTGAAAAATTTCGAAATTATAATGAAATAAAATATTATTTAAATTATGTCATTATTTTTATAATAATAATATTTTAAATTTTTAATTAAAATTTATAGACTTTTGTATTTTGTTTAATAAAATTTAACAAATCTGTACATTTATGAGTACATCTACATATAATGTATATCGTATACAGAAGTATGTATAAAAGTATGTAAAGGAACCAAACCTATATACTATAAGTTGATTTCCCAAAAAGAAATTGTAACACAAAAGCGCATATATAAGTCATACATTATATGCCAGTACATAGTGCATATTATTATTGTATATTTTAATTACAAACATTGTATGTGTAACTTATATGGATAGACATTACATATGTGCTGAATATAATTCAATATATACTTAAAAACATGCAAATTTTATTTTCAAAAATGTATGACAATCAACATTTCTTAAATAAATCATATTTAATGACAATAAAAGGTGTGTCTTGTTCATTTTTATTCATTTTGTGTTTATTTATAGTATAAAATATATCATATAAATATGATGCATACATACTCGTATATATAATATATACACATGCAAATATTATTATATACATATGTACATAGGTAAAAGACATTCATCATATACGAAACTCATATATTATTATGTTGTGACTATATTTACGCATTTTCACTTATAAAAAAATCTTTCATTTTATATTCATATTTTTTTGCATATTAATTTTTATGTATTTTCATTTTCTTATTTTTTCTTTTCTTTTTTTTATTATTTTTTTTTTTTTTTTTTGCTGGGTGATTCGCATAAATTTTAATAATGTTCCAGTTTTCAATTGCATTCAGTATCCACATAGTTACTAAAATAAAATTAGACACACAAAAGCACACCTATTATATTACAATATCATACTATCAATACTACACTACATAATGTATGTAAGCATATAAACATACTACTATATCCTATATTTATTTTTTAACATATGAAACATATGTACACATTTAATATTGTATTGATACTATGTCTGTTATACATAATGTATACATATATACTTTTGCTATATTACATGATTACATATTTTTGATTTTATTTTTGAAATGACCTTTTATAATACATACGCGTACATTTACTGTGACTCAAAAAAATATTAGAACAAACTCCATTTCAACATATAAAAATTTTAATTAAAAAACATTTTTTCATTAAATTAGTGTTTAAATGACAAGGGTAACTCAATCATGTCTACGTCAACCACCAAATACTGTCCTGTGATGTTATGTAATTTTGCAGTTAGTCGAACTTCTATCAGCTTACGTGAACCAGTCATTGTAATCTATATCAGATTCTTAGTCGATGTTGTCGAATAGTTCATACTTTCGTCATAAAATTCTTATATTAAAAAAATGTTTTTTTTTTACAATAATTTTTGTGATCCAGTGTACATTATGGTATGAAAATAATGTGTACATTATTTCATGTAAAATAAAACATATTGCATTCAGGATACATATATACTTGATTTGTACGTATACTACTTGAAATAATTTCGTTTAAATGCTTTTTTTATATTTTTTTTGTTGTATGTATTTTTTTTATAAATAGAAAAAAATATATTCATAACAACGAAAAAAAAAATAAAAATAATACTGAATTTCACCTGACAATACACAAAATTTTCTAACATTGAATACATTCACAATTGAATGGTTCAACAAATCATTAATCTTTGTTTTCATATTTTCAATGTATCATATATTCGTATTGCCATTACCGGTTCTTTAATAGGTTGAAATAGTTCACTAAAACCTTGCGTCAAATCTTGGGAGGGCGAGAATAATAGGAAAGAATTAAAGCCGCATAGATGTTTCTAGAAAAATAATTTTACAAATCAAAATAGAAAAAAAAATATTCTTTGCAAAAATTTCAAGAGAAAATCTTCCTACAATAAATATGAAAAAAAAAACTTTTTTCTTGCTTAAAACTTGAAAATTGTGACTCACATGCTCTGGTCTACATGACTATAAAATACTGATTCAAAATAAAATTCTTCTTCGTACACGCTGCAGTACTACACTGCATACTTAATTTAAACAAAAAATGAGAAGAGAAATTACAATTCGAGTATCTTTCTACTTTTCTTTTTACTTCCACCTACTTCTCAAATACTCAAGAGTTCAATGACAATGTTTATTTACAAATGAAAATATAGGTCAAAACAATTATCGACTTTTCTTATTCACACGGATCTTGTTTCAATTTAAAATTCTTCTTCGTACACGCCCCCTGCAGTACAATACATAATTCAAACAGGAAAATTAGAAGAGAAACTACTATTCGCAAGAATGTAGAATGTGAGGTAGAGGGAGAAGTAGAAAGAAAAGTAGAAAGATACACGAATAGTAGTTTCTCTTCTTTTTTTTCTAGTGTATATAAGATATTAGATACTTCACTATAGTAGGCGTGCATGGAGAAGAATTTAAGATCGAAAATGAATCCTTGTAACAAAGAAAAACCGATAAATATTTTCACCTATATTTTCATTTGTAAACAAACATTGTCATATTAAACTCTTGAAAAAAAAAATCAAAATTAAAGTTAATAAAAGTAGTAAAGTTTCAACCAAGAGTGCGATAACCTCAAAAGTGCACCGGTCACTCAAGAGCCTAAAACCGGCACTGCGTATTATACATACTTGCATTTATGTATATTTCAGTGATATTTGAACATTTATTTCTGGAGTTTAAATAAACACTGTAATCACCTATAATATTAGATTTATATATTGGACAAATCAAAAGGTGTTTATTTTTCGTATCCATACATATTTTTCTATTTGTATTATTTGGACTTATTATTTTTCAATATTCATTTACAAGTAAATACTTGGATTTGTTTATATGTATGTAATGTGAATAAAAAGGAGTCATATCATTGTTGGTCGAAAATTTTTCGTTAACAAATCATGAGAAGCTAATATCAAGATTATATATTTAACTTTTATGGCCAAATATGGATTCTGAATTGCAATTTCTCAGAAAGAAAGAAAGTTTTTACATGAATTGTGTGGTGCTAAAACACACTGCGACTGCGGTATATATAAACAAATGCATATACATATACAGTGATATAGTATACTCCTTTACACATTAGACAGTTTTGTTATTTTTCGTGTTTTTTTTTCTCTCTCTCTCTCTCCCTCTATATCTTTGATTTTATTTTGTAAAATAGCTAGCTAATTTATATCTCCATTGTTTCAAAACTATACAAAATATCCAAAAAAAGATTTGCTGAAAATACGATCTTATCACATTATGTATTATTATAATATGTATATGTATATTTAAAACGTATATAACTATGAAAGAATTGTATTGCTGTAATGTTATCAATGTAATGTATATGTGTGAATGTTATATTTATCTAGAATTATTATACTAACAAATATCCAATATCAAACATCAAGTTCAGCTTAATTTGTTAAACAAAAATAAAAACATATGTTACTAAGTTACATGTGGTTACATATAGAAACACATACTTACATTCGGATATGTTAGTTATATTATTATGCACAAGTTTAAATGTTTACAATAAAAATGAAAGTAAATAAAAAAAAAATTAATTTGAAAATTTCAAGTAAAAGTGTATTAAATGGTATTATTATTATTATTATTAAAAATATCCATACATAACATACATTCATTTATGAAATATTTAAGTACATACCTGTAACTGTATATGAGTATACTCACGGCACTGAATTTACGCATAGGCAACATATTCTAGACCAGTAGAGATCATTGACTTAGTACGGTATCTACATTATACATTATACGCCATACAATATACCGATAGTACAAGTTGGATTTTACTTGATTTTACTATTTACACATCATGTCTACTCATTTTTGAATTTCCACTGTATTGACATACTATTTCTAATTTTACGTTTGCACAAATCAACAGACAGACATATGGATTTATGAATTATGAAAATACATACGAGTATATTATGTAATTTGTTTTAAATGATTTGTGAATAAAGTCATATAAGAATGAAAATTTGAAAGAAGGTATTTTCATGGTTTTAAAATTTAAAATATGTAAATAACATATTTAATTTCAAAATATAAAATTTAAGAATTTTAATTAAAAATTTTTAAAATCCTCAATCATAAAAATCAATCAATTTAAATTTGAGAATAAAAATGTGAAAAGAAAATTATTATGAAACATGATAAAAATTTGTTGGAAGTGTCAGTTGAATTTAAAAATATATGATTACTGACACCGTTATTATATAGGAAAATTTTTTTTGTTTTTTTCTTCAATCAGGCCTCAATCATTATGCTGCTGGCTGTACACAAATCTTTACAAAGTTTAATCCAGACCTTATTGAAACGATGGTTTCGGTAATAAAAATTCAACTATAGTGTAGAACGTAACTAAAAAACTTAAATTTAATGGAAAAAAATATTTTCTTTATTTTAAAAATTATTTGATTAGTGTGAATTTTGATTTGCCATATAGACAAAATTCAATCTTTACAAATTACTTGTACAGCATATCCTTGAATTTATTTAGTTTTTCTTTAAGCAAATTTGATATAAAAAAATTTCAATTTAGTGTGAGATTTATTGGAAAATACATAAATATGAATATATGTATATATCAACTTTCACTATATAAAAACAATGATTCACCTATATATATATACAAAAGTATACACGTATTTACATACATTTGAACGTTATATGTATGTATGTGTTTAAATATGTATATAATAAATAAATATCTACGTATACAATACAGTAGATACATCCAAAAATACTATATAATACTCCTGTACATATAAAACATGTAGAAATTTCTTCACAATTTTGTTAGCTTTTAAGTAGATCAGATTTTATGATAACCCTTGTTGATATCATTGACACAGATTCTGAACACATCTAACTAACTATATTATTATTCACAAAAATCTGATGGGAACCATCGCCTGAAAGCCATATTTACCACATAATCGTGTAAATAGCATTTTATCCATTATCCGTATAATATATCCGTTAGATATTATCATAAAGATATGTATTTGCAATATAAAGTACTAGATACTAGTAGTATCTAGATACTATATACTATCACATACTATACAGTAAACAGTAAAGATTTTTATATATGTACATATATACAAAATGTTACAGCACAGATATCGGTATTGAATTTAAGATCAAATTAAATTCACATTATACTTTACATTGTTTTTTATATAAATATACATACATACATATCATAAAATATGTATATAGAATCTATAATATGTTCAAAACCATTCTTATGATTATTCGATTTAATTTATCGATTCGTTATTTTTTTTAAACATTTTCTACATGATAATATAAAAGACGGATGTTCATATATACAACATATGATAAGAATCGATTTAAGTGAATTAAAAAACATACGATATAATATGTATTGTCGTATATACATATATGTGTAAACACAAATATATTGTAGAAAGACAATTCATATAACGTACATTATATGCACATAGAGAAGTCACAATTATTATTTGAAAAACATATTACATACAAACAGTAGGTAAATTTAATTACATCTGTATAGCTATATGAGAATTGTAATATATTTGAAATATACTTTGAAAAACGATCCGAACCTATACAAAACATTCCTTACAAAGGTTTTCATTTGAATTGGAAATATTATTGAATTTAAATTTTACATTATAGTACTGTACTGTACATATATGTACATACAATCATATATGCAGACCTATATAGTTTATGTACATACATTATAACATTATACCTATAAAAGTTTTATTTGTTTTTTGATTTATTTGCACATTTTGTTAAATTCGTCGTTTGTTTTATTTAATTTTTTTATTTTTGTTGTACTACTACTACTGAATTTTGTTTTTCTTTTACATAAAACCTTGAATTTCATTTACACAAAAAACATCATTACTATCTATACACAGTATTTATAATTGTAAGGAAATAATGTATCGCGTTTGAAAGTATTTTTTTTTTTTATTTTTGTTTTCGAATTTTCAAATGAATAAAAACGAAATTAAAATTTTGTTTTTTCCATCATTCTTTTTTTTTTTGGATTCCTACATATGTATGTAGATGTTTACTGTTTTTCGAAATTAATTTACGAAATCTTTTCAAGTGATCACAATAAATTCTTGTAACATTATCAAAATCACAAAAAGAAAAAACAAAAAACGACAAAATTTCTGTATTAATTAAATCCAACTTTTAAATGTTGCATATAAAAACTGATGAAAAAATTTTTGTTCGTGTATAGTAGAATGTTCGGTTGAAAATTTTAAAAACAAAACATCTATACACAAACAAAAAATTAGATCCTAATAAATGATAAATAAAAAATTAAATAGTAATAAAAACTACGTTATCACATACGAGTATATGTTAAAGATTGTAAATACACAAATACTTGAATGCTTTGACAAATGTTTTTACTAAATGATATTAAAACATTTTGACTTTGTATATTCGTAACTTACATTTTTGTACAAATATTGTGGCATCTCCTTATAAACTTTTAATAAATCGTTGGGTGTTTCCAAAAATTTTTTGTTAAGAAGATTGAAGAAGATTTTACCTCTTTCAGAGATAATTAATTGTCCTATGTTTCCTTGTCCAATTTGTTTTTTTATTCTTCACATAATATTTGTTTATTTATTTAAAATCAAGCATAGAATAACCTACAATTAATTCTAACCTAGCTTATTTTACCCTTCACTTTCAAATCTGCCCTTATATGCTAGTTAATTTATTTGTTTTTAACAAATTTTAATTTTTGTTGATGCTAATATTCGAGCAAGTGGTTCCTTTCAGATTTTGGGATTTTAGATGTTTGGCAGGATTTGTAGATGAGGGAGGCTTCCTTGTCGGTTGGCGTTAGTATTAGTTTGTTGTTATTGACCAGTCCGTTTGTCTTGTAAATGTTCAATACTGTTTGGCAGTCCTGAAGTAGATGTTTGGCTGTCAGGATCTGTTTAGAGTAATGTGGGCATCCGAGAGCGAAATTATTTTGAAATAGATGTATCTTATGACCTAATTTGAGCCTAGTTACAGGGACACCTAAGATTCTGCGGAAGTATGGTAATATTGGAATGTGATTTTTGGATTGAAATGACAGAATAAGAATTTATTGCTCCGATTTGTTAATAGCATCAATATATTTGATGCGGACTAATTTTTGACACAACTTCTTCACATAATATTCTGTATTATATTAGTTAAAATTTTTATAGCAAAACCATAATGCTATCACGTAGAATTTTCGATGCAAATAAAGACAATCAATCAATTATTCACCTATCCTAGATCAAAAACATTTTGAATGTTTTCGACTATGTAGAAAACCAACTACAATGTACATACTATTGAACTGGGTAATATTCCATCCTTAGAGGACAAGACAAGGCTCAGAAAGATTTGTTTGTGTTAACACTGATAATAATGAATGTACTATAGCCCATAATAAAATCATAATGAATCAATAAAATGTTCATTTATATGTATTTTCTTAAATTTTTTGCAATGACAATTATTTTAAGAGCAAAAACTGTAAAAAACATGCATGTAGAGAGAATATATTACATATAATATTAATTTGCACTTTTGAAGAGCTATTCAATAGCCAGCATATTATTTTCATAAACTCGTATTGGTGGATAAAATGTATAAAATTAATGAAAAGAGGACAATAACGAAGATGATTACAATGTTGTTGTTTTTGTTGCTGTCGTTGATGATGATCAGATGGTGATGATAATGATGATTATGATCAAAGAAAGTGAATATCGCTAAGATTTAAAAGATTTAATTAAAGTCAATTTTATTTGCCTTTATTTATTTTCATTTATTTTTTTATTTTATTTTTTATTTTATGCGAAATTTTATTGAATCAAGAACACAAGTTTAACCAGATTCCTTATCCGGATTTTTATATGTATTCAATATATTTAATCAAGGGATATGTATAATATCGATGTACAAATATATATACACACTCAAACATAATAAATATGTATAGTAATTGTTAATATATCATATACAATATGTATACGATTAAATAAATAAATTATGTATTTGTAATCAACAGTGCGTGTATATAATTTATTATTATAAATAATTTAAAATTCTTATTAAGTGAAATTATTTAGGTTATTATTTTCCTTGAAGCAAATCAATTTTATATGACAGATTTAGTTTTTGTATTGATTACATATAATATATACGAACAAGCATTGGTATATACACTGCCAATACTAACTGCGCTCTTGTGGTGATATACATAGTATATAGTACATAATGCAATATAGTACTTGTACATACAAATTTATAAAATATGATTTATTTAAGTTTCATATGAAAATAATATAATTCAGAAAAAAAAATTTAGAATTTAAAAAAAAACACTCATACTCATACCTACAATATCCTGATTACTTACACTGATAAAAGATTGCATATCTATAGTAATATTATTTATCAGTTTTCTATTTCAATTAATAATTATAGAAAGTTATGTACATATATAAATCGTTTATATTTGAAATTTGTAAATTTTTTTATTTTGCTAAAATTTGGAAAACTAAAAATTTATCAAAAATGCAATTCATCCATTTATTAAAACGAATAATAAAAATAGTAAAAATTTGTAAACAATAAAATTCGTATAAATAATACATATGAAATACTATAAGTGTGTGTATATGTATAAAATGATAATAAAAGAAAAAAAAATACCTCTAAATAAAAAGAAATTGAACGCTTTAAAAGTCATTACAAGGTCTTGTAATAAATATGTATATGAATTAATATGTACGTACGTACATATGTATACATAAGTACACATATATGTAATATGTAGTATTATGTTCATCGGTCCATGACCTTGTATACTCTCTCTTCATATATTATAACATCTCTATTTACAATCACTATTTAAACACATAATAAAATGTAAGTATCTGTATATACATGATTTTTTTCTTTAAATGTTTATAATCGGTTTTGATTATTGTTCGGGGCTAAAATTTCATTATCATGTACGTACATAATGTAATGAAAAGTACATTATGTAGCACATATAAGTAATGTATACATAAAAATTTCATTTTTTTCTTCTTTCCAGAATATATACTTCGTAGTCATAGTCGTACGTATATTGCGGTTCGTATTTAATATTAGATAAAAATAAAAGAAAGAAATGGAAATAAATAAAAAAATCGAAAATTTTTGTTTACAAATTTTACTATATAAACATAGACAAAATATGTATGTATAGTATATAGGAAAGGTCATTGTACATTACTGAATTTTTAAATTAAAAAAATATATATATAAAATTGAGATTATTTTTTTCCCGTAATTATGAAATATATCATATACACACTTAGATAGACAGTTGTACATTTATGAATTTATTTTATAAACTGTTTATATTTGATAGTTTTGTGGAATTATAAGGTGTTTATTACTCGAAAGAAATTCAAAAGATATTTAAATCTTAACAATTTTGTTTATACAAATTATATATTCAAAACTTTTAAATTTCATTCTTCTTCTTCTTCGTTTTCATCATCTTATCAGCCCACGACGAGCCATAGCTTCTCTTACAAGTCGCCTCCATTATATTCTATCCTGGGCTACTTCCGAGACAAATTTGTTTGAGTTTCCATGGCAATATTGAATATTTTTAAAGATATGAAGTCATCGGCTTTATGATCCGTATTTCAGAGCCGCTCCTAAAATGGAGAACAGTCGCCCACCAGATTGCCACTTATTATAAGTACCATAGTGCATGGATTTTGTGTTTTTGATAAGTCTTTGTTTCGTCCCAGGTATTTGAATTCCCTGGGTACCACCCATATCTGGAAGGCATTGCCCCATCCACCACACGGGGAGACCCTCCATGAGGGAACTTATCAAACCCCACATGGGCAAGTTTCATTATTATATTTTTATAAGTGGTAGTAGAATCATTCATATTCTATATGTATTCATATTCAACAAATTAAGTACTTACTTGAATGCATTACTCATAAAATTGCGATCAATTTTAATTTACAATAAAATTGATCAATTGCGAGAGTAGTAAAAATATTGACCAAGGACGAGAGTGTAGTTTGCAGGCTTTGGCTAGAATTTAAGCCGGATACTTCATACACACGATTTTCCCACCATTCCAACCATCATCGAGCTACTTAAAAGCCTGTGTCATTTATTAATATCAAAATCCATTTCAAAGACATTTATTTTTTTTTTTTTTTTCATTTTAATTAAATTTAGTAATATTAAATTGGAAAATATCAAAAACTGTGATAACCACCACAATAACCAAAATATCACATAAATTATTAAATACAGTTAGTGTTCAGTATAAAAATGGTCTGCCGCTATTTTCAATTTCAAACATTTCCAATAATTTTTTTTTCTTCCTTTTACAATCTACGGGTGTACCAATAAATTTCCTTATTTTTTCAATTAATCCGTTTACTCAAAAAAAAAAACACTCTAAAATCTCTGAAATCTTATTTTAAAACTCTCTTCCTTATTGTTGATAAAAATTCAAAATTTATATCTTATATACACATTATAATTCGTGTACAATACATTATAATCGTACATACATTAATAAATTTATGTAAAACATTTACCTAAACATATAATAGGTGCTTTATACAAATCCTAGTTTAATTAATTAATTTATTTTTTTTATTACGATTATGGAAAATTATATCAAACACTATTATATTATGTAGATACATATTTTATATTCTGTGATTTACATTTTAAATAAAATACATATTTTCGTACATGAACATACTCGTACATAATGTAAATAATATCATATATATAAATATCTTATTTTTCTGTTGTATTCGTCGTTAATTTTCTCATTACATTTTGAATAAATCTAATTAAATAAAGTAGAAAGAGATTGTGTGATGTATGATTACACGTATAAAACTATTACTATATCGTACTTCTATATAGTATATTTTGACATGTACGTGTACCGTACATAAGTAATAATGTAGTACACATACTCGTAAATATGTATAAAATAAAATGTTATGTATACAGTAGTAGAAACGAAAAAACAATTAGTAAACTATATTATTCCAGCCACAGAATATAAAAATAGCTGACAAGTGCATTAACATAATACTCGTACATTTGTACATAGTAATTCGGTATATTGTGTAAAACAACTAGTATTTTCTTAATTAATATACTATAGAAACGAAACTATATCGCATCCGTACACTTACATATATGTATGTATTTCTGGGACTGAGATTATATTATATACCTACAAATTTATATCTACGACTACATAATTATACTGTATACATTTATTTTTTTTTTCTCTGTTTTTATGAACATACGTAGATATCTGTGTATGTATGTACGTAGTTACATGTAAGTAATGCATCGTTTGTTATGTTTAATATCAGATAATTAACCGCCTTAGCATCGTTTTTTATAGTATGACTTTTTTTTTATAATATGATCACATCAAAGTATCTCTAATTCAATGATTCAATGATCACATATTATATAGTTTATGTATATATACGTTTTAGTTAGCGTTTTATATATAGCGTGTTTCAAGTGCATAAATTTGCAATAACATGATCATCTGGAAGCACGCGAACAAAAATATAATGTAAAACAAAAAGAAAAAAAAAAGAAATACGAGTAAAGTTAAAAAATAAAAAGGATAGAAATGAAATTTTTATAATATTGAATATCTAAAGGAACACTTTTATTCGATATTGTGTATTAAAATGTGGAGTAGATATTTTTTGTTTTGTTTTTCATTTGAGGAATCTATAAAAGATAATATACAGAATGTATACATACTCGTATAAATGTAAGTATATAGGTAGGTACTTAGTTTTAAATAAATCGATTATATTGCATATATAATTATTGTATTTTACAACAAAGTATTAATCGTATCCAGTATGTCTATATACGTACATGTATGGATGTATGTTCGTATATGTTTATAAATTCATCTGAAAATAAAATATAATGAACATTATTTAAGAAACGTTTTCATATATATAATAATAATATGTTGATAATCTGTATATAATATTAAGTACTATATGAGTATGCTTTTTAATACAGCACACATTTCTACGAGTATATACATCGTATGATACATACTTAGATACTTATTTATATTTTTTCTATAATATAAGAATGTTTTTTTTTCTTATTTCAGGTCAATATTTATATTACATATTCACAAACATATACTTATGTACAAATGATTATGCAATTTTTTTTTTTTTTTGAACAAAAAACACTTTCCCCAGAAGTGCTAATATGTACTATCTATTGATTAGCATAATCGTGGTATTTTTGGTCTTTCAATTGTAATGTGGCTTATGCATAATGGTAAAATATATTCAAATTATGTATTTAACTATAAAAGTATACACACATTATAATGTATCTACTTAAGTAAGTAAATAAGTATCTATATCCATATCTGTAAATTCATACGATATACACGCTATTTACCTATATATAATATACATACATACATAACATATATGTTTATATAAAATATCTACTTTGAAAGCAGTTGTGAGATCATTTAATCATGTCAAAGTTCAATTTTTTGTTTATAACATCAAAAGATATTTTTCCAGATAATTCCTTATACATATATTATTTTATGTGTTATTAAAAATGTATGTATACACACTTATATACAGAGTAAATTTGGATTTAATATATTATGTAAATATACGACTACATATAGTAAATGTATGCTATATGTTATACAATTAAAATATAAAAAGAAGAAAATTAATATTTTCGAATCTAATCAACAGCCAAAAAAATGATCACAAATTACATATAATAATAATAATAATATATTTTTCAGATATTTTTTCAGGAAGAATTAATTTTTAACAGAATTTTTATTTAAAATGTATTCCTTCTTCTTCTTCTTCTTCTTCTATGGTGCAACAGCCCTATGACGAACCTTGACCTCCCGCAAGATTCATCTCCACTCTCCTCTTTTTTGCAACATCTTCTATTTCTTCTTCTACCAATGGCTCTGCAGCCCAAATTGGGCCTTGGCCTCCTCTAATGCTTGCCTCCACTTCAGTCTATTCCTCGCCGCTGCCCTCCATTTCTTTTCTTGGAGCATGGTTTCCGCATCTTCTTCCACTGATTGCGGCCCCTCTTTTTTTGGTCTGTTTTGCACCATCTGCCTCCAATTATTTATAGCCAATGCTACAGCGTCTTTATTCACTACATCAATCCAAAATGTATACCTTGGAGATCTAATATATAACCAGGATGGTCACTCTAGAATGTAAGGAAATGAATCAGACAAATATAGGCAAGAAGAGATGAAATAAATAAAGCACAGTCATAGATTAGAACAATTCCAATACATTATTTCGATATAAATAATCGCAGTGGCAGTGTTTATAATGTATGTATGTATGTATATAATGTATAAAAATTATTTGAAAATTATTCAAAATTTAATTAAAAGAAAAACAAAAAAAAAATAAAAACAGATAAACAATTAGTGAAAAAACAGTAGATTCTGTATGCTGATAAAAAATGTTTTCTGTTTTGTTTTCATATTAGGTACAGCTGGTACAGCGTATAACACGTTTATATAGCATCCAAAATCAAAAATCTAGATTAAAATACGACTGCGAGCATATATGTATAACGATCTATAAAACGATATACGAGTAGGTACATATGTATTTTTAAAGTTATTATTATTTGTTTATATTTTATTCGTTTAATCGTATAGAATTATTTCTTTTATTTTTTATTTTTTTTTTTTGCATATTTTCTTTTATGTGTATATTATTAGTAGGTATATATGAAAAGAAACTTGTCAATACTATATTTGTCGTAATTGGATTCACTTTCCATTATACTTATACTTACTTATAAAATCGACCTAAATTTTTCTCCTTTCAATTTTAATATATAAATTCCCACAAAATTATAAGCATACATACACATACATATATATTTATGAGTACATTATATACATATATAGTATAGCATCAGCAGTTATCAGTATTGAATCTTTTCAAATTATCTATTATATTTGTGTAAAATATATAAGTATGTAATGCTATTACAAAGCATGCAATGTATGTATGTAGTATTATTATGTACCTACTTATTGATTTTCCCGATACATATCTATTGTTTATGTATTACCTGTAGATGAATACATATAATGTGATGATCATCTGAATTCACATATGATACATATATGCATTACTTTACTATGTACATTCTATATATACATATTCGGATATACATATATACATATGTATACTTAATTTCATAAATATACTATATATGTATACTAAAAAAATGTACATATATGTAGATAATACATACAATGTATAAAAGATAACGGCAATGATATGACCTCCAAAGAAAATCAAACCTTGATTATTTGCCAATTACGCAGGAAAAAGTGCAATTGAAAGTTATTGATTAAAGGAATTTGCACGCAATTGTACATACAGATACTTCAATGATAATAATAATACAAAAATTCGTGTGCACCTACTTTACAATATAACATATGAATGTACATAAATATGATGATGTACATATACATATAAAAGCAATCTGAAAAGTCATTAACTGTATAAGAGATCTGTATATGTGTACATGTGGTGTGGTATATATGTATACGGCGACGAGTATGTTTAGTATATTTTAGTATTGTACTATACAGACAATGAAAAAGCAGCTCTTTTTTTTCCTGTACATATACATACATTGTATACTGTATGTTATGTAGGTAGTTACTATTAAATGTATGTATACATATATATTCTAAATAATATTTATGTATGTTATTATAAGTGTACAGACACATACCATACTATATATTTACTTAGATATCAGTATCAGTACAAAAATATACTTAATATGAGCATATTACAAGAAGTAAAGTAAAATAATAAGTATAAAAGATGAGAAGAAAATAAACTATTCAATCCGGTGTAATTTATTAAAAGTAAAGAAGCATAAGAAGAAGTATAAAAATAAAAAGCAGCGAAAGCATACAAAAAAAAAAAAACTGATGTGGTTAACAATATACGGATATATGTATGTATATAGTACATTTAAGTAATGTATCTAAATCTATGTGTATGGCAGCGCGGCATGCATTCATTTGTAAATATACGACAATTACATATATATTTTTCTATACCTACATAGTGATATTTATACATACATTACAAAGCTATAAATATAAATATGTTACGGTAGTTATATTTAAACACATTTACATTATAAAATAAATGTACATTACGTATACATTAATTGGTAACGTCAAAGTTCGATTAAAAATTATGAACTTTACCACCTTTATGTCATGCAGTATTAACTCTCATGCATCAGTATACAACACCACCACCATCACCAACAACAACAACAAAAAGTCAAATGAAAATGAAAAAATTAAAAAAAAATGTTTTTTTGTTTTGTTTTTTATTTGATATTAAATGTACACATGTATATGGATATGGAGATAAAATCAATACAAGCAACAGGATAATTTTTAAATTATTTTCACCCAAGTAATAGTAAATTCATATGTTGTATGAATGAATGTACATATATATACAACTATACATACTCATGAGTAGAGATGAAATATGCATTATCATGAAAATGCATTTTTTGAGTTGAGTGCGAGTACTGAATTGGGTAATATTTTCTTTCAAAAAGGAAAAATAAGTGATTATATTATAGCTATGTATGTTGAAAAATCATATATAAAATAAGAAATTATGAAGGAGAAAAAATTAATTAAAAAAGAAGATATGATATCGTCTTGTCTAATTATTTCAATTTTATATTTTAGTAAGAGTATGTACTGTCTGTATATATATGACTATAATACTGCGAGGTATGTACATATACATTATATATTTTTCTAGTTTTATTTTCTTTCATGTTTTTTTTTTCTATAGTCATTTTTCTTCTGTTTTCCTCGTTAATATTTTTTTTAATATTAATTTTTCAGTATGGTTTTTTTTCTAATAATAATTAATTATAAGTAGACATTTCACATTATTTTTCACAAAAATACAAAAATTCATATTCAATATTACATGGTACATTTATTATCTTTGTACACAATACATATACATACACATATGTGTCTGTATGTACGATATCCGGATGTTTTATTACTCTGTTATTTAAACAAACAACTGAATACACAACTACAAAATCTTTAAAAAAAAAAAATAATAATAATAATAATAATTACCAATGAAATTATTAAATAAATTTCAAATGTTTACGATTCATATGAACAGATATTAAGTAAGTATGTAATATAAGCTCGTATATGTACTTAAAAAAAATTCAATTTTCACATATTTTCAACCATAAACGTACATAAAATTCATCTAAAAACCAGATGTTCTAAATGAAATTTTCACTTTTCACGCATTAAATACAATTTTCGTATGTAATCAGAAAAAAAATTTTTATTTAAACATAAACGACAAATTAAAACCGAATTAAAAGTCGGAAAATTTTTCAGAAAACTTATAATAATCGCGTGTACAAAATGAATGAATAATGAAACGAATATTTTTAATGAAAATTTAATGAAAAACAATGAAACTTATTATAAATACCTATCCTATACTATATACGATAATACATTTGGGTATAAAAATTTAATTGTTCCGTGTACACTTATAATACACGAATATTTTGTGTACATATACTCGTATATGAAAGTTTTATTTGTGAAAATGGAAAGTTAATTATCGCATTGATTCACTAAATTCAAAACTATTTTTAAATTATGTTTAAAAAATAAATAAATAAATTGTACATTAGAAAATATGTTAAAAATTTCACAGCTAAACAACAGGTTCCTTTTAAGGATTAAAAAATTTCTTACAAAAAGATATGTATATATGAACGACCTAAACATAATATAAAAGTAGTAGTGTCAAATTGTGCAATTGTTTAATTAGAATAATCGTATAATTGTTAAGACATTTAAGGCGTTTTTATGTGTTATTATAATAGAAAAATATATTTTTTTATTCACATTTTTCTTTTTATTTTTCTTCCTTTTTTTTTTCATTTTGAAGGAAATAAAATATTATTATAGTTAAAATATTTTTGTTTACAATACCGCAAAATGATGGTTTACGTACGTGAGATATCGATCAGTATAGAGAAATTATATCTAGGCGTTACAAGTATGAATAAGGAATTTAAAAAATTTTTTCAATTAATGCTCATCAACTAATTAAAATAGAGACGCACTCATTCAGATTCATATTCAGTACTGTCTTTGAACTGCATTGCACTGTCATTGTCATAAAAAATACATTTTCCTCTTAACATTACATTACATAATAACTGTTTTTCTTTGGTCACGATTATCTGATAATTCTCAGTTTGACATCTCATTTAGATCAGTTATCTTCTTCTTGTTACTAACTGAGCAAACAAACTGAAAGAAACGGACTGATACTTTTATTCTCAGTTGATTGTCATTTTGAAAAGAAATAATTAAAAAAATTTTTATTTTTACATATTAATTTTCACAAATTATTTATTACAAATAAACTATATCCAAAAATTTACGAAGTATGAACACGAAGATTGTCAAAATTGTTTTTTTTTTCTAATTCTCAGTTCCTCACATCAACTGAGCAAAAATATTTTTCCTCAGTTGGATTACATAAATCTCACTTCGTTGCTGCTGCTACCTATAACAGAATAGAAAAAACACATACCAAAGAAACGCATTGCTCAATTGAGAACTGAGAATTATCAGATAATCGTGACCAAAGAAAAACAGCTAATATGTACATACACAATTTCAACAACGGGACAAAAATTTTTCAGAAAGAATCATGCTTTCTAGTGATGGTAAAAAAATTGCACATTAAATGGGTATTTTTTCGAGAAATCACTGTTTCCAAAAAATCAGGTAGAAAAGTGTAGGTTTTTGAATTTGAATACCCATAATTTTTTAAGGGGACGGGCAACAGGGGTGAATTATATGTCAAATGAAACGGCAAGGGGTCTCCTATCGTATGGTGGTATACTTTTTGAGCTGGGATGTAAAATAGATAATACAGGGTGTTTAGTAAGAAAAGAGAAGAAAAACGTTGACACCCTCTGGCTGCTAAACGGTTGAGATTGCCCCCACATACGTAACATATGAAAATATTGTCTTCTGATCAGTTCAATGAGAAGCGACCAAAACTGAAAGATATCCAAAAACAAATTTAGACAGGATTTTACAGATACATACATATATAATTATTGTAAATAACAACATTTTAAATTCTGTAAATTTAGTGGAACACACTTCAAAAACTACACACGATAAGGATCTAGTCTACTCTTTAACAAATTATTCAATCATTTTTTATCCACATCTTGATTTCTTTAAAATTAACGCGTACTTATACAAAATAAATATTCAATATCACAAAAATATTTATGTAATTATACTTGCATGTATGACAATTTGTCCACTTTTTTACTGATAAAATGTGATCGACATTTCAAAATTTTAGTAAATGAAATCTGAGTTATGCAAAAAACAAAAGTTATGAAATCAAAATGTTGATATTGTGCTTCTGGGCCTTAGAAATGTATAGAAAAAGTATGTAATATTTTTTTTTTTTTTCAAATATACATATATACATACAATGTATATAGTATAAATTAAGTGCACGCGGATACTCAGTCCATTATGGCACCGCCGATCAGTAATTTCTTGTCAGATATATCATCCAGTTTATCATCAGTAATCAGTTACTGGTGTACATCGCTGATGGGAAATTAATGATCGACTTGGGCAAGAGTAGCGCGCTGGCTGGGATTCGAACCATGATCTCAAGATCACAAGACCGACACCCAACCATCGTGCTATTCAAGCCCCCATATGTAATATTGGTAATATGTATATTTTGTATAATAAAAACGAGATTATATGAATGGAATTTTTCAGAGAAATTAAAATTTTAAATTCGTATTTTAATAATGTCTATCTTAAGGATCTCACAGCAGAATATAAATTTTCCAATTAATAACCTCTGGATATTATATATTTATTATAGGAAATTTTATTTTATATCTTTATTTATTACATATGAATTCATTATATATTTTTGAACATTATTGTATAAGTATTAAGTAAGTCTGTATGTATGAGGGTAATTTATATTCAATTTGTTTAATTAAAATTTTTAGCTTCAAAACAAATTATTTTTAGTTTTATTTTAATATCTTTTAGTTATTAATATTAATTTCACTATATGTACATATGTGGATTAGAGGTACAGTGGATATAGTACGTACCCGTACGTCCGTATACCCTATCTGTAAATAGTGATAGCAATAAAATCGAATATTAAAACCATAGTGCCAGTACTAATTTCAAATAATATAAAATATTGCATTTATAATTATGTACATACGTATGGAACACATATGAGTATATGCATCTGTACATTCATGTATATACATATATTCAATCTCGTTTAGATGTATACAAATATTGGTAATATGCAATGTAATATATTATGAATTTCATTTATATCCGAGTAGTAGATACCTAGCTATATTGAATTTCGTTTTCAATACAGGTGAATTAAGTTAACTTGACAGTTAAAGTCTAACCAATATAGAATTATGTGTTATAAAATAGTGATTTATGACACAGTTCGTTATGGTCATTTGTAATATATCTTTTGGAATCTACATATATGCACACATTCGCATATACTACATAAATTTATATGTATTTACATTTATATATTTATATTGTAATACCGCACTGTTTTGTCAGTCTACTTTTTTTGTTTGTTATTATCTCAGATACTGCATCTATCTAAGTATAAATGGCATGGCATATAATACGCACATTTCTGTACGGGTATATGCATTTTTTTTTAAATTAAAATTACATTATTTCTCATCATACATACATATATGCAATTGTTGTCTTCAAAAAAATATGTATATTTTTCTTCTTTATTATTGTATTATCGTTAAATATTCATTATATAACAAGGACCACCCTGAAATAAATCTGATACTATATTTTCCTCTTTTTGTATATGCATATTATTTGTACATTATATACGTATATCAATCTATACATCAAAAATACATCAAAATTCATATTAAAGAAAAACTAGGAAAATTGAAAAAATAAAAAAGATGGTAAAAAAAAATCATGAAAAATATATTTATATTTTTAAACATTAGATACACACTGCGTTGTTATGTTATGTGAGATTGAGATGTATGAATTATGCATAAATTTGTTAACTTCTTAAACCAACTTAAACATATCGCATATACGAGTATATTATGTACCTAGTTATGTATGCGTACATAATTGTTGCGTTCCTTTTTCTCCAAGTAAAGTACTCCCAAGTAGTCGTGATCATCTACATCACCTCTTGTATTCGAGTAATTTACTTGACAGTTGCATGTTTAGTTACGCCAAAATTCGCCGTCAGAGGTTTTTGTGTTTTAATCGTTAGAGATTAAAGAAATAGGTTTAAGTCTATAATATTTTTATTATACTTGTTATTCAATAGGTGGCTTTTTATTGTTTAAGGTTATGGAGAATTTAAAATCAACAACAAAACAAATTTGAAATACATGACAGCTGAAATTTGAGCACGGCCAACTGTCACTCCAATATTTACATTGCCTTAGAAATGTATTTGCCTTGAAATTTGAGGTTACTTTTTATTTCCAAGTAAAAAAAATTGCGTTCCATTTACAATCTACTCCCGAGTACTTGGGAGTACTTTAAGTACTTGGTCAAAAGGAACGCGGCCAATGCAAAAGTAAATTTATGTGTAGTATGGAGTACCTTTGTCGAGTTCGTATATACTGTATAGGTATATATATAATGCAATGCGTCTATAATTATATGCGTTAAAGAAAAGTTTAAAATTTAAAATATACAATACATAATAATTTTTGCAAAAAGGATAAATAAAATATTACCATTATTATTCATATCCTAATTTTGAAGAAAAACAAAAATGAACATTAAAAATGCATTTTAAGTTTATCAATATAAAGTATGTACATTAAAGATGTTTCATTATTGCATTCTGTCAATCAATAATAAAATATGTAATATGCGATCATAATGTATACAGTGACTTAGAAAAGTGTACAACCATTTAATTGTTATTATTAATACTTATCATGAAAAGTTAATTGTAATTTAAATAAAAAATATGCATATATCTTGGAATTCTTCAAGGCCAAATAATTCAAAAAAAAAGGGTTCAAAAATCAGTATTAAAAAGATGTTACATTAACATTTGTTTCTATAGAAAACCCTGTAAAAATTTTAAAAATTATGCAAATAATTTATAGAAGTCCACATACATAGCATTACCACTTTCAATGAAACTTTATGCAAATCAATGTACAAATGAAAAGTTTCATTCCATTTGCATAAAGTTTCATTGATTTGCATAAAGTTTCATTTAAAGATGGTAATGCTATATATAAGTATGTACATACAAGTAAGAAGAAAAAATTTCAAAAATTTACATTCTCTATAGAGCTATTCAATTTTTATAGTCACTGTATTTTGTATTTTATATTTATATGTACATATGATATTTATGTATTTTCATTTAAAAATATTCGAAAATCAATAATTTATTAATGATTTTCTTTAATAATTTGTTATTGATTTGTTTTCCCTTTTACTAATTCTATTAATAAACAATGATCTTATTAGGAACAAGTATATGTACATATATTACGTGTATATTACTCATACACGCATAAATTATATAACAAATATTAAAAATAATGTGAATATGAATCAATCTTTCATTTTTTACAAATATTTTCTTATTTCTATTTTCATTATATTCATATAGAAATGAAATCAAAAATGAAAAAAGAAATATTTACAATAAAAAAAGTTTAAATTAAATTACAGAAAAATTATATTATGTAAGGACATTATACAAAGTGCTTTCACGTTTACTTTCCTTTTCTTTTTTTACTAATACGTCTGTACAGCATATTTACATATATTATTTTACATATACAGTATGTGAATGCAAATTATTTTTATATACAAACAAACTTATAAATGTATATATATAATAGTATTGTGTGTATAAATATAGTCGTGTTCGTATGAATTTATAGTAAAAGAAAAACGACAATCAATATAACCAAAGTAATAAGAAATGTGATCATAATGTATGTATGTATATGCAAGATAATTGTAATTTATAAGGTATATAAATTAATTTATAAGAGAGGAAGTGACGTCATTATGTCGACTGTTGTACTCGTATTTTAATTCATAAAAATATACCATCTTCTTTTTATATTTGCTCTCCTTCACGCTTCATAAGAAGTATACGAGGAACAGGAAGAGACAGTTAGTAGTAACAATGATACTATTGGCATCTAACTATAGTAGGATATACGAGTACGCTAGTTGTACATTGCATGCTATATAATTTATATTTTCATTCATAAAAAAAATTCATTTTCTCTTTATACTTGCTTTACACTTTATACCATAAGCAGTATACAAAAAAACAAGAATAATGACAGACGGTAAGTAGAAGCAAGGATATTATTGGTAGCTAACTAAAGCACGACGGTACCATGTCAAAACATCGACGATGGAGTAGTGAAGTGCAATTTAATGACAGATCTATGGAAAAGAAGTCTCTTATCTCTTCTACTCCATCCCTTATCTTACCTTCATGTGGTGGTACTGTTAACGTTAACCCCCAGTAGAGACAAGGTAATCAATCCCTGTGGAAGCTAGGGGAACAGAATGGATGAGGACCGATCCTCCAAGATTGGGGTTGAATGTAAGGCCAGTAACCTAACTTCATAAAAAATAAAATTGCTGCAAAACCAACCACAAAGTCTGGGATAAAGGACGGGAATAACGGACAAAGAGATAGAGAGAAATGGAGTAACATCGCGATGGAGACCATGGCTCACAAAGGGCTTTAGAGTCGAGAAGAAGGAAGAAGAACTATAGCACGATATACGCTAGCAGTACCTAGTACCTGCCTAATATACCATGTACTAGTATTTTCATTAATGAATCATGAGAAAAGTTCATTTTTTCTCCCAAAATTTATTGGTAGATGCTCGCCTGTTGATCTATACTCGCTTGAATATGTACAAATATTAGATAGATTCATTCGACAAGCAAACTAAAGGTAAACATTTTTTTTAAAAAAAAAGTATGTATCTACATAAATGATTATTACATGAGATATAATAAATTTATACTATAATATGTATTTTTATATAAAAATAATAATGTATATAGTTGAGTATATATAATATTGAATAGAGAAGAAAAATACCGCCGCCTACATATTATGAAAATTACATTCAATGTATTGTAATGTATTACATGGTATTACATTACAATAAATTTTTATAACACCTTCTTAATTTTATATCTATATCTTTTTTAACATTTTTTTTCTTTGTTTTTTTGCTTTGTTGAATCTAAATAGATAACAAACTACAAGATAAATCAATTTGTCTATAAGAATCGATTATGATTATCTTAAATCTGTCAGATTGTCTTATGTTATTAAATACATGTACCAATCCTATACATAATACTTTTAAAAAATATAATACAGTATACGCTTATATTAGATTCATATACTCAAAGTGTAAATGTAATGTATGCAGGTCCAGGTACATATATACATAATGTACTTTAAATATTATAATCGTATGTACAAGTATCTTATATACTAAGTGTTTTTTTGTATATTATGTCCATGGAAAATAATATATAATCGAATAATAAAAAATTAAACAAAAAAATAAAAATAAATGAAATGAAATGCAAATTTGAACAAAAGATAAATAAAAACCATGGAATTTATTAAAAAAAAATTGTAGGAAAATTAAAAAAAATGATGAGGAAAATGAAAACGAATTAGTATCTATACATAACATAACAAACATTTATTTCCACCGAAAAAATAAAAAAAAAAAAAAAACACAGAAAAACGAACAAATTTCACTTTCTACACCCATCATTTTATTATAATATTATTTTATTTCGAAGAAAAAATAAATTTAATTTAATATTATATTTTTTAGTTTTTTTTTTTTTTTTGTTCAAATTCAATTTTTTCAAATAGAAAATGTTTATTCTCATATTACAATATAAAGTGAAGTGATATGTATATGAATGTTATACAGTTTGGTTTGAGTATATAAATTTATGTTACATCTTACATATGTATATAAATATATTTACTCGTACATCATACTTAGTATATAATATTATTTAAATAAAATATGTTAACAAATAAATAAAAATGATAAAACATAATATCACATTAATACATAATTTGACAATATTAAAATGTATTTATTGAATAATTCTTCGTACATAATCAGAAAACATATTAATCAACAATAAATAAAAAAAAATTGGTAAATTTTTTTATTATTTATCAGACGTTAACCTTTTAATTTCTCTATTTAAGTAGAATTCGTGATCTTTGTGATTTTGTTTTGTGTTTTCATTATTTTTTTTAACTTTTAGAGAATTTATTTAACAACACCAACAGACCACCACCTTACAGACAGATACTTAGACTACAGGTATTTCAATTATTTCATTTGACATTTTAAACTATGCGTTTTGTTACACTGTGCCTGTGCGTTGTTTCGTTTGAATTATAATTTGAAGATTTTGAATTTATTATTTTTATTTATTTATAGTTATAGATGCCCACCATAATATAAATATGTATTCATTCACCCTTGACTATATAAGGTCAAGATGGAACGACGAAGTGACGAAAGATGCCCTCTGTCAATTCTGAGAACATCGAATTGGAGAAATGTTGCCAACGATCGTGTTGTATGAAGATATTTGTTGCAGGAGGCTCAGGTCCGATTTGGACCGTCAAGAATATTAGTTTTTCGGCCATTGATGATTCGGATGATGATGATGCATTCACCTTACTCACATTTGAATTTTCACAGTGCGATTAATCAACAGGAAAGAGAATTGATCATTTTCTGTTTTACACTTTAATCTATTTCCAGAATATGTTCTATCCAATTATTTGTACATTTTCTATTTTTAAATCTTAAATCTCAACATTCAACTTGTTTTGTTTCGTCCCAAACAAAAATAACTTTTGATTAAAAATCATTTTAAACAAACAGATCCTTACAGATTTTGAGAATCCTTCTAAAACATTAGCACAACTTATGTAAAGTGTTGAACTAAAATATTGAACTTATTCATCATCATCATCATCATCATTGGTGCTAGCCCTTTTCGAGCTTTTGTTTCCCAAGTCTGAATTCGCAGCTTCTTCAAGTCTTCTTGGAAATCGTCTATTTATCATTTCCTTGGCCTTCCTCGTTTTCTTTTACCTTTGTCTTTATACTCCATAAGTTTGCTAACTAAGTAGGTTATCTTTACTTAATCTTGCAACATGATTCCCCACCCATCTAAGCCTCCCTAATTTGATCCAATCCACAACATATAAATATTATACTTACAAATAAAGAAACGTCAAATCATAAAATTATAAAGTGTAATAAAAAGTCCAAATTATACGTGCAATCTGCAATAAACTAAGGTGTTCGACTCGACTCGAATTATGCAAAAAAGATAAATTTATTACCATTAATAGTTTGTTCCATAAGCGTGCCCCTAATTAATTAATTCAGTGTAATATATATGCGCACATTATTAATTACAAATACTTATATGTATATCCAGACAGATTATACTTCTGTTCGTCTACTCGCTTTCTACATAATCATCCACTTTCTTTAATTTTGTATACAAAGTACATTTGTATGTATGAAAATATTTATTTATTTTTTTTTTGAAAATGAACATAAAAGTCAGGATTTTATAAGATTTAAATCTCTTGCTTAGACCAATTTCATTTTTTTTTTTTTTGATGGCCTCGAAGGTTATTTATTGGTTTCTTTATGTTAAGCATTTTGTGTCTATCTATTTGACTGCCAAACACTTAACTTCTTTTTTTGTTTTTATTTTTCATCAGTCTTAAATTGATTATATCAAGATTTGCATATCTAAATATATATATATTTTTTATTAGTACAGGCGCTAAGACCACACCTCATCTATATATTGCAATATAAATGACACATATAGACATACAAGCACATTTTATGCACAATGCACACATGTGTAAATATGTAAATATGTAATTTATACATTTATAATGAGAAAGAGTCACCTTTTAAGACCTACAAAGCACGATTAGATTTTATATTAGGTATTAAGTACCTTAGTATAATTTTATTTTTTCTCTCTAATTTTTTTTTTTTTTTTTCGTTATTTTTGCACTCTGTATATGCGCAGCTCATTCGTTTTATAAGTGTGTGTCTGGTGGGTCTGTATGGTATACAAGAGGTTGTGGTAATCAAAATTTCTAAAGAGATTTAGAGTTAAAAGGTGAATTACTCGTTGACTTGAATTGATTGTATTGTACTTTAGAGATCAATCTGAATGTCTCATATACATACATACATATGTGTATAAAAAATAAATATATGTAATCATTTATAGTCAGTAGTAGTTAAATTAATTAATTTGGAAGATTATAAAAGAATATAATGAAAAAATAAATAAATAAATAAAGAATTACATAGTTAGATACATAATTTATTATTGAAATTTTACTTTAATTTGTATTTATATTTTATATACATATATACCGTATTATAATTTACACGTAAGTACATACTTACATATTTTAATATATAATTTTAACATGTACATTATACATGTACGTTTACCTAATTTGTGAAAAAATATATACACAAATAATTTCATTTTTAGCAAAACAAATTGTATAAGAGAATTTTTTACTTCAAAATCTAAACTGAAACATTAAGGGGATTCATGTCATTTTTCAGTTCAATATAATTTTTCAGTTTTCAAATTTCGTAATTATGTTGAAATGAACGACCAAATCATATCAAATTTTTTCGTAGTTTAATTTTTCGTACTTGTTTTTTTCTTCAGCTGTCATATTGCTATAATTGTCAAATTAAAGATTTTAAAGTGACCAAATTAATAAAATATTTTTTTTTATTTATTAATAATTTTAATTGAAAAATATATTAAAGCTTTTTAAAAATAGTGCCAAAAACAAGTTAAAAGCAAAAATTATAAAATTAATTTGTGATTGAAGCTGTGATTCCAACGATGATGATGAAATCGATGACATTTTAAAAATTAATTTAATTTCCATTCCAACAGCCAACAATTAAGAACTGTCAAACATTAACTACGAAACTACGAAATACAAAATTTAGAAACTTCAAAGGTAAAATTCTGTATTTTACCTTCGCAGTTTTTCAAAACTTTCGTAGTTTGTAAATGTATGGAAATGAACTACGAAAACTGAAAAACTACGAAGATTGCAAAGTTTACGACAAACAGAAGCGTGAAATGAATCCCCTTATTATTTGTGGTACCCACACATTATTTTATTAAGATTTATGGATACGTACATACATATGGTATGATATTAATAGGTATATACATATACATACATACATTCAAAATTATTATTACATTTCCTTTTTATATAAAAATTTATGTAACACTTATGTATGTGTGTAACTAAATTTACATAAATG
This sequence comes from Villa cingulata, assembly GCA_951394055.1. Taxonomy (NCBI): domain Eukaryota; kingdom Metazoa; phylum Arthropoda; class Insecta; order Diptera; family Bombyliidae; genus Villa; species Villa cingulata. The sequence continues at coordinate 25,177,453 of OX596021.1, read as the reverse complement.
TATCCTAAATATTTTATTTTTCATTTTACTTTCTTTTAGAAGATAGAAATCCAATATTATTTTTAGGCAAAAAAAAAAAAAATCAAAAAATACTTAATTTAACAGTAAAGCATAAAGAAGGTAGTAACTTACTAATAAAAATTATAAAAATAGATTTTTATCATAACTTAAGCACGTAAATAAATCATTAGATAAATACGTGATAATCGTATAATAAATACCTATAGCAACATTTATTATATATGAAATGCAAAAAGATTCATTAATTCAAATAATCTATACCACACACTCGCGTATATACATATATGTTTACTACACATATATGTATATAATACTATACTCATACAAAAATTGTAGAAAAATAAAATTTTATAATTTATATAAAAATATATTATGTAGATCGATTCGTTCGTTACATGATTATTAAATTTATTATAAATGATTAAAATCAATAATATGTATATATGATAACATAATATATGATATAACAATAACAGCCAACAGTATACGCATTCATAAATCATTCGTATATTCATTCATATAAGTGCATACATAATGTACATATAGGTACTACATTACGTACGAGTACATGCATAATAATAATAATAATGATTACGTATGTAAAAACATTATAGTGATTATAGTATGCATGTAATTTTATTTATCTTAACGCACTAATTCTTCTATATATCTAAATATCAATCAACAAACACTTTTCTTGTTTTAATTAGAAGAAAGCCATATATACTTTTTTCTAATATCATGCCTATATTGCCTACATATAGTATTTGAATTTTTTTATATAATTATTTTTAAAAATATTTTTATTGATTCACATATTTATTACTGTGTACATATGTACACACATCAATGATTTTCTGTAATTATATTGCACTAAATATTATGTAGATATAATAAGTATAACAAGAGTTTCATATGTCCGATATTACACATACACTATACACACACATTATTTCTTTCTTTTTCTTTATAATTTTTTATGAAAGTCGATTTTGACTTAGTTAATTTCTTTATTGATTTTTTTTCTGTTTCTTTCAATTTTTCCATTTAAAGTAATGCCTATATCAATATATATGCGTGTCCGTGTATATAATCGCAATTATATGAACTGGAGAGCACATACATAATATGTATAATTTGTTAATTTTTTATCTAATCCTATCTTTAAATAAAAAAAAAAAATGTGAAAATATGTAATCTGAAATCATAAACACATACAAGATACACATGTAGATTTGTCTATCTGCATACTCGTGTGTATAATAACACAAAATCCAAATACATATATTACATGAGACATTTTCATATCACACACACACACATATGTACTTATATATCTAGATCTATACATATGCGAATGTGTCGCGATATTAAAATTTTAAGGTGTTCTAATATAATGCCATCTCAAAACAAATTAATTTCGTTCAAACATGAGTATTAAATAAAAAACATTTTGAATGAAAGGAAACAAAAAAAAAAACCACTCAATGTGTGAAAACGAAAGTGTTATACCGATTAAATCATAAAAATTAGTATATTGTGATGCTGATGAATATACATACGTTTCAGTGCTTGTGATCAATTTGTCTGTACATGTTAGTTACATTTACAGTTGTTCATGAAAGTATTGGGATCGGTATGTTTTTTTCTATTTACGATTCAGAGAATATATAGAACCAGCAAATATATGGGGTTCCGTCTGTGCATTTCTTTGTATGGAAAATATATTATTTATAGAAATAAAATAAACGAAATATGAAAAAACACCATTAAAAACCACAAAATTTCAAAAACTTTAAATGTAATAGACTACAATGAATGCAAAATGAAGAGAAAAGAAGACTACTTACTATTTACGTATCTGTCTACTTCTTTTTCTACTTCTCAAATACTCAATAGTTCAATGACTATGTTTATTTACAAATCAAAATGTAGGTCAAAACATTTGTCGGTTTTTCTTGTTTACACGAATCTTGTTTTAATTTGAATTTCCTCTCTGTACTCGTCTACTACTCAGTGCAGTACATAATTTAAACAGGAGAACGAAAAAAATAAAAGAAGAAGAACTAGATCCATGTAAACAAGAAAAGGAGAAGAACTAGATCCATGTAAACAAGCAAATGAGAAGAACTCGTGTAAACATGAAAAACCGATAATTGTTTTGACCCATACATTTTCATTTGTAAACAAATATGGTTATTTAACTTTCGAGTATTTATAATTTAGAAACAGAAGTAGAAAGAAAAATGGAAAGAAAAGCGAATAGTAATTTCTCTTTTTCTTTTTTCATGTTTTTTATATACTACACTGTATAGTAGTCGAGTAAGGAGAAGGATTTCAGATCGAAACTATAGATTTGTGTATCTGTATACACAAAAAACCGATAAATGTTTATAAATATGTATTTGTAAACATTGCACATTAATTTGTGTATTAAATAAATTTAATACGAATTTTAATCATTGCAATCTGTTTACACTTTTTATTACAATTTTTATTAATAATTTATTCGAGTGTAACATTGATATCGTACAATGTACAATTATATCTGCTACTTATAATAAAAAATATAATATAATGCGTATTACTTATGTGTGTATACTCGTGCAAATACACTTGTAAATATGTATGTGTAAATGTATATGTAATTTATTTAATTTATACTTTATACTTATATACCTATATCGGGTGATCAAATTAAAACTACGTATCCTTTAAATATCATACCAGCCATAAGTGATCATTTATCGCGTAAAAATTTATAGCATAGCAATATTTGACTTTTGGTGCAGAGCAACTTGAAACAGTTCTGTTATTCGATGAAGAAATTATCTTCGTTTTGTAAATTGATCATCAAGATCATACGATACAGTGGTCAAAATTTATATTCCATAGGGTAGAATTTAAAAAAATATATTCAAAACTGGATTTGAAATAAACAAAAAAATCATTTCGATATCTTATAAAAATATATAACTCATATTATCCATCACCCCATATATGCATGAAGTTAAGTATATTCATTATATCTTTGTAAATTAGCATATGTACTTACATACATATACATAAAAATTCATACGTTTTACGCGTCTGTCAAAATAATTTTCATCTTTACTTATATTTCATATTACTTATATATACATGTATGTACCTCATGACACACAACCAAAATGAAAAATAAAAACAAAAACATAATCAAAAGCACAAAACCTTTCACTAATTTTATCCTATCAATATAAAAATCTTTGCGGTCTCCCAAATGATCTAACATTCCTCACAAATAATTCAATTACCTACAAATAAAATCTTTCAACATACCGCTTCGTTATTTTTTTTTTTGTATAGTAATTTTCAGTTATTAAATTATTTTTGTATGTAAATAAATATAATGTTATGTAAAACAAATTAAATAAATAAATAAATAAAAATAAATGAAACGATAAAATTGATAAAATATAGATACAATATAATGTGTGTTGTAATATACATAAGTAATACGTATAATGTAATCTTTTCCGCTAAAATTATTTTGATTTCATTTAATTGCTTAAACTTGCTGATTATAGGTATTATACATAATATATGAACTGAACAGATGTACAATTAAATAAATTTGTGAAATGTTTGCATATTTCAAAACAAATAAATACTTATTAATAGCAAAGTAACAATAAATTAACAATTAAATCATTAATCAAAACTTAAGTTATACAAGTATAATTAAAATGAATTTCAATACACATGAATAATGTAATGTAATATTTATTTTATTCGTTAAGTTTATTATATCCTTTCTACATTGTAAACTTACTTTCATTTATTATGTAAACTTTCATTTCATTTTTATGTTTTCAAATTTGAAACAAAAATATGAAAAAAAGGATTCATTACTTTTTCTCCAAAGTTTTCATATTGTTCTTAAATGATTGAATCTAAGGCAGAAGGCAGTGTAGTAAATGTAAACATTGGAGTGACAGTTGAGATTGTTACGTACATAAATCAGGTCGTTAAATTGTAAACAAATGTGAATAATAAAAGTAATTTAGAAATATTGTAGTGAAAAATAAATTTGTTATATTTCAAGTGATATTCAAAAAAATTTTAAATTGTATGTTGTTGTTGTGTTGTTTGAAAAAAAATGTGTGTTATTGTTGTGTTGTTTATATTCCGACGACCTGAATGACGTCAGACATTAGACGTCAAAATTTCTTTACATTGCCTTAAGGTACTCGTCCACGATGCAAATTTTCTTGCGCGAAATTTGTCTTGCGTGCAAGAAAACTTGCAGTACTTCGTACACACGACGCAATATTTCATGAAAAATATGCAATATTTCTATCATGCAAGAAAAAAATATCTTTGCAAGAAATTTTTATTGCACGAGCACTTACACGAAGTTTTTATTTTCTTGCATATACATTATATTTCAAATATTTCATATTTTTTTTTTTTTCAATATTTTAAGAGTTGGAAGGCCTTACCTTGCTAATAATAATAATAATAATAGAAAATACATACCAAATTCACAAGAAGTCACAGCACAACACAACATCAACCAACGAATGATAGATAACACAGCAACACATTACATTTTAGTCAGCTGAATTTATTGCATATGCAAGAGAAATATTTATTGAATGAGTTGAATAAATTTTTCTTGCGCGAAATATTGCATATCTTTCTGCGTACACTATGCAATAAAAAAAATTGCTTGCAATAAGAAATATTGCATGAAATACGTACACTTTCTAGGCAGCGTACACTTCGAAATAAATATTTCGTGCAATTTTATCTGTCAAAATCGTCTTGCATGCAAGAAAAATTGCATCGTGGGCAAGTACCTTTAGACATGAGTATGCCACGATGATCTTTGGGTTAAACTTCCGAATTGGTGCCACCAGATTTTGAAACGAGACCTTCCGATAATGATATTTTGGAATGTTCTCTTTAAAGTGATACATATATGTCTCTATCAGCGCAAATTCATCTTGTCTCGTTTAAAAATCGGGTGGCACCAATTCGGAAATTTCCCCGATCTTTGTACATAAATCACTTTCTAAGAACTTCTTTTTCTTCTTATTTTTATTTTCTTTTTTCAATAAATTTCTATATTTTTAGAATTAAGGTCTTCTAGCTCTTTTATTCACCATCGAGTTAGGTACTGTATATTGTCTCCTTACGAGGATGTATCTGTTTTAGATCTTGTTTAATATTTGTTTGCCTTGTATAGATCTTCGTGGTCCATGACTTTTAGATTCCCATTTTCATTACATAGTCTTCGTCATATGATTGTTATCTCTTCTCTTTAAATGACCATCATGTCCTTACTAATGTAGTCTATTGTCTATTATATTTTTAAGAACATTATTATTAGGAAATACATGAATTGATTTCATAAATACATTTGAATTGAATGATAACATAATTTTTAATATGTATGTAATTGTATATTAATTTTTAATACCAAACTTTTATCCATTGTATGTATTCATTATATACATACATATATTACTGATGTTTACGATGATTATCATATAATATAGCCATCACATATCAATATTGAATACCTATACTCAAATTCTTATTCATAGTTGTTTGGTAATTCAAACATTTATGTGCATGATACTCCATTATCAGTAATAATAGAGTTATTATCCTCCTAATAATTAAAAAAAAAATCAAATAAAAGGAAACATAAATGCATTATAAGAATATATGTATGTAGGTACTTGTATATCATAAAAACTTTTGCTTTTACTTTAACCCTAAAATTATTATTAACATTTATCTATAAATGTTATATTAACTGAGAAGAGATGTATACATATGTGCATAATGGTATACGTATGTACATTATATTTTATATTCATAGAGATTTAGCATCAAAATACATACATTTTTACGTACTATATGGTGTATCTTTTGTAGGTAGGTATATCTTTGTGGCTAAGTGCATAATATATGTTCATTAGCAGATAATGAAAGTTTATACATATATTTTGCACATATGTACATACTGTATGTATTTAATATGTATAAAATAAAATTACATATTAATACATCAAAATGGTATATACATGTAATATGTAATATGCATAAAAAAAAGGTTCATTCGGGTCAAAATAGTGGCGGCAAATGTGATGGAAATTATAATGTACAGGTGAATTAATTTCAGAGAGCATGTGCTTAAACATTACTTTTTAGTACTATATCATTATATTCATCAAATATTTATGTATGTATGTATGTAATGTACACTACATAGATATATTTATTTATACAATATGTATTTCATAAGCACTGTAATCACATACTATGTATATGTATGTAAGTAAATTTGTGCATTGTGCATTATTATACTTATGTTTGCATAAACACATATTTACAATCATTCATTACAGTAAATACATATACATAAACATACCTACATATATTATTTTTTTTTTTTACTTGATAGACCGGTTACCTCGAATATTGCAATTTATCAACAAATAATCGATGCTTCCACTTTTCATTCGTATAATATATCGTATGTATAATATTATTGTATCGTATTCGTATTCGTATATATAAAAATGATTACCACACGCAGACTTTTTATCTATTGAGATTTTATTAAACAGTTCACGACTTTAGCATGTAAATAATTTGCAAGGAGCAAGTAATTTGAAAAGTAATTAAGATTCGGAGGCTACATCAATATCTCATAAATTAACTTTAAAATTTATCTAAAAAAAAAAAAACCTACGTATTGTGTACTATACAGTGAGTATGTATATATATGCAATGTAAAGTATATATACATTTATAAAGAATACTATAAAATAATTGATATTATACGAAGAATAAAAATACATACATAATAATTCGATGATAATTTTTTAACTGTAATGTACCATAAATATCAGTGTAATATATACATTTCATAAAATCGAATATAATACATAAATATAAATATACTTATGTATGTACATGATATGTACACACAATACATATTATAAATTTACGCATAAATCATTGAAGAAAAAGAACATGAATAAATAAAGTTAGTTATTATTGCAATAAAAATAAAATTGAACTTTAATTATCTTCTAATTACTTCCTAATCTTTAATATGATCAATCCTCTCAGTCTTAGTGATATTGCATGTTAAATATAAATGGAAATTTTAAAATGTCCATAGTGTACTCCTTGAACACTCCTCATTTATTCATATCGCTAATCAATCTTCTAAATTTTCATTTGGAATTTTAAATAATCATAAATATCAAATTTCTGATAACATTACAATCTACAATTTATTTATTGGAAATTTTTGGTTTTTCATATTCGTATGAGTCAAAATTGTCAAAAATTTTTTAAAATTTTGATTTGCTGCAATTTGATACTAAAGAACACAATAAGAAATTTCCGACAGTTAACAAAGCGAGGCTTAGAAAATTGAACTAATTATCCACTTACTGAGCTACAGTATCTTTAAATGTGATTTGATTACTTAAACATTCATTGAAATGCGAAAATTACCAAAAATATAAAATCGTTATTACATTATTTTGTAAAAATACAAACTTCCGCCCCTTGAAAATTTAGGATGCTGCTGACCGATGCTGGTCAAAGAATATAAAGCTAAATCCAACTTGGCTTTAGCTTTATATTCTTTGTACTGGTCAAGAATGAAAATATTGTCCGGAACAATAGAAAATTACGTATAATTGGTAAAATTCAAATTATTTTTAAAACTGAAACAGATTTCATTTGTGACCTCTTGAGGCGTCTAGTGAAACTTCTTTAGGTGTAGTGACATCTCACAACTTGAATATACAATAAAAGTTATAATTTGAACTATTAAGATTCTTGTCTCTGATATTACCAATTAATACCAATCATACCAATTCAAACAGAAACAATGCCCAAATAAAATACACATAGAACATATAGAAGTTACACATGATTGACATTGACTTTCAGTTGTTTAACAATTTTATTTTTGTTTCTAATTAGAGGTTAGGTTAAATAGAGATGTTTTTTCATATTCACAATTTATTATTTTTGTAAGTTTTTTTTATAAAATTTTATTTCATTTAAATTTTTTAAATATAATGGATATCGGTGAATTATTGTCTTATAAAGTAAATACGAATTTAAATATTTTATAAATCAAGTGTTTTGATAATTAATTTCTTATATCTATTTTGAATTTCACTTTAGCCCGAACAAACACCGAAACGACCAAATGAAGAAGATGATACGGATACAAAAAATGAAGGTGATGTGACGAAAAAAGATAGTGACAGATCTAAAAGAATCAAAAGAACACCACATCAAGTACAATCTAAAGCAGAAGAAATTAAAAAGACTCCAACACAAGCATCAGCAGCAGCAGCAGCACCATCATCAGTGGCCCTTCTTGATCAAGATGTAGAATTGTCTGAAGAGGAGAAATTGAACATTGTAAAATTTGTCGAAAATGTAGAAGTTGAAGGTGATGTTATTGATGAAGCTGGTTTAAAAAAATTAATTTTACTATTCGAAAAAAGAAATTTAAAAAATCAAGAAATGCGAATGAAATTTCCTGAAAATGCCGAAAAATTCATGGAAAGTGAAGTTGATCTGCATTCAGTAATTCAAGATTTAAAAGGTCTTGCAACAGTTCCTGATTTATATCCAATTTTAGTTGAATTACAAGCTGTACCAAGTATATTAGAATTACTTTCACATCCGAATACAGATATTAGTGTAGCTGTCGTAGATTTAATTCAAGAATTAACTGACGTTGATATTTTACATGAAAGTGTAGAAGGAGCAGAAGTATTAATTGAATCACTTAGAAAACAACAAATATGTGCTCTACTGGTTCAAAATTTAGAAAGACTTAATGAAACTATCAAGGAAGAAGCCGATGGTGTACATAATTCTTTAGCGATTATTGAAAATTTAACTGAAATTAGATCAGATATATGTAAAGAAGCAGCTGAACAAGGTCTAATCGGTTGGATATTGAAAAGATTGAAACAGAAAACACCATTTGATATAAATAAACTATATTGCAGTGAAATATTATCAATACTTGTTCAGACAGAAAGTGATAATAGATTATTATTGGGATCACTAAATGGAATAGATGTATTGTTGCAACAATTGGCTATTTATAAACGACATGATCCCGTCACGACTGAAGAACAAGAATTTATGGAAAATCTTTTTAATTGTTTATGCTCTGCTTTAATGACAAAAGAGAATCGTGAAAGATTTTTAAAGGGAGAAGGACTTCAATTAATGAATTTAATGTTACGAGAGAAAAAACAATCTAGAAATGGATCATTAAAAGTCTTAGATCATGCAATGTCTGGTCCAGATGGAAAAGATAATTGTCAAAAATTTGTAGATATATTAGGTCTAAGAACAATATTTCCATTATTCATGAAAACTCCAAAACGAAATAAAAAACGATTTTTAACTATTGATGAGCATGAGGAACATGTTGCTTCCGTAATTGCAAGTATGCTTCGTAATTGTAGAGGATCGCAAAGGCAAAGACTTTTAGCTAAATTCTCTGAAAATGATCATGAAAAAGTTGATCGTTTACTAGAACTTCATCTAAAATATTTGGAAAAAGTCGATGCAATAGATAAAGAAATCGATTCACAACCAAAAGTATGAAATGTTTGAGAAACAAATTCATTCTAACCGAAATATTAATGGACATAAATGTACTTTTAACTTTTATAATTTTAGGATCCTGATGTTAACGAAGACGAAGAAGAGGAAAACAATTACCTAAAACGATTATCCGGTGGATTATTTACTTTACAATTAGTAGACTATATAATTTTGGAGGTGTGTGCAACATCAGAAAGTATAAAGCAAAGAGTTGTTCAAATTTTAAATCTTCGTAAAGCTTCAATGAAAACAATAAGACATGTAATGAGAGGTAAATATCAAAGACATTCATTATTTCAAAGACCATAAAAATATTAATTAATACAACACATACACACTATAAATGTTTGTTTCTTTTTTATCAAACAGAATATGCAGGCAATCTTGGTGATGCTGGTGACAGTGACTGGAGAGACCAAGAACAAGCACACATACTATCATTAGTTGACAGATTTTAATTGAAAATTTATTTTGTATTTTTAATAATTATTTTCTCAATAAACAAGTTTATATTTTTGACAAAAAAGAATTGGTTTTTTTTTGTTTTTTGTTTTGTTTTCTTCTTTATATACAATTAACCTATACCTATTATACTCATTCAATCTAATTAGGCTATAACATTCATTCATGTGAATAATTAAACCCAAGAACATTTATATCAAATCAAAGCCTAACTTTTAATTCATAATTTATTTTCTTTCTAACGCTTTGTACACTCTTACAATTAATTATTAAATACAAAAATAATTTAAATAAAAATAAATAAAAAATAAATATGATACAAACAAATTACAAATTAAAAGTGATGACTCTGAATACTGATTTGTCATTTTAAATATCACATGCATCATAAATAAATGAATAAAATGATTTCATGGACGAATCACAGATCGACCAGAACATTTTATTTCTTTTCGTCTAAAATAATAATTTAACATGAACTTTTATTGAAGAAAGTAAGACAAAGAAAGCATCCAAAAACACCTGAAGAATCACACGAATGTGTATCTGTATAAGTATGAGCTCTTCTATGATAGCCTGAAAGAAGACACTCAATTTGAGAGTTGGGTAAAGATATTATAATCTGATATTCACATTTTATGTAATATACATATATAGGCTCTAAATGTTAAGTTAAGAATAACAATAGACAATAGAATAAAGTCAAACCCTTCTTGTAAAATAAAAGAAGGGATCAATTAAAATTAAATACAAATTTAATTGATCATAAAAAATAATTAAATTAAATATGATTTTGTCATAAACTTAACATTCAGTCTCAAAATTTTATTTAGATTTTTTTTTTTTTTTAAAAAAAAAGGCATTAACAGAATTCAAACCATATACTTATAGAGAGTAGTGTAATTAAAAATTTTTAAATAGTTTCAATACCAGTTACATCTGCTATCCAGTTTAGATAGGAGGTCACTCGTGTATATACTCCAGGAAAACCTCTTTCACAACCCAACACACTTCCGAATGATGTAATTCCAATCAAAATTTTTGAATCAAATCCATCTTCAATAACCAGTGGACCACCAGAATCTCCAGTACATGTCGATTTACCATTTGCTCCACTTGTGCATATGTTGGATGGTTGAAGAATTCCTGGATAGCTTCGAAGACATTGACTATGCGGTAATACCGGTACTTCAACGAATCTCAGTACAAAAGAAATATTTTTTGATCCTTTAAATTTAAAAGTTTGATATTTAATATTAAAAGTAAATTTTTGTTTGTTTGTGTGTTATATGTGTGTAATTTCATTTAAGTACCTGATGAAAATCTTCCCCAACCAGATGCAGTAGCAAATTTACCATCGAAATCATCTAAAGGATGATCTTTACTTGGTAATTTTATGGGTTGAATTGAACCTAAAATATAATTTTATATTTTTTTATGATACCGCGTGTTTTTTATAGAAGAGTGCGCGACGCGCTGTTATAAAACAAAATCAATAAAAATGTATTTGATTAAACTTACTACTAAATTCGATAGTTTTTGGTAAATTTATTATGGCGATATCATTTTTCAAACGATTCGGATTCCATTCTGGATGTAAAATAAAATTTGGTTTTTCGACATTGATTCGTTTTTGTCCTTGTTCTCCTTGCTTACGAATTTCATGTGCTCCTAAAAATACAAGAGCTTTTGTTGCTCTATAATATACAAATAAAGTAAAATTTAATTCAAACCTTACATATTAAACAAAAATATAAAATTAAATAAGTAAGTATTTTTCTAACAAGAACAACAGAGACGCCGCGCCGCGATCATTTCAAACTAATGAATTTGATCACACATATAATCGAAATTAATTTTAAAAAATTACATATGTAACAAGGATTACTGTAAAAAAATATTAATATAATGCACAGTTAATGTAGTATAGATGGTAAGTGGGTAAAGAAATGAAAATATCTACTATCTTTACTTTTTTAAATTAAATTTATTACGAAATATAATTCGTTATAAGGTTTTTTTTTTTCTAAATTTTAAAACTGACAAAAAATAACGTACAAAACCTATAGATAGATACGAATTTAATGGTGATGAATGTGTTGAACAGTTTTAACATTTTTCACTTCACTGACTTTTTATAAATGGGCAACAAGCGTATACATAAGCGTATACATTTTTTTTTTTTTGATTTTTAATTAAATTAAACAAACACGTACAATTGTATTAAAGAACTGCAATTCGAAAAAGATACTAATCGATTAATTAACAATTTATTTACTCATTTGGAATATGAAAAGTTCATTGATCTGAATTTTTTTAAATAATCTGAACTGTAATTTGTATGCACTGAGCACTGTTATATGAAAAGAAAAGATTTTAAACTGATGATTGTGAACTTTTAATTTAAAAAAAATATAATTTTTAGCCACTTAACATTTCAATCACAATTTGTCTTTAAAAAAAAAAATCGCATTTCTTATTATCATCGTCCTTTTTTTGAAAAACAAACATTAATTTGCAGCATTATTTTTCTTATATACACATTCGCACCTTATTCCTTATATAAGTATATAAAAATTTATGTCTTACGTGTCTAAACAATGTGCCGCTGTTAATACATATTCATCAGATATAAGTGCTCCACCACACCAATTTAATCCTCTATGTGTTCTTAATAATATTCCAACTTGATATGGAAATGTATGTGGTATTGCAATACTACCACCATATATCCTTTTCATAGCACCAAGTTTTTGTAATTCAAAATCATCATTAGCCAATAATGTTGAACGTATTAAAGGTTTTGGTACCATAAATAATGGTTGTACACGACGCCAATCAATTTTAGTACAATTCACTAATAATATAACTAAATATGAAAATATAAATTTTATTATTATTATCGACTTCATTTGAAAAAAATTTTTTTTTAATTTTTTTTAATTAATTTGTTTTTCTTTTGTTTTGTTACTTTTGTTTTCAGTTAAAAATTGACTAAAAATTTTTCACGTTCAAATCTAACATTTATAGTATTTTTTGGGATTTTGAAAAAAAATTTTTTTCTTTAAAATGAAAAAAATTTATAGTGGGGATAAACTTATATGTAGTACTAGTGCATATAATGTATTTGGGTAGTGGGTACTAAATTTATCAAATTTTTTATCGACAAAACTTATGGGTAAATTATACAGGTATAGAGGGCGATAATAAAAGATATAGAGATTTCGAAAAAAGAGAAAAAGAAAGAATATGATTATATTGCTACATCTTAGGAAATGAAAAATATTTAAATGTTACGCCGTTTTAAACAGATAACCTAAACCACCGCACCGCGTACATATACCAAAAATTACTTAGTCTTGTCTTACACATTTTGTAACCAAAATAGACTGGACTGGCCAAAAAAAAAAGAAAAACTAAAATATTTTAGATATAAAAGTTTTAACAAAAAAAAAACAAATTTTGATAAAAGAAAAATAAAATTGGAACAAACTTTAAAGATGTAATAGTAATATAATATAATTAATATACATACATACAATTATATCGATCGTATTATATCGATCATACTTAAAAGTATACATTATTTGTATGTAAATAGTGCGTTGTTATATCATACTTAGGTTAGGATTAATAAACGTTTTTGCAAAACTTTATGGTTCATTTGATATAGTATTTTATTTTAAATAATTTTTTTATTTATTTTTGTTTTGTTTCATTTTTTTTTTACTTTAATTTTCCAATTACTACATAAATAATATGTCGCGCATTGATAGACAACCTTTAATTTGATTTTTTATATCGCTAATTAATATTATCGTAATTTTTCAGTATAAAAGTATTTTGTATTTTATACAATATTTTCAATTTGATTTTGAATTGTACAAAGTTTTTTCAGTAGTAGTGCCGAGCGCGAATGTAACGACCTTCTTTTATTTTCAGAACATCATCAGAACAAGCATGTATTAAAGAAGCATGTATTAACAAGTATTAACAAAAGAGACATCACATAATAAATAAATATTCTAAATGGATTTAATCTATGATGTGTATGTAAATATTTTGTTTTTTTTTTCTATAATTAATTCTTAAAAGTTTGACAATATTTTAGCTTTTTTTCTTTTCAATGTCATTCAAAAGAAAATAAAATAAAATAAATTTGACCTAGAACTACTCTACTACTATTATTCGTAAGTACAATATTTTGAATTAAAAATTTTCTATCTTTAGTTTTTTGGACAATTATCTATCATTTTTAATTTATACTTTCAGTAGTAGTGTTGGTAGATTAGCATAAATAACTCTAGAGAAGTATACATATTTCAGGATCATATATGTACGTACATATAACCAAAGACTGATGTCTACACGAAAGTAGGTAACGGTGGGTATATGTAAAGCCGTAAAACAATCTTTCAACAAAACTTTCAAAATACAGTACTCCTTTTTTTTTATATTTGCAAGTATAAATTGGGATTTCTTAATAATTTTGAATCGAATTCGCAAATTATTACAAAATTAATTATTTCATTAGTGAATTACAATAATAATTAGATACAAAGATATTGTGTGAAATACACATACCTATATCCTATAACAACCTACCCTACATACAAATTTCATACGGTATTTTTGTTTATATTATATCCAACAAATTATATAGTTTCCATCTATCTACATTGTGTATATGTTTGTATAGATCTTGAACAAAAATAAACAAAAAAAATTATTTAAATTTGACTTTGACCTAAAAAAAAATTTCCACTTGATATAAATCAATTTTTTTTTTTTGTTTTTCAAATTTGATTAATCAAACATTATTGAACAAATCCATATACTAATTGAATATCAATTATGTTTATGTGCTGTGCTGCTGCTGCTGCATTACAATAATACCTATATATGTATTAGATGAATTCAAAATTTTATGTTTTATGTCAAACAAAAAGTTTTAGAAGAAAAAAGAAAAAACAAGAACTACTAAATTTATTGTAAGGAAACGTGGACAGTCTCGAAGGCAGATGAGCTGGCATTAAAGACGTTCGAGAGGAAAATTATCAGGAGGATTTTCGTAGCTGTGGAAGAGAACAGTGTCTGGAGAATCATGTACAATGACAAACTGTCCACGTTATATAAAGACATAGAAACGCATTAAGCTAAATCGATTACAATTGGTTGGGCACGTCATGAGACGAAATAATGAAGAAGTAACTCAGAAAGTTATGCTGCGCACTCCAGACGTAAAATGAAAGCCAGGAAGACCGAAGATAAGATGGATAGATTATGTGAAAAACGATCTGAAAAAAATCGACGTATTGAATTGGAAAGCAACAACGGTAGATAGAAAGGAGGCAGATCTTGGAGCAAGCCAAGGCCCACCACGGGCTGTAGAGATAATGATGACGATGACAAAAAATCTTTGATGAAGAATCTAAAGAAATTTCATGGAGAATGCATTAGAGTGTTGATAATTTGGCAAACGCAGACGACATCGTAGTGTTCTCCAACACTTACCGAAATTTACAGAATCAACTAAATCATAGCTTAATAGTGAGTAAATGAAAATTGGGTTGAAAATTAATACTAGATATACTAAAACTGTGACTATGAGAATAAATGCTTCGAACGAAGCTCCATTCCATTTCAAATTAATCTCATGATAATAACTATAATGTAAATGAATTTTCGTATCTTGGTAGTATGTAATATATTATATATTCATAGAAGGAGACGTTTTGATTGATGTTAATAGATGTATACATAAAGCAAGATTGTCTTTGCAAAACTCAGAAATACTTATTTGGAGTTCCAGTGAAATAATGCTTAAAATTAAAATTAAGATATTTAATGATTGCGTGAAATCAGTATAGGTCATCAGTATATATATGGTTCCGAAACCTATATAGCTTGTCACGGTTAATATTTAAAGTATAGCTTACAAGAATACCCCACGCAAGATACTAGAAATAAGGGAAGACCGCGCACAACATGGAGAAGAACATTATTTAAAGAAACCGGCAAATTAATCGGTCAGCTAAGAAGCATATAGCCCAAAGAAGAAATGTCTAGAATATCCTTTATTGACACCTTTTGCTCCTGAAGGAATTTGGTCATAATTAATAATAATAATAATAATAATAATTTATATAGACGTACTTACACTTATACTTGTGTGTTTGTATATGCACATCAAGTACATACAAGTGTAGCTTTTCACTTACTTTTCAATAGATATTTCTTTCATCTATTTTATTATATTTTTCATTTTTATGCAAAAAAAAAAGAAAAACATCACAAAAATAAATAAAAATTAAAATTATTTTTGCAATAATTATATATAAATTTATATGCGGCCATGAACTCACTCAAAATTTTATTATAAATAATTACAATTTAATTAATCAAATCTAAAAATAAAATAAAAAGTACATATAATAAGTACATAATTGTAACGTATGAGAAATTTCTTCACGTTTTGTTTATATGTATTAACTCCATCATCATTATCATCATCAACATCATTAAAATATTAGCCAACTGCTATACTACATACAGAGATTGTATTTCATTATTAAGTGAAAGTTACATAATTTTCTAAAAGTATAAGATTAGTGTAAATATGTAGATACTATATTACACCACATATTACACTAAAAAAACGCTCAAAAAATATTTTAAAAAAAAGTAGTAGACGAATTACTTAATTCTGTGTGCACATACAAATTACATACATACATATGTAGTATGTTGCCATGTTGGTTATTAAATTTTTATTATGATTTCTATTTCTATTATTAATATGTATGTATGTGTAAATAAAAAGAGCCAACCATTAAAATTGTTATTGTTATTATTTTTGTTATTACACCCAAAAATGAAACGACTTACTTGTAATTTTGTAATTTTGTAAAAAAAAAAAAATTTGAAAATTTAAAAGGAAAACATTGTCATCATTTTCTCGAAATTATACACAGATTTTTTTTTATGGTCCATATTTTTTTTTCATATTATATATACGCGCAGTATGGTATATAAATAAATATGTAATTTTGTTTCATTTTTACTATTAAATTTAAGTAAATAGCTGTGTTCCTTTCACATGAGCAAAGTACTTAAAAATCAGTTTGGTTTAATACTTCACTAAATTTTTATGTGTGAACTGCTCAAACAATTAGTTACGTTATTTCTTTCTACCAGATGTCTTTTTAGTTTCACATTACCCAACAAATGGAAATTGACTGTTTAGGTTAGATTTCTTGGTATAAACAAATATCATATATGGAGTGTTTTATATAAATTTTTCAAATTTAAAGTAAAATAATTTTAAGCTTATCTTTTGCTTCACTTGTCAAATGTATTTATGTTTCTTTGAATAGTTTGAGTCATTGCTAAAATAATTGCTCAGAAGTACTTCGCTCACGTGAAAGGAACACAGCTAATATGTTTTGTTATTATATTGAAAGTCATTTTTATATATCATTCGTTTGTTTTCATTACAAATAAATAGGTATACCGTTTTTTATTGTACATTTGCGCAACGTAACATGTGTGTATACAAACAGCATATGTAAAAAAAAACAAAATTTAAATTTCTTAAAATTACAAATTAAATGTATGTCTATTATTTGGAAGAAGTAATCGACAAAATTAAGTACCTAAATTCAAAAATATGCGCCAACATGATATAGTTATAAATACATAACTACTGTATTCCTCTATAAATGGACGTTATATTTTTATACATAATAAAAATATATATTTTTTTTAAATATTTTATTTTGTTTTTGTGTCATCATATGATATTTAGATATTTTAAATAACGTATAAGAATTTGTTCAAGTATTAAAATTAGTGTGTCTTATTATTTACTATAGTCAAATAGTGTGTGCCTGCGACTTCGTCCGCATTGTCATAGAGCTATAGAAAGAACCACGATTTACAGAATAAGGTGAGACCGAGCAGCCCGAGCGAAGAAGCTCTCTGTGAAGCTTTGTGTTATTACGTCATTTCTATTGAGTGAGTTTGTAATCCAATTACCACGATTATCAGTTCATAGCTTTTCATAGATTTCTTTATTTTTTTTTCAGATCTTCATCTGTTTAAACCAAATTTTTATTGTTTTAAATAATTAAATTTAGAAAAATAAGTAGCCTATGTTAAGCGGGAGGAATTACTCTTTTAGATTAAAAAAGTTCCATCGAAATTGGTTCAGCCGTTTTTGAGATTACACCGGACAGACAGACAGACGCACCAAATTTATTTATAAGATAAATATTTTCCATGAGCAAGGCTGGATTTAAGCATATAGAGGCGGCTGACTAGAGCAACGTAAATTTTTATTGTTTTATTGTATACGCTACGATAGCATACGAATTGTATTCTACACATGTGTATTTGTATTTTCTCTTTGAGTATAATGCGAATATTGTGCATGACAAAACAAAATACAAAGTTGAAAACTATCAACATTTTATACTTGTTCCTCCCCTTCTGCATACTCTGAACTCTGCAGCATTGGAAGTCATTCACTATTATAGTAAAGCTACGCCTACGATCGATAGTACGAGTAGTATTCTGCACATCATGTGTCCCCGTATTTTGTTTCTTCAGAAAAAGTTGATTTTCCTTCGCTTAGTATAGATAATGCGAATATTGAACATAACAAACACGAAAAATCAACTAACAACATTTTATACTTGTTCCTCTACTTTGTATTATACTCTCGAGCAGTAGAGGTAATTGAATCTAGCAGTATCTGTATTATACGCTAACCTAGTAGGATAGGAATAGTATTTCACACATCATGTGTTTTCGCATATTTTCGTTCTTGAGAAAAAGTTGATTTTCTCTTCGAGTGGAAAATGTGACTATCACTATTGTATTGTACATGACAAAACACAGAAAATCAACTATTAACATTTAATACTTGTTCCTCCCCTTCCATCATACTGATCACACTCAGATCCAGATGTAGGCTGTAGCAATGGAGGTAATTAACTATAGTAGTGTAGTACAGAATCACATTATAAAACAATTAAAACTCACAGTTTCAGTTATATATACTTTTAATTCTAAATTATATTTTCGTCATTAATTTTGGAATAAAAAAAAATTTACAAAAAATAAAGAAAAAGAAAGATAAAACATTAAATTTTATTACACAGAAATTTTGTACATAAATAATTAAGTATAATGCAGTTCTAATTAATTGTACGTATTTTTGAAGTTGTAAGTATGTATTATGAATTTTTTCATTATTATTTATTTAAGTAATTTGTATTCCAGTATTTTTAGAAATCCAATCTAAATAGTATGTGGTTCGAGTAAAAACTGATGGCCAACCTTTTTCACAGCCAAGTGCAATACCGAATGATGTTGTTCCAATCAGAGTTTTTGTACCATCATTATTTTCAATAATTAATGGTCCGCCAGAATCTCCGTTACATACTGATTTTTTTGAATTACCACCCATACAAATATGTCCGTTTCTTATAACACCGAAATAACGAATCATACAACGTAATTTCGATATGACTGGATTTTTAACAGCTCGAAGAACTGGTGAAACACTATTAGCCTCTGAAAAAAATTATAAAATTTTCGAAATTTTAAATTATCGAAATAAATTTAAATAAATAAATAAAAAATAACATACTATCAGAATCTTTTCCCCATCCAGATGCAAGAACAACTTTTCCAACAAAATTCTCAAATTGTTGTTTTCGAGTTGGTAAATTTACAGGTTGAATGTATTCTATATGTGTATCCAATCATACACAAAATTATAAAAAAAATATAATTATTATAAAATTTATAAAAAATAAAAAAAAATAAAAAAATAATATAATGTATAAGAAAAACAATTAAAAATTACCATTCAATTTAATTGGTTCTGGTAATTTGATCAATGCAATATCATTTAAAAGTGTGAAACGACTCCATTCTTCATGTACAATCATATTATCTTTTGTTACATGAATTCTTACTTGTGTCGATTCATTTGCATCTTTAATATTGTGAGCTCCTAGTAGAATAATAGCTTCTTGAGCACTAAAATTATATTTTATAAAAAATTTCATTATATCTTATTTTTTTCATTTTTCATTTTTTTTTTTTTTGTTTTTTTTTGTTTTTGAAAACTTCATCTACTTACGGTTGCGCACAATGTGCTGCTGTTAAAACATATTTATCAGATATTAAAGATCCTCCACACCATGCTGAACCACTACCAGTACTTATTATTAATCCAACTTGATATGGAAGTGAATTCGGTTCTACTTCATACCCACCAACAATTCGATGTTCAAATGTATCTTTAATATCTGTTGTTATTACTGGTAAAGTAACTGGTACAGGAGGATCTATATTTAATGGTGATATTTTTGACCAATCGATTTTTTTAGTATACGACGTAACAACGACTGATAATAAAACCAGCAATATACAAAATCTAAAAAATTTCATTGCCAAATTTTACTGTTTATATAATAATATGTACTTAATTATATGTATATGTTCGTTCAATATAATAATTTTATTATTTTATAAATATGTATATAATTGAAAATAATAATTTTCGGTATTTTTATTGACAACAATTATCGAATACTAAAAATTACAAACTAACTTTAATGAAAATTCTTTTCATCTATTTATACCGTTAAATTATATTATTATTAATCATTTAAAGATAAAAAAATTATACCGATAAGAATTATTCGTTTTTTTTGTTGTTTATTAATATGAAATTTACTCCTAAAATTGTATGGATACTCGTCGTAAGTAATCGATCATCAATCATTAAAATAAAATTTATTTTATCAAAAAAAAAAAAAAAATATATATATTCGAATAATAAATTATAATTATTATCCTAATTCATCTTTTTTTTTTTTTGTTATTTATTATTTGTTTTGTTATTATTTTGGTCTGACTTTTTATTGATCATGGTTCAACTAAATAAACATACATATATACACAAACACAGCACACAATAATAACGTATACCTACGTGTTACATAGTAATTCTGAATTCATAAATTAAATTGAATATTTACATTTAATTTATGTTATATCGTAAAGTAAAAAATTCCAATTTAAATATTTTGCTTTCGCAAAAAAAATAATGCAGCAAATTCATTTTAAAATTGTAATAAAAATGAACATAAATTGCATGTAGCAGTATATTTATAATCTTTGTGCTTTTACGCGTAGAATTCGATTTCAAAATATAATAAAATTTAATTAAATAAAATTTATTTACTTCTTCCCCTAACAAATAATAATAACAACCAATATCAGTTTAAAATGAATTTAAAATTGCAATTTTAAAATTCATTCAAAACAAACAATAGAAAAGATTCAATAAATATTTTTTTTTTGTTTTTTGCAAATAGAAGGAAAAACGAATAAAACGTATAAAACTGATAAAATAAAAACATTTCGTTTTTTTCTTTTTCTGAATAAGTTTCAAATTATTATTATATTATACATATTTATATTTTTATTTTCACAATTCTGTCATATGTATGCTTGTTATTGTAATTTTCATTTATAAATTTCCTTTCATTTTGTTTAATTAATTTCTAATTTTAATTCCAGATTTTGATGAAATCCAATTTAAATAGTATGTGATACGAGTGAAAACTGCTGGCCAACCTTTTTGACAACCGAGTGCAATACCGAATGATGTGGCACCAATCAATGTTTTAGATCCATCTTTTTCGTTGTGAACTAATGGTCCACCAGAATCTCCATTACATGTTGATTTTCCACCATTACCACTGATACAGATATGACCATCTTTAATTACACCAGCATAACGAACATTACATTTTTGATTTGAAATAACTGGTGCTTCTACAGATCGAAGTACTGCTGATACACCGCTTGCCTCTAAAAATGTACATATACCAAAAATGTTTTAAAATAAATTTCAAGCTATGCTAAAATGTTCATGCTAAAACTCAATTAAATTTCTTACGATCAGAATCCTTTCCCCATCCAGATGCCAAGGCAACTTGGTTTACAAAGTTTTCCTTTATTTGACTTCTTTTTGGTAAATTGACAGGTTTGATATTTTCTGTAATGAAATAAGAATTTTACTAATAAATAAATATTGAAATTTAAGATTAAAATAAAAATAATAAAACAATAAAACTGTTCAAAAATTACGATTAAATTGTACTGGATGTGGTAGTCTAAGCAATGCGATATCATTTACTAAAGTTTTTGAATCCCATTTTTCGTGAACGATGATATTATGTTTTGGTACTTCAATTCTGACTTGAGTATTTTCGTTCTGTTTAATGTTGTGTGCTCCCAAGAATACAGTAATACTTTGAGCACTGAAATTATAAAAATAAAATAAAAATTTTAATTTTTTCTTTTTATTTTATTTTATTCACATTAATATTTAAAATATTAAAATATCTTACGGTTCTGCGCAATGAGCAGCTGTTAGAACGAATTGATTCGAAATCAATGAACCACCACACCAAGCACTTTTACCGCCACCAACATTTAATGATAGACCGACTTGATATGGTAGTGAATGTGGCCGAACTTCTGATCCACCGACAATACGATCTCCTGCATTTCCAGTTGGAAATCCTGGTACATGTGGATTCACATGTAATGGTTTAATATTTGTCCAATCAACATGATTACCATCATGATTAGCCGAAATTAAACCGAAACAAAATAAAGTAACGAAAGCACAAAAGAATTTCATTTTTGTTTGTTTGTTTGTTTCAAATTCCAAGTTACCGCTCTAATTGCAAGTAATTTGAATAATTAACGTACAGAAAATATTTCATCATAATTTATATCATTGTCAAGGGCTTTTCAATTTACTGATAAAAATTAGATAAAAAATTTTTTCGTAATGTAATTCATCGTAATCAGTACTTTAAATCCAACTATATCATGAAAGTTCATGGATAACAAAGGGAAAAAAAAATGAAAAATAGAAAGAATAAAATACAAAGCAAACATTTTCACTTGTTTATTATTAAGTTATTGTATTTAAGTACAAAGTAAATTGTAAAGTGATTTTTAAAAATTTTTTATCATCAGTTCCTATTTCTTATGTATATATATCTATATATCTATGTATTTTGAAAATCACTTCAAAATCAACTTAAAATTTTTATAGACATGGACATTCAAGTAGGTACTATAATCATTACAATACTTAATCATTAACATGTGGCAAAAATTTTTTTCTTTTTTCAGATAATTTTTCACGATTAAATTGTTCGTTTCATAAATTGCAACAAAAATTTCATTACATAAAACTAGAGAAAAAGTTACTAAATCAAATTGAATGACGAAAAATTACACAATTTTGAAAATCAATAAATCATAAACTTGAACTTCTAAAATTTTATTTAATTTCAAAAATAATAAAAAAAAAAATGAATACAATATACGATATATTGCCAAATATATTTTTAAAATTAAAAAAAAAAATAATAATAATAAAAATCAAACAAACATTTCATCAAAAATAATTTTTATTAAAGATTCAGAACATTATATAAATCATTAATTTTTATTTTAATAGGTATAAAAAAAAAACTTACATCAAATAAATTTATTTTACATTACAAAAAATATGTATTTTCTTAGCTTCTACCCGTACTTAAATTTGAAACATCGACCATTATTATTAAAAATGTCATGCAATAGAAATGAGATTATCATTATTATAAACTAACAAAAATTACGAAAAATAAAAAAATCTAGTTTGATTATTTTGGATTTTGATTCAATATTTTTCATTTTGATCGAGACAAAACTGATTCAGTTATTCTACCATTTTCATTTATGATTAAAAAATGTTGAAACTGTCTTTTATAGACAAAAAAAATTCCTAAAAAAAAGTTTAACTTCGCAGTATACAGAAGTAGAAAATGATTTCCTTTTCAATTTTATTTGACTTTACAAGTTTTTAGTTTATGTAAAAGATCTTTAACTTGATCTGTGTTGTCTTCTAAAATAGTAGATAACAGTTTCTTGCGAATAGCCATCGCTTCAACATTTTTCGAAAGCTATTAAAAGAAAATTAATAAAGACAAATAAGATAATTCAGATAACTCATTATATATTGTATATGGTGATATCCAAATAAAATAAAAAATAAATGATAATCATTACCTCATACGCTCTCTTTATGACAGAATGTGGCATACCAGCTAATTTAGCTGCATTAAAACCGTATGATTTTGGACATGCTCCCGATGTATATTTATACAAAAATGTGACTGTTTCTTGTGTAGGATCTTCCATGTCTTCGTTTTCGACCATACAAGCCTTGAAAAAAAATTTTTTAATTAAATCATAAGATTTCAGTTTCAATTGATGATGAATGGATAGGAGCCTCTTTTTTTTTTTACCATATGTCCAAGATATATATTTTTATTATTTTGAAAATGATCAACTAAATTATGATAGTGAGTTGAAAAAAGTGTTCTGCATTTAAGATCAGCCATAAATTGTACAACAGATGCTGCAATAGCTGTTCCGTCATATGTTGCTGTACCACGTCCTAAAAAATTTTCAAACAAACAAAAAAAAAAACGAAAAATAATATATATTTGTCTTTTTATGATTACGCGAATTAATTTGTAAAAATTAAATACCCAGTTCATCCAATAACACTAGACTGTGTAATGTAGAATGTTTTAGTATTGATGAGGTTTCATTAAGTTCAACTAAAAATGTACTATGCCCAGCAAGTATATCATCTTGAGCACCTAATCTTGTGAAAATTCTATCGATTATTGACATTTTACAATTCTCAGCTGGAATATGTGAGCCCTTTCAAGAAAACAAAAATTTAATGCACGTTTATAAGTAAAGGTAAGAGATAAATATTTCAAAGTGCAAAATACCATTTGGGCCATAATCATTAAAAGACCAACTTGACGCATAAGAGTACTTTTACCACCCATATTTGGTCCAGTTAATAAAGCTAATGGTGGATCTTCTGATCCACCAAGTGAAATACCATTTGGAATATAATCATCGGTTGTTACCATGCATGGATGAAAACCTTCTTCAATGTATATAAATGGTTTATCTGATTCTTCACAAACTTTTGGTACACATATTTGACTTTGATTTCTTGCATATTCTGCTAGTGATGCTAAAACATCGAGTATACCTATCGAATCTACACATTTTTTCCATACTGGATAATAATTTGAGAACTTTTCAAAAATACGTCGAGACAAATCTTTTAAAACGTTGTTACGTTGGTCTTCAGCATGCATCATTCGCTTCAAATAATTCTGTAAATCGATCACACATAAACAATTCGATCGATTTCTGTTTTATCATTTTGTTATACGAGTACTTACTCTTGTTTCAGCTGTATGAAATCTTCGAACTGGTTTCGAACCTTTTCTTTGACCTTCTAGAAAATAATCACTTCCAGCTTTTCTAGCATTACTCTCTGGAACCTCTAATTGAAAACGTTTTTTATCATTTCCAAAATAATTAAGACGACATCCAAAATATTTTTCTTGTTCTTGAAGGTATTCTTTTAATTCTTTATTTATATTTTCAATTTCTTCTTCAACTGAATCGAATTCATTGTCTATACCTTTTTCAGGTGCAATCACACCTTCTTTTAGAGCTTCATCATGATCAAAAGCCGTCTAAAAATGTAAAAATTTGTATGCATTATAAAACAATTTAATTTATTACGGAATCACTATAACAATTTTCACCTTAAAATAATCCAAAATTTCTTTCATATCTGGAAATAATCCAGTCGGCTCAAATTGTGATAGTCGAATTATTAAAGTCGATTCAAATGACGAAAACATTGAGGGAATATCTACTAATAATTCAAAACCTTTTAATACTGAAATGAAATTCTGAAAAAAATTTAAAACAGAAATTAAAACTGAAACCAAAAAACTAAATACATCCTGAAAACAAACAAAATACCTGAATTTTCTTTTTGTTATAGATTTTTTCTTCAAATAATATGGCTCGACCATCTGGATGATTTTTTAATCGTTGACCATTTCCAAAGCCATGTATTTGAGCCAAATACCTTTCAAAATCTGGTATTTTGTTAAATAGCGATCTCATTTCTTGCAAAACATCAATATTATTTAATAGTTCCGATATGGCATCTTGTCTTTCTTTTATAACGTTTATATCACAACTGGGCGAACATACCCAATGATGAAGTAATCGTTTACCGAATTTTGTACAACAATGATCTAAAGTACTCAAAAGTGAACGTTCTTCACCGGTGATGTTCAAATTGTTTAGTGTTATGGAATCTAATACCATGTGTTTATTACGATTGGTGACTTTTAAAATTTTATTTTTGACTTCATCCTGATCGATGGGTTCGTCTTTAATATGTAAAGAATTTTCAATATCTGGTGGATAATATTTAGTGAATCGAGACATTGCTAAAATTTGTTGTTCTATAAGGCATGATTTTAGATACCAAATGCATCCACCAAGTGCTTTTAAGCACAGTTTACTGTCTTCTTTTGGTGTCAAACCCAAATGATCATCTGGAATATTTGAATTTTACAAATAAAATTTCTACTTAGTTTTATTATCATTAATATATTACTTTCATCTTGTGTTGATTTTAGAACATATGGCCATTCTTTTTCACTATCTTCATCTTTTTTGTAATAATTCTCTCTCAAGTATTTTAAAGTTTTTTCAGCTGACCATGATTGACTTTCAGGAATTAAACTTTCTTTAAGTACATTACTTAGTACTGTTTTGAATATGATTTCAGTTCTCGCCGATAAACCTTTCCTTTCATACAAAACCTAATAAATTATTTTAAATCGTCAAGATTATTCATTAATTACATATAAAAAATATTAATTTTTTTGATAGTTTACCAAAACTGGAGGATAATGCGATAATAAAGTTAAAAATCGCGAATTATTATTATCATCCACAAATTCTCCAATATAAAAATCACCTATAGATGTATCAACAAAACATACACCAAATCTACTCGATGATCTCTCATCTTTCTCAACTATCGATAGCATATAATTCGGTTGATGATCGTAAGTTATGTCCGTTTGGGCTCCATATATTCGAGTACCTCTATTTACTATTTGGCATATTTCTCTTTTAACAACTTTATCAAATTTAGTCACAATTTTTGAATTCTTGCATCTTTCTGTCATCATATCAGGAGTCTCCGTTTGTTCTACTCTGGCAACCTTCAAATTTAAAACTCAATTTATTAAACTCTTTAGATTTCAAATTTCAAACATACCTTATAACCTCGATCTATTAGGATTTTAGACATTTTACCGAAAGATACTTCAGGAAATCCTGAATGAGCGAATTCCCCTCTCATGTATGTAAATCCCAATTCATTTACCCCGACATCGGCATCCATATGATATAATTCGTAGAATTTTCCAACTTTAAAGAATAGCACACAATCAAAGTTTTCAGATTTCAATTCCCACCATTGTCTGACACCCTTAAATTCGATTTAAATTCATGTGGATTTTGAGCTATGAATACTTTGCTTTCAAAAATATGGTCATCTACTTACCGGTGATAAACTACTTAAAAATTTCTCTGGAACGTATAGTGTTCTAGGATTATAATCTGGATGATCTGGACGACGACCTTTTTTATCTTTTATATTTTCTGGTTTCAGAAATTCTAATTTGTTATGAGGCCAAATAATTGGTTCATCTAAATTTTTTGATGTTTCTGGTTCGGTTTCATAGTTATCTGGTTTTTTACCAGAATTTTTAGGTTTTAAATTTTTCAATTTTTCTTCAAAAGATGAAATTTCATTTCCATTTTGATGCTTTTCTTTTAGCGACTTATCCTGAAATATAACGGGAGTAAATATGATATTAGAATTAAATGATACAGGATTAGTCAAAAAATACTTTTAACATAGTCTTGCATACTTCTTTTTTACAAGATTTTGGATCATCAGAATCATTATTTTCCTCTTCAGATTCAGAATCAACAATAATGCGTCTTCGTTTACTCTGACTAAATTTTATATTTTCTTCATCTTGACCTGAATTCAATTCCCTTTTAACTAAAAAAATCAGATTTTAAATAATTTAATTTAAATTTAAAAAAATAATAAATCACAAAATTTTTTTACATTTATTTGATATTGGAGATTCAGCTTCATCTTTTTCTTGTTTAACCTTTTTCACAGGTGGTTCTTTTTTGTCAGATTTAGGAGTTCTTTTAATCGAAGATGCCGGTGATCTCGAAAAATAATTTAACAAAGTATTATTCATTTTCTGAGACACGATAAGATAATCAACATAAAATCAAAAAACACTGGATTAACATAAAGATTATAAGCAAAAATACAAAATATGATATTTGACTGCCGTGCCGCGCCAATCAATCAATACGAATCAATTCAATACCACACACACAATACAGAATACACCACTATCACTCAACTCACACACCGTTTAATTTAATTTTTCTTTATGTCATTATTTATGTGTAAATAAATGCGGTAAATACATATTGGTAGAAAAAAAGATATAATGCAAAATAATGTCATAATGTAAAACAATACAGGAATCATCAAAGAATCAAAGGATCGAAGCAGAAGCACATCGCAGGAAGAATGAGATGAGATGAGCTTGAATCTTGTATGTAAGAAACATCAATACATATTTTTTGATTCTTTTAGCTTTTATCGATACCTGATACCTGCTTCAACGTCAACTTCATCCTTCAAAACAATTGCAAATTGGCGGGTAAACAAAAATGAATTATGTACCAAGGCTAATAAAATATATAAGGTTAGCTGTAGGCTGTAGCGATACTAATAACCTACAAATTAAGTTATGACGTCACAATGTAAGATTTCTTGAAGCATTCATAAGACCGTATTTGGTATTA
The DNA here is from genome assembly GCA_951394055.1 of Villa cingulata. Classification (NCBI taxonomy): domain Eukaryota; kingdom Metazoa; phylum Arthropoda; class Insecta; order Diptera; family Bombyliidae; genus Villa; species Villa cingulata. The sequence continues at coordinate 25,148,401 of OX596021.1, read as the reverse complement.
TGTTAGTCGAAATTTCGATGTTAAAAAGATGAATTAAAAGTTAAAAAATTACTAAAGATTACTAAACAAAACAAATTAAGTTATTTTTAATAGTTGATAAAATATAGATTTAGTGCTCTAATTCTAAAATACATTCGTGTTTTAAAAAACAACAATAACAATTTAACATTTCTTACAATATGACGTCAGAATCGGTTGAAAATCTGATTGTAAAAAAAGCAAAAAGTTTTCCTATATACGGCTACAGCTAACCTTATATATTCTATTAGCCTTGTTATGTACTACACTAATACATCAAACCGCAAGCCATAAGCCACTTAAAAAGAATAAGAAGTCATTTTCATTTTTTAGAACAAGATAATGTAGTACTTATCAACAATTTCCCTTTTCGGGGAAATCTAAATTAGTTTAAAATCTAAATTTGAAAAAAAAGGACTGTTAGTTAATAGAATAAAATTATAGGTTAGAATTTATTGTGAGTAAAATAAAATAAAATTTATATTGTTATATATTTTATGCATTTCCTTAGTTTATCATGTACATATTTCCAAAAAGGAACGCTCGCTTTGTTATGAAACAGTAGAATTTTATTTTTTTGAAATAAAAATTTATTGCAGATTTAGAAATTGGAGCAATGTTTTCAAGTTTATTTTCTTCTCATACCAGCGATGTGATTTAATTTGATTTGAAGATATGGTGATTTACTTTTTTATTTTATTTTTCATCTTCATCACTGAGTATTTCAATGATACTATCGTGAGATTTTGTAGATTGTCGAAATTTTTGAATAGAAAATATTGACTTTTTAAAAGCACGAGATGATTGAAAAGCAATATTGGAAACAGTGCTGTGCGGTTGTTCTTCTTTCTGTTCTGAAAGAATTTCAATTTCAACAGATGATATTAATTTTTTAATTGTATCATGATTAACTGTAGATCGTGTTTGATTTTCTTCAGTGTTCACTTCACTATTATTTGCTTCAACGATTTCTGAACTATCATCGTAATCCATATCTTCAGACATTTCTTGCTCTGCTACTTCATCGACAGATTCAGATGTTAACGATATAGTAAAATTTGATGATCCCGTTTCTACATCAAGTAAATTATTTTCAGCAATTAAAGCAGATTGATTACATGGTATTACATGTACACCAATATCTAATTTTTGCTTTTCTGTTTCTGTTAGTGATATAGTTTCGTCTTTTTGGCTAGTTTGTTCTTTAAGTGTTAATTCATTATCACATTCTGTTTGAATTAAATCTAATAAAGATGGAACTGTAGGTATCTGATAATTTGGCCTATATTTGAAACTGTCAATTGATACTGTACTAACTGATGGTTCTTGTACGATACAAAGATTAGATGAATTTGATACAAAATCAAATAATTCATGAAGAAATGCCATCCTATTAAAGTTTTCATTGTAGTTATTAATATTTTTACTTGTGAACTCTTCTTGACGAATTGCTGATTTTATGGTGAATTTAATGTGTTTCAAAATCTCATGTAGTCTATCGATTTCAATTTTGCATTTTTGATTTTTCGCTTCTAATTTTTTATTTTCGGTTTTCATTAATTCCATACGTTGCTCCATGATTTTATGTTTTTCCTTAATTTCGGAAATAAAATATTTTTCATTGTCGTCTTTTTTTAACAATTCCTCGTACAGTGTTTTAAAATGTTGAGATTGATGAAATTTCTCTTTGAATAGCTCATACTGATCTGTTAGTTTTTCAATTATATCAATGTGATATTGACAGGACTTCATAAGTTGTAGTTTTGATTGTTTATTAACTAAATATACGTTTTTGATTTTTTCAATATTTTCTACCTTTTTAGAACACTGACTTTGTAGATCTTTGTGTAGTTGTAACAGATCATTCATTTCTTTTTTCAGTTTTTGATTTTCCTTAAAGATACTTCGTACAAATTCTGATATTCTAATTTGATTTACTGATTGAAAATCATTTGATAATTGTTTTAGATGATCTCTAATCTCTTCTTTTAATTTTTGTTTTGTATTTATTACTTCAATTTTATGATTTGTGACAATTTTCTCTCGTTCAGATTTCTCATTTTGTAATTTTATCTTTAAATCATTAAATTTCTCTAGAAGACGTTGTCTCTGAGAATGAAATCCTTCTAAGGAATTAATTCGAATATTTTGTTTTTTAATTTCACCCAATAATTTTGTTTTCATTTCATCATATTTTATGGATAGCTCTTTTTCAGTGTTAGTGAAAATATTTTTTTCAGTTTTCTTTTCTTCTTCGATTTGTTTCAATTTTTCTTGTAATATTTCAATTTGATGTTGCTTATCGAACATTTCTTGTTCTAAATAACCACATACATCTTTTGTATTGTCTTGTAAATTTTGAATTTTATTTTCTGTATTTTCTTTTAAATTTTCAAGTTCTTCATTACGTAAACGTAGATTTGCTATCCTTTTATTTAAATCGGCTATTTCAAGCTCATAAAATGTCCTATCAACTGCCGGTATAGTATCTATTTTTTTCTCTTTTTTAACTTTTTGTTTCTTTTTGGGAGATTTCTTTTTATTCATTTTTATGTTTTCAAATATAATTATTTAATCCTGTAAACAATTTATAAATAATGTACAATAATTATAAATTATAACAAAAAATTGAAGTCAACAACTTCAACTAAAGACTACTACGACAAATATTCATTTTTATTATAAAAATTGTACATATCATGCATATCATTTCAAGCTTAATTAAACAATAGTGCGATAATATAAATTCATACATATTTATGTTTATAAATATTCATATTCAAGATTTATAATAGACATTTTAAATTATAAAAACTCCAAATATTTGATTTCTATTCAATTTATATGTATGATAATATTTATTTTTTGACTTTACGGAAATCAAATACGAAAATAATTGATATCATTACCGGTAATTTTACAGTTATCGCATGATTACACATTTATTACATAGTTGCATAATTAAAACTATTTTCTAAGTTTGTTTAGTGTTAAATAATGATAAAAATTTCAAATGGAAATTAGTTTTAAAATTTATTTTCAAATACAAATTATAGAAATTTTACAAACTACTAATACATCATTCATAATATTTCACATAATAAATAGAAAAAAAATTTAGATTTTCGATACAATAATATATAATTCAATTTTATTGATTTATCATGCAGCAGCATTATTTTCAAATTTCAGTTTAATTTTTCTTTAATCTTCATCACCAAATAACATTTCTACCAGTTCCTTGTTGGAGCAGCGTTCACCATCTAATCTTTGCGGTGATTTCCATCGGAGAAGTGTTGGTAAAAATACCAAATGGGTTCGTGGATCCTTTCGAAATGGGCAATTAAGATCCTTCCAGCTATTACATAAACAAAAAAAAGGGAATGAAATAAATTTAATATTCTGTATTATATGTATATTTAGAAAAATGTTCAATTTACTATGCTCTTTCTCCAACATCAACATGAATGAAATGACTTTTTTCAGATGCACATTTTAATGCTTCTTTTACTACCGGTTCGGCTGTAAAAATATATTATGTATTGTAAATTATATTTAAATATATTTTTTTTAAGATTATCACAAATTTGATTTACCTTTAACACAATAAGGACACCAACTTAAACCATTCTCTTCAATTCCTCCACAAAAAAGTACATGAATTGTTTCACCAGTTGTTTCTAAATCTTCAACAAGTTTTGTAAATTCATCGTAACCTTTTACGTGATGTTCTATAACCATTTTCTTAATTTTATTGTTAAATGTTGATAAATTTCTAAATAAATTAAACGAACACCTTAACGAAAACGTTTTGAATAGTTAAAATTTTAACAAATAAAATTATATAAATTTAAATAATAATTGAGCTAGAAAATTCCAAACTAAATTGAATGCTATCTATATTTTTAATGTTCGAATTCGAATTTTCTGCAAGTAATGGACGATGACTAATAGACCAGTTTACACAAGAACTGCACAAAAATAACACCAGTTCCAAAAAAAGTTAAAAAGATAAAGTGAAAATTGATAATATAAAAAAATAAAAAATACAAATGAATTTCTAGAATCAAATTTACTGAGAAATATCAGTAGATATATTTATGCACGGCACAATATGTAGGTATATAGAAATGTGTATACCGTGTATGTATGCATCTATATTCCAATTCCAAAAGATGTAAAATATTCACTTATAAAATATATGTATACATGTATACAATAAAAAATAAAAATGTAAATATTTCCAGATAAGATAACTTTAGTATGTGTGTTTGTTGCACATATAAATATAAAATGACATTCACAATTCACATTACCCTAAACATATGATTCTAATTAGTAGGGGTGTTGTATTATCAATCTTTTGTAAATCAAACAATCAATATCATATCAGTAATGATAATCACCATGGATAAAGTGATAAAATTTTTGTGTTGTGTATTTACTTACCTTTAAATCTGAATTTTTAATTTTATTAAATCTGCAAGATACTAGATACTAACTAAAAAATAAAATATATGTTTCAGTTTATTAAAAAACTGAAATATAACTAAAAATAAATTCAAAAGTAGCAGTATATAGGACAACTATCAGTTGACCAAGCAACTTCGATTATTTTTCGAGTAACTCACCACAAAGGGTATTTTATAAAATATATTTTCAATATTTTTGAAGTATGATTCAAATTAATTTTTGACAAAAATACTCAATAAAACTGTTAAAAGTAAATTCAAATCGAAAATATGATAGTATTCAAAGATTCAAATTAAATTGTATATTGTATGTTATTATGAAGTTAGTCAAATTTTGATTTATAAAAATTCGTTAAAATGAAAAAAGTACCGGAAAACGGAAAGTTATTATTCATTCGTTATTCGTTACATTCGTTACCATTAACTAGAGTTACCGTTTTATAATGGTAACGAATGGATAAATGGATAATCATCATTTTATGAGCAAGTATTATTAAATCATTGTAAATTTTTTATTTTTAAAATTTTATAAAATGAAATAATATTGAAAAAATAAATTATTTAATAAATAATATCAATTTGAATTTTACAATTTTCATTTTAATTTAAAATTCGTATTTAGATGTACATACTGGAAATTTATTTAACAAATCAAACAACAATCGAAATGTCCAACAGCCAAACAACATAATATCAACAAATATCAATCAATGAGAAATTCAAAATTTAAAGCAAAAATTTTTTAAACCATTTTATTTTGTATATAGTCCTTATAAATAACAATTTTATTATACTCATATACATATATATTAAAACTTATTTTGTATCTATTATTTTTTTTTTCTTTCATTTTTATTTTCCATATAATAATAATAATTTTTTATTAACTAATTACTAATATCATTTTTATGATTCGACTAGAACAACAAGAATATTTTTTTAAAAAGACAAAAAAGTTTTACAATTATATATTTAGTGTTAAAAAATTAATTTAAATTAAATTTTACATTTGTATAATTATGTGTATAATTATATAATTATTATGTAGTATGGTAGTATGTAATATTTATGCAATTATAGAAAAATGTAAAACAAAAAAAAATTAATAAAATTTTAAAATTAATAAAACAAAAAAAAATTAATAAAATTTTGGAACAAATTTTCTAAATTTTAAAAATTAATTTATACACAAATAACTATATATTATGTCAGTGTCTTTTTATTATAATAAATATCACTATAGAAATGTGTGTTTGTGTGTGTGTTTGTTTTTTGTGTACAAAATACATAACATTATATTTTTTGTTTTTTTTTTTTGGTTTGTATTATAATAATAATTTATAACTTTATAAGAGGTGCATATTCTACTTATACATATAATATAGACTTATATTTATCAAACATTCATTATACATTTTTTTTATATATACTAATAATAAAGACTAGTACATATATGAAAATTACAACTATAATTTATATGTATGTATATATATATGTATATATTTTTTCTTCTTCAATATTTTAATGATGTAATTTCACTTTGATTTGGTATAAAACAGATTCTCTTGTATATAAATACAAATTGATAATAAATTGATGTTTTCTTGTTTTGTTTTTGTGTCTATAAAAATGAAATACAACTTTATACCCATATAAATACTACATAATACACGCCAATAATTTTTTTTTCATGTACCTATATATGTATATAATATACTATTTTAAATGGACGCATCTTTTATTTATTACTTTTTTTTTAACTTATACTATTGACACACTGCAGAGACAAACCATGGTTATCTCAAATGGTTTATCGATAACCTGGTATGGGTGACACATTTAAATTGAGGTGAACTAGTTTATGTATTCGTACGACACCTGTCGAGATAAATTCCAACACTAATTCTTTTCCATCTAGTTAGCATGTTAGCTGAAATTTGGTTTGACAGTTTGTTTAAATATAATATTAAAAAAAAAAAAAAATAACACAAACGTCAAAGATAACTCAGTTCGAACTTGGTTAACAAGATAACTGAGTTCTAGAAACTCGGTTAACCTAACCGAGTTCTGAAAGTCGGTTATCGCAAAGATAAACCAGAAAACTGAGATAACCATGGTTTATCTCTGCAGTGTGTCAATAGTATTAGAGTTGAATTTTCACAAAAACAAAATTGATTTATAGAATGATGGCAATCATTTCATTTGAATTATTTCAAATCACCACTAAAACTAAAACTAGTGTATTTCTAAAACGTGTCATGGATATTTTTCTTTTTTATATTTTTGATAATGATGAGCATGAGATATAATGATGATTTTGATTTTTGTTAAAAAAAAAAAAATTTAAAATTACGATGGGTACATTATTTATATGCTAAGCTGTGTTTATACTCTATATATAGATATAGTAGACTATTTAGTAATTTTAATTACACGTTATTATATGTAGTACATATGTACTAAATGTTTTTGATATTTTTAAAAAATAAAATTGTTATTATAGTGACTGTTTAATATTATTGTAATTATGTAGTTATTGTTTTTATTATATATAGATACATATATATTATTGACAAAGTATTCATTCTCCTCCTACATTATATTAATTTTAGATAAATATTATATTTATTTATTTCATATGTATACATATTATGTATATTTATTTTTGATCAATTTTTCTTCATTTTTATCATTAAATTTATGAATGATTTCAATATGCATTGTATAATTGTACTTATATATATACATTATATGTATGCATATACATAATGCGTATTCATAATCATATTTATGTATATGTACATGAAAAAATACACATATAAATTACTATACATACATAATATACTATATAATATTATCTGAGTATTCAGTCTCTCAGTATATATACGCATATACATATGTATATAGTAATGTACATACACTGTAACATACTACAATTTACATTCACATTTTATCTTTTATATATTTTATTATTTAAAATTTTGTTAATGTTAATTTAAAACTTTTTTAAAAAAAAAAAAGAAAACAACAAATTTTCATAAATTGTATTTTAATTTAATTTTGATTTTAGTAAAATGTAATTCGAATTTATATATTATATATATTTTTTTATACAATTAAAAATTAAATAAAAACATACATATACATATATATGTATGTATACCTACATTTACATGCTACATACTAAATTAATAAAAATGTAAATAAATTATGTATACTCGCAATATCTATTAATTCTATACGTATGTATACGTAATTAAAAAAAAAAGCTAAGTATTGCGTGGTATTGCACAGTTAAAAAAAAAAAATTCGTTTTATCGCATCCTTTTTCAAATTTATGCATTCTATACCTACTCGTATTTATATGTCTATGTGCACTCGTAATATAATACTTCTACAGACAAAGCGTAAAATTTAGTGTTTAATATTTTTTTTTTGTATTTAAACAAAAGAAATATTTTGTACATCATATTAATTTTATTTAATAATAATTTTCATTAAATTATAATTTTAATTAACTTAATAAACATTTTAATAACAATAACATAGTACTAGTACTACTAGTACATTATATTAATGTAATTGTTGAAAGTATTGTTATTTAAAAAAAAAGAAAAACAACTAAAAATTTGGCAAAAAATGTTTAGATTTAGAGATTTTATAGAATTTTTAGAAAAATGTATTTTTTGATTATTATCGATTAAAGATTTTGTTAAAAATTCAGCAAATATTATAATGTTTATAGATATAGCATTAACACTTCAAATGAAACTTTATGCAAATCAATAAAATTTTATGCAAATGGAATGAAACTTTGCACAAACCAAATGAAACTTTTCATTTGTACAAAGTTACATTTGGTTTGTACAAAGTTTCATTGATTTGCATAAAGTTTCATTTAAAATGGTAAATGCTATACATATATATATATATATAATATAATCATATTCGTATATCATAAATTAATAATTAACTAATACATAAATACTATCGTATATTGTACCTATTCCTTCTTTGAAAGTCTAAATGTAAATCATTTGAATTTAAATCTTTCTTGAATCCTTGAACGGTTCTTATATACTCTCATATGAAATATACAATACAAGTGCCTATTAAATTATATGTAATTTCTAATATGTACTACATACCCAATTTAAATGTTTCATTTAATATGAACAAATATGATGCCAGTTGATGAAAAATAAATTCAAAAATAAATTCTTCATTTTTATGTTATTGTGCTTTTTTGATTTAATTTATTCACATTTTTTAATTTTTTTTATTTTTTATTTTTTAAAAGCAACGTAATATTACACTGATGATTATTTATTGATCCCTAGAATTTGATTACCAATATAAATGTGAGTACATATATTGTATACGTTTATATACCTACATATATTAATTTATTTATTTAATTTAATTTATTTTTTTCTTTTATAAATATACATATAAAAATTTGTCTACTACATTATTTTTATCGTTTCATTTTTATAAATTTATGTATACGAGTATGTATAATTTTATATTTTATGTATACTATATATATATTTTTTTTGTATTTTTGTTTTGATGATATGAATGAATGTTATATATAGCTATATGTATTATTACAATTTATATTGAACAAATGAATTCAGAAAAGGTACTCTTTAAGGATATTATTATGTAATGTATACATATATGGAATAGGTATAGGCATATAATTTTTATGGTATATATTATAGTAATAGTAAGTATGTATAGTTGAAGATATTATTTGAAGATATATTTCATTATTTTTTTTTTTTTGTTGTTTTGTTCATTTTTATGTTTTCACTTGATAATTTTTATTGAATTTTATTGTTGCAGATTTATTATTCATCATTATTGTAGTATTCATATTACTCATATCATTATTACTGGTACCACATTGATAAATTTCATTATTATCATCTTCATCATCAGCAAACTGAATATCATCTAGCTCATAATAATCTTGTAAATCACTTGGAGATTTAACGACTGATGTCTCTTTTTCAGTATCGGTAGCGGACATTTTAATAAAATTTTTTGCTATACCATCAAGAATTTTATGATTCGATTTATCATTTAATTCAGTTAATTGAATAATTTCAGTATCATCAAGATTTTTTTCAATTTTATTATTTATCGTTGTGAATACTGATGTTAATAAATTATTTGAATTGTTCGTTCTCATAATATTTTCATCCTTTTGTAATAAGGCAGTAGTAGTAGAATTTTTTTGTGATTTTTTTAAAAATTTTTGTTCAATATCATTTGATAAAATTTTATTATTACCACTACTACTACTACTACTACTACTACTACTACTACTAGTATTACTACTACTATTGCAACTACTACCACTATTATTACTACTATTACTATTAGAAAAATTCATTGGTGGCGGTTCAGGTGGATGATCTGTATCTGGTGTTTCAGTATTACTACCAGGATCAATATGATTATATTTTGGTAAAATTTCTTCATATAATGGTTCTGATTGTTGTTGATGCGGTAATGCTTTTGTTGTAGTATTATCAATAATTTCAATTTCATTTATTATATTACCATCATCTAATGGTGGTATCCATACTAAATATGCTGGATCCATTCCTAAATATGAACCGGGTGCAGCTCCAGCATTCACAACATTATAATCATAATAATCTAATTCAAGATCTTCTGGATTTGCTAAAGAGAATTCAGAATCTGGACGTGCAAGCCTTTCACGATTCAATTTCTCTTTACTCTCTTTTTGATTTGTAGTTCGTATTGTAGCCGTACTAATTATACTAGCGGCAGGTGAATAACATCCCTTAAATATTCAAAATAGAAAAGAAAAAAAAAATGAGGAAAAAAAAATGAAAAAAAAAAAAAAATAAAAATTAAATTGATTTTGGATAAAAATTCAGATAAGTACAAGCTTAATGCATTTGAAAGTACATACAGTATAAATTTGAAATTTATGTTAAATAAGTAAAAAAGTTAAAAAAAATTAGAAGCCAACGCAATTCGATAAGATACTTTTTCACTTATATGAAAGTAGATTATATATATGTACCTAATGATATTGTGATTTGCATTTTAATGTGATTTTCAATCAATATAAAAATTTTTATATTCTTTTTTTTTTTTTTATATTTTTTGTATTTATATAAAAAGTATTTAAAGCATTTTATTTTATTTTTATTTTTTTTTTTTTTAACTTTTACTTACATTTGTAAGTGTCATATTACTGGCACTCAAAAAAATTTTTTTACAATTCATATTATCCTTTTTAAATGATGACGATTCTGATTTATCTGACAATTCTTCAGTATAATTTTCTTTAATATCAGTAGCATTATTATGTAGTTTCTGTTTACTAGATGCAGATATATCTCCATTATCTGTAATTTTAATTTTCCTTTTTGATAGTGATGATGTATTGTCGTCTGTTGTTGAACTACTAATTTCATGCATCTGTGAAGTACTTTGTTTTGAATTGATCGATTCATTATCATTAACGGAATACGATGATATTATATCTTTATCGTATTGACTATTTTCTTCGTTTAGAATTTCATTTGTTAGTGTATGTGTGCTACCTATACTTTCTAAATCATTATCATCAACATCACCACTGAAAGTAAAATATGTAATATGTAATACAATAGAATATGCAAATATATGTATATAAGATATACATTTGTACGTAACATATGCTCTCTGGTATATGAATAAAATAATGCTATTATCTATTATTATTATGGTTCAGTTCAAATGTATTTTATTGAAGTTTTATTGAAATAATCATTTTATTTATATGTATACAATTTATACATACATACATGTGTTACGCACATATGTATAGTATGTATATACGTACATGTAAGTAGGTACATATATACATACATTTGTACACATTTACATAAAAAAATAAAAATGAAAAAAATATTATGTATACACACTATTTATACATTAACGTACATATATGTAAATACAATAATACAATGCATGCATACATTTATGTTTATATAAATAATGTACGTTAAAGCATGTTAAAGTTTATACATATTTATCATGTTTTATATCTATCAATAAATTTACCATTTTAATTTTTTTATTTCATCATTTAGATCAGTTTCTCTTTCAAGATTTTCACCATCTATACTTTCTCTTAATATTGAATGTTTCATTCTAGCTTTTGGTCGTATTTTAACTAAATATATAACTTCTGATAATAATGTATTTGTTGATACAGCTCTAGATGATTGTTGTAATTCTGGATTTTGTAATGAACCAATCGATGTACATGGAGTATGAATTGGAGAGTCAGGTTCACCCATATTTTGTGTAAGATGATATTTTCTATATCGAAATATGTATTGTGTTCCTATATACATATACATCCATATTTATATACACATTATATATAATAAATGCGTATAATATATAGAAAATGTAGAAAATGTTTAAGAAAAGAAAAGAAAAAAAAAATTAAAAGAAAGAAAAAAAAATGTTAGAGAGCAAAAAAGAAAGATAAGTAGTATAAGATATAATATTTCAAGTGAACTAAATATGTACATATACATTTATATGTATGTTTGTATGTAAATATTCTATATACATATCCATGCATATATGTACATTATTATATTTAAGTATAAACGTTTTTATATACATCAGTATACTGAAGAATATAAAATGTGCATGAGTGTATATGAATGTAAAACTTGTATATACACGTATGTACTTATATATAAAATAACCATATATACATACCATCATTATTATATTTGCTACATTTCATTTTATATACTCATTTATGTACATACATGAAATAAGCAATAAACATAATCAAACATATACAAACATACATACATAAATATACATATGAACATATTTGACTAAAATTTGACAAGAATTATATATAATATAATATTTGTACATTATTAAAAGAAAAAGAAAATACATTTATGTATGTATATATAAAATAAAATAAATAAGTGTATAAAGAAAAATGAATACCTAAAAGTGCGCTTATTATTATAATTATACTCGCGAATATCACAGCTGCTATATGAACAATAGTGAATTTTGTTCCAATTTGTGGTTTTTGTGTAATCGCTCGACTTGTTATTGAAGTAATATTTTGTTTTTCTGGAGCTGTAATTAAAAATTCACACATATACATACATATTATTAGATGAAAATAAATGATAAAAGAAAAATCAAAAATATGACAACATCAAAAACAAAAAAAAAAAGAAAAAAAAAACCACAACAATAAAAACATTAACAAAATTAAACAGATGCCTTATTAAAATTTAATATTGAATAATTAAAAAATTGTTTTCTTTTTCATTTTTTTTATATTGTTCTCTAACGTAAAAACGTAACATATATAATATGTATTTATATTAAAAATTTTTTTTTTCAATTTCGTTCATATATGGCACATAGTATTTGTACGAGTATATTATACGACCTACATACATATTATATAAAATTTATGAAAAAATATATTTATATCTTCACATTTATAATAATTTATATCTTAACCATCTATATGTATCTACATTATGAACGCATTTAAAAAAAAAAAAGAAATGTAGGTACCTTTTTTTTGTTTTTGAAAAATTTCAACAATTTCATAACATGAATTTCATAGAGATGAGATTATTATTATTATTATTCATAGTATATAGTGCATTTATTATTAGCACCTTATATTATATACATATAAGTTTGTTGTTTAATTGTACTTGAACAGCAAAACTTATTTTCATACATTTATGTTGAGTACATTGTACATTGTACTCTTGTGTATACATACACATACATTACATACTCGTACATATGTAACTACACGATTGTAAGAAATGAAATAATAAACTTCAAACTTTTATTATTTACATCTAAATAAAACTTATAAATGCATTTTCGTGTACTACATATACTTACTTGTATATGTACATATGTATGTATATGTATATATACGAATACGAAAAGTATAGTTAATTTTCATTTTACTACATATAAGTATGTATACTCTAACTTTTCGAAGAAAAAATTTTCATTCACATTTTCAGAAAATGAATTAATATGAAAAATAATCAAATTTTAAAGTAATTTTAAAATAGTAACTTTATTTGAATTATATTTTGTCTACATTACATCGCTGTGTATACATATACTTCTCTCATATATATGTACATACTCGTATATATGGCACATTTTCAAATAAAATTTAAATTTATCATTTTTGTAATAATTTATCACAAAAACAAAATGTATATTAAATAGAAAAGTGGTACTACCTTCAATGTTAAATGTTAGAAATGAATTTTTCTTTTTGTTTTGTTTTTTTTTTTTTTTTTTTTTTTCATTTTTCTTTAAAAAAACATAATATTTCTTTTATAAATTATGCCATTAAATAGTTTATAGTACTTACCAGTTTGTTGAATGTGCGCTAAAAAACCTCCATTACATGTTGTATCGATTGTAACAATTTCATCTGAAAAAAATTCAATCAATACTTGTGATCCAGTAGATGTAATTCTTTCAATATCAAATTTTGTTCCACCAATATTTTCAAATAGAAGATTTGATGCTAATGAATCTCCATCACGAATTTTTATGTATTGCGTTGAACATGGTAAACGAAAGAAATCAATAATCAAATTTATTATGTTATTTTCATCTGCCTATTAAAAACAAAAAACAAAAAAAATAAAATTTATACATTTTCGTATATAAATACATTTCGTATGTTGTTATAAATGTATTTTTATAAAATTTAAAAAAATTTTTATTTACTTGTATTAACCAAAATGATCTACCAGGACAGCTTTGAGCTGATGATGCAATTACTCTTTTTGGTTTTGATGAACCAAGATGTACAATGCAACCACATCGACATCCAGGACCAATTTCTGCTATAACATCTGCATTTTCAATATTTGATTTTCTTGTTATGGAATTAATTCCAACGCCACCACCACCACCACTACCACCACCAACACCACCGCCACCGGATGCATATAAACATTCCCATGTATTAATATCATTTTTTCCACAACGTTCTGTTTCAACTGCAGGACCCTATAAATGTTTGAAAAACAAAAAACAAAAAATAATAATAAAGTAGCAAAATGAAGAAAACAAGAAAAAAAAAGTTATTTATTTATTTTTTTCATTTATATTTTTATTTTGTCAAATAAATTTTATTACACTTTTTTCTTTTTCTCTTTTCATTTATTTATTCATTTTTGTTTTTTGCCCATACACATAATGTACATATACGATAATGTAGATGAATATTTACGAGACATTTTTTGTTTGTTTCATTTTCATTGATTTTTCTTCTTTTTTTTTTTTGTATTCCTCCTAGTATAATACTGTATTCCTAGTTACTATAGTATATGTACGTGCGTATATACGTGTTTTTAAAGGTGCAAAAGCTTCATTAAAATTAAAACTACTTTATGTGTACATAAATATTATTTCTAGGAACGTAAGTACACATACGTATATATATGTACATACATTTTTTGTTTCTTACTTTTTTTCATCCTTTTTTTTAAAAAAATAAAAATAATAACAAAAAACTAGTGTGTATAAATTCTCTGTTGAATTATCCAGGTTTTTGTTTTTGTTTTTTTCATTCATATGTACATATTTGCGTTTTTCGCTTTCGCATTTTTTTTTTTATATTTTGTGTGATTATATACAGTTTCAAATAAAAATGTTTACATAGTTACCTTTGTATCTCCTACAAATAAAATACGAGTACATATTTTATGTACATAATGTACATAAATGCGGATGAAGTAGTTAGAATATAGTCGTAAATTTTTTAATATTTTTTTTTTTTTGATTGTTTAACAAATGCGGTTTATTACTTGTGCATAAATGTACATGCTTGTAATATGATATCGTTAAAAATTTTCCTTCGAACATGAAATTTTGAAAATTCATTCAATTTTTTTTACCTAATAAATTTTTTTTTTTTGTGACTTCAAATACAACACAATAAACCCTCAATATATTGATTAACTTACTGTCTAAGCAAATTTTTTCTTTTTGTTTGTTTGTCATATCTTCTTCTTCTTCTTCTTGTACTTGTTTGTAATTACATTCAATACTCATATACATACATACGACATCATACGAGTATATTTCATATTTAAAACAATAGAATACTATATAAGTAGAAAAACAGTAGCAATGAATCAACACTTGAATTGAATGAATACCGTGTGTATATACATACATATATTCGGTATACTCGTATTATTTGTATATTCAGTTCTTTCGTAGCTCATAGATGGTAGCTGAAGCTGATGGTAGTATAAGAAATATTCGTATATTGTTGGAAATTCATTATCACAATTTTTTATTTTCTCTAATATCCATAAAAATGTTTAACAACCTTTTTCATAAGTTAAGACAATACGAAACAAAAGAATAAATAAATAACAAAATACAAGAGAATGAAGAATAAAAAAAAATGTAATATGAAAAAATGTAAACGAAATATTTCAATATACATACATACGAGTATGTACATACATAAATACACCCGTGGTCACAAAAAATCATCATCATTATTTTAAGCGTGAATAACACGATGAACTTTCTTAATTTTCTTCAAATAGTTTCTAAATTCCTACACTAATTTTTAATTCCCACACTCTTTTAATTCTCTCTTTGATTTTAATAGTAACTTTAAAACGATTTTCCAAAGCTATATAGCCGCATTAAATATTGAACTACACTTATGTATGTGCTTTGCTCCAACTTTTTTCAATGCAGGCAAACCCTTTTTTTTTTCTTTCACATTTTTCACTTCATCAGTTCACATTTTACTTCATTTTCATCTAATCGCTCTGATTTCACTCTTTTTAATTTCATATTTTATGAGTGACGTAGTTCTTATGACCGCCGGTGTATAATATCATACACAATCATATACAATCATATTAATGAAATATATATATATGTACTTACTAACGTATAATCATAAGACAATTATTTAAAAATTCTAAAGTACAATTACAATATTAAGTATTATACTGAATGCTGTATCTCTATAACTATTGTATTCATGCGATTATATTTTTCTATGTACTCATGTATTCCTATATATATATGTATTATATTCACAAACATACTTACATGCATACATTAGTTCTTCAATTTATGTAATAAATAATTTTAGATTAAAAAATAAAATGAAACAAAAAATGAACAAAAGAAATTTTTATTTATTATTATTGTTTCCATGTATATAACATATACGTACTGATATATGTATATGCGTTTATTTGTATGTATGTATAGATTTGCATTCTAAAAAATATATAAACATACATATCTATACTTACTATAGTAAATATTATACAAATACATTCTCTGTATAAAATATAATTCATGTAATTATACTGTTATTATTTTGCACATTTCATTTAAATACCTTTCCATTAGAATATACATACATATAGTATACATAATATAAGACTGTCTGTAACACATAATAACATACATAAATACTCATATTTATGTACGACTATAAGAGTAATGTATAAATTTTTGTTTTTTTAAAAAAAAAAAATAATTATAATTAACAAGAGGCCCATTCAATTATCCTGCGTGAAATATTTTATCTTTTGTTTTTCATAAGTATTCCAATTATGAATACATTTAAAATTTACTGAACTATATATATACGATAATAATAATAATAATAATAATAATAATAATTTCAGTAAGTCGTCGAAAGTTTATAATGAATATTTAAAAAAAAATATATATACTATCAAGAAATTAATCACATTTCATTTTATTTTTTATGTACTATATGTATATGTGCACATATCGTTTTGTTGTTGTTTATGATGTTCATATTTTAATAAAAATTTTAAGATTTTAAAAAGGCATCAAATAAAAAAAAATAATTGTAAAAAAACAATTTTTTAATCACATTTCATTATGTCGTTTTATTCAATTTAAAATGAAGGTATACAAACAGGAATATAAACAATCAACGCAGTAACAACATGCACACAATATCCTTACAGAGATAGATACGAGAATAAATTGCACTTCATCATCAGATATAAAATTTATGTAGTAGCATATATACACACTTTAAGATAATTAAAAAATATTAACAATATGTAATATTAAAACTAAAATTGTAGTATTTTTATTCTTTCAGTCGTATATTGTGTAGTATATGGTATGATATAATACACATTAATACAGTCGACTCTCGACAATTTGAAACTTATTAATTTGAATTTCTCGTTAATTTGAAGTTTTTTTTCGGTCCCTCGAAAAATACTCGATAAATTGAAAAAAAATTAGTGTGATTTGGTCTTCTCAGTAATTTGAATTTGTAGGAATATAATTTAGCTCGCTCGCCGACATTCTATAATTTGAAGTTTGTGGCTCCTCTATACTCTTTATAATTTGAAATCGGTGATTATTGTTTTTATGTACAAATCTGTCGTTTGTTTATATGAATGACACAATGAGTAATAGTGAGTTCGCAGTCTTAAGTCTTTTTTCAAACGTCTTATGTTAATATTTTTATTTATTTATTTATTTTATTTATTTATTTAACTCAACATAATAATTGCTAACAAGATAATGAAATCTTTTAATTTTTAGCATACAAACTAGTAAAAAGTACAAACTAGACTTAATATTATGAAAAGAAGACTAAATTACAAATATACTACAAAATATTATTATTCAAAATAAAATCAAAACTGCATTAATATTTAAATTAATATACTAAGAAAGTGATTTTTATAATTAGAAATTAAGTATAATAGAATTCATATTACATAACATGTATAATAACTAATTTATCGATTGAATGGGGTGAAACATCGTGCCTTCTGTTAATTCCGGCAATTAGATAAGATAGACGACCAGAGACTTCGCTTGAATTTTAGCAATGAACCCTCCTTTTGAATGTGAGATGGTAAAGTATTCCAGTAACGTATAATTTGAACAAAGTAAGAACGTTCACCAACGGAACGTTTGAATCTAGGTATATGGAATTTTAAGTATCTGTGTGAGTTTAATGGCTTAAGAAAACGATTCAGGTATGTTGGGAGTGAGGTATAAATAACCTTATGTAGCAATACAGATGATCTATAAAGAAGATATTGATCTAAAGAGCAACCGAGTAAGGAATTTCGATGTGCTGAAACATGTGCATGGCGTGGTAACTGGAAGACCAGGCGTATACAGTCATTAAAGGCAACATTGATTTTTCTAGCACACACAGAGTCTAATGAGGGAAAGACAACACTACCATAGAGAAAATGAGGGATAATCAGGGATCGAACAAGTTTTAGACGCAAATCAAATGACAATAAGTTACTTGTAAGCCGCAGGGTGCGTAAGCCGCAATAAATTTTCTTAAGAGCACTATTGACAAAATCACAGCAGGACTTTCTATTATTGATTACTATACCTAGAATTTTTGCCTGTGAAACATAATTCAGTTCATCATTATTAATCATCACTTTAGGTATAGGGTTAAATGTAATATCACGAAGTGAGCACAGCAAGACCTGAGATTTAGATGGATTTAGTATGAGACCATTACGATTAGCCCACAAGCTAATACAACTTAAGTCATAATTGAGCTTGCTAATATAGTCTATGATTTGATCATGCTTTCCACTTATGTATAGTTGGACATCATCAGCATACAAGTGAACTTTGGAGTGCGAAATAAACAAAGGTAGATCATAAATAAACATGCTAAACAGTAATGGACCAAGAATAGAACCTTGTGGGACACCACAAGACACAGGTAGAAAATCAGAATATTTATTATTCACTGTAACTCGCTGCCACCTATTATTAAGAAAATTGTCAATAAGAGATATAGCCGATGAATGAAACATGAAGAGCTCTACCAATTTCCCTAAGAGATGACTATGTGGAACACTATCGAAAGCTCTGGAAAAATCCAAAAGACACAGAATTGTAGCTTCATCCTTGTCCAAGACATCACGAATATCGGACGTCACTTTAAGCATAGCAGTTTCACAGCTGTGGTGTCTTCTAAAACCTGATTGAACTGAAGTTAACAAGTTGGAGGAGTTTAGATAGCAAACTATTTGTTCATAAATAAGTTTCTCAAGAACTTTCGAAAGAAAGCATAGTATACTTATAGGTCTGAAATCAGAAGGATCACTACATAAGTTATTCTTTTTCGGAATAGGAAGAACATTGACTTTTTTCCAAATAGATGGAAATTTGGAAGACATCAGACAAGTATTGATGATATGAGTCAAAGTAGGGATGATGTAGGGTAGAATTAATTTGAGAAATCTGGGATGGATTTCATCCACACCTACAGCTGAAGATTTAATAGAATATACTGCTAGGAAAACTTCTTTTGGGGAGACACATCTAAAGCTAAAGCCATCAGTCGAGACAGAATTACTAACTACTGGCTTGATCTGTTGACTGTCTGAAGGTTGAAGGAAGTGAAGATTAAGCTCATGCGGGTCACATTCACAACCCAGCTTATTCTTATCATATACACCTAAAGATTTTAAATTATTCCATAATTTTCGAGGTGGTAAATCAGGACTTAATCTGGAAATATAGTAGTTATACTTGAGTTTACGTACCATACTATTGATTTTATTTCTAATATTTGACTTGTGTTATTAATTTTTAAATCACAATGAATTCAAGAAAGAAGAAGTGACTTTCCATAAGTGAGAAAAAAGCGTGTGATTCGCAGAAGTGCGAAAGTCGCTCACTCAAAAGAAAATTATACAGACATTTATTATTTGTTTAATTAAAATTACGAATTTTAATCAAACTCTTATTTATTTGAATTTTTTTCTCTCTTCTTCTTGGTCATTTGAAATTAACTCTTAATTATTTTGAACTCTCGGTAATTTGAACATTTTTTCTCTGGTACCCTGGATTTCAAATTATCGAGAGTCGACTGTAACGTGTACGACGATCGTATATACACACATTTATTTTCTGTTCATATAAATACGGATATGAATATATATGTATGTATGTATGTACATGAACATCAGTAAGTGAGTAAGTATATGCATACATCATGCAATTATTTTATGTGCATATTAAAAATGAATTTTTCTTCCTTTTATTTGTTTATTTATTTTTTTTTGTTTTTTGTTACGCACGTATATGCATACACATATATATTTATCATGTATGTATATATCAATATATCATATAAACAATATATGTATATACAAATATCAACATTCATTCAGATTTTTTTTTCATTCATATTATAATGTACTCGTATATAGTATTTACCTCACAAAATTTTGCTCCATAACGAGGTGGTGGAGAATCACAGAATCTGTATCGATTTTTTGTACCTCCAGCGCATGTAGTCGAACATGGAGTCCATTCACTCCAAGGACCCCAACCACCTGTATCTGAATCTATATTAATATTTTTTTTATGTAAATAATTGGAAAAAAAATTAAAATAAAAATCAAGAAAAACAAGAAAATATATTAAAACACAATAAAAAATAATAAAATGTATTTTTTTTTTTTAGTTTAAAAAAATATATTTTTCTTGTTGTAAAATAATTATCGCGTTATATTATACAAACAAGCGTTTAATTATTATGCAAAAATATTTTGGAATATATTATGTATACACATATGTATATGTACCTACATATAACCATAACATTATGTATAAAAAACTTTTCGAAAATAACTTACCACCTACTGGTAACGTTGGTACACAATCCATACGTATATCAGCAACAGCTCCAGATATCGCTTGCGTTACATATACAAAACAATATTCAACATATTTTTCAGAGAAATAATCACAATCAAAATATAATGCATGTTGTCCTCGTTTAACACGTTGTTCGGTTACATAATGTAATGATGTTGGTGGTTTTAATGATGCAACATCAGCTCTTAATTTAGCAAATAATCTAACTCTATCAGCCTGATCTAATATACAAGCTGGATATTCGAACAAGACACTTATACCACTATGTGGATCACAAGGAAATATACTTCTTGCATGTACATTAAATACAAATTTTTCATTCCAATCAGCTTTTATATATGATATAGCTGATACATATGATGGTGTCGGTTGTATAGGTCTTAATTGAACAACATAATGACCAGCTAAACCGAATAATTCACAACGTAATTTAATTGATTTAATTTTAGCGAAACCTCTTATTTGTTCAGCATACAATACATGAGATTTTGTTGTTTCATTTAATATATTTGTACATATTTCTTGACCGCAATATATTAATTCTAACCAAAATTCTGATATTTTTGGATTATTCATATTTTCAATTTCACATTCAATTTCTGGAAATGTTAATATAACAATTATCGGTTCTTCTGGATATGTACCAATTTGTTCACGTGTTACACTTAATTTTGGATATGGCCATCTAACATCTAATTGCTGTTTTAATCTTTCATCATTTTTATCATTTTTATAATCTATTAAACTTTGATTATTATTATTATTATTATTATTTACATTTTTATGAATTATATCTAATTCATATTTACCACCCAAATAAAATAAATGACATGGTATTGTTATTTGTGTTATATTATAACGTGGATCTGGATAAACGCGTATCGTATCGACATGTTCTTTTTCTTCATTATGATTATTATTATTATTATTATTATTGTTGTTATCGTCACTTTTTAATTTTTTTATTTCTAAATAAAAATCTGTATAACTCGTTAATGATGGTGGCTCTTTAAATTGCAATTGTGCATGTAAATCTCCACTTAATGCTGTATAAGATGTTGGTATCATTAATTTTCCTTTTTGTATAGCGTATACATGATCTGCATAATAAGATACAACAAGAAAAAATAAATGAAATAAATTAAATTTCATATTAAATAAATTAGAAAAAATAAAAATAAATTAATTTAAAAATAAGAAAAAATAAATAAAATTAAATACATATATAGTAAAACAATATCATGTATATAAAATAAAATAAAATGAAATAGAACAACAAGATAAAGAACGGTAAATGAATGTATAATAAAGTAGAGAGTGTATACGAATACAAGAGTATGTAAAACGAATTATTGTAAAAGTTGTTATTTATTATTACAGGTAATTTTCTTAAATCAAACTAAATTACTTTATTTATACACAAATATACGTTATGCACATATTTATGTATACATTGTATAGAGAAGATATTCGCATTTCAAAGTATCTATGTATACATATGTACATATATATTTTAATAAAAACATATAAATATAATAAGAAAAACTTTTAGCGGTCTAAAAGTTTATAAATAAATGTACATTTTTTGATATATAGACGTATACATTTGTGTACATAAATGTACATAAACACATAATAAATAAATACATATACATATAACGTATATAGAAGAAACATTATAATATTATTACATTATATTCGTGTATATGTACATATATCAGCGAGTATGTATACATATATGTATATTATATAAATTTTCTTCTTAATGGGTTCATTAATTAAAAGCAACCACTAAAGACTTTTCTGAATCAAATATCCCTAACGAAGTATACACACAACGCATTTATTCGAAATATGTTTGGAATATCTTTGAAAGTTAATCTAGAATACATGTAAGTATAATGTAGGAGTATGTGTGTATTTATATATAATAATATAGGTATTATAAATTACATATACCTATATATACGGGGTGAATTACCTATACACACATTTTATGTATACATATATCAGTATATATCTATAATACATAAAGGTAAAATAAAAAATTTTTTTTAAAGACTTTTCATTCATACAGCTTTTTATGTTTCGTTCGTTCATAAAATATTTCTGGTTCTTCTTCGTTTTTTTTTTATTTTTATTTTTCATTTTTTTTCCATTTTTTTTTTCCATGATGTAATGAGATATTATCAGCTGTATTAAATAGAGTATAAATACGTATAGATACGCTAAAATAAAGTATAGCTGGTAGAGTAACTTAAAATAATAAATGTTGATTGATATCTAAAGTTTACAGATATAGCTATATATTTTTTTAACATAGATATTAATTTGGTTTTCATATGTATTCTGTATATACAGACATATCCACATATGAACGACTAACATAAATATGTACCTATACCTACATATACATTTTTATTCTACATACATTTATAATGATTTTATTTTTATCTGAATAAATAAATATTTTATTAAGGACTTTTTAGAAAAAAAAAAGGTTTCTATATTATGAATAAAAATGTTAAGTTAAAAGGTAGAAATTGATGTTCATTTTAAATTTCTAAATTCAGAAAAAAATAAAAAAAAAAAAATTAAAGAAAAGAGAAAAAATTACATAAGAGGACGGAAAACATATTTCTACTACGCTACTACTACCCTACTGCTATAGTACTACATCGACCATAATTATTATTAGTGATTAATGGAAGTTTAAACAAAATTAAAAAAAATTTTTTTTTTTTTTGTTCGAAAAAGTTTTAAGATTATTATAATTCTTATGAAGTGGAATTTAAAAAATATGGAGAAATTTATGTACGAGTATATATCTATATGCATAGATACATTTTACTACTTAATACATACAGCATACAGATGTATATCGAAGTAAAAAAAAAAAAAATTGAGAATCTAAATTTCAATTATCTTTTAGATTCAATTAAAATGCAAGTTTAATTTAAAATTAGTTATATTAAAAGAGAAGAGGTACTATAATATAATATGTAATATACACCTTGCACGTATGTATTATGTATATAAGTATGATAATTCTAATAATAACTCAACTATCTCATGTATAATTTTTACTTTAAACATTATATCCTTGTATATCCTAGAGCTGAAATTAGTATGCACATGAATAAAGTACTTTTATTAGATGTCTTATATGTACATATGCACATAATATCAACACAAAAATATAACTACTATATTTTCCATTATGAAAGAGTTTTCTTTTCAGTTTCCCTCATATAATATTTTAAAAACGCCCGCCTAACATAACGTTATGTACGAGTATGTATGTATATGTATGGCGTATAGAAGAATTTTAATATAATTTTCTGTATCTTTATACGTGTACATTATATAAGAAGTAACAAACATATGTGTATATGTAGAAATAATCGTATATATACATTGTAGGATGTCTATATAATATACACATACATAACTAACGCATAAACATACTCATTCATAGACGAATAAGGACTTTCCGTTCAATTTATTTAATACTCATAAGCAACATTGACTCAAAGAGAAACACATCCTCGTACATAATATATAAAGTAAATTGCTTAAATTATATTTGAATACATGAAGATTTTTTTATTATGTATTTTTTTTTTTTTTGTTATGTATAATATTCTATTTTGAAATTTTCGAAAATTTTCCTTTATTAATAATTGAATAGATACAATAGACACACAGACAATAGAATCGTTAAGATTTTCTATTTATGAGGCTACACATATGATTGTATACTTATAAATGTATGCATATGCGTCACATATACATGTATGTATATATGAAAATATGTGTTTTATATTGAACGAAAATCTAATAATACTGATTATTTTGTATTTTCATATTTTGTACATAAATTTTCTTTATACAATCGTACTTACTTACTACATCTAGATACAATTATTTTTAGATTTATTTGAAACAAAATACATATACATGATTTGTTTGCATATAAGTATATACATACATCATATTCTCTGTATGCATCCACGCGTAAATATGTACATATGTACATTTTTATACAGGGCGTCGTATCTCAGATAGACGGGGAAAATGAAAAATTCGAATTGTATATAATAGGAAAAGTTACTTTTAGCTGAAAAATATATGTATTTACATACATGTTTGCTGCATACTGTTTAATATTTACAGTAATGTACATTAGAAATGAATCAAGAATTTCGTATTTCAAAATTTATCGTTTATTTTTAAAAAAAAAAAGTTTCATATAGAATTAAAAAAAAATGGAGATTTCATAAATCCTCGTTTTCATCTTCTATATACGATTTTTTTCATTTCTGAAAATTGTAAATCTATTATCACATTTTCTACGTTTACATTTATGAATTATACCCTGTCTTACACATCCTATGAGCATGTAGAATAAGTGCTTCTATTATCGCGCTTCAAAATATATCAACTGTATTGTGGTATTAGTGTGTGTCTATGGTATTAGTATACATAAATGTATATTACATAGCATATCTACAAAAATATATACATATATACCTATGTAAATCTATAAAATATATAAAAGTTTGTATATATAAAATAAAAAATACAATAATAATAAACATAAATTCTTACCAATATCGATGGGAATAAAAACGATGAAAGAACATAGTAAGCTCCAAACAAGTCCCTTGAGTTTTGCCTTATACCAATAACACATTTTTCGTACATATATATGAAAAATTGAATGTGTTATTATTTATATATTTTTCTATTATAAGGCTACTATTCCAAAAATATATGAGCACATGACGTTATTATCATTATTATTATTATGAGATGACGATATTTTCTGTGCGAATATTTTAACATTTTTCCATTGAATGAATTCTGAAAAGATAAAAAAAAAATAATAATATGTAATGTACATATTACAAAATATAATATAAAAAAATATGAAAAAATTTCCAGATTAGTAGTTTTATTAGTAATCTACTTTTATAATATATGAAACATAATGTATACATAAATGTAAATATATATATGTATACATAAAATATATACGTAATGTCATTATTATACTGCAGTCAATCAGTACACACATACAAATAGGGAACATAGACTATACATCATAAAAAAATAAAATATGTAGCAAAAATTTGAATATTTTTTTAAAAATTTTATATAAATTGTGCATAACCATATTTAAATGTATGTAATACGAGTATATTTATCAATATAGTTACCCAGTAGTGTAGGGAAGTAGTTCTTCAATCGATTCTGGAACTACTGCAAAAGAACAGCAACTAATTCTCGTTCAGATTCCATTGATCAGAAAATACGCATTACATTTTACATTAGATGTCATAGGAGGCAACCAATCGCCTACCTTCTGCATTACCAAGTGTCAGGAGATTAAATAAAAATGGCGGAAAAATGGCGTAGAAAATGTAAAAATATTTATTATTTTAAAACAAGAAAATATACTTCGTTTTGATTTTATTTTTATTTTTTTATTATTTACATAACTTAACTTATTTATTTATTAATTAACGTTTTTTTTACATATATTTATTTAATTATAAAAATTTAATAATATTATTAAAAATTAAATGTCGTTTGTGAGCAGGAATGTTCGTCTATTCGCGTTTACGTTGTAATTCCAACTGAAGAACTTTTTGACACAACGTTTATATTATAATCATATTTTATTTATTTCTTTTACACGGTTGCTTTGGTTGTGACAGCTCGGCCTCACCTGACTTGAGATCGTCCTCGATCTCCTCGCTTTCGTCATAACTATCGTCCTTATCTGCAAAGAAATCAAGACTGGGGGGAAAATTACACCACGGCTTCAATTTTCCCGCTTCGTATACGGAACTGAATGGTTTGGTTGATATCTTCATGCCGTCAATATCTTCGATCAAGTACCGATCCTTGTTTAGAACCTTACGAATGATGTATGGACCTTTGTATTTGGGTTCTAATTTACGACTTTCACCCGTTGATGCTGGTTCATTTTCTATGACGACTAAATCATC
Source organism: Villa cingulata (assembly GCA_951394055.1). NCBI lineage: Eukaryota > Metazoa > Arthropoda > Insecta > Diptera > Bombyliidae > Villa > Villa cingulata. The sequence goes on along the minus strand of OX596021.1, from coordinate 25,121,118 downwards.
TACTATATACTTTCGTGGATGCATATGTTTCTTATCAAATTGTAGTTTCCATTTCACTTTCTCTTCATTCATACGCTGAAGAGCTTCGTTTCTTTTGTCAGTCATGGTTGTAGTGTCATTACATTTTGACAGGTTATTATCGTCTTGAAGTGCTGCAATCATTTCATTTGACACAGGATCTCGTAGTTCGAAATCAAATATTATATTATTTGGACTGAAGCCTGTTGTACTATTTTTCTGATTGTTGAGTGTAAATTGCAAATTATGTAAGTTTTCGTCCCACGTTTTCGGTTGTTGACAAGAAGTTCTTATAAAGTTCAATATATTTTGGTTTGCACGTTCCACTTGGCCATTTGCTCGAGGAGTTCGAACTGCAGTTTTGATGTGAATAATTTGATGTTGACAACAATAATCTTCGAAGTTTTTAGAAGTAAAAGCAGTCCCTCGATCTGAAACAATGTGTTTTGGCAACCCAAAATAGCTTGATAGCTCGTTCAAAACGGTAATTATTGGTGTTGTTTTGGTATTTCGCACAGCTTTTACGATTACATATTTACTGAAAGCATCAGATATTGCAACAATGTACTGATTACCCTTTTTGCTTCGTACGAATGGACCAAGGTGATCAATATGTATTTTCCGAAACGGTATTGGTTCAACATTCGAAATGTGTAACTCTCCTTCAGTTTTTCCAGATTTATTCTTTTTATAGCAGCAAGTTATACAAGCGTTAACGTATTCTTTAACATATTTGCGTAATTTTGGAAACCAAAGTCGTTGTTGAATTTGCTGGATTGTCTTTTCAATACCAAAATGACCGTGATTATCGTGATAATGTTGGAGAATTTTCCATCGAACGGCTTTCGGTACTATAAATTTTAATTCGTTCTTAACTTTCCGATATAAGCGATGATTTTTAATAACGAATTGTTCTTTTATTTGTTTTGATTGATTATCAGTTTTCACATTTTTCAAAACAGAAATAATGTGTAACAATCGATCATCTTGTAACTGCATTGAATATAACCAATCTTCGGAATCTTCATAAATTTTCATTATTAATTCAATGTTTTGTTCTGATTGAATATCGTTCGGAGGAGCTCTGCTTAGTGCATCTACGTGGGCTAGTCGATTTCCTGGACGATGCACAAATTCAATATCATATTCGAGCAAACGTAACCACCATCTGGCTATTTTCGAGTTAACTTCCTTTTTCTCTTTAAGCGTTGTTATGGCTGAACAATCGGTTATTACTTTGATTTGTTTTCCGAGTACATAATATCTGAATCTTTGAAGTGTTTCGATTACGGCTAAAACTTCTAGTTCATATGAATGATAGCGTTGTTCGGTTTCGTTGCATCTTCTACTAAAGTATGAAACTGCATGCCAATTTTTGTGATCATTTGATTGTAGTAATACACCTGCGATGCCTATACTGCATGCATCAGTATGAATTTCGTGTATTTTTTTAAAATCAAAAATTTCAAGAATAGGTTTGGAACAAAGTATCGCTTTCATGGATTCAAATGCTTGTTGTTGCTCGTTTTCCCATTTGAAATTTTTAGCTTGTTGTTTTCGTATTAGTCGTGTTAACGGTTCAGTTACTAAAGCATAATCTTGCACAAATTTTCTAAAAAATCCTGTCAAGCCTAGAAATCTTCTTACTTCGGTTTCTGTTGTTGGTATTTTGTAGTTGTGTATAGCTTCTAATTTTCCCATACCTGGCCTAATTCCTTTTTCGTTAACTACGTGACCAAGGTAATTTATTTCAGTTGCCATAAAATTACATTTATCTAATCGTAGGGTAAGGTTATGTTTTCGTATTAGACACAAAAATTCTTTAAGGATTCGAATTCCATCTTCAAAAGTTTCGCTAAATAAAACAATGTCATCAAGATAACAAATTATTTGTTTTGATTCAAGTTCACTTGCAATTTTATTCATCAATTGTTGAAAAACAGCTGGTGCGTTTATTAGACCAAAAGGTACCCTATTGTATTCAAAATGACCATGATGCGTTACAAATGCTGTTATATGTTTTGATTCTTCTTCTACTTCAATTTGATGGTATCCCATTCGTAAATCAAGTTTTGAAAAATATTTTTGATTTGCTAATAACGTGAATTGTTCTTCAATATTTGGCATTGGGAAGGGTTGACGCACAGTTATTTTATTCAAAAGCCGATAGTCGACACATAATCGTTGTTTTGGTTTTTCAACAAGTATACAATCGGTGATGCATATTCAGATTCTGAATGTCTTATTATATCGGATTTTATTAAATCATCAATTATATTTTCCACTATAGCTCGTTTTGCAAACGGTAAGCGATACGGTTTTACGCAAACTGGTTCAGTTGACTTCAATTTTATTTTCATTTGAACGGTTGAACATTTGCCCAATTCATTAGTTGTGTCAGCGAAACAATCTCTGTTTTCGTTTAAAATTTTCGTTATAGTTTTCACTTCATTTTCGTTTAATTTTGAACCATATAAAATTTTAGAAGTATTTTCAATCCAACACTTGCTTTCTTCGACAACTAATCTTTTATCTTTTTGGCATAAAACATTTCTACCTAAAAGCAAATCGTAATATAATTTGTCGTCATCAATTATCAATATGTCGGTTTTTATTTTATCACTATCAATCGATATTTCGGCATTTATTTTTGATGATACAATGAACGAACCTCCGGCAAAACCTTTCAGTATTATTGAACAAGGTAACGTAGTTCCGAATTCTGTAGCAAGTGACTTTTTAATCAACGTGTTCTTACTACCTAAATCTACAAAAGCATTAAAAACTTTTCCGTTTATTGTTACTGTTTTCATGATATCTGCTTTTCCATTTTCAGTGATTTCGTTTATGTTTGGCTTGGTAAGGCGATCCTTACGTTTCTCTGGACATTCAGCTACTTGATGGCTGGTTTTGTTGCATAAAGAACATCTTATACGACGTTGTGGTTCGGGACAATTAAGGGATATATGACCCAGTTTATTACAATTATAGCAATTTGGTGTATATCTGTTTTGTTTGGATGTTTCACGAGGAACTATGGTTTTATTATATTGAGATCTATCAATTGCTTGACTCGATACATGTGATTTTGTTGTGCGGTAGCTTAAATAGCTCTTAATTGCCGATAAGAGATCTGCACATGACGAGTTTTGTTTTATGGATGCAATTTTTATAAACTCATTGTCGTTTATTCCCCGAATAATATATTTAATTATGGCGTCTTCTGGTAATTTACCACGTTTACCGATTGCTAACATTTTATAATAGTAATATTCATATGTTTCGTTTGATTTTCTATAAGTAGAACTCATTTCTAGATGTATATCTGCAATATTGAATTCACAAGGAAAATCGTTCAAGAATTGTTCTACGAATTTAGGCCATGAAGTAAATATTTCACAGCTATCTATCCATTGTTTTGCGACACCTTTCATTTTTGTTTGTATAGCAAAAAGAATTATTTTTTCGTTCCAAGCATAAGCTTCCTTTAATTCACTTATGCGTTGAATATATTGATCGGCTTTTAGAGAATTATTTGATAATGGATCAAAATCTGGCAGAATAGATATAATATCACGGACGTTATTAAAAGAATTTGAAAAATTAAATTCGTTATTTATCTCTCTTTTTATTCCGTTTGGTACATTATTTGAATTTAGTAAATATTGATGTTGCATATTTTCAGAATTTTGTGAAAAAAGATATTGTTGCTGTGTTGAAACAGATGGAATATTTAATTGCGGCGGTTGTGCTGTAGGATAAATATTTGAAAGATATGGCGGCTGTATATTTATATTATTATTGTTCATCAAACGTGATGTAGTATATATTGGATGTTGTGATGCAACAAAAACTGTCGGTTCCGATGTAACTGATTGTGGTTGAGGATATAGATGTGGTAGAGAGGTATTTGTAATGGCGGTCGTACAGGGATTATTTGTGTTATAAGTACTAAATTGAAAACTTGGAGTAGACACACTATGTGGAGTAAAATTATTATCTACTCCGTGTCTTACAGTTGAGTCTTCCCTCTCACTACCACTACGACCACAATTTTCTAAAACTACACTGTTATTCATACTAACGGTTTTGTATGCCTCAAGACGTGCTATCAATATATTTTTTTTTCCATCATTTTTCAATCCAAGTTCTTCACACTTACCTCGTAATTGTTTCAGATTTAAATTTTTAAACATATTTAAATTTTATAATTTTTTTTTTTTTTTTTTTACAAATACACACATACAAACTTTATCAAATTCGACTAATTGCGTTGTTCGTTTTTGTTCAAATATCTGCTACTTTTTTTTTTCGTTTTGTTTAGAAAATCCGTTTTTTTGTATATTAACACGTATTTGATTTTTAAAATAATATTTTTTTAATTATTACGTTTTTTTTTTTTTTTTTTTTTTGATAAATCGTTTATTTATATTTAAAAATTTTAAAATAATGAATTGTTTTACTTTTCTTTATCCCACTTCTGAATATTTGTCAGGAGATTAAATAAAAATGGCGGAAAAATGGCGTAGAAAATGTAAAAATATTTATTATTTTAAAACAAGAAAATATACTTCGTTTTGATTTTATTTTTATTTTTTTATTATTTACATAACTTAACTTATTTATTTATTAATTAACGTTTTTTTTACATATATTTATTTAATTATAAAAATTTAATAATATTATTAAAAATTAAATGTCGTTTGTGAGCAGGAATGTTCGTCTATTCGCGTTTACGTTGTAATTCCAACTGAAGAACTTTTTGACACAACGTTTATATTATAATCATATTTTATTTATTTCTTTTACACGGTTGCTTTGGTTGTGACACAAGAATCGATTGAAGAAGTAGTTACAGAGAAGTAGTTACGGAAGTAATGAACAAGCAAGGAAAAAGAAGTAGTTTTTTCAGTTGTTCTTCAGAATTAATTTTTTTAATGGATATATAATTAAATGTAAATTAAAAAGGACAAATTAAACACTTTTTCATTTCAAATTTTAATTATTATTTGGAACAAAAACAAATAATATATATTGTATACATATTTCAAATAAATTCTTAAGCAAAAACAAAAATTAGTTCATTTTTTAAAACTAAAATAAACTTAACTCAAAAATTATTAATATTTCTTTTTGTTTTGCAGACAAATCTTCTTAAAATATTTATTTTTACACGCCTTAAATATCTCTCTGATTGCGGCTTCCTAGTCCTTGGTGTTATCTTCATCTTTTATTACTTCTGAAAATATGTAAAATAATTTTATTTAACATATAGCAAAATTATGAAAGAAAAATATACCATTAACTTACTTTTCAATACATCATTAATATTTTGGCATTTTTCCGTGATTGCCTTCGAAATTAAATCCTATTTGAACATTTTGTTAAACCTTTTTAAGTTAAAAAATATTTTTGAATATTGTCTTTAGAAATTAGCACTATTAGAAATTATTATATATATCTTAATTTTTTAATTTAATTTTCAAAGTTAACAATTTTATCACTTTCAAATAAGTACATGTATACACTTTTCAATTCTAAATCAAATCACAAACTAAACTCAAAATTCTTATCACGCCTTCAAATGTAATAGGAATTTTCCTGTTGTGAACATGAATAAACATGTCGAAATTTCTGTATCTGCTAACAATCAATAATTTTACTTACAGACTGCATTACATTCACAAAAAAGTAATGCAGAGCGGAAGTAGTTAGTTTGAAAAATATTCCGTATTTTATAAACAACCGAATTACCGTCCACATTACTTTAATAAAAAGGTAAGTCATTATAAAATCAGTTTTTCAGAACTTAAATAAACTATTAGATGTAATGGGTACTGATGAAACGAGCACTAGTTCTAGAATCGATTCCATAAGGAAGTACTCCCAATTTACACTGCTGGGTATTACTAAAATATGACTGTGTTTATAATGCATGGTATATGGTATGTATATATATGTACTATATAGAGTATAGAGTTCATAAGAGAAAATAAATTCTTTTATGAATAAAACACGAATGCGTTATTTATATGTAAGGTACTACCAGTGTTGCCACTCGAAAAATTTTCCCCGGACCATTAATGTTTGAAAAAAGTACCAAAATTGGAAAAAAAGTACCAAATTTTTTGCATGTAGTATTTAGTAAACTAACTATACATTGTACATATCTGTATGTATGTATGCATACATTATAAATATACATCTGTGTTTAACTATTTGTATTTTAAAAATTTTAAATTCAAGACACAAAATTTGAACAAATTAACTTTATTTCAATAAAAAAATAAAAAGCCAAAGAAAAATAGATAAATATTTAAAAATAATTAAACGATTTACAATATTACTATTATTAACGTTGTTTCCATTTGAGAATAAAATAAGGTAACCGACTTTTCTCGGCCTGAAATTCCTTATTTAGATTGTTAATTATATATAAAATATAAGACAGAAAAATGAAATAGATTTTAAATTTAGGGACATCCATTAATTCTGCCAATTCAGTCGATTTAACTTCATTAATTTCTAAAGAGCAGGATATGAAGTATAACCTCAGAGGATTCCATTGTTCCAGTATCCTATTTATAACACTTTCTAAAGAAAGCCATCTTGTTAGCGATGGTCCTATTATTTTTTGTGATTGCACTGAGCAATATTCTTGGAATTCTTTAAGTTCATTAATTCTTTTTGAACTATGCGCAAAAAAATTAAAAATATTTCTGCATAGTTTTTCTACAGTTATAGGAAGTTTTTTGCATGCATATGAAGTACCTACATAAGTGTAAAGAATGGCATGTACATTTTATGAAGAATAAATTTACATTGTTTTGTCTAAATTTAGCTTGCAATCCGTTGAATTCGCCTGCCATTACAGTAGCACCATCAGTAGCCAGTCCTATACAATTTTGCATTGGAATTTCATATTTATCAAAAAAGTTCTTAATTGTTTCGAAAATAGTGTTAGCGTCAGTTTTAATCAATTCCAGGAAGCTTAGAAATCTATCTTTGATTGTTCTAGTGCTTTTATCTATATATCTAACAACTAGAACTAATGCTTTTTTCGAAGTTATGTCCGTGGTCTCATCTATAATGAGCGAAAATTTACTTTCTTTTACTTCAGAAATTATTTTTTACTAACTCAAAAAAGTACCAACCATGAAAAAAAAGTACCATCGTACCAAGGGCAAAAAAAAGTACCAATTTTGGTTAAATTTAACCAAAGTGGCAACCGTGGGTACTACTAGCGTAAATCGTACTCGTATATCCTACCATAGTTAGATGTCAATCAATAGCCTCATTGCTACCACTTATTGTCTCTTCCTTTTTCTTGTTTACTTTTTGTGGTGTGTGTATTGCAGTACAAGCATAAAGAGAAAATGAATTTTTCTCATGAATCAAAACACGAGTAAGTGGTGTAAGGTACTACTAGCGTACTCGTATATTGTAGTGTATAGGATGATGCCAATAGTCTCATTGCTACCACTTATTGTCTCTTTTTTTTTTTTTTTGTTTACTTCTTGTGATGTGTATGACAGAGCGAGCAAGTATAAAAAGAAAATGAATTTTTCTTATGAATGAAAATACGATTACATAATATGCAAGTACCATAGCTTACCATGTGGTATAATATAAAAAATATAAATTTTGTATCTTTATTATATACATCATTTGATTCTTTTGTTCGTTAATTTTTTTTAATAAATAATATTTTTTTTTCGTATAATATTCAAACATAATATTCAGATTATATTATGTACTCATACACATATATGTACAATTTCGGTATTGTGTACGAGTTATTCAACACAATAATAAGAAGAAAAATAGTTGATTTTATATCTAAAAGTCAAAATAAAAAAAAATGGTTAGGTACACAAAAAACTGATATCAAATATTTGCAAAAAATTTTGATGCAAAAAAAAGAAATAGTACCCAGCTGACCAAGTGAACTCATAGTGAATTCATTCTGAATTCATTTCAACCAAGTGATTCTTCACGTGAACGTTCACAGTGAATTCACAGTGAAGATATTTTATTTCAAAAATTTTTACGCTATGGCTGGTCACAGTGAATTCACTTAATGAATTCATTTTGAAATCACTTACTGAATGTTTAATGAAAACACGAAATGAATTCATATTGAATGCACTTTGTGAGGGTAAAATATCATTCACAATGTGAGTAATCAATGAATCCTGGCTCTAATTATTATATTCCTACTTTTCGATTTTTTTTTCATTGATTTAAATAAAAACTCTTTAATCACTTCATTATTTTTTATTTATTTTACTTTTTATTTTCAATAAACTAATTTATTTATAAACTAGAATTTAAAACACTTTTGCTTATTCTTAGACTCAAATAACTACATTTTATATCGCTTCAGTTTACAAATTAGTAACATGAAAAAGAAATACAAAATTTCACTTTACGTTCACTAAGTGATTCCATAGTGTTAGGATTTGTGAATCGCAACCATTTTACGAAGATAAAACGAATGAATTCGCCTAATCATAAAATTAAAACAAGTTTACATAAATCGTCATTCATCAAATGAATTTTATATGAATATAATTCATATTTCAATCACTTGGTGTATTCATAATGTACCCATATTTTCGAATAATTCACTTATTTTTCATTTCGTGTTTTCAAAATGAATAAGAGAAAAATTATTCATTTCGTGAAGATTTTTGGCATTCACTATAAATTCACTGTGAACCTAGTTCACTGAATGGTCAGCTGGGTATATGAAATTTTTATAAATATATATATTTACGTTCATACACATACAACACATACAAATGTATAGATATATATATTAAATCAATATTTTGAATGAAGTGTATACAATATGTAGGTAGATATATACATAGTTTGATTAATATAATACCTAACAGCAGTTAGATTACGTTCTGACGTGCATGACGTGTCAAGTGTCATATCGATCATAGATGATCGACAGTTCAAAATGGAAAATGAAAGTACAAAAGTTTTATGGTTTCATATTTTGAAATTTAAAAAAAAAATGTTCATAACTACGTTTGTATCTGTGTGAGTATTTATGTATGCATGTGTGTATCTATCAAAAAAAAAAAGGTATAGTAAAGCCTAATTTTTATCTAGAAATACAATCTATACAGTTGACATTTTTTTTTCTCTTTGTGTTTTATGTATTTAGTATAGGTATATCGTTCTTCGAAAATAAATCATAAAATTCGTTGTTATACATTGCATAGAACCAATAGCAGAACGTAGTTTCAATTTAAATTGAATGTATAACACAATGAGATTATATACGTTTTTTTTCTTTTTCTTTTTTTTGTAATTAATGAAATCAGCTTTAAAGAATCCTTTATTAATTTTTTTTTCATTTTTAATTTTTCTCTTTTTTCTTTTAAAATCCTTGGATATTATCAACAATAACGCAAATAGGAAAAACTTTTGCAAAAACAAATTTTGTTAACGGATTAATATCTAACAACGAAAAACAAAAAAAAAAATTAAATTAAATAAAAACTAAACTGTAAAAAATTACAAATCATGCAAACACTGGTGAAAATTTATTGAAAACCATCAAGCTGCCTTGTGCCTGTATTCCATGAAAAGTTGTAAATAAAAAGAGGAAAAATACAGAAATAAAAATATCTCAAACACATACAAAACAAACATACATAAATCAGTCGTGTGGTAATATATTTATAGCCTATAATATATATATATTGCGTTTATTAATGTAAGATACTGTAAGTAACGCGTGAAAATTATGAGTTTTAAAGTTCATAAATTGTTGAAAAGTAACTGAAAAAAAAAAGTACGTACCAGAAAAAATCAAGAAACAGTAATAATCATAACTTTTTCTTTTTTTCACAAAAATTGCCTTATTTTTTCTTCATTTTATTCAATGTGTATCTATAGAAATTTATATGAATTCGAGTATGTAAGTATGTATATGTACCAATTTCTATGATTCGTTCCTTTTTTTTTTCGTTTGTCTGATATATGTAGGATATAGTCTGTATCTCGTATTATATTCTTCTGTTGAACAGAATAGATATATTATGTACCTCGAAAAAGCATTCAATTTTTATCTGAACCATTAATACAGATTAAGAGCATATATTTTCTTGTTATTAAGATGAATATTTTTCCTTTCTCATATATATATTTTTTTATTTTTATTCTATTTTTCTTTTTTCGAAAAACACACTTTTTTATATATGGTTAATAAAATATTTGTTTTTTGTCTTTGGAAGAAAAAAAAAATGAAAATTATTATTATTATTTTGGATGCTTCTTTAAATATTTATTTCTCTTTCACTTTTTATATAATACGCGATGTATAAGTAATGTAATGTCTAGTGTTGTAATATATTGTAACAATAATCAACCTTATATTAATATATGTATGTTAGTGTAAGTAGTATCCTTTAACCGTACAATTTTTTATACATTTTATTTTCATTCAATGTTTTATTTGCAATATAAATACATGCCATTTCATATACATATTAAAAATTTATAACAATATTATAAATACAGTAGTACCAAGATAATCCAGACAAAAAATTGAATAACTAACTTGTATTAAGTTTTTCGTAATTCGCATAAAATTTAAATTTTTAAATGAATAAATGTTGTGAAATGAGTGATTTTCTTCTACTTTCAATATTATTCATTTTTTTTTTGTAGTTGCACTGATAGCACTTTGCATTGCAATTGTAATATACAAAATTGAAAATTTTCAATGCATAGGCTGTTTTTTAGGCTGGTATTAACCAACATACATTATCTTTTATTTTTAAGACAATCTCGGAGTGGTATTATAAATATCGTTCGAACATAACCTTGTTATTAACAGCAACAGAACTCACATATAATCATCACATCCATAACCTCTTTATAAAAATGCAATCAGCTGACGAACATGTTTGACGAAGTTCGAAGACAAATTTTATCTAGGTTGATGTATAAACTGAAATTGTATCCGGCTAAAATATATCTGACGGTTAATCTATGTTGGTGAATACCGGCCTTAACCGCTTCTACATTCAATGCAGTGACTTCAACTTCGACTTTGATTTAATGGATTTGTGTTAGAACTTCTACATTCAATGTAGTAAGCTTTACCGCTAATTTTCTATCCTTATCTATTTGCCACTCGAAAGTCAAAGTCCAAGCTGAAGTTATAGTACTGCATTCAATGTAAAAGCGGCATTACTTCGTCAACTTCTGGTTAAGTTAAACAGCTTTCCGCAAGAAGAGAAAAACCATAATAGAGGTTCTTGTAGGTTCAGAATTACAAATATAAGTTCACTGTAAGATAAGTTTGAATCCTCGAATTAATGAATATTTGATGTGTTTGGAAGCTGATTCAAATGAACATCATAAAGATACGCAACACAAGGCCGCAGGCTTACAACTTAGAAAACCTAACAAAATGCCTAACGTTTTAATATCGAAAGATCACTGTAATAATGTTTTTGTTACATTTATGTACATCGGTATACATAAATATAATTTTTACGATTTTCATTTGTTCCTTTACAATATTCATTGACCGAAATAAGAGCAATTTTTTTTTATTATTATTTTTTTTTTAGCCTAAGATATTTTCGAAAATTTTCTTTTTATTTGAAACAAATTTTTTTGTTTGTATTTTTCCATCCAATATGCATATGTATACAAAGTACAAACGTAAATATATTGAAAATATAAAAGTGAAGTTATTCTTTGCAATGTTTATATTTATATATTTGTTTCGTTTCTTTCTTCTTATTTTTTTACACTTTTTGTGGATTGTTGTTTGAAGAAAATCGTGCGGAATAAAATTTTTATGAGATTTCTATTTGTCCTCAATGTTGTATACAATACATCACCACCATACAATATCGCCTCCAACACACTTAAATATACATACAATATATAACTGTGTACATATGTGTTGTAAAATATAAACATACATAATATATGTACATATATTTCTCATCATATGTGCACCTAAATACACATAGGAGTACACAAAACAAAACATGTTAAAACCGAAAAAAAAAAAATTTTTTTTTTAAAAGGAAAAAATATATATTGAAAACTAACAAAAGCCTATACATATATGTACATATACACATTGTATAGAATTTATTGATTGTACACTCATATAAAATTGAACGTAGCGTGATATTAAGGATTAAAGTTTGAATAAAGAAAATATTATGTACATATATGTATGTACATGTGTATTTATACATAAGGTACCTTATAAATATATGAAAGAAAAAAAAAGAAAAAGAAAAATGATAAAGGAAACAAAAACGATCCATAAAAATATGTGATATGTTGATGAAAAGATATCTACTGAAAGACATTGACTTTTGTACAAAATTTGTATATTTTTCGTTAACTTACAACTACATAAGTAGGTTGTTATATAAAAAGTAAATACATTTTTCTTTATTTTCAAATATTTTTTTTTTCAAAAAAGGAAAAATAATCAAGTAAACATGAATAAATATACAAAAAAAAAAATGTAAAGGTAATAGAAAATAACAAAATCGAATTGTTTTTTTTTTAAATTTAATTTTCTTGTCGGATATATACCCAAATATTCCCATCAATATAACGTACTAACACCATAAATAAATGATACACATATCCTACATACATGTTCATGTGCTACACATATACATACCTATATGATGTAAATATTAATGTGAAAAATAGATTTAAAGTTATTGAATGTTTTTTTTTTGTTGTTTTTTTTTTTGTTTTTGTGTTTTCATCCTGTATTTCACTCCCTACATTTTCATTTTCGTTTTTTTTTCCTTTTTTTATTCTTTAATTTTTTGATTTGAAATTGAAAAAAAAAAGACTAACAAAATATCCTATGTGCAATAAAAATAACTTTTAAAATATAATTAAGGACACTATAAGAGGACGTACTATATGTACATATGCGTATATAGAACAACAATAATTGGGTCGTTTTATTTTAAATTGATTATAGACCAGAACCAGAACAAATAACACTTAAAAAACAATTGAGTTTTTTTTTTCAAAAAAAAAAAAAAAAAAAAAAATCGTGGATACGCATGGTTAACAACGATTATATAAAATATACACATATACGTATACGTATATAGTAAAAATACTTGTACATATTTGCGGATAATATTATACTTAAACTAAAAGAAATAACAAAAAAAAAAAAATATGAATGGTGTGTTACGGTACATAAAATAAATTTATATCGACATTAAATGAATTATTTGATTCAGATTTCAGATATTCGCGTAAATAAAATTGGTACAGTGCATACGTATGTATATGATGGGTATATATGGATACAAAAATATTTATGTTTTGTAGGTACATGAACATTTTGTATGATACTCATCATAAACACTATGGTATAGTTGTACAGTACACGTATATGTATATATATTGCTCTAAATACTGAATTGATTTGTATTTTGTGTGAAACGAACAGAATATAACCGACATCCGAGATCCGACTATATGTATAATATTATTATCTGTAAATATATGTATGTACATACTTGAAATGATTTAGAATTTATCTAATAAAAGATAAAAGTCATTAAAGATTTTTAGATTATGTCAAAACTTTGGTAATATACTAATATATTATACGATTATAAGATTATAAAAGAAAGAATGTATTATAGCAAATTCAAAATGAAAATATTTTTACACAAAAAAAAAAAAAACAAAAACAAAAAAGAAACAACATTATGATTTAATTATTATAAATCAAAATGTGGATATTATTATATACAGAAATAATGTGCATATACTAGTAGAAGAGAAAAATATAATTTCTCTCTTAAATGCGTGTTTCTATGTTAACACAGATGTTCAATGGAAAAACAATTTTCCAATTTTTTTTTATATTCATTTTATTTTCTATATTTCTGGTGCATTATATAAACATACATTTCTATACGTTATACATATACGTTATACATACGTAGTTATAGTAATGTACACGAGAATATACATATACACATTCATGTATAAAAACCATTTTGATAAATTGTATTATGGTTATAGTAATGGAAAAAAAAATATTAAAAAACCAATAATTATTCTTTTGGTTTCTTTTTTATCTGTGGTTTTAACTGCTTCTTGTATTTCGATGCACCTGTTTCCTCAAAAACTATACTTACATATACATACATTGTAGATGGTACATGTACATATGAAATATGCACGTCCTAACCACATATACCATATCACAATATCTAATGTGCGCTATTTAGTTACTTTAAGAAATTAAATTGAAAAAAAAAATTAAGAAAATGAATAAAAAAAACTTAATAATGCATTTTTGAATAAATCATAATGTACAAAAAATAAATTTAAAAATTAAAAAAACGAAAAAAAAAGACCGAACATTTGCTGTCTTTTTTTTTTGCTTTGCTTTGTTTGTATTCATCATAAAATATGCATTTTTTTTTTGTATAAAAATTTACTATTCCAATTGCATACACATATTTTTATTTGCATATAAAAAATAAAATAAAATTGATTTTTTCATCATATTCTATTCTTCACCGTTATTTTATTTGTTTTTTATTATCCTTTTTTTTTTTTTTAATTTTTCAAATTTTTTAATTCATAAATCAAAAATGATAGATATTGTATTTTTTTTTTCTAAGAAATTTTAAAAAAAAATTTAAAATTTGTTTGTTGTTTGTAGATACATATAATACATTGATGTCTGATGTTGCATACATAATTCCACAAGAGTAACTTTTTAGTTTTATTTATTTTTTTTTTTTTTAATTTTAAAAAGCAAATAAGTATGTGAAGAGTAAAGGTATTCTCCATCCATATTATTTTCATTTTTCTTCAACGAATAACACAGAAGGAAAACAAAATGGATTTTTAATTAGCATAACGTGAAATAACTTTAAATTTTTTAGTATAAGAACCTGGATTTAGCTATATATTATTGTATGTAGATAGATATGAAATTTTTAATCTGCATATTTTTATTTTATTCTTATTCTATGTTTTTTTTTTTCCTTTATGCATATTTATTTTACAGTTAGGAGGATGAATGGCTGAGAATAATATTCTGAATGTGCATACATATTTTGTATGTGACGGTGACCATACAATTAATTTAAATGCAATTTTAATTTAATTTTAAGTAGACAAAAAAATGTTATAAAAACATAGTGGATTATTTATTATTTTTTTTTTTTTATTAAAGAGCAACTGAATTAAAGAATATTTTATGTATGTTCTTTTTTTTTCAAAATATTACGTAAAAACAATAAAATTATAATCTATAAATTTTAATTTGTATACGAAATTTAAAATTTAAATTTTAAATAAATGGAATACTAAATTGTAATGTAAAAAAAAGGTACTGTACATATGTATGTACATAACTCTGTAATGAAATTAAAAGTAGAAACTATATACACACATATAAGAATGTATGTAATTTTCTTTTAATATAATTTCTACAAATTACAGGAATTAATTGACTTTAAACAACTGAAAGAATATAAAATTTTTAATAGGAATATTCATACGTATGTATACGAATGTTTACAAGAAAAATATTGAAAATCATAGAAATAATATTTTATACATATGTGTATGTATACAGTTTGTTACAAAAATTAACGTACGAAACAGCTAAAGCCATTTTTTGATCAGTGTTTTTTTTTTTTTTTGCGAAAGTAGTCAAGTTATTCCCTCTTGCCTAAATAACTTATAATAGGGATACTGACTAGAGTTTAGAAACTTTCTAAACCTGTTTAATTAGATAAACTCCTTCGTCTGTCAGCAATCAGCTTGGATAAGTCCGGTCCAAAGTAGTTTAGCCTAAACCGCACTTAATGCAAGTAGTTTAACTCGATGAGACATTTTTTTGAACATACAACAAATGACAAGTAAACCAATTTTCGGTCTGTCAGTACAAATTCTTAACTAAACGATTTTTCTAAACAGCACTAATAGTTTGCCTAAATAAATTTTCTGTGATTTCCTTAAAATTTCGTCGATTTTCTTAACATAATAATTTGTTCTAATTGATTTTTATATGTGATTTAATAATTTTTCATTCTTTTTATCGCCATGCTCATAAATTTACCACGGTCTGGTTGATATTATATTATGAAATAACCTTAAGAATATAAGACACTTTATAAATAATCCATAGGGAAACATTATATACGCTGTGTGCTTTGGACAATTACTATCTCTTTAGAAAATAATAATAATAATAATGATCTAAACCCATATTCTGAGGATTTTCTCGTAGATTATCCTTCAAAATATTTAAGTAATTTATATTGATTTATGGTGATTCCTCTATATATATAAATTGTAAATTTCCCATACCACTTGCAGACATACATACAATCCCTACCCTATCCATAACATCAATTCACCACCCCAATATATAACAGTACCGACAAAGAACATGTATAGAAAATGTTGAATAAAACACAGGCATTATCTATCGAACGTTAGAACGTTAACTTTTGCAGCATATACTGTAATTGCTTTTTCTCACCAGACAACAACTGTGATAAAGAAGTCGAATTTGCTTGATTCCTGTTACCACACCACACGTAACACAGTAAAGTTAAAACTAAAAAAAAAAAAAAAAACTCTAAAATGAAATCTTTAATATAAATTGTAGACGTAATGAAGAAAGAAGGTTATGGAATTATAAATTTATTACAAACTTTTCTTTTTTCACAACAAAAAAATGAAAAAAATCAAAAAGAAAGAAACAACAAGTTTGGAGCTTTTAAGATATAAAGTATAAAGTGAAACTGGTGAAACTAAAAAGTTGACAACTCTGAAAGTGTAATTGAAGAAAAATAATATACTTAAGGTTGTTGTTTTTTTTTCTCTTGTTTGCATTGAAAAAGTGAAAAACAGGAAGGAAAAAAAAAAAAAAAAGAAAATCGTTGTTTCAACGTTTCAACTATGTATGTATATCGTTAGGTTGTAAGTGTAACGGTATTACTTTTATTCATTTCTGCTATGGATATAAGAAAACTTTATATTTTTTTCCTTATTTAATATTTTTAACCTTATTTTAATTTTGTTTCGAATTTTAGGAGGTTTAAAAACGTTTTCTAATATTCAAATAATATGTAAGTGTATGTAAATTATGTAAGTAATTTTATATGTATATAAGAAAGTATAAGAAGTATGATTACATTTACACACGTATATCCTGTATTGTTTACCAGGGTATATAGTACATAGGTACTATGTGAATTTTGGAAAACATTAATTTTGACTTTACTATATAGAAGATATATTATTTAAATTAATTTACGTACTATACACTCTTTTTATTTGTACATATGAAGTATATTATGTAAATGTTTTTACAAACTTATTATAATTTATTTAAAATTAAGAAATAAAATAGAAAATTTTTCTATTTAGGATAAAAATAAAAATAAAAGTCAATTTTTAGTTAAATTCTTTGTCAATATTTTAATTATTTACACTTGCACAGCTACAAACAAATTATACGAGATGGTACGAGTTGTTTTATATGTAATGGAATGTTAATTGTACACACATCATTAAATGCAGTGACTAAACACACATTATCATCGTTATATAGATATAATCACATACATATATATATGCATGTGCATACCTACATATATATAAATATGTTGTAATATAATGTGCATATATCTATGTAATTATAATGAAAATTTTATGGAAAATATCTAATGAATAAATTATCTACTATATATTTCACACCTTCTCTAATTCGTTAATTTAATTTATTTTATAATATATATGTACATTGATATTAACCATAAATTTATACGTACATATGCATCATATATAGATACATATATTTGAAAGTTTATACACTCTGTAGCAAAAATAATATTCTTTAAAAACATATATATACATATATATGTATTATCTACATAAATGAACGCATATTACATACAAATATTAATGGTGTGATGTTACATAGTATGTATAACTTTTGTGCATACGATGAATAATATACGTATACATACTCGTATTATATATGAATTCATGTGTATAAAAAAAATGTATACATAGTTTACGTACTAAACAGTCTGTCCCGACACTTAACAGTTAAATGAAAATTCATCCATCCAGAAAACTCTGTATTTTCACACATCGATGCATTTTGATTATGTTGTTTGTTGGTCTACACTCACACAAAACATACACATACACACATTTCAAAAGCACTGAGTATAGTCGTATAGTTTGAAAAAAAAAAATTACTTTTTGATTTTAAAAATAAAACAGAGAAACGAGCAAAATATTAAAAAAATAAAAAAAAAATAATAATAAAACGTGGTTTAAATATGTCGAAACGAAACATATAGAAAAAAAAAATAAAAATGAAAAAAAAAAACAAATTAATAATAATAAAGATAAAAATAAACAACAATATCGACTACGACAAAATACTAAAATTGAAAGCTTAAATTATTTATTTTTCTGTTGTAATTTTGAAAATTTTATACACGAGTATGAACGTCGGTATAAATAATCTAGATATACGAGTAGTACCTACATATAATTATATATAATACATTATGTATAATGTAGACTGAATAAAAAAATAAATAAATAGAAAATGATTTTAAAACTTACAAACATCAAAATGTGAATGTAAAAGTTTTATGAATATTTTTTCTTGTGAGTTTTCTTCTTTACTTATTTCATATTTCATTTTTTGTTGCCTTTCACGTGAAAATATGTGTATAGAGAGAAAAAATATTTAAAAAAGAAAAATTTCGTGACGATGTATAATTTACATGCATATACATATAGGGCGCTATATAGAGAGACGAGTAAAAAAAAAAAAATATAAGGACTTCAAGAATGTCGACAAAGTCATCATCTTATAAAACAAATTTTTTTTAATAAGTTTATGTATGTTTTTTGTTTTCTTTTCTTTTTTTATTTGTTTTCAGTTTTTCTGTATGAGTGTATTTATGTTTGTATATAATTTGTTTTTTTTTTTGTTTTTTTTTTGTTTTGATTTTATATATTTTATTTTATTTTCCTTCTTCCTTCATTTATGTATTAATTTTGTATAAGGTTTTTTATAGAGTAGAATATAGAGTAGAGTAGTTCATGCACTCCCTTCATATAAGAGTATACATACCTAACTCACAAACTTAACATATTCGAACCAAAAAGGAAAATTATATCCTTCTGTAGTATATGAGTACATATACATACATGTGTACCTGTGTATGTATGTATAAGTATTGAAACGAAAAATGAAAAAAAAAAAAAATTTTATAGGAAAAAAGAAAAAAAAAAAAGAAAATTGTGAGTGGTAAAAACTTTTTACGACCCTTTCGTGTTCATTACTTGAAATATTCAAAAAGCACGCCAACTAGGGAAACGAATAATATTTCGTATCGATCCGTCGGCGTCCTGTTCGCATAAATAAAATTGCTATTGTAAAGTGAAGAAGCTATATACATAAGTATGTACATATAAATTTTCATACTTATATATATCGTATCTCATATTATATTATTGTATATACAGAAATGGTATAGTAAGTAAATATGGAGTACATGGTTTTAACTAACTATCCATAATGATACAAGATATGTATGTATATGTATGTATTGTACATTTTAGTATGTGTGTATGATATTGGCATAAATAGATGCAAATACACGAATACACCGGGATTGCTTTAGATTTTACAGTATACAAAATAGTCAATCTAATATACTCAAACAACGACCAAAGGAAATAGAATGTACTATATAATGTGTGTAAAGCATGATTATACATATTCACATTCGCACCAAAAGAAAATTCCTCTTTGTGTGTTTTCCTTCCATTTAAAGTTTCTAATCTGGAATAAACATCCCCTAATTTTATTTTTATATCATATCATGATTGTGTTCACTAAATATAAATATATGCTCATATGTGTGTATATACATACGTGTATATACCATAAGACAATAAGAGTATGTATATGTAAGTGCACACGTAACCTCATACAGAGTATGTATATACACCCGACAAGGTAATTGTACTATTCCTATTTTCCATTGTATTCGTTGTATCTATAAAATATGTGGCTGATATCAATTTTACAATAATGTATACGTACATTGTACAGTTATATCGTTATTATACAGTTTTATTCCTTTATCGTGTACAGTACATTACGTTTTCAACAATACAATAATAGATACAATACAACAGCCCCATTTGACTGAAGGGTATATTTTTAGTGCTACCCTTAGACCACCTTAGACATTGAATTGCTCATCATTTTTCCTAGCCCATATATACACACATTCATATTTATGATGAGTTTATAAATGTATGCATGTATATAAATGTTGGTATATATATACGTGTGTAAATTCATGCACTTTTATCATGCTCTGGAATTGAATGCGTGCTGTCAGACACTAAACTAATGTTGTGTTTGTATATTTTAATCCATTCATATAATATGTATGAGTGTATATAGTAAAGTGGGTTGTATATATACTTATGTATGTATATTTCACCCTCTTATTATTATTATTATACAATCATGTACGACTGTTTTACATGCGATTTTCTTTTAAACACACACACACACACACATACGTAACATTTCTATGAACATAAAATATACATTCATAAAATATTTGCATATGTACATATATGTTTTTATATGTGTTGTATTTATCCATACAAATTAAGTTACCATGTGGCAAACGGTATAAAACGACAACGATCCTATGAAAGAATGTTTTTTGGATTTCAATGAAATAACAAATCGATTATTTATTTAAACAATCCGTATCCGTGTACAGTACATATCGTAAAATTTTTTACATTCATATGGTTCGAAATTTATATACATACATACATATTATATGTATATGAATACATAATTATATATGTTCTATTGTATGTATGTAACATTGTAATAAATATAGATAGCGACCTATAGACGACAATACGACAAAATGCAACCAAACAAAAGACCCATCATGATCAGTGGGGTGCACCAGAAATCAATATTTTTACGATTATCATTTTATAAACTATACAATAGTACATATTAAGAAATTTCTTCTTTCTTTTTTTTTTTTATCCATGTGAATAGTGAATGCCTGTAGTCCAAAAAATTATAAGCTATACCATGTTATCGTTTTTTTTTTATATACATATGTATTAATAATTATTATATAATGTACGTTTTTATTCCATAAGTACATATACAAAAATACTAAATTCATATATTATATGTAAGTACAAATATTTTTTTTTTGTATATTCACCGTTTGTTTTTTACAGTGAACAAAAAAATTGTAGATGTACGTATGCATATGTACGTATATGTAATGTAAAATTTTAGATCTACGAGTAACAGATATGCATATAAAATTTGTATTTGTGTAATTTTATCATTCCATACTAATATAAATAATTTGATACGGCCTTTTTATTAGTATTATTATGCATGATAGCGTGTTACACTATCATCATCATATGTATATATGTATACTAACCGCACACATATACACAAATACCTAGAAATGTATTTTAATTATATAAAATAAAATATATACGAGTCGAGTATAGATATGATTTTTAAAATATAAAAATAAGATACATAAAAAAAAGAGGGATAAAAAAGTTGAAAAATCACATTATACATTTTACGTGTACATATATCATTCTCACGCCCACAAATATTTTTTTATATAATATGTTTGTTTGTATTTATAGTTACATACAATGTGTATACATATGTATATGTATGCACCAACATAATTTTATTCTTTTTAAATTGAATTAAAATGAAATAATAATAATTTGTCGTCGAAATTTAATAATACATGCATATCTACACATCTATATAGTATACGCATATAAATATTATTGTATAATGTATACTCATATATACATACTATTGTATATACACATTTAAGCAAACATTTTGCCATTATATTAAATATGTAATATGTATACATAATGTACATATGTAGATAATAATGTTTTGTAAAATATCATTTGTTATTCTCGTACACCAGAATGTATAAATAAATGTATATGCGTATGTACAATATACATATGTATGTATATTTTCGAAATTAGTTTTTCTTTAATTACAGTAGATTTTTACAAAATATTTCATGTACCTACATACTTATATACATTGTATATTGTACGTACAGTAATTTACATACATATGTACATAAATTATTTAATGAGTAAAACAAAAATATATATGATTTTTATTAATTAAAATGAAACATTCAAATTTATTGTATGTATGCGTATAAGTACGAGTATTCATATACGGGAATATGTAATATATATATATATATGTAATATGTATACTAATATAGTGTAGCATTTTTTTGTCTTCATATAATTAAATGAAGTTAAAGTTAAATTTTTTGGTTTTTTTTTTTGTCTCTTGTTGTTACTATCTGGTTTGTGTTTATGGGTAGATGTAGATTGTGTATTTTAGATAAAAAATTTTTTCATCCCCCAATACATATAAATATGTAATGTATGTATAATGTATAATTGTGGTGTACATATGAATCTATATATTATATACTATACTATGTATATACCTTTCTATAATTGTACATTACAATAAATATAATATAAATTATTTATTATATTTCATTATTTTTTTAATTTTTTGTTTTTGTTAACTAACATTTTACAATATTATAAATTGTAAAATGCAAATGAAAGTACGTAATACTACACGTACGTATGTACAATACTCGTCGTATTACATATTATCTATAACTCGTATAACACGAAAAAAAAAAAATTATTTTTTATTAATTTTTGTAACTGCTGGCATTTGTTGTGCTTTTATTCTACAAATACACACATTTGTATAGATATAAATGAACATTACATAGATTGTATGTACTTTGTGTATATATGTATATTAATGTTTTTGTATGGTCTTATATTTTGTAAAAATCAAACACGGAAAATATACGAAAAACACGGAAGGTGTAATTTAAGTAAATATAATAACAAGAAAAAAATGGTAATTTTTTGAACTTATTAGAGTGGCATTTATTTTTTTTTACCCCTCTTTTTGTTTTTTTTTTTTTTCTTTTTATTCTAATTTAGTTAAATGTACAAAAGTTTTAAATTTATTATTTTTATTTAAAAAAATATTATATATACAGAATAAAAAAACAGAACAAACATTAAATTAAACAGAAAAATTCCTTTCCATTTTTTTTTCCTTTTTTTTTGTGTACAAAATTATATTCCATTTTTTTTCATTTTTCAGAATAATTGACATTCATTGTAATACTGAGATACAAGTTATATTTATACAGGGTGACATTTCCGATATATATTCAAAGTGTTTTTAATGAAAAGTCAATACCATATTCAAATAAATTATGTATAGGAAGTATAACGTCAATGGTCAATCATCTATCTATCTCTATACATATACGAAACTTTTGTTTTTAAAAGATTGGTAATCTACATATTTACTATTATTTGCAATACAAGGATTTAAATAATATGAAATATGGACAGTTATTGACATAGGAAATCGGTTTAATTTAAAATAATGTCAAAGTTATCTAATTTATAGAAATATAAAATGGACAAACAATAAATTTTTATCTATGTAAATAATATAAATTAATAATCCAACTGTGAAAATTGTAAAAATATGGGATCAGTTTGGTTTTTTAATATTTTTTTTCTTTTTTTTTTTTATAAAACATCATACAGAAACATAAAATAAAAATTTTTGAAATTTTAAAATAAAATTTATAATTAAATTCATAATTAAATTGATTAAGGGCTTAACTAACATTTAACACTTGAAAATGTCATACATCTATGAATTTATATATTACATACACATTATGTAATAAATGTATGTACCTATGTCTCATTTAAAAATAAAAAAAAAACACACACAAATTAAATTTTGATTCAATTACATCAGAGGTGTATGTACATACATACATTATGTATAGTGTAATGTATGCTCAAGTAAAATTTGATTATTCTGGATTTATAGTTATACGACCTTTGATTTGATCTAAATTCAATTTATTTTGTATTCATTTATTATATCATGAATCATGTTGAAATGTACAAATATTATTAATCTACACACCAACATTTACTACATTATAGAGTATGTACATATGTATACATAATCGACGAGTAAGTATATACATCACAGATGAAAACTGTTTGAATAGACCTATGAAATATATATAGCTACATTTACAAGTAGATGTCGTAGTATCTATCCTGTACATTATATACCTGTGTGATGTTGATGATGTGTACACGTAAATTAATTTTGATGGCAATAATATTGTAGAAAATTTAATTTAATTAAATTGTAGAGAAAATGATGAGCAAACAAAATATGTACATATATAGGTATTTTATATGTTATATAATATTGTAGTAGACAAAAAATATTTTCAACAAAATTTCAAATTAACTAAACACATACAATAAACATATTACGTTATGCTATACACATATACATAATGTACATAATCGTACATATAATGTGGTACAATATATATATATTTGCAATAAATATAAATATGTAAGTAAGTAATATTTATATGAGTAAGTATGTCTCATGGACATAGTAATTTTAAATGAAAATATGCATAATGATAAGATTTAAAAAGGAAAAAAAAGAAACGCATGAAAATAAAAAATAAATAAAAAAATATTCTTTTCATAAAAAAAAAAAGAAATTCAAATCGAATGGAAATAATGTTGAGTGTATAATAGAAGATAAAAATATACAGTACGAATACTGTAGATAAATATCATGTATATTCACGTAAATATGTACATTTATATAGAAATTGTCATCAACAACGATATATAGCAAAGACCAAAGGACTATACAACGACTGTGAATCAACAATTATTTTTATATGTATTTTATACAGTATCTCTATCACATCTACGTACTATATAGATAATGTAAAAAAAAAAAAAAATCAAGCACACATATATATACGTGTATTCACATAGATACATGAAAATATAATTAACGCATACTTTGATAGAGTAGATCATATGAATGAATGAAATGAATGAATAAAATTTTTTCGTGTTTCATCCATTAATTATAGATGATGAGAACAAAAATTTAATGTACTCACAAACAAACTATGAATATATAGGAGTATAACGCAAATGTATATATATGTACGTATGTATGTAAATTTATATACTTTTATGCTATACATTATGAATATGTATGTAGATGTACGTATGTATGTAATTTTTGTTACAAAACTTTTCTGAGTATGACAAGACTAATTTTTGGTTTTAAATACAGCAAATTATTTGCAATGTTGAACAAATATCCTCGACTACATAAATAGCATATTTGCTTGCTTATACATACCCTTATATCCACATATTATATACATATTATATGGTTGCATCACGTACTATAAAAAGGACTTCGCTCTATGGTTGCTGGCTATATACATAAATGTAAGTAAATTTATGTGTGCTATTGTACTTATATGTACACTCGTGTATATCTACATATTTGTATTTGCATTACGTAAAAAATAAAAATGTACATCTTTGTGTATGAAATAAAATTGCAATTTTTTCTCTCTATTTTGTATTTCATGGAAAAAATAAAAAACAAAATTAAATTTTTTTATCCTTGTTTTCCCTTTGCAATAAAAAAAAAATAATGAAAAAATAAAGAAAATATAATAACAGGAATTAGGAATACATATTTTTCATATCACATAATACACGGTATACTAGTAGCGTATGATATGTATATTGCATTCAATTTCAGTACAGTATACATTTCAGATTCATTCGATTCGTATGGTGTTTTCAAATATTTTTTTATTGGATTGATATACATACATAGATATACATACATAGATATACATACATATATATTTATGTGTGCGTATGTATACATGTGTATGTAATTTAATATATGTACTTGTATATCCTTAAATACATAAATGTAGGTACATATTCATATTACACACAATATCAATTTTTACTTGAAGCTATTTGAGAATAGAGACAAATATTGCATACCTAAACACATATGTGTGTGTACTCGTATACACAAACATATTTTGTACAAT
The DNA here is from genome assembly GCA_951394055.1 of Villa cingulata. Classification (NCBI taxonomy): domain Eukaryota; kingdom Metazoa; phylum Arthropoda; class Insecta; order Diptera; family Bombyliidae; genus Villa; species Villa cingulata. The sequence continues at coordinate 25,094,929 of OX596021.1, read as the reverse complement.
GTTAACATTAATACATATATTTAATAAAGTGAAATATTTTAAATATTCATATTGCATCTGTACATTATACTCTGATGTAGTCTGTATATATAGTATATGTAAATGTAGATAATAAAGTCATATAAATATTTACAAAAATATACTTTTATGAAATATTTTTATTTATTATATAAATTTTATTTTTGTTTATAACATACATTTATTGTACGATGTGTATTTGTTATACTTCAACTCCTCTGTGTATTATTAATAATATAATATGCAGAACAAAAATGTTGAGTGATATTAAAATTTACTATTTATTCGATCCTTAACATATCAAAAATTATTAAAAGACCAAAGATAAAAGTCGTTCGAAATTAAGTTAATATTATTTTATCCGATTTTATTAATGCAAAACTATAGTTACTGTTCATTTTTGAATGGATATTGATGAAATAAAATATAAATATGTACAAATCAATCCATTCAATATGAGAATTAAGTTCACTTTTTATAGTGAATATGAATATAATATAATATCATTATTATGAACATTTTTTTTAATTCGATAAAAAGGATGTATGTAGGTTCACAAATACTCAAAAATAAGTTTTTGTCTAAATATAAAATCAAAAAATTTACAATTATATACTCGTGTGTGATGATTGTGAATACTTGTGAATGATTTAAAATGTTTTAAAAAAAATGGTGTAAAATCGATGATAGTCATATAATTTTTATAACTGGACAGTTGACAAGTGATAGGTGATAGCTATCAATTAATGTAACGAGTTAACTGACACTTATATCACGAATTAACAATTCTGTGTTCCCAATACTTGAATGCAATAAAAAAGTACAGAGAAGAGAATGAATAATACTCGTACTCGTAATCGTAAGATGTTGTTAGTTGATTTTCTATGTTCTGTCAAGTACAATATTCGCGTTGTTATACTCAGAGAGAAAATCAACACAAAGAAAATACGAGTACACACGATGTGTAAAATACTATTTGTACTAGAAAAGCTTATACTTTAATAGTATAATATGTACTGTTATAGTGTCAATGACGTCCACTGCTTCAGAGTTTGTATTTAGGGGAGAAGCGAGCATAAAATGTTATTTGATTTTCTGTGTTTATCATGTACAATATTCGCATTATACTCAGAGAAAAAATCAACTTTTTCTGAAGAAAGAAAATACGAGTATATATACATACATGTTGTGTAGCTGTAGAACTCGTAGATATCGTAGGTTATGCGATGGCCATGGCATATATGCTCATATATGCTCGCACATAACAATCATAATGTAAATAATAATATGTGTCGAACAAAAATTATTTCGCTTCCTTTTTCTAACAATTTTTTTTGGCACTGTATTCTTTATATGGAAAAAACGAAATAAAAGTATCTGGTAAATTTCAATGCAAAGGAATCAACAAAACACTTAGCCTAGAATGTGATATGATGATTTGATTCTATTTTTGTTTTTCTTTATTTTTTGATTTCAATTACAAATTAATTATTCACACATCATTTTAAATTTATATTTCCTTTTGATTTTCTTTTAATTTTCAACAAAATATTTTAGCTATCAAGCAATTGAAAACAAAAAAGGAATTATGTCAAGTGTTGAACAATTTCTTTGTTCATTATTTTTACAAAAGAAAGAAAAGTTGAACGAAACTTTGCACCCAAAGTCTAGAAATTACTTCAATAAGGATTATGACTAAATGCATAATTATTTTTTGTTTATTATAAATATTTATATTTTTAGACTAAATATGAACAATTTTCAATATTACATAATGATTATCAGTATCTATAGAATCATAAGTAATTTTTGTATAAAAGTGCTTAATCGTATTACACTCATAATACATACAGCATACAGTACATACCCATAATTTTAAGAATATAATTTTGTTATGATTTAATTTTCATTTCATTTTTAATTCAAGGAAAATTCCATTATACATATATTCTATAAAAGTACAGATAATGCACACATTATCGGATAATGGATTATTAAAATTTTTTATACACATTCATAACATTACATACAAATCTAAATACTTTGCTACTGTTATATACATATAATACATTTATAATTTATATTAAGTCATAAATGCATCCTGACTGGTTAGATATTCTTTAGTTTAAAAGAATGTTTTGCTGTAACAAGAGCACACTGCGGTATAGATATTATTTTATCTAACAGAGTATTGAAAAGAAATTTTTCATAAAATAATAGATAATAGTGCACAGCACAAGTACTTAATTTATCCACAACCAACCTATGTATACATACATACACGTATATGTAAGCGTCTACACATTTATATATAAATTCACGTGAGTACTATGTAGTAAATTCTTTACCGATTAGTATTTAGAATTATAAAAGTGAATAAATTTTATATTTCAGTTGGTTTGATTTTACTATGTATTACCACTATGTAATACTGATATCACTCTACTTATAAAATACAATTACATACCATTTACTACATTATATAAAAATTCTTATTCTAATACTTTTTTTTTCTATTACAGTAACATTATAACCCACATAGTAAATATCTACGAGTTCACACAAACATTTTCTTTTCATTTTCATATTCTGTATACCATCGTTGAATACATTTCATTTTCGAAATTTGAAAATGTATTATGGATATAGAAAACTATATTTTCATATTGTATTATAAGCACGTTAATTCAAAATAAGGTGAAATGTGAAATGTTAATATTATGAATTAAATTATTCAATATTCATTCTTTCATAATAATGTTACATTTTATTTAAGTATATGTAGATATACATATGTATATAAATTAATTATTTTCACTTCATTAATAATTATATACTCATTATTCAAATTCATTTACATTTAAAATATTCCAAATATTATACATACTCGTATTATATTCTTATTGAAATTTTCAAATTTTCATATAGTAATTTTCATATAGTAATTTTCATTGTTATCATGGGATTTTATATTTTTCATTTTCTCTCTGTCTCTCTCTACGAGTATTTCAAAATTTTCTTTTGATTTGTATTTTGTTATTAAAATGTTTTGAATTATTAATTACATTTATAAGTTTATATTTATACACACATTAAGAAAGTTTTTATTTTGAAAATATTTTAAATTAATGTTATAGATTCCATAATAAGAATACGATTCATTTTGTACTATGTTGCGTACTACATATAATATACGAGTCTTACATTGTGAATAAAAATATAAATTTTTAAAATGTTTCCACTTAATTATTAAACAATTGCTCATTATTACATACACCTATCTACACATTAATTTACAAAGTACATTACATCTAAATAAATATACAAGCTTAAATTAATAGCTTTTCTATATTACTTACTTGAAAATAATATAGCGAGACGGATACATATGTATTTCAGTCTTTTTAAAACAATTCTAATAGGATTTGAAGGAATTAAAAATTTTTTTTCAAAAATATACAAATGTGTATTTACTTGTTATTATAGGTATAGATTGGTTTGGTATATTATTTCGGTAATACATATAATATCAAAGAAGTACTCAACTACTTTTTCGGTTTTTGTTTTAGGCACGTGTAATTTTCTAAAAAATTTCATCCTTTTCAAAAATATTAATGTACTCCTCATTTCAATATAATTTCAAGTAGCAAGCAGTATGTATTTTTGTATGTTTCTTCATCATTAGTTCGAATGAAAAAAAAAAATTTAAAATTGATTGTGTTTTTCATTATTTTATTTTTTCTTTTTTTTTTGCCTTATTTTTGTCTATACATAATGTAGTGTATGTATACAGTCTGGATAATCCTATTTCCATGTTAATTTAATTTCTATGGCTTCTGTTTGAAATCAAACTGCCAGAGTGCAATCATTCATATACCTCTATATACATTATACGTATATTCTGTATGTACATAAATGAATATCCGTAAATGCATGTGTGTATATATTTTTATATAACACATAATTTACAAACTCAAATATGCTTCGTATTATTATGATGTTTGCCAGATTTCGAATTTTTTTTTTTTTGTAATTTTTCTAACTAAAATCAAATTCCGCATAGAGGGTAAATGAGTTTCAAATATTATAAAGCTTGCATTTTAATTTTATTTTATTTTATTTTATTTTTTTTTTTTTTTTTGAATTTTCAAATATAATTTTGGCTTAACATTTTGAATTCATTTGTTTTTTTTTTTTTTTGCGGACATTTTATAATTTCCTTGTACAGATATGTATGCATAGATAATTTATAATTTATTATCCAATAAATGTTCAACCTATATTGTATGAGCAGCTATAATATTCTTCTTATTTTATGGTTTAAAAAATTATTGACTATGTTTTTGTACTTCATTTTTAAATCAAGTTTTTTTTAAATTCTAGTAAAATTTTCATTTAATATAAAAATTATTTTTTGTTTTCACATTTATTTAATTCGCTTTCTGATGTTAATCAAAAGTTGAATTCAATTCGAAATTAATGGCTTGACAAATTTCAATGTCAATATTGAAAGAAAAAAAAAATGTTTTTTTTCAATTTCAAAAGTTTTCCTTTTTTTATATGAGAAATACGAGTATTAAATAAACTTTAGAAGAATTTATTTAATTTCAAAATATAACTTTTTTTCTACAAGGACTGGAAAAGAGGAATAATAATTTCTCATTAGACTATACTCAAACGTTTTGAATTTAATAGGATCTGAAATGAATTTTTTACTTTCTTTATGATTTTAAATATTTTTTCTTTCAACTGATTTTTTATTAATCTTTCACACACATACATAGGTAAAATAGGTGGCATATACATACAATTACAAAATAATATTTATTTGTATATACATACATTATTTAAGATCGTTGATTTACTTTATAAAATGAACGCATGGGTGTATGGATATATAGTCGTATACATAATAATAGTTTATTCGACCTGATACATTTCGATAAATTTTTTGGTTGTTTTTGTGAATAAAATACTTTCGTGCTACATACATACACATACATAACGTACAATAAATGTCAGCCTTCCTTTATAAGTCCTCTGTCGAATTGTTACTAAATTGTTAGCTTGAAATTTAATTAAAATCGAATATACTCGTACATTTTCTTTTCATTTATTATTTATTTTTCGCTTATTCTTCTCTGCTTCACTTTTTTATTTCATTTTCACTTTCGATTCGTTTTCGAAGTATGTACGTAAAAGCAATGTATAATATGTCAAAAAAAAAAAAAATAACATAAAGTGTATATGTATATGTAATTATTGAAAAATCAAAAACATAAAATTTATGTATTTCATAAAATATTATTAATGGATATTACCAATATTACTTATGTACGAGTATGTATACTGAAATTCATAATTTATTTTTCTCGATAAATTAATTTTTTTGTATTTATTTTTTTCGTTTATTTCACACTTCATTCTCATTCATTTTTAACATTTATTAACAATTTACAATATCAATCAAGTATTTAATATTAATTAAATCAAAATCTTTTATTTTTATTTTTTTTATTGACACATTTTGAATTTTAATTTTCAACATTTCTTTGTTGTTTTTGTCAGTACTTGTATTTTTTTTGTTTTATTTGTTAGGAATTCTCATTATTCAATATCCTAAAAGTATATACATACATATATGTATATTATGTAGTATTTACATATTTAGTTTGTTGTTGTAAATACATAAATGCTGCTTTAGCTTGTTATGTTTATGTTTCATTATTTATTATTTTTTTCCATGTAGTATACGTATCCATGTGACGTACTACATAAATGACGGTAATATGTTAATATGTATACTCGTATAATAGTAAAATATATTTAATTTATATTACAGAATATATGTATATGAATATGTAACTTTTATGCTTCATTCTTGATTTCTTTTATCTTACAATATATGTATTCACAAAGTTGATGTTAATATATTGTACATAATCCTATAATATACTGTACTACTTATTTGTATTTATCTCAAACTTTTAAAATTTTTTTTATTGACATCAATTTGAATACTCATAATGATTGACATTGAAAAATTACACAATTAATTATATTTTAATTAAAAAATTTATAAAAAAAAAAATATAATTTTCAATATTGAATTTGAATATTATTTCATATTTTTAATTATTTTTGATATTTTTGATTTTCTTTCGAGAGGAAAATTTCAAACAGAATCATATTTATTAAATTCGTAATTTATCAGTGTTTTGAATGTAAACATGAAAAATGTGTACAGTATACAGTATGCATATATACACGAGTATGTATATTACAAAAAGGAAGGAAGTATGTATTATTTGTAAGGTAATAAATCAAAAAATTACTAATGTTTCAAGGTGTATTGGTGTCTTTGATTTCTTTTACTAATTTACCTTTCTTTGAAAAAAAAATTTATGTTGTTAAATCAAAAAGAAAAAAGGTTTGGGTAACAATAAAAACACAACACTTTTATTGAGTATTCTTAGAATTTGTCTAAAGTTATGAATGTGTCAATTTATTTATGAAAATCTATATAACGTTGTATATGTATGTGGTTGTATATTTTTTGCATTAAATGAAATGAATATGGATTTTCATTATTCTTAATGAAAGAAAATGAAAAAAAAAAAAAAAACAAAAAATTTCTGATGAAATATAAATAGAAAAATTCATTCCAAAAAGTGATTATCTTTTAGGTGCTTTTAAATAGATAGTGAGTGATATTGACATAGTCAATAGTATGTATGGTTTATGTTATTATGGTATTTACTGTTTAATCTGTTTTCATCTTACCAAAATAACCACAATGTATAGTAAATAAAATCAACGAATTTAATTTGAAAATCAATATTTTATTTAAGCCAATTATTATGTCATTCTGTATGTGAAACATTTTTACATGTGTGGGTACAAGGATATACTATAGTAATTATACATATAGTACATGAGTACCTATATACAGATGTATGTATGAAATATTTATGCAGACATTTCATAAACTGTTGTGGTTACAGGTGTATCAATACCTGGATATTAGTGGATGTGGATTTGTCATATATGAATTGTATTACAATATATTATTTATATGTGTTGTGATATAAAATATTTTTGTGATGTACATAGGACATATTTTGGTACAGAATATAGATACAACATACATGTGTTACATATGTATGTATACAAAAAAAAAATATTTATTTTGATTTAAATTTATTATTGCACACATTGCAATTATTTATATTATATTGGAATTTTTGTTCAAAATATTTTTCCAGTTTTCCAAAAGTCATCAAATCATCAAATGCAATACAAATACGCATCTAATATGGTACATATCTCTTCAAAATTTAAAATTTTAAGTAATATCGACAAAAAAAAAAAAAAAAAACAAATAAAATATGAAATGATATTTGAAAGTACGAGAATAACTGATTTTGTATATGAATTATTTTTACATACATACAAATTGAAATGATTAATTACTTTTATAGTTGAATTTTTGTTTTTTACATGAAAGCAAATAAAATCACAAAACCAAAAATTATTAATATATGCATTCGCTTACAACAAGTGTAGTATAGGAGATGATGTATACACTTATTTGATGGTTTTTCATATAAAATTGTTCATTTCACATTTACATGTATTTTCATATATTTATTCATGTATACTTGACTTACTATATGTACATTTATGTAGTACGTGACCATATTCCATCACCTCATATTCGTTACATTCCATAAGTTAAAAAAAAAAAAATTAAATAAAAATAAAAATGATATGCATTTTATTGAAGTACATAATATACTCAAAAAATTTTATACATTATAATATAGTTGGTGATTATAATTAATGACAATTTCATAAATTTTTGAATAATTAGTTTCAAATAAATTATATAAAATTGGGTTAGAGGTATAAATATGATGTACCAGAAATACATGAGATTTTTTTAAAATATACATATGTATGGTACATGGTACACATGATTTTATGAATAATAATTATTTAGTAGTAAAATTTTTGTAGTGGCCACATTACATGAAATGTTCATTATATTTAAACTGAAATATGCGGATATACATATATTCGCACGAAAATCATACATACATATATATATATATAACATGAAAGTTATATGAACATATAACAAAACATGAACAAAAATGCATAAATTAATTAATTTCACAAAATTTCGCTGTAAAATAATGTAAATATGCGTATATACTCGTACAAGAGTACAATGTATAAACATTTTTATTATCAAATTGAAATCTGTTTTATAATACAGCCATCATTATGTATACATATTTCCTGTGATATATAATGATGATTTAACATTTTTAATTTTACTAATTACACAATTCTTCACTTTTAAACAACAACAAAAAAAAAATGTATTTTTCATAAACAGGACAATATGTACACACATTTAGATATATTCATATGAATAACATCATGAACTAGTATTTGTAAAATTCTAAAAATTAGAAAAAAAAAACAATCTCCTCCCTCCCAGAAAAAAAGAAAGAATGAAATAGAAAAATGTATGAATGTCGCGGTATTAATTTTTTTTTTTTTTTTGCAAATATACATATATACACATACAATGTATACATATAGTATATATATCAAGTGCACGCGGATACTCAGTCCATTATGGCGCCGCCGATCAGTAATTTCTTGTCAGATATATCATCCAGTTTATCATCAGTAATCAGTTACTGGTGTACATTGCTGATGTGAAATTAATGATCGACTTGGGCAAGAGTAGCGCGGTGGCTGGGGTTCGAACCATGATCTCAAGTTCAAAAGACCGACACCCAACCATCGAGCTATTCAAGCCCCTAAAACGCGGTATTAATGAAATTTTATTTAATGTAAAAACGCAAATACATATAAAAAAAATTGAAAAATTCTTTGTTTCATTTTATGATTTTAAGAAATTAAATTAAGGCATTTGGCATTAATCTAAAACTTTTGAAAAAATTCTACAAAAAAAAAAAAAATTTTTTTTGTACATTTTATAACAAACAACAAAATAAATAGAATTGAAAAAAATAAGTAACTATTATTTTTAAGTTGGAAAAAAAAGAAGGAAAGGATAAATAAAATAAATAATATATGTATGTATGTACATTATTTGCACAAAATAAAAAAAAAAAAAACATTTACAAAAACGCACACATTATCCATTCCGAATTATACTCGTATAACAAATTACAGAAAAATGTTAAAATTGATTATGAAGTTGATCTATCTCCATTCATGACCTAAAAGAATTCTCTTGTAGCCTTTTTTTTTTCTTTCATTCGGTTCTTTTTTTTTTGCCTGTACTTTACCTAATTGCATTACTAACTTGAATTTTTTGCATTAAATTGAAATATGTATAAAAATTCAAAAAAATAATGACTAACTTTCCTCATTTAAAAAAAAAAATATTTTATTTTTATATCTACAATTTTTAAAATTCAAATTAAATATAGTATATTTATATATTCTTATATGTATGGATATGTAAACTTACCGAAAGATAAATGAATGAGTGGAGAAAAAAAAAAATAAAAAGAAATATTTTTTTTATCTCTCTCTCTCTCTCTCTTTCTGTCTTTTATTTTCAGTTAATCCATTTTTGCACTCAGATTTAATTCGAATAGATGATATAATAATACAGTTGAAAAATTTTCATTAAAATAACAAAAAAAAAAAAAAAAAAATTACACAAAATGCACAAGCACACAAATAATGTGTTGTAACGATGATATTTTAAAAATCTTTTTATTATTTTTTCGTTTCTTTTTGTATTATAAAATAAAATCTTATATATAGTTTAAATATAGTACATATTTTGAATATTCATATACATATAAGCAAACGTATATATGTATTATATTATTATATGAAAAGTTTTATGATTTTCTTGTACATACATTATTATTATATCCTTTTAAGTAAATGTATACATATTAGATATTAGTAAACATATAATATTGTATATTGTATATTATGTATATATGTAATGTAAATACACGATAATATATCACTATAAAACCTTTATAAACTGTAATCAATCTACACGTTATGCATATGTATATGTGTTGTTATATGTATAGTATATTGAAGAATATTATATGCTAGTAATTTGTCTATACACAAATTTTAAAATCCTTTTATGTATATATACACAAACACATAATATGTATATTGTATAGTATATGTAGGAGTATGTAAGAAGTATATATAGCATGTATTTTAGTTAGTTAATGTTACTTATACAATGTTTGAGAGTTATATGTCATATATACTTATTTATGTACATAGTAAAAAATTTAAATATAAAATAAAATAAATTAAAACGATATACCATGCTTAATCGCTTTACGAAAGAAACTTTTACATAGTTATGATGGTATAGGAAGAAGAAAAAAATGGAATAAAATAAAATAAAATAAAATAAAAAAAGTAAAAAAAATACATAAGTATATTCAAGTTTATTGCACTTTTATGTAATCAAGCTGGTAAACCGAGGACATTAAAAGTAAAGGTAAATTTACGTTACTATTTATATGTTATGTATTACGAGTATATATAGGTTTAAAGTGTAACTTTTATTTCATATGTATTGTATGTATTTTTACATATGTATAAAAGTTGATTTTTCATAAAAAAAAAATAATCGTAAAAAAGACATACCAATAAAACACTATATTTAGTATACGATGATGAATATGCTAACTGAATTTATACGGCATACAGTATGTATGTTACGACGAATATGTTACGAATTTATACACACAACATTACGTAGATATAGGAGGTTGGTTGTTGGTATGTAAGGTACTCGTATATATGTTCAGTAATTTGTCGTCTAATTTGAATTAGTTCACATATTGATATTGCATACAATATCAATGTATGTATATGTACTTTTGTTATAAGATAAATTTACATACCTACATAGAATTACATGAATAACGTTAAATATTTTAAGAATGAAAAATTTACTGGATTTATTTTTATTCTTTATTTTAGCTTTCAAAGTTAAATTTTTTAATTGTTTTGCTGCTGTTGTTGTTGCTGCTGCTGTCTGTCATTAATCTTACTTATGTTCAGCATGAACACAAAACGTTTTTATTCAAACGATATTCGTTCAGTTTTGATATGGTAAGAGTATAGTAATTCAATCTCTTCACAATTTTTTGCATTGTTCTGGTTTGATGCACTGTTTGATTTATTACTATATTTACATACATAATAATAGCTAAATGTACTCGTATATAATATGTATGTACATATTTTTTTTTTTTTCTTATAAATTATCATGCTACTCGTATACCTATTATAACTCATATCATTTGAAGATTGCATGTTAAAAATGATAATATGAAATTTAAGTTAAATATCCTTTTGCTATAAACATTTAAAAAAAAAAAAAATCAAAATAAAACAATAGATTACATATCAATTACATGATATAATCGTATTACACAAGTAACATACGTATTAATTTTCTTGATACTTTTTTTTTCTTTTTTGTTGTTCTTGATTTAAACTTTTTAATTAAACAAAAAAATATCAATGTACAAAAAAAAATAAATTTAAACAAAAGAATTAAGATTAAGAAATAAATAAGAAGAAGAAAAAAAGGAGACGAAAGAAACCGATATTTTAAGCAAGCAGTGTACATTTGGTATTTGAACATTGAGGAATTACTTCATATATAGTATAGATGTTCGCATAATTATGTGTACATTACAACTTAACAACATTATACATATTCGCATATACACTTATGCAAATCATAATCATATGAGTATACATACATTTACTATATATCGTGTGTGTATGCTTTAAATCAGCTTATGAATATTCGAAATTTGATACATCTAAACAAATATTATTTTTATTTTATTTTATTTTTTTTTTGTCTTATATGAATGGATGAATATGGATAAATTCCTTTAAATCATTTTTGTAAATATAAAAAAAAAATAACGAAGGAAATTGTAGATGAACAATAGCAATCCAGCAACAACAACATTAACAACAATAACAACAGCCAAAATATAAAATAAAAATAAAGTAGATATAAAAACGAGTAGTGATATTTAGAATGTGTTTTAGAATAAACGCGCCTCTGTGCATGAGTAAGGTATATTACATTATGTAGAAAATTTTTTAAAAATTATACATCCATATATGATAATATAAATGTATATGCATATATATGAGCATATATACGTTTGTAATTATATGTGTATATTTAATAAAAATGTTGTTACAAAATAAGGACATAAAAATAAAAATACTGCGGTGTAATTGTGATATAAAAAGGATTATATAGTACATATATGTATGTATATTCTTTACTAATGTAAATGCATACCTACTCGAATATTTATGAAAATTTTTTCAAATCTTTCTAATAAAAACCTTATATTCGAAAATTATTTATTTTATTACATTTTAAAAGACATTTATATACATACATACATACCTATATAAACGTACGTACGTATGTATATGTATTTACATACATACATATATATAGTACTAAAGTGAAACCAATAAAACCGAAATATTTTTATCACACTTTTTTATGTACTTTTTTAAATATGTAATATGATATCCCCATTATACAAAATCCATAACATACATTATTATTATACATATGTATGTACATTACATTTATTACAAAAATATAACGGATAAATTTTACATATATTAAAAGTTGGTTATGATTATAAGAAGACAAGCTGTCGTGAAAATTCATAAAAAATTTAAAATTTACTCAATTTTTCTTTTTCATCTGTTTCTTATTTTTCGTTTTCTTTTACTTAATTTTTATTCATTTTTGTTTTTATTTATCATATTTATATTTTTGTAATGTATTACATTTACATAATGTATAGCCATATATGTATGTGTGTATATAGTATATATTTTACATTTAGTTTTATACAAAAAAAATGATGAATAATAATTTTTCTCTTCCTTTTCACATTCATTAACTTTTTTTTTTTTATTTTGTTCATTTCATTTTCATTTTTATTTTTAATTTTTTCCCATTTTTATTTTTAGTTGTGTGGTAACAAACTAATAACTATACACATTTTATTTGAACAGTATAATAGAGCAATTTATTACCACAAGTTTTATTAAAACATATTCAAATTTATTTCTCTTTCTTTTTTCTTGAAAAAACAAGTAAAAATTTGTTTTTATTTTTTTTGTTTTCTTCTTTTATTTTTTGTTTATATTTTTTTTATATTCTGTTACATACATATACATATTCATTTATATTAACACTAATTAATTATAGAACATAGAGCGTTACACCAAATGAAAATTCATATTTTTACAAATGTTAAATATAATACAAAAATTTGTGTTTGTATAAATGCAGCAGAAAAATTATGAAAAAAAAACAGTTAAAAATATAGAAAAATAATTTACGAAACTTAAGGAAAAAATAGTAAACCTTAATTCATCAATCTAAATTATTACTTTATTTGTATGTGTTGTGATTTGTTTTTCTTTTTGAATTTTCCATTTTTTTAAAAAAAAAAAAAGATTTTTTATTCAATTTTTTGTTTTATCTTTTTATTATTTTGTTTTGATTTTTTTTTTGTCAAAAATTTAAATTTATTAAACGATAAAAATAATATTTTGATTGAATTTTATTTATTATATTTGTTTTATAGTGCGCGCAAATATGTTATTTTTTTTTTTTTTTGATACTACTACTACTACTACCCACCAAGTTATTTATTATTGCAACTTGCAACATGTAAAGCAGCAACTGAACTAAACCGAACGAACTGAATTAAACTAACCAAAACAAAAAGGTTATGATCATCAATATTCATGTTGTTGTATATAATATAATACAATATATACTAGTATGTATATTTTGTATAAGGGTGAAATGATATACACACTTATAGTAGAGTATAGTAAGTAATAATAATCCTATCCTATAGTCTATGCTACTACTACTGTACTGTACTGTATAATGCTGAGTCTGAATCGGTTTATATTATACGGTTTTAAATTTATATACATATATCTACTTTATACACAAAAGGAAGAGGGTGGTTATGCTATCATTACAACAAAATATATCTACTAAGATGTTCGTACTTCGAAGATACATATATATACATATGTATATTAATAAATTTATTTTTCCCTTATACATACATTATATTCATACAAACATACACATATTTATTTATTTTTGTTAAATTTTTCATGCTTTTTTTTTTCATAAAATAGACGTGTTTGTTGTTGTTTTTATTTTTATTTTGTAGTAGATTAAGTGGGGGATTTATTAAGGGATGAAAAAATTTTCGCGCATGCCAAACAAATTTTACAAAAAATATTTTCTATCTATCCATTTAACCACTGTTTCTATATTCATTTTTATATTATGCCAGTTTATATATTTATTTACATACATACATATGTGTTAATATATGTATGTATGTACACTTAACTATCGTTGTTTTTATTTTTATATTCCTTTTCGTATTTCTTAGAAATCAACAAAGTGTAGAATGAATTCAAACGCAATGGTAAGTATAAGAAAACTCAAAAGAAAATATATAAAAACTGTAGGTACAATAATATAATAAGAACACTAAAAGAATGAAAAAAATAAAAATAAAATGCAATACAATATAAAATAATGTTCAAAATTACAATGTTTGTTACAAAGTGCAGTTTTTAACGAAAAAAAAAAAAAATAAGAATATGATACTTTATAGGACGTGTAGTTGATGATGATGATGATGTTCGCATGCATAAAATAAAGGCATAAATAATACTGTATACCCACACAAACATATCATATATGTACATGTATGCATATTAAATAAAGGTTCATATTCAAATATTGTGTTAAGTTGTATACAAATATACTTCGGTAACTTTACAACAACAAAAAATGGAACGTACAAAAAGGTTAAATTATAATTTGAAGCCAAAAAAAAAAAAAAAAAATTCCAAAAAAACTATTATTAAAAAAAAGATGAAAATATTTTTTTTTCATATTCTTTTACAAGAAAGAAAATGATTATTTTTCTTTCATGTACAATATGTAAAGTTACATATGTGGTTTGATTATGAATACATGTATCTGTATGAGGGAAACTACTATGTAAAATACCAATAAGTTTTGATTTATTTATTATTTAATTCAATAAAAAAAAAAAATTTTTTTTTGGTTTTTTTGTAAATTGTTTTGAAATTATAATTTTTTATTTAAAATATATTGATCGCTACAAATACGAATAGTACTCGTAAAACATTGGTATGTTAATATCTGTATTATTATTCCTTTCAGTTATAATTGTATAGCAACACTATATATAAATCTGTATTTTATGTACATATAAATACATATATATATATGAATGTCACAAATACAAATGTATGTCATGAACAACAGTTCATTTACATGTACATCTAGTTTACACGGTTTTTAAATATGCATATGGGAAGAAAACGAAAAACAAAAATTAAATTCAAATTAAAGCAATCAGGCATAAATGTACAAATGTACGTATACATCCACATACATATTATATATGAGTGCATTTCTGTATGTAAGTGTGATGTGTTCTTTTTTTTTATGAAATGCTATATATGTATTTTTGTTTTTCAGATTCAATTTTATTTTGATAAAAAATTTGTTTGTGACAAAATGTTTTTGTCTATTGTTCTCATTTTATGACTGAAACGAAATAATATTCCATTACGTATATATGTATAGTTATAAAATTCATCATAATTGTGGTTTTGCATTTATAAAAGCATTCACCAAACACCAAAACTATATATGTACATACATAATACATACATATATCGTATCCTTTTTATTATTTATTTTTACTACCTAATATTTTTGAATTTTTTTAATATATTTTTTTTTAGATTATTTTATAAAATATTAACTGAAAATTGTGAAAAAAAAGAAATGTCCTTTGTATAAAATTGAACACATATTTTTTTAATTTATATATCATTAATTTAAACAACAAAAAATTTATATACTTATACATATGTGCGAAAATGTATATTTGAATTGTGAATAATTTAAAAACAATGTAGAAATTTTATATTTTATTTTGTTCACAAATGTAATAAATATTTGATTGCTGTTACAGTAAACCGATGTAAATCAGTATACATACATATAAATTTAAAACTACATATAGTTTTTTTGAGTTAATGCCGCTTCTACACATTCAATACAATGACTTCAACTTGGACTTCGACTTTCGTCGACTTTACTGCATGCTTAACGCTCAAATATATTTTATTTATTTGATTGTCTTTACACTTGTTTTTATTATTTTATGTTGTTATATCTGTCTTGTAAATTATTATGTAAAAATTTCATTTGTTTTATGTTGTCATTCTGGATGCAGTAGACTTAAACATTGAAGTTTTTCAAAATCGAAATCGACGCAAAAGTAGCTGTCAAATATACTGCATTGAATGTAAAAATTCTAATACATAATCATTAAATCAAAGTCGAATTTAAAGTTACTGCATTGAATGTAGAAGCGGCATTAAGTGTAGAGTGAAAAACGTTTATATTCGAGATAGCTCTAAGAAGTTAACAATATAACAAATATTTATGAAAGGATTTCTGCACTTGGACAATAATTTCAATAAAATTAAGTAATTGAAGATGGTGTAATAAAACTTGTTAGCTTACATATGTTTGTATATTTTATAAATATTTAATTGAATTTATAAATTTTCAAACATAAATAATTACATATATTTTTATGTAACATTATATGCATATACTATATATTCATGAATATACGTTTGTATTTCATAATTATTATACATGTACTTTGAATGAATTATACAAACCGCATAATGGCATAATACTGCATGTACTAGTCTCGTATGTATACACGTAAACTTATGTTTGCTCTAAAGCACTTCAAATGAATGTCAATTAGTAAATAAAATTTTCAGTAGTAAATATTATTATTTTTTTATTTATTTATTTTTTATGTAACACATTCGATTTTTTTTTTTTAAGTAACCAAACAAAATAAGACACAAAATCTAAGAATAAGTTGAGAGCTTGTAACGAAGAAAATAAAAATTGAATTAAAAATAAAAACTTAAACACGTACGTTATACATAAATTTCTTCATATCCTTATGTACATACATACATACACATTAATTTAATATTCTTTTTCTTATAATTTTTAAAATTTTATATTCAAGATTTTTTTATGTTTTTAACATTTTATTTTTATCTTTATTAGTAAATTAATATTTTTATATAAAATGGAATAAGTTCTTTATTTATTTACATTATTTTTTCTTTTCTTTTTTTTTTTTTAACTTTTGCATTCCATAATGCGAGCACATAAAGTATATACATGCATATATTTACATCATCTTCAAATATCATTCTATGTTTGCACTTATTTAAGTATTTTTATACTCATCATATGTATGCACATAAATACCAAACCGTGTACACCTAATATGCATACAAATTTATCATCTTTTTCATAACAGAAATTTCATACAGGAATACAATAATAAATATAAGGAAAATTTAGATAAAATATAAGATAATTTTAAAAGAATATTCATATATAAAATAAAGGAGAATCCTATAATAATATACATACATATGTACACGAGTATTTAAATATAATGTATACATATATAAAAGTATATAATATTAAAAACATTAAAATACATAATTTACATTTATGCTTTTTCAAAAATATGTTAAAGAAAAGTAAAACTTTTCAAAATCCATTAAAAATGAATAACAAACCATTTATTTTTGAATGATATTTTAATTTAAAATATTATCATTACAAAAATTTTAATAAATTTTCAAAATATAAATTTTTTATGTAGATATAATCGTATTGTATGTATGTATGCGTAAATATATAAAAAATAAACCTATGTACGTATGTGTTTATATTTTATTTCATCTCAAAAATATTTTTATCAAGTATTTACTATGCTTTACTTTGTACATTTTTAGGTACCACTATAATATGTAATAAATTTAAAACATATGAAATTATAATACAAAATCTTCTATACTTTTATAAATGTGTACAATATACAAAAAAAAAAGAAGAAAATTTTATATTTTGAACACTAAAAATAATTTTTAATATAGTTATTTTATACACTGTCTTTTATGATTCTTTTAACAAGTTTTATAAGAATAAGAATTTATGTAACATACGTAACACATTTTAACAGTGAAATGCACATTTATACGGTATCAATTCGATTATTCGAATAATAAAATGTTCAAAATTTGAAAAATGGTAAATGAGTATAGAATATCGTTAAATGCATTGAGTTGTTAAAAATAGGTATGTATTTTTTTTTATCGGAAACAAACTGTAATATCATATTCCAATATTATATTCACTTGATTTATTTATTGCAAAAAATTTAAGTAGAAAACTGAAGTATATGCTATTGTATAATTATGTACAGTACATTGAAGTGTATATACAGTGGTCACAAAAATTATTTGTTCATAAATTTTTATTATATAAATTATTAGTACTCCTGCATAGAGTATTCTAAAGACTAACGGGACTTATCGATTTATTGATTTTTTGTCAATAATATGATTATTAAGATGAAATATATTCGATTTGTTTTGACTTTGAAGTATGTTAAGAGAGTATTAAAAGTAAAAATGCAGTAAAAAAGTGAAAACAGAGCTACTCTCGTTGTTGTAGTAAACATATAACAATGGCATTACTGTGTAAAAACTTAGCTAAAAAGTGTAACGTTCACAAAAATACCATTTTATATCAAATCCTCAATAAAAAATTAAAAGCAATTGTACAAAATATTGAAGGAATAGGAAGAAAAAGGAAAACATCTTTGCTATGCACAAATAATTTTTGTAACCACTGTATATGTTTTCATATTAAAAATACAAAGGATACAAAATAAAAAAAAAAATGTTTATCATTTTTAAAGAAATTATCTTAAGAACAATTTTTTGTTTAACATTACGAATACAATTTTTGTTATTTCTTAGTTCTGTTTTTATCTTATTTACTTTTAATTTTCTATTTTTATTAGTTATTTCTCAAAAAAAAAAAAAAATCAGTAAAGCAAAACATTTCTACATAACATACCAAAACATAGAGAGTATTTTATTTTTTACAATCGAAATCATAATCTCAATAGATCCTCCTGCAATATAATATGAATATAAAAATATAAATTATTTGTATGTGCATTTAATATTCGAAATATTTCTTCTTTAAAGTTTAAAGTCCTTCTATATTCTATACGAACATATCTAAAAATAAATGTAAAATAATAAATCCGTCATATACATATGTATCTATTTGTATGTATGTATAAGTATTTATAATATCTACTTTTATATTGTACAGACATGTATCAATTTCAATCACCAATCAACTTGAAATCTGTTAGTTAACATATATACTCGTAAATAATCTATATTACAATTTCAATTAAAATTGATATTTTGTTTATTTGTAAATAATATTTACGTATATATAGGTTGATATATTAAACATGTATGTATATGTAATATAAATAAGTATATTAACACTCATATTACTATCGTACATACATTATATGTATTTAATATGAAATTCAATCATGATAAAATTTGTAATCAAAATAAATTCAAATTATAATATTATTTATTTTCAATCAATCAATTAAAATATTTACATAAGAAATTTTCAATATTCATTGCATATATAAAATCCTTAAAAAATATTTTAAAATTTTCACAATTTTCAAATAATCTATTTACATTATGTATAAATGTATGTACTCATCGTGTATTATTCTATTGCCATTCAGATTTTATAGTAATTTATATGGAATTGGTATGTATACCTATACTATACATATATAATGAATGCACATATAATAATATAAGATACGAGTATATTAATAGAAAATAAAACCACAAAAAGATATTAAAAAAAATAATTTCAAACTCTATTTGAACATAAAATGCATATGTACTTCTATACTTAGTATATGTGCACATTATTACGTATAAACAAGTATTATAATAAAAAAGAAAATATTTTTACTTTCAAGACATAAATCTTAATATAAAATGTACATATTGATGAGAATATGTAACTTACATATAAGATATATAGATAGCCATATGTATGTATATTATGTATATTTTATATTTGAATAAATTTTCTAAAAGAAAAATATTAATTACAAATATTGATTAAATATCCTTCTTTTTATACACATATTACATCTATACATATACACATATACATTTATATTCTATTACTATGTATTTTTATTTAAGAATATACGTTACGTTACATAAATGTATAAATAAATGAATATATCCTTATACCTATTCGTACATATACTTATACTAACTTCTTGTATGTATTTTCTTTAACATTTAAATTTTAAATATAAAATTTATGCATCATAAAATCTTTATGATATGTAATAGAAATAGAAATATTATCTAGCCTTCAATATTATACAACAAAAACAACAACAAAATTCTATGCTTAAACTTACTGATATTGTACATTTATATATTATATAGTACTCTATCAAGAAAATCAAGAAAATTCATTAATTAAGAATTTCATTCATTCATTCATTCACATACATATGTACACGTGTCACGTATACATGAGTACACACATACTCAAATACATCAAATATTCGTCTTTATACGAATATTTTAATATTTTGTATATGCACAACAAACATTAAAATTTTATACTCTTTATAGTTATAAAAATCAATAATATCAGTAGTAAATATTCGTTCAAATTACAATCAAAAGAGTTTAAAAATATAAACACAAAGATATTATTTTCAAAGACAAAACAATATTTTTCATATTTTAAATTGAATTTAATTTTAACATTTTTCATTTAATTCATGAAATTTTAGAGTATAAAAAACATAAAAATATATTATAAAATTTCAGTTTAGTTTAGATGCTTTTGATTATAAATCTATAGGTAAGGATACAGACACATACTTATTTCATTTACATTCATAAGAATTATTAAAAATTACGATTGATAAATTATATATTATTCTTAATAGATTTATAAATTTAATTAATTTAAGTATTTAAAATCTTTTTTTTTACCAATAGATTTAAATCTAAAATCTTTTATTGATAATAAATTACACGTTTCGAAATTCTTTAAAATTCCTCCATCATATACACTTACACAACATACTCATATTTGATATAATCGAAATTTTAATGGAAACGTATACACATACTTATATAGTTTTACAGGAAATAATTAAATATTTTCATTAATGAATATCAATTTTCAATAATTTTTTTTTTAATTTTTTCATTTAGTTCGAATATTCTGTATATTTTTGCACTTTGCACACACACAAACACACCTATTTTTTACATATATATTTTCTGTTTTGTTTTATATAACATTACACTCAAGATTACGTATATAATTATATAAGGAATCATTTTAATTCATAATAAAAATCCTTTTTAATTTACACAAAATAAAAAATTTACAAATTTACAAATATACTTATTGTATAAAAGGAAGAAATTTAAAATGAAAAATTTGATATTTTTGCATTTGCATTTTATCTTCATTTCATATTAAATCCATTATCAGTAATAAATTTTGAATAACTAAGTGTATGTATGAATTTAAATTGTAAACATTTACTATGTCCATTATCCATTATCCTATTACAAAAATATATTTTTACAAACATCTTATATATGTTTGATTAAATATTAAACATTCATATACTTACAGTTCATATGCGTACTTAATATGCATGTAAACGACATTAGAAAATGACAAATCCTCAAGATTTTATAATCTTTATTTGAATCATTGCTATGAAAATAAACATTGAAAAACTTTAAGAAAATTGTCGACTAATGTATAATATAGATACATATATATAAATTTAAATATACATCATATATTTAATGATATATAAAGTTCTTTACATACGTAATTTGTACATAATGTACATATATCCATGTACATACGCACAAGTCCTGAAAAAGTTCTGTGTATATTGCACATATATATGTACTTTAAATTAAATTCATACAAAAATATAATTTTATTTTAAAAATTGAATTTTTCTTTTCATTCATGAAAATATAAAAAATATAAAAACGTTTTTCAAGTGAAATGAATAAGTAAATACTACAAGAAAATAAAATTATGATAACATAAAGTTTGAAATATAAAAATAAATATAAATTAGGTTTTTTTGTGTCAATTAATGATACATTTTTTTTTCTTATTTATTCATGTACTTTTTCATATTTTTCAAAAAACATATACAATTTTATGATTACATAATATATATACCTTAGAATATAACATCCTCGTATATGTATATATATTTTATTTTATGGATACAGTATATAGTATATCTGTACATACGAAAAGTATATGTGTAAATAGAAAATAAAATAAGAAAATTTTAATTAAAAATTTATTTTAATAAACAAAAACAAGTTATAATAATTATTATATAATTGCTTATCCTTATAAATTTTCAGAAAGTGTTTCTCAATACATACAGTGAAAATCATAGAAATTAGGACACATTAAAAATTTTTCAATTTTTCTCTTTATATGAAATTAATAATTTTCTAAATGAATTGCAATTGCAATCAAACCAAAAACAGTACGTGAAAAATTAAAAAATGAAATGGTATATAATAAATCGTAATAATGTTAATAAGCTCTATTGCTACTACTGCTACTACTTACTGTCTCCTCTTTTTTCTTGTTTACTTCGTAAAGTGTTTAGTGCAAAACAAGTATAAAGAGAAAATGAATTTTTTTATATGAAACAAAACACGAGTGTGTGTTGTATTGTAAGGTACTACTATAGAGTACTCGTATTTTGTAAATCGTACCATAGTAGCGGCAATAACTTCGTTGCTACTTCTTGTCTTTCCCTTTTTCTTGTTTTACTTCTTTTGGTGTGTATTGCAGAACAAGTATAAGGAGAAAATGAATTAAAACACGAGTGCGTGGTGTAAGGTACTACTAGCTTACTCGCGTATATCCTACTATAGTTAGATGTCAATTGCCTCATTGCTACTACTTATCGCCTCTTCTTTTCTCTTGTTTACTTCCTGGGATATTTAGTGTAGAACAAGTCTAAAGGGAAAATTAATTTTTCTTATGAATCAAAACACGAGTGCGTTGTATGTAAGGTACCAACTACTAGCGTACTCGTATTTTGTAAATCGTACCATAGTAGCTGCCAATAATCTCGTCGCTACTCGCTACTACACTACTCACTGTTTCTTCCTATTTCTCGTATACTTCTTGTGTTGTGTAGTGTAGAAGTATGGAAAGAAAACGAATTTTCGCCATGAATGAAAATACGACTTACATGTAAGTACTTATATATAAATGTGAATGTATGAAGAGCATGATATAAGCATAATACGAGTTCATATACGAAAAAATATGTATGATGGGTCGTATACATGAATATTTCATTTATGATAATACTTTATAGTTCATTTATTTATAATTTTATAAGAAAATATTTGCAGCAAATGGAAAATTAAATAAAATTCATAAAATATTTTTAATTTTCATCATCATATTAGTTAATGTTTTTATAAATTAAAAAAAAAATCAAATAAGAACATAACAAAAAATTGAGAGAGATAAAATAAAAACTATATTTAAAGTATGCGCATTTTCTTATTTATAAATTTTCATCGATAAATTTGATAAATGAATGACATTATGAAAATTTCAATATAAATATATAATCGACGCTGTATAAACATTTAAATAGATTGATATATGTTTGTGTGAATGTTGTACATTACAGAGATTGTGTATGAGTGTAGTCACATAATATATTAGAGATATTTAGAAAAATTTTTGGTCAAAAGAAAAAAAAAATTAATGACAATGAATATAGTAGAAAAGAAAATAATAAACTATAAACTTTATAAAATCTATGACTGACGACATAGACATAGCGACGTTTATCAAAATCAATAGATGCAATTGGATTGGGCACATGAGTAGGGTGAAAGACACAGATTTGTGCAAAAAGTTTTGAGTAATTTTGTTATATGAGAAGATTTCAAATATGAAATTGAATGAAGAAAATATTAAATGCAGGCAGATTTGTCGGAATTGTCTGTAAAAGATGAAAATCCTCACAAAGGTTGTAGAGCCATAAAAAAGAAGAAGAAATGTGATTATAATGATTGATGATTCATCCAGTTATACACAAAATAAATTTCGTTTAATGTAGAACTCGTATATAATAATCTGAAAATCTAATCATATTATCAACAAAAAAAAATATTTTTTTTTTTGATTTCTTTCCGTATATGATTGAGTTTTCATCTTACAAGCTTACAAGTATATTACATTTATATACGAGTAGTCTTTGTTTTAATTGCATTTCAAACATCTGAAAAAATGGAAACTTTTTAAAAAAGTATTCAAGATTTTAAGATAATGAAAATGTTTTTTTTTTTTTTTCATTTTTGAAATTTTCAAATTCCATGAAAAAGCTAGAAATTTATCTTCGTAGTAAAACATAACAACTTAATAAAAAATAATTCATTTTGCGATAAATATCATTTCTGTACGATTATCACATACGTATACATATATTACTCTTACTCGCACACATATTGATTGAGGTTTCCACTTAAATTAATGTATAACTCAAATATTGATTATTTTAAGTGCTACAGCATATTGTACTTTATGACAACAAAAAAAAATTTCTTTTTTATAATCAATATAATTTTAGTTCTACAAAAGGATGCTATGTGTATAAATATAGTATATTTGATAGGTATAAGTATTCACGAGTAATTTTATATCTTAGAAAATTTATCCAAGAATGCACTTGAGATTATACGTATTTATCTACACATACTTATCTGTACAGCAAATTTAGCTTTTCAATGCAATTCAATATTTTTGATTCTAAAATATTATAAGAATTTCCATGAAAAACTATTTTCTAATTATAACAAAGAAAAAAAAAAGGAAAAAAAAATTTCTAATATTTCGATGAAAATGTTATCAAATTACTTTTTACAAGAAATCAATTTAATTAATTAAGTTTATGAAACAATAAATTCTTAGTATTTTATATTATCTAGATCTATCACTACCTGTATCTATCTATAAGCTGCTATAAGATTAGGTATTTGTATCTACTTATATAAGAAGTATACATAATACTAATACATATATACTTACACATTTCTTATATAAATGTACGAGTATATGCACGTCTAAATGCATGATGAGCATATAATATTCGCGTATACGAGTATACTCATTTTTGTATACGAGACCAGTATAAAACATTTTTGAATGAATTCCATTATGAATCATTGTGTATTTTAATAGCACATATTTTATTAATTTACATATAAAAAATATACTGAATTTTCATAATAATAATAATAATAATAATCAATGCATATTTATGTAGTGAATGATACACTACATAATATAAACAACATACTCACGTTTACGTGCATATATTTATGTCTGAAGTATTCATAAGTTTTTTTTCTTTTTTTACCATTCTTTTCAAAGAACAAACAGAAAAATTCACATAATACAATTTTTTTTTCCACATATCCTTTGAAATTTTTCCTAAAATCTTATACATGTGTACGAGCAAAAATAAATATTTTGTGATGTATACAGGGTGAAATATGTATTTATTTATGTATCATTGAATTTAAAAATATCAAATTTGAATTAAAAGCTAAAATCGTAGGCGTATGGTAGGTATAAGAAATTTGTATCTTTTAGTATATGGAGATTATAAATTTTCATTCCTTTCAAATTGGAAATAAAACGGTTTATTGATTATTTAGAGTTTCATTCATGAATCTCTTTTTTAAAGAGTGAAAAATTGAAAAAAAATATTTATATTTTATACTTTGTTTTTAAAAAAAAAAAAAAACTCAAACACTTGATTGTGCAGATTATACAGGATTTTATATGATATGTAGGTGAAATTCAAGTAAGTATATACTTATTATATTGAAATAAAACTTTATTTATAGTTTTTTTTAATACCACAGATAATACTCGTACAAGAAAAACATTTAAGAAATATTAATTCATTTACGATAATCGTTCTGGGACATTTTAGAATGATTATTAATGAGAAAAGTTTTGTAAAAAGTTTGGGTGAAAAAGCGACCAGGGGTCGTGAAAAATTTTGAAAAATTTTTTGCAAAATTTTAGCGAGGGGGGTCGTGAAAAATTTTAAAAAATTTTTTTCAAAATTTTAGCGAGGGGGGGTCGTGAAAAATTTTAAAAAATGTTAACAGATACAGATTCTTGTATATATATTATTTCTATTTTCTGGTTAAATGACATGATATGAGTGTATTAAAATGAAATTTAAAATGAAACTATAATAAATTGAAGCACCTTATACGAATATAATGATACTATATCCTATAGGTGGAGACACACATAATATTTAATTCCTTCACTTATGTGAATCTTTCATCATTACTCTCTACATTTATTTATGTATCTTATATAATACTATACATCATAAATATATGTACATTTATGTGTATATAGTAGTATATACATTTATGTAGTATATACATATACTATAGTGTGTTATATATGTATTGGTAATACTATATATTATAAATTACATCACAGATCACACATATCATCATATTCTTCTTAAGTACATTTCATATTTTATTCTTAATGTCTGCCATCTATTCAACACTTCTTTTCAAAAAAAAAAAAAAAAGAATGAAAATTATTTTTTTTATATTATATTTTCATTTTATTGTTGTTATATATTACGTAAATGTACAATTTTTATTCTTTTCTTCTTCTTTTTTAGTTTATTTTTGCATTGTTACACATTCAACAAAAGACGTTGCTATTATTATTATGATTATAAAGAACTTAGGCAGTCAGCTTTTCAAAATACTAATACATATATACAATATACCTAACGCATATATTCTTATATGTATGTATGATGGGAATGAAAACTTTTGAATTATTGTCTTTTAGTGAAAAATATAGTACATATACACATACACATATAATATACATACATGTTACAGTTAGAAATAATTTATACTAAACACACACTAATATTTATACATATATACATATATCTGTATGTACATATTTATATTTATTACACATACAAAACATTTCAAATCTAATATATTATGTAGTTTCAGTTTTATATGGATATATACATTCATACATGCAAACATACAATATTATTGTTATAAAATGCACATAAACACATCTACATACATACGAGTATATTGTCATTTTATGATTTCTACATACAAAAGGTCCTTTTAAAAATCTTCATAAAAAATAATATAAGAATTTCATGTGTTTCTCTCTGATGGTATTCATCGTATGTAGTACATGTACTCGCGTATGGCATATGAAAATCTACAGGAAGGGATTTATTTTTTTTTTTTGCCTGCCAATTATATGCATACATCAAAACTCCAACTAATTAGTATATAGTAGTCAAAAGCAAGTTCATATTTTTTTTCTTATTATTTTCTTTATTTCTGTTTTTTTTTTTTTTTTTGTAGAAAATATAATTAAAATTTAACTTTTATTTTTCTCAAGTATTCTACATTTTTCTTTTCCTTTTATTTTTGTTTTTTTTTCTGAATTTTCATTTTTCCTTTCATCAACCATATGTACTATACACCTACACACCTACCTACATAAAAATACTACACTGCTAAGTATATGTGCGACTGTACGAGTATTTATATGTATTATAATATAATCTTATTCGTATATACAAAGTAAAGGAAGGTAATAAGTATGTATATGTAGTATGCACTCGTATATGTACATACATATGTATATATAATGTATACATATATTCTCTAGAATTCTTTAAAACCACTTTTCTGTGTGGTTGTGTTTATTGTGTTGAACTGAAACTTATGATGAAATGAAATTTAATTTAATTTGACGGAATGATTTTTATTGTATTTTATAACGTATTTTTTTTTCTCCATCATTTCTTACTTACTATATACGTATGTACATTCATATACATAAATCATATAAAAAGATTTACACATACACATATGTATAGGTATGTAGTACGCACATAAGTTTTATTATATACTCTACAAAAATAAAAATGTAAGGTAATTTTGACCTAAAAAAAATTTTAAAATAAAATTAAAAAAATTGTTTTAATGTTTTTTTGAAACTCATTTAAATTTAGGACAAAAACAAAAATTCCTTAAACAATTCATACATACTATACATACTACTTATGTATATATTATGTATATGTATAAATTTCTCATAATTATTCTTATACGCGAGTATTTTTGTGGTCACTTAAAACTAGAACGGAAAAAAATACATACACATAATGAAATTGTCATTTTTTTTTTTAATTTTTCAAAGTCGGTCGTAATGAATACCACTTGTATATATGCATATATATGTATAATTACGTAAGTTGTGTGTTTTTATAAACAAAAAACGAAAATATTTAAATTCAAATATACCAAGTATATGCGTATATAGATTCACGGTTCTTTTATACTTAGCTTGAAATGTTTTTCTAAAACCGGCCGCCAAATCTCGGTAGCGCTAATAAGGACAGAATGAAAGCCATATATCCACTTTTAGAAATCGCAGTAAAAAAACATATTCTCTGCGAAAAATTTTCTCTTTAAATGCTCGTATATAGTAAATATATAATAGAAAAAAAATGTATGGTTTACCACTATGGCTCAATTTGAAGCAAATAAACTACAAACTACTGAATTAATGTACAACAGTACAACGGTACAATATAAAGAATATCGATTCAAGTTCAAGAGCTTATATTTATTACTCATATGATTTTAAAGTTGCTGGAATCTG
This sequence comes from Villa cingulata, assembly GCA_951394055.1. NCBI lineage: Eukaryota > Metazoa > Arthropoda > Insecta > Diptera > Bombyliidae > Villa > Villa cingulata. The sequence goes on along the minus strand of OX596021.1, from coordinate 25,065,942 downwards.
AAATTCTTCTCCGTATTCGCCTACTACAATGCAGTACAAAATTTACACAAGAAAATAAGAAGAGAAACCATGTTTCTTTACACTTGAAAATATAGGTCAAAACATTTATTGATGGTTTTTCTTGTTTACACGGATCTAGTTTCTGAAATCTAGGATCTGAAATAATTTTTCGTACACGCCCGTACGTACACACTACCTGAATTTCTATGGGAACAACGCGCCTAACCCCTAATTCTATTTTTTGATGTGAAAAAGGAAGTAATTTTTTTCGTTGAAAAAAACACAGAAATTGGAATTTTGTGATGTTAGAATAAAAAAAAAGGTTTAAAATAGTAAAGATTCAACCTTAAGGGCAAAAATATTAGAAGTGCACTGGGCGCTCAAGAGAATAAAACCGGCTCTGCACGTATAAATGAAAATAAGAAATCAAAATATAAACCGCAATACAACGTCAAATTAAATTTACCTCTTGCCTTAAAAAAAAAATAAATGCAAAATAAAAATTAAATTAAAAATAAATAATTAAAGGAAAAATAAATTTGGTGAAATTGTTTCATACGTAATTTGTTGACAAATAAAACAATCTACCAGTGTGTAGTATAGTAATTTTATTTTTCTTATTTAAGGTCAATAAAATCAAAATATAAACACAAATTTTATCTATGATATATAGGAACATATTATGTGCATTTACAGATACATGGATAGGAAAAAATTATTAATTTCAAATATGTGTAAACAAATTATTTCCATCAAATTCAGTTTTCATTGATTTTATCTCGGAGATATCGACGAGAGAGTGTTGAATCGTCATTCAACATTTTTAATAATCTGAAAAAGAAAAATAAATCAGAAATAAAAATAATTAATTATAGTAAATTAAGTAAAGTATAATTAAGTAAACAAAACGTCACTTACATATTACCAACTGTTCCAATTAAACGAATGATCATTGTCAAATAGAAGCTGAATTACCAGTACCAGTAGAGTTATTCACAATCATCAAACTCATCAATCGATTTACCAAAATCAAATTCAAATAAAACGGTTTTATAAAAAGGATGAAGTGATGAGATAACTATAAAGATAATTTCACCAACGGAGAAATGGAAACTTCTAGAATCGTGAAAATTTTGTATATAAAGGGTTGCAGATCGCAGAAGAATTTGTCTTTTTGCGATTATCTGTGTATAATATCGTATTGAGATTGAAGCAGAGAAAACAAATAGACCAAAAACAATTGGACGTATTGAGTCCTCAAAAATCTAGCGTATTGAGCTAGTACGTAGGGAACTTAGGAATTTCTGTAAAAAAACTTACAGTTTTTTACAGAATTTAGGGAAAAAATTAGGAAAAAACACTTAGAAATTTTTGAAAAAAAAATTTCTAAAAAGTACTTAGAAATTTTAAAGAAAATTTCTAATTGACGCTACTTTTGGACTTAGAAAATTTTTACATTAAAAATTTTCTAATAAACGAAGAGAAAAAATACTTAGAAATTTTTCGTCAACATTGCTGTTTGGACTTGGGAAAAATTTGTACATTACCGAAAGAAAATACTTGGAAATTTTTTTGGAGAAAATCGCTGATCAAACACTTAGAAATTTTTCATAGAAAATTTCTAACCAACATCGCTGTTTAAACTTAGAAAAATTTCTTTAAATTTTTCTATTGACGAGACAATACGAATTCAAGTAATTTCAACCAGCAGAATTGAAGGTTCTTCATAGAAAATTTTATCATCGCACTACCAAATTTGAATAGTAATTTACCGACGGTAAATATCATTAACATCACCGGAACTATCTTCAGCGACATCTACATCAAAATTTTAAACGTCGATATTTCTGATAATTCATCATCATTTTAAGCTAAGACACAAACTAGTTATAATTGTTATTATCATTTAGTAAAATAGTAAATTTTATTTTTTTCAATTATTTGCATATTTTTTTGAATTTATTAATTAAATTTTGAACAAAATTAATTTCCGGAAATTTTTAAATTGTAAACACTTGAACTAATAAATTTTAAATTGTAAACATTGAAATTGATATTTGATTAATAAATTTTGAATTTGAATATTTGAGTTAATTTTCCGATTAAATTTAATTAAATTAAACAATCTGAAATAATTTGCTTTGTCAATTGTATTCAATATTGTAATTTAGTTTAAGATTTTTGAATTGTTAGTTTTTAAGATATTATTTTTTAATAAATTTTATAACGAATTGTAAAAAAATTGTGTTTTTATTCTATATAAAATTTTATGAATTAGCACATTTTTATTTTTAATGTTAATCTTCTAAGTGGATTTAACAGAGAGTGTGTTTAAGTTGCCAATGATATTGGTCAAAATTGATTTAGATGACTGCAACTCACAGGACGTATACTAAAACGTGGTGGTATATTAAAACGACATGCTATAATATTTACTAATTGTATACTTTCCGTAACTTAACCACTGCAATATCCACCTACTAAAGTATAACAAGAATAATAGTTATTAACGTTTTTCATGACAATTTCTAAAAAGTAACCAAATATTGTTTATATTTGCTTAAATTGTAACATAAAAATATAACGATGTAAAAAGAATATCATAGAACCAGAAATAGAAGCATATAATAAAACTTGAGCATAAAATCCTCAACGTATAATAATTGTGACAACTCATGTATAAGTTCATTTTATTTATTTTTTCTTGATGTTATTTCATGCTCATTAATAGCAAACATTTCTAGTTGATAGGATTTTATCTACTGCTTATGTGATAATGAAATACGTACAAAATTTTCATATTAAACAAATTTCATTTTTGATACTTCAAAGGATCATATAACCAGAAAATATTGAAAAAAAAATAATAACAAAGAAAAAATAAAATCTAAAATAAAATATAATTTTTTTTGATGAGATTATATACCTTTTCGAAACCGCACAAATATAACCTTTTTATACGCAGTACGCAATGTTCTACATACGTAGTATTTGATAATAATTCTGAACTGAAAATCTCTTTATATCTCATCATCATAATAATGTATTCTGTATTCTGTTCAATAAATACATATATGTATATGTACATTATGTATACAAAATACAAATGTGAGTATACAGTACTTGATGTAGTATAGTATAGAATTCATCAATAATAATAAAAAAAAAACCAAAACATCACTAGAAAACAAATTTTATCATGAAAATTAGATATGTATCCCAGATCCCAGATTCATGTACCTTTGACATATAATCCTGGTATCATATTTCATCACACTTTATTTCGATTTAATTGACACGACTATATGTATACGAAATACGAAGAATTATCATTCAGTATACGAATTGTATCTGACTGAATATAAATGTTTTGTCTTTTTCAATTCTTATATGTTTTATGGTGTCTTTATATTTACAAGACCATAGTATATTCTCAGTATATCAGATCTCTTTTGTCTGTTCATTTAAATAATTTCTTTTTTTTGTTTATTGTTCTTTATTTGTATGTATTCCTAAATACATATAGATATAGATACACACACACACAGTTGCATATTTATTTACGTACATATATGCCTTTGCATATAAAGTAATTCTCATGTTATATATAAAATTTTTTTTTCTTCGATTATACAATAATAACTTTGATCATTCATTCGAATACCATTTACAATTCACAAACATATATACACAAAATACAACAAACAAACATACAAATAAATAATAAAAAATTAAAAAAAAAAATCACATACACAGACTGTATAAAGTGAAAACAAAAGAAAATAAAAAAAAAACTTCTCAAACAAATCAATTTTATGAAAAATATTTTCTATAAATCATTGATTATGACTAAATTTGTAACAATTGTTCAAAAATATACATATATAGTACATAATATTTATACATAAAATATATTATCTACATACTCTTGATTCATGTGTATACAAGTATATATATACTATAGTATAATATAGTATGTAGGTATGTGTACAAATAATTTTGTATTCTAATCCTTAAAAAAGATATTCACAATACATTTATATTGAATATTGTATATATAAAACCTTATGTATGTATATACTTATTTATATATCTACTTTTATTTAATATAAATGTTGAATAATACATACATATTTACACGTATTTGTATGTATATACTTAATATATGTATATATAAATGATTCATTTTATATAAATATACTCAATCAACAAATTTATCAACAAAAATATATATACATATATATATATATACGTATATATTTATATCCTTATCTTTGAGAGGATACCTATCCGATAATCTAATTTTTAGCTTTGTTTGCTACATTTTCAATGTTCTCTCATCTTTATCACCCAAAGGACAAATTATTTCAAATAGAAAAATATATATTACATATGATATAAGTATGTTTTTTGTGTTATACACAATTATACAATTGCTGCTATATAATGTATTTATATATACGTATTCTTTTAGTATTATGTACAATGTACAATATATCTTTCTGTTGTTATACACATAGTATGTTATTTATGAAGATTTCTTGATTTTTATTTTTCTGATATTATTATTATTTTTGTGTGTTTTCTTCTCATATATTTTTCATGTCCTTATTTTTGCACAATCATTTTATTACATTTGATATTTTTCTCTACATACATATCTATATTAGGTGTTTTCGATTTGGCAATTTCAAATACTTGCGAGTACTAAAATGTGTCTAGGATAAATTGTTAAAACGAATGACACAAAAATTATTCGTAACTATTTGCATCTACTAGCAGCTACTTGAAAAAATTTTTCATGTGTAGCTGCGAGTAGATGGTTTAGCACAGACATTTACCTTTTCTACTCACAAGCACTTCAAATTGCCAAATCGAAAGTCCCTATTATGTACGACCATTCGGTATGCATGCGAATGTATGTTTACTATACCATTCAGTCCAATATTCGTTCATTCATTCATAAAATCGAAATATTTGATATTATATATTTATATTTATATACATATATATGTATATATGTAGTAATATGATGAAAGTATATATAAGTATGTATGTGTACATATTCCGTATATTATGTTATAGAATTATTGTCATAACAATGTACAATAAATTTCTATGAAAAAAAGTGTATTCTTTGATTTTTGATTTTTATTTTTAATATTTATTTTTGTTCATTTTTTTTTTTTTTTTTTTGTAATTTTAATTCTCTTTTTTTCTTTACATTTTTATTATCATTACGAAATGAACACAAAAAAATATGTCCTTTTATGTATAAAATTCTAGTAGTATGTATATGTATATGTTTTTCGTATATAAAATTATAAAAAAAATTAAAATACCATACAAATACACAAAATCTACCATCGAATATTCATTTTAATAATTTCTCCCTTATTTTTGCATCTTGTAAAATTTTTACTTTTCATTGAATTAATAAATATTCGTCTTGTATTCATTTATTTTTTCTACAAATTTTTTTTTCTTTTGTCGACTAGACTAACGAGTTTCTATTTAAAATTAAAATTTTTTTTTTTTTTATTTCAATTTGGAGTCTATTTTTCATATTAATAGGAACATTAAAAATATTGAAAGGAGACGAGTGTAAGGTAACAGAGACAAAATTATGAAAAAAAAGAAACCATCAAAAATTTAATTAAATTTACAAAAAAAAAAAATGAACTCAATTTTAATTTTTATTTTATTATAATTTTTTTTTATTCAAAATACACAATATACATATTTGTGAAAAAAAAAATAATGATTTGATATTAATGCAAAAAAATTTGAACAATTTATTTTTCTTTTACAGTTTTACTTCTTGGTAACTGACATCCAAAATGCAGTAGTTCCGTACGCAAGTACGTACTATACTGCAAAGTTACAAAATTAATTACAAAACATTAAATCTTTGACGAAGTAAATAATAATTCTAAAATGTATTACGACGATCAAAATTTAAAAAATGAAAAAAAAAATATGAAAATTCAAAAATAGGTTCACAAAATACTACTCATAATAACAAATCTTATACAAAAGTTAACGTATTTAATGTATGTAAAAGTTAAGTCAAATTCCCCTCACTGCTCGAGAGTATGTATATATAAAAGGGAGGAGCAAATATAAAAGGTTGTCGTCAGTTGATTTTCCGTATTTTGTGATGTACAGTACAAGTGGTACAACTACATTATTAACATTCTAATAAAAAAGAGAATCAAATTTTTCTCAACCATGAAAATGCGAGAACACATGAGGTGAGGAGCAAGTATAAAATGTTGTTAGTTGATTTTCCATATTTTGTTTTGTACAATATTCGCATTCTACTAAAAGAGAAGATCAAATTTTTTGTGAACAATGAAAATACGAATACACATGACATGCAAAATACTACTCGTACGAGCAAAGTTTACACCTAGTCTATGATCCTTATACTATAGGTACCATACTAAATCAACGACCTCTACAACAGCTCTGGAGTCTGGAATATGTTTAGTGTAAAGGAGTATGAATAATACAAAATGTTGTGAGTTAATTTGGAATCAAAATTGATAGTAGTATTGTATTTGCTATACGCTGAATTTAACATTTTATGGAAGTCACCCATAAAAATAAGTAACCTGAAATTGAAATTCTTATAAAATTATTTTCGTTAAATTAATAATAATTGTCTATAAATACATATTCTACACTACAAGTAAATGTACGTAATGTGTTTTATTAATATTCATACACATATTCACATATATAATGTATAGTATCAGTATGTAACATACACTGCGTATTCGAAAAAAAAATTTATATGTGTGCATATAGTATGTATGTAGAATATGTACATATAAGATAGATATTCATTTATTGATATACAATATACTTAAAGCAATTTTTACTCAATATTAAATTTGATTCAATTTATTGATAAAACGAACATCCTTTTTACGGCTCAGATCGTCATCATCATCATCATCGTCATCAGCATCATCATCATTTCAGATTAATATCTAATATATTTTCTCAGCTAATTTCTATTATTCTACTGCTATTATATATTATTGTATATATTTTCCCGGATATAGGGATACCTATATGTACGAGTATTTATTATTATATAAAATATGGAATTGGATAGAAATCAATCGATTTTCTCATTTAAAAATAATTTTTATTTTATATTTTATGGATTTTAGGGTTATTTTATAACCTTATTTATTTTTCTTTAACGCATATATTGTACTATATACATAATATACGGTAATCGTACATGGATTTTATACGTAATATAAGTAATATACTCATATAAAATACTTATTTACAAATACAAGGATATAAATATATATTTTTTATATTAATTTATTGCATACAAATACACATACATACATACACAATATAAAAAGAAAATATAATGACAAAAAAATGAAATAAAAATGTATATAGTAATAAAAGAAAGAATTTTCATTCTTTATTATTCTTTAAATATTTTCAATGATAATAAAAGGTATAATAAAAAACAAGAAACGGAAATTAAATGTCATTATAGAAAATTAGTATATATACGAGTATGTACGTTATTATGTATCTTTTTTTTATATTTTATTTATTATTATTTTTTTACTTCAATACTTTCTTTTATAGAAAATTTTCTTTTACTTTCACCAAATACTATATAATAGCTTGTTATACACATACGTATAATACCTACTATACTACTACTTACATACTGATACTCTTATGTAAGTAAACCATAGAAACATTTTATATGTATACATACTTGTATATGCAATTTATTGAAAACATAAATGTGTTTTAAACATGTAACATTGCAATATTCAGGAGTTTATTTTTTAAATTGGAAATAAAAAAAGAAATATCAAAAAAAAAAAAAAAATTACAATGCAAAAAAAAAGAATCAAAAATCAATTTCCTCGCAGATATATAGAATTTTTTTGACATTCTTGCATTGTCTTTTAAAATAAAAACTTTCTTACAAAAAATGTAAAGTATGTACATATAGTATTTTACCTAGTATGTACATATATGTACATGTGTTTTTAATCTTTCACTCTTAACATACTTTACCACCTACCTACCTACGTTACATATCGACAAATCGAAAGTGAAAAATGTTCAAATACAAAAATAAATTAAATTTTTTTTTTTTTGTGATTTATTTATATGTACATACACACATACTAACATTATTTGTATACATTCGTATATCATATGTATATCATATCATGCATGATATCATAGAAAATTTCTCGTAAAATATTTGTATTATTGAAACTAACCGAAATAAATCATTACTCATTACAATAATAGAAAAGTTTAGAAAAAAAATTTTCTAAGTATATTACATTCGTATAGATAATATATGTTTGCAGAATAGAAAATGAAAATTGAAAATGGCATTGTATTGTATAAGAAAAAATCTAACTTTTTCGAACATACAGTACATAAGTATATTAGTTATACGTCACATACACAAGTTATTTTTAGTTACTTTTGCAAGTATACGAGTATATGTAGAGTGTATGTGTAGTATTTACTATGAGATGAGTTTTCTAACATACATATACGAGTAGTATACTGTATGTACGTAGTTACGTACATATATCATCGCAAAACAGAACTTTAGTAATAGAAATAAAAAATCAAAAACAAAATATAAAAACAAAAAAACAAAACATAGAAATTGACTCAATTACAGTTTATCTCCATACAAATAGAAAAGTAAAAGAATTAAAAGCAAAAAAAAAAAACAGTAATTTCAGCAGATATGTATTTACAATACTATATTATACTTGAGTACTCGTATAAGAAACAAATAGAAAATATTCTCATCGATGTAATCAATCAATCAATTTATTTGAGTGTACACAAACAAGATGAAATAAAATAGAAAAGTGAAAAATATTTTCACAATATTTTGTGTACGATTTCATTGATGATGATGATACTGATACTGACGAATGTATACTTATGTGTATGTACTTACAAAGATGATACCGATTGATGATCATATTATACAGTTCGATGATGTATATAATTTGTACGAATAACAATCGGAAAAATTGGAAAAAAACTTTTTCATCGAAATTAGAAATCAAAAAAAAAAAAAAATTTGAACGATGAAAGATATTTCTATTATGAAAAATGAAAATATGTATAGGTGCTCATCATCATCATCGAAACAAACAAAAAAAGGAAAAAAAAATATTAAAATAATAAAAATAATAATGCTAAAGAAACATATACACGAAAAGAATTCATTTTATGATTGAGAAAATTTTTACTGATCAATATTGTTCTTAGCATCAGCTAAGAAATAAATAAGAAAATATAAAAGTTAACTTAAATTATGAAACAAATAACGAAGTAAATATGTGTTCATGCATGATTATATGTATTTTATTAAGTCAGTTTTCCGAGAAGTTGATAATGAGATATTTTCTTTCATTTTACAAAATATTTCACTTAATTAAAATTTCAATATTAAATAAGAAATATTATAATGTAAAATGTACGTATATTTATGTACTCGAACGTGAATCGTGTAATATCGTATTACTCATTAGTAACATATGTGTCGAATAAAAACATGAAATATTTAATGAAAATATTGAGCAAGTTCGATAATATTACAGTGACTCTCAAAAATTATCAGACGATGATCGCTTTTAATTTTATTCTAACATTATGGGTGATGCCAGTGATACAACGTACCATAACTTTTAAAGAGCCTTAACGACTCTATAGTGCTTTTTACAAGAACATACTCTGCAATATATTTTTATCAGCAGTTTGTTGTGGATTGCGATTTGCGAATCATGGAGCTGTTAATAGGGAAATAAACTCAAAATACCTGATAAGGTTTTGTCTTCAGGTGTTAACCACTCAAAAGATGAATGATTAAGTGAACTTAGCTGAGACGATAAAAGTTAAAAATAAGAGATGAAGAATTATTTTTCTTACATTTTGCATTTATTTACACCTTGCATTTTGGTAGTTAGATTCGATCTGAGAAATATGTGGTGATTAACAAACCAATTACTCTATCCGCTAAGCTAATAATACTAAATAATACACTTACGAGAGTGACTGTACTCTCTACAAATGTAATATACAATACGTGCATATTATGAAGGTCTATAATTTCATGAGAAAAACAATATGTATGTACATATTTTGAAATATTTTCATAAAACTAAAGGAGAACACAAAATAAACCAACAGGCAACAAACATGGTAATTCAATATTGAGATTTTTATGAAAACTGAGAAAAGAAAATTTTGTGTAAAATACCAATATCAATATAATAGAAAATAAATACGTAAATTGTATGTATAAATATTGTTATGTGTATTTTTATTATTACAGATATAAATCAAATTGAAATTCATTATTGAAAACTTAACAAAAACAACATTTCTAGAGGCAAAAGAATTTTCATCAATATTTTTTCATTAAAATTTTTCTATCAAATTTTTTAAAATTTTTTAAGCGGATTATTATTTTATTTTTTTTTTTTGAAATTCGTTTTTTTTATATATTTTTAATTAATTTTACATTTTCATTACAAAATGTGTGTTTTTGTCAAAAAAAAAAAAAAAAAAAAATTCAGATTTGAAATGACCATGGAAACAATTACAATTCATTTAATATTTACATTACAATTTATGCATTTTTTTTTTTTTGTTTAAATTTAAAATATTTTGAAAAATGTGAAAAATTTTTTAATAAATTTTACTGATTGAATTCTATATCGTTTTAATAAACATATTTAAATTTATGTATCTACACAAAAGGAAATATGTAACTGAATTGTCCAATCAACCTTACAAACCTAATGCTAACCTTTTAAACTTTTCGGATTATTTTTATGTTCTTCAGTTGCATGTGTTGTTACAAGAATACTGTAACAATGTAATTGAAATACCTTTATAAGTACATTCGTATAATATTGTACATGTAATTTATATGCACATAAATATACATACAGTGCACTCGCGCTAACTTGGCCGAACTCGTGCAAGGGGTTGTTCAAGTTAGCGAATCGTTCAACTTACCGAATGGGTTATATAAGACAGTTTATTTTTGGTAAACAAGGATATTAATATGACATTAAAGCAATAATATTAATCGAAAGTCAAGCTTTTGAACAGAAAATTAATTTTTATTTGTTCTTGAAAAGTAATCATACATATTAGTTTGTTTACATGTTTTTAATGAAGATAGAACTTCTGTTTGTCGTAAGTTTTGCAGTACTGAAATTTCCTTGTAAGGAAGTTCTTTAAATTCCGCCCATGTTATTAATTTATTAATTATTTCAATTACTTCTATGTCCGAAACAACATTTACTGTTGTATTTTTTTCAATTTCTATGAAAGGCAAAACTAGATCCACGTTAGCTGAAGCCTTTTCGCCAGAAACTGTTAAATGCCTTATTCCAAATATACGCCGAAACTTCTGAAGCCAACCATCGCTCACATTAAATTGTCTTTCTTGGCTTTTACCTTCATTTTTACCAAAAAATTCTATTGCCATTCTTTTTAAAGCGGGTCCATTTATTGGCGCACCTCTTTCTCTTTGCTTCAAAAACCATGCATACAAATCACGTTCAGTTAAAGGAAACTCTGAACAAGTCATTCTCTTCTTATTTCCTGGTCCACTGAATGTGTTAGCGACCGACGAGGAAATATATTTTGATTGTTTTTTTATATTAAAAACAGTAGATTTGGCTACATTATACATTTTAGCCAAACTTCCTAAACTGAGTCCCGAATTTGATTTATCTATAATTTCTCTTTTTTGTTTCAGGGTAAGTGAATTTAGTTTTTGGCCCTTAATTAAACCCATTTCTATTAATTTAATAAACTTTTTAAAAAAATTACCACAAAAAATATGTACTGATTACCGAAAGACGACTAGACGACTGACTGACTATTAGACCCACCTGCAACCTGCAACCATATACGCAATTACTACTTGTGTTATTTTGGATTACCGTTATTTTGCATTATTTTATTTATATTTTATTTCTTAATGTACAATTATGTATGTAGTAATGAATAAAGAGAATATCGAACATGCACGAACATGTTTTCTCAAATTTCCTATGTTTAGAAAGTAAAAACAATTAGAGTTCAAGTTACAGAGCGACCAAAAATTCAAAAACGTTCAAGTTATAAAGCAGCGAATGTTAAATTTTAGGGTGGTCAAGTTACTGGATAGTTCAAGTTACCGGGGGTTCATGTTATCGCGAGTGCACTGTATAACCAAATATCAAAGGTTTCTGTAGTGGTATATGTACGAGTATGTTTTGTAAATGAAGACATGTATATGTATGTACACATTCATAAAAATTACAAATAAATGAATTCTACATAATGCATGCATGTACAATAGCACAATATATGAAATGTTAACACAAATTACATTTACAAATTTCATTTTATAAACTTTATATGATTATTATTTGTCAATTTCTTTTATTTCTGTTTTTAGCATGAATTCTCATTTTCTATACGAGTATATTTCAAATTTTCAAATAATACATTAATACGAGTGTACGTTTTGAAAAAAAAAACATGTATATACTCGAGAGCATATTGATTGATTTCACATTTAGAATATTTCGAATTAATCAAAAACATTATACAAATTGATGCGGAATAAAATTGAATCAAAAATTACATACTACATACATTACATTCGAAAACAGGGATACCATTCAAATAAGTAATTGCATTTTAGTATGAAATTTACATTTACTGAAGGAAAGCATTCGATTCGTCTATTATACAAATTAAAAGATCGAACCGTCTTAAATGAAAAAATTCTCATTTTGTATATCTGTGATATTTGTATAGCTCTAGAACTATAGAGTGTGCCTTAAATAATTTAAAATACAGGTACTCAGTCACTGAAATAAATTAATCAAATTTTTGAACAAATTAAATTTAAATAAAATGTAAATATTACGCGGTTGTCCTTTAAAAACCTAAATGAAAGAAATGATTCAATAAAAGAAACGTGTGTAGCTACACTTATTAACGTCAAGTAGAATTATTCTCTTCTCATTCATTTTCACACTTTTTTTTTTCGTTAAAGTTTAAAATCTGAAAAAAAATTCATGATTTTTTTTTTAACAGAAAGAAAAAAAAATAATTCTTAAACAAAATGTTAAATATTGAATTTGACATGTTATTTATCCTTAACATTAATCTATATAATATCTTTGCGCATCATTAATTAATGACGTATTTTTTAAGTAGCATCTTTTTTATATGTATACCTACTACTTATATAATTCTCGTTCAATTTTATTTTTTTCTATTATTTTTTGTTTCTATATGAATATAGAAAAAAAAAAAAATAAAGAAAATTATTGAAAGGTTTTATACAACTTTTCAACTATATAATCGCCTCTGTAATGTAATCAACTAAGTAGTATATTATATTCGTACAAACATACTAATACTTACATATTTATATGTACATAAGTACATTTAAAAGTATATCAATTAAGTATGGTGTCATAAAAAGGACATAGCAAAAAAAAAAAAAATAATAAAATATTAATAAAATAAAATATCTTTTTATTTTATTTTATTTTACAGTTTCTTACAAAAAAAAGTTTTTCAAAAAAAAAAAAATAATAATAAAAATTAAAAAGGAGGATCGAAGAAGGAAAATACTTAAAATAAAAAAAAAGAAAAAAACTAAACAAAAAAATAAAATACCGAGAATAAAGAGGAAAATTGCTTACAAAAATCCCAGATAAGAAATCATGAAAAGGATTAAGTGTTTTAAAGATATTATATAAAATAAAAGAAAATATGTATAATAAAAGCAAAGAGAGAACAAGTAAAAAAAAAATAAAACAGAAAAAATAAAAAAAAAAAAAATAAAAACCAAAGAAAAAAACAAATGACAATCCGTTCATATAATGATGATTTTATTCGCATACTTACTTATGTACTACTTACTTCTTCTCTTCTAATAGACTTTTCTTTCTTTTCGTTTCCGTTTACTTTCACATTTACAATCGCCTTTTGTCATTTATTTTTTCGTATATAGCTAGCTATCTTAATACATATAAATTTAGAGATGCTAGTATTTGGTATATATGTACATATACATATGTACGTATATTATTCTGTATACATAGAATATAAAATGAATGACTTAGCACAATTATATTGTTACAAACATATACATTAATATACACATATTTACATATACATATAATATTTGATGTATACAGTATACATACGTATGTATTAGTACGTATATATTATACGTATATATTAGTCTGTTATAGCAATTTTCTTTAAATTATTTAAAATGAAAAGATGTTTTTTTTTTCAGAATTCAATGAATCATTGTTATGCAATTTTGCAATTTTACAATTTCACAGTTTTTTGCATTTTTCTTCCTTTTCTTCCTCCCCTTATTTTTCTTTCAACTTCTTATTTATTTACATATGTACTACTGTACTATAGCATATATTTGTATATATGCATATGAGTATGAAAATGTTGACTGTACATCATTAAATTATAATGTTTTTATCTTCGTTTCATAATAATACATATGTATGTAATGAATTCATTATTGAAATGACGGTAAACATTTAAAAAAATTCATTATTTTTTTTTTTATTTTATTTTATTTTATTTTAGTACATCATTTATTATCATTTATAGATTATAATTTATTTAAAAATCTTTTGAGAAATTGATTCAAAAATAAGGCACAAAATTTTATTTTTTATTTTTACAAAATGAAATGAAACACCCTATAATTTTTAGTAGTGTAATGTTTTTGTACATTATGTAATAAAATTTAAATTCAAATTTAACCTAAAATCATTATTTGTATCAAATCAAGTTTTATCCATCAAAAAGTAAGTAATATCTATTAAATTGTCTGTATATTACGTTTATTTTGCACGTTTGTATATATGTATGTGTATATGTGTGTGTGTGTGTGTCTGTGTATGTTCAAAATATTACATACGATATTATGCTATGTACCGTATTATATAATACTATATAGATTTTAGAACGTTTGTATGTACATTTTTAGTTATAGATTTATAAATATGTTTGTACAGGTGTATGTATGTACAGTGAGCGAAATAAAAATAAAAATCGTAAAAAACTGGTTTAGAGAAAGAGATATTACTGTTTTGGACTGGCCTGCCAGAAGTCCCGATTTAAATCCAATAGAAAACCTATGGGGAATTCTGGCGAGGCGAATTTATGAAAATGGACGGCAGTATGACACCGTTAGAAGTTTGAAAGATGCCATTTTAAGTGCATGGGCATCAATTTCCATTGCAGAATGCCAAAATTTGATAAAATCGATGCCACACAGGATTTTTGAAGTTATTAAAATACAAGGAGGTCATACAAAATATTGATATTATTGACATTATAATTACACTAAAGTTTTTCATCATTAAATTAATAAATAAAATAATTATAACGTGGTAAAAAATGTGTATTTATGTGAATTTCGCATGTGATTTCCACTTTTATTTAAATTTTCTTGCATTTCATGAGATCTAACGACATAAAAAAATAGTATTGTAAATAAAATTAAAATTCTCCACGTTATTAACCATGTTTTCAACGATTTCAACCATTTTTTGAATATCATTTAATTTAACACTAAAAAACTAGGTGTTTTTATGTGAATTTCGCGCACTGTATGTATGTATTTTGTTGTAAGTTTTTTCATATTGTTCATTTTATAATGTAACACGTAAAAATTGAATTTACATATGTAAGTATGTATATGTACATACATATATACATATATGAGTATATTTAGATTACATTTTATATTATAGAATAGCAGGTATTCTGATTTTACAAAAATTACACATATATCTACACAAATAATACTCATATACTCGTAATCGTATATTATATTATTTATATTTAATATTATATGTAGTAAAATAATATCCGTATATATTCAACTATAGACCTATAGATAATGTGAACCACATATATTCACGTACTAAACCAATTGTATATGTATATAGATAGATAGATACATAATATTACATATAATATATAACACATATGTATATACTTCAAATTAATTTATTTATCCTGGTCACGTACGTAAATCTAAATACATTCTCTAGATTGTACCAATTTGTTTTTTCCATTAAAGGATTTTCCAAATGAAAATAGGATTAAATCTTGAATTTGGCGTACGAGTAGTATAACTGCGTGATATCTATACAATTTTTATTATTATTATTTTCTTCTTCCTTTTATTACAAATATACACATATGTGTGCAATATGTACATACTTATATGTGTATAATTTTATCAAATTTTTTTTTTTTTTTATTTTATTATTATAAACAATTTTTTCGATTGTTTTTTATTTTTCTCGTCTTTGTTCTAATAAAAATACCATATATTTTTCTATTAGATATAATATTCGTATTATATACATAATACTAAATAGAATAGTGATTTGTTGTATGTGCGTATATGTATTTAATGATAAAGTATTTTAATGCAGGGTGATTTATGAACAAGAATCAAGAAGATAATTAATTTTGAACACGTTATCTATATGTATGCATACAGATAATTATGTTCTATTGATGTATGTGCTAAAAATCATAAGATTATATAACTCATAAGGTAGAATATACATACGTATAAGTAGTACAGTTTTCCAATAAATAAATAAAATTCAGAATTGAATTAGGGAAAATAAAAAGAAGATTTATTTAAAAGTTATATATTCGTACTTATGTATATACTATTAGTATTATAAATGTCAATTGTCAATAATAATAATAATACCTTAAATTTTGAGATGGATTTAAATTTAAATCGTGAATAATCAAAATCAATATTATTATGGACCCAGTAAAAATCAATCTTAAACTAATTTGCTGGAAATTTTTCTTAATTCTAAATTATTTGGTATAATATAAATACTGTAATTGTATTATTTGTATATTTTCTGCAAAATTAAAAACTAATTTCGTATTATCAAATTTTGTAGTACGACCCGACCCGTACTATACACTTTTGTGTGAATTGTGATGGAAACCTAAATTGTTGTCATTCAATGTTGTGTATCTAAGCATAAAGATTAAATGTCTGAGAAATGTAAAAAGAATAAACTAAAATTTTGTATCTAAATATGAAAATTTTTTTTAAAAAAATAATAGAAAATTTAGAAGAGTGTTTATGAGAAAGCCATGGTTTACTATAACAGATTAACAGAGCTATAAGAATGAAGAAGACTACTACTACTCCTACTACTCAATGACGCTATACAACCCATTCAGAGTTTTGGCTTCCTTAAGAATCCTTCTCCATTCCGTTGGTTTCTTTACCACTTCTGTCTAATTTTTTATTTTTAGTGCCTTCACATCTTTTAATACACGTTATCTATCCATCTACCTTTCGGTCTACCGACTTGTCTTTTACCCTCCGGTCCCGGTCTGCCATGGTATATCTTACTAATGAAGGAGACTATAATAGAGACGAAGAAAAATAATTCGAATTAAATCTAGATCATCTCATGATTTAGGACTTAAATATACTTATATTTGAATTTTACAGTTTACCTACACGAACAAGTTGTTTTTCTGTCACTCATACGTATGTATAACAATTATTTAACAACCCTCATTTATACAACTAAATGACTGGTCCCTTTTTGCGTACTTAATAAAAAAAAACATTAGCAAAAACATTAAGAACTAAAAATCTTAATATCCAAAAAACTTAAAACTGAAAAGTCAAAAACAAAAAAATATGTAATATTGAAACCATAATTTTCTTTCAAACATTATTATATAAAAACACACACACACGCATACAAATAAATTTAATGTACAATATTATTTAGTACTTATAAAGTATAAACATAGATTTATTGTAAAAAAATACTCAAATAAATTTATAAATTTATTTTTTCAAAAAAAAAAAAAAAACTTTAAATACAAATAAAATTCTTTCAACTTCAAGAGTTTGTTGTATAAAACTTCTTATGTATAGTAAGATTCGTAAAAAATGAAAATGATTGATAATAAATGATATTTATAAGATAATTTGTATATACACACATTATGTAAATGTAAATTTATATACAATACATTCAGATATGTATTACAATTACAACATATGTACACATGTATATACGTACATGTATAGTATAAATTATTTATGAATTTATAAATATTATATTTAGGTAGATTGTGTATACTCTATATTGTACAGTGCTGTGACTAATTATGAGTTCACTAACAACTTTTTAAATTTTTTTGTAATAACGGTAAATCAAAATTATGTGTTGCAGTTCCAGATGGATTAGAAAATGGTTGGCTATATTTCACCACATTATAAATATTTGAAATATAAAATTGAATCGCCCCTAACATCTTGTCATAAAGAAGCTAGAGTAAGACTTGCAGAAAATATGATTCAAAAACCAAATATTTGGCGTCATGTCATATTTAGTGAAAAAAAAAAAGAAAATCAATTTAGATGGACCTGATGGTTTCAATTTTTAATTGACATGATTTACACAAAGAATGGAAGATTTTATCCAAAAAAAAAAAAGGATATAGGTCAGTTATGATTTGGGCTGCATTTAAAAGCACATCCGAGTCTGAAATTGCCTTTATTGATGGGAGAATTAATGCGTCAGGATATCAAAAATTTCACGAACAATATATTTTGCCTTTTATATAACCATGTGTGTGACTGAGGATGATAAATTTTTTTGTATTCCAAAAAAAGTATTTTTTAATGGCAACAAATATAATTTTTATTAACCGTTATTACTAAAAATTTGCAAAAATTTTAAGTGAGTTTATAATTAATCGCATCACTGTATGTGCACACATATATAATAATGAAAAGATTATCATGTTTGATATCCACTTAAAACAACTTTATACATATCATTCAATTTTATCATAATAATAATACCCGCTTACATACGCATAAATACATATTACATTATATAATATAAATACTCTTGTACATATGTCGATATATGTATGTAAATTTGAAGACAATTTGATTTCTGATTAACTATTATACACATTATAAACATTGATATCCATATTCAATTTTCCGAATGAACTCTTAAACCGATATCAATATGATATCATCAATTATGTATATACTATATACAAACAGTCGTATAAATACACACAAAACACATCTACACATTTCATATAATTTAATATACACATATGTACTACACTTAATTTTAAATTATATATCTCTATACAAACACAGACAAAGTAAGTAACAAAGAATAATAATTTGGATAAACAAAAGGATCAAAATATAATAAAAGTTTTGTATATTTTACAATTGATTTTTATTATTATTATTTTTTATTTTTTTTGATTTTTTACTTTTTTCTTTTGTTTCATGTTTATCTTCATAAAATTTTAAAGTTATTATTATGGATAGATGTAAGTATGTACCTATACTATCTTTGAATTTTAAAATGATTTTATCCTGAATTATATTTTATTTTTCCTTTATAATGTTTTTTTTTGTCTTTTCTGTTGGTCTAATCTCTATATATGTAGTATTTATCATCGATAATTTATCTAAACTTTTCCATGTAACAAAAAATTATAGTGTGAAAGAGAAAAAAAGAAAAACATCAGTACATATCAGTATGAAATTAAACTTTCCTTACATTTTAAAAAAACATTTTTTTTTATTCTTCTTCTTTTAATTTTCAAACGTTTTTATGTGTGTATGTGTATTAGAATTTTCTTCTTCTTATTTTCTGTATTATCTGACTTCAAATTATATGCTTTATAAAAACATTTTATTTGGATTAACTTTTACTTCTCAGTTCTTATCTAGTATGTGATATTCTAAACATGAGAATATGTACATGTATAGTCTGTATACTCGTATATGTACATACTTTGCTTTTAAGCATATACATGGTGGCTCAAAACAGTCATTCTTCAGTTACCTCATTCTACATGTTATGTTAGTTCATCATCTGTAAGAGATATAAAACTGCTCTCTAAGTTCAGTTTTCCAAATATAGATAACATACATAATATGTATAATATTTGAATTAAGTCCTGATAGTTCTTCATTCAAAAATACTATAAATTAGCAACTCAAAAAAATTTACAGAAAATTTTATGGATTCAAACTATGAATTATTAGAATATTGCATGCTGTCTCGATATTTTTTTTTTATTATATACATATATATATACATACAATGTATATAGTATATTTAAGTGTACACGGATACTCAATCCATTATGACACTTCTGACAATTCAGATATATCATCCAGTTTATCATTAGTAATCAGTTACTGGTGTACATTGCTGATGGGAAATTAATAATCGACTTGGACGAGAGTAGCACGCTGGTTGGGATTCGAACCGTGATCTCAAGATCACAAGACCGACACCACACCCATCAAGCTATTCAAGCCCCCCTGTCTCGATATTAAACGGTTTTTAAATATTTTTGAAGGTATTGAATGAAATATGAACAAAAAAACATCGTTTAGTGATAAATAAAGTCTAAAAAAAAACTAGACGATTGATAAAGAAAGTCTCTCCGTGTACAGACACATAACAATATTCTGAATCACTCTGTCTATCCATGTGTACATGTGGTACTTATTATATTTGATGAGTTTTCTTTTTTCAATTATTTTTCTTCTAATCCTTTTTTTTTATTGTTTTTCAAAATATTTTTTTTCTTCTCTATTTAACAGGAAAAAAGAGTTATCAACTTTTTATATAATGTACCTTACTTATGTATGTATG
Organism: Villa cingulata; assembly: GCA_951394055.1. Classification (NCBI taxonomy): domain Eukaryota; kingdom Metazoa; phylum Arthropoda; class Insecta; order Diptera; family Bombyliidae; genus Villa; species Villa cingulata. The sequence goes on along the minus strand of OX596021.1, from coordinate 25,045,117 downwards.
TCTATGTATTACATGCTCGTACATATGTATAAGGAATTTATCTTAAAAATATATACATAACACACATAAGTATACAATGTATGTGCACATATATATGTTCGAGTATATATTCATCAGTAAGTACCATCGAATAGTCATCATCATTATGTGTTAATAAAAGGAAGGTTAAAAAGGTACTCTATCCTGATACTTAATAATAATAATAATAATAACAAGAAAAAAAAAGTAAAAGAAAAAAAGTTTAAAATGAAAATGAAAATAAATATATACATACAGTATATAGAAAAATATATAGTATTATTGTACTTATATATGTATATACATCCATTTATACATATGAGTATCTGGTGTAGTAAACATAAGTATATAGGAAAATTTCATGAATTTAAGTAACAAATTTTTTGTATACATACGATTAAAGATAAGAGAATTAAAAATAAGTTTTTTAATGTTATGCACGATATATGTATTTTCACTTTTTATATACTTATTTACACCATGAGTGCGTTCATAAACATTACTTTAACCATAGTTATGGTATAGTATAGTTTAAGGAAAGTTATGTTGTACTACAGCCATAGTTATGTTAACTTCAAGTAGTTTTTGAACGCGATTTTTACCATATAGTAGTAGCAATAAATTGTCATTCAGCTGTCAAGTCAAGTTTAAAAAATTTTCAAAAAAATTTTTATATATATTATTATATTTTTTGTTTGTCAAAAATTAATTAATTTTTAAAAATTAATTTTTAAACAAAATTAATTAATACTACTACTTTTTTCAAATAAACAAAATTGAAATTTTCACAATTCACAACAAAAAATTAAATGACAAACGATTTTTTTATTGTCAATGTCATTACCACTTAAATGATTACTATCGTTAACCATGCTCTCGAGCATGGTTATTTTTTGACATCAAATAGTTAAAAATTTACTTTACTACAGATGTTTATGAACGCTAAAAAGTTATGTTGGTAGTTATGTTTTACTATACAGTACCACCACCATTCTGAACAACAAATGATAACTATAGTTAACTATAGTTAACTATAGTAACGTTTATGAACGCACTCCATATGAGTTTATATTCTGTGTATCTCTGTATGTGCCACTGATACTGCTCCTAATTAATATACAGTGTGTAGACAGATATTTTTACGAACTTATTAACTACTTACATATTATGTACATATGTGTGTAATATCCAAATATGAGTATATTTATTATAAGGTCAAACTTAAATGGTAGCTAATATGATTTGTTAATATATATACATAAGGACATTATAATGAGCCAATTTTAATGCACTAGAAAGTAGAAACTATAGTATATAGATATTGATAATGTATTAACATTTGTAAATGAATTATGTACACAAAAGTATATTACAAACAAAAATTTCCTTTTTTTTTTTTTTTTTTTTTTAATGAAAATGAAAGTTCGTTTATAGTAGTTATAGATGATTATATCATGTTATATGTTATAGTTATTTGTAAGTGCTATATTCTATACTCGTATATAATATGTTCATTATACAAATAATAACAAGAATGACTGACCAAAAATAAATGAAGAACCCTTTCATAAAATGAAAACGAAAATAAAATGTAATTCTATATTATACTTATAATATACGATGAGTATTTTCTTGAGTAATTTTGAAGAATTTACTAAAGAGTTTAATAAAATTTTGTATACTTAATTATACACAAAAATTACTTAATACATATATACTATACATACTTACATTAAGTACCATATGTTATGTATGTGTGACGGTACATTAATGCGAGTATTAATATACATAAAAGGAAAATAACCAATATTTTCGGACATCATAAAATTTCTAAAATATTCTTTATTATAACACTATAATAATATAAAGAATTATGAATGTCAATTTTTAAATTAATCTGAAATTTTATCGTTTTTCTTTAGGGTTATAATACACAAAAAAAAATCACCCACACACACACACACACATTGAGAAATTTATTATTTGAATTATTAGAAAATATGAAAAATACAATATTGTATGAACCTTTATCAATTAACAAAAATAAAATGAGAAAAAAAAAACGAAAAAAAGAAATTTCTATACCATATTTTGTTGAAACCATAAAATATCCTTACACTATACAAGTTTACGAGGATACATTTATATATAAGAAGGGAATATGTAGCTTTCCATAAATACAATAAATTTCATATTATTTTTACTCAATTTATATACGCATATTATATAATGTATATGGTATCTAAGGAGTGAGTATACATACATCAGTATATTTGTTAAAATCTGAGAATAATTCTACTCTTTATCCAACCATTAAAGACTATAAAAATATATTTTGAAAAACTGAAAATAAATGAATCTTTAATATGAGTAGGTAAAGGTTATTAATAATGTCACGCAGTGTATACATAAAGTATATCATCACTATATTTTGATAATCTGACAATAATTATCATTCTCCTCTTTGTTATCTGTCAATTAAATCATAATAACATAAGTTCATTTTACGTATTTCAAATTTTCAAATGAAATGAAAAAGCTTCACACATAACAGGAAAATAGCTCTCTCTCTTTCTCTCTCTCTGTGACGACTGTGTGTTTCTTTCATCGTGTATTATAATAAAATGAATAAATTACTTATTTACTCTGTACTTGAATTCATAATTATTTAGTTATAGTATTATTATGAGAAGCAAAAAACAAAAAAAAAACAAAAAAATAATCAAGAATTAAATAAAATTTTTCTCTGCTATTTTTAAATATGTACTTTCTTTTTTTTTCGTTTCGTCTATTTTTTGTCATTTTTTTTTTTTTTTTGTAGATTGTGTTTTTAATCCTTCATGAAAATGTAATCTTTTAAGTATTATATAAAATGAAAATGAAACAAAAATTCTTTATAATAATTTTACATTTTACGAGTATATGTATATGTAGTACATTGATGCTCTCTTTTTTATTATGTGCCATATACGAGTACATAAGTACATTATATGTACATACATGAATCCTGCTTTTTCTTAAATTCATTTGTTATACAAAATTAAAAAACAAAAAAAAAGAAGCGAAATGATATGAAAATAAAAAAATACAAGCATTCAACTAAAACCAAACATTAAAAATATACACTTACATACATATATAGATATAATTCATACTTAATATATACGTACCTATCTACACATTATACATACACTGTCTGTCAATAAGATTCTCTCTATGAGTAGAAAATGCGAATATTGTACACGAAAAATCAACCAATAACATTTTAGCTATACTTGCTCTTCCCCTTAGTACATACTCTCGAGCAGTGTAGGTAATTGAATCTAACAGTATCTGTTGTATTTAGTATACGTTTTATACTAGTACGAATAGTATTTTCCTCATCATGTCATGTTTACTCGTATTTTCCTTGTTGACAAAGAAGATGATTTTCTCTCTGAGTAGAAAACTGCAAATATTGTACATGACAAAACGATCATAAAAATCAACTAACAACATTTTATACTTGCTCCTCTACTCTATTCATACTCTAGAGTAGTAGAGGTCGTTGACTTAATACGGTGCTTATAGTATAAGCTTTGCTAGTACGAATAGTATTTTACTCATTCATGTGGACTGGTATAAAAATATTGTTGACAAAGAAGTTGATTTTCTGTCTGAGTAAAAGTGCGAATTTTTTACATGACAAAATATGATAATGAATTTCACAAATAATATAATAATCGTTTTTATTTAATTTTTTAAAATACCTTTGAGGCATAAATATGGTTAACCGTCAAATATAACGGCAAACTATTAAATACGATAAAACGTCGACGTCATCGTAAAAATGACCACAAATCCGTCTTGAACACGAAAAGTTAACTTTTCTTCAAAAATCATTTTTAAATTTTATAATTTTCTTATTTTTTTTCGTCACAATCAAACAACACTGTAGAATACATTAAACATAATAAACACATAAATGTACTAGAATTTAGGTTATGTATACTCGTTGTCACCGTCAAAAGTAGAAAGTTGAGCTATTTACACCGTCACCGTCATAAAGACCATCATAAAGATCATATCATATCTTCATTTTGTATATTTGAAAAATGACGGTGACAATATGACGATGACGACTAACCATATTCAGACCTTTATTCAGTACCTGGAGGAACAGAAGTGTGAACCTATCTTCTTGTCTGGCAATGTACATGTACATAGGTACATTTAAATTATTTTTTATAAATATGAGAGACTAGGTACGTATACATTTTTGAGTTAGTAAGTATATATGCATATGTACGTATATTATACGATGTGTAAATATTAAATGTGTAATGGAAATACCAGCAAAGTTCATTTTAAAAATTAAAAACGAAATATAAGAAAAGAACAAAATAAGAAAAAAAAATTTTTTTAATGAAAAAAAGGATTATAGTTAGTAAAATGGTGGTGCTATAATATTATTATTATTATTATTATATAAAAATACATATACATACATAATGTATATAATATAAAAATGTCATCGTATCATATACACACTCGTTACATAATGTAAATATATAAAAATAACGTGACTAATATAAAGACGAATTTTAGCAAAAAAAAAAAAACAAAAAGGATGTATGAAAATGTACATATAATATGCATCAGGATCAAGATTACACGTTTATACATTTTATACACGATAAAAATATATTACACACGTACATACACATATATACGTCGTGTATTGTATATTTTGTATAGTATAGGTATAGACGATAATATGTATATCTACGAGTATGTATGTATGTAATGTACAATTAAAATGTGTAAAAATGAAAACAAAAAAAAATATATATTTTTTTAATAAAAGCATTATTACATCGCATTACATCACATTATTATTTTAATGTTTTTTTTTACTCCTTTACTTCAATTTTTCGTTTTTTCTCTATCTGTTTGTTATTATATGTAGTATATATTTTGTTGAAAAAAATTTCAAAAATGATTTTTGCTGTAACTTTTTGTTTTTGTAAAATTTTTTGTTTTCTTTCTATATAGATACTGTTATAAATATATCATTTTTTTTTTATTTTTATTATTTTTAATATTTCTTCTCTAATATCTTTTCTATCTTTTTTAATGATTTAAAGTAAAACGAAAATTAATTAAAAAACTAATTAAAAAGACTTAAGATTAACTTAAGGAAAGGTGTATAAAATATGTAGGATCTACATCTACACGTTGGTATATTAAAAATTACATTTTAACATTTTATATAATTCCCAAAAAGCTAACTTAAATTAAATTCTTACACACTCATTCACACACACATACACAACGTAGAATCATAATTTTTTTTTTTTTGTTTTTTGTTCTCAAGAATGAAAGTAAAATAATATGAAACTTATATAACTGTTCATTTAAATTAATTATGTTTTTTATTCAAAAAAATGTTAAAACAGTAAAAAATATTACATAAAAAATTTATATAAAAAAAAAAGGAAAAATGTGTACAATTTTCATAAATAAGAATATCTACAAGGATTATTCTTATAATGATGTTTTTTTTGTTTTGCTTTTTTTTTCAAAAACTATTACTTACATATTTAAGTTTTAATATATAGCTACATATATTTGATGTGTATGTTCACAATAGAACCAAAATAACCGTAAAAAATTAATAGAATATTCTTAATTTTTTTTTTCTCTTTATGCATTTTTGTTTCAAAATTTAATATTCCGATATCTGTTTTGCTGGTAAATAAAATCAAATACAAAAAAAAAAAAAAAGCAAAATACTCAGAAACCATTAATTAAATCTTTTGCATAGAATATTTAAAACCCCTTTTTATTTCATCATTGCCTTTTATAATATTCATGACGATGATGTATTAAAATCTAAGTAAATGCGTGTAGTATAGGCAGAAGTAATACGGTAAAAGGTGTATAACGTATGTATGTAATACCAACCGACATACAACACTGATATAACTCTTTTTAGGCGGCACAGTGTGCTATTTTAATTTCAAATACGGAAAAAAAAGGATATATACACTACTACACATTACCAGGTTTAATCAAAGTCAAAAGAATGAAAAAAAAAAATATATATATATATATCGTGTATTGAATGCATCGGCCATAGAGAGAATATTATAAATTCTTTACTTACCCTACCACTACTACCATTATATAGCAAGTACTATACTAATCGCATACACATGGCACGACTTATACACACTATGTACAAATTCAAAAGTTAGAAGCATGAAAGCACGTGAATTTCTTTTTTTTTGGTAATTATGGATTTTTAAAAAAGAAAATTTTATACTGGACTTGGTGGATGATTAATAAATAATTCAAATATTTTACATCACAGAATTTTTATGATTTTTTATTTGACAAAAAAAAAAATAAAAATGAAAAAAAAAGTACAAAATCTAAATATAAATTTTAGACTTTTATAGAAATAAACAACGTTTACTCGTAAATAATATACACTCACATGCATATACAAGCATATGTACATATGAGTTTGTACCTACATACATGGAATTTTTTTTCATAATAATTTACATTCAACAAAAAAAAAATAAATAAATTATCAGAAATAGGAAAAATTTTTTTATAAAAAACTTTATCAAACTGAATAAAATTTTATAAGGATTTACAGCAGTGTTAAGTATTATACTCGTATATGTGTAATACACTCGCTATAATAAAAAGTTTATAAAATTTATTTCAGAAAATATTTAAATTTTTTCCGAAAAATTTTTAAATTCGAAAATGAAATCAAACAGAAATTAAAAATTTTCATTTTGTTTACCATGTTTGTAATTGTGCTGGTGTATAAAATACTCGACCATGAAAATTCGTTGTTGACAATAATAAAGGCTGTGTAGTAGTAGGTGTCAATAATTGTGGTTGAAGTGGAATATTATTTTGAAAAACATCAATTGTACTGGTATGCGGTATTTGTATAAAATAAAATCCAGGATAATTATTAATTACTGGTTTCTGTCCAAATGTCGTTACTGGAATATTTTTATCGAATTCCTCTAAATCAGTTACTTCGGATTTTGGATCTTCTGTTTCATTATCCTGATTATCATCTAGTTCTGATGAGCCACTACCATTATTTGTAGTATCAGTAGTAGTTTCAGAGTCATGAGTAGTTGTAGTAGTCGATAACATTTCATCAGTTGTGGTGAATTCTTCAGTTACCGTTGTTGTTGTCGTTGTTGACTGATCAATTGTAGCAGATGTTGATGTTAATAATTGATCTTCTTTTAATGGTAGTTTGAATAGACGTGATGGACGATGATAATTAACTGATGGTATTGGATATGAATATTGATTTTTACCATCATTAACATCATCAGGTGTAAATGTACTTACAACAGCATCTAAATTTAAATTATCTGTAGTTGTTGTCGATATTAATTCAAATTCTTCTGGATTTGGTAAACGTGATTTATTTATAGCAGCAACTGCAGTAGCAGCAGCACTTGTGCTAGCAATTGTAGTCGTTGTCGGTAATCCTTCACAAAATGTACAAATTATTAATAAATATAAAATTCTATATTTTTTATCCATTTCTTTTCGTGTGCTATTTGTGATTACGTGTGTGTATAAATTTTTATGCAAAAAAAAAAAACTTTTCTTAAAATTGATTGACGTTCAACAAATAACTGTTTGATTTTCTTTAAAAAATTTCGATTTTATTCAGTATTTATATATGAATCAAAATAAAAACAGAAAAAAAAATTATTTCATATCTATATACATACATATATGAACGAGTGTGTATATTGTAGAATTCTATAATAAAAAACATAAAATAAACGAACGTGTGTATAGTAAAATTCACTTTATAAGGTTTTATGAATGAAAAACGATACCCATCTATTATTATTTATTCTTATACACATACATATCTGTAAATCTATATATACATATAAATATTCGCATGTAATATACGTTTTTTACTAGGTATTTTTTTATTCATACAAATATATACATACATGTATATACACATCAATGCATAGATACAATTATTTGGTGTTCTATATACGTCAACCTATATAAAATATTTATTTAAAAAAATATGTAGATATATACATACGTATATATACGATAGTATGTAACATATACAGGGCGTTTCCGTTAACACCCAACAAAAGAAAACCGCGAATAGAGCTCATCGAGAGGAACAAAAAATCGTATTGGAGAGGGGAGGGAAATCTCAACCGCTTAGACGCTAGAGGGTGTCAAAGTCTTTCTTTTCTTTTTTCACTAAACACCCTGTATTTTCGTTATTTTACATCTCAGCTCAAAAAGTATACAACCATGCAATAGTAGACTTCTTGCCGTTTCATTTGACATATAACTCATTCCTGTTGCCCTGCTCCCCTTCAAAAGTTATGGACATTCAAATTCAAAAATATACACTTTTTTAACTGATTTTTTTGGAAAAAATCAGTGATTTCTTGAAAAAACACCCGATTAACGTACAATTGTTTTTTGCGTCAGTAGAAAGTTTGATTCTTTTTGAAAAATTTTTGTTTTCATCTTACGTTGTTATCTCTTTTCGTTTCAGAGATATATGGCAATTAATGTCAGTTAAGGTTTTAGTCAATTTCTGGAAATCCCAGAATATTTTTCATCTTTACATTCAATTACCAGAAATTAACTAAAACCTCAACTGACATAACTATTCGTGGTTTTCTTTTGTCGGGTGTTAACGAAAACACCCTGTATATTACCTATCAACATATATACTACATTACAAACAAATGCATATATGTATATACATAAATGTAGATAATAAATTTATAAATTTTATAACTAATCATGTATTCAGAAATCGTATAGGAATAGGTAATATACGATTGTGTACATGTATACAATATTTATAGTTTTTGATATCTAGCTAGATAAATAGATACCTTTTTATGGTTCATTTTAAAAATACACAAGTATATACATATGTATATGTATACTTGTGTATAGTAAAAAATCATATCAAACAAACCAAAAAATTAAAATATGTATTTTTCATACTCATCATATTCTACACTCGTATATCAGTATATGATAATATCTAGCTAAAATTTTAGTAAAAAAAAAAAAAAGATAAACTATGAATACACGTACTCCCGTACTCATAGATAATATGCTCGTGTAGTATGATGTATTGTGTAGTATATTGTTAAAAATACAATAATCAAAGCAATTTTTATTTATTTGAATTCGAAGGGCAAGGTTTTTTCAAAATATCACTTTTATATAAATAGTCTTAGTATATAGTTAAGTTAAATAAGTTAAAATTTAAAAATTAATAAAACGTCTGGAATGTTTTTTTTTTTGCTATTTTCAGTTTTAGTTATTGCATCTTTATTTTATTTTTTTTTTATTTTGTTTTTTCGTTTTATTTTAACCTAACAAACTTCATAAAATTTATTATTGTATATATTTAATATGTAAATATGTTTAACTAATAATTTGCTTAATTTATAATGTGATCACGTAAAATATAATCATTGATTTGATATCATAAATAAAAATGTATGTACGAATATACATAGTATATATGATAGTACATAATTATATGATTTTAGTATATGTAATGTATAAGTAATTCAATTTTTGGGTTTTTGTCACATGTGAAATTATACACACCATCGTGCACACATACTTATTCTTGTATATATTGTACATTATAGATTTTAATGTTTTATTAAAAGGTCATTAACATTTTTTTTTCTTATACTCGTATATATTTTTTTTTGTTATATAATAATACATTGAATTCATACAGAAATTTTATCAAAAAAAATTTTATGTTTAACAACAACACAAAATATTTGTCTGATTATACAATAGTTGCTTTCGATTTAACTATTTCAAGTGCTTGCGAGTAGAAAAGGTCTGTGCTAAACCATCTACTCGCAGCTACTCATGAAAAATTTTTGAAGTAGCTGCAAGTAGATGAAACTAGTTACGAATAATTTTTGTGTCGTTCGTTAAAACAATTTATCCTAGACACATTTTTGTACTCGGAAGTACTTAGAATTGCTAAATCGAAAGCAGCTAATATAATGTGTAAAATCTAACTATATTAGCTGTTTTTCTTTGGTCACAATTATCTGATAATTCTCAGTTTGACATTTCACTTAGATCATTTATATTATTCCTTTTACTAACTGAGCAAACAAACTGAAAGAAACGGACTAATACTTTTATTCTCAGTTGATTGTCATTTTGAAAAGAAATAATTAAAAAAAATTTTATTTTTACAAATTAATTTTCACAAATTATTTATTACAAATAAACTATATCCAAAAATTTACGAAGTATGAACATGAAGATTGTCAAAATTGTTTTTTTTTTTAATTCTCAGTTCCTCACATCAACTGAGCAAAAATATTTTTCCTCAGTTGGATTACATAAATCTCAATTCGTTGCTGCTGCCACCTATAACAGAATAGAAAAAACATCTACCAAAGAAACGCATTGCTCAATTGAGAACTGAGAATTATCAGATAATCGTGACCAAAGAAAAGCAGCTATTTTATATAATCTTTAAATGAATAACTATCACTAGTCACACATACATTGGTTACAAAAATTATTTGTTCATAAATAATGTACTGTAACTTGGATTTGAACAGTTTTAATACTTTTGGAATTTTTAAACTTCAACTTCAAAACTTTTATATTTTTTCAAACACTTATAAATACGTCACAATAAAAAAAAAACAGAATTATGCCGATTCTACATTCAGTTCGACTTCAAATTCGACTTTGATTTAATGGATATGTATTAGAAATTCTACGTTCTACGGTTCTACATTCAATGCAGTAGACTTGACAACTACTTTTACATCCCAACTAGCAATTAAAGTTGCATATACCAGGCCTAAGTGTTTGGCCACCAAAATGTGGTTAGTGCCACGTATTTGCTTCTATTTTTGTTACTATATTGTTGTCAGCCACTACAAGGAAACTTTTGACAAGTAATTGAGACGGAAATATCGCCACCTTATAGATCTGAAGTTCAAAGTTCCAGCCAATACTACATCGTAGTGGCAAAACCGATTCAAATACTACTTGAAGTTTTCTTTACTTTATAGTTATTTGACCTCAGTGTTCGAAACGTTTTTGCTACTTTATATTGTTACCTCAAGGTGGCAATTTTTAGGTATTTGTTAAAAGTGACAATTACGTTTCAAATACTGTATTTCGTATACCATACAATAGCAAGGATTTTGTGCAGTATTCGCCATGTAACAAATACTTGTTTTTGGCACCATAAAGGTTTTAATACCTTGTGATTGATGGCAATTAATACCATGCAGTTGCTTTAAGTGATCGTCAATTTTACAAATAAACTGACACTATACGTAGCAACATACTAAATTTGCTAGTTGGGATGTTAAGCATTTTCTACTTTAACTACTGTGAAGTCGAAGTCCTAGTTGAAGTCTGTGCATTGAATGTAGAAGCGGAATTATTCTTAGAATCAATCTTGCACTCCTGCATAAAGTATTCTAAAGACTAACGGGACATATCGATTCAATGATTTTGATCAATAATATGATTATTAAGATGAAAATTATTCATTTTATTTTGACTTTGAAGTATACGTTAAGTGTGTGTATTAAAAGTAAAAATGCCTCAAAAAAGTGAAAACAGAGCTACTCTCGTTGTTGTAATATACAAACAATGGCATTCCTGTGTAAAAACTTAGCTAAAAAGTGTAACATTCACAAAATTGCCATTTTATATCAAATCCTCAATAAAAAAAAAGAAGCAATTGTACAAAATATAGTGCAGGAATATTGAAGAAAAAGGAAAACATCTTTGCTATGCATAAATAATTTTTGTAACCACAGTATGTACCTACTTAGATCATAGAAGAAATAAAAAGTAAAAAATTTGATTATGTACAAATATATATGTATACAAGGGAATTTCCAATTATAATTATAATTTTTTTATTGTTGTATTTGCTTTTATACCATCCACATACGAGTGAGTATGTATATGCTATGTACTTATTAAAATTCATAACCAACTCTTTCTGAATTAATTTATCAGACAAATTCAACTCATATATACTTAATAACCCTAATTATTTATATGTAAGTATAATGTATATGTAATACGATTAGTGTAGTTTTAGATATGTACATAAGTATATTTTCAAGAGGGATGCATTTTATATGAAATTTATTTGTTTGTATGTACGAGTATGTGTACATATTTCAAAAATTTATTAAAAAGGAATCAGGATAACATTATTAAATTTTATCTTATTTTATTGTACTTAACATTATAAATGTGCTTTTATCTTAAGAAGAAGAAGAAAAATGTTTTTTCATCACATACAATTTTACTTTCCCATTGAAGACTAAAATTTATTATTCAATTACAAAACACAAAAAAAAAATGTAAAAATAATAGAGCAAATTAAATTAATTTTTTATTTCATTATTATTATGTGAAAAATTTGTAAAGTATGCAATCTCTGAAATTCTAGTATTGAAATATATTTTTTGCTTCATAAATGTATCTACATATTTGTAATTATGATTATTTATGTTGTACCCATTCCATATTACACTATTGGATTACACAGTACCATTGACTAATAATGTATTATTATTATTCAATGGCAGTATTGTATTTGTATCAAATTATAGTAAACATATATAATAATTTTCTCAATTATAGAAAAGCTCTTATGGAGCTAATATCATCAATAAAATCAATATGTTGTTCATATTCTCTTCTACATACGAGTAAATATTTGTAACAATTAACAAAAATTTTATCTCAATTATTATTTTATGATACTTGATTCATTTTGTAGTAATATTTGATAATTGTTCCTACATACAAAATTTATATATAAAAACAATATGAAACAAAATAAACGAAAAAATTTTCAATTAATAAAACAAAATTCAAATTACATCAAGAATAAATTACAAATGTTTTTCAAATTATTGCACTACAACAAAAATCGATACCTGGCGCTGGCATCCTGCATTCAAGATTCGTAATAAATGTTTTTGCACAGATTATAGATAGATTTTATTAGTCTGAAATTCAATCCCTTATTAAAAAGGTGATCATAATGTTTGTAAATTTGTTGCCTGTCTGTTCATTCACCACAGGAAATGTAATAAAGTAAGCATTTATGAAGAGGAACTCAACTACATATACCTATCATGTCGATACAATTCCAGAACCCCAATTACAAAAATGATATAATTTACAAAAATCGAAAAGACAATAAAAAACATTATGTGTCGGTTAAGTGGTAATTGTAGTTAGGTAAAAAAAAAAATTCTACTTTTTTTTATTAGTATTACTATAATCATTATCCTTATATGAAATAAAAATAAATTAATGAGAAAGTCTTATTAAAATTGTAATTGTTATTTGCTTTGCTTTGAATAAGTATCAGCTTGCCGAGAAAAAAGGGCTTAGAAAAGATTAAAAAAAAAACCACTAAATCAATGTACAACGGTACTACAAAAAGAATATAGAATTAAGAGCTTATCTTTTTAACTCATATGATTTGCAAGTTGCAACAATCTGAAATAATTCTTCTCCGTACTCACCCAGTAAATAATTTCCAAAAGAAAAGAAGAAGAAAAACTACTATTCGCGATCGCGTATCTTCCTACTACTACTACTACTACCTACTTCTATCTTCTACATCTTAAATACTCAAGAATTTAATATGACAATGTTTGTTTACACACGAAAATATAGGTCAATCCAAACAATTATCGGTTTTTCTTGTTTACACGAATCTAGTTTTTATCTGAAATTCTTCTTCGCACACGGCTACTACAGTGTTGTTGTTGTTTGTTAGGGGGGAGGTATGAAACCAGAGCACTCAGATATAACGCTGTCCATTGTACTCAAAGCTCCGTCTAGTCAAACTTCTTCGTTGCTCTTAGATAACGAAGGAGTTCCACTCGAATTCCAGGCCCAATTTGTTGGGGTCTAAAGACATCAGTGCCGAAAATGCGCATTCTAATAGAGGAGAAGGCCAGACACTCACACAAGAAGTGTTCCGTGGTATCCTCCTCCTCTCTGCAAGAAGCACACAGTGCATCACTGATGACTGCTACGGTAGCGAGATGATTTCCACAGGAGTTATGCCCTGTAAGAGCGTTGGCCATAGCTCTGCAGTCTTTCCTGCCACTACAGTGTAGTACATAAATAATTTAAACAAGAAAATTGGAAGATAAACTACTTACTATTCACGTATTTTTGTACTTCTCTATCCCTTTATCATGTAAATGAACTTGCTTCTCTACCTGCAACTCGTAAGTGGTTCGCAATGAATATTAAACTGTCTGTAGGTGTACACATGATAGTAATAATTCTTTAAATCACTTCGGTGGTGCTGTTCTTCCCAAGAGAGATAAACGCGAAGGAAAAAAAAGTGGCCACCTACATTATACGAGCAGTTTCAAGTTTCAACACTTAAAACAGTTTATTCAAATTTCTTTGGGAATATTTTCCACAATTTTAATAAAATCTCACTATCATTTTGCATAAAATTATTTTAACTAAAAGAAGTCATAAAATTTCGCATTCTATTTTTTTTTTATTTAACAATCAACATTTTAAAAAAATTACAATTATAAAAACCTGAAAATTACATTTTAAATATATTTTAATTTATTTCGTTTTATTTGAAAATTGTATACTCATAAAGGATATACTTATGTATGTACCTTATTCTTATTAAGATTATTGAAATCAATTTTCATTTTATTTGTATGTACAATATTTATAAAAAATTGTTTTATTTACTACAAATTATATAGTAATTAAATTTAACTTAATTTTAACAATGATTTAACTACCAAGCTGCATTCGTGTATAACAAAGTTTTTGGTCCATATACGGAATTGACTGTAACTTGCTGACCATTAAGAAGAGGTTGATGAGCAGTAACAAGAGATTGATGATGAGCAGTAACGAAAGATTGTGGTGCTAAAACTAAAGGCTGATATTTAATTGCTTGCAGAGTAGTTGGTGCTGCAATGTAATAAGTTAAAGGTTGAACGACTGTTGCTCCATTATTATTATTGTTATTATTATTGGTCTGTTCGGTTGGATTAGCAGCATTCAATTGTGAACTTTTTTGTGTCTGCGATTGACTTTTTGGTAGATCAAATGTTTCAATTTCTGGATTTTCAGTTCTCTCTTCACCCGAAGAATAATTATCTGTACCAGCAGAAGCTGATAATTCTTTTCTCGGTGGTCCATATAATGTGTTTGGAAGAACTGGTGCTGGTGCATTTCTAAATGATTGTCTTACTCTTTCATTTAAAATATTTGCTCTATTATTTTCAACATTTGGTAAACGAAATTCTTGATTTGGTCTAAAACCAGATGCTGGATATGGTTCAAAAAATTCTTGTCTTCCCAAAAAGTTATTTTGTCGATTCCTTATTAATCGAAAATTTCTCGGAGCTTCAGCATTACAAACTGATAATAAAGAAATTAATACTGAAATACTAATTATAATCTTCATGATTGTTTCGTTTTGCTTTTTTTTTTTTTTTCAAACAAACAGAAAATTTTTCCTGCAAATTGAATATTGCTATAACGATAAAATGAAACTAACATATAATTTGAAATTTTTTACTGTTTTATATAATCGTATATACTTTATTAGGTTCTCTTCATATTGGTGAAAAAGTATAAAGTGCAGAATGAAACAACACACAAACACAATAATATATCCATTGTTTATTTCGACGAAATTAAGAAGGTCAGATACTCTGATGGCATTGACACATATTAAAATTTGAAGATTGTCTACCTCTACATTATTTTTAAAATTTAACGTATATCTATATATATTCTCTTATATGCACTACATATTTACATATGTACATATATCACGTACATATCAAAATTTATTTTATCCATTTCGATTTCAATATTATTTTTGACTAGCTGAAAAGCAAAAAAAAGAAACCGTAGACTATGTTTCATTTTTATTCATCCCGAGTAACAGCAATATTATTATGCAATTATATATTGAAACATTATAATCACAATGAAAACAATAAATTTGAAAATACATATATTATGTATGTACAAACATGTATGTAAAATAATGGAATATAACGTAATAAAAATGTTTTTGAGTACAAATTAAATGACAAAAACAAAATTCGATTAAAATAATTACATATTCTTATGAGTAAATCATTTGCAATTATAAAATTGTATAATTATTGATTTATCATTATATTACAAAAGAAATAATTTTTAGTAATTTATTTTATGATTGAATTCTAAATAATACTACATTATTTATGTAAAATATATTTATTTTTTAATATTATATTATAAATAAATTAATTAATATCATATGATATCATACATCATACATTATTAAATTAATCAGCAACTACATTATTTATGTTGATTTATGTAAATATCGTAATCAGTTTTAAAAAAGTTTCATTTTGAATAAAAATTTTTAGTACTGAATATTTCAAGGAACTCGTTTTCATGACAAACGTTTTTGTTTTTTTAATATGAAAATGTATTTCCTTTCCGGCCATCTAGGAATAGAAAGTAATTAGTTTTAATTTTTCAAAATTTCAAATTAACGTTTATTGTATTGTTGAACAGTTGAAGTCGAGACACAGATTCAATTCTTTTTCTCATCCATCAAAAAACATCGATTTTTTGAAAATTTTTGATTAATTTGAAATTTATTAATTCAAAGTACAGTCATATTCAAAATTTTAACATAGTTATTTTGACAGTTAACAGATTGTCAAAATAATATGACAGCGATTTTAACAAATGTAAATATAAAAAGTTGTTTCATTTTGGAATTAATTTTCCTCAATTTTCAATAAGTTGAAGTTTTTTACTTAAATAAATAATTAACTCAGTTTATAATTTACATTTTTCAATAATTATAAATAATCAGAACGAAAACATGAGTGAATATGATAATGTTCGTATTGGTAAACTTGTACTGAAAGGAGAAAGCAAAAAGTATTCATATACATTTTTCGTAATTTATTAAATTAAATTAAATGATATATTTTTTTAACATTATTTTAGGGCAAAAAAACGAAAACATAAACATAAAAAAGATAAAGAAACTAAAAAACAAAAACGTGTCGTTGATGAGGATGCACTAAAACATGGTGGATGGTGGAAAGTATCTAAAGTTTCAGATATAACTGGGTCTGTTGCTATACAATTTGGAAAACGAACATATATAAAAGCATTAGATACTGGTTTGTTTACTTTGGGTGCACCACATGATGAAGGCGAAGGACCTGCACCTGAAGAAATTTTAACTGCTTTCCCAATAAATGAGACTAAGGTTGCATTCAAGTCTGGTTATGGAAAATATTTAAAAGTTGAAAAAGATGGTGTTGTTACTGGTAGATCAGATGCAGTTGGAAGTATGGAGCAATGGGAACCAATATTTGAGGTAAATCATATGAGTAATTAATTAAAAAATAAATGATTGATAAATCCTTTTTGTAATACAAATTAGGATGGAAAAATGGCTCTTCTTGGTGAGAACGGATGTTTTATGTCAGTTGATCCAGAGGATGATGCATGCGTTGCGCTACGTAAAAAAGTTGGAGAAGCTGAAATATGTGTTATTCGAAATTGTTCAGTACCAGAAACAGATGTCCTAGATGAGGAACCGGTTGAAGAAAAAGGAGATCTTACGCAAGTGGAAATGAATTACGTGTAAGTGTCTATTTACCGAAAACTTTAATTTCTTTAAAGGGAAATTTATATTCTTACCATTCTTTTGTAGTAAAAAATTTCAGAAATTTCAAGATAAAAAAATTCGTATAAACAAAGAGGACGTCAAAGAATTAGAAAAGGCTAAAGTGGAAGGCAGTCTTCATGAGACATTATTAGACAGACGAAGTAAAATGAAAGCGGACAGATATTGCAAATAATTTACCAATAAACATTCATGTTTGTACCTATATGCATATACTTTTTAGTTATTTTAATTTTAAATACTATGAATAAAGAAGAAATTTTAAAAACAAAGAACTAGAGCATTAATTAGATTAAAAATTCAATTTTTTCTAATTTAAAAAAGTAAAAACATTAAAATTTTCGAATAATTTTTATTTCATTACTATAAGTTATCAGACAGATAGAGAGTTAAGTTCATTGTTTATCAGATTATTATCTAAATATGTTTACTTTTATTTTATTTTACCTCTTTGTGTGTATTATTTTCGATTTTTATGGTATTTTTTTTTATTCAAATAAGTTACATATATGATTAACTAGTGAGTTTGCCATGTAATTTAACGGCAAGATAACTTACAATGTTTATTTTTTTTTATTTTTTATATATATATATATATGTATTATTTTTGTAATCCTTAATTTCAGCTTTTTGGATCCGTTTTACGTTGCTGTCTTAACCATTCAACAAATTCATCCAACATTACTGGCCCTAGTATATAAAAATTAAAATTAATTTAAAAAAAAAATAAAAAACAAAATGTAAAATTAAATTATGATACACTCTACTTACAAGCTCCATCAATATCATAATTTGATAAATCATTATTAATTGTTCTTGAAAATTCGAGTATGTTACACCATTGATCTTTATTTATAACTTTGTACTTTGATTGTTCCAAAAATTGTGCAAATTGTATATATAATGGCCAATGTTTGCCTAATAATAATTGTAGCATTGCTTTTGCCGTTTCAATATCCATACTGCGTTGGTCTTTGTCCTTTTTTTTTTTTAAAAAAAAAAAATTAATTTTAATTAATTTAAATAAAAATTCAATTTTTTAAAATAAAATATTTTTACATACTCTCGCAAAATCATAAGCGTATCTATATATACTTTTAAATACGATCTGGTCACTTAGAAGACTTTTCAAATATTCCAATTTACATTGCACTTTTGCAGCTGAATCACATTGTAATTCTGTTAAACCTTTCAACCATTCAAATTGACTAAAAAATCCCATTTGGCGAGCTCCCATTTTATACGCTAAAACTAACATGATTACATTTTCTGGTTCAACACCTATATCTTCACAAAATTTTTCCATTCCATCTGGACCTAATACATCTGGCTCATCTGTTGTTGTATATTCCCTAAACCATGCCAAACATCTTTTCGAACTAAACGTATCCTCCGTTTTATTATATCGTCGAGAACTGAAATAATAATTTATTTTGCAATTTTTTTTTAATAACGA
The DNA here is from genome assembly GCA_951394055.1 of Villa cingulata. Taxonomy (NCBI): domain Eukaryota; kingdom Metazoa; phylum Arthropoda; class Insecta; order Diptera; family Bombyliidae; genus Villa; species Villa cingulata. Next base: position 25,025,846 of record OX596021.1, on the reverse strand, counting down.
TATTTTCAAAGAAAAATATAAGTACATAAATAAAATTTAACAGATCATTAATCAATAATTATTCTTTTCATTTTAAATTTCGATAAAATAACAGAAATATACATATATATGTACATGTCTATATATGGTTAAGTATCGATATTGCTACCAAATTAAATTACTTTTCTTCTTTTCTTTTTCTTTTTTTAAATTTCAATTGAAAAACCCATCAAATTTATAATAATTATAAGAAAATTATAACAAAATGAAATAATTATCACACAAAAACAAAACAAAAAAATAGATAAGTACTTTTCATCATCCATGCAACAAATTAATTTTCTAATATGGAAAATTATTATGATTTTATTTTTTCCACTAAAAAATTAAAATAAATAATATACCACTGTTAATATTTTTGAAAATATTTCTAACCTCACTAGTTTAATTTTATAATTATAAATATTATTTTTATTAAAAATATACCTACTGTACATACATAGCTATGTGCTTCATTAAATATAGTATCATTAAATATGTAAGTCAAGTCCACAGATCTAATTCATTTTATTATAATGTACGTTCAAATACAATTCATATGGGTATAGGTGTACAAATTCTAAAAATAACTGTTTGCTATAAAAATAAATATGATTTTCATCAACATTCGCATGATGTAAAAGAATTTGATTTGTTTTTTTTTTTTTTTTTGCTAATAGGTACCAGATAGATAGTGTGTGTATGCACAAATCATCTGAATTGTTTTCAAAATTATGTATGTATAGCAAATTTTATGTTTTTTGATCTTTCAGTTTTCATGTTTATCAAAATCTTTATCTTAAAAAAAAATTAAATAATAAAAATGATAATTTTTGACAAAATTAAAACATAATAATTATTAAAAATCTTTAAGATAAAATTAATTCATTTTGATTACTTTTTCATTTTTCAAAATCTTTTTGAGAGAAATTTGACTGTAAACAAAATTTTATATTTTAAATTTCTGTACTTTATCTAAACATTATTTTCATTAAATTTTTCTAAATAAATTATATTATTTTCAATACCTGGAATAATTATTTCGTTGTCGTTTTGATGAATGCCTTTCGTCTTCTGCAGGCCCCATTTCCACATTAGAACGACGTTTACCTCTGGGCATGGCAAACTTTATGTTTAGAATTCAATTAAATAATTAATATTTTTCTCTTATGTTTATTAGTTTTATTATTATCCTATGTAATAAATCGTTTTTGTGAAAATTTCCTAATATAATAGATGAGTCTTTGTATACATCACTGAATTTTTATTAAGAATCTAGAATTATAAATTTTCATATAATAATTATTATTTTTTTATAAATTCATGAAAATTTGTTTACAAGTTTACATGATTTTCATGAAATTTATGTACCAAAAAACTATCATCAAACAGATGGAAATTGAGGTTAAGTATAGGTTAAAGGAAAAAATTTTATTCTTTACATTTTTTTTTTTTTTTTGTCTATAATAAAAATATTCGTCTCTTTAGCTGTATCTTCATTAAATTATAATCATAGAACTAATTTTTAAATTTTGAATTCTACAAGTAATTTTTCTTTTATTTTTGAAAATTAATATTTAATCAATTTTGTAAATTTTTATTCTACATGAAATGATATTATCAAAATGAAAATGAACCTTAAAACAAAAACTTCAATTTAGTTTTCTATGTTATTTTTTGAATATATCTTACAAGATGTGAATATATAAAAACAATTTTCCTCAATAAATAAATAAAAACTGTATAATTATATTTTACAAAAAAATTTAATTTAAAAAAAAATGTATATATTGAGTTTTTTAACTATTTTTTTTTTAATCTTATACAAATTTATACTATTATTAATTTATATATTTCATTCAGACACTCACTTCACTACAAATGCAAATGCATCAAATCACAAAATAAAGGCTGTGTGCGAATTACAAAATTTACTTATTTTTCATCTTTTCCCTTAAATTTCCTTACTCTTGACAATGACTAATAATATAATAGTATATAATATATGTATATATTATTAGTTAATACTTTTGCTTTCGTACTTTAGTGTGTGTGAATTTAATTCATCCAATTTACGTCAACTTTAAGCAGATAGAGATAGACAGTTTTTGTCAAAATTCTAATATTAGCTGTGTGCGAATTTAAAATTTTTTTCTTACCTTTTATATGGCAGTCCTAAAAGTAAGAAATTTTAGTAGACTTGTACCTGACAGTTGCTTTTTTGGTTTTGTACAGTGATAAAAGTTGTAATTTTTCACACGATAATTCTTTCAATTTTTATGCCTAGTACGCTGATGGACCCGAATTCAGGCTCGAAAAATATTCTATTTAGCTTTTTGAATTCAGGTCATGGAGAAAATTTTTGTAGACTGCGTCATATTTCATTTGTCAATTTTGTCATAAATTTTAAATTTTTAAATATTTTTCATGGATATGGTGATTAATTTAAATTTTTCGATGATAAATTGATTCAAATTTAACCGGCATATCGTATTGTCAAAAATGCGGGTCGAAAAAATTAATTTTATTTAATTTGTGCCTGAAAAATATTAATAAAGTCTCCACAAACAAAGACGACATCTATTATTCAATTGTAGAATTAAAAAATTTTTCTTCATGTCATTTTGTTTTACCAAAATGCGTTGCTTCTCTTTAACTATGTTATTATTTAATGTCTCCGCTATTATTTCTACACTATTCTACAGAAATTTTTTCCGTGTGGAAATAAATAATGCGAAAAGAAATTCCGTTCGAACAGCGTACTAAGCATTAAAATAAACATCTTTATTACCGAACAAAATCAAGTAAGTAAATCTTCTTCTTTAAAATATACATTTATATACATAAATGTATATAGTATATATTAAGTGCACGCGGATACTCAGTCCATGGCACCGCCGATCAGTAATTTTATGTCAGATATACATATTATCCAGTTTATCATCAGTAATCAGTTACTGGTGTACATTGCTGATGGGAAAAATTTTTTGATCGACTTGGGCAAGAGTAGTGCGCTGGCTGGGGTTCGAATTTGAACCGTGATCTCAAAGATCGCAAGACCGACACACAACCATCGAGCTATTCAAGCCCCTCAAGTAAGCAAATGTCACATAAAAGTCTACTAAAATTCTTACTTTTAGGACTGCCATATAAAATGTAAGAAAAAAAATTTAAATTCGCACACAGTCTTGTGCTCAATACTTATAAATTATTTCCGAATATTCTTCTGTGGGTCATGGGTGGTGTGCTCAGTACGGAGTTCCTACGGAATTCCGTGCAGCATTTTTGCTATTTATTTCAAAACGGAAAAATTTCATGTAGAATAGCGTGAAGAAAAAGAAATATATGAATGATTGTCCCACTATTTATTTCGTTCCAACGTGAACGGAAAAAAGTCTTCAATTCAATATTTTATTCTGTTCGAACTGCGTACTTACACATTACAAGACAAAAAGTACACGGAAAAATTGGGTGCACGGAATTGCGTGCATTCTTTTATTTTACATGTATTTTATATGGGGAACGGAATTCCGTTTGAACTCCGTACTGAGCTAATTGGTAAAATGTGGTAATGATAATTTTTAAAATTTCGAAACTCTATTTCCGGTACATAATATTTCTATAAAATAAACGTACTTTTATTATTCAAAATTATGTACTGAAATATTCCAGTTTGAATTTATCAAACTGTTGGGCAACTGTGTAAAGCAAAAAAATGATTCATCATGATACTAGAAATTATTTTAAATTATTTTCAAAGACATAAATAATCTTGACTGAGACAAAAAGAAGGGAATTATTGGAAATTCGTTTTCAATTTTTATATCTTCATATTTATTCATAGTTTCCAGGTTTTGATAACACTGACAAATTGTTAGTTTTTGAGAATTTCACTTCTCTTCGACTACATCTCTATCTAGCTCAATTCAGAATTTTTTCGAACATTAAATAATTGTTAGCATTATGAAAATAAAAATTGAAATATTTTACTTTTCATGTGTATATACACATATATAAATATTTTATATAAATAACAATTACATTACTAAATTTACATTATTTATTTGATGTCAATTATCGTAATTATTTTCCCCTAAAAGAATAATTATAATTTTGTTGCAAAGAAATTAAATATTTTTTTTCAATTTTCCAAATATTTTCGTATGTACAATGTAATATTATAGTAGTATATCTACATATATGTATATAATACATTTACATTTACAAGTATGCGTAATTATAACTTATGTTAACTTCATCATATGCATATCCTTAAAATGAAAAATGTTTCAAAATTTTATATTTACCTAAATGAAAAATCTATGTACCTGTGTATTAACATGAATATTTGTACATAATCATATCACATAAGGGTGTATATATATAAACAAACAAAATAAAGGCTCCAAAAACATCATTTACGTCTTTATTGTAAATTTACACAGATGCATATGGGTTTAGATTTTTATTTTACTTTATCCTCGCTCTTTAATTTATTTTTTTTTTGCTTTCTTTCAACTTCTTTTGAAAAAAATAAAATTTACTGACTGTTCTGTTAGATAATTGAATAATGAAGACGTATTCCTTTTTCAGTTGTTACAAAGATGAATGAATTTAAAATGTATAAGAAGTATCAAATTATGTATTTACAATTACGTATACGAGGGGACTAACAAAAATTCTCCGAAAATTATTTTAAAAATAATAAAATAGCTTAATCAAATATAAATTATGAAAGTTCATCTTGTTATTACTTTTCTACATAATTTCCGTTTATGTCGATACATTTTTTTAGTCTGTAGATGCATCTTTCAAAACAGTGCTCAAAATCGTCCTTTTTTAACACTTGAAGCTGTTCATTCACTGCATTTATCACACCTTCTCTGCTTTGGTACACTCTCCCGCGAAGTGTTTTTTTGATTTTTGGAAATAGCCAAAAATCGCACGACGCCAAGTCAGGAGAATAAGGTGCTGCAACGATTTCGTTTATCCCCGACTATGCTATAAAATTTGATGTTAATTCTGCCTTATGAGCAAGTGCATTATCATGGTGGAGAAAGTATCTTCTTAATTCACTTTTATCTCGGCCATTTAATATATTGTTAAATACTTTTGGTAGGCATATGTTCGTGTACCAGTCTGCTGTTACTGTTGATCATTCTTCAAGTGGCACTGAAGCTATAATCTTGCTTCTGCTGAAGAAAATCGCAAACATGACTTTTCTTAATGACTTTTGACGATATGCTTTCACGGGTGAAGGTTCTCCTTTATGGCTCCATATTGAGGATTGTTCTTTTCTTTCAGGATCGTTATTATAAATCCATGTTTCGTCACCTGTAATTAAGTCATTAAGGATATTTGAACAACCGTTCGAGAATTTATCTAAACAAAACTTAGCGAGTTGTACGCGAGCCTCCTTTTCTCTATCGCTCAAAAGTCTTGGAACCCATCTGACACATTTTTTGCTGTACCCAAGACTGTCATTCAAGATTCTTGAAACAGCCATGGCATTTATTCCTAGCCTCTCCGCTACCATTTCTTCGGTCATTATGGAATCCTCGTCCAATAGTTTTTTTACAGCCGCAACATTGGTGTCATCGGTTGATGTTTTTGGGAGCCCTTCACAAGGTTCGTCTTCTACATTAAAATGGCCAGTCTGGAATTTTCTGTACCACTTGTAAATAGTGTCCAGACATGGAGCATTACTACCAAAAGCAGTTTTACACTCTTCGAATATTTGCTGTTTGCTGATACCTCGACGATAACCAAACAATATCGCGAATCGTACTTCAATTTTGCTAGGAGCTGGGAATATACTAGAACTGCTTTCACCTGCTTTCCGTTTTCTCGTTTCCATCTTCACACACCTGTCTCAAATTACGTATTAACACTAATTAAGAGTCCGTCTTTCTTTATATACTGCAATTTTGCAGATAAATCTGCAGGTAATTCGTTTTTCGGAGAATTTTTGTTAGTCCCTACGTATATACAAATATTCAAATGCATACACTTTCATACTCATACTTATATTTATTAGTAAATTTTCATGAATAATGGTGCTTTCCATGTCAGAAGATTATTATTTATATTAAAAGTCTAAATATTGTAAAGCGATAATGTGGAAAATAATAAAGTGATATACAGTAATTCATTTGGAAAATATAAATTTCTTTTAGAAAAATTTTCTGTAAGGATTGCATTGAGTTTCTTTACTGTCATGTCATTATTTTGATTTTCGTATTTGTTTCATTTTTATATATAATACCTTTCTTATCTTCATTCAAAAATATTTAGCGCTTTTAATAATAGATATATCTTATATATGAATTAAAGGGAAACTATGCAAAATATCCATTTCACATTGTGTTAAGATGTTTTAATAGTAATAAGAAAATTTAGAAGAAAATTCACTTTAGTTTTAGCAAAATTTTTTAAAAGAAGTCTATTTATATAAAAAAATTAAAAATAAATATATGTAAGTATGAGAGTAAGTAAGTATAATGTAATATGTATCTTTACTTTTCTTCATTTTTTTTTTATGTGAATTAAATTTAAAAGGGAATATTTATATGTGTACCGTGAGTAAACATGTACATATTATGTATGTCATGTCACTGTATTACAAAATAATGAAAATCCTTTGACAATGTATAAACATATACTTACTTGCACTAGAAGAAAAAAGTAACTCAGAATTTTAATATATTGAACACTAACTAAATATTTGTACGATTTCATTTTCTTTTCGTTTTAAATTTTCTTATAATTATTTTCTTTCAAATATATATATAACAGCTGCTCTGTAGGAGGACGAGGAAGAGCTTTATAATGAATTAAAATAATAATTTGTGTCATCGTGCCAGATGAAAATATACTACACACATTTTCTTATGTACACATACTGTTCTATATAGGTATATAGTAAATGGTACATAACTTGATATGAATGGTATATGCATAATCTTATTGTAAATTCATTTCTTTTATGTGGGGCTTGAATAGCTCGATGGTTGTGTGTCGGTCTTGCGATCTTTGAGATCACGGTTCGAACCCCAGCCAGCGCACTACTCTTGCCCAAGTCGATCAATAATTTTTCCCATCAGCAATGTACACCAGTAACTGATTACTGATGATAAACTGGATGATATATTTGACATAAAATTACTGATCGGCGGTGCCATGGACTGAGTATCCGCGTGCACTTAATATATACTATATACATTTATGTATATATGTATATTTAAAAAAAAAAAAAAAAAAAAAAAAAAAATTTCTTTTATGTACATACTATTTGGTACTACGTACATACAAAATATAGTTATATACTGATATATACATGTGTTTATTTCCTTTGTAATTTTTTTTTTTAAATTTATACTTTAGTCTCTTTTTGCCAATAAAAATTTCCAAGATTCAGTAAAAAAAAGAAAAACGATTTTAAATATTCCGTATATATAGCTAGTTTAAAAAAATAAAAAAAAAATTTTTTTTTGTCACAAAGTTTGTGAACTTTATTTAATTCTTTAGTTTAGTCCGAGTTTTATAATATCTTGCTATACGAGTATAATGTATAATCCTTAAGGATACACTCATAATGCTTGAAGGTATTTTATTTTGTTAACTACTTGTATGTATAACGTATAACACATTAATACTTTATATTCATTCTACATTTTCGTTTTCGAATATACAAAACATTTTATAATAAATGTATAATAATTGTAGGATATCTGTAGGTGTATTATCATGTATATACATTATGTATCTGTGTGTATACCTATATGTGAATATCTAAATTTATCTAGATATTTAAATTGAAACTACATTAAATTTTATAATATTATTTTATAATATTTTTTTTTAATATTTTATATTATGTTCTATTTATATTTACTTTGTATGATGGATTTTATCATAACCTGTTGCCTAGACAAATATTGAACGTGAATAAAATATACAATATATATACATACTTACTTTTGTATATACGTGCATATTATAATATTCGTGAATGTCCGTAAGACAGACCACGTAAGACGTTAACCTTTTTTTTTCTATTTCAGTTTTTCTTAAGTGTATCTTTTTTAAAAGTTTATTTTACTATTTTCTCCTTTTGATGCTGACGATGCTTTTCTTTTATATATTCATAAACCAATCTGTATATGTATATAAGTATATCTATATCTATCCTACATACAGTTTGTATGTATACACAATTTTAATGAAAAACTGATTCCCAGGATTCAAATACGTACGTACATTATATCTTTAGGTTACATTTCAATATTATAAATATATATGTACGTGTTTGTACATTTGTATATATGTTGTTCTTGAAATACACCTGTATGCATATATGTGTATATATATCTATGCGAAGGTATGTATATGCAGTTTTTATATAAGTTAAGGGTTTTTGTAGAGTTTTTGTAGGAGAAGTTTGTACTAAAAAAATCTGCAAACTGTAGGAGATAATGTTTGAAGGATATTAATAAAATATATGGGGATGGAGTTTGCGCAAAATTTAAAATAGTATTTATGTATGAATAATAATGAAAAAAAAATCACTTCTCCTTTTATAGCTGTTGCTTCAATTAGAATTATGATGAAAATATCAAGTGTATGTAGGTACATAGTATGAGATAGATAAACGAATATAAGTGCATATACATAAATGTATGTACTATGTATTAAAAGTATAGATAATACTTATTTACATTACTACGAGTATATAATAAGTAAATATATATATAACCAGGTAACGAAATACGAAATATCATCGTATTGTGTATACACAAATGTATTAAATTATATATACGGTATTATATAGATACACAGTCCACAGGTTGTATCATGATGTTTTATATATTACGTACAATTACAATATTACACAAGTGAATACATTTTTACACAAAGTGATATGTACTTATATGTTTAGATAAATGAATATCAAAGTAATATTATGTATGTATGTGTGTGTATATTTTAACATGTATATTATGATTATGACATATTTGTATATTAAATCTAAATACGAACATAAACATACATATGTACAAGCACATAGTATAGTAGTAATACATATACGAGTAGATTTTTCATCAATAAAATGAATAGAGTATACATTTGTTATTGGTTAAAGTTTTATAAATAATATAACTATGTATATGCTCATACATACCTGTGAATATTATGTGAATACTAAAGTAAACACTATACGATGGATGCGTACATGTAACCATATATTTTAAAATTTTAAAAATTTTTATCCCAAAATACTTAAATACATTTGATACTTATGTAGTACTAATACACTATGCTTTTATAATAATAATAATACAAGTATGTAATGTGTGTATGTATGTGGATATGCTATAAAGAAAATATGAAAAAAGTTTTTAGATTTTTTTTAAATAAACATAAGATCAATTGAACAAAACAAAAAAAAAAAACACCTGATAGATAGTTATTGTTTTCAAATTTCAAGACAATACAATACCTACATATAGTACATACATAATTTGAAAATATTTCTATATGATTTATATGATGATTTATATTTAGCTCTGTAACAGACAGACAGATGAGTAATCGCATGTAAAAAAAAAAAATAAAAAAAAAATAATAATACACCTTGCTTTAATTAAATGTAGTCCAAAGAAGAAATAAAAAAAAATTGTTTTAGAACGTCTTTCGAATTTATTAAGCAAAAAAGTCAATATTCGTTGATATTTTTGATTTTCTTTTTACATTATTTTTCTTTATTTGTGTTCAGAGATGAGAAGATAATGAAGTGGACGTTTAAGCAAATTCCAGACGGTAGAAGAAAAGTGATTAAACCAAGAAGAGACGTTGGTAAGAATATGTTGAATATTTATATGATCTTAGGCGAATGAAAATTTCCAATTGGTTGCAGAAAATGCAAATGATGACTGATTGGAGAGACATTTTCAATCAGATTGAGGCCCATCCAGGATCGTAATCCATCCCAAATCACTATTTTTATTTAATACATTACATAATTGTACAAAAAAGTATCCATAAACATATTATGTATGTACATATACATGCTTATTGTTTGTTTTTCGATAATAATACCTAAAATGGTATGTATGTATGTTCACAAAAAAAATGCAATTTTTAGAAAAGAAATATGCCTAATATAAATATTAGGTATATGATAGAAAATTTTTTGTTTATTTTTTGAAAGTAATAAAAAAAGTTGCTTTTAATAACAATATAAATAAATAAAATATAAAAATATTGTAATTCTTTGTTCAAAAAAATAAAATAAAAATCAAATTTGAATGAATATGTAAATAGGTATTCCTCATATTATATGTTACAAATATAATGTATCCCAAATTTAAGAATATGAATTTTATATTACATTATATATACCAATTACAAATGGATATAACATTTACATGAGTGGTAAGCATGTTATTTAAACAATGTATATTTTTAGAAATTATTATTAAATTTTTTTTTTGGATAACTTTGAGTACCACTTTTATGTATATAATCTGTGTCCTTGTATAACGTTCGATTTAAAATTTTCAGATATAATTATAACAGCAAAATTTCTTTCTTATACTAATTTATAATATGTATAATATGATGTAATGTGTGATGGTATATGAAAATTTGAAAATTGTATAATATAAACTAAAGCAATTAATCGAAAAGTTAACTGATATTGTGACATCATATAATCAAACAGAATATGCAAGCAAAAATGAAAATACATACTCCCATAATTTATAATTTACTTGCTATTAGATAATATGAATAGTATATAGTATCTAATAAAAATACTCTTTTGTAAATATGAGACAAATAAATTTATGTACGTAATAAAAGTAAATCGATTTTTTGAGAGCATCCTACATCTACAGGTTACAAGTATGTACAGTACAGTTGATATGATAGATAATATTTACACCCTACGTATTATCATATATCTACGAGTATATCTATTGATGGATACCTGTTGGATATATACGATCCGCATATAGATATTTATGTATAATGTATAAATGTGTGTATCGTCTACATATTACATATTATATACGTAACATGTTTATGGTATTTTTTTCTTCTCTTCAAATTCACACAATATCCTTTTTATTTGTTTTCGTTATTTTTATATTACAGTATACATATAACTTTCTGTGTACTTATAATACATACGAGTATATATAAACTGATGTATTATATTATTATATTGCTTTATCGTAGATATTTTTATATGTATATATGTATATTGCGATGTGCGATGACAACATTTATGCATACGAAAGTTTATGACCTGTTGAAATCACTGTATTGTTAAACTTGTTGACTTCATTACGTAAAAATTAATTGAACTTTTTGAATCTCTGCGTATATTTATAATCAATTGATATGAAAATTTAATTAAAATATGCACATATAAGAATATCATACATATAATACCATACACATACATATATACGAGTATGTATGCATATTCGTGAATATGTAACTTAGAATATATGTCCATACATGTATTAACCATATACACAATATGTGTACATACATTGTATAGATAGATGTAACATATTTACATAAGTATATTATAAAATCAAAGAAATATAAATAAACATAAAGGTACGATGAATATTATACAGTTGTGTTCGAAATAATAGCAGCAATCCATAAAAAAATGTTTTCCTTGATGAAAAATGATTGGCCGTTGCCTAAATGGCGCAAAACTTTATGGTCTGACTCTGACGAGACAAAGATTGAGTTATTTTGATCAAAAAATAAAAGTTCGACCCCAAATATACCATAGTAAAACTGTGAAACATGGGAATGGGACTATAATGGCCTGGGGCTGGTTTTCTTATTAAGGTGTGTTGTCCTATTTCTAAGATTGAAAGTAAGATTACAACAGACAAATATATCGAAATTCTACAAGATGTGATAATTATAATTATTGCAATCAGGGAACAAGGAAAACATTTTTTTTATGTAGCGTTGCTATTATTTCGTACGCAACTGTATATGGCATGTTATATAACTAAAGATAAAAACTATGTATGTACATACATGCATACCTCATTATGTACGCATTATGTATGTATATCCTCATTCCTTATATTTATGATTATGACACATTTGCTTTATAGAAAATTTATACATTAAAACTATATTTTCTAATAAAGGATATATAAAGGATTTTATACATATACATACGAGTACACATACATTATATACTATATATGTATATAGTATATAATATATATATTGTATACGTTATTCATGAAATAATAAAAGGATTCAATACTTATCTTATATTATAAGATTATAAATACCTACCTATAAATGTTTATACATACGCATATCAAAATATATTATACACAAAATACTTATGTAAGTACATATAAGATATAAGTATATACTCGTACATAACACTTAATATTTTCTAATACAACAATAAAAGAAGTCAGTCAGTTTTGAATTTATACCATACATATTACTGTATTATTCTATGATTATATATACCACAATCCCTATTTTTATTAATAGAAAAGATTTTGAAAAAGCATTTTTCTTTTATTTGAAATCATGACTTTAAAGTGTATATTTATGTTAGATAAGTATATGTAAATCTATTTTACAATACCGTGTATACATACACAAATTCATTTATAGATTTTTGAATACTGATTTATGGATTAAATTTATGTAGAATATAATAGATACGGTTAGTAAGACATAATTATTCCTGGTTTTATATAGTCCTAGTTCCTAGATGAGCTTTAGCTTCCTTTATAATTTGCCTGCATCGGGTCATATTTTCTGCAGTTTTACGCCAGTTTTTTATTATGTTCTTTATTCTTAAATTATCAAAGCCACCTCATTTTGGAACTTCTTTTTGCTCTTGCATTTAACATTCTCTTAGCGAACACAATTTTTGTGTATTCGATCTATCATTTCTTGCAGATGCCCCAGCCATCTGAATCTTATGAATTTGATATATCTTATGATATTTTATCCTCCAATCAACTGATCTACTTATAGTTCCATATTAGTGCTTTAAATTTGCTAACATAAATCGAAATTTTCATTTAATGTAAAAAAAAAAACTTCATAATATTCTAACTGAAAATATAAAAAGAATTATTGAATTTAAAAGAATATTTTTTTTTTAACGAAAAACACCTAATATCTAATACTTAAGCATATAATATTCGTAATGTTTCAAAAATTATTAAATTTTTTTTCAAATTCTTTACGTTCTGCCATCATTCACGGTTTCCAGTCTTCAAAATTATTTACCTTGCCGTGGATTTAAAATTGAGTAGGTGTCAAATCTTCAATAAAAAATAATTCACTTTTATCAGTTTAAATTTTTGGTTTTATAAAATTAACAATGAACGTAGTCTTTTGGAGGAAATAATGAAAAAATAAAATAAAAATATGATATGAATGGCTGGCTGAGTGAATGATGACGGTTTTATTTAATTCTTGTCAAATATACGCCTACGATATGTACTTATTTGTAGATATGATTCTTTATAAGTATATAATATTAACTTTTTTTTTTTTCATTCAAAGATTTGCGATCTCGTTTCACATTAATATTTTCCTATTATTATTGTTATTTATATTCATATTAGACTACTTAAAGGAAAAAAGATTCATTTATCCATGTAATGTATTACAAATAATTACGTTGCGACGTTACGTTAGAAATAAGCATGAAAAATGTGTAAAGTGTCTTATAGTTTATGACATAATACAATTTAAAAAAAAAACAATTCTATTTTTTACCTTCTTTTGCATTTGAGTTACGTCACAATTAATACGTTCTCTATACAGTTATCTGTCATAAGAAGCTGTTCTCATATGAATATCTACTGTACCGTACGAAATAAGTTTACACATCAATTCAATATCAATAATAATTATGATGTTACAAAATCATTTTAATTTATAGACGCGTAGGCAATTTCTTTAGAATTTTATGCTTTCATTTAGTACAAAAAAAAAAAAAAAACAATTAATACCATATTTACCACGTTACCAGAGTATTATTTACATACATCTGTATGTAATTTATATAATATTTATAACAAATAATAAAATACTCATATATTATATAACAAACTTTTTGAAGGACGGAAAAATCCTTATAATATCCATGCATATATAGTAATCTGCATAATATATGAAATATTTTCTTATAAACATCTTTAAAAATTCTAAGAATTTTAAATGATATCTATTTACCTATATCTAACTATCTACCCACAAGGCTACAAAAGAACTTTACATATACATACATATCTATATACATATAGGGTTTTCCAGTAAGGGATAGGGCATATACAGAATAATTAAGATATAAGGTTGAAATTTATTCCTTGTGAAGTACACATTTATTACATTTAATTATGGTATTCGATCTCATTCATATAACCACCGCTAGCACGTTTGCAAACTTCCCCATCAACAGATCAATTGTTTGACCACAACGTGCGTTGTCTCAGTAGCATAGGAACATCCAACAGTGAATATTTTGATTCGAATTTATACATTATAGTTTATAGCATGCACAGCCTGTCTGGTGGAACAATTATTACGACCGAAAATTATTGGAATAAGCGCTCTTAAAGTTGCGACTACCGACTCAGAATTGCGGTAGTAATTTTTAATAATTTCCAAACGTTGCTTGTTCGTGAGCTTCACCATAATAAAAATGTTAACATTGACTGACGTTCTGAGGTTGACAGATTATGAAAAATGTTCAAGGCCTCATTCGTATTAAAAGTCAAAATTGTTATCTACCTATTGGAAAACCCTATACATATATCCCTTTTTTTTATCTGACACTTTCTTTTATTCTTTAAAAAACGGGAGAAATAAAAAAAATATTAATAATCTCTAGGAGACGAGTATTATAAGAAACTTTTTTTTTTAATTGAATTTCAAATATTTCATTATTATATTTGTTGTAATAGATTGGAATTATTTTTTTTTCTGTATATACTTAATTAAAAAAAAATTCCATTATTTATTGTTTATTACAAATTCATTCTTTAATGTGTTATTGTTAAATGCTTGTATAATGCATGTAGGTGGATTGAAATTTAAATACATAAATAAATATTCTTAAGAAAATTGAAAGTTAACACACAAAACAAAAAAGTAAAGAAAATAAAACAAGTACATAAGTACATAATAAGTAATAAAAAATATAAATATGAAATTTTTAATTAGACTTTTTACATTCACATCTTATGAATAAACATTATATTGGGATGTGTGTGTGTGTAAAATGTAGATATAAGCTAAAAATAAAACTGTCTTACATATGAAATACACAATATACAATATTACGTTAAGTAAATTAATTTATAAAAATTATAGCAAAATATTTTGATAAAGAAAATTACAATTTTCATAATTCTTCATTAAAAAAAATATACATAATATATCTACTATCATATCTAATGCATTATACGTAATTGAAAAGAGATTATTATAAGTATCTCCACATATTCTTTGTCTGAATGTATGTAAAACTATACGCATTCATAAATTGAATAAATGCACGTACAGTACATAGTATTTTTTATATTACATTATACTTATTACTTATTATGTACACTACATACATATGTATACAATAACATTCAAGATTAATTTAATTAAATTTCTCTTTAATATGATATAAAACTTTCATATTTTATCGTATATTGAAAATTTTATAAATTTATAAAATTTAATAAAGTTCTATTAGAGGTAACGTAACATATATACATTACATAAAGAGAAATAAATAGATGAATAATAATAATAATATGTACAGATACATAGGTATTAGATATTTTTTCAACCTTAAACGCTTTACATTTTACGTAAATATACGTATGTATTACTCATTACATATATACTAGATATTTTAGAAATTATAGAATTTCTATTTATAGAATTACATGGTAATGATAATATGTTTTTTTTTCTTTTTAATATTGCTCTACACACAGACTGCAGTCATAATACGATTATGAGAAAAGCTCAACTTCATTTGTGTTGCTGCACGTAAACTTCTTTAAATTCTGTTAGCAAAAATTAAATTCGATTCGAACTGGCATTACTCACAGTGTTTCTCAACAATGAATTTTATTTCAACGATTATTAATTAATTGAAAAGTGAAATTTTTTTTAATTATACAGAGACTTTGTATCGTAGATAAAACGGCACTTAAAGTGCTAATTAATGCCGCTTTTACATTCAATACAGTGACTTCAATTTGGATTTAGACTTTCGACTTTACTGCATGCTTAACGCACATATCAAAAATTTTGAGTGCAGTAAATTGAACTTATTTTATTTTATCTTTTTTATTATTATTATATTCTTTTATTTATCCTATTGTCTTGTAAATATTGTCATGTCCAAATTTTATTCGTTTTATGTTGTCATCCTAGATGCAGTAGACTGCAACATTGAATTTTCTCAAAGTAGAAGTTGACGCAAAAGACGCAAAAGTAGCTGTCAAATCTACTGCACTGAATGTAGAAGTTCTAATCCATAACCATTAAATCAAAATCGAAGTCGAAGTCACTGCATTGAATGTAGAAACAGCTTAAGTCCGTTTCATATAGACATGAACGAACAGCCATTACTTAAGGTAGGCAAGTACCATGATACAAAGACTTAAATGTAACGTATATGAAATTAATGTACGTGATGACGTAATTTTGTCGAAAATGGCGATTCAAGAGGAAGAAGTCGGTATACCTTTATGGTAAGAACCTTGTATCGCATAAATTTTATAATTCTGAAAATTGAAATGCACATACAATCAAAAAAAAAAAAAAATAAGTTAAAATCCTACATTATTTTGTATAGTTATATGCTTAATATTCATATAAAAGAATCGAAATGAATTACCTAGACCAAATAAATTTTGATTTCAATAAAAATTTGTATATTTTCTAATAAAATGACAATTAACGAAAACCAATTTTTCATTAGTTTAATTTTAAATTTAAATTATTTTTAATATTAAATAGTTATGATATATGTATGACACACATCCTTGTTGAAAACAAGTTACTACACACATATTAACATATTATTGTACTCTATACTATATTAAAAAAATGCAGCTATGTAGGTAGGTATCAAATCAGCATATAAATTCGAATGAAAAATTGTAATCGGATTATTTTTAAAACAGAGTATATTTTGGTTTAAATACATTATGTATTATGAAAAATTTTTATAAAATTGATTTTGAACAAGAAGATATTTTAAACACATAATTTAGTATGTAACATGTTTATATTCTCACAGAGAAAAATGTTCCCATAATTGTATAGGTATAAATGTACATATTTAGATTTTCATACGTAAATTCCCACACAATGGCACATCATATACGAGATGTAACAAGTGCGTTGAAATGTCGAAGAAAATTTACATTAAACAACAAAAATATGTATGCAAAAAATATTATTCTACAAAAATTAATCGAAAATTTCTTACTAAAAATAAACAAAATTCTTTTTTACATATAAATTATATGTACATAAGTGATGCAGTGTATATTAGTATATGCAGTGAACTAAGTATATTATGTCTTATATGTGCTTATATGGAATTCTTTTTGGTAATTCCCTAATAGAGCACATATAATGTATAATAACTTTCACAACTTTGTATTCTTACATTTATATTTTATATATAAAATATAAATATGTTTGTAAGTGAGCGATGAATTGTAAAAAGAAAAGAAGAACATTTTTTTTAAAAAAAATTGTTCCATTTAAGGACCGCGACTGCTTTCAAAGTATTTATATTTCAAATTTCATTGAAATCGTTTGAGTAACTTCGGAGATATGTGGTACAAAAGAAAGCAAATTTGATGCTAGCTATACTTTTAAAATCGTCAGCAATTAGTACTAGGGTACTAGACATTTTATCATTCTAAATATATACAGGGTGTTCCGCCTCGGGTGTTACACCCACAAACAGTAGATAGGTCTCATCAAGACAAACATAAAATGTACAAGGGGGGTGGGGCGATTGTAATATCAACCGTTTAGCCACTATAGAGAACGATGAAGATTTTTTGCGCACTAACTCTACGAAACTTCCTATAACAACTACAGTGTACCAGCTGAGAGAAATTAGAAAACTCCCCCCTCTTCCCAATGATACTTACATGCTCCTCCACGTGTCCTTCCTTTCAAAAATTATTTTATTTCAAAGTTAGAATTTAGTGATTTTTTGCCATTTTTTTCAGAGAAAATACAGACTGTATAAGTACAGCGCCCTCTAAATTAATTTCTAATTACATAAGCAGAAAGTCCAAGACACCCGCATCATTTTTGATGTTTAAAAAATTTCTCAAAGGCAGAATTGTTTTGAGATTACGAATTATTATAGTTCAGTCTGGTTAAAAATACAATTATTTGAATATAATCTTTCCGCAGTATATATGTACACATAGAAGTATAATGTAAACTTTCCAATTATAATCATTGGCAAAATCAGTTATTTTAAATCCATATGAATTAATTCAAAATACATAAAAAAAGTGAAATATTTTTTAAGTTTAAATGTATGGTATTAGCACATAATTATAAATTCATTTTAAATTGATTTCCATTTAATTAAACCTTTCAATAAAAAACAAATAGTAAATATATTCATATAATTTATATTGCTTACTTACTTATACAAATACACATAATGCATTCATATATATTACAGATATTTACGTACCTACATACTTAAATATAATTTCACTATAATAAATATATGTTATAAATAAAAAATTTATTTATGGAAAATTTTTCAAACAGTTAATAGTATTTTATTGCGTTTTAAATATTTATTTTATTTATATTTTCACATAATACGATATTATAATATGTACTCATATTTATGTATGCATGTATGTACATTACATATGTATATTTGTAAATACGATCAAACATTCATATGTGTATGTATATATCATAGATACTTTATAAATATTCTAATCCTTTTTGTAATTTAATTGAATTCGAATATACATAAGTATGTACAACATTGTTTGTACGTATACTCGTACATACATAAGTAGAATTCAATTCTCAGTAAAAAAAAAGTTCAAATATAATATATCATTATAAAATCCATACTAACATAAAAATATTAAAACGTAAAATTGTTATAATTATTATTGATCAATGGATTATAATTTTCTAAACACATACATATAGATACCATTGAAATAAATATGCTGTAGTGTGTAGCATGTATAAAATTACACGAACATCCACGCACATAATAGAGAATTTTTTTTGTTTTTTAATATTTATTCAATTATTATTTTCATTTTATTGGAGAAATCAATCGAGAGAAATATTGTATATAAGAGGATGTATAGTAGTACATATATATTTTGCATTATTGTATTTAATTTTCATGGATTAGAATTTAATCATAGGTAGCGCATTTTATAACTAGAACTAGATTAGAAATCAATTTAAATCTTTGAAATTCGAAATTTACATAAATATTTAAAGTGTTTACGTTGTACCTACGTATTTCATTTTGTTTCTATAATTTTTCGTGTACTAATATTCGTAATTTGTAAGAAAATAACAAAAATAATTATAAAAAATGCAAATAAAGTATATAGATACTAAATTACTAACAAAACAATTTCTTAAATAAATTTTTGTAAAAAAAAAGAAATTTTTTTCATAAACTGTTAATTAAGCTAATCTTTTTTTTATTTGCCTGATATTTTGCTGTAAGCTACAAAAAAATTATTATTTACTTCATATTCCTTGCAGAAAAGGTTAAAATATTGTAAGTTAAGATGCCAAAATACTTTATTACTTATACACAATACACATATAAATGAATACATATGCACTAGTATATATATTATATAAATTTGTATGTATTAACACATATTTATATGAGAAAAAAAAAGTAAGTATATTTTCAGGATTTCATTTTTATTTTATTTTATTTTTTTTTTTAAGTCAATAATAAAGAAATATTTTTCATGAAAAGGAATAAAAAAAAACGAAAGAAAAAGAATTCATGTAAATGAGCAAAAATAAAAAAAATTCTTTTTTGATTAAAAATTTTTTTTTCCTTTCATGCACATTTATACAAAAGAAAATCAAGAACAAAATAATAAAAAATAATTTCGTTTTTTGTTTGTTGGTTTTTTGTTTTTTAATTAGCCCGTGAAATAAGAAATATGTATATAAATTTTTGTAAAATTTGATTAAAGGAAAATATATGTACATACAAGTGTATGTATGTATGTATATCATAGCATTTTATATTCGTACAAACATAAACATCTACATAAAATATTTTGATGTAGGTTTACGCGATATCAAAGAACATACAGAATATTATATATAGTCTTTGTTAGTTTCTAACGTAATTTCAGAAAAATATTATAAAATTAAACAAAAATTTGAAAATATAAAAATAAAATAAAGATAAAAATTAAAAAAAAAAAATAAAAATTAAGGACAAAGAAAAAAAAGAAAACTTTTTAATTAACTTCAATACATCTGATTAACATTACTATTTACAGTTTTACATATCTGTGTGGCTTTTATACTGAGAAAAATATAAATAATTTATGATTTTTCTTCGCCATAAAGATGATTTCAAAAAAAAAGCCTAAGTAAAAACTAAAAATATATAACAAATTGTATGCAAATACTCGTATAACGTATACATATATACTAGACTATAGAAAATAAGGGGTGTTTTTTTTAAGCGTGATAGAACTTTCGGCGGGAATAGCTGCCAAAGTAGCAGGCGGTTTAATGACATTCTTTGATATTTTTATTTAGTAGGCTTTGATAAATGATTATGGAGAGATACACGCTTCAGCAACGCTTGCAAATCGTTGAGTTTTATTTTAAAAATCAGTGTTCTGTTCGTCAAACTTATAGAGCACTTCGTGAATTTTATGGTTTACATAATAGCAAGATTTTGTTCAGCGATGAAGCTCATTTTTGGTTAGATGGATACGTCAATAAACAAAACTGCCGTATCTGGAGTGACAGCAATCCACAGGAAATTCATCAAGCTCCACGGCATCCAGAAAAATGCACTGTGTGGTGTGGATTACATGCTGGTGACATCATTGGGCCATATTTCTTCCGGAATAATGCTGGAGAACGTGTTACAGTGAATGGAGCTCGTTATCGAAAGATGATTAATGAATATTTGTTTCCAAATATGCAAAACATTAATCTGGAAGAGATTTGGTTCCAGCAAGATGGTGTCACGTGCCATACGTCGAATGAAACTATCGATTTATTGAAAACCAAATTTATTGATCAGATTATTTCACGCAATGGACCCATCAATTGGCCGCCTAGATCATGTGATTTGACGCCATTGGATTATTTTCTTTGGGGATATGTCAAGTCTCTAGTGTATGCTGACAAACCATCAACAATTGATGCATTGGAAGCCAAAATAACTCGTGTTATTGGTGAGATACGTCCGCATTTGCTCGAAAAAGTGACCAAAAATTTCACTGATCGAATTCGCTTCCTCAGAGGCAGCCGTGGAGCACATTTACCAGAAATCATTTTTAAATATTAATGTCACAGAATAATGTCTCCAATAAACAAAAGAAATTCATTGTTCGATTAATACTTTGCGTTTTATTCAATTTTAAAGTTCTATCACGCTTAAAAAAACACCCTTTATAATAAATTGTATATGTATATTTTCTTCTTCTTCTTTCATAGCAGTATAGTACAACTCTAAGTGAACCGAAACAGAGCTCTCACAGAAGTGGTGAATTTTCAATTTTTCGTTGGCTATATAACTCAGCTTTGAATGAGTTATAGCATAGACATATATATAATATAGACATATGAGTTAGTGTACGATGGTTATAGTACCAGACCAGCTTTGTAGCAGCTTGCTAGGAAAAAGAGTTTCATCAATTAACAGAAAAGTATGTATTATTAGAAAATTAGATCATTCTAACTTCTAATAGATAAGTTTAAATCTATACTCTAAATAGACAGATCGAAACGAAACGATACATACGATAGTACCTACTGTGGTACACGAAACTGTCCAAAATGGACAATGATTCAATTTCGATAAGTTTAAATATCAAATAGACGAAACGGATAGTGCCGTAGCGGTCGTACATTTATCGTATCAGCTAGTTTTATAATTTGAACGAGTATTTAGTACGTTCGTTTAATTTCTTTCTTTTCGTCACGTCTATTTTGCACCTAGCAGCACCTAGCTTAAGCCTAAATGAGCTTTCTTCTCTATTAGCAACTGCAATCCACGTGAACTGTAGGTGCACCCTTGGGTGCACTCATGATAGTAATAAGTTTAGAGCTCACCTTGGCGAAGGCCCAGTCTCAACATGAGCTGTAGCGTCGTTGATGACGATGATATTCTATTTTGTTCACTGAAAAAATTTCATTATCATATTATTATATGTTCCATATTTCATTTTTCTTTTAATGTTTCTTTCAGAAGAAGAGAAGTTTCTTTTAGAAGTGTGTACTTCCGTTCATATTATTTTGGAATCTGAACATATGTACGTATGCATTTACTACAAAATGTTTCACCTTCATTTTCGAAGATGTGAGTTTTTGTTTTCCATAAATGAAAGAATAAAAATGTAACTCATATACTTTTACTTACATACTGAAAAGGATTTTCATGTTCTCATTTATTTTGAATTTTCATCGAATGTTTATTAGTTTAGAAATAATATTTCATATATGATCATATTCTTGAAAAATATTTAATTCATATTATACATACTGTATGTATGTATTTGTATATAAATGTAGATGTAGGTGTTTACGCTTTATGTACTTACATATTTGTAAAATATTTTACGTTATGATTTTATTTATATATTTTCTTCTTTGTAATCAATTTCTTTTTTCAGAATTAATATTTTTTTTACTTTATATTCAGTACATAATTTTTTTATTGTTAAAAATGAATACAAACTAGGTCATTCAAAAAAATCGCAGCCTAACGCATACGTGACATTTCTAGAAACAAAAAGTTATTGGTGTTGGCAACACCAGTCCTTCATATGAACGTACCATAAATTCCAGATCGATCTGGCAAATAGTTTAGTTTAAACAATTGATTAAACTACACGTGCTTGGCTTGTTTTCAGAAAATGGATAATTTAAAACATCGTGCGGTGACTGAATATTTGTTTAAAAAAGGATTAAGGGGAAAGAAATTTTTGATGATAAGGTAAACGTATTAGGAGACAGTGCTCCTTCATATGCAATTGTGAAAAAATGGGTTGCTCTATTTAAACACGGCCGTACAGACATCAATGATGATCCACGTTCAGGACGTCCAAAAGCAGCAACCACGCCAGAAATTATCGACAAGGTTCATGATTTGGTTTTGGAAGACCGCCGAATAACTGTGATTGATTAAGCTGGGGCCACAGGCATCTCAACTGGATCAGTGCATAGTATCTTAACTAGTGAATTAGGTATGAGAAAGTTATTGACAGGATGGGTGCCGCGTTCGTTGAATTCTGACCAAAAACGCATTCGAGTGAAACTTTCTCAACAACTTTTGGGTCATTTTCAAAAGGATAGAATTGATTTTGTGCGTCGATTTGTAACCATGGACGAGACTTTGATTTATTACTATGATCCTGAATTGCGACAACAAACAGCGGAGTGGACCGAGCCCAGCTGTTCGGCCCCAAAGCAGCCAAAGCTCTCAAAATCTTCAAAGAAGGTTATGGCATCAGTTTTTTGGCATGCAAAGGGGATTTTACTAATTGATTACCTTCAGACGAGTAAAACGATAACAGGAGAATATTATTCAAATCTTTTAGGCCAATTAGACACAAAAATTCGGGACAAGAGACCAGTATTGCAAAGGAAAAAAATCATTTACCACCAAGACAATGCACCAGCACACAAAGGTGTCCTTGCAATGGCCAAATTGAAGGAACGACACTACGAGTTGTTGGAGCATTCACCATATTCACCAGATCTGGCTCCATCTGACTTTCATTTATTTCCAAATCTCAAAAAATTCTTACGTGGTAAACATTTTTCATCAAATAAAGAAGTCATAACGGCTGTCGAAGAGTACTTTGGAGGTCTCGAGGAAAATCACTTCAGGCAAGAGATAAATGAATTGGAAAATCGCTGGAAAAATTCATTGAGCTTAGGGGGGAATATATTGCAGATTAATTGTATTTTGGTTCATAAATTCATACTGCTCATAAAAAGGCTGCGAACTTTTTGAATGACCTAGTATAATGTATTATACTGTAAAGAGAAGTACAGAAGAAAAAAATAAATAGATAATAATATAAAAGTATAATAAATAAATATAATAAATTTGAAAAGTTCTCTTGATATAATATAAAAACTGATATTTCATTACTTCTGCATAAGTATACAAAAAAATATTGAGTGTATTATGTACTATGTAATACGTGGTAATACACATTGTATATTTTATTTTCATTTTTATCAAAGAAAAAATTTTTTTCTTTTATAATAAGATGCTTATTAAAAAATATACGTTTGTATATGTACATCTTACGTGTGTATATAATATTGGATTCAAATTATATTTTATTTAATATTATTTTAAATGATTTTGTTTGTAATAAAAATATGTTTTTTTCACATTTTATATATAAATATTTCACTTTAATAATTTATTTCACATTGTATGCACATACATATATACACATACTCGTACATGAAAATATACAACTTATATAATGTTAATAAGATTTTTCTTATTTTTACAATGAAATTTATGTAATACAATATGAAAAGAAATTAGAATGTTTATATAAAAAAAAAATTAAATAAATAAATAAAACGGAGAAAATTTGTGATAAAACATGGTAATATTAATATTTTTTTTTTCATTTTGATGAAATTACGTCGATTTTAAAATAAATGAATATTTTCATTTTACTTAGAAATGTTTATTGATGGTTTTGATTACAAATTGCTTGAGTCAATATACATAACATACATATATTAAATTAAAGATGATATTTATTTTATTACAGTAATGTAATATGTTTGAAATGAATAGAATAATATTTTAAAGAAATATTAAAAATGCAACAAGATCATGGAAAAATTAAATAAATTAAATAATAAAATAAGTTTATTTTTATTTCATTTTATTATTATTTTTCTTTTGCAATTTGCACTATACTTTTAGATGAGCCAGGACTTTCACCGAAGTGATTGCTAGATTTATCACTGTAATGTGCGCACTTACAGCTTAACGTATATTGCATAGATTGTAAATTGTAAACAACTAAGTTGTTGGTAGAGAAGCAAGCTCTTTACATGATAGGGCTTAAGTAGGCCATAGACTATGAGGATATATCCGCATTAGACTGGAATATTACAATATTATTAGAATAATCTGATGCTCTAATATGTAATATTTTTTATAAACTTATGTTGTCAGTAAGTAGACAGCTACTATATAATCAGTATTTCTAAGCTCAATCGAAGCTCTCTCTATTAGTATTTTTATAGTTTTTTTAATTTTTTTTTTTTTTGAAAGATTTTGTATGAAATTTAATGATAGCCATAAGAAAAAATTTAAGTCCGTTTTTACACACTGTGACATATTATCGTTGGGACATGTCGCGATTTCTTC
Source organism: Villa cingulata (assembly GCA_951394055.1). Taxonomy (NCBI): domain Eukaryota; kingdom Metazoa; phylum Arthropoda; class Insecta; order Diptera; family Bombyliidae; genus Villa; species Villa cingulata. Next base: position 25,000,135 of record OX596021.1, on the reverse strand, counting down.
AACATATAATAAATTTTTAAATGCGACAAATCGGAAATTTTTGCAACATATTTGAAAACTTTCCTTTGAAATACACTATATTTTTAAGGAGTTTGTTATATGTTGTTGGGACCATGTCGCAGTGTCTGAAAACGGCTTAATAAATGGTAATTTTATTAAAAACTATAAAATAAAAATTACAAAAAAATTAATAAATTAATTAAATAAATATATAAAACAATGCACACAATATACTCTTCTTATAACTTATACACGATGTCATGCAACGAAACTTGAGCACATTTGAATTTTTCATGCTCATTCATCTGTCGGATAATTGAAAATTGTGTATTTTATTATATCGTAATATTATAGAAAATGTAAATTTTTATACTTTTGATACGAAAAGTGAATACCCCCATAGCACAAGAATAAACTTATTACAAAAATTTTGATATTCATTCATGTATGTCCACCCATTAATCGCGTTTTATAAAAAATTAAAATATCTAAAAATTAATTTTTTAACTGAATCTATTATCTTAAGTCAATAAAAAATTATTCAATTAACCCAAAATAAATTCTATATTATTTAATTCGTAATGAATACATTTATCACATAATATGCGACTATGTACATACAAATTTACATATATATACATATTATGTACATACATATTTGTACATTTTTGTTTGCGTTTAGCGTAAGCGTATTTATACCTTTAAATTAACTTTATGCCTCCCATTTTCTTGGTTATCTTTTTACATAAAAATAAATAAATCAAAATCGATTATTTAAATTGGCTGCAAATACATATTTAGGTACACATACATACAATTATAAGAAAAAATGAATATATTCGAGTATATAGATGAAGAACGAATAAATGAAAAGGATTTTTTCTTTTTTTGCGCTATATTAAAATTGTGTGTAGGATGCGATGTTTTTCTTTTCTTATTTTTTTTTTTTTTTTGATAAAAAATTAGGTTTTATATTTTTTAAGATTTTTCTTACTACCTACATTTAGTGTAGATGCATATACACATTTTTATGTATTAATGTGTGAATTAATATGTATGTATGTACATAGAAAGACGCATATTTTTTAGTGGGATTTGTGTGTGTAAAATGAATGCTGTCAATCTTACTTCATTATATTATTTTTTTAATCTTTCGCAAAAGAGAGAAAAAATTAATTTCAAAAGAGGTAATGGAAAAATGTTTGCAATGTACTACATGATGATAGTCATAGCATGTAACACTCATAACAAATTATATAATGTGTATCTATATGTATAAAAATATCTATATGAAGATATTTAAAATTAATCGAAATAATGAAATACTGTGAGAATGAAATTCAATTACAGATGGGAATGGGGATAAAAAAATAAATTTTGGGTTTCGTACGTACATACACAAGTATAAGTATCTATAGCATTTAAAATTTTTTGGTGACTTTTTTGGTGTAGTATATGAGAACTTTACTTCTATGATGTATAAAAATGCAAAATGGCATAAGTTTTAAAATTTCGAAAAAGTGAAGATTGTGTTTCTACAATGATATGTGTGTATGTTTATTTTTAATTAATTTCTGCCAATGAGCCTGATAAATACTATCAAAATTAAATTAGAAAAACTACATTCTCGTATTTTATATGAAAATATTTTTTAAATACTATTTTAAAATTTGCTTCAAATTCAAGTGAATATTAGTTGTTCATGTTCGTGGTGAACTACTATAAATATGTACTTTAAGGATGAGATTGCTTTTAAAAGATTTTGTAATTGATAATGATGTTTTGAAACAATAAAAAAAAATGCATTATACAAAATTAAATTTTTCAAGCAAAAATAAAAATGTTTCTTCAATTAATTTCAATTAAATTTTAAAATCAGAATAAAAATAAAAATAAAAGGGGAACGGTTATATTTATTTTTAATCATATAAGAAGACAATTACATTACGTTTATCATAAATTGAAAATTAATTAGAAAATGGACTTTCTAATATACTTACATTAAAGTTTCGATATATGAGTATATGTTAATGACCTAGTACTACATCTAGGTATCTAACACATACAGTAAATATATATTTCAATGTTATAAAATTTATTAGGTCAATGTCATACAGATACCCTATATATGTATACATATGTATGTATATATGTATGTATATGTAATGTAAATATCAATATCAATATAAAAAAAAACCGTATAAATACGTAAATGTCGATATAATATATCCTGCCTTTATTGTATGAATAAAAGAATAAAGATATTTTTAAAATCTTTTACTATTATCTATTATCCTTTATATATACATTATACATATACATATAGTAGGCATATGTATATGTATACAAACATATATGTAAGTATATTTATGGATCATATTTATTTAGAGTAAATTTTTAATATTAGGATATGCGCAATGCGAATACTCCCGGAAATAAATAAAATTTATTTATACCATATACATATGTTTATAAATAAATATGCGAATATATACTCGTACATTATGTACATACATAGATTGTCTTTATTATATGTACATATATAATATGATGCAATGTGTTCATGTTTAATATAAAAATTCAAATGAATATTTGTTGAATGTTACATGCATATATACATGCAGTAACCCAGTCGGGTAGGCAAGTAATTACCGAACCGATTCTGCAACTAGTTCCTTTAAACAGCAACTAGTTCTACTTTCGATTACTGTGTATGAAAATAACGCATTACTTTTACACGGCGATGTCATAGGAGGTAATCAATCGCCTCCTTTCTGCATTACCTAGAATTAGTTTCTTCATTTATTCAAGTTAAACTTGTTATAGAACGCATTTCCAAACATTAATTACATAATAGCAGTAAAAGGAGCAATTTCGATATCGATTCTTGGAAAGTAGTTATGGAAGATTATTAATTAAAATATATTAACTTATATTATATTGTATTTTATATTATATTTTATATTTATATTTTATATTTATATTTATATTTTATTTATATTATATTTTATAGTCACTACTTTATACTCCTTTTCATATCGAGTTTATAACTTCTAATGACTATTGACATTGACTATGATGAACAAAGAAAACGCAAAAACTTTCCATCGACGTGTTCATAATACATGTTTCTAATTTCGCAATAATTATAATGCGTATAATGCGTATATTGTTATACACATTACCGCTTGCATTACATAGCATCAGTATCATTGTTCGGAGAGTACAATTGCATTACACTCCACATTACTTTTTTAACGAAGTAATGTATTATTGAACTACTTTATTCGAATTGGAAAATTGTGCACTAGTTACAGAATTGATTCTGCCAGTAATGCCTTACTAATTCACGACTGGGAATGTATCACATACACACATCCATACATACATAATATCGATATTCTGAAGGTAAAACGTAAAACCTTAAATACCTAAGAAAAAAAATAAAAATATTAACTTTCAGCAGTATGTCTATAAAATTTTTGTTTAAAATCTACATACACGTTACATTGTAATAAAACGTTTGATTATTGTTTTCTATTTTATTACACAACGAAAAGTTTTAAGATCGTTAAAAATAAATTGAAAAAAATAAAATGTCCGAATCTATAAAAATAAAAATGAAAAAAAAAAAAAATGCAACAAATTATAATTTTGAGAAATGTATTTTCATTTTTCATCTTTTCATTATACTTTCATATCTTGATTTTCCAATATTCTTTAAAAATGGACTTGACATCATCGTTCATCATCTGTTGATTTTTTTTTCTAGTCTTTCATATTTATTTGTTATATGTAACGTATATCAGAACTATTAAGTATACTGTATTCTATATGAATATAATGTGGTGGGTATTATGAGAGTCTACTGCCAGTAGACTTAAAGTCAAAATAGACTTTTGGTATTATGAAAGTCTGTCTATTCAAGTAGAAATTTTTCTACTCTGTAGACTTAAAAAGTCAATGAAATTTTTGTGGTAGAATTTTCAATATTTGAGGTTAATGTTCATTATTAAAACTTTTTATGTGTCAAAAACAGTGTTAAGTGCATAAGATGGAGTACGAAGAAATCAAGTAAATAATACATAAATAATATAAAAAATATATTAAATTCTGACATTTTTTCAAAAATTAAATTCATTTATTTAATTTGTGTTCTTCTATACAGAAAAAAGGCTTTTAGTACTAAAGATCAACTGGAAAAGTTGGTCAGTCTCATGGAACAAAATCCACTTATAGCCAAGGGGATAACGAAGAAAAATGATGCAGAATTGAAGTGGAAAACATTTGCAGATGATTTAAACAGTTTGGGACCCCCAATAAAAACTGCTGAAAAGTGGACAAGGGTAAATATATCCATTTATTTTCGGATTTGTTATTTACGTATAACTTAAATTTCAGGTTTGGATTGATCTCAAAGCCAAGGCAAAAAAAAACTGGTTCACAATAAAAAAGAAATACATAGCACGGGTGGTGGTCCATGTAATTTATTAGAGTTGAATTTTTAAACTTAGAAGTATGCATAAATCCACCTGGACGCCACTTAGGACTAAATGATGAAGAAAATGCAGAAGCAGAAACTGAAAATATTTTCGAAAATTATATTGAAAACACTGCTCCTATTACTCCAGCACCACGTGTGGAAGAATGTAGCAGCAACGCCAACAATTTTAATACAAAAAGAAGAAAAACAAATATTCTTGAAGAAAAGGCAAAATTATTAGAAAACCATATTGAAGAATTTAAAATTTTAAGGAACGATATAAATGTGATATTAAAGAATATTTAAAAAGCATGGCTGAATACAAGAAAAAAATGTATTATTTAAAAAAAGATAAAGCCAAAGAATTAATTAATTTAAAAAAAGAAAAACTGAAAATTTATACAAAGAAGAGGTAGAAAAAAAAAGGATAGAGCACTTAAGTGCAAACTTAAAATAGAATTGTTAGAACTCCAGAAAAAGGAATTTGAAAGAAGTTCAAATTCATAGTTCTATATTCAACGTTTTATTTTGCGATGTACCATGGAGGCAACTTTTTTAAAAACTTTTTATTTGTGATAATATAGATTGAAGTGCCTTATTTTAAATGAATTAAGTATGTACTTGAAATAATTTTTAGTTTTTACATTGCCATGAAGGCTTTTTGTTTTCTTTAATTTATTACTTTAAGAAATACAATTTTTTTAAAAAATGGAGGTTATTTTTTAATTATATAAATGAAAAACAATTTTACATATTTTTACTGAATTTTTTTTATTGTGGTGACGTCAGAGAGAGCATTAATCTATTACGAGCTAGTACTCCAGCGTTTGATACATCTTCTTCTTGAACCGTAGTGAGATCATCCCCGTTGGTTTCGTGAACAATTTCTTGTACGTCTGGAACTCCGTGTTTTATGCAAATGTTGTGTAATGCAGCACATACATCTACAATTTGTGTTGCTTTTTCTGGTGAATAGTGCAACTCTCTAGCTCCAAGTAAACACCTAAATCTGTTTTTTAGAACTCCAATTGTTCTTTCAATTATGTTTCGTGCTCTCGAATGTTTTTCATTAAATCTAGCTTCACGGGAGTATTGAAGCGTAGAGCGAAATGGTGTAATCAAGTATGGAGCTAGAGGATAACCGGCGTCGCCTGAAATGTATAAAAAAGAAAAATTGCAGCATTTTGTGATTATGTATAATCTGTTATAAAAAGTTTTTCTATTACCAAAAACTTTTTGAGTTTACCTAAAAGCCATTTATTTGACTCCCCATTTTGAAAATCCTGGGTCAACTTTCTTTTAAGGTGTGACAAATTCTATACTGCAGAATCGTGTTTCGATACCGGAAACCTTGCATCCACATATGTAATTTCATTTTGTGATTACAGACCTGTAATCGAATTAATAACTTCACTTACACATGCCGTATGAAATTAAATGAATATTAATTTCTTACAATCATTGCATTTAAGCTGAAAAACCCCTTTCTGTTATAATACAAATGTTGTGATGGTCCTTCGGGGGCTCTTATCTTGATGTGAGTTCCGTCAATACAACCAACAACTCCTGGAAAGCAGTTTTTTTCATAAAAACATAATTTAATTTGGGTTTCTGCGTCTGTTGTACAAGGAAATTTTATCCATTTTGGGCAAATATAATTTTCAAAAACGGTAATTATTTCCTTCAACACTACACAAACTGTTGGTTGACTCATACCCAGGTTATAATCATTCCCAACACTGATCTGGTAACTACCTTGGGCACAAAACCGTAAGAGACAGGCAAGCTTCAATATGTTTGGTATTGAAGTGTTTCTTAAGCCACGACTCAGCTTACTTTCTAAATCATCAAGCAAATTTCGGAATGCTGCGCGTGAAAGTCGGAAATTGGTTATAAAGCTAAGAAGCAGAATAATAATTCATTTGTGAATTCTTTTGCATATACTAATGTTTAACTGAATTATACATACCGTATTTCATCCATTTCGAGAGGATTTGATGCATCTCTCAATGCTCTTCTTCTACGTAAAGTAGATAAAAGATCATTGTGACGGATTTCATCATCATCTTCGTCTATTAAATGTAACAAAATTATATCCATATTTTTTTTTCGCTCAACGACTTTTTTATTTTTTATAATCAATTTTAGTATTTTTAATAATAATTAATAAACTTCTAGTTTTTTCTTCACTTTTCACTTTTATTATTTTTTATAAATTATCAAATTAATAGAATAACAATAAAAAATTTTCAAATTCTCATATAAATGAACGTAAACAATCAAATTTAACCTAACTTTTAATTGGTATAATAGAAATTTTCATCAAATTATATGGCAACACTATGTGTGCAAGTCAATTGATTTACATAATACCGTGACTTTATTTGATAGACTTTTAAAAAGTCAATTCTATTCTAATACAGTAGACTCTCATAATACCCACCTGTATATGTGTAATATTGATGTAGAAGTGTTATACATGGTTATACATACATAGATACATACTGTTCCATGTATAGACTTATAAATATAGAATGATATATTCATTGTATGTTTATATTTCATTTATAAAAAAATATTCGAAAGATTTATATCCTTTACCTATTTACACGCTATGTATATTCCATTATTACGTTATTATTACTGTAAAAATATAAATTCTACTGGGTTAAGTAACCAATCGTAAAGGGTTTTCCGATAGTAACGGGTATAGATTTTAAAATTGAATAAAACAAGTTGTCTGCGTAAGATATCAACAATTTTTTTGTTTTATTTGAAATGTTTTTTTAATGACATTACGTGTGGACTATGATATCAAATGTGCGTAGCTGCTTTGCTGGGTAGCGTACATCCGAAAGGCTCAATTTTTCAAAACGCTGGCGCATAGATCAGGCTGAATTTGAGCGATGACAAGTGTTATGTTGACTTTGAGGGCACCGGTGATTGATGGTTTATTGGTATAGAAACCCTACAAGAAAAAGTCTAAAAAGGTCAAATCGTACGATCTCGGTAACCAGTTCAAGTTGCCTCTACGTTAAATAACACAAATCGCTCGCGTGCAGAATATCTATTGTGGCATCAGCTGTGTGGCACGTAACGCCTTCCTGATGTTAGAGCCAACATGTCGATCACAATGGGTATCGTCGCTGAAGATGATTTTTTTCAGTGCAATCGGGGCCCACTTCCAATTACTCCAGATAATAAAATTTTATCATTTGCACGTATTGTTCGACACTGTGACTTGACATGTCCATTTGTCTTTAATGTCTGAAAAATAAAAAAAAAATAAAATTAATAACAGATAAACAACATGGTCGCCATAAACTGTCAAAATCTATTCATCCCTACTGGAAAACCTTGTATACAATACCCGGCATACTCGTATATACTATGTATTTACCTTTATATTGTTTTATTATATCCTATTATATGTACTATTACTAATACAAGCATCCTTGATAACATTTTTTTTTCTAGTTTTATTAAATTCAATTTTTTGAAATATCATTTTTTTCATGTTTTTTTTTTTTTTTAACAAAGTGCTTAAATAAATTTAATTAAAAAAGGATAAAAAGGTAAACAAACGGAAAACGAAAATGTAAAAATTATTTTTTTCCGTTATATATTATCTGTTGAAAATATAAATGAGAATTTTTTTAAAAATTATTTGTACGAGCACAGAACATTCTATTATAGAAGAAAATTATATACATATATAAACAAAAACGTGTGTGTATGTGTGCAAATGAAATACTAACATTTTTACTTCTTAATTTCAATTTCAACTAATGTTTATGTGTTCATAAAAAAATATTATGGTGTATAAGAAAAAACTAGTAAAAAATAAAATGAAGAAAAAAAAAATTGAAAGTGATGAAATCTTTCACCACAAAATTCCATTTCCACATTGTTAGTATCTAATATCCTGCTGTCCTTACTTCTTGTGTTCATGAAAGCACATGTACAAAGTATGCATCTATCTATGTATGTATTCATGAACATTTTTACTTATATTCAAGCAATATTACATATATGTACATATGTAAGTGTGTATGACGTATGAAATGGCATACAATATATACCTTGTGTATGGATATGTAAGCATTAGAATTTATTTGACATGATTTTTGAATATTTGAAAATTATTATTTTGGACAATTTCATTTTCATTAATTTTCTTCATTTTGATTATTCCCGTATATATTTATGAATTATCGTTTGTATATGCGAGGATATGTACGACCATACAACCATACGAGTGTTGGTATTTACGAAATAATTAAAGTTTTTAAACGTTAATTTGCACGTAAATACACGACATAATCGCCAAAAAGATTTTCTAATGAAAATACAATCAAAATTATTACGTTACATTTAGGGATTTCGCAATTTATTGTAATTTTTTGGTTTCATATTATTTCACATCAGTGGTTCATTTGGTTAGCCTTTATTTTTGGTTATTCATTATTCTCGTATTTGTTGAGCTACAAAACGGTGCTAGAGAATATAATTTGTTTTTTCAAATAAGAAATTTCAAATAATTTGAATCTTATACAGTACATGTCCGTTGAATTAGAAATACTTTAAAATTGATGTAAATTTTTACTTGTTTCAAATGTCAAGTTAATCAATTTCCGTGTAAAAAAAAAATTTTGTATTAACAATTTCATGGTTATAATAATTATTATTATTATACTATTGACACACTGCAGAGATAAACCATGGTTACCTAAGTTTTCTAGTTTGTCTTTGCGATAACCGACTTCTAGAACTCGGTTAAGTTAACTGAGTTATCTTGTTAACCAAGTCCGAACTCAGTTATCTGTGACGTTTGTTTTATTTTTTTTGTTTTTATATTATATTTAAACAAACTGTCAAACCAAATTTCCGCTAACATGCTGACTAGATGAAAAAGAATTAGTGTTTGTATTTATTTCTCGACAGGTGTCATATGAATATATAAAATAGTTCACCTCAATTTAAATGTGTCACCCATACCAGGTTATCGATAAACCATTTGAGATAACAATGGTTTATCTCTGCAGTGTGTCAAGAGTATTACTTTCTTTGTAGAAATTTGATTATATCTTCTCGTTTTACATAATATAATTTATGGTATTGTGATTTCAATTTTCCTTTTGTTTTCAATTAATTGTATTTACAGAGAATTCGATAATTCAATTTTTTCGACTACAATTACGGAAAATGTGATCAATTATTGTACTTATCTTTATCTACTTGGTATAATAAGTAAGAAAAAAAATTTGAAAAAAATAAATTATTTAGGGAATTCGTTTCACATTTCAGTTTGTCGTAAAATTCGTAATCTTCGTAGTTTTTCAGTTTTCGTAATTTATTTCCATACATTTGCAAACTACGAAAGTTTTGAAAAACTGCGAAGGTAAAATGCTTCACAGTTTATAAATTTTGTATTTCATAGTTTCGTAATTAATGTTTGACAGTTCTTAGTTGGTTGTTGGCATAGAAATTAAAATAATATAACAGATTAAATGAAAACAACTACGAGAAAAGTAAACTGCGCAAAAATATGATACGGTCGTTCAATTCAACAGAACTACGAAACTTGAAAACTGGAAAATTATAGTGAACTGAAAAATGACAAGAGTCCCCTAATTGATTATTATTGTAATTGTTGATTTGAAGAAAGATGAATTTAAAACCAGTCATCATATCATTCTCGATATAGAACAACTCAACAATTTTATTACTATCTAAATTGATTTCCGAAGAAATCATTATTTATAAAATGTCATCATAAAAATATTTTAAATTTTATTTTATTTTTAATTTTGATTTTTCTGTTTGATCTCATTTTCTCTTACTTTCTCTGAATTTGAAATGGCATTTAAAAGCAATAATAATTATTTGTACCAAAAAATATTGAAACTTTTAAAAAGGTTCATGATAGAAAGATTTTTTTGAATGCATTTGCAAATAATATTCATGTATACATCTATATGTACTATATTCATACATAAGTTTGTACATAGTAAGTATACAAAATACAAAAAAATTGAATATCAAAATTTTTTTACAACTTTTAGATTTTATAAATTTTGAATTGAATTTTCATTTTTGCTTTTCGATATATTTTGCAAAGTTTTTAAAAGTTTGAAAACAAAAAAGAAAGAAATCATCACTTATTCTCTTCTATCTGATATGTTTTTGATGCTGATTTTTTCTTTGAAAACGTACAGAAAGCCTGTATTGTCTTATTCAAAAAAGTCAGTACAATTTTTATTTATATGTAATACAATAAATATAATCTGACTATTCAAATTAAATCAAACTTTTATATTTTGCTTTTTCAAATTAAATTTATGTTTAACATGGCTTGTGTAGCATCAAATGAAATATATATTTTTTGAACAAAAGGAAACTTTTGAAAAATATTCTAAAGAAAATTTCACAGTATTTTAAAGTTGACTAATGGTTAAGTAGCATAAAATAAAATAAATTATGTTTTTAGAATAATTCTTTTTACACTTTTATTTTTTATTTATTTATTTTTTTTTGTTTTCAGTATACATCATAGGTATTTTTTTTCGTTTTTACATTATGCACAATTTTATTTAAAATAAACATATGCACATATTATACTCCATACCAATACTTATGTACAGTACAAAACATATCCTTTTATTTTCCTATTACAAGAATATTCTTGTCAATTCTAATGTCTTTGCACTTAGAAATAAATTCTATGCTTTAATGTATTTCACTATTATTATTATTTTAAAAATACATACATACGTATTTATATATATTCACATATGTTCTTACATTTATGTATGGAAATATACACATACTATTATATTACATACATAGACATATAAGTACGTAGGTATTAGTGTATGTATCATCTACTCTCTGAATATTGCATTTATTTTTCCATTAGATTACAAGTCTACAGAGACATTATTATTATGTTCTATATTATTTGTTTGTTTGTTTTGGTATTCAAATACACATATGATGTGTATGTATGTATACGTATGTATATAGATGTAGTCGAACTTTATTTCTTCTCATATATAACTGTACATAATAATTTACTTTTATAACGCATAGTTTTATCCTTTTAAAAGTCTTTATATTTGTTTTTGTTCAAAATATTCATACATATACATATGAATATATCCGAGTATGTAAGTACATACCTATATAACATATACTACATATGCTACTTTAATGCATACCTGATGTTGATAGTAGTTATTCTTAAACATAACTTTTCTATGTGAATCTATAAGCATGTACGCTTGCATATATGTAATATGCAATGCAATGTATTATAATGAAAAGGATAACTTTTCAGAAAATTTTTCATTGACAAAAAAACTTTCTAAATTACAAATGATAATATCATATAAAAGTGCATTTACACACATGCATTTATACAAATATATTTCGTATTCACATTTACATATACATATGCATATGCATACATACATATCTACTTTTATATAACATTTGTTGAGTATTCTCAAGTGCAGGAATATTTTGTATTATATTACAATATATATGCTGTGAATAACATTTCACTTTATTTGAAAAATGAATAATTTATATTTAGAGATAACTTTTTTATTTTGCGTTTTCAAAACAAACCCAACAAAAATGAATAAATGAAAATAATCTTGTTCTTTTTCTTTGCATTTATTTATTTTTTGTTATTATATACTAATTCATACCACAAATTCGTCTAAAATATTAATCTGTGCGTATATGTAACACGTAGGAAGATATACACAATTTGAATGATATCAAACAGATGAACTTTTTTTTATATTTTGATGCTAAATTTTTGTTCTATATTTCTTTTTATAGGCTTTTATTTTTCAATGATCTATTGTATTTTTGTTTTAAAATTATTCCTACACCTACATTTTTGTACATGCATATTTTCATATGCGTATACATACACGTATATGCATTTATTTCAATGTGATGATACTTATTTGTCGGCTGGACTATTGAATACCCATCATTCTTAAAAATTTTTCAGCAATTTTCCATTCATTCCACTCCTACAAAAAATAACGAATAATTTTTATGGTATGTACCTATCATGATCAGGAGCGTGTTCCAAACACTTTACTATAGTTACGTTCAAAAATACCGTAGTTAAAAAGTGCATAACTACAAACATATCCTTCAAGCGTTCTGAAACTGCAATCTGCAATGGTGCGGTTTATTTTTAAGTACGATAAAAAATTAATTACGTTCAAGAGTAAAGTTAATGGTAGTTAATCAGCTAGACTCTTTATTATCTTCGACGACAATGATTCAATTATTATTTATTTACATACGTAGATATGATATTTTGACAGCTGCTACATTTTAATTATACGATTGTAACTATATGCACGTTCAAAAACTAGCTATATAATCAAACATATTTCAATAGTCAACAAGCATAACCACAGTATAACTTTACTATACCAAATTACTCTATGACTGCAGTAATGTTTTGGAACGCACTCCAGCTAGAATGTCAAAAATATTTTTCACACTTATTATTATTTATATTTTATACTACGTTTCAGAAGTTAAAGCCGACACAATAAGAAACATACAAATTACATAATTTTTCTCTATTAAATCAATTATTTCCATTCTATTTTCTTTTTCAAAAACAAAAAACAATAATTTTTCAAATTCAATTTATAAAATGTTATCGCGACTCGAGACATATAATGCACATATCATCTATGCACTATAAAATGCACAACAGATGAATACGTACGTACCAGTATACCAATACCAGTAAATACGTAACATACATATAATTTCAATTGTAGATTCATATATGAAAACACATTGTATTTACAACAACTATGTGTATGTGTGTGTGTGTAATATAAATGAATATATGAATTCGTATGTGTTTATATAGAATTTATAAAAGCTTTTATCTTTTATTTTAATTTTAATATGGTAAATGTGAATGCTCTCTCTGTGTTGTATTTTACATTCAAAAATAAATAAAAAAATTTTCAAGCATACAAAAAAAAAATTGAATTAATATCATCAGTAAAAAACAGAAACGTGTAGGAAAAAATAAACACAAAATAATAATAAAATTTTATTTTTTATTCATTGTTATATGAAGCGAGTAATTTTTTTGTAGTATGTATCATACAGTGTTTATGGGTTTATTGTCATTATATTGTGATTTGATTTAAATATTGAATATTTATGTTTATACGTACATTATTGACATTCATTGTTGAATTGATCTTTTTTTTATTATCATTTGTCATATTTTCATTTAATGTATTGTACAAAGTGTACAGGATATATTTATACAGTAGATAAAATTTAATTACAATATTACAACAAATGCATTTATGTGCAATATGAAAATGAATGTTAAAAAGTCTACACATGCATTTATTTATTTATTTTCATTTACAATTAAATTGAAAAATTTTTCACTAAAAACTTATGATATAAACTGTCTGCACACTGATATTAATAGTAACAATAATACCATGTTGTTGGAAATAATTTTTTTTTACACTCGAATGAATAACAAATATTATTGTACTACATATTTCACATTATATATTGAATAGTCAATTGTTCGAGTAATATGTCGAATAAATTTATTAATTATTTTTCATTTGATGATAATCGATGTTTTTCTGGTACATAAAAGTGCGTGTATACGTTTCTGTAATTTTTTCAATTGAATATTAAGTCACTCATAAACTTGAATAGGACATCAACAAATATATTTGTATTATTATACTTTTTTTTATCGAAGGCAAAACTAAGGATATTCAACTCATGCATAAAATCCATTTTGTTATATGAATGTGAGACATTGTGTTTATCCAAAAAAATTAGAAGGGAAATTACAAACATTTGTAAATAAATGCCTTCGACAGATTTGGAAGATATACTGGTCAAGAAAAATTACAAATGAAGAACTCTGGGGCATTAGCGAACAAATACTAATAAGAGATCAAATCGAATATTGGAAATGGAGTTGGATTGATTATACGCCAAGAAAGTTAGTAGCTAGCATAACACACAGAGCTTTAGAATGGAATCCACAAGGCAATAGAAGTAGAGGTAGATCAAAGGATAGCTGGTCAAAGGATTAGTACTGAAAGAAGCGCAAAAAATGGAGAAAAGTTGGTCTGGAATAAAGACAGTGGCCAAAAACAAAATAAGATGGCGGAGATTTGTGGAGGCGCTGTGCTCCCAAGAGGGATAATGCGGAAAAAACAAATTTACATATTTGTAAACAATAAAAATAATTTTTAATATTACGATCATCATTTTCTAATTAGGCTTTATATTTTGTATATGAAATTTGAAAATAATTTTTACTTTTACTTCTGGTCTTTTGGTAAAATTATGCACAACTAGTTTTTGTTCTCATGCATACATTTTCTTCATTTATTGATGTGTATTTTCAGTGTATTTTCTTCGTTCATTGTCTCACAATCCTATATGTCCTATGGCTTTTTCGATAATTTCGGTTTCTAGTCTTCGTTTTGTACTCTCTGACTTTCGTCTTTCCTAAATGCTCTGCGACATCGTCCAACTATGTGCACCTAAGTTTGCTTTTCTTCGTGCACCTATAACAGCTGAATCAAATAATTTTTTTTATTATTCGATTATTGTCCATTCATTCTTAAAAAATGGTCTAGCCTCTTTATTCTCTGAGCTTTAATAAATATCACAATTGTTTTGTGGCCAATCTGTTCTTATAATGCATCATTGTAAAGTCTTAAAGTAAAGTACAATCCATCTTATTGGCCTAAAAATCCTTCTAAGAATCTTCCTTTCAAAGGTGGCTATTGCTTTAACTTCTTTCTTTTTAAGTGTCTTTTTGCTTTAATTAAACATTTTTAATATTAAAGAGATCTGCTGAGTTTTTAATTTTATGATGAAATTTTTACGATCATTATAAACAGAAATTATATGAGGAAAAAGTAAAAGTGTATATGTGATGTGTAAATAAATATTACTGTAAATTTTTATCTACCACTTTTGTAACTTGTAATAAATTATGAGAATCATTTTGATAAGCTACAAAAAGAAAATAAAATGATAAGAGCGATGAAATATGTTTAACTGCCCAAAACCAGGATATTTATCTACTGAAAATGTACAAAATGCGTGTATACATACTTACGTACATAAAAATATTAATTGTTTCATCCGAATTAATTTCTAAAATATTTTTCTTCAAATTGCAATTGAGTATTTTTATAAGTGTCAAACAGAAGGAAGAATAATTCGCAGCAATAAAATTGATGTTTTATGATATTCTATAAACAAAAAAATTAGAGATAATTTTATGATTGATTTATAGAATATTAGATTGATACAGATTATTTCACGTTTATCATTATGTGATTATGTTCATAAATTAAGGAATTTTATTTCTCTATTTTACGATCATAACATTTTATTTGAATTTTATTGAAGCAATTTATCAACATTTCATTATCTGAAGATTAATATTTATTACCTGTTATACAGGATACCGATACTGTGATAAAATTTGCCTTTGATTAAAATTACCTAGTGGTTACCTTAGTATTTCAAAATTTCAAATTTAGTAACACTTTCCTTATTTACTATTTCATACTAACAACTCGCAATATTCGTTATTCGTTCATTTAAAATATACGTTTTAATGGACTATACGATTCTATTGTATTCCGGTGGATAAAATTTTACAATCACAATATTTTTGAACCAAATATTAGATAGCATTCAAAATTTAGGTATATTATTTTAACAGTTATTTATGGTAAATTTTGGTTGATTTTATAATGAAAAATATTTTTCACTTTATCAAAAGCTTATTCAGCTATTCCAGCTTTTTCTTTTCTTTTTAAAAACCTTACAAAATGCAAAGTTTAAAGCAACCAAAAAATGCAGATTTTCATCAATAGATATTCTAAATTTTATATCAATATTTTCCTTCGTTTATTGTTAAACTTTATAGATGCTTTATAGTATGAAGAAAGCTACTCGAAAAGCTCTTCATTTATGAAATAGAAACAGGAAATACTATTTTAACTTTCGTTCCACATTAAGATTATGAAGGATTCATTCATTTTCTATGAAAGTTTATACCCGTTACCCGTATTATATTTTCCATGTTGTTATGTAAATTCGTGAAAAAAAGGTGGTACAAGAAAATAATTTTCAATTTTTATAAACATTCATATGTATTTTTTTTAGGTTTAATTATTGAATGGATCCTATTAATTTAGCATTCAATATTTGTATAAATGCCAGGAGTTCATGCAGCTGAATATCATTTTCTACTTGATGAATTGATACCAAAGAGATTTCTGAACCTTTAAAAGGAAGAGATTTTGAAATTTGAATTTTAGCAAACTTTATCCGTCTATAACGTTGTCATTTTTGCACCAATTTTCTTCAAATTTGTGGTAAAAAAGTAAGTTTGAAGTGTGGAACAGATTTTAAACGGAACAGATTTTTGATAGTCAGGAACATTTGAATCTCGTTTGCATTGTTTTTATCAAATATCGCTTCCGTCTTCTTTGCAATATGTTAATTTATTTTGTTTAGCTAGTTTTACATATTTCAAAACAAAATTGTTTTTTTTAAAAGTGTGAAGGTTCAAAATTTTTAGTTAATAAGTAAATATGTTTCTAAGCGAATGAATGATTTTGCATAAAGATTGATTTTGATTTTAGTTTCATTTTGGAAATGTCCTAAAGCTGAATAATCCCTCTAATTTTATTGAACAATAATTTTCTTTTCTACTAATTTTCAAAAAAAAAATTTTCACTGTACTTTTAAAGTAATGAAAAAAATTAAAACAGGGATTCTAAATTTTCTCAATTTAAAAACAAACATTCAGCAATTACAGTAACAGCATATTTTTAATAACTGAACAAAATATTTATTAGATATGAAAAAGTCATTATACAAAAGCTTCCAGATTATTATTAAGACTTAGTAAGTCAATATTTTACCTTCGAACATATTTCAGTACTTCATCCTTCATTTTTAGTTGGAAAATTGTTTTTACAACATCTTTATTACATTTTCCATTACTGTTACTTTATTATTTCTGTAAAATTCTTCTAAACAATGAATGAACGAAGTATTCGTTTTATTACATATCGATACAATGGAATATCATCAAAGAATACAAAATGTTTTCATTATTATTGAAAATGACTGACAATATCTTGAAATTGCCTTCAGGTGTTTCTTGGAAAAACATCGTTTTTATAGAAACTTTTATATTCTTTTGTGTTCATTTTCGAAGAAAAATGTTGGATCGATTGTCTGATATGTAGGATTTTTAGATAGAAAATTATAATGAAATATGGCCTCCATATACAACTTACTCAAATTTTTCTTTAGTTTTCATCGGTATGCTTTAAAGTTACAGAAAATAATAAAAAACAACAACTTGTAGAGAAAACAACATTAAAGAAAGAAACCCAAACATTTTCTTAACTCACCTATTCACATGTTCTTATGGTCGATTTAATTGATTTACTCAGACATTACTACGGATGAACGAATCGAAATTTATTTAGTGAACAAGAAACGTATATAATAGAAGTGGCAAATGAAAGTGGAAAACTTCTTGCTCATTTTGTGTACACAACGTTCATATGCGGTTATTACATACAAGAACATAAATAAAATCATAAAATCATTTTTATTTATGTTTGGGATTGGGACTTGTACAAATTGTCAGACGGTATTTAATTGACCTATTACTGAGTTTGTTGCAACACACACAGAATTTGTTGATTACACAGTTCATTAAATTTAATGTAGAAACTAATTATCACAAAATCTTTCCAATTTCATTACAAATAAAATTTCCACGAATTTGGTTTTCTAAAGACATTTTTCATTTGTTTTGTCTTATACGCTATTTTCTATATACTTATTTTATCACAGTACTACGTACTACGTTTTGTGATGATGAAAAATGTTTACTCATTTATCCTGTTATTTGTGTTTTCCAATCGATACCAAATTATTGTAGTTAAATAAAAATAGTTACGACACCGATAAGAAGACCTTGTGCAAATCGTTTTGAAGTTTTTTTCATACACAATAAGGCAATAAAAATTACAAAACGAAAATAGAGTAATAGTAAGTTTTTTTTTTTTCAGTTTCTTATTTACGAATTTACGTTTATCACGTATCAAAAAAAATATCGTTTTTCTGTGGAAAAAAAAAAAAATAAATAAAATAAAAGAAAATGTATTGCTTACTGTCATTGTATAACATTTTTTGATTTTTTTTCGTTGAGAATTTGTGTCGTAATTTTCTGAGGACAGTAAAATTTTCAAAGTTACATTGATTTCCTTTGAGTATATTTAGCATGTTCAAACTGTTCTTTTTCACAAATTAATTTTTTATTTATTGAATACATTTGAAGAAACATTCAAGTAAAAGGATCTTAAAATAAAATTGTCTGCAAAAAATTAATTTTTGAACTCATAATCTCGCAAAACAAATGGTTACCATTTGCTTATTAAAAAATTTGCCTTTGTTACAGGAAATTAAAGATCTGATGAGATTTGATTTTGTTTATGCATAGTACTCTTCCTGTATGTTTATCGGATGTTTATTGAAAAAAATGTTTCCTTCCATATAATATAACTACTTTAAAAAAACTTTCTTGCATCACGTAATTTATTAATATTTCTGCCACAATAACTTAAATGTATTCATTTTGACAATTTACTTAAGGATAAATTTTATTTTGTTCGTTTTATTCTCAATGGATTTTTCAATAGAAATTTAACGAACCATATCTTAGATGTAGGCATTTTTTCTTTCTAAATTCATATCCTTAAATATTTCTGTTTAACATGAAAACATTTTTAAGGGTAATTCTTTTTTTTCTTTTTTTGTATTTATCACAATTTATTTTATGTTGAACTTAATTTTGCATAAAGGAAATCAATAATCATAAAAAAATATTTCTATATAAGGAAGAGTTTTTCTTGAAATTGTTCCAAGGTAGTAATAAGATTTTCGCAAGAACGACAAAAAAAGGATATAATGATGTATAGAAGATAGAATTTGAAGAAAAAACTTCTCATTATTTTTATTTTTTAAAAAAATAATTTCACTCATAACCATGAAGAAATGGAATAATATCGATTTTAGTTTTTAATATATATATTTTTTAAAAAAATTAAATTTAGGTAAAAAACCTTCTACAAATTTGACAAAATTCCCAAACAACATTTATTTCGATTCATAATTTTATTTGCTCGTTACGGGAATCCTTTATAAAGACGACACTATAGTGCGAATTGGTAATGTTTTTTTTTTTTTTTTATTTATTTTTACCCTTCTCAAGTGTGAAAATTTTTTTTAATTTCCTTGTTAACCTAAATTCTATTCAAAAATTAATTTTTTTTTTATAAAGACACACTTTGAAGAAATTATTTTACATAAAAATCAGATAGAAAATATTCTTGAATAGAAACTTCTATTTACTTAAAATCTGTTGAGAATCTTTGAAAAATGATGTACACACTCCTCCTACATATTATAATGTATCATAGAAATGATGTGATGGATACACCATTTGCTTTCTATAGAAATACGGTTCAAAGAATTTTCAAAATGACATTATCATTGAAATTGAGATATTGTTGTTTTTTCTGGTACATATTTTTCTTATTTTTAAACAAATTACTTTTCCACTTCACATTTAGAAATAACGAATGGTCGTGATGTGTTCTATGATAGTATTGTTTGCTTTACACTAACAACAGATACAGATAAACGAGTATTAGAAAGAAGAGTATAATTTGGATTTGATATTAGTGCGAACGATTGATTGTTTTTTTTTTTCTTTTTTTTCATTTTTATTTTTTTATTTATTTCAGGGAGAATGGATGTAAAAAAAGTTTAAATCAAAAATTGGTTCAGAATTATTCATGAGAAAGGATAGAGGTTATAAAGAAAGAAACACTTTAGGTTTTATTGGTTTTATCAAACATAAACTTGTGGCACATAAAGGAATGTAGTTGATAAAAATGTTGGCAAAAATATAAAAAAAAAAACATAAAATAAAAAGTCATTAATCAATTAATGATTGTTGAAATTATACTATGTTTTGTGCAAATTGTATAGCTTGCACTTGCGCTTCTTTTTTTTTTAACTTTCTTGTTCATTTTTATATTTATTTCTATAATTTTAGGAATCAGTGATTGATATACCAATTTTGTGTTAAATCGTTTTCAATCAAATTAATTTTTTTAATATCTTTGAATATTTTTATTCGATTTTTAGTAATATAAAGTATCAAAATCAATCAATCAATAATGGTGCTACAACCCGATATGAGTCTTGGCCTGTGTATCGATACTCCTCCAGATGGATCTGTTCCCAGCCTGAACTTTCCAGTTTTGTATTTTTTAACTCTCTAATATCTCTTTTGCAACTTCGTCTTTCCACCCTAGTCTTGGTCTTCATACTTTTTGTCTTCCAGTAGGTAATTCATACAATTCATCATTGTACCTTTGTCTATTATAAAGTAGAGCTTGTTCAAAATTCGTAGCGAATAATCTGCGCATGTTTCTCTTGAAATTAAATATGTACATAAAATGATTATATGTATTTGTGTTTTTCTCCCATATAAACCTGAAAAAGTGTAACCACTACAATTATAACCTCGCTCAAAGCATGACGCCATACTCTCACTGCGCATATATTCTATTCGCTACGAATTTTGAACAAGCCATACACACAAGTAAAATAAACATAAAAGTATTAAACTAAATGGTTCATGCAATTTGTTTCTGTGCTATTATTGTTTCAGAACCTTCTTAATTCGATTTTAAAATTAGAGCAGATGTGACCAATTTTGTGGTTATACACGGTTACGGTTATACTAGTAATTGTGTGTTTTTTGAACTTATCCCAGCTGACCATTCAGTGAACTAGGTTCACAGTGAATTCATAGTGAATGCCAAAAATCTTCACGAAATGAATAATTTTTCTCTTATTCATTTTGAAAACACGAAATGAAAAATAAGTGAATTATTCAAAAATATGGGTACATTATGAATACACCAAGTGATTGGAATATGAATTATAGTCATATAAAATTCATTTGATGAATGACGATTTATGTAAACGAATGACAACTATGTATTTTAATTTTATGATTAGGCGAATTCATTCGTTTTATCTTTGTAAAATGGTTGCGATTCACAAAGGCTAACACTATGGAACCACTTAGTGAACGTAAAGTGAAATTTTGTATTTCTTTTTCATGTACTAATTTGTAAACTGAAGCGATATAAAATGTAGTTATTTGAGTCTATGAATAAGGAATAAGCAAGTGTTTTAAATTCTGTGTAATATTAGTTTATTAAAAATAAATAGTAAAATAAATAAAAAATAACGAAGTGATTAATTATTAAGTGATTAAAGACTTTTTATCTAAATCATTGAAAAAATAAAACGAAAAGTAGGAATATAATAATTAGAGCCAGGATTCATTGATTACTCACATTGTGAATGATATTTTACCCTCACAAAGTGCATTCAATATGAATTCATTTCGTGTTTTCATTAAACATTCAGTAAGTGATTACAAAATGAATTCTTTAAGTGAATTCACTGTGACCAGCCATAGCGTAAAAATTTTTGAATTAAAATATCTTCACTGTGAATTCACTGTGAACGTTCACGTGAAGAATCACTTGGTTGAAATGAATTCAGAATGAATTCACTATGAGTTCACTTGGTCAGCTGGGATAATATCTGAATTATTGCTATAGGTAGATTCATAGATATTTCGTATAACCAGCATTTAGGAGGCAAAAGCTCGACCTAAGAAATGAGCTGCACGCCATCGAGAGAAGATAATCAGTATCAGTGGTATCAGATGGTTATTATGGTGTTGTTTCAATATATACCCAGCTGACCAAGTGAACTCATAGTGAATTCATTCTGAATTCATTTCAACCAAGTGATTTTTCAGGTGAACGTTCACAGTGAATTCACAGTGAAGATATTTTATTTCAAAAATTTTTACGCTATGGCTGGTCACAGTGAATTCACTTAATGAATTCATTTTGAAATCACTTACTGAATGTTTAATGAAAACACGAAATGAATTCATATTGAATGCACTTTGTGAGGGTAAAATATCATTCACAATGTGAGTAATCAATGAATCCTGGCTCTAATTATTATATTCCTACTTTTCGTTTTATTTTTTCAATGATTTAGATAAAAAGTCTTTAATCACTTAATTATTAATTATTATTCACTTCGTTATTTTTAATAAACTAATAGTACACTGAATTTAAAACACTTTTGCTTATTCCTTATTCTTAGACTCAAATAACTACATTTTATATCGCTTCAGTCTACAAATTAGTACATGAAAAAGAAATACAAAATTTCACTTTACGTTCACTAAGTGATTCCATAGTGTTAGCCTTTGTGAATCGCAACCATTTTACGAAGATAAAACGAATGAATTCGCCTAATCATAAAATTAAAACAAGTTTACATAAATCGTCATTCATCAAATGAATTTTATATGAATATAATTCATATTTCAATCACTTGGTGTATTCATAATGTACCCATATTTTTGAATAATTCACTTATTTTTCACTTCGTGTTTTCAAAATGAATAAGAGAAAAATTATTCATTTCGTGAAGATTTTTGGCATTCACTATGAATTCACTGTGAACGTAGTTCACTGAATGGTCAGCTGGGTATATATTGACTATTGACCCACTGATTGCAGCTGTAAGCGTATATTTTAATTCGAAACAAAATTTGCTTGCTTTTTTCAAAATTAATTTGAGAAACACTGAGAATAATTTGTTGACTTTACGTTCAATAATCATTATGCTTGTGATACAAAATACAAAAATGTGTACTGTATTCATATCATATGTAGTACCGCATATGGCTTTACATTAAATAGTAATTAAAGATTAAAATGATTTTATGTTCTAAGTATATTTTTAACACTACATAATAATATTTATATGTAGACACTATCTACCATTATAATTATATTTTTTTTTATTATCCCGAATAAATAATGAAAATTTTCAACAGAAAATAATATTATCACCAAATAAACATGTTTTTTATATCACGCATACATTTATACATATTTGAATGTAATAAAAAAAGGACTAAAACTATTAGGACTGAATAATAATCATAAAAATGTAATAACATTTTGTGATGATACGATACGAATGATTCTGATGTAATCGAAAATCCATAACCGACAACAAGAGAAGTAAAAAGGATAAAATTTATTGAAATATTATACAAGTTAAACTTTTATCTACATACGTACATTACATATAATATATGTATGTATAGTTCAAATGAATTCACATTAAATAGAAAAACGGAAAATAAAAACTAATAAATATGCGCATATATATGTATATAGACGACAAAGTATGTTATTTATTCAATTATTACTTCATCATGTCCAATGAATAATTTGCGTTTATTACCGCGTTATTTAGAGTTCACGATAATTACATACATATTTGAAAATGAACCATTTTTATTTTTTGTAATTTTCTGTGTCCTTATTTTATTTTATTTCTTTAATTTATCTTTCATAATTAGAAGAGGAAAATTTTGTTATTAATTCTATTGTAAAAGTCATCTCATTCGATGTTGTAATTTACAAAAATGTAACAAAATATGATCAAAAATAAATAAAAAAATACAAAAAAAATAAAAAACGACAAGAACATATTTTCTTTTAACTTGATGACCGTTAATTATTACCCGTAGTTTATTAAAATTTCTTCAATTAAATATATTATTATTATTATTTTTTGTTTTTATTGGAGTAAATAACAAATATTTTTCATATAATTAAATGTCTGGATAATTAACGTTGTTAAAGTTAAAAGGGATGACAAGTTTGTGAAAAAGAAAAAGTTTTTCTATTAATTTCATTTTTGTGCACATTAAAACAAAAATATTTTAAATTATGTTAAAAGTTAATTAAGAACGAAAAAGGATTTTTATTTTGTCAAAGTACAAAGTAATAGTATACTGTGATATTCTATTTCTATATAGTGAAATTGCTAAGAAATTTTCTTGAAAGTATTTACTGATTTGAAATGAAATTATTATATACTCGTATTATGTATGTTAAATAAGTAATTCATTGTATATTGAATAAACAAATGAGGACTATAACGATGGTAATTTCGAGACGATTATAATGCGAAATAATGCAGGTAGTATAAAGAGTAATATTCTATGAAAATTGAATGCCGATTTAAAAAAATTGAAATTTATTGCAAACATTTTTCGTTTTATAGCATAAGAATCGAATAAGGATATTATGTACATATACATTGTATATACATATATGCACACAAAATGAACTCAAAGATAATATATTTACACGTATAAACCTACAAGTAGAATGGTTAGGATTTCTTTCATATGTTTAACACAATCCTCTTAGTTGTGTATACATAAGATTATATCTATATACCATTGTTGGATAAGTGCCAATAAACATTTAAGAACCATATTCTTAAAAGTGGATTTCGATATCCTTCCGAGTGATTGAAGATGTGAATAAAAGTATATTTTATATACATATAGAAAGCAATAAAAAAATGAAATAAAATAAAATGAAAATTTTCTTCAACTTTTTAAAGTGCATATATAAGAGATATATGGAGATGTATATGAATTAAGGAGTATGTGCGTATATGTAGATTATATGTATATGTATGCCACATTAGATAACAAAATTAAAAATTGATTTTGTTTAATAGCTTTACAAGAGTATGAAATAAATAAAAATTTAATTAAAATTAAATGGACATGCTGGAATTCATGATTAATTAATTTGAATATTGTTCTCGTGAATATTCTCTTCAATTTTCTATTGGATTTTAATAATTAAATAATCAATAAATATACATACACATTTATACTAATACACATATAATACATTATACACGTACAGTACACATACTTAATAATAAATAATATTCATTGTGCATTAATTTAAAGTGTTGTAGAATTTTTAAATAGCATGCAAGCAAGAGGTAACCACGTGAACCATTCAAACATAAATTGAAATTCAATTAATATTTAAATTATAAAAATTTAATCCCAGATAAATTATTATATTATTATTATTATTTTTTTTTTTTTTGTTAAATTTATTTGTTTTGTTCTTGTAGAAATTCTATATTTTCATACGCATGTAGGTCAAAGTACTTGAGAATCAATAATTCATAATATTGTGCAAAATATGTATATTCGTAAATGTATTTGTATTTGTACATTATGTGTATACGTGAGTACGTATACGCAACATAAATAAAACACAAAGGATGATAATTTATAATAACAGAAACTTACCATATTCATTCAATTGTACATGCATATGAATATGTATATACAGATACAAATGTACATAATGTATTTATATACAAATATACGAATATGCATGTCCAGATTTAATTGCTGCCTGTACACAATATAAATTGTACATAATACTTCTTATACTTATACGTATATACATTATGTGTTAAAATGAATTGCACAGATTTTATTTCTCTATATGTATGTCAGTGTTATTTCGAAATTTTCATTCCATTCCACATGAACAAAATTTTATTAAACAGTATACAGTACGAGTACACATACATATGTATAGTACGCACTGTACCAAAAACTGATGATGGAGACAATGAACATAAATGTATATAATACTCGTACAATATATCGCTTGTTTTGGACAATCATTTTCAAAAAAAAAACCCATTGATCACTGAATTTACAAATCATGAATTTTTTATATGAATTTCCATTCTTCATTACTTTTTTTTTGTTCATTTTCAGAACAACAATACCCGTACTACACGTACGGAGTATTTTGAAAAAAAATTATTTGAATAGAATGTCTACTGCAGGGCAATCAATAATCATTTATCAATTAATAAAAAAAAAAACGAAAATATATACACAAAAAAAATTTCAGCAATTTTCGTAAGTGCTATTCCACATTCAATTGTTAATTGAATGCGAGTTTAACAACGTCATATTTAAAATAAAAATTAAAAAGAAAAAATGTTTTTTTTTTAATTTTCAATGAGTAATTTTTTTTCTTGATCTATATACTCACTGTATTTTCTTTATTTTATGTTTATTTTATTTTTATTTTTTGTACATTTTATAAAACAATTCATGCTTGTGTAGCCGCGTAAAATGAAGGAAGTCAGTGGTTCTGTGGTTAATTTGATTTCAGCCTATTATTTGCAATCATAGAACATTCCTCCCAATCAATTATCACGAATGACATTGATGGTTGATTTGGGGGCTAGGTGGTGCAGTATAATAGAATAACTGACCTTCTTATCTGGAAGGGCAGATTTGTTTCCGTTTCATGACAGAATAATTTTTAATTTTTGTTTACCTATTTCCTATTTTCAACTTTTATTACTCACAAAGTAATGTTTCAATTGACTAATACATTTAATTAAATTTATTACAAAAGAAGACATCGCTTCACACTCACCAAGACCTGTCAGGACCTTTGGCGATTGACTATTACATAAAACGCTCATAACTGAGATTAAAATATCATAAAACTACAAAAGCTTTGTAGTTTTATTACAATTATTTGTGAATTAATAGCAACTGTAATTTCTAAAAATTGTCTTTATTTCTGCAACAGTATTAAGAACAAAACTCTCTAATTATTCAACTTTTAGTTTATCTTCAGTTTGATTCATTAACTACTATAGGAATCATACTAAATATTAAGAAAATGGAATAAAAATTTAATACCCAATTATATCGTATTACCCATTACTATATTACTCTTGCAGTTAATTTTGTTTGCTTTTGTAATTAGTTACACGCACTCGAAAATTTCTAAATCAAAAGAAAACGTCATAAGGGTAAATAAGTACATAAGTGGCTGCGATGAAAAGAATTTAAAATTCAGAAAAAAATTCTTTAAAAAAAAAAACAAAAAAAAAACCAAAAATCAAAAAAGGATGAGAAATATTGTTTGCTAATGACTGGTAAACGTTCGATTAATAGCCATTCAACTTCTTAACACTTCTAGTAGGCAAAGTAAAAGAGTAATAAAAAAACTGAATATAGCTTATTATGAATTTTTTTAAAGAAGTCTGCATACATTTTGATGCTTGAGTTGAGTTATAATCGATTCAAGTATAAAATATATCTAATTGATTTAATTTAGAAAAGAAAGATGCACATATGAAGAGAAAATCGATTGAATAATAATATGCCTTTAACACTTACGAGATTTAGAATACATATACACATAATGTAAATGAGCATTAAAAATTTAAAATTTTAATATATATAATTATAATAGAATCTATTAACTCGACTCCTACTCTTTATCCTTTTTCATCACATCTTGAAATATATTTCCAAAGGACTTATGCAGACTTTAATTCATTGTAATAATAAAGAGAATTGGTGTAGTAGTGGTGCAAAAAAATATAAAAAAAATATGAATTTGTAATCATAAATGTTCGTATTTGATTTAAAAATATTTATAAGAGTAAATTTAAGCATCAAAAAATTAAATAAAACATAATTAATTTTCAATACTATTCAACACAGTTAAATCATTTTTTCTTTCTTTCGAATACTTATGAGTACCCATTTATTGTTAATTGAATATTTTAAATGTGCGTCGTCTCCCCTCCATCAGTTGCCTTCATATATTCTTTACATTTTAGAGTTTTTTTGTTGATTTGTCTTCTCAATTTCTCATGGACACAAAATAAATAAATACAAAAATGAAAATATGCAATAACTATGTCAAAAGAATTCTTGTTATAGATCGAAATTACCTTATGTACATAATCGCATGTATGTACCTATATACATATATATATGTATTCTGATTCACATTCCTGTCACATAAAGCACTTGAAATTCTTAAGATGATATTAGAATTCTAGACATGCATAAGCATGAATGGTAAACTTTACTTGTATATATAAAAGCTGTTTATTTTGAAATTTATTTTTTTTTTTTTTGCAAGAAAATAATCAGATGCTTATGGATTTATTTATGTGCATATGTAGTAATATACATAATATAAGATATTTTCTATATATACATAAGAATTGTTTTGCATGCTTGCATACATGAGTGTGGAAAATGTCGTCAGAATAAGATGATATTCTAAGGATATACAGACTGAATTATGTGGAAATTCCATTTAATATATTGTACGATCCTTTTGTGTAATATTGGTAATGTGTAGTGCATTTATGAATGTGTGTATGAATATATTCACATTTCACACAAAACATAAATATATGTAGAGTTCACTCTCATCCTTGAAAGAAAAACAACACTTACTTATAAATTCAATTCAATTTCCTCGAATACATTTCAAAAGAAGACAAAAATATACTATAATTGTATGTACATACTAGTAGTGAACGTGACAATGAATATCCGTACCGTACCCATATTATATGCAGTATCTATTCATGAGCGAAAAATAAATAAAAAAAAAAGAACCAAAGTGAATTTTGTACAACTGCTTCTGGATGTGATTTATTCTAAAGCGTATTTGTATCATCATTGAGGTTAAGTTGAATTAACTTTCGTCTTTCGTTCTGGATTACGAGTGTTTGCTTTGAATTATTTCTTTAAAATCTTTACTATTATAACATAGTGTAATGAAAATAATTTCAATTTGCATAATTACCGTTCTATTTTTAGTCGATATTAAAATGCATAATTATCACGTATTACAAAAAAAAAATTTTATGAATTCATAATGAATAATGTATTACATAAGTAACCTCGTAAATTTATATAAGAAATTTTTTTGGAACATTTGCAACAATTTGCAACTTCTCTGAAAATTGAATATACATTTTATCATATTTTGTGGAGGGCAGGTTAGGGAGTTTGTATACTTACTCTTTAGTATCACAAATGTAGGTAACCAACCAATGGGTGTTTGCTATGTAAACCACTAGCTGAAAAGAAACCTCAGTTTCTTTTATCCGTTAGATATGTGTACATGGTTCGCAGAATTACATGCTGAAATATGTGCTTTCTTTGAAAGTAGCTTATTCAATTATTGAAACAAGATGAAGAGCTGGCGCATTCGCATCTATAGTGACAGACAAGCCGCACTGAAGATGCTCTTTAACCAACCTTAAGTTCTAAGATTACCCTAGAATGTAGATTTAAACTGAATTTTGTAGCCAGATTTAATACGGTAGGCCTGATATGGATGCCAGATATATAGATAGTATGGTTCCCATATAAAATATCGGACTGTTAGAAAACATTATAAAAACAGATATTGATTATTAGAACAGAGTTAATCCAATTAAATGAGGTTCTTCAAGATAAGAGAAACGATATGTTTATGTCCATTTATATCCTTCTCTCAACACATTATTGCATACTCTATCATATTTTGTACAAAAAGGATTTATTGGTTATAATCGAAATTCCTCAAAACTTTTCTGTAGGCTTCATATCAGAATTGTTTTTCTAAGATTTTACACCCTCTCACCAAGCTCTCTCTTAACTCAAATAATTTCAATTATTTTTCCCTCAAGACACAGATGAAATTGAAAACTTAAATTAAAATGAAAAAATTCACATTTTTACTACAGTTTTATGTAACTACATATATTTAGTTGTACAAGAAATGTGAAGAAAAGGTGTTAACAAATTCGAAATGAAAAATTCATAAATTTCATTTTCAAAAATGAAAATAAATAAATAGAAGAAATAAAACCAAAATGAAAATGAACTACGAATATAAAAAAATATTTTTATATACATTCATAATACAGGATACTAGCTATGGGTCTAGCTGTAGTTTGATTAAAATATGTATATACATATGTATGTGTAAGCATACGATTATAAGAAAGTTTAAAAAACGGAATAAGCATGCATGAGTTTGAGAAAAGTTTTATACTAAAAAGAAATTTAATTTAAATGAAACTGTACATCATTTTATATTGGGTTCGTATACATACATACTAGTGCATCATATAAATACTTACGATAAAAATTGAGTAAAACTTTTTTTCCATTTTTTGTTTTGTTTCTCGTTTTCTTTTTTTTTATTTCATTTTTTTAACGAAAGTAACATTTATGGAAAAACTTTTTAAATATACGTCAACTTTCTACACCCAAGGAAATATTACTTCACCTGCTCAATTTAATGTTAAGTATTTTCATAAAATTTTCAGATAATAAATAATATATTTGTTTCTTATGTTAAATTTGTTATTTATTTTTTATGATAATTTTGTTTAATTTTCCAAACAAAAAAAAAACACAATTGAAAAACTCTTTCAATTTACCTCTAAAATTTATGAATAAAATTAACTTTTATATTACGTATGTAGGGAGTACATGTACATATATGTAGGAAAAAATTCCTGACAGGATTTCGTTTAAATAGTTGGCTAAACTTCCGAATTGGGGCCGCCAGCTTTTGAAACGAGACCTTCCGATAATGATACTTTGGAATGTCCTCTTTGACGTGGTATATGTCTCTGTTGGCGCAAATCCATCTTAAGAACGCAACCTACCCTTAAAAATGTTTGGTCCAAAATGACGTGTTTTACGAAATCCGTTATTTATCCAGATCAAGATCTTGGATCGGATTAGTTAATATACCATTTTAAGGATAACTTCCGGCTTTATTTTCCACACTTTATTTCACTTTGATTGGATTAGCGGTTCCCGAGATATAAGGACTTAAAGTCAAAATTTCGTGTTTTTTAAAAATCACTTTCCTAACTTCTTTTGATGACGGTATAACTACAAAACTTGAAAGATGATATATATGTTTTATAATATCATTTAAAAGGTTTTTTTGTCCTCTTTCCAATGCTATCACATTTATGTATAGAAACTGCATAAATAAAAAAAATAAATTCAAAAATATACAAAAAAATGAGAAAAAATACACATTTTTCATGCATTTTCATACATTTTTGAGTATAATTATTTCAAAAGCTTACTATTTTTCGTAGTATATATTATTTAACTTTTACTAAATATGTACGTAAAAAATTTAGTAAAATTCAATTTTATTCACCTTTTACAAAAATATACAAAAAATTCAGTTTAATGTTAAATTCAACTTTTGTTTACCCTTCTACCAAAATTTATATAAGTTTTAGTAAAAAATAAATTAATAAATTTACCTTTTACAAAATTTTATATAAAAAATTCAGAAAAAAATTATTACTAACTTTTTTCTAAAAAATTATTTTGTATGAAAATTTGTATTTTTTCTCATTTTTTTGTTTATTTGTGCATTTATTTTTTTACCCATGCAGTTTCTATACATAAATGTAGTATCATTGAAAAGAGGACCAAAAAACCTTTCAAATGATATAATAAAACATATATGTCAACTTTCAAGTTTTGAAGTTATAGCGTCACCAATAGAAGTTGAAAAAGTGATTTTTAAAAAACACGAAATTTTGAATTTAATTCCTTATATCTCAAGAACCGCTAATCCAATCAAAATGAAATAAACTGTGACAAATAGAGTAGGAAGTTCTCTTTCAAATAGTTTATCAATTAATCCGATCCAAGATCCTAATCTGTAGAAATAACGGATTTCGTAAAACCCGCCATTTTGGACCAAAAATTTTTAAGGGTAGTTTGCGTCCTCTAGATGAATTTGCGCCAATAAAGACATATATCACGTTAAAGAGGACATTCCAAAGTATCATTATCGGAAGGTCTCGTTTCAAAATCTGGCGGCCCCAATTCGGAAGTTTCCCCAAATAGTTTGCATTAATTTTTAACTTTAAAATTTTTTTTAAAATTATTATGATTACACAGGCTTGTGAAATTTAACTTTTTTTCCCCTTCAAATAATTGTGCAATTTTTTATTTGTTTAGGTATGCTGAATTAATAAACATTTTTGTTTTTTTTTTATTACGTCATGATTTCTTTTTTTTAAGGATATTCATATGAACAGAAATACCACCTACTTTTTAACAGTTTTTATGGAAAAATGAAATGTACAAATGCAATATAGTTATGCACAAGGATAAAAAACTAGATAAATTTATGAAGACTTATAATATATTTTTCTGCTTTTTTCAAGACTTCTTTTCAGGTCTTTCTATCCTGGTAATTGCGACACACTTTATCCCTTTTTGTCCCATCAATAGTCTGCCATCATGCTAACGTCCAAGTTCCTGAATAACTGGCCTCTATGATTTTAATATCCTTGTGAAATCGTTCTCCTGTTCATCACTAATTGCACCAAGGATTTCAGGAAATACGAATATAGAAACTTCAATTTTTTTCTTCTAATACAAAATCACGTTTAACTTTTTATACACCCTACGTAGAAAAATTTAGTGATCTAGGGAATGCGATAGGAAACAAAATTACATTTCTTTTAATGTGCTATAACAAGTAATGTGGAATTTGGTTGCGAACAAAAAGTGTTGCACCTGGTAAAATTTATTTATTTTTAAACTTAAAAGGAAAAAGTTTTCTTTTCCAAATAAAACAAATCCGATATCGATTGGGTGATTCGTTACCGAGTTATTTAGAATCAATTAATCGTGAAAGGATTAAAAATATACATACCCTTTTCCCAGGAAATGAATGTGATAGAATTTTTTAAATATTTTTTTCGTAACTTGCGGCCTACCAAATTATTATTAAATTGTTTTAGGGGAAAACGATCGCAGGCCTGTGTGTTAGGTTGTCGTAAGATTTTATTTCTTATATGTGCAGGACAATATTAAATTATTTTTCGCAAAGTTAGTTTTCGTATTAAATTAATAATTTCGGATTATACATTAAATTTTTTGGTACACAATTATCTTTTATTTAATTTTCTTATTATTCACTTTCTCAAATAAATTACAAACCAAAGTCATTTCTTATAGAATATTATAGTGCATAACTCATAACATCTCACCATAAATTTTAATTATACAAAATAAAAGCAAATAAATGAATATATGATGATGAACTCATGTAATTATAAAAGCGAACATAAGAAAATTTCATGTTTCTGTAAGCAATGTACGAAATTTTCATGCACATCTTTTTTTATGATATGATGGTGTGTTAAATTTATAGAAAATTTTATATTTAAATGTTTACAAGCATATATGTATACGTATACACTGCAACGAATATGTTCTATATGTACTTTTGTAAAGCATCATATAAACATAAGTACATATACATATGTAGTTTAATATCAAAATCCGTATTTTGTATTTATTATTTGAAAATGTTTGATATTTACACTTGAATGTATAGTTTTAAAAGGGAATCAGTGTACAAATACACAACACACGTACTTAGACATGTATACCATATGGTATTTAAATAGTCGTTATTATTTAATCGTTAATTATTTACGCATACTGTTTACATGAAGGATAATGTTAAAATAAATGTCAGTAACTCATTAAATAAAATATGTTGTCATAGAAATGTAATTGCAAAGATTATGTTTGCAATTAATTATACAAATTTTTATCTTAGGCAATGTTCTTTTGAAAAAGATTTCATATACGGTAAAAAGGAAAAAAATATACAGTTTTAGTGTGAAGCAGTAAAATTAAATATTTTGTTTTATTTATAAAATTTGAAATTAATTTTTACTCGCATAATACTACATCGGGATTTAAGATGTTTGAAAGAATCTTACTTACATAAATCAATATCAATTACAAAACACATCAAAAATTACTCAAATTATACTTGAACTGCAATACAAATATCTTTTTAGAATTTTTTATTGATTCTTAACGGAAATTCAACATAAAACTTATCTAAGTACGTAAGAATATACGAGTATTATGAGTATGTGTGATAAAAGAAAAAAAAAGTTGCAAAAATAAATTCCTGTTCACTATATAGATTGTATAAATATATTTCAAAGATCAAAAACAGTCAAAAACAGTTTTGAAAAAATGAACATCTTATTAGTATAGTTGAAGTGAATATTTCAATATTTCAGGAGCACATTGAGTCGAAAATGAAAAAAAAAAAATTAAAGGATTAAAATGACAAAATACCTTACAGGCTTACAGGTATACTATATTCATTTTAAATGTAAGATGAATTACCTACACATTTTGTTCTCATGAGTGTTTCTACTTAAGCTTCAAGTATTATACTATGCAACTTTGTGATAAACGAACTCATACATACTCGTATGTATGTACATCCAGAACATCAATCAAATTTTGTTTTAGGGCGCTGAAGAGTATTTGACTCAAACGCTCATTTATACAATCATATTACATGATTTGTGTATACCTGAAAATATTTGTATAGCTGCCTATATACGAGTGTGTGTATGTACATACTTACAACCAAGTTTTGTTTTTTACATTGTTTAGAGTCGGAAAAGTGGAAAATTGAAAAATTTTTAGAAAAAAAAACTCAAGATTCAAAAAATTTTCATCTTAAATGGCACAAAATCTATTCTGTAACTGGTATTCATAAAACTGCATAAATTTATTTGTTTGTTGTTTGTTTGTAGTATGAAAGTGTGGAACTAAAGTTCATCTGCATTCGATTGGTATAGTATATTTTGTACTTGAAAGTTTAATCGTAACGCATGTCAATGTTATTTATGTAGTATGTACATGTGAAATGTAAATCTGTAAATACATATTTTTATCACAATAAATTGTAGATATACTATTCGTTTACTTTTAATAATATTATGGTGAAAGTTATCAAAGACTATATAGAATTTATAGAATATTGTTCTATAGTCTTTGAAATTATTTATCCAATTTCCGTATTATAACATGACTCTTTAAAAACATATAATGTACGTGATAAATTTTATAGATTTTGTAATAGAAAAAACATATAGATGTATGTTATATAGGTGTCTGTAATGTATATACTACATGTGTGTACTTACATACATTCAAAGAAGTAATATATGCCTCATTAATTGTAAACTTTTAAGTCAAAATTTAATTTTAACCTAAATACAAATCACTTTTCTTCTTTAACATGCATTGTCTCTGGATTAATATTATCCATGTAGGATGTAATTTGAAACTTCTTAAACTCAATTTAAAAATGATACAGTTTATTTTAAAAAGTAAATTATCATTAAAATTTAAAGATATCACAAACATAAACGTAAATTATAAGAATACATAGCAATAGCTGCGGTATGTTCAACTTATATTGTATGACAATAAAAAGTAATTCCTTTTAGGAATTTGAGTATAGAAAACTTCTTACTGTTTTATTTGTGACATAATCAATTCAAAGTATAAAGCATGAAATACATACATATACTATAGTATATACTTATGTTATTTTTGTTATTTACATTCGATAAAGATCAGATTCAATTTGTATTTATACAATCACAAATATGAACGTAAGTATATTAATGTTTTACATCATTAGTAAAATTCGAAAAGTTTTTACTCGCTAATAATATTTTAAGAATTTGTTTTTTATTTTTATTTTGAATAATTTAATCCTTTTTATTTAAAAAAAAAATATATATATATAAATTTCTGGTTAAAAGGAAATTTGCTTTGGGCTTTAAAATGCTTTAACTACAAACAACAAATTATTATTTTTTCTCAATTTTTATTATTTTTCATCATACTCGTATATGTAGTATGTAAAACATTATACGATTTGACTAAAATAAAAAACAAAACAAAAGGGAAAAATCTTATACGATTTATGTCTAGTTTAAATGCTTTTAGCAAAATATAAATGTTTTTTTTTTTTTTTTCATTTAAAATATGTACGTACATGAATTTTTATACGTGTTTGCATTTAAATTTCAGTTCACATAAATGTACGAGTATATATCTCACATTCACATACGCAATTGTAGGTACTTTTCCATATATCATATGTTTGTACATGTACATACGTTATGGTACAATATTGAGTACTTGAATTTTACGTCATGTATAAGTAATATATCGCTTCATTCCTTTTGCCAAAAGCATCTACATACTGTATGATAATAAAAAAAGTATACGCAGATTTTAGAGTTTTTAGAGGAGGTATATTCTACTACTAAAAAATAAAAACACACATAAATAATAACGAAAACAGAACTGATTTATTTTCAAAATACAAAAGAACGAAAAGAAATCATTTCCTTCTATTTCCTAAAGGAACATTTTTCAAACGGGTCACATTGAATGCGAATGAAATTTCATGAATTGCTTTCATAAAAACGAAACGTATTTACACACACAAATATGAATACTCATATTGTGTACATAATGTATATAACTACACGTGTATATATGATTATTTTTGTATATATGTATTTGTGTGTATTTTTTTTGTTATTAAATATATACAAAATACAAGGATGATGATACATATGTGATGATATGACTAAAGTGATGATGAAGAAAGATATGGTTATATGGTGTTGATATGGTTGGCTGGTTGGTTATTTATTTTTTATAAGAGTATATGTACATACATATATATATTTTTACTCTGAATCATATATTCACAATTTTTAAAAAATAATAATGATCAAAAGGAAAAACAACTTATCACAGACACTTGAAGTATATATATATAGGATGTATACACGTTCATCATTATTTTGCAAGAATGGTATGGTATGATAAAATTTAATCGAAAAACTTTTTAAAATCACTGAATATTCACATACTCTTGTGATATGTAGTACATATATATGTACAGGTACACATATATTATAAGACATCCAACCACCCCATAGATAACAAAAATGTCTTTGACACAGAAAACCATAAAGATTAATATCATTTTTATCTTTAGGAAGAATTTTAATTATTGCGATACCATATAATATAAAATTCAACGCCCATGAGATGTGTATTGTATATAAATAAAATTTCTGATAAAATGTTTAGAAGGAAGGTTTCTTTTCTATTTTTTTTTTTTTTTTTTTTTTTTTTAAATTAATTTTGAATAAATATAAGATACTTGAAAAATTCTGCATTTATTTATCGTTTCATTTTTCTTTAATTTTTTTTTTGTTTTAGATGTCTTTAGAAAAAGAAAATACATAACATCAAAATCAAATGCAAAAAAATAGAATTTGATTGTATAAAGCACTTGGTTTTGTTGATTAAAAAAAAAAAATTAAATCATAATTTAAATAGATTTATGATATCTTGTTATATCTTGTTCTTTATTTTATTTTTCAAATTCAATGCGAAAAGGAAAATATTGTCTGGTATATGCTTCATTATAATTTTAAATTGTTTCTGGAATTGAAATTATTATGGTGACAGTAATGTAATAGCACAGAAGTAACGAAATGAAAAACTGTAACAGAATTATATTAGTATTTTTCTGAATGATGTCATTTTATAATGTTGATAAAATTGAAATTTCAAACTATGTATTTCCATAAAAGTGTTCATATAAACTATCTCCGTATGGTATACTCATACATACATACAACTTTTATGAATAATATAATATATTCAGAGACATTTGTATGACAACGGAAATTGTATATTTTCATCAGACAAAAAGGATATTTGAATTTTCTACTGTCTGGGTACTTTCCTTACAATACAGATATGCATATAATAAGAAATTTTTTTGTTATATTGATCTACTAATGCATTTATTATAAAAGCAATTTGAACATAATTCACTAAAATAAAATATTTTTTTTTTTTAAATAAAAACTATTTTGTGTATGGTGGAAATTTATATTTACGTTTCTCGAAATGGAGTGATGTATACACACGCATAAATTAACAGTAGAAAATATATAGATACATACATAAATGTACATACAAATCCAAGTATGGAGTACATTTTCATTATACAAACAAATTTCGAATAGAAATTTTTTAATAAAAAAAAATACAATTTTTATGAAAAAAAAATATTAAAATTTTCAATATAGATGCTCAAAAGCAATTTTGTGTAGTTTAAAAACGACTTCATGTTGACCTAGATACAATGTTTTTCTGTACTTACATAAGATTTTCTGTACTTATATTGGCCCTGACCATCTCTTTGAAACTCTCTTTTTTTTAAAAAAAAAAAATTTTGTTTTTAAAGTTTTTTAATTTTGCTTTATAAGTCTGAAGGATGAGGATAACATGAAATTATTTCTCAAGTGTGATACACATATCCTTTATCAAATTCTTAAATTACAATTTTTCGTACATATTAAACAGAAAAGTTTAGAAAAAAAAACAATATCCTAGCATTAAATTCATGAACAAATCTTAAATATTTGCATTTTATTTTATTTTTTTTTCTGTGTTCATTTGAAATCATGAATATTTTTAAGGTTTGCCTACAATATTGTCTGTACACATAAAACCTATTTGTACATCCTGTGTAAATATATGAAAAGTTTCTGGTCTTAACATGAAGGTGACGCTTCTTGTCAAAATCATTTTGATTCGATGATGGGTATATGTTTTGTAAGATGACTGTTAAATTTATAACCATTTTGAAAGTTTATTTGTTGTCTGACAGACATTTGTGTTACTCAATATCAGTGCTTTTGTAAAAATAGAAAATGTAAAAAAAAACCGAATACCGTCTCACACTTTAGCGGTTACGTGCGTTTTCACCAGATTTGGCTACTAGCGACTTTTTCCTGTTTCCTAGACTCAAAATTTGGCTCAGAGGACAGAAGTTTTCATCAAATGAAGAGCTCATCGCAACCGTTAAAGCATATTTTGCAGAGAAAGATGAAAACTACTATTTAGTAGGGTTAAAGGGATGGGAGCATATTCAGGAAAAGTGTGTAGACTTAAAAAGAGACTATGTTAAAAACTAAAACATAATTTAAGTGAAAAAATATACATGCTTCTATGTTACTTAGGTCAGAAACTTTTCAGACGACCCTCATAAAGTTAATAAAATATTCCACCTGAACATACGAATCCTAAGCAATTTAGACGTGCATAAAAATCATGTTTACGAAATAGATTTGTCACAAAATCAACTCAAGAAAATATGAAAATTTCCGTAAATTGTTTTAGTATAATACGTGAAACAATTTTACAATTTTTTTTTTTATATAAATAAGATCACGTTCTTGTGATATTTCATGTACACAACACACATAATGTATACTATAATTTAAATTTTTTTTGTTTATTTTGTTTTTATTTATTCATTTCTTTATTTTTTTTTTTTTTTTTGAAATATGTTAAACAATATGTGAAAAAAGAAATACATTTATGTTTATGGATAAGTAGATAAATAAGTACACAAATGTACATCCGATTTATGGAAAAAATGATCTTAAAGTTGATTTTTATCAGCACTATTCGATGAAATTTTGGTTATTGTTGTTACAATA
Source organism: Villa cingulata (assembly GCA_951394055.1). Classification (NCBI taxonomy): domain Eukaryota; kingdom Metazoa; phylum Arthropoda; class Insecta; order Diptera; family Bombyliidae; genus Villa; species Villa cingulata. The sequence continues at coordinate 24,960,267 of OX596021.1, read as the reverse complement.
TTCGAGAATGTAAATGCATTTTACCGGAAAAATCAAATCTAAAAAACAAAATAATAATTATATAGGTTTAGGTACTTATATGTATAATGACGAGTGAACTGTGCAATATTTCTAAAATCATATAATAACATGAGTTCACAATTAATTATACGATAAGTGAGAATTATATGCCCATCAAGTATTTCTGGATATGACATTTTAATTATAACAGCTTTTGACCTACATGCATGCACATTATGATGTATGTAATGTTTATCAAAAAACTTTATCTTGTTAAAAGTACTCATATGTGAATGAATGGTACTATCAGTGTTGTGCTTATGTGTACGATGTAATTAGGGTGGAAATTATGGATTAGCGTTTAATTGAATAGTTCACTTTTACATCAGTAGTATCATTTATTCGAAAGAAAAAATAATATTTAGAAAAGATATTAACCAATAAATAAATATGAACTGAAATGAACTTTTACTTGAGTAAATTTAAAATTCCATTATAGTATAAAATTCAAAGTAAAAGAAATGTCAAACGATATACTTTCACCATATCACAAATGAACGATAATAAAATGAAGTCAGGTTTAAGAGTTTTATTACAATCTACATTTTTATTTTACAATATTCTGTATGTATATTCTGAATATGATTTAGAATATGCATATACATATAGCTATACAGTTTTATATGACATTTTTTATTGCATTTTTGTAATTAAAATTCATTTTTCATATCATAAATTCACTAACTACTATTATAACAGATTACATACTATAGAAAACTGTTGAAATATTCAGTTCAGAATTTATTTTCTAATGAATCTTCATCTATATATTATATAACAAAAAACGAATAATATTTAAATATGTACATACATATAAATGTAAGTATAATATATGAATAAACATATAGTATGTAAACATAAAGTTTTAAGAAATTCGTAAAAGTTTTCATAAATATTCATAAACTTTTTCATAATAATTATTACACATTTTACAATATTTCAGAATTAATGAACATTGTCTGTTGTATTCATTTATGACACAGTTCAATGCTCTGTCAGAAGAAGCTTTGCAAAAAGAAGAACAAGAAGAAGAACAGATAAAAAAAAGAAAAAAAAACAACTATGTTGTAACTTTGACTGTATCGAAAAAAAGAAAAATGAATGAATAATAAATTTTTTATAAAGTAAATTTTCATTCATTTTCCGTTCTTATTTTTTTTTTTTTTTTTTTTAAATTTACATTTTGATAACAGTTGGGAGTTGTAATAATGAACATAAAGGAAATCTTAATATGTATACGTATATATGGTTGAATGTTTTGGTTTGATATACCCTGTAGATTTAAAAACTATTAAAATTTGTGACCGAAGTATAATAAATACAATATATACATATGACGTATACGATACGTGCATTTACTTTGTAGTTTTGTATTTATAAAATAAAATGTATAGCATAGCTACATATATATGTACATATGTATACGTGTATACATTTAAGTACAAGTACAAGGATTAAAAATAAATCTGGGAAATAAACATTATATTTCACAAGGACACCAATACACATCTATAACAATATATAATTATTATACTCTATTTTCATCCTGTTAACCGTACTCATAGAAACACAACTAAAAATAATTAAAATTAATTTCATTATATACTTTTTGATAAAATGAGCCTGATACGTATGTACTGCAAAGCAGAAAACTTGATGGCATAAATGAGCATGTGACAGAATAATGATGATTTGTTTTTATTTTCACATAGCATAAGATTAAAAAAAAATTATGTTCAAAAATATATTTTAATTTATAGTATGTTTTCTTTTTTTTGCGAATAATTTATACTCTGTTTTTTGTTGACAGACGATTGTTATGAAAAAGTATACGTATTTAGGCACATAGAAGATGGGCAAGATATTAATTATTTCGTAATTTGTAATTTTTGAGTTTGAGAAATTTATGTTTAAAATCAAAATAATGATAAAAAATCTTATTTTAACAGTTTCATAATTAAATATGACTATAAGGATTGTAATTTTTTTGTTTTTTTGTTTTTTGATAAAATAACAGATTTCGAAACACCACTATGACTCTATAGGATTCTTAAACTTTATACAAATTTAAGTTCAATAAAATTTTTGATTTTCTAAGAATGTGTTTTAAGTGAATTGAATTGGCACATAATGTGATGTATGTATGTAAAATCTTCTGAGATTTTGGTAACAAGAAACATACAACATATTTGTAATTTAATTTAATCATTAATTCTCATTATTTGATAAGCGCCTACAAACTATACAATAAATAATTGGTGATTATTATATGCTTGGATTATTTTGTGAATTTTATTGGAATTAATGTATTATTACAATATGTATGTATGTACATATGTTGACTCTAATGCACTTATCAAATATGGAACAATAAATTTACATAATTTGTAAATAAGATTGCATGTTATAATATAAGTAATTTCATAAATTAAGGGTATCTAATATAAATATGTGTACATACTTGTATTTAGTAAAGTAAATAAATAAACATCTAAGCAACATACATATTTATACTGTAAATGTATGTATGTGATGTACAAAATAAATGTACATATGTACTTAAAACAATGAATGATAAGAACGAAAACCTATCATTTATGTTCTGTGTGCATGTATTGTGTACACACAATTGCTTTTGAATTTTGCTTTTAACTAGGAAAATGTTCTTGGCAGATTTACTCATTTTCCTTTATATGTACATAATGTGCACATACCAATATCTAAATGTAAGTATATTTTATCTATTTATTTTAATTTTATTTTTTTTTAGTTGTGTACATAAACAACGAACGATTTATCACTTATCAAAGCGAAGAAAATTAATAACAGATAATGGAAAATAAATTTTCTGACTGATTAGTGAGCTGATGAATTGAATAAAAATTTTTCATATTTGATATGTTGTACATGGATTTTTTATTATACAATGTGTATAGTATATGTGTATTTCTTAAGAATAATTCTTATATTGTAATGCTATATGTACGACAAAGTTTAATATTTATAAGTCCTTAATATCTTAATAAAACGTTCATAAAAATCGATAAAAGTTATACATCTAATACAGAAAAACCAGAAATTATATACGAGTAGTTATTATTTTTTTAATACATAAATACTTCATTTGAAAATCAGTTAAATTAATTTTTCATAATTTTCAAAGAACAAAAGATGAAAATTCTTGATAACAAAGTATTTTATATATTTAATACAGCGGTTAATATTTATTCATATTCTAAATGAATAATATATGTACATTCTCTAAAAATAGAAACTTCAAAAACTATTTAAGATGCAATTTGTACCTAAAGAAATTTAAGAGAATTAAATTATAATAAAAGATAAAAGATTCTAAGTGATTTATGATACACGAAGATTTCACCATAAGCACTGAATTATTATTATATATAAATATAAAATTAAAATTTTTAAAAGGATAATTGCTTGAACTAGGCAATATTAAGATGTAATACCAGAATTAATAATTAAGTGGTAATAACTAATCATAAGATTCTTCATTAAATATGTACATTTTTAATACATTTGTTAATTAATGATATTTTAAAGAAATTGCGACATGTCGCTACGATATGTCGCATTGTGTAAAAACGGCCTGGTTATAGTTTTTTAACCACCGCAGTTAAAAATAAGCCATAACGTTGCAGTTTTTGAACGCTTAAAAGTTTTGTTTGTAGTTATGTTCTTCTTAATTACAGTGTTTAAGAACGGCAAAAAGTAATCTCAATCTAAATCTGGTTAAAATCTGTGCTGGTGTAGATGCAATGCAAAAACAGGACAGCTCTACAGAATTTCTTGTGTAAAAATGAAGGAGGTGTAATAAATCTACTCTGACGTAAAAGTTTGAAGTTTTAAAATGTGTAACATACTGGAAAACTTCCTGACATACAATATGGGTATTCATATTCTTCGTAGCAAAAATGCAAAAGTACATTTTCTCTACGATATTATCCAATTAAGAGTAAATAAAAATTGATCTTTTCACGTTAATTTTTCTATTAGAATGTTGGAAATTTTATTTTGCAATTTTCAAGGAATTATGGTATTGTATGTGTTTACAATAAATTGTTTTGTATATTTTACCCTTATGAATTTGTTGTTGTAACGTAATCTTTAACTATATACAATATTACATCGTTTGCAATGATGTGAAACCAAAAGTAAACACCCATGATAATTAATTCTGTGAATATTTTCATACAGGATTAGGTATTTTGAAAAATATTTTTAAAACACATAAAATGTAGTTCATATTTAAAAGTTTCATTCTGTAAATAGATTGAAATGTATAATTATTAGAAATCACACAACTGTTACGTGTTAATGTTACGTTTGTAATAAAAATAACTACTACATGAAAATTTATTTGGTAATAAATTGTATTTATTAAATGAAAATCGCAAGCAGTAAATGTGTAAATTATATTATTTTTTTTTCATGCTGACTCTGACTTGGTAATAACAATTTCATTTTGAATATTACAACATTCGTGTTTTTGATAATTGATTTCATTTACGAGAGAAATACTCTTTTTCTTCAAATTTTTCTTATAACCACAGATATTACATACTATGTACTCTTGTGTGAATATTTTATTCCATCAGCTATAATAATCATAAATTAACTACATACTTATATATATATATAATTTCCATATAAAAATGAAACTTAGTATTTCCAAATACATTTTCAAAATACAAATGAAGAAAAAAAAATATGAAGTAAATATCCAACTTATACATACGAAATTTGTAACAAAAATTACATATATTTATTTAATTCTTGTCACGTTCTTAAAATTTCGAAATTGATTTTTAATCCAAAAATATATTTTATGGATTATTTCTTACAAGGTGTGTGTTGCAATTCTAGAATTATTTTCCGATAAATCAATCTTACTCTACTTTATAATGAAAAAATACTATAAGTTCAATTTGATCACGAAATTCGAATAAATCTTTCGTAATCACAAAATTATAAGTTAAATTCAAATTATTCAGAATTTATATCTCAATCGAAGTAATGGAAAAAAAATAAAATAATATCGAAAAAAAAAACTAATTTAAGATCTGATGAATATTATGTGTATGTGAATGAATGACACCGTTTACACATAAATTTTACTATTCACCTGCTGTACACTGTGTGCGTAATATATGTGTGTAAGAGAGCAAAACGAATGAAATTACATAATTTCACTAATTTTTCATTTATACTTATGATTCATAGAATTTTCTGAAATTGAAAAATTTCAAATTCATATTAATAAAGCTTTGTTTTATTGTTTTTTTTTGTGCTTTTATAATAATTTTGTTTTTATTTTCCATTAACGAATTACTTACTTACATAAATATACATTTATAAATACTCATTCGCATAATGCCTATATACACGTACATTCCACATGAATAAATTCATCATCCATTCATCAATTGAATCATTGAATGCAATTTGTACGCACGCACATTTATATTTCACTTTTATTCGATTGAAAAGTTTTCATTTGGAGAAGCATCAATGTGCTCATACCCTGAATGAAATGGAAAAATTTTTTATTCTACATTTATACCTAGTTTGTTTATTACATTTTTTATAATAATAATAATATGCATACAAACTAAAAAATATTTTTTATAAACTATAGAGTACACATCAATAAATCTGATGAAAAGATAACAAGGATATAAATACGTATATATCTATGTTTATATATACATATGTATGTAATGTAAGTATATAAGTATGGATTTATAATAAACTTTGTATCACAGAGTTCTATGACCTTTTATTAGACAGGAAACGGTGCAAATAACGAACAGTTGAATGAATAGAAAATAAAATATGTAAATAATATTTTAATTATTTTTTTATTTTTTGAAAAATAAATTTTTAAAAATATTTTCCTTTTTATATTTTTATTGTGTATTCATTTCATTCCTTTCATTAATCGTACTTCACCGATACTATAATACGTATATGTACTTTCATTAATTAACACTTCAGGATATATTTTTTGAAAAGTATATAATATAAAGTCCTTGCATTTTGATTCATGTTATTTGTATTTATTCACATGAACTGTTCTTTTCAAAAATAAAGTTCAAATTAATTTTGTTTTTTTCTATAAATAACTTAAATTGAAATTGCATTTTATTGTCCATTTTGATCTTCAATAAAATTTTCTATTATATAAGTATATACGAATATCAATGAAAAAATATTTTCTCACCTTTTTCAAATAAAAAACTAAAAATAGTAAAGAACAAAAAATTAAAAAAAAAACTGAATACTAAAGTATATACACAATAAAGTCATTGAACAAAGAATATCTTATGTATGTAACATACATAGATACTACATTGATTTATTTTGAGAATTCAATTTTCCTGAAGCTTTATAAATAAATTTGAAATATTTTCTGAGATTACTGTTTTTTAAATTTTTGATATTGTGAGATGAATTTTTCCAATTTATCGCTAGAGCACTTTACATGTAGGTATTTTTATTGTGTGCACACATCATGTGTTTTTAAAGTATAATGCTGCTTGTATTTTATTGTTGTTTTGTGTATACCTACATAGTGAAAACTTAAAACTGAATAAATATTGAATTATTGAATTTTTATTTTATTTAACTTTCTTTTTAATAGTAATGTAATAGTAATACACATCACATACATATATATTTTTTTCTTACCTCACTGCTATTACTATGTCTCTTCCTATTTCTTGTATACTGCTTATGCTGTGTAGTGCCAGAGACAACTTAAGAGTATAAACGTTTATAAGTTGTCCCTGGTAGTGCAAAGCAAGTGTAAACAGAAAATGAATGTTTTCCATGAATTAAAATACAATTACATGTTATGCAAGGTACTATATGGTACTATGGTACTACTAGTGTGTATCGTACTATTATAGTAAGGTGCCATTATAACCTCATTGCTACTACTTACTATTTCTTCCTGTTTCTTGTGTACTTATTATGGTGTGTAGTGTATATAAATAGAAAATAAATATATCATTTTTAAAAACAAATAGCTACTTCAATATATTTAAAAATGGTGTAATATACTGCTAAAAATTGTAGTAATTATCCGGAACAAAATGATATTAATGAAGAAATTAAATATTTTTGTTTCCCAAAAGATAAAAAATCGAGTAATTTGTGGTTGAAAGCAACTGATGATATTTAAATCAAACAATAGTCGACGCAGTGACGTCAATTTCTCTCATATAAATTAACTATATTTAACTATATATGACTACTCTTTATACCATATATGTATACACATGATATGTATGTATGCATGTGCACTCAGTTTTTGAAGTATTTCAATTTGACATCGTTTCAGAAATGATGGAATATGGTTTTGTTTATAAAAATTGAGTAACAATTTAGAGTTCTTTTATGCTAGATACATTTTGTTAGTAAAAATTTTCTAATAAGGATTATTAGATTTATATTATTTTTAAACACCTTGAAATAAATAATTATTTTTGAAGGTATGTATGTTTAGTACCTATACAAATGTTATTTTCAAGTTAGTTTATTATGTGATGAAATAATCTTTTAAAGAAATTGAAGTTTCTAATTAAAATGCATACATGATACATAATCTGTAGGAAGTAATATGCACGTATAAAAATATTTGTGAAAAATTCGAATTAAAAAATTGACAAAATTACTGCTGTTGCGAAAAAGTTTTTCAAACTTTCTTGCCTTTTATCCTCATTACACTTTCTTGTTAATCTATTTTATCTATATAAGAAAGTTTTTTGATGTGTTTCATTTGGTAAATTCTTGTTAATGTTGAATAGAACAAGTAAGAAGGAAAGTAAATAAATAAAAATAAAAACAAGAAAAACTTTTCCAGTAAATAAGTTTTTCATTTCTTAGTTTATTTATTCTTACTCAATATGCTATTAATTGTATTCATGCTAAGAATTCGAAATACAAAATAATTCTCTATAACTTGAATACTGATTAGTAAATACGCTATATAGCTGTACTCGTATTATACATAATATACAGAAAACTAAATTTATATAATTATCATAAATTCATTGTTAATTAACTGGCAAATAGGAAAAGAATTTTATGATTATTATCATTTTGATTTATTCGAGCGTAAAAATATTTTTGCTCTAAATGAAAATTTAATGGATTCAGCACTTATGATAACTTAGTATAGTCTTGTAGAAATGAAAAATTAAAGAAAAAATTATTTTTAAATAAAACTCCATTAGAACTGTAGACAGATTTATAGAGTCGCACACAATTAAACACATCTGAACTTATTTACATTATGTTGAATGTAAAAAAACAAAAATAAAAAAAAAATTCCGTGCTGTGCTACGATGATGAATTTATTTATTTACCACTAAACTTATTGATCGTATCCTTCATGATAACACCACTCTAAAATTCAATTATATTTTGTTGTTTCGATAAATATCCACAATAAATTAGTTGAATACCGATACGTATGTAATATACATGCATAACTGACGGAGATTATATTCTGAATCCATTAGAATTTAATATGTAATCTCCACTAAATCGATTGTAGCACATCCCACAACATATATACTTCAACTTCAATGCAATCATTGTTGTAGGTGAAATTAAATATGTATGTGTATAATAATTTTTTCATCGTATGAAATTAATGTTTAAGAAATTCTGATAAGAAATCTTCTTCAATTTGTACACAACTCATACCATAACATAAAAAATAACCGATGTTTCTGATGTTCATAAATGTTTCGTTATGTGTGAATATTATAATACTCGTATACATACAAGAGTGTCAGTGGCAGATGTACTACATACTTGTGTATTTATTTCTCACTTATTTCTTTCTTTCTTTTTATTTTGATATTTCTATGACAGATATAAATTCGATTTATCATTACCACTCATTATCAAATGAAGTGCATTAATGACAAATTTCTTGTGATTGATTGCATTGCGAAACTGTTTTCCATTGAATTTTATACAATTTACGAGTATTACATAAATCGTAATTTTGTATTTTTTCTTTTATTTCATCAAATTTACCAAACCCTTACCCTTGTAATTTCGTAAATACATGAGCTATACACTTTTGTTTATTTAAATAATTGCAAAAATAATTTACAAGAATAATAATTCCGATTTTAATGTGATAACTAATACATCTGAAATTTGAATTTATCTAAAAGACAAACAAATAAGAGAAAATTGATCTGAAATTAATCTGAAGCTATATAAGTAAATGTAATATGTTAAAAAACTATAATTTGCTTATATAAATTGTCAAGTTTATATTGCATGAAAATTACAGAAGAAGAGAAGAAAATATATAGTATAATGCTATGAGCATTTCAGAAATCAGGTCATCCTTTATCTTATTATACATCCAATTTAATAAAGGACAGAAAATAATTTTTTTTTAAATATCACTTTCTTTTGCATTTTATATGCACTTTCTTGCCACGTTTAAGCGTTTAAGTTATTAACTTTTACTTGACTTTTTTTTTATTTGATATTTTTTTTTTGTTTTTTTTTTTAATTTTTCTCACTTAGCTCTCTTATATAGGAAGATATTATAAAAGAATAAATTAAATCTGTCCTAGAACTGAAAATATTATTCAAAGAGAAAAACGATATTTATAGAATATAAACAGAAAAATGATTTTACTTTGAAAAGGAAAGATATAAAGAAAATCTTGAAAATAGAAGATAAACAGAAAGTTATTAATTTTTACTTCTTACATGAATTAAGAGAAAATTAATTTTTTTAATTATCATTTTTTTTAATAAAAAAAAATCACCTTTTTAGTAATTTGAAAAATAACTGTTCGATGAGTTTTTCTATAATTATTATCGTCCCTTTTTAACAGTCTAAATGTATACCTTAAAAATAAATACATAATATATAATATTTTATATACATACTCGTATATATGGGTGTGTATATCCGGAGAAATAAAGATATATTCTTTTACGTAATATTGCAGATATTCCAGGGTCTATACATAAAATAAGAAAAAGTCTTTCAAAAATTTAAATAGGATCTTTTAGTGTCCGATATCATTTTCTTTCGTTCTTTATATTACTCGTAATGCTAACAAACTCAAATATTTTCTCAGTATTCATACAGTGAAAGGTAGTTATGTATACATATTAGAGGGTAAATATAAAAAAAAATTATATATTTTGTTTTCACATAACATTTGGAAGTAGAATTTTCGGTTATTCAAAGGAAATAGCCGTATAGCATAATATGAAAGGCGAACCAACAAAAAATCCAAAATAAAAAATGTAATTATAAATGTTTGTGTGTATATATATATACTTAATAGTTGGATAAAGTTCATTAAAGGTAAAAATCCACAAAGTACTTTTTCATAGATACTTTTTATTTATGAAGAGAAAAACCACTTTTTTATATTCTTGTATTTCACTTGCTTCATGCCTATATGTACATACATGCTATCAATGCTATATATTGGGGTTTTTTTATATAATTTTCTTTAATTAGATGGTTGGATTACGAATAAAATGTGTATGTTCTGTACCTATACCCGCATACTTTATTTATACATTTTGAAAGAGGTAAAAATCTACCAAATTTTTTCGTTTCGTTTTGTGTGTTATAATACCCATGATGATGATGATGATGATGGTAGCATTCGTATACAGTATAAATATATTCAGGTCATTATCCTTTTTCGCATCAATTGACTGTGAATTTAATATAAAATTCTGTATTTATTTGTACATTAAAATTTGCATAATTTCATGGAAAATTAGCTATATAAATGTATGAACGTACTCGTATATATGTAAGTATAATTTCAATTTGATTTTAATTAAATTTTATATTCAGAATAAATTTTCTATAACAGAATTGAAAACAAAAAAATAAGTAAAAATTCCATTATTTGATCCTTTTAAATATATAGTCTAAAAAAAAATTAATACGTTTAAATTATACAAAAGGGATTATTTCTTTTAAAAATGCTTTTTTAAAATACGTATACATACACACATAATCATGGTTTGTTGTTTTTATCAAAAATATATTATCCGATTGGATTAGATTTACCCATGTAAAATTATTATTTTATTTTTAAATATTTTATTCCTATCTGGAACTCACTCACTTTTAGATAATATACTTTAAATACATATAAAAAAAAATAAAAATTATCATACCGCAATGATTTATTTATGTGTACATGCACAAATTAATGCATATGGTGGAAGTCGAAATTGAGCTACATATCTCCCATACTTTGTAGATATTTTGTTAAAAGCAGGTAGCACCGATATATTTGTATGGTATTTTGACTTTATACAACATTTTCATGAAAATATTTTTTTATTTTATCTTACAAAATTTAAATAAAAGTTGTATGGGTACTACAACGTACGAGTACTTGTATAATGTACATACTTGAATCTGTGATTATAATCATACCTTTTAATTTTGTGAAATATTCTGACAAGCAAACATTAGAATAAATATAAAAAAAAAATTTAGATATGAGCTGAAATCACTGAAGCCAACTCATTATCTTACAGAACCATCATTCGTTTTCATTTTCATCGTCGTCATCATCATTGTCATTATAGTCGTTAGGATTTTAATCTCATAACAGGAACAGCGTAAATTTTTGTACTTGTACGACGAATAGGTACGTTAGATAAATAAAAAATATATATTATATATCATTCGTTCTTAATGTGTCTCACATGGTCTCATTTAAGCTTTCCTCTTGAATACGCATAAAATGAAATTTATAATTTTTTATTCTTCTTTTGTCTTTTATAAGAACATTTTTGCATTCATTTTTATTGAGTTGTTATATGCAACGCACTACCAAATTATTCGTATATAATGGAATAAAATTATTTTTCAGATTAGAATTCAAGAAAATTCCACTACTTATAGACTTAGAGCCTTAGAGTACATTTTCAAGTGAAAATGAAGAACGAATTTTCACATCAGGCAACGTTAAAAATTACTATAAATTTAAAAAAATTTAATTGAAAGTATATATGAATAATAATCTGGTAAAAAACAACGGTAATATGATACTGGACGTGACATAAACTACAAAGAAATTTTAAACTATAAATATTTAAATTAAAAACTTTTATAGGATCCATCCTTTTGACATTAAATAAAAATATTCTTCTGTGAATTTACATCTGACATCTGCAACCTTGATTTTCATGTAAATACTAAAAGAGACAAAGACTGTTTTATTTAAAAAAAAAAAATTCCAAAGTGCCATATATACGTAACTACTCAATTTTTCATTTTACTCTCCAATCATTTTTAAACATTGACATTGTATTTTTTAGAATATGGATTTACTTGCAAACTTTTGAATGTCATTTTAAAAATAATTGAGATCATAAAGTTCATTATAGGAAAAAAAAAATTTTTTTTTACATAAAACCAGACACTAGTTGAATTTTTAATGCAATTTAGACTGTATGTACACTCATGAAGCAAAAGTTTTACATTTTATTATGTAAAGCAAATAATCTAGGGACTACAAAAACATTAATGATAAAATTACATAAATTGAAAATTACTGTGTAATAACTTTTTGCATTTCACTTTTTTTTAACTATTTATTTATCCAGACAGTTGCAGTAATGAGGTAATATGCAGATTGCGAAAAAAGCCAATAATAAAAATGAGATAATGACAGTCGTAATCAAAACAATTTGAAAAATTGACAGATACATAAACATTTTTAAATTCGATTTCAAATTACTATATGCATGAACCCATTCTTAGGTTTGTGTTCAATACATACAAAACACTCACGTGTATATTTGAATTGCAATCAAAATTTCATTTTATTCGATTATCGAGAAAATTTATTTAATTGAAATTTTAAATATTAACGAGAAAATTTTAATTATATGTATAATCATCGAAATATATTTTTCGAATCAATGATTATTATCACATTTGATATTGCATTCAAATGAATTGGATTCAGTAAAGTAAATATTTGGTGAGTTCATTTAGTAATCATGACGTTGCAGTGTTGCAGAAATGTTGTTTCAATGTTGCTGTAACATAAAAATTTTTGTGTTACGATGCTTTGACGCAACTGATGCATTTTAAGACGTTTTCACATTTGTCACATTTGTGTTACTTTCTTTCAAAATTGAATATAGAAACTTAAAAATTTTAGTCTAAGTAGTCATCGCAACATCGATTTTATGTTGCAATTATTTGTGGTAGTGTTACGTTGGTGTTACTGATGTGTTGAAAAAATGAGCCAGATGATTTTAGCTATGATTACTTTTTGAACACTTGATTAGACATGTTACTGTAGTGTTAATGCAGTGTTAACTTCATGAATCCACACACCCATTATGTACTTAATACTTAAATAAATTGTTAATTAGTTAATTAAAACTAGTCAATGAAATTTTGAAAACTACAGTGTCTTGATTACAGTAGAAATCTGAACAAAATAAATATAAGTAGTTACATTTATAAAGTTAAAGTAAATTTTTATTTAATACCGCAACGTTCTGGTCAATAAGTAATTGCTATTTTTTCTTTTTTAAGATATCAATTTTCAGTTTACTGTACAACAAACTGTGACTGTTACAAATGTTATGAAAAACTTTTCTTCTGTACATATACATACATATTTCATATTTGAAGAATATAAAAAAAAGATAAATAAATTATAAATTTCATTTAGTTTCGTATTGTTTTGTATATAGACAATAAAAATTTATGTTAATAAGAAAACTTTAAACAAATCTCACAAACTTTATTTAATAAGTTTATAAACATTTATTCATTTAAAAAAAAAAATTTCGAATTTGACTTTCAATAAACTTATCATATACGAGTGTATTTATGTGCACACAAATTATAGTATCGTTTAGATTATATACAATACAAATATTTACTCTTTTCTTTAATTTGACAAACTTCTGATATACAAACTCATGTATTATGTATATATGTATGTATAAATTGCGTACATAAATTGACTTTGTGACTATTTAAAGAAAGTAAGAAATTTTGTTTTTATTGCAAAAGTTTTTACTGTAAACTCGTTTACATTTAAAATGTTTCAATGTGTTTTCATACGATTGTACACACACACACACATACACACACACGAATACACTTGAAAAATTTAAAATATACTTTTTGTGTATATAAGAGTTTTTTGACAATTTTGTTTCCGTTTATTACTTACATTCACTTCTCTTTCAAATACTTACGAGTATAACTTTATCCTTGTACACATTCTACATTTTTCTGTTACTTATTTCATAATATTTGTAATAAAAACATTTCCATGCTTAATGAAAATCAATTTTTTAATATGTACACGTTCTCATATACATATACAAAAAAATATACATAATATTTACATAACTTTAGACTCTTTTCAATGGCACAAATAGCAAAAAAGTATTTCTGTTATATTTTCTATTAAATTTATACTCGTTCATAATGCACATAATATGTAGATAAAATAAACCGTAAATGCTTAGTGTAAAATATAAAAGTGAAAACTCATATCCTTCTTAATATACGAATATAAATTTTCATTTCATATACTGTATGTATTTAACGTTTTAAGTAAATTGAATTTTATATTTTTTTTATTTTTATAACTTAACGTACTACATGGTACTACATATGTATAAGTAGTAAGTGTGCCATATGAATAAATGAAACATGATATTTGGCACTCAAAAATTCTATACGTGTATGACAAAATGTAAAATAGTAAATGTAAATAAGTAAAATAATTTAGATTCAAGCAAAAAAAAAACAAAAACAAAAATAAAATAAAATAAATAAAAATGGTAAATTTTAAGAATGAGAAAGATGAATGTTTTTTTGTTGTTTACTTAAGTAATCAAATTTTAATAATTTTGTTATGTCCTTTAATATTTCATAACGAATACATATAAATAAGCCCAAGGATATTTTTAAAAGATAAATGGTTTTATGTACAATACTGTTTCTTGTTTAGTATTAAAATGTTTTTATTATAATTTTTAAATTTTTTTCACTATAATTCTTGTGCAAATTTCAACATGAAGACAAAAAATAATTTTACTTAATAAAAGCGGATTTTCTAATTTTCTTTTTAAATCTTCAACGTGAACAAAAAAAAAATTGAACTTATCGAATTTTTCTTTTATTAAATATTTCTGAGTAATATACTCGTTCGCGTATTATTGTGAAATTCTTATTCAAATAGTAAGAAAATCACAAAATTTTTGATATTTTTGTACAATTAACTATAAAAATTAATTAAAATTTTATTTCATTTCAAGTTGAGAAAAAAATTATCAATTAAAAGTATTTTTTTTACAATTTACGTGATAATAAAAGAAGGAGAATAAAATAAAAATTTTTCAATTTATTTTTCATTATACGTAAATTAGAAATTGTATTCCAATTAAAATACAATTAGAAATTAAGTTTCATTTTCTCTTAATATTTAATGTAAAATTAAATTTTTTTCAGATGGATATAAAATGATCTCTTTTTACTAAACTACATACAGGTGTTCTATGAAAAGTACAAAGAAAGTGAAATAAAGTTCACTAATTGCATAAAGTTACAGTAAGAGTATCTATAGAGTGGTATAGTTATAGTACGATTATAATCCAAAATTAAGATGAAATTAAGGAAGATATCTTCTCTATGCTGCAAATTTGTTGTGAAATGTTCAAGATTTTTCCATTGAATTCATAAAAAAGGAAAATACGAGTATTTTTTAGATGCAATTATGTACATAAAGAAGAACTTTATTAAGCATACGAATATAGTAAATGCATTCATGTATTACATAACTGATTATATGTGAACAAAATCGTTATTATTACATTCTGTATAATCCTCATAACAAATGTTGTACAATATGCATAAGGATTAGAAAATTTCTTACAGCTTTTTAGTTCTAATTTTATTGCAACTTTACTTTTAATGTACTTTTATTTTTCATTTATAATTACAAAATTGTTCTAATATCATTATATTTTGCCTCATTTAATTCTAATTATAATTCTTTTTCTTTTGATGACAAATAATTTCTAATTTTAATTTACTTAATTAAATTTAATTAGATATTAATTAGACAAAGTTATTAATCTTCTTCTTTCATAGCACCACAGCTCTATTGAACCAGGACTTTCACAGAAGATAAAGTTATTACTAATCAAATGAATTTTCATTCTTTATCAAAAAAATTACAAATTAACTTTTTTAACGTGTTTTATACTGATGTTTACTTTTCTTTTGCCTCAACTCTCATGCAATTTCAAGAAATTCATTCAGTTACATTCCATTCGAATTATGTGTAGTACGGTAGTACCATTCTTCTACATTTTATCATTAATTGAGAAATCATATAATTAAGTCCTGTATAAGTGTGTGGTGAATAGTCATTTCGGTCGAATAAATGATTAAACCCAAATTTAAATTGCGGTTAAATTACATCCTACAACTAACTAAGTAAAAGAACTTATAAATGTATAAAAGTTTTGTTTTCAATACTATTACAAACCACATAATCACTACCGCACATATAACAAATTACAACTGTACCACTATACCCTAAATATTAGTATCTATATCCATTTCATATAGTTCAATTTATTTATAGTATTTACTTATCGTTATCTTCTCTTTGTGTGGCGAAATTTATTAATGAATCAGTTCAATATATCCCCCTGGTTTTATATGTATTTATAGATATGAGTATGTGTGGAAATGGTATATGCATATAGTATAGGAAATAAATTTAAATCGA
Organism: Villa cingulata; assembly: GCA_951394055.1. Classification (NCBI taxonomy): domain Eukaryota; kingdom Metazoa; phylum Arthropoda; class Insecta; order Diptera; family Bombyliidae; genus Villa; species Villa cingulata. The sequence goes on along the minus strand of OX596021.1, from coordinate 24,943,372 downwards.
ATCAGAAAATTTAATTGAAATAATTAAAATAAAAAATTCAACATTTTTCTTTTTTTTTGTTACTGGACTGCCTGGACTGGAGTGCCTGAAAAGATATGATCAGATTAATGAAAAGAAGTGGTAGAAAATATTACAAATGTACAAAAATTATTTTCAATTACTATATGTGGATTAAGTTCAATCTGAAATAATTGAAAAAATTTTCAATAAATGACAAAATTTTTCATAAATCTCACAACACATAAAATATTTTGAAATAATATACAACAATGTACACACATTCATGTGTACACAGGTGTAAAATATTATGGTGGTGAAAGTAAAATATTTCTTTAGGTACATAAAAGTTAACATGAATTTATAAAAGTTTTTCTGTAAAAGTTTTTCTTTAAATAAATTTTTTTTTGCTGTATAGCATTGTTGACATACTTATATTTTATACGTTATTCCATACACATTTATTATTACACACAGCACCTTACACGTAACACACACAATGTATACACAATAAATTCTGGGTTTTTGTAATTTACAATAACATTTTCGTTAAATTATTTTCGAAATTTTCCGACTTGTTGCTCCATTGTTTTAGTTTTTGATACGTAATGTATGTTCTAGTAAAAAACAAATTTCTTCTAACCATAATATAATGATACATTTGAAGGTATCAGAACCTGTAACTAATTACAAAATACTTAGATTACTTAATAAAATAATTTCATATATGCACTTGTGTGCTGAAAATGAATGGAAAAAAAGTTCAGTTCTTTGTTTTATTTTATTCTACTAATTTAAGATGGATTACATGTCATCTGCAAAAATATGGTAATTTTATATTAGATTTTAATTATAAGGTAGGTATTTATATAATTTCAAATCAAGAAATAGTGTAACATTTTGTATACATATTGTACAGTCCCTGGCCATTGAACTAGGACCACTATGATATTTTTACAACATTTCATTTTGAGAGCAGAGTTAGTTATTTAAAGTGAAGAAAATCATACAAAATAATTTCTTTTTTTTTAAATTATTTTATTTATAATATTTACTGACCATTAAAATTACATATGAGTATATGTATATTATTTTTAATATTTAGTACACATGCCTTTTAAAGATTTTAAAGCGTGTATTCTTTCGGGCATACTATTAATACGTTCCAAATTTCGAGGATATTGTTTTTTAGAACATCAACAGTAGGATTTTTTCTAGAATATACCTTACTCTTGAGCACGCTCCATACATTTTCAATGGGGTTCATATCCGGCGAATTCCCAGGCCATTCTAGAATAGCTAGTCCTGAATCATTCAACAGCTTCGTTATGCTTCCTGCTCGATGACATGGTGCAAGGTCTTGCATGAAGCAATATTCATCTCCGGAAAGCAGAAGATCATCGATGTAGGGCAATAATTCATTTCTAATAACTTTTTCGTATTGTTGTTTGTCCATATTGTTTTCAACGAAATATACCGGACCTGGTCCTTTTTCTGAAATACAAGCCCAGATCATCACAGATGGCGGATGTTTTACATTTTTTGTTACGCAGTCATCACTATATCGCTCTCCAGGCCTCCTACGAACAAAAATATTGTTCTCAACAACAGCCTCCAACCTGCATTCATCACTAAATACCACCTGAAATTTAGGAAAGTGGAGTAAATTTAAAATATAAATTTGAATAAGAATTTCCCAACAATATTTTCGTTCAAATTATTTATGAACAATGTATTTTTTTATTAAAAATGTTCTATTACCTTTTTCCAATACTCAATATCATGTCTGCTGTGAGTTTTTGCCCATTCGTACCGTTTTTTTTTTTCATTCCTGGCGTTGACCTAGGTTTCTTAGCTGGTCGTCGTCCCATTAGGTTAGCAAAACGATTTTCTATGGCCGTTCGAAGAATAATGCGATCGTCTCGTGGCGTGGTTCTTCTTGCAACCATACAGTTTTGTCGGCCTCCTGAAGTTTGTGTGGAGTTTGTCTTCAAATTTTTATTAATTCTGATCACTGTTTGATGTGAAACTTTCTCCATTCGTGTTATTTCACGGAAGGAATAATTTTTTCTTTTAATTAAAGCTGTAATGGCAGCTTTTTTGGTACAAGAAATGTCTTTACTTCTACCCACCGTTATTATTTCAACTAATTTTAAGATCTCTATCTCACTTTAAAAAAATTATATATTCTAAATTTAAAGTCTATCTTTCACTTAAACACTTTCACTTTCAAACTAAAACAATAACTATACAGAAATTTCAATAATTTCAGCAATTTATAGTAATTTTTACCTGTTAACAGGTCATAAACTTCTTTGTGATAAACTTATCTTGTTGTATCAAGGAATTCAAAAAGGTTCCTGTAACTACTTTTTGAAAAAGGGAAAGTCCGGATTGTAAATATTTATTAAGAATCTATGAATCTTTCAAAATTTTTAATACGTAATACCAGATGTCAAGAATATTACGGAAAATCCCAAAAATATCATGAAAATTCAAATAATTGTTAGTGGTCCTAATTCAATGGCCAGAGGCTGTACATTATATTGTGTTCTGTAATGTTGTTAATATAATGTGGAAGGAAGGAATTTTTTTTTTTACTTTAAAATTTTCATATTTTGGATACATTCTGTAGTATTTGTACAGATAAGTGTGTATTGTAGGGCTACAACGAAATTCTACCTTTATTTTAATATAAAAAAAAACACAATTTAAAGAAAAAATAAGTTTAATGTATTATGTATTTGCCTTTATATTAAGTACTTCTCCCATCCTCCCCTTAGCTTCGGTAATGAGATGAGACTTAACTTATTGGTACTTATACTTATCACAACGGCACAGCATACACATTTCTGAGTCAATGACGTTTAATGTCTGACGTCATTCAGGTCGTCGGAATATAAACAACACAACAACAACACACAATTTTAAAATTTAATTGTATTTCACTTGAAATATAATGAATTTATTTTTCATCTTAATTTCACATCAAATATTTCACAAAACGAATTTATTTTTCACTAAACAATCTTTCAATATTACTTTTATTATTTACATTAATTTATTTACAATTTAACGACTGATTTACGTCACAATCTCAAACTGCCACTCCAATATTTACATTGCCTCAGAAATGTATATGCCGTGGTTATCATATAGTTTTCTTTTCTTTCTCTACTTTTGTGACGTCATTATTGATATCATATCATACAAGTTGATGATAATGTCAAATTTTGTGTACTTATATAAATAATAACGTAAATTATTTTTTGAAAATAGAGGTAGAGACTGTCTACTCATCTTATTATATGATAGCTTTTCTCTTTGTTTTTTCTACAATATGTTCAAAACTTTAGGTTTTTGGTTTTAGGTTTCAGTTATAATTTTTCATTCATTTAACTTACAGTATATATACATATATATGGTATATACTCGTACTTACGTTCTAAAATAGGTATTTCTACTAGAAAATATTTCTCGTATATCTTAGAAATTAATTTTTTATTTTTGTTTGTTAAAGTGTGCATTCAAACTTTTAATATTTTTAATGATGTGGTCTTGTTTATTCTTCGAAGCAAACGGCTCTCTCTATATACATACGAGTATGTACTCGTATATTTATTTTTATACATGTAGTAATATGAATGTATTGAAAAAAGTAATTTTATGTTTTAATTAGTTCCCTTTTCGATGTACTGTAAAATTATGGAGAATATATTACAGTACAAGTATATGTGTAAGTTTTCAGAATCTTTATAGTAATTTTTTAAAGAACTTTTCAGAAAAAAAAGGAACAAAATAAGAAAATAAAAAAAATTCAAACGTAAACTTTTACATGGAACGATAAATTTCTTCTGTAAATTTCTTTACAAACTGTAAAAAAAAAATGAGTATATATTATATAAAATGTACATGAATGAAAACTTCTTTAATTACAAGCCACAAAAGTTTGAGTAAAAAGAAAACAAAAAAAAAATGTTTTAAAAATGCAGTTAGCGTTTGTAATGAAATTATTATTACACTGAAAGACCACAAAAAATAAAACAAATACAAAGAAGATAGTGCAAGAAAATCTTTTTGAAATGAATCTAAAACTCACGGATTCGGTTAACAACAGAATGAAGTTCAATTTTCACAACAATACAACTTTCATTATTTTATAATAAATTCACTTGACAGTTTTAATCCTAGCCAGCTATTTTCTGTTTCACAATACTTTTTGATAAAAATTATGACATAGATACACTATTAAAAATTCTTATGAATATGGAATGAATGCACTTTTGTGCAATTTTGCAAAAGTTTAACACGAAAAATAAATAAATAACAATGAATGCATCAAGACATTCACGTGAAACATAATATGTACATATGTACATAGCAGCAAACACATGCACACCCACCATTAAATATCTTGTTCTATTTAAAATATAAAAATAAACATTTTGAGTGCAGAAATTTTAGGGAAGGCCCATTTTACCATTCATCTTTATAACTGCACAGAACTTGACTAATATTGACGTGACTAATTACTATACATCCTCATAAACACTGATATATTGGTCAATTATTATTGTATTTTTCTCTCCTTTAGTTTGAAAATATAAACAAAAATCGACAAACAGAACAGAGTGGAATATTGGTTTGATAATGAACAAGTTCACACGAATACTCATAATGAACAAATTTACAGAAACACAGCCATATGTACATACTGCGTTATATAAAAAGTGTAAAATTGTGTTTATATAACGACATAGTTCGACATCAATATGATGGTGCAATATTTTTCCTTTAATGGGACATAAAATACGCTGCTATAGTTTATAATAAATTTTCATATCAAAATTATTGCACATGTTTACATTTATTATTTTTTATTTTTTTTATAAATATGTACAGTATATAGTATATTTGGAAAATGTTCATTTAGTGCTAGTGCATTTAGGATAGTAGTGCTATCGTAAATTTTGTTATTTATTGTTCGTATTTGATTTGAAATTTTACAAAAAGAATTTAATTTTTTTTAAAAGAATTTATTGTTGTCAAATATTGTATATAAGTAAAGTAGATATCTATATTATTTTGAAGAAATTACACTTTCCTTTGCTCAAATTAAAACGAAAAATTCGGATTTTCATGACCTCTCATGATGCTAACTATCCATATTCGTATATAAAACTGAAAATTATTTCTTTTTGCTATCGAATTGGAAATTTTCTTTTGTTTTAGTTTTTTTTGATTTTCACTGAGAATGTATCTCTTAAAAAATAAATAAAGTGAAAAAGAAAATCATTTTGAAACAACGCACATATATATGAAATGTACGTGTATTACTTTATGTTTTCTTTGTTACACAGTATTTTCTATTAAGAATCTTTTCTTGTCTAATGCATTTTTCTCCACTTAAATTACATTTTCGTTGCAATGCAATTTTTTATTTAATAGAAATGAAAGTGAAAATGATTTTATGCTTCTCTTTGATCTTTTTTGCTTCAATATCAAGTACTATTATGATATTATGTACAATTTTCTCTGTACTTTTATCTTATTTCCAGATTTCATATCTACAACGATTACAGTCACAAAGTAGTACCACCACGACACTTAAGGCCCAACTATAATCGACATAGCTGACATAAGCTATGACATATGTCGTAGCCGAACACAGCCAAATCAATGAGCTAAACTATAATTGACATTGCCGACATTCGTTAAAAATTCGTTTAACATAAGCTCGACATAAGCAGTACGATCGAAAGCGTACATGACATAAGTAACATAAGCCATAAGCTCATTTTGTGAAATTCGTATTGCTTATGTTTTATAATGTTATCTATGTTATTATAGTTAACCAAATGTGACGTTTTAACATTCGTTATTATTTCTCATGTTACCCATGTTAGCAATGTCGATTATAGTTCTACCTTTAATGTTTATTAAGTAAGATACCGTACATGTGCAATATTGAAATAAATTTTTTTTTGTTTTTGAAATACACATATATCACCATTAATTTCGATTACAGAAACATTCATGTAGGGAGGGCATTCAGTTCTCAGTATTTGTGAACGAAATTTTTCTCATCACTTTTATAAAAAAGAAAAAGAAAAAAATCCATTAATAGTTTATTGGTCAGATAAATATTTTGTATAATTTCGCAGCACAGTTATATTTTCAACATTTATTGGTTACCAGAAAAATCTTCACCTCAATTTATGACTGAGACAACATTTTGTGTTGTATATTTATATGTACTACGTATTACCATAGTGCATAGTAGTATACGAATAATAATAATAGGAAAACTTTCTCATCTGCATTACCAGCATTTATACTTGATACTGTAACTTATTTAAAATTTTTAGTTTTACTATTGTTGTATAGCTAACTAGTGTATAGTATAGTCGTTATTGTATATGAAAATTATTCTGAATATCATGTGCAAAATTACAGACCATATTGTAAAAAAAACATAAATCTATGATGCAGATGTGAATTTTATACTAACTTATACATTTATATTCTAGTTATACTCTTTAGCTATAGTTACACATCCTCACATCCTTTTATCCACAAACATATAAAAACTACAAGTGTAGCGATATTCTATAGATGTTATTACATTTTGTGGTACATAAATTGGCAGTCAACAGCAATATCGTTTCCTTTTTATTATGTCGTTAAAAATGATTGCGACATTTTTAACGCAGCCATGTATGTATGTACATTTTCATTTAAGTGTAAGATGTATACGTAGATATATAAGCAAATTTAACTTTAAAATTGTTAAACAAAAAAAAAAAAAAATGTTTACAATAAAATCCATTTACAGATACGAAATTCTATCGATAAAATAGTTTTTATCCTTTTTCTATAAAATATGAAAGTAAAACTATAAGAAGAAATAGTTAACATTTACGATATTTTATTTTCAATAGATAAAAATATAAAATAACAATAATGATTAAATGCGTATTTGTACTAAATCTATAGAAAAATTATTTCAATTAAAAATTAATTAAATTCCAAGTACTTTATTAATGAATAAGATTTTATTTAATAACATAAATTATTATAAACTTACCTGTCTTGTTAGTGCATTTACTTAAGAAAATAAGAAGAAAAATACCAAATCATCATTGCCTCGTGATACACTTTAGCATTGAAGCTCAATAAAATCGATGGTAATCCAATAAATATTGGAAAATAATAAGCTACCCATACACCTATAAATGTAGATGTATCTAAATATACAAGATTTCATCAATCATATACCATCCTGAATTTATGTTTGTATTTTCTTCATATTCATCTTTCAAAGATTCATCATACGATCCTATCTTCATTTAGCTCAAGGTATTTCATTAATTTTGAAGTGCTTTATTCTATTTTATATTTTGTTTAAATAAAGATACTCATACACTCCTAAAAAAATATATACATATATAAAATGAAAAATCTTTTGAATTTATTTTTTCATCGATAACAAAGGACCATACACAATTTTTTAAGGTATCACAGACGTGAAATAAAATCGATTTATTTTCCATCTAAGAAGAAAAATTTTAAAAGGAAAAAAATATATGTAAGTATAACAAGAAATACGCGATTACATTCATATAAATACGCACATTATGTATAACACATATGTAAGTATAATTCGTGTAATAAATTCTTACATACTGGCATGTGTATTATACGTTCCATGGTAACGGTAACAAAAATAATTCCTAAGAAATCATGAAAATGATACAACAAATTTTTTATTTATTTAATTTATTTTCTAAATTGATATGATATATGATACAAACTGAAATGAAACCATAATTTTTGTGCAACAGTATTCTCTGATAATAATTATAGAGAAATACAATATTATTATCATTATCATCATTTTATGTATAAAAAACACATGTTACTGATGATGATATGTTTGCTTCCAGATGGTGAATAAATGATTACTGTAAAAACTTAATTAAGTACTTAGGTGGGTGTATTGTATACAGCTATATACACATATTGATTATTTATAAAAGTAAATTAGCAGTTGCTAGTGTGTACGTATGGTGTTTGTGTTTATAATAATAATGAAGTAGTGGAAAAAATAAAATTTTCTTTTAGTTTGAATTGTTTCTATAATCGACTTAAAATGACCAAGATGTACAGAATGTACATACAAAGACGATATACATATTTGATTGCGGTTATGGTTGTAATCGGATTTTTTTTTAGTATAATCAACCTTATGGATTATCTAGATTAAGTAAATTTTGAAAAAAAAAAATATATGTAAAATACATTAGTTTTGTTTTTTAGTGATCCCTTAATGTAAACGTACCTACACTCATGTAAGTTACCAAAATATACATATAAACTACAAAAGGATCACAACACAACATACGGGAATCATCAGTGACCCAGTTTAATTATCTTGCATATACATTAATTCTTATAGATAATAATAAACAAATTTTATTTGAAATTTTTTAAAAAAAAAACGTATTCGAGTTTCGGAATTGAACTTTACTGACATTAAAAATGAATTCATTTTTTTTTTTTTACTGAAAATCCAATTTTGAAACATCATCATTTATTAAATGCTTCCATATGACATATTTTCTGAATTTTATACCAGAGTTTCAAATAGACTTTTCGAAATAAGTATACATACAAATATGCATGTATCATGCAGCATGCACATACCTAATAAAAAGTAAAAAAGAAGAAGAAGAAGAAAAAAAATTTGAAAATGTGCCGAAGCAGATTAAATTTTCATTTATGAATAATTTACACATTCAAAAGCAATTTTCCTGTATTTTTTCGTACTGATGGTATGTAGTATTTTTTGTTTTGTTTTTGCATTTTTTTTTTTTTTTGGAGCATATTAAAAATTTGAAAAGTACTCTTTTTGTTGACATAAATTATGTACGTGCAACCTAATACAAAATTTATATTATTAACAGTTAGCCCTGACCAAAGTTTGATTTCATTTCAACTCATTGGTTTTTTTTCTGTCTTCGTTTTAGGTTTGAAATACTTTACTTATTTTCTGATGTTCAAATATGTATACAGAGAAAATAAAATGTGGAAATGTTATAGTCGAAGGCAATAGATGTTGGATGCTTTATTTCTTTTTCCTGAATTTATTTTTGAAAGAAATGAGATAAAATAAAAAAAAAACTAATTACATTTTTAGAAATTTGAATCTAATATGTGGCAAAATTTTAATCTTATCATCAAATTTGTTCAGCTATAGTCGTGATTGATATAACTCGTTTGTTTTGAGAATGTCGATAATTGTATTTCGAAAATTAGTTTATACAACCCAATTAGTTCTAAACTATTTGATTTTTTAATTTTTGGATTTTTTTTTTTTCAGATACAAATATGTACATATATCGAAAAAAATTCAATATGAACTCAATAAAAAGGATTCTTTTTGATTTACATAATCGATTAGGGCAACATTTTATTTTCCGAATGATAATTTATGAAATATTTAACCTTTTTACATATTAGACTTTATTTGAGCACTTTTATAACTACAATTATCGTAGACGTATACAAATAATCCCAAAATATGTAGTTCGAATTTGAGATCATCCCAATTTTGAAGTTTTGAATGCAGGTATAATTCGGATTTTGGTTTAAAACCCAAATCATTTGAACTTAATCTCAATTTTTTATGCATGTCTGTATGTGTAAACCATTTTCAATATGGCGGAAAATAAAAGGAAAGAACTGGTTGTTAATTTACAAAATGGCAGAAGCCGACAAATGTCATGTTATGTTACAGAAGAATAATTCATTTGTGTACTAAGTAAAATCCAAAATCCCAATTCTGACAGTATTCACGATAATTCAAAATTTTGAGATCTATCTTTTGTCGTGTATATAACGTATACAAATCTAAGAAATCCTTAATAATTTTTTTTTCTATATTGACATATGATATTCAAATTTTCACGATTATATGCCAATATAAATTTTTTCTTAAAATTTAAACCTATACACTATATTTACACATAAATGCAATTCTACATGAATAAGAATCCTTCTGTAACTTATTTAAAACTCTATCTTTTGTTTAGAAAGAAAAATGTAATATGAATGTAGTATCAATAGATTGTGTAAGTTCGAGTTGTACAATCACATCAATCAGTTATTCACCTTTATGCTAATGTTTCTATAGAAAACTTAATTGTAATTTTAAATTTTAGTATATATCAACATTTTGTAGTGAACTTGTTTATTTAATCGTATGAAACAGAATTCATTGAAGTGCATTGGAAAGGAAATCCTAACTTGTATAGGGAATGTATGTGAATGTATAGGCTCTAAGTACAAATTATTACAGTACAGAGATACATTTTATTTATAAATTTAATTGATGAACCAACAACCAATTATCTATCAAATGAAATATGTTATTGTATTCGTTCTTAATTCTATTACATTCAAGTGGATTTGTATCTGCATATAATGTAAATTCAAGCATTAGGCTTATTTTTGTATATACAATTTTGTTTGTTTTTGTATAAAACGTTGTATTGTAGGAGTATATTCATCAGCTATCACAGTTATAATTACTAACAGGTTTATAAATATTTAAAAAGCAGTTGAATCTATATGTAGCCATTAAAATTGAAATTCATTTTTTTTTTCAGTTTTCCTCAAAAGTACGAGGTACGAGTATCTGTATATATACATAGTATATAGAAGGATAATTCTTTAATTCCTTAATAATTTTATTTATTTTTCTTCTGTTTTCTTCCATCAGTTCATTCATGTATATATTCTATTTGTTTTTATGTTCTCATGATTTTATCATCAAATCCTTCTTATTTTATGAAACTTTTTTAATTTTGTTCGAATTTTAAAATTATTTTGTATTATTTTATGTTTCTCATATTTTTTTTGAACGCAAACTACTAATTGAATAAATGCATTTATTCCAATTTTTCTGTAGTTATTATACTACACTATAAAATGAGAAAAGTTTTACAATTAAAAATAACTTTTTTTTATACTCGTATACTCGTGAAATTGAATTACATTAGTGAGCAATTTTCTTGTATTTTCTTTTTTTTTTTTAAATCAAAACTAAAACTAAACTTCTACCAAAGGGACTACTCTAGAAATATATGTATACAAAATATTCTTTCATCAGTACTATAAAATTTTATATTTAAAGAAATAAGTTTCTACTTTATAGTACGAGTACGAGCACAGTCAGATATTTAATTTGAAAATTTCAATTCATTCAACTTATTTTTAAATAAAAAATTATTATTTTTTTTTATGTTGTTTGTGGATGTGCGTATATATTTGAGGAAAATTTCAAAATGAATTGCAAAAACTAATAAAATTTTTTGTTAATTAATTCAAAATAAAAATAAACTGATAAGAAATGAGTGTATTTTCGAAACGAATTTTTCACTTCATTACATAAAAATAAGGATGAAAATTTTTAGTTTTATTTTGTTTGCACAATATTTTATACCAGAAATTGAACGATGATATGTACACATTTTACATTTGAATTTTAATTCGTATTCAGTTTCATATTTCGGTATTGTATTGTGTATTCACATAACTTCTTGTGTATATGCTGCAGTGAACGTCAAAAGTCTTTTTCCACCTACAAATTTTTGTAAAATGTTCTCTATTCGCAATAAACTCCCTTCAAGGAAACACGTATTTTACATTAACGCAACAGTTAAATTTCCCAAGTAGCACAATGCGTGAAAATAGTAACATGATTGGTAACAGTTTAGTATTATGTTTCTTTTTTGTTACTGATCGTAAACTGTTTAAAATTTGTTGAGTATTCGTGGCAGTTTTTGTGACTGTATCATTTTAGAAACAGTTTTGTATTATTTTCCTAAAAGTTACTTTTTTCTTTCAAAACTGACACAAAAGTTTTAAGTATCTTAACTGTGTGGTAACTGTATTGATACAATCTTACTAATTGCTTACGACAATTTTTGAATTTTTGTTTCTAAAATGTATCCATTATGTGAAATCTTTACCAAATGACATCATTAATTATACACTGTTTAGTATTTATGACTATATTTAGTTTCTCAACTGTTACCACAATTAATAGAAATGTGTTTCTAAAATGTGTCTTAATGTGGGCACTTTTGTTCCGTATTAGCCATAACGGTATCAATAATCTTCTCAAAATATTGAGAAAATGAATGGTTTACAGCACTTACCAAAAGACAGTAGAAATCTATTACAAAGTCCTCGAAATGTACACATGTATCGTTCCACATTCTAAAACAAAAAAGTAACATTTTAGACACATTTTAGAAACGAAACTGAATATGTTTCACTGTTCCGCATTTTAGCAACAAAAAAGTAAAATTTTAGAAACATTATACTAAAATGTGGTTCAATTCTATCTAATATAGACAAAGTTAAAGTATGGTAAATTTTTTCACATATATAAAGATCCGATTCTAAAAAGTGTTTATGTATTTTTATAGCAACTTATTATAAACAATTAAGTAATTTCTTAAATGAATTTTCCTAAAAAGTGTTTAGAAATGAATGTGTGTAAATTGATACAAAATAAGATTTTCTTGGCAACAATTTAGAATTCAGTGTCAAAATAGAAACATGTATTGCAGTCGCCATGATTGATATATAAAATTAGCATTTTATAAAAAAAATGTTTGAAAATAAATCTTATTAAGCATTTTCAGAAGAAATTAGCACAAAATGCGTGATTTATACAGCATGGATTCAAATCTTTTCATTATCTCTGGTAATTTTTGTAAAGTCTAAAAAAAAAAAATTAAAAAAATCGACTTTAGAAATAATTATTTTGAAAAATTAATAAATAATTCTAATATTTAGAAGGCGCATTTATTTTTACGAAACACTTTTAAATTCTAGTCGACAAACTATTAATTGTTCATAGTTTTGAGATGCATATGTATGTATATTCATAAAAAATGTATACAAATTATTCATCATATTATCTAAAATAATATCAATATGGTAAAAGTAAAAGTATAAATTTTTAAATATCTGAGATAAAAGATAAAAATTATTAAGTAGTAAAGAAAAGATATATTATTGAATTGAATTAAAGAAGGAAGAAAGAGAAAAATAATATGTAAATAGGTTTTCTTGTTTCATAAAGGTTTAAGGTACTTGAGTCTAATCTGTTTCTTAAATGTTACGTTACATATTCTAAACATTTTGAACACATATTACAGTTGAATGTTACATCATGCAAACATTTTGGTAACATTCAGAAGAAACTGATACTTTGCAGAAACGTCACTTTCAATTATCGCCAGTTTAGAAACGAATTAGCTAATTTATCGAAACCGTTGAGAAACACTCGCTACCAAGAAGTAACAGTGATACTTAACTGTTTCTAGACTGAGACTGACTTGTGCTGCTTGGGTTATTATTCTTCAAATAAAATATATAGATAATTGATTTTATTATGTTAATGTTAACAGTCATGAAAAAAAAAGTTGGTGTCAATAATCATCTAAGATTCATCTTTAAAGATTTAATTTTTGTGAACGAAGAAAGATAGAATCAAGAATTAAATTGCATATGAAAGTCAAAAGCGTTTTTCTAAAAAGTATGTTGATTATTTAATCAATATCAAAAAAATAGTCTTCACCAAAAAGAGATTTTCGTAACATTGCACAGAAAAACCGTATAAAAAATCATGAGATTATACGGATGCACATAATTTTAGGACTTGTTTTAATTATTTTTCTAAAACATGAGAATGAATAGATTTATGAAAATGAAATTCAAGAATAAAATTAAGAACATATCAGGCTTTCATTTGTACAAAAAAAATGTAAAGATGTGTTCATTTGATTTTGACATACAGATATGCAAAGTTTAAATTTGACAATTTACAAAGACTTTTGATGTCCACTGTACATATTGATCTCAATTATTGTTTACGAATGAATGTTTTTAGGATTTTATATTGAACCTGCTGTGCTGGAAATGTGTAATTTTATTTTACTGGTGTTTAATGTCAAACATAGCTTATGACAATATTGACTTGTTATGAAAAATTTATGACTAAATATTTATTTGATTTCATTTATTTATGACTTTATTTGATTTTTTAATTAAATTTTTCATGCTTTTTATCAAAGGTTCACTTTTATTAAAATTCTATAAATTACCAGAAGAGTGAAAAAATAAAAGAATTTACGTACTTATATGTAATATGTACATTCCAATGGCTTCAATACAATCACAATTTTATTAAAAAAAATTTATGAAACTATAAGAAGTAAAACAAAAATTCAAAATTATTTAAAAATAAATTTTAAAATTTCAATGAAATTCAAGAAAAATTGTCATATTAAAAAGTATAATAGAATAGAATTCAGTATTGTTGTTGAACCAAAATATTGTTGTTCGCACTGACCATTAAAAAATTGCACTGAAAATAAGCTCATTTTATGTACATACATATTTAGCACATACATACATGCATTTGTACGTATCTACATGAAAATATGTAAATATCCTAGCACTGACCACTGAATACATCTTGTAATATGGGCTTTCATATTAATACAATATATCAGCATGAATGGCATATACTAAAAGTCCATTTTATTATACATTCTATTTTTTCTTCTCTGTAGTTATAGTAGACATGGAATATTCGATCAATACCCTTATGACCTACATGCGTATTGAAAAAAACATTATCAAAAACAGTATTTGTATACATAATGTATGTAAATGCATGTATTTACGTTTTAATTATTATGTATTCATAAAGGATTTATAAAATTTGTTTGCATTATATACACGAAAAATAATTGATAATAATTGTTCATTCGCATATGTGCAATGGTTAACTGTTTTAATGGTTATTTTCAACTACATACCTATTGCATGTATACTCCGTATTTCGGTATGAGGTGAATTATTTTGAAATTGCATATTACATTCACACATTATGTATTTATGAAGATCTACATATGTATTTACACACACACACACACACACACAAACGTGTATGAAATTATGTATGCACGGGACACAAAATTCAAAATAATATATGTACCTATATAACATACACATATTATTTTATGTTTTATATCATCATTTTAAAATTTAATTGAAAATCTAATTAACTAAATTGAAATATATTTTATTACAATATTATATGCTTGAATAAAATTTATTTACAATTTTAATCATATAAACAATATTCTGAATAATTTAATTCATTAGTAACAAATGTTCAACACTACATTATATAAAAACCCATGATATTTCAATTTAATTCACATATTATAAAACATTATACATTGTAGATATGTACTAGTGTGTGTGTGTTTGAGTGTGTGTTTTTGATTATAGGAAAATTTTATATTCTATTATTCAGATAATGTATAAAACATAATATGAGAATGTTATTAAGTATGTAATTGAAATTATATTAAATTAATTTAACTAAATTTAATTCAAAATGAATTTCATATTCTCACCATTTGATTATAATTCATTCGAGATTCGAATATAATAACATGAACATACATATATATACACATTATTAATTCTTGTATCTATGAGTATAATGTATATATATATGAATACAATCCAATAAAAATATTTTAGTATTTACGTGTGTGTGTGTCATGCGTTATTATCATCAGTGATGAGTTTTGGATATTGGACCATTATCGTAACATACGAGTATTATAGACGGCAAGAGTAATAAAAATTCTTTTATTTGCCTTCAAAACATTTATGCAATAAAATGTTAAAAAGTCTATATAGTTTGTGAGAAAAAAATCGTTACGAATTTTTGTAATCAAATTTATTAAAGGCGTACATATATTATATATAATTGACACAATGAACAATAAGTAAAAGATATGTATTATAATCATGTCACTTAGATACTCGTATATGCTTATAAGATATCTGATATTACTTGGACATTTTTATTAGCAAATAACTTCACCAGAGGTGTATAGAATTTGATATCTGAAATCAATAAAATAGAAGTAGAAATTCTATAAATTATCATAAAATATTGGAGCTGATATACTCATGTCTAAGACCTTCTCATTTTACAAAAATGAACAAGTTTCCATTTTTTTTGTATTATATTTCGTATATTACATAGTTGCAAATATATAGTACTCTAGGCAGAAGTTGTACTTAATTAAAATTCTATTAAATGCTTACATGCATGAATATCAAATACGAACCCAAAAGATACACGAGTTTATTTCAGAGATTACGAGATATCGATTACGATTTACCCAAAAAGTTATTGCACTCACTTTACAAAATTTTTACTGCATATGTGTGCATATACCTAGACATTCATGTATGTAATATACCTATGTAGTAGATTCCTGTGAATTTTGACTCATCCTTAACATAAATAAAAAAATAAAGAAATAAAAAAAATTTGTTAATATCATATTAAAAAGTTTTCACAATTTTGTATAGAATATGTATATTTCATAATACACACTTATGTATACAGATATCAATGAATGTACATACATATATGTATCAAATCCGTATAAAATCGCAACAATTTTAATGTGTATGCAGTTGCATAATGTAACTTTTACTTGTTACATACACATATAGACAGACTTCCGGACTATAACTTTTATTATGTCGGAAATGTTAAAAATGTATATGTTCGCTTTTGAATTTATTTATTCAGAATGAAAAGAGATTATTATTATAGCAAGCAGACTTCATATATCATCATAATAATTTTTATTCATTGTATATTTTTGAAAGGATGGCAGATTTGAAATGGATGCCTTACAGGATATGTGCAAAACGAGTATCTATCTACACATAGTTGGTTTATTTTGTATTTATTTATTTTTTTATTATTATTTTTTATTTTTCAAAAATTATACAAATATGTATTTTAGATACATATATACATATGTATATATGTATACGTATCCATATATGCAATGCAATTATGTATTACGTGTTATATAGTAGATATATATATGCACATTTATTTAAAAATGAAAAAAAAAAAATTGAAATTTTGTAATGCTTTTCGGAATTTTATTTTTGAATGGAAATTTTATAAATATTACTTTTATGATTCTAAAATCTTTGTATCCGTTGTAATATCATGAAAATTTTCAAAATTTATTCGTAAAAAGATATATTTTGAAATATATTCTATATAATATATTTTTTTATATTACACACACACACACATACATACAATACTTATGTATTTAAAAAATTTTTTTTTTATGTTAAGAAAATGTTTAAGTCCTTGAGAGAAACTTTGTATTGGTATATATAAATGCATTAGAAACATATGTACATATTTGTGTAACATATTTATATATACCTATATCTATATGATAAATTTCAAAACCTACATTTTTTCTGAAGTGTTGGACTACTTTATATCTCCTTCATGAGTACTTTTACACGGTATTTTTTTTTTTGCAGTTCTTATAACAACATAAATACGATCATAAGATGATGATGATGATAATACATAAATGTATATACATACTTGTTAACTAGAATAAAAAGTATAATACTACATGATTGTACTAAACGTGAAAATTGTTCCACAGGCTATACATATTCTAGTTATTTTAGATTGTAAATTTTATTTTCCTTGAAATACATAGTATGTGCGTATTAGAAAAATAAAAAAAATATATGTTGCGTTAGAGTGTGTACATCAAAATCTATACATATCTACTTATGTGTTTATATACAAATGTCTAGAAAATATGTATATATTCTCAGTGAATATATGTTTCAAGATAACACAATATATAGTATACATAGTTATATATTTTATATAATGGTTTTGACCGGATTGAATATATTCCCTCAGGATATATAAGGAAAGCCAATGCACTTGATATACATATATACAAGTATCTTATATAATGTGCGGTAATACACTATTCTCGTGTATCTTTAAAATACAAATTTATTTTTTATACACATTACACATACACATAATATACGTATATTATGTTTCAGTTCATTTTTATCATTTCTAATTAACATGATTACAAGGCACAAACACAATTTATTAAAAACATAAAAAAAATATTTACTCTATGTCCTTTTTGATAACGTATAATCGGTATTTTTTTGGCATAGAAATTGCAAACAAAAATAAATTTTTGTTTCTAAGAGAATAAAAAACTTCTCAATAAATACACATAACACCAAAAATAAAAAAACAAAAAAACGCATCTAAATATGTGTATATATGTTGTGTATGTAAGGAGAAGGATAAATAATGACATATGATCGATTTTTATGGACAGTAATCGGTTCAAATTGATAATAAAGCAGATTTTATGTCTTCATTTATTTCGAATTCAAAATTAACTGATTTCTAGAATATTTTTTATAGAACATATTAATGATTTTGATGAGCAATATTACAAATTCTATTTTATCACGTTCTACTCTACTATGATACGTAATGAGAAAATAAACTTCATAATAGAAGGAGGCTCGCTGACGCAAGGGGTAGACGTAGAGTAATCGCAAGTTACAGGTTTGATTCCTATTCCTGTCTAAGACAAAAGATGGCAAAAGCAAGAAAAATAATTTTTCAACTTTTGTTGTATATTTCCAACTTTGATTACCCTCAAAGTTAACTCAAATTTGAATGAATACTAGGTATTAGCTTGCTTGGAAAAAGAGCTCAAAAATGCTGTTAAGTCTACATGCTGACAACAAGCAAACAACAAGTATCACAAATTTTTACTAGGCAATTACATCGTTCTAATAATAGATCAGTCTAATCCATGCCCTATCTTGTAAAAGAGCTTGCTTCCCTATGAGTAACTCACGTGGTTAGCAATTTACGTTAAAATGTAGGTGCACACATGATAGTAATAATAAAGCTGTAGTGCTGTGCTGATAATGATGAAAACAGAACACTTCAATATGAATAGTGTCAAATTTAGAGAAATAAATAGTTCTATTTATATGTTCACTATTATACAAAAGCATTCTCATCACATCACATTATAGCGCAGCTTTCAATTTATTTTCAGAATAATTTAATCCAGATTAAAGGATTAAAAGATTTTAATATAGTATTCAAAATGAAAATTATTAAAAATTTAAATAATTTTTGACTACAAAACGCAAAAGTGTATTAGCAATATCCGAACATAAACTCTTAATTATTAAAAGCAATAAAATTAATAATACAACCTCATAACAAATAGATACATATATACTTAATTTGAAAATATAATTGGATTTCATTTATAAATTCTTAAGAAACTTTCAGCTAGATACTTCTATAATCTTGTATTTATAATTGTATGAGCAGAGTTTATTGATATTGGTAATAAAGAAATTTAGTATTTTTCAAAATTATTTTATGCAGCTTCTTAGAAACTAAGAAAATATAAAAATTAAAAGAAAATAAATAAATCTTTCAACAACTTCATGTACAATAAATCTTTACGTATACATGTGCACATTAATTGTACAATACATACAATACACTATTTCCTTTACAAAATAAAAAAAAAATGTAATATTAAAAAAAAATGAAAACTATAAGAAATCCTATTTCAAATGGATATTTCTCTTCAAAGTTATTGAATTAAAATTGAAAAATTTGTTTCTGTCACTTTTTATACTGTTTTTGTATTTTTGTGACTCGTTTTCTTGATTTTTATTTTTGTCGTTTATTTTTTTTTTAAATTACTCGTTTTGTTGCTCCTTTTTTTATTCAATTCGATTTAACTCGTAACAAATATTGTATGAAGAGATTTTATGTTCGATTACAAAGAAGTCCAAGTACACACTTTTGTTTAAAAAAAAAAAAAAAAAAAAAAAAAAAAAAAAAAAAAAAAACATACACAAATACTCGTTGATGCTGAACGAGTCAAATATTTTTCAATGGCTTTTGTATTATACATTATATACTTGTGATTGGAAAATGTGTGTATTTCATGTGCTAGTACTGAGAAAAGGAACAGAAGGTTAACTAAGAAATATGGATTCGTAATATAATATTAAGGATTATTTTTTATTATTTACGTTTTCATCCAAATATTTCATAATTCAAAAGCACAAAAACATTTGCATAAACATATTTATACATATACAGCAATATGTATACGAACAATTTTTGAATGTAAGGATGTAACGAACTAGGGAAATGTAAGAATATTCAAAATGAAGACACGAAGAATTTATGTGAAAAATACTGAAATATATAAAATGTAAAGACATCTTTTCTAATATTAATTTTTAACACGAATTGGCAACCTTTTTAGAAATTCAAATTACATTATTTGTAATTCTCAATTTTACTTGCATAGTTTGGAAACAAATTTTTATAACTTAATGAGTATCTCGGTCTCGTGACGCAGCAAATAAGTATCTGGTTACGTTACAGAGTACGACATATTGAAATACAAACACATACAGTAGAATATCGATAATTTCAATCAATCATAACTTTAACATACCACTTTTGTACGGGAATTCCTAACATTTCATATACGAGTATTTTTTATAACTTGTCTTAGTAATAATTTTATTATTTTAAGAAAAACTTTTGTTATAAAATATTTACAATCCGATAACTTCAACATTTCGAAAATTTCAACTGTGTTTCGCTTTTATTTTTTGGGGTTGAAACTATCGAAGTTGTGATGTGTTTATGTACAACGTATCGTAGTAAACATTTTCCAAACTTTTTAAGAATTTTACGTGGACATTAAAAAGAGAATATATATATTGACATTGATTTCCCATGGGTGCATATTTTCATTAAATGTCGATGTCCTTTATTTTGACAATTTTTTATTTTGCTTTATACACAGTTTATTTACATAATATATGCACATGGTAGTAAATAACATATTCGAATCAATAATTTTTCTCCAATATAATTTTGTTAATTTTCACATTTTTTGTTTGAACATCGATGTCAGTAATAAAACTCTGTAAAATTCAACTGCACTCAAATACCTTTATAGTAAAAATTAAGCACATTTCTCAACTGTTATCAGTGTTATAAGGATGTAAATTAATGGTTTCTGTTTGTATATTCTGTGAAAATACATTATGCACGTTCATATGTATAAGCATATGCACACACATGAAAACTATATTTTATGAAAATGTGTACAAAGATTTCATCTACGTATTTTTACCTTTAAAACACCACTTTCGTATATATTCTAAGATTATTTTCTTTATTCAGTTAATAAAATATCAGTGTTTTTCTTATCTATACGACGTAGTGCATGAATGAATGCCGTTGCAATAAATCGAAACCATTCATTTGACAAATGAAGCAGAAGTGATAATGATAAATGGTTTAAAGATATGAAGTAGATATTGTACTGTAGAGGAATAGACATATCGAAAAAAGAACATGCAAATCTGTTGCAATTATTCGAATAAAAATGTTTAAAAAAATATCATTCTTAAGAAAAACATTTTGAAAGTAACTTTAAGTGAAAAATTCCTTCAATATAAATTGTCCTCATACCATATGTATAACAAGTGTAACAGCATTAAAACGGCAAAACCAAATAAATATCCCAGTGGTTATTTAATGAGTTGAATAATAGATCCCACATCGCATAAAAGCTTCATAAAAGATATAAATTTTGGTTTTGCTAAAAGGTCCTTGTATGATGTGGTATTTATTTGGTGTTTATGCGGTTAGTACATCATCACATAATATCTGAAATGTTATTTCTTTTAAATTTATTGTATTACGTATTTGGTATTACCAAAAAAAAAAAAAAAAAAAAAAAAACAACACAAAGGATGTGTTACAGGATGTGTTTAATGGGAATTTACAGAAACAGAAACCATAATTTCTGGTTGATCTGACTTCAAATTTATGATAAAAAAATGATAAGTGATTGCTAATTACTATTGGTTAACATTTTTAAATTAATCATCATCAATATGACACTTTACAGATAATAATCGATAACTAGTTCATTATTATTCCTTAGAAAGTTTGGTTTAATCCTTTGATGAAGGATTAAGTTCAATATGTTGTTACTTTGATTACGCAATTCTATACTCTAGGAACTCTTCGTTCTAGTAGTAATTAGCAGAACATGAGAGTTACTGGAAGAACAAACTGTCATTGTTTATATTTTTAGAAAATTTAAAAAAAAATTCACGAATTTTCTTGAGTAAACAAATCTCACACTCGATTCAAACTTTTAATAGAATTTTATTTAACTCACACTTTAGTTGAAGATTTCCTTAAGAAAAAAAGGTCCATAAGTATTCCGCAAAATATTATAAATGGAATTCTCGTAATTACAAATATATTTCAATCGTTTTCAGTACATGTGACATGATTAAATTAAAATTCCAAACATGTTGCAAGTAAAACTTTCCATAAGATATGCACATATTTACGAGTACACATACTCAATATTGTTCGTGAATGTTGTGAAACATGGATTTGTTTATGTTTTGCTTTATTATTATAAATGCTGCATTGAATTTTTTAAATGCATAACATTTCTTCTCATATATCTAAAAGAATTGCCATCAACATAGACCACACATTTTCGTGACAAGGATATGTAATCATATATAGAATTTTCAAGCAAAAATGTTTTCATACTCATGTGCACATATTTGCATGTACGATTTTCTGGTGTAATGTGGAATAAAATTTTCAATATACCCGTAGAAGTACCTAGTATTAGGAGCATATGCGAAAGTTCAATTTATTACCGATGAATAAATTTCAAAAGTATACAAATCCACAGATATTTACATAAATACATATACACACTTATAATGTGACAGTGAATTCAAAAAGGATGAAATATTTTTTAATAACTTACAACACAAAATATCTATCAAATAAATTCAAATCAATTGAACTGAATGCTTTTAGAATATGTATACTTTTTCTGTAAATATTCAAATCATATTTTTTGTACAGTCTTTTTTGTATTGGTATTATCCAATATTTTATGAATAAATTGAAAACCCAGACAGACAAACAAAAAAAAAAAACACTTCGATCCTTTCGGTTCAACACTTTTGAAGAAAAACATTTTTTTGAATAAATTACTTACTTGCACCTTTTGTAGACAAAAATCTTTATTTGTTTGTTAATTTTATTTACGCCTTTCGTCCTTTGGTCCTTTGTTTCTTTTTTTGTTTTTTACCTCTTTTTATATTCGAAATTTCTGCTTCGTTTAATTTTGCACGTAAATAATTCGTAATATTAAAATATATTTAGTCTTTTGTTGTAAAAACTTTTAATTATATAGAAAACAATATGTACCGTAATTAACGAAGGATTTTATCTATATCATTATCAAAGTGATTCCGTTGATTTTAAATATTAACGAGTCATAATAATAAAAGAAATATTATACATATATCAAAAGAATTGGGGTCCTTTTAATTGTTTCTTAATTACTCTGCATATAAAATTAGAAAATAAAAAAATTTTTATAAGAACTTTTTTTCCCAGTTCGTTTATTTTCTTATTTTTTCATATTTTTTTTTTGTTTGCTTAAAATTTTTACCTTTTATATAAGTTTTTGGTATTTTGTTTTTTATAACACATTGGTCGTGAAACACTCTGGTAGGCAATCGATATTCATTTTTTCATTTATAAAATGGGATGACATGAAAAATGTTGAGGATATTGATTCTTTTGTACAACAACACTTCAAAAAAAAAAAAAAAACCTTTATTCAAACATTATTTTATTCATTTCCAAAAAAAAAGAGGAGAAAAACGTTTTCTGTTCACATCTTGTAAATAATAAATCAATTCCATGACAATAAAAAGTATCTACATACGTTTGTATATAAGTATTTTTGTACCAAAGTCACTAACTTAATCAATTTTATTCTATTATGTAACAACAAAAACAACAAAAATCTATACAATGTAAGTATGCATTACTGCTACTACTACTTTTTATTATCAATATCAATTCGTGTAATAAAAATGAAAAGAAAAGTATGAATTTTTGTGAATTATTAAATGACATTTTTGTTTTCTATCTCGAATTAAATTCGAAAAATGAACTCTTGACAAAAGTATAAATTTGATTACGACACAAAAAACAAAAAAAATGTACTTTGATTGATTACATATTTGACAAAAAAAAAATATTTTCTCTGATAAATGAAAATTTAAAAATTCATAAAATAAAATGGAAACGAAATTTCAAATTCGTATATCGATACTTCTCGTACTATGTTGGAGCGTGTATGTTGTAGGTTTAGTTAGCAATTAAAACATCAAAAGAAATTATACAGATACAGGCGCAGAAGTAATGTCATAATACGAATGTGCCTTAATTTTTGCAAATGGCGTCAAATTTAGTTGTGCTTTGACATCCATGTTCTAGACAGATTACAGATAGAGAATTAAGAACTTGAAAATATTGAAGAACTGCATATTTGACCAATTTTCGGGTTGTTGTTTAAATTTCGTTGTCGTTTTCCTCCTTGTAAGACTCAAAAGCTAACATTGAAGAGGAAATCTCTAATTTTGAACCAGATGTTTTACGAAAAACAATTCAAAATGCCATAAAATGAGCAGAATTATTCATCAACTCAGCAGGTGGTCATTTGAGCGATATACTTTTTTCTACTTTGTCATCAATCAATTTTACATAAATTCGAATAAACTTTTCATGAAGGCAGATCTCATTTTTTTTTTCATTTCTAACAAAATAGTAGCCAATTCATACTATGACATTACTTTTGCGCCACCTTGTGTATGTATATGTGGGTAGGTAGGTAGTAAAAGATAGAATAATTTAATGAAATTTTTTTATCATGATGTAGGCATTATTTAATCATTTTATGTGAATATATTTCAGGACTGAAATTAAGGAACTTAATGTACATATAAAGATGTCTAGTATAATTTAATAGAAATTTTATATATAAAATATTCCTGTCAAATTAACATTGAATTAAATTATTTTCCTTAATTATAATGAAAAAAAGGGCAGTGTAAATCTAACTGAATCCTTTTTCATTTCACTGACATTTTATTCGTTACCCAACCAATTATTATTTTATTACCATGTATATTATGTACATTCCTATAGTTATTGCGTTAATTTTATATAGTAGTACATTTTTAAATTGTTAAATTATTAATAAAAATTCATTCTGCTTCCTTATAACATTCACTAATTTAATAACATTGACTAATTGAATTAAAATTTCTTGCAATCGTACATCACCACCGTACAATTTCATATAAAATTACGTTTCCATATACTGAGTATATACACATAATTCATATAACAAGGAAATAATTTATGCTTGAATTCCATTGAGTTATGAATCCTAGATGTTATAAAATACAAAGTTAATTATGTGGAAAAAAACTGAAATTTTTAAATTGCAAAAAAGTAACAAAAAAAAAAAAAAAAAATAGAAAATAAATAATAACATTCCCCTTCATTAAATTAACATAGAAATGTACAAACATATAGAAATATAGGAACTAATTTGAGTTCTAATATTATTTCAGATTTATTTTTTTTTTTAGTTTTTGTATTTTATGTTTTCTTATTTAGCAGATTTATTAAAAAACATTCCACATAACTAAAAACGAAAATAAATTTAATTTTGATTACTATACTACTTTTTTCTCATCTAAACTCGTGAAGGATTAATAATCATTATATAGTATACATGCACAGTAACTTTTTTTATTTTCATTTCTTCTTCTTTTTCTTCTTAAGCTTTTACTTTATTAAAATTTTCTTATATACTCACTGTTGTATGTAACATAGAAATAACATACTCGTACATTAAGTTACAGGAACTTGCAGGAACTAAACCAACCAAACGTTACAAAGTTTATTTTTGGTCTGTTTTTTTGTTATTATTTGTTTTTAGTTGAATAGAAGTTTTTTGTTGTTTTTCGTTGGTTCGTGTTCAAAAAAAAAAAAATTTTCGTTCAATATACCATTAATTATGTTTTCATGACAAGAATTTCAGAATAAAAGAGTATCCTATGTAATGTGTATAATGAGAATCAAATGACTGTTAAATAATACATTCCTTCCTAATTAACTGAGTGAAAAAAGTGAATTTAATGTAAAACAAAATAAAGTTTCTTCTTTGTTTTGGATTTTTTCGTTTTTCATTTTACTTATACTTTTGAAATTTTCTTCCGATTCTTGTTTTTTTTTTTCTTTTGTACAAAAAACAGAAAAAAAACTTCTTCCCTATAATTAAATTTTATACAGATTTTTATCTATAATTGTTTTTGTTTTTTCTTTTTGTTTTCAGAAAGTTTTCACTCATTTTGAATTTCAGTTCAATTTGAAAACAAAAAAAACATAAACTTTTCTGTAATTAAAATTATTTTCATTTCAATAAGAAAAAAAAATATATTTTTTGTTGAAGTCAGTAGAACGTTTCAATTCGATTTCAAAACATATTTTGTTGGCCATTATATAATAAAAAAATGTCAAGAGACAGAACATAAGTTAAGATGCTTGAACATCCAGTTTCATATTTTTAGATTTGAAAAAAATATCGGTTATTTTTACTTACCGGCACATCCTACATCATATCATACAAAAATATGTATACTTCTTGGATAATTTTTTTACGATGGAAACACAAGGACTTTTTAAATGAATTTTTTTTTTTTTATGAAATATTTTTATTATTTTTTCCATACAAAACATACATATGTATATGTTTTCCTTCTGTATATTTGCACTGTAATTGCGAATATGTGCAAATATAACGTGTGTACATTTATGTAAAATACTATATGCAGTAAACAACAGAAAGATATTTTATTTTAAATGCGGTAATCCTTACACATTTATTCGTACATAAGTAACAGTACATTTAACATACGAGTATGAATATTTTCGTATTTGTATTTTGAAAAAAAAACAAACACATAATGCATGCATAATGTATGCACATGAATACAGATATGTGTTGGTATATAAATAAACGGACGTTGAAATAAACAAAACTGAAATTCTAGTACACATATTCAAATTACATTCGTTTCATACCATATATAGCAGCTAGGTATTCATTTTTACTGGACCATGCATATAACGTATACATACTAATAATGTATGTACATATAAATATATGTAAATACAATTAGAGCTTGTTCCTGGTTCCTGCATTGGTATAAATTCACCACAATTCATAACCAACAAACAGAAACTATAATATGTATTCATTATATCTGCATTAATATCGATCCAATTTAAAATGTGTAATATATATGTTCATACATCAATTCAAATTAATTGGAATAACAAAAACAGTCAGGCAATTACTAAGATTAACATGATTTTAATTTGAATTTAAATATAAAAAAAATAATAAAAATGATAATACATATGTACATATGTATTTAGAAATTTTGTTGAATGAATGGATTGTAAATTTATAAACATTTCAACCGCCTTAGGATATTTTTTGATGATTCTGATTTCACGTTGTAGTTAAAAATATGTTTGAAAAGGTTAAAAATATCAAATGCACATTCATATAGCTATGTGTATTAACATAAAATAGTTTCAATTCGACTCATTTTTTTTTTTTTTCAATTTTAATATTAACTGGAAAATATTTAATAAAATGAATGAACAGTTCTTTATATAAAAATCGGTCAAAATTAATGATTCTGTCAACATTTGAAAAATAAATTTAAACAAAATAAAAAAACAAAATACACAAATAATTTAAATTGAAATGTAAATTATCCTTTCGCAACAATAAAATATTTTCAATAGCAAAGCAACTAGTAGTGAAGTGTAATGTGATGCAAAAGTTTCCAGAAAATGATAAAATTTACTTAATTTCCTTCCATAAAATCTACAGTATAGTAATAGTAGTTGTTTAACAGCAAATCAGATCAAATCAGAAATGTGGTTATCTAATCCACAAAATAAATGTTTCGAATACAGATAATGCCACCATATATACCTACACACGAATATAAATGGAACCATGTAGTCAGTACATAGATACATAGTCTGTATATCTGTCATGTATTATTTGGTATACTTTGTTCATGCACAAATGTATACAATTTTTAGACAAATCCGCAAATACTATATGTGTCGATTAATATAAATACGATAGTTAATTCCTTTGACAGTTTGGTTAGATATGCATTAATTTCTTGTACATACGAGTATAATAATTGTGATATTTTTCAATTAATTTTTATTTACTGCAAAACTTAAAGATATATCGTGCAAATAAGACAATTGTTTCTTATTAACAAAATAAATACATGAAGCCATGAAGGCTTCATTCTTATATGGTTCTGTTAAAGTTTAAATTACGACATGTATTTGTGTTGTGTACAAATTTTCAAATATTGAAAATTATTTTTATTTTACCAGAAAATTATATACATGAAATTTCTGTAACATGATCTGTAACGTGGTATGGTAAAGTACGAGCACAGACGAAAATGAATTTCCACTATAAGAAGTGAAAATGAATGGATACGAAAAACTTTGATGAGTAAACTAAAATATCGAATTGTTTGTTCTTGGAATTAGTGAATTTGTTTCTCTTTTATATTATAGAACTAATGGGATATTATGAATTTGTTTAATTTTTCTTGTTAAATGTGTAAAAATTTGTTCTGAATTTTGTAATGGTGGTGAAGCAATATTTTCGATGATAATTGCGTAATTGTTCCTTAGAGACTATGTCTGCAAACAAATCATTGTTTTTTTCGCCCACAGAAATTATTCAGAAAATAAATTTATCTGATAAGAGCTTTGTACACATTAAAACCCAGGGATAGAATAGATAGAATATAACAATTTGGCAAAATTTGGCAAAATAAAGCATCAAAAATTAAGATATATTTTATTTACATTGGGAAACAATTTTTTTTGTTATTTTGTATTTCAAATGTATTTTTATCCGCGTTCAGTCAGGTTTTTATTGTTGTAATTTATAGAAAACCATTGCAGTTTTCTAATTTTTTAGTAGTTACATTTACATTAGTAGCGAAACGTGTCGATTGAAAATTCAACTCAATGAAAATAACACCAGAAAACGAGCAATGTTTAAATCAACTTTATTACAAATGTGTATAGTGTACACAATATGACAAATAATGTTCTTACGATATGGTTTTTGTTATTAAAATATTATGTTGCCTGCAATGTAATGATAAATTCATGCATAGTATTACGTCTGGTCACGTAGAACAATATTTTCATAATGCAAGTGTATATAAAATTTAAAAATTAAAACATACAGAAAAATATATATGTGTATTTATCCTTGTACAATGATTTTTTTTTTCATTTTGACATCGATTCCATACGAACATGAGAATGTACAAAACAATAATTCCTTCTAAAAACAATATTCCTTTAGTAAACTTTCAAAAGTTCTGATTGAAAATTTTCATTGAACACTTAAATCCTTGAATACTTATACGATCATACTATACGACCAGTATATTTTATCTGCTCAATTTGATTCTAGATTGTTTCATGAGTTCACTATTTTTAAGTATTTGTAAGTATATAATAATGTAATTTAAACTTTCATTAAATAAAGGAAAACTTTTTCAATTTATTACACCTCATACCTCATTTATATATCTAATATCTATAAGATATTTATTTTATTTTATTTTATTTTTCAAATATTATAACTAAACGAGAAAGTTTTACGTTTTACTTCATGTAACTGTTCAATAAGTACAAATACTTTGTATTTTTATTGTGTTTTGAATTTCAATATAGTTTATCAATACTTTTATAAATTATTTTATGAAGTGGAAAATCTTAAAATTTTCATAATTTTCATTTTTCAAATACATACAATACATATATCAATGATTAACACACACACATATACAAACAGCTGGAAAATAATAGGAAATTTTATAAATTCTAATCGTACGATTTTATTTCGATTTACTGCTATCCAAATATTAATCTACTTAAAATTATTTATTTTAAAACTTTTGAGATATACTATAGTACTTTGACGTATATTTGTATATTTATATCCTGATTCTTATAGTACCTGTAGAAGATATGTGTATCTGTACATACATTTAGAAAATAAAACTTAAGCGCATTTTAGAATGATTTGATACCTTCGTAAAAAATACACCTACACCTCTAGCACCATGCCATTAGAATATGGTACACACATATTCCACATAAATTATTTGATAAATGAAAATAAAGTTTCACGTAACATGTGTTTAGCATATACAGGATTTAATAAAAGGTATACAAATACAGTATAGTGTGAAAGAAAAGTTTAAAAATTTTACGATAAAAAAAATAAAAACTGTATTTCCGTGGTTCACATACCCATGTGCATATAAATATGTACTTATATATAAAAAAATGGCCAAAAATTCACTAGATGATTTTCTTACAAAAAATTTATA
Organism: Villa cingulata; assembly: GCA_951394055.1. Taxonomy (NCBI): domain Eukaryota; kingdom Metazoa; phylum Arthropoda; class Insecta; order Diptera; family Bombyliidae; genus Villa; species Villa cingulata. The sequence continues at coordinate 24,912,934 of OX596021.1, read as the reverse complement.
ACTAAATTTATACTGAATATATTCATGTGAATATGTAATGTACCAGTATATGCATGTGATTTGTACTTTTGAAAAAAAAAAATTGAAAAGGATGCATAAAAATATTATTTTTTTGATAAATCCGATAAAATATATGCAGATGCACATATGGAAAATATGAATTTTACAATTTATTCAGAAAATAGTTGCTTTTTTAATACTGATAATAGTTATATATGTATACTATCTACCATACATACATATATCTGAGGTCTTTCATATGCACATTTTTATTATTATGAAAGCATATGTTGGAAAAATTGATTTTTTTTCACCTTTACATTATGTATGAGCACATATACCGTAATAGTTTGAATTGAAATGTTATTTGTGCTCATATGAAAATAATATTGTATTATAATGGAATGGGAAAGAATAAAAATATGTAATAAGGGTATTCACTTAATACAGTACAAGGCATGTAAACCAAGTAAAACCAATTAAAACGCTTTTTTAAAAAGTTTTGTATGAAAATCTTTTTACATGGTGAGTTAAGTGAGTATAAATTTAATAGAGAAAAGATACAATTAACGCCTTACTTGCTTTGCTTGTTTTACTTGTTTTTAAAACTCTGGTTGTCAAAGTAATAAGTAAAGTCGTTGCTTGTTACAATGCCACGGCGAATTTACGGCTATGTTGTCATGGTGTTTATTAATTATTTAAAATTTACTCTCTTATACGGTAGGGCAAATGAACACGAATCACTGATCATTCTTCTAGTCCTCATTCGAGTGTCTTCATTTTTAATTTTTATTGTCAATTTGTTTTTACTGTTAATTTAAAAGTATTATAATCCGGATATTGTGGTTTCTACCAGAGTAACTTTCCAATTTACCATCTTCATTCGTCGCTGAATGAAGTACTACCTGAAACTTTATTCGAATTTATTTCAATGAACAATCAAAGTTAGAACGGAGATGTAATTATCATCTTAATTTAATTTGGGGTGACAGACCAATGAATGATCATTTGCAACGAATTATCATCTGTCTAACACATTAAGTGAATACCCTTTATAGAAAGCTTTCAACTTTTTAAAATTATTATTTAATAAAATTTTAAATTCATCGCTATCTATACGTAAATTAAACAAAAATTAATTGAAAAAATCTAAAATGAATGAAACTCTCATTTTAATATTTAGTTTAATTAATTATTAAATTTAATAATTGACTTAAATTTCATTGAATATCTGTATATATGATTATTTCATAAATTAATTTTTAAATAAATTATCGAATGCTTTTTAATATGATGATTTTTATAAAAAATACTTATTATCTTTTTATTTTCCGGTCCTTGTACTAAATGAAGTACTAAAAACGTACATACTGTGGTATAAGATTTATTTTATTCAATATCAAAATTAATAGAAGATTAATTTAATTTATTTTAAAATATTAAAGGATGTATAATTTCCTGTAATCTATTAAAATGAAAAATTATTATTTTAATTACAAAATTCATTTTATATGTGTATTGCTATAATTACCCAAATTTTATTCATTAGTGAACTAAATACATACATTTAGTTTAGTATGCTTACACTATTCAATCGAATGAAAATTTATCTCGATATTTTGCACATAATTCTACTTCCTTTTTACTTAATAATTATTTAAATTTTGGTAATTAATTTATGATTTATGATTACTTCATGAAATTAATTTGTTCGAAACGGAAAAATTATAATAATTAGGTGGTGAACAATAAATCGTAATTCATCCAGAAATATACCATTAGAAAAATGATTCTGACTGAACTGGTTCTGGGACAAGAATGCATAGGAAATAAAAATTTCACTTTTGTACTAAAGTAAAAAAGTTATTGAAAAAAATGGACAGAATATGAAAAATATTACTAAAAGTTTTTCTTTCATATTTTGACTAAATAATATTTTTGTGTTAATTTTTAATTATTATAAATCAATTTCGTTCTTCTTCGAACAATCCTCTCAATTATTATCATTATTTTTATATAATTTTCTACATATCAAGACATAATGAATTTATTTGTGATTAAAAATCAATTTATTTACTTGGAAACTCGATCAGAAGGTGGCGTCATTGAGGAAAATAGTATATAACCAATTAGCACTTAATAGAAAATTAATTTTTCTCAAGTGTCACATTTATTTCTTTTTTCTTTTGTTATGCTCGTATCAATTATTTTCTCGTTTTGTGCAACTAAGAGCCGAAAATAAGAAAAAACATCAAAATTTCTTGAAAAAGTTTGTAAATAGTATTGTGCATCTGTATAAGGACGAATCAACTCATAAAATACATATTTCATCTGTTCAATTGCACATCGTTTCCCTATTGTACACCTGAAATTTATACAATAAACTTTAACTAGAGCAATACTTACTTTTATCAAGTGAAACTTTTTTACAAATATTTTTAAAGTTCTTTCAGTACTTTATTTCTCATCATCCGTCCGTATACACAAGAGAAACTATTTTACTATTTATGTCTAGAACCATAACACACATAAACGTACTATGTAGTATATCGTCGAATATGTGTATAGGTGTCGTTTTTCAAATCTGACATTTCTATATACGATGACATTGATATACGAGGATAATGTTTGCTGTTACCTCTTATTTTCAATTTTTATCTTTCTTCTATTTGGTACGAGAGTGCATTTCGAATTTCATTTTAAAAAAATTTTTTTTTATTTTTCATATTGACATTTTGTGTGACTGAGAAATATTAAAGCTGGATATGAATGACATTACCAACAATGTACGTGTCATAAATTTTCATATTTTTGAGCATTTCATAAAATGTATGTATTAGACATTATAATATACAAACATAAAATCAAAATTGCATGATAAACGAGTACACTACTGATGCTGATGGTACTGACCATTGAAAATATCCGGATACTGAGAGTAATTTCATCTGTACAACGTATGATTATGCGACCACTACATATACGAGTACAAGTTGTATTCATTTTACGAATTTGCATATTGTGTATATATATATTGTGTATATATATCCACATATTATATGAAATTTGGATCAATATTTCTCCTGACCTACATGCGTACCCAAAAAAAAAAAAAAAAATGATTATCCTACAAAGGATTTATAAATGTGTAAATTCACGTTATAACTATGACGTAGTAATAGAATATTTAACGACAAAAATTTTTCATTACATAAGAGTAATGATTTCAGGCACAACACACAACAGATAATTGTTTAGAATCGCCCACTACATAGATAATTATTGTCTTTTTGGTATAAAGAGATACATTATGGAATATAACAATTTTATTTTCACATCGAAAATTCATTTCATTCAAATCGAGATAGATTTTTCGATTAAATTGAAAATTGAAAATCATTTCCTTAATGCTATTATTGTGGGCATGACGAATTTTTTTTGAATGTAAAATTTATCTACTAAAATGGAAAAATGGATTATTGCAAAGAATTCTCTTTGTTTAAAACGCCTCTTTAGCGATATTAAATTGAAAACTGAATTTGGAAAATGTAATCAAAAATATTAATTAATTTATAGGAAAGATAGGATGTTATTCTAAGTAATCAATATTTCCACATGAAAACAAAAATATCCATCTTTAGAGCTCCTGTGTAAAAATTTAGTAAAATTCGTAATTAGAAATTCAATGAAAAGTTATTTTTCATTTATTTTCTTAATTATAAAAATGTTTCTAGTTGATGAAGTTGTTCAGGTAAAAATTAAATTTTTCATTTATTCGTACCGGATTTGCACAATAGCATCTATGCGGCTAATAACTAATGTAAGTAGTTGAAAACGCGCAAAGATCATACCTCAAACTAAAATTACGAAGAAAATTCATGTAAAGAAATTACCACTAGTAATACAAAAAAAAACTCCTTTCTGGATAAATTTCATGTATCACAGACGCAATTATCATAAATTCGGTTATACTATTATGTAAAACCGTGTGCTTTACATTTATATTAAGAAGATTTTATGTTCTGTAATTTGATTTTATACAATGCTTGCGTATACATTACCTATGTTTTTTTCTATTCACATAAGTCCTAAATCATACTCGTATTCGTATACATAACTGAGTTTACGTAATATCTTTAATCGCATTATTTGTAACTTTTATCGTGTACGGCATAAAAGTATAAGTAGTTAATTATCATTAAGTACGATGTCCTTCATTCTACTGGTATACAAACGTAATGAGTAAATTTTGAATTTAAATTTACTGCCGCACAAAGTATTCTGGGGTTCTTCTTACATTTGAAAGAAAATCTTATCATAAGAAAATATTTCTTTTTCAGTTTTAATCCTATTTTTGTGTACTTTATAGACTTCATATACGAATACGTGGGTACTTATGCTTTTCCAGAGTTATGAAAAGAGAGATAAGAAGATAAAGATAATACAACATTAGACGACTTGTACAATATTGTAGACTTTCTAGGTATATAGACCAAATTTATTATTCACAAAATTCACCAAAAAACGAAAAGAAAAGGGAACAGCCATGAAAGAATAGAAATTTTAACAAATATGGTTAAAGGCTTAGGAAACATTTTACCACAAAAAAAAAAAAAACAAAAACAGGTGTAAAAGGATAAGAATACAATATTTTGAAATATGTTCGAAATACGTGAAATTCAAAGAGTCGAGAATGTCGAATCATTTTTACGAATAATTATAAAAACATAAATAAAAGTTGGTATTAATTTTCATTCTCCAACTCCTCTTCCTTCTCCTTTATCCTTCGTTTCGAAATAGTGTGTTTCATGTTTTGTAATAAGAAATATTAAAATTGTATTACAATTTTCACAATTACATGCAGAATTTATCATGTGCTACTGTGCAATTAACTCTGTGCAACACATGCTGGAAAGTATTCAGTACCTATTTCTCTCTGTAAAAAGAAATTTTGAAAAAAAATATTATTTTTCAGGAAAATACAAAATACAAAGTGATGCTGTTTAAGGCCGCCATCATATTATTGCACATAAAATTTCAACAAACAAAGTAATTTGTTGTTTTATTGCTGTTATTAATGCAACCCTAAATGAAAATTTTGTTGAGTCACGTAGGAACATTATTTTTGTATTTCTTTTTTATATATTTTTTCGTAGACAATGTAGTAAGTACTACATAACTGCTGTTAAACAATAAAAATTTCATGTTTTATTTTTATTTATTTTTTATTTATTTTTTTTTTTTTTGTTCAAATAATGGATGCCATAAAAATATAGTAGTCTAATTAAAGCAAAAATCATACAATAAAAATAAAATAAAATTTAAAAAGAATTGAGAGAGTCTTGTCTGTACCGATTTCTCTTTATTATTATAGCAAATTCAAAAATTGCATTTAATTTATAAATATGTATGTAAGCACTTAAAAAAATGTTTATTTTTGGATAGGGTGCAAAATAAACAGAATCCAATGATCACCATTTGTTTTCTAGAATATTAAAACAAACTGCATAATTATGTTATTTGATATTTGGAAATGTTTCATGTTAAAAGAATATTAAAAATTAATATGTTATACGCATTTCTTATCAGTGTCATGATATGCGAGTAAATGATAGTTTGTACGAATTGTCATAATTTCAACATTATTTCATTCATTTTTGCTTCCTTTTGGTTTGTATTTGATACATAAAGTCGATAGAAAATTTTTGTTTTTTTTATTCATTGACTTGTTTTTCATTCTTTTAACGAAAATTTGTCCAATAAACATAAAAATTTTCATAATTTATTTTGGATAAGATCCAAACAACAAAATACTTTGTTGAAAAGTGAAATAGAATATTTTCGCCAAAATTATTTTTTTATGTTACAATAAAACTTAAGTAATTAATTTCAAGGATATCATTCTCTTTTGAATGCAGTAAATAGTTAATGTTTTATATTCACACGAATACACATACAAACTTATTATGCACGCAATTTTCAAAATGATGATCAAATTGTTATGTATAATAATTTAAATATTCCTTTAATGTGTCTAGTGTTGGATAAATTTATTTTTTAACTAAATTTTAATTTTGCAGATTACTAATTTTAAACGTGATGAGGACATTAATTTTACGACCTTGTAATTCAAACTGACGTGAAATAACCTCCAAAATACTGATCGTAATTTATTATAACTTAACTCTTAATAAATTCTTATTTTGTCACAAAAATTCAACAACCTTTCTAATATAACCAAAAACTAAATTTTCAAATTTTACATTGTAAAAGTGACAAGCCGTCAAACCTTGATTTACACAAAATTTATTGACGGGGTCGGTCTGAGCAAAACTAGTATACTTCTATAGTCTTTGGTCTGAATCACTAAAATGTCTTGTTCATTTAACTTATGAGATTTGAAGTGAATACCCTCAATATTTAACACTCACAGCATAGATGTATATACACTTAGCTTCAGTCATACAACTTCTGATAAAATAATTTGTATCTGTTTTTATTCCATTTTTGAAATTAATAGGAATGTAACTCATAGCAATTTTATTTTATTTAATGGCGCACTTTCTTAATATTTTCTTTAATTAGGAATTTTTTTACTATAAAGCTTAAACCAAATCCATACAATTAATTTTTGATAGAAGTTATGGCAACTCATACTAATCAAATAGAATGTAGGAAAAAATTGAAAATTTAATTTTTATTAATTATTATTATAAAATTTTTTACAAATATTTTTAATTAAAAAGAAATTGATGTTTGCTTATTATAAAGATGAAATTTCTCTTACTCTAATTGTCAAGTCGTCAAAATTTAATCGATACGACTGATTTCTAATTTTAGATTTCTGAATTTTTATTATTAAATGTTATAAGCAAATGTTTTAGAAACACTTTTATAGCACGAAATAAATACGAGTATTTGGTTTGTGATTAAGAAGTAATATATTTTTTTTATATTTAATGACTTGCATGCTTACAAATGTCATAAATTAATGTTCTTCAAGATCTAAATAATGCAAAAATATGAAAACGAATTATTTCATGGATCATAGCTTATCATCGTCATCAAATAGTACTACGGCATTGAGTGAGTGAGCCAGGCCACCGAAGTAATTTATAGACTTTATTACTATATTACTATATCATGTGTACACATAGAGTCCGTGAATAGCGTACCACTGAATTGCTGGTATAGAGAAGCAAACTCTTTTTCATGATTGGGCCATTAGCTTTAGACTGATCTACATCTATTATTTGAATGATCTAATTCTCTAATAATATTTTGTGTCACTTGTTGTCAGCAAGTAGACTAACTATCACCATTTCTAAGGGTCATACGTCATAGCTTCTAATATGTATTAAATTGTGTACTCATGCATTCTTCACAAATAACGTTAGCACACATTTTTTTTTTCTGAGGAAAAATTTGTCGTAAATAATTTTACTACAAAAAATAAATATTTTCAATTAAAAAATGTAATCGAATAATGATATTTGAAATTTTTGATAAGTGATAAGAAAACGTTTATCATTTTTGTATAAATTAAAGAAGCAATTAGTTACATAAGTATCTACTCATGGGGATAAGCATATAAGTACTTGTAGATCTAAACGATTAATTTTTTGTTATATAAAAACTCTGATATGAATGAAAAATTTTATCCGTAACTTAAACAAAATATTGAATACTTAGTTAATAAAATTATTGTATGTGAGTCAGATAAGAATAATCGCAAAAAAAAAAAGAATTTGAATTACATTCTAAATCTACATTCAAATAATAGGCTCTGCGGTTACTAAACAATATAATTATTGAGTATTGAGTATTGTATTAGTTGCTACTTTCATTGTTCTATTTTAAACAATTCAACAAGCACATGTTCAAATTTAAAAATGATAATATCTATAAGATTACACTGGTTCCACGAGTATACCAAAATTATTTAATTCGCTTATCGATAATAATTTTATAATTTGATTAAAATGAAAAGTAAGAATGTGGTTTTTCTCACATATAATTTAATTTTAAGTGTGTACTTCGATTTTAAGATAATCTAAAAAAAAAAACGAAACTTATCTAACTTATTATCCGATAACTACTTAATTCAATATAATGTACATACAAACGTATTCGAAATTCTATTACAAAGCATATCTTCAATAATTTGAAACACCTTTAAATACTTGTCGCTTAAACTTGACATCGTTATTCGTTCAAAATGTTTCGATCAATTATCATCGTATTATTCGTGCTATTTGGCACCAGTTTAAGTTTACCTTTCAGTATTGAACAGCGTGTAGTTAATGGAACAGATGCTGACGAGGGTGAATTTCCTTACATTGTATGAAATAATATAAAAAAAGCATTTCTTTTTTTTAAATAAATTAATTGACAATTTTAAAATAAAATTTTTTTGATGATTATTTTTGTATAGGTTTCATTAAGAAATGCAAGAACTGGATCACATTCATGTGGAGCTTCAATTTTAAGTCAGGATTGGATTCTTACAGCTGCCCATTGTGTTTACGGAAGATCAGCTTCATCTTTTGAAATACAATATGGTGTCACAAAAATCAGTTCAGATAAACGTAATGTCGTGCAAGTTGCTGAAGTCATTGAACACGAAAATTATAATCCGTATATTATTGTCAATGACGTAGCTGTACTGCGAGTGAAAACACCATTAAAAATTGGAAAATACGTTAAATCAATAAAATTACCCAAACAAAATCAGTCCACGCCTGCTAATTCTCCAGCTTTATTAGTTGGATGGGGTCTTGATAAGGTATAAAATTAAATTTTTTTTATGGCATTATTTTCTTAATTAATACGTATATTGTTTGTGGTGTTTTATTTGTTTTAAATAGACAGGAGGATCCATCCAAAAGATTTTACAAAAAGTCAATCTGGTAGTATTTTCGAATAAAGATTGCAACGAACGCCACAATACAGAAATTTACCCCACTAATATTTGTGCTGGTGTTCCAGAAGGTGGAAAAGGACAATGTAGTGGTGATTCTGGTGGTCCTTTAACTGTTGATGGAGTCCAAGTTGGTATTGTTTCATGGAGTGAAAAACCATGTACAATTGCACCGTATCCTGGCGTTTACACAAGAGTTTCAAGTTTTGTTGATTGGATCCAATCCAAAACTAAATTGAATTTCGCTAATTAATTGAAATAATACGTGATAATTGTTCTAAGGAAAATTTTGTGTTTTTTTAAAGCTTTAATTGTTAGTTTACATTTATTTTTTCAAATGAATGTGTATTATATTTATGATTTCCTTTTGGTTCATACTTATATTCTTGTTTATTTCTGTTCATATCTGTACCAAAGTTATGTGTCGTGCAGATGGCGGTCCCAATTTTCGAATGAGAACCTATAAATAACGTTTTAGAGATTCACTATGAAAAAAAAGTAAGGCTTCGTGATCTTTATTGTGAGTGGATCATGTATCTACTATTTGCAAAAAAAGTGAAACGCAAAATAATAAAAAAAGAAAATATCTCCTTTAATTTACAATATACATTGCAGAAATTATTTTAGTCCTTTTTATGTTTGGAACCATGTACATGTACGCATAATAATTAATTTATGATTTCAGTTACATCTCTAGATTTAGGATCGTTTATTCTTTGGAAGATTTTTACATCTCGTTTTTTTTTCCCACTCAATGAAAATGAAAATCAGCAAAAAACAGATAAAAAATTTAAAAATAATTTATCGTTATATAGAGTATGATATTTTTTGTTGATATATTAAATAAAAGCGGCGATGTGAAAATGCGGTGATATGAATTACAGAATGATAGTTGGAGTATGAGGATGGCAGGAATAATGATTTTTCATGATTTCAATTTTTTCATAGTTTCATCTTTTTTTAAAAAAAAAAAAACCTACAAACTCCAATATGAAGCAGGAGTGATTACGAAACTGCTGTTTTCTTCCTAACTGATTTTTTTTTCTGTTTCATTATGCATGCATTTTATTATCGTGGTATGAAAAATATCGCAGTGATTTTTGTCGTCAGTGTCATATCAAAAATTTTGTCATGTGCAGTTGATGTGTAATAATGGATCTGACTTTTGTAAATGAGGAAAAAAAAACGAACAAAACAAAAGGAAGACAAAATATTTATGAAGAAGAGTTAGTGATTTCAGGATTATGAAAGATTTGAGCTGTAATAAATAGAAGAAGGGAAATATTTCAAAAATAGTTAAATATACAGTTATATCGGAAAAAAAAAATATTTTCATAGAAAATTTTATGCTTTTTTTCTCATCCCATTTGCGTTGAAATGAAAATTTTGCATTATACTAAAAGCAATGTCAACACAAATACGTGATAATGCATAATTCTATTCTTCAATGTGTACAACCATCAACGGAATGATATTTATGTTTGTGGATGCGTATATAAACGAACGTATGCATGGATATCATAAAGTATAAGTAGTATAATGAAGAGCCATGAAGAGCTTTTCCTCATATTTGTCATGTGTTTTATGAATGCCAGCAGGAAAGTGGGATGGAAAATTGTGGAACAAAAGTGTGATAGAAGGTACGATTTGAAGTAGCGTAGTTGATGAATGGATTAGTATTGGATGATGTATCTGTATATTTCGGAACAAAACTTCAAATTAGCATAATCCAAATGTTTTCTAGGATTTCGTTCTGAAAAAAACTAATTTACTAGATTGATGTTAGGATTAGGATTAGGCGTTATGTCGAGTATTTTCATTTTTTCGTTTTGAAATTTCATCAATTAATTTAATAAACGTTCAAATACCTGTATTCTGGAGATGGACATCCTTGAGCAACACATAAAAGTACAGCACCTTCGTCTTGAGCAACAGACACATGAGAAGTATGCTCAACAACACTTGGGGAGACAATTCCTCTGTGATCTACAATCGAAAAATAAAAAAAATTAAAAAAGAGCAGAATAAAATAATGCAGACAGAGGCAATACTAAATAATAAATTTCTTTTTTGACATCCACTAACATTGAAAAATCATATAAAAAAATGAAACTGTCTGTAGGATCTTAAAACGAACGCTTTTATTCATTTGTACTTATTTCGCATGATGGTAAGAGAGTTTTTACATTACTTGCAAAAGCCCAGACCCAGAACATTTGGATTTATTGTATCATAATCGTCTTCTTCGTTAAAGAACAAGAACAAATTGTAACAAAAAAAAATCTGAAAATCTAAAAAGCAATTTTGTTGTTGTTGTAATCGTCATTGTTAACAACTACATTACTGTGTCGTTATTTGTTAATATTCATGGAGTTATAGGTTTGATGTATTTTATTTTTATGCTATCATCCACTTTTTCATTTCATTTTTACTCTGCCCATATTGCCTCATGGCAATAAAAGAATTCACAAGTAACTGACTACGTGCACACCAACGTATACACATACTGGGTGGAAAAGTTGATTTCTGATGTTTATTTTTTTTTCCCTGACATCAGAAATAAGAGCCAGGAGTTGAGTAGAGTTGTGTGTATACGTGTACCGTATGTAGATACGTACATAATGTACATATGTATATTCATAATATGCTTGTGATTGTGAACAGGTCATATGAAATGAACAGACTACATTACGATGTCATATGATACGGCGATGATGATGCTGATGATGATGCTGATGAAGGTTTATAAGGTTCGTTAGTACAGTATTAAATCTAAAGGAATGTGAGTAATGTTTATTAGAAACATCCTTTTTAAAAACAATACAAAAAATACAGAAAGATTCAAGACCAGAAATTGTAAAGAGTTTTATCCTATTTGTATATTATATTCTGGCTTCTGTTAGCCAGTCATATAGTAAAAATTTCTGTTTTACTGTTTTATTTTCTAAAAAAAAAAGATTTAAAAAAAAAAACAAAAGAAACGAAAATGAAGAATAGGATAAATTACAGAGTGTAGTACCAGCGGATAAAAGTTTATTTGTTTTTATATCATAATGCTTTGTAGTTTTTATTTTTAAAAATTAACATTATTTTAAGAGAATGACAGTTGAAGTTAAAACTATATATAACACTATACCATACGACCTACGACTAAAACAATATAATAAAAGCAAAAAACAGAAATGGAAAAATAAATTAGTGGATGAAAGTATATTTACCATTGATTTTACTATTTACAGACTCTAGCTAACGACAACTTGCTTAGTTAAAATATGCATTGTAAAAAGTCTTGTAGTGGGCATTTAGATTAGTGGACACTAATAAATGAGATAAGGAAATTGTGAATGTAAGAAATATTTTTAACAATAACTTTGTACATTTTTGAAGTACTTTTTCTTCTTGAGCGTTTTCTAAAGCAAGTTCTAAGAAATACTGAAAAAATTATTACAAATAAAACAAAAAATGTCTACAAATAATGAGGATACTCAAAGGAAATCAAAAATACATCAAAAATTATGCTATTCTTTCAAAATTTCGGTAACTTTTTTCCATTTACTGTAACTATCTCGATGTCTCAAAAGGCACTTTATGATATGAACAAAACAGGATAAAAAAAAGAAAAAAAAAACAATCCAAACGTGATAAATGTAAATACGTATAAATTTTATGTTACAATACACATTTTTTTTTTGTCCTTTTTCAACTTTTTTTCAAACTGAAAGAAAACACTTATCACTCTCTATTTCTATTTTGTAACTTTTATTGCTTTATATATGTAGAAGCTCTCTACAACCATTTTGCACAAGGTCCTTTTACATCGGTGTCGTATCTATTTTTATAAATCTTCAGTAATTGGTATCGACTGAAAAATAAAAAGAACATAAATGAAAGTGTTGTAATGAAATAGAAAAAGAGTAAAAGAAAATATATAGAAATAAAAATAAAAACATCTTCAGAAAACCGAGCTCGTTGGAATTTTATTTGAAATGAAATTGGAAAGATTTTGTGATAATTGGTTTCTACATTTAATTTAATGAACTGTGTAATCAAAAAAAAAAAAAAAAAAAAACTCTCTATATGTGGTGCAACAAACATAGTAATACATCAATTAAATATCGTCTGACAATTTACACAAGTCTCAAACATAAATAAAAATTATTTTATGGTTTTATTTTATGTTATGTGTGTTAAAACCGCACATGAACGTTGTGCAAACAATTTCTGAGTAAATCAATTTAATTGACCGTAAGAACAAAGGTAGATGATTAAAGAATATGTTTATAGGTTTTCTTTTTTTGAATGTTAAATTTATTCTTCATCATTTACTAAAACTTTAATGTAGACCAATAAAATTTATAGCAAAATACAAGAATAGAGATGTCATAATTTTCTTTTTGCAAGATCTTACTTATCAGACAATCGATTCAAAACTTCATACGAATAATTACATACAAATAATTTCAAAAAAACCTTTCAATACAACTACTACGACATTATTGTCAATCATTTTCAAATACAATGAGGAAAATATTTTGTATCGACTTGTTGTTGATACTTATTTTATTGCGTTGAAGTGTAAGAATATAAACAACTTTTAGTTAATGTTGATAAAACTTTTACGAAATAGAAGAATTAGCAATATGGAGTATTTCACAAAGATGTTGTAAACGAAGATTACAGTATACACATACATATGAACAGTACAGAAATTGAATAGACGTTAAATCATATAAGAATTCTCTTATATTGTGCTTTAAAATATTCAAATTTTCTATATAAATTTTATTTAATAAGCAAGGTTAAACGAAGAATTATTAAGCTATGCAACAATCATTACTACGGACTACGGAGACTAGTATTGGAAGGAGAATTAAATGTCAAATGCGTAAGACATTTTAATCAAACCAGTCCTAGTAAACGGAGCAGAATCGTGGACCCCGAAAAGCGAAAATCAACCTAAACTAGTCAGTTTTGAAATTGAATGGCGACAACGATAATTTAAAAATTCACCTCTTCTTAGATGAAAGAATGAGGAAATAACTTCCAGCTATATGTAAACGTAAATTTAGACTTCAACTGAACTAACAATAATGGCTTCATCCTATTAAATTATTTCTTTTTTTTAAAGTTCAAATACAAAATTAACTTATACTAATTGTAATAAAACATAAACGAAGAAAATCGCAAGTAAAATAAAATTGAAAATGAAGAAATTATTTTTTAATTAAATTTTCGTTATCATTTAAGAAGTCAATTAAAAACTTGTTTAATTTAAATATATAGAAACAGAGAAATAAGGTAGAACAAATTATTTTTGTAAATGATAAAAATATTCTGTAGTATGTATATTTCACGTACATATAATCAATTTTAATTACAAAAATAATTACTGTCCAATTACAACAACGTAACTAAGTAATAACATCAAAATCAATTTAGCTACCATGCTTTTTGAAAATGTTGATTTTTTTATAATATCTACCGAAAAATTAATTTCAATAAAATTCTACAAAAAAATAATCCTTTGAAATTATTTTATAAAACTGTACTATTGAAACACAAACACAACTCATGAATATAACAGCTTAAAGTACTCAAATTTCAGTGTACTGTACATACTTTACACATTTTCACATTCGCTGTTTATGAAATTAATTTTGTTTCATTTTTCATTTTTCGTATAATGTACAAATTTTTGAATATTAATTTTATTTATGTAAAGCTATGCCTATATGTATTAATACTTTAAAAATTCATTTATATTTTAGTCTATAACTTTTCATTATGAAATTAATTAGTCAATTGAATGAAAAGTATTCAAGTGTATTTGTGTTCAAAGAAAGTTTTAAAAAGTTCAAATTAAATTCAATTATATATTTTGTACATAGTTTATGTGGTTATTAAAAATTTGTAGATACGATACCATATATAATATCAGAAATATATGTAAAGGGTTTTCCAAAGTGAACATCAGAACTTAAAAATAAAACACACTGATAACTGGCAATGAAAATCAAATCATCTTTATTTTATTTTAAAGAACAATGGATTATATTATGCTAATATATCATTTAAATTTAAATAATATCATTTAAATGTCCACCTTGGCTTTGTTTGGTTGTTTCAATTATCAAAAACGATTCTTCTTTCAAAACTTTCAAAAAAACTTTCTATCAATCAATCAGTAAAAATCAGTAAATTATCAGTAAATCAATTGTTTGTTGAGATATGTGACAAGTTGCGCCATCTTGTTGGAAGAAAACATTATTTATGTCAATATCTTCCAGTTTAGGCTAGAAATATTCAGTTATTATATTCCTGTAGCGTTGGCATTAACAGTAACATGATTTCCTTGTTCGTCTTCAAAAAAATATGGACGATAACGCCTTGAGCCCAAACCAAGATTTGAGACCGCACCAAACATTGATTTTCTGGGGATAAAGAGACAAATCTTGAATCACTTGAGGATTTTCATCTGATCATGTTCGTTCAAATTTTTCAACGAGGCGATAAATAGAGCGTTCGCTTGCTCGATTATGTGGACCATATGAATATCGTGTTACGAACGAAACGTATGTCAAACTGAACACGATTTTTGATAGTTAATTCGAATAATTTCTATGCGGTTTTGAACCGTATATCTTTCCATGATGACTTGCCTGACTCTACTGAGCACAATAATTGTCAAAGACTGATTTTGTTATCGTTGAAAAAATTTGAAAGTTCTGACATTCCTGTTGGAAGACCCTTTACATTACATGTGTTTTTTTACTTTACTGAAATTTTATTAATAAAATTTGAATTTACATGTAATACGAGTGAAATTTATGAGTGGGTAATGGAATAGTTCAAGTTATTTTGAAAAACTTTAAAAAACAAAAAATAAATAAATTTTTGAAAAATTGGATTAAAAATTCATGTACACATATGATCATTATCAGGCAATTCATATACCAATTAGGCAACGAATTATAAACTTCAATTTCAATTGGTACATTTCAACATAGTATACTACTCGTATATACGTGTATTTTGCATAAATTTATTTACAAATGAGTTTCAAGCATTTTCATTAAACCATATTAAATGTATATTTGTGTGTATTTATACCAATAATGACAATATTTCAATTAGAAACAAATTAAATTATAATTAAGAGAATTTTAACAAGTGTATTTTATGTTTGTTTTAACAAATTTTTAATTATGTATAATATAAAGATATTTACGAGTATGTGATAATTTATAAATTATTTTGCAATTTGGTACTTCATTTAGTCAAACATTTTTGTTTTTGTTTTTCTTTGAAGGTATTCATTTCCAGTCGTAAACTTATGCAATGCGTAATTTCACAACTCATAAGTCAAAATTATGTGAAAACGTCTCGTAAAACACTAATCGTAATTGTAAATTAACTTTTCACAAATACTTATTTTTTCACAGCATAAATAATCATCATAAAATCAACAATCTCCTTTCAAAACTATAACGACAAAAGCTCACTTTTCAAATATCTGCTGGTAAAAATGACAAGCTGCCAAGTCTTAATTTACATACAAAATTTATTTACGATGTTGATTTACGCGACCAAAAAGTCTCGTTAATTCAGGCAAAACTTGTATTTATTAAAACTACGGAAAATGTTACAAAGTCTCGAAAAATACAGTCATTTATAGGCTGCTTACATGAATTACGAGAGTAATGAAATTTGAAATTAATACCCTTTTTATTTCATTATACTACATATTTTAAATTCGTAACAAAATTTTTTTCCGGTTTCAATATTTATCCTATAATCTGAATTATATTAACATAATGTGTTGCATATACTTAATTACTTGCACATTTTTAAATTGAATTGTAACAGAGTGCAAAACAAAATATACAAAAAAACTGAACAGAGTTTCAAATTCGAGAGTACTGGAGGTATAAATTTGTACCAATCACCTACTAAGTATATTCCCTGTGTGCATATTAGAAAAAGTTTCCAGATATTGTTTATTTTATTAATAACTAATTACAAGTGTTCTTTGAAAAATTAAAATAAAATATTGTATGTTTACGTATATGTTTGTTTGTGTATGTAAATACATTTTATAAAAATTCTATGATATCCATTTGTATTTTTCTTCTCTATACTCATCTTTATCACCTAACTGAAAAAAAAAACTTGTTGTATTATCCGTATTGTATTATCTACTTTTTTTTTATTATTTTCAATGTTCGTATACAAATTTTCACATTTCTCAGACTATCGTAAAAATGTTCAATTTAAATTTTCCGGCATTTTAAAAGCGCATGTCAGTAACCATTTTCACACTATGATATTTGTATTTGAAATGTGAGTATTTTGTGTTTACGAGTACAACATAATACTTTTATAATTTATTTACCAAAGCTTTGAAATGAGGTGAAAATGTTTCGATAATTTTTTTTTTCTCGCAATATTTCATATAGAAAATAATGTAATGTGGATTTTAAATTAAACGTTGCACCACAGACAATATTCAATCAAAAGCTAAAATATGTATACAGGAAACTAGTAATAGAACATTTAAAATTACAAAATATATTTTTATTCTGAATTATGAATATCTTGGAGATATTTTATTTAAATTAATTACGAGAGGTACAGAAATTCTAATTTCTATTATACGTTGAGTTTAAGCTTGAACAAATAATATAAGCATATAATTTTATTTAATAATTTCTTTAGTCCTTTGTTAAAAGAAATTCGAGAAAAATTATTATAAAATGAACTCATTATCCTTTTCTCATACTAGATAATTTATTTCTATTGAAATTTTACTGTTAAATAATAATACCTATATAAATACCCAAATTTATGCTCTTGTATTATATTCTATACATTTTGTTTTGTATACAGAAATGTCCATCACTTATGTCATATTTTATAATAACGAATGTGATTTATAATCTTTTTAAATTCATCATAATTCAAATTTTCAAGAAAACCATAATATGACCTAGATTCCTTATTTGCTTTCATTTATATACATATGTACACATACAAACGCAATTAAACATTCCGGAAAAATGATTACAATATATACAAAAAATTTTATCACATAACAGACTCGACTTATGTTATGGAATATTAATCAAATTTAACAAAAGGCTGATTAATTACTTTCGAAAAATTCAAAATACACTTGAATCCATTTACATAAATAAGAAAGCATAAATTATATATTCATGAATAAGGATATAAAGGTTTTTTGATATATGTATAATATAGTATCTACAATAAAAGGCTTTAATTAATATGCATATACTACGTATGTAGGTATGTACGAAAGAACATAACATGTTTGTCCTACATATAAATTTTTCTTTATTTTATAGGCATGTGTTTATATTTTCGAATGAATATTATTCTTCGAAAATTTTTTTATTCCTTTTGTTTCCACTATAAATACAATACATGCACACATATATTTTAAACAAATTTGTACATACAAATATGTAGATACTGTATATCCCGAAAATAGGATACATTTAAAATTTCATTTTGTAATCGTTTCGCATCAAAGTAAATGCAGAGAATTCATTCGTATTCATTGTTGGAGCATATAGTACATATTTTGTTGGTTGGAGCTTGAAGCATTGAATTACGATTGCCGAAAAAAAAAATTTTTTTTTTGTTTTTGTATTTATAGTAGATAGCTCTACATATCTGCATATACAAAAAAAAAATGTTCATTGTTGGTCGATTTTGGTGCAACATTTTCACGATTGACCACTGGAAAATAAACAAAAACAAAAAATATTCAAAAACCAAAGTAAAAAGACAAGGGACAAAGAAAACAAATTTCGTCTATAAAATGAAAGCAATTAAACCGGCGTATAATGCATATACACAATAAATAATTGCTTGCCCATTGTCTGCATGCATGCATGTCTATAAATATGCAAATAACATACATCATATATACATATATGTGTGTGTATATGTAAATACATACATAGGTACTATTTGCATACGTAAATTCTACATATGATATCGATCCATAAAGGTTTTTGACCTACATGCGTATTTTGGATTCGTATTTCAAAACAAAATATAACAATAACGTAGCCCAATGTACATATGTAGATATACATACATATACCGTACTCGTATGCTGGATAACTTAATTGGAGAATCAATCACATCACATACTATATACTACAATCATTTTATTAATGAAGCCTTGAAATTGATTGAGCTATGATTTTGATGCATAGGTTTATTGTAAATTTTCAGTATCTACTTTTTTTTTTCTTCATGTAAAAAGGATTAATTGAGAAATAATTTTGAAAAAATATAAATAAAATATTTGTCCTTTGATTTATAAATTACATAAATATTAAAGTATATGTGTTAACTTTAGAAATTTCACTTTATTGCATTGAACATCGATTAAAATTTGCAACACCACCATCACACCAAAAACTGAACAGAGGATGCTCATATTTTATAATATGGGCAAATTGAAATATTTCATGTACATTTAGGTATACTCAGAATATATCAAACACAATAAATAAATGAAAAAACTTCGACAAGTAAAAGTTTATATTTTGTAAATTACACATAAACATACCTACGAGTATATCTAGTATGTACGTTGAAACAATTTAAGGTGAGAACAGTTGTACGAAACGTTTGTTCATAGTTAAAGGATAAAGTTTTAAATATTAAATAAATAATAAAATCATTTTATAAATAATTGATATAAAGTAACACGTAACACTGTATACGATTATATTCTAGCTGTTTATTTTTTTTTTTTTTTTGCTCTTTTCTTAATATTTGTTGTGGGTAAGTTGACGTAAATTTGAAAAGTTTCTCTACGAAAAATTTTCCTGTGATACATGCATACAAAGATAAAAGTTATTTTTACATTCTATCACATCTTTCTCGTATATATACTTAGTTCATACATATTCATCAAACTTATATCCAGAACAGATCTACAAATCAAAAATATTATAAAATGTGTGAACAAGTGGTCTTTGTGTGTGTATTTATGTATGTAAATGTATTCGTAAATGCAACGTATGTAATCATATATTATTCCCGCAAATCTAATTTGATTTTTCTTCTTTTATTAATTTAGGTTAATGTTTTTTGGTACAGTACGCAAATAATAAAATCATTTCTATATCAATGATGACAGGATATATTTTGTTCCCAATAAATAATTCGTATTTACATAATTCTACAGTTCCAATGCAGATTATTTCTGTTTCTCATAAAACATCTGTCCTGTGAAAAATTTCATTAAAACAATTTTTTTTTTCTAAGCACATATTGCTATGTTATAAGAAATAGAATAAGAAAGGCAAGCTGGACATATGTAAAAAATTATGGAAAAATAAAATAAAATGTAATAAATTAAACTCTAAAAAAAAAAATAGAAATAAAGATATTAATAATCGATTGTCTATGAATTTCAAAAAATTTGTGAAAAAGAATCGTGAAAATAATTTTGAATCGATTTACAGATTTCTGTGAAATTAAGGATAAAAATTATTTTAAAAAAATGTTAACAAATAAAAAAAATAATAATAATCATTTATATAATGTAAGGATATCAATATGAATATGCCATCAGAAATAGGAACAAAAAGACAAAAAAAAATATTTAGAAAAAAAAAAAAATAAACTACATAAAATCGTCATACTACTACCAAAAAAAAAAATTCAATTTAACCTCAAAATTTGAAATCCAAGATGATCTCGTTTATTGCATCCGTGTAATTCAATTTAACCAATTTAAATTCATTTTTCCACTCAATTTTCAAATTGTTTTTCTTATTTTCAAAATTTTCATGAAACTTCTTCATGAATACTTTCGACTGTCACGTTCCTTTTTTGTTTTTACGACACTGTTATGTAATATGAATGTGTATATATTACAAACTGTATGCATATACTTATGTATCAGTACCAAGTATAGATTTTAGAAATTTATTCAATGAAAATTTATTGAATTTTCATGTTAGCCTGTTACATTTACTTGCACACAAAGAAAAAATGTATAAGTAGTCGTATTTTGTATTTATTAAAGTATATGACTGTAGATGTATTCATGGTTACTACATGAAAAATATGTGTAAGTACATGCAAAAATGACATGCAATACAGATAATTTTGAATTTTATTACATTTTGCAAAAATGAAAAATATAGTCAGTATCTGTACTTTCATACATTATATTTTCTTCATATACACATATACATCATCATACATATATTCATCTGTCTAATAGTAGATACACCTTTTAATGTATAGCCATCATGAAAAGAGAATGAATAGGTAGGTGCGTGCGTGGAATTCATGTGTAATGTAATTCATGTAAAATGTTATGTAGAAAAATTTGAAAGAATGTGTATTGCTCCTCTGTGTATTGAAAATGAGTTTATAAATATTTTAAATTTTCTTAAGAAAATCCTTTAAATGCAATGAATGAATTACCTATACCTATATATTACATGTTAAAATAAATACCATATAATTCCACAAACTATTCCCTGAAATGAAAGTAAAATTATTAAAAATGCATGAAATTTCTTCAGAGGTTATATGATAATTCGCGTGCTACATACTACAACCACAAATAGAGCAATCGTTTTACGAAATTCTTTTCGTTTGCAATTTTTATATCGTGGAGTATAGTAATCATTATTTAAGTGTTTTGTTATTTGCTACAAGTATACTTATAACTAAACTCGAATATATAGGGATGCTTTCAATTATTCATTACGTTAAATATACAAAAATCACTGAATATTTGAATTATTCCCAGATGAAAAATTTTATTTTAATCTGAGATTTTTCTCTTTTGTGTACATAAATAATTGTTTATTGATGTAATTCGATTCAAATGAAAAATAGAAATATTTTTCATTCAAACACAATATAAATTTCTAACATATCCCTAGGGATGATACCTAGCAAAATGATTAGAATAAAAATTTCTCTGTACGTTAACAAATTTCGACTTTTATGTGGAAGTTAATTTTTCATAAATTCATTACATCTGGGACAAGACTGCTAATTTTATTCATCAAAATAAATATTGTGCACAAATAATTGAATGAATTTTTTTAATACTTTTCTTTTTTTAATTTTAAATAAGAAACCATGACCTTAATTAATTTTGAATGAAATTTCTAATATTAACATCTCAATTTTGTTCAACCGAAAAAAAAATATTCAGTTCAATTATAGAAAATTTAGTTTCTTTATAATATGCATCTATCCTCAAAAGATAATTAAATCCCATTTCATGAATGTTAAAATACTTTGTAATTAGAAATTATATATCTTATACTATAGAGATGTTTACAGCGTATAGCGTATACATACGTATATATATAATCGTGTAACAACCCCACACGCCCACACTATTAATGTACTAAGCTTTCACTGAATATTACATTCATTTATATATATTATGTTAATTTCATTTTATTCTATTTATTTGTTATTTATTTATATTCTCGTCTATACATTATATTATAATAAATACCTTGTAGATATAATATACTCGTATATACAAATTACTACATTCATTATTCATATATACTCATACATTTATATTACGTATCTATCTTGCGTTTTTGTTCTTTTACATAATATGCTCTCTATTATCATATAATGCAACATATACTATATATAGTCGTATAACTCATTAATTATAAACACAAATAATTTAAAATTATTCAGTTTACATTTTCCTCTGTCGTATCTTATAATCGCATATACATATATGTACATTTGTATTATACATATAAGGTGCTTATCTAGATATACATACGTATTATATAATATGTACTAGCATGCGTATAGTTTGTATGTACTATCATCATATCTGATAAACACTATCACAAAATAAATTGTAAATGCCAATTTGCATAATTAATTTGAATATAATTTAAATAAATAAACAAAATTCGTTTGACATAATTACATATGTGCAGGTAAAACATGTACGAGTACATTACATATATTGTTTGAGTTTAAAGTTTTTATACGTATATACATATGTATGTATGTAATGTGCATATAATATACGCACATCACATTATATTTACATACATTATAGGTATTTGTAATGTGTAAAATAAATTAAAATTTAAATATTTTATGTCTTGTTCACAAAATATTTCAAGGATTGAATTAAATTTAGATTTTAGATACAAACGAATACATTATTATATGGATATGTGTGTATGTAAGTACGAGTATATGCAAATGCGTATCGTATAATATTGTGGTAGGTTGGTGAATTTGAATATAAAATGACAGCTTTGATATCACCTTGACTTTATTTAAAGCAATTTATTCTATAATATTGGAAGTGAATTTAATTTTTATGAAATTTTCGCATGAGAGATAAATAATAATTTTTGTTATACGCGCACACATTAATATATATTTTTTTAAACATACATGATATACGGATTTAAATAATTCTATTATATTTTGATTATGAAAAAAAATTTCAAACAAAAGATGAAATTTATTGAGTACAACTATATATGTAGTCAAGAATCAAGAGAAAATTATCTCGAATCTTCATCCTTAAGATTTAAATTATCAGATGGAAGGTTCTACTCACCGACTCCGTGGTGAACACAAGAAAGAATCCAAAAGCTGCAAACACAACTCAGAGAGAGAAACTCTTTTTCATTATTTCTGCGGGTGTACGACCTTGAATAAAACTAGACTGGAGGATGAGATGATCAGCCTACATATAGGTGGTTTGATTTACTAAATAAACAAGACGAAATTGATATAGTCTAGACTCTAAGCTTTGTGGTAACAAAACGGCACGTAAAATGCTAATTGAGTCCGTTTCAAAAAAACTGGAACAGACTGCAACTGCAACTGCAACCAACCAGCCAACTAACCAAGATTTAAATTTTCCAAATTGCTCTCTTACTCATATAAAAAATTCCTAACTTATTTATTTAAGTTACGACCGTTCATAAAAATTTGTACAAAAATTCACAGATATTTTTTATTAAACGAATCAATTCTTATCCCTATTATATCTATCGATTTCTTTTCACATTTTTATTTGGGAATTATGTCCAAATAGCGCTCTTGCTGTTTTATTTATTTACGATTTTTATAATTTCATTTTGAAATGAATTTAAATTTTTAATTCTTTTTGAAATTTTCAATTCAACATTAAAGTTTTTCACTAGTCATTTTGTAAGAGATTATTTTTTTTTATTTATTTTCATTTTTGATTTCCTGTCACATCGAATTTCAGAAAATTGTTACGTTCATCTCATTTTACTTCATTTTTAAAAAAATTGTTGTCCGGACAATACTTTATTACCACCACCACTACCACTTGGTCAGTCCTTTTATGAATTTCATATTTAATGCTTGCATGCTTTATGCTTTTCATATGATGATCTCCGGTTAGTGTGTGTACATTGTTTATGACAGTTTCTGATGTAATTTATCATTTTTTCAATTATGGAACAAACATAAAAAGCTAAAATGAAATAAATAAAAGTTCATAAATATTAACTTTTTTTTTCTGTTTCATTCAGTCAGTAGATACTGTAGTATTTTGTAATTTTGTTGAATCAGATTTGACACTGTAATACTTTTGAAAATAATGAAACTTTCTGTAATTTTGTACACAGAATCAAGAGAAGTACACTTTAATAAAAAGTATAACAACTCTAACTTTGAAAATTAAAAATTATCTAGAGAATCAATAAAAGATTTTTGATTCTTTTATATTCCCATCGTTACAAGAAGAATTTCATATCATATTCATCATTGTTGCATTTTTTTTTCAATATACAAAAAAAAGGATCTTTATCCTTCTTACAAAAATATCCAAAAAAAAAAGAAAGTTTAACTTTTTTGTGTCAAAAGTTTTTAAATACTGAGATTATTCACATTACATGTTTAAGCATTTCACACAACACCATGGTACTGGTATAGAAAATTGATCCAATTTTTAAAGGTTTAATCATGTTCAATGTTTAATACTATCAAAAGGATCCGTTACAAGTAAAATATAAAATGATATTAACTATTTTTTCTTTGATATTGGATATATTTGTAAGACCTTTCAAATCATTTATTATAGAATATTTTTATTTTTTCGTTGTTGTGTACTTTGTGAGTAATAGTAAATTGGAAGAAAAAAAAAGTGAAATTCATTGAAATGTAAAATTTTTTTAACAAAAAAAAAAGAAAAAAAAATGAAAAGAAAACATCTTAATCTGTCATACGAAATGATTAGGAAAAACAACAATAACAACAGAAAAAAAAAATTCTGAAAATTTTGTAAAGCCGTTTTTCTTTTTCGTTTCCTTTAATTTTTTTTTTTCTTATTGTGTTATACTCGTACTTCGGATTCTAAAATCATAAATCTTTTTTTTTCTCTTTTGTTCAAATTCTTATACGATATGAACAAGTAAAAGAAAAAAATAGCACACAGAAAATATTATTTATTTTGAGAAATTCTTTTCCTCTCAACTTTTTCTTTCACAATAATAATAAAAATTCCAAGACTGTGTGCTGTGATTGAAAGCTTTATTTGAACGAAAATTATTGAGAATCAAAATGTGAAAAACTTTATAACCTTTCTATTTTTTTTTTTTTGTTCTTTCATACGACATGGAGTGAGTGCTGTAACATTTTTATTGAAATGTCATGGATTCATGATCCGATTTAGAGATAAGAATTTAAATAACGATTTCATACTTTTGAATTTTTTTTTTTTAATTTAATTTCTGATAAATTAAATTAATGATTATTATTGAAATTTGACGCGATTAAAAATATTTTGATTTGAAACTTTTATGTTTTTTCTTGTTTCTCAAAACATCACATACATAAATTTTTATTTTGTTAAATAAATATTCAAATTAAAAATTAACAAGCAATTGAAGAACTGCAAGCAATATTTGCATTGTATTAATCCTGCATTCTTGTTGTTGACGTGATTTTTTACACAAGATAATATGCAAATTTAAAAGAATATTTTCTTGTATGCAATTCCAACATCTCTAAAGTTTAAATTTTAATTTAAATCAGAGTGAATTTCATTCATCCACCATTGTTCATTCTAATTTATTTTTTGCTTGTTTGGTTATATTCCGTTCATGTATCATGAATATTCATTGTAGTACATAATACATGTAATAGATGTACATAGATCTGAATTTTGAACGTGTTTTCTAACAAATATCCTTTAAAAATTATTTTGTTTTAAATAAAAATAAATTATATTCCTCATGTACGGTAATAATGTATGCGGTAATAAATAAATAGAGATTTTTGACCTGTAATAAATTTTCAGTTTTGTATATGCATAAGCACGATACTGAATAAAATGTTTGAATCAGGATAACAGTGTACGGATAACAGTTGAATATATACGGGCATGTTATTCAGTTTTATGTTATATGGCAAATAAGGACGGAAAGTTATTTTGAAATTTCGAAAACATAAAATGTACTCGAGAATCATTTATTGTTTTGACACCTTCTAATTGATGCGTTTCTGATTACCAATTAATGATAACTAATATCATCTTGAACTTATCCAGATAATTATTACGTTATTATATACATACTAATGTACTACAGTACACTTGAGATGTGAATCTCCTATCTAATAATACATTCTCTCGTAATTATAATTGTCCATCACGTTTAATTGAAACTAATGAATGAATAATGTGACATTTGATATTTTAATTTCTGAGATACTATTTATGCATGTTTGACATTAAAAATAAAAATTTTGTATTAATATCCTTCTTAAACCATCTTGAACTTTAAAAAGCTTTATTTTCTATAGTTTACATATACACACACAGGATTCTCAATTCAAATTAATACTAATCTACGCAAACATGTAACACAATATTTATGCAATGGCATTCACATGGAATTACATTTTATAATCTTCCTGTTTCAATGACACTTTAGAGATACTTTCATTATCCACAAATTGTTTAGAATCTGTATTGTAATAATAATTGTATTGCTTAATGCAACTGTTTATTGGAGAGTTTATGGTTCAAATTATATTTGAATTAATCATGCAAATTTAATTTAACTCGTTACAAAATTTACAAGGATTATCGATTATCGTATTAATAAAATTGTTGTTCTACGAAATTTGAAAAACGTATATACAAACTAAGAAGAAATGAGGATTTATGTGTGAGAAAAATATTGTAAGAATAATTTTCTTCCTGCTCCAATCATCTACATATATTCGAACATAAGTACGGGTATAGTCTTACAGGGTTACGCAAAGATCTTTGATGGTAAAGTAGGTATTCATTTTAAGTGAGAAAATACAGTTTCATTGAAGGACTGAAATTTAATAATTTCTCTATTATCATAAATTGTGCTCCGTTATCTTGTGCTTCTATGTAATTATCCAAGAAAAATATTATAACTTGCAAAAAGCGTTATTTCGTGTATTCTCCACCGAGTAAATATAGCATTTTCTCTTTAACTAATTACACAAAATTCAAAAAAAATTTTCAATTATTTCTAAATCATCTATAATCTTGATTATATAAATATTTTATTTTGATACATTTTTGCTTAAATAACTGGTAGCGTTTATTTTTAATTTGTTTTCTTTATCGAATATTCAGCGTTATACTTATGTACACATTAAATATGTATGTATGTAATGTGCTTTTATAATACTAAGAAACTTTGTTTACATTTTAGAATTCAACATTCCATCACAATTTCTTTTGATTTTTTTTATTATTTGCGATTGGGAGTAAATCGTTCTCATCATACTATTTGAAAATATTCATGTACAAATATTTTGTCTTCGATTTAAGAGTGGTTTTCGATTTTGAAAAATTTCGAAAACAACAACAACGATTTTACAAACAAAAATTTTAAAAAATGCCCTTGCATACCTTTTAGGTGCTATAAAAATGGATTTTTGAATATTTTGATGAAAAAGAAACATAATTTTATTTTGTTAATAAAAATGTAAATATAACAAAGAATTTTATACTTTTTTTTTGTAAAAACATCAGAAAAATCCAAACTTTATTTTGATACCGGAATCATATAGATACATGAATATTTAATGTATGAAAATAGAAGTCAAAGTTGGACGATTTATCAAAAAAAAACCCTTACCTTTTTTAAGAACTATAACTAAGTTTCAAGACCTAAAATCAAAAAAGTGCTGTATTCAAGCAACACAATATCCTTCAGGCTACCTATATTCAAAATTTCAAAGAAATTGGTCAATCAATGTTTGCTGTACGAGGTGCATTTGGAAGCCGAAAAATCGCAATTTTGACAACTTTGACACCCTGTAAAAAGGAAATAAGGAAATTTTTTTAAAAAAAACGCTCCGTTATGCACCACAATTCCTATCATAGTATCTATGTTTCAAATTTCATTTAAATCGGTTAAGTAACTTCGGAGATAATTGCTGCACAAGATAGCAGATATCTCGAATCCTAATCTTAACTGGATTTAGAATTCTTTATTATACATGAGAATATTATTAGTGTAAAATAATTATTTTGAATTTAATGATATTGACTATGTTTTTTCTTTCATGTAAAATTTTCTGTTAAGTGCGAATAACTGAGGTGTAAGAGTTATTTTCATAATGTTTATTCTGTTCTATATGGTTATATACTTATGTATTGTAATATTCAATTTAGCTTTATTTGTTCATCACTTTCACTTGTATTTTCTACAAAAGATGAAAATCTGTACAAATCTTTATTTTTTTCATCATTAATTGATTTTCATATTGCTTTGTATCGTAAATCCTCTTTTGATGTTTTTATGTTTTGTTTGTAATTTCATTATTCCATATAGATTAATATATGTATGATTATACATCTTTTGAAAAATTTCAATCAACGTAATTCTGAAAGGAATATCTACTGTGGGATATAGTCAAAAAGAAGATTTTTTTCATTTACTTTTACATTCGTAGAGTATAGCATAGCTTTAAGAATGTTAGTATTTACATGAGTATTTGATGAGTATTGAAGAAAGTCAAAAAAAAACAGAGGTACTATTTCTTAGCTTTCAACGATAAGCATTTCTCATTCCACATAAACACAACAGCAATTATATTTCCACCGGTGTTATTCGATAATACTCTTTCTTATGTGGTATAGACAGATGAAAACGAATCAATGATTATTCGTTGCGAATGATCATTTAATTGCCGTCTGTTACCACCAAATAAGTAGAAATGATCATTCCATCTTCATTCTAACATCATTGAATGAAGTTCGAATGTTATTTTAGGAACATCATTCAGCGACAAATGAAGATGATGAATTAGAGATTTGCAGTGATGACAAAAATTACTGCAAAATTCACTATATACAGATTATAATAATTTATAATTGACATTAAAAGCTAAAATTGAAAATAAAAATTAAGAATATATGACAGTCTGAATGATTATTGAAAACGTGTCATGGTCAGTTGGTGAAATGAAGATTGAAAATTATCATTGATTCATTTTCGTCTGTCTACCACATTAGAGAATCATTGAATAATTTTGTGTTGCAATTGTTTTAGTTGAATATTTTATCAAGTGAAATTTAAAATATAATTAAAAATACATTTTTTTTTCATTTACAATATTTTCTATGTAATTTGTAATAAATATAATTAATGTAATTTCTGGGTAATAACTGTTTAGCAAAATATTTAAATTTGTTTAGAATAATTGTTGGAAATTATAATTTTATACAAAATTTGAAATTCAAATAACAAAACTAAACACATTATGAATAATCGTTTAGGATTATTAGCGTTATGTTTTCTACTCAAATTGGACCAACAAAGTAAATTAATCATTTCTTGCTAAAATTTTCATCATTATCGTTGTATATCTCATTTTAAGTCGATTGATATTTACGTGAAAATTAAAATTTTATTTCAATTCAAAATTAATTTTCACAATAGGATTATATCGTAACCATAAAATAAGGACTAACATTATTCATCTCTGATGTGAATTACAACATAATTAAAATAGACATCATAAATCCGCATAAACCCATTTTCGAATCTAATACGGATTGTTTACTATCAGGTCCCGTCTGTATACTTCTGATTTGTATTAATTACTTGATATACATGAGAAATATACATAAAGAGGAATGTGTGTAAGTATATATGAAAATAAAGAAGGATTTACATTACTCAAAAATAATATATTTTTACAGTGATATTGAAATTAAATTTTAAAATTAAAACTACTTACATTCCACATAGGACTCATCATAGAAATTAAATATTTCCAATATTCATTTTTTTTTCATTTTTAGTTGGACAATAAAATACAAGTTAGTATGTGTCTATAAACTAAAAACTTCTTGAAACTATATTTAAAACTCACTGTTTATCTGTTTTACTGTACGAATGTGAAACTTGAAACTTAAACAGAATTATTCTGAACAAGATCCATGTCCTTACCAAGAGATATCTACATCGCATATTGAATATAATATTGGCCAAACATCATAAGAAACAAAAAATTATGGTAGTTATCTGAACTAGACAAAGTCATCACCATCATTATACGCAGGAAATATAATTGGATTGGTCACACATTGAGGAAACCATCAGATGATATTGCCAAAAATTCATTTGATTCGAATGCACAGGGATAAGGCTAAAGAGGTAGACTTAGACACACCTGTCATAGAAGTACGCTCGAAGAGTTGGAAAAACGTAGTGGCTTTGGCCAACAATTGAATGATATGGAGATTGTTTTTTTAAACACCTATACTCCCTTGTGGAGTGACAGGGAATGATGATGATTGTGATGAAAATACAAAATTAGAATTTCAAAAATCCTCTTTCCGTGTAATTGCATATGTTTTACATCTTTTGTTTGTGCAAATTCGTGCATAAAAGAGTTTTACATTAAGAAATCATTTTGATGAAAACGTTTTGGTCATTATTTTAAAGTTTCACTATATGCCTCATGAATATTCATCCTGAGGGATTTACATATTTTGGATTACTCTTATTTAGTTTTTGAATACAATATAGATACAAGAAAGGAACATAAAACGAAATAATTCGCATTTACACAACAAATAATAACAATTCAAAACAAAATATGTAATGTTCATGAATTATATGAATAGAATCAAAAATGAACATTTATACACACTGTTAGGTATATAACAAACTTTATATAAAATTATAAATTTATTTATACCGAAAAAGTAAACGGATAGTTTGTTGAGATTTTGGTTTTTGTTTTTTTTTTTTCTTCCATTCAAAATAGTTAGTCTGCTTGATCATTTTTTATTCAGTTCGATTAGAATATTATTATGCACACCTACATACACATTTCAAATTTGTCACAAAAGCAATTCCTCAATTAAAATTCAAAACAATATTTTTATGTAAATATATTTTGAAAATAATTTTTTCTACACCACACTTTCAATTTATGTTTCTACCAAGTATAGTATAAAGCTTCTGCCAATGTTAAATCATCAAGATTCATAAATTTTCAAGAAAATCTTGAGTGACATGAAAATAAATAATTCACAATAATTTATGTCTATTCATTTATCTACATATATATACCTACACCTACATATTTGTGTATCCTGTTTCTGTATATTGTATATAAATTCAAAGATACAAACGTTTATCATTAAATCTTGGCATCATATCTTCTAAGTATTTTTTTTTTTTTTTTTTTTTTTTGTAAAAATAAAAACACAAAACAAATGTATGTACATTTTCCCTGTTTTCTGAAAATGAAAAATTCAACAAGTTAATTGAAATAATTTATCTTGTACAATTAAATGACTATTTGTAAAATTTTATAAAGAACTACAGGTTCTTAACATTTGATCTGATAGATTTCTTGGATACTATTGTTTTGTTATTCGTAGTGAAAATTTGATAACCTATGCTGGTTGTTATAGTGATAAATTATTTAAATACGAAAAAAAACAAGAATATAAAGTATTTTACATTTTATAAAATATGTCAATATTGGGCTGATATTATTTGTTTCAACTGGTATTTATAATTGAAAAATGACTACAAATTAGTACAATGTAT
This sequence comes from Villa cingulata, assembly GCA_951394055.1. NCBI lineage: Eukaryota > Metazoa > Arthropoda > Insecta > Diptera > Bombyliidae > Villa > Villa cingulata. Next base: position 24,880,900 of record OX596021.1, on the reverse strand, counting down.
AAGGAAGGAAATCTGTTTCATTGTTTGGAAAATTTTTATTTAATCTGATGTCTACACATATATAGTCTTGTTGAAATTTTGACATTATTTAATCAATTTTTAAAAAGTAAATCTGAGATGATGTAAAATGTTGTACATACATAATTACTTACTTTTTAAGTTTAATTTTTTAAAATTTCATATATAAATGCAATTACATTAACTCACAAAATATTTGCACATTCAATATTCGGAAATAATTTTCATTCAGGTTGTATATATTTGAATATTTTCACCTTTTTTCTTCAATTACTTCTTTCTCTCTCTATATATCTATCTCTATCTCTCTTTCTATACGTCAAATACTAAAAATCTGACTAATCAAATTTGTTTATACTTCAAAATATAGGTCATATCATTTACTAACTTCGGAAAGTAATTTTTCTAAAAATTATTCTGCCACATATACTCGTAGCTATGATCATTACTCGAATAATCTATCTTATTATAATTTGACCTACACAATTGCCAGAAAGGAAATCACACATATGTAGATTTCTTATTATCAGATTTATGTTCAGTTTCTAGTTTTGACATTTTGAGTAGGTAATAACAATATTTTTACTTCTCTTTTCCTTTTTACTTCATTTTCTACACAAATTTCATATAATGTGTATATGTATGTATGTACATATATGCCGATTTTTTGAATATTTTTAAATAACTGTAGGTGTGAATGCAATTTATAAAATTTTCTGTAAACTATTATGAAGTTTCTTATAATGTTAATGAATTAATGGACTTTTGACACAAATGAAAAGTTTATGAGAATAACACGTCTAGTGTACTTTTGGAAGAGAAAATGCAATTATGTTATTTAGATTAAAACTACTTTAGTATAATAATTATTTTCTTAGGAAGTATTATAATTTCAAGTTTTAATATACATATAAAGTGAACATTGTAAAATTTCTAATAAAAATGGAATGCATATACTCATTCTCCAGACATCCCATTAAATGTTTTTCATTTATTATTTGATTTTTAGAATGCAAAGCAAGAAACGATATTTAAATTTAAATTAAGATTTCTTGTTAATACTTTAAAAGTATAATTACATATTATAAAATTTATGTTTTCTGTTTTGTTCTTCTAACTTCTAACCAAAGTATATGTGTACATATTATGTATGTACTAATTGTTAGGACAATCTGCATTCAAAAACGATTTAAATACAATATTACCAATAATCTGGAAAAATAAATTCACAATAAAATATCGGTATGGGTAATTGAATTCGAATAGATTTTGAAGATAAATACGAGTGCATATTCTGTACGTGTATATGTATACAAAATATTCATATGCACACAAGAATCATTTTGTACGTTCGTATAATATGTATATATGTTTCGATTTATTTTTATGCATTCAATATTACTTTATTTAGATTTAATTGTATCTCAACTAAATTTAAATTCACCAAATTAAATACAAATTTCGAACATTCATACAAATATTTAATAATATTTTTTTATTTTTATTTTTTAAAATTTACCTCTCATCTTTATTTTTCATTTATAAGTTCCAACACTTTACACAATAAACTCTAATACTTTTCCGATGTAAGTATACTTACTTTTATATTGAACAAAAAAAACTTTTTCAATTTATTACATCTTCAGATATTCTCTACATCACCTTTCGAAGGTATATTACATATAAAACTTTATCGTTCTTTAAAGTTGTTCTGCTGTTGTTTCATATACATACAAAAGATACAAATACAACTTATCTATGTGTGTATAACATTGCATCAATTTTGTGTTGTGTTTTAGTTGATTTTGTATTTGTCTATGGAGAATAAAACTTTATAAAGTCGAGTAAACGTTTTTAAATTGTGATTATCTTTTTGTATTCGATTCTGTTGCTGTATTTAAGTATAAATAATAAAAGAAAAATTGATAAGTATACATACTGCACAAATAGTGAAATAATATTCTTATATACTTAAATTTTTATTGGATTTCGATTTTTTTTTTTTTTACTTTCTTTTTACTTATCCCAAAATACTATTCCCAAAACGTAGACTCCCATTAATAACTTTTATCATAAGAAGTCTAATTTCTTTCTCGATACACTTGCACGACTGTACAAGTCCTTACATATGCGTATTCATATTTAATTTTGTTGTAAAAGTTTTACATTTTCGAGTATGTATTGGATGAAAAATATACATATACATAAATGCTTATGGAACAATTTAAATTCTTCAATTTCTTTAGAACCGTTTTCATCCTTAACTATTGAACATTTAATAATTCATATAAACATATTAGCATGTTGGAGTTTTAATTTAATTTACATATATTTCGTTTTTTTTTTTTCGTTTCTTTTCTGTGGGTTTCATCATTAAGCACATAGTAAACGTTTAAGGATGCGAATTCACATATTTTGTACATATTCAAAAAAATTTTAAAATCCTTAAACACAATATATGTATGTTTAAAAAACCAACTTAGAATAAAAAATAAATACGAATGTAAATTTTCTTTTCACTAATTACAGATGTACTTCGAAATGAGATTTCCGTAGTGTATATGCGAATTATTAAAATATCATTTCTTGTTTTATTTTTTTTTTTTCGTTTCTCATATCCTCGTACAATATTTCCTGATTCGTATACATACACACTTAAATACATAATATGTATGTATATAGCTGTGTACCTATTCGTATTAAATAGAAGAGATAATGATATTCTTCGTGTATGATATAAATATCTGAATTATAACTTTTTTTTGAAACGTTTGATGTGTTTATCATCATCATGATTCAGAATTTTTCTCTTAAAAGCATTTTTTCCTCATTCTTATTTCTGAACTTATATTTATATGCATTCGTAAATCCAAACAAAAAAGGACAAAACATTTATTTTTTATTATTTTCATCATTTTTTTTTTTTTTTTTTGTTTCATAAAAATGTAGATTTGAAACAATAATGATAGCACTTGAACAAAATTATTCCAACCATTAAAGCATACACACTGTTAAAAATATTTTTTAAGTATTTTCTGTGTATTTTTTGTTTATTCAACAATAATTTGTAAATAGAAATAGGTGATAAGAATGTAACAATGTAAGTCTAGAAATCATTTTAGTGAAGGTTACGCCTAGATTTGTGCTATATGGAGACAAATTAAGAAATAATTTATTTAAATTTATTTTGCTCTATTATCATTCGTAGTCTAATAATAGATTAGTCAAAGCCCCATCATTTAAATGAAGATGCTTCTTTATCAGTAACTTGGTGGTTTCCAATCCATATTAAACCGTGTACGACAACACATGATAATAAGAACTCATGAAATCACTTTTGTGAAAGCCCTAGTTCACTTAGAGCTGAAATACTTATTGAGGAGCATTCACAGTACAACGCTAAGTGAAAGTGAAATTTATATGTCTTTTGTTCCTTATTTTCTTACACGACATTATATGTCTGCGTCACTCTCTAATTGAAATTGAAATTGCCAACGTAAAGTAAATTAGGTTCTATTCCTAATTTCAATTTCACTTAACAAAAGCTATAAATCTAATTACAAAAATGTTGTTAGGAAATTGACCAACAGATGGAGACTTCCAAAAAATGCAAGAATTTCCCTAAAATTCCTTTAAATTCCCACTTAAAAATGGAGAAATTCAGTTGAGAATTTGAAAATTTAAATTTCAAATATCAATTTAAATAACAAAAAAAAAAATTTTTTTTTTTTTTTAATCAAAGTCAAATCTCAATTTAAATAAATTTGAAGTGTCAAATTTTTGAATTTCAAAGCTCACTTTGCATTGTGAACAGTGTGCTTTTTCATGAAATTTCTCTTTCACTTAGCGTTACATTGTAAATGAGCCTTATATTGTAAAGGAAGAAGATCATTCGTAATACAAATAATGAAAGCTAAAACTAAACTCTACTACAAACTGTGAATATTTAAAAAGCTTTCCGAAAGCATATTCTAAGTATGTAATAGCTTACATTTTTATTTTTTTGGCTCCGAAATCATATTCATTACGAAATCATTATTATCATTTCGATTGTGATTAAAATATTTTTCTCAGTGTACCCTCATAGTATTTTGTTTAACAAGAATATTTTTCATGTGTACATTTTAGTTTGCATATAATGTGTTTGTGTTTTGTTTCATAAAATTTACATACGTACACATAATATATAATATCATATGAAATTTACATATGAACATGTACGTATTTTGAGTGAAAAATATATAAAGGATGAGACTTTATTTATGTATACATATATAATACGGATTTTGAATACATCAGTTAGTACATTGACCTTTCATTTTATTGTGTTGGATAATTTCTTGTTGTTTTTTTTTTTTTTTTCAATTTTTGTCAGAAAAATACAACATACAATATAAGAATTCAAATGAATTTATTTAGGTATTTATTTATGTATAAATTTGTCTGAAGTGTCGGTATTAATTTAAAACTTTTATCACTCGCAATTAAATGATAAATCACACATTTCAATCAGTTAAATGTGAAAAACTTTTAAATACAATTTTTTTTTTTTAGAATTTTTAATGCTATGACGGCTATATAAGAATTATAAAACTTTAAATGAATATATCTAAATATACATCGTTAGATACCTCTTTAACGGATAAAATAATTCTGCTGTAGTTAAGCATCTATGTACATTTAATAGAAAAAATATATAAAAAATATTTATATTATTTATAATTCACTCGAAAAAAGTCAAAATTGAGTTTTTCAAGAAATGAGATCTCTCAAACATTATGCCATATAACCATATCTATAAATCTACACGTACAATATTACTGTTCATAAAATAATATCCATGAGAACATACAAGCAAAAAGCAGAATGAACGTATTGATGCCTGAAAGGATTTTAAAAATTGTTTACCTTTACTCTTATCCTTTTTAAGAAAATATTTACAATAAGATTTAAACAATATACGAGAGTTTATATAACATTCAGTATTTAGGCATGTTGAGTATCTATATGAATGCAGGGTATATTTGAAACGCAAACATTCATATTAAAAAAAAAAAAAAAAAACACATACATGTACATATGTACGAGTATGTAGCATGTACCTAAATAACAAAAATCAAGTGATGTGATTCATTGAACAAAACAAATAAAAATTTACTTTGATTTTATTTACAAAATATAAAATAAAGAGTCTATACATAATCGTATTTCGTACGTATGTGTATATTTGTATGTATATGTATAATAATGAAAGGAAAAATTCATTTTCAAATCATTATTTTGATTTTATTTATTTATTGTTTGAAAAATTGTATGTTTAAGAAATTCTTTTCAAGTAAACTGAATAAATACCAAAAGTGTTTGTGTTCGAGGTGTTCAATAGTATAGTAGTCTACAAATCTTTTTTTTTTACTCTCCTTTATAAAAATAAATAAAAATTATTTTTATTTATCTGTTTTCTTTTTTTTTCATTTTTCATTTGCTATTTAAAAAAATCAGAAGAATATTTGGTAAATAACATATCACGTAAATTCATTGTTTTGTTTAAAGTTTTATCATTTATGATCAAATTATTATATACGATAAATAAATTTTCTATATTAGATTGTTAAATGAAAGGAATATAAAAGAAAAATGAGTTAATAAGTAGTTTCACTTATATATCCCAAAGGATAATTCTATCAGGATAAATTTGATTTCAATTCTTCACAACAATCACTGATGATATACTGGACAAAACGATTATTGCCATATTAAATTGAATTATATAGAATTGTAATATAGGGTTTTTCCAAAAGTACATTTTAACCTTTACTTTTAACCTTTAAAAGTACCTTTTTGGCAGTACCTTTTAAATGCAATTTTGTTTTTGGATGACATTTGAAATATGGTTACTGTAGTCGTATGAAAAGTTAGTTATGGAGTCGTATACGCAAGAAAAACGTATTGATTATTTTTCAATAATAATACGTATTATATCGAAAAATTGTGATGTGAATTGGCCATCTAGATAACGTGATCTAACTCCCTTCGACTTTTTTCTTTGAGGTTATGTAAAAAGTAAAATATATTATCAACAAGCCAGAAAACCTTTCACAACTAAAGAAAAATATCCGGGGTATTATAGGAGAAATTGAAGCCACAATTTATGTAAAAATGTTATTCAAAATTATGATGTTCCGTCGTGTCGGATAGTCATATGGTAGACATTTGAATAAAATAATCATTTAAAATAAAGAAAACATAAATATAACACAGCGACATCGCTTGCATTTTATTTAAAAACAACATCCTAAAACCCTTTTTGGAAAACCCTCTATATTATGTAACTCGTATATAATTTTGAAAGGACATGCATTTTTTTTTTTTTTTGTTGAATTTCATAAAGGATATACATACACGTATATACATAATATATACATTTATACTTCTGTTGGACATCGGAATTATTTAAATCCTATGTCAGACATACATATAGTATCTATATTGTACACAAAAATACAAATAATTGTATTTGAATATGTACATAAATCAACACATTTTAAATTTTTGCATTTGCGTGTGGTGCGATTGAATATGAATAAAATGTAAAATTCCAAATAATTCAAAAAGCATATAAGGTTACTGACCTAGGACATAATGTGTATCTATTTATATATGTACACTTTATATGCATACATTTTTGTTCAAATAAAACACATGTGGCTATATATATACAGAACGTATTTGTATTCATTACAAAATTCGTCTCAGTTCACATCAATAAATTCCACACAAAAGTCAATTTTATATAAATTTTGATTTGTTAAATATAAATAAAAGCCTAGAAGTGTTTGTGTTCTTGAACACACATACATGTTACCTTATTTATGGATATATATATATAATATAGAATAAACATATGAGTATATGTAAGTTGATGAATGCGATATACGCATATACATTAATTTTTTCGAAGCAAAAATAACGCATTTGGTACACACGTTCACAGTAAATATTTTAATACATCAATAACTACACACTTAATAGGGAAATATGAAATTTCAGATGTTGAACAAAAATTTACTCGTTTTAATGGAAATTTACATCTACTGCTACATCTACTCAATATATGATATAGGAATATATTATTCAAATGATTGCGGTATATTGAGAAACGATTGATATATCATCACATCACATTATTATTATACTGTTCTATTATGATATCATTGAACACCGGTGCAGTTTCATGTTATAAATTGGTTTCATTCCCAAATATTACATAATCAGAATCAGATTTCTTTTATATCTATATGTTATGTGAAATGTTTACTGCAAATTCAAAAATAAACAACACATACATAGCTACACGAAATATGAATAATGATCGTAAATTTTCCAGAAAATAAAAAATAAAACAACTAATAAAAGCTTAAATGCGATTATATACAATTATGATATATGCGAGCGAACATTAGCACTATACCACATCATCATCATAATACTCGTATATATAGCTCATAACATGGATCTAGGTCAGTGGAAATTAAAAAAATTTTTTTCTGATTTTATTTTTATCGTTTTTAATTTCTTGCAGCATCAAATTGCCTTTGCATGTTTAATTATTATGCACTACTCACATGTGGATGAAAGCTTCATCCTAGTAAAAGATAATTTTTTCCTCTTTTTTTATATACATACATTCATATATCCCACATGCCACATATTACTTCCCTAGAGAATTTTTCTCGTGATGAAACTATTTAAGTTAAAATCATGTGAATGTGTTATATTCGTATATATACAGAGATTTTAATAAATTACGACATTTTTTTTTTTCTAAATTAGCCCAAATTTGAATTCTATGATATTTTTTTCTTATTTTGAATGTCAGAAATACTTACTTTCTTTTTTTTGATATGCACTTTCGAAAAAATTCAAAATTATGTTATTAATATTTCAACTAAATGCAACTAATTGTATATACTTACATGCTTATATTCATATTCGCATTTAAATTCGAATATACTCGTATGCTCTTCCCTTAATTTTTTTGTAAGAAAAAAAAAAATGGGTCAATTTTTTAATTTGTTGCAATATCTATAAATTCAGACACATTAAATCATATTCATCATTTCGTTAAAAATCATAAGAATTTAAAAACTGAAAATAGTTTTACTGACGTTTGTATATTTCTAAAAAAATTTTTCATCTTTATTTTCTGTCGTAAATTGAAAAAAAAAAAATAAAATTTCATTATTGCAAATGAAGCGAATAAAATGTTTTATAAGTTTCATCCATTCACTATAAATACCCAACTATAAATGTATTGCATATCCATGCATGTTTCAATTATTAAATTTCATTTTTAATGATATCACTGTAAAATATCTATCCATTAATGGTTTTTTAAGTTTTTTGTAGAGACGATGTACATACTCTTGAAATTGAAAAATATCTAAAAACGTTTTTAATTTTTTTTTTTTTTTTCATCAAAATTACATCATAAAATCGCATAAAATTACATACTTGAAATGCAATTACTGCGCAAGCAAAAGCAATTTACGTCACATCATTTTTTAAATGGAATTCTTTTACGATAAACCTGAAATTTATATACTTAATGCATACATTTATTTTTAATATTATACATATTTCAAATCATTTTTGAAGAGCTAATAAAACCATAAGATACTTATTTGTGAATTTTATACAATTTATCTTTTCATATTTATATGCATTTATTTAAATCAAATCCTCTATGGAATATTGAAAAATTTAATAAAATCCACAATTATTTGGATTGGATACTTCAAATTACTACCGATGCAGTACTGCTTTTAGTTGTGAACGAACATCAAGGATTATTATTTATGGTTACTCTGAAAATTTTTTTTATTACATCTCACATTCGAATGCGAAGTAATCAAAAATGATTTTGAAAATCCTTACGCGGTTACGTTTTCTAGTATAAAATTAAACCATAAAAAATTAATTAATACATTTTTTACAAATTTATATTTTAAAACAGATTTCATGTTCACGTAATTTTTAATATTAAAATGCACAAGTGCCAAAGTTTCAGAAAGAGATAATATTTTAAATACATTTGAAGTTATGTGAATTAATTCGAAAATTTTTCAATTTCTCTTTATCACGAATCCATAATAATTCTGACAATTAATAATAATTTTTTTGTGTTAAATTCTTTTTTACAACTGTCAGGATCTCAGGGCAAGGACCAAAAACCCATCTCTTTAATACTTTAAACCACAAAAACTTTATTTACAAAAAAATAATCCAATTGATTTTAAAATTAATGATAATAATAAAGAATTACAAAATATCAGTATAAAACTAACTATACATATCTAATTTTAACGTGATAAATTATATCGGAGTCACTATTTGGTGTACAGTTCTATTTTTTTAATAAGATACATAGACCTATATATACTCGTATATATAGGCGGCGGTATATGTATATATATCGGCGGTAATACGGCGACTTTCAAAGTTATATTATAAGGTCTGTACACGACGACTGCTAAATGATGACTGACTGCTTTCTTCTCTCACAATGGTCACCCTCTTCTTTTTCTTTCTCACACAACTTAAAAAATTATGCTTATCAATCAAATTTATTTCAATACTCATTACATACACTCTACGAAACTGATAAGTCAGGATACAAATTACTAATTTCAGGAGTCAAAATTAAAGATGAGAACACTTAATCAAATAATTTCTAGATGAGATTTGAGCAAATAAATTTCAATTATTTTGTGCTATAAGTAGATTTTTGGCTTAACTAAATTAAGTCAAATGAGATTAAAAGTCTACAAAAAATTATTATACAAAATTACAATTTCAAATATTGTGAAAATTTATTTTTTCCCCCTCAAGCCAAACAAAAGCAACATGAAAATAATGAAAAAAATTATAGGACCATAATAATGAATGAAAAATTTAAACTAGAAAAGGAACAAAAAAAATATACGAGTATAAAAAACGAAATTAATAGCTAAGCTACGTATAAATGAAAATTAGTTTTAATAATTCGAAAAAAAAAAAAAAAAAAAAAAACTTTAAGATCCACATTATGCTAATCGACAACATTAATTGACATTAAATTCCTAACGTATAGTAGTTAGGTAGTGGGTAGTAGCCTACAAGTGTGTATATTTTCGAAAGAAGCATTTCGTTCACAAGAATAAAACGACATAGAAGCAAAAAAAAGCAAAAAAAAGGTATGTTTGGCTTATTCTTATCTTTTAGTCGTATCACGTTTCTAACATCAAATTAAATTACCCATCCTTAATAAAATTAAAAAAAAAAAAAAACTTTTCAGTATATTTGTTAATTTTTTTTCAATTTAGTCTCGTTAACTTTTCAACATGATCCCTTATTTTCAAGTTACATATATATTGTGGTAGTATTTAGTTACCCGAAAGTGAAATAAATTTATTATTTTTTTTTTTATTATTTTCCTGTTTCTCATAATGCAATAAACCATGTTCTAGATACGAATTAAAGTCCCATTTAACCTACGAAATTGAATGTTTTCTTAAACGATCTTGAATTTATTTTTTAATTTTTTATTTTTGTTCTGATGACAGTTATTTCAATCGAAATAAATTGAAGTAAATTCCATAGGACATTATTCTATGTGTGTATGTATGTACTTATTTTTTTATTTTGAATTTAAAAAATTTGAATTTTATTCGACTGTTACTGAATTTACTTTTGCATATAAATTAGTTTTAATGATGATAAACGTAGTTTGGTCTCCTTGTAAATTATTATTCGTAGTTTCACCTTTTTGATTGTTCCACTACATTTTCGAAAAATATCTTATCATGAAAATTACTTTTAAAGCATGAAATGAAACGTAATTAATCGTCTACAAAGATATTTTCGTACCGTCGTATACGTAAAATATTAGTTCCCACGAAAATTTTCCAACTCTAATTGCATGTGTATAGCATATGTAGTGCCAACTAGAAATATGAAGTTTTCCCTCAATTAACAAATAATCTGTTCTATTCATCTAGAAATCTATGAAAATAGTGTTGTGAACGTATATGAAAATATTTTTCGATATCTGCGGAAACTGAATTCAAAAGATCCCATAAAATAAACTTTCTCTGTAAAACTGTCATCATACAGCAACATTAAAAAATTGTCCTGGTACATTCATTGTATGTTGAAAGTTTATAAAAGTCAAAGTTTTTCAAATTAAAAAGGAAAAAAAATCGAGACATATCAAATTCCTTTTTTCCCCATAGAAAAACTTCAAAAAGGATAAAGTTGGTGAACTGCTTTTTTTTGTTCTTTCTTTTTCATTAATTAACGCACTATTATAACTGTATCATTTTTATTACAATTATTCTTTTATTTTTAGGAAAACTGTTTCAGAAATTCAATATCCACAATCATATTATTCACAAATTTTCTCAGAATCAACTAAAATTTCTACAAAAAAAAAATTTCATGCCATATAGTGGTGCATGATATACAACAACCATTAAATTATCAACTATACCAATACTAACATTAGACACATTTTTTATGTTCCTCATTATAATAAATAAAAGAAAAATAATTTTTGTTTTTTAATTAACCGTCAAAGTTCACTAACAGACCGGCTATATATCTACCTATACCTGCATATATCGTACAATCATAAATACTGCATGTACCTAGATGTATGCGAATTTTTCGTTCTGTACGTTGATTTCATTCATTTTTTTTTTTGTTCATAAATCAAGGCCCAAATTTACTTATTAACAAACATACATACAATATCACTATATACCGGAGGAATATATCCATAAGTTGTACATGAATATAGAATCCTTTCAAAACATATACTATTGTTCTAGACTACGGTGAAATTTTTGATGAAGTTTGACTGTTATTATACGTTTGTATGCAATATGTATACATAAACAATTTCACATACACATTATATTAACATTCATATATTTATATATATTTTGCCTTTTCGTATACTGTATACCAGTCCTAAAAATTTTTGTATTAGACTTGAATTACCTGAAACCTTATTTTTATTTGAAAAAAAGAAAGAAGAAAATTTATTTATATTTCTCATTCATATTTTCTAATTAGTAATTTTCTTCGTTTTTATTTTCCTTCTTTTTTTTCCTCCCATATTCATTTTTTCTAGCAATTTATTTTTATTTTTATTTTGGTTTGTTGGTTTTGTTTCACTATTTTTCAGGTTTTTAGTTCTCTGTTTGATAAATCTGTATTTCTGTATACATATTATACGTTAGACTTTTAACAGAAAAAAATTTTTTTCGCAATAGTTTTTATGCTATTTTTTGTTTTGTTTTTTGTTTTTGTTTATTTATTTTTTTTTTTTTTTTTTTTTGAATTTTAACAAAAATTTTAGCTCCCAGATATGTTTAAATAATTACATACCTACTCGTATATTCATAAATCCGTATATACTATATATTTATGTACATACATTGGTATTGGTACGTATCTAAGTATATTTATGTTCAGAACTATTCATTAAAAAACTTTTTCATTTTCAATGCATAGAAAAAAAATATATACAAATATAGAAAATTTGAAAAACAAAAAATTTTTTTCTACTTTCGTTGTACATTTTATCCTTTTTTTATCACTATAAATATTCTATCACTGAATCTTCCTTTGCACATTTTTCATATCCCTTTATAATACTTCTACACTATTATATTTTTATGAATTCTTTTAAAAGAAAAAGAAGAAGAAGAAAAAAACATATTGGAAAAAAATTGTTTCCTCTTGCCAATCACCACTACTATGCCACCACCATATACAATAGCACCAAGCTATCATATGTATTTAAATTTTTTCATTTCAAATTGAATAGAAAAATAAAAAATAAATAAAAAGTTCGAAAAAAATTTTTTTTTAGTTCGAAATTATGAAACAATAAAGTTTGAAAACTATATGAAAACTTGCTTATATTGAACACAAAACGAAAACAAAATAAAAACTTTTCACTTTTTCAATTTTAATAACTATATAAAACACAAAACAAAAAAAAAGAAAACATCAAATTCAAAAAAATTAAAACACAAAATGAACGAAAACTATAGAAAAACAAAAGAAAAATAAAAATAAAATTTTCAATATTTATTCAATTGATATTTTTATAAAACGATGAATGTTCAAATGGAATATAAAAAAATAATTTCAAAAAACGAATAAAACAGACAGAAATTATAAGAACTCGAAATAGTATATTTTATGATCGAATATTTAAAAACTTTTTTACTTGTCAAACTTTTCATCAGTTCTCTACAACAGCAGTTTTTTTTTCATAACGTTTCAATTGTTATTGGTTAATGCTGATTGCATGCTGAAAAAAAACAGAGAGAAAACAAAATATTTCTCATTAATAAAACTTCAGACCAAGCACTAATATACATACTCGTATATTGGCATTTTTCTCAATTACTGACCTGAGTTTTTCCATTTTATTATTTTCATATTTTTTTTTTTTCTTGAAAATTTCAAATTTATGTTCTTGTGAATTAATTTTTCTTCATTTTTTCATTTTGTGTATAATTTATGACTGAAGTTCAAATGCAATTACATTACAACAAACTATACAGACTTACGTATACATAAAGAACTACCAGAATACAAAAAAAAGGATTCCAAAAACCAAAAACATTGTTTTTCAATTAAATCATTGTCAAGCATTTCTGATAAATCTAAAAAGGTAAAATAACAAAATTGAGAAATCATAGAAAATTATTGCTTCTGAACTGAACGAAAACCAAATACAATGGGTGCGTTCAGTTCATTGCAGCGATTCAAGTCAACGATGAAAATGCAGCGATGTTTAGATAATCGCTATATAATTTACACGAACTACATATGTACAGAGTAGTCCGCTGTGAACAGTTGATAGTAAGTAAGTAAGTTGATATTAATGCAATGAAATTTTTTTTATTTTTATTTTTTGCTGCCTAAATTCCTGAGAAACTTGGAATTATTAGCATTTTAAAACCATCAAAATGAAAAGTAATTTCATCACTCTCATAATAAAAAATTAAACACCTTACTAATAAATATGTATTAACTTTTCAACCATTAAATTCATCTTTCAAACATATCAAAATTTGTTTACGATGAATTTTAAAGAGAACTTTTTTTCAGCTGCAAAATATTTTCATCGCTGCAAAATAGCGACTATGCAGTGAAGTCGTTCAGTAAGAGAAAGTATTGCAGCGATGGAAAATTTTATATCGCTGTGTGGAACTGAACGCACCCAATCTTTTGACAATAATCCATACCTATTTTTAGTCTCTCTGGACAAAAATAAATTCAGAGAAAATGTTTTTTTTTTGTTATAATGTGAAGAGAAGTCGGATTCCTTCAACTGCACTGTAACAACAACAACAACAATAATTTTTATAAGCAAAAAATAAAAATGCAAGGCTATTATGATACAATATTAAATTTAAAATAAAAATAAAGTAAGAATGATATGCGTTTAGTATAAAATTTAACAAAAATCAACAGACATACTATAAAAAGTAAATTGAGATGACGGCAACAGGAAATAAAATTCCACATATCCTTCTGCATATAACACATACATGTATATGCACGTACATAAATTTAATGTTATATTTAACGAATTCAAAAAGATCAAAAGATTTTATATTAAAATCATTTTCTATACTCGTATATGCATTTGCATATTATGCTGTATGCTCGCTCAATATACAAAATATAAGTATACATGCATGTACATATGTATGTACGTTCCAGAAAATTATGAAAATATAATCGAAGTCATAGAAAAAGAAATTGCAGTCAACAAAAAAAAAATAATAATAATAATAACAATAATAAAAAATAGAAACATGAGAATCCACAAAAGGAATTACAGTAAATGACATGCACAATACACAATACCGAGATGAATGCACATACGAGTATATATGTATATGTACATTATAATGTATGCAGTATATGCCTGAAACTGATTATGTACACCATGATCTTTGAGATGGTATATGTATGCATATGTGAATTAAACATATACTCACATATTATGCACTATATCTATAATCTATGTAATCACACACAAAATCTATACATACATGAATGTGATATGTACATATATTTTGTATAAAAGACCAAAGAAAAGCGATAGCTTTTGATCAAAAATGAAAAGTTATATAAAAAAATATTATATAACAACAACAACAACATAAAATCAGTCCTTCTATAATATAATACTCGTACTTTTCATAAAAGGATAAAAACTTTTAGACATTTTAATGTTTGAAATGTGATTGTGGGTGTGAGTTGAAAAAAATTATTATTATGATTACACACTTTTATTATAATTTCTTTGCTTTGTTATTGTTTTCATTTTATATTACATATGTCTCCTTCCCTATTGCTCTCAATCTTTTATTATCATTATTTCATTTGTTTCTTTTACATCATGTAAGCATATGTATGTAAGTTATATTCTGTGCATATTTTATTTTTATCTGTATAACCTCAACTCAAACAATAATATGAAAAAGTAAAAACTTTTGAAATCCTTAGAAGAATAGAAAACCTGACGTTAGATAATCATAATAATAATAATATTGTGTGTAGATTTCTTTGTATTTTTGTAATATATATATATATGTGTGTGTATAAATGTACATGTATAAAAACAATAAGGATACAATAGACGATTATATGACATGAACTCAATATTACCCCATATATTATATTATATGACTTCAAAAGTTTACTTTTAATTTTCTTTGTCGTATACACATTATATGTTACGAGGTGTATATGGATATGGTATGTATTGGTACTCGAATGTGTGTATAGTATTACTTCGGGTACAATTTTCTTGTAATTCATCTATTACAATGTTTGTAATAACATATTATATAACTGTCTGCTTTTTATATCTCAAAACATTTTATATAAGTAGTTTTAACGAATTCATGAAATTTCAAATAAAAAATTTCAAAAAACAAAAAAAACAAAAAATCTGTTCTTTATAGTCATAACTGAAAATATGCATATTTACTTATACATGGACAAGTAGCAAAAAAAAATAAGTAAATAAAAGCATTCTCTCGAATATTATGAAATATTTTATCGAGCAATTACATAATATTATAGTGTATATACGTATCGAATTCTTTTGACCTTTCATCTTTCTGGAAATGTTCCAAAAAGTAAACAAAAACAGTGATAATCATCCTATCGAAAGAGAAAAATTATTTTCTTTAGAAGTTAAATATGAAAAGTATTATGCAAGTACGAGTATATCTGTATGTAAGTATGTGCAGTTCTTGGGAAAAATACCAAATTTATTTGAACCTAAATCATGACCTTTTTAATTGTTTTCAATTTATTAAAGAAGTTCCTTTCTTGTATAACACAAAAATGTGCAAATAGTTTGTACAATTAAATTCTACAAAAAATATCAGAAGAAAACTAAGAAATGTCATCAGTATTTAATTGAACTGTTCATTTTTATTTCACTGCACTGCATACAATAATACTCATCGCATTGCATCTCGAAATTTCTTGCCAGTTTGTTAGCTTTCTTCATCTAAATAAGTATTTAGAGATTTACTGTACTTTTAACTTAGAGGGTACTTAAAATTTTTAAGTTTTTATGTATTGTGTATGCGTTCATAAAATAATTTTTTTTATTATAATCCTTACTATAAAATTATATTTTGAAATCCTAATTATGGAAGTTTTTATGACTGTCGTAAAATTCTTATTGGTATCATTCATGTGTATAGTGTTCAGTTTGCCATTTTCATTTTTTTTTCTGATTTTATTAATTTTACAACTTTTTTTTTTTTTTGTCAGTAACACAAAAAAAATAAATCCAACTTAAAAAGTTGTTGAAAATTTGTTGACTCAAAACTTTTTATTTATTGTCTCCCGTGCGTTTATAGAAGAGAAAAGTATTAGTTTAAAAAAATTATTGAAATTTTCACTGAAAATCATTGAATTTTCACCATCTAATAAACAATTTTCAGATCCCATATAAACACTGTCACGCTCTGTCAAGTTTGCCAAAAATGCTAAGCAGCAAAATGCAATGTAATTTGTATAAGTTTTATGCCCAGTTTCACAGTGTAGGTTTAACCTTCGTAGGAGGTTTAAACTTAAAATTAAAATATTAATGAGTTTCATATACGGGTTTAACCTTTGTATGGAGTTTAAGTACCGACAAAAGTTAACCTTTCAAAATCAACTGGTTAAACTCTGGGTAAAGTTTAAAATAACTTAAAAAGGAGAATTCAGAGAACAGTCAGCCTACAGCCGTACTGCAGCTACACGTGGCTACACATTCTGTTCCAGCAGTTACAATCAGTATATAATTATAATATCCCCTCATTGTGAGCTTTTCATTAAAGTTCAAGTTAAACTTGACTCTAGGACTCTAGTTAAATAAAGTCAACTAAAATTTAACTGTGAAACTGAGTGAGTTTAAATTTTCAATTTAAACCCAAGTTCAGGGTTTTAACTTTGACTTTAAACCTCCACTGTGAAACTGGCCATTAAAGCTATTTTTCTACAGGCAAGAATAAATTTGCCGAATTCAATATGTAATTATTGCAGTAGCTTTAAAAAATAAATGCCAAGAATTGATCAAAATTCCTTGTGAATACTGACAATTTCATTTACGTTATTTTCAAATTAAAGTGTACCTCTCGTTTTACAGGAAACTGAAAATGTTTATGTGTTAATGCCTATGTAGAAAGTAGAAAATATGCAAAGTGGTCTTGGAGGGATTGGGTAGTTTTATTCTGATGATCCATTTCACTCGTATACACATGCAAACACATGTGACCAAACCAACATCCAAGCAATAATTCAACATTGTACATACAAATGCATATTCAGTAAATTTTGTTGTATGCTTATATACATTTCACTACCCAATGTACCTCAACACTATGTAGATATTGCGTAAATAAGTGTGTGCACGAAATTTTCGTAGACACGCATTTATGCATGCACAAAATATCGATTCGAATAAGTTCTTTGACCTACATGCGTACAATCAATACTTAATGGTAGACTCTTACTTTTTTTTCCTAATTTTTTGAACAATAAATATTATTTTGAATTATTTAAAGATATTCAAAATTCTAAAACTATTGTTTGAGAGAACCTTTAAATCAAAAATTAAATAACAACAAAATATGTACATATATAAGTAACGAAGCATTAAATCAACCCAATGAAATATCGTTCAGGTGAGAAAATTATAAACTTTTGTAGGTACCACAAAAGTTACGAACAAGAACAAAACAATAAAGTTTTTTCTTTTATTTCATGTTCCATTGTCCAAAGTTACGTATATGGATTGTATTATATTTATATTTGCTGTGATTCATTGTTTCCTTGGTCTATTTATTTTTGTGCATGAAAACTATAAATGCAGATAAACAATAGAGAATAGAGAAATTCAAATATTCATGTACACATTCTATGTACTTTGGTATATTTTATGTACTTTATGTAGATGTATTTTCCTGTATGCTCCTTTATATTCCTGTAGAAATGAATATTATAATATCACAAGAATTTCTAAAATTTTGTATAGATAGATAGGTATACAATTGAAATTAGTATTGGCTAGTTTATACATTATCCAAAACGAAAGACAATAAAGGCTAATCCAAAAATGCATTGTTCTCGTCATATGTACATACACAAACAAAAAATATATTCATAATAATAATTATTATTCAATTTCACAAAGATTTTGAAAAAATAATATGTACACCAATTTTCATAAGAAAACAAAATGGAAGAAAGGAACAGAAAATGAACTAGATTTTATGTCAATAATACGAACGTGACAGATAACTAAGCCATTTAATAACGACGAAAATACTTCAAAATATTTAAATTTTTGTTGTTGTTTTGGTTTTTCGTAGAGTCATTATTAGTTAGCTGGTATAATTCTGTACTTCATGGTGTATATACACCGAAAGAGGACGATAAAAGGTTTTCATCTCGATTATAGGAACTTTTTTTTTTGTATCGTTAATATAACAGAAATAATTTTGATCGATTTCCAATTAATCTTCAAAAGTAAACGACCTTAGATATTTATAATAAACCCAATCTAAAATTAATTAAGTGATTTAATTGTGAAAAAATTAACAAACTTATTCAAGAATTTAAAATGGATCTGTATCCTTATGTAAGTATATATTTGTATGTACCAGCATTGGCATTACAGCTTTAGGATTAGCCAGAGCTTTAATAGAAGTGATTTCTAGACTTTTTTATTATCATGTATGCATCTACAATTTAACGTGGATTTCAAACCACTGAGTTTCTAGTAAAAAAGCAAGCTCTTCTACATGATAGGGCCTAGGTTGGTCTAATGCTCTAATAATTCTTAGTATTGCTTATTTATCGGCAAGTAGACTACTTATCAGCATTTCTAAGCTCTTTTACCCAGCAAGCTGGTGCTCAATGGAAATTGGCAATGAAAAATTTAAAATGATTTTTCTTACTTTTGATGTGGGCAGGAATCGAACCTGCAGCTTAAAGATCATTAAAGCAGCTGTTCTACCATTCGCGCCACTGAGCCCACCAGGACCAGGTCATATTCAATTTAATAAATTTCACTATTTTATATGGTGCATGATAAATATCACGCTTTTACAATCTCCAAGTTTAATTTACTCCCACTATTGAAAATTATTTTTTACAAATCAAAAGAATCACACAAACTGGAAAAATAAAATACAATTTTCATTAATTTTTAAATGAATTACACATATATTTATGCACTTTTACAGTACACTGTATATGGGTTCTTTGAAACGAATTTTCAATTTAGATATTGCCATTAATGAAACAAAGTCATAATAACACAAAAATTGTTAATAAAAGAATCATCCTTGTATATAATTCTATTTAAATTACGCCTCACTTACTTCACTAATTAATTAAAAATCTTTTTTAGTATAGTCACAATGCACTGCTCAGTGGGAGAACGTGACCTAGTAAAAAGAAAAAAATTGCAAAATGAAAAGAAATATATTTCAGTTTTTTTATTACTCGTATTAACGTCAGTCTATGATGGTAACTTGAATATTTTTTTTTCCAGTACCAAAATTCTTTGACCCAATTTCGTAAAAATATTTCGCATAAACTTTTTACATATACGAAAATATTACATTTGAAAGTAACTTTTTGAATTGTATTTTTGGTGTCCTTCAAAATCAAATGTATATGGAACTTAACCTTTTAAAAATTTTTTAATTAGGTCAGATTTTTTCTTCTTCTTTCAGCAATAGCTGGAATCTTTTTTTGTATATGTTTGTTAGTCAAAGTAAAAAAGCAAAAAATATATCGTGGAAAATTGATTGCAAAAATTTTAGTCATCGATCAAAAAAAAAAATTTTTTTCCAACATCATTCTCACAGAGTTTTGTTTTATGTTTTTTTGATTTTACAACATGCTTTGATCTTTGATGTTAATAACATAAAAAAATAACACTTTGATATTTTTAAACATTTCAATAGATGTATTCGATAAGTATGTACATACGTACAAAGTTAATGGTAAATTAAATTTTTAAATGTGTTTTCTAACAAAAAGTTCTTCTCTAAAAAACAAGCAAAAAACTTATTTTTCTGTTTCTTTTTTTTTTCAACTTTTTTAATTATTTTGCAGAGCTTTGAAATAAATTGTTCGTATATACTGGTATTAGTATATGTGTTACGAGTGACTTCAAAAATGATGATAATTTTAATTTTTTGTTTAACGAGAATTACTGTTTTTCTGAGAAAAAATTTGAGTAAATTTGTCAAACGTTTCAACTACACAACTTTTTAATTAAAGCACCTTTTGGTATAACAATTCGAAAAAGCATTTTTGTTGCTGTTGTTCCGAAAATTACATAAACAAAAAAAAAAATTCATTTTGACAAGATGTCAGATACAAATCCTCAAATTTTTCTTTCATTTCAACTCTATCACCTCAATGTGTACAATAATTCAAATAACGCGTTGTCTGCAAAGTGCACGAATTATTTCATGTGTAAATAATATAGCAATTTCGTATACGTATAATAGGTACACATTATAATGATTGTATTCACGTACGCACGTACATATTCTCATAAAAATGCGATTCTCATTTTTTATATTTATGTAGTTGGTTGTATGTATGTATCTAGTATTTTTTGAAAAAAAAAAAAATGGGGAACGAAGAAGGAACAACAATAAGAGGATTATATCTTTGTACTTCCTGAAGGAAATATTTTTCAAACGGGTCACAAGGAATATGAATTAAATTTTATAAATTGTCTTGTACTATATACTCATGTATGTACTGTACTTGTACATAATGTATACATACATGACTGCAATGTTTTATTTCTTTGTAGTTTTTTTTTTCGTTTCTTTTTGTGTTATTTTCGTTCACAAAACGATGTTAACGAGGATGCTGACGATGATGTTGATGATGATAATGATGATGAAATATGATGAATAAGATGATGATGGGTTGGTTTCATATTGATCCTGTTTATGTTTTCATTATTTTTGGTTTTATACCATGTTTTTGTTTTGTTTTTTTTTTCCTCCTTTTTCCATTCATATTTTATTTTTGTATGAATAAAAAAACTGATACTTGGAGATGAATATTCATCAAAAAAATATATATAGATAACAACAACCGAAAAAATTATGTATGCTTAAAAAAGTATGTGTGTATACTCGTACAACAGACAGCATTATTCTGTGTACAGATATTGTAGTATACTAAAGAGGCAGGTATACTGGAATGAAGATGATGATGTATTCCAGTCAAAATGTGATTTTGTTAATTTCTTATTTTAAATCACAGGAAACAAGATACCGTAATAAGAGAATCCTTAACAAAAATCAAAAAAAAAAAAAAAACAGAACTACATTCATCAAACATACGTATTATGCGAAAGAAACGTATCATTATACTTCCAGGAAATATTTTAATGATGACGATACAAGGACATAATATCTAGATGAAATTTTATTTAATTTTTTTAGAATATTTCTACTTTGTTTTTTACGTGGTTTTACGTTTCAATCAATACGTCATTTCTCTACTCTTATTCTTTCATTTCTTTTTTGCTTTTTGTGTCTTGAAGTTACAATTTCTTTTTTATATTTTCAAATAATTTGATTGCGGATCATATTTCGTCAATTAAAAGAGTCCAAATCATATATGAAAACATTTTTCCTCTATTTCATTAATGAAATTTATAAAAATTTCAATCACCTTCAACTGAAAAAAAAAACAACAGATTATTCAACCACCCATTAAAAATACAATGGCCTCCCTTGCAACAAATGATCAGAAATGTTTTTGTTTTTCGATTAAGCAGTCGACATTCGATCCCTCAGATGAATTTTTCTTGAATTCAAATTATTTGTAGTTGTACTGTCATTTACTAAAAATCTGATAGATTTTCCTAGAGAGCAAGAACATATGTACACACGCACGAACAATGAGCTGAGTGTAGTAGTATGGTGCAAAAAAATTTTAAATTTTACATTTTCCCTCACTTACAATTCTGTGTAATTAGTCAATAACAATGAGAATAATGTAATAGAAAATAAAACAAAAGACAAAAAATTAAAGTCAATAGCATGAACGTGACAAGAAAATATGTGGATACTCAACAAAGCTTTACACAAAAACATAATGACTTACAAACAATATTCTCGTATAAGTTTTCATGGTTCGGTTAATAGAGTCAAGTCAAAAGCCTTATAAAAGGGACGACAATTCCGTACTATGATCTATGAATATAAGTATAATGCACATATTATGCTTCAGGCTTGATATATTTATTATTTCATTCTATTTTCTTTTTATTATCATTATTGATAAAATGACACAAACATTTTCTTCAAGTTTACTCGTAGTATAGTTCTCTTCTCATTTTATTTAAGAATAGACTTGACAATTTTTTTTTATTGAAATAAATCAATGCAGGCAAACATAAGTGTTAAGATGTGAATTTAAAAATTGAACAAAGTTCCACAACAAAGAAGTTCCACAACAACAGACCAAGAAATATGGAAACGAGTGATGCGGAATGTTTTCTATAACATTTAACTGGATTTTAGAAGAATAAACATTAAAATGTTGAGTTAAATTTGTAATGAAAATCTGTGAAATTAATGCCCAAATATACAAATTATTTATCTTTGTTCCCTATATCCACACACGTTATTCCCAATTCTGAATCAAATTGTTTGTTCCCATTCATTATTGGATATTTAATTTTTATTTTTAATTTTTTCCTTTCTATAAAGCACATCTCTATCAGTTAATAATTCATTAAAATGAACAAAATTTCATCCAGAAAAATAATTGCTTGTGATGTAGTGTATTATTGCGTGTGGAATACAGAAACTTTTTAGTTCTACAACAGATTAATTCTTAGTTTTTTGTAAATAAGTAGTTCAATTTCACTCACATAATCTCGCTGTTATTCACTTTTTCTTTTGTTGTTTACTTCTTTTTATACAGAAAAAATAATAAGAAAAACAAATTTCGTGTACAAATTGCACTTTGAATTTATAACGCACTCAGTACATTCATTTACAAACGACACTAAGTAAATTTTCGCAGATCTTTTCCTGATAGAAGCAAACAAACAAAAAAAAAACAAAAAGTTTTAATATTGCTATATGTTACGAAAATTCCAATTAAAAAGTTTTTAATGAATTTTATGGCTGAGAAAAACTAAAACTACTCACATTACAACACTTTATATATGCGAGTACTCCTTTATACTTTTAAGAAAGTTTAAGGATAATTAAAAAAAAATTTTTTTGTTTTTCTTAAATATTTTTGATAAGATAAGACATAAGATCTTTTCTTCGGTATAGTAATCCTTAAAAATCGAAAATCGAAATTCTTAACAATTTTATTTGTCTATATATCCTCGGAAATATAGACAAAAAATATTTTAGTCAATTTACACAAAACTAAAATTTTTTTTTTTTTTTGGATTGAATCCAAACTTGCATAGTACATACATATATGAATTTTTGTTATCAAAATATATTCGAAATAAAAAAAATTTTATTGAGCAAAAATTTTTGAATTTTTAGCCAAAACTTTTAACAACGCGTAAATATGAAATACGATTCTCGTATAAATAGTAATACTTTAGCCTAATTTTTTTTTCTTGTTTTGCTTCTTTTTTTTTTTCATTTATATGAGAAAATCAAATTCAAAAATATGCAATTCCCAAAAGGATACAGTACATATTTCCGTTTGAATATTTTAATTTTTCGTTTTTTATTTTTTTTTTATTTTGTTCATTCATTTTCCATTTTATTATATTTTCATTTTTCATTTTACGATTATAGTTATGGAAATTCTCTGAAAAGGACATACTGTTAGTGTCATGATAACAAAAAAAAAAAAAAAAAAATTATTTAAAAAAAAAAATAAAGAATTATACATGCATCGTATATTCTTTTCAGATTTAGTTTTATTTTTTTTTTGATTGTTATGAAATTTTTGCAATTCGAATTTTATAATTCATGTATGTATATATATGTGCATACTGCCTGTACATCCTTATATACTTATGATGTACTATAATGCACTAGTTTGTATGCACATATATGTATGTATGTACGTACTGTATAAAAAAATGTATTTTCATCTGAAAAGGATTATAAATATTGTATTTTTTTTGTTGTTGTTGTTGTCGTGTTTTTAAAATTTTTATCGACGCTTCAGTTACTGCAAAACGTAATCGGGATTAAGGATTTTCTGTATTTTTTTTCTTTTTTTTTTTGGAAATACATTCTTCTGGATAAAGAAAACACAATACATATCGCATTTGATTGTCGAAACTATATACAATGAATAAATCGCATACATACTGTAAATAGAATGGCTATATATAAGTATGTATGTACATATGCAGAAGACTCATAAATTCAGATGAAGTGGTATATGCGAGGGGTATATAGTAGTTGTAGTTTACTGACCAGCAAATATGTATAGGTTATTCGATGTACTTTCACAACAATATACATACTGATATAGCGGCTATAGTATATGTCCACTTCGAAATGTATGTACATATATATCTGCATATGTATTTTATAAATTTGCATACACTATCTACTATATCCTTTTTCTGTATAAATATATGTGTATACTTGGTGTATACATGAAATCCGGATCAATAAAATCCCATGACCTACATGCGTACCGGAAAAATAAAATTTACGTAAAGCGTCATTCTGTATAGTTGTTATGATGTAATTATCTATAAAATTTAATGAATTTCAGATTTAATGCTCGCACGTCATACAAAATTCAAACGATTTCTCTTCGTTATTTTGTTACACTGTATAGTGATGGTATAATATGATATTTATAATGGAAAGTAAAGTAGTGATGTCAGTTACTCATTTTCTATTTTTTTTTTTTCTTTGGATAAATGTGCACTTTGGATTAAACAGAATTAACTGAAAAATGTTTTTTTTTAATAAAAATTCGAATTAGATTTTTACATTAAAATATCACCTGTCAAATCTATTTATGGAATGTACATATTTATTAATGTTTTATACTGAAATAAATACGAAATACAAAGAAAAAATATGGACATATTTGTGAACGATAAATGATTTGATGAATGTTTATGGTCTGATTATACTATCGATTCATACTGTAATATTCATAGGATTAATAATAGTGAAGAAAAGTAAAAATATAATCTTTCAAGTATCAAAAGAAGTATGTAAAATTTTAAGAAATTTTATATTTTTAGAGAAAAACTAGATAGAAAAGTATTAAAAATTTGTTAATTGATTGTACCATTTTCATTTAATTTTATCTTTATTCTGTATTACATTTACACATTGTAAATATCCTGAATCCTGTACGATCTATACATTGTTTTAAAACATTTTTAATCATTTATAATTTGTATCAATTTTCTTTTGATTTTACATTTAACTATACTTTCAAATTTAATATACGAAACACAAATTATTGAATAGAATCTATATATTATCCAAAATGCAAGAATACAAACAAAGTTTTACTACAAAATTGATAGATTTTCAATATGTATCTAAGAAATCTATGTGTACTATTTTATGTGACTACTTAAACTATTAAAACAAGCAAAATGAAAATTTAATTCACAAAGATATTATTACATACTTCATGCTACAATTACTCACCAAATAGGAAAAATATAATACATTTTTATCTACATCTTCAAATGTGTAATCATATAGATATAAATTATATAAGTACAACAGAAACAACACAACCAAATAATAGTTTGGGGAAAAAGTATCGAACCTTGTACCTTGTCTTCACTAGATATCTTTAAAAAGGTAGTATCTTCTTTCTTATATATTCAATCGGATTCCTAAATATCTACATGATACATTTGAAAGGTAGCCCTTCTGAAATTTCTGAATTCAATCTGCTAATTATTATCGTATTTTAAAAATGAATGAATTTTCAGTGAGTGATGTATAGACAAAAATGACCTGTACCTTTATTCAAATTTGTGCTGTAGTATCGTATTGTACGATTGATTCGATACTCTATTGTCAAGTGTCAGGAATCGATAAGATTAAAACAAAGAAAAGAGAAAATTACACCGAAATTGATAAACAGAGAGGGGCGTTATATTGAGAGAGCTTGACTGAGAAATTTTAGTGTATCCACCTTATATGTTCCTGAGTTTGTGGGCGTGTTCTGATTATAATAAATTTGTTTCGATCATTACGAGATTCTCTCAATACCTAAATGTAGAACTCATTTATTAAGAGTTCTACTAGGTTGAAATTATCTTTTACCACAAAAATGAAAAAGGTCGTAGACTGAGATGGAGAAAAACTCATTAAATAGAATTGTTTCAACAAAAAAAAAAGAAATTTTGTTTTGATATTAATTTTAAGATTACCTTTAAAAGATCCGATACTTTCTCTCCAACTCAATATACTTACTTGCATATAAAGAATATATTCATAAAAGATATTTACTTTTTTTTTATGTATACACTCTTAGTACTCGGTATTAAATATTTATGTACTAATTACTTATTAATGTAGAAAATACAATGTGACTTAATATATTTTCCTTTTTCTGATCTGAATGTTGATTTAAAGCCCATCCACTACATAAATATTTCTTATCTTCTCCTTTAATTTTTTATTCACTTCGCACATTCATGCAAACAGATATTATATTCATTACGATTTATTTATTTATTTAACATTTAACTAATTTAGATTTTAAATGCAACAACATTTTTTAAATTCTATTCAATTTTATCAGCATACAGTTAATTGAATTTATAAAAATGTCTCCTTCAGAATCAGAATAATTTTATTTCCGAATTCATATTACATATTATGCATGCAAATATTGTTATATGTACACTCTTATTTCAAAATAAATAATATTTACAAATATATATGTATTCCTATACATAGTAATATTCGTTTAGACATAAACATTCAAATCAGAATCTGCACATGAAAAAACAAAATTATGTTGTATGTTTATGTATATATGTATGTATGTTTTTCCTTATTTGCAATTACTTTAAATGACATTAAGATATCTTCTATCTTATCCAGTGTGAATTATTTCAGATGATTTGTAGTTTAGATTTCTCTAGACAAATCCTTTTCAATGTTTGCATATGTACATAAAACACTTTTCAAATACTGAACAAATGTTTTCGAAGTAAATTGAATTGATTTTCATCATTTTACAAGAACATATTCGAGTATATGTGTATATGTTTCCACATTTATGTATGTACCATGTACGAATATAAAAATATAAAAATGTTCAATTTTACAGTGTTAGTTTAAGTAGGAGTATATAGTGATAGTGTGATACATAACAGGTTGGTTGCTATATATTGAAAGGATGATAATAATAAAGAAATATTAATGTGAAAATTTTAAGTAATGTTTATTTTGTGTATTTTATCTTCACCACTACTTGTATGATTTGATAAATACTTGTAACATCAAAATCAGAAAATTTTATATTTACAATCAAAATAATACAAAATAAAAAAAAAATTATTAAACAGGAAATTAATTCTAGTTCCAGAAAATGATAATAATAATAATTGAACGAAAAAATATGAAATAACAAAAATATATTTTTTTTTTTTTCATAGAAATTATTATTTTTCGAATTAAATATTTACGAAATGAAATTATTTTGAAAAGGATAATAAATTATTATATTTTATTCATTGTTTATATGTATATAAGTAAATAGGATAAATAAATCATAAATTTTTATCCTTATTCATGTGAAAATGTTTATTAAAAATGAAAATCTGTTTTATAATCATTCATTGATTCATTTAATTATTCTGTATTAACCAGAAATTTTATTTAAATTATCGTTATTGTTGTTTATGATAAAATAAAATATTATTATTCTACGAATAGATTTTTGTATAAATTTCATATATACAATTTTCAATTAAAATATAAAAATTAATTATGAAATTTACGAGTATATAATTTTTCATAAAATAAAAAGAATGAAAATAAAATATTTCACACAAATGTAAATATTATGTATTTTAAAATTTGAATGTACACACTATGAAAAACGAGTATAATTACATTTTCAGCTAATTTCATTTATCATAATTACCAACTTCAGCTGTGCAGGGTGAGGTGGGCCTTGGTTTGCATCAAACTCTGTTACCATCCGACTTTATCTTGTGCATCTATTTTTCAGTTAATTATTTACTCGTATTAATTTTACTAACTTTAATGTCATCATCCATATTATAAAGATAGCGTAGTTTAGGTCTTTCTGGTCTTCTATTTCTATTTCTTTCATTTAATAAATTTATGAATATTGTTGTGAGTGCAAATTCAAATTGAATTTTCGAAAAATTCAAAAATAACGAAATTTTTAAATACAAAATTAATTTAATTACAAATATGACAGTGAAAGAAATAGAGAAAGATCGATTTATAACAATATTTCGTATATCCAAGATTTATTTTCGTCTCAAATTCAATAAACGTATCCAAATATAAGGAATATGTATTCAAATTAAATGATTTAAAGCAGGAACATTAAAAATATTTTCTTACTTTCAAAGTGAAATGAATCTCATTGACGCAGTTCAGATCAAATGCTAGTGGTTGTAGTCAGCTACGTATACGAGGGTAGAATAAAAAATTCTTGAAATGACGTTATTTGGCAAAATGAATATTTATTTTTTAATCTAATCTTATTATAACCCAAAGATAATCCAAGATATAGCATAATCTGCTACAGTAATAAAGTCTAGTTATCATTTTAGTTATCATTTTAGACTCACAAAGAGCTGTAGTGCTTTGCTATTGACGGTGTTGATGATGATACTATTCTGTATTGGTCTTGGTTTTAACTTCATTATTCGATGCAAATTTCTTATCGAAGAACTATATTATTCAATAAAAATGTGTGATGAAATGAATTGAATAAAAAATAAGTAGTTGTAATCTATATATGTTACATATGTAGGCCAAGAACTTTTCACTATACCCACATATGTGTTTGGAGTTTAAAAAAACATTGGAACACTGAAATCAAGTAGATTTTAAGTGCTTTGACTTTAGTTTTATTCATCTACTTACTTAAATATGTATGTACATGTTTGAGTGTGTTATTTGTTAGTCTGTTGATTTGTTTTTAATTAATTTTGAATATTTTAAAACGGAAAGTATATAAACGAATTATGTATATGAAGGAATCCGTACACAGAAGATAGTTATGTTGTATGTTAGAGCAACAAATTATGATATACGGGGGCAATTATTTCATTATTTCAATGTTGTTATCTTCATGAGAATCAGTATATATATATATATTATTTTTTCATAAAAACATTTTATCACTTCAATCAGGATTCCATTCAATTGTAAATACGATAGCTATACACTGACTGATTATACACTGTACACAACCCAACACTATCAACAGCAAATAATAAGTAGTATGATACGTACACAAATTTTAATCCTCGATTTGAAATAATTTCAAAGATTTTTAGTTAAATATAAATACGAGTATGTATACTTACAGCATTCTGTGTACAGAAGAAAATTGAATTTCTTTTCAATGTTGTACGTGAGAATTTGTAAATATTAAGAATTTCATCATTTTCGACAGTTGAATAGAGCAAAATTAATGATGAATTGAACGAAAATTATTATCAATTGTTATAACTGAAAATTTATAAAATATACAATTTCATGTATGCATGCACAAATAGAAAAAAACAATAATAAGAATCATAGAATATGCAACACTAATGTAATTTCGATTCTGGAAAATTCATTTTTTGCTTTTGGTTCTGATTCGATTCTATTGTTGAATAAATGAAATACGTACTTACGAGCATCTTATGTATCAGAAACTTTTATAAAATAAAAAATAAAAATAAAAATATAAACAACAACAACAATCAAAGAATTCTTAAAACCAAAATATTCTCTATACATTTAATCCTTTAGTGCAAATTTTATAAGAACTCACAGAAACTTTTATTATTATTTTTTTTTTTTGGAAATCAATAATGTTAGAAGTAAATCCATTATTTACTCATGTATCATATAGCAAATAACATGTGTTCATGTTCATGTTCATGTAAGTGTGTGCATTAATGCATAAACACTTCAATCTGATTTCATAATGTATAAGGAAATCGAAAATGTATGCAAATTTGTATGAGTGAACAAATGTATATATTATAAAGAATGAAAACCTTTGAACAGGATAACAGAAAATACACATCTGATATATTCATGAAAGGTTGAAAGTTGAAAAAATTTAAATTTCAATGTACTTCAGAAAAAAATATGTAATAAAATATTACGAAATTCTAAACGGTATAAATCCTTTTAATGTTAAGTATTACGAGTACGTATCATATATTTTTTTTAACTTTTACTTTTGCATTTTTTTTATATTCCACTTACAATGCAGGGAATGAAAGGAAGGACTAAAAACAATTATCAATATTTTAGAGGATATTTTCCTTGCTTTTTATCTAAATGCCAATTATTGTTAATATTAGTATTCTATGAACTTAAAAAATTGCATGTAAATGAATCGAATCATATTCGAAATTTTACCCGTTTCATGGTATTTGTTATGCATGCCTATTTGTTTAATAACATATTGCAAATTATTATTATATAATCAATTTAGTCTAATTAAAAAAGAATTTATTTTTTATGCAGTTTGTTTTGTAACATTTTGTAAATTTTAATTCCGGTTTCTTTTTTATCGTTACGTATTTTTATTTTATGAAGTTTGTTTTATTATCATTTAATTTTTTTTTTTTTTTTCATTTCCAACAGAAACACAATTTGATTCTTTTTATTATTATGTTCTTTGTTAATTATTTTAATTAAAAAACAAAAATCCTTTAACATTCTGAACAAATCAGAATCTCCATATAAAGTATAATTGGACAAAGTATAAAACATTCGATGTGGTTGTTTAATTAAAAGACCATTGCTAAAACTTTTTCATGCACACACATATACGAGGATGGATTGATAAGTCTTTAGAATGAAACACAAGACATGATTTTTTTTTAAAAAGTAAAATAAACTTTAATTTTCAACGTAGAATCCTTTTTGCTCGTATACTATTTCCAGTGTTTTTCCAATTTAATAAAATCTTCTTTAATATACGATTAATTAAACTCCTTCATCATTTTATACAAATGATACTTTACAAAAACGACTCTAACAACTAAGAAACCATTTGACAGCTTTCATTTAAAAGAACATGTAGTAAGGCATAGATGGCGTTTTTCTAAAGTCTTATCAGTCCCCCCTCGTACATTGGTACACATGCATACATAAACATGTACATAAATGCATAAATATATAAAAATCTATACATATTTTTAACAATTGTATACTATGTGCATTGAAAACGTGATAAAGAAAATAAAATTTATCAGAACCATATTCAAATTGAGTACAAACAAAAAACAAAAGCAAAAGATGTATTCATCATATATGTATTTTCCTTTGTGTAAGGTAACAGATTTTTTTTGTTATTATATGAGAAAAATTTTCAATAATTAATTTCCTTTTAAACGTAACCAAATTATTAATTACGTTTTTATGATTTTTTTTTTTGGAAAAACAATTTTTTTTTTGTTTTTCATTTTATCAATATACACATATTTTGTATGTATAAACAATGAAATTAATCTGCCCGTGAGAGGTATTTTTCTGTCAGATTTCATATTTTAATAATTTATAGAACATGTTGCAAAACAATATAAAATGGAGCACACAAAAAAATATTAAATCGATCCTATATATAGAAAATAAATACTATGTAACACAAAATATTGCAGATATGTACGTACATTATATTTCATTCATATACTTTTGTGCTTGTAATTATTTACCTTTTTGTAATCTCATAAAAATTATTATTACGTGACTCTGCAATATTTATTGTAATTACTGCGAGT
Organism: Villa cingulata; assembly: GCA_951394055.1. NCBI lineage: Eukaryota > Metazoa > Arthropoda > Insecta > Diptera > Bombyliidae > Villa > Villa cingulata. The sequence goes on along the minus strand of OX596021.1, from coordinate 24,848,322 downwards.
ACACATTCATGGAATATAATTTTTTATAACACATACATATATACATATATGTGTAGAATAATACTTGAAAACATTATAATTAAACAAAAATATTTACAAGCATGAATCAAAATCGTTGTATATTGAATTTATTTCATCACAATAATTCTACGTAAAAAAATAATAATAAATAAATTACGTGTTTACATAGAATAAGGATTGTAATAATTTCATTTAAAAGAAATCCTTGAAAAAATATTTATACGGATAAATTATAGATAAACGATTAATTCGTATGTAAGTGGTATAACCTACACCAGGTCAGAATATCGACCAAGGGGTAGTGAAGTGCAATTTAATGACGGATCTTCGGAAATGAAGTCTCTCACCTCTCCTACTCCACTGCTCATCCTACCTTCACCTGGTGGTACTGATAACTCTTAGTGGAGATAGGGTCATCAGCCCCTGTGGAAGCTTGAAGAATAAAAGGGATGAGGATTGATCTTTCAGATTGTAAGTTTGGCTATAGGCTAACAAACTGTTCCCATAAAACAAACATTTGTTAGGAATGCTGAATATGAGCCTTGGATAGGACGGAATCAACGGAGAAAAGGACCACGGCGAAGAATAATAGAGTATTAGAGACAAAAGATTGGAGGAAGAAATTGAGTGGGCCAGGGTCCGAATTGGGCTGTTTCGCCTTTTGAATTGAATAAGTCAGGTAAACTACATATCAGGTCAATTATAATTTCCATTACATAATATTACATTTTCCATAATTGAATCGTGACTACATTCAAGCTTAAGGTTTAAATACCCATTCACTTATTTGTCCTTGACCACACAATACAATTCAATTTAAAACTGCAGTCATATAGATTTGTCAGTCTTAAAATTTCAGCTTTTATTTATCTGAAAATTGACCATTCATCTACAATTTTTTGATAGTTTTTAACTGAGATCTAAGATCTAGATTACAGTTAAAATAGGATTGTTTCAATAAATATCAAACTGATTTCAAAATTCTTCCCTTCATTCAAATCGTATATAAAATATAAATTTAAGCATATGTACTTAATTTTTTAAGATCTACTGTCTGTAATCTCTCGATAAAATGTGTGTATATGTGTTCTATGGACTATCTATATCCTTAGACTTTTTGTTTTGAACATGCAGTTTTCTTGAACTGTAAACAAAATCGTCTGATATTTATTGTAGGTATACGTAATGCTTACTTATTCGACTGATCTTCAGTTGAGATCATTCGAAAAAGTGCTAGTGAATTGGTGATACCTACATAGTTCCCCGTTCATACAATCAGATTTAAACGATTTTTGTATACATTTTTATCAAAAAATTTTACAATTTCACAAAAAAAAATCTTTGATTTTTGAAACCCAAACACCATACCATCAAACAACAATGATCTTTCAATGATCAATATTCGTTTCTATTATTTTCTAATTTATCGAATATTGATTTCACAGAATTTCCATGTTCTATTGAAATTCTTCTCAATTAAATTGAATATGCAGTGCGTAACCATACTCCATACTGCACACTGTAGACACATTTTAAAACAAAAAATAATATTGAGCTTGAATTGAAATATTAATTAGAAATTTTTATTTTATTTTTCACATTTCTTTGTTTTTTTTTGTTTTTTTGTTTTTTTTGCAGAAATTACAATTTATTCTGCACATGATGGCATTATGTCTATATTCAACTTCAATTCCAGAAACAAAAGAAATTCATAGCTAAATCACCTAAAGAAATATACTAATACATATGTATGCATTATGTACACATATAGTACTTTGTGTATATGGCAATGTATGTACTAACATTTACTATAGATATAGATATACATAAGTATGTATGTATATAAATTGAAATCAAAGCCAATGAGAATAGATTTATTTATTTATATACTTTTTTTTATTCCTGTAAATGAAACTAAAACAAAATTTTTGATTAATTGATAGGCAATTAATTGTCCTGTAACAGACATTTGATTTTTGAAAAAACAAACAAACTATATAGAAGGAAAAAAAAAAACACAATTGAATTGATTCAAAATCATTTTGAATGAATGTATGCATGTATATGAGTATATTATAAAAATCCATAGGTATATAGGAATACATGTATGTATATTCTGCCAGATGATTGCTGGAAATTTTTTTAAATAGAGAACCTTTGGTTATATTGATGTTTTTGTATTGTTCTCTGTACAATTATTCTGATAGTCTTTTCAATTTGAAATGAAAAACAAAGTGAAAATTTTGAATTTATTTATCCATTGATGAAAAGCCGTCGTATGTGACTGTGTATAATTTATAGGTAGGTATACAACTACAGCAAAGTAACAAAACAATTTAATCCTGTACATCTATAGCTGTATGTATGTACATATAAGTATGCGTATACATAAACGTATCCACCCTGTGATGTTTATTGTTCATTGCCCTTAGGTGGCTTCATTTATTTCTACCTTTATATGTATCTATATTATTGATTTAAATTCATACACATATGCATTTTTATGGTTACATCACCCTGTTTGTAATTGACACACACACAGATAGATTAAAAATAATGTATTATGTTCTCTGCATAATTTTCATGAGAAAAAAAACGGATTTTTTGAATTAATTGACAACCCAAATAAAATAGTGATGATATTAGTCTATTAGAAAACAAAAATAAAATGAAATAAATAAGCTCAGTGCAGAAAATACTGTATATTCAATTGCCTTTATATACTGTCATAGATAGATAGATATCGCATTAATTATATTACATGGATCAATAAGTCCCGAGACTAATTTCCTAAACAACGATTTCTTGGGCATTTTTATTTATCAACATTAAGTCTTCTGCGAGTCTCGTCTCAAGATTTTATAAAGATTCGATTATTTGCAGTGATGCTAGAATGGTTTGTGACGCTACTTATATAATTTCGAAGATAATTAAAAAATCTGATTAAAAACTGCTTGGGCTCGGCAATTACTTGAAAAGTTTTATCTGCTTTCCGCTCCATAAAAAGCAATAGTTTGTAGGTGATAAGTCTATTTCAATTGAGGTCGCACAGTCATAATAGATGGTGAACGCTCTCTGGTCAACCGAATAAGGCTAATAATGGCCTATATCGGCGTGTATAAGAAGACTTTGTTGTTGAATATAGAAAAAATTTTCTAAAAAACCTGTTGTTTTAGTATTTAGTTTCGGGACTTATTAATCTATGTGTTATTTATGTATATGAATTTAGATATATTTTCATTTAAATAAAACAAAGAATTTATTTATTTTTTTTTTAATTTCAAAATTAGCTGCCAACAAAAACCTTTTTTTTTGTTTTTTGTTTGTTATGAATCGTTCTATATTCAATTTCTTAGATTCTAGCACAAAACAGAAAGAAATTATGAAAAATTCTTTTGTTTTTTGATTCAATTTTCTGATTATGTATTGTTTCATTTTCTTTTAATTCTAAAGCCAATCTTCCCAAAAAAACTGAAAAATATTGCTGAAAATAGAATTTTTGGAAACAATTCAGCATACATACATATATTTTCGTAATGTTATCAAATAATCTCATATCCATAAAATTGTGCATTGCATTCAACAACACGTATGAGCATATAAAAACGCACATGAACACATTAGAAAAACAAGATAAATTTTTTGTTCTAAATTTTTTCGATATGTACAAAAACTTAGTCTTAACACAGTTCCCATAAGGAATATGTACATATATCTGTACTATCGTTTATTATGCACATTATACCTAATGTATGCTATTGCTAATCTGTATTGAAATTTTATCAAAATCTCAGCCTGATCCGATTTTATATAGAACACAAATAATGGTTGGCTGGAATTCGCTTAATATTTTTTTTTATTGTAATTTTCTTTTATGTAAAATCCAGGACATAAAATCGATTGGTTTGTACATATATATACAGATACCACTAAATACTATATGTATGTTATTTATGTATCGGAAAATTCTGTAAACAGACAACAGACGGATTTAATGCATTATGTTTCCAGAAACATGTACATAAGTGTATTGAATATGTACATGAATGAATGATATGTGAATGAAGTATATGAATATATACTTGCATATATCTCGATTATAATACAAAAAATGTATACTTATGTAGATGTATAGCAGAAATGTGTAAAATAAAACATATAAATGTATGTATAAGCATATTAGTATTACGTATAAACTCACTTAAATTTTTATGTCTGTCATTCTTGAATAACACACAAACATATAAGGAAAACTAATACCTATAAAAACAAGAAAAAAAATACCAGAAATAAAAACACTAAATACACGACAAAATTTCACATGATTTCACGTTACGACGCTATTCTATCGTATAATGGAGCGTGTCGTTTAATACCAGTATATACCATGTAATACACTGAACACAATAAATTGAAAATGCCAATTAATTGAATCTTCTAATATTGTCAGAGACAACAACAAAAGAAATGTTTGTATTGATTCTTTTAACAATTTATTCAATTTTTATTAAATTTTTTTTCAATTTTATATATGTATGTACGTACCTTGTTTATGCATAAGTTTAGATTCGTATTTAGTTAAACGCGAATTGAGAATCGAATTAAAAAAATCCGGTTTGAAATCATGACAGTTTCGTTCAACTATGAAAAATCAAAAGACAGCTAATAACAAAGTGTTTATGTGAGTTTTCAATGCGCATTGAGAAGTTTCACTTCAGTGAACTGAACGAAACTTCATTGAGATTTTAATTTGCATTCAACCATTGTTTATATAGGAGCGCACTGAGTCAATTATGAAGTCACTTAACACGCATTATGACAGTTGCATAAACGAGGTGATAGCTAAAAATAGAAAATTTTCCTTTATTTTTCACCTCTCTATCTAGAAAACAGTGCTCATATAGATTGCACGTAAATGTCTAGTCACGTCTAGATTTATTAAATAATAATAATGTCGACGGTGCCATATCGATATTTGAATTACAAAAGTGTCATTGAATTACAAAACAAAAAATAATTCTAAAAATATTCTATCTAGGTATCTACGAATTTCTATTTCTATATGTTTATGTATTTGTAGAGAATTTATGTATCACTTCTATACTAACATAAAGGATTATGCTTTAATTTTGCTGAATTAAAATTCAATAATTCAATAAATATATAATGGCGTACTTTTATTCACTACTGCAATACAATCAGTAATCTCAAGAATAATGACAACATTTTGAACAAACTTTAGTTGTAAATGAAAACAAATGAAACAAATTAAATAATTATTTATAAATAATATGTTACCATTGTTGCTTATATTAACAGTTCAATCACTCAAAGGTTAATAGCATTTTAGAAATGTTTTTTTTTTCTACTAGACATCCTTTAAATTATTACTTAATTTAAGTAGAATCATATTGGTTCGAATTTGAAGAATCTTCGTCAGATAGTCAATTAATTAATAGCACGCACACAACTGAGCCCATTCACAAATAATGTACATATGTTTATAGTGTTAGACAAATACCCATCAACAATGAATGAACACCACAAGAATTCTCTCAGTTTCCAAGGTTTTATTAGAATTATGAGAATTTTCACATATGTCGAAGTTTTTTTTTTTTTTTTTTTGGTTTATACGATTTCTAATGAAATTTTTTCATTTATTTTGTGTGAAAAATATTTCAAATATTTGAACACTGTGAGTTTGATTTGATTTTATTTATCAGTTTTATTACGATCATCATTCATTGACTGACTGAATTAGATGCTTCAAATATTGCTTAAGCTTAATAATAATTACAATAATATCGTACTCTATCCTCTTTCCGTAAATCAAACACTCTTAAGTTTTAGTCGAAAAATTTACCTTTTTAAATTAAACTTCTGCAAAACTTTTTTAGTCATTTTTGTGTTTTTGTTAGAAAGAGATATAAAACAAATTTTAACTACAAAAAAAAAAGCAAAAATATCAAAAACTAAACGAAACCGGAAAGAAAATAAATTGAAATCGAAATATAATTTGAAGGAAATGATCTGAAATGGGACTAAATCAATTCGATTTTATATGGACGTGACATGAAATTAAAAAGTTTTAATTGAAAAAATCAAAAAAAATTCTACTTTCCTAAAAAATTTTCTCTTTATATTTTTCTGACAGCCAAAGACCGTGACCTTCTTTTTATTGTGGACAATTTTTTATGAAAAATTACAAATTTTTTGTTTTTCTTTAATTTCTCATTATTAATATGCTTTTAGCAAATGTAGAATTTAATATTTATTTTGCTTGTGGTCTGGAATATTTTTATAAATAATGAAATACAAAATTATACGTTTCATTTAACATTTATATTCATTCACTGATAATAAAAGAAAACTAAATTATTAGAAATTTGGAAAGTGATTGAAAATTTTTAAAATTATTTCACCCGATTTTTATTCTTAAATAAAAAATATGTTGACGATTTCACATATTATTCACCCATATATATAATTCTAAGAGTAAAATACTTTGAAAATGTTCATTAACTGATTTACGCGCATTTAACAGGTTGCTAACCATTAAATTATTGATAACAAAAAGCATTTCTACACTCTTTTTCCTAGTAAGCTGGTACTCATTCAAAGCTGAATGTACTTTGGAGATAATGAAAATTAGAAATAAGCAACGAAAAATGAAAACTACTTTTCTTACTTTTGCTTTAGGCAGGAATCGAACTTGCACTGCATAATCTTCGAGATCAATAAGCTAGTCGCTCTACTACTTACGCTACTGGCTGAGTCCCTATTGTGAGTACAAAATAGAAAAAAAATAAATAATGAACTCTTTCCCACTTTCTTCCATTTATGATCATGCAAACATAGACACAACAATGTATTATGTACATACAAATGGATTTTTATATTTTAATGAAAATTGACAACAATTTATTTGTATTTTTTTTTTTTTTTTTTTTTTTTTTTGACAGAAAATGTATCATTATTTTTAATGAAAGTTATATTTTGAGATTATTTCTGTTTGAATTTGCACACAGAAACAAATGGTACACATATGCGAAACAAAAATAAATATCTGAGTGAATATATATTTTGAAAATGATCAAATTATAAATGCGTCTACCTACGTCTACCATATCATATATCATCGTATGTATGTACATACAATACGAATACATAATATTTTTTTACCTTCATACTTTGTTTATATCTTTGATATCTAATCCTCCATCTGTATATTCTACATAGTATCTCAGAAGAAAGCTTTAAATGTTATAACATTGTTGTCTTTTTCTTCGCTTTCATTTTGTTTTCATTTTAGAAAAAATAACATAAAAATAATTTTATTTACATGTTATATTATACGTCTTCTACTTGGAGCAAAAAAAAAAAAAAAATATCCCAGCAACAAAATCTCAATAATATGATATAAATAAGAATTATCAAGAATTATCCTTAATGCTATTCGTTAAAATACAATTTTTTCTTTTTTTTTTTCAAATATTCTTTTATATGAAAATCATAATTTTTCCATAAAAACCGTAATGATTCGAATATAATTTTCATATCATGCGAATAATCTAGTCAAAATGATGAATATTATGACATTTTTGATAACGTTAACGACTTACTATGTGGTAGTATAGTATATAACGTAAATATTCTCGTCGTATAAATAACAACAATGTGAATGCGATAAAATAAAATTATACTCATAAACATCCCATTACTATAGAAAATATGAAACATTTAATAAAATGAAAATAATATAAATAAATTAAACAAAAACAAAAAAAAACGCTTATAACGATAGTAGAACAGATTATGAATATTATAAAAATGAAAATCCTATCTAAATCTCTAAGAGTTTTCACACAATCCCCGAATCATTATATCAAATTTTTCACTCTGATCGAATCTTAACTTTCATACATTTTTTCTTATCTTTAGAATGTAACAAAATCATGTCAATTATAAGATTTTCATTTCTTCAATTTTCATTTCATAAATCAAATAAAAGAATATACACACCTGAATTACATTCATATTTTTGAGAAGATTTTGTACACCCGTTATATGCCCAACATTCACATTTATGTTATAAATGAACAACTATTTATTTGTTAATTTTTCAGAATTATTTTAGAATTATTTTTTTTTCACAAATTGTACACGCAAAATTGAAATTATTCGGAATTTTTATTCATAATCGTGTTTTAGAGTAACAAATCAAATCAAAAAAAAAAATATGCGTGTGATATATCCTAATAACACACTTCTAAAATCATTTCATATTCTGAAATCGTTTGATATAATGATGGTTTTTAAAGATTGAAAAATATTTTTCTCAACTGAATTCTAAAGGAAATTCAATGAGCTGTAACAACTGAAAGTAGCAATGATGTAAAACGGTAAAACGTAAACTTTGAGGATATTCACTTAATGTAAAAGGCATGTAAACCAAGTAAACCCAGGAATAGGGTTTGTTCAAAAATTCAACACCGCATTAGTGTTGCAAAAGGTGCTTTATGTCGATTCTACATTCAATGCAGTGACTTCAACTTCGATTTTGATTTAATGGGTATGTATTAGAATTTCTACATTCAATGCAGTAGACTTAACAGCTACTTTTATATGTTAAGCATACTGTGAAGTCGAAAGTCGAAGTCCAAGTTGAAGTCACTGCATTGAATGTAGAAGTGGCATTAGTCAACAGTTCAAAAAGTCAATCATGGCACAAAGTCAACATTTGCATCATGATTTTTGATGTTGCAATGAATTCGTGACTTTTAATCGATTTTAAATTATTGTCATGGATCAAGAAAACAATTAACAGTGAATTTAATTTTACTTAATAATCAATGTTGCCCTAACATTTTGGCAACACTACAAAACCATGATTAATGTTTGAACCCAACCATATATGGTATGTACATGCTTTACTCGGTTTACATGCTTTTAACATGAGTACCCTTCTTGTATTTTTTATCCACGAATATATATTGTATACTGTAAATTTATATCAAGTCAATTACACACAATTTTCATTAAAGTTTTCATCAAAAGTTATAAACGTGCTCATATCTTGTGTACATGTGTATAAGTAAGAGATTCTTATAAATTTTGAAAAAAAAAAGAAAACTCATTTTATATAATGATGTAAAATTCATTTACCAGGGATCGTTTAAAATATTTTCTCAGTATTTGGCTAAATTCCAGAAATCAATTTAACAAGAAAGAAAAAAAAAATTTTTTTTATTAATATTTTCACTTTTCAGCAGAATATAAAATAAACTGAATATTATGAGGATAATCAAATAAAAAGCAATAAAAATAAACTTTTTTGTATATATTTTTCCTTTCATATTATCTGTGTCTACACCAAGATTATTATTATTATCGAATAAAGTATAAAAATTTTTGTAAAAGTTTTTTTTATAGGTAGTCAAAGTTTTTTGATGTGTGGAGAAATGTGGCAGAAGTAATTTTGAATAAAAAGTTCACAGAATAGTAAAAAAGGAAATGTTTGCATGTGTACAAAAATAATGATGATCACAAACACCCCCCGACAAGATTGCTTTTTAAACATCAAGGTAATAAAATGAAAAGCCTAAAATTCAAAATGTTAAAAGTTTTTTAAAACAAATCGTCCTTGCTGAAAATCATTGATTGAGAAAATTTTGAATTTTTGGGCTAGGATTCGAGTATTTATAGATGAAAATTTGAAAAATTTTATGAGGAAAAATTCACAAATAAAATAAAATAAAATTGACAAATTTTCACAGAATCTGTACAAGAATGAATAAAACTGATCAGAAAACTCAAACTGTTAAATTTAAAGGAAATGATCCTTTAAATTAATGATAATAAAAAATAAGGAAAAGGAATAAAAAAGAAATACATATATTCTTCTCTTTCTCTCTTGCTCTCAATTCGACTTTCTCTATGTAAGTATTTGTTGTAAAAAAAATATAAAGACGAAAATATAAAATGAAATGTTCTTTCAATTATTCTTTTTAAATAAAAACTAAAATTTTTCTGATTATTTGATTATTATGGAAAAACCAATGAGCTGTGTATAATCGGAAAAATTTATTCATTCCAATTCCAATAATAAGTCAATAAAATCATATTTCAGGAATAGCATTTTATAGACGTGTGAATTATTTTAGCTATACAACACCACTTCTTATTCTGATTTATCTATTCATATGAAAATAAGAAAATTTCGTTAATGTCTGCTTTGTAACACGTTAAAAATTTTTATTAGTAAACTAAATTAAAATATGTTTTGAAAAATTCCTTTCATTTGGTAACTAACTTTTGTATATTGTGCACAGGATGAAAAAATATATGTATATATATATATATTTCGGCATATATCTAAAATATTCTAAGAGATAGTTTTGAAACGAAATTTTCCTTCTACAACTCGTACATGTTTTCTTCCATTTTGTCATTAATTTTCTTTTAATATAGTTCAGTGTTCGCAGTCAGTTAAAAACGTGGCAAAAATCTAAATTTATTTTATTCTCATGTATATGTATGCATGTTTGTACATGTGTATATATATTTTTCCTGACATAAATATTCAAACAATTTACTGAATACATACAACAAGAAAACAAATCAAATCTCATGAAGCAAAAAAACTTGTTTCATACTAATTTATTTTCATTATGGTCTTTGAGTAGATTCCCTGATTTTCACCAAAAGTTTATTTTGATGATTTGGTTTTTTTTTTTTTTTTTTTTTTCTTAATGTTTTTGTTATTTCAATGTAGTATTAATTGTGTTCGTGACACGAATACCAAGGATACACATATGTATATGTATTTATTCATTTATTTACTTATACATACACTCGTATATGTATAGGTTCATAGAAAGTCGAATAAATGTCATAAATTTCGAGTTAATTAATTAAGAAAAAATGGCCAAAAACAACTAAGTACTAAAATTTTTGGAGAGAAAATTTTTGTAACGAAAAACATTTATGAAATTAAACAAGTATCAAGATAATTCAGAAAAACAGAAATTGAGTTCCCTTAGAAAAATTGTTTTCTTGTTATATTGGAAGACAGTGCACGTATGTATACTTATTTAAGTTATATTGTACGTGGTGTGATGTGGTATTTACGATTAAGTCTCGTATACTGTCTGAAAAATTCTCATTTTTATTTTTATTGTTAATTTTAATTTGATTTGAAATAATTGTCAAATGCAGAACAGATATTTTTCTCCGAAGACAAATAATCTAAAAGTGATGATCCGTGAATAAAAAAAAATTACAAAAATAAATAAATAAAAAGAAAAAAAAACCATAATGTGAATGATTATTTTGAAAATTTACTGTACTTTTACTACGTACAAAAATTGATGTAATTTTCATTTCAGTTTTCTATATATTTTATTTTCCTCTTTGTTTTTTTTTTTTTTTTTTGCTATTTAATTTTTTTTATACCAGAACACTTCAACTTTCCATTATACAACTTATTCTCTTTCCATTTAATCATTAAACTATTGCTGACGTTACGATGTGAATCTTGAAAAACGAAAACAAAATTTTACTATATATTCGTGCGTGTATAAATAAAATATCAACAAAAAACTTAATCCTTTAAACTAACAGAAAAGTGAAGATTTTTAATTAAATTTTTTTGTTAATCAAAAAATCAATTAAACTGAAAACTGAAAAGTAATGAACAAATAGAACAAAATCGAAAGAAAAAGGAAGAAAATCAAAATCAATTTCTTATTTTTTGATAAATTTAATTTAATTCATTGCAAAGAAGATTACACCATTCACAGAAGTAAATTGTATCAATTATATTCTATTAAATCATCTTAAATAGTCATTAATGATCCTAAAAATTACGAGTACATATAATCTCTTATCTAATTTGAATATTTTATGTTTAAAGTTTAGTTACAATTTTTCATTTTTTGTTGGCGACACAAATTGAAGTATGTACATAATTAAATGATTATTTTCTTAATCAAAATGGGAAAGTAATTTAATGAATTCTTCTTATAATTCTGCATGCATATACATACATATGAGTATATATATGTAATATCACAACAAATAGTCTTCAATATCAATTACTTAGTGCTCCTGAATTCCAGAGTATTCATTTTCTTCAATACCACTATATCTCTAGCTGAGCCAGAGTTTTCACCGAAATAATTTCTAGACTTATTACTCACAGAATCATATAATTTTATTTGACAATGAATTAGTATCGAAAAAAAATTTTCATCTCACCATTTATTATCTTATATGAATTTAATTTTTAATGTTTCATAAGCAAATATGAAAAAAACAAAATTTAACTAAATAATAAAATGGATGAAAAAAAAGATGAAAAAATACATTTTTTATAAACCTTTCGTGTAGTATGTATATAATATGATATATGTACATATGTATGATGTAATCACATTTTAGGATTAAATCTATATGATCAGCTTAAAAAATCCCTCACAGAACACATGTACACCATAAGAACACATAAAAATGAAGAGCAAAAAAAAAATGGAAATAAACAAGTAACAAAGGATTTACTATAATATTCTTTATTTTGATCCATGACACTAAAATATATATGAAATTCTTAAATTATTTGTGTCGGGTACTCATCGTCTTTCATATTTTGTATTTCTTGTATTCAATAATTTATTGTAAATGTGAACACACATAATTTTGTGTCATATTTCTTTTTCTTCTACTTAGACGGCTTTAGAAAGCAGTCATACCAACTTCTGCGGAACAAATATGTACATTAAATCTATACGTAGCTCCGACTTCGTTTTCTCATCGTGCTTTTAGTCTGCTTCTGGATCGAATTTCTCTCTGTGGAACCAGGTCTATCATTCTCTTTCTGTTTGATATCCTTGGGTCATATATTGACTTTTTGCATAACCAGTCCATTTAAGTCTCATACTTAAGTTTTATATGAGTTGATAGGCAATTTGAATAATTCATACAACTTGTGGCTGTGCTTTAAGCGACATTCGTATATGTTGAATTAAAAAGTCTATCCCGTAGATTTTGTATATTTTGCACTCAATGGAATCTAAAATGTTGACTGTTTTTTGAGTGACTGTCCACACTTCTGTTCCATACGTAACTGCACTACGTATTAGCGTTTTATATAATATGACTTCAGTTTTTCTATGTATGCTCTTTGCTTATATTACAGAGTGAAGAGAGAAGTATGCACTATTAGCAGCTTTTATTCGTGCTTGTAAATCAGTATACAAAGAATACAAGTCGATATACGAAAGTCGATGAATACCCTTATTGTATTTTCAATTTCTTTTTATCTATACGCCTTACAAACTTACTATTCAATCACCTTTGTATGTTCGTACACCTTTATGTTATACGAGTATTACAGTCTTACACATCTCTGTTTATCTGAAATTTTTTATCTGACATCATATAATATTATGATACGGATCAGGTGATGATATAAAGATAAAAAGAAATACACAAAAAAATATACAAATACTTACTCGTACTACGTACATATGTATGTACATATTTCACTTTGATAAATTTTGTGTATTTTCTTTAAGTATGTTTTTTTTTTTGTTTTTCATTTCTGATAAAATTATGAAGATGAAAATATGAGATTTCATATTAAATGCAATCTTATCTTATCATTTTTATATAGTTTACATTTAATAATGCTTTTTATTCTACTCTTTACGTGAAGAAAATCTTCTGTAAAATGAAAAATACCATGATATTTGTGTCGTATATCCTTAATACTACTACTCATTTCAAAATTTGAATTTATGAAAAACATTTAACTGTAAAATTATCATTCTATTTATTGAAATTTTCCTTCTAAGCATAGTGTACTACGTGGTACTACTAAACTGATCTGATATGGTAAATATTTTTTGCCACAAGTAATTCAAAATGAGATAAATTTACGATGTATACTCATACACATACTACATGTAATATTATTCTAAAGCATATGTAGTAGCATTAATATTTTGAAAGTTTATGTACATACTCCTTGCAAATATATTAAATGTTTATATACATATGTATATTATATACTTAGCTTAAATAACTGTATACTATAGTATACGATACGCATAAATTCCATATACCAGTGTATATACTATCGTGTATATAACAAAAATGATTTCATTTAATGGATGAGCATATAAATTCATCCGGAAATGGTAATAATTTTCTTCAAACAGTATAAACTAGAATAGAAGAAAATAAAATTTTTAATCATTTTTATTTTATTTTTGGCTATGTAAATATATTATTTTTAAGTAGATGTGTTTTGCAAAGGTTGTCTGAAATGTTCTTAGCCTTTACATGAAAATGATGCTTCTCGTCGAACTCATTTTTGATACGACGATGGTACATGCCTTCCAAGATAACTGTAAAAATTATATAGTCATTTTGGATACTCATTTTTTGTTTGTCAATCATGTTTTGTTTAATGTGTTACTCAATATCAATGGTTATGTTAAAATAGAAAAAAATCGAATATCATCTCACATTTCAGCAGTTACCATTGCGAAAATTCGTGAACTCAAATTTGAATTGATTGATCATTCACCGTATTCACCAGATTTATACCCCAATTTCCTATTTCCTGTTTTCTAGACTTAAAATTTGGCCCATAGGACAGAAGTTTTCATCAAATGAAAAGGTCGTATAGTATCTGTAGAATTATATTTGCAAGGCGATATAAAAAAAAACTATTATTTAAAGAGGTTAAAGGGATGGGAACATTGTTGAAAAATTTGGTATAGACTTAAAAGAGGACAGTGTTGAAAAAAATTAAACATAATTTAAGCAAAGACATAATTATTTCTGTATTAGGCCAGAAACTTTTCAGACGACCATCGTATATTTGCATGTAATAGAATTTTTCAGATTGAATTAAAGTATATTTGTATATGGTATAAATAATAATATTTTAAGTTTTTATGATTTGCGAGAATATTTCGAATTTTTTAAGCGTTTTTTTTTTTAAATAAAATCTATTTACAAACAAAATTATTCGGGTCATTATTCTTCATAACGAATTATCCGTTTTATATTCTTTATAATCTTTTTTTATCTACATCTACAGTAAAAGATAAAGTAATTTTGAAACGGGGCATTGTATCTATGTACATACAAATACTCGTATACAGTCAATAGAAAATAAAGTTAAATGTGTACAAATAAAAATGAAATAAATTTTGAACAGAAAAATATATATTTTCTCGTATATATTTTATATTTTTCATTTATCATTTATGTTATGCAAATAAAAATAATAATATCCTTTTAGAAATTTTTACAAATTTTTATATCATTTTTCACATTATCTGCATTGAAAAATGTATAAAAATAAAATTTATGATGTTTTAAAGTGATAATTCTGCAGTCATTTTTTTGTTTGTTTTGTTTGTTTGTTTATTTATCTGTTAATGGGAATTCAAATGAAAATATAAAAATACATCCTTGATCCTTTTTCAATAAAGTCATGAAAATTATTCTTGTTGACTAACCAAAATCTTCATAAATAAAAAGAGATGAGCTATTGTTGATATGTACGAGTATGAATTCATATAAACATTTGCTTGTAAATGAGAAATTACATCTTCTTCTTTATTCCATGGCCTCTTGCACTCTCCGTCTCCAACTTTCAAAATCCAAAGACATTACTCTCCAGTCCTGTGACTATACCAAATGTATTATGTCTTTCATGACATTAACCCTCTATGTTACACGTTATCGACCCACTAACCTGCTTCTTTGCGGATGATTAACCATGATTTTGCGGGTGGCTCTTCTCCAAACATGTCCTAGCCATCTAAATCAATTTTATTTCATCCATGGCACTATTTCAATGCCTCTAAATAACAGCTACAACTCAACGTTGTTCCTGACTCTTCAACTCACTGACTCTCTGACTGTTTGTGTCCATTTTTCTGAACTATATACCAGTAACGGCCTGATTATTGTTTTCTAGATCTGTGACTTGCATTTTCTTTATACATATCTTTCGATCTCATTATTAGCAGTAACGCGAAGAACTTTTTGTTAGAATTCATAATCCTTCTTTCAGTATCGCATCCTCATAAGGTTCATTAAATGGAGACCCAAAACAACACACACATTCCTTAACAATTTCAAAATTGTAATTTTGAATTACAATTTGCGAATTTATTTCTTGTCACCTTTCAATTTTCATGTACATACATATACTTAATTTTTGTCTCATTAACTTTCAAACCTATACTGGTTAATTGGTTGATCATACTTCCATGCGTTTCAATTATAGTTTCTTTATAAATAATTCTTGTCGATCATTACAATATTATTCGCAAAACACAAAATCTGGTAAGTTATTAAAGATGATGTTGTTTTGTTTTTTTTAATGTCAGTTTTACTCGTCTCAGGATTATTTCTTAGTACAGAAAATTACTTAAATCAATTAATTTTCATAATCATTTATTATTTATCTACATAAGTATATACAAAAATAAATTCAAATAATTATAATTTGATCCTGTAATTTTGTAATGCAAATTTTGATTATGTATTTGCATTTAAAATAAACAAAAATGTATTTAAAAGATAATTTAAAATTTTATCCTTCGCCTTTTATTTTTAGTTACTCACATACATATGTACGAGGATATACTCTTACACAAGTTATGTATAAATACAAAATTTTATTCATCTATATAAATCGCTAATTTTTATTTTATTTTACTTCGGTTATACATTATATCCTTGTATAACTACAACTTCTCACACATAAAATACATACTATAATATATAATGTGAAAATTGTAATAACTATAAAATGAAATGAAACTGTATACATGAGACTTATAAAACTTATTATAAATTTTTCATCTTATGAATATTCATCAGAAACTTTAATTAAAATTCATGGACTGTGACTTTCAAGATAATTTATGTTTTGCATACGTAATTAGACCTAATAAAATCTTACATTTAAATATTGTATGTCTGTATGTATGTACTCGTATATGTAATATACAAGAGAAAGAATCATAAATGTATATTTATATATACAAAAAATTTTGTGTATGCAAACATCATAAATGTATAAAATTGCATTTCATAAAAAGAAAAAAAATTTAATTCCTTGTCAGACATAAGGTTAATACTGTATTTAAATTTGTACTTACATATTCTCTCATACATGTACTACATTATGTAATATTCGTAAAATGTATATTTAATTTTGAAATTTTATCTCGAAATTAATATCAAAATATTATCATTTATTCTCATATGTTTTATAACATTAAAAATGTAAATTCGAATTTAATAATAAAATTTTTAAAAAAGTTACATTTTTCCTTCTTTTTATAACCAAAATAAAGAGGACATAAGATAACGATATGTATGGATATGTATTTTTAATTGATGTAAATTTGTCATCCATTTAATAAAAATCTAATTTATCGTCAATTTTCGAAAATATTAAGTACCTCATATAACCTTGAAATATATTGTTAAAAAGCATATAAATAATCACTATATTCATACACATACAGAAATAGATAAAATCATTCAAAACAATTTTCTTTCTAAAATAAATTACTATCGATTAATCTTAATCAGACATCGTTCCCTAATTTTGCAAAAGTGTACACTTTACACACATCTGTACTTTTTTACTTCCATATTCAAAATGTTCAATAAATTTTCCAACAAGTTATTTCGAAAAAAAAAATAATATGTAACATGTAACATGTAACGTTCTTCTGCTTCTTCTTTCGTTCCTTTAAATTATGTAAAAATAAATTCTTAGTACATTTATTTTCATTTCCTTCGTAATTACATACCACGATAACAATTTTTTTTCTTTTGTTTTTTTTTTTTTTAGAAGAAGGAAAGCTCGAAAAACTTTCTATAAAAAATAAAATCAAATTACGAATTTTCTTTTGTTTTGTTTCTCATTCAATAGATACTACAGAACTCACTGAAAATTTGATTAAAGATTCTAAATGAAGAAATGATAGAAAACTAAATATTTTTTTTTTTTGCAATTTACAAATACATATATGTAGTATCTGATAAATTTAGATTGTTTTTTGTTTTGCTATCTTTATAGAAATTTAGTTTCGTTGATATATCATTTTGCGTTCTACAACGTATAACAGATATTTTCGTATAGTTTATATACATATATACATAGCGAATGATGGTTATATAGAAATAAAAGTATTCATTTAAGCTAGCGTAAAATAAATTTCACAGACGAACTATTATCTAAAAAATTTTTATATTTGCAGAAATTGAATTTGTTCAGCTCCAATAAGTACCTGTACATTGCTTGCTACATTTAAATAAGTTTTTCTTATAGAATATGCGAGTATTACTACATAATAATACATATACAGAATTTTATATCTACGAATTGAGAAAAACATGAAAACTCATTAAGGATAGATTATAAACGAAGTTAGAAAAAATTATAAAATCATGAGAGAAAAAAACAAAAATGATAATGATAACTTCGATAACAGTATTTGTAAGGAAAATGGAAAAATATTCGTTTCATATACTTTTTTTGTATGTTTTGTAAGTTTACTACGAATAGTAGTTCAAATCAATTTTTCACTACATTACTAAATTATACAGATTAAATAAATTTAAATTCTACACATTACACTGCTATATAAGAAATAAGTTAACGAAAAATAAAAATTTTACATAATTTAATTTGAAAACTTGAAATATTATTTTCAAGGTTATTTGCGAAAATGTTAATGTCAGCTTTTGTATTAATGTCATTTCATTGTTATACTCAACATATTTACAAAGTCTATAATATAGTCATTCAAAAATTCATACATTATTTGCATTGAACATGTTATTTTCATTTTCATTTTGTTTTTTACTTATGGATTGCATAATAATAATAAGGACATTTTCAAAAAAAAAAGAATAAAACAAAAAAGAAATACAAATCTTTACAATACATACATATACATATATGCATAATGTACATACACACATATTGACACAAATAGTAGTAAGTATACACATCATATATGTAATATTATAGAGAACAGTTCATATCCTCAATTACATGTTATTAGTCACAATTATATCGTTCTTGAAAAAAATGTTTCAAATATTTTTTGTTTACGAAAATCTTAATGTCTAGACTAAAATGATGGAATGAAGGAAAACAATCATTAATACGAACAATTGAGCACATCATAAAAAAAAAAACAACTAAAAAATAAAAATGCAAAAAAAAGAAAATCTGGGTACATAGCAATCAAAGAATATACATACTTGAATGTATACCATATACGAGTTCTCGTACATAAATTTATGTATATTGAGCTAACTGAAAGTCTAGAAGAGCTAACTGAATTCGATTGTCAAGTTTTAAGTTCAAGTGGATACAATTCAATTCAATATTCAACCAACTTATTTAACAATAAAGGATACATTTTATAGTACGTACATACGAGTATGTGTTGTATACATTTTTTTTTTGTTTTGTTTTATTTTGGATGTACAACATTTTATGAGTGAATTATGTGCATGCAAGTTACAAGAATACAAACATTCATCATAACATACATAATATATATGTACTTAATATTTACAACTCAATTGGAATGTGCAAATGGGAAATATTTTGATATGTGGGATAGTAGTATTTTAAAGTAAATAAAAGAAATCCAAAACTATAAAGAATATAAAGTATACATATAAGTATACAAAAATATCGAAAATTGAATAAATATACGAGAAATTTGTGTAATAAAAAATGTGAATCTAACAACTATAGGATGTGCTAAGACTAATAAGTTATACTTAGTTGTTAAAGAATCAAGTTTAAGCTTTTCGAAAAATTGTAAATTAAACAACAATTTCAAAATAATGAACTATAGCTAAATAGAAATTTTTATGGAGAATATAAAATTATAAATATCCTTCAGAATAAACTAAAATACGTACGTGATCCGAAATTATTATCCATCCATATCTGATTTCTATGTGTACATGTACATCCCTAATACATGTATGTAGTCCTACACAATATTAATGCTCCTGTATATATTATGTATGGTTGTATTGTGTTGTGTATGATTATACATACAATAACCACAATTGAATTCTATATATCGAAAATAAATGTTTAGAGAGAGATGGATAACTGATAATGGATAACTGATGAAAATATGATGATAAAATATTTTCTAAATTCATTAAAATATGCTGAGTACAAATATATAATGATATTATTATTTATGTACATTTACGAGACTAGTATAATATGAAATTTATATTAAATAAATTCACACTTGAAAATTTTCCCTTTTTTTTGTTTTGTTTTGTTGAAAAAATTTTTATCTGATTTTCAATTATTCATTTTCCATTAAGCACATCGTATACATACCAAATATATACCACAAAATTTTGGTATTATTTTGGTATGAGTCCTAAAGTACGAAAAACTTTATTTTATATTACACATTAAATATGCATACAAAACTATTAAACATGATTATGTAAAATGAGAATGAGAAATAATAATATGAAAAAGGTTTTTTGTTTTATCATTTTTGATTATATTCAATATTTTCATGTAAATACATATGTATAGTATAGGCCATAGGGTGTAGGATATCTCGTATACGAATACTCGATTAAAATAAAAAAATAAATTTTTGATACTCAAAATAACCTATAAAAGGGTAGATAACTCTTTGTCTAGATATCACTGGCGGTGAAAGCTCTGGCTCACATAGGGCTACAGTACTATTGAAGAAGAAGAGATAATACTTGATACTCTATTGAAATAAGACTAAAAATCCTTTGAAATCCTTTTTAATTTCGTATAGTTGAAATCATATGATTTTAAATTTAAAAACTCCACAAAGTTTTATATCGCGCTTGTCTAAACTGGTCTATTAGTAGGTATCTGACTACTACTCAGATTCCAACAAAATATAGTACCTACATAATATCTTTTCCTTTTCAATAAAATTATTTTCTTTCATTTCAAATTAACATATAAATATTATTAATATACGTACTATATATAGAGAATTTATTTACTCAAAATCTATAACTCTTTCAACAAAATCTAAATCATTTTCGCTTTATTTCACTCGTATAATATTATAATACATCATTAGCATTAGAATAAATGTATATATTATTTATATGATGAATAATCAATTTTTTTCCATTAATACATATCAGTGCGTGCAGAAAAAAGAAGATATTTTATCCTGTAATCAAAATCTATATATCCAATAAAAAAGATACACAAAAATGAATTTGTTTACAAATTCTAAAAAAAAAAAAAAGGAAATTGATTGTAAAAATTGTATGTACATAGCTGTATTGTACTCGTTTGTGTATAGAAGATATTTGTATAGATTAAAGAAAAACTAAATGAATTTTCCTTACTATAAAGATATATAATAAAGTAATAAGGGTATTCACTTAATATAGTGAAATGTATGTAAACCGAGTTAAATGTGTAAATACATGTATGTTACTAGGCTTATTCGATCTGCGTTCCTTTTACTAGATTAACTAAATACCCTCAATATTACATTTATATACATATACGCATACGTGTACATAATATTGGGCATTGATTTTAATTACGGTCAATATAATTCGAATATTTACGATATTAAGGGAAGTATTTTCATAATAAACATTTACACATAATATTATCTATAATACATGACATACTAAATTTGTGTACAATAAATTGTAATGTATAGATAGGAGAAAAGAAAAAAATATCCAAAAATAAGGAAATAAAATATCAGAAATTATTATTATAGAAAAATTCTTACTATATTATTTTATATACTTTTGTAATGTCGAAGGGTAATTTATATTGTAATTTCCGATTACAGGTTTTATATTGGTTTTATATAGTTTTTCGATGTACATTTCTGCAACCAATAAAATACTCAACTGAATTTCAGATTTCAGTTTTACTAAGAATCCAAGTTGAGTACAATCATTGATATGCAAAAATTTATATTTTATCATCGTTTTGTTTAATGTAAGACTACAAACAAAAATATTCGAGAGTCACGGATTTTAGATTTCAGATTTGAATAAAAACACAGAAAACACGGTAAAACTATAAATATTAGGAGTTTGTAAAATATTTAATTAAATCTTCAAAATAAAAACCTAAAATTGATTAATTTTTTGATTATCCATAAATTAGAATTAAATTAAAAAATTCATTTCAATGCAAACATTAGTACTTACATGAGTGAATTCCTGTATTTTGAAAATCTATTTTCGTTTAAGAAAATTTCACTTTTTATAAGTTTTCAATATTTTCAAGTGTCTCGATGTACATACAGGCAGTAGTGCATACTAATGGAAAATTGTGTTTTACATTTTCAATGACAACAAGTTCATTGTACTGAATTCAGACTGCTCAATAAATACATATGTATGTAGTTTTGACTTCATTTTTACATTTTATTTTGTATTTATTTTTCATCCTTTTTTTTTGTAATCGTCCTAATTTTAGTCCGCTATTTTTGATTTCTGTATAGTAATTTGTTTTAAAATATGGGTCAGGTGTAGAACTGCTACCTACCATCATATGAATTCGTTAATTTATGCAAAGTATTGGCAGGATGAATTGTGTTCTATATACGTTTAATTTTTCTTTTAACTTGCAGCTACGGCACAAATACATAAAAAAATGTTGCATATATTTTTTTGAGCACTTTGTCCTTGTTCTTTATGTCGATATAATAAATTTAATGTATGTTTCTAAACTAA
This sequence comes from Villa cingulata, assembly GCA_951394055.1. Lineage (NCBI taxonomy): Eukaryota > Metazoa > Arthropoda > Insecta > Diptera > Bombyliidae > Villa > Villa cingulata. Next base: position 24,825,492 of record OX596021.1, on the reverse strand, counting down.
ACTAGAATTTTACTTTAGTATTTAGTTCACACTGAATTTTCTTCTTCTTAACTGATGATTTTAACATTTCAGAATAAGTCTAGGTACAATATTTACTAAGTTTATTGTAAAATATTCAACCATCCCGGTATGATAACAGTGAACTTTTTTAAAACATTTTACCGATCTCACGAAGATTAAAAAAAAAATCAATTAAATTGTAAAACTTCACAAAATTCAAACACTTCAAAACTGAACGAGTAGTAAGCATACATAATTATTGCAAATATGTTCTGACTAGTTTTTCTACGAAAATATATTCGTAATTGTTATGATTAAAATTTACATATACTCGTAGACACAGCATCAATCACAATAAAATTTGAACAATTTCTATTCCAAATCGTCTAAGTCTCATCCAAACAATTCAGATTTTACGTAATTACTGAACTAAAATGTCCACATTTGAAAAGATTTTCTTGTACATCGTGCTTGTTTATTATTGTTTTTATTTAAGAAGATGTTTTCGTTATGTTTGAGAGCGCATGTCACAAATAACGGATACGGACATCTTGTCGAGCTTTTTGATGTGGTGAAAAGGAAATCATTCATGTAATTTTGTTTTTGAGACAAACAATTTTGTGGACTTTAAGTAAAACAATTAAGCATGAAACTTCTTTTATTATTTAGAAAGAATTTTAAAAATGAAATCAGTCACGACTTAAGAATCTCGTAGTATTTTTTTGTGTATAATCGGGTTTTTTTTTTTTTTTTTTGCAGTTTAGAATCAGTATAGAATTTTGTTATTTGCTCAAATATTTTGAAGGAATCGTTGCACATATTTATTTGATGAATGCCTAATTAATTGTCAAGTACTTCATATATTATACATTCAAAAATAACTTAATCAATTTTATGTAATTTGTGTATTTTGCAATACTAAGAGAAATAACATACAAACCAATGCCCATTTCATTCATTCATTCGTCATATGCAATTATTTATTCGCATTTAAACTCCGCGCATTTAGCAAAACAATAAATCCTCAGTAAAATTGTTTCTTAAACAAAAGTACAAAGTTCCTTGACATTTAATTTAACATAAAAAATTATGCTTTCAAACATGATATAGTTGGTAAAAAAAAAAATGAAATTTTCTTCTTTTGACACATTGAAATCACAAGAGTTTTTGAGTATGCTGGCATTTTAATGAGAACAAAATTACTACTATAGGCTGTAGGCTTAAATTTTCTTATTATCAAAATAAAACACAAAAATTGTACAAACAAACTAATTTATTTAATTAATATTATTACACTTTTATTTAATAATTTTCTTTCCCTTTTGGAGGCTGTCGTGCTACTGTGTATTTTTCCAAAAACTAATTTATTACATTTTTATCAATAGTGAACGGTTCTTATCAGAAAAAGAGAGAAAAGAAATTTACATTAACTATTGTAATTTATTACATTGTTATAAATTTTAATACATTTAATACATTTAATACTACACTACCAAAGCACGAAACTATAGAAAATTTTCAAATTACTGCTATACATGTATACTATATCATCTACATCCGTTACAAGTACATATGTGAAATGTTAATGTTTTAATATGGATTCAAAAAAAACAAACAATTTCATTTTAAACAGAGTAATTTACCACCTTATTATTACACTTTTCCACATTCATACATTTAGAGCAGAGCACATATTATGTAATGTATACGAATACAACATATCCATAAATGTGCAAACATCTAAACACTTCATATGCATATGTTCACACAACAGAGAAATATATTTCTTATGTGTAACGGTTTTTCCCTGTACATATCATTTAAAAAATGACAAAATTTTACTGTGACATAATTTACACTTAATACCCCACTACTACAACAAATAATTTTGTTAAATTTAAGAGAGTGAAAATTTTACAACATGTTAAACACTTCAAATTCATAGAACCGAGTTGAATTTTTTGTTGAAAATATTTCATTGAACATAATACAAGTACACATTACTGGTGCTGATACATATGTATGTGTACGTGTTTAATTTGAATCTCAAAAAACGGTAGTTAACAGAATTACATTTTCTGTTTTATTTTTTAAAGTTACTACAAGTGTAAAAATATTTGTCGGTTTTTCCGCAAATCCATAATCTTTTTTTTCTCCTTACATGAATTTTCCAATTAAAAAAAATTTTTTTTTCTTAAATTTATTTACTTAGTACCCTTTTTAACCAGTATGTGTAAACAAATTCTAATGTCCTTATCGCAAATAAAGTACATAAATTCACAAATATGTTCTATCTATTTCTCATCTCTATTACCATATCACTTAAAGGACTTCATGTCATGTATTAAATTTCATCAGTCACACACACACACACACTCGATTATCTAGACTTGCATGGGTTCAGAATGTTAAAAGGCGAAATTATATATCCCGTCGATTTTCTAAAGAAATGTCAAACAATATACATGACATTTTCTATGATGTCGTTTGTTTATTTATATTTTATTTTATTTTGAATACAAACATTATAGTAACACTGTAGTAGCAGGATTTAGTATTAATTTTTGTATTGACTTGTCTATCATTTTATTGGCTTCTCTGAAAAAAAAAGTTTTAAGTTCTTTTTAAAAATACAAAAAAAAATTAAAAAATTATACAGTCCTGATTTATTTTTATTCTAATGTTTGTGAAAAAATTAATTCTATGAAATTTTGTATGAATTTATATTGATCCTGTATAGAAAAAATTCAGTCATGCTATTCCTGCATTACATTTCGTTATATATTATACGTAAGCATTTACAATTTTAGAAAATTTCCATATAGCATAACATTGTCGTAATGATATCCCTTGAGAAATTAATACCTACTTTTGTTCAAAATTTAGTATCGAAATTTTTTTATATTGTCGACAAAATTACATACTGTATAAGTGTATACTCATGTATTGAACATGGCATGGAATGACAATCACCACCATAATTATGGCACATTTTTATATGTCATCAGTGATTTCATGTTACGACCAAGCAATTACGATAGATATATATTCATGTGAATTATAAAAGTTACAAATAACTCCGTGTTTGTGTGTGTGAATATGTAAGAAAAAAAATTATATAAATAAACATTTTTTTCTTTTTGTTGTTGTAAGTAATTGTTCTTCAGAGATCAATTAATTTAATTTCTCAGAAATTTATAATTTTCAAAGTATCACAATAAAATGTCCTTGAGGAACTATAATTATGGATAAAAAATTATTAAAAAGTTTCTACTGTAGTCTAAATGAAATTTTTTTTTTGCAGAATTACATTTAAAAGAAATGTAATTTTGAATTGAAATTTTCAAAAATATTTTCATCTTTTATTCGCATGAATTGTTCCTATGAAAATACATAAAACGAAAAAAAAAAATTTCGAAATCAATTAATGAAATTTGTTTGTCACTATTAAAATGCAATCATAAGAGAAAAAATTTTTTATGAGTGTATTGACTATTAAGCTTCCATGAATAACAGCCTTCAGATTTAATTATTTTTTTATTTTTAATTTTTATATTTTGCACTCGATTCACTCGAAATTATTTTCATTCAGATGTAGAATTTATTTTCGAATATTCAAATTATATTCAAGCATGCAGAATCCTGCAGCTGTTATTCATACTATTTTAAAATAAATGAATTTATTTCAATATTCTGTTCAACATAAGGACGAATAAACATCCTCACAAAGCTGTCTGTATGATAAGCGGATTAATGAATTCATTTGAAGCCGATCATGCAGACTGTAAATGAAAAAAAAAATTATTTCTCTTTTAAAAAACCATGTTCTTGGTGTACTGCTCACAGTAATGACAATTCACATAGAATCACTTTAATTTTATTGCAAAATATTATTCTCATTTCCTCAGTTTTTAAACAATTAGAAAATATTTACAATATTTTTAAACATAACTTTATCACGTTCTAAAAATTCAGATACACGATTTATTCGTAATTCTTCCTGTAAACATTTAATAATACATACTGAAAATCATCTGGACCATATTAAGAATAATTTTTTTTTTCGTCAATTAATTAGGGACATTATTTACATATTGACGCAACAAATGTGTTAGCTGTATTTGTTTCTAAACAATGACAAAAAATGCATTAAAACGATAATAAAATGTATATTTCTTTATTTCTATTTATTATAGGGCCTTACTAATAGCCTTTAACTAAGTCGTTAGTAACGACTTAGTTCTTTGCTAAGGAAAATTAGGTACTAATAGCAAATTTAATGTCGAGTTTAGCTTAATCACGACATTAAAATTTAATCATAGAGAAGTCAAGACTAAGTTATTATTAAAGAAACATAACCAAATTTGTTTGAAAAAAAATCTGGTTTTGTGTTTAGAGTTATTTAAAAAAAAGGTTAAAATGGATAGATTCGACGACTTCATATTTCAAGATATGAATATTTTAAATGAATATAATGCCGTAAAGTAAAAGAATATAAGCAACGAAGAAATCTTTTTGATATTTATTTAGACAAAGATTTTATTGACTTGTACATGTAGGGGAAGAAAAAGTTTGATTTTATAAATCATATTCATCAAAAAAACCCCATTTCAATAATTTTTTCACTCATCAAAAAACACAAAACCATCAAATTAATACTACTTTGAAATCAAAATTGGAAAGTCAAACCACAACTATGCAATCAGCTGTGGAAATTATATAAGAATCCAATAAAAAACTTTTTAAATAAAGCTTTTTTTAAATAAAACTTAGCAGAAGGCTATTGGTACCAAAATTAAAGTCGGCTTTAAATCGACGTTGCTGTAACTAACTTAAACTTGAGATTAAAGAAATGCTATTAGTAAGGCCCTAATCTTTTCCGATAATATAAACTGGCAAAGTAAATGATAATTATTCGAATTTCGTAGGTACTTATGACAGAATAGATGAATGTTTCGTCAGATCAGAAAAATGAATATTCAAAATTGAACAGGCATAGCACAAGATAGAAGAATGTGGAGGCAGTGGCTCTTTCGAGCTATAGTACCAGGAAAAATAAGAAGATGAATGTTCCGTCATTATAAAAACAATATTGACAATCTCATTTAATTATTTGTATTACCATATAGTCTCCTAAAACGCAAAATTTATAACTTTTTCAAGCATTTTCATCATGTTTTGACAACATAATGAACATACGCACCTCATGAATATTCACAGATGTAGTCTACTGTCAATTCGTCTTCCGTTTTATAACCTATATTTGTCAAGTGTTCTGTTATATGAAACTTGATGAAACATGAAACCTAGCATTCAAACTATAACCTCGCGTTGACTCTATCATCATTGTTGCTAAACTTTTTTTTTAAAACAAAAATAAACCATTATAAAAATCACTTTCATTTTCCACTTTCCATCAAATATACAGCGAAAAAAGTTATGATTATTATTTAAAATATAGTATATTCATTTCAAACATTTATCAGAGCAAGTGGTTAATGTACTCATAAACAATGAAATTGTTGTGTATTATTAATATTTTACAGATGTGTATTTGTTGTATTTTAAAATAAAATATTTAAAAAAAAAATTTTTTGTTTTAGAACAAACGTAAAACGTTATGCGATAAACTTTTTAACCGAAATTGTATTTAGTTAGATCTCGTAAATGTCATGCACGTGGACATTTAAAATAAAACTTTCCTTAAATTCTTCTGAATTTTTTGAACGTCATTTGTCTTTCTACATTGTGTCTTCAAGAAAGCATATTAAAAAATTCATTAAATATTAGAATATCCTTATAAATCGAATAATAAATTTTATTTTATTTCTCTCATCAACAAACAAAAATAAAATTATTTCATAAAGTTTGTTTAAAAATTTAAAAAAAAAAAAGCAAGCTCAAATGACTGACATAAAGCATACTCTCGTCCATAGCCTATTTATGTTCGATTTTATTAAAAATTCCACACAATATAAAACTATTTAATATATTTAATATCATAGATTTTTTAAATAATCAATATTTTATATAAAGAACATATTTTATGACTCGTCTATAATTTGGTAACGAACGAAAAACGTTGAATGTTGTTTGCTATTAATAATCCATAGTATAATGTACAGATATTATTACAAAATTTCATTGGAATTCTGTTACAAATTTTATGTACAAGAATTTTATGTTTTTCGTTTTTTTTTTATTTATCAAATGAAAATGCTTTTTTAACATCTTGTCAAACAGAAGGAAGGAAAAAAGAAATAAATAAAGAGAATTCAAATAATATTTTACATACATATACATATACATATAAGAGTATTTGTATGTCAAATGTATAGATTTAAATATGCACTCGTATACATACACTCATTAAAAAAAGTATTGGAACACTGGAAATCTATCTATCAATTTCCATTTGCTTCAAATTGCCTCACTCAATCATTCTTTCAATTGAAATCCTGTTCCAGTAAAAAGAAATGTAATATTAAAATGTTCAAATAACGATCATACAAATTTTTTACAAACAATTCATTCAAGAAATTTCATTTGTTCCAATACCTTTTAAAGTGGGTGTAAGTAAATACGTTTACAAATTACAAAATAATATTTTTTTCTTGCAAAATAAACAACAATAATTACATAATACCTATAGCACACATACAATTATTTGTGATTATAATTAAATTCTAGAGGAAATTGCTCCTGTCATACCTGAAAATTTTCCTTTATTTCCGAAAATAATATATTCGTGCTATTTTTGTAAATGAAAAATCTAAATATGTACTTACATTATAACAAACACATATACACATTACATTGTTAATATAAATATAAATTCATCAACACATTATACTGACACATATATAGGACGAATATTACAATTATTCGTTTGAATGAATAAGTAAAAAAAACTGATAAAATTTTCATTGATAAATTGATGTTTAACACAATTTGATATAACAACGCTCACAATAACGGAAACTATTTAACAATATTCATCATGCATACATTCGGTATTTAGTACACATATTATGCATGAAAATGTAGGATATTATAAATATATAAAAACGTGAATTAATAAATGTTACAGAATTTGTTCAAATCGATCGTTCAGTGAATAGGTACCATTATTCAATTAGTAAATTCTTCACTAGAATCCTTCGATAATAAAAATTAAAATTATTGCTTGATAAAAAATAAATCATCAAAAATATAATAAAAAAAAAACAACATTGTTTTGATGAAAATCTCTTATATTCACCTGAATACTTTTAAAAATATTTCGCTAAATAAATCCTGACAGTATATACTTAAATTAGCTTTATCAATAATAATGAAGTCAAATATTCTGTATATACTGAGTGCGATGAAATATAACCTGATTTTATATTATAATACATACTTTACAAAAATATCCTTCATAATAAAAAAAAATATATATTCATTTCAATTATTATATTGACAATTTAATATTTTATAATCGATATCGTATCAAATACATTTTAATATTCTTCTCATTAAAGATACATTATAATGTCATTCTATACATTATGACTAAATTTCGAGTATATTTTATATCCAATAACAAATAAAATACATATAATATTACAGAAAGTGAAAAACAAAACAAGAAATCATAGAACAAATAAATCGTATCAGTGCATATTCATAGTCATAGTACCTTCATACTAAACAAATTCATTTTTATTTTTCTCTTGCCCTTAATTTTCCTTTTTTCTTTTTTTTGTACTTCTTAGCGTATACATATACGAATACGAATCAATTTACTTTCAATTTATTTTTTTATTTATATGGAATTCTAAAAATAATCTTTTGGAATTTGTTTACGAAAGAAAATCAAACAGAGTCGAAATTTTTTTTCTCCATGAAAATCTTCAAAGATATCAGTTTTGCACGAAATATTATATTTCCTTACAGTCATTCATTGTTATATAAATGTACCTACTTCTATATATAGTATAAATATATGTAAGCAATAAGCATAGATATATACATGCACGTTAGTTATATAATTCGTTTACAAAATAAATTGTTTTATCGATTTCTTCTTCGAATTTTCAATATACATACGTAACTCCATATACACTCTTCTAAACGATGTACAGTATTTCCGTAAAACAATTTGAATAGAAAATTTCAAATATACTCGTATATAACAATAAAGTAATTTTAAAAAATATCGTCATATTCTTTCTTATGAATTCAATTTGAATTTTAAATTTTATATTTCGGCCAAATCTCTTGAATTATTATTTCAATAATAACAAAAAAAAAAAAAAATTGTTCAGTTTTTTTTTTCAATTGCTCTATAGAGTATGGTTATTAAAATCCCACTTCGTCCTCAAAGTATTTATGATATTTCAAAAATATCCTGATAAGAATTTAAAATGTATTCATACATTAAATGCTATACATATGAGTGTGTATATGAGTGATCATATTAAAATATCTTAATAATCCATTTATCAAAGTTGTCATATGAAACAAAATACTTGAATATTCGAAAATGATTACCGAAAGTATATCTACTTGTCTAGTATTATCCTAGTTATAGTTTCAGTTTTCGCATAAAAATGTCATTTATTTGCATCTCTCTCATCATTTTTAAAAGTTTCGTAAAACTGTTGAAATTTTACATTCTCGGAAATGATTAATGAGTTATTCAATGTTTTTGAGAGTGAATAGTGAATATTAAACCATTACATAACGATTCATACATTACTCGTTGATCAAGTTCTATATGATTTTCTTCAAAAATTAATTCATTTATAAACAGAATATATAAAAAAAAAAAAATTCAAAATAGCAAACTGCATGCCTTTCCATAAGTTCCAATTTTTATTTTTGTAAGTATCAACTTGCTGGGAAAAAGAACTTAGAAATGCTAATAAGTGTAGTATACTTGCTGACATCAAGTAACACAAAAAGTAACAAATCTCAGCTATTTTGATAAATAGAATGGGAGATCCGAGAAAAAAGTAGTTCAAATTTCAAATATACATGTTTATCAAATATTGTCAGCAATTCTCACAGCAACAACAATTTTCTTAAAGTCTGAAAAGCACTTTACCTGCCAATTCCCAAATTACTATATTTATAATGTAAAAATGTGTACATAAAAAAATAAGATAAAAAGTACACATACTATCAAACTTCTCATTTTCTATATCACCGACATCACAATAATGCAAAATTCTCTCTGCTTACATTTTTTTTTACATTAGTTTTTAATAGCCTCCGTGATATGCACTAGTGGTAGTTGAAAATATTCTTATTTGATTCACATACGAAGTCTATTTCGCTTCAACTTTTTTATTCGTTGTTCTTCTAACATATGTATGATAATAGCCTCCGTGATAATTTGACGGTAAATACACGTACTTGTAATGTACACGTGCTTGATGTTGTTGTTGTTGTTTGAGTTGTTTTTTAGAGTGAATTTTTGATTGTGTTGTTTTTTACGTACTCAATTTTATAAAAAGGGGCGACTTCTTAATTATTTCTTTCTTGTTTCAACTACTTCTTTAGTCTTGATTTGATTTTCTGTCTATTTTTTCGTAGATGTCAGTGTATTTGTGTAAAAAATTTCGAGGTCATTGAAAATTAAAAAATATTTTATATTGAGATTTTCCACTTGTTAGGTATATATACACTTTGGTATTATTAGATCAGTCTAAGCCCTATCATCCATTGAATATCCTCATAGGTAACTTGGCTTCACTACTACGGCGACATACATATAACAGATGGAAGAGTCTACCCTCCTGGAATTCAATGAAAAGAATAAGGCAGACAATTTATTATCGGTAGAAACCGACAATATATCGTTAGAGTCATGACGATCCTAAAAGAACAATGGCGTGCATAAAAAAACGCAGTCAGGCTGGGTCTACCGTTTAATACACAAAAAACTGCAAATACATCTCAGAGGAAGAAACTCTCTTACATTATCTTTGCATATGTCCAGCATTGACTAAAACCAGACTAAAAGCTTTCGGTAAGCCTCTCACTGACGACCTCGCAGAGGTAGCCGATCTACATGTATGTAGTTTGATTTACTACTTAAATAAGATAAAATTACTGTAGTATAAATTAAACAATACCATCCCTGAGGAATCTTTGTAGTGACGAAATGGCAACCATTTTGTATTGATAATATTTCTTGAAAAATTATTGAAAACTCGGCACATTATACGATTACTTCGTACCAAGAAAATTTATAAAAAGTCAAAATTACTCATTTCTACATTTATGATGAGTACATATGCGCAAATATGCATAAACATATGTATTTTTAAAAAATAATTTCGTAATTCCGTAAAATAATAAAAATAATATCCTTCATATAAAAATTACTCGGCTGATATATAGTATAGCCTATGCATGTATTCACATATCATACACAAATACGAATATGAGACTATAAGAACAAAAAAAAATAATTTAAAAAGCATCCTGATCCTGATTGTAGATTTCTTTTTCTTTTGCACAAACATACATGTACGCACATATGAATACTGTATGTGCATCAAGTAATTGAAATTTCACTTCAACTGTTGCATACTTATCACATACACATACACACATACACAAAATATTATTTAGTACATGCATGCATATACTTGTCTATTATGTAAGTATATATATGTATTTTATAACGTTCATTTTTAAAACGTTATTAAAATCGAAAAGTATAAAAATTAAAAAAGAAGAAAAAATAAAACAAACGCGAACATATGCAAACAACTTTTTTAATTTTGTAAAAATGTTTTTAGAGTTCATTGACATTTTACAGTCATTTTCGTAATTACATAAAAATATTCTTAGCTAGACTGCATAATTTTAATTTTTTTTTCCTCGAACTCTTATGTCTGTAATATGTTAGCATATGTGAATATGTAATATGTACTTGTAATTTATACATTACGAATATTAATACTCAAATGTATTTATGTAATACATATAGATACGTAGTATATAAGAAACGAACAAAATGTATATAAATAATAAGTAGAAGACGAATAACATAACGTTCAGTACAACAACAAAAAAAGCTAAAACAGATTTTATATGTATATTTTTTTATTTTATGTATTGGATATTTCTGTAGAAGACTGTAAGAACTTACAAAAGTTGATTTGAAATTTTACAAATTTGAAATCAAACGAAAAAGAAAGGATGAAATAAAATGAAAACGTCAACAATAAAATTTTTTTACCAAATTTGTTTTTGAAATTTAATTCAATTTCAGTATACTTATGTACATAATTTCAAAAATAAAATGTTCAGATCTAATTTAGCATATTAAAATAAAACTACAAATTACCGTATAATTACAGAAAAAAATATTTAAATATTATTTTTTTAATTACAAAAATTCTGATTTATTCATCCATAATACTATAAAATAAATTTTTCATTCAAAAATATTATTAATGTACTTTACATAATACTATGTCATCACGTATTGTACCTGCATTTATATTCGAATTAATATAATAACTCTTGTAGTTATTATGAATTGATTTAACGCCTTACATAAATACTCATACATTTATGTATGTACTATATGTATTGTATTGTAATGTAAATTTTAAATTTATAATTTTTGTTACATTTACGAAATCACCATGGAAATTAATATGGATATTACCATTACCTATCTTTTTTGTATCTGTGAAATTTTTCATTTCATTAAATTAAAATATTCATTTCAAACCAATTTCATTGATTTATTACACAAAATATAAAAATACGAAAAACAAAAAATAGAGAGGAAATGTAAAAAAATTAAATAAAAATATTTTATAATTACCATGGTTATACATCCTAGATTCCGATAAAATAAAATAAAATAAAAATTATTTTTTCACAAATAATAAATTATATACAAGCATGAATGTATGAAATGTACAGTGTGTCAGGTAAGTGCGTAACTGCGATTTTAGGAAATTGGAAAATTGAAGCCAAATAATTTTTATTTTTTTTTTTTTAAGTATTTTTATTTCATCTATTCGTAATATAAATAATAACTAGTGACAGGTATAATCTCCATTATTATCTATACTTGCCTGACAACGTTTAGGCATGTTTAATACTAATTTTTGAGTGTACTCTTCAGGCAACTCTTTCCAGATGTTTTCTATTGATTGTTTTAGTTGCTTTATATTACATATTCGCTTCTGTGGAAGCTTCGCCTTCTTAAATGCCCAAACATTTTTAATTGGGCTTGCATCTGGACTGTGCACTGGTCGCTCCATCACTTGAATTCCTTCATCTTCTTTCCACTGGGAACAAAGTCGGCTCCGATGTTTTGGAACATTATTCTCCAACAATATAAAACAACAATTTCTTTTTCCAAACCAGAAGTCAGTAGAAGGTAATAGACTGTTTTAGTATAGTTGTAACATTTTCTTTGCAACAAGGATCTATTGAAATTAATCAAACGCCCGAATCTTAAGGAACTGAAGCATCGCCATACATTGACTTTTACGGGGTGTTTTACTGTCCGAACGATTACGTCTGTCATACGCACTTGACCATGCACGATTTGAGCTTTGAAACGCTCAAAAAGATGATTCATCAGTAAAAACAATATTATCCCAATTACACAAGAGTATGGATGTTTACACAAAATGTACGAATCAAAACGTTTATAATACGCAGACGCAGAACTCATATTTTCAAACTTATTTCTACCTACTTTCGCTTTAAGAGAGCTAACTAGAAACTAATATTCGTACACGTACCAAATTGAGAAGACAGTAACAAATATGTTAACGTTTATTTATAAACCGATTTTCCTTCTTAAGAATTTTTAATCTCATTTACTCTCTTACCTGACACACTATAAATAAACGAAAACGAGTATTATGTATATGTATTATTTTCATTTGACCTAAATTTAATACGAATATTTTCAATAATACATATACCAACAGATGGGTATTATATGTATTATGTAATAATGAATGGATATTGAAACAAAATGAATTTGATTTTTTTTTTTTCATTTCATCATCCTGTTTTTCATTAATTTTTTGTATAAAAATTTAAAAATTCAGAAAATAATACAAATTTTTACATTAATTCTACACATATGGTTGAAGATATTATATGAATGTATATTTACATATAAAATGTAAATATGTCTATATGTACATTGTAAGAATATAATGTTTAAAAATTTTTATAAAAAAAAATTTACATACAATGTAATATGTATGTATAAACATACAAACATAAAAAGTAATCATAAATGCATAAATTTGTTTTTTATGTTTTTTTTTTTTTTAATTTTTATTATTTTCAAAATTAAATTCAGATTTTTATCCTTGTGTAAATCTCATCATATAATGTACAGTATAATAGAATGAAATGTGCATAAAAATACAATGTATATATATTAGTTATGGTTGATATGTCGTTCATAAGGAGTAGAAAATGAAATTTTTTTTTTTTTTGCTCGTGTTTTATTGTAAATTTTTTATTTTGTGTATTTTTTTTTTTTTTTTTTGAATATGAAACGAAATATAAAAATTCATACATATATGTAATATACAAGAATGTCCTGTAAAAAAAGTTTATATCATTTACATTTCCATATGTTTACACATATACACATATCAGAATTGCCAAGAAAATTTTAATTTTTAACATTTTGTCAAGATAGACTTAAAAAAAAAAATAAAAATAATTAACGAACAACCATAATATCAAGACTCTTTTTATTTTGGAAGAAGTCAAACAACATATATTAACTACAAGCAATATATATAATAATAATAAAACAACAGAAAAACAAAAGAAACTAAGAAATATTTAATATACGTCAGATTCTTATTCGTCTTGCTTAGTTTTTCAATGTCTCGCACTTATCATAGTTAGCCACGATGCGTCGGTCATTAGGTGTTAGTCACATGAACAATTGAGTTCTACATTTCAGGGTTGACAGCTCGGCCATCCTGTTCGCAGACGTCCTCGTCTGATTCGAAATCGTCCATAGTTGGTGGCAAAGTACACCAACGTTTCATCTTGTCAGACGAAAATACTGCTACATACGGTTTCTGTGTGCGTTGAGCTTCTGGAAGATCTTCGACCAGGTAACGATCATTCGGCAGCATTTTGGTAACTAAATATGGCCCTTTATATAACGGCTGCATCTTACGTGACTCGCCCGTCGAGGCTGGTTCGTTATGCACAACGACTATGTCGTCAACATCGTAGACGGTTGGAGGTCTGCGCTTGGCGTCAAATCGTTGTTTCCATTTCGCCGTTGCCGCGTTGATTTGGTCAATGGCAGCTTGTCTCCTTTCGGGAAGTGTAACTTTATCGCATTCCGGTTTGTCACTGACGTCGTGTAATGCCATAATCAACTCGTTTGTGACGACGTCTCGAGGCTGATAATCAAAGATTAGTTCACACGGGGTGCGTTTGGTTGTTGCATTGGGAGTTGTGTTGATGGTCCACTGTATAGATCTTAGATGTTTATCCCAATCCTTATCATCAGTTTTCACCATGGTCGCTAATGCGGCTCGTACCGTTTGATGGACACGCTCTACTTGTCCATTGGCACGTGGTGTGCGAACAGCTGTCTTTATATGTTTTATTTGTAAATCTTGACAGTATTTGCCGAAAGTATTTGAGGTGAATGCCGTACCTCGATCTGTAATCACATTCGTTGGTAGCCCAAAATAATTTGACATTTCATTCAATAATACTAGTACCGGCTGTGTTGACGTATTTTTCACGGCTCGCAATATGACATATTTTGTGAACGCATCGACAGCAACTAAAATATGCGTGTTGCGGCGCTTACTACAAGGATAAGGACCTTCATGATCCAGATGGATCGTTAAAAAGGGTATTGGCACCCGTGGCATCGAGTGCATTTCACCTTCTTGTCGTCCTCCTGGTTTCTTATGATAACAGCAATGAATGCATGAAGCAATGTACCCTTTCATATAATTTCTCATACGTGCGAACCAAAATTTACGCTGACAACGTTCTAAAGCTCGATCGACTGAAAGATGGCCAACATCGTCGTGACACATTTTCGCAATTCTCCATCGTACGGCTTTCGGTACCACCCAACGGAGTCCATTCGATGTTCTTTTGAAAACACCGTTTCTTTGAATGCAATAGTCCTTCTGCATTTGTTTTGCGTCTGAGGTGTCTGACTTGCCTTGTAATATTTCTACTATTGCCTTTATTTGATCATCCTGCAGTTGCATCGTCATCAACCAATCGTCATCGCTAATGTGGATTTTGAGAATATCGTTTCCTACAGATTCGGCTGCAGTAGAATGCTCAACTGGTCGTCGGCTTAATGCGTCAGAGTGACGATTTTGAGTACCTGGGCGGTGGACGAGCTCAAAGTCGTATTCACTCAATTTAAGCCACCATCTGGCTATTCTCGGCTGCAGCGGCTTGGTGAGTTTCGTTGTGCTGATAGCAGCACAATCTGTATTTACTTTTATTCGTTTTCCCAAAACATAAATACGAAAGCGTGTTAAAGATTCTACGATGGCAAGAACTTCCAATTCGTGACTTGAAAATTTCGACTCGCTAGAAGTTGTATGTCGGCTGAAGTAGTGAACTGGATGAAGATTTTCGTCACTATCTCGCTGCATCAATATACCTGAAATTCCCATGGAACACGCGTCAGTATGAACTTCGTGTTGAGCAGCTGGATCATAAAGAGCTAACACTGGACGCTCAGTTAATTTGCATTTCAACGTCTGAAATGAGGTTTCTTGCTCTTCTGTCCACGTGAACGATTCATTTTTCTGAAGCAATCTGCTCAGTGGTTTTGCGATAGCAGCATAATTAGCGATAAATCTTCTAAAATATCCGCTTAAGCCTAAAAACTGGCGGACTTCATGCACGTTAGTCGGCTGGGGGTAATTGGTGACGCAATCGATTTTCTTCTGACCAGGTGCAATTGAATTAAAACTTATCTCGTGACCCAAAAATGTTATCTGACGTTGAAGAAATTCGCACTTGTCTCTTCGTAGTTTAAAACCACTCTCTTGTAGATTAATTAAAAATTTTCCCAACTTCTGTAACCCTTCTTCAACGTTTTTGCTAGGCAAGATGATGTCGTCAATGTATGTAAATATTTCGCCAGGCATTTTCGATGCAAGTCTATTAATTGCCCTCTGAAACACGGCTGGAGCATTGCATAATCCGAAAGGCATCTTACAGTATTCATACTGCCCATTGTGTGTACAAAAAGCAGTATATTTGCGAGACTCCTCTGCCATTTTAATTTGATGATAGCCAGAACGAACATCCATTTTAGTAAAATAGCGATTGCCTTGAAGAAGACACAGTTGTTCTTCAACGACCGGCATCTGATATGGCTGTTTAACTGTTTTGGCATTCAATCGACGATAATCAATGCAGAGCCTTGGTTCCCCATTAGATTTTCGAACCAATACAATTGGTGAGGAAAATGGTGAAGCGCTTTCACGTATGATGTTGGTTTTCAATAAATCGTTGACAATTTCTTGGACTGTATTCCGTTCACCAAAAGGAATCCGATAAGGTTTTTGCATGATCGGTGTTTCGTCCGTTAACTGAATCGTCATCTCTTCGGTTTCACATGTACCCAATTCTTCAACATTTTCTGCAAAACAATGTCGAAACTTATTCACAAGATGTAGTGTTTGTGCCTTTTCAGGTGCCGAAATATCGTCACCAATATTGATGTCTTTTAAATTGTATGAATTCGATTTGGAACGGATTTGATTAGTTTTCTCAAATTTCAGCGTCTTATTTTCTTGTACGACACGAATGTCATGGTCATTGAAACAGTTTTGGCCCAAAAGCAAATTGGTATCCAACAAATCATCATCGACAACAAACAAATTCGCCTTCAACTTAACATCATCAACTTCTATCCATGTGTCAAATTGTTGAGTGCAGACAGCATAGCCTCCACCAAATCCATTTAAGATTTTAAATATTTTGGTGATTTTTGCGTCTTTAGGTACGTCTGACTGTCTTATCGTAGAACAATCGCTACCAAGATCGATATACGCAGTTAAAATTTTGTTGTTCATTTTAACTTCTTTATGTAAGAGGTTAGTGCTGATACGTCTGACTTGGGATGCATTTGATTCAGGACACTTGTTGGACTCATGCGTTGTTCTATTACAGTGAATGCATCTCATTTTCCGCTGTGGCTTAGGACAATTTCTAGAAACATGTCCTTGTTCACGACAATTATAGCATGTTACAGATGATTTATCCTTACGTAATTGTGTACCACTGGTTTTTGTGACGTCGTTATCTGAAGTAGTTGCTGGACTATTTTTTTCTTTTACCATTTTGATGCTACCATACCAGTCGATTCTGTCCCTTAGTTCAGCTATCGTAGAGATCCGTTGCCCTTGAATGGACGTATGGAAATTATTTTCCTTCATCCCCAATATAAAGTATTTTACTAAAGCAGCTTCGCTTATATTTGCAGGTAAACCAACTTTTAGTACTTCATCTAAATAATTTAACAGCGATTCAGCAGGTTGTCGTTTTCGATTCATTAATAATATGTGGGTGTCTGCTTCATTAACAATTGGAGTAAATCTTTTCAAAAAGGCAGTTTTGAAATTTTCCCAGCTAGAAAACGTTGTCGATGTATCTATCCAAGTCTTAGCTGTACCTTCTAATTTTGCTGTAATACAAAAAAGGAGCAGCATCTCATCCCAGTTGTAAATGCACCAGAGTTCATTTACCTTTCTGGCCCATTGGTCTGCCGTCAGGCCAGATTCTGGGTTATACAATGGTAGTACATCAATGATATCACGTGGTGAAAAATGATAATTATTTCTAGACTGTTGCGTCTTTTCAATATCCCTTGGTGTTTTATTTATTTCTTCTTGGAAATCTTCGTCTGGACTTTGATCATCATCATAATTATTTCTGGACTGTTGCGTCTTTTCAATATCTCTTGGTGTTTTATTTATTTCTTCTTGGAAATCTTCGTCTGGACTTTGATCATCCTCCAATTGACGACTTATCCTTGCAATTAATTTCGCTTTGTTGCCCGATGTTGAAAGACCCATTTTTTTTAACTTTTCTCTTAATTCATTCACAGTCATTTTTTTGGTCGCCATTTTATATATTTTTTTTTACACAAAGGGAAAAAAAAAATTTTCCTTTTAAACAAAATCAATTTGGTTTTCTGGTTTTATCCCACTTCTGAATTATTGTC
This sequence comes from Villa cingulata, assembly GCA_951394055.1. Taxonomy (NCBI): domain Eukaryota; kingdom Metazoa; phylum Arthropoda; class Insecta; order Diptera; family Bombyliidae; genus Villa; species Villa cingulata. The sequence goes on along the minus strand of OX596021.1, from coordinate 24,807,254 downwards.
AAGATAGACTTAAAAAAAAAAATAAAAATAATTAACGAACAACCATAATATCAAGACTCTTTTTATTTTGGAAGAAGTCAAACAACATATATTAACTACAAGCAATATATATAATAATAATAAAACAACAGAAAAACAAAAGAAACTAAGAAATATTTAATATACGTCAGATTCTTATTCGTCTTGCTTAGTTTTTCAATGTCTCGCACTTATCATAGTTAGCCACGATGCGTCGGTCATTAGGTGTTAGTCACATGAACAATTGAGTTCTACATTTCAGGGTTGACAATTTTTATGTATTGAAGGTTTATATATGCATATACTAAGGCATTGTTATTTCGGTATACTCATATGTGTGCACATTTATCTACATATTATGTATGAATGTAAAATGAATAAAAAAAAAAAATCTTTATTAATGTCAAAATGAAAGATTTTTATTACCGCCACAAAAGATAATAAAAGTCAGCTCTAAAGGATATTATAACAGTGAAAATTGCAAAATATATGAACCAATTAAAATTCTATGTATCACAAAAAAAAAAAAATTTTTTTCTATCGTTCACCATGCTATATTTATATGGTACACAGAAGTGTATGGGTATGCATTATATGTAATACTCACACAAGAAAAAAAAATACGAATTTTGAAATTTAAAATGCGAATCAGTCAGTATAGTTTTTTCACACATACAACAGTTTTATGTTTAGTTTATTTCTGATTCCAGGTTCATAATGAAAATGATTATGTGTATGTATGCGAGTTCTTGATACATATGTACAAGTACAAGAGTTTGGTGTAAGAATACGAATTCACAAATACCTATACACGCTCTAGTTTTCTTCTTGAAATTTGTCTGTAATTTCACAAATAATCAAGAAGTTCACAATGATTTCCACTCATTGTACAAAAGGTATAAAGAATTACGTCACAAAATTTTTTCTTCTTCAAAAAAAAAAAAATTGTATTTTGTTTTCCTTTTTGAAATTTTTTGAAATTTACATTTTATTGAATTCTCACAAGAAGTTGAAAAACTTTCAATTGAACTATAAGTAAAGTTTGCAATACACTAAACTATCACAAACATAACCAATGCACATAAGGTATATGAATATGATCTATATAAAATAGAATTCATCGGAATGAAAAAAAAAAAAAAACATTTAAAACTAATACTGAAAGAAAATGAATAAAAATACGAGTATACATAAAAAAAAACCTAAAAAGGCATACACAAAATAATATGTGACTCCCAGTGTTGGTTGATAAGAATAAATTCATTCATACATAAATATTCTTCTCGTACATAAATGTACATTTTACATACAAAAATTTATACAAATCTGTGTACAACACAACAACACAGCATACATACATATATGTATATGGTCAGGGATAACATGAATATTGTATAAAATTGAATGCATGTAGGTCAACATTAAATAGAGTTTTTTTTCTTTATGCTATTTTTATTATTTTGTACGTACAGTACATACACATTCTACAAAGCGAAATTGCTTTTTCGTGCTTGTTTATGCATTAATAAAAAATTCATCACTTGTAGAAAAAAAAAATGGTTTTTTGTTTTTCTATAAAAATTTTTGACTATGAAAATATTTTTGCATACATTGTATATATTTATGTCTACCTTTAAACATATAGTGTAGCAGTGTTATTATAGGCGGCTATAATACATATTCAGATTCCTTGAAATTTACAAAATTGATTCTTACATACCTAATAAAAATTCAAATTTTATTCTCCAGATATAAAACGTTAGAATTGAATCGTTCTCATCTATACATAGTAGTTTTTATTCTTTTTTTATTTTTAATTTTTCCCTTTCCATATGTCCATTTTATTGAAATTATGTGAAAAAATAAAATAATAACTTATCATCATAACGTCAAAAAGTAATCATAAATTTTACAAAACACAAAAAAAAAGGATATCAAACTTTATATAATATGAGCTCGTGCAATATACAAGCATTCTACACTATATACGTGACTATACATTCTATGCACTACGATTTTTCTAGTAAAAGACAAAAAAACGTTTAAAGGAAGACACTCAGACATAGAGAGAGAAAATTTTTAAAATAATATCCTGACAGCAAGCCATGTACGAGTATGTAAGTATATGTACACTACTCGTATATAGAATATATGCATAAAGTCTGATTGTAAATTTTATGCAATTTCCGTTTCATTAAACTGTGAAATTGTGTAATTTAAAATTTCATTTTATTATTGTTTTGTAGTTTTATAGAAAATTAGATAAAATTTTTCATTTTGTGGTACAAATACATTTACAAATACATTCGTATTATATACAAAATTACATATATTGTTTATTATGCATTATGTAATAAATGTATATATGAAACATGGAAATTTAATAATAGATTTTGATCATATTTTAAATTCTATTTAAATTTCAATTTTATTTTCCTTCATCAATATTTAATTGTTATCTGTTGCTTTACAAAACTACTGTGAATTTCAATAAAAAAAAAAAAAAACAAAAAAAAAAATTAGAAAAAAGCATCATAATCTGATTTTCATCAGACTTGTAAAACACTTTTCTTTGCTGTTATCTATTAGACAATCTACCCCATAGACAATTACTTAATTTACTCATTTATTTGGATAAATTCTAAATTTAGTATAAAATTCTTAACATTAAATTTTACAGATACTACACTATACACTATTCGTAAATACCACAACCATTTGTTTGATTTTATTCAAAATTTCGAATCTCCACGAGACATTTCACACACTATTTTAACAGATTTTGATACACAGACAGATCTATACTCACGTGCCCACTTACAGAGGTATGTAGATGTTTCACATACAATCCGAATAAAAAAAATCCAAATTTATGAGCAAATAAATTTGAATTAATCGATGTAATTGATGTAATGTAGCAAATGTTGATGGACAGATTTAATTTCCGTTCTAAAAATGAATTTTTTTTTTCATTTCTATATACATTTTGCAGCTAAACTCATACCACGCATATATAAAGTACACCAGTACAGGTAAGTAAATACAATATGTGATTTGTATATTTTGTATATTTGATACAAAACGTAGATATATCTTAATACTACTGTGCATTATCTGTTATTAATCATGATAGGGTAGATGGCGCTCGAATTTTTGTACTTAAATATAACACGTCAACTTTTACTTTAACAACAGAATAACTAAAGACTATAATACAATTCATCAATTCTCAAAAATCATAACGTAAAAAAAATTAAATTAATTTTTTTTTAGAAAACTTTAATTCATTTCATTCAATCAAATTTCATTTTTACAAAGAATATCAAATGATCATCATCAATTCACGAGCATTACATTCTATCAAAAAAAAATGTTATCCCTTTAAATAAAGACTTAAAGCATTTTAAAATTAAATTCAATTTAACATTAGATAAATTCAGGCTTATGATAGGGACAGACCAGCGTTTAGAAACTTTCTACTTTTCTAAAGTCAGTCTTCCCACAATCAGAATGGATAAGTGCGCTCGTCCGCTCAGAAGTAGTTTAGCCTAAACCATTTAATATGCAAGTAGTTTAACTCGATGAGAGCTTTTTTTGAACATACAACAAATGACAACTAAACCAGTTTTTGGTCTGTCAGTAAGAATTCTTAATTAAAAGCTTTTTCTAGACTAAATTAGCTAAATCCAAAAGGAGCTTTTAGTCTGTCAGCACTATTAGGGCTAGGTTTAGCTTTTCGAACCCCCTATGCCCCTATAAACATTCATATTCAAAGATATCCGTTTATGTAAGCCTCCTGTAAAATATTCAGTTATACACACAGAAGTGATCTGTTGTGACTTATTGAATGGCTGTTTTATTTGGATTTTGGACATGCTTTGACTTCAACAATGAACATAAAGTCGTGCAATTGATATAATCAATGTTTACATTTAGATAGGCGCACTCAATGTTGCCTTCCACAGGATGATTGAGTCTTATTTTATCATCAATATTTGTTGCACTGAATTAATGGCGATTAGAAACTAGTATTTAGATCACGTAAAATAAAAAAATTGTCAGACACATTTAACAATTACAATTGTAAACGAATTTAAAACAGAAAAAATTGCCGTTAAAGCGACTGTTAATTTTGCTTACAAGTTAATCCAATTCTGACCCTGTAAAAAATATAAAACATTTCCTCAGACCTTGGATCTTAGATTATTTTTATGATTAGACTGAGTGTAAATAGATAAAATCATGAATTTGTATTGCATTGTTAAAACACACAATTACTAACATCTTCCAATACGAAATAAAATCAAAATCCCATGAGAAAAAATTGATTTCAGGAACAAAAATGAATTTACAAAAGATATCTCATTCTATGGAATATTAGAAAATCGAAGATATTTTGCCTGAGATATAAATCTAAAGAATTAGAAATGAATCCTTTTTGACCTATTCAATGTTTTATGTGGTTTTATGTTATGAAAAAAAAACTACATAAACAAATACTTTCAATTACATTTTTATAGAGATTTGTAAAATAAATAAACATTTTCATTTTTTGCTGAAATACAAAGCACATCTAATACACAAAGTAATCAGTTAATATAGTATTGAATCTCTGTGAAAATTTGATAATTTCCAAAGGTTATATAAATTAATTTTTTCAAATATTTTTTAACATTTAAAAGAAAACATAATTATTATAAAAATGAAACATGAAATCAAATTTTCTAATATTCAAAAAAAAAAAAAAAAAATTATTTCTAATTACATTTTTCACATTTTTTTTTATTTATTTTTACAAATTCAATATAATTTTCAAAAGAATTCATTTTATTTCTCCATATTTTGTTTTTTGATTTACATAAAGTTTGATGAAGGCATTCATCTAAAAATTTCATTTGAATACAAAAAAATGTATATATAACATTTATATGACGCTTACATCTGTAAATGTTATGTATGTACATGCATTGTATAGGTACTTTATATGTATTTGTATTGAAAAGAAATATAATAGTTCTGTATACATGACAAGTATATACATATGGAAATTCAAAAAGAACTTCTAAAGCATTGAAATAAAAAACACGAATTTTTTATTTTATTCTTCATTATTTTTTAGAAATATAAGTACGAGTATATGCATTTATATGTACTTATATTTTTAGTTATGTTATTAAGCATTCAAAAATAAAACTACCACTGAAACCACAGAAAAACTTTATTAACAAACATAAGAAAAAAATAAAATAAAACTGAAGTTGAAGAGTAAATTTCAAAAAGTATGGAAAAAAAAATTGAAAAGTAAATAAATTAACTGAACGTGTACTATGCAAGCAATGCAAGCTTATTAAAAAATATAAAATCTATATAAGAAGAAGTAAATGGAAACAAGAAAAAACAAAAACATCGTGAATTTGAATTACATATTCTCATCTATATGCATATACATGCCTACAAATAGTTTTAATATTCATTTAGCGGAAACAGAAAAGAATGTGAATCAACAAAATAAAAAATTGTATATATAGTAGCTCTAGCTAGCTAGGCTAGGATTATTTGAAAATATTTACAGAACACTTTATACCTATACGACGGTTAAAATTCTTATAATTAGTTAATTTGAATGCTACATATAAAAAAAAAATACATATAATATTAATTCAAAGGATTAAAAAATAGTGAGCATACACAAATATGTACATGTACATATTATATGTATATTTCAAAATTATGTGTTATAATACAGACATGTACTCTACAGACATACATACATACGAACAAGAGCATTGTTTTTTGTGTATAGCGTATCTTGTAGTTTACTATGAAAATATTTTTTAAATACGAGTATAATTCTAGCTAAATACTAGTTACTCCAAATATAAGGAAAGTTCGTTATCCTCTTTAACTTCTGATTGTTTTCTGTTGACTTTATCTAATTTTTGACGATTTTAACATCGTTCATACTTATTCAAAATTTTATATAAAAATGTAATAGACGAAAGACAAAAATTATATGCTGGTATTTTTGAATTATTCATGTATAGGTGTGTATGACATTGATCAATAAGTCCCGAGACTAATAATCAAAAAAAATAATTTCTTGGAAAATATTTTCTTTATTTATCAACACTAACCTTCTGGGAGTCACGTCTCAAAATTTTATAGTGTTTTCGATCATTTGCAGTCTACAGTTCTTTTTGGTGTGTAATCTAAATTTCGTGTGTTGATAAAACATTGGTTTTTAACGAAGAAAATTAGTGTTGAAGCCAGGCAATGACTTGAAAAGTATGCTGAATGATCTAACATAAGCTGACATCTCAAAGATATCGTTTGGCTATATATAAAGGATATTTTACGAACATTTGGGAATAAAATATCTTTACTATCAATGATAACAAACTTCAGACTTCAGAAATATTCTTTGGGGATGAGGTTTGAATCCAATAAAGAAGTGATTGCTGAAAATAACACCTATTTGGAGACCAAACAATCGTTCTTCAACGCAGTGATAGAAAAGTCAGAAAAGCGTTGTATGAATGTATCGCACTTGAAGGAAACTATGTTAATGAGTGAAGAAAAAATGTTTCCAAAAACTGTTGTTTTGGTAGTTAGTCTTCAGACTTATTGGTCCATGTGTTACGAGTAATGTAAGTATGGATTGTCAGTGTAATTAAAATGATTTCCAAAAAAAAGTAAGAACAAACAAGATTTATTTTACGAGTATGACTGGGAAGAGAATTTTTTTTTTGTTTAGTTTCTTTTTTGTGCTCATTTTTTTTTTCAAGTAAATCAAGATAAATTTTGTTTTTTAGAAAATATGCATTTATTTAATTATCTACTCAAGTTAATTTCTTCAAATCTATACGAACGAACATATACAGACATAGTATATTATTATTTTTATACTTATTTTGGGAACTGAATGGTAATTTGTATTTTAAAAAAAATGTAAAATATTTTTGAGATATTTTACTTCTGAAACTATATACTGTATAAAATTAATATGAATATTATCCTTAAACCGATATACTTAGTATGGAAAATGGAATTGATAAAAATATGAAGAATGTATGATGTATCCAAATTCATAACATATATGTATTTGATCATAGGTATACGAGAAGATACTTATACATATTCATACATATTTTGAAAACTCGAATAAAAAAATGATAATAATTATAAATGCAAAAATATTCTGAGAACACTTGAATATTGACATAAAATATACCACAACATATCAGATCATCATTTCTCATTAACTCTACATATTATGTTATATATGAAAATATTATGTTCGCATAATATACATAAATTTTCATATATTATATACGATTTTCAATGATATAGTATCCTCTTGTATACCTGTGTCATCATTAAAATATCTCCTTGAAAATATGAAACAGTGTACATAATATGATATATAGTATAATCACAATCTATGTGTCACTGCTCTATATGCTTATTACGCTACATTCCACATGTGAACATATGTATAGATACACATTTAAATGCACATATACACACACATATATATATATATATATATATATATATATACATATAGGAGGATTCTTTCTATAGAAACTCTTTCATTATTATTTTTCAACCAAAATACAATATTTTATCGAAACGAAATAACAATGAAAGAAAAAAAAAATTCAAAAAATATGTAAATTTAGTAACACTTAATTCTGGAATGAAATTTTATATAAAAACATTATATGTGGAAGTACAGTAGTATAGGAGTACCTACACCTCTACATTTTAAAGCGAAAAAAAAGAAAAAAACAAACAAACATACAAACCCCAACATACACAAAAAATAAATAATGAAAACATAAACCAGCCAGATTCAGTAAGACCAACCTATCGTCACCTTATATTCCACCGTTATCATTATTGTCATTATCATCGTCATCATCATATACTCATCATCCTCATCATTTTCATCATTTTCATCATTTTCATGATTGTTCGTGTATGTAATAGCAAAAAAAAATAAAATGAGAAAAAAAAATAAAACAAATAACACAAATACCTTACACGAACACAGCACATATTTAACAAGAAAACTCATTATATATCATTCGTATTCAATGTGACCCGTTTAGAAAAATTTTTCTTTAGGAAATGAACAAGTCAAAAAAAAAAAAAAATAAACAAATAAACAAAAAAATAAATGTGTATGTACGTATATGGTCTCCTGACTTTTCTACTATTTTGTAAATTCCGGGAAAAGTCAGTTTTTATTTATTTTTTTTTTTTTTTGTATATATGTAATATATACAATTAGAAAAAAATATACATTTGTACGTATATATATAGGGTTTACCAATAGGAATGTCAAAACTTTCAACGACCATAACGATAACACTGATCGAAAAGTCAAACTCAAACCAGCTCAAAAATTTATTAGTGTGGTCAGTATTGATTATGCGACAAGTGATCATAGTAAGGTACACGAACGATTCAACAACTCGTAAATAATTATTCGAATTCATTATCAAAATGCATATTCGGTTCACCGTACGTTTCGTGCATTGTGGTAAATTTATGGATTAAATAAAACTGCATGATTTCAGCTGAGGAAAATCCTAAAGCGATACACGAATTGCCATTTTCATGATCAGAAAATGATCATTCTTTTGACGATGAAAGTGAAAATCACTTAACTTTGAATGGTGCACAGTATACGAATATGATATCAAAATATTTTTGAATATTTAAACTGGAAAATGTTGACAAAAAAATGTTTACTTTCAACTATATGTTAGACAATCCACTGTTGCAAAAAAAAATTTCTGAAAGAATTATCACGAAAAATGCTGATGTCAAACAGGCAAAAAGATTGCACTATCTAACACCCTTAAACGTTTCTATGGGGCTATTTGGAATCTTTGGACTACGAGAGTAATCCAAGAAAGATTCGCAAATGTACACATAATTTCCAACACACGATTGAAAATTTACCTTGCGATATGTGTGAGAAAGTAGTGGAAAATTAGGTCTTTAGCCAGACAAACCCAAGGATGATATTTAAACGATTTTATTTCTAAAACGTTATGTATAATTGATTGTTCTTCAAAATAATAAGCAAATCAGTTCAATATCACTTTTAGTTTTCATTGTATTTTATTTTAAAGTTCTGAAGTGCTTATTGGTAAACCCTTTACATACACATATTTATGGGTAAACATATACATGTTACATTATATAAATATTATTATATTTACATTTATATAAAATAAAATGCGATGCATATACACCACTCATATAAGGAGAAGGCGACATTCTAATATTTATTTAGTGTATGTACACAGTGATGTTTAGTATAATATTCAAATAAAAATATACAAATAATAAAAATATGTAAATATGTAGGTATACAGTGATAAAGTGAAATTCAAAATCATTTTATATATGAATACAAATATACATTCATAGGTACGAACATATGTACATATATTTATAATAATGTACTCTCGTATTAAATACATTGAACATTCGTATACATATTATACTTGACAAAAACACAAATTGAAATTGAAACACAAACGCACGTACAAAAATTTATATATATTTATTTACAGATGAAATATATAAAAAAAAAATGAATAAATAAATAAAAATAAAATAAAAAATACAATAATAAATGATAATAATTTTTTGTGCTAAAAGCACTTAAACTAGACATACAAATCATAAACATAAATTTTTTTTTCTGTTCATTTCCAATATATGCGTATACTCAGATACGTATATGTATTCACGCATATATATATGTATGTATATGCACATTTATACAATATTGTATGTACTCAAATAAGAGAGTATCTATACAATAACACATATGATATGGACAAACATATAAAAAATAATGAAAATTGTAAGGAATGAAATACAAGAAAAAAAATTATTGAAATAAAAGATGTTGTTTGTATTCAAAAGGCTCAAGGCATAAATAATATATAATGTGTTATGTTCTGTATATATGTACATTACATCATATACTCATATACATAAATAGTACATTACTTATATTGTATGATTGTGTATACGTACGGAATACTTTGCTGTTGCCTTTTAAAAAGGATTAAATTTCAAAAAAAAATAACAAATAAAAATAATAATAATACATGAAACCCTATTACAATAATATTACTTGTAATATATATAAAAGAAATAAAATAAAATAAAATGAAAAACAAAATAAAAAATATTTATACATACATATGTACATATATACATGTATGAAAAGTGTATAATGGTGATGGTAGTGATTATATAAACAAAAACAATAGGCTAATAAACAACACGCGTATCCTTAACTTACTTGACAAGAACAATTCACGTTATGTTTTAATTTTTTGTTTTGTTTTGTTTTGTTTTTTTTATTTTTATTCTTTTCTCTTTTTTTTTTTTTTCATTTCTGTTTCTGTATATTTATAATAACATATATAAATACACATACATAGGTACTTGTATCGTACACAATTTCGCATATGGTTTTGATTCTTTTATTCAAATCTTTTATTTCAGAATACTACTACTAAGTATGTGTGTAATTCAAATGAAATCAATACTTTTCTTTTCAAAGAGTTTAAGCAAGCAAAAACAAATATACAAAAAAATAAATAAAAATAAAAATTGAAAATAAATAAAAAAGCAAATACAAGAATAAATGAAAAACAAAAATAATAGGCACAGAATTGAAATAATTGTGAAAACATTATACAAATTTGTATACCTATATAGTACGGGGAGGTATATTTTTATAAAATATGAACACACATACGAGGGGGCTAACAAAAATTTTTTCCAAAAATTTTTTAAAATGATGAAATATCCTTTTATAAATTTTTTTTTTTAGTCTTTTTAGCAATCGTGCAAAAAAGATATCTCTTTATCCCTCAAATGCATTGGCATCCATTTGCAACACTTCTTGACATTCAAGATCCTTAATACATTGTTGGTATTTATTTAAATAGCCTCACTAGCTGCGATTACTTGGGTCATTTTTGAAAATTCTTGAAAAATTTAAGCATCTTTGAATCTTAATAAAAGTTTCCAGCCACTGAGCATAACTACCAAAACGAAAACTTCAAAGCTTTGTTAATATATATTTCTGACTCATCTTAAAGGAATGATGACCTAACACTATCTCAAATCACGAGTTATTGCGACTCACTTAACAACATGAGGTCGGTCGAAAAAGAAATCAAAAAGCGGAATTTTGGCTAGATTATACATACATATAGTACGCAACTAGGAAAGAAGATATGATATGAGTCATTATATCTAGAAAAAGAGAGCGACCAAAAAATACATGGAAGAGAGCGACGTTGAAGTACGCTAGTGACATAAAATAGAGAGAAATGAAAGAGAAGACGAGAAATATGAAGAAATAGAAGAAATTTTTTTGTTATTGACATCATCATCATCAATATTTACTGTAAGATAGGAGCTAGGAACTATAATCAATATTGCATATCTGTACTTCAATTTTGCCAGAAGTTGTAATAATACTTACAACTAATTTCATTTACTTTCGTGTTTTTTCGTTAGCATTTTCACACACCTGACTCAAATTACGTGCTAACACTAATTAGGAGTCTGATTTTCTTATTCATACTGGTATCTGGTGTGTATAGCATTTCTTCAACTAACACTACAGGCATTTCGTTTTTCAGAGAATTTTTTCTATCTCCTCGTATAATAAATTTTAATAAAATAAAAAGAAACACATAACATTTATAGGAATAGAAATAAGACTAGGAAAGGAACGTGTAATTACGTGTAATACGTACACATATACAGATACACACATTATACATTTATTTATTTAATCTTTAACCACTCTGTACACACTCTACTTGTATATTCGCATTTTATGCAATGTTGTCATATTTTTTTTTTACTCATTCGAAATTGTGAAACTCAAACGTTGATACATAATACTATGTATGTATGTGTATTTATAATGATGCTGTATGATTATGATATTTAATGTTCCAAAATACTTAATATCATGAATCACGTAATAAATCATTTTTATATAGATATTTATCTAAAAGTTAATTCCAAGAATGTTTAATATTTTTTTTTTATTTTTATTAGGTATATTATTATATTTTCGAATGTACTTACATACTCGTTTCTGTATAACGTATCTACAATGTATGTAGACGTGTGTGGTATGTTTTATATCTCTGTAACAAGCTCGCCAAATTGGAAAAAATTTCAAGTGAAAATTCTAAGAGTATTTTAAGAATATTAAATCTGAAAAATATTTATAATTACATTAAAAAATCACGAAACAATAAGTAGATAATATACTCAGCAAAATAAATTATACATTAGTAAATTAAATTTACATACATTACATACATTACATTACATACATTAGTAAATTAGTAATTAAATCAAAATTTGAAAACAAAAAAATCATAAAAAAAATAATATCAAATAAAGTTTTCAACAATACAGATTGTATTCAAATATTTTCAGATTCCGGAGGAGTAAGTAGTATAGGTCGTGACGATACAGTACGATAGAGAAACTTCCTAGGGGCAACTCGAACATATTTCATAAATTATGGTCATGGTTTTATGAAGGATACTAGGTTCGTTAAGACTCAACATTAGGGATGGTGGCGAATGAGATTTATTATTCGAATGTCAACAGTAGCTATCTTCGCGTCAATCGGCAACCGATGGTAAAATCTTAAAGTCAACCGAAAATTACTTATAATTATGACCAAATAAATTATAATATAGGCGAAGAAGGTATAATGATGAATTATACAAAATATCTCAAATTGCAGACGTAGTAACCAGCATTAAAGTAGCAAGGCTAAAGTGGGTCGGTCATCTAGAAAGAAGAGAAGAAACCTATAGAAGAAGAAAAAGAAGCTTTGGGCGTGCAAAACAGAGGAATTTCTACGTTATTGAAGAGAGTTTGAGAATGTTTAATTTAAGGAATTGAAAAGCACTTACCAAAGACAGAAGAACCGACTCCAAATAAATAGGAATAGTGTCAAGGAAGAAGAAGAAGCAGGTTTTATTCAAATATTTATACAATGGCTCTCATTTTTTGATGTAGCGTAACTTTACAGCCTTCTATATTTCAACACCACGTAAATCCAACCACGAATAGGTATCCCCATTATAAAGAATATTTTTACTTTTTATTGTAGTGAATATCTACATACATATGTCTATAAATCAGAAATTTTTAATACAATATTATTGTTTCTTGCTAAATATTTTCGTAGCATTGTAATGCATACAGTAATGAAACTATCAATAGTCCCAAGATAAGTTCTGTGAAAAAATGTTTCCAATTTCCAATAAAATTCTAAAGTACACTTATTCTTGATGAAAATTAATAACAATACATACACATAATATTCTTTATTTAATTACGATTTTATATTTATTTTCGAAAATAATTTTCGATAATATTTATTTACAAATATTTGCAAATATTCATAACTTTATACAAAATCATATTCGTATATGTGCAAATGTGTTCGGTGTATGCATATAAATTTTAATTTTTTTTATTTTTTATTTTTTATTTTATATGTGAAAATTTTAATTTATAATATAATACATACATACATTCATATTAGTATTTTTGTTGATTTCAATTTACAATTAAAATTCAATTTTCCTCTTTTCATATTTCATATATAAATACCGATTTTAAAAATAATTTTTTCCTGTTGCTGTTATTGTTATTATTTGTTGTTTCTATTTATTTATATTTAATTTCAATACGCATATATGAGTATTATTTTTTGTATGCATACAAGTAGATATGTATGTACATACTCATATGTAATACATTTTTCGAAATTAAATAAAATTATAAATTTCCAATTATTATTTTCCAAATCAATCTATATGTACTATACATACATAAATATTTACAAATAATGGTATGTTTGAATCTGTAATTATGTACACAAATATAACAATTGTTATAATATATTTTGTGAAGGGTGTTTCAGATCAACGTTAAAAAAATGTTTAACAGTAGATACGCCTCGCCGAGAAAAAACAAAAAAAATCGTACTGTATTGGTTAGTCTCAACCGCTTAGCCGCTAGAGGGCGTCAAAATTTATCTTCTCTTTTTTTTTACTAAACACCCTGTATTTTCGTTATTTTACATTCCAGCTTAAAAAGTATACCATCATACGATACGAGACCTCTTGCTGTTTCATTTGACATATAACTGACCCCTGTTACTCGTCCCCATGAAAAGTTATGGGTATAGTCAAATTCAATAACATACACTTTTTTACCTGATTTTTGGAAAAAATTAATGATTTCTCGACAAAACACAAGTTTAATTTCCTTTCCTTCAATAGGAAGTCTGATTATTTCTGAAAAATTTTTTTTGTGGTCTTTGCGTTTTTATCTGTTTTCGTTCCAGAGATATATCATGTTATATGTCAGTTAAGATTTTAGTTTAGTCAATTTCTTGAAAACGCAGAATTTTTTTTTATTTTTACATTCAATTGTTGTAAAAATACAGTGCGATTTTTTGTTTGTCTCGGCGAGGCGTATCTACTGTTAAATTTTTTTTAACGTTGATCTGAAACACCCTGTATATATTTTTTATAATATCCTTATTATTTCGTATTAACACTTATAAAAATTAAAAATTTCAAATAAAAAATTTTATGAATTCAATTTGAATAATTAAAACTTTAACAATTTGATGTGTAACATAAAAACATAAAGAAAATTGTTATGTATACATATGAGTATTATAAGTATTTCAAATTTGAAGCAATATGTGTGATTATTAAAAAAAATATATACCTAGATATTTTTTTTTTTTTGAAAATTAAAAACAATATTTAATCAAAAGCAAATTAAATAATTTCATTAGTAAATTATTGATGCGAAAAATAAATAATAGAAAGGAATTAAACAAAAAATTCCAAAAAAAAGAATCAAATTGCAAAAAAGGAGAATTTCAAAATATTAAATACAATCAGTTTTCTTTTATTTTGGTTGTTGTTATTTTGGTTGAATTAGCAAACACATATTTAACGCGATATACTTACATATACATATATTTACAAATATTTATGTTTGTATTTTTGTTGATTTACATCATTACCTCATTACTTTATATCACATTATACATTCATAATATTTCTTATTTAATCAAAATTCATTTGTGTGTGTAAATTTATGTTTTCATTATAAATATGTATGTCTATAAAAGGCGATATTATATAGAATTGGTACCTACAAATTATATTCATAAAATCCACATAATCTATACGTACATAGAATCCACTAAATTATATGTATACGTAGATATATGTACATATTAAACATAAAAAGGATTATTGAAGATTTTTCACCACACATAAAAAATAAACCTTAACGAATCTTTTTGTATATACAAGAATATTTACCGTTAAGGGTAAAACAAAAGCTCGTCATGCGTTTTAATTCATATTATACATGCATGCATATATGATAAGGATATACATATAACACCGGAGTCCGTTTAATCAAAGTTGTATAATACAAAAAATAATAATCTAACGAATATTACGAATAAAACTCATATCAGTCGCTGAGTAAATTTTGTATCGTTTAGACGGAAGAAATGTTACGAGAAATTTGAAGAAAAAAAAAAATTTTTTTTTAAAAAACGGGCGGCACTCATCATATTTTTGATTCACAAAAAATATTTTTATTTAGTTGCAAATTTTGAAAAAAAAAAAAATAAATAAATAAATAAAAGAGTTCAATCACCATTATACTACATTTGTATATACACATATGTGATAAACATAAACATATATAGATATGGATATCATAATATAATATACATACACACGGATTAACATCATCATCAACATCATCATCAACAACATCATATTATAATCATCCACACATACTATATATACGAAGAATTAGTACTTATACTGTATATACTCTTCTCAATTCATTCATTCTCATATAAGTCTATATGCACACGTATTACCTATATGTATATCAGCATCTTATATATTCGGATAACATACACACATACATATGTATATGCACATATATATAAATGTACATTTACAATAATCGTACACACAGAAAATATTATTTACAAGAAGAAAGTTGAGTCCTTGAAACTTATTTTTAAGTAAATTTTAAAAGAAAAGAAAAGAACAAATACTACAACAAAATAATATAAAAGAAAAACGAATAAAACCTAAAAATAATAAAATAAAATCTATAATACAAACATACATACAACAAACATATAGTACATATGTATATATTATAAGGAAAAGTTTTAAAACAATTTTTGAAAATTTTTTACCGCCAAATTATTAGATATTTTCGCGCTTATAATGATGTTTCTCGTTTGTTAAAAATATTTTTATATCATTTTGTGTTTTGTGGTTTTTTTTTGTTAATTTTCTTCGAAATTCAAAATTTAATAAGAAAATAATTTTTTTTTTTTTTTGTGATTTTGTGAAATAAATGAAACGAGAGTAAAATACGTGAAACTTTTTATAATATTGTGGTGTAAAAATTACTTTGTAATGTAATGATTTTTATAAAAATACTTGTATCTTGTATGTAATTAATAAATGTGCCAATGAAAAATTTTTAATTGAGAAAAATAGAAAAAAAAAAAAATTCAAAATAATTAATGTGAGTGATAAAAAATTTAAATAATTCATGGTAAAAGGTGACAAAAAAAAAATATTTCATTGAAGTATTATAGAAAATGTTTTGAACAAGAAATTATCCTATATCAATGAAAATAATAATAGAAGAAGAAAAATAAAATAATATCTAATTTTTAAAATTATTATAACTAACTGTGAAATTGTGATTAGTATAGTCGAATTCTGCTGTTTGAAAATTTCAAAATTTTTGAAAAAAAAAAAATCATATGCACGTATGTAGTACATAAAAAAAATTCAATAAAAAGTGAATTTTTTATTTATTATTATTTATTTAAGTGTATTTGTGAATTGATATTATAAATTAGTTAGAAAAAAGATAATACATATTATACATAATTAATGAAAATAAAAAAAAATAATAATAAAAGTAAAATATATTATTTTTAAAATACATATTCAAAAAGTTAAATACAAAAAGGATATGTACGATATTATATAAAAAAAAATAAAAGTGAAATACCTACATTTCTATAAATCGAAAATTGTTTTTTATATTTCATACACATATGTATATATGTATTTTTCATTTCATCTACAAGAAAAAGGATTAAATTAAAGATATAATTCAATTTATGTACTAAAAAAAAAAATAAAATAAAATAAAAATAAAAAGAGATACATAAGTACATAAGCGTGCATATTATATTAGTTTAAGTTACTTTTATTATCTGTATAGGTATATATAATACGAAAAAAATTTATGATAATATTCGCTTGAATCTACATATATACACAATACCAAAATATACTAAACAATTTCAGATAAATTTTGTGCATATATATATTTTGATCATAAAACATGTGGATTAGCTATCATGTAGCTGCCGTAATCGTTTTATTAAACATCGGTATGTGTGTATTATTTATTAAATTTTATTCCTTTTTATTTTTTATTCTTTTTCTGTAATTTATTGCATATATAGAAATGTTTATTTTTTTAATTTTATACCATCACATTACATTATATTACTGTACATATTTATTGTACATATATACCTACACATATTTAGGTAAATATTACAACGAATAAATACATTTTCTTTAAATTTTTCACTTAATATGTATAAAATAAAAAAAATTCGATTGAATTTATTTACACAAAAATTTTCTTAACACATGAGTATACATTGAAATATATAATATAAGAATATGGCTTATTTATATGAATAAAATACATTTATTTTTAAATTTACATGACGTATTCTTTATATCTTTCATGCACATATTCATACATAATATGAAATTAACATATCTTTTTCTATATAGCGATAAGATTATTCTCAAAATATTTATGTACAATACGTACAATACTTATATTTAGGGGATTCATTTCACGTTTCAGTTTGTCCTAAACTTTGTAA
Source organism: Villa cingulata (assembly GCA_951394055.1). NCBI lineage: Eukaryota > Metazoa > Arthropoda > Insecta > Diptera > Bombyliidae > Villa > Villa cingulata. The sequence goes on along the minus strand of OX596021.1, from coordinate 24,789,148 downwards.
TCTTTGTAGTTTTTCAGTTTTCGTAATTTATTTCCATACATTTACAAACTACGAAACTTTTGAAAAACTGTGAGCGAAGGTAAAATGCTTGACAGTTTCTAAATTTTATATTTCGTAGTTTCGTATTTAATGTTTAACAGTTCTTAGTTGGCCTGTTGGCATAGAAATTAAAATATCAGAAAGTAAATAATATAATATTGATAAAATAAAAACAACTACGAGAAATGTAAATTACGAAAAAATTTGATATGACCGTTCTTTTCAACTGTGTTTCGTACGAACTTTGAAAACTGAAAAATTCTAGTGAACTGAAAAATGACATGAATCCCCTAAATATGTATTTTCAATTTTTCCTTGTAATATTGTTTTTTTTTTTATTTTGCCTGTATTTTTATTAAGATTAGAATATTATTACGAGAATATCTACATACGTACATATACGAGAATGTATCCATGTACGAGAATATCTATATATGAATAAATGTATGTACAAGTATATGGAGTCTAATTTAAGCATTTATTTTAAAATTCCTCGTTATCCTTTCTCAGGGATAAATTTCATGTAAATATATAATGTAATATATTTGTTTTTTTTTATTTTTTTTTTTTTTTGCTTTTTGTGTTGTAATGTTTAATTCCTTTTCAACCATATAAAAACCTTTTCAATTTTTTAAGTGTGTTCTGTTATATATATTATCATATATATGTACATGTCTGAATGTTTAGTATTTATTTATGTAGCATATAATGTGTAATATATAATACATATACCCTATTTATATTATATGTAATATTTGTACTTATATACAGTACCTACATATTACTGTACATAAATTTATAAATAAAATTCAGTGTGTTTACCCCGAATAGTTTATACAATATAATATACAAATGTATATAAACATACATACATATATATTTTTATGTACTATATTTATATGTAATTACATGATTACATACATCATTCTTATGTACATATAAACATATTAAAATAATATCTACATAAATATAAATATCTATAAATACATACATATATATTTGTTTATATAAATATGTTATGTGTTTTGAAAAGGAAATAAAAAGGATTCAAAATAAGAATACATACTATAAAGAGAAGATTTAAAATGTATGCAAAATGAATTTTGAAAGATTAAAAATAAAAAAAAAATGTTTAAAATTATTTGTAAGAAAAATTATGTTTTCATTTTTTCATAATCATCTTTACTCATACATTTATAATATAGATTTCGCTTATAGAATATACATCATGGTGTAGAAAGAATTAGGACATTAAAAAATTTTTGAAAAAAAAAATAGAACTGAATAAGGACGTGTTTCTTAAACACTAAAAAAAAAAGAATTTTTTAGTGTTTTTTTTTTGTCGTTGTTGGTTGATTGTTCTCAGATTATTCTTAAAATTTTCATAAATGTACATACAGTTATTAACAAATTCATACATGTATTTTGTATTATAATATATTGTAATAATTGAAAAACAAAAAATTACATTCTGCTACTATCAACTTTTATTTGACTACCTATTCCATGTGTAGCTATTCTCTATAATATATTACATATTATTGTGTACATTATAGTGAAAAAATGTCGAAAATAAATGAAAAACTACGTGTAAATGAAAATTTTTCAATAAAAATTCTGTATAATAATTAAATGCACTTTTGTAATACTGACAAGTACTGTACACGTACAGTGCCTTAAATAGCTGTTCACGATTTGAAGCGAAATCAAATTAAATGACCATACCTCGGGAACCTAAAAACATATTTAATTATAACATGTTATAACTTCATTATCATCATCATCAGTACTAGAGCCTCTGAGTGAGCAAAAACTTTTATCGAAGTGATTTTGTAGAATTTATCACTATCGTATGTACACTTACAGTGTTTGACGTGAATTGCAAATTATTGAGTTGCTGGTAGAGAAGCTAACCTCTTTAGAGATTAGACTGAACTATTGTCAGAATGAGTTCAATTATGACTTACTTATGTTTCTCTAATTCACAGTACATTTTTGACAGTATTATTAATACAAATTTTATTCAAATCTCTTCATAGCAATTAAATTATTTGAAGTATCACCATACGTAAATAACATCACCTGCATCATTTCTAGTGACCAAAATTATGTCTCAATAAATCAAAGAAAAACATGATTTGATCCTAATTTGTTTTTTTATATAATATTGTGATCATTAGCTGTTATGTTAAGAAATTTAAATCAAAATCAACCAAAAATACATGCAAAATAAAAGCAAAAGTAACACTCATGCATAATAAATAATAAAAAAAAAAATAAACTTTTGCAAAAAACCAAAAACACCAAAAACGATTATCTTGCAAAAGATGTCATATCGGCGTTGTTACGATACGGAAATATTTTTTATTTATACAAAATTAAAAATCATTTATTATTTATCTTGATAACGAGAAGAGCACACTTAATATGAACTTTGTTTGTCAACCAAGAACTCAAAAAATAAATTAAATAAATGATATTTTCCATATATTAAACTCAATATATTGTAAATTTTTTTAGAAAGCACACAAAAATTGAAATCAAAAAAATATATTTTCAAATATGAAAGTTATTTTCCATTATTATATTTTTATAAATTTCATATAAAGATTTCTAGAAAAAAAAAAATGTTCAAGAGTTATTGGTTGTGTTCAAAATGGGAAATGAATTTTCTATATATAATTATGTATCTTTGAATATTTAAAAAAAAAAACATAAAATTGAAGTGTTCAATCTTCAGAATAAATATTTTGCATATTATATTTATGTATCATACCATACATATTATGCATATACGTAAAATCACATATACTTATAGGTACGAACAAGCAAGAGTATGTTTTGAATTAATAATCTTTTCCCTATACGTTATTATTTTAAAATCTTTTGATCGTTCCACTTAAAACACCAAATACAAAATGTATACACTTTCGATAGTACATATGTATGTATATATACATATTATTATCGTACATATATGAATACATGCAATACGAAAATTAAAATGAAAAAAAAAAAAAAAAACTTTGAATTTATTCTTTTTTTTTTAATGATCCTTCCTAAAGCCTACAGAACATATTCTTTCAAGAGGTAAAAACTTTATCTATATAACCTCAATCCCATAATCACAGTTGCTATTCAAATATATTCGAGTGTATATACATATATAATACCAAAATAGAAAAAATAAAAAATATTCTTGTATACACATATAATATGAATAGGTATGTATATTTGTATGTAGTATATACGTAGATACATATTCGCAGAAGAAAAATATGAATTCTCTTATCTTTATTTCATTTATTTAATGTGCGGTATTGTAATATGGTTTTAAAGCTCTATAAATAAATAGAAACAAAACATATACATACATACATTATGTATAAAATCCGTTAAAAAAAAATGAGAAAGAAAAAGTTCCTAAACTCCTGAAAAAAAAAAAAGATAGAAATCATAGAAAATATTAAAATCATGATAAGGCATATAAATAATTTAACCGAGCTACATTTATATAGAAAGAAAGAAAAATAAAAAATCTACTCGTTATATTACAGATATACAGTATACGTACACATGTACACACATAATTATATTCTGACAATCAAAGATATATATCTAACTACCAGTTTTAAAATTATTTATATTTATGTATTTATTTATTCATTTTTTGTTTATTCTCATGTATTTTTTATTTATTTATTTATTTTTCATTATATCCTTGTCTGGAAATATACCAGACTTACTATGTATGTACCGTACCGGCTATATACATATATGTATGAATACTTAGAAATGAGAAAATTTAACATTTATGACGAAAAATAAATAAAAGGAACCAGAACATATTTAAATTTTTTAGCTTAAAAACAAATACAAAACAAATCAGACCTTTCTATTTGTATTTTCGTTGATTTTTTTTTTTATTTATCATTCTAGCTATATGTACTCATCTTTGTTCACATATTTAATGAGTTGTCCAGACAACTGCTGTTAAAATTAATTACAAAAATAAAAATAAAAAAAATAAAAAAATCACTTAAACAACAACAAAAATTAAAACGATAAATTATAAGGTAAAAGATGGATAAAGATAAAAAAAAAATGTAATCAGCCTTCATACAGTCATCGTGATATTATGAGAAATTCGTATGTATAATGTACAGTACATAAGAAATACCAGTACATTATGTACATTTCGTTTATCCTTGCATAATATATCGAATGTATTAAAAGCTCTTTTACAAATTGTATTTACATTCAAACTAAAAAGGACATTGCACTTTACAATTTGGATATAACGTGTACTTGGAAAATATATACATAATAATCTGCTGCTATAAATATACAAAATCAAAATCGAAAAAAAAAAAATAAATGAAAATAAATTTTTGTTAATTGAAAATTTAAACATTAATGAGCTCTACTATGTATGTTTGTGTTATCGTATTGATCGATAAACAATTTAAAATAAAAAATCAGTTATTTCGTTGCGAGTATACTCGTACATTATCGTTATAATTTCATTCGATTACTTATTTGTGGTAAATAACTATCTATACTAGATACTATAGACACTTACTAGTCTAAAAGAATAATTAGGGGATTCATTTCACGTTTCAGTGTGTCGTAAACTTTGTAATCCTTGTAGTTTTTCAGTTTTCGTAGTTTATTTCCATACATTTATAAATTACGAAAGTTTTGAAAACCTGTGAAGGTAAAATGCTTTTCGCACTTTCTAAATTTTATAATTTCGCAGTTTCGTAGTTAATTGGTGCGCGTTCAGTTCCACGCATCGATGTAAAATTTTCCATCGCTGCAATAATTTCTCTTACTGAACGACTTCACTGCATAGTCGCTACTTTGCAGCGATGAAAATATTTTGCAGCTGAATTAAAGTTCGCTTTAAAATTCATCGTAAACAAATTTTGACATGTTTGAATTTTGAAAGATGAATTTAATGGTTGAAAAGTTAATACATATTTATTAGCAAGGTGTATAATTTTTTATTATGAGAGTGATGAAATTACATTTCATTTTGATGGTTTTAAAATGCTAATAATTCCAAGTTTCTCATGAATTTAGGCAGCAAAAAATAAAAAAAATTTTCGTTGCATTAACATCAACCTACTTACTTACTTACTATCAACATCAACTGGTCACAGCGGATTACGCTGTACACAGTTCAGTAAATTGTATATAGCGATTATCTAAACATCGCTGCATTTTCATCGCTGACTTGCATCGCTGCAATGAACTGAACCAACTGAACGCACCCAATGTTTAACAGTTCTTAGTTGGCTGTTGGCATAGAAATTTAAATATCCGAAAGTAAATAATATAACAGTGATGAAATAAAAACAACTACGAGAAAAGTAAATTACGAAAAAATTTGATATGGCCGTTCATTTTAACAAAACTAAGAACTGTGAAAACTGAAAAGTTATAGTGAACTGAAAAATGAAATGAATTCCCTAAATATAATGCCGCTTCTACATTCAATATAGAATGCAGTGACTTCAACTTTGACTTCAACTTTCGACTTGACAGCGTGCTTAACATGTAAAAGTAGCTGTCAAGTCTACTGCATTAAATCAAATTAAATGTAGAAGTTCTAATACATATCTATTAAATCAAAGTCGAAATTGAATTCACTGCATTGAATGTAGAATCGGCATAAAATTTTAAATTGTCTCTGAATTAAAACTAAATATAATATATTCTCATGAACAAATAAACTGTTACCAAACGTTAAAGGCAGAACTATAATCGAGATTGCTGACATAAGCTATGACATATGTCGTAGCCGAACACAGCCAAATCAATGAGCTAAACTATAATTAACATTACCGACATTCGTTAAAAAATCGTTTAACATAAGCTCGACATAAGCAGTACGATTGAGAGCGTACATGACATAAGTAACATAAGTCATAAGCTCATTTTGTGAAATTCGTATTGCTTATGTTTAGTATGTTAACTATGTTACTATAGTTAACCAAATGTTACGTTTTAACATTCGTTATTTTTTCTTATGTTTGTTATGTCAGGTATGTCGATTATAGTTGGGCCTTAATGTCTATAAAGTATGTATGTATAAGTATGAGAGTATGATTTTGAATTGATATTGATATTATTAAAGTTTAGATTTATTTTTTTTTTTATCAGAAAATGTAATTAATACACAGATGATCTCAGGATAATATACTCGTATACATACTCATAAATACTCAAATACTGGTTTTACGTAAATGTATACCTATACGATAATTTTATAAATTTATAATGTTAATTTCACACGAAAAATAATTTTATTTTATTATTATTTTTTATTTTTTTTGAAAATTTTTTTGCAATTCTCAATGCACAAACAAATTAAAACTCAATTTGTATTCAAATTTTTTTTTACGAAAACTAATTTTTTTTTCTATCTAGATAAGATTAAATTAAAATTGTTTATTCAGATCCCAAACATGTTTCATATATTATTATATTTTTTTTTTTTCAAATAAAAATGAAAAAAAAATTATTATGAAAAAAAAACAGAGGCAATTTCTAAATTATATACACGTTACCATTAAAACTACACATACACATGCATACCTCTATATATTCAGGTACATTATAGAGTTACACAGCCGATTACAGTATAAAAATATTCATGTACAGTATACAGTACTCACCAGTCACCACCCAACTACTTACATATTTTACTGGTTGCTTGTGTAAATCACCTTTATTTTTGTAATATGCAATATCCCCATTCTTATTTCTTACATTTAATTCATTTTATTTTTCTTTTTTTTTTCGTTTCTTTCATGTTCGTATTTTTTTCTGTCTGTTTCATTTTATTTCACCTTAGAGGAAAATTACTTTTTTTTTTTTCACCGACAAGCACAGTGACAACCAGTCGCTTTTCTTGTCTACTATACTTACTTTATGTATATGTATGTTACATGTAGATACGAGTATAGTAATTTTTGTTTTTTTATTTCATGTACACTTTTCTACAAAAATTGAAAAACAAGCAAAAAATGATTAAGAAGCAGAAGAAGAGAAAAAAAAAACAATAAAATTGTTGGGCATAATCAGGAATAAATTTACTTCAGATGAAATTATTTATTCATTTATTTTTATTTATTTATTTTTTTTTTTTTTGCTCCAAAATGTATACAGAAATTATACTGTATATTTTTATACACCAACATGATTGATAGGAATGTCTGAACAGATCAGGTGGTATATTCCCGATAACTAGATTTAGAGATACCTATATACATTTCGCAGAATATAAATAATGTTACATATAAAAAATAATTCTGGAAAAAAAAATAAATAATTTTTATATTGCTAAATATAACAGGTATTAAGATAAGCGCCTTTACTATAGAAGTTCTTATAAGGTTACACAATATTACATGATTCTTCTCTTGTTTGTACTTCTTTACTAACATAGGTATTCGCCCTTATACGATAAGTAAAAATTTACAAAAAGTGTTCATACATACATAGCTAAATCGTATTTTCGTTAAACTATACTTACTCGTATTTACTTTGTTGTTTGTAGCTCTATAAAAGCCAAGACTTGGCAACATAGTACTTTTTTTTCTATTTAATTTTCCATTCATTTTCTTTTAAATAAATAGATATTTAATAGGATACACTTCTACATATAGAAGATAGCAATTTAATATTACGTTCCAATATTTATTTTTATGTACGTTACATCTACCGTTACTCTCTTACGTGTGTAGAACCTGAATATCAATCAATTTTTCATTTTCACATTTTTTTACCATAAAAATTTTTGAAGATTAGTAAAATCCGGAAATTGATGTTTCAAAAATAATTTCATTGTAAAAGAAATACGTACTTGTGTGGATGTCAGTATTGCATATTTTAGTCTCTTTAAAAGTTTACATACACATTCATGTTTTATATGAAATTTTAGAATAATAAAAAATTTTTTGACTTTATTAACGGTGAAAATGTGAATTAATAAAAAAGGATCGACAAGAAATTGATAGGAGCTTTATGAAAAATATAAACGATTTAGGTTTTTTTTTAGCAAAAAATTTCAATTTTTACACATAAGCAATATCCTTATTTTTCTTTTACATTTCTAATTCATTCTAAAATTTATTTTATATTCTATTTACAATATTTCATATTATTATAAATAATTTTCATTTTGATTGCCTGCTTACTGAAAACTAAAAAAATTAATTCCTTTTTATATCTATCTCTTTTATATTTTATGAATTTTATAGATGTAATTTTCAGTGAAATATTTGAAACACATTTACGTGGTCCAGGTTTTGTTATGGAACCACCACCAAGATTAGAATTTTCAAATTCATCTGGAGGTTGGTTAGATTGTTCGGCATCAGGTAGTCCACAGCCAACAATTGAATGGTTATCAGTTGATGGTACAACGATTAGTGATGTTAGCGGTGTACGAAGAGTATTACGTAATGGTACATTGGTATTATTACCATTTCCTGCAGCTGCATATAGACAGGATATTCATAATACAATATATAGATGTATTGCATCAAATAATGTTGGAAGGATTATATCAAGAGATGTACAAGTTAGAGCCGGTAAGTAAAATAAAATTGTAGGTATATCATTTATCAATTTTATATTTAATTCATAAATGAAATTAAAATTGAATTTATAAGATAAAAGTGCATGTGTAGTTTATAAAACCGTTAATAATTTTATTCATTCTATATGGAAAAAAAATTCTTTGAGATTTATTGCATGCAAAATTGATAAAATATAAGAAAATAAAATGCTTACGTATATAATTACTCTGGAATATTTCAAATTAAAAGGATATTTTAACAAAGTTCTTACAGAACCTTTCTAAAATAAAAAACTCTAATCTAATTAATACACATATTTTTTTTAGTTTTAATTAGACATACTACATACTATGTATATACATAAATTTGTAGTTCTTTCTCTTTTAAAAAGGAAATCCTTATTTAAAAGAATATACAAAAATTAAATTCAGTTATAAAAAAAAAATTGTAAAGATCCTTTTTCCATTAGAAATATATATACATATGTATGAATATAATAATTTTTCCTTAATTCCATTTCACATTCATTTTAAATGAATACATGCATATGCTCATACAGTTTACGTTTTATCTTTACTTCTATGTCTCAAATAAACTTAATATAATATGATGTGTATTGCACATATTATGCATATCATAGACATATACATAATAGTCATTGTACACACACAGCATGTAGATATATGCACTCACTTAACTTAACTCGTTCATATATTGAAACATTTCGAAAAAATCTTTACAATGTAAAAGTTTCACGTTTTTATATGTATACATATGCACAAAACATATTACGGGATAGGTGGAACGGATATTGTCAGTATTATCAAATATTTTTCTTCTTCTTCTTTTATTTTTTTTTCCCTTTTTTTTTTGTTTATTTTCCATTGAAATTTTTTTTTTCCATTTCTTTAGCCTAATTGTAAATGTACATCATTTTTACATTTATACACATACATATAAGTATATAACATAACCATATAACCATGTTTACATACATATAAATTAAAAAATTATTTTTCCTTAGTAAAAATAATTTCAAAAATGGAAAATTCCTCCATTGAAAACAGTGGAAATTCGTTGATGAATATACATATATAGTTACCGTATACCATCTGATTTTCCTTTTATCAAATAATATTCATCTATTCATATCATATATATTCCACAAAAAAGAAAAGAAACTGTAGATATTTTCATAACATATCTCAAAAATAAATACATATATTTGTATAAGTGAATCTGCATACTTATGTATATACATTTATTTACACATACAAACACACATATCCGTTCATATATTAATATAATATTTTTCTTCTTCTACTTTTTAAAACATAAAAAAGCGAAATAAAAAAAAAAGAGGAAAAACACATTATTTTTTTTCCTTCAACTTTTCTCTTACATTCCATAACCATAAACTATAAAATGCCCAACATTGGCCTTTTTTTTTCATTGCATATATTTTTCAATATGTTTTTAACGGAAACAGTATTTTATGTATAGATCTACTTTATAACTATGTATATGTACCTACTCCATGTACTCTCAATGTGTACAATTTTCCAACTTTTTTTTTTCATTTTACTTTTTCTTTCTGTGATCCTGATGAGTATATGCATGCATACGAATAGGGATATTATTTGTACAAAATCTAAGGTATACGTCTATGTAGATCCCTATATACCACCTACATACATATAAACATTCATACATAACATCTATGCTCATCTCATACGTTCTGTATACGTGATACATTCATAAACTTGTAATGTTTGCAGCATTGGGAATGAGGCGATAGTATTATGTATAAAACTTTTCATTTTTATTCATCAAATAACTGAAATGGTATGTTTTCTTTAATGTACAATATGTTTCTCTATATATGTTCAAAATATAATGTACGTGCATCCGTACAAATATTCACATTTTCATAGAACATAAAACAGTAAAAGTAACATTTTTTTTTTCTTTTTCTTCTTCTATTTATTCGTATTTATGTGCATAATATGCATACCTATATATGTAGATATTACGCTTACCTGTATACCTCAAAATATACTATACATAAATCTACATACAATAATTTAGATATTACGTGAACGTGTGTGTATGAATATAAGTTTATTTTATGTATTATGCTTCATGAATCCGCATGAGATTTCAATAGCTCATTTATTCAACAAAGTTTTAAAAATAAAAGTAAAAGAAAAACGAACCAGAGAAAAAACAAAAAAAAACTTTTTTAAAAATAAACAGTAAAACTATGCGAATATGGTATATCTGGCTCTACGATATAAAATGGACATGAATTGAAAATAGGACATGAAAAGCTTTTAAGTCTAAATAATATAATATATTTTTTTATTCTCTATTTTTTGTAACATTTCTTTTATTTTTGTGTTTTCATTTACTTTTGCATCAGTTATAATAAAAAAAGTGTAAGATGAAAATATAACAAAAAAAAAAATTACTACAAATACAAACGTACATTTATATACTTTTAAAATAAAACAAATGAAGCATTGTACAAATATTGAATGAATTTTCCATATAGGTACCGTTATACATATCTTCAAATCTACATCATGTACATTTTAAGGTATCATGTATCCTATCATTTTATATACTGTTCTGTTAGCTAAATGAAAATCATGTCGAATTTATGTGTTGCATATTATGTGCATTTATGTAACGTTGTCAGATATGTCATTTTTTTTTTTTTTTAGTTTTTGTCAAATAAAAGTGTTGCCAAATTATTTGATAGAATTTCATTTCTAATAAAAAAATATATATTTTTTTTATTCTAAATCTTTTAAAAATATTTGTAGGAGTATTAAGTGAAAATAAAACATCCTTGTTACTAAATACATAACGTATTTTCACACAAATACTAAAAGGGTATTCATTTCAAATCGTAAACTTACGCAACATTTAATTTTTAACGATCTTATTACGTGAAAGCAATTTGTAAAACATTAATCGTAATTGTAACTTAACTCTCAATAAATTCTTATTTCGCCGCACATAAATTCAACATTCTACATTCTACTCTCAAAATATAACCACAAGCTTAATTTTCAAATTTCAGCTGGTAAAAATGAAAAGCTGTCAAACCTTGGTTTACATAAAATTTATTTACAATGTTGATCTATAGTAAAAAGTCTCGTTCCTTTATGCAGAGTTCGTAATTTTCAAAACAAAAGAAAAATTTGCCAAGTCACTACTAACCAATATTACACTACTTATACGAATTACGAGATTTGAAATGAATACCCTATATTTGTGTAAACATTTACAAAGATCCAATATATCATTTTTTACGTCCTATCATAATATTGACGTTGTCATAATTTCTATATTTATGCACGTAATATGAATCTATATATAAATACAAGTGCGAATTCCGTAAAAAATATGAATTAAAAATCGATATTATTATTTTTTTTTTGAAAATGTATAGTCTATTATGTCGCAGACATATTAGCATTGGCACTTGAACAATGAACTTCTTTTGTTTTCCATTCAATAAAAGGTGAATAAACGTACATATCTAGATATACGTAACTCGTACCTCGTACACATGAGTATTTTATGCTCATGTGCATAAATGCATTTTTATGAATATAAAAAATAATTTACACATTAATATTGAAAAGAAAGGATATTTTATATGATATTGATTAACTCTCTACTCTTACATTCACAAGCAAATTAAAAAAAAAATAAATAACTGATGACAATATAAGTAATTGGTCAAAACATATATGTATATAGTATTGCAACAATGTATCTAGAATAAAACTATGCAGTACAATTATTATAAAACACATAACAAAACTAATGAGCATAAATATTATTGGACTGAAATGAAGATTAAACAATAATTTTAATTATTTTATTTTAATTAAATAAAAAAATATATATATATTTTTTTTGTCTTAGTTGTGGCACAAGCCTATAAAGTGGACGTTGAAGTACTAAGTGCGTCAAGAGGATGTACAGCGATATTACGTTGTGTTGTACCAACATTTGTAAAAGAATTAGTTCGAGTCGTATCATGGGTTCAAGAACCTGCATTTTACATTTATCCATCGCTTCAAGGAGGTAATGTTTTTTTTCTTTATTTATTTTTTTTTCAAGTTTTTCCTTTTATTTATTATTAGTAAATGTATCTTCATCACTTTAGTTATATATCTTTCTTCATGTACACAACAAAATGTCTATCTTTTGAACAATTTTTTTATTTTTATTTTATATTTTTACAATTTTACAAATTTTTCGATTTTTTTATAATTTATCCCTTTCTATCGTTTTTCTAGATGGAAAATTTCATTTACTGCCCACTGGAGAACTTTTAATTCATAATCTCGAATATAATGACAGATTTCCAGCATATCGTTGTCGTACAATGCATCGCTTAACTCGGCAAGTAGTCGTTAGCTCATCTGCAAAAGTCAGAATTAATGGTAAATATACTTTCATCCTCTAATTTATTTTTTTTTCTATTGAATTTTTTTTTTCTTTTTATCCTTTATACACTGGATTTTTTGTTTATTTTTTTTTTTTTTACATTTTTTATTTTATTATTTTTGATGCATTTTAATCCTTAAAGTATAGTTTTAGGCTACAAACATTACAGGCTCGTTGTTTTTTACCCCCTTTATCCAACTGTCATTCTCTTAAAAGAATGTTAATTTTGAAAAATAAAAACTACAAAGCATTATGATATAAAAACAAATAAACTTTTATCCGCTGGTACTGCACTCTGTAATTTATCCTATTCTTCATTTTCGTTTCTTTTGTTTTTTTTTTAAAAATCTTTTTTTTTTAGAAAATAAAACAGTAAAACAGAAATTTTTACTATATGACTGGCTAACAGAAGCCAGAGTATATACAAATAGGATAAAACTCTTTACAATTTCTGGTCTTGAATCTTTCTGTATTTTTTGTATTGTTTTTAAAAAGGATGTTTCTAATAAACATTACTCACATTCCTTTAGATTTAATACTGTACTAACGAACCGTATAAACCTTCATCAGCATCATCATCACCGTATCATATGACATCGTAATGTAGTCTGTTCATTTCATATGACCTGTTCACAAGCATATTATGAATATACATATGTACATTATGTACGTATCTACATACGGTACACGTATACACACAACTCTACTCAACTCCTGGCTCTTATTTCTGATGTCAGGGAAAAAAATAAACATCAGAAATCAACTTTTCCACCCAGTATGTGTATACGTTGGTGTGCACGTAGTCAGTTACTTGTGAATTCTTTTATTGCCATGAGGCAATATGGGCAGAGTAAAAATGAAATGAAAAAGTGGATGATAGCATAAAAATAAAATACATCAAACCTATAACTCCATGAATATTAACAAATAACGACACAGTAATGTAGTTGTTAACAATGACGATTACAACAACAACAAAAATTGTTTTTTTAGATTTTCAGATTTTTTTTTTCTACAATTTGTTCTTGTTCTTTAACGAAGAAGACGATTATGATACAATAAATCCAAATGTTCTGGGTCTGGGCTTTTGCAAGTAATGTAAAATTTCTCTTACCAGCATGCGAAATAAGTAAAAATGAATAAAAGCATTCGTTTTAAGATCCTACAGACAGTTTCATTTTTTTATATGATTTTTCAATGTTAGTAGATGTCAAAAAAGAAATTTATTATTTAGTATTGCCTCTGTCTGCATTATTTTATTCTGCTTTTTTTTAATTTTTTTATTTTTCGATTCTAGATCACAGAGGAATTGTCTCCCCAAGTGTTGTAGAGCATACTTCTCATGTGTCTGTTGCTCAAGACGAAGGTGCTGTACTTTTATGTGTTGCTCAAGGATGTCCATCTCCAGAATACAGGTATTTGAACGTTTATTAAATTAATTGATGAAATTTCAAAACGAAAAATTGAAAATACTCGACATAACGCCTAATCCTAATCCTAACATCAATCTAGTAAATTATTTTTTTTCAGAACGAAATCCTAGAAAACATTTGGATTATGCTAATTTGAAGTTTTGTTCCGAAATATACAGATACAGCATCCAATACTAATCCATTCATCAACTACTCTACTTCAAATCGTACCTTCTATCACACTTTTGTTCCACAATTTTCCATCCCACTTTCCTGCTGGCATTCATAAAACACATGACAAATATGAGGAAAAGCTCTTCATTATACTACTTATACTTTATGATATCCATGCATACGTTCGTTCATATACGCATCCACAAACATAAATATCATTCCGTTGCATGGTTGTACACATTGAAGAATAGAATTATGCATTATCACGTATTTGTGTTGACATTGCTTTTAGTATAATGCAAAATTTTCATTTGAACGCAAATGGGATGAGAAAAAAAGCATAAAATTTTCTATGAAAATATTTTTTTTTCCGATATAACTGTATATTTAACTATTTTTGAAATATTTCCCTTCTTCTATTTATTACACCTAAAACCTTTCATAATCCTGAAATCACTAACTCTTCTTCATAAATATTTTGTCTTCCTTTTGTTTTGTTCGTTTTTTTTTCCTCATTTACAAAAGTCAGATCCATTATTACACAACAACTGCACATGACAAAAATTTTTGATATGACACTGACGACAAAAATCACTGCGATATTTTTCATACCACGATAATAAAATGCATACATAATGAAACAGAAAAAAAAATCATTTAGTTAGAAAACAGCAGTTTCGTAATCACTCCTGCTTCATATTGGAGTTTGTAGGTTTTTTTTTTTTAAAAAAAGATGAAACTATGAAAAAATTGAAATCATGAAAAATCATTATTCCTGCCATCCTCATACTCCAACTATCATTCTGTAATTCATATCACCGCACTTGCACATCGTCGCTTTCATTTAATATATCAACAAAAAATATCATACCTCTATATAACGATAAATTATTTTTAAATTTTTTATCTGTTTTTTGCTGATTTTCATTTTCATTGTACGAGTATGAGAAAAAAAAACGAAATGTAAAAATCTTTCAAAGAATAAACGAACTTATACCTAGAATTTTAACTGAGAACTTAAATTAATTACTATACGTGCATGTACATGACTTCAAACATAAAAAGGACGAAAAAAATCGTTTGTAATGTGAAACGTAATTTAATGAAAAAAATTGTTTCTTCTCTGTTCCATTATAATTTATATAGGTGGTACACTCACAATGGCCCTGAACCTTTACCTGTTTTGAGTGGACCTCGAATACGTTTACTTGGTCCTGTTCTAGCAATTGAAGCTGTTACTGCTGAAGATTCTGGAACGTATAAATGTTCAGCCAGTAATGCGGGTGGAGAGGCAAGTGCTGAGCTAAGATTATCTGTTGCAACACCAGTTCAAGTCGAAATTTCACCGAGTGTTTTAAGTGTTCATATGGGTGGTACAGCTGAATTTCATTGTATTGTATCTAGTAATGGATCACCAGTCGGATTACAACATATTACATGGTATAAAGATGGCCGACAATTACCAAGTTCTGGACGTATCGGTGATACTCTGCTAGTAACAAATGTAGGTCGTGAGAACAAGGGTATGTATCAGTGTGTTGTACGAAGGCCTGAAGGTGATACATTTCAAGCATCTGCTGAACTTCAACTGGGAGGTAATTTTTCTTTCTTTTTTTTTTTGAAATAGCAACAAAATGAAAACATTTCTTTCAACAATTTATATTTTATTACAACATTTTTGTTGTTATTAAAATTAAATTTTATGCTGATATTGAATTATCAAGTTTTTATGAATATAAATATGTATACATTTTTATTTTATTTTTATTTATTTTCTGGTTTTTACTTTATTCTTTTGCATTTCATTCAATTCAAAAAGAGTTATCATCATTTATTTATTTATTTATTATTTCATTCTGAAAGAGTATGTAATGCTCTTTTTTTAATATTTTTCCCATACATACATAATTATATTTCCCAGAAATGTATGAATGGCATACACTCACTCATATGCATATATGATAGGAATATAATAACGAAGAAAATAAAAACATATTCTAAAAATATGAAAAATAATCTTTTGTGATATCCGTAAAGCAATTTATATAAAATTCATAAATGATGAAAGCTGTCAATTTCAATATGCACTACATTTATCATATCCATCTGATATGTTGTTGTCTTTATTTGATTTACGAATGTACACTGTATAACACACATATACACATATGATCTGTATATACAATAATAGTTATGTGCATGATAGTCATCAACATGATTGTATACAATTATATGAGTACGCAAATACATACATACATATATATAGTATGTATACTTACTTGTATGAATTTATGTACATAAATGTAAAGACTCATAATATAATCAGACACAAAAGGATATATTTTTCTCAACACTGATGATGTATTTATATCTGCATTTATAATGTACATATTTGTATATTATGTGTTTCAAACTGCTTCCATTCTATACATCATCCAGTCTCACCATGTTAATATCATGGTCTATAAATAAACCAAATTAAAATTAATGTTGAAATATATGCACAGTTTTTCAATTAAAATATACATATATTCAATATATCTAAACTACTGTACATGCTTAGGTACAATTTTAAAAATGTGTATATGCGTAGCGCATAGGTTGTCTGATAAGTTTCTAGCCTATACATGAAGATGACACTTCTCGTCAAATTCATTTTGGTACGATTATGGTACATGCCTTATTGCAAGATGACTGTAAAAATTGTAGGCATTTTGGACAATCGTTTGTTATTTGACAGTCATTTGTATTACTCAATATCAGTGTTTTCGTGAAAATGGAAAAAATCGTATACTGTCTTACACTTCAGCGATTGCCGTGAAAAAATGCATGAAATCGGATATTGAATTTATTGATAATTCAAAATTCAAGCGATTTTTTTCTTGTTTCCTAGACTCTTGGCACAGAAAATAGAAATTTATCAAATGAAAAAGTCATCGTATCCATTGAAGTATTATTTCCCCGAGCAAGATGAAAACTAATATTTAGAGGGGTTAAAGGGGTGGGATCATCGTTAGGACCATTGTTGGGACAAGTGTACATATAAACTTAAACCTTGAAAAATAAAACTTCATTTGAACAAAAAAATACTTTTTTCTGTGTAAGGCCAGAAACTTTTCACACAACCTTCATATATGCACTTAGATAAACATTAGATATAATTATACTTAAATACAATTTAAATAAGCTAAGTGGTGTATATTTATTTATATTAAGGAAAGCATATGTGTACAATATGTACAGGTACAACAATACATATAAGCACTACAAGCATATATAGATTATAAATTCTGTGGTCACAAGCGATAACCGCTTAAGTCTAAAATTGTGGTTTTGAGTAAACACGGTTTAAAAATTCGAACATATTTTTTACAAAAATTTAAAGGTCAAAAAACAATAATTTCGTGTTGGATGGAAGACTATTATGAGAAAAATTTTCTTAAATTGATAACTAAACAATTAAAAATTGAAATTATTTAAAATTGAATATGTTCTAGAACAAAAATATTTGAGAATTTAAAATTTAGGCTATTTATGCAAATTTGTAATTTTACATTTTTGTTACTTATGTCAAGTTAGGCGTTTATTGCAAAAATCTATTTTTACTTTCCTAGATTTATATTGATTTAAGTCATTATTGTAAAGTTTGGTGATAAATTTTTACGTTCCAAAAACGCTTAAGTCGAGATAGGCTGTTATGATAAACCTTACAATTTTGAGAAACTGTTTCCAAATACATTGTGCAATAATAACTTAAGTTTAGATAAGCCAGTATTTTTAAACATAAAATATCTCTCCAATATTATTATGTTGATTTAGGCGGTTATTGCATATGTAAGTCATGAACTATTCGACATAAGCGATAATGTTTTTAAGCAATAACTTTGGCTACAAAAGTGATAGGAAACCAGATTTAGTGTGCACATAGAGCTTGATGCGGAGAATACAGTAGAACTCATAACTCATTTTTGCCTTATGTCGACTTAAGCGGTTATCGCTTGTGACCACAGAATTATAGTTGTAAATTTGTTCGTGAAACTCAAATGAATTTTATACGATCAATAAAAAATGAGAAAAAAAAATTTTTTTTTTTTTAATTTCATAATAAAATTTAAATACGAAAATAACACTACCAAAAAAACAATAATTTTCTAATAGTCACAAAATATACGGTAGTAGCTAATATAAGGATTTTTAATAAAAGCTCCAACTATGCAAAAAATTTTAATGGACTTTTATTTTTAAATTTATTGCGATTTTTACTATATGTACGAGCGAGTGGTAGGAGTGTACATAAAGAGAATAGCTACAACAACAAGAACAACAAAATTGAAAATACTCTCAACAATATTAATAAGCTTCAAAATATAATTAAAATTTATATATCAAAAGGATTTTTACCTTTATAACTTCATAATTTTACCATATACATACATCTGTGCACCTACATACTTGTATGTACATACTTAAGTATACATAAAAAATTTAGCAATATTCATTTCAAAAAATGAATTTTCTATAGTAACTAATACTGTTTTTCTCTTATTCATATATTTTTTGATATAAACATTTTTTTTTTTTTTTGTAGTTTACAACACAACCTCTGCAACCAAAATATTAGTTTCACTTTACATAATATTCATCTATATGATTTTAATCTTCTGTCTGTAGAGAGAGAGAGAGAGAGAGAGAGAGAGAATAGCAGAAAAAAAAATTTTTTTCTGCTTCCAAATTATTAAAATTCAGATTATTTCTAAAATATGAAAAATAAAAATAGAAAAAAAATCCTATATGCAAATACATAATAATTCTCCCTGTTCACTGTCAAATAGTTTTACCAACATTGAAAAATTTTATAATTTACAAAAATCCCTAAAAATAAAAACGAGAAAAAAATATTTTTTTGTTTTTTTGTTTTCGTCATCGGTATTTTTTTTTATTTTAATTTTTGTTGTATTTATGTATATTCATTTCTAAAAAAAAAAAATTATTTTTTATTATAATTTTTTTTTCAGTTATTTTACTTTATTTCATATTTTACATGTTGTATGATACTATCATCATATATGTATGTATACCTAATGTATGTAACAAGTACTCGTATAATACAAGTATTTTTACATTGGTATATTATACAACATTTTTCTACCGTCATAATATTCTCTATATCTATATATGTATATATATATTTATAAACTTTTATACAACGTATGATGTATGCATGTATGTACATAATAATTATTTTTTATTACAAAACCACCATCATCATCATCATCATCATCATTCGTTCGTATATATCGTATATACACAACAACAGATGCTCCACCCGTACTACTTTATAGTTTCATTGAACAAACTCTCCAGCCAGGACCTGCCGTCAGTCTTAAATGTTCAGCAGCCGGAAATCCAACGCCGCAAGTGTCATGGACGTTGGATGGATTTCCACTCCCTTCGAATGGAAGGTAATTGAACTTTAAATCCACAGATTTCTCTTCTTTCATTTTTTTTTTGTTTGTTTGCAATTTTTTTTTTTATTTTGCTCGTTTCTTTTTTTATTCTTCTTTTTAAATATTCATACATATACATATAAATATAAATGTATGTTTGTATTTTGTATAAATATACATAATATATCTAACTATGTACAATAAAACATTTACTATATACACCCACCATTTACCAACAAAAATCATTTAAATCATTCTGAGTTTCTTGTCTATGCATACCTATATATATAATAGTACACTACATATTACATAACTTATTCACATAACTATGTAATTATATATAAATGTAAGTACACATATACATATATATTCATATATTCACATATATATATTTTATACGTTTACATAAGTTTATGTACACTTTATACACATTTTACATATATTTTATTTAGTAGATTTTTCGCATTTATATTTATATACAGTTTGTATACAGTAGATGAATATAATTCCGTTTTTAGTATATAATTGTACAATTTTATAAATGTAAATGTTCATAATAAATATATACGTACATTTATATATATGAAGTTTACATATTCGAATGCAATTTGTAAAAAAAAAAAAAATTACGGACAACCATGCAACTACACAAATTACACAATATACTTATGAACATTTATTGTATGTAATACCGTAATACTTATGTACATGTATGCATTCTACTACTCTCTATGTATGTACATTTTACATTTATAATATTCATGTAAATACAGACATTACTCGTATATATACGAGTATAATATGTATGATGTAGATATTACATAATGGATATTATACTACTACATAAATACAAACATACAGGCATTAAAGCTTTTAATTAAAATTCTTCGGAAAAAAAATAAAATATGTATGTACTATATGTATAAATGGTAAAATTGTAATAAATGGGAAAAAAAATTGTTGTAAAAGAATTAACGAGGTAATTAAAATGTGTACATATTACAAACTGAGCCTAACGAACAGAAAAGTTTTATTCATTTTTGTTCTTTCTTCTTCTTTTTTTTTATTTTTTTTTTTTTTTTTATTTTAATAAATAAAACTGTGAAAATTTTTTAAAAAATAAAAACTAAAAAGGAAAAAAAGAAATGAAGAAGAAATAAATAGTTTTTTTTTTCTAATAATTTTCATTTCAATGATTGAATAAAGGATCTAATGTGCTTTTTTTTTGTTTTTGTTTTTTGTGAATTTTTATTTCAACAAAATTTCAAATTATTCATATTTACTTATATATGTACATGCGTATATATACATGAGTATCCGTATTTCTGTTAGTAATTAATAACTTGATAAACATACATATACTTACATGTATAATATGCAAAATATTCCTTTAAAATTATCGTGTAATAATATACAAAAGTACAAAACTATTTTTAGAAAATGTGATGAAAGGTAAATACTATATACTGTATGTACTATGTATATTTGAATATGCTTTGTACTTATACATACATGAAGCTACATATACACAGAGACATTAATTGTTTTATACATGCATATACAAGTATAGTACGCATACATTCTGTGTAAAAATATGCATGTATATATTTATAAAGACAAAAAGGAAATAAAAATAAATTTTAAAATTACTTATAAAATTTATGAATATCCGTTATATACGACTAATATTGTAAATAAAAAAGGATAAAATACTAACTTTAAGTTGTGTTTCTTTTTTTTCTCTTATTCATCGTTAAATTTATATAGTATTAACATGTCTATAGAAAATCCCTCATTTATCGAAAAAGGCAAAATGAAAAGATATATACTATACCGTACCTAAAATTAATGTTCAAATTGTGGAAATAAAAATAATGTGAAAAACTATACAATCATATAATATGGAATACCTATACACACTTATATATATACAACTATAAAATTTTCGTAAATGTTTTGTGTATATTATAGTATACGAATAAAATTGAATCTAACCTAGACGATATAAAATTTTTTGTTGTAATTGTAAATTGAATAAAACCATAAAAAGGACACTATTGAATATAAGCACACATACATATCTATATGAACATGTTATATATGTATTGTATATGTTATATATATAGAAATAGAAAATTTTTTTTTATAGCAAAATGTTAACCGAAGAAATACATATACGAATATACAAAAAAACACAAAATAAAAAAATATTTGAATTGAAATGAAAATTGTTACCAATATAATTTTTCTAAATATAATTTAAATTTTATCGTTTAAAGTTATAAAACATTCTGCAAAATATGGATATGTATGTATGTATGTATGTGTGTATATTATATCAAATAATTCAATTTTATAAATTTTAAAAGGACATTATTATGTCATGACAACTATATAATAATAAACATGGGTTGATTCGTTTCGTATGTAATGTGTATGGCAGATATAGTTTATATGTAGTTTTAGTTAAAATGATTCTGTCAATTGGATTTATTTTTCATTTTTTTTTTTCTTTTCTCATTTCCACTTTATCAGGATTAATTTATTATGTAAATACTATAATTTATATATTTATGTATCCACATATATTATTAAATCGATTTAATCCGATATTGAATATAAAATTTAAATGAAATATCATTCATATAATATATGTATGTTCATCTAATTATAATTAACCTTAAATGATTTCGAAACAATTATGAATAATTGATTAAGGATAGCTTTAAAAATAATGATCAGAATAATAATAATAATAATAATAATAATAATAATAATCGATATTATTATAATTTATTTATAAAAAAAAAATTGGTACATAATTAACGAACATGAAAATATGTAAGTACAAAGCTGTGAAAAACTTATGAGACAAAAATAATTTTTCGAAATAAAATACCTACTCTAAAACCTACTATAAGTAAGTATATTATAGAAATGAAATTAAAATTTTTCTAACAAAATATTTCACTAAATTCATATTCATATCAGAATACAACAAAAACTAGAAATATTTTTAATATCTTTATTCAAAAATGAATTCAAAGAAGAAAATAATTTTCAATTTTTCGTTGCCTACTTCCAATGTTCACTACCCCCAAAGTTCATTCTGCTATGAATGAGTATAAGCTTGCTTAGAAATGCTAATAAGTAGTCTACTTCCTGACATGTAAAAGAGTTGGCTTCTCTATCCTCAGCTCAGTTGTTAGAAATCTACGTTAAACTTTAGGTGTACACATAAAAATAATCGAAAATAAGTCGAAATATCACTTAAGTTGATGGTCTTGGCTCGATTTGAGCTGCGCTGAAAAGCCTGAATATGGTTACCCGTCATCGTCATAAAAACGATGACTTTTCAAATATATTAGTACAAAATTAATGTTAGAGAATATGATACACCGTCACCGTTTTCATGACGGTGACCAGCTAACCATATCCAGGCCCTAATGCAGACCATCGGCGAAAAAGAAAAAGAAGAAATAGAAAAAATGATTTCAATAACTTGGATGATAATTTTTAAGAGCTGACTTATGGTGACATTTTTGAAATATATTTTCCCAAAAACTATCAAAGATATTCGATTTGATTTAAGTCGAATCTTTGTAGAAGTGTTTTTATTAAATGATGGTGATTTTTTTATTGTTTTTTTGTCTGTGGTAAATCGTTAAAGATCGTATATTTATGTTAGTATAATTACGTTTTTTACTTATAAAAAATTATGCTTGTCTCATAATTTTTTTACGCCTGTGTTTTTTTAACTTTAAATTGCTTTAACTTAAAATTTATATCCTTCTAAAATGTTCATCCCTTTTTTATAAATAATATAATTTATAATTTATATATCATAGTAATATAAAATTCTGAAATTTTCAATCATACAAGTTTATTATTTTTTTTTTATTTTATTTGTAAAAATGTATACTCACACCTATACATTTATTAAAATTATTTTATAAATTTCACAGTAAATAATTTCAATTTTTAAATAAATTTGAAAATTATCAATATAAGTATTTATGATTCCTTTTTTTTTTTTTTGCTAATTGTATATACATACATACATATATCTATAATGTATTAATTTATACAAACATGTATATATTTTAAATAGATTTATGATCGGTCAATATGTCACTGTTCATGGAGATGTAATTAGTCATGTTAATATAAGTCATGTTATGGTCGAGGATGGTGGTGAATATTCATGTATAGCAGAAAACCGTGCTGGAAAAGTATCACATTCAGCAAGATTGAATATTTATGGTATGTATGTTAACCTTATATAGATTATATTGGAAATATATTATATATTCATAGCCATGTATATAAAAACTGGAACGAAAAATATTTCATCCTCTCCAAAACACTGATTATCTGTTATTAATTATCCATAATTACACCTAGATGAATTCGTATATAAATTTAGTTGTTTCTTAGTATGTATATGAAAAATAAAAGCATTAAAACAAAAGATTTGTATTATACTGAAAGTCATTTGTATTAACAAAAAGTCTGTATTATACTGAATGAACTGAAATAAAAGCTTAAAAAAAATTGTAAATATATCACCAAAAAACTATTTTAAACATTATTTTAGGGTACAATATTTTTCGTTCCAGTCCTTATCCCTTAATATCATGAATGTTTCTATTTTCTCGTTATATAAAAGTACATATATGCAAACTATATACAATACATATAGTATAGTCGTATATTCAAGAATTTTATTTCGAGAAATATATGTACATTCGTATATAATCACAATTTAACTCATTTATTAATTTTGTATAAGTAAATTACACAATCAATCATATAAAGTATACCCTTATTTATATAAGAGAAGATAAATTGAAATGATATCGACATTAATATAGCCTACATGATGCTACATACCCATAAATGATGAAAATTGAATAAATACAATCATGTGTAAATTTGATATGGTTTGATTGCAATACACCTATATATTCTATATATGAGATGTACATAAAAATGAACTAAATTTACCTCCCTTCATACATAAACGCATGTATACAGCTACCATATGTATATATTGCTAAAAAATTTACAATACACCGCATAGATACATACCAGATGATGAATATTTACATACTTACTCCTATTATTATCAATGCACTCTGTACAATACAAAAACATTTCGGGTATGGTCATGTTTTTGCGAATTTTTGTACGTAAAAAACATTGAATATATATATATGTATTATCTGGAATAATTATGTTTTGCAATAGCATATAGATTATCTATGTTATTGGGGTAAAAACGGTTTTCAATTTTTTTTCGTCGTTTTAATTTTTTTTTTTTTTTATTTTCAATTTTACTTTTGGGTATAAAACTAAAGGATATCGAAGCAATCTACATTTACATGTGTACATATATGTATGTATTTTATCTGTATCATATGGATGATATGTTAAACAATTTGAAATTTTATTTGATTATCACAATATTCAATGTTATTTGACATAAACGCATTTAATTTTAATTAATGATTACAGTTGACCATAAAATTATCAATCTTTCTATACGATATTCGATTGCATACATACATTTGTAATTTCTATACAGCAGACATTATTATTTTGTTTCTCTATGTGTACCAACAAACCAAATATTTTCAAACCAATTTTCTGAAAATTATACATTGCACACTACATGTACATACGTCCATATGAATTTTGTACATACACGTATTACAAAGAAGAGATAATATGATCACATTTTTGCATTTTTCTTTATTAATTTGCAATTTTTTCATATACAATATCCCCTTCTCTGGTATAATTTTTTCGTTGCTTTACTGTTATCGGTTTATCATTCTCATTCAGTTGTATAATTAAATTTTAATTAATTAAAAGCAAAGTTAACCATTTATGAAAACCAAATAACATTTATATGGTAAAATATTTCATATTAACTAAGTATGTATGTATGCATATTGTCTATATTTAAGTATGTATGTACATACATATGCACATTGGCTACATTAGATCGAACATTTAGCATTTTATATATTTTTGGTTATGTTATTTTTAAAATGTTTTAAATTTTAATGTTTTTTTGTTTTTTTACTCCCACATTACATTTTTAGGTTTACCGTACATACGTTTAATACCAAAAGTAACTGCAGTATCTGGTGAAACATTAAATTTAAAATGTCCAGTTGCTGGTTATCCAATCGAAGAAATACATTGGGAACGTAGCGGTCGAGAATTACCAGATGATATACGACAAAAAGTCCAACCAGATGGTTCATTAGTTATAAGTCCGGTACAAAAAAATGCCGATTCCGGTGTATATACATGTTGGGCCCGTAATAAACAAGGACATAGTGCAAGACGTAGTGGAGAAGTAACTGTAATAGGTTAGTATATTTATAATACATGTACAAATTTCTTTTTACATATACTGATAAATTATTTAAAATGTTGTTTATAACAAATTTTTCACTTTATAGATAATTACGAAAATTTACATCTTATACAATTATATGTATATGTATATGTATATGTATATCTGAATGTATATACAAAGTAATATTGATTTTAAATAATATTCATTTACATTAAATAAATAAGATTTTATTCAGCACATCGCATTTTAGGCAGAAGGATGAGATGACATTAAAGCAATATTCCACTATAAGAGTTTTCGGTTCATATAATGTTGTATATTTTTTTTTTGAAATTTTATTTCCATACAGAGTAACTTTTTAAATAACTTATTCAAAATTTAAAAAGAACAAAATTTTTTTTGTGAACAATTTATTTAATTTGATTTGTTTTCCTTTAATTTTGTTTGAAACTAGTACAAAAAGAAAATTTGTATAAATAAAATACATAAATAGAAATTTATTCAAATAACTTCTTTCAAGATAGACGATGAACAAATATGATCAGTTTTGGTATCTTTATAATTTTCATTTTGTAAATATGATTCATCAAAAATGTTAAATGTGCTTCTTAGCCTCGTTTGGCTGGAAGAAAGAAATGCGCTTCATTCGAAAAACTGATTTTTTCCCAAAATCTGTATGAACTTTCAATTGCCCCATAGCGCATTTAGTGAAAGTTTAACACAAACCATGAATATGTACTTGGTTTTTTAAGTTCTTGAGTCAGTTGAACTTTATAGGCATTCAAATGAAGATCATGATGCAAAATTCTCTTAATTCTCCATAAATTTTTTGTAATTCACACGAACGTATTACGAACCAAAAATGCATTTTATAATAAATTCGAATAATGTCTACGCTTCCATCTTTCCATGCTTACTTATCACAGAATATTGAGCACTGCATTCAAAATGTTGAGATTAACCTTACGATCAGTGTTTTCATTGAAAGTTCTGACGTTCTTATTGGTAAACCCTACATAACATAATAAATGTAATCCTATTGTAAAATATCTTATAAGTACACACAGCCAAATAATATAGTACATATATACGTGCATTATATTATATTACATCGTATATGTATATGTATTTTTTAATTATTAATGAATAGAAAATATTGCATTTTAAAAAAAAAAAAAAAATTTCGACTGAAAATCTTACTTCATTGAACAGACAGTATTCAAAATTTCAAACTACTATACAACAAAATAAAAAAGAAAAGTGCACAAAATGAATATTACGTATACTCATGTAAAATGTTGGTAGGGTTTTGTTTTATGTTTAAGCCAATTTTTTGTTTAAAAATCAAACTGTTTAAACGAAAACCATAGACAAAAAACTATTAAAATAAAGTATGAAAATTTTCAAAAAGAAAAATAAAAAATCATAATGACAACAATAAAAACAGCAGCAACAGAAAATGAAGTTTTTTATAGAAGATGATAAAAATCAACTTTTAATAATGAACTTAATTACAGTCAACGTCTATTGTGTAACCCGTTAAACAATACAAACTATACATACCTACGTATTATATTCGAAAAAAAAAAAAATAATATAAAATTAAATTTTAGTTATAATGTACAGGATGTACAGGTATCTATGGTAAAATTATATTCTAATACCGTATACACAGTTCAAAGTATTTGTTTCTAAAATTACAATAACACACATATACTTGCATACGTGCAGTAGTATTAATATAATACAGGCAAATGAATGAAACAAAAGAAAATAAATATATATCATTATAATACAATGTGTGGATAAACTTTGAATACAGTAAGCCATTGTATTATAGTACATACCGTGCATTATATTATCTAGTTATCTGTTAGAGAACTTCAATAGTTAATTAAAAAACAAAACAAAAACGATACGAATGAGAAAAAAAAAGCTACCGTAGAAGAAAAATATTTATTAATGCCTATATATGTGTATTAGACTACGTCTATATGTATACGAGATAAAAAACATACATAAAAAAATATAATTACTATAACCCCTATAACGTTAAATATCATATATGCAACAATCATAAAAAAATATATGTATGTACCTACTTTGCAGACATTTTTATTCATTATATTCCTACCTTATGTATGGAAAATACACATATATCTACATAATATATCTGTACTTTCCTATAAATATCTAAAATAGGTACATATATTCGCACATGTGTACGCAATTTGAATCCATGGATTATATATGTGCATATGTACTCGTATATGTAAATATAGTCGATTATGTGTACGAAGTATTTTGTAAAAAGCAAGAAAAAAAAAACCTACAGGTGAATAAATCATGTATTGCAGTCGGTATGGTGTATTATCTTTTAATTTTCTATAAAAGTTCATTATCGGATAATAAACACAACACACATGTACGTTGTATATTGTATACATATATAAAATATGCCTTTAAAACAATATATGTACTATACAAAAAAAAAAAAAAAAATGAAAATAAAATTCAACTCTGAAAAAATTTGCAAATAAATATAATTATCCTGTTTTATACAAAAGTAAATTGGCAATATGGAGGATGATGAGCGTATATACATGCCTTTCCTGTTCGAGTAGTACTTATGTTTTATACGACAGACAAAAAAAATTTTTGGAACCAAACCGACGAAAAAAGAACCCGAAAAATTATTATATTACTTTTACACCAACAGAATATTTTTATTGATAGGTACCTACCCAACAATTTTTGCAGGAGCTATCATCGTTACAAAAAAAAAAAATGTTTTTATTTTTCTTTTCAGTTTTATAAATTAATTTTATACTTGAATGTATGAGTATCTTTGTTTTAAAATTTTTTTTTATGATTTCATAATCACTGAAATTGAAATTTAACTTTTGTTCTGTATTACAGAATTTCCATTTTTATCCTTTTTTATTTCCATTTTAAAATTTTCAGTATTTTTTTTTTTTTGTATATTTTTATTTAAATTTTTTCTATATTATTTTGTAAGTTTTATTTCTCTTTTTGCAGTTAGTTTCAAATTGAAAAAAAAAAAAAAAATTTAAATAAATATAAAAAAAACCAAATTTTTTTTTTTTCTCCAATATTAAAATACAATTACAGTTCCACCAAAATTAAGTCCTTTTCAATCATCAATACTACAATTAAATATGGGTGATCGTGCATCATTAACATGTTCAGTTGTTAAAGGTGATTTACCATTAACAATAGCATGGCGTAAAGATGGTCGTCCAATTGATCCATCACAACATATGTCCGTTAAACAAGTTGATCAATATAATAGTATATTAGTGATTGAAAATTTAGGCTCTGATCATACTGGAAATTATTCATGTGTCGTCAGAAATTTAGCAGCTGAAGTGGAAAATTCACAATCTTTACTTGTTAATGGTAACCATTTTAGAAACAAACAAAAAAAAAAAAAAATACAAAAACAAAACAAAAAATTACAAAAACAAAAAGAAAAACAAATAAAAAATAATAATCGATAAAAAAATAAAAATAAAATAAATAATATGAAAAAAAATTACATTTTTATTTAATATTTAAAAAAAAAAAAAACTTGATGAAATTTAAACACTAATTTTACATATAAATTCCTTCATAAAAGTAATAAAATACAAAATTTTCATTTTCATTATTATTTGATCACATATTGAATTTGATTATAGATTTTTTTCTACCATTTATATAGTATGTACATATTTGTCATCACTAAATTGATAAACGCAAAACATTCAAATACATACCTCTACCTATACTCGTATATATACTTACACACATTTTAGGATTTACTATACATTATGATGTATACTTCCTGATAAAAATTAAAAAATTAAAAAAAAAAAAAAAAAAAAACAAAAAATTTATTTGTATATTTTTACATTATTTTCATATAGTAAAATTATAGTAGCAGACGATTGAGTTTTCTTTTTTGAAAATCATATAATATTCATTATACTTCCTTTTATATTTACTAACAAACATAAGTAACTCGTATTTATAAAAATTTTTAAAATTAGAAATAGTGAAAAAAATTTTTTTATTATCAATTTTTTATTTGAAAAATTGTTTTATTTTCATAATTTTGTTTTTTGTTTTTTTTTTTTTTTTTTGTTTCATTTTTGTGAAAAAAATTTTTTGATTAGATTTTATGTTATTGAAAATGTGTGTATAGTACATACACATTTAAATAAAAAAAATATAAAGATTTGTTTTTATGTATACCATTACACGTTATACTACTTACCTATATTAATATAACTTATTTTCTTATCTTATAATCTTATTTATACTATAATATAATTAAATTTATTTTTCTATCCTTCATTTCTTTTTTTATTTTTTAATTACAATGATTATACTGTTAATTATCATGTATATATTTATTATAAAATCGAAAAATACTTATACTAAAATATTATTTTTTTACATTTCTGATAAAATATATACTATATATATAAATTTTTTCAATATAATTATTTAATTACTCATACCTCGTACTTAAATTTAATTAAATTTCAATCATATTCTATGTACATTTATTTAGATTCCTTGAATTTCACTTTATTTATTTATTTCCACACATATTTTTCTTTCATATTTTTGCATTATAGTTCGTGTATGAACGTTTGTGTATGTATGTTATATATTTTTATAATTTAATTTTTCATTTAAATTTCAATTTGTAATTGAATATGTTTTTTATTCTATATAAATTTTATTTTATAATTAATTTCTTTCGGTTGTTGGACTTTTTCAGTAATGTTTTACGAGTATTTATGCCCAATTTCACACTAAAAGCTCTTAAGCCCAGATAAGGTTTAAACTTTAAAACTTCCGTCCTTCCGCTTAAGAGATGTTTTGATTTCAGAGTGGAAGTTTAAGTCCAACATAGTTTAGCCATCCATAGTATAAGCACGTCACGTCAAACGTATAAGCCTTTTATGCAGTGCAGAGCGCAAGCTTAACTAAGCTCAAGTTTGAACTTTCACTATGAAATTATGGTCTTGAATAGCAAGTTGATTGTGGTGTAGAACTTGCACGCTTGATGTTCTAAGTTCAAATCCCAGCCAGCGCCCTATTATTGCCCAAGTCGGTCATTAATTCCAATTAGCGGTACACATAGCCAGTAACTGATTACTGATGATAAACTGGATTGATATATCTGAGAGAATTATTGTTCGACGGTGCCATAATGGACTGAGTATCCATGAGCTCTTCATATACTTACTTATACATATATACATTGTATGTATAAAGAAAAAATATAAAAAAAACTGTGAAATTGGGCATAATTGTATTACCGCACATACTTAAGAGGTGGTTATCATTTCAATTTTTCAATTGTTCATCTAGTTTCGTAGTTTGATTGAATTTTTTTCTCTAAACTTCTTAAAATTTGGACATCCCCATTGTATCCTTACAAAATTATAATGGCATTGGAAATCATTACATCATTACATAAGTTGTTGATTATACTATACGTATGTTAACATCAAACTACAAAACTACTGTAGAGATATGTCAGTTTATATTCCTCATTTTCATTGTAATTTCATATTTTCGTAATTTAAATGAAATCAGAATTCGGAGCTTGTAGCTATATTTTAACCTGTCAAAATTTGCTTGCAATTATATTTCATATGATGCAACACAATGTGTATCCATAACTGAAGCTATAGAGTACAATGGAATACAATGCCAACAACTTTTGGTGCATTTAGTTACAGCTACTACTTCAAGCGCCACATTCTGTTTTTCGCTTAAAGTATTCTTAGATAATATTTGTGTGTATAAAATTTATGTGTCAATATACCAAAGTAATTTTTTTAATGATATTTTGAATATATTTAACTAAGAAATTAATAAGAATGAGGAATATGAAATGCCATGAATACCCCTTACTTTATACATATTTATGTACGGTTTTTACTTTCCCAATTGAATCTATACATATGTAGTTCAAAAATGAATGAAAATGAAGTTCGAAGAACTACAATTAATACGAAAACTGGTACAATTACGAAAATTACGACGACTACAATTACCACAAAAACTACTAAAACTGCAGGAACTATTACAAAAAAAATATGAAAATTACTAGAATTACGACGATTATACAAAAACCACAAGAACTACTATAACTACGACGACTAGACAAAGATTATGTACTTACATATATGTACTAACAGAAATATCTCTGTTATATTTAGGCATCTATGTAATGTATGTTATTGTTATACTCAGTTTTCAGTTATTGTTTTCTCTATTCAAAACAAATGTTATTTCTTCTAGTATTTGTCTTGCGTTTTCCATTTTGTTTTCTCTCCTCTTAATTCACTTTTTAATTAGATAAAGGAATGCATGTGAATTATGTTTTTTATTTTCAGATTTTCTTTTTTAATTAAAACAAAACCGAAAAAAAAGAAAATTTTTTTTATGTATTTCTATAGTATTTCTATTTTTATATTTCTATATACATATACTCGTATATTACATACATTAAATTTTATATATTAATACTAGTATATTAAATATTATATGTATGTTTATATTTTTATAATAAACTTTACTCTACTTTTTTTCATTTCGTTCTTTTTCAACATCTTTCTGTCAGTATATTTGCAAATTTCTTTTGTATTTTTATTTTGATTTTATTTTTTATTTTTACTTTTTTGTTTTTTTTTTCTGTTTTTTTTTTTTAATTCACTTTTATCTACCATATAAGTACTTATATTAATGTTTGTTATTATTCACCTTAAAAAAATTTAATAAAATAAATAAAATAAAAAAAAACACAAAAAAAATAATAAACAAAATTTTTTTTTTGTTCTTATTCTTTAACTATTATTATATGATATATATTTATATATTTAATGAACATTAAAAAAAAAACAAATAATTTAATGAATGAATAGAAAAACAAAAACCTCTATACTATCTAGAATATAAAAATTCTACGAGACAGAAACATAAAAAACACATGAAAATTTCCATAATTAAATTATATGTTGCAAGAGAATCTTGTTATACAGAATGTACAGAATTATAATCTACTGTCATACATTTTGTTTTATTTGTATTCACAATATAGTGCATAATAATATTAAAGGTTGTACATTATAGCATAGACACACCGAGTAGTTGACCAAACTGCTCAGTTCGTAACTGATTTCCAAACCAATCTCATGACACATGACCTACTGATATAATGTTTATTACATAAATTTGATGTTTGTTTATTTGACATAATATATTGCTATTGTTATGTGTGGGCATACTATGGAAAATGGAAGTAATATCCATTTACAAAATATAAAAAAGGAAAAAAAATATGAGCACAATAAGCTTTTATAACTCTTTCCAAAAATTTCACGTATAAAAATCAGCATTTTAAAATAATTGTCGTAATATTTGGTAAAAACAATATTACCATTCAGAAATAATTACCGGAAAAGCAGTGTCTACATGTTTTTTTATTCTTTTTATTGTAGAGGAAGATCAGGTAAAATCCGTCTCCCTCTATCCTGCACCATGGCTCACATGGTCCTTTTGGCGACAAATTTTTTTTATATATGTATATACTGGCTGGATTTGAACCGCAATCATAAGATCACAAGACCGACACCCAACTATCGAGATATTCAAGCTTTCGTGGTGTCTACATAGTCAGTATCCATATTGCCACAGGTTGCGTAGGGTGAGCAATGTTCAAATTAAGCCGCAGCCTGCTCTGGAGTAAAACAAGTACAATTAAGTCTTTAGTTACAAGAATAAGCATAAAGTAAATAGTAAAGATATAAAGCTTATGTCTTTATTGTTTGAAGAAATATGACAACTGACATCATAATCTGCTTTTAATGTGTTTCTGAAATTGTGACTGCGACACATTTTCCATCCACATCAGCATATTTCTACTTCTGCAGTATGCTTTCTGTTTTGATTGTGTTCAGCGTTTTATTATTATTACTATTTGTGGTGGATCAGGTCTATCGACAGACAGTTGTCATTTTAGCCATAGCATGAATAAATTGATTACTAATTCGGTGTGTCTATATGTTATTAGTACATACATACTCGTATATATACAATAAAAATCAGACTTAAATAGTATATATTATTACATACATAAAATATTCATTTACTGTTATATATGTATGTATGTATAATTACATGTATGTATTATAAATTGTTATACACTTACTCATAATATAATCTAAATGAGATATGTAAAAGTGTGTGTGGTAATGTGTATTTATTTTATTTTTTTTTTTGAGATTTTCTTTTTATATATACATATATTTTTTTTTTGTGTATTTGATATACATACATATAATATTATAATAAAAATTTATATTTTTGTCTTATACTTTAAAATTAATACATAGATATAAAACCATACAATATATTTTTATTCGTCTTTTTTTTTTTTATTATTTTTTTTATATATATACATTTATAAGTATATATATATTATATATTATATATGCATTTTATATATAGATCCTTTCACAAATACTTACATATGTATAACTTGTACTTATATAACATTATATATATTATATTACTAAAAATAATAATACTTTTTATATATAATATATTAAATGCATAAATATTTTTTAATAACATTTATTATCATTATTATTGTATACTATAAGGAAAACAAAATCAAACTCTACTGTCTACGTAGTAGAACAAAACACAAAAAAACAAAAAAATGTGTCATTATATTAGTATACGTTTATGTATGAATATTTCTTGTGTTGTTTTTTTCTTTATATTTTTTTTCATTTTTGGTTTTTGGGTGGTTTATATAGTCTTTAAAATTTTCTATCCTTTAATTTTTTTTTTTATCAAACAACAAAATATTCTGTATAATAGTATACTACGTACATAATAATACTACATAAAATAGTGAATGTATGTACGTATACAAATTAAAATGCAGATATAATAATCGTAAAATATAATCGACGTTTTATGGTGGTATAGTAATACGTAATACACAGAAACTCCGATACAAAAATTGCCTGATATACGAGTATACTCGTACGTATATATGTATATAACATCTAATGCACTATACCTACATATTTCATGGTTGGGTGGGTTGTTATGTATTTTTTTTTTTTCATATTTTCATTGGTTTAGTTTGGTTTTCTGGCAAGGAAAGTCTACTCTACTATACATTTTTCATAACAAAACGACAACTACGAAATTTACTTTATATATGTTATATAAAACAGATGTTTACAGTATGAATGCATTCTAAAAATAAAAGGAGTCATAACGAAATAATAATAATAATAAATAATAAAAAACAAAAAACAATTTTTTTTTTATTTATTTTCATTTATATTATTTATTTTTTCTTTCTCTTTTTTCTCTCTTTTTCATATTACAAAAAAAAAAAAAAAAAACCGTACATATATATCATAACAAAAACAAAAATCGAAAAAAATCGAAAAAAAAATCAAAAACATAAATCTCCATATATGAATATGTATATAAAAATTATATATGTATATGTACATTTAGTACCTCCTATCATTGAGCCATTTTCCTTCCAAGATGGACTGGCTGAGGGTATGAGAACTCGTACTGTATGTGGAGTATCTAGCGGTGATCCTCCATTAACATTACGTTGGCTAAAAGATGATGAACCATTACCATCATTATTGGGGGCAAATGTAACATTATTAGATCAATATTCCTCACTCCTTAGTATTCCTTCCTTATCTGCAACACACTCCGGTGAATATACATGTGTGGCGAGTAATCCTGCATCTGAAACTAAATATACAGCAACATTACAGGTTAAAGGTATAGTATATAATAATATTATGATAAAAAAAAAAAAAAACAAAAAAAGAAAAAAAAAATTATAATAACACAATAAATAAATCCTTATTATATTATAAATATATATATATAACTCCTATATGTATACACATAATAAATTAAAACGTTAAATTTTTTTTTTTTTTTGGTTTTTCTTTTACTATAATTTTCCTGTTATTTTTATTTGCTGTAATATAAAAGAAAATTTTTTCTAATTCGAAAAAGAAAAAAAAATTATAATAAAATTTATTAAAAAAAAAAAAAAAAAAAAAAAAAACTAAGAAAAAAATAAAAATTAAAAAAAAAAGCAAAATCTCCCAATTGTTTATAATATTCATTTAAAATACATATACTATTTATATATCTGTATATACATACATTATGTATAAAAATTTTTTTTTTTTTTTTGGTCATTACCGTTATATACTAAAAATAAACAATTCATTATTGTCTATTATTAATTTTTTCGTTTCATTTATTTGTTTGTTAAAAGTAAAATTTTATATTATACGCAACATATTATTATTTCCATAAAAAAAAAAACAAAAATATTACATATATAAAAAAAAACATAAAATCATTATTATTATTATCATAATTATAAATTTGAAAAAAAAAAAACAAAATAAAAAAAAAAATTATAAACATATTAAATATATTGATAAACATCCGCGAGTTACGTTCACATGTGTCTTCCCCTCCCAGTTGCTTTGGCACGCAGTGGGTTTGCGGCAGATCACCAGGTAATAATTATTTGCACCGTGTCTTTTTGTTTTTATCATTTATTATTTTATTTTATTTGTTTTTTTTTTTAATTTTCTTTTTTTTTTTTAAATTTAATTTTATTTAAATTTTTATTTTATTTTATTTATTCAATAATTTTTTTTTATCTAAATATGTATATTTTATAATAATTATTTAACTAATTATGTAATAATTTTTT
Organism: Villa cingulata; assembly: GCA_951394055.1. Lineage (NCBI taxonomy): Eukaryota > Metazoa > Arthropoda > Insecta > Diptera > Bombyliidae > Villa > Villa cingulata. The sequence goes on along the minus strand of OX596021.1, from coordinate 24,751,826 downwards.
TCTTTCAGTTTGTATAAATTATAAATCTATATTCTAATAATAAATTGATAACAAATGATAACAATATTTATTACGTTATAATTCAAGTTACACCCTATACACATAGTAATTCATTCAAAAGGAATTTATTACTAAGTTAAATAAGAATCAATTTTTTCAATATATAGTACATACCATAATAATTTCAACATGATTAATGTGATATAAGCGAATCAATAATAATTCGTTACAAACGATCATTCATTTTCCATCTAACCACTACAAATTAACTTTAAGGGTGGTATTCACCAATATGGATTATGGATATATACGTCAGATATATTTTAACCGGATACGATTTCAGCTTATTCATCAACCTAGATAAAATTTGTTTTCCAACTTCGTTTTCGGGTCGAACATGTGTGTCAAACATGTCAGCTGATTGGATTTTTATATTACAAAATGAAAAAGAGGTTCTGTGATGTGATAATTATATGCAAAGATGATAATACAGTACAACTACATTATTTTTATTTGTGCTGTTGCTGTTAATAACAAGGTTATGTTCGAACGATATTTATAACACCACTCCGAGGTTGTCTTGAAAATATCCGAGTAGTGTTTTATCCAGGTTGATGAATACACTTTATCTCAGATAAAAGATAATCTATGTTGGTGAATACCAGCCTTAATGATCATTAAATCGTCATTTTAACTTCATTGAAGTAAGTTCAAATGAAGTTTCAGAAGCTCATGATCATTTGGAACAGTTTCGTTTGTCTATCAAAATTTAATTATCATTCAAATGAATTAAAAGTAGAATATATAATGTTTATTGATTTGTTCTCGTCTGTCTATCATATAAGTATAAAAGCTTTCAAGATAGCGGTGAATTTTCAAAAAAGTTTTCAATAGTTTTCTTAATTATTCATTCACACATTAAGGAAGAATAAAATAATTATCATTAATCATATACGAATGGTACCCTAAAATATAGTCAATGAATTATTATTCTTTCAAAATTAAATTGTTATCAGGAAATAAAATTGTATTTAAAATAAAAATTATTTTTATGAATTTAATCAAATTCATTCATTATGATTGACAGATCAGTTAAAAAATTATCGAAAATATTCAGCGAAAACTAAAAAAAGAATAAGAAAGGAAAGTCAAAACCAATAATTATATCTTTTGAGAAAAAATGAACATTATACCGGCTACTTTATGTTGGCCTTCTTTTACAATTCAAAATATAGATTTAGTAGAGTAGATGAGCTCTCAAATTCCACTCCCAATTTTCAGAGTAGATTACTGTATATCACTGTATTGGTTTGGTATAATTAAGTTTTCAATACAGCTTTCTGAATTACCAGCTTCAGTTTAGAAATATAACCAAACTTGAATCTGATTCTAGTGAAATATGCACAGAAAGATGAAGGTCGATGAAAGAATAGCTGTATAGAATTCCTTGTGTAAAAATGAATCAGGTTCGATAAATCTACTCTGGCACGAAATTCAAGCTGAATTGTAAATATAACTTGAAGATATTTTATTATTAATTCATTTAAAGAATTTTGTATTTTTATTTTTTATTTTCAAAACTTTTTTCTTTATATTATTCCTTAGTTTATTTAATTTATTTATTTTTTTTTTTTTTTAGTTTTTTTTTTTTTTTTTTGTTATGCACTACTAATGTAGAAGTTCGCATGTATTAGCTTTAAAATAAAATAAAAAGAACAACAAAAAAATATAAGTATATAAAATTATACAATAAATTCATTTTGCATGATTTATGAAGTAGAAAAATTCAAATTGATAATTAGTAATTATAAAAATGTAGTTTAAGAGACTTGTAAATAAATAAGTAAATACAAAAAGCCGGAGTATAGAACGAAATACACATAATTTCACAAACAAGTAAAATGAAATACATAATATTGGATTCCTGAATATATAAAATAAATCCCAATAGAAAAGAAATATGTATAATATACAATTAATAAAATATAAGAAAAAAAAATAAAAAAGAACAGAGTATCCCACCCAAAATAAAATATCCATACACATACCTATACCTATATACGCTTGACTATATTATTTCAAATAAAATTTTTTATGAACAAATTTCAAATAATATTTATATAAATGCTCGTATTTATGTATATGTGTATGATTTATTGATAAAAATATAATATTATTATTAATTTTTTTTTTTTAAAATATGGTTTACATGTCAGCTATATACATTCATATAATAAATATTGAGTAACATACATTATAATGTATGTACATATATGAGAAAAGCTTTTCGCAATCCTTGCCAGTTATTATTATTATTTATACATATATTATTATGATTATTACTAAAATTTTTTTTTCCTTATTATTATTATTTGGTATGCAATAATTTTTGTTAAAAATCTAAATGTACTTATAACTATGTTAAAATTATTAATTGAATCCGAATGCTTTTTATATGTATAGTAAGTAGCATGTAATATTATTAATTTAATGGTATGCGACAATAATTAAACGTAATGCAGTTGTTATTGAATATTTCGTTTATATAATACATAATTAATAAAGGATTTGTATTAAAATAATTTTTGTACTTAATGTATATTGTAGATTATATAGTTGCATGATTATTTTTTATATTGCTTATGCATTATATAAAAATACTAATATTTAGTTATTATTATCGTCTTTTATTTACTTTTTTTTTTTTCAAAAATAAACTATAGGTATAGATAACACATAATATTACATACTTATACATCATACACATAATAATATCAATGACATTAAAAGCGAATATAATACCCATCATTTTGTATCAATGCACACACACAAAAGAAAAAATTTTCAATTCAGATTCAAATTATTTGTTTGTTTGTTTTTTTTTCTTACATTTTTCAAAATGAATTAAATTCATAAATCAAACACAAAATATCACATTACCTATAGGTATACAAAAATATAAATATTAACAGAAGAAAAAAAAAATGAAATTAGAAATAATATAACAAAAAAAAAACACAAAAAATAAAAAATTAAAAGTTTGGCCCAACGTAGAACCACAGTGTGGTGTGCAGTTTATAAAATTTCTTGATAATAATAAATTTGAAATTTCAAAAAAAAAAATTTAAATTAATAATTGGTATCTACCAGTATATACTTGAACAGAAAAATATTTTTGTAAATATATACTTAAATGAAATGTATATTAGATGAATTCGTTTTACATTCAATTTTGTACCTAATATACTACATATATGTACTTATATGTATGTAAATTATATTATTTATATTGCTTTAAAGTTAGTAATTGATATTTCTTCCCTTATATCCATTATATACAATATGTATAAATACTATATACTGTTTTTGGCTTAACTTCCGAATTGGGACCGCCAGCTTTTGAAATGAAACCAACCGATAATGATACTTTGGAATGTCCTCTTTAGCATGGTACATGTCTTTATTGACGCAAATTTATCTTAAGGAAGCAAAGTAGATATCTTTAAAAATTTTTGAGAAAAATTAACATGTTTTAGAAAAACCGTTATTTCTCTGTATTTTTCCGAATTTTTTTGCACATTTATGAATTTATTTTTTTTTACATTTATACAGTTTCTATATATATAGAAATATGATATCATTACAAAAGGGACAAAAAATCCTTTTATCCTTTAAGCTTTGAAGTTATAACGTTATCAAAAAAAGTTGAAAAAGTGATTTTTTAAAAAACAACAAAATTTTGACTTTAAGTCTCTATATCTCGAGAACCGCTAATCCAATCAAAATGAAATAAACTGTGACAAATATAGAGTAGGAAATTCTCTTTAAAATTGTGTACTAGCTAATTCTGGTATTAGTTAGAGATCCAAGATACTGGTATGGAGAAATAATGGTTTTTGTAAAATACGCCAATTCTGACAATCAAAAATTTTTAAGGGTACTTTGCGTCCTTAAGATGAATTTGCACCAATAAAAACATGTAACATGTTAAAGAGGATAAATTCAAAAGTATCATTATCGGAAGGTTTCCTTTACAAAGCAGGCAGCCCCAATTCAGAAGTTTCCCTCTGTTTTTAATTGGAAAATATTATAAATTCATTTTTCAAATATATACGTTAATTTCACAAAAAAAATTTTTCAACAAAAAAAAACAGTATATTTCCCGTATCTTGTTAAAAATATTAAATGCTAAAAACATTGTTTTTTTTTTTGTTTCAAATTGAATATAAAAATAAAAAATTAATTATTTTGCTTTGTTCTTTATATAATATAACGCTTTAATAATTGATATCTATATATTATAACATATATAAATTGAGTATATAGCATATATAATTATATAATTAAAAAATTGTAATATAATTATATTATTATATACATTATAATGAATAATTATAATATTACATATTTACATATTAAATAATAATATTGAAGTTTACAGTGGTGATCAAATAATGCATTATAATGGCTTTAAGCTTAATGCTGCATGCTTGTCAGAAATATCCCTCTTCCCCCTTTATATAACATTTATATTTAGGTATTATGTATACATATATATACATATTGTTATAATTAATAATAATAAATTATGCACACATAAAAAAATATATAAAATAATAATTTAATTTTTTTAAATAATAATATGTAAATACAAAAAAAAAGCGAAAAAAAAATATCATCGAAAATGAACATATGTACATATATAATAACACATAAAAAGCGAAAATAATTTACACGTATACATACATACATACATTGTATAAATATAACAATTAAAATGTAATTAAATAAATATAAATATTCAATTGCAGTTTTTAAATTTTTTTGGTTTTTTATTTACATATTTTTATTTTGAAAATTTATATTTTAGTCAAACATTAAAACTACTTATATAATATTAATAAAAAATATATTAAGCTATATATATACGTATGTATAATGTATGTATGTTGTACGTGATAACAATTGAAAAATTATTATAAAAATTGACTTTAAATTTAATTTTATTTGATTTATATATTTTTTTTTTCATTTTTGTTTTGGTTTTATTTTTTTAATTTTTGTTATTTCAAATTTAATTACAAATCAAATATAGATACTATACTCTGTCAGAAAAGTATCGGGAATTCATAATTTAAAAAGGCTGTATTAGAAATTTTTAAAACAAATTTGATCCATTACTTATTAGCACTGTACTCGATTACTATAATACCACTAAATATGAATGCAATCTGTCAACTCGTTTGTTTATAGAGCTATTGATTTTTGTTAGTTGTTTTACAACGCCCCACGAATTTTGATTTTGCTGGAATGAAGCGACATTCTGAAGTTTTTTGAGTAGTTCACATGTCCAACTTGTAAATTCATGTCTTGTCATCCGATTATGAAAGTATAATGTGTTCTTATTGAAGAAAATTCCAGTATTTTGAAACTAGGCGTGCAACGATACGACTCATGTCAAAAATATCGATTAAAATCGAACGAGTAAACTCGTAAAAGATGTTATGGTCATAAGCTTTCTGTTTAAGTCTTAATTAGCGAATACTATAAGCATAGTTTTCTTCAATTTGCTCATTGTTGGCGTAGCAATTGAGCACGGTGATGCTAAGTTATGAACAAAATTTGATTTAAAAATTTCTAACACAGCTTTCTTAAATTGTTAATTTCCAATACTTTTCTGACAGTATATATTTGAACCAAAATGAATCGATTAATTTACAATAAATTTTTGTTTTAATTAACAGTTCATTATTTATTTATATAAATATTATATAAATACATAATTATGTACATATACTTACATATTTTATACATACTATCCTGGTCAAAAATTATAATCATTTAAACATTTTTTTGCACATACATTAAATGCATAACATTCATGTAGGTATACGATATGTAATTATGCGAAACATTTGTATTATATGTGTATTATTATTATTTTAAAATTTGTCCATCCCAATAGCCAAATATTTTTAAAAAATTAATAAACTATATATTTAACCATCATTTAAATTATTTAAGTTTATTTCATTTCATTTTTATTTAGCTTTTTTAAAAGTTATAATTTTTATATTTGTAGATATTTTAATTAATTTTATTTATTGTGATTTTCCCATTTTTTTTTTTTTTTTTTGTTAAATCCTAATTTCCAATTGTATCATAAATTCAAAAACAATACCTTTGTTCTAATGAAAATCGTATAATTTGTAGTCGACTTCAACGTTTAAATCCATATAACAACCATTTTATGTATCTATTATTGAAAATTTATTGTCGGCCTGCGGCCATTCTCAACAAAATGTTTCGGAAGCATAGCATAAATAGTATGAATATCGTATCGTACTAGAAACTCTAGACGCATGACTTTTTCCTACATATTGGTTTTCACTAAACAATTCGGTGTAAAACTTACCTGATAGCTGATTAACTTTGTTGTTTCATCGACTTATTTGGTGAATCTCTTATCCAGAATTCCGATTCATCTTAAAAAATAAATTTCACCAAAACTTTAGAGAAATAAGAGGAATAAGATATCTCTTAGCCAGAATCGTACCGTTAATTTCATTAAACTAGACATTAAACAAGTCCACAGTTCACCTGACATTATTACTTGTGCAAATGTTGAATTTACCAAATTTTAATAAGTTGAATTAAGTCATGCACGCATTTAGGTGTTCAACTCTCAACAACCATCAACATGTTGAAAAAATTCGCCTGTCATCTTCAAAATTAACTGCACTGAACTTAAATTTTGTGAAACATTAGTATATAAAGACTATAAAGTATCCTCACACACTAAAGTATTAAGGAGAAGAGCCCGAGTAACACCGTATTAAAAAATTTTATCAATTACTTACAAATATTTGAAATAACTGATTTCTCTTCCAACTCTTTCACTGTCCAGCAAAATTTATGTAAAGTGACTTACATGCTCGCAAACAGTTTTTTTATACAAACATTTTTTTTTCATCTTCAAAAAGAATATGCAGCCAATAATTTTTTAGGGGATTAAATGTTCCCAAATTTTAAAATGTCTATCAATTGTCTTATTATTGCCTCTTATCCTACAAGTCCAATACGAAAAACTGAAAATCCTTGCAAAATTTTGAAAATGCGAAACATATGCGTCTTATGGTCGTGTTCCTACCAATGCACTATGAGATACATGTGGCTCATAAACTCGATAAGTACTTTAATAGTTATATAATTGATTACTTTATACGGCAGATAATATCATTCTTAGGATGTAAAATCCATATTTTCGTTATATACCGAAGATGGTTGTAAACAATTTTCTCTGTAATTCAGTGTTTTATTTTTTAAATTCCTTATTATTTATATTGTGATTTTATTATCATTTACAATTATTTATTTATATTTACATAACATGTTATACATACGCATTGTCCTTTAGTTTTAATTTTTGTTCCTTTTAAAAAAAAATAAAAATACATCATATTTACACGTGGTGATAATAAAATTTATTATCCATACAACATTTTTTTATATAAGAAATTATATAATAACAAAAGAAAATATAAATAAATACAAAAAATAATTAAAGCGAATATAATATTTAATCACCACTGTAAAAATGACCTTGAATAAAAAAAAATATATATGTGTAAATTAATTAAAATCATATAAATTAAATAAAATTTATAAATTTCATAAAATTGTTAAAAAAAAAATAATTAAATTAAAAATTAATTCATTTACAATCCTTTTAATTCCTTTCAAAATAACCTTTTGACAAAAAACGGAAAAAAAAATAGAAATACAAAATTATTTTTTTAAAAAGCTTTTTACGAGTTAATAATATTATTATTAATTATGGGACTATATATCATTCAATGCTTTTACGCACACTACTCAAACTATGCTTGGCCAAATAACTTATATATTTATGTAATAAACATACCCACCTATAATCTAAAATATAAAACAGACATAAATTTAATTTTGAATTACAATTAAATTTGAAAAAAAAAAATTATTTTTAACAAAAGAAAAAAAGATACTTTATTTTATTTATTTTTTTTTTTTTAAATTACTTTAAAAAAGATAATCAGGAGGAAATTTTTTAATTCATCTTTTTCTTTTTTGCTGTTTTTTTTTTCTTCGTTTTCAATTAAAACACATGAATGAAAAAACTACGAAAACAAACAAAAAATAAAATAAATAAATCACAGTTCCACCAAGATGGATAGTGGAACCGACTGATGTAAGTGTTGAACGTAATCGACACGTAACACTTCATTGTCAAGCACAAGGAGTTCCTACACCAAATATTGTTTGGAAAAAAGCTACAGGTTCGTTACAACTATAGTTATTATTGTTATTATTCATAAAAAGAAAACTCTGTTTTTTTCTGATTTCTATACTAATCGTTAATATTTTCAATAATTTTATTATCAACAAAAAAAATCAAAAAATATATATATCCAGGAAGTAAATCTGGTGATTATGAAGAAGTTCGTGAAAGACCATACACAAAATTACTAGCCAACGGTTCTTTATTATTGCAACATGTTAAAGAAGATAGAGAAGGATTTTATTTATGTCAAGCGCATAATGGAATTGGTACAGGAATTGGAAAAGTTATTCAATTAAAAGTTAATTGTAAGTAATTATAAAATATTCAAATTAAGTGGACAAACCATAAAAGATCAAAACCCTGTTTAATTTTTTTAATAAATTTTTTAGCTTCTCCTTATTTTTCTGCTCCATCACGATCGCTTACTGTGAAAAAAGGTGATGTAGCAACTTTACAATGTGAAGTAAATGGAGATAAACCGATAAATGTTGTTTGGTTAAAAGCTGGAAAACATCAATTAAATCCTTCAACTAATTACAAGTAAGAAGCATTGTAAATTTTTCTTGAGTTCATATTATTTCTGCATTGTTATTATTTTTGTTAGGATATCAATAAAGCAAGATGCTACGCCTGAAGGTGTTTCGGCTGAACTTCAAATTAATAACGTTGAGAGTAGCGATAGTGGAGCATATTTTTGTCAGGCTAGTAATTTGTACGGACGGGATCAGCAACTTGTTCAATTACAAGTTCAAGAACCACCGCATGCACCATCTGCTCTAGAAGCTGCAATGGTATCAAGTCGATCAGTAAATTTGAAATGGCAACCTCGTAGTGGTGATTCAGCGGAAGTAACTAAATACATCGTCGAATACAGGGAAATCGATCGTAAGTTATTTATATTAGATTTTAAGCAATTTACAGTAACATATCGTTTAAAATTGTATCGTGTGATAATTACAGCTTTAATGTTAAACCAATGGCTACAAATTGAAATATCGGATCCACCACAATACACTACTCTCATAGAAAATTTAAAGCCAGCAACGAGATACTCTTTTCGTGTTATTGCTGAAGGTTCAGCTGGCCAAAGTGCTCCAAGTCAAGAGCTTAATATAAAAACAGAGCCACAACGACCTGCAGGACCACCTCTTAATCTAGCAGTTCGTCCGCTATCTTCAACAGAACTTCTTGTAACTTGGATGGCACCTCTTCCGGAACTCCGCCATGGTGACATTCAAGGATACAACATTGGTTATAAAGTATCAACTTCAGCAAGCACATCTTATAATTTCACATCTGTATCAGGAGATGGAGAAGGTGGTACAGGTGAACTTCTATTGAGTGGATTACAAAAGTACGCCCGATACACCATAGTGGCTCAGGCATTCAATCAAATTGGTCCTGGACCACTTTCTGAGCCTGTCTCAGCGCAAACTATGGAAGATGGTACTATTTTAAATTAATTTATTTTCCATTGTTCTTTAATTATTCTATTCATAGTTCCAAGTCGTCCTCCAGAAGACATTCGATGCGCTGCACTAACATCACAGTCATTACAAGTTTCTTGGCAGCCACCACCAGTTCACCATACTAATGGTCTTTTGCAAGGATACAAATTGACGTTCGAACCCATGCTTGATGATGTTGTAGATAGTATGGATGATGTCGAAACGAGAAAAACTACAGCCCTTACCACTGTCTTAACCGGTCTAAAAAAATATACGAACTATAGCATTCAAGTATTGGCCTACACCAGAATGGGAGACGGTGTCATATCAAATCCTATGTATTGTCACACTGAAGAAGATGCTCCTGAAGCACCTGCAGATATCAAAGTAGTGGTCAGTTCTCCTCAGTCTTTATACATTTCTTGGCTGCCACCATCTGAACCAAACGGGATCATCACAAAATACAACCTGTACACTAGAGTGGTAAATGGTCGTGAAGAACTGAATCACGAGAAACGTAATCTACCGTCACAGCAACTATACTACGAAGCAAAAGGTCTCCAAGCGCATATTGAATATCAGTTTTGGGTGACAGCATCGACTAGAGTTGGTGAAGGGAAGAGTTCTAGAGTTGCTTCACAAATTACTACAAACCGTGTTCCTGCTCGAATTGTTTCGTTTGGTGGACCGATAATTCGTCCATGGCGATCAACAGTTTCATTATCTTGCACTGCCGTCGGTAAACCGAAACGAGAATGGTACAAAGGTGAAACTTCCTTAAGAACTGGAGGTCTACATAACGTCCAACTTTTGGATTCAGGAGACTTAATTATGTCTAACCTCCAAGTTTCTGATAGTGGAAATTACAGCTGTCAAGTGGATAATGGAGTTGGCACTGATCGCCTCACGTACACGCTAATAGTACAAGTTCCTCCATCAGCTCCTGTTCTCTATGTTACGAGCGCAACATCTAGTAGTATCTTAATGCATTGGAAAGGCGGATCAAATGGTAATGCACCAATAACTGGATATACACTTCATTATCGAAGATCACATGGAAATCTTGAAGAAATGTTCCTGTCTCGTCACGCTTCAAGCCATGAACTTAAAGGATTGCTTTGTGGTAGTACTTACCAGATTTATTTAACAGCGCACAATAGAATTGGGACATCACCGGCAAGCACAACTTTACATGTAAGAACTCAGGGACAATCTCCTGGTATTCCTTCCACTGCCACTTTACTAGCACCAAATTCTACTTCTGTCATAATAAGACTGCATGCTTGGCCGGATAATGGATGCTCAATTCTTTACTATGTTTTACAATACAGATCAATAAATGATGGACATGAAAATGACTGGATTTTAGGTATAATTCTTATATGGCAAATATTTTTCTTTAAATTTTCTTTAATTTGAAAAAAAAAATAAAACGTTTGTTTTATTGTTGCAGTTTCCAATGCACTAAAACCACAGCGACGATTTACAATTTCTGGTTTAACTCCATCAACTTTGTATCAATTAAAAATGGAAGCGCACAATGTTGCTGGTGTTTCTACAGCCGAATTCACATTTGTGACATTGACTAAAGATGGCGAACCTCCACCACCAGAAGTTGTTCAAAGAGGACACAGAGCCAATGTATTTTACGGAGATGTGAATTTTCTAATTCCAGGAATTGCAACAATATCAGGAGTTATTTGTACAGTAGCACTATCAACATTGTGCTACAAACACAGTAAAAGTTCATTTCTCATTCATTCAATTTCGAATAAGATTTGATTTTTCTTCCTTCATATTTTCACGCAGAACAAAACAGTAGAAATCAAAAGGAATCTATGGAAAATCGTCAAAATAATGAAGCACAACGTGAACGATATTATGCTACAATTCACAAAGTATCACTTCAAAATAGTGATAAAATTCCTGGTAACTTTTGATAATTATTTAAATGATTTGGTCCAGTTCAAATTTTTTCACAAATTACAGAAACGTCAGAGGATATATCACCCTATGCGACATTTCAATTATCTGAAGCGAGTACTTTAGCACAACCGCATCACGGTGGACCAGCAAATACACTATTGCATTCATTCATGTATCATGAACGCGCATTAACGGAGGGTTGCTCATCACCACCACCACCCGCGGTACATAGAACACTACAAAATCAATCACCGTATTATAATATCGTGCGTTTTATTTTCATTTATGTATTGGCCAGAAAAATGCTTGATACCTAATTTTATTTTCAAAATTCGAATTTTTTCCAATATTTTTTTTACATTTTTATTTTATTTATTTTCCATTTTTTATTTATTTCGTATATCGCAGTGTGTAGCTTTCGTATTGTTCTAATGAATGATTCTAAAATATTATAAATATACTTTTTTAGACATCAAAAAATCGAAGACGACATTCTAGAAAAACTGAACCAGAAAGTGAAGAATCTGATTCAGATCCAGATCAGCTAACCTCAAGTAGAACTGAATCATCAAATCAATTAGACGCAAAAATCAAACACAGTAAATTAACATTAGCATGATTAAATCTATGTTATGCCAAAATATATATATATATATATATATATTTTGTTTTTTGTAGGCATCATTTATCATGGCACACAATCAAGTACATCATCAGATTTATCACCAATGTCTGAGCAAAAATCATTACCACGACGTGGTAGATCAAGGTACCATCAACAACATCTTTATTCAACAAACACAACACCAAGACACTCAAAAGCCTCATCCTCAAATTTGAATGCAAATAATATAACCACGCTGTTAGTCACATCCCCACGTAGTAATAATAATTCTAGTCATAATAAAAATCTCACTAATAAATCAGTTAATACACAATCATCACAATCACAACTATTATCACCATTAACAAATCAAATCATGCAATGTGGCAGTACTACATCGAATAAATCACAACAACAAACACAACAACAAAAACACTCCCAACCCCAACAGCCACAATCACAACACCAACAACAAAAATCACAAACAAAATCAATATTATCGTGTAGTACCCAAACAAATGTATGTAAATCCCTTGTATCCCGCATGCCATCCCAATTTCGTCCAATTCCACATAAAACAATACCATCACTAACACCAGACACATTACTATTATCACAACACCAAAACTACCAACAAGAACAAAAACAACAACAACAACAACTGCAAAATAATTCACCAGCTATTATATCAACTCCAACATCAATTTCTTCAACATTACGTAAAGGTGCATAGCATGTTCAAAATTTATAAAAAAAAAAAGAAAAAACAAAACAAAAATAATTTGATCCTTAGTAAAAAAAACAAAAAAATGAAAGAAGAAATTTAAAAAAATTATTCGGATAATAAATTTGTATATAAAAGCACCAAAATTAATGCAATTAACTTTTTTTTTAATTTTTCAAAATTATCTATCACGCATAATTTACACAAATGCATTGCAGTAGTCTTTTATCTGATCTTAAATTTTTTCATAATTTCTCATTATACTTTCGACATTACGTATCTATGCACGTGCGATCTACGTAAGTGTATTGAAAAGAATTTTCTTAAGAAATTTTATGAATAATGCAAAATACTTAAATAAAAATAAGTATAATCCACAGCAATCCTAAATTTATGTAATATGTAATACTTTTGACAGACATTATGGTATTGATGCTATATGCGATATAAATAAAATAATTAAAATATGGGTTCTTTATATAAATAATTAAAGTATACCTAGAAACTGGTATATAGTGTCTTTAGTACTACTGAATATACGAAAGTTTCATTTAAGGTCGTATTCATCAACCAAGATTATCTTTTATCTGAGATAAAGTACATTTATCAACCTGGAATATACACTAAATATATAAATATCATTTGAACATAACCTTGTTATTAGCAGCAACAGCAATCAATATAATCATCGCACTACACATAACCTCTTTTTCATTGAGTCATTTAGAAATACTCACTATTAAAAATTAACTGACATGTTCGACACTTCGAAAACGAAGTTTGAAAACAAATTTATATCTAATTGATGAATAAGCTGACATTATGCCCGGCTAAAATATATCCAATGGATAATTTTGGTTGATGAATACAGCCCTTAATACCAATGTTAATTTTGGATGCTTCCATAAGATCAAGCTTGTCACTATATTGTTGTAAAAGAGATTTCAAATTTTCAAATATCAAACTTGCAAGAAAATTTTGCATATTTTAAAAAAAGAAGAAGATGCCACAGTCACTTTGATATTTTAGTTTCTGATTTTCTATATATGTACCTACTTGCGGCACCACTTATTTATGAAAAAATTTCCAAATAATGACGAATCGACTTCATAAGTAAGTTTGCCGTCAAGTTGACTTGCATGCTTTCACATCATGCGTGTAATAAAACGCTGGCAAGATTGAATTTATAAAAGTGTTTTCTTTCAAATACCTATGATCAATTTTCTGTACTATAAATAAGTAATTAAATAAATAGTGTCAATACGTCAATACTATACGTCTGTCATTAGTATAATGCATACGAGTACTGTGTAGGCAAAAATGACTGTTATATGCATTATTTATATGTATAATTTAAAAAAAAAAAAAAAAAACTTAATATTTTTCTTCTATTCTATACTCTTGCACTCTATCTGATCTATAATATATGTGTTAATTTAACTGTAAATTAAAGAAAATTTCTTATTTTAAAAACATATAATCCTTTTTCTTCTTGTTTGTTAAATTAAATTTACAAAAATAAATAAATTTAAATGAAAATTATTTTATTTACAAAATTTATATAATATCATTATCGCCCATTATCATTATTAGTATCATTATTAGTTCACTATTATTATTGTTAAGATAATTTTTGAAAATCAAAAATTCGGTGTATATTTTATGAAAATTGTTTTAAAATATAAATAAAATTGAATAAGAAATAAAAATTAAAAAAAAAATTTAACATAAATGAAATTTTAATTGAAATTCGTTTAAAATCAAATGTACTTTTAAGACAATTTAAAAAAATAAAAAAAATAAATAAAATATTAGTTAAATATAATTAGTTAATTAAATTTTTTCTATTGGACATGGAATGAATGAATGAAAAAAAAAATTTAAAAACAAACAAACAGAAAAAAAAAATTAATTAAAATTCCCATAAATATGTAATAAATGATGTAAATGATTATTATTACTATCAGAATATATAATACTAATGTATTTAGGGGTACAATGAGAACATTACTGCCACTACAATTACAAGACAATACACCAGGTGGTAGCTTTCATCAGGTACCAATCGAAACAAATACACCAGATCGTCCAGAATTATCGGAAGCTGAATGTGATATTGATACATTGAAAAAATTAAAATTGGGTATGCGTTCATCATTATGGTCTCGGCCAGCCGGTAGTAATAATAGTAATAATCATCAGCAGCAGCAACAGCAACAACAGCAGCAACAACAATCAACACAACAGTTACCACCACCACAGCCATCATCACATCCATCAGATTATTCTATTGCGGTCTGAGGAATACATCATAATAAGGATGAAAATAAAAATTTTAAAACAAAATTAAAGACAAAAACTTCAAAAATCTCAAAACGTGACGATAAAAAAATGAAAGAAAAATAAATATATAACACAAAAATAAAAATAAAAAAATAAAAAAATTTAAATAAATATATACATAATTACATAAATAAAAATAATATAGGTAAGTTATACATAATGATAGGAAAAAATACTGATTCAACTATACATTATATTAATATAAAAATGAAGAACAACAAAATAACAAGAAATGAAATTAATTTAAAAAAATAAAAAATACATTATAATATATTACATTAATAAAGTAATTTTTACTTTTTATACACGATTTTTTATGATATAATTCTATTGAGATTTATTTTTAAGAAATGTATAGGTACATTAAATGAGAAATCAAAAAACTGAGAAAAAAAAACAAAGAAAATTAAAAATTAAAAATAAATAATAAAAAATTAACCTGTATATGTATGTATAAATTCTATTTTTATGAAAATTTAAAATTAAAAATAAATCAAAAATAAATTTAAAAAACAAAACAAAGAAAAAAAATCAAAGATAGTTGTTTTAAACTCATATACCTTATGTTAACTGATTTGTTTCTAGCTAGAGTTTGGCCCAAATTACTTGTCATATTCGTGTTGTATTAAGTTGGCATGCGCAGATGAAAATATACTTATGACGAAAGTACAATGTACTTGATTTACGTGATTTGATAGCTGACTAGAAATAACACAAGAAATTTTAAAAGCAAGTAAAACAAGCAAAGCAAGAAAAGCGTACATTGTACTTCGGCCATAAATTAATGTGCGAAAAGCAAAAGAAAACAAACGATTTCTGGTAGAAAGTAGACGAAATTTGACATTTTTCTTCAGTTTAAAATTTTCTTTAGTAAGATAGAAATAGCATTTCTATACAAACATTTTATTAACATATTTAGAAAGATGCACGATACTTGTCAACTGATTTGGGCCACACTACATACTTATATAATTTTTTTGTTTCGAAATTTTAGGAAAGTTTTTACTTTCAATTAGAAAATAAATTAGTAATAATATAATGTAATTTATAGATTAGTGAAAATTTTTTTTTTGTGAATTTTTAAATTGTTTTTTAAATTTTTACTACATACATTTTTTTCAATTTTACAAAAATTGTTTGTTATTAATGATTTTAAAAAAAAATATATATATATGTATAAAATAAAAATTTCTCTGGAAATTATACATATAAATTTAAAAAAAAAAAGTCTCCAAAAAAAAAAGAAAGAAGAAGACAAAAACTTAACATAAGATCACGTGAAATCAAGTATAGAAATGAAAGTTAGAATATAGAAGAACCGATAAAATAAATAAAAACCGAAAAAAAAAAGAAATTAACAATGTATGTACATTATTACAATAATGATAAAAATTCATCTTACAAAAATAACAAAAAAACAATATTAAAAAAGATAAAAATTATTAAAAAAAAAAATAAAGTTAAATATAAAAAAATAAAAATATTTGAATATATATATTTTTCATGTTTCGGAAACAAGGTGCCAAAATTCATATAAATTTAAAAAAAAAAAGTAAAAAATAAAAAAATTTTATATATTTTTTTTATATTAAAAAACTACATACATAAATATAACATAATGTAATATGGTATATAATGTAATATGTAATATAATAAAAATTATTCAAAAATACAAAAAAAAAATAAAATTAAAATTAAAATGTTAAGTATATAATCGCATAATTACCATTATTACAATATGAACATAGTATTTAAAATTAAGATATTAATACGTAGTGTAATATTTAAAATAAACAAAAATAAAAAATTAAAAAAAGTAAAGAAACAAAAACTAAAAAACCAAACAAAAAAAATAATAATAATAATATAAATGCCAAAAATAATGCATGTAAGACATGTTTTAAACATAAATTTAAAAATAATTTTTGTCTATTAAATAAAAATTATACAAAAATTAATTACTTAAATACGTTATTAACAGATTTTTAAATTATACAGATCCTAATTATGTTACAATAAAATATAATTATGAAAATTAACTAGCGAATAATGAAAATATACTTAAATACAGAAGAAAACAATGAGGACAAGACACAAAGATATATGTATACATGATACTTAGATTGTACTATCTAAATTTTTTTTTATAATACAAAAAATAAATAAATAAAAAATAAACAAAATAAGGCCGCGCGCAGACTAAGAGCGTAGCATAACTGAGCGTAGCTGAGCGTAACTCAGTTAATCACTTACAAACCTAACTTAATCATTTACGATACGCTTGCAGTATGCGCAATATGATAAGAAACAATTGATTTGACATTTACGCTCGAAAAAATACGCTGCGTTACGCTCTTAGTCTGTGCGCGACCTAACAAAAATTAAAAACAAAATACACATCAAAAGTAAAAACAATGAGGGTATTCATTTCAAATCGTATAAACTTACGCAACGTGAAAGCATCTAGTAAAACAGTAATCGTAATAAACTTTTCAAAATTTCTTATTTTGTCACACAAGTTCAACAACCTTCTTAAAATAATGACCACAAACTCCATTGTCAAATTTCAGCTGCTAATAATGACAAGCTGTCAAACCTTAATTTACGCATAAATTTGTTAATGACGAGGTTGATTTACGCGACTAAAAAGTCTGATTTATTTACGAAGAGCTTGCAATTCTCAAAACAAAGGAAAGAGTTACGAATTCTCGTGAAGATAATAAATTACGATACTTACAAGATTTGAAATATAAATACTCTGAATTATCACTTTCTCTTTTCGATTATTTTTTTTATTAATTTAAAATTTTATTTACCATACCGTATTGGTGTTAAATCCGAGTATTTTTTTTATTTAGAAAGTACATATATGAGGGTATTCACTTAACGCAGTGAAAGTCATGTAAACCGCCGAGTAAAACGTAAAAGTATATGCCGTCATTAAAATATAAAATTGTTAAAAATAAAATAAGGAAATATGGGTTGGAGTTCCGAAAAGGTCATCCCTCTGATCCTCTTGAAATTTTGACCACAGGTTCTATTCGACAATACCAGAAAAGTGACAAAATATTTTTTGTCTGAAAGCATTGTCTCTATCGGTCACAATTCGCATTTCAAATTTTTTGTCAAAATTCAATTTTATAGAAATATCTCTATAACGGTACAGATATGCTATACAGCTCAAAAGATGCGTCATCGAAGAACTTGAATGATACTTTCTGAATTTGATTTATTTTGATATTACATAAAAAAAAAATACACGTAATAAGTTGTGCCAATATTTTGCTGTGTCAAGAAATCATTCATTATAATATAAGCCAAAGAATTCAAGTAAAAATAATTATGTTGTAGTGTAGCAATTGAATTAGAAAATATAAAAATTCTACAAAATGCAAAATGAAATCAAAATTTATTATTTATACAAATAATGTAAAATTTATTTAATTTAATTTTTAGAATCGATATTCAATTTACACGCAATGTATATCGCGATTAATAAACGATATTAATGTGTTCATAATTTTTTGAAACTTTTTATTAGATTTTATGGTGATAAATTTTTCAACTGCTATATAAGTAGTTTAGATATTCTCAGTTTTTCATAAAAATTTTCTTTGAATATGTTTAGTCTAATTGAATTTAATCAATTTTTTCACATTCATAATCTGTATTTTTCAGTCTTCCATTTATTATAGTATTTTCGAAAAATTGTAAAATATCAAAATATTTCGTATAGTTATTTCGATTTTATATGCAATTTTCGATTAAATTACTTGAAACACTGAGGAATTTTTTTTTTTTAATAAAATATTAATAAATAACATAACAACACCAAAAAATTATATCAGAGACACAGGATAGGATATTTTAACGAATAATAAATGTAATAGAAATTAGAAAATCTTTTTTTAAATATACTCGTACAATCTGAAAAGACGAAGAAAAAAAAATGCAAAAAGTTCAAAAATAATAAATATAAGCGACTATAAGCGTTAATTAAATGTTTACAAAAAAAAATACATACTTGTAATATCTACCTACCTATTTATTATACAAATTACCATAGAACTGAACTGATGCGAGAGAAGAAAAAAAATCTCAAAATGAATCAGAAAACGAAAAAACATAAAATTAAGAACAATTAGGTATTGCTATCAGAAACATCGAAATAAAATGTTCTAAGAAAATACATTTAAATTCAAATTCAAATCGTACATATGTATGTACGTACATATAAATAGCTAGATGAAAAATAATGAATTATCGAAATTAGATAAATAAATCTTTAAAAATGCATCATTATCATAATAACTGTTAAGGGTCATTTACAATTCAGCGTAGATTATGTGCGAAAATAGACGGTATTCACAATTCCGTGTAAATTACAGTATGCTATTACTTATATAGGAACATTTTGAATTGGTACACAAGCTTTCAATATAATTTTTCCTATCTCCAGATTAAAAATATAAAGTCTCTCACCTGATCTGAGATCTGGACTGAGCGGAAAGAGAATAGCGCTGTAAAATTTCTTGTGTGAAAATGAAGGAAATATACAAAAAACCATAATCTGGAATCTGGCACGTAATCTACACTGAATTATATAAATGTAACTTTATACAAAATTGTTAGATATATATATTAATATTTGACTTACATAATAAAAAAAATTGATTAAAGAATACTCTTATATCATTGAATAATTATTATTCGAATTGAAGACAGAGTTCAACATTCAAATTATGAATATAATTTTTTATACAAAACGAGACGAGAATGTATTATGAATATCACATTTCTGTCGCAATAACTCATTCAAATTAAAAATTTTTTTATTGAACTTCAATTTAGTATATCCGATATTCTTTTTCGATTGGATATTGATTTTTTTTAAAAATGAAATATTTAATTTGTTCATGAACATATTCATTTAAGAAAAACGACAAAAAAATGAGTATATGTATGTACCTATACTTTTTACATAATAAACTCGATAATATCTTTTCTCATTATATACTCTTATAAATCAAAAGAAAACGCAAAATAAAAACTAAAAAGCAAAAAAGAAAAACGAAAAAAAATATATATATGTATATATAAATTTATAACTGTGTATGTATATGTATTTATTATTAAAAGACTGACTTTTTATTAAATTACTATATATAAAAATAATATGATATTATATGTATATGTATATATATTATAACAAATTATATTATATTATGTATACTTACGTGTATAATTAAGGTTAAATAAATATCAAATATGTATATGTAATTATATTGATATATTATATACATTCTTAAAGAAAAACAAACAAATAAAAATATACTGCAGATTTATACATACATACATATATAAAAAAATATATGTATCTACTTTAAAAGAAATAAAACATGAATTTATGTGTTACATATATAAAAAAAAGGATAACAAACATTTTTACTTTTTTTAATGAAAACACAACAAAACAACTAAATAAATTACTACTTTTTACTTTTAACAAAAATAAAAATTTTAAATTAATTACATATATGTACTATGTAAACATACATATTAATATTTTTTATTAAATACTTCATGAAATAACAGAAAAAATATATGTACAACAAAAAAAAAATAAACTAAAACCTATACAACTTAAATCATAATATATATATAGACAGGCCCAAAACAGTTGGCAATTTCGTATTAAGCTAGATTGGCATGCGCAGAAGAAAAGATATACTTATTTACACCATGCACAAAATTTAATGCTGGATTAATAAACAAAACGAATTGTGCTTTGTGTACATAATGCTTGAGTGAAAATTTTTAATATTTTTTTTAAAGATCAAAATATTATCTGCATACTACAAAATTTTACCAACACTTATAGAAACATACGAGAAACTTGTCAACTGTTTTGGGTCGAGCTCTACGCGATGTACATTATTTTAAATACACATAATTCGTTCATAGAGAATTATATGATAGATAATAAAAATAATAATATCTAAATAGAATTTATGTTTATTATTAATTCGCCTTCGTCATTCCATCACATTATATAGAAATTCTTACTTCTATTGCATTAAAATTCCGTTAAAATAAAATACATTCATTTCCGATCAGCTATAAATACTCATGCAAATTTCTAACGAATTGAAATTATCGATCATACAAAAGATCCCTTCATTTCTTCAATAAATTAACATAAATAAATTTTATATTTTTAAAATGATTTTTTTTTTATAATTTTCGTCCTATTTCTTACATACACATTTAATGTACATATTTTAAACTGACAACAAAATCTACATACTCTACAAAGATGTTATATACCTTATAAATTTACATACTTATTTACAAATAAACGAAATACATGCATATGAGAGTATGTAGGTATTAAAAAACAATATATACAATAATAATTTTATGCATATAGATATAAACAATGAAATAGATACCATAATATAATTAACAAAATGAAAATATTGAACATTTTAAAACATCATAAAATAGTGTTATATGTTATATATGTATAATGTACTCGTATGTGTGAAATTTAATTTAAAAAATTAAAAAAAAAATAAAAACAATATAAATGAATAAATATAATACTATATAGTACATAAAAAATAATATACGATATAAATTCTTCGAAAAATTATGTATCACCGCCAACAACATAAAAATTTAATTCATCGACAATAGAAATAAATAAATTATTCATATAATAATGAAACGTAAAATAAATTATTTTAATTTAATAATTAATTACATACATTGCTCATCATCATATTTATACTTTTTCCAGGTAATAATTTTCAAACGATGTTCAAATCAAATTCAACATCTTCCATTTCAATATCAATTAAATTTCGTTGAATTTGATTGATTTAAACAATGTTGTTAAATTGACGTGAAAAAAGTTTTGAGTTCGATTTGAATATTGTTTGATTTAATCCTAGAAAAAGTATATATTACATAGTATATTTTTAAATTTATCAAAATTATTTTCATCCAATCTAAACAGATTATAATTTTCAAACTAAATCAATCAAATCATAACTGCAAAAAATAAGACACAAATAGAAAAAAAAATCAAATCATTAAATTCATATATTTATATACAAATTATTTATATGTATGTGTATCAATTCCAATTGTATATTACATGTATGTACACTTTAATAATTAGTAACCAAAAATACAAAAAATGTACGCGTGTATATATTTACTGTAACCGTAACCATATAAAATTGAAATAAATTCATATTTCGTTGCATTATAATCAAATCAAAACTAAAGATAAAATAACAAACAATTCAATTTACCAAACCAAAATCAAATTAAAAAAAAAAAAGAAATAAAATCAAAAAAATGAACAAAATAAGTATTAAAGTATTATAAAAAACTGATGACAAAAAAAAATATTAACTCGTATCGTATTCAAATTAATAGTGTATTTATTGAAAATCTGCATAAATAAAGAACAAAAATAGAATTATAATAAAATAAAACTGAAAATATTTAAAATCATAATACATAATCTGTTACACGAAAATGAATCAAAAAAATTGAATATAAAATTATAAATGTAATTTTTATGTATTTAATGTAAAAAATATATATAATTTTATAATTTAAATAACAATAACAAAAGTGTAAAATCATATTTTGTATATTATGTAGTACATAATACACATACACACACACACATAAACATCGAAAAATACGAATTTAAATGAATGTTTTCATAATTAGAAAGTTTCAAAATAAAATATAAAATTTTTTTTTGTTTCAAATAAAATGTTTATAATATTTAATAATAATAATAGAATATTTCAAAATTAAATTTAAAATTATAATTTATGTACTTATTATTTTTTCTTAATTATTATTCAAATTTATATTTTAAAAATTTTGCTGTTAATAAAAACCATTAAATAATTCTGATGACAACTTAATTATTTCAGTTTTAATTGTAACGAGTTATACTATGGACAGACCAAAGAAGATTTTAGCCTAATGCATAGTTCAAATTTAAATGAGTAATGTGTGTATACTTTGCAATTATATATGGTATATACATATTATTTTAAAACGATGGGGACTTGGTGACGCAAATGGTAGAGAAACTGATCTCTAAGTGCAGGTTTGATTTCGATTACTGGCCCACGTCAATAAAATAAGAAAAATAATTTTCAATTTTTCATTACATTTTTTCAACTTTTATCACTCCCAAAATTTACTCAGCTTTGAATATGAAGCTTGCCGGGAATAACAAGAGTTTAGAAATGCTGATTGATAAGTCTATTTGCTAACAACAAGTAATCAGTGATGGGACCTTTACTACAATTGTAGTAGATCTACTACATCTGAATAGTCCGAAAAACCTACTACGTACTATTCAGAATCTACTACATATTTGAAATTTAAGTTTTGGGAACTAATATTACATTACATTACATGAACCAAAATTTTTGTAACACAGTGTACTCATTTTCACTGCACTGCAGACATGAGGCATGGTGTGGTGATGGTGACACTGACCAAAGAATATAAAGCCAAAGCCAATAGCCAATGGTTTATACTAATCAATAGCTAGATACTATTTTAGTCTCCATTTGGATACGGAAAAAAATTGAAGAGTGGCGGTACTGATTCCTAAAACACTTTATTCCTTTTTCTTTCTTTACAATTTTTTGAGAAATTTTGTTATTTGTTTGTTTATTTTTTTATATGTATGTCGATAAAAATAATAATAAATTTGATACTTTGAAATTATCTTAAATTTTATTTAGCATAATGATAGTTATAAATAAAACATTGCATTTCTTTTTATACTGTTTTTCAAGAAATTTGTTAATTAAAATAAAAGTTCAGTAAAAATATTGATAATTTTTTTATGAAAATTTCTCCATTATAATTAAGCGAAGGAATGTTGCTCAAAACTTAAAACCGAATCAGTCTAATGATTATTTTAACCATATACCATATAAACATATAATTCTCCGAATCTACTACATTTTGGTTCAATCTACTACATTTTTTGGGGCAAACTACTACATTTTTTTCCTTCTAGGGTCCCATCACTGCAAGTAATACGAAACATTAGCAGTATTATTGGATCTTTAGATCATTCTAATAATAGATCAGTCTAATCCCTATTCCCTATCATATAAAGGAGTTTGCTTCTCTATCAGCAACTCAGTAATTCGCAATCCAAGTAAAACTGAAGCACTACAAGTGCATTTATGATGATAGTAACAACTAACAAACTTTAGAAATAAGTTGGCTCATCTTGAGCTGTAACGCTATTGATTTTGATGATGATTATTGTTATTTCAAATTCAAAACGCAACAATTCTGTGTTTCACCACTAACTATACAGCCTATAATGTACCGCCTTATCATGATATTCGATTTCGAAGACGATGAAACGATGAAACGATGAAACGAAACGATACGATATAAAATTGCTATTATGAACCTTCATCGTTTCGAATATTAAGTGGTACATAGTGGTACAATATAAATCCCTTATAAAAACGAAGCTTTAATGTTTAATTCATACAATTTCCAATTTTGTTGTAAGAAAAAAGGGTTCGATGTCATTTCTATTATTTTGTTGATGTTTTGAAATATCATTTTTAATAATAATTTCCATTTTTTTAAAAAAATTAATTTAATATTAATATTCACAAATATTAGTAATATGCTTTAAATAAAAAAAATTCTATTAAAAACCAAAAAAAAAATAAATTTATATGTAACCGATGAACAAAATGCTATCGACTGAGTAGACGATGAAAATCGTTTGAAATTGGAACGTTTCGAATATCATGATCGCGTTTTCAACAAGACGATACGAAACGTTTCGTCTTCGAATATCATGATAAGGCAGGTATTCTATTTCATTACATCAAACATCGAACAAAAAAAAAACATAAAAATATTGACAATGCCATACTTCATATATTCCAAAATGTATTGCAACAGTATCGTATCAATTATGTAAAATTTGAGTATATCCCGCAATGAAAATTAAACAACTGCAGTGCTATTGCAATAATGCAACACAATTCACAAGCAACATCAACATTGCAATTGTTACAGTTGCAATAATGTTGTGCAACAAAACCATCATAATATGTATAAATCACACAATTTCAAAGACAAAACAATCATTGTTCAAGCCACTCTCGACAATGTTCAATGTTCAAATCAAACTCAACACTTTTTATTCCAATACAATGTTCAAATTAAATGCAACGCCTC
Source organism: Villa cingulata (assembly GCA_951394055.1). Classification (NCBI taxonomy): domain Eukaryota; kingdom Metazoa; phylum Arthropoda; class Insecta; order Diptera; family Bombyliidae; genus Villa; species Villa cingulata. The sequence continues at coordinate 24,726,192 of OX596021.1, read as the reverse complement.
CCATCCCATTCCAAATCTACAATGTTCATCAACAATGTTGATACTGACATGTATCTAATATTTTTATGGTATTTTAAAGCTGTATTGTATATTGTATTTATAAATTTGAACTGAATCAGGCTAAATTACGTATCGTCAGCTTCTAGAAATATAAATAAATGAAAAATTCATATATATTTCTATATTACTTATATCTAACAATTTTTTAAAATAATTCAAATTAATATTATTGTATAATATTTTTTTAATTCTTTTGTTATACCATAAACATATTATTCAAAATATCTAAATTCATATGTATATGTATATATGTACGTAATTATCTAGCATAAAATTTAAAAAAAAAAAATTAAAAATAAAAATAAAATCAGAAAAATAAAGTCAAAATAAATAAATAAATACTCAAATCATATTACTTATTATAGCATAAATAAAATTGTACATAGTTTATTATAATAATATACAAAATACAACGTATTTAAAATATACATATAAAAATAAATTCAATCTGGAGTTGTGATATGTGTTACATAATATTTAATAAATAAATAATAATTTTTATGGATGTATGTTATGTACGTACGTCGTGATGACAATTTAATTTTAGCAACAAAAATATAAAGTATACACAAAAATAAAGAAAAAAATAATGAAATCAAAAAAAAAAAAATAATAATAAATAAAAATATACAGATAAAACTAATAGAGTAAAATTAAGTTAAAAATACAATAAATAATAAAAATTAATAAAATTCAAAATAAGTATATGTACGTAATATGAAAAATTAAAAATACAAAACAAATTAGTTCAATACGAGAGCGAGTACTATATAATGAGAATTAAAATACATATAAAATTTCATATATATTATATACAATAAAACCGCTTCTACATTCAATGCAGTGACTTCAACTTCGACTTTGATTTAATGAATAAGTATTAGAATTAGAACTAAGAACTTCTACGCTTCTACATTCAATAATAGATAAGGGGATAAGAAGACGTCATTATCTATGATTCAATGCAGTAGACTTGACAGTTACTTTTCTATTTACTACTCGAAAGTCAAAGTCCAAGTTGAAGTGAAGTCACTGCATTGAATGTATAGAAGCGGCATAAAAGCCATATAAACCGAATAAAACGTGTAAACTACACGTACATAAGTATATTTACACGTTTTACTCGATTTAAATGCCTTTCAATGTCAATGTATTTAAGTGAATACCCCCTTTAATATAAAAATAAAATGTACTAAATGCAAAAATGTTGGTGCATGAATTTATAAATACAAAAAACATTAAAAATAATAATAAAAGATATATTATGTATGTATAATTATTATACGAGTATTGAATGTAAAAATAAATGAATATATACACACATACATCATGATATGGTATATTTATGTAATGTATGTGTATGTTTATATAACCTATCTTATATGTATATTCGTACAATAAATTATATTATTCATATTTTTTATTGTATTTCATTAAATATTTATTAGAAACAAAAATACACTTTTAAAAAACAAGCAAAAAATAAATAAAAATGAAGAAAAATTCATAACAGATTAACGATTACAATTCTGTCTTAAATTACATTTTATTAATTACATAATAAAAATATTCTAGTAAATTATTTTCTAATTATTTGATACTTTTTATTCTGTTATACATATATAAATTAGATAAAGATCAAAGTTAAAAAAAAAAAAAAAAAAAAAAAACACCAAAATTAATTTAAAAATTCATTTATAAAATGAATAACAACAAAAATTATTAAAAATACGTACTGGGTTCAAAAATTAATCGTGGTTTTGCAGTGTTGCAGAAGTGTTGCCAAAGTGTTGTCGATGTGTTTAGCGCAACATTGATTATTTATTATGTTGCAATGCATTGATGTTGCTAATTAATTTTATGACAGTTTTGAAGTTTTGTTGTCTTTTAAAATTTTACACATCGATAAAAATTCACAAAAATCAATTATGTAAATAAATCAAATATATAAACCAAACTTAAAAAATTAAAATTTAACTCATTGTTCATTGTTTTATTGATCCATGATAGTATTAATAATAATTTAAAATCAACTAAACTTCACGAATTTGAGGTTATTTATTCATTGCAACATCAAAATGCAAAAATGTTGATTTTGTGATAAGTTAGTGTTAACAATAAAATGCAAAAATGAACATACTTTTTGAACTGTTATAAGTAAAGCTTCTTTTGCAAAACACTTAATTGAATTTTTGAAACCCACCCGTAATTGTTGGAAATTTTAAAAATTCCATATTAATTTATTATAAATTTTTCAATTTTTATTTCACTTGAAATTAATTATTTTCTGAAATTATTAAAATAAAAAAAAAAAAAATTGTCCAAATTAAAGTTTGAATTTTTCTATTGTCTGTTAATTAAAAAGTACATAAATATAAATAAATAAATAAATGTATAACATTAAAAAAATATATTGCATAAAAATAAAAATACATAATATAATGTATATTTACTAAGTATTTATTGTAGTTAGATTGATTTTAATTGAATAGGTACATTTTTTAATTGATAAACCTTGTAATATGAGTGTAAATTATTTTTTTTTCTTTTGTAATTTAGTTTATAGTTTAATTTGTTTTGTTTTTGTTTTGTTTATGTAATATGTATGTAATTGTAAAAAAATGAAATGAAATATTTTTTAATCAAAATAATATGTGTATGTATATGTTTATATAAAAAAGGAAAAAATAAAATAAAATAAAACAAAAATAATATAAGTATGTAACTGAAAATGTATAATTTATAATAATTAAAAATAAAAATTAAATTTATAAAATGAAATGAAAATAAATAAAATGTTATAAAATATTTATGTATTTGTAATAATAATAATATATAATAATGTAATTTATAAATAAGAAATAATGAAGCATTTATTAGTTAATAATAATATAATTACTTATTATTATTATTACTTATTATATAATTATTATTATTACGATAATCAAAAAATACAAACAAAATATATTTAAAAAAAAAATGAAAAACAAAAACTATTATTATATAAATTAAATTATATATTACATATAAATACATATATTATAAGAAATATACATACATGAATAAATTATTTAATAATAATAAAATGATCGTAAAACGAAAAATATTTAAAAAAAAATGAAAAAAAATTAACAAATTTTCAATAAAAGAAAATTAAAAAAAAAAAAAATATATTCATAAAATTTGTAAATACAAAATAAAATGGAAAAGGAAAACAATTAAAAAAAAAAATCTTAATTTGAAAAATAAATATATTATAATTCAAAAAAAATTTTATGTTTCATTTGTAGCAGAAACTTTATTAGTATGATGACACATTAAACTTTGTTTTATTCAAGATGAGAGAGTTTTTCGTCATTTACATAATATCTTTATAATGATCTTTATCGAATTACATAATTGTACATTATTTTTCTTCTTGTTCGGTGGCTTACAGCTCAAATCGAGCTATTGCCTTCTATAATTTAGTTCGCCAAGTAGTTCGATGTTCAGCTACATTTCTCCAATTATCCAATCCTAATAGTTGTTTCGAATCGGTTTGGATATTGTCCTCCCATCTTGCTCTAGGTCTGCCAGCTGGTCTTTCACTATTCATAATTCTACATTAATTACAATAAATTCTTATGTGCTACAATTTGCAGTATAAAAAGTAGTACATCCACACATATTTACAGGATCATCAAACATCATAATACCTATTATTAATTATAAGAATTACATAGTATTTTAAAACAAGATCAAAATATATAATTTAGTTTGAATTTGAATCACAAAATCATCTGAAAATATAATTACAAAATTAAAAAAAATAATTTATGAACAGTTTATCAAATAATTCTGAAAATCAATAATGTACTCGTCGATCATTTTTTAGAGTAGGACAATACATAGTGTCTTCAAACCAAGTGTAAGTGTTTAATTGTGAATAATGCAAGTGGATTGGGTATGGTCGATTCGAATATGACCTAAAAATATGAGTTTCAATATTCAATATTTTTTTCCGACTTCAGCTTTTACGTCAACTTTAACGTTTTATAAATTTTAATGTTGAATTTTAGTGCATTCATACGAGCACACGCACGTTGTTAAAGCTAAGTTAATTTTATTGCACTCAAATTATTTTACAAGTGCAGTAAAGCAAAAGTTGAAGTATAAATTGGAATTGAAAAATATAAATTGTATAATATAATATTATATAATTGAAAGGTATAAATTGTCTGTAGAAAAAAGGAATTAAATTCACAATCAAGTCAATTCATTTAAATTCTTATGGCAGAAGCACAATGTACTCTTTGCTTGCTTAATTTGATTTGATAGCTGACTAGAAGCAAAAATCATATATACTAGGAAGATATCTTACGCCATACAAAATTGTTTGTATGAAGTATGAATTGTACTAGGGTACTGATATCAGTATCCAAGCTTCAAAATGAAGCTGAGCGGCGTCGTTCAACTTGAAGTTTTCATATTCAAACTTTATGTTATAGCATGCTATGCTGTGGATATGTTTTATACGTTATGTATGAATCAACTTATTCAATCAAACGGATCGAACAAAAATGTATGTAGAAGAAAGAAGAAGAATATGGTATAAGGAATATGTACATACCTACGAAGTACTGTACATATGTTTGCTGTGTACACATACTATAATGTTTACTGTTTAGTTTATATCAGCCGCCTTATCGTGATATTCGAAAACGAAACGTTTCGTATCGTCTTGTTAAAAACGCGATCATGATATTCGAAACGTTCCAAATTCAAACGATTTTCATCGTCTACATAGTCGATAACATTTTGTTCATCGTTTACATATAAATTTATTTTTTTTTTTTGGTTTTTAATAGAATTTTTTTTATTTAAAGCATATTACTAATATTTGTGAATATTAATATTGAATTAATTTTTTTAAAAAAATGGAAATTATTATTAAAAATGATATTTCAAAAAATCAATAAAATAATAGAAATGACATCGAACCCTTTTTTCTTACAACCAAACTGGAAATTGTATGAATTAAACATTAAAGCTTCGTTTTTATAAGGGATTTATATTGTACCACTATGTACCACTTAATATTCGAAACGATGAAGTTACATAATAGCAATTTTATATCGTATCGTTTCGTTTCATCGTTTTCGAATATCATGATAAGGCAGCAGGTTTATCTTCATATACTTACATATATACGAGTATATGATTGTATAGTGATAGTACGGTATACCTTAATTGTATGTACATATACTTTATTTTGTATGATGATATGATAAATTATCCGCCTTATCATGATATTCGAAGACGAAACGTTTCGTATCGTCTTGTTAAAAACGCGATCATGATATTCGAAACGTTCCAATTTCAAACGATTTTCATCGTCTACTCAGTCGATAGCATTTTGTTCATAGTTTACACATAAATCTATTTTTTTTTTGGTTTTTAATAGAATTTTTTTATTTAAAGCATATTACTAATATTTGTGAATATTAATATTGAATTAATTTTTTTAAAAAAATGGAAATTATTATTAAAAATGATATTTCAAAAAATCAATAAAATAATAGAAATGGCATCGAACCCTTTTTTCTTACAATCAAACTGGAAATTGTATGAATTAAACATTAAAGCTTCGTTTTTATAAGGGATTTATATTGTACCACTATGTACCACTTAATATTCGAAACGATGAAGTTACATAATAGCAATTTTATATCGTATCGTTTCGTTTCATCGTTTCATCGTCTTCGAATATCATGATAAGGCGGTATGATTCATACAATAACGAATAAAACATATCCACAGCATAGCATGCTATAACCAAACATCATATTTGAATTATTGACTGTATAAAAGTTGTACGTCAGTACGTCTTATCAGTCTTATTCAAACACTAATGCAAGCTATAGCAGAGCGCGTTCAAACGCGAAAACTTCAAGTTGAGCGCCATGCAATTCCAATTTCATTTTAAATTGAAATTTATTTTTTCATATTTTTTCCATATAAATAATTTTGTATGGCATAAGATATCTTCTATACTACATATATGATTTTTGCTAGAAGTAACACTTTTAAATGAGATCGCTCACAATGCACATATCAAATAAAGTAACCAAAACAAGCAAGGATAATGCCGATTCTACATTCAATGCAGTGACTTCAACTTCGACTTTGATTTAATGAATATGTATTAGAACTTCTACATTCAATGCTGTGAAGTTGAAAGTCGAAGTCCAAGTTGAAGTCACTGCATTGAAATTGAATGTAGAAGCGGCATAAATTGTACTTCCGCCATTACAGATTCTTATACATTTGTTATGATGGAATTACAATACGCGCGTTACATGATTTAGGCATCGTTTTTTCATTGTATTTCAATCTTTATAAAAAAATACAACTTAAAATTTATTTTTTGTTTTTTTAATTATTAAAAATTCTTTTTTTTTAATTTGTTGTACATATTTATTAATAATTAACAAATTTTATCTAATTTTCATTTAAAATAATAATAATAATCATAATTAGATTTTAAAGGAACTAACAAACAAGGAAAAAAAAAGTTTCATTATTGCTTAAACAAACAAACAATAAACTACAATATTTACAATTTAACTTGAGTTAGATTCCTAAATGACTATAAAAATGAAAATCAAAGTAAAATGAAAGAAAAATAAAAGATTTTTTAAATTCTACAAGAATTTCTCTAATATATGTTATCTAAATATTAATAGCAACCAAGAAGGAAAAAAAATATACATTATTTTTATTTGTTACAAATTTCAATAGAATAAAAATAATAAACAATTAATCAAGTTTTTTTTTTTTTTAATTTAATCTAAAATTACATTCATACATTTTTTTTATACATTAACAATTAATTACTACATTCATAATGATAAAATTAATTTCATTATTTTAATTTAACTAAATAAAAGAATAAAACATTTTTTTTCCACATAAATACATATTTACATTGTTTTTTATATGTATTAAAAAAAGGACGAAATTGAACATAAAATTTAAAACAAAAAATCAATTTAACTATGTGTTTCTTTTTCATTTTTTTTTTTATTCTTTATATATTATCATATATTTTCCATTAACACGCAATTATCCTTTATCATTTTACATTTGTATATTATGTACATATTTCTAATTTTACACATAATTTTGAATTTATTTCACTTATGTATTTATTACATTACATAATTCATTTTTTTTTCTTCATTTATTTTTTCTATTTCAAATTTACTATTACAAAAAAAAACATCAAAAATTAAAAATGGGGTCGGCATAGAAATATAATAAAACAAAATCAAATCAAATCAAAAAATAATAAGAGGTATTCACGGTTAAAGTGTAAAAGTGTAAAAAGTGTAAATATACACCCAAATCTTACACTATTTCGTGAACGCACCATAGCAAACTTTATGTATTGAAAGTAAGCAAATTAATAACATATGTCAGCTAAAACATTATAAAAATAAATTTAATCAAATTACTTTAGCATTTAATGTCAGAATGGCATATACAATAGTAATATACACCGTATACAATGGGTTTCAGCATTGTAAATTTTTACAAGAAGTGTAAGTAAAAATTACTTAGAACATGTTTACAATAGGTGTAGGATTGTACGAGTTTACACCGTTTACAATGATACAAGACCAATCCGTGAATACCCTTATAATATAAAAATAAATAAAAAATAGTAAAAATTAAAAATAATTAATAACAAAATTTAACTATTTAATACAAACTCATTCGCATCACAATCAAACTATAAATATTACGCTTGATCATCTACAAGTAACATAATTTGTTGTGTTGCTTCATTTGGATCACGGGTACATTCAACCTGATGTGCATTCCAATCTTTTCTTTGACAAAATGTTGAACAATACGGTGTACGGCGACATAATGAACATTCAGCTAATGCTTCACGATTACAATTTGCACACTAAATCGAATTTAAAAAAAAAATGAAAATACATTTTAAAAGTATCGAAAAATGAAAAATCAATTGAAATTTTATTTTTACTTTTTTTGCTCCAGTTAAATCAGAACCAGACATTTGTGAAGGATCATCAACATCACCGTGTACACGGGCTGATAATAATGCATCACGTTCTCTTTGTAATTGTTCTATTTTACGTACATAATTCTCTTTTATTTCTATATATAATCGTTTAAAATCGTTTGTTGCTTTTATCATTGTTGAATATGCAGTCTCTAAACGTTTCAATGATAAATTATTATCGACAACTGTTTTTAGACAAAAAAAAAAAAAAAAAGAAAAAAAAATTTAATTAAAAATTAATCTTGAAATAAATTTATTTGATTGAATAAATACTCATTTGATCCGCATAACTACTTGATTGTGAACATTGATCTATATAATCTGTTCCATCAATTTCATCATTTTTTATTGCTTCCCATGAATCTGATTTATTCATTATATTTTGGTCTGGAATTAAGATTTCGGATTTAACATTAACAACACCCATTCGCTTCTTTTTGACTGAATCAATTTCCTGTTCCACTTGGTTTCGTCTTCTACGTTTATATGGTGTAAATAATCGAACTGGTCCCGAAGCGGCTATTATTGGAAAATAAAAATGTTTTAATTAATAAAAAAAAAAAAAAAAAAAAAATTAATGAAACAAAAATTCTTTACATACTGGACTCATCATCACAGCAAGCAATACACGTACAACTTGTTGCATGTGGTGTCAAAATACCAGCATCGATTAAAGTTTGAAGACTTCTACCTCCATATCGAATTGATCTTTTCCAGTCTTTACTGGATCCACGGCCACATAAATGTTCAAATTCACTAGGCGTATACCATTGATCTTTATATTTTATACATCGTCCACGACCTCCTGAACCTAATTTGTGTTTGTATAGTTCAGCTGTCGTTGTCTTACATCTAATCGGAAATACTTCTACATTGGCTGTATCTGTCCAATTTATATTTGGTTGCGATAATTGTCCTGAAGATTCATTCATATTTCCATCCTGATTTTGACCATTTGATGTATTCATTGTAGCTATATTTGTATTATTTTCTTGTTGATGTTGTTGCTGCTGTTGTTGCTGTTGTTGTTGCTGCTGCTGCTGTTGTTGATGTTGTGAAACAGCAGCTGTAGCAACTGTAGGTTGCTGAATAACTATATGTGTAGCTTTCAGATCACCATTAACATCACCGACAACTGTACCGCCAGATATGAAACCATTATTATCTACACATAGCATTTGTTTAAAATGTGGTAATTGATCTGGAGTTATAACATTAAATGCTGCTCCAGTTATTAATGAACCAACTGGTATTGATGTGACTGGTACTGAAACAACTGTATTTGCACCAGTTGAAGCGTCGGACGTCGCAACCATACGATTACGCATTTGTCCCTTTGGAAAGGGATAAAATGTTTGTAAAAATGATGATTTCTAGATTTAAACAAATTTAACATAAAACGTCAATAAAGAATTTTTTAAATAATCAGAAAAATATTAACAAAATATAAATGAAAATTGATTATACGTACTACATATATGCACGTGCAGTTATTTAGATTTCAATTTTTGTGGCAGATTAAAGTTAAATTTTAATTCCAAATAGATTATATAAACATTTTAAAGTATTCTTCAGTGGTAACAAAAAGTAATTTCAATTTCATTGAATAATGTAAAATAATTTAAAGAAAAATTTGTGTGTTAATAATAGCAAAAGTAACATTAAATTTTTCAAATTTTCTTTGTTTTTATATCAACAGTTTCGAATTGAACGATATTTATGTTTATAATTACAAGTGGATTTCAAACTTCACTTTTTATTTTCTAGTCAAGATGAAATGCAAAGCAAATGACATCTGCCAAAATGACTCCATCAATGAATTAATTACATATACATACTTCAAATTTAACACTTCATCCGCCACAAATTACATTTTTTTTTCTATCAAATTTTTTATGTTTATTTTATTTTTAATATTTATATACATTATATATACTATACGACTATAATGTATACAGCACGTACGAATATACAATCAATTATCAAGTTTTTATTATTTTTATTATGATTTTTTTTAACCTGCTGATCCCCATTTTCATGGTCTTGTTCAACAACTTCGTTTGCAGTTAATTGTTCGGCTTCGGTGATGTCCGTCAATGCGAGATCTGATTGGTTTGCTTCTTCCATGATCGGGAGCTCCCGTCGTCGTTTTTTCCAACAAAAAAAGACCAAAACCCGATACCATACACACCGATAGCAATATATAAATACCCGATTGATGCTGATGGCAGAAGAGTTGGGAAAAAAGTCGACGATTTTTTATACTTCGTGTCTCCGATATTTTCTTATTACTTGCGCGCGATTTATCAAATTTTTATCTTTATCACTTTATTTAAATTGCAATTAAATAACTATTTTATTAAAAGGAAAAATTCTTTGGCACAAATTTTGATTTTACGTAGAAAATCTTTCACAAATACAAATACTACGAAAAATACTCTTGACATTTCACAATAGTGAAATGCTGTGAAATTAAAAAAAAAAATTATTTCAATATTTTCTAAAATGACAAATAGATGGTGCTGAACAAAGAATAATTAATGGCAGTTAATTTATATCTATTTTATAAGTATTTAAATTTATTTCAACATGGTTCCGGATTTAATACTTAAAAATATCGAATAAAATTAAAAATGCTGCAAATAGAAAATTTTATGAATACTAATTGTCCCAGATAAAAATATCTAATACTGTAAGAGTCAATCCAAAAATAAAATTTTCTCAAAAAATGGAAAATTCAAAGGTAAAAATTAATTATTGTTTATTATACATATATTTATTATGTATCAGATTTATTTAAAAGTGCTTTTAATATTGTTCCAAAATCTTCTTGTACATTAGAGAAATTTTTTATAGCTCTCTCTTGAATTTTTTTATCTGCCAAAGAAAGATGTTCTGCAATATTTTTAACTAAATTTGCTTTAGATTTTGGACACAATAAATTCCAAAATTTAGTTACTTGAAAAAAATTATTTTCATCATCGTTTGGATAACGATCCAATTCATCACAATAATAATCAGCTAATTTATGTGATCCAGCCCATTTGCTAGTGACTGGACCATGGTATGAATTTGGAAAATAATTTGGTGCTCCACCTTGATTATCAGTAAAATTCATAAGTCCATCACGTTGATAATTTCTAACTTTTGTTCCTTTTGGAGCATTAACAGGTAAAGATGCGAAATTTGCTCCTAAACGATGACGATGAGTAATACTGTAACCCAATAAACGTCCATGTAATAATTTATCAGGTGATGGTTCAATACCAGGTACCAAATGAGAAGGACAAAAAGCTAATTGTTCTATTTCTGTAAAATAATTGGATGGATTACGATTAAGTATCAATTTTCCAAATGGAATTAAAGGAAATTTTTTATGACACCAAATTTTTGTTATATCAAAAGGATTATATTTCATTTTTGGTATATCTTCGCATGTCATTATTTGTAAATAAGCTGTCCAACTTGGATAATTTCCTTTCGCGATAGCATTATATAGATCACGAATATCATGATCTGGATCTGTGCCAGCTAACATTTTCGCTTTATCATTATCTAGATTACGTATTCCCTGGTCAGTTTTGAAATGAAATTTACAGTAAACAGCTTTATTACTAGAATTGACCAATTTAAATGCATGTCCAGCAAATCCATCCATATGACGATATCCATCAGGAATACCACGATCAGAAAACAAAATACAAACCTGCAAATAATCAATAATTTTAATATAAACAATGCTTTCATAAATAAATCTAATTGAAAATCATTTCAGATTTAGATTCTTGTTGACAATTTTATTTAAATTGTCGCATTCAAATCCAAGTCTGAAAGAATATTTTCACAAAAAATATTTTTTTTTTTTCAAATTTTACAAACTTGATGTGTGCTTTCTGGTCTTAAACTCATAAAATCCCAAAACATGTTTGGATCTTTTAAATGAGTTACGGGATTACGTTTTTGAGCATGAGCTAGACTTGGAAATAACATTGGATCACGAATGAAAAATACCGGTGTATTATTATTAACTAAATCCCAATTTCCATCATCTGTATAAAATTTTATGGCAAATCCACGAGTATCTCGTACAGTATCTGCTGAACCAGATTCTCCACTAACTGTTGAAAAACGCACTGCAATCGGTGTACGTTTTCCAATTTTTTCGAATATTTTAGCTGAACAATATTTTGTGATATCGTGTGTTACTTCAAAATGACCAAAAGCTCCACCACCTTTTGCATGTACAACACGTTCTGGTATTCGTTCATGTCCTAAACTTGCTAATATATCAAATAATTGAAAATCTTGTAAGGCAATTAAACCTCTTGGACCAAGAGTTAAGGATGCATCAAAAACACCAATCGGGGCACCAGTTGATTGCGTAATAATTTCATTTTTATCCTAAACGATTTTCAAATTAAAATTTCAATTAAATTAACATAAAGAGAAATTATATTTATTAAAAAATTAAATAAATAAATCAGAATAGAGTTATATTTAAATTTTTTTTTTTAATGGTGACGTTTCCTTTCCAGTCTGTCTTTCAAAGAAAATAAAAACACCACAGAGATTTTTTATTAAAAAATATTTATTTCAAAACAAATATATATAGAAAAAAAAAGTGTAGAAAATAATTCTAAACGCCCAAAAACCCACTATTTGAACATATTTTTGTTTTTATATAAATGTAGTATATAAAATGCCATATAAAATTTAAGAAAAAATGTAAAAAAATAAAGGATAACATGATGCATAATAAAAATTTTTGTTTTAAAATTTAGCAGATTTATGCAATTTTAAAGCTTCATTCAATTGTTTGCCAAAATCTGGATGAACATTTGAGAAGTTCTTAACGGCACGTTCCTGAATAAAATGACTTGCATTACATAAATGGCCAGCAATATTTGATACTAAACGTTTTCGTTCATCAATCGACAACATATTCCAGAAATCTGTGACTTGACCAAAGTTATCTTCTGTATTACCGCTACTGTAGCGTTGTACATCTCCACTAACATTATCGATATGTGTTAATTTTCGTACACGTTCACTTTCTTGTGGTCCACTGAATGAATTGGGGAAATAATTTGGTGCTCCACCTTGATTATCAGTTACTGTCATTGAACCGTCACGTTGATAATTTTTAACATTAACCTTATATGGACAATTAACTGGTATTTGTAGGTAATTCGGTCCTAAACGATGACGATGAGTATCAGAATATGAGAATAAACGTCCTTGTAACATTTTATCGGGTGATGGTTCGATTCCAGGCACCATATGAGCAGGACTGAAAGCGATTTGTTCAACTTCAGCAAAGTAATTTGATGGATTACGATCAAGAACCATTTTTCCAACTGGTATCAATGGATATTCTTTGTGTGACCAAACTTTTGTTAAATCAAATGGATTATATTTGAATTTTTTCGCTTGTTCATATGTCATTACTTGAATATAAAATGTCCAGCTTGGAAATTTTCCTTTTGCAATTGAATTATACAGATCACGAATAGAATAATCAGGATCTGCTCCTGATAATTCATCTGCTTTTTTAACATCCAAATTACGAATTCCTTGATCGGTTTTATAATGAAATTTACAATATACAGGTTCACCTTTAGCGTTAACTAATTTGAATGTATGTGAACCATAACCGTTCATATGACGATAACCATCCGGAATACCACGATCAGAAAACAAGAAACATACCTAAAAAATAAAAAGAAATAACAAAAATGATAATGCATTAATTTCAATGGTAAACTTGATAATTTTCTTCATTGATTTCTTACTTGATGAGTTGATTCTGGTCTCAATGTAATAAAATCCCAAAACATATCGACATCTTTTAAATGTGTTGTTGGATTACGTTTTTGTGTATGTATAAAACTTGGAAATAATATTGGATCACGAATAAAGAATATCGGTGTATTATTACCGACCAAATCCCAAATACCATCATCTGTATAAAATTTAACAGCAAATCCACGCGGATCACGTACAGTATCTGCTGAACCAGATTCTCCGCCAACAGTTGAAAAACGTACTGCAATCGGTGTACGTTTTCCAATCTTTTCAAATACTTTAGCTGAACAATATTTTGTGATATCGTGTGTTACTTCAAAATAACCAAAAGCTCCAGCACCTTTTGCATGTACAACACGTTCTGGTATACGTTCACGATCGAAATGCGATAATTCATCTAAGAAATTAACATCCTGTAAAAGTACTGGACCTTTTGGACCTACTGTTTGTGTAGCATCACGAACACCAATTGGTGCACCATGACCAGTAGTGACTGTATTTTGACCCTACATGCAAAAGCAACAAAAAAAAACACAATCAAGTATATGTTGTTTTTGTATATATGTTAAAGAATAGTGCAATTAATGCAGTAATGTTTTGTGATATTATTTATTTTAGTAAATGTGTGAAATTCGTATAAAATTCTAGTTTAGTGTACAGAAAATTTTTGAAAACAATATATTAAACACTGACGACAACAACAAAAACATTAACATTTCGAATATTATAAAGTTCACATAGTAAGACAAAAAATATTCAATAATAGCAAAAATAAAAAAAATAAAAAATAAAATGGATAATTGAAACGTAGTACATAAATACTTTACACCGCCTTGTTTTAATGAATTTTCAATTACTTAATTGATTTGAATATTCAAATTGCGACTGTTAGTACGTGATCTATATGCATATACAACAAAATCACGTCATTGCGCTTGTCATTAAAAGAAACAAAATTAGCCATTAAAATTAAAAAATTTAATTTCTATGATTTTAGTTTAAGAAAACGAATAACATAAAAAATTATATACAAATTCATTAAGCCTCTAAAGATATAACTTTCTATAATTATAGAAAATTAAAAAAAAAAAAAAAATTGTAATAACAAGTTAGCGAAAAAGTATTGGACCTAGCCTTTACTAAATATTTTTAAATACACAGTCTGTTATATTCAATCAGATCCCCCAATATTTACATATTCTTCTTCATATTCTACGACCATATAGTCCTTAAGAGGATCCTTGCTTCTGCGAGGAAAAGTCGCCACTGTTCTCTATAAGTGGATTTCTTTTTCCAGTTGATCATTTATAGCTTATCTAGATCCTTTCTAGATTCCATCATTTCTTGGCCACCCCCTTCGGTCTATTTCTTCCAATATTTGCAAAGAGGATGGATTTACATGGACTGGTGTCTGTCATTCTGTTAATTCATGCGCTAGCCATTGCAGCCTATCAATTTTGATGAACGCCCACTACATCTACATCCTCGTACAGTTCGCGTATATCTCATTTGTTTTTTTTTTTTACATATTCATTTTCACCCAGTCAATTTGGTGACTCGGCAAAGCTTAACTTTGTGTCATCCCATCCGTCTGATTATAATTTGTTTCAATCATTACGAAATTCAGAGGACTTTCATTGAATTAATTTCTAGACTTTATTACGAAATTCTCTCAGTAAAATTTAAAGTAAATTTTAAAAAGGACTATAAAAGTCATAATCATAATTTTTCGCATAAAAATGAAAGAAATTTTCTACAAGAATGAGGTTCTATCATATATAACCGATATTTTTCCCCCAACCAAATAACTATTTTGAAAAAACAAATTGTAATATTTCAATCGTAATCGTAATATTTCAATATATGTATACGGATAATAATTTCACAATTTCATTAAAAAATTTTTGAATTTTGAAATTGAAAAGAAAAAAAAAATTCTCATCATCATAAATCATCAATTTTTGTAGATATATGTATAGTATAATAATTAAAAAAAATGTTTAATTCATCATTTTTATTAAGAATTTTAAATGAACGTTAACTGCCACGTAATATGTATGCATCTAATTATAATACGTTGCGTTTTACATTTTTATACACAGAAAAGTGGATATCTCATTTACTTAGCTTTAATTGCAAGTTAATTTCAATTTTTCTCAATTAAAATATAATTCAATTATTTATTTACTTTTTTTTTTTGCATTTTTATTGTCAATGTAAATAAAATTGCATATAATCTAAATACATAGTTTTGTAAATACATATATACATGTAAGTATAATATGTATAAATGCTTTCTAAGCCAAGATAAACTCCTAATACCTACATTCAACAACATATATCTAAAAATTTTATAAACTAGACTAGTTCACCTAATAAACAGATGCCAGTTATTTCTATAATAAAAATATTTTGAATGAGAATGACACCATTTTTTATTTCTTAAACGGCCCCATTCACGATGCAATTGTTGGACAAACGGTTGTACAAGCTTCTGATCGCATACGACAATTGCATGGTGTGTGGGCTGGTTTTATGAAGCATGCGACGGTCGCAAGCTCGGTTGTATGGTTGGATGAGTATGCAATACAACCGCAGTTGTATATACAACCGTTGTATTATAAATGTGTACTTGCTGTACATCAGTTGAGTTGTACCGATTTCATTTTTTGTTTACACTCGTACAGTGAACATCGTATTATGACATCAATTAAAAATAAAGAATTTTTGGAAGACTTTATTGAATGTTATAAAAACTTTCCTTGTTTATGGGATGTTAAAAGCAAAGAATATGGTAAAGAGAAAATTCTTCTCTTTTTAACAAGCATTTTTGCACCATATTTGTTTTTTTGCTTTTTTTTTAGTTTTAAAAGACATAATAATAGCTGAGTATATAAAATAAACATTTTCTTTTTTTCAATATTCAACACGTCTTTATAATATCAAAGTTGGAAAGACAAAGACACTATACACTAAAAGGAAAGTTGGTCGAACAGTTGTAGCGTATGTGGTCTAGCATATACAATTGTTTGTCCAACGGCTGTACAACAGCGGTTTGTCCAACAGTTGTACCGTGAATGGCTTGCTTTACTTTTGAATGATTAATTTCCATTATAATGGTAATAGTAAGTAAGTGATTGTATTGTATGTAGAATGTAGGTATATAATAGTGTCAGCCATAGAGTGCATAAATACGTAATTATTTTGCTTTTATATATATACATTTTTGTATGTATGTGTATCCAAATATTCAATATATACGTAATTAAAAGGTGCAAATATTCGTATATTCATTATGTTTGCAATGTAAACACTCTAGTATTACACTGAAATTCTATAACGAATACTAATTATTATTTTGTATACTAATTACATTTTTACGTGACTTACAAACAGAACAGTCAACTATATAAACAGAGAAAATTTATTACATAATAATATGAAAATATCATAATACACCTATACATTATATTTGCTTGTATCTGTTTGTATTTTGTAATATTAGAAGTTTTAATATGAAAACGAAAAAAAAAAATAATTTAACAACTAATACTTAGAAACTACACAAATTCTACCTACATAGATCATTTATTTATATCTCAAACAAAACCAACATAAACTTAATATCTAAATATTTTCATGTATACGTAAGTCATGTCACACAAATATATGTACATCATAATGATGTATTGCTCTTAGATTGGAATGCATTACAAATTTTTATGACTTACTACTAAACAAACAAATAGTAAAGAAGTATCTATTAGAGCCATTAGCTACTGAGTAGTTAATGGCCAATGGACTATTATTGTTAATTATTATTACCTTCAATGATAATGAAGTCAAGTTAAAATTTTTTTTTTAGAAAATATATATTAAAATGGGTCAAAAAGTCCTGATACTTACACTATAATAAAACAACGAAAAGTTTTTGCTTTATTTATCAACATTAGTCTTCTGCGAGTCATGTCTCAAAAATTGTATAACATTTCGATCATTTGACAGTGAAGCTACATCAGTGGTTCAAGTGATGCTACTTTTACTATAATTTCCAAAACAATGGAAAAAATTTGAATTTCATGTATTGATAAAACGATTGCTTTTTAACGGAAAAAAACACATTAATACATATGTTCATATGTTTGTACAATTAGTATAGCGTATAGCACATAGCACCCATTCACCTGGAAACAATATAAATTTGGTATTGTATTGAATTTATCAGTGTATTTACATACGCATTGACTCACATATTTTAACATTAGACAGTATATGTAGTAGTGTCGAATGTCTGCTTTGCGAGTGCTTTAATAATTATACGCAAACGTATTTGCAATAAACAGAGTAAATTTGTTTTTGTATATTTCAATCTATGTGCTATCGCAGACAATATAACACATACATACATATATATATATATTATTCGTGGTGCTAAGTGCTCTACGCTATACGAATACTTCAGGTTTATTTCTTTCATCCTTTTTTTGTTTTTGATGTTGCTTTTGCTATGCCACTATCTTACTTAACACACAATTGCATATATATGTGCAGTATATGTATGTAGTGTGTACACTGTACACTACTGCAGATAGGTAGAAAAATTATTTCGGGCTTTGTTATAATTTTTGAACAATTTTTGGCTTGAACATTTAGAATATTATTTTTTAAAAACGGACAAATAATAAGGGTATCCACGGTTTAGTCTTGTATCATTGTAAACGGTGTAAACTCGTACAATCCTACACCTATTACAAACATCTTAAATGCTAAAATAATTTGATTAAATTTATTTTTATAATATTATAGCTGGCATATGTTATTAATTTGCTTGATTTCAATACAAAGTTTGCGTTCACGATATAGTATAATGTGTAAGATTTGGGTGTATGTTCACACTTTTTACGCTCTTACAGCTCTTACAATATTTCGTGAATACCTCTAACATTATAAGCATTTAGACTGGCATTTAGATTTTTATATTACCTTCTGCATGGTACAACTTGTTATACACATACACATCATTATAAATCATTATGGTGTACTATCCTTACTGTGGTCTATACTATACGTGACGTATACAAAATATACAATGTATACAAAAACCAGTGTAGGTATATATTTTTTTTCACACAAAAAAAGGAAAAAAATGAAAGAATAACTAGCGATAAATATTCTTTCAAAATTTAATGCAAACATTTAATAGGGTTCAATGTCCAATATTATTGTTATTATATACCACATATAATCCTTATCTGTGTTTATACATAGGACTAAATGCTACCTGCAAGACAACATGTACTATGGTAGCATTTAGCATACCATCAGCAATAATATTATTATATTCATATAAAAATGTTTATGATATTATATAAGTAGTAAGTAACCCACCTCTGCCTTTAAATATACATAGTGTACGGTAAGGACAACAAACACGGAAGTGGACACATTTTTGAATCGCGTGTATCGGAGCGGTCGAAATGGAGTGATTTTCTGAGACGGAAAGCTGGAAAAACGAGTTTTTCTGTGTGGGATAATTTTTATTAAATGGTGATGGTAAAATAATGATGTTTATTGAATAGTGATGGTAAATTAATGATGTTTATTGAATAATGATGGCGGATTAATGATACTGAATAGACCAATGTTGTGTGTGTAAAGAGTAAAACAGGTGCATTTAATTTTTACAAAGCTTTATTTTGAAAAGCTATCTGACTACGACTCGATTTTGATACCACCGCACATATGTAAAAGCATGTATTTTGAAAGTGGGTACAAAATTGAAAAAACAGTAAAGAGCTTGAAAGTTTTCCCTACCAGAATGAAAAGTATTGATATGACCCCTACCAAAAATGAAAGTGAATTTTTAAGTCCGTCCTATGTAAACAAAAATTGTTATCACATTACAGTAAAATATATGTCAATAATAAAAAGTATTGTATGTGAACCCTACCAGAAATGAAAGTGAATGTTTAAACTTTAAACATTAAGTCCGTCCCATGTAAACAAATTGTTATTTTTTGTAAAACAGTAATTATTTATTTTTTTTTGGTTATTGAATGAAACAACAGGGTGATAAAATAAAAAAACATTTTTGGATATGATTTTTTTATAAAATTTATTTTATCTTTTTTATAAAATTTATTTTATCTTTTTTATAAAATTTATTTTATCTTTTTTATAAAATTTATTTTATCTTTTTTACTGGTCTGTGGTAAATTTTAGCTTAAAACCTCCTCTGGCTTCATCTTTACCTTCGAATACCAGATAATTTTCTGGTATCTGATTGAGTTCGTCCAGTTGACGTTGGGTTTTAATCTTCTCCGAGAATCTTGGCGGTAGAAAAGAGTACGTCTTATCAACAAAGTGGATAGTGAGACGCATACCATATTTTGTTTTAATATATTTAAAGGTACGTATTTTGTGCCTTTTGTTGACCTCGAGGTTTGTGATGGGTATGAGTGTATCACAGTCACCCTCTGCTACCGTATTTAAAAGATCGAAGGTATTCTGGAATGAAAAAAAAAATGAAGTTACGAATATTATGTACTAATTGATACTTACTAATATATTACTAAATGTAAAGGTATATCTATTAATTTTGACAGTTGTAAAATTGTTAATTTTGAACGATTGAAATCTATGATACAAAGTGACATTGAAAAAGAAGATTTTTGCGTAAAAAACGACAGAAAAATCAAGCGCAAACAACCAGGAGTTATCATATCCTCTGTTGAAAAAAAAAACATTTATCATTTACATTTGATAAGCGAATAGTAGAAGATGAATATTTTTCTTATCCATATGGATTCAAAAAACCTAAAATTCTATAATTAGATTAGACTTTTGTATTTAATGTTAAGTTGAATTTATGGTGCTTATTGCGGTCATTGAATGTCGAATGTGAAACAATCGAATGTAAAATTTGGTATTGTGAATATCGAATGCATTCGAAAAATATCGAATACATTCGTTATTTCTTTCGAATGTGTTTTATTTGACGAATGTCATTTGTGTTGTGAAATTATTAGTGAATAGAGAAGAAATTCTTGTATAGAAATGTGAGTATAAATTATTTAATTTATTAAGTTGTTAATATTTAATTTGAAAATATTTTTTAACATTTTAGGAGAAAAATTACGAATAAAAAACAAATGGAGAAATTAGTAGAGATGTCGTATGTCGTCAAGCAAAACTCTAAATGCATGTTTGCTTAGTCGAAAAATTTTAATAAAACTATAAAAATAAAAATAATATGCCCTAAAAATTAAAATTTTGAGTTTAGATTTGTATACTAACCTTTTTTCATCCAACTCTAGAGGATTACATGCATCTCTAATTTGTCTTCTTTTTCTTAATAAATATTCATTTTCATGATTGTTTCCTTCATTATCACTATCACTAAAGAACAATTCTATTGAACTCATTTTTTTTAAATCTCAAATTTCTTTTTTTTTAATTTAATGAATGTTTTTAATAAATGTCCTATCAAAATGTATACACAATCAACTTTAAATAATTCACAATAATTCATGATAATAATCATTACTTTAAATTTAAATATGGCAATTCTAAAAAGTGGTAACGATTGTGTTACACAATACCAAAAGTGAATACATTCGATTCGTTAAGATACGTTCGAATGATATTCGATTCGATGACCGCAATAAGCACCTATGTACTACATTTTTTTTTTTAAAAAAATATAAAATGATGACAAAATAAAAAGTTTTTCATTTCACTCCTTGCTCTCTGTTCCAAAAGATGAATAAATTTATTTTTGATATTCAATTTGTTTGTGGAAATAATGGGCAATATTTTGCGAAGGAACTCGCAATACTTTCTTTTGAATCAATCTGTCCATTACGTTACCATTTTCAACCACAGTATCCGTTTCAAGAATTATCGGACAAAGCACGGAAACAAAATCAATATGACATGGAAAATATAAATGGTTTAGATTGGAATGACGGAGACACCAATTACAGTGTTATGACACAAATATTCAAGGATTTTGACAACGCTACCATATACGTGAAAGGCGGGGTAAAAGAAAAGTTCATAAAAAAGTATTTACCAACATCAGAAGTCATACAGCTCAAAATACCTAGACTAAGGGAACTTCGAAATTTTCAAACAGATTGTAATATTCACAAAAAAGAAATATATAGTCGATGTGCAGTACAGAATTGTGTAAATATTTACCTGTATATGTTAATAAACAAAATTGAATAAAAAAACTTTTTTATTTTATGTTTTTTCCATTGTTTTATTTTACAAAAAATATTTACATAAACGTATATTTACTAAACTAAAAAATAAAAAAAAATTACATGTTCATAATCAGTTTATTAAGAACTATATTATAACTACAGAAAAGGGGAAATTCGTAAAAAAGTCTAGAATAATTTATGTGTATTTTATATGTACATCACAATGTTTAAAAACTCCAACATATCAAATAATTTAAGAAGTTCCAATTCCTTCAGTCGAATACTACCAATTTCAACTGGTATTCTGTATTCCTTTTTTGGTTTATGGTTATTTTCAGATATACGTCCACTAATTTCACTTTTCAGATTAGTGAGATATGTATAAGCTGAAGTCCATCCTGTATAGGTTGCTGATACAGGAAAACGGCCAATGTAACTGAAGATAATTTTTGCTTCGAAAGTTGTTGTATCAAATCCAAGTGTAATTTTTCGTTTTTGGTAATCATCCAAATAGTAAGTGTAGTTTAATAACACATTTTCAGTTGGAATTAAAATTATTTTCTTGGTAGATTTCTTAGTACTTTCTTTATCACTTGATTGCCTCTTGCGTGATTCCATTTTTTAAAAATGCAATATTAAAGTTTAGAGTTTAAATATTTATACTCTTCGGAACAACATAAATAAGTTTTTCATATCTAAATTGTTAACATGTTTGATCATGTTCAATCTTGTCTTGGTTTACAAATCTGAAAACAGGTTTTTCGTTGTGAAATTCCTCCTTTCTGATTTCTGTTACCTTGAATTTTTTTGTTTTTCTTCTTATTCTTGAAAATTTTTGTATATACTGCAAATTCTGACTTTGAAGCACAATAACTCTTGAAACAAAGAACGTAGAGAAGCATATTAGGTATCATTGAAGAGAGGGGGGGAGTTTCCTTCAGATTTTTCTTAGACCAGATTCTTCTGGCTAGTACACCGTAGTTATTAAAGAGTGTTGCGTAGATTCAGTGCGAAAAATCTTCATCGCCCTCTAGCGGCTAAACGGTTGAGATTACCCCGCTCCGTCTACAACGATTTTTTGTTTGTCTCGGCGAGACCTATCTACTGTGTGCAGGATGACCACCCGAAACCGGACACCCTGTATTTAATTTTAAAATTTTTAAATTTGAAAACTGTCTTCCAACTATTGTTAAACTAAAACTGGATGTACAGTATTGTTCACAACTACTTTTACACGGCATTTAATTTCTAATCAATTAATAATTGGAAATGCATCCTCGAAACATTATAAATCCATAAATTTGTTTAGTGTATACATATATAATTATAATAATAAATAATTAAATATAATATCAACTATTAAAATATTAAAATATTGTATAATTTCAACTGTATTAAAAGACGATTGATAATTCATCGCTTTTTTGTCCGAATTCATTAGGTTCATTTAAGTTCAAAACAAAGTTACATATATTTTATAGAAAAAAACAGAATTAAAAATACATGCAATTTTAAAACTTTTGTTCAAAAAAAATGCTGTATAAAAATATTTATGACTAATAGTGCTAATACTAAATGTCAGAGGCTATTCAAATTTCTGATAATATATTCTAAAGTATAGGCAGGTCAGATTAACTTCCTATTTTTTGCCAACTCCATGACCGCACCATGCAGAACTGACCAGTTCTTGCACTTTTTAAATGAATGGTTTAAGTTTTAAAATTTGGTTTAAGAATGATATTCAATAGTTGAGCTATCAATTTAATAGAAATGTTAAAATACAAAGGTAAATTTTGAATTCAAAAATCAAATAAGCAATTATAATTTACTATACGTAAACCTATTCCACGTTATTTTGAAACATAATTTTTTGAATCACTACTGAAGATATTTTGATAATACGGATCTCCAAAATATTTCTAGGACTAGAATTATAGGCCCATTCTACTTAATAATTTATTTTCAAACAAACATAAATGAAAAAAATTTGATTGCATTCAATCATAAAAATCCATAAATTTACAAATAATTTATTTTCGACTTCATGACATGTTGTTTATTATATATACCTATATATATATATAATATTTTTCAAGCTACAAATAATTATCAATTTTCATTGAATCTAATTAAATGTTCATCAGCGCTAGTATTTAGAATTTTTTGAGTATATACTTTATACCACACACAAAAAATTTTGAAATAAATATTTTTAAGCTTTCTGTTTTTAAAAAATATTGTAAATAATTTAAAATTCATTATCCTCAAGATTTAGAAAAATAGACATATTTATAAATTATGTTCCATATTAATTGAAAATAAAATATCAATTTTTACCTACTTATAGAAAAAAAATTGACAGCCTATAAAAAAATTTGGTAATGCTCAAAACACCTGATTTTTAAATTTTTATATTATGATCATAAATCAGAATAATACTTTATGTATTCAGAAGTCCTAAGGCCCAAACATTAAAAAAGACATTCATTAAAAATTTCAAGAAGAAATTCAATTCACGGGATATGATAATATATAATCGTATCTTGCATTCATAAGTCAATGAACTCAAAAACATAACAAAATAAAACCATAATATATCCATATGTATACATATATATTATGTATAATCAAAGATGCTATATACTATCGCAGATAAGTGTATCTGATCTGTGATACTATGTAAAAACATATTTATATGTATTTATATAGTATCTCTGGTATAATGCTACAGCAATTATAATATATGCATACGTAAAAACCTCTGTTGCCAAATATTCTACAATGCTACATCAGAAAATAATGTAAACCTATACAAGTAATACATATAATCAAAGACCATATAAATGTATATTGTACAGTACAAATGCTACAGTAATTATAATGTATGCATACGTAAAAACCTCTGTTGCTAAATATTCTACAATCCTACATCAGAAAATAATGTAAACCTATACAGGTAATACATATAACCAAGGACCATATAAATGTATATATTTATATGGTCTTTGATATAAATACAATTCTATATATGTATTTCAATTAGAAGTAGTAGTAGTAATTTATGTCAGATCATATTGCACGCGACAAGGCATATTAACATAACAACACATACATACATATTTAAAAATACATAAAATATGAACACCCTTTCTCAACTCATTCATATATTAAATACGACGATCAACTCAATACAATAAAAAAAAAATTTGAAACAGCCCTATTGTCAATTGTTGTATTCTAAAGCATTTGCGTACAAAATATCCATTTATTTTTACTTATTCAAGTA
Source organism: Villa cingulata (assembly GCA_951394055.1). NCBI lineage: Eukaryota > Metazoa > Arthropoda > Insecta > Diptera > Bombyliidae > Villa > Villa cingulata. The sequence goes on along the minus strand of OX596021.1, from coordinate 24,700,757 downwards.
TAATATCATATCAAGGGTGCGTTCATAAACGTTACTATAGTTAACTATAGTTATCATTTGTCGTTCAAAATGGTGGTGGCATAGTAAAACATAACTACCAACATGAATTTTTAGCGTTCATAAACATCTGTAGTAAAGTAAATTTTTAACTATTTGATGTCAAAAATTAACCCTGCTCGAGAGCATGGTTAACGATAGTAACGATAGTAAGCCTTTAAGTGGTAATGACATTGACAATAAAAAAATCGTTTGTCATTTAATTTTTTGTTGTGAATTGTGAAAATTTCAATTTAATTTATTTGAAAAAAGTAATAGTATTAATTAATTTTGTTTAAAAATTAATTTTTAAAAATTAATTAATTTTTGACAAACAAAAAATATAATAATTATAATATGTAAAAATTTTTTAAACTTGACTTGACAGCTGAATGATAATTTATTGCTACTACTATGGTAAAAATCGCGTTCAAAAACCACTTGAAGTTAACATAACTATGGCTGTAGTATAACATAACTTTGCTTAAACTATACTACACCATGACTATGATTAAAGTAATGTTCATGAATAAGTGTGGTACCACTCAAAACCATATAAAATTTAGTAAACCAGTCATGCAACTCACAAACTAATTCTTCTATATAAATATTCTTATTTTTCTCTCATATTTACATCTCGCCTGAATTTTAAACTTTCGCTCTTTTTCGATATTGTTTCGAAAAACTTTTTCGATCTTTATTTTTGGCAAACATACAAACATTTAAATAAAAAAAATGAAATGGTTCATCTAGTAGGACTGTATTATCTTTGATGCGTATATAATTTTATGAACCATATTTTAAAACTTTTATCGAATGCAAGAACAATCGAATATTAACGTACATTTTGAATTTAAATATATCCAAGACTCGAATCTGGACCTAACAATAGGTCCATATGAATTTGATTTTGCTACATATTTGAATATATGCAGAGAAACATCTGTATATTGTCTGTGCTATTATTCATCAAAAAAAAACCAACAGTTTGTAAATGGTACGCCAATTTCACACGCGGTCGTACAGTCACAATAGATGCCAACCAAATGAGGCTATTACTGCAGAAAATACATAAAAAAAAACACCGAAAACCGTTATGGGCATAAAGTTGCATGAGGTAGCTGACATCCAAAAGATATCACGCACGAACATTCGGGCATGAGAAATTTTTTTTTTTCAAATGGGTGTTGCATTTCTCTCAATGAAACAAAAACAACAACAAAATTGGGCTTTGAATTACTTTCACACCCACCGTATTCTCAGGATTTCGCCTCCAAAGATTATTGGCTGTTAACAAATTTCAGGGAAAGAAATTTGAGTATGTACAATAAAGAAATGAGATCACCTATTTTGAGACTATAAAGACAAATCGTTATTCACGCAGTCGACAGAGAAAATTTAGAAAACGTTGCATGACTGTATCACACTTACAGGAGACTATCTTAATGAATAAAGAAAAAAATTTTTTTCTCCAAAAAACTGTTGTTTTGGTATAGTTAGTCTCTAGACTTATTGATCCATATACCCATGAGTGTTAATTTTCTTATTTATTTATTTTTTTTTTTTTTATTGTAAAAAATTTTATTTAAACTTTACAAATACACAAACATACATAATGTAGGTACATATAAGAAAACGATTGAAATTTATGTCAGAGCATTGAACCTGTTCAACAGATATTCTCTTTTTACATATACCTATTACTCGTATTATGTCACAATTACAAGTCACAACTCGCAACATGTATGTATACTCGTATGTACATAAAAACAGTTAAATATACATATTTGCTCATACATACTATATGTACCTACATATATACATTCATTCATGCATATATTATGTAAAGAAAATGTGCAATTCGATTACATATTCTGTCCACAGATTACATATTAATATAATAATGAAGGTTGAAATTTAACTGAAATAAATTTATACAAAAAAATTATTGTAGTTACCTATATATCTACAACTACAACTACAATATTCTATGACTTTATAATGCAAGAGTGAATAGCTGGTCGAACAACATTTCTCTGTTTTTTAAAGTGCAAAAAATATTTAAAAAAAATAATAATAAATATAAAATATAAAAATAAAAATAAACAAAAACAAGATCAGAGTCAGAGTTAAGCAGTAAACATTACGAATAAGAAATAAATAATTATAAAAAAATTTTTTAAAACCAGCTTATCATCAAAAGATTAAATTTTCATTTTATGTTTATTTATTTATTTTTTTTTTTTTTTTTTTTGTTCTTTATATTTATACACATCTCTTGTGATATTTTTTTAAAAATATTTACATACGTATGTATGAGTATTTTAAAATTTCATTTTTGATAACAAAAATTTAAAAATAAATACAAAGTACATAAATGGAAGAAAACATTTTTAACAGATGTATATATGCACATGCACATACTCGTACGTATATGTATATATGTACACAAATGTACTTCAATCTATAAACACTTAATTACACAGTGATTTACAAAAGTCTGCATACACAATATAAAATTTAAGAAAATTGAAAAAAAAAATGTTATTATAAGGGAAGCTAGTACATTACATAATAATTTTCTATTTGCTTATAAAATTTCTTTGGGCTGTCAATTATTTTCTTACTACGAATTTATTTTATATTATTATTAACATTAACCGATTCTAGAACTATGTAGTGTTCATTTCAAACAGTGATTCCTTAATAGTTACATTCCAGGTTTTTCCAAAGTAATACGATTGTTTACTTTAAAAATGTAAACTATATTAAGCTGTTCTGTATTACATTTTTGTAAAAAGAATGTAGTGGGTAACCAAAATACTCTCTGTAGATGTAACAAATTTACTTCTAAATAACAATTGATTGCTCAACCGGTAATTGGTATTATAATGCATGAGATAGGCGATTGGTTACCTCTCCTATATGATATCGCCATATTAAAGATAATAAAAAGTGGGTTCAAAATTTCAACACTGCATTAGGGTTGCAAAAGAAGCTTTAGTCAACAGTTCAAAAAGTCAATCATGACTAAAATCATGTGTTAATTTTTGCATTTTATTTTTTATTATTATTATTTATTACAAAAGGTTGACACTAAACTGTCACCCTTCGCCCTCATCACGACCCTCCAGAGCCTTTTGGCGGTTGCATTTTATTTGTAACACTAACGTATCACAAAGTCAACATTTCCATCATGATTTTTGATGTTGCAATGAATTCGTGACGTTTAGTCGATTTTAAATTATTTTCATGGATCAAGAAAACAATGAACAATAAGTTTAATATTAATTTTTTATGTTTGGCTTATTCATTTAATTTATTTTTGATTTTTGTGAATTTTTATCGATATGTCAAATTTTAAAAGACAACAAAACTTTACAACTGTCGTAAAATTAAACAGCATCAGCATCAAATCATCACAACGTAATCAATGTTGCGCTAACACTTCGGCAACACTTCTGCAACACTGCAAAACCATGATTAATTTTTGAACCTAATCGCAGTTACGAATCTTTTTTATTAATTCTAGAATCGATTCTATATAGAACTAAATACTTCCATACACTACTGGAGTATATTATAATGTATAAAAAATTACAAAAATTTCATTATAATACCGTTTACATATCACATTATTTTTAGTATTTTCGTTGATTTTCTTCATTCTTATAATTAATCATTTTAATAACATTTTAATTATACATATGCCATTGGAAAAGAATGAACGAAACTTTATTTAGATACCTATATACTATTTTCTTCATAATATATTACATAAATACATGCAGATATATTCTGTGTATATGTGAATAATTTATTAAAGTTTTTATCATGAATTTCGTTAAGTGAAATTAAAACAAAAATAAATTCAGACAAAAAATAAAATACGAATTATAATGAATTGCGTAATATCGATGAATTGCATTTTTTTTTCTTCATTTTAATCTAAAATATACATGTATACGTATATATGTACATATGAGAATGATGAATGTATACACAAGTACAGTATAGGTATATTTAATTTTAACAAAAAGTGAAATTTAAGTTACATACATGACTACATAATATATTAATTTTTTTATCAATTATTAAATATAATATGTAGGTAGGCAATTGAGATAATTTTATCAAAAAAAAAAAAAAATATTATTTATATTTTTATAAGTGAATAAATAAATTCAATATTTATTTGATTTTTGTTTTTAATAGAATATTGTTTATTTATTTATTATATTTTTTTTCTATGTAAACATAATACTACTATCTATTATTATCAAAAAAGCTATATTATGACTATACATATAAATTCCTATAAAATTAAAAAGAAAGAAAAACTAAACAAAATTAGTATAATGTTTCTAAGAGAATAAATTTAATTAAATAAATTTACATTTAATTTTTGTTTTTTATATACCTAATTAATATATTTTTGATAAGAATCGATTATAAAAAGCTATCACATAATGTATAGATAAATAAATCATAAATAATACGATTTAAATAAATTATAAATAAAATCATTCACGCAAACAATACACAAGTCATGTAGGTACACATGAATGTTTATAGAAATTATGCAAAAAGGGAATGGGAACACTTTTAAAGTAAGGTACCTATCAATCGATAATTTGAATTTATTTATAATCAACATTTTTGTGATACAGGAGAAACGAACAAAATTGAAACAAACTTGATAATTTTTATTTGAATTTTAATTTTTAGTTATGTGATATGTGCTGATATATTTTATGACATTACCTACCTATCTATTATTGTTGTATAAATATTATATTATAATATAATTGTATTGATTTTAATTATTTATTATTCGAATTTATTGAGGTTTATTTTAAGGATAAAAATTCCAAATTTTGGGCCTGATCACGAATGGCGATAAAATCGCCAATCGCCTCGCCTGTCAAATTTTTGTATCACGAATGGCGATAATCGTTCATTTTAGGCGATTTTATCGCCTATTTAAGGCGATCAAATAATTGGTATCGCCTAGCTGATATTTGAGGATACATTTTTATTTCATTAGTTGTGTTAATTTGTATTTGTGTTTCGACATCGGTGGTGAATTATAAAAAATAAAAATGTATGTATTTTTATTTATAAATTATATTTAAAATAAATATAAATTAATATAAATTATTTTTTCAAGGATTAAAGTTTCTAAAAAAGAATTAGAAAAACTCGTCGAATTTAAGATGACGAATAAAGAATTCGCAAAAGGAATTTATAAATCTGTAGAAACTCTAAAAAAAAAAAAAAAAACAAAAAAAAAAAAAAAATTAGTTTAAAAAAAAAGTTAAATTTTTAAATTTTTAAATTTTTTTTTTTTTTTTAAATTTTTTTTTTAAAACTAGTTTACAATAATTATGCCAAATAAAATTTAAATCATCCTTTTGACATTAATGACAGTTCGAAACGCATAATATTACACGTTACGCATGGTAATGCTATTTAGGCGAGGCGATCGCCTTACGTGATACAAAAATTTTATTTTCTCGCCTCGCCTCAATTTTGGCGATTGGCGATTTTATCGCCATTCGTGATCAGGCCCTTTAATTTTTTTGATCTAATCCAAATATGTATATTTATAATGCATCAATGTATGTATGTTACTTTCGTCCACTTTAAAAGTGCGTAAATAATTGATTAATTATTGATAAATAAAATAGTAAATAGTAGAAGTAGAACAATGTAGAATAATACAATAAAATTAAGTTCAGTTTACTTATGTCGGGGTCAAATGATATCGACCGACAAAGACATTTAATAAGAAAGAGGATAATGTGCAGATCATTTTGTTCTTTTTTTTTTTTTAGATTCAATTGAATTGAACAATATAAATGTATGAGTAATTTCAAGACAGTAGCAACTTATATCGTTTAATTCAATTATTTTGTTTTAAAAATCTTTATATATAATGTATGTATGTTAGTTACTTTTTAAAAAAAAAAGGGGTCAAGCATTCATTTCTTTATAATTATTGAAAAATATCGATATTTTTATTCGCAAAAAACTTAAAATTTGATCTCTGGTATAATCAAACAACTAATCATACAACTATAAAAAGAAATTTGCATAATACAATCAGTGATGGGACCCTAGAAGGAAAAAAATGTAGTAGTTTGCCCAAAAAAATGTAGTAGATTGAACCAAAATGTAGTAGATTCGGAGAATTATATGTCTATATGGTATATGGTTAAAATAATCGTTAGACTGATTCAGTTTTAAGTTTTGAGCAACATAAACATTCCTTCGCTTAATTATAATGGAGAAATTTTCATAAAAAAATTATCAATATTTTTACTGAACTTTTATTTTAATTAACAAATTTCTTGAAAAACAGTATAAAAAGAAATGCAATGTTTTATTTATAACTATCATTATGCTAAATAAAATTTAAGATAATTTCAATGTATCAAATTTATTATTATTTTTATCGACATATAAAAAAATAAACAAACAAATAACAAAATTTCTCAAAAAATTTAATCTGAAATTCTGCCTCACTATTGAGAAATGTTAACCAACTCAATAGTAGTTGTAAAACAAAAAGTTAAAATGAAATATTAAAATTAAAACTATTAAATTCAGAAATTGAAATTCTGTAATCTCATTTTTTTGCAAAACAATGCAGTTTAAATTTAAATTTCGCGTCTTTCGTGTATCGTCTAATTCGTAAGTGTAAAGCAAAGAAAAGGAACAAAGAACTACCCGGCCTGAATAAAGAACAACAAACAATCATATCATAATTTATAATGCAATGACCAATGAAAAACAAAGACAATAATACATAAAATAAAATAGACAGCTTTGGAATTGGAATGGACACTGAATAATAATTGTAATTTACATTTACTCTACATGTCAGTGAAAAGAATATAAAGTTAAAACCATTGGCTATTGGTTTTGGCTTTATATTCTTTGGTCAGTGTCACCACACCATGCCTCATGTTTGCAGTGCAGTGAAAGTGAGTACACTGTGTTACAAAAATTTTGGTTTATGTAATGTAATGTAATATTAGTTCCCAAAACTTAAATTTCAAATATGTAGTAGATTCTGAATAGTACGAAGTAGGTTTTTCGGACTACTCAGATGTAGTAGATCTACTACAATTGTAGTAAAGGTCCCATCACTGAATACAATTTCATGATCATGCATTGCATTGCATTAAAACATTCAAAATTAAATCTAAATCCTCTCTCTCTCTCTCTAGCTATTGATGATAAGATAATTGATATCGATTATCGATAGTTCACTTAAATCAATACGATAATGATCATTGAATAATAATAACTTCATATTACATTTATTACATTACTTAAATATTTTCTTTAATTCGATACTCGATAGAGTTAATAATTAAAAAGATCAATTGTTTTATTATTTTCTTTATTTCTTTTATGAGAAGCCATGACATGATTAACAAACTTTAATAAACCTGTCTCTATCGCATTTTGAACCAGCCAGACTAAATGATATTCAGAATTATTGAGTTATTTTCTTTCGATTTCAACCAATTTTCAGTTCATATTTTCATGGTTAATTTTTATGATAATCATCATAAATATTGTAATACGTACTCTTTTATTACCGCTTATTTAATTAGGTATACTACTGTTTAATTACTATAGAACTATAGACTGTAAAATGGGTAAACAATATTGTATGTATGTTTAAATGAAAACTACAAATCCAAATGCAATGTACACTTTTAAAGGTAAGTAATTAAGTATGTGAATACGCTTACACTTAAAACATAATTTAGGTACCTACATGCAAGAACAATTTAAGTAGTAAATAACTAATAAAAATTGAATTTCAACAAATATTTTTTCCTTCAATTATTTTTTAGTGTTTCGGATCATTAATATTATCATTCATATTGTGTTTTACAATTGAAATGATATAAAGTTGCAATAATGTGTTAATTTTAACATTAAAAATTAAAAAAAATATATATACATATATGTATATATGTACTATGCTAACACGAAATTCTTTGTTATTAATTCATCCTTAGATTTAATAAGTAAAATGTATTAGAAATGTTCATTCAAATCTAAGTATGTAATAACAATAGTTATCGACTTATTTCCATATTAGTACGCAGATTATTATTATTATTTTTTTTTTTTTTTTGTAAATCATAATAATTAATTTGTTGAGATTGTTGGATAATTGGGTTCTATATGTAATCTCACGCTTGTGAAATAGCGAAAGTTATATAATATTATTATAATATACGGCAATCTACTATGACTGAATTCTGAATACAATAATTTAAAAATCTCGATTTACTCTACTAAATCTACGCTGGTTTGTAAATGTAAATATTCAGTTTTATTAAAATAAAATTACTCATTTACATTACAATAATTCTGAAAGTAAGTAAAGTACTACCTATATGATATACGTACATAAATGTAGAAAATGAGAAATGATTTTTGATCTTTTAACAGATAAATAATTTCTAAGTGAGCCTTTCATGAAATTATTTACATAACTCTTGTTGTTCTATTTCTGTAAATGTATCATATATTGATATATTTAAACAAACATATACGTGCGTATATATGCAACTATGAACATAACAAATGAATAAATTTTCCACATTCAATCTGATCGATTCTTGATTTTCAATTCACTAATAAATAATCTGCCCTATAGGCCTATTCTCTAAATTACAGAAAAAATACATATTCTTATTTCGCTTGTTGTTGAAATACTTTATCATCAGAAGCCTATACTTTTGATTTGTGATTAACACATATCTAATCCACCCGGTACAAAAAGAATATCAAATTAATTGCATAAATTAAAACTAGAAAAAGCTTGTTATGTTATCATATAAAATAATGAATCAATTACTATTCTTATCATATATACATACGCATAGTATTTAATTCCTTAATCAAATATTCAAATTACATATAAAATACATTAGATACTTTTAATACAATAATGTTAATTCGAAATTGAAGTACATAGGTATATATGTATATTTTTTTTAAAAAAAATGCAAGTAATGAATAATAAATTGACATAGGCATATACTATACAATATACATACATAAATATAAATTTATTTGAAATTCAAATTGAAAATTGATGATCAATATACACGATATTACCTACTACTACAAGAGCTAAAATAATAATTAGTATTCACGTACTTTTTATAAAGTTCTGCATATAAATATTTAATTAAAATATTAAATAAAAACAATTATATATTAATTAATATGCACAGTACATCATGTACTCACATTTGCTTGTACTCACTTTTACATTTTTTGCATAATCTGATAATTGATTATCTGCTGGTTCTCGTTCACCGCCTGCCATTGATCCTTTTTCTTGATCTTTATTTTTCTAATTAATCACAAAATTATATTAGTATTAAATACACAAAATAAAACTTTTTTGTTACTAATTTTTTTTTTCAAATTCTTGTTAAAGTGTAGCGAAAATTAATTTAAAGAAAAAAATAATTAATTTTTGATAAGAAAGATATAATAATTACAGTATTTTGGAATTTAATAAAAATACGATACGAGAAGATCGATATTATTTTAAACAAAATTTTTTGATACAAATAATAAAAAATTATTCGTTGACACTCCTTTTTATAACCTTTTCAACTTTCGATCGAAAAAGTATTTTTGTTTTTTTTTTTTTCAATCCCCATTCCCCATTTTCTTAGTACCAGTACCAGAAACCAGAAGCAGAGAAAGAAATGACGGTACGGTATTAATAAAACGCAAAAGAAAGTAAACGTTAAAACTAAAATAATAAATTATTTGACGTTTTGTTTTAATAATTTTCATATGGTACTGTACCGGATGTTATAAATCTGGTACGATACTACCGAAATTTTACATGAACTTATTCACTTATTACATTTTGTATTTCTAAAAAAATGGAATTTCGAATCGTTATTAATAGTTTTATTTAAATGTTAATAATAAAAAATTAGTTTAGAAGATTAATTTGGTGATACAAATTATAATTTCCTTATTTCTTGTTCAAATAATTTATAGAAAACGCGTTTATATTAATTAATGAAATGTGCAAAACTCACATTATCATCTTCAGATAACATTTTGATTTCAATTATTCAATTTGAAAAAATATCTCTTGTTGCTATTGAATGTTACTACTTGCTACTTTTATCAGTAAAATGAACAGAATCCACTATTTTTATTTTGTTATTCTTTTTTTGTCAATATTGAAGACTGATTCCACCATGTGATGTGTGATGAAAATTGATAATAATAAATTTGACATTTACTTACATGTCATATGTTACTTAGAAAAATCAAATTTGGTGTTTTGGGGCTGGGTTTCATACGATACGTGTGAAGCTGCAATTAAATTGCATGACAGTGATTGTGACACTGTGATGTGACAGCCATGCACGTGCCAATGCCAATGCCAGGCGCATGCATTGCATTTGCATATACATTACATATGGATATAGAGATATAGGTGATTCGATTGTAGATTTGTAGATGATCAATGCATACCAAATAACCAAATATTTAAGTTGTAAACAGTAATAATGTCCTTAATTAAATTTTTAAAAGGTGTTAGAAATCATTGGAAAAAATCAACTTTTGCAGTAGGTGCAATTAGCTATGGAATTTCATATGCAAATAAAAAATATGAGTAAGTTTGAAATGCATACATGCACATAAAGTGTATAATGTAAAATTGATTTTAAATTTAAATTTTCTTAATATTTAATAATGATTTTTAGAATAAATGAAATCATGAGAAAATATTGTGCAGAAGCTGTAAAATATGGTGATGTAAAACAAGATATAACAATACCACCAAAACGTATAGTAGTTATATTAAATCCAGCTGCTAATAAAAAATCAGCAGAAAAAACGGTTTGGTATTTTAATAAATTATCGTAATTCTTTAAATTCTAATTAAATTTTATTTACTATGTATTTTCATTTTTTTATCGATGTAATGTTACACATTTTGTTTTTTTTACATCGATATATATATATACAGTTCAAAAAATATTGTGAACCAATATTACATTTGAGTGGAATGATTATCGATGTGATTAAAACAGATTCTGAAGGGCATGCTAGACGTTATGTTGAAAATATGGAAAAATTACCAGATGCAATTTTAGTAGCAGGCGGTGATGGTACATTAAGTGAAACAATAACTGGTTTAATGCGAAGAACAGTTCAATATGAAACGAAATGTCCAATTGGTGTTTTACCATTAGGCAGAACAAATTCAGTTGCACAAAAAGTACATAAATTACAAATGAAACCGAATAATATAGAAGAAGTTAAAGATCTAGCTGAATCTACAATGTCAATATTACGTGGTAAGACACAGAAAAAGGATGTTATAAAAATTCAAATAATAACAGATGTAACCAAATCATCGGATGATCAGTCTGAAATAACTGATACAAAACCGACAGAAGAACCGAAACCAATTTTTGCTATGAGTTCATTACAATGGGGTGCATTTCGTGATATACAATCATTAAGAGATAAATATTGGTATGTTGGACCATTTCGTGAATATGCTTCAGTTTTATTTAATGCATTTAATGATAAACTAACATGGAATTGTAAGGCAAAATTAATATATACACCGCCATGTTCTGGATGTAAAAATTGTTATATACCACAACAATTAATTAGACAAAATCAATTATCAACAGGTCGATGGTGGTCACGTTTTATACCAAAATTTCATAGACATCAAACACAAAATTTTATTACACCTCAAATAGATTATTCTACAGTGATAAATGAAAATTGTTCTCAATTAAATTCAATAGAATTGAATTCAACAGAAATTATTTTATCAGCTAATAATAATAATAATAATGATATTAGTAGTGATTCTAAAAATGAAAATATACCAAAACTAGAAGTATGTACTGAAGGTCCATTTAAATCTAGTTATGAATTTATTACAGAAATTTGGAATAGGATAAAAACAAATGAAATAAAAAGTGAAAAAAAAATTGAAGCCAGAACAATCGAATTAATACCAGAAATAATAAGTGCTGATGATAATGAAATTTTCTATTCAATCGATAGTGAGGCATATGAAGTAAGACCAATTAAAGTTGTTTTAATACCAAAAGCTGTAGAATTATTTGCATTATGAAATAATTTGAATTAAATTATGTGTTAATGAAAATTAAAAAAAAAAAAAAAAAGAAAAAATTACATATGTATATAGTTATAAGAAATAAATGTACCAATAAATAAAATAAATCGAATAAATCATTTAACATAATTTTATTGAATACACACTTGAAAAAATTAATGATACTAATTTGGCTTATTAAATTTATTGATTAGCGATGATAAATACATATAAAAATAGATCAAATGATTATCGTATTATACGTGGTAAAAGAAAAAATGACAAAAATCAAACGATACTATTTAATAAAAAAAAAAAAATAATTTTGTTAAAACAAAGCAATTCACGTATTTTCTTGTGCTCCATCTGGAACATTATCCTCAGAAAGCACTCTTATCATCCATGTTGATGCATCCTGTCCAAACCATATAAATCCTAAAATTGAAGCTTCCAAGAATCCCAATAATATGCCGGCAAATATATCCAATAAATGATGACGGTACATTAATATACGTGAAAATGATACACAAAGTGCCCAAACAAACATTGGTAACCATAAAATCCATGATATTGGATATAAAAATGTAAAAAAACTTAAAATATAAAATGCTCTTGATGCATGACCAGATGGAAAACTAAATTTATCTGATCCAATACAGAATATATCATCATTAACAGTTGGTCGTCTTCGACGTGTTGCCGCTTTTATGATAGCAACAAATACAATATCAAGTAATAATCCAATTAACATATTAACTTGCATTTGATACAAATCAGTAGTATCAATTAAATAACAAAATGCTAACCATCCAGATAACCATAATATACCGTGACATGAATATTCCAAAAATCTACAGTGTGCTTTTAATGAATTTATTTGTATAAAATTTAGAGTGAATGCAACTAATTTTTTTGTTATTATAACATCGTATTCTAATATTTTTTTAATAGATTTCGGTATTTCACGTTTTTCATCTTCAAGACGTGTTTTATTGTCCATCTATTGAAAAATATATAAAAAATATGTGTATTATACGTACATACATAAAAAATTAGCTAAAATTTTTAAAATTCTAATATAAATAAATGCAAAAAAATATATTACCGATGTCATTTTCATGTAAAAATTCAAAAATTATATGTATGTGCAATGTAATACTACAATTAAAAAAAATATAAACTGATAAAAAAGTCACATTAAATTATAAACAAAATTATTCAGATTATGTACTTTTTTTTCCTTGAGTTTTCTTTTATAATGTACAAGATAAGATATCACGATATTTATATATTAATCAGCAGCAGTAAGTAGAAGTAGAAGCAATTACCAACAGCGCCATTAAACATTAATATCTTTGATTTAGCTGCTTGAGCTTGATAATGATTGTCAGTGTCAATGTCAAATCATTTGGAATTTTATTATTCTATTCTTTTATATAACAAAACATTTTATTAAATTTAAAACTTATGTAAAAACAGTGACATCTATATTTGAAAATAACTTCAATAATTTCAATTTAAATATTCAAATGGATTGCATTCATGCATTGGTTGATGGGTTGATGGTGAAATGATAGTAACACGACACGACACTCTCACGGCATGCACATTTCTAAGGAAATGTAAAGACATCTGACGTCACACAGGTCGTCGGAATATAAACAATAGCTGTGTTTCTTTCACATGAGCAAAGTTGGCAAAGTACTTAAAAATCAGTTTGGTTTAATACTTCACTAAATTTTTTTGTGTGAACTGCTCAAACATTTCAAAAGTAGTTCACTCACTTTTGTTGTAAGTAGTTACGTTATTTCTTTCTACCAGATATCTTTTTAGTTTCACATTATCCAACAAATGGAAATTGACTGTTTAGGTTAGATTTCTTGGTATAAACAAATATCATATGGAGTGTTTTATATAAATTTTTCAAATTTAAAGTAAAATAATTTTAAGCTTATCTTTTGCTTCACTTGTTGAAATTATTTATGTTTCTTTGAATAGTTTGAGTCATTACTAAAATAATTGCTCAGAAGTACTTTGCTCATGTGAAAGAAACACAGCTAATATAACAAGAAACAATTTATACATACAACCACAGACAAATATACAGACGTCCCAATGAAACCAAAAATCCGTCACCATATAAAATGAAAAAATTGTGTGTCCCCATCTACTTTACATAAATCATAATGCTTCAATTTAGTTTAGTTTTGAATCCATAAAAATAATATTCAAATAATACCAAACTTTGAACTTGAAACAAACTTTAAATGAATGTTAATATGTAGTACAATACATATTCATTTTTACACATTTAATACATATGTTCATAAGTTTGTACAACCAGTACAAGTACAATGAAGTACAACTAACAAAGCGTATAGCACATACATAGCACCCATTCACCAGGAAACAATATAAATTTGGTACTGTATTGAATTTATCAGTGTATTTACATACGCATTAACGCACATATTTTAACATTTGACAGTATATGTAGTAGTGTCGAATGTCTATGCTTTGCCTGTGCTTTAATAATTATACGCAAACGTATTTGCAATAGCCAGAGTAAATTTGTTTTTGTACATTTCAATCTACCTGCTATCGCAGAGAATATAATACATACATACATATATATATATTATTTGTGGTGCTTCTATACGAATACTTCGCAGGTTTATTTCTTTCATCTTTTTTTTTCTTTTTGATGTTGCTTTTGCTATGCCACTATCTTGACACACAATTACATATATATATGTATGTGCAGTATGTATGTAGTATGTATACTACTGCAGAGAGGTAGAAAAATTATCTCGGGTTTATTTAGAATTTTTGAACAATTTTTGACTTGAACATTTAAAATATTATTTTTTAAAAACAGACAAATAATAAGGGTATTCACGGTTTGGTTATGTATCATTGTAAACGGTGTAATCTCGTACAATCCTACACCTATTGTAAACATCTTCAATGTAATTTTTACTTATACTGCTTGTAAAAATTTACAATGCTGAAACCCATTGTATGCGCTGTATATTACTATTGTTTGCTATTGTATATGCCATTCTGATATTAAATGCTAAAATAATTTGATTAAATTTATTTTTATAATATTATAGCTGGCATATGTTATTAATTTGCTTGATTTCAATACAAAGTTTGCATTCACGATATAGCTAGTATAATGTGTAAGATTTGGGTATATGTTCACACTTTTTACGCTCTTACAATATTTCGTGAATACCTCTAACATTATAAGCATTTAGACTGGCATTTAGATTTTTATATTTCCTTCTGTATGGTATCAATATTACACTATATCACAAACAATAAACATGTTTATCAAAGGGTATTTTATGTATACAACTTGTTATACACATACACATCATTATAAATCATTATGGTGTACTATCCTTACTGTGGTCTATACTATACGTGACGTATACTAAATATACAATGTATACAAAAACCAGTGTAGGTATATATTTTTTTCACACAAAAAAAGGAAAAAAATGTAAGAATAACTAGCGATACATATTCTTTCAAAATTTAATGCAAACATTTAATAGGGTTCAATGTCCAATATTATTGTTATTATATACCACATATAATCCTTATCTGTGTTTATACATAGGACTAAATGCTACCTGCAAGACAACATGTACTATGGTAGCATATCATCAGCAATAATATTATTATATTCATATAAAAATGTTTATGATATTATATATACTACCAAATGGCTACAAATAAATCGTATATTTTCTATTATTGCATGTAAATATACGAATAAACCCAAACACACTCAAATCAGATTGTTTATATGTATGCGTATATAATTTTATGAACCATATTTTAAAACTTTTATCGAATGCAAGAACAATCGAATATTAACGTATATTTTGAATTTAAATATATCCAAGACTCGAATCTGGACCTAACAATAGGTCCGTATGAATTTGATTTTGTTACATATTTGAATATATGTGGAGAAACATCTGATATTGTCTGTGATACAACACAACAACAACGCACATTTGTTTACCATTTAACGATCTGATTTACGTCATAATTTCAATTTTCATTACGTCGTGTGATACTCCTATAGCCTTTGCTTTTCCACTACACCATAAAATAATGAAAATATAGCGAGCGATTATGAAGAAATAATTTAAATTCAGTATTTGTTCGTTTTTTTCACTTTTTATTGTGTATGTATACGTATTTAAAAAATAATGCAAATTAAAAAGAAAAATAAGAAATACAATATGAAAAATACATATAAATGTCTAAAAATTGATATCTAAAAATTTTAAATTACAATTTTTTTAATATTAAGAACTCAAATACACAATTCTGTTTTACTTATATATAGGTATATTAAGCTTTTTCTGATCTGAGATTCTTCTTGTGATCTCTCAAATTTTTTTCCAGCTTTGTTTTTGGGAATAATACATCCATTAAATGTAGATGATGTTTCTCGATGGATATATATATGTATCTTTTATAAATTAGAAAAATGATTGAGTTATTAAAAAAAAAAAATCAAAATAAATTTTTTTACTCATGTACCTTATGATAGAGGCATTTTGTACTAAGTTCTTTGTTTTTTTATATGTTACATTCATGGCATACACATTTCACAGAAATTGTTACCATTTATCAATCACACACAACACAATTAAAAAGTTTCGGATTTGGTAGATGGTGATGAATTTTCATTCATATGTTTTCTTCTCTCTTTTCCCTTTTTCTTTTTTGATAAATTATGATGACAAATTTGCAAGTGATTAATGTAATAATTTCTCCTTTTAAATTTTTTTTCTATTTAAATTCAAAATATAATGTGAGAAAATATTATTTATAAAGTAGAAATTATAATAGAAATTACCACATGTTTTGCACTCGTATAATTCATGATTGTCATGCTCGATATATTCATTTTCTCCTGAATATATTTCACAAGTTGGAAAATGCATCTATAAATTTGAAAGAAACTATTTAAGAAAATTTAACATAAATAATGTTTACTAACTACTTTACCTGATATAATTTTTTTTGACAAAATGTTTTTTTACATCTTTCACAACTAAAACGTCTTGGTAAATGATGAAATCTTGATTCATGTGCTTTTAGTGTTTCATAATCGCTATATTCTACACCTATATTCAAATTTAAAAGTAAAAAATTTGAAAAAATCATTATTTACATATATCATCAGCACCACATAAATGAAATTATAAATTACCACATGCTACACATACGAATAAATTTTCATTCTTTTGATATTCTTTGTCTTCTAAATTACGATGATATTTTGTGATATGGTTCTATGAATTTAGAACAAATGAATAAGTATTGAAAAGAATAGTTAAAAATTATTTTACTATTTTACCTCATAATATTCTTTTCTACTAAACTTTTTATCACAAACATTACAATTGAAACGTTTAGGTTGATGGACTTCTTTATTGTGTTTTCTTATTGTGATTCTGTTACGAAAACCTTTATTACATATATCACATATATAACTATTATCAGCTGAATGACTTTCTAAATGATGTTTTAAATGAGTCATTGTATAAAATTGATTGCCTATTAGAATTTTAAATTAAGTTTATATATCAGAAAATTTACATACATTTATATATTTTATATCATAAAATTAAAATCAAAATTACCACATGTCTCACATATGAAAGGTCTTTCATTTTTATGAATTCTCATATGAATATTTAAATCTCCTTTATGAAAAAAACTTGTGGGACAATTTTCACATTTATGAGGGCGTTCAACCCCATGATGACTATTCATATGAATAATATAATAACGCATGTTTTCCAATTTATATGTTTTTCCACATATATTACATCTAGAATATTTCAAATGATTGAAAAATTTATAAAACTAATCATTACAATTTTACATATACTAGATACGTACTGATATGCTGGAAGTCCTTTATGTTCATTCTTATGCCCCTCTAATTTTTCTTTAGAATAAAATTTTTGAATACAAACATCGCATTTGTAAATCTCAGATCTACAAATTTTAAAAGTAAAAAAAAAAAAAAAATGAAATACCTATTGAGAATTTTTTCTTGATCATACGATCAAATTATTTATCTGGAAATTATTGATTAATTTTGTTCTTATGCCAAAATAATTCATAATCATTAACAATATAACAATATTTAAATTAATTTACAAAATTTACTTTTTTGTAGTTGATTCCTTTTTCGTTTGTGACTTCTCAGAATTATCTTTCTCATTAGTTTCTGATCTGAAAATAAAATAAAACAGTTCTAAATGTTTAATTATTTAAAAACAAATTCATGGTGATTTACGAATTTTGAGATGGTTTTTCATTTTTGAATACTATTGTTTCTTCTTCGCTTGATGAATTTAACATTTCTATATCCAACCCATCATCATCACTATCAATATCCATATAGGAATTGTCATTAAACATTTTCAATGAGAAAAGTTCTTCTTCATTCTGATTTAGACTCAGGTCATTTTCTGTTGGAAAATCTGTATCAACGCTTTCTAAAGACATTCCCAGTAAATTGCCATTTGTTTTATCAATTTTTTCAAATTCTTTTTCTTGTGTATCTGGATTGTTTGAGATCTCATCTGTATTGACATTATTGGATTCTGTATTGACATTATCGATTGCCTCTAATATCAAAGAGTTTTCGTCATTTTCAATATCTTTAAGATCTGTAATATCTGGATAATCAAAACTTCCAGATTTTATTTCTTTATCATCATTTTCGTTGAGTGTGATTAAAAGAAGTTCATAATAATGAGATTTGATTGCTTGTTGCTTAAAAGTATAGAAACAATTTAATTGCTGTTCACAAACTGTACAAATTCCAAGATGATTTGGAATCTCTAAAACCTTAAGAAGTTTTTATCAATTAAAACAATTGTTTATAATTTAATATTTATTATTGTAATCATACTTTTACACCTAAACAGTACTCAAACTTTTCTCCTTCATCATTCAGATTATTTTTATTTGAATCGGAAACAAGTGGAATAAGTTTTTTATGGTGGGTATCACGACAAATTCTACAAATTACTGCCATTTGTAATTGAAAAATAAAATGATTCACATTCACACTCAAAATATTAAAATAATGAAAACTTTTCAATAAATTAATTTAAAAATGAGTTTAAATCATCTATGTACGCGCACTGTTCAGGGCTGTCACTCTACTACGATCGGAGTAGATCTACTACTATTTCTCGCCTGAAAAAATCTACTCCGCACTTTTTATTTTTTACTCCCTTTCCATTAAAATTTTGATAGCTTAAAAAAAAAAAAAATAAAAATAAAATTTATTAAATAAAATTTTGGCAAAAAAATTAAAATGTCATTTAAGGCCGACAGAGGGCGATGCGCCAAAAAAGACAAAAATCCCGTGATCTAGGCCGGAAGGGCCTTCTGTGGGCAAAATTTCAAGAGGATCGGGGGTGACACCTTTTCGGAACTCCAGCCATATTATTTTATATAGTTGTTATTCATGTTGTTATTCTCAAAGCAAAGCAAGCAAAGCGTACATTGGGGGCGGGAATGACTTTGCTTGCTTTGACAACCAAAGCAAGTACAGCAAGCAAAGCAAGCAAAGCAAGCACAGCGTACATTGGGTTTTCGCTATTAATTATTGTTGACCTCAGGCAATGTAAAGACGTCTGATGGTCGTCGGAATATAAACAAACCAACAACAAGAAACAATTTATACATACAACATACAACGCAACAACAACGCATATTCCTTTACCATTTAACGACCTGATTCACGTCACATCAACATCACAATTCCAACTACCACTGCAGTGATTACATTTTACATTGCCTGAAATGTGTGGCGTGGATTGGATTGTTGACAATACGAGGAATATGGAAAGAAAATTTGGTTTCTGCTGTTTCCCTTTCTCGTTTTTTCCTCTAAAAAATGATTTTGAAATTTAAAGTGAATTTTATAAATTATGCAGTTCGTCATTAATTACTTTTACGGACCCTTTCAAAAAATTTTTATGATTCTGACTGATTCCGAATTTTTTAGTGCCAATCTGCCAATTTTAAAGTAACATTCCAATTCCAACTATTAAATTACGGAAGTATAAATTAATTAAATCCAATAAAGTATTATAAATTAAAATCATGGCATATATAAATAGACAATGCAAGCTAAGTGAACAAGTGGGTTTTTTAAATATTTATAACAATTTACTTTTAAATAAAAAATAATTTACATATTTTAGATAGCCGATATAAATGATACAATAACTGGTCTAACGAATAGAGTGCGTGGCCTAGAAGATTTACTTGATAAACACGATTTATCCGAGGATAAGAAATCAGAAATTGAAACAGAAATCATTGAAATAAAAAATGTACTTGATAAAAATCGAAAAATGCTTAAAGAATTACACGGAGAAAATACAAAAACTTATATTGTAGCTGCATGTATAATGTTTCTTATATTTTTAATATATGGAATTTATTGTATGGTTGTATATGGATGATAAAAGTATTATTTAATTACTTTACTGATATTAATCATATTGATTCACTTAAAAAATACATTTTATTAAATTCTTACATATCAAAGTGTTGTTTCTTTGTATACTTTGTTTTCTTTAAAAGTAATTTTATGAAATTAAAATTGTCTCATTTAACTGAATTTTAAGACGAATATGAGGAATTTAAATTCAACGACGTCCACGTCCTCTGCCTCCACGTCCTCTCGGTCCACCTCTTCCACGAACTCCTCGACCTCTGCCTCTTTGACCACCTCGTGAAGTATCCTTTTTCTTTGCCTTCGATTTTGGTGTATCATCAATTAATAATGTTTCTAATGGTAAACTGTCTGGTAATATGTAATATCTGATGTTATTACCGCGTATACTCAATGATTCAAGTTGTACTGGATCACGATTTTTAATGGTCATTTTGACGGCTTTCAAATGTGTATTCATTGCAACATCAACACCAGTAATTGTACCATGAACTTGAGTTCCATTTTTTAATTCAATTGTAACAGTCTCATGACTGAGTTTCATTAAAAATCTAAAACAAAATTTATAAATACATTTGAAATATTAATAATATTCTATAAAATAAATTCAAATTTTGAGGTTATTCAACATCAAACAATAAGCATTTTCATAAAATATTCTTAAATTTTAGTCAAAATTTTTATATATATTTTCATTTAATATTTATTACCTTACTAATTTCATATTAATTGGAATTTTTCAGTATAAAATCGTTATAAATTAATAATAACACACCGGTTAAAATAATATGTAAACGTTCTAAATAGAAAAAAATAAAAAATCACTTTAATTCTTTTCAATAATTTTAATTTGGTTAGATTTTATTTTGTATTGTTTTCTTTTCAGTTCAGATTTCAGAATTCAGCAAACAGTGGCACTGTGTGTGTGTGTAAAACTGTACCCAAACAAAATGAAATTGATGAAATATCATAAAACTTAGAACAAGGCTGCCAGATTAAAAGTTATCTTATTGTGTTCCATTTTCCATATTTTAAAAATTTGCAATATGATATGTAAACAAATCAGATAGCTGTCAAAAATATTTGAAAAAAAAAAAACTATTCTGTTTCAAAACTGTTTGTACAAAACAAAACAACATTAAAACATATTGCACAAAATAATACACACTGCACATGTCAATTCAATTGTAGTCGTAGTGTAGTATTCGCATTTGTTTTTTTTGTTTTTCTTATATTTGTTATATATAAATAAATATGTTATATACTATATGTATTAGGTTTGTAATGTACGTACATATATATCAGTTTTCAGTATCACACACTCGCACACACAAAAAGTATATAAAAGTTTCTTTTATATACTCTTTGCACACACACATCACACTGTACTGTTTTTTTGTTTTTGCTTTGATTTGAATTTGTTGAATTACACATTTGCAAAAAGTATAGAAAAAAGAACAAAAACTACAATAACAATACATAAATATAATATATAAAATCGTATATAAATGTTTGAATATGTATGCAATAAATAATACAGCACAATATCTATATATATACTCTTATGTATGCGTATATAGATTTAACTAACACAATTGTATCAAATATGGCGAGGCGAGTTTAGTTCTGCTAGTGTCTATGTCTAGTACATATGTGAATGTCTTTAGAAAATTGAACGTACGTATTTATCCGGATAATAATGAAGAGTATATTAAATTAATTAAAAAAAAAAATATATATTCAATTATATGACAAAAAATCATTAAAATTATAGTTAATCAAAATCATTTATAAATAAAGGTGTGTTATGTTATTATTATTATTATTAGTATTTATCTAATGTTTGTAATTGAAAAAAATTTGAAAATAATTATTCAACATATTTTCTTTGTTTTTTTTTTAAATGAAAAGTAGGTATGTACTATTATTAATTTTTTTTTCTGAATAAATTGTTTTATCGGTTAATTTTTTTAAATCATTACATTAAATTTTTTAAATCGTATTAAAAAATTAATAAAGATGTGATAGAGTGACAGACATTATTTATGATTTAAATTTTGTTTTTAAAACAAGAAGGGAGCAAAATCCATAATAGCAAAAAAAAAAAAATTAAAAAAAGCAAAAAAAAAACATAAAAGCAAAAAAAAATTACCTATCAAAAGTGAGAGTAGTTTTTAAAGTTTTGTTCTTTTTTTATTTATTTATTTTTTAATGTTATGTACATATGTTGTGTATATATGTATGTAGTACGTTACGTTACACATTACATATATAGGTGTACAATATTTATATGAAATAAAATATTGTCAATAACTTAAAACGTGCTAATTTTTTTTCATAAAATTTTCATCAAAAAATCAAAATAATAAAAATTGTCAATTATTTACATATATGTACCTACATATTTCATATTAAAGTGAATTTGTGTAATGATAAATGTGTGATGATAATAATTAAGAAAAAATTTAAGAAAAAACTACTTGTGTGTTATTATAGATATTGAGAAAAATAAAATTATGTAGTACATTATTTTAGAATGGTTATGTCAATGATGTCAATGTGTGTATTGTGTGGCGTTGGTGCTGTACTTGTGACAATTTTCGAGCTGTCAAAAAAAAAAAATATGTAGATTAGCTAGATAATTTTTTTTTTAATTATTTTTTTAAATGAATGTATACAATATACATATGCAGTATTATTATCATAATAATTTATAATTTTTGAACAAAAAATGAAAACAAAAACAATTTTTATTTTTTTTTATTTTTGTAATCATTTTAATCTTAAACATCATTATTAATTCAACAACATTCACTTAATACATGGCATAGCTTTAATCTTTTTTAATTTAACATTTAGAATTTAGCGTACAATTATGTATTTTTAAAAAAAAAAAATTAAATTTATAGATACCATTTATAAATGGATCAAAAAAAAATTATACGTTTGTATTACATTAACTTTATATGCCAAATATGTGTAATCTATATTTTTAATGTATGAATGTACCTACGTATCAATAAATTTATCGTTAAAACATAAATCTAGATTAGAATTAAAGCGTTCTTGAGGTACATACATAGCTACATTATCTACATATTATGTATTTACATAATGTTTACCTACATATACATTATTTATCTTATTTGGAAAATCATCATGATTTATGATTAATTAATTTGATAATATACATTATAATAATGGGTAAGGTTAATGTTATATGATACATCTACTATATGAAAATATCCTTGAAATAAAATTTAAAGGATAACGAAAATTTATTATATCTGACACGTTACAATAATTATATATTATATAGGTATGGTATACGTAGGTATGTTTGTTTTACATCGTCTCTAAAAAGCATAATGTTTGTTTTGTATGCCAAATTATTATAAATTAAAAATTACTTATGTAATATTATACTAGTTTATGTTTAAATTACATAGTTATCATGTGTATATTATTATTGCAAAAAATTTATGTATGTATTAGATCTAAGTGCTGCCTATAATATTTAGTTTAGTATATTTACAGAAATTCTCAATTAAAATTAAATGTACATACATATATAAATAATATAAAATTAATTATATTATTTTGAAAATAAAATTTAAGAAAAAAAAAAAAAATAAAACAACATAAAATAAAATAAAACAAAATAAAATATATTTATATACATATATATATTATATATTATATAGAGAATAATGTATTTTGGTGCCAACAATTTATATTCATATAGAATTTCTTCGTCCTTTTATCTAATCTACGTTTGATATACAGAATGTAAAATGTACACAAGTATTTATACTATACATTAATATACATTACATACAATAGGCTATATTAATGACAATAACAAAAACATAAATCTAATAAGAATGACAAAAATTTGTATTAGAGTCAAGAAAATACAAATTAATTTTTTTTTATTTTCTTTTAGACTAAATATTACGTATGTAATATTAAATATATAATAATAAATTTATGTATGTACTACCTGCACGTGTTATAATTTGATTAAGTAAATTTTGAATACTTAAATTGTGATTGTAATCCTTTTTTATATGTAAATTCAAATATAGAAAAATGAATTTTGTATAATATACCTATGTGTAGGTAATATCAAAATAAAATAGGTATAAGAAAAGATAAATGATCATTTTAGTATCTATATTTATGATCATATGATTATTATATGTATACATATTTGGTAAATGTATGTAATTTTATTTTAATTATCTTACAGTATATTATATTGTATAATGTATCTATATATAGTATATTATATATTTTTTTTTCTGTATATTATCATAAGAAATATAATTTGTAAATTAGTATGTACGAATATTATGTATATTTGAGGATCGGTTATTCTTTCAAAATGAGATAGATAACATAAATGCCAAATTTTTGTCTATTTTCATTGTATATTATAAAATCTTGAATTTGCAAATGGTTCATTTTTGCAAAAATGTAAGCGTCATATGTTGATTAATTAATCTAATTTGCTGTTAAATCAACGCAATTAACTTTAAGTTCGATTACATTTTTGGTAATACACCTACTTGTACACGCAATTTCACGTATACAAGAAGCTTGCAAAAATGGAAGCAACATTTATTTTTGAGAGCTCTTCACAGTTTTCTTTTATTGGTAATTTCTCTTATCTTAATATTTCTATACAGTTATAAGATTTAAAAAATTATTATGTTTTTTTCAAAAGTCTATAAAACACCTTCAAATTTTAATAAAATTAAAATTTTTAAAATAAGTAGGTATACGTATGTATGCATATTTTGTAATTTCCATTTTTAAATCTCATGGTAGGTGTCCTTAAACAAAGAATTATCTAAATTTGGTTGTTATCCATTTTAATAAATTTCTTGTCTAAACAAACAAAACAAGATTTTAATGTGCGTTAAAAACATACTTTTTTTTTTTTTTCGACTATATATTTTGTTTGAATTGAAGGTTTAAAAACAGTTGAAATTCAAGTAGGTACCTATAATTAATTAAGATTATTTAAGATTAGAAATTTTATGTTACATACATATATGTACATATATTTCAGGCTGTATATTAGAAACAACTTTCTTAATAAAATAAAAATACTTCACACATACACATTTTTCAAAAAAAAAAAAAAAAAAAAAAAAAAATATTAAAAATTTTAATGAATTTTTAAAACGAAAAACGGTCCTAAATATGGATGAGGATGAAAAAGAAGATGAAAAATATCTAAATTTTTAGATGATACATTATAATGTTAATGTATATAATTGTACACTTACCTATTTATATATGTACATACAGTAATCTATCTACGTATTATAGGTACCTAATATATAAATTTCAAGTTCATTATTATTTTTAATGATAGTCATTTCAATTTTATTAAATTAATTTACGTCATTTACAATACATGTTACACACGTAACTACGAGTACTATATATATATGTACTCGTATACATAAAATATGAAGTAATGTATAATTTGTGATTATTTTTTATTTTGTTTTGTGTTTTTTTTTTTTTTTCTTGCTTTCAATACATTTACGTACATACTAATAATTCAATGTAAATACCTATATACATAATGTAATATATAAGTAAGTACAAACGTAATGTATATTACATATGTATACATATGTATACATATATAAGTACATTTATGTAATATTTAAATATTTTTGTGATAAGAATATTACAATTTAAGAAAATGTTTCTCATTCATTAAAAAAAGTAAAATAATTTGAAAAAAAAAAAAAAAAATTATAAATAAATTATAAGTATTTATTATGTGTAGTGTTATACATACATATATGTATGTAAATTATATGATGCATATTATATATAGAATATTAAATAGAAATTGTATATTATTAATGTAATATGAAATAAGGTTTTAATTTAATTTTTTTTTTCCTGTCATCTGTTAATACATCATATAGATAGTACATATGTATGTATATACGATGTACATGTACATATATGAATCAACAAATATAACATGAATAATGTTCTGTTTTTCGTCAACAATTACGTTAATCAAGTAATTGAAAATAAAAACACATTACAAAATATACATATACATATTTAGATATACTTATATGTATGTATTTTTGTATATGTGTGCGCAATACTTATACATATTTGATTTTAACAAATTGATTATATACATATTTGGCTGTAAAAAAAATACAACAAAATTGAGGTAAGTTCATTTTTAAAAAGAAAAAACAAAAATTATATTATGTTATTTAAATATTAATTAATTAAATTTATACATTTTAATAAAAAAAAAAAAAAATTGTAAAGATACAATATATACATACATATATAGGCGTATATATGTATATATGTATGTATATTGATTATAATACATATGATATGTATTTTTACGTAATGTATTATATACATACCGAGTATAGGTACTTATAGACATTGTTCTATTTTTACAAATGACATTGACATCAGAATATTAAAATATTGTTGTAATTTTTATATATATATGTAAGTATGAAAAATAATTAATTTTAATATATATATTTTTTTTCAGTTCAATACATAGAACCATCGAGCTATTCAAGACCCATTTAAATAATGCTTTTTTTTTGTTTTTTATCAGTACTTATATTTATTCAAAATTAATATACAAATGTATATACATATATATACTTTAATAAAAATAATTAATACTTGTATCTTTACTGATAGTTATAAGTTGTTCAATTATTACTTCAAATTGCTTAGTCCCAATCACAATATGAAACTGTTTATAGTTTTAATTTTGAAATTGTTTAGAGTCCCAATTTGAAACTATTTAATTCCAATTTGAAATTGTTTAGAGTCCCAATTTGAAGTTTAAAAGGTACGTAGATATAGATTTACATAAATTTACAATAAAAATTCGAGAAATGTTTTCTTCTTCTTCTTTTTTAAAAGTCATTTGCATTACAGACAATTTTAGTTTGTTATAACATAATGTATATCACTTAGAAGACTATCTGTTATAAGAAAATGTAGACACTTTTGTCAATAAAAATATCTTTGTAGTATATGCATAATCTTTTGGCCTAAAATTATTTCCAATGATGAACTGTGGTCACTCTGCAAAATTAAGTTCCTAAAACACGAAATATCATTAAGAAAATGAAGATGGATTTAGCGCACTCTCAGGAGACAGCTGCTAACCAGTATTGTGAAGAAAGCTAATGAATGGAACCCGCAGGATCATATAGAAGTAGAAGTCTAGGCCTATAAAAGCATAAAGGCGAACAGTAGAGGAGAAGCTCGTGATGGGCAGATATGGTATAAAGAAATTGACATCTAATAGAGTTAGATGGAAGGCTTTTGTGCACGCGCTACACTCCCTCGAGGAGTAATTAGCAAAAAATAAATAAAAAAATATCTCGCGTATAGTACCCGTATACTTTAAAATACGAAATTTTCTTCTTGACAATCAATCATAGTCAATTAAAAATTGTCTAACTAACAGATAATTAAAATAAAAATGTTAATAGGGAAAAATTACTTACGATTTTTCAAAAAAAAAAATCTTAAATGCTAATTTTTTCACATATGTATAGTTATTAATTACATTCTAAGTTAATTTATCTTAATTAAAATTCAACATTACACTTGAATGATGTGTATCTTTGAACGTACATAACAAAAGATTGAATGAAAATTTTTGTTACTATTTGTTTACATAGACATAAGTGTTGTACATGGTATACGTATATACATATATATATATATATATACACACTTCATTATATTTACAGTAAATTACTATAATATACGAGTATATATATACATATATACATGAACACTTCATACTTTATACAATCAAGTGTGATCTTATATTGTTATAGCACGTTTTATTTACAAAATGAATATATATTATATATTATATTACATATATGCTACTCTGTCAAAAAAGTACCCGGAATTTGTCAATAAATCACAAAATATTTAATTATCATCAAAATTTATTTTGTCGACTTCAAAGTACGCCCCATCTGAAGCAACACACGCATGTTCCATCGTTTAACCCGATCCTCAAAGCATTTTTTGTAGGCATTTTCCGGGATGTCCTCGAGCTCCTTCAGCGAATTTTGTTTGATGGACTCAATCGAGTCAAAACGCCTTCCACGAAGAGGTAATTTCAGCTTGGAGAACAGGAAAAAATCGGCAGGAGACATATCGGGTGAATATGGAGGTTGTTCGATGACAGTTGTTGCTTTCTTCGCCAAAAACTCAGTCACAATGGTCGCTTTGTTAGACGGTGCATTTGTTTACGATGGATTTTTTGCAAAAAATTGAGTTCTTTCGGGACAAGCCGAGCGGCGACGCGTCTCAAGCCCAAATTAATAACGAGGATGGAGCGAATACTCTCGTGAGACATGTTGAGGTCCACAACCATCTCCCTTAAACTCAAATGACGATTTTCCATAACTTTTTCCTTTACAAGATTAATGTTTTCATCTGTCTTTGACGTCGAAGGACGACCGGGACGAGGCAAATCTTCACACACTTCACGGCCCTCTTTAAATGTCTTGTACCACTCGTAAACTTGTGTTTTAGATAACACTAATTCACCATAAGTCTTTTTCAACATCTTAAATGATTCTGCACAGGATATTCCGTTAGAAACACAAAATTTAACACAAACTCTTTGTTCAATATTTTTTTTTCCATTTTAAAAATCGCCGAAAGCACTTCAAGTCGACTGATATAACCAACTGCTGTAAAAATACTAGTTGACAGATCGTTCTCAAAATTGGCGTCATAATTAGTCATAGTACTGCCAACTTACAGAAAAAAAATTTTTTCGTTAGCATTAGTGTAGACTTTTTAATCGACAAATTCCGGGTACTTTTTTGACAGACTTTTTTGTATATGTACGTAAATGTGTATTTATTGTTTGTTATAATTTCATGTTTATACGAAAAAAAAAAAAAAACCTGTATATATGTGTATAGTATATGAGTATGTTTATATGTACATATATTATCTCTATTATGCGAATTAAATGAATTTGACCTTTTTTGTTAATTTAAAAAAAAAATGTTAAGCAAATTTTATGAAAATAACTTTTATTCCAAAATTTCTTAATATTTTCAAACATTTCCATCAAGAATAGACATGGCGGCATATGCGAGTATAATATAATGTCTATATATTTAAAAGTTTTCCTAATAATTTTTATTACCATTAATTAAAAAATAGGACATACTTACGTATACATATTAGTACACATGTAGTAAATATACATTCTACTTAGATTATTGTACGAGTATATTTTTGTTTCTGTTTGAATAAATTATGCTTTTTCGTGTCCTTTTCATATAAATTATACTCTTCGCTTTCAGTATATTATTATTTTATGTACATATAGATGAATACTTCAAGATTAGATAAAGTAAAAGAATTTAAAATTCCGAAAAAAACAAAATTAATTTCATAGCTAAAGTGTAGATATCTTGAATTTTTCAGAGAAAAAATTTTTTTTTATTTTATTTGTAGAACCGTAATTATAAAAGGGTAAAGTATAGTTATTCTACTATATATGTATATATATACATACGAATATATACAAAATTTTTTAATATTTACTTGGCTTTGATTTGAATTAAATAAATGAAATTTTTTTTTTGTAAATTTAAGTTATTGCTTAAAATTTTCTTAAAGTATGTGTACTGTACAGGAATGATTATATTTAGCGTACAAATATATTGGTATCATGGGATTATTTAGAATGTTTCATGAAAAAAAAATTGTAATAGAAAACATTTCTATCGATCCTAATTTTTGACGCTATAGAGGACCTTGAACATTTTGAGATTTTTGCAAGACTTCAACACAAAGTCATATGTGACTTTTTGTACATCCTATACGTAACATTATTTTGTGTTCTGGATTATGATAGAAAATAAAATTACCTGTCTTTTGATATA
The DNA here is from genome assembly GCA_951394055.1 of Villa cingulata. Taxonomy (NCBI): domain Eukaryota; kingdom Metazoa; phylum Arthropoda; class Insecta; order Diptera; family Bombyliidae; genus Villa; species Villa cingulata. Next base: position 24,670,066 of record OX596021.1, on the reverse strand, counting down.
AGTATGTAATTAAAAATTCGGTTTTTTAAAAAAAAACGAATCTTAAAGTCAAAAATTCATGGTAAAATTTTGAGTAAAATTTGAATTCTCCTCAAAAAAAAAGTGTACTACGGAAAAATTTTTAGTTTTCAAATTGGGAGAACAAAAAAAAAAATGCCCTCTTCCAACCAAAAACCACCTAAGATCGATAGATTGATTCATTATAGAGTTGTTAAGGCTGTCATTTGAAACTTGTACATTTACCTATTACGAGCTAAACATTTAATTGAAATAGCAGTATTGATATATTTGAACGGAAATTTCTTAGAATTCTTAGAAGAACCAATCAAGAATGTATAGAACTGTATAATTATTGCTGCATTACGACGTGGATTAAGATACAATGATTAAGATGGTTCCGAATCAGATCCGGAGCAGATCCGAATGAGATTATCAGTAAGATATATCATAGCAGACCGGAGGGTAAAAGACAAGTCGGTAGACTAAAAGGTAGATGAAAAGATAATGTATTAAAGGATGTGAATAAGGCACTAAAAATACAAAATTGGACAAAAATGGTAAAGAACATGGACGGAATGGAGAAGGATCCTTAAGGAGGCCAAAACTCTGAATGGGTTGTAGCGTCATGGGTAGTAGTAGTAGCAGTATTGATATTTTTTTTGAAATAATAAGTAACCTTATTATTATTTTTATCCTTAAACTAAAAGATGTAAATTAGGATCTATAGAACTTTTTGCTATAGTAAAATTTGTTTCATGATGTATCCGACCAAAGTCTAAAAAATATCGTGTTATACCTATGGAAAAAAAAACACCCTGTATACATATTAAAATGTATGTATGTATATTTATTTATGTATACGTATATAGTATACACAGTAGGAAAAAATGTATGTGTACGTGTACGTGTATATACATTAATACTTACCTTATCTGCATTAAATTCGTTCTGTCTGTAAAGTCAATTAAAAATAAAATATAAAATTCTATAGAATTGTTCTGAAATTGCATTCTGAATCTATGTGTATGCGTATACACATATTCATTATTCGTATGCATATATAGATATACAAAAAAAACACCTATATACCGATTATTTATTTTATTTTATTTTTTTTTTTTTTCAATTTAAATAGAAATTTCATTTTCATTTTTAAATCGTCTGTTCTTGAATTGACTTTTTCATTATCTGAAAATAATGAAAAATTTAATTTTTAAATAGTAAATTCGAATTTTATGCCATTTATCAATATTATATTCTTTACGAATACATAATACATATATACGTACACTGGTACTGTATAATGTATATATGGATATATACTTAGTTAATAAATAATATATAAATTTAGATATTTATATAACAAACATATGAATATAACTTCAATAATATGCAGGTTATAGGTAAAAAAAATATATTAAATCCGTATATATATACTTACATACATATAATAAGTGCATAAATACTTAAGAAATATACCTGATATTTTTTAAATTCAATAATATAAATTGAATAGAGACAAACCGCAACAGGATTGTACATATACATATGTACGTACTAATGTACTTGTATGGATATAAAAATTTGTACAATTATACTATAAAATATCAAGGATAGATTGAAGTAATTTTATCATATAATAATACATAATACAATGTGCATAGTATATAGTATACATATATACACCTATATACATCAAATTTGTCCTTCATTGAGTTTTTCTTTCGTTCGAATATCATTCATTCAAGAATTATATTTTTTTAAATTTTTAGTTTTATATACATATGTATTACATGATAGTACATAAAATGTGTGTATATATATACAGGGTGTCCGGTTTCGGGTGGTCATCCGGCACACAGTAGATAGGTCTCGCCGAGACAAACAAAAAATCGTTGTAGAGGGAGGGGGGTAATCTCAACCGTTTAGCCGCTAGAGGACGATGAAGATTTTTCGCACTCAATCTACGAAACACCCTTTAATAACTACGGTGTACTAGCTAGAAGAATCTGGTCTAAGAAAAATCTGAAGGAAACTCCCCCCTCTCTTCAATGATACCTTATATGCTTCTCTACGTTCTTTGTTTCAAGAGTTATTGTGTTTCAAAGTCAGAATTTAGTGATTTTTTGCCATTTTTTTCAGAGATAATACAGGCTGTGGAAGTAAAGCGCCCTCTATATTAATTTTTACTTAAATTAGCAGATAGCCCAGAATGTCCGCTTCATTTTAGTATTGTACAGTAAAGATCTATCTCTTACCAATTCAATACCAGCGCATAATAAACAATATTTGAAAAGCCATTTTTTAATAAAATACGGTTCTTTGATATGAGTTTTACATGATTTTACATGATTTTACACAATTCAAACACTAAAAAGATAGAACATGGAAAAAACTGTGAGAGATAGACCTTTACTGTAAAGAGCAAAAATGAAGCAGGTGTCTTCGGCTTTCTGTTTTTGTAATTTGAAATTAATATAGAGGGCGCTTTACTTCCACAGCCTGTATTATCTCTGAAAGAAATGGCAAAAAATCACTAAATTCTGTTTTTGAAACACAATAACTCTTGAAACAAAGAACGTAGCGAAGCATATAAGGTATCATTGAAGAGAGGGGGGAGTTTCCTTCAGATTTTTCTTAGACCAGATTCTTCTAGCTAGTACACCGTAGTTATCAAAGGGTGTTTCGTCGATTTAGTGCAAAAAATCTTCATCGCCCTCTAGCGGCTAAACGATTGAGATTACCCCCCTCCCTCTAAAACGATTTTTTGTTTGTCTCGGCGAGACCTATCTACTGTGTGCCGGATGACCACCCGAAACCGGACACCCTGTATATATATAATACTCAAATATGTATTTATATTCGTAAACAATTTTAAAAATTAAAATTATTTTATATTTTTTAATTTTATTCTGTTTTGATTTTTGATTTATTTTTTTCATTTTTTTTCTTAAACTTTTATTCAAATTATATTTTAATGAAAAAGATTTTCAATTTCATTCTGTTGAAATTTATTATATAACAAGTGCATACATATATACACAATATACAGTATAATTAAACCAATTAGATTTGCTAAGAATTTTTTTTTTTTTTTTTTTGTAATTGAAGTACCTACCTATATACTACTGTGACTGTGATCAAAAATTAAGGTAAATTTGTTTAAAAAATGACAAAATTTTTATTTAGGTTATTCTTCCAAATTAATTTTATCGTCTTCAAAGTATTCCTCCCGTCCGACACAATACATTTATGCTAACGTTTTTTCCAATTTTCGAAACAGTCAGATAAGTCTTTTTCAAGGATGTCCAATGATCTTCAATACTTTCTTCGATTCGGTTTTTATCTCAACAATCGAATCGAAACGATGTCCTCAGAGCATTTTTTTTTAGTTTGTTGAACAACCAGAAGTTGTAAGTTGCTAAGTTAGGCGAATATAGTGGTTTTAGAACGATATATGGGTAGAATTTTTGAATTTTTGGCGAAATGTTCTCAAAGAATCAATCAACAAATACCAACAGACGTAGTAATCGTCGAAAATCTCCAAACATTTCCAAAAACATGTACATAGCTCTGGAGCAATTGAATACTATATTGGCATAAAAGTCTACATAATTCTAATAAAAAAATCCTTGTATATATTTTCAACTAATATAAAATGAACTTAAACCACTTTTAGAGAAAGCAGATCACGTATTTATTCACGTACAAAAAATTAAAATAATAAATAATAATCAGAAAAGAAAAACAAATAAATATAAATATGTACATGCATACCTTCCAGCATCTCTTATAAATATACCGCATATATGCATTTGTAATTATAATTTATATGTTGAAATATTATTTTTACAATTTATATGTATATTATTATAATCTATAATACATATGTAATATAAATATAATACTATACTATATAATGTACATATGTATATTTTTGTATTATAGTTTATTTGCATAATTATTATTAATATAGATTTCAAAAAAACCGTTTAAGAAACCTAAAATATATGATATATAAATGCTATAAATGTCTTCATTAATATATATTTTTTAAAAGCCGGCTTTAGGATAGGGATAAATATATACGTATATGTACGTTGTGTATATTATATGTGTATAATGTATATGTATAATATATTTTCTTCATATGGATTACATATTATGTTTATATGTATACATAAAATTTCATTTTTATATGCATGCATTTATTTAATATATTAATATACAAATATAGGCTGAGTTCTAAAATGCATCGATGCGGTTTAAATGCAAAGTAAATAGTTTCTAAATGTTTAAAATAAAAATGATTACACTGTCATAAGTTTCAAAATGCATTGTGAATGTATTTTTTACTCATCATTTAAGCAAACATTGCATTTTTTTATACAATCACAATCACTTTCTAACTTCATCGTTTCAAAACGTCAAATGTAAAATTATGCGTTTTTGACACAATGTAATAATGATACACATCATATTTGCATCACTACGCGGTAATACTACCGCATCGATGCTTATTTTTTACATTTTAGAACTCAGCCATACATATGTATATAAAAATTAATAATAAGGGTATTCACTTATTGCAATCAAATGCATTTAAACCTATTAAAACATATATGTATGTTTATACAATTTTCCTACAATTACTTACTTACATGAAGCGAGTAAATTTAACTCTTCAAATTAAGCCGCTTCTGTATTCAATATTCAATGCAATGACTTTAACATCGACTTTGATTTAATGGAGATATGTATTAGATTAGAACTTCTACGTTCAGATAGAAAGCGGAGCTGAGCTTAATTGAACTGAATACTGAACTTATCAGCTAAGAATGGGTGCGTTCAGTTCCACGCAGTGATGTAAAATTTTCCATCGCTGCAATAATTTCTCTTACTGAACGACTTCGCTGCATAGTCGCTACTTTGCAGCGATGAAAATATTTTGCAGCTGAAAAAAAGTTCGCTTTAAAATTCATCGTAAACAAATTTTGACATGTTTGAAAAATGAATTTAATGGTTGAAAAATTAATACATATTTATTAGTACGGTGTATAATTTTTTATTATGAGACTGATGAAATTACTTTTCATTTTGATGGTTTTAAAATGCTAATAATTCCAAGTTTCTCAGGAATTTAGGCAGCAAAAAATAAAAAAAAATTTCGTTGCATTAAAATCAACCTACTTACTTACTATCAACTGTTCACACACAGCGGATTACGCTGTACGCAGTTCAGTAAATTGTATTTAGCGATTATCTAAACATCGCTGCATTTTCATCTCTGACTTGCATCGCTGCAATGAACTGAACGCACCCAATTAAACAAACAAATACGCAGTGCATTTGAAGCAATACAATAAGTGGCTTACGTGCGCACATCAACAGAGCAACTAAACTTGTCGGCGCTGATTTTTCAGCTGCTGATATTTGCAGTTGCTTGTTTTTTTTTTCTGATTGTGAAATACGTATTATTGTATATGTACATAAAATAATCGATTTAATTTCACTTGTAGAATAATCAAACAAAAGCTCCGCTTTCTGTGTGCGCAGGCAATGTTTTTCTTGCTGAGCTGATCAGTACTTTACTTATAAGTTATAAGTTCAGTTCGGATCAGTTCAGCTCAGCTCCGCTTTCTGTCTGCGCATAGCTGTAAGCATGTTAAGCATGCTGTGAAGTCGAAAGTCGAAGTCCAAGTTGAAGTCACTATATTGAATGTAGAAGCGGCATAATTATCATTTTCACTTAATTTTGGATGGCACTGACATACGTCAAATGAATTATCATTAATTTGCTTTCGTCTGTCTACCACATAATACGTGTTTGTAATTTTACTTTCTTAAGTTAATATCCTTAACATGAGTGTAGTAAATGCTCAGAACGTTTTCATTAAATGTATACCTTTAATGTGTGTGTAAAAAATAATGTAAATGTACATAAGTATATGTAATGTAGAAACAGAAACCAAAATTTATATTAAAATCACATAATTTCTACATAAAATTGATTTTATATATTGATTATATATACGTACATACTTGTATGTTGTATATTTTACAGAATTTTATATATACACATATATGTATATCAATGCCATATATATTTCCCGTTTTAGTGAAAATTGATGCGACAATATTTGATTGCCGCAAAGGATATAATATGAGTATGCATGTATATGTAAAGAAATATCAGAAATTTTGAGGATAACAACTATAAGTAGCACAATATACACATTTACATATACATATGTGTAGAAATGTATATGTATGAAAAAGTATGTTTCAATAAGTATGTAATCTTATTTGCTTGTTGGTTTGATTATTTAAAAATTTTGTGTATTTATACTAACGAACATATATGTACATAACATATGATTTGTATACATTGTTTTTGTTTCTCTTTTTCTGAACATATATTACATATTTATATACATATGTATCATACATTTTATATGTGCACCTATAACAAAAATAAAAAAAAATTTTTCTTTTTTTTATCCTTCTAACCAACAACAAAAATGTTCATTTTCATATGGATAAGTGTTTTTGGCTGTATTTTTGTTCATAAAAATTTTCTCAAACTATATCTTTGAACGAGTATACGTACAGTATATAAATTTATACTCATATTGAAAAGAAGAAGAAGAAGAAGAAGAAAGAAAAAAAAAGAAAAATTTAGGCCAAAATCTGATTTTCTTATAACACAATACACACACATAGACATATGTAGATAACAATAAAAAACTAGGAATAAAATAAAATAAATAAAATGACGGGAAAATGAACAATAATAAACAAAAATTCTATTATTATTATTATTATTTTTATAAAATTTTATAAATAGGACGATTTATTTAACCTTGAAATTGTATAGGAAGATAAATGATATATTATATCATAAGATAATTTTATAAAAAAAGAAAACTAAAGTTTAAAAAAAAACCTAAATAAAACGTGTACATATATTCTTTCCTATACATATACTAAAAATAGTTATGTGTACACATTATAATGTTACTGTAGAAAATGAAAAATTCTTAAAAAAATTTTGTTGCTAGACGAAATTAAAATACATACTATGTATAAATGTATCTTAGATTTATATATTTACATTATGTATCTACATCTATTTAATATAACTATAATTTTATTTATTTATTTATTTATTTTTTTTTTTGATACTGTGCTAGACTTTCTTTAATGTCCTCTAAAGCATTGATTATATTCAATTTTCTCAAAATAACTACATACGTACATATTTTCATATAATATCATATAGATATGTAATATTGTATATTACACTCACTGTCACAAAAACTTCATCACACTAAATATTTAAATATTATTGACATCATGTATGTATGCTGTATCCTGCATAAGTGCTCCCGCAATGTTTGTTGAATCATTTTCTCATTAATTGTTTTCAATGTTATGCTTCGCTTATTCTCTCTTGAATTTTTCCGCGATTTTAAAACGATTTTCCGAAGTAAGCTTTACTAAATATCGATACAAATAGGCTTTGTTGTAATTCTTTTTTTTCCTTTTGATCCTCTTCCACTTTCCATATAGTCTTACCTCCTTGATATCTATCTAAATGAAATTGTACGTGTCTATGCCTATATTTCAATCTGTAGCCAAAACTACACATCGGAAACGAATGGTGTTTGGTAATAGTCCTAAATCTCTAATCGTACACTATTGTGATTGCGTTTCGATAGTTATAAGAGTGTGGAAGATAAGTTTATGATTCATTCTTGCTACTTTTTGACGAGAAAATAATTCAGTATCGAAATATTCTGTTACATATTTTAGTTAGATTTATCACCTTCATTTAGCTGTTTAAAATTATTTCTCTTGATCAATCTGATTTTACTTTATGTAATTTGCTTGTGACTATAATAACGCAAGTAAATACAGACTTTATTCCAGATTACACTATACACTATGGAGGTAAATTTGATATTTTATTACGCTAAAATAATTTCGAAGAATAATAAATCACAAACATTTTCGATTTCATATTTTATGAAAGATCAAATTTTTTGTGACCGAGAGTGTACATAATATGTATTGTATTATTGTACATAGTATCAATATTATACAATATAATGCTAATGTTTGATTTGCCTCTAATTTAGAAAAAGGTAAAAATTGTTAACAACAAACAGTAAACTTTTCTAATGCTTCAAGCAAGCACTACTATTTCTTCTTCATTAAAACAAATATATATCTATATAATATGTAGAATATAGAATCTGTTATATATAATGTATGTATATATGTATGTATATACTACATATTGCATACAATATACAATCAGACTAATGCCTTTCATAAAAGTATATGTTTGTGTAATGTGTATATATGTATATGCATGTAAATGAAAACAATTTTATTTCATTTTATTTCATTTTTCTTAATATTCATTTATAACTTGACAACGTGTATGCTGTTTATGCATTATATAATATATATATTATATATGAATGTGTGTATCGAAATAATGAAAGAAAATAATTACATATTTTTCACATGGTACTATATGCAATTAAAATATGTACTTGTATACGTACGTACTCCGTATAATATTTTCTTTTTTTAAATGTTTATTGTATTTTTTTTTGTACTTTAATGTTCTTTGTGTCTATACTGTTCTGTTTTCTTTTTATCATTTTGGCGTATAATTTTACTTTATATGTAGGTATATGCGTATGTATAATATTATATAATGACTCTTTTATTCATCGTATTCTTCTTACTCTTATAAGATGTTATAATAAAGTCAGCTAGTCTTGTATACAAAAAATATACGTAATACGTATACTTTCGTGTGTATACAATATAATAATTAATACATATAAATAAACAGAAAGAAAGTAAAAATAATAACAACAAAACATGATGAAAATGCCCAAAGGTTAGAGAAATGACAATAAAAAATATAAAATATATAGAAATTATAAACACGTATGAAAATTTTCATATATATACTAATACGTATATAATATGAAAATATATACAAATAGATATATTGTAATGTAAATGTATATATTATTTTAATCTTTTAAAAGAAAATACATATAACGAGTGTAATGTTCGTTAAAGAACATAGATATAAAATGTAGATATTTTCTTATATCTGTAGCCCTAAATAGAAATAAATGTTTTAAGATACAAAAAAAAAAAAAAAAAATAAAGACAAAATGCTGAATATTCATATACAGTGCACTCGCGATAACTTGAACCCCCGGTAACTTGAACTATCCAGTAACTTGACCACCCTAAAATTTAACATTGGCTGCTTTATAACTTGAACGTTTTTGAATTTTTGGTCGCTCTGTAACTTGAACTCTAATCGTTTTTACTTTCTAAACATAGGAAATTTGAGAAAACATGTTCGTGCATGTTCGATATTGTCTTTATTCATTACTACATACATAATTGTACATTAAGAAATAAAATATAAATAAAATACATAATGCAAAATAACGGTAATCCAAAATAACACAGTAAGTAGTAATTGCGTAATTGGTTGCAGGTTGCAGGTGGGTCTAATAATCAGTCAGTCGTCTAGTCGTCTTTCGGTAATCAGTACATATTTTTTGTGGTAATTTTTTTAAAAAGTTTATTAAATTAATAGAAATGGGTTTAATTAAGGGCCAAAAACTAAATTCACTTACCCTGAAACAAAAAAGAGAAATTATAGATAAGTCAAATTCGGGACTCAGTTTAAGAAGTTTGGCTAAAACGTATAAGGTATGTACTACATATCCTCGGTGATATTTTCTAGAATTACTTTTGTTCAACCCATTATTTAGGTGAAACAATACCTGCTAAAGAAAAGATTGCCGCATAAAGCGCTTCTCTTAATAGATAACGCAGCCAGCCATTCTTCAGAGGAAGAGCTGAAAAGTTATGATGTTCATATTTTAGCAATGTTTTTACCACCAAACGTTACATCATTAATTCAGCCCATGGACCAAAACGTAATAAGATTGGTGAAGCTTCATTACAGAACCAGACTTCTAACACACATTGTTGCAAACAAAAGTGAACCTCTTAATGAAACATTAAGAAAGTTCACATTACGTGATGCAGTATCATATTTGAAACGTTCATGGAATAAAATAAATCAAGAAACTATTGCAAAAAGTTGGAAAAACGTTTTAGAAGACAAAGAATCTCTAACTGAGGATGATGAGGATATTCCTTTAGCACAATTAAAAACATTGTGGGAAGAAGATATGCGACATAATCAGCAAGAGTTGGTTGCGCTTTTAAATGAAGTTGATAGTCAAGTAAGATACCAAATAGTTTCTCATAATTATTACATTACTGCTGTCTTTTTTATAGAACACTTGATGATCGGGAGGATATATTTCAGGGGGAAGTGAGTGAGGCGCAGTGAGATGAAGACGTGGAATCATGCGAAGAGAACATAGAAATTGAAAAAAATACAACAGTAAATGTTATTTCGGACATAGAAGTAATTGAAATAACTAATAAATTAATAACATGGGCTGAATTTAAAAAACTTCCTTACAAGGAAATTTCAGTACTGCAAAACCTACGACAAACAGCAGTTCTATCTTCATTAAAACCATGTAAACAAACTAATATGTATGATTACTTTTCAAGAACAAATAAAAATTAATTTTCTGTTCAAAAGCTTGACTTTCGATTAATATTATTGCTCTCATGTCATATTAATATCCTTGTTTACCAAAAATAAACTGTCTTATATAACCCATTCGGTAAGTTGAACGATTCGCTAACTTGAACAACCCCTTGCACGAGTTCGGCCAAGTTAGCGCGAGTGCACTGTATATAGTTTTACATGGTATTACTGTGTTAAACAAATAAGGTGAATTATCCATTTAAATCATGGCGATTAAACGAAATCTGATTAGATTTTTAGCACTTTAGTTAGTTAGTTGCACGGTAGTACCCTAATAGACATCTAGGTACTAAATTTCATGTCAATATCTGAAACAGCTAATGAGATATGTTTGATTAATTTCATTCAAAAAAGTGCAATCTTCGATTTTAAAAATGAGTGAAAAATATTCATCATACAATAATGTATCGTCTCACATTGCATTTGGTTGTTTTTGTGCATGACTATTTCGTCAAAAAGTGGTCAAACTCCTTGGAACGGGTACTACTTACTAACCTAAGGTCAAAATATCTAATCGTTTGGTTTAGCTCCTAATAATTTAAATTCACTTTATCTTTTGAGCACTGTATTATATGTAGGTATTTATGAGTATATTTACCTGTATATATCTACATATAACAACTAAAATCATGCCATATTTTAATGTGGATCATTTTACAAGGTTTTTAATGTACATATCTGTATAGGTAAATGTACTTTATGTAGGTAGGTACTTACGTACTAAAACATTAACAAATATACATAAAATATATATAGGTATGTATTCTGTAATCTTTTTTTTTGAAAATCACATCCTTAGCGTACATATAAACAACATATATGTATACAGCATATTGTACACATCATACAATATAATGTAAATAAATGAATGTATTTCAAATTTAATGTATAAAACAGAAAGTTTTGATTATTTTTCGACTTTATTATTCATTTTCATATTAATTTTCTTTTGTTATTTTGTTAATGAAAAATAATATTAATAATCTTGAGAATAACATGATAAATACTTATGATGTTTTCATTATTAAATTTCGTGATTACATATAAATTTTATTTTCATATTATTTTGATTTTCGCCATCTATAGGGTGTCCGGCCTCGGGTGGTCAAATGGTGGTCGCAACGCAAATAGTATAGATAGGTTTAATCTAGACAAAAACAAAAAATCGTTCTACAGAGGCGGGGTGGTAATCTCAACCGTTTAGCTGGTAGAGGGCGATGAAGACTTTTCACATTTACTCTACGAATAAATTAGTCGAAGAAAAATTTGTATCCCTCTCTACGTTCTTTCTTTCAAGAGTTATTGTGTTTTGAAGTCAGAATTTAGTGATTTTTTTCCATTTTTTTTTTCAGAGAAAATACAGGCTGTAGAAGTACAGCACTCTCTAAATTAACTTCTAATTACATAAGTAGAAAATTCAAGATACCTGGTTCATTTTTGCCTTTTTTAGTAAATATCTATCTACCTATCCAGTATCTACTATTTGCTGGTTGATCACTCGAGGCCGGACACCCTGTATATATGGATATGTGTATAAATAAAATCGGTCGTGAGTGGCCCTATATTTCAATCTACAACCAAAATTACATCATATCGGAGAGTAATGGTGTATGTGTATGGTAATAGCCCCTTAGTCATTAATCGTGCACTATTATGGTTGGATGTCATAGCTGTAAGGGAGTGGAAGGTATGGGTGTATAAACTAGTCAACTAAGACTGACATTTGCTGACATATCATTAGATATTTCCTTGAAAGTAGTAATCTAATATGTACCTGTTTGCCATTGCTCATATTTCTTCAAAAATAATCATTGAAGGTTGGTGTGCCAGTTATATATCTTAGAAAGTTGTCATCTAAGGCTGGTATGACCTCATTCGTTATATTTTTTTAATCAAATCATGAAAATAAACGAATTTATCAAATGTATGTAATATGATGACTTATAATATAATATATAACCAATAACATCTATAGCCAGCGAAGTGGAAACTTACAGCTAGTAATTGAATAAAATCCTTTTTTGTACTCATAATGTATATACAAAATATATTTTCAACATGAACAACAAGACATAATAGAAGAAAAAATGAATATAATTTGTACTCTGAAATCCTTTTATTGGATATATATTTAAGTACATCCTTTTTATATTGCTGGGAAAAGGAGCATAGCACAATATTGGATAAAATATGTATCAATTAATTCAATTTCTTTGTTTTTTTTTTCTTTTTTTTCTTTTTCTTTTTATTCTTGTTTCTGATCAAAAGTGTGTATATGGTTGAATAACGTACAGTTAATATAGAAGTCTATTGTCTACAGTTGAGAATTTCGTATATACTTATAAATTTATTATAAAAGAATTTTTTATGATTTTTTCCAATTGAAATTTTTTATCATATTTCATAATGGATTCAATTTATTAACCATTCATGAACATTGTTAGAAAAATAAAATATTTGAAAAATATCTTCTAATAATTTCTTAATTTGCCATTTATTTAATTAATAAAAAAATACAAAAGTATTCATAAGTAGTGTTTACCTGCAAAAAAAAAAAAAAAAAATTAAAAATTTTATACTAAATTCAAATTTTATGCAAAAATTTGAAGTTGAAGATGAATACCTAATTATTTGAGACAACTTCTTACAGGAACAAGACTTTCACTGGACTGATTTTTGGATACTATCACGAATTAACCTTCAATTTTTTGTGGATTACAAACCACACAGTTTTTGGTGTTTGCTTACTATATCAACAAGAATACTTCACCTGAGTGAGCAGTGAAAATAAATTTTCGTTTTTGTTTTGATTGTCACAGTGAGATTTGAAATTTGTGTTTGTGATCAGTAGATCAGATCACAACTGCCATAATTGAGTGTGCATGTAATATGCTTATATAGATAATTTTATTCTCAATCAAAAATTAAATTTCTAGGATAGAAATACATATTATAAATAATTTTAAAAATGTCTACGTGTCTAATTCATCATAAAACTATATTGAGTTTGCTAAATATTTTGTTTTTGATTTGGAAATATTAAATTTAGAATAATTCTAAAACATAAACTTATCACATATAGATATATACGAGTATTATGTATGTATATATGTATGTACATACAAATATATATATGTATATATTATATACTTATTTATGCGTGTAGTACGTACACTAATGTTGATTTCAATTATTTTGTGAATGACTGTAAAATATGTAATATATAATTTCTTTCGCAATCTATTTTATAGATAATAATTTTATTTTTTTTATTTTTTCCTATAAATTTTTTAATAACAGATACATATTATGTGTTATTCATTCATTTTTTTTAACAATAATTACTTTATAACGTTGACAGACTAATGCCCAATTTCTTCACTTCCAATTATCTTCTTGTTAACTTTAGCGGCAAGATAGGAAAGAGATTTGCATTTCTTCACCTCTGATTAGTACTTAGCTGCCAGCTAACTTTAGTGAGAAGATGAAGTACTGATTATTTATTTACGTCATTTAGGTGTAACCTAACTCGATACTACCACCGACTAGATGTCTAATTGGAAAACATTAAAATAATTAAGCTTTACATGAAATTTTACATTGAAAATTTCGAGTATCGATTCAAAAATTTCGATTTTAAGTTTGAACATTAGCCAGTTAGCTTTGTAGCTAGTTAGCAAGAAGATTGTGTGAAGAAAACTAAACTCGTTGCTATAGCTGCCAGCTAAAGTTAGGTGGCAGCAAGCTAATCAGAAGTATGAAGAAATCGGCCATAAGCATTTTAATCTAGATTAAGTCGTTAATTTGGATCAAAGTGACTGTGTTTCATCACAATTTTTAGGTGATAAAATTGTACAACTATATTATCCAAATACATTTCTGAAAACTTGATTAACTCTGATAAATCCAATTACAGTAAAAAGAAGAAGATTTCCAGTAAAAAAAATTGACAATTCAGTTTTCTGATTTATTGTACCTATGTATATTGAAAATAATTCAAAACAATTAAAATATTTTCGATAACCACCAATTCAACATAATTCAAAATCACAAATATCATGAAAATTATAATCTTAAAATGATCGTAGTGCAATGTATAATGGTTCTACATAAATTCAACTGATCAGCTGATTGCATTAGCTGTGATCTACATTTAAACGTTCATTTTTAAAAATCTGTATTACAGACAATTCAGATTTATTTAATTTAGACAATAATTTTTAAGTCTGTCTCCAGTATTATGTTTTTGTTAGTGTTCTATGTAACAATAATGATGTTTTATTATTATGTACTTTAATACAAATGTATCATAATCTTATAAACATATTAAGCATATTAAAGCAAAATATACAATTAATTGTGTAAAATTTAGTCATTAAAATATATACTACGATTACGTATACATATTATTTGTACAAGATATAATGTACATGGATTTAGAAATATTACGTACAGTACAGTATAAATATTTTGTAATATTTTGTACACACATTATAATAAATAATATTGTATAGTAGACTATAATATACATACTTACTTATAAGGAATATAATAGATATTCATTACAAAATTTTTTATATACTCAATGTACATACTCGTACATAATATGACATATACACTATGTATACGCATGTACATACATTATGTTTACATATATATACATACTCGTATCTCGTATATTAAGTACGTTCTTACGTTGAAAACTTAACTTATAACTTAAATGAAAATATAAAAAACAAAATCCATAAAAACAAGAATTAAACTAAAAACTAAAATGGCATTAAAATTCTGACGTATGCATGTATCTACATCATTATAAATACACATCACATACATATTATGTATTTTATTTTAAAGTAACTATATAACATATAAATATAATACAATAGTAGATATATAATATCTGAATAAAAATAGAATTAGGAAAAAAAAAAATTAATAATATTAAATAAAGAATATACAATATTTTTTTTATTTTATATTATACATATTAGTTTTTATTGTTTTTTAGTTTTATTCATTTGGTTATTTTTT
Source organism: Villa cingulata (assembly GCA_951394055.1). NCBI lineage: Eukaryota > Metazoa > Arthropoda > Insecta > Diptera > Bombyliidae > Villa > Villa cingulata. The sequence goes on along the minus strand of OX596021.1, from coordinate 24,654,351 downwards.
TTCTCTAATTTTATTTTTTGTTTTTTTGTTGTTGTTTCTTTTTAGACGTCATTTAAAGAATTTGTGTCAAGTTTTAAATGTTTTCTAGTTTGGTTTTGTTGGTTAACTTTTGTGTACATATGTATGTGTATATATGTACAATAATTTATTCTTATTTTAAATAATAATTTAAGAGCATCATTATAATGTATAATATGAGTCGTCCAGTTGCAAAAGTGTATCTATTCCATTTTTGAAAAAAAAAATTTTTTTTTAATGTCAATTTCTAAATTTTTCTCGTTTTTTATAAGCACCTACGTGAAAGGGTGTTTTCAATGATTCAAGCTTGACTTCGCCAACTTGAGATCAAATGTACAAGCTTGCCGCCAACTTGATTATCTTGCATAGTCAAGATTTTTTGAATCTTTGAACATAATCCACCATTTGTTAGATTTTTCGTGTTACCATATATTAGTTTTCTAACAAATAACAGATGTTATTAAACTTCAATTAAAAAGTGTTTGTATAAAATATAAAATAAAGGTAAAATATTTAATGAAAGTAAAATAAAGAAATTGTATTGTTTAGTGAAAATAAAATAAAGAAACATTGATTTGTGAAAATAAAATAAAGAAACATTGTTTAGTTAAAGTAATATGGAAGATCATAGAAGTAATGACAAAAAGATATTAGGAAATTTAATTTCTAATACTATTTTTAAACAATGTGTGGAAACTTCTGACAGTGCAATTAATAAAATTAGAAGAATGAGAGCTAGAAAAAAGCAAGCACTAATCAATATAATTATTAAAAAAAACCAAAAAAAAAGAATTGTTAAGGTTAAAAATTATACAGAAACAATAAAAAGATTTTCAGACGAAACATTCTATTCGCATTTTAGAATGAAAAGAATTTGTTTTATTGTAAGTATTTTATCACATTATGTATTTATGACAAAAATGTGTAGAAGTATATACATTTATTTTAGAAATTTGTAAAAGAACTTCAGCCTTATTGGGTACATCACGCTAAAGGAGGGCCCAAAATAAAATTAGAAAATGCGTTATACATGACTTTAAACTTTTATTTAACTCCCTTAAATATGTAGTAAGATCATTTTCTTTTCTTTGCCGTTTTGGCAATGAAGTTGAAAGTGTTAAAGTTGATGTTGAACCTGATGGTTGTAATAAATTTTCGTCTTCATTGTCATCAGAAAGCAATGAATCAAACATATTATTTTCGGGTGGAACAATAGAATGTTTACTGCCGTATGCATTATCAAACGTATCAAAATATGGCCAATATGTTCTACTTTGACCTGATGAATTGTTACGTTTTTTTATTTTTTTATATGTTGAGAATAAATTATAAAACTTTGCTTTCACTTCATTTAAGGAAAACGTAAAATTTTCATCAATGTTCTTAATATCCCTCAAAATCATCATCCATAGAACATTTTTTTTACGTTTTCCTTCTATGAAATGATTTTCCATTGAAATACGTTTTTCAATTAATAATTTTATCTGGGCCGCGGTCCATTGAGATGAACCATTTTCATTACACCTAAAAGAAATGTATTAAAATTAGGTATTTAATTTTCACGCGTTGAAAATTTAATTAATTTTTATTTTATTAATACTTACTCAAATTCTGTGTCCATTTTAAATAATTAAAAAAAAAAAAATTAATAAATCACATCAACTCAACAACTTCACTTTTGTAATTGACAGATAACAAAAATATTAAAAAAAAAAAATACAAATGGTAACACGTATTTCTTTCGTCTTGAAAATCTGAAGAACAAAGTACTTTTTCACCTTGTTCAACTTGCCGCCAGTTGATGTCAAACTTGATTAAATGAACACAAGGCATACGTCAGCTTGCTTCTTTGAACACTGGGCGAACTCAAGTTTGCGACAAACTTGAATCATTGAAAACACCCATAGTTATTTCCATTTCATCGTCGATGATATCTATCTACTGTTTGCGGGTGTATCATCTGAGGCCGGACACCCTTTATATATATTTCCAGCTACAAAAACATAACGCAATTTGTATTATCATATGAACAAAAAACATTCTTTTGGTTTTCTCAAAATAGTATAAAATGGAATAGACACACTTTTGCAACTAGACGACTCATATGTACATACATCTATACGTTCATTAATAAATGCATATAGTACATATATACAATACACGTAAAGGAAAAAGTATATGTACGAACAAATTTGTGTATACTTATTCATTATGTTTTAAATGACATTGCATATGTGCACATTATTATATTATATATACGAGAATATGATTTAATTTAATATAATATAAAATTTAAAATGATACAAAAACAGAAGGAAATTAAAATTTATACAAGTTTTATCTTTGTTATTGTTATTTACGCCTTTTTGTATTTACACAAATTCTCTTTAAAACTATAATTTTCAGTGACATTAAATTGAGGAAATTAAAATAATGACTTTTTTCTTTTAAAAAAAAAATGATAACCATATGTCCAAATTATGTGTTTAAATGTGTTTATTGACTCCGAATGCTCCAATTAAATTCATTCATAAATAGAAATAAATACAGTGTGAGCAAATTTGAATAGACGCAGTCATAACATTTTTGTGAATAAAAATAAAAATGTGGTCATAAAATCAAAAAAAATTTTCATTATAAAAAAATATAGGGTGGATTTAAAAATTCAACACTGCATTAGTGTTGCAAAAGAAGCTTTACTTAACAGTTCAAAAAGTAATCATGACTAAAATCATGTGTTCATTTTTACATTTTACTGGTGACAATAACTTATCACAAAGTCAACATTTTGCTTCATGATTATTGATGTTGCAATGAATAAATAATCTCAAATTCGTGACGTGTAGTTGATTTTAAATTATTATCAATACTATCATGGATCAAGAAAACAATGAATAGTGAGTTAAATTTTAATTTTTTAAATTTGGTTTATTTATTTGATTTATTTAATTGATTTTTGTGAATTTTTATAGATGTGTAAAATTTTAAAAGACAACAAAACTTCAAAACTGTCATAAAATTAATCAGCAGCATCAAAGCATCGCAATATAAGACAACACTTCTGCAACACTGCAAAATCATGATTAATTTTTTGAATCCAGCCATAATTAAAAAATAATACTACAACGTTTTGAAAATTTGATGTGCAATTTGGATAAACACACTTTAATTTATTGTAACTGGTTTCTTGTTTAAAAATTGCGACTTCCAGTAACACAAAAACACGAAAAAAAAACTGTCAACATCGGAAACATCACTCAGAAATTAAAAAAAAGTCCCACATTTCTAAAATAAAAGGAAGCAACATTTATGCACGTTTTTCTAGAAATCAATTTTGCCTTACTCATTCAATTAACTAATTTAATTACTTCCTTTATTTTCCCCGAAAACTATTTTTATTTTATAACCATATTTTTTTTTTCATTCACAAAAAATTGCGTCCATTCAAATTTCGTTCATTGTATGTAGATGATGTAAAATTCAGTATGTAATGCAATTATGTATATATGTATACTGAATTATATTCATACTCATATAGCTTATACATATATAAATTATTTAATATTTACGTAAATAATTAATAAATAAAATGAAATGTTTAAAAGGAGTATATAAATAATTTTTATTACACACCCTCACCCATACTTTCAATTTCAACAAAATTAAATAACCATAAAAACCATCTAGTTTTATACATATTTTATTTTTACAAATTATTTTTTTATCGTTTATTTATTTTTTTTTTTTGTTTTCAAAAATAAAATAAAATTATTTTTTCCACTAATTTGTTTATATATATGTATATACACAAAAATTTTATTATCATATGCTAGGTATATAAATCCTAAATATGTATGTGTTATGTACATTAAATGAAATATGTACATTATTTTTAAAAATTCATTTCACACGTAATGTATATTCTCGTATATATATACATACATATATATATATATATATATATATATATATATATATATATATATATATGTATATATACCATGTCATACATAATTGATAATTAAGATTTATTGATGTATGTATGTATATAAATCATAAAAGCGATAAAATCATAAATCAGCAATATTTTAAAATTATTTTTAAAAATATATAATAATAACAATAAATTTATTGTTTTGAAGAAAATTTACAAAACTGAAAATACGATTAATGCCCAATTTCACAGTGGAAGCTTAAGCTCAAGATATGACTTAAAATTCCGCTTAATAGATTTTTCGATTTCACAGTGGTGGCTTAATTCTAAACTTGGCTTAATTGCTGGTTTAACTTAAGCCGTCAAAATCCAGCGCTTAAGTAAAGTTAACTGGTAAAAATAAGTAAAAATCAAATGTCAAACCTATATAAATGAAATTATCGTGTTTTGCAATTATATAGAATTAATTTCTGAAAATCTGAAATCATAAGATATAAAATTGTATATACATAAATATAAATTATAATCATAGTATAAAAACACCACCAAAATTACAATCACCCAATATGTAATAAATTATAATATAAACTTGACAATTTTTAAAAAGCTAAGTAGTTTACAAATCACAAATTAATAAATGCTAATATAAATTTGACATTTTTGATATTTGTGACAAGCTACAGTAGCTTACAAAAAAGATTCTTTTTCGATAAGCTTGGTTTAGTTAAGCTATAGATAAAATTTTATTGTGAAATCCAAAAAAATTAAGCCGCAACTTAAGCTCTTCTGCAGGCTTAACTAAGCCAAAACTTAAGTTTGGACTGTGAAATTGGGCATAAAAGTCACTGGCATAAAAATAATAACAAATCAATTTCACTATAGTACAAAATGCGTATATTGAATAAACAAATGAAAATGAAAAAAAAAAAAAATACAAATTTTTTTTAATTTATTGTGTGAAAAATATTTCATAAAATATAATGCATTTATTTGTGTCTTTATTTATGCGAATATGCAACATTCGTTTGTCTAAAATTATGGTATGAGAATTCTTGGCAAATTGAAAATAATAAAAATTTTATGAGAATAATAATTTTGTTTATCATTTTCTTCTTTTGATCACTTTTTGTCTTATATGTATTTGTTCTTGTAATGGCAGTGTCCGCATAAGAATTTATTTACTATGTATAGGCAGAGAAAGACTATGAACATTTATGTACATTGTAGTTTGATATTTTGAAAAAATTGATGCCAATTGTGGCAGCAATCAGTATAAATATATAAAGAATAAATATTACACGTGAGTTTTGAAATCTCATCAATTTTATTCCTTTGAGGTGTAAAATATATTCTTTACTTTAGAAGTTATGTGTTTTCCATATAAAATTTCATCTCTGTTTTGCCCCATCCATGGGGATAGTACCAGAGTAAATCTTATTGGATGGAACATTCAATTTATGCCTCCATTTATCTCGTAAATATGTATATCGCCAAATGACCTGGCAGATCGTAGTGGGAGCGAAAGGGAGGCAGTTTACTGACATTCCTGTCATAATAAATAAATAAATAACAAATAAATTTCGTAAAGATTTACACCTTGTAAAACGTGGCACTCCAAAATTATAATCAGCCCTATCACAACTCTCGATTGAGTCGAGAATTTCTCGATATCGTGAAATTTTGTATCACAATTCTCGATCGAGTTTCATTTCTCTTCATTCCAATGGAAATGATGTCGATAAGTGGCATCACAACTCTCGATCGAGTCGTAAATTTTTCTCGATTTAGCTCGATAGCGATTGAGGTTGCGAACAGTGTAAAAATTGAAAATTTTATTTTAAAATTAAAAGTAACATGTGATTTTTATTAAATTTTGTTTTCATAAAATTTATTTTTGTTAAATTAAATTAATATTTAAAATATAATAAACAATTATCAAAATGCCAATACACTAAATACTAACCAAAAAAAAAACCATATGATATGACATTTGTTTCGCTTTCAATTTATTCCATAGGAACGTTTGAACACGATCTCGATCGAGACTTGTGATACCAAATTTCATCTCGATCGAGAAGTACTATCGTTCCAACGTCTCGACTCGATCGAGAGTTGTGATAGGGCTGAATCTCATCTTCACATTATTGTAAGCGACGAGCTAAATATATAATAGTTCGTTTCGTGAATTTTGGAAATAGTAACTCTACTTGTTTGGATCACTCGAAAAAATTCTATTTCCATTCTTTTCAAATAAAAGATGACTTGCCTTCATTCTTCCCGCTTGCTCATATAGTCCTGTGTAAATTATGCATTTTTATATCAACGATTATTGTCAAAATTGTTGAAATCTACACCATTTTCTAATCTTTCTGTAATATAATTTTGATAATTATTACATTTACAGAAATTTCTACTTTTTTAAAGATTTAACAATCTGCTGGGGATGAATCCAAAATAGTTGTCATTAAGAGTAGTCCTCTTACTGTTGTTTTTTCTTTACTTCCTTTTGTTGTCCTTTTATAATTTTAGCGTTATTTTGAAAATTCCGTTAGTATCTATATAAAATGAAATACATATATATGTATGTATATGAAATTAATACAAATAAATACAATTGATTCAGCCATTTTTCTTCCAGAATGCTGATACAGAAACAGTGCTCAAAATTTATCATTTTTATGATGTAATCTTTATTGCGTGTAATGCCTCTTTCTTAATAAACTTATTTAGGACAATGCATTTTTTTAAAATTCAGCACAAATTTCTATACGTAAATTTTATATGGAGAAAATTGCATTTTAGACGTAAAATTTTACTGAATTTCAAATTTTATGGAGGTACATTGTGTCTGTAATAAAATGAAAGCTGATCGATAAAATTTTATATATTTTTTTTCTCTTTTCTTCAAAATACATTACTACTATCGAAAAATATACGAATTGTAATTATTGTTACCATTATACCATTATACCATTTTAGAAGATTATATTACCGATATTGTTTGTATTTTTTATTGGTTCATTATTCTAATTTCTGTAATTTTGCTAGGAAATAATCAATTTTTTTTTTGTTTTTTCGTTTTAGATTTTGTATTAAAATTGTACATAAATACACGTATATAAATGCAAAAATAGTGTACAAAGTACATAATGTACATTTCTTTTTTTTTAAAAAAAGGAAAAATTAATTGGAATATAAAAAACACTTTTATGAATACATGCATACGCATACAAACAAATATAGGTGCCTAGTGCCTACATACAACTTAGTTATGGTATAAAATAACATTTTGATTTTTTTATATTTTTAAATCGAATCTATACATGCCTAACTAACAGCAATTATATTACCCACGTATTTAAATTAACTGATATCGCATATAGAAATTGCTATTTAGCGTGCAATTACAAAATATATCAAATCAGTGTTTTTATATACTTGTATACAATGTATATATATATATGTATATATATGTATATATGTATATATGGGTATGGGTATACATGTAAGTGAATACACAAATTTATATACAAATTTTAGGTGAATGTGTATAATGTGTATGAGACTGAACGAATAATAAATGAAGTTTTAGTATTAGAATCATGTAAATATGCGAACAAATTGATTACACATGTAATATGGGTGTGTATAAAAGGGAGAAGTAAGGAAAAAATTGTATATAAATTATAGATGTGTGTATAATAGGAAAAAAATTTCTATTTGAAAAATTAATGAAAATTGAAAATACGTATACATTATTATATACAAATGTACGTGTACATACATAAGTAATACTGGTAATACTATGTCTAAACACTAAGAGTGGTATTCATAAAGCATTAGTAAGTCGGTATTATCTTTGCTACCACTTTAATCATTGTTCGTACTTCTATATTCATGAAGTGGTAGTAAATTCTGTACACTACCAATATCGAAAATGTTCGATGTGTCAAACGAATACATCTGTCAATTGTATCTATAAATTTAAATAAACATGTGTAAATCAAAAATAATTAACCTATTTCTGCTGTGTGTATTCAGATTCGAAATAATTTTATTGACGTATCGGGGATTAACTTTGCTACTACTATTCACTGGTAGCAACTTCACTAATCCAAGATTAAACTACTACTATGAATACATTTACTATACAGTAATAATCTACTACCGTTCTATGAATACCACCCTAAATGTTATTTTTTTTAAGTAAAATCGACTTTATTTTCTAACACATTCTTCTTTTATCTTGGTACACTTTTTCCAATTTTATTGAACTTCTTCAAAATACAATATATTAAACTTTTACCTATAACTTATCATTTAATCTAAATCTAAAACAAGTCAATTTGGAAATAGAAACAAGTCACAAGGAGATTTAATCAGGTGAATATGGTGTATGGGGAAGCATTATTAAAGCACTATTCTTCCAATTTTTGTGAGTTTTCTATGATGCATGAATTCAGTTTTTGAAGATTTGTTAACAAACTCGGCACTCATCTTGCTCATAGCTTTTTCGTGTATGATGCTGTGTTTATGCCTGTTTATGTAAGAAGCTGACAGTGTTGGCAACTTATTAAATACGACGACCATTCATAATGGTTTTATAGAATTTTTTGACCGTTTCGAGTATTATTATTACCTTTTCGAAATTCCTGAATGTGCAACATCACTTGTGCTTGTTCAGCCACGTTCTAATTAATTTACCCATTTTATAAATGGTAGCATCTGAGGTGCATGTTTATCTAACTCTGTTTTTATCAGATCGATAATTTCTTTTGGTTTTGAGCCTTTAAAATGAAAGTATTTAACTAGTATACACGATATTCACTTTGTCATAAAATTTCATAAATATTTGACAGTCTTTACATGCTTTACAACAGTCAGGAAAAGTTTTTATAAGTGTGACATTGATGGCGTTTTTCTAAAAACTTATAAATCCACCCTTATATGTTATGGTAGTATATTGATATTGTACACTATGTAACTACAAATTATTAATTTTTAAAATGCTCATTATAAACATATATATATCTATTTATTTAATCAAGTAATACAATATAAATTTATAAACGTTCGTAGCATGTACTTAGTAATATAATACTAATTGCACACCATGTGTTTCTCATATATTATACGTACATATACCTATTTTCTAAGTTAGAGCACATACTTATATGTAATAGTTTTAAAACGATATAAACGTAAGTACACAAATGAACTACATTAATTTCATGTGTACATATGTATATGTACATATGTGAAAATTACAAAATTTAAAATTACAATTACAATATAATTTTTTTTTGTTAAAAAATAATACATATTATAATAACACACTTTAAAAACAGAATTTATATTATTCACAAATCATATTTTTACAAATCAAAGAATATGTGCATAAATAAATACACTGTCATAGGTACTCTAGAAAAAAATATCTACATACATACGTATATATATTTTCATTTTGTATGGCAAATAAAATTTATGTATTTTTATTTTTATGTGCACGCATATGTACATATATGTATGTGTAATGTAATATTATAATAGAACATATCAATTACTACACAATTACAATATATGTATGTATACGGATCATAGCATGATAATCATATATGAAACATTTGTTTTTTTTTTAAATAAACAGACGCCATGTAAATATGAGTGTGTGTATTCGTATTGTATAATTATTGCGTTCCTTTTAACCTGACAAAGTACTCCCAAGTAGCTTGTAGTCGTGATCATCTACACAACCTCTTGTATTCGAGAAATTTAGTTCACAGATGCATGGTTACTTACGCCAAAATTTGCCGTCAGAGGTTTTTATATTCCAACGTTGGAGATTAAAAAAATAGGTTAAAGTCTATAATATTCTTATTACACATTTCATTAATAGGTGGCTTTTTATTGTTTAAGGTTATGGTGAATCTAAAATGAACAACAAAACAAATTTGAAATACATGACAGCTGAAATTTAAGCACGGCCAACTGCCACTCTAATATTTACACTGCCATAGAAATGTGTATATGCCGTGAAATTTGAAGTTACTTTTTACTTCCAAGCAAAAAAAATGTGTTCCATTTACAATTTACTCCCGAGTACTTGGTATACTTTGCCAGTTCAAAAGGAACGCACTAAATGTGTAATGTTTAGAACATGATTGCAATTTGAAGAAGTACATGTACATACATTTACATAAAGTATTTAAACTATGTAAAAACAAAGAAACAAAAAATGTCATTTCGTGTAACTTTTTCCATATTACATTATACATACCTCTATTATATGTAACATCATAAATATAAAATATAGTAATATATCATGTGAATTATTTTGAAATTGTGGATAAAAACTTTTTCATATGTGAACTTAATAACACATACATAACACAACACATATCATTTATATATACGTATGTAATTACAGACATGTGTATAAAATTTAAGGACAATGTACATATGTATATATGTATGTCTTTAAACATTTTTATAACATAATTTTTGGTTTAGAAATTTTTTTCTTTTGGATAGGAAAAATAAAAAAAACATGAACAAAAAAGGCAAAAATATATTCAAAATATTCATAGAGATTAGATATTTTTTTTTTAGTATTCATATTTTACATTTTAAATATTTTAAAGATTTTAAGTTATTAAACGGATATCATATATGTGTGTATTTAATTTTGTTTTAAAAGCTTAAAATTTTACATATAAAGTAGACCCATATTATTTTTACATATTACCACATATAAAATAAATATGTACTTAATATTTATTTTATATGTGATATATTATCTACATACGTATGGTGAGTGGTATGAAAGTATAAAGTATGATTGAGTACGACTGTACATACAATATATAAACGGTTTACCAACAGAAATGTCTGAGTTTTCAACGACTACAACACAAAGAAAACACTCATCGAAAATTTAAATTTTCAAACTTTGATTGCTGTGATTCTGTGCTTAGTATTGTGTGTAACAATATTTTTGGTTTAAACTGGAAAATGTTGATATATGAACATAATATGCTTACTTTTAACAAGATGATGCGAGTTGTCACACATCTCGTCAAACAATCGACTTGTTTCAAGAAAAATTTCCTTAACGTGTTATTCAAAAAAAAATGTTGGTGTCAACTAGCTGCCATGATCGTGCGATCTGACACTCTTTGACTTTTGGGGCCTTTTAAAATCTTTGATCTACGAGAATATGTCAAGAACGATTCGCGATCTTAGACAAAATACTCAAGCGCCATTGAAAATTTACCAGGTGTGTAAAAAATTTAAATGTGTAAAAAATTAGTTGAAGACGGAATTACATTCATTCAGACAAAGGTATAAGGAGGAAATTTAAAAGATATTAATTTCAGAACGTATAATGTAATCGATTGTTCTTCAAAATAATAAATAAACCAAACGTGAATATCATTTGTAGTTTCATATCATGTTTCATTTTAAAGTTCCGACGCACTTATTGGTAGACCCTTAATATATAGTCATCTAATAAATTATTTATTTGTTGGCTAAAAGTATATATATGTATATCAAATGTACATTAACGTAAATAAAGAAAAAATAAAGTTAAATGTCAATTTTGAAATCTATGGGTTGGCAACTACTGTCAAGCAAAGATTATATGTATAGTATTATCGACCATAACCATTTTTAAATTTTTTATACGAATATTTGATACGCATATACACGAACATATAAAAAGACAAAAAATAATATGAAATAGGTGAAAAGGATTTTGTTATTGTTTATAGTTGATGAATAATTAAAGATATTTATTAGCCGCAAATATGAACTAACGCATTTGTATGTGTAATACAATATATGTGTGTGGTTATTTTTGTATTTATTGTTAAAGTTTTTTTTTTTTAATATGCATTTAATATGTAAAAGGCATATATATATATATAAATTATATATCTACATATTGCCTAGCACTACCAGCACACTCTTAAAATGATACTTTATGTGTGCTCAAAAGTACTTCTTTAGTGACATATGACATCCTTTTTATTTGAAACCATATTATGTATGTACGTATATATATATACATATATGTATGTATACGTAAATACACTTCTATATATTTATTAACCTTATATACATTGTATATGTAATACCAGTAATACCTACATATTTTATATACTATATAGTTATACAATGCATATTATTTATACGTTCTGTACCATAAAATGTTTGCAACTTATTTTTAAAAGAAAATAAAAAAATCGAGAAAAACAGAACAGAATGAAAAAAAAAATGTATTACAAAGTTAATGTACATGCATAAAATGTGATGATGATATGTACGTTATTTACTATATGTATCTAATGTATGTGTATTTATGTGGTATGTATTAATACAGTACCCTCTTACACATAACTTTCATATTTTTCTGTAGAATGATGAGTTCATATTCATTAGTATTTTGTATATATGATGACGGATATACATAATATACATTATTTATATGTTACACTTACACATATTTCCTTGTTGTTATTATTATTTCCATTAAAATAATTTTTTTTTTTTTTATTATATTATGCAGGTTGTTCCATCCATCTAATACATTAATAGTAACACTGTTTTTGCATTTTTTTCTCTTTTTTTTTAAAAAAAATATTCTATTACTATCATGAATTTGCTTATTTTCAGTTCTTCTATCTATCTACTTCATAGTTTTTTTTTTTGTCATTGATTTATTTTTTGTTTTTACCTTCGATTCTGTTCAATATATTGTATATTGCGTTTGAATTATTATGAAATTCTATTAGCATCCCATATTTCAACTATGACATTATAAAAAAACCAGAACAATTTTTAATATCATCATCAATCAACCATCTCTGGAACCATGATATCATATGCATATCATTCGTTATTTAAATACTTATGTGTACAAACATACATTATAAGAGTATATTATGCACTTACATACGTATTTTTATATGTATGTATATATGTACATGGAATTGAATATCCTTTTGAATGTATACGAGTATACACATGTATTTATACTCCTATATATATGTATATACAAATATTAATGGACATTTATATGAGCATCCTATATAAAGTTTCATATTCTCTGTCAGATATTTGTACACAAGAGTAAGTATATTACATTGTATATGTATCTATATAGTATCATTAAATGATGTTTATCGCTAATAATTTCATCATCATCATATATATGTATGTAGTATGTACATATTTTGTCTTGTATCCTTGATTCATTGTTGTCAGAGAAAAGGAGTACGATGGACTTTTTTATTCTCATATTTATCTATTATTATACTACCATTTTTTTTTTTTTTTTGCTAGGATGATACTAATGTATATTACACACAACATTTTCGACATATAAAATATGCATATATATAATGTACACGACAAATACAAATAAATAAACAATGAACGTGAATTTTGAATTTTGTAGACGCCTCTAGTTAGACCATATCAATGTTATTATGTGTTAACATGTATGTATATGTATTCTACTCTACATAAGTATAATGTATTACAAATGTAATACACTGAAACATAATACATATATTCTCTTATTCTTCTCATTTTTTTTTTATATTATTATTAATTTTTTTTTTTTTTTTCAAAGTGTAAAAGTAGAAAACAAAAGGTAACCATATAGAAGAATATGTGCATATTACACGTATAAAAAAAATAAAGTTGAAAGTTAAGTTAAAATGATGAGGGTTTTGTTTGACATAAAATGTTAATAAATACATATATGTATGTATGTGTATATTATACATATATAATAATAAGCTATGTATACTAGAACCATAACATAACTATGATATTAGAAAATAAGAGGTCCTGTTTCGTATATTGTTGGCTTTTATCATAAGTTTTGCGTGACTTTTAATTACATACATACATCTATTTTTGTTTTTTTTTTTTTTTCTTTATTTTTATTTTTTATTGCTTTAAGGATTTCCGTTTAACTTTTGTTGCTGTTTCATTTTTATTTTTTCATTTTTTTTTTCACTTTTTGTTCTTCAAAATAAGTAGGTACATATGTATGTATATGTATATTTGTCATTATATTCGCTCAACCACTCGATTTAAAAATTGCAAAATATCGGTTGTTGGTTGTATAGATATAGGAGAAAATTTTACTCGGATATAATACGCACGCATACAAAAATAGAAACGTTGTTATTATATTATATGGCTAATTCTAATACAAGGTTAACCTATATGCCATTTTTCAGATTTCATTTTTTCCCGAATCTAAGGGAAAAAAAACAGATACCTATTCCAAAATATTAATTTTAATTCTTCTTCTTCTTTTGGCTTTACAACCCGAGGTGGGTTTTGGCCTCCTTCACAATAGCCCTCCATCGGTTTCGGTCTTGAGCCTGCTGTTTCCAATTTCCTATATTCATTTTTTTGACGTCTTGCTGAATGTTGTCATACCATCTCGTATTTGGTCTTCCCTGATTTTTTACATTGTACGGGTTAGCGCTGAGAATACATGACGGTCTTATTAATTTTAATTTTAAAATACTAAATATTCATCGTTTTCTTTATTGGCGTTCCTTCTTTACAATTTTTCTTAGGACAGTTTTGAAAAATCGAAAATTCGTAATAAAAATCCATATTGATTTTGAAGAATGTTATACGTCGCTAACATTTTACAGTATGTCGCAAAAGTTTTGTAAATTCATTTTAAAATCTATAAAAGTACAATAATGTTTCTAAACTAGTGAATGAAATGTCAATTTATTACTTATGGTAATAACTTTACTGCTTGAAACTTCGAAGAAAATGTAGAATTTTTGTCAAGATGTATCTATTTGGTCTAATTTCTTCGAGTATGTCGCCAACGGACTTTATTCTTTTTTATATCTTTTTTGATTAAAAGACTTTTGACCAAAGACTTTTGTTAATTATTCACAAGGATATCTACTTTGAAATCGTCAAAAAATTTTGAATAATATTAAAGGGATGCTATTGAGTTATAACTCGTTATTTATCTTCAAACTTATATGTTGCCAATTTTAGAATTAGCCGTATGTATTATGAAATAATCGTATCCACCATATGTGTAAAAGTATAAAAATATTTTTTTTTTTGTAGCAAAAATTTTTGTAACTAATAGCAACATCATAAATGTATCCGTTAGTGATACCTACACCATATATACGTAGGTCACTCCCAAAGTTTTGCAATATGGCTAAATGACGAAGTGTTCTGCATTTCCTAATAGTTTATTGTTTTTCGAAGTAGTCTCCGTGATATTTGATACATTTTTCCATTCGGCGAAACCAATCATTAAAACACGATCGCCATTTTTCTTCAGGTACCTCAGAAAGCAGCTGTTGATATGCATTTACTGCACTTTCGGCGTTATCGAAACGCAAACCACGCATTTTGTCCTTCATAAAAGGAAACAAAAAGAAATCACAAGGTGCGAGGTCTGGACTGTAGGGCGGATGAGTCATTTGTTCAACGTTTACAGCCTTTAAAAATTCCTTTGTTTGTTGAGCTGCATGGGGTGGTGCATTATCGTGGTGAAGGATTATGCGCCTTTGGGAGTTTGTTTTTCTTAACTCATTGATCACCTTTGGCAAGCAAGTATTGGAATACCACTCCGCATTTACTGTCTTACGATCTTCAACTGCCAATGTAAAGATATGCCCCGTTTTGCCAAAAAAAGTGACGATCATTTGCTTACCAGCACTCTTGCTTTGTTTGACTTTGGTTGGTTTCTCTTCATCTTCAAAGATCCATTGAGCAGATTGCTGCTTGGTTTCCGGTTCATAGCAATATATCCAAGATTCGTCACCTGTGGCAATATTGTAGACAGCAGTTGACTCCCCTCTGCGAAATTTTTCAATCATATCTTTGCACCAATTCACACGCATCTTCTTTTGTTCGGAGGTCAACCGATGAGGTATCCACCGACAACAAAGCTTTCTGACCCGTAAGTGATCATGCAGGATTTGATGCACTGCTTTCATATCAATATCGAGAGTTGCAGCAATCGATGCATACGTAATTCGCCGATCTTCCGTTAAGAGCTTCCGCGACTTTTCAATATTTTCTTCCGTTACCGCAGTTGCAGGACGACCTTCCCGGGGTTCGTCCTTCAAGTATTTGCGGTTAGCCTGGAACTCTTTGTACCAGCGAAATACAGTTGAAAAGGACGGAGCTTCATCCCCAAATGCAGAAATAAGTCGGTCGTAGCATTCATGATTAGATAACCCATACCGAAAATCATAATAAATCATTGCCCGGAAATTTTCTCTTGTTAATTCCATTTCAACAATAACTTCAGAACCTTTCTGTTTTAATAATTTTTTTTCCACAACACACAGTTCAAAATATTTTTGACTACTGACTACTAAAAGACTAGTGACTGGTTCTAAAAACTAGTTTCTGTTATATCGTTTTCTGTTACCTGGCATTGCAAAACTTTGGGAGTGGCCTACGTATTAATAAAGTCGAACATAAATGAAAATAATTGAGTACAATGTGTAGTTTGTATTATATTCAACATTTTACCTAATAAATTTTCAATTTTTTTATTATCATTTCAATAGCACCTTAAATTGTATAAATAATGTGAATGTACATATGTATATAGTATATATATACATATATATAAATAAGACTTGCTATAAGACATGTATTTTTCAAGATATGTACATATAAATTTTAATTTATGTATGCAGGTACCTATATACTTACTAAGTATGTATTTAACCTATTACTGTAGCTACAGCAGTAAATAAGTATACGATAGTAAGAAGATATATCTTACTTTGAAATGAATGTATAGTTTCACATACTCGTATACCCGCATAATTTTAAGGGTGGGAAAAAATATTGCATAACATTTTTTTTTTCTTCATACTTATACCACCCACCATATACATAATATGTATAGCTACGTGTATGTACTTAACTTTTCATGCATGTTGTAATGTAAATGTACTGATTTTCTTGTCCTAATTTTAGAATAACGTACGTGTACATATATACATGCATCTGAATGTACTATATGCTGTATATTTGGTATGTATATTTTTCTTTTTTAAATTGTTTTTAGTCACTTTTATTTATGTCTTACATTCAAATCTGTATTCACAAGCAAGCACAATATACACTTGTGTGTGTGTGTGTGTGTGTGTGTGTGTGTGTCTGTGTATAACTGTACCTGTAAATGTGTGTAAATTTGAAAAGAATCATTTTTTTTCTTTTTTTTTCATTCGTTCTATTAAATACTTGTATTGTTCGGAACATTTTTTTTTAATGGTTTGCTATTCATCATACAAAAATTTAATTATTTATGAAAAGTTTCCTTTTATCTGTTGTACAATATATGTATATGTATATATACAAAATTGTTTACATATATAAATATACAGTGGCGAACAAAAAAATTATTTGCCGTTAAAAGAAACTGAAAAAGAAAACATACAAAAAAAAAAAGAAAAAGAAAAGAAAAACATGAAAAATTATAAAAATTTGTAATTTATTCGTGTAATTATGACCGAAATTTAAAGAATTTATCTCAACAAAGGATACAAAATGGAAGAAAAAATTTATCTTAAAATATAACAAAAATCTGTAACTGTCATACATATAAACGTTTATTCAATTTTAACTATTAGTTCTAGCTATTATAAGCTTCGTAATTATTGTTTTTTTTTTTAATGTTAGTGAATTCAATTAATTTTACACATTTTGTTTGATACACAAATGATCTGTTTGTTACATAACAGCATTCAGGAGGTCATGCAAAATTTCTGTATTTTTTTTTAAATTTTTCGCATTTTTTTGTATATTGATTTCTCAAGAACCGCTAATCCAATCAAAATGAAATAATCTGTGACAAATAGAGCAGAAAGTTCTCTTTCAAATGGTATATTAACAAATCCAAGATCCTGATACGGGGAAATAACGGTTTTTGTAAAACACGCCAATTTTAACCAAACATTTATAAGGGTAGTTTGCGTCCTTAAAATGAATTTGCGCCAATAAAGACATGTACCATGTTAAAGACGACATTCAAAAATATCATTATCGGAAGGTCTCGTTTCAAAAGCTGGCGGCCCCAATTGGCCAATTCTGAAGTTTCCTTAAATAATTTTTATTTCGAGCATAATTACAAAAAAAAAGGAAAAAAAAATTTACAAATTTCATTGATTTTTCAAAAAAAATAAAAATACTTAACAGGTTCGTCATATTTTTTTCATTACTGTTTTATTTTTTTTTATATGGGTTTCATTTTTCATTTATTCCTTGTACATACCACTAAATGCAATGTTCATTTGTTCAGAAATAATTTTTATTTTTAAATTATCGTGCACAAATTTTAATTTTTTTTTTGAAAAAATAAAATTAATATTTTTGATTTAAATAAAAAAAATTTTTAATTTATTTTTTAATCCTCTTTCCTTTTATTAATATTTTATTATTTTGTTTTTAATGTAAACAGATGAATGATGAGACCTTGAAACATAAACAAATTTTTAATCATTTTATACAGGGTGATTCTCTATCGGATGAAAACCTTGAGACAGGTGATTGGTCGTGCCGAGAAACGAAAAAAATTGTATGGAATGGGAGGGGATGGGTCTATTCGCAAGGGGTAAGGAGTTACGGGGCTACGAAGTTTTTTTTTTAGGTCAAGTCACTTGTTCCGTATTTTTGTCCATAACTCACGAAATACTCAATACTTTTGAGTCATCCTGCACTCATTAGAAAGAGAATCAATGGCTCTTTACTTTGATGTCTAAATAATTTAAATTGGACTAGCAGTGCTGAAGATACGGCTCATCAAAGTCAAAAATTCGTGGAAAAAAACGGAAAATTTTAAGTTCAAGGTCAAATATCTCAAAATTTTTTTTTTAATTTTTTTTACTTAAAATATAGCCCAATGCATCGCCTTTCATTTGCTTTTTATTTTATTTGATTGTCTTTCGTTGTTCTTGAGTTCTGCGATAAAATACAACAGTGGTTTTGCATCGAAAAAAAAGGATTTTGCATCCTGAAAAGGACTAATTATTTTTAGTGCAAAATTTAATTTCTAAGAACATTTTGAGTGCAGGATGACTCAAAAGTATTGAGTATTTCGTGAGTTATGGCCAAAAATACGGAACAAGTGACTTGACCTAAAAAAAAACTTCGTAGCCCCGTAACTCCTTACCCCTTGCGAATAGACCCCCCCCCCCCAGCCAATCAATTTTTTCCGTTTCTCGACACGACCAATCACCTGTCTCAAGGTTTTCATCCGATAGAGAATCACCCTGTATATGTAATTCTATATGCTTATATAAGTACGTATACATAATACAAAAATTTACAAAAAAAAAATAATCAATTTATTCATTCAATCCGGAAATATTTGGTTATTTTTTTCAATATTAAGGAATTTTCATTATGTATTTCTTTTCATATTTTTTTTTTTCGAAAACGTATCAAATATGTATGTGTATAAATGTGTTTTTGTGTTTGTATAAATTGGAATAGAAATTTAATTAAAGAAAATGGAGGTAAAGTAAAGATAATTTTTAAGTGTGAATATGTTTTTCGTTGAAAATGGATATCTTTAATAATAAAAAAAAAAGGCAGGCACTTTTCATCAAAAAAATTAAAAAAATAAAAAATAAAATAAACGTAAAGATAAGAAAAATAAAATTGAGGGAGTTTTTTTTTAATTATCGTTATTGATCCCTAAAAAGTGAATGAAAATACATTCAAAATAAATTACCTTCTATCACGGAAATATGTCAAATTCATTTTATTTAATTATATTCATATATACCTATATACTTATATTCATGTTTGTTTTTTATATGTACATACATATGTACATGTGTGTCAGAGAATTTGTACATTATCATATATGCGTACTACGTATGTACATATACATACATTGTTTCGCGACGCGACTTACATATATGAATATAATATTTTTTCCTTTTAAATTTCTTACATACATATAAAAAAAAATAATTTTTAGTCCTGAGATATTAAATTTGTGTGTAAAATATAAAAGATTATATATAATATATACTCATATGTTATATGCGAAAATTAAAACAATGTGATTATTATAATATACAGGGTGTCCGGAGTTCGGGTGCAGGTATTTTGCCGGTCGATAGGTCTAGCTGAGAAACGAAAAAAATCGTATGGCAGGGCGGGGGGCAGTTCTAATATCAACGGGTGAAGATCTAGGGGGCTCTGAAGTTTTTTTTTGAGGTCAAGTGACTTGTTTCCTATTTGTGGTAATAACTCACGAAATCCTTGGTCTTTTCGAATTATTTTGCATTCATTGAAAAGATAATCAATCAGTCTTTACTTTGATACTTGAATGGTACAGATCGGTCTAGTGATGCCAAAGATATGGTACATCAAATTCAAATTTTCATGGAAAAATATGCGAAATTTTGAGTTCAAGGTCAAATATCTCAAAATTTTGCCTTATTCATTTTTTAATTTTCTTTACTTAAAATATTGTCCAATGGATTGCCTTTCATTTGCAATTTATCTCATTCAATTATCTGTCTTGGTCTTTGAGTTATGGAAAAAAATGTAACTGTGGGTTATACCAAGAAAGTTAATATCGGGTCATCCCATAAGTATACCCGAACTCCGGACACCCTGTATATAAAAGAAAAACACACAACAAGGAATAATTTTTTTAATGAAGTAATCAATAAATATATTCAGAATTTCTATATTACATTATGTATGAAAATATTTATACATACAATGGGTATATGAGCATATAATGCCAAGAGAATTAGCGATAATTAAATTTTAGGACTCCATAATTTGTTTTAGGTATATAAATATAGAATGTATCTACATAGGTTGTCTGAAAAGTTTTTACCCTTGACATGAAGATAACGTTTCTCATCGAACTCATTTTGAAAACTATAATTTAGAGAGGTTAAAGGGATATGGGATCATCGTTGGGAAAAGTTTATAGAGTTAAAAGAAGACAATTTTAAAAAATAAAAAATAATCTGACCGAAAAAATACTTGTTTCTGTCTTAGTTAGGTCATTCATTTTTCAGGCAGTGCTCGTATAATTTTAACAAACTGTGAAAAGAAAATCATGTATCATTTTCAGATATTGTTTTTCCTTGATTTGTTTTAATTTAATTTTTTGTTTTACGTCCTTTTTTTTTTATTAAGGTTTTAATGAAAGGACACAAAGAATTATTGTTAACAACATGCATATTATATCATGTGTATATAAATAAAATTGTATATATAATATTTAAATAGCTTCCATTTTATCCAAAATTAAATTACCATGCATTATTTTGAAACAAATTGTATATACTCGTATATATGGACTGTATATACATGAATGCTGAAAGAAAACTAAATATCACCATATAAGTAATAGAAGGAAAATTTAAAATGAATTTCAATCGAAAATTTGTTATTTGTTGGATAAATTGTCTGTATGTGTATTACGTATATCCGTACATCATATACTTATATCTTATATATTTACTTTTATTTATAGTATTACATATTATATGGTCCATTAATTTTATATTTTTGGACACATAAAATCGGAAATAAAATTTATCGTTTTAAAGTTATCTCAAAAATATGTATGAGTACCATACCAAGTATCTATAGTATTTGCATGTAGATATACATATGGGTAGGTATAGTAGTTTAATTAATAGTTTTGCTTTCCTGTGTCGTAATTAATTTATCCTAAAATATATTAAAAATGTTTTAGTTATCACAGTATATAATTTATTTAAATTTTATTGGTTTTCTGAATAAATCTAAATAATTATATATAATATTACAGAAAATAAACAACGGCTGTTATTCTGATCAGTTTTTGCTAACTTGACAATCTGCTATAAAGAAATTTGTATTCTGGTCTTAAAGTTAAAGTAAGAACCTGCAAAAAAGAAACTGCTAAATACCAGATATACCATTTCCGAAGCCGTAAAGTTTAAGTAAAAAATAGCTATCAAAAATGTAAACAAACAACTGTCAAATTAAAAATTACATTTACACAGAGTACAAATAGTAGGTATTCGCTCACCTACAAATTATAGAAATAGAAATCTAAGAGTTTTATACGAATCATTTAAGTGCATATTTCAAAGTAAACGAATATTTTTTATTAATAAAAAAAAAGCAATAAAAAAAACCAGAATAAGGCTGAACGATAACATTTATATATTGTAATGGGGATATACTGAAAACAAAACAAATTAATTTGAAATTTGCAAAGAAACAAAAAAAAAATGTTTAACTGAAATAAATGGCATAATTTCATTAGGAACTTTGAAAATTGTTATTTTCTGTTTTCGAAAATTAAATACTACATGAGAAATACTCGTAATTCATTTGTTATTTCTTAGAAAATTTTCATATTAATAAATTTTTAAATGAAATATGAAAACAAGTATTCATACATTACATTATTTACTTTTCGTACTTGTATTTAATTTAATTTTTTTCTTCTTTTGCAAATAAAAGAATTTCGTTTCATTTTGAATTTTTAATGTATGTATGTATATACTCGTACATTTATGTACATTTATTTTTATTACGAGTAGGTATCATCATGATGATTATTGTATTTTTTTTTTTTTTTTTTTTTGCGTAATTTTTAAAACATTTTTAATTCATATTTTTCATTATTAGATTTTATTTACATTAAAGAAAATTAATCTTGTATTTGTGAATGCATTATATAACTAGGTACATATAATAATTTGAAATCCCTATATTCTCTTCTTGGAACAGTTTACTTAAAAGTTCTCCGTACATTAACATTTTTATATTAAATGAAAAAGTTTATTTACAAATACACAATTATCCGCACGTATTATATACCGTAATTAATAATGCAAACCAAAAACAAAAAACTGAAATTTACATTGACTCTTTAGTGCTTTCGTTAATACTTGATGCATGCATATGGGTGCATATGTTTACGATTTAAATTTAAATGTATGCATAATTGTCAAATATCAACTAACGAAACTATACGAATGACAGAAAAGTTAGGAGCTGCAAATCATTTTATCTTCGTAATTTTTGGGAAACTCTGGTACCTTGTAAATGTGTGGAAGTGAACTAAAAAAACTGAAAAACTATTCGAAGATTATGAAATGTAGATACTACAAAATTAAAACGTAAAATAAATACCCTTAATGTATAATTGTGAGTGTGAATCATCATCATCATCATCATCATCGTCGGCTCGACAACCTGGCGTCTTGGCTTGGCGTCTTGGCTTGGCACCTTGGCTTACTCCAAGATCTGCTTCCATTTTTTTCTTTCACTGGCTATTGCTCTCCAATTCCTAATTCCAATGATTTTTACGTCGTTTACCGTATCATTCAACCAACGGAGCTTTTGGTCTTCCTCGCCTTCTTTTCCTATCTGAAATGTGTAGCAGTGTTCTCTCAACATCATGTCGTTATCTGATCTCCTTATGACGTGTCCAATCCACTGAAAATTCTACTCACATAATTATTGTGAGTGAATATTATAAAAAAAAATTCACTTTATGTATCTAAAATGAGAAGAATATTATTTTGAATATTTCGTCCTTCTTCAACAGTCTTCATTGTTAATTAAAAACATTTGAAATTTAAATATTTATATAATTTCAGAAGGATTTTAATTATTTTAAAGGATCAGTGTTCATTACATTCTTATATCACCAGATAATCTATATTCTTTTTACAAATATATACACATTATTGACATAATGAATTCAATTTAATGTTTAAAAGAAAATTAATTCTTTATTATTGAAAATGAAAAATAATATACATAAATATATCCATTGTAGATAAATCTTATTTTCAATATATATAAAGGAGTAAATTCTGTTGGTTAAATTTTTTTTTCTGTTTTTGTTTTGCTTTCTTGTAAACTTTTCGCCCATATTCGTTGTAAACATTTCTTACCAATTTTAGATCATGAAAATTTTATTTGAGGAAAATGATATTATTGAATGATACATGTCTTCAAAAGTAACAGAAAAAGGTGAAAAAAGGTGTAGTAGAATAGAATAAATTAAGGATGTTAAAGAGTATGAGAGAAGAAAAAGAGAGATACATGTTAATTTTATTTAAAATTTTCTTATTTTAAATTTTTAATTTTTTTAAAGTAAAAATTATTAATATGTATATACGTATACATCTATCCTTTATGATTATTATCATTAAAAAATAATTGTAATCTTAAAGTCTTTAAATCTACATATAAAGAAAATAAGGAACTGTCATACCATTTACCTAATATTATTTTATATTATTTCAATTACATTATTATTAACATTCATTTTATATAATGTTGAATTGAAATGAATATAATATTCCTATATACACACTCGTATATGTATATTATATACATACGCGATATTATATATCTCAATAAAAATACAAAATTTTATTTCATTTAAAGGATATTAAAAATCTTTCAAATCATTTTATTCATTATTCGAAATTGTCTAAACAATAAAAATATCTAATTACATTTCAAGAGTATATGTACATAAAATGTATATGTACATATAATAAAATGTATATATTTGTACTTATACATAATACCAATATGTACATAAAAATCTACTTAATCAATATTTTAAATGAAAATAAAATACACATACTTATCTTGCATAATATTCGTATTTCGTATACATGCATATATATACTTGTGTACATATAAAGGGTTTTCCAAAAAGAATGTCAGAACTTTCAAATTTTACATCGGCAACACTGGTTGAAGGATCAAAGCCATACTTTAATAGTTGTGCTCAATAGAGTCAGGCAAGTCATCATGGAAAGATA
This sequence comes from Villa cingulata, assembly GCA_951394055.1. Taxonomy (NCBI): domain Eukaryota; kingdom Metazoa; phylum Arthropoda; class Insecta; order Diptera; family Bombyliidae; genus Villa; species Villa cingulata. The sequence continues at coordinate 24,629,541 of OX596021.1, read as the reverse complement.
TATGAATTAAAAACACGTAGAAATTATTCGAATTAACTATTAAAATTTAGTTCGACAGACGTTTCGTTTCGTTTCGGAAAAAAATCATCTTTTCGGATGAAGCCCATTTCTGGCTCAATGGATTAGTGAACAAACAAAATTGCCTGATTTGGAGTGTTAAAAATCCTCAAGTGATTCAAGATTTGTCTCTTCATTTCAAGAAAATCACAGTTTGGTGTGGTCTTTGCGGGCTCAAGGCGTTATCAGCCCATATTTTTTTGAAGACGAACAAGGAAATCATTTTACTGTTAATAGCCAACTCTATACAGGAATGTGATAACTCAATACTTCTGACCTAAACTGAAAGATAATGACATAAATAATGACGCAACTTGTCACACATCTTAACAAACAATTGATTTACTGCAATAAAAGTTTCCTGGGTGAGTTATTTCCAGAATTAGTAATGTCAACTGACTACCAAAATCATGCGATCTGACACCCGTGGAATTTTTCGTATGGGGTTATGTGAAATCTACGAGAATACGCCATAAACAATTAGTTACCTTAAATGCAACAACCAACGCAACGCATTGAAGATTTGTCACGCGATATGTGTGAAAAAGTACTTAAAAATTGGGTCAAAAGAATACATTCAAGTAAACAAAGCCGAGGTGAACATTTAATTGATATTATTATCAAAACATAATGTAATCCATTATTCTTTAAAATAAAATAAAAATGAGTTGATTTTCACTACCAGTTATCACTGTGTTTTTTTTTTAAAGTTCTGACATTCCTGTTGGAAAACCCTTTATTACATGAATTGTGGAAATTTTATATATATTTACGATTTTATATGTAAATTGTGTGTTATAATAATAAATTTTATTTTCATCATCAACGATTATTAATTCTGTTTATTATTGTTTAGAATAAATTTATATTTAATGAGGTCAAACGCATAAATTTATACATCGCGCATACAAATACATAAATTATATTTGTATTTGTAATGACGTATACATATACATACATATATGTATTATAATGAAGTATTTTTGTATATGTAATATTATGTATTATACATGTTTATATTTTTGTAAACTGTTTTATGATAATATATAAAATTCATTTTGTTTTTATAGTAAATGTATATGAAAATTATTGTTAAAATATATTACAACTTGAATGTGTTCTCATCAGGTATTTTATTGTACTCGTTTGTAATAATAAATAAATTATTTGATTTGTTTATAATAGATTAATAGTTTAAGGATTTTTCGGTTGTCAGTTATTTAGCATATAATAGTACACACGTACTGTATATACAGTCGACTCTCGATAATTTAAAACTCATTAATTTGAATCTTTCGATAATTTGAAGTTTTTTGCCGATCCTTTGAAAAATAATCGATAAATTGAAAAAAATTAAAATGAATTTGGTCCACTCGGTACTTAATTTTAATTTGTAGCAATATCATCTGGATAATCGACATTCTATAATTTTAAGTTGAACTTTTCTACTCTTTTTAATTTGAAGTCGGTGATTATTGTTTTATATGAATGACAGAATGAGTGAATGAGTTTGCAGTCTTAAGTCTTTTTTCAAACGTGTTATGTTAATGTTTGAATTGTGTTATTAGTTTTTTATGTCAAAATGAGTCCAAGAAAGAACAAATTTTTTTCCATAAGTGAAAAAAAAGCGTGTGATTCGTTGAATTGGAAGTCGTTCAATCAAAAGAAAATTACAGAATTTCTTTCAAAATAAACATTTTTATTATTTGCGTAATAAAAATTGCGAATTTTAATCAAACTGTTGTTTATTTATATTTTTTCTTTCTCTCTCTTGGTTATTTGAACTCTCGGTAATTTGAACTTTTTCTCTGCGGTCCACTAGGATTTCAAATTATTGAGAGTCGACTGTATGACTATATAACTTTTTAAATAAATTTAGATATATACAGTCGGCACAATGACGTCATTTTCTCTCTTATAAATCAATCTTATCTACTCTGTGTATATACATATACTACGTGGGTTGATAAGTTTCCTGTATTCATAGTAAAGCACGTAAATTTTCACAATTTTTTTACGTAATCTTCTACATAATCTCCTTTTAGCTCTACACACTTATTCCAACGTTTCTCCAACAATTCTATCCCTTCCCTATATCGCACTTTGTCTAACCCTTCAAAAAATGCGTTTGTTTCGGTTATGACGTCACTATCCGATGAAAATCTCTTTCCCCGTAACCATTTTTTCAACTCTGGAAACAAAAAGTTATCACTGGGAGCCAAATCTGGAGAATAAGGAGGATGTGGAAGCAGTTCGTATTTTAATTCATGAAATTTAGCCATCGCAATTGTTGACGTGTGAGCTGGGGCATTGTTCTGAAGAAAGAGGATTTTTTTCCTCGACAAATGTGGTCGTTTTTTAAAATTTCTTCATTTAATTTGTCTAACAATGTGCAGTAATACTCACCAGTGATCACTTTTCCTTTTTCCAAATAATCAATGAATATTATCCCATGTGTATCCCAAAATGTAGTGGCCATGACTTTCCCAGCCGTCTGTTGAGTTTTGGGTCGCTTTGGTCGGCTTTCACCTGGTTCCATCCATTCTGCAAATTGTTTATTTGATTCAGGTGTATAATGATGAATCCATGTTTCGTCAACAGTTATTATTCGACGAAAAAAATCCACCTTATTGCCTGTCAACATTTCCAAACATTGCTATGAAGTGGTCACACGTCTGCGTTTTTGGTCGATTGTTAGCAAACGCGGCACCCATTTTGCTACAAGTTTCTTCATATGCAAATGTTCATGCAAGATATTAATAACACGTTATTTTGAAATGTTGACGATGTTCACAATCTCATTCACTTTCACTTTTCTATCACTCAACACAATATCATGGATTTTTTCGATATTTTCTGGTATTGTTACCTCTTTTGGCCTTCCACCGCGTTCATCATCATAAACACTTGTACGTCCACGTTTAAATTCACTGACCCAAAAACGAACAGTCTCATATGATGGTGCAGACTCACCCAAAGTTTCGTCCATGTCTTTTTTAATATCGGTTGCTGATAAGCCTTTCAAATGGAGATAATGTATCACACTACGAACTTGAACTTTATCCATTTTATAAAAAATGCTAAACACACGTAATTCAATTGCTTGTAAAATATAAATTAATTGACAGATAGGTTTGAAAATAAAAATGGCGTCTCATAAAAGATCATAATTTCTAAAAAAAATACTCCGAACTCATCGAAGTGTCATCTACATGTTAATACAGGAAACTTATCAACCCACGTAGTATGTATATGTCTAGGTGCAAAAATTTTATAATTTTTGTATAAAATTCTATAATACAATGTTGAAAACTACTTATATTAGAATTGAAAACAAATGAATAAAAAAAAAATTAGCAAAAACATAAAGAATAAAACAAATTTTTTTTATTCATTCTAAAAGTTCTAATCTGTATACAGATGATGTGCATACATATAGTAGAATATAAATTATGCATATTATATCATATATGTACTTATACATACATTGATACGCGTATACAATATCTACGCATACGTATTTGTTTAAAAAGTCGAAATTCTATATTCATTCATTTTACGATATTTTAAAAAAAAGAATATATTCGTATCCTTTTCAATTTTTTTATATTATTAAACTTAACTATAAGATAAGTATCTATGAAAATAGATTATATGTATATACATATGTATACTAATATGTATGTGTGTATGTATTTTGTATAAAAATTTCGAAAAAAAAAAAAAAAATCTCTCTAGATAAAGTTTCTTATAAGTTAAATCAAAAATATGTATAATTTTGTATTTGTTCTTATTGAAAATAAAATTTTTAACTCTAGGGATAATAAAATATATATTATATATTATATACAGTGTATATAGAGTATGTATAATTAAAACGGTATGTGCATATATATACATATGTATGTGTATACAGAACAAAAAAGAATTTATAATATTTTTTAGGTCAAATTTTCAATAAAAGAAAAACACATAGAAAAAAAGAAAAGGAAAATTATATTTTAAGATTTAAGAAAAACTTTTATTTTTTTTTTCAAATATTTAATTTGCTTTATTTAACATAAATAATAATGTACGTATAATTAAATTATAAATTAAAAATCAAGTTAATTAAATTTTGCATATTTATTCTATCTAAAGTTTTCTTTTCAATATGTTCATGATCATGGTCTAGAAAAAAAAAAGCCATACTTACTTTGTAGGGAAAACTATATACCTATATTTATTAATGCTGAACATTTAATTATCAAAAATATGTACGAGTATTTGTATACATACTTATGTAATATGCATTTATGTGGAATAAGGTACATAGGAGCATAGGAGTGGTATTTTTATTTTTGAAAGTTTTGAAAATGTTTTAAAAATATTTCATTAAAATATCGATTTCTTTAAACATAATTGAAATTAAAGAAAAAGAAAAAATAAAAACTAATACTCTTATACATGTTGTACACGTGCAGTGCATATATGTATATGTGCGATATTCATCATAAATGAATGTGGAATGGATGGATGTATGGTTTCGCAACTGGTCATAAAAATTATTTTAAATTAATTTTAAATTTGAACGAATTATTTTTTTTATACAAATTATAGCCCTGGTCAAAACCGTCAAATTTTATACTTTGCAGAAGCATCCTGGTCAAAAACAATTTATGCAAAGCATATAGCATGAGGTCAAAAATGTAGTAAATTAGTTTTATGCGCATAAATGAAAGTGTTGAAAAATGTTTGCATTCGCATTGCAACAAGCATTTACGAAGTGTTATAGATGCTTAATTTTGTTGCTCTTCGCAAGAAATTCACAAGATGCTTTGAAACGTGGTTACATTTTCATAACCATTGTGATTTGAAACGTTTGACATTGTAAAAATACGATGATCATTTGACATTTAGGAACTCACCCTATGTATTTAAAAACAAAATACTTGTATACTACAAATATTTGTATCATTTTGAATTACAATAAATTACTCTCGATTTAATGTAATTTGAATAAATTTATAAATTTAATATTGGAAAATTTCAATTCTTTGTTGAAATATTGGGCCCTATTATGAGTGTCGATAATATTCAATTCAATATTTAATTCAATCATGTATATTTTCCACCGGAAATAATGTTTGTAGTTGCCTCGCTCAAACATCGTTTTTTTGTGATTTTTCTTTAATTAATTAAATTAAACTTAAATAAATTGAGCAGAATAATTAAATACACCTTATAATATTACATAGAAAGCATACATGAAATGTCAACTCACCATAGGCTACTGCCTGTCGACTAGTTTTAGCTGATATCGACTCAAAATGTCGATATTACTCAAAAATCGCCTCAAATCGACACTCATAATACAAAATTTGTCGAGTCAAGGCGATAGTCAATGACGAGACGATATTATCGACACTCATAATAGAGCCCATTATCATAATTTTTTATATGCATTCGTTTTTATTTTTTTTTTTTGAAAATTTTTCATATAAATTAATCCAAATATGTATATTTATACGAACGTACACACATTTTTATTTAATATAATTATTATAATAATGATACTTAATTAACTTGTGGCATTTTGTCTACTGTTTTAAAATCATTTCACAATGCAAAATAAAATTTATTTTTACTATTCGTAAATATTATGTATACATTATGTACATTAATAAGGGTACATATTTTCATATACATTGAGTTTGAGTATATATACAGTGGCGGGTAAGACTAAAATTGGAATTGGAAGACTAAAACAGAATGAGCTTCGAGAGGCCCACCATTTTATTGAATGGTCAAGCATTTATTTGGAATAAATGTACCTATATTTTAAAAATTTCAACATTTACATGCTGAATTTCTCTATTATTTAATTTTCTTATATAATGGAAGTTAGAAAAGTGTTTTGAGCATTACATTAATGAGCATTACAACTCTCGACCTCGTTATCGAAAAATTTCATATTCCAACTCTCGACCGTGTTTCATATTTCTCCATTACAGTAGAAATTACAACTATCGATCGAATTGTAAATGTTTCTCGATTTATTTCGATTGTGATTGAGGTTGCGAACAGTGAAAAGAGTTAAATAAAGTTGAAAATTTTAATTGTTAGAAAGTGCTGTATAGGTGATTTTTATGCCTGTTATATTTAGTTTTATATTATAAAATTCAATACGGAAAACAATACAATACAAAAAAAAAAATTAAAAAAAATTAAAAAATGCTGAAATATTCTTTTTACAAATTTTATTTGTTAAAAATATTTTGAAATTTGAAGTATTCGTTGGTTATAATTTTTACCCTCGTTGACCACGCCTTGCACCGCTTATGAGTACTATATAGTATATAAAATTCTTCAAACATTTTAATTTCATTATTATACTCGTATGGGTATTTAAATGGAAAAACTGATATAATCATTATTAAATACAATGATGTATAATATTATATGGATGTAATGCAGTACTCATAGTGTACTCGTATAATACTCGTATTTTACTCATGTATTCTGTATTATACTTATTATATCTTTTGATCTGATATGACACTATTTAATACTTTGTTGTTGTTCATTTTGTTTATGTATATATGTATTGCAAGTTGCAAGTTAATCAGAATTTGTATTATGTTTTATACGAATATAATACGAGCAATGTAATGTTTAATAAAATTTTTCGTATAATTTAGTCCGTTGATGCTATTTTGTCGATGTCATAAAGTTTATAAAAATATATCATGTAGGTATATATGTAATGTGTATGATTGTATATTAATGATACATTCTGAAGGTACTATAATATGAAACATAAAAAAAAACTAACTAACATAAAAATTTTTATTCGTTTATTACCATATTACATTTTAACTGTACAAAGAATGTATGCATGTGTATGTATATGTATATATAAATAGATAAATATGTTGTATATGTATAGTTTTTTAGTTTATCCTGCATGAAGGGATAAAAATTTATCTGAGCAAATTAAAACTTTGTAATGTAAAAAAAAGTTTTTTTTTTTTTAAGATCAAAGATAATGTGCATACATAAACTTTTTTATCTTACAACTTTGTGTGTACACATTTGAAAATATGTACATTTGTATTTTAATTGAATACATAACGAATTTTCATAAAAAACAATTTCATTTTGATGTTGTACTTTTTCTCATTTCATTTTATTGGAAAATTAATTATTCTTCAACATAAATCATGGTTTTGTGTGTGATTGATGTTTCAAAAATTGGCTGCATGAAATGACTGATTGAGAGTTTTTTGTGTTAAAAGACCTCAGCAATACCAAGGCTTATATGATGATTGTGCGTCGATAGCCATATATGTAAAGCCATAAAGGAGGTGGAAAATACCGGGGTTTAAAGTTGTCGACTAATGCTGATATGCCATTGGCTATATATGCATTTCTTTGATCAAATGTGCTTAGATCATAGAAATAGACAGATTTATCCAATTTATGTATAAGGAAGGACATGTTATAACATAATACAACCAATTTCATGTAGTCTTAAATAAGCCATACACTGCTCACGATTCACAACAATCTTTATCATATAAAGGAAAGCTCAAGAGAAAAATATTGTAACCTCAAATCATCCAAACACGCTCATGATACACTTCACGAAAATGATTGTCATTATAAATCAAACATCATCAGAAATTTTTTCATCACGATACCTTTCTCTCGAACTTTGCCGAGAGCCTTCCTCTTTCATGAACTCAATATTGCCCTTACAGTATGAAGAAAAAGATTGTAGTTATATTGAAAGATTGTCGTGTCCTCACATTGTATGGCCTGGGCCTGGCCTTCACATTAAATATCAATAAATAAATGTATTACCAAAAATACCCATCAGTAAAGAGGATACTTTCCGCTATAGTTAATTATAATTTGATGTCTTTATTTAGGACCAACTTATAAATTAACCTTTCATTTGCCCATTTTTCTTATAATTTTAATTAAAAAATTTACAGTTTCTGTGTAAATATTGTAATATTTTATATGTAGATAAGAAAATTGACCTAAATCAACAAAAGAAAATATAAATGTCCTCATATAAAAAATGAGTAAAAAAATATTAAATTGAAGAATGATATTAACAAACGATTTATATTAATTGAAATTTATATATAGAAAATAAAAATTTTTTTTTAATTATCATCTTTTTGTATTTGTTCTCATTTCGTCTGTATATACACGTATATGTTCATATGTACGTACATATTTTTTTCCTTACGCTTTATATGATTATGTTATATACACAGATTATATTATGTTTGTATGAGTGCTTATTTTTTAAGTGGAAGGCAAAAACTTTTATAAAATTATTTCATACATAAATTTAAATTTATACATAAGTATAAGTATATAAGGATGTGAAATGTGGGTATCCATATTAAATAAAAAAAAAATATTTTTATTTAACATAAATTATGTGAAAATAATTATAAAATTTTTTTTTTGTTTCAATTTTGTTTTTAAATTTATAAAAAAAATCCTGTTTTTTAGTTTTATAAAAAATAAAAAAATAATAATTTTATTTAAGTACAATATAATGATAATTTTTTGTATATACATATAAAATATGTGGTACATACATATCTCTATACATATCTGCCTGCACATAGAAAAATCAGAGGAAAAATAATTTATTCTTTCAAGGATAAAATAACAATTAAAAAACAAATGTTAAATTTGTTTTGAATTTAAAAAAATTAACATGTAAGTGTACATATGTTTGTAAATATAATGTTTACAATGTGAAATATATGTATTCACGTATATATGTATATGTATGTATATATGAGTGTTTTTATGTGTTCACAAAAATTCTCCATATCATTTTATATAAAAAATGTGAATGCAATTACATTCACTTTTGTGTGTGTATATATATATCGAATGTATGTTTGAATTTTTCGTGTTTGTTTATTCACCATGCATAAGAAATATAAATAAGTTTATGTACATTTGTTTTTTTAACTGTACAGGGTATTTCATGTCAGATGTATCTACAAAATAATTTCAAAAAATATGAAAGATTTTCTTCTTCTTCTTCCACTGTTAAGGTATATCTATGTATGTAGTTTTGGTTAATTAAAACAATTAAACAATAAAATACTAATTAAAAAAATCGAAATAAGGTTATTTAAAAGAAAAAAAATTCAAGAATTTTTTCTATAGATATTTTGCTTTTTCATCTGTACTTTGTTTGTTGTTGCTTTTTAAATTATAATATGAGTTAAGCTATAACCTAAATAGACGTGACGAAACGAAACGATACATACGATAGTACTGTGGTACGTAGAACTAGCCTAAATGGACGAGTTCTTACGTTCGTTCAATTTCGATATAAGTTTAAATGTCAAATAGACGAAACGAGAAGAAACGGATAGTTCCGTAGCGGTCGTACATTTTATCGTGTCTACTCGTTTCATACACATTTATACTTGTTTCTACTCAATACTCATACAAAATTTTACTCGTTTCGAATCGCTTCTATTTAGGGCAAATTGTCAAACTGACGAAACGACTATTTACGTTCGTTTAATTTCTTTCGTCCCGTCACGTCTATTTAAAGTCTTGCTTTATACAGGATAGAGTGTGGCACTGACACATTATAGTTTTGTTATATTTCTTATTCCAATATACATATTTCAAACGAAGGTAGCTGATTTTCAAATGAAAATAAGACATTTCGTTACAGGTTTTTACTTGAAATATTAAGAGAATACCTCATATTGAGTTCCTAGAATTTTAGTTCTCCATATGTCAAATAATGTGCAATATCGTTTTATTTTTATCGAATCAAAGTTTACAAATAGTTTTCTTATCATTTTATTTTAGATGAGAATCAATCCACAATTCTGGTATTTGAGATTTCTCTCATTGTAAGTTCTGCTGTTGTGTTCTAAGTGAAAGAAACATTAAAATTTGAATTCTATCAAAATTTACCCCTCTAAATAACTTTGCCGACTTTTGTACTAATTTTCTTCAAAATTGGAGTAAAATAAGTTCAAAGGATGAGTTAGGTTTTAAAATGAAACAATTTTTTTTTAAGTACCTCTACATTTTTTTTAGATTTAGAAATTTTCAGTTGATATTTCAGTTGTTGATATTTGCATCTAATTTCATTCTTCCTTGTGTATCCTGGCATTCGTGATGCCTAAAATATTAGTAAATTAATATAGTAATCAACGTACGAAAATATATGTACCTATTTCACTTTAGACTCGTATTGTATTACACAATTATCGTATTATTTATTGTTAGGTATCAATTTTCATTATGTTCAATAAAAAAATATTCAATTAATTATTATTCATTTAAAATCGCAAAATGTAATCAATTAAAAAATAAAAACAATAAGTAGATAAAAAATAAAGAAAATATATTTTAATAAAATGAGGAAAATATAAAAAAAAAATATGCAAAAATCAAAATAAATCTGTATTCTGTAAAAATGTATATATGTAGGTATAAAAAATATCATTTTCAATTTTATTTCATTTTTTTCTTTGGAATAATTTTCAAGTATTTGTTATTCAGTTTTAAAATAAAGTACGCGATACGTATATGCACACTTAAAATATAGTATGTATGAAACGAAATCGAATATAACAAATAATATGTGTGCACATACACATGCATAGATATTAAAAAGATTTTGTGGTTTTGAACGTAATCAAAATACAAAAACATTTTTTTTTTTACTTTGTGAATACAAAATATCTATGAATATTGTATTGATTTGAATCAAATAATATAAGAATGATAAAATTTAATTATTGTTTTCATTTGTTTAGTTAAATGAAAGGTTTGCGTACAATCAGCACAATACGTATTCAGTTCATTTTATCTTTATAAACTTATAACACGATAACTCATGTATAGTACTAGATAAGTATCATCATAACATAATATGTAAATAAAATCTTAATTAGTTAAAATACTAAAATACATATTAAGGTATATTATAACAAAGAATTCAAAAGTTTTAATAGAAAATAAATGTGCATAAAATGTGCATATTATAAATCTTAGTTTATTACATGTGGATAAAGTGAAAAATTCTTGGCCTTGTCTTACTAAAAAAACACTGGTTTTATTTTTGGCAAAATAAATATGTATTTATTTTTCATCACCACATTGTCCTTTGAACTCAGTATTGAAATTATCAAGAAAATGGCGTGTTCAAAGAAAATGGCTGAATTTTAAAAAGCAACCATTTTATATATTTTCAATTATTCTTTAAATCATGTTTTAAGTCTTTTCTTATTTTAGACTTGTTTTACATTCGTTCATCTTTAATTATCATTTTAATCTTTGCGATCATTTTAACATTTACGATCGTATATTCATTGTTCAAGATATTCTTATACTATACATCCATAGTAATTTTTTATAGCTATAATTCTCAAAATATTTGTTTTGATGTTTTCGCATTCCCATATCAAACTAGATAAAATTATATTTTCGAAGGTTATTTTTGAATCATATAAGATTTGCATTACGTTCAGTTTTCAATTTTCATATCGATTGGTATTTCACTAATGATGCAGGCTGTGCGTCGTATAGCATCCTAGTCAATGAATACAAAACATTTCACATCATTTCACACCATTTCACATAATATAAATATTTGTAAATCAGGTTATATGCATATACATATATCGACCGATAAATTCCATCCTTATTCAAATTTCATATATATAATTCATTGTATTATCGAAATCCGACATTCATTTATTGAACACATTCAATTCTAGACATATACGTATGTATCAATAAAACATAAATCATAATGTTTCTAATTATTACAACATTAAGTACCTATATAATAATATACATACTTACATATCTAAATAAATATACGTACATGTAGATATGAAAGTAATTTACATTTCGTTTTTTCTGTTTTTCTGCATTTTGATTTCTCATGTGTCGATAAAATTGATTTAATATGTGATAAATCGTGATAAAGTAAAAAAAAAAAAAAATAAAATTTATAACATAATTTCCTTAAATGTACATATCTGATGGATATATCTTATTTTGGTTGACACATAATATCGTATGATTACCCTTTTTTTTTTTGCTTTACATTATCCTTGTCTTTAATATATACGAATATGTACATATGTATTTAACATAATATCCCTTATGTACAAAATAACAACTATCGTATGTGTTTATTTTTCACTTATAAAATTTGATATAACGTGTATGCATATAATATAATAAGTGTTACTATCAAATAAATATATGTACCACCTGTTGGTTAATGTTTACTTTTTTCATAAACCAATCCATAGTATCATAATATGCATACTGTGTACTCTATATTGATGTTGGGAATTCGATTTTATTTTGCTATAAGCAAAGTAAATGAATATGAATATAAAAAATTTTTTTTTGAATGTTATAAAATTTAACATTGAAAAAAGATATTCTCTTAATAGTCGATTTAATAATGATCACATCTCAAATTTAAATTGATGATACCATAATGATTTAAAATTATTTTTTTTTCATTTATAAGTAATAATAAAAAAATGTATTTATTATATTTTTTAGATTAAAATGTACATAATATCATACGCCTACGTACATCCTCCATGAACTATATGAATAACTTAGAAGATAATAATAGAGAATCGGACAAATCTTGACACAATAAATCTTATGGAAATTGCAAGGTAAGTCAATAAATTTTCATTAAATGAGTTAAATTTGTTTTTAAATTTCAAATTTTTTTTATATATAAACTGTTTTATGAATATTGGAACAGAATGAATGCATTTTGTGCATTGTGTTTTCTGAAACGAACTATCGTGAGCTTCTACTATAAAGCTTTATGAAAATGAAAACGTAAAATATGGTAAAATTAAAAAATTTAAATACATCGAAAGTGATTCAACAATTTTTTCTTAGCTTTTATAAAAGTTTATAGTAGAAATAATATAGAAAACAAACAAAATGAAAAACTTAAAATTACGGTATTTGAAAAACTTTATTAAAATTCACCTCATCAATTTTATTGAAAATTTTCATTGTATATATTTTTATATTTAACGAAAATTGATTTTAGTTACAGTTTTAAACATTGCAAAAGTTTCTACTACCACCTACTACTTTGGCATTTGGTTAAAAGCTCATTTTGTAAATTTTCCAAAAATTTACCTTACAAAAAAGGAAAATTTCTCGTAATTTTGGATTGAATAGAATTTCGCATTATTGTTTGTGAATTATTTGAATATTGGAAAATTTTCTGAATGCCAAAGAAAAGATGAATTTTTTTACCTTCAATATCCAAGTGTATAGGAAATTTTTCACTTGAACACAAACCGAAAATGATGATGAAAATGTGAAAATTTACGAGTATATATTTTCGGCATGTTCCATTCGGTCGGTCGGTCCGGTCTTGTTTTGAAGGATATTTTAGAAAGTTTTTTTTCGTTTGGAAATGATAATTTTGTAATTTTGAATGACGTAAAACATTTCAGCCATTCCAATATTTCCAATAGAATAGAAAATTATTGTGAAAATTATGTTATCCAGAATAAAGGTTCAACAGAACGAATAACATTTTAGTGCTACATTTCGATACACATAAAATACTATACAATAATATAAATACTATACTATAAATAATATACATGTATATATATGGTTGTACATATATGCATGTAAGAAAATGAAAAATGTTTTATTGTGAATGTGAAGGTGTACGTACCTGTCGTTCGTAAGTTTATAAGTTATTTACATTTTACATATTTCTCAAAAAGCTTTTTGCCCATCCATTATATTATTATGTACGTACACACATGTACTCAGTGCTGTACATATTTTAATTTTTTCTCCTTTACATTTTATTACTTTTATAATATACGTATATAATTTTTCATTGTCATTATTCATATGATGTGTATGGTGTCATGGTGTATTTAATATATAAATATGTATTAAATGTTTATATGAGTATATTTTTTCTCCAGTAGCCATCTAAACTAAATCAAAATGAAAAGCAACTGTTAGTTAATCAGTTATTGAGTATAGACGACGTAGTACGGCTACGGAATTATTATAATCTATATCGTTTATTTTAGTGTACTATAGTTGATAAATACTTGTATGAAAAGTGTTTGGGTTTTAGTTTTTTGGATTACATACTGAAAAATGATATAAAAATAATAATAATAATAATAATAATATGTAGGTATGTAATTTGAAAAATTGAAAATAAATCAATAATTTAATTATAAATTAAATAATAATAAATCAAAATTTTCATTTTTTTGTTGTTTTTTTTTTGTTTTTTGTGTTTGATTTATTCGAATTGAAGTGCAGTTTTAAAATTGTTTTATTCTTAAATTGAAAATTTTATAAATAGACAAAACATAAAATATTTAATTAGTTTGTTTTTTTCTATAATTTTTATTAACCTGTATTGAAGAAAAAATATATATTCGTGTTAGTAATAATTTTTATGTTAATGTTTATTCAATGTAAGAATAAGAAGAAACAAACAAACAAAACAAAATAAAAAACAAAAAAATTGTGTTATATTCTCTTTTTTATTTTCGTTGATAAATGATAACAATTGAAACAAAAAATGTAATATATTATGTGTGCATACATATTTCATTTGATTTATGTATGGTAATTTAGAGAGAAAATAATATAAATGTATATATGCATATATACGTATTTCAATGTTCATATAAAAGGATATTCATAATACTACATAACACATTGATATTAAACGTAATTGTATGTGTATGCGTACACTTTTTTAGAACGTGTTATATATACATTGATATATGCACATATATTGAACGAAAAGTTAATAACTAAAATAAATCCACATATGTATGTGTATTAATATATGATATTTGTATGCATATATGTATATGTACAAATCAAATATATGTACAGGTATAGATGCCAAAAGGGTACATTTTATATTTTACATTTATGCATATGCGTATGTGTATATAAATGTATTTAGAAAATATAATATATAGAAATAAATAAGTATCCTAAAAAATAATCCTGAAATTGATACAACGTAAAATACATATGTATTTATATTTATATTTATTTATATGTACACTACAGATGTACATGTATGTATTATACTTATATATGCATATCTGTATAGGTAAATGTGCATACATGAATATAAGTGAATAAATACATATAGTATAGTTATTCATAAAATTCAACAAATATTTATTTTTTCTAGAAAAGCTCTTCTTATTTTTATCATTATATACATACCTGTATTATAATTATGTACATAAATGAATACGAAATAATTCCTTTTAATAAATACGCATACATGGATTGTTAGTGGTTTGATTTTTCAATTGCAAAAAAAAAAAAATTTTCTAAAAAATAAAATATTTTCAAAAATAATCAAATATAATAATTAATTATAATAAAAAAGTGAAAAGTATACAAAATAAAAAAAAATTAATAAAACAATCTCCTCCTTTCAGGACACCTAGAATATATTCGTGATTGTGTTAGTATATAGTGAAGCTTTATACATATTTTGTTCTTAAATAAAAATAAAATTAAGGGAAGAAGAAAAGTGAGAGTCATTAAAATTTATCAGAAAGCTTTCAGATTGTTGATTCTCCAGAAGTAGCAGCAAGCAGCAGCATTACTTTACACAAACTATATACCAAGTACATAATAATATACAAAAATTTATTTGTGAAAATTTATACAAATGTATTGATATGAGAAGCACAAATAAAAAGGAAAATTATATATTAAAGTATATATACAAATAAATAAATAAACACATATATATATACGCTCAATAAATTTTAATGATATTTTGTGATTGTTTAAAAAAAAAAAAAAAAAACACAAAAATAATACTAAATTAAATGAATTCTTATTTTCTTCGATATTAATTTACTATATCCTTAATATTTGTATGAATATTTCTTTTCTTTTTTAATCAAAAAATTAAACTATATATATGTATGTATATAATATAAAATTATATTTACATATATAATTGTATAGGTACATAATTGTTGATTGAAATTAAAACAGCACATAATATCTATCTTATATACACATAGAGAAGTATTTTTATTTATTATAAAATTAACTAAAAATAAAACAACAATAAAATACAAACGAAAAAAAAAATTACTACAAGAAGACAAGAATTTAATATCTAAAATTATATAAGTAAGAACAATACATTCATATAATATAAAAGACGAGAATAACAAGTAAGACTTGTTGCTAATTAATTTTGGATTAATATACTGAAATATTTATTTATCAGACATATACATATTCAAAAAAACCGATAAAAGACAATTTAAATACATTTTCAGGTAATTGTAAAATATTTTTGAATATAAATTTACTTATTATAATATTTAATACATATATGTATCTGTGTATGCCGCCGCCTATATAATTTATGTGTTTACATCAGTATTACACAAGAAGTACATAATATGTATTTATTTATTTTGTTTTTTAAATCAATTTGTACAGAAATTTATTTATATTTTCCAGTTTTTTATATTTATCAATATATTATTTTATAAAAATGTTGATTACATACATATTATATTTTCGTCATTGAATGGATTTGTTAAAGAAGAAGAACTTAGAATTTGCAGTAGGTATGTATAATGACGCTTACCATCAGCCATATGGAAATTGAAAATATTAATTTTTGTCTCTAACGAATAGCGTCTACTCGTACTCGTACATACACGTACTTACATACTTCTATATACAATTCTAAAGTTCTACCACGTTCTACACATTCTACATAAATAAGAATAAAAGAAATTACTTGTGTATATAATGTGCCTGATGAGGAATATTTAAGTTTGTGCATTGAAAAAAAAACCAAAAAAAAATTGAATCATTTCTGTAAAATGTTTTCTCTCTTTCGAACCTTTTGTGAATTTTTATCTTGAGTATATTATTTATTAAAAATTCATTTATATACATTATATCCTTTCTCATACTTTTTCAGTATAATATTTTCAATATTATTACAATATGTACATAAATATAAAATTAACTCGAACAAAATCTTTATAAAATCTAATCTAATCTTTACAAAATCTAATATAAAATGATATTTTATAAGAACTTTCATAAAAACTTTTATACTAATTCAAAAATTTTTATGTAAAATGAATGTTATATATATAAATTAATATACATATGTATATATGTATGTATACCTATTTGATTAAAATAAATTTCGTATGAAATTCATTATTATATATTTACTATAGTTTACAATATCAGTTATGTTTTATAAAACGAACGAACGGAGGATTTAATTCACATTCACATAATATGTGTATGTATATACCTACGTATATAATAATATCCTTTTAATGATATTTATTCAATCTATTGTAAAAATAATAATAACGTAAAATACAAAATAAATAAAATTGATATACATAATATTATGAATCGATAAATGATAAAATAATATTTTCTACATAATTACATATTTATTTATTTATTTTCTTTTATGTAATAATCCATAAATATTATTATGTAAAAAATAAAAATATTTCATTTTTATTATTATAGTTCCAATTATTTTCATTGTAATTACCTATACTCCTTTTTATCATGGATATAATTTTCATATGAATTAAATTTTTATTGTGAAAATTACAAATTTCATATTCATTTATTTCAGTTAATTTAATTATAATATTTTTTATACAAATTAACCTTTTCAACAAAATTATATTCATTGATTTGTTATTTTTACTTTATTTTCTCTCTATAGATTTTCGTATAATAAATTAATAATTAATGATAAGAGTCATTGAAAACAAAAAAAAAGTTGATATTTCATAAATGAAAATTTTTGTTCAAAAGTTATTCCGTTTACGAAGCCGCATTCACTTCATTGTTTTCCCATTTTCATGTGAAATTGAAAAAGTATAAATTCAAAAAAAAAAAAAAAAAAAAAGAATTAAATCATTTTGCATTTTGTTTAATAACTCGTACTATAATCTTGTATAAAATGACTATTGATTGTTATTATTAAGTGTATAATAGGTTATTCAATAAGTTTTGTCGTTTAATTAACGGTAGATGCTTTTAGTTTCGTCATTTTATTTTTATAAAAATTGTACTACGTTTTTATGAACATTTTTAAAATATTATGTAAAACTATTAACTCATTCGTAGATTTACAGCTCTTCAAAGTTGACGTGTAACAATTTTCTTTTTTACAACGGAAAAAAAATTGAATATTGTGCACTAATAAAATTCTTATGTTTTGTGATCACCAAAGAGTTGATGAATGTAAACAAAGATTCGTGAAAAAAAATCTGTTTTACAGAAGAAAATTATCATTTTTCATTAAGACAACACAGCTGAAAAAAACATTACAAAAATTAATACCTACAACAAATTATTGTGTAAGAGGAAAATTTAATTAAAAGAAAGACTGCTTAATTGGACCGATGAATTTATTATTATTAATATTGTACAAATTTCTTCTATCTACTTTTTTAATTTAGAATAATTATCATTTCTTTGTTCACATAGTACATAGAGTGTATACCTATATAGTATATATATGTTCATTATTATACATATTATATAAATTACATAGCTATTATTACATTACTGAACATATGATTGATAAATTATTTCAAGTTCAAGGTCTTACAATATAATATTTAACAACAGTAATAATATATAAATATAGTTTTAATACTTAACATAGTTTCATACATTTCAATATGTAAAAATCGTCTACAATTCGTTAGATTTAGCTACGTCTGACTTCCTGCTTTTCTCTTATCTCAAACAATTCATGCGTGGAAAACCATTTTAATCGAATGAAGAGATAATTTAGCATTCATTAAAGCATATTTCAACAATGTTGCGGATTCTCACTCCAGGGATATGAAATCCATAAATTAGAATATCATATATTGAAATTCAGGGAAATTATATTGAATTTTACCCCCCGATTCTGAAGTTATAACTAGTCATAGATCACAGTTGCTTGTGACTATTTTTATGATATTTAAGTTGTGACTTTTATTATGACTAATCAGCTGTTTCGTATTCTGATATCAAAGTCACAAGCATAGTCACAAATTTTCTCCAAACTCTGTGTAGACTTGTTAACTGCTATGAAAATATTAAACATCAAACAATTTGCATTCTGATAGTTGAAAAAAATAATATATTAATAAATATAAAAAAAAAAGTGAGTTCGATGGAAAATTTTGAAAGTAAGTAGCTACCATTATATAAAAAAAATAACAAAAAAAATTACAATAGAATAAAATGTAAACAATGCAATAAACTACACTTTTACTTTTTTTCTTTTTCTTCTAAAAGAAGACATAATAATAACAAAACTTCTTCCATAATTTACAAAAAAAATTGTAAACACTCACTTCAATTGTTCTGAAATTCACAATTTATAACTACTGTGACCTGCTATTTTGATGATCACAACTTGTGATTCATTCTTTAAATGTCAAAATTGTGACTTTAACTCAGAATACGAAAAGTCACAAAAAATGTAAAAAAGTCACAACTTGTGACTCTCCATTATAATTGTGACTTGTGACTTGTCAGTGATTATTTTCAGAATAGGGGGGTTAAAATGTATTTCAAATCATAACATCATGTTTTTCTCATCGAAAGACAAAAACTTATCGAACAACTTAGTATGTAAATATACGAGTAAATGATATAATATCTGTGCAATATACATAGTACAATAAAATTCAAGCTTTTGTTTTAATAAAATGTTTTTCCCTTAAATATATATTTCAATTGTAATTTATTAAAAATTTTCGTCGTTTAGATAATTATTAATTTCATTTAAAATTTGAATTAGGTAGGTACTTGATTATTTGATTTATTTATTTCAGTCATTAAATTGTAAATTTTTATATTCAATAAACGTTGATCATGTTATAATGATGTTACCATTAATAAATTTATGTATACCATTTACATGGTGGAAAATACGAAGGAAAAAACAAATATATGTGTAATATGTGTAATATGTGGTAATAACATATTTAGGATGAGAACTAAAATAAATATGATTTCAATTTTCTTCAAATAATCATTAAAATGATTGATTGTTATTTATTTATATCGATACACAAAAATTTGTATTACATCTATATATATATCGACAGATTTCTCATTAAATACATATTAATAAATTTTTTTTTCTTAAATAATTATAGATTAGTAAAGTTAATGTATCTAATATACAATATAATTTTTTTTAAATATTAATTCTTTTTTTATTAATTACATATATAATAGCTAGTTCGCTGTTATTTAATCTACATACATAAATCAATTTCAAATTCTTTTATAACTATATATTTTTTAGAATTTTTGTTTTCTCTTTTCATTAAATGCTTTTTATTATTTATATTTTTCACATGAGTTACTAACATTTTGATTTACATATTTAAAAGTACATATACATACCTACATATGTATATTTGTATATTTTTTAGTTATATTTTTCTCATGGTAAAAAATTTCTTTCACATGAAAATTAAAATAAAAAAATTTTCGATTATATTTGTTTAATATGTATATTATTGAAATTAATTTTCATATGAAAAGTTATTATAATATATGTATATATGTATATACATATTTTATGTATAGGTATATACATGCATAATATCTGTATTTAATTAGAGCATTTTATATGTACATGCAAGTACATTATATGTTAATATTTTATAATGAAAAATTGAAGAAGATGAACAAGAGATATACATACATACAAGAAACATATGTACATTTTTGCTATAGATTATACATATACGAAATATACGAGAGTAAAACAATATTCTGGAATATCCGCATAATTTATTTAACTGCTGCATGAACTTCAGTTACGTTTATAATACGTTTTTTTTTAAATAATGTACATACATAATATATGGTAGAGACATACATATATTCAAATTTTAATGCAATTCTATTTTATTTTCTTCTTTTTCTTCTTTTTTTTTTGTAGATTTTTGTTGTCTTTTTATTTGCAAACAATGATTCTTCTATAAACATTTTTCTTCTTCTATCTATACCTATTTGAAAAATTATTTTTCTCATCATTTAATTATGTTAATGTACAAATGAATGTGCTTATATATCTTCATTTATGTACATACTACATATATATGTATGTACATCTCATATAATATGCATTTTGTATTTTTTATACATTTTATTTTGAATAATATATGATTTATATACTTATTGCACATATGAACATATCTACTACATAAAGTTATAAACATACATATATGTATGTATATGAGTATATATGAGTGAAACCACAAATACATATAATCTTGTTAGCAAATATTGGTAACCATATAATCTTTTAAAAGTAAACTTAAAATTTAATATTTATTTATACGTATACATATGTACGTCTGTGTCCTATATATACATATATATATATATATATATAAATGTACGTATATATGTATGTATAAAAATTTAATTAACTTAAAAGAAAGATAAACTAAATCAAATATGCTATTTTAATAGAAATCAAAGTTAGTTACTTTTATTTGCACAATTTTATAGCTGCATTCATATATGTATATGTATAATCCGCATACAAGCATATGCATGTACATACTTACATATTCTTGTAACGATGAATTAAAAACCTTTAGAATATGTTGTTTTACATATATACATCTAAGTATGTACATATGTATAAGTATAATAAAATATATACCCATACACATTTCTTTACATATATTTTTGGTTTCTATCTGAGTTCTCAGATAATTATCAGATGATTAATTTTCCAGTTATGAACCATAAATCAAACTAATTATAATTAATTAATTAATTATTGTAATAAAAGTAACTAGATAAAATATACTGTTAACTTTTTGTGGTTTATAATAAATATGTTAACGATAATGATGATTTTGTATACATATAATGCACTCTTGTATGTTGATGAGATGCATAAAGAAAACAATTAAAATTTCTGTTTTTTTTAATTTAAGTTCCGTATTAAGTATAATTTTTCGAATAATTCAACACAAACTGCCGGTATTTGTTTCGTTAGAAAATTGGAAATTTTATGTTCAAGCCAATTCAAAATCAAATATAGATGACGTCAATAAAATTATATCCATTATTTATTTAAAAAATCTAAAAATGCAAAGAAATATTATTGTAATAAATAAATAAAACAATATCATTTACTTTACATGAATAAAATGTCCTTAAAAATTTATTTTTTTTGTTATTATACCATTTTCATTTCTTTTTTCTTGTTTTTCCAAATAATTTTTACTACATTAAATATTTAATGAT
This sequence comes from Villa cingulata, assembly GCA_951394055.1. NCBI lineage: Eukaryota > Metazoa > Arthropoda > Insecta > Diptera > Bombyliidae > Villa > Villa cingulata. The sequence goes on along the minus strand of OX596021.1, from coordinate 24,607,101 downwards.
GACGTTTAAAAAAAAAAAAAAAAATTTGTCTACATACACAATTTTTTTTTAGTATAAATATGTATTTATAAAAGAAATACTGTATATACTCTGTGTACTCGTATGAATGTGAAAAGAAATAAATTTAAACAAAAGAAAAAGAAATAAAATTCTTTAGGCGATAAAAATAAAAATATTGGTTGAAATAAAATAAAACTGCATGTATACAAGTATTACATACTATATTACTTACATATGAACTGACCGTATTAAATTGAAGAAAAAAAAAACAATGTACCATACACACATATTTTTCATTTTCACTTTTTACAATAAAATCTATGATGTCCTCTATATATTGTATCATAATTACATAAATTATATATGAGTTTATGGATATATGTATATATATGTATGTGTGTCTGTGCATATAATGTTACATAAAATATATATTATAATGCAATTCATTTATTAAATTTGTATGAGTGAGTACAAAAAGGACATGTTCCACATATAAGAAATCTGGCAAAGAAAATTGTGAAAAATAAATATATGTATACACACACACAGACACACAGACACAGATAATACGTAAAATGATGTTAACAAAATATTAAAGATAAAATAAAATATCGTATTTGGTATTACTTAAATATGTAATATAAATTATGAAAAAGTGTAAATTTTCGTTTTTTTTTGTTTTTTTCAACTATTCATACAATATATTTTGTATCTACATAAAGTTATATTATATGATGTACTTACATTTAAATTGAAACTGATAAATACCATATATACTTATTATGTATATGCATGTCACATTTAAATGCAGTTTAAGAGAATCAAAACAAGACTATACTTATAGGCAATATGTATGTATATGGATTCAAAGAAAAAGGAAAAGACTTGAAACCATTCACATTTTGGCAAAAAAAAAATTACGTTAAATTCATCTATATATAAATAGAGTATGAATCTATATATACATTTATTACATACATTAATACATATACGAGTATATTATATACATATATGTATGTAGTATGGTAGTATGCATATGCGTATATAATGTTTTTAATAATTTATTTTCACTGCACTGCAGAATATATATACGAATGCATGTATGTAAATATTCATAAATAATTGATATGTACATCAACCAACCAATGTACATAGTAAATTGAAATGTGTATTTTACAAAATTAAAATACTCGTATTTATATACAAAAAATATTATTTTTGTTAAGAGAAATGGTTCAATGTTGATGTAAAATACATAAATGCATTCATTGTAGATACATATTTATGTAGATGTGTACAGTATAAGGATTTATTTATTTTATAAAATACAATAATTTTTATCTTTTATTGAATTTAAAACCAAAAATTTATGTTATTTTCATTAAGCTATATACATACAGTGCGTTTCACTTGAATAGGGCCACCTTTTTTCAATGAAGTTTTATGATTTATTCGTATTTTTTTCTCGATAATTGATTTTTTTTTTAATTCAAAACTAAAGTACAACTTCATTCTTGAATTTCAAAACGAAAAAAATAACTGGTTTTATATGTTTAACGTTAATTTTTACTGTTTATTGTCTGGTACTTAGAAAAAAGCACATTTTTGCTTGCTTCACTTGAATAAGGCCATACTTGTAGTTTTGATGTTATTAAAGAAGTAGGCTTTGCATTTCTAATTGAAATTAGTTTTTCTATTAAATATTCGACATTTTGTTTCTATCAATATTACATAAAGCACAAAAATTTGATTAAATTTATTAAAATGGGAAGTTATAAAGTGTGTAGTAGAGAAGGAAAAAATAAAAATTTATAAGAATGAAGGATACTCTAGCCGTGATATAGGCAAAAAAATTGGAAGAAGCAAAACGGTAGTTAATAATTTTTTAAAAAATATTGATGAATATGGAAAAAACATGAAAGGACGTACTTCCGAAGCAACAACTCCCCGAGACAAACGATTAATTCTTCGTGAAGCATCAAATTCCAGTAATTCTGCAGTCAAAATCAAGTTCAAGTGTAAGGTTAAAGCAAGTGTTTCGACTGTCCGGCGCATAATTAAAGCAGCTTCATATTTAAAATACAAAAAAATTAAAAAAAACCACCACTTAATGAAGTCCGGAAACAGAATCGATTACAGTTTTCTAAGCACCATATGGTCTGGCAAAAGCAATGGTACAAAGTCGTTTTTTCAGATGAAAAAAAATTTAATATTGATGGCCCGGACAATTTTAATCATTATTTCCACGATTTACGAAAAGACGAACTGTTTTTAGATAGACATCACAGTAAAGAGGGTGGTGTAATGGTATGGGGAGCAGTTTCTTATTATGGAACTATCGATTTGGTTTTCCAGTCCACAAAAATGACTGGAATTACATATAAAAATATATTGGAAAATGCCTTTCCGAAGTTTCACGACATTTTTGGACCCATATCTTGGATATATCAGCACAATAATGCACCTATCCACACAGCAAAGATAGTTAAAAGCTGGATTCAAAGCCAAAATGTTGAAACCCTCGATTGGCCACCCTATTCTCCAGACCTCAACATAATGGAAAACGTATGGGGGTGGTTAGTAAGAAAATTGTACAAAGGTGGCAAACAGTTTGATGATAAGGAGTCATTAATTCAGGCCATTAAAGTCGCCTGCAGGGAAATTTCCTTAAGTTATTTGAAGTCACTATACAATTCCTTGCCGAATAGAATATATGAAGTAATTTTAAAAAAAGGAGGATGTACAAAGTACTAAAATTTAATAATAATAAAAAAATTACAATTTTGTTCAAAAACTATGTGTTTGCAATCATTTACTTCCCTCCTTTATATTAATTTTTATGGTGGCCTTATTCAAGTGAAGCAAGCAAAAATGTGCTTTTTTCTAAGTACCAAACAATAAACAGTAAAAATTAACGTTAAACATATAAAACCAGTTATTTTTTTCGTTTTGAAATTCAAGAATGAAGTTGTACTTTAGTTTTGAATTAAAAAAAAAAAATCAATTATCGAGAAAAAATACGAATAAATCATAAAACTTCATTGAAAAAATGTGGCCCTATTCAAGTGAAACGCACTGTACATCCATAAAAAATTATAGGAAGAAAAAAAGAAGAGAGAAATATACGTCAACCACAAGAAGTAAATTGAGTTTTTTTATTGTTTTAACAATATGAAATTTATTTGTGTATTATTCATAGAAACGTATACAATTCTTGTATATATGTATGTATAATTTACAATATAATGTATAAAATAAATCTTTGAGAATTTATGTCATATAATTGAAAAATGAATACAAATGAATACATATAAACATATGGCTTCTATGAATTTTGTTTTCTTGTAGTACATGAAATTTAATATCAAATATTGCTTTATGAATTATAAAATATTTTAATAGTTTATAAAATTATTTTTCTATTATACATAGAGAAAATTTATAATTATTTTTATGTATTTTCATTTTATACGAATCCATATATAAAGGGTTTACCAATAAGAATATCATAACTTTAAAATGAATCATAATAATTACTATACTACTGATATTAACGTTTGTTATTTGTTTATTATTTTGAATAACAATCGATTACATTTCGTTGTAGAAAATAATATCGTTTAAATATCCTTTTCGGCTTCGTGTAGCAGAAAGCCGGAAAATGCACTTTCTTGAGAAAAGATGATTTTTTTTTTCTAAAATTTGAATCGGCTTCCAACAGCTTCAAATTGTAATTAGCGAAAGTTCAACACAAACCATAATCAGTTGGTTTGAGTTCTTCAGTCAGTTGAACTTAATAAGCCTTCAAATGATGCAAAATTCTTCATAAATCTCTTGTAATGCACAAAACGTAAACGGCTGACCGAAAATGCATTTTGATGATAAATTCGAATAATTTCTACGCGTTGTTGAATCCTATACCTTTTCATGATCAATTGTCACACAATACTGATCATAATAATCAAAGTTTGACATTAAATTTTCAATCATTGCCTTTATGAATTCGTTGAAAATTCTGATGTTTCCTATTGGTGGACCATTCCATATTTCATTCAGATTTTTTCGATTTCGTTCATGATATTTTACAGAACAAAATTGAAGTACTATATAGTATACAAAGTTAATTTGATATTATTTTATAAAATTTTGTATTTCTACAATATTCTATGTACCACTACCAATCTATATATTTACATATGTATTTGTGTAAAATAAAACAAATCATACATTCTCTGTACATGATTGGATGCATAAAATTTATATGTATCATTATTGTGTACATCTGTATATTTTAAATATTTTATAAACATATGTATACATACATACATCCTAAATTTTGTTTTTGAATAATAATTTATGTTGTGATAAATTTCAGATAATAATTTCAATTACTATACTTGTATATCAAAAATACTTTATTGTTTATTTTTCGTCTGATATTTGATATCGTAATTATTTTAAAAATTTCATACATATGTACGAGGTCTGTTCAAAAACTGAATGAACTTCGTTTTCAAATTTTCTATCTTTTAACTTAAACATTATTCACACACTTTATAAGCGGTGTTTCTACATTGCAAAACAATATTGGCAAACTTCTTTCAGAATGTTTTTCAATGTCTGTGATGGGTTTGTTTTAGTGCTATCAATGGTGTTGAATCAGCTTCCTGGTTGCTAGTCATCTTCAACTGATCAGTTACCACTTAAAATTGGGAAAATCATTTGTAACTGCGTACCATCTAGCTGTAACATCGTCTTCGTATCTAATTTAAAAAGTTCAAATGTTTCGGTAAAAGTTTCCCCATGTTTCATGAAAAACTTCACGTGGCATCGTTGCTCCCGAAAATTGCAAATTGTAAAAATTGCCAGGTATGCTGAAACACCTTGAACTTAGAATCAAAAAAATAATAACGCGTACGATGTAACGATACTTTGTTGCCGCACAATTTAAAAAGTTTGATTATTTATTGAACAGATCTCGTATATTGTATACATGAGTTTATGTAAATGCATACTGTGATTGAAGTATGTGTTTGTATGTAAATATAAAAATGTAACAGAACGTGATTAATTTTATTGTTCATGCATAAAATTAAATTTTTCTACTTTTACCTATAATATATGAATAATATTTCTACTCGTGCGTACATAGTATACCATAAACAATGAGAAAAAATAAATGAAAATATGTATGTATTAGTTTAAAAATTTCAATGTACAAAATAAATTCCTACATAATTTTGTAGCACATGCATAGCACACGCAGAAGTTAGATGAAAAAAAAAGTTGAACCTTTTCATACGTATTTGTACATAATTTATATATGTACGTATGTATAATTTTTTTCTAAAATTAAATTTATGTATTGTTAAAGGATATTTGAAACCGTAAATTTAGATAGTTCGGAAATTAATATTATGATTTTTTGTTTAATTTCTAAATTATAAAATAATGACATATATGTACATATTTATGTGATTCCATTACTGAATTTTCATAAAAGTTTGGAAAAATAAAAATTGCAAAAATTTCATCATTCATGAAAATTAAAAAAATTTATTTACCGTACTAAATAATGCATTCATAATTTAATTTAAACAAAAAATGAAAATTTGCAAATTATTTTTCTCATTTTTTTCCTTAAATTTTTTTCTATTTATATGTAGATATTTTAGTAAAAGTATAGAAAAAATATAAATATGTGAAAGAAAAAATTTAATTTGTCTCGTTTTTCGAAAAAATTTTTTAAAGTTTTATTGAAGCATAAAGTATTTTATTTTTCTTCTTAACATATTCATATACATATATATGTATGAATAAGTCCATATATATAATTGAATTTTTCACTATGAATAATATATTTTGTAGAAAAAAGAAGAAAAAATCAATTTTCTTTTATAAAATAATTTTTATTGTAATACCTACATACAATGAACATCAAAAGCGTTTGTACACTTCCAAATTTAAACTTTAGATACTTGTAAGGTCAAAATCAAATAAATACTACATCTTCCCGTTTTTTGAACAAATAAAATTCTGTTGTTCTTAATATTATTCTGAGATTTCATTTTCCTATCTCTATTCGTTCTCAAGTTATAGAAAAATAATTAAAAAAGGTTTGTACACGCACATAATACATACCATATGTACACCCGCAGTAATAAAGAGGGATAAATATGTATCTATATGAAGAATTGGTAAATGGCGTCACTTTGAAACAAGAAGGACTATCAAAAATCTGTTTCGTTTAAAACCTATTTCATTCTTTGAACTTTCTTTACTCCAAATTCCAAGAAAATTGTTACAAAAATGACAATGTTATAGAGGTGTAAAGTTTGTTAAAATTCAGATTTTATAATTTCTTCCTCTTATTGTACTAAAATATGTGATTTGTCTCACACTTGTCAAGAGTTTATATTAAGAGGAGAGATTATTTTACAAATACTCGTATGTATTTGAAAGTGTACAAAGACTTTTGACATCCATTGTATATATTATAAATTTTATTTAGTTTATCTTAGTTGGTTTTTGGTATTTATTTTGTACATACATATATCATTATTCATAAATGTGCATTATGATTATGAATATACAATAGTAGAATGTTGAAAAATTTAAAAAAATACTTATACTTATTTATATAATATAAATTTTATGTATTATATTATACATTATGTACATATATGTATAAATATGTTGAATTTTTATTATTCATAAGAATCGTATATGCATGTCCATGTGTACTGTGTACATACAAAAAATATGCAATTTAACACCGCTTATAATTATTAATTGAAAAGAAAAAGAAATGAAAAACAGAAATAATTACGAATAATATTCAATAACTTATACGTATATGTAATGGAATATTTAAATATCGTTAATATATAACATGTATTTTCTAGCTAAAAAATATCATACATTACATACAATTCATAATAATATTTTTAAATTGAAAAAAAAATATGTTCTGTATCAGATTGATTTTTTACATCGGTATTCATAATATTTATTCATTTTACTTTTAATTCTATCAAATTACAACCAGGAATTTGTTGTTTTTTGTTATTAAAAAAAAATTATTTATTATGAATGACGACTCTTAACATTGTCATGTTTAAAAATATTTATGGAATCAGTTTAAATTTATGCGAATATAATACTTAATTTACTTTCAGGAGAATATCAAGTATAAAAATATCCTGTTGACGAATTTTCTTCTTTTTTTTTTTTAATTAAAAATGTCTGTAATTTCTGATTACTATAAATAACATGAGTATTCTATCTTATCTTATGTAGTATTGAATTATAGATTATACTCATATGTATTTATGTATAACTAAAAGAAAAAAAAAATACTTTATTAGTATTCTTTACGGATTTTAATATCACACATCTATGGAATAGCAAGCACATATGAGTAGATATTATATTGCTGTTTAAAAAGTTATCGATTAATAACAAAAATATATGTATGTAATATATATACCTACTGGATGTGTCTATTATATGATAAGCGTTAATGTTTATATACAAATTTGTACATAATGAGTGTACACACGCACCACTGTCTATATATTTACTTATTACATAATATATAGATATAAAAATTCTTATAAGTATATATCTATATGAATTTATATGTAATGTGATATATGTAAGTATTTATAAACCTGTATGAATGATTATAATAATTAGGTATATACATAATACATAATACGTAATATAATATAAAACAAATGAGAATCGATCAATAAAAATTAATAAAAACAAAACAAAAAAAAACAAAAACCAAAATATTTTTTTTTACCTTTTCTATTTTTATACAAATATAATAAGAATAGAATATAAATTTCAAGTGAAATAATAATAAAGAAAATAAATACATTATGAGTAATATGTATACATAAATGTCGAAAAACTTTTCATTCTAATATAGATTTTTATCACACAGGAATAATAAATATTATTTTTTTTTCGTTTTTTTCTTTTGTATGTATTTATTTGTGTTTTTCGGTACCCACACATACATATTTTGTTTTTGTATTCACATCACAGCATAGAATATAGTTTAATACCTGTATAGTTTATGCTGTAATTTATTGTATGAACATAGAATATATTGAGAAACTTTGATACGATAGAAGTGTAGAAAAGTAAATTAATGAAAAGCAAAATGAAAATGTAATCATTAAAACCACCATAATATGTACATATCATATGCATGTATGTATGTAAATATATACTTATAATTTACAAGGTAACTTAATTACAAAAAAAAAAAAAAAACTAAGGATTATGAATAATAACAACAAGAATAACAGTTGAGGTAATATAGAAGTAATGATAGCACGACTATCATTGTATATATTGTTTGTAATATATGTACATACATTTATATTTATTTCAGAGGTTTATGCAAAACATTCCATATCATAAACATGTTTCAATTATATTAAATCTCCCAAAATCCTATTTACTTGTAAAATATTCATATAAACATAACATTTAAATTTTATTTATTGTACATGTAAGATAAATAATATAAAACTGGTAAACATTTTTTTTTTAATGAAAATTATGTAAAAAAACAAAGTGAAAATATTTTCATTTTCTTCAATGGCACTACAGCTCATGTTGAGCCTGAAACTTTACCGAAGTATCTTTATAGACTTATTACTATTTAAGTATCTGTGTGCGCGTCTACAGTTTAAAGTCGATTGTGAATTAACTGAATATGAATGAAAATATTTTACATAAATTTTGATATGCATAATGTGAAGGTGGTATACGCGAATATTTAAAATAAATTTAGGAAGATTTTGTTAATTATTACATGTAAATATAACTGACTACCTATTATAAAATAAAAATGAATTTTTCGTTTCATTTATTATTTGTCTTGTGTATATTAATTTTTTAAAAATTATTTTACATATTCTGTTCCTTGTTCTTGTTAAATATTAAAATAATTGTATGTACATATAAGTATACATTTATGACGTTTGTATAAGTTTACAAGTAAGAAATTTTCATTTTTTATAACAAAAATAATGTATCTGTATGCTAAATATAAGTAAAATTTTATTTTCATTTATGATATTTTATGTACAAAAGTAACTAATTACTTTATATAAAAAGTATAATAAGGTATGTAGTAACAAAACCAATAACAAAATTTACAAAAAAAAAAAATGAATTCTTTATGCTAAGTTCACAATATAAAATGAGATTTTTTGTCAAAGTAATTACATACCAAAGTTCAAAATACCAACGTGTAAAATGGTTCGAAATTCGTATATGTACATACGAGTATGTGATAATTGAAAGAAAAGCTTTGCACAATCAAATTGAAATTAGGAATAAAATCTAAATTTCACTTTAGACTTCAGATTGTTCCATTTTACTTTGAACTAGATTGAGTAGGAAATATGCAAGTTATAGTGTAGACAAAACTGAAATGTAACATCATTTTTCGTTTCACTTTGTATTGTGAACTTGGCATTAGTCTTATTCCACCCCCTCATTATGTAAATAATGTATGTACATAATATACAATTTTTGATAAAATAACGATTTGTATTCTGTGTATTTACTGTATAAGCATCGTTTAACTTCCAAAAATGGTAACAGTAACAGTAATTTACTTACTTACATTACACTTTACCTTATAACTTTTTTTTATTCTTGTTTTTTTTTTTTTCGTCCTTTTTATTTTTATTTTTATATATGCATACATATTTAGATCTGTAATAGAGGTAGAAACGAATATACATATGATATACATATGTATAAACCGAATTAAATTGAGAATAAAATAAAATGTTTGACAATAAATGAATATACAGTATCTAAAGTAACTATTGCACAAGGTATTATCTAGTCTGTGGTATGATATATTATTTTCTATATATGTACATATACACATATGCGAGTATGTACGTCATGTGTATATAATAGCATAGTATATAGTACATAGTACCTAGCTATATGTACATTTATCTACATTTCTTAAATTTAGTCTGTTTTGTTATATTTTTATATTACTAAACGATGAGGTTGATATATTACATACATATACTCGTACATATGTACGTATGTAATATAATATACAATTATGTACATATGCACATTTATTCACATTTAAAAAAATAAATATAAGCATACATACAAAATATTACAAGTCCGTACGTATAAAACTTTATAATTTGATACATATAAGTAAAGTACATATACAGGGTGTCCCGTTTCGGGTGGTCATCCGGCACACAGTAGATAGGTCTCGCCTAGACAAACAAAAAATCGTTCTAGAGGGGGGGGGGGGTAATCTCAACCGTTTAGCCGCTAGAGGGCGATGAAGATTTTTCGCACTCAATCTACGAAACACCCTTTAATAACTACGGTGTACTAGCTAGAAGAATCTGGTCTAAGAAAAATCTGAAGGAAACTCCCCCCTCTCTTCAATGATACCTAATATGCTTCTCTACGTTCTTTGTTTCAAGAGTTATTGTGTTTCAAAGACAGAATTTAGTGATTTTCTGCCATTTTTTTCAGAGATAATACAGGCTGTGGGAGTAAAACGCCCTCTATATTAATTTTTATTTAAGTTAGCAGATAGCCCAGAATGTCCGCTTCATTTTAGTATTGTACAGTAAAGGTCTATCTCTTACCAATTCAATACCAGCGCATAATAAACAATATTTGAAAAGCCATTTTTTAATAAAATACGGTTCTTTGATATGAGTTTTACATGATTTTACATGATTTTACACAATTCAAACACTAAAAAGATAGAACATGGAAAAAACTGTGAGAGATAGACCTTTACGGTAAAGGGCAAAAATGAAGCAGGTGTCTTAGGCTTTCTGTTTTTGTAATTTTAAATTAATATAGAGGGCGCTGTAATTCCACAGCCTGTATTATCTCTGAAAAAAATGTCAAAAAATCACTAAGTTCTGTTTTTGAAACACAATAACTCTTGAAACAAAGAACGTAGAGAAGCATATTAGGTATCAAATAAGAGAGGGGGGAGTTTCCTTCAGATTTTTCGGAGACCAGATTCTTCTAGCTAGTACACCGTAGTTATTAAAGGGTTTTTCGTAGATTCAGTGCGAAAAATCTTCATCGCCCTCTAGCGGCTAAACGGTTGAGATTACCCCCCTCCCTCTAGAACGATTTTTTGTTTGTCTCGGCGAGACCTATCTACTGTGTGCCGGATGACCACCCGAAACGGGACACCCTGTATGTATACGATAAATACAAGGACAAAATAGGATCATATATTATATAAAAAGTAAAAATATGTAATACATAATACAAGAAACAAACAAACTTGATTAAGTCAAAACAAAACAAAAAAAAAATGAGAAGTCAAAAAGAAAATAATTTGAACAAGTAACAACAAAAACCACAAAAAAAAAATTTTTCTATGAACAAACAACACAAAAAAGTAAATAAAAATATGTAGATACTCCAAAAAAAAAAAAAAAAAAAAAAATTTTTTTTTGGAACCACGACAACAATAATAATCAAAAAAGAAGAAACAAAAACAATGATAAAGTTTATTACCTTTTTCTCTTTTTCTTTTAGTTATTTTCTTTTTTTTTTTTATTTGTGGTAATTTGACTGACGTCAGAGCCAGTATAAAATATGTACATATATATGGATGTATGCAGTATGCATATGTATATTCTTTCATTTTGTGTATACATATTACATATTATACTCATTTAACAAATTGTGATTTATAAATTGAAAAGACATAAATACACATATAGTTAAATAAAAATACTTAAAAAGGATTTACTAATACTAATTTTATGTACATACATTATATAGCTATATATGAATGTATGTATGAATTTATATTTTGTGTAATATACATATAGCATATATATTTTTATATATTTTTTTTCATTTCGTTTATCATTCCATCTAAAAAAAAAAATGCACAACAACTACAACTACTCTGCTTCAAAATTTATGTACGTAAAAAATCAATGATTAGAAATTATTTTGTTTTTGTTTTTATCATTATCTTTTTATGTACATAAAAATGTGTATGTATATGTATGGAATTTCATTAGTTTTATACTTACATCGTAAATTTGTTGTTTTTTGCTTGTTTTCATCTTTTCAGTTTTTCGTTTTTCGTTTTTTTTTTTTTATTTTTGTTACTTTTGAAAAATTCGAATTTTCGTTTTCGTTATTAATTTAATTATATTTCATTAGTCGTAACAAAAAAAAAAAAAAAATTATCCTAAATTCTAAAATAAAATTTATTTATATTTTGTTTATCAGAAATAAAAAATAAAACAATAAAAATAATATTTGCTTCAAAATATTTTAATATAACAGTGGTATAAATAAGTTATGGGATCAACAATTGTTTGCGCAATATTATAGTTTTTAATTTTATTTATTCTGAAAGAAGATCTGATGATTTATCCACGGCAGTGTATAATAACAAAATAAAAACATGTTTTATTCTGTACTAGGTATTCATTATCATTAGTAGATTGAAGCTTAATTTGAATTTAAAATTTTATTACAAACTTTACTGTGGTCTTAAACTTTTTATAAACATTTTAATAGTGTGTGTCATGTAAATTAAATAAATTATTCAAAATATTGTAATCTTCATTATCTATTTTGAAAATCCAATAAGCCTAAATTATTTGTGTATACATGTACTATGTCCATGTATCTCATTGAATTATATAATTATATGTATACGTATATATAGATGTAATGTATATAAATATGTATATAATTTGTAAATAGGATTATATATTTTAATATATTGAATTATTGAGGTTATTCATTTCAAATTGTAACCTTGGAATTTTTACAACCTCGTAAGTCAAGATGGCAGGAAAGCACATCGTAAGACACTAATCGTAGTTGTAACACTCTTAACAATTCACAAATTCTTATTTTGTCAGACAAATCCACAAATTTTTTCTCAAAATATGAAAACAAACTCAATTTTCGAATTTTGTGATGATAGAAATTAGAAGCTACAAAGCCATAGTTTACACAAAATTTTTTTACGAGGTTAGTTGATCTACGTGACTGAAAAGTTTCGAGCCTCAGTTATGATATAAGCCCGTCACGATACTCCATCTTCTTCGTCTTTTATTTATTATATGTTTTGTATAATAAATTGTAAAATAAATATAAATTTTCAATAGTTGCTTCCATTTTTACTTTATACCGTTCCATTTTTTTATGACAGGTCCGTTATGAAACGTTAAGGAACGAAACGGGCTTATCATAACAGAAGCTTCATTTATTAATGCAGAGCTCATAATTCTCAAAACAAAGAAAAATTTCGCTATACTTACACGATCTATACAAGACTTACGAGATTTACAACGAATACCCCCATAATTTTTTGTTTAACTATATCTAAGAACTATTTATCTATTAGTAATAAAATCATTTTTTTTTCTACGAAGAAAAACTTTATAAAATTTTTTTAGTTATAATTATGAACATTTTTTATGCACATAGTATGCTTGTATTATTATAGAGACAAGACAATAAATATGTACATTTAAAATATGAACTACAAATTGTGTGGTAAAAATAATTATATACTAAGAAGTATGGTAAACCTTCATAATGTATGTATAGTATCTTTGCATAATGTATTAAACTTTATATGAAAAAAATGTTATTTTTAATTTAAAAATTTTGCCATTATAAATGTATATACGTAACTATACATATACATACATACATAAATGTAGAATGTACAATATGATAGAACACTATAGGGGTATTCCAGGCTTGGTCTTGTATCATTGTAAATGGTGTAAACTCGTACAATCCTACACCTATTGTAAACATGTTCTATGTAATTTTTACTTACACTGCTTGTAAAAATTTACAATGCTGAAACCCATTGTATACGGTGTATACTACTATTGTATATGTCATTCTGACATTAAATGCCAAAGTAATTTGATTAAATGTATTTTTATAATGTTTTAGCTGACATATGTTATTAATTTGCTTACTTTCAATACATAAAGTTTGCTATGGTGCGTTCACGATATAGTGTAAGATTTGGGTGTATGTTTACACTTTTTACACTTTTGCACTTTAACCGTGAATACCTCTTATATAATTATTATGAAAGTGTAAAAACCAGTCATAAAAATGCATAAACTGAAACTAATAAATATGAATTCATATAATAATACCCAATAATAATTTTTCCTATATATGTATGAGTATGTATATTACGTATAATATCGCATAATATTCTTATGGTTAAAAAGTAATTTCTATAGATAATAATCTACTTAGTTATTTTTCATTATAATTTTTTATTTAATTTTTTCCATTCTTTCTTTTTGACTTGCAAATGAAATATGATAATAACGTTTATTTATAATTAAAAAATAATAAATAATAATAAACATATTTTCAAAGAAAAATAATAATTATTGTTTACATTCATATATTTAGAAATATGAATATATTTATAATACTTATGTACTTGTGTGTAATATACGTAATATTACAGTTAATTTTGTATTATTATTTCTGGTTCTGAAATGCATTATTAAGTACCTAAATAACAAAAGCAAAAAAAAATTTCTGTTGTAAATTTTTTATAAAAATTATAAAAATCAATATACAACGTTCAGTATTTACGTAGATATTAAATCATTATTATATATTATATCACATTAATAAATTATACATAATATTAAATATATAATTTCATAATAATCAAATCAAAATAATAGCTAAGAAAATTTATTTCATTTAAGTATTTCACCTCTGTACCATGTGAAAGTACAATATCCATTTAAATATTTCATATCCATTTAAAAAATGTTTTTTTTTGTGTAGTATTGGTAGTATGTTATACTATTGACACACTGCAGAGATAAACCATGGTTATCTCGAATGGTTTATCGATAACCAGGTATGGATGACACATTTAAATTGAGGTGAATTAGTTTATACTTATATTCATACGACTCCTGTCGAGATAAATTCAAACACTAATCATTTTTCATCTAGTCAGCATGTTAGCTGAAATTTGGTTTGACAGTTTGTTTAAATATAATATTAAAAAAAAAATAAATAGCACAAACATCAAAGATAACTGAGTTCGAACTTGGTTAACAAGATAACTGAGTTCTAGAAATTCAGTTAACCTAGCCGAGCTCTGAAAGTCGGTTAACGCAAAGATAAACCAGAAAACTGAGATAACCATGGTTTATCTCTGCAGTGTGTCAATAGTATTAGATACCATATATAAGAATTTGTGTATTACCTTAAAGTGGATTTAAATACAAATATAACACATGATCATATAAACTTTTAGCATTTTTATATAGTATAGATACATACACGTAGACTTTTTTAAAATTTTTTATTGCTTCTACGTAATGTACATAGACAATCAAAATCAAGAGAAAATAAAATGAAAATTTTTGGTCATAAAATGCATAAAAAATAAAGTTACGAATATAGCTTTAGGTGTTAATTTGAATTACAAAAATACATTTTTTCTGAAAAAAAAAAAACCAAACTAAACTGAACTGAATTACATACCTATACACTTACATTCACTTGCATTTAAATTTTATGTCTTTTTATACATTTTTTTTTGTTCGTAAAATTCTGTCGAGGGAAAAATTGTAGAAAATTTCATTTCCTTGTTGTTTGTTGGTTGATTGCTTTCAAGTATTTTTATTGATGAATATGAAATAAAATTGAAAAATGGCATATATACATACGTATGTATAGGAAAATAGGATTGAAAAATAAATCTCTTTTCCAAAAAATTGTATACGTGGGCTGTACAATAAGTTTCCATTTTTCAACATTATTTCTTATTCATATTCAGTTGCATTCCAGCTATCGGAGAGTTAATATCTAAGTAAGAAATTTGTGTTTTAGTTTTTTCAAAAAGTTATAATGGAGACCCGCAAACGGCAAAGAGAGACAGATAGTCCTGACGTAGTTCCTGAGTTTACACGACGAGATAAAAGAATAGCAATTTTTGTTCAATTTCGACTTGGTGATTCAGCACAGGAGTGTTCGGAAAAATTACAACGTGCACTTGGTGGGCAAGCACCATCTTTAACAACAATTAGGGAGTGGTACGTTCGTTTTCAAACAGGACACACTAGCTTTGAGGACGATCCGCGTGAGGGCAGGCCTCACAGTTCAAATATTGAAAAAAATGTTGATTTGGTGAAGCGCCATCTGGACGAAGATAGGAGAGTCACTGTTCGTGAATTAGTGCGATTAACTGGCATCTCGCATGGGACAGTTGAAACCATTTTGAAGCAAGAACTTCATTTAAAAAAAGTTTGTGCCAGATGGATACCGCACCTATTGAAAGAAAACGAAAAAGCAGCCAGGATTGAGTTTTGCCGGTATATGTTGCAGAAATTCGACGAGGGACGCTCAGAATTGGTGGGGAATATTTTAACTGGTGATGAAACGTGGATATACTTCTACGATCCAGAAATGAAAGAACAAAGCCGTCAATGGGTGGCTGAATTCGAAGATTTACCAGTTAAAATTTCAAAAGAAAAAAGTATTGGAAAAGTGATGGTCGCGATATTTTTTCGGCGGAATGGAATTTTGCCGCCTGTGGAACTTGAAAAAGGGTCTACAGTCACAGCTAATTGGTATTCTAATATTTGCTTATACCCAAGGTGTTAGAAAATTTATCAAAAGAAAGACCACGAGCGCGTGATCGCAACATCTTCCTCCACCACGACAACGCTCCAGCTCATCGAGCACAACTTACGCAAAACTTTCTTCAATCAATAAATTTACAAATCCTGCCACATGCTCCTTATTCACCGGATTTAGCGCCTTGTGATTTCTTTCTTTTTCCAAAAATGAAAAAAAATTTAAAGGGACGACATTTTGGAAGTCGTGAAGAGCTTCTAAATGCTTTAGATGTGGAACTAAAAAGGTTTACGCCTGATGATATGAGGGCATGTTTTAGTCAATGGTTTGAACGTATGAAAAAATGTATTGCAAAGAAAGGTTTGTTACTTTGAAAAACTATAAATGTATTTAGAATTTTTTATGTTTAATAATTTTTTGAATAAAAATATTGTAAAATGCAAAAAACGGAAACTTATTGTACACCCCACGTATAAGTTATAGTGTCTGAACGAAATGTGTGGTATCTACTACGATTATAGTATTTTCGGTCAATTCACATTTTATGGAAAGTATTTTGAATTTTTTTTTTTTTATTTTCTAAAAATCCATTATGTAGATGGATAGAATGATTTTAGTTTTGATTTATTCAATTTTTCAAATTCATTTATTATTTATGTGTATATACATAGACGAATGAGTTATATATATATTACATATATATATGTATGTATGCACTTATATCTATACAAAAATTTAATGAATACGGCAATAAAATTAAAAATAATTTAATTATCAATTTTTATCGATTATCATATTTAAAAATTATATTAATTTTTTGATGTAATACATTATTATATAAGAGTATGTGTATATGTATGTACAATATTTATTCAATTTTATTTAATTCTAGTTCTTCATCCTTCTATATAGGACAAAAAAAAAAAAAAGAAATATGTCATTGATGTACGTATTGCATGTAAAAAGCTTTAATTTTAAACATCACAACAATTCTGATATAGATAATCTTATTCAAAATTGAAAATTTAATTAACAATATCAAACCGAGCCAGTTTATATCTATATAGAATAATACATATATGTATATACATACATACATTATATACTGTCTAATATACATATATATTAATACGTGTCTATCTGTACATAATATCTATGCTTATAAAAGATATAACACTAAAAATGTACATGTTGTATAGAGAAAGTATGATAATCGTTTTATGTAGATAGTAAAAAAAAAATTAATACACACACACACACACACACACACATATATATATATATATATATATATATATATATATATATATATATATATATATTTACGTACACAAAATAATGATGATAATATGATGACGATGATGACAGCAATAATGGTGATGATGAAATAAAAAAAAAACAAAAAACGGATATTAAGTCAATCATTTTCATCTGCATCACGTTACAATTTGATAATGGAATCTAATTCGATACCAATGACTAAGTATTTATAGGGTGTATAGGTACATTATTATTTATGCAAACGTAAACATATGATAATGTTTTTATATATATACTATATATACAGTGGTGGAAATTCGTATAAACTCACCTACATTTTATGGAATATCAATCAGTAAAACTATTTTTTTATGTTTGATAAATTATTTATCTATGTGCATTTTTTCAATCAAATATTTTAACAAATAAATCAAAGTGTTTTTTTAATTTATTTATCTAAATCTATATAGAAATAGAAAATATTGTAAAATATATCAAAAAAATAGATGGAAATTCGTATAAACTCAAGCCTATAAGCTGATGTAACAATATACAAAAAAACTAAAAATGACAAATTTTTTGAAAAAGTAATATTCAACAATAAAAAATCTTAATTCTAAATCTTATATTAATATTTTGTTGGCCCTCCATTCCTTTGAATCACCTGAAATATTCTGTTCGGCATTGAATTTACTAATCTCTCTAGCTCCACCTGAGTAATTGATTCCCATGTTATCTTAATGGCCTCTTTCAGCTCGTTTACACTTTGGTATTGTTTACCATTAGCATAAACTCGTCTTGCCATAATTCCCCAGAGATTTTCAATGGGATTCAAGTCCGGGCTCCTCGCTGGCCAATTTAGAACCGATATATTCGTTTCAGCAAACCACTCTTTAACAAGTCTTGCTGTATGAATGGCAGCATTATCTTGCTGAAAAACGAAATCTACACCACAGAGCTCTTCTGCTCTATCCAACATTACAGCTTCTAACATTTCGATATATTTTTCTGAGTTCATTTTTGGAGGAACCCACGCAAGATTTGTTGTGCCCGTCGCTGCAAAACCGGCCCAAATCATTACACTACCTCCACCGGACGCACGACTGATTCGAATTTCTTCCTGACGTCGTTTATCATGCCAGTAATACTGACACCCATCAGGACCGTCCAAATTGAATTTCTTTTCATCACTGAATAGAACTTTATGCCATTCTGTAGTCCAATGCATATAGTTTTTTGCAAAACTTAATCTGGCACTACGATGTATTGCAGTTAGTTGTGGCTTTTTCATTCTTTTTTTGTAAATTAAATTTGGGTCTGCAGCTAAAATTTGTCGAACACGTCGGCTAGTAACTGGTAACTTTAATTTCTCTACTATTTGCGACGAAAACAATTTATTTGCTGAGGCTTCGTGCAGAATGCGACGTGTTTGGCGCGGTTCCAATTTGGTATTTCCATCATATTTTCCATTTTTACCGTAATTTTCTTTTAATTTCATAAAGTTACAGATAACGGTCTGTGACCTATTGATTTTTTCTGAAATTTGGCGCGTAGATAATCCAGCATCAGCGTAAGCAGTAATTTTAGACTGTTCTTCAATTGAAAGTCGTTTCCCACGTGGCATTATGAAGCTAATAAGTAAAACTAAATCAATTTGGCTCTATTTTGATTTCATAGAAAATTGTATTACCTTAAAAAACACAGTGATGAAAACCAGTACAAAAAATTTTATATAATATTTTAAAAATTCAAACTGAATTTATACGAATTTCCACGTAATTTTACTAGAAATTTTATTAATTACACTTTAAACTCACAACAAAGAATAAAAATATTTAATAAACGAGAAAAAAATACCGAACATGTGAAAAGGACAACTCATTTATGTTACCTAATTATAAATAACATACATTTTTTATAATTAGGCAGAAAAAAAGAGGTAAAAGGGATTTTTTGGTACCTGAGTTTATACGAATTTCCACCACCATATATGTGTATAATGTTCAATAAACCAAATTTTAATTCATGCTTGTATATAAAATCAATATCATAGTTATATAATTATATAGGGTTTACCAATAAGCAAGACAAAACTTAAAATGAAACACTTGTAGTTATACTATGTTCTGAAAATAATATCTTTTAAATGCCCTTTTCGGATTTGTTTGGCTGAAAACAATCATTACATCCAATTTGCCACTACTTTCTCACACATTTATTGCATGGTAAATTTTCAATAATGCGTTGGATGTTTTGCCTAAGATCGTGAATCGTTCTTTACTTATTCTCGTAGACTAAAAATTTTAATTAGTCCTATAAAAAGAAACATTTCTTGAAATAACTCTTCAACCAAATTTTTCTTTCAAAAATCGAATGTTTTACGAGATGTGTGACAAGTTGCACCGTTTTGTTGAAAGTACATATTGCTTATGTCAACATTTTCCAGTAATATATACTATTAATATTTCTATAGCGCTCACTATTCTTTAGTTCTGAGCGCGTAGAGGCGATTCGTGAATCACTTGAGGGCTTTTCTCAGCCAATGTCCTGCAGTTTTGTTTGTTCAAAAACTCTACGTATAGCTAACCGCATGCGCATTTTGATAATAAATTCGAATAATTTCTACTCGTTGTTGAATCGTATACCTTTCCATGATCATATTTGTCAGACAATACTGTCAAAGTTTGAGTTTAACTTTTCGATCAGTGTTGTCGTTGTGGCCGTTAAAAATTCTGACGTTCTTATTGGTAAACTCTATACATTTATGCATGTTTATATGACACATTTTTCAATGTTTATGTTGATACTGCACATACTGTTGATACTACAAATGCACATACGCACATACATACACATGCACACAAGCACGAAAAACACACAAAATACAAAATTTTACACCATTAAAATCATTTCTCTCTATGATTTTTGCCTTCTACATCAGCACGAAAGTAAGAATTGGAAAAACTTGCTCATGATGTCCTTTTTTATTTGCAAAAAATTTGAACTGATTATACCCATTCTTTTCTGAGAAATTGGCAGAAATGTAAATATAGTCAAAAATCACAAAATGTCCTTTATTATCCTTCTACAAGGACTTTTTGAAAATAATTTTTTTTCAGAATATAGAGCTTAAAGAGACGCATCTTTTGGTCAAAGAACCATGTTCTCACAATTTACCGTTACAGAGAAAATCGCAAAAACATGATTTTTGCAAAGAAAATCAAATTACGTTTTTCGGCCACTAGATGGAGCCATCGCCAAAAAAGACCATCATTTTCGTTATCAGCGTATCGGAATATACCTTTTAAAAAAAGTCCCATTTTGAAAGCTCGATCCAGCGATTCGGAACTTCAGCCGAATTATGTTATGTGCAGTGGATTATTTCGATTAAAGAAAATCCTCTATTAGATACATATTATTATCTGAATCATTTTCATAAATTCTTCTTCTGGTCATATTGTTTATATGTATGTGCACGTACGGAATGAAATGTTTTCTTCATTTTAACAAAAAAATTCCTTACTAATACCCTGAATAATTTAAAAATGTTTCAAATTTTTTTCCTTTTAAAAGAGTTACGAAAATTACTCATAACAGAACAGTATATAGTATGTCTATAATTAAAATTCTTGTAAAATATTTACATTATTCAAAGGATACTATAAAATTCATCTAAAGGCTATGCGCTATGATGCAATGCTTATGATGATAATGATTTAGATTTATAAAAATTCAAACAGAGTGAACAACATACTTTGATATCATTCTCTTTTTCAAAAAAAAAAAAAAAAAAAAAAAACAAAAAAAAAATAATCTGTTTATTATTGTCATTTTTCTTTCTCAATTTAATCCTGGCACTTTTTTTATTTTAAATTAAAACTTTTTAAAAACCAAAAAAAAAGGTTTTGGAGAAGTACAAAAACAAAGAACTTTTTTTTAGAATATTTTTTCATGTAGTATATTTTTATCTTTTTATCTTGTGTGTATGTACTTTTTATTAGAATGGTACAATTTTATTATAATAATAATAATTTAATTTGTAACTAAGTAATTAAATAACACGAAAAAAAAATATATAAATTATGTAAATGTAAAATAGATGTTACGATGAAAGGTGTTGTTTTTGTTCTCGTGAATCGCATTTATTAAAAAATTTTGTTTTTAATTTAAAAAAAAATGATTTTCACGTGTTTTAAAAAATATGATTTATTCGTTTTTTAAAAAAAAGGATATTTTCATAATTTAAATTGAATTAAAGTGATTGTACTAAAGTTAAATTTAAATTGTACTCAACTTCAACATTTCTGTGTGTTTTGTGGGTGTATTTTGTATGAGAGATGTCATGAAACTTTAACCAGAATTCTCATTTTAATTCTGTAGATTCTGAAGGTTATAAATAAACTCGAAATGAAAGGTATAATTTACATTCGTGTGTATTGTTGCATTCGTCACTTACAGTTCTCAAAATATTTCTCCTCTTTGGCTTCATCTTATAATTATACATTGTGTTATTCATTTCGGGTTTTATAGTGACGCTCTTGTAAATGAGTACATTCAATTTTTGTCAAATTCATTGATTCACCTCGCAGACGCGATCTTCCTACTGTTTGCCATCTATACTGGATTAAACTTTAATATGTTCATTGCTAACCTGTCTTTCATTTTGTTTGTGTTTATTGCCATGATTTTATGGTATCAAAATTTATGATTCTGGATCCATATCTTTACTGTTTTTTCAGACCCAACAATTTAAAGTGAAGAAGGCTTTCATTCTTTCTATCTTAATGTTTTCTTTTTATTTTAATGATCGCGCTTAGGTATTTGTGAAGTGACACTAACTTGAAGTTCTATTCATTAATTGTCAAGTTTCACGCTTTAAGGGTCAATATATAATTCAGAATAGATTTCATACCAGAGTAGATTTATTACACTTCTTTCATTTTCATACAATAAATTCTACAGGACTATACTTTTTTTTTGCTCCACACCTTCCAGCAGATTGAAATCGAAATTACAGCTCTTCTTCCAATGTCATTTAGACAACATCTTTCTTTGCTTTTTTGTTAAATTTAAACATATATTCAAATTATTTACTTGTCAGAAAAAAAAAATAAAATTTTTAAAACATCACGAAAAACGTTTAATAATGCATAATGTTCAATTTAACTTTGGCTATCGTGTAATATGTGCTACACATTATGTATATGAAAAATTTTGTACAACAATTTTCACTTAACTATAATTATAATAATTTAGAAGGATATTACCTACTTCAATTTTCATGTGTGTCATAATAATATGAGAATATGTGTCCATAAATATATTTGAAATATATTTTTTTTTCTCATTTTTACATTTAAAAAAAAAAAACAATTTTCTACTTTTTTTTAATGCTTTTTTTTCATTTTTGTGTTTTGTATACAGAAACGAATAAAATATGGTTTTGACCTATATAACATGAAATAATTTACGTGTGTGATAATTTTCTACTCCTTTTTCGAAAAAAAAAAAAAAAAATGTAAAAGAAATTTAATGTTAAATACTTACATACATACGTACATTCTAACATAAAAATACATATTATATATACACATCCAAATGTATGTTTATGATACATTAATATGCAGATATGTAATGGTGTACATAGTATGATGTCATATAATATCATTAAATATGAAACAATAAATTCTCTTGATAAAATCATACTGTAATGAAATTAAAAAAAATAAAATAAAATAAAATGAAAATAACAGGACTCTGATATTATATACGAGTATTATAATATGTACATATAATAGGTGTTCTAGACTTTATTTATGTGAAATATTATAAACATACATAATATGGATGGATGAACAGTTTTTTAATGTATGCAAAAATAAAATAAAAACTAATAATCATAATAATAAAAATGTACAAATTTCCATTATTTATTTATTTATTTTTTTTTCGAACTTGATCATAAAATGAAAAAAAATGCTATTAAAAGTTCTTCATATCATATAATATGTACACAGTATATCATGCATGTAATTATGTATAGTATGTATTATTACATATACGAAACGGATATGTACCACCACATTAATACTAATGTTGGTGCAGATATTAATGTATTTATTTGCATATGCGATTGCATAGATATACGAGTACATATAACCTACCGTATTGCACTTGCATTTATAACTCATTCTCAAATGTTAATGTACCATAAAAAATAAAATTAGGAATCATATACATATATACACGTACATATAATTTAAAAAATGAAATGCAGTGGACGTCAAAAGTCTTTGTACACCTCAAAATTTTAAAATACTCTTGACAAGTAAAGATTTCTCTTACATTCATGTGATAGAAAAGTTGATCATTCTTCAAATAAAATACCATAATGCGATTTCACTATGTTAAATCATTTTTATTATATAGATTTCATTTTTTTGAACGGTCAATGATGGAGTCATAAATTAAATTTCATACGAAAGGCCAAAGTGTCTTTCTTAACTATGCTATAATTATCACCAAATTTAAAAAAGTAGTTTTTACAAGAAAGCGATTTTTGTAACATTATCCAGAAAAATTATATAAAAAATTCTATGATATTACGAGAATATGGGTTGTACAAACGCTTTTAATTCATAATTTCGTGACTTGTTTTAATTATTTTTTTATAACTTAAGAATGAACAGAGGTATGCAAATGAAATTCCGGAAAGTTGTATTCTTTCGATTTTGACTCACAAGTTATCCAAAGTTTAAATTTGTAGTTGTAGAAAGACTTTTGATGTTCACTGTTATAAATTATTATGTACTCTTATTTTGTTCAATATATAAATGCAATATTCAGTTATTGAGTTTAATATTTATTACCACACGAATGATGTATAGTCTTATGCATGATAATTATAAAATATGAAAAATAATATTAAAAATTTTTTTTCTCGTTTTTTTGAAAGAAGCAATCAAAATCATTTAATGCATAACATTATGTATAGTATATGAAGTCGTTTCATAATAATTAAACCACATGCACATACTTTACACACATATGTAGATAAGAAAAATTTTAAAATGGAATATAATCAAAATATATAAATATAAATAATGAACCTTTTTCTAATTAAATCGATAAAAAATAATAATTTGGCAGGATAATGATTTCAATTTATCCTTCAAATTTTTTATATAAAATGTACATGTTTGCACCATTTAAATTATTTGAATTTGAACATGATGAATTTAAAAAATTTCATTTAACATTTTTTACATTTAACATACCAGCACAATATACGTACACGTGTTTTGTTTAACGATTCAAACACACTTTTATTTTATTTTAGAAAAAGCACTTAGCAATTACAGAAGTACTTGTAAGTATATGTGAATATGTTACACACATAATTTTCATCGCGTGATTAGGACATTTGTAAATGACTTTTTCTTTGTTCGTTTTCTTTTATACTTTTATGGTGGCTGAATAATAATAATAATAATAATAACAGTATAATGTAGGATGTTATAATATGTATTCCTCTTGGTTTTTATTAAACAACATACACATATAGACACATATATACACCATATTTGAAAATAAATTTGAAATTTTCATTTTTATTTCTTCCTCTAATTTCATTTTTGAAAAATCTAGGTTGAGTTTAAAATCTTATATTTACGAGTTACTTATACGAGTATGGTATACACACCTACTCGTACTCGTATCGTATTATCGCAGTTATCATATACATATTTATTGCTCTGATTCTTTGACGTTTTCCATATATATATATTATATGTATGTAAATACTTAGTTGGGTCATTTATAAATGTATGTATGTACATATAAATATACTATGTGTTCTTATATATAAATATGCTTACATGAATATTTTGCCTCTATAATAGTTGTCGTAATGTAATCATGAAATAATCAAATCTAATACAAAAAGTAAAATCAAAAATGATTATAGAGTTATACTATTTTCAGAAATCGAAGTCAGTATTGTGCTTATGGAAATAGTTACCCGATGAGGTTCTGATAACTTCACATATAATATTTTGTATAAAATTCTGATAATATATCTCTGTCAACCCAGAAGAAGGTACTTTTTAAAATATGTTAACAGGATGTTCCAAATTGTGCATAAATAAATTTATAATTTTGTTCACAAATAATTTTTAAAAGGGAGATTGTGTACAAATTTCACATCCCTGTAAATTTATATTTGATAAAAAAGTAGCATTATTTGAAAATATCATAAAAATGTTCGGTTTTTAAGACAAATTTTAATTTTTGTTTGCTGATTTTTTCATTTCTAATAATGAATCGCCCTGTTTTTTTTGGGAAAAAGAAATACACCCTTCCGCTTGATGTTGCCTATCACACAGCGTGAAGGCAACTGATTTAATCAGTTAACACCATTTTGGTTATATGAAAAATAAAAAACCGAACTATAAAATATGAAGTCGTTGCGCAGCCGATGTCCACTCAAAGTATAAAATGTTGATTGATTCGTGTCAGCGGGAAGATGGGCATAAAAGAAAATGATGATAATTCAGGGTTACCGTAGCTACTGGGAGTTTTGATTAAATTTATAAAATGAATATGAATTTATGATTAAACCATATTCAGTATTTTTAATTTTATTTATAAAATTATGTGTTCAGTATCAATTTGATATTAAATTTTGTATACATACGTACATACATTCATTTTCATATTTGTTTATTTGTCCATTTTCTTCTATTTTGTTTCCTTTATGTACTTGTTAATGATTTCGTTACGTTACCGTTACATTCTGAATTTTATTTTTTGTTTTGTCTTTTCTTAGAATAAGAAAGAAAATTATTTACAATACAAATTGCTATCATATTATTCAAATCAGCTTGTTATTATATGTTATTTTGTAAAGAAATGAACATATTTCATAAAATTTCCCAAAATGTCACAAAATTACCTGTTTTTTTGTAAAATCTAAAAAAAAAGTTTTTTGCAAACTGGTAGCCCTTCATAATATAAAATTTAAAAAATTTCCCTCGGATTTAAATTGAGATCTGATCACCCCACACACAGGACAGATTTATACAAACGCAATGTGAAAGAATATAGAAAAGCATGCCTATCTTGCCTGTACTGACTTCGATTTCTGAAAATAGTATAGAAAATATTTAATATTTCCTTTTGACCTATACTATTTTCAGAAATCGAAGTCAGTACAGGCAAGATAGGCATGCTTTTCTATATTCTTTCACATTGCGTTTGTATAAATCTGTCCTGTGTGTGGGGTGATCAGATCTCAATTTAAATCCGAGGAAAAATTTTTAAATTTTATATTATGAAGGGCTACCAGTTTGCAAAAAACTTTTTTTTTAGATTTTACAAAAAAACAGGTAATTTTGTGACATTTTGGGAAATTTTATGAAATATGTTCATTTCTTTACAAAATAACATATAATAACAAGCTGATTTGAATAATATGATAGCAATTTGTATTGTAAATAATTTTCTTTCTTATTCTAAGAAAAGACAAAACAAAAAATAAAATTCAGAATGTAACGGTAACGTAACGAAATCATTAACAAGTACATAAAGGAAACAAAATAGAAGTAAATGGACAAATAAACAAATATGAAAATGAATGTATGTACATATGTATACAAAATTTAATATCAAATTGATACTGAACACATAATTTTATAAATAAAATTAAAAATACTGAATATGGTTTAATCATAAATTCATATTCATTTTATAAATTTAATCAAAACTCCCAGTAGCTACGGTAACCCTGAATTATCATCATTTTCTTTTATGCCCATCTTCCCGCTGACACGAATCAATCAACATTTTATACTTGGAGTGGACATCGGCTGCGCAACGACTTCATATTTTATAGTTCGGTTTTTTATTTTTCATATAACCAAAATGGTGTTAACTGATTAAATCAGTTGCCTTCACGCTGTGTGATAGGCAACATCAAGCGGAAGGGTGTATTTCTTTTTCCCAAAAAAAACAGGGTGATTCATTATTAGAAATGAAAAAATCAGCAAACAAAAATTAAAATTTGTCTTAAAAACCGAACATTTTTATGATATTTTCAAATAATGCTACTTTTTTATCAAATATAAATTTACAGGGATGTGAAATTTGTACACAATCTCCCTTTTAAAAATTATTTGTGAACAAAATTATAAATTTATTTATGCACAATTTGGAACATCCTGTTAACATATTTTAAAAAGTACCTTCTTCAGGGTTGACAGAGATATATTATCAGAATTTCCTACAAAATTTTATATGTGAAGTTATCAGAACCTCATCGGGTAACTATTTCCATAAGCACAATACTGACTTCGATTTCTGAAAATAGTATAGAGCAATATGAATGAAATGATTTTTAAGTTTTGTTTTATTTTCCATTCGGTTATACATACATACATATAGTATGTACTTCAGTTTCTAAAAAGGAAATCAATATCACTAGCTGTAAATTATGAATATTACATTATTGTATAATGTGTATTATACGTCAGCTCTTTAATGTACGTTATATGCGATTTGTATATAATTTTTATTTTTTTTTTAATTTTTTGAATCAAATATTAAAGGTCATAAATTTTAGTTCATAAAAATAATTCTGAGGATTTGCAAAAGGACCATGAAATATACATAAATATAAGAAAAAATGAAATTTATAGAAAAATTCAATTTAAATTTTAATTTAAAGAGTAAATTTTTTTTTTAAATAATTTTTTAAATTAAATTTTATAAAATAAAAATTTACATAATTGCGACAAAAAAGAAAAACAGAAAAAATTAATTCAATTATTTCGTAATGAAACAAACCAAAGTTATTATGGTATCCAAATCATATACATACATATAAATAAAATGAGTCTGTTGCCATGAAATTAATATTCCATATACATATCTACAAAACTACGAGTATATAATATGCATATTTTTTTGCGATTATTTTTTTTTTTGAAACTTTCCTTTTCAATTGTTATGTTTGCTTTGCTTTTTTTTTTTTTAAATAAAATTGTTTATAATATTATATTTCGTAAATATAGGTATGTGCATAATATGTGTATGTATAGGATGTGCGTGCATAAAAAAATGTGATCAGGGTACAGAATATCATATTATACGTGATGTGATATACCTTAGTTATGAATGATAATGTACATACATAAATGTACATAACTCTATATCTAATATCAATTCTTTTGTTATGATTAAGTTATTTATATATAGATTGTAGTTAAAATTCATACATTACGATGTATGATAAATATCATAAATTTATTATACTTTCATATATGTATATGTATATGATATGTCATGAGTCAATTGCCTTTGCAATTCAATAACAAAGCTCATAATATCGAAAATATTTTTATGTTTATACCATTTATACAATGTCTAAAGGATTATAATATGAACAAATAAACATAAACGTGCATACATTATAGGTATATTATCATAAGTATATCATACATACATACACTGGGGGGTAAATTATCAGATACAAGATATAAATTTTTTTTTATAAATTTTAACTTAAAAAATCAGTGCGAAGAATTAGGTATAACAGTTTATTTTAAACAAATCTGATGAATTTAGAGGCATTTTACAATAAATATTTTATCATCAATAGCGCTAATACTCTAGACTCTAGATGAACCAGGACTTTCACTGAAGTGATTCCTATAGATTTTTTATTGCTATCATATGTACATCTACCGTTTAAAGTAGACTGCAAACCACTGGATTGCTAGTAGAGAAGCAAGTTCGTTTACATGATAAGGCCTAGACACAATAAAACATTAATAATAATTAGTAGTTTTCATTATTCACATTCATTAATCAAATTATTTTTACAAAATTTAATAGTATTGTTTTAACCATGTATATATTTTGGATAATCTCAAATTATCGGTTTGTCAGTAAATCATAGAGTCATATAGAGTCTTCATTAGAGAGATAAATTAATTTTCTGTGCCTCCGAAATAGCTATTTTGAACTTATTTTTATATTGTTTTCCTATAACTTCATAACCGCAAACTTCAGCCACACCAGTATGCAGTTTTGTTCTCTCCTTATCCACATTTTAATTCGTGGGAGTGTGTCCTTTTTTGATGACTTCACTAACATTCGCAAATGCTCTTTTGAGCAACTCCGTATGATTTGTGACATTTGAATTTTGGTTTCCACTGGCCTATTGTGCGTTATGACCCTTCGGACTTAAATAAAAATATTAGTTACTTGAATTTTTCCTTATTGTTTCCATGACCTGCAAAAAGAAAAGGTATTATTTAGTTTGACCGCAGCCATCAAGATAGTATTAACATTAAGGCGAGCATCAAGTAGTCTATTAGTATTTTAGTAATATGTATAGTTTATAATTTTAGTACTTATAATTTTTCGTTTCATAAATTTTGTATACCTTGTCTTGTACCTAACAAGTTGTTCTGGAGTGTATTTTAGTATACATCATCGTATCATATGAGACATGCATGTGAGTATGTTTATGGCGTTCTCATTTTTATTTTTAATTTATATTCATATCATGTATTTTCTTTAGATCAAAAATTTCACTAAAATTATTTTAAATCGATGTACATGTACGAAATCATACATATGTGCTTATGTATATGATATAGGATAGGGTATAAAAAAATTCAATTTGCTTGATTACCTTTTTATTTCATTTTCATCTTTTCTTTTTTTTTTTAAACTGTATGTGCATGGATGGAGACTAGTACAGTCTATAAATTATTGATTATTTGGCATTATATCAAAAAATAATTACGGGTACATATTTCATTTTTTTTTTCACTATATGGGATACATAACTTTTTTAGAATTTTGAATCTATTTAATTTTTTAATAATTCGAATAACCATTTCAGAGTGTGTATGTATGTGTGTTTGTGTTATGTGTTATATATTTGAACTGTCAAAAAAAAAAAATAATAAAAATAAAGTCAATCAAGCTTGTTCTTACCACATAATTTACTCATGCACTACGCTCTTATGATGTGTACGATGACAATTTAAACGCATTGTATAACGCAATTACTTATTTAAAATAATTTATTTTTTCGAACAATTAAGTGAACAACATTTTATTACATCCACACAGATAAAATTCTCAATCTCTAGATGGTGTGCATTGTTTATAGCTTCCAAAATGCCTGTAAATTAAATAGCATGAGCGGCTCTGGCAGGAAAATTCAAAGTACAGACGCGGACCGGACGCTTCCTAATGAATTCGGACAAGGCACTAGAAGATTTTTTTTCTTAAACTAGGGAGAAACGACTATAGAGCAGTGGTCAGTGTTCTAACAGGGAACAATACCTGTGAACGGCATCTTGCTACCATAGGAATCATCGGTGATACGTTATGTGCGGTTTGTGTGAAGAAGAACGATATGACGATTCACTTTTTGTGTGTGTGCCCTACCACCTTCTCCATTAGGATGTGCACTTTCAGTATTGCTGTCGTTGGATTCGAATCTTTCGAGTCGGAATGTTAGGTTGAGTTTTTGCGTTACCTGACAGAAACGAAGAAATTTGAATAGACGGGGGTCTTTAAGTACAATAGAAATGGACAGTTCTGTTTGAGTACTCATAGGTTCTCGAATAAGCTTCCTTCTCCACGACAAAGAACAACACAATACAACAAAAATAATTACATAGATTACGTTTTGCCTATCCGTGTATACATACATATTTATACTTGTTCGTATACATATGAACGCATATTATATTTATGTATATGTATGCTTGCAGATATATTTTTCTATTTCATTGATAAAATCCCTTGTTTATTAATTAAACTTAAGCCTATATGTTTTATGTTTCATTTTTTTTTCATTCTTTAAATCATATGAATATATATTTTTTTAAATGTATTTCTTTTTCTTAAGTATTTAGTTAACAAAATAATAAATAATAAAAAATAATATAAAAATATAACGAAGTAAAAGAAAATTTCGAAATATTTTTAATAAAAATGTACTCGTTTTGGTATATGAGTACATATTATAATATTTCTCTTATGTATAATATGCAATCGTGACTAGAATATGCTGTATGGATGAATATGGAAATCTTTGAAAACAAAATAAATAAATAGAAAAAAATATACTCACATACTCGTATATGAGTACTTAATTATTTTTATTTAGATGTAATTCTTGCATTATGTATTCACTGTAGTTATAAATAATATAGAAACGTATTGCATGCTCTTCGTATACATAATGTAATGTAATTTGAAATCAGATATTATGTTTTGTCTCGTATATTTTTATTTATGTATGTTTATATGAGAATATGTACCACTATATACATATATATTCGCATTGAAATAAAATTTCAATGTTTATTCATATATAAATTGAGTAGAGATCTGCTGTATAGGTATGTATGCATAAGCAAATATAAGTCATGTTCATATGTTACTTAAGTGAGTATATAACATTCATTTATAAATTCATTATTGTTCGCTTATTATTATATTCAATGTATACTAATGTACATAATGTATATATGCATATAAATATTTACTGTATAACATACCATACATATAAATAATAAGTACACAAATTTTTCTTAGCAATAAGTGAAGGGGATCAATATAATTTATTTAACTACATACATAAATGTACCTACATACATTTATTTCATATACGCATACTTACCATATATGTACATATGTACATTATTATCATCAAAATATATTATATATTCATTCTTATAAGCACTTGACGTATTAAAATAAGAAAATTTTATATACATAAAACGGATTTCCGGAATTAAATGGTGCGTACTTATAGTATACATTATTATATCATGGGTGCATAGTTCACAAATTATTATTAATCAAATTTATATATACAGGGTGATTCTCTATCGGATGAAAACCTTGAGACAGGTGATTGGTCGTGCCGAGAAACGAAAAAAATTGTATGGCTGGGGTGGTATATTCTCAAGGGGTAAGGAGTTACGGGGCTACGAAGTTTTTTTTTAGGTCAAGTTACTTGTTTCGTATTTTTCAGGACTACGAGATAATTGTTTTAAAGAGTGAAACTTTATATTTTATTTCTTTTCTCAACGAGAAATATCAACAACAACAACAGGTAAACAACTTTTCGATGCAAAACCACTGTTGTATTTTATCGCAGAACTCAAGAACTACGAAAGACAATAAAATAAAATAAAAAGCAAATGAAAGGCGATGCATTCGGCTATATTTTAAGTAAAAAAAATTCAAAAAAAAATAGGACAAAATTTTGAGATATTTGACCTTGAGCTTAAAATTTTCCGTTTTTTTCCATGAATTTTTGACTTTGATGAGCACCGCTAGTCCAATTTAAATTATTTAGACATCAAAATAAAGAGCTATTGATTCTCTTTCTAATGAGTGCAGGATGACTCAAAAGTATTGAGTTTTTCGTGAGTTTGGCCAAAAATACGGAACAAGTGACTTGACCTAAAAAGCTCCGTAACTCCTTACCCCTTGAGAATATACCCTCCCCAGCCATACATTTTTTTTCGTTTCTCGGCACGACCAATCACCTGTCTCAAGGTTTTCATCCGATAGAGAATCATCCTGTATATCTATGTTTTTCTTTTCTATTGACATTAGTACTAATTCTTCAATTTTTTTTTTTCGTTTTTGTCTTGTCATAAAAGAAATCTTCCTCCGAAACTATTTTAATTTGAGATTTCCTTTAGGTCAAATTCCAATAAATACTATAAATAATTTTCAATCAAATTTATGAAGTTTTTATAAAATTTTGAATATGATATTTGTATAATATTCGTATATATAGTTATTTTTTTTTTTTTTAGTATATTTAGGATTTTTTTCAACTCTAATGGACTCGAACACAATTTAATTTTGTAACATAAATTTTCCAAAAATTTACAATCTGTATTAGAAAATGAAAGTGAAACAATGTGTAACAGTTAAATACTTGACTGTAACAACACTTTGTTGTAAAACAAAAAGATAATATTATCGAAAAAATCAAAAATTATGGTAATACTTTGAACATTTCAATTATTTGAAAACACTATATATTATTTCTGTTCGAAGTGTACTCGTACAATGATGCACATAGTGCATATTATAATCATATGACAACGAAATAGATATTTAATTGTCTTGTGGTGTAATAATATAATGAATGATTTCCATAACTTCTTTTGGTATTCATTCGATTAAAGCAATCGTAGACAATATGTCACTTATCCTACATACAAAAATGAAAACGTACATTATATGAGTAAAACTAATAAAAACGAAAGGAAAATAGTCCAAAATCCAAATGATTTTTACGAGTGTTCATAAGTAGTACATAATGACTAAATATAAAATAAAATGAATAGATGCAATTGTATTTTAATCTCGATATAACTAAAATTGTATGCATAGAATAATAAATAGTAATAATAATATTACCAATTTAGTAAGTATAATAACAATAATAATAAAATAAAGTGCATCATGTATTTATGCGTACATTTTGTATGTATGAACTACAAAAATTTATTACGGTCATGATCGTCATCATTTAAAAACATGCTATTTAATTTGTAATTAACGTCATAAATTCGTTTCTTTTTGTCTTAAATTTATTACCTATATAAAAATGCATTACGTATTCATTTGTAGGTAATGCATATGTGGTATGTAATAAATAAATATCCACTATGTGTATAATAAATAAAATTGATTGTAAAATGTGAACTTACATTTTTTATTTAAAATAAAAAAACAAAAAATGTTATTTTGAATGAGATCATATGCACTAAAATTTAAATGAAATTTTATTTATAAATAATCAAAAATGTATGCGAATTTGATATTAAATTTGAATTGAAATTAAATTCAAACATACGGGTTGATAAGAAATTTCAAATAATTTAGTTTGAATAAGTCTAATTTATTCACTAAAATTTAAATAAAAAAAATTTACGAACTTATATCTACTCTTCTTTATTACTCCTACAAAATAATTTAACGAACGTTAGATACATATTTTTTCATATTTATGTGTACGAGTATATATAAATACTCGTATATTGCATGTATTATACATACGCATACATATATCTAAAATATATTAAAGGTATTCACTTACAGGTATTTAAAAGTTTTAATCGGCCTACTGGTCTCGAAATTACAAATTCGATTCCTGCCCACGGCATAAATAAGAAAAATAATTTTCAATTTTTTGTTGCCTTTTGTCAACTTTCACTATCCTCAAAAATTCATTCAGCTTTAAATTAATATACCAGGTACTAGTTTGGCTGGGAAAAACGACTAAAGAATACTGATTAGTCTACTTGCTGATGACAAATAACACAAAGTATTAGGTATCATTAGATCATTCTAATAATATATCAGTCCATCAATATCAATGTTTCGCAACACACATAAAATGTTGGTGCATTCATGACAGTAATAAAGTCTAGAAATCACTTAAGTGAAATCCCTGTCTCTCTTAGAGCTGTAGCGCTGATGAAGATGATGATGACTCGGTTTACTTGTCTTTCACTGCATCAAGTAAATACCCTAATTATTATTTTAAGGCTATTAAGAATTTCTTAAAATTATTATCTGAACTCGATCTTGTCGTCGTTAAATAAGCTTCATATAATATATATTTCACATTTTAGAGATTTTACATTGAATACATTTTTCAATTTTATAATACATTATGTACTTAGATCGAAATACTTATTGTGTATATGAATTTGAAGTGTATAATTTATGTAAGATATATGTAATGACGTACTTTCTAGTTTCATTTATGCATAAATAACTATACATACGTACATAAGTATATATAATTATTTCTATTTATAAAATATATTATTTTGTTCGTAATACACATATTTAGTATCTTGATGCATATTAGTAGACATATGATGCTTTTTATTCAACATTTGAATCTCTACATATGTACGAGTATGAACATATAAACATACAGTGGACGTCAAAAGTCTTTGTACTCTCTTCTCCTAATAAACTTTTGACAAGTGAAAAAGTGTTTTACATTATTGTATGCAAGTAGTAGAAATATTATTTATTTTTGAAATAAAATACATAATTGATTTCACTTTGTTAACGTTGTCAGTCATGAAAAAAAATTGGTGTTAAAAATCATCTAAAATTCATCTTCAATAACTATATGTAGATTTAATTTTTATGAACGGGAAAGGATAGAGTCATTAATTGAATTGCATATGAAAGGTCAAAATGTCTTTCTTAAGTATGCTAATTTTCATCAAAATCGAAAAAACAGTTTTTACATAAGAAAGAGATCTTTGTAACATTGCCCAGAAAAATCATATAGAAAATTATATTGGATATATTGGTATACAAACACTTTTGACTCATAATTTCGTGATTTGTTTTAATTAGTTTTCTATAACTTAAGAATTAACAGAGGTATGAAAATGAAATTCCAGAATAATATTAAGAACATATCAGGGATTTTATTTGCGCAAAAAATTGGAAGATATGTTCATTCGACTTTGACTTACAGGTTAACCGAAAGTTTAAATTTGTAGGTGTACAAAGGCTTTTGATGTCCACTGTGTCTACACATACATATATGTATATATGAATGCATATTGATTATTATTGCATTTCATTTATATGAGAAAAACAATTTTTTTTCTATATTTTTTTAGAATTTCTATTTCTCTACAGTTTCATTACAATTTCAAATAATATTTATATGCAACATATCTATGTATAATATATAATATGTACGATTGAACTTTTCATGAAAAAATTTTTCATTTTATATCATTTTATATATATTTTCGTTTCATATTATAGGAGTGTATATATGAAATATATATATATATATATATAATATGTATATATTGCAATCAATCAATCAGTCAATTTTATAAAATCATATAACATAATAAAAATTGCATAAAAATATATATATGTGTAATTGTGTACCTATTTACCTATGTAACATACTATATGAACGCGTTAATAAATTATATATATATATGTATAATAATACATTTTTATATTGATTAATAAATGAAATATATAAGTACATATATTTTGTGTATCTCAAATACGTTCGTTAAAGTTATTAATGATTTATAAACAAGACAGTATTTATTTTATTATGAAATATTGTGGTTAATGTACGTATATATATATATAGCCAATATATTAACTGTATATATGTATGTATTTGTGAAAAAAAAAAAAACAATAGACGAATGAAAAACCAAAAAAATATGAAAAATTATAACATAAAAATCAGTATATGTGTAATGATTTTTTTTTTTTTCAACGAAATATTATCGTTCTTTTTTCATAATCTAGATTTTTTGATTTTTGAATGATTTATGAATATGTATATCAGTGAATACATGAAAAAATCATAAAAAATTTGGAATTTTCAAATCTTCAAAGTACCTACATACATATGTACATACTAATATATAACATGTGTATACAATAGGTTTATTTGTTTTTTTTTGTGTTACACGTGTTCTGTAGTACACATATATGTATATATTTGCAATTCTATATTTTTCAAAGTTTAAAAAAAAAATAATACATACATAATTTGAATGAAACAAAAATATGTATTTTATAATACTGAATAATGCGTTCAAAGGTATAAACATTAATCATTTAAATATATATTTATATTTATAGAGGGTATATCGTGTTCTATATCTAAGCATTACTTGGCACTACATTTATCTCTTTTTCTACATGTAACGAATATTTATTACAATAAGTATCAGTTACATACGAGTACACATACTTGTATGTATGAATATAAATTTACAATTTTTTACACGTGGAATAATGTATGAATATTAAAAAAAAAAATGCACGAAATAAAAAAAATGATTTTCATATTGATTTAAACGTATGTTACTTGTATACTTTGTATTTGTATGGTACAATAAAAACGACTTTAACTTGCATGAATAATTGTACTAAATTTAATGACTATACGCGAGAACATCATAGTACTTCAAAAAGTTCAAATGAGTACAATTTTAATGCACGCATGTTATCAACAGAATTTTGTATATAATGTTGCTATCATACAAACATTTAAATGCATATATACATACATATCACATATAAATTTATAATATTTATATCATTTACGTATATGTATGTATGTACATAAATTTATTACAAATTTTGTTTGAAGTTGTATTCTAATAAGTATCTAATGAAATTAATTTTATTTGTAAACATTAGGTGATTTCGATTTGGCAATTTCAAGTACTTGAGAGTACTAAAATGTGTCTAGGATAAATTGTTAAAACGAACGACACAAAAATTATTCGTAACTACTTGCACCCAAGGTTTATAGAATATAAAGGTTTGGTCTTAGGTCACATGGTATGCGGCCATCTTGGTTACTTCGCGATTTCAGCTGATAACTTTGTCGTAATTTTGGTGTTACCAATGCCATTCTGTAATTTCTCTGTTGTATAAAATAAAAAATATATGTTTTCTGGAGTGTTTTGTCTATATAAAAGTAATAAACAAAAGTATTAATAAAAAGTAAAATAATTAGTGGAAATTAATTAATTAATAGGAATATAAATGTATGTAACAAGTTTGTTTTTATTAATTAGGAAGAAAATTTAAAATAAATATTATTAAAGTTTTTAAAATACATAAAAATGTAATTTATTATCAAAAAAATATTTTAAGATTACTAGTTAATAAGTCATCTCACATAGTTGTAGACGAATTGATTAAGACTTTTTTTTTTAAATGTAGAATATATTTTTTATTAAAACATAAGAATCAAAAGGACACTTCCATTAAAAATTCTAAAAAAAAATAAAAAAATGAAAAAAATATGCACATAATTAATTAATAAATTTATTTTTATATTTTAAGACTATTTTAATTTTTATTCTACACACAGAAAAATCAATAACGAAATATTGAATAATGAATATTTTTTAAATATATATACACTTTCTGGTAACACTTTTTGCCCAATGTCTGTAACATATGATTTGATGCGTAACCAAAATGACTGCTAAGACCATACCTGTACTCTTTATACCATGCTTGCACCTACTTCCAGCTACTTGAAAAATTTTTCATGAGTAGCTGCGAGTATATGGTTTAACACAGACATTTACCTTTTCTACTCGCAAGTACTTGAAATTGCCAAATCGAAAGCACCTATTATGTAATGTAAATTATATTAAAATATGTATTACATAAGAAGTCAAAAACAGGTTGTTTGTTGTATCGAAAAATTATAATTATTGTTTTTTGTCATCACTATTTTATACAGTACTTTTTTTTTTTGTGAAAATAACATTTTCAAAGTATGTATACATTATATTCATACTTAAAATTCATAAAAGGGATGTAATTTATAATCAAACAAACTAACCAACCCAACCCAACCACCGCCTTTTGGTCGAATGAGTTTTAGTTTCGAATTGATTCAATTTCTAAAATTATAATGTTTGTGTTTATTTGTGTTTATGTAAAACAAATAATATACAAAAACACAAATAAATACTTACATATTCATGTATATAATATATAATATGTATTCATAAAATTAAAATACATATGTACATAGTATCTATATTCAAACTAACACTCTAATATCATTGTCATTCTCATTATCATGGGTATTTTAACCTTTTATTTACGTTTAAAATTTTCAATATAGCACAATAATTCATTTGCATTTTATGGTAATTTTTGATGTTGATGATAATGATGATGATGATGATGATGACGATGATATTGCTTGATGATGATGATGATGATGATGATGTGATTCCATTTAAAATATTTTAGAATCGAGAATATAAAACAACTCAATTAGCGTGATTTATTTTATATATGTACATATGAATTTTGGAAAATTTAATGTATTGTTCTACCTATTAATGTTTATCGTACGAAATTATATATGCAAAACAAACAAACAGAAAAGGAAAAAAAAA
Source organism: Villa cingulata (assembly GCA_951394055.1). NCBI lineage: Eukaryota > Metazoa > Arthropoda > Insecta > Diptera > Bombyliidae > Villa > Villa cingulata. The sequence continues at coordinate 24,567,154 of OX596021.1, read as the reverse complement.
ATAAAATCAAAGAACAAAAAAAAAAAAATTAAAACAAAAACCAATAAAATCATAGAATGAAAATATTAACAAAAAATAAAATAAAAATATGATAAAATATAAATTGTTATTGTCCATGGTATAGGGAGGGTTATTTTCTAACATTTCATTTTGGAAACACAACCAAAAATTAAACAAAATAAAAAACAAAAAATAAAAATGTTATAAAAGGATGTAGTATAGAAGAATATTATGATTTTATATGCATTTTCAATAAATGAACAAGTTAAATAGGGGAGTAAATTTTCTAATTAAAATTATGTACAGTATTTAATGTGTATATATATAACAATATAATCGTGTCTATACAATACATATTTGCTTTATATACAAATTTTGTGGAAATTTGATTAATTCAAACAATAAATTTAGTGAATGTTTGTATAATTTTCATTTTGTATACTTATGTAGACGAGTGCATATGTATATTCCAAGCACATACATACATATGTGCATTACGTATGTGCATATACGACGAATATACGACAGAGAAGAATCATATATGGAATTTATATAGGTAATACAGATGTAAAAGAATTTCAACATAAATTTAATCAAAAATATTTTTATTTTAATAATAAAAGTTTTTAAAATATGAAATAGTTTTTAAATAAAAATAAAATATATAGAATTTTTTTTAAATATTATTTATGTACAAATACAAATTAAAAAGAAAAACATTTTTTAATACTTATATTCAATTCATGTCGGAATTTTTTTTGTAATCATACTCGTATATAATTTTAGTTATGCACATATGTATGTGTATTTTTGAAAATTTCATCAATTTTTTGCTTGAAAACATTTTATTTTATAATCTTTTTTAATTGAAATTTTCATATAAATATAAGCAAGAAAATAATATGAAATTGTATATACACATATGTACATACATGTATACATACTTATATTATACAGGGTGGACCATTTAACGTTTGAAATTTGAATCGGCTATAAAAAAAAAAACTAATTATTATTTTTTCAAAATTATGATTTTATTTTAAAAATTGGACATTTCCAATTAAGAATGAAACACCACATCATTCAAATGACTACCACGCCTTGCTTGACAGTACCCATTCCTATTTACCCAATTTTTCAATACATTTTCGATTGTTTGGCCTCCAATCGCATGAATAGCAACTTCGATTTCGTACTTCAAGGCATCAATCGTCTCTGGATGGTTGTCGTATCACTTATCTTTAAGGCTTCCCCATAAAAAAAAAGTTCCAACGGCTTCAAATCACAGCTCCGAGGCCGACAATTGACATCATAATTTCGGCTGATTATTCGATTTTTTCTTAAATTTCTTACCGTTTGTGTAGTAGACTCACCACTTTGAAAGTAAGTTTTTAATTATTTTCCAATTTTGTTCAAGCGTAAATCGTATACCATTTCGTAAATATCAAAGATAAAACTAAATTTATATTAACTCTGTTAACCTGTCAAAATCAAAATAACCGGTGGTAATTCAAATTCCAAACGTTAGGTGGCGGCCCACCCTATATATATATACGAATGCATACATATTTGTATCCTTTTTATACATAGAAACAAGAAAAATTACATTTATATAGTATATATATGTATTTATAAAATAAATTTAATATGTAAATAAAATGAAAATTTAACAAATTGTAAACGTAATCCTTTTAAACTTTGCAAAACAATTTTCTTTATATATGTACATATACATATTTTTATTTGTATTTGTTTTACTAATTATATTATTATTTTCTGTTTTTCATTTTTATTTTATTTTTTTTTTTGCTTCACGTGTATATGTAAAATAAATTTTAATTTTGATTCTGTATATATGTATATGAGTATATTTATGTATACTAACAGTTCATTTAGTTTTCTATTTTACATATATGTATGTAAGAATAATATTTAAATATTTAACAATCTGAAGTTGTGAGTGTGTGTGTGTGTGAGTGTGTGTGTGTGTGTGTGTGTGAGTGTGTGTGTGTGTGTACTAAATTTATATAAATGAATATTTATTTTATAGGAAAATATTGTAAATAATTTGATTTTTCATGGCAGTCGGTATGTTATTATGAAATCAAATATCTCGTGTAAGACCATACTACACTCATACATAGGAGTACATAATATACGAGTATATATATATATATATATAGTACATCCTATATAATAATATTTAAATAATTGTCATTATTCAATTGCGTGCATAATTATTTTTTTCTTATCATTTTCAAAATTTTTTAATTATCATGGTAGCATAACGAATTGATTTTCCAATGATAAATTAATATAAAATTAAAATATTTTCAGAGTATAATATGTATTTAGTATTTATTTTGCCTTTTTTTTTATTCAAAATTGTATTTACCTTATGATTCCTTTCGAACACTTCATAACGAAGATATTTTCATATAATTTGACTTCATATTTTATTTGAGAATGTGTAATGAAATTCTCTGTCACACAAATAATGAAAAAATTTCTTTGTTGAGGAGATAATACATAAATCCAAATATATTAACAATAATAGGAACTTAACATAAATTAACATATAAAATGAAATTTATAATGTATTAGTAGTTGTCATAATATGTCGAAAATTTATAAACATGCAAACTGTATTATTACGTTATCTCTTTATCTGCATATGTAGCATATGTATATGTAAATTATTTGAACATGTAAAAACTTCTAAATGAATTTATTTATTTACTTGTGGATTTAATTGAATAAAATTCAATTTAATTTTAATTTTTGTTTGAAAGGTGAAAGCTGCCACATATCCTACACAAGAATAGGTAAATAATATACTATAACATACCCTTCGTTTCCTATATTTAAAGGGTGATCAAATGAGATTTATTATTATTTTTGAAAGTGAGAATAAAGCCATATTTTGATTTTTATAACATTCAATTTCAATTATAGAATGTTCAATTTTCAAATTTATGACATTCAGATTACTGAAAATTCGAGTTTTTGAACGTTTTCGGATAATCGAGGTTTCACTGTATTTCAAATGTAAAGATTCACCTAGTGTAAATGAATATTTTTATTAGAGTGCACTTTTTTATTTACCATCAATTTCGTATTTTCATTTTTCATAATATACCTTATAGTTATTATTGTCTGAAGAATTCATTAAATTGACAAATAATATCTATTTAAAAAGTACCAATGAAAATGTCAAACAAATGTCAAATAAATACAAATTGTTTAATTCATATTGTATGAGTGAAATATGTACAGTGGTATATATGTATGTATATAAATGTTTAATGTATGCAGTCGCTTCTCTTTTTCATTTTGCTACGCCAAATAATATCCTTTTAATTTAAAATTGAAAAAAAAAAAATCATTTATGACAGTCTGACAGGAAAAACAACGATACTAAAAACTAAAGTAAAATGCAAATTATCTGCCACTCAATCATAGATAAAGTAAAAGAGATCGTTCTAAATGAAAGTTGTACAAGTTTGTTTATTCGAGAAAAAAAAAATGATATTCGACATCTTGTGTTACAGAATCAATTTAAGTTTTAAATTTTTTGTCATTTAAGTAATTAAAATTTTGAATTTGTTCAGTTCAAATCTGAATTTGGAAGTTAGCAATGTATTCGTATGACAGACAACAACTTGTTTTTTTTTTTTTTTATTCATTTTTAATCAAAAGTGGATTAATATCGTATTCATTTGTAACAGGTCAAGTGATAAAATAATAAAAATAAAAAAAAAATCCTAATATACATTAAATTTAGTCATTTCTCTTGACATTGATAAAACTTTTATTTGTTTTTTATTTTATTTTTTTTTTTTTCATTCTCTCCGTTTATTTTTTCTCTTAAACTTTTTATATGTATGTAAATATCTGTAAAATCTTCATGTGCAATTTTATTTTCTCAGTGGAGCATATATTTACTTATATAAATTTTATATTTGCTAGGTTTTCTTTTTGTGCGTTTTTCTATATTATTTTTGGTTTTGCTTTCAGTGAGTTTTTTTTTTTTTTTCGTTAAATAAATAAATAAAGTACCATTATAATATTTCAAAAAGTTGAATTGAAAAGAAGAAGAAAACATTATAAACTAAAAATATTGAGATAAAATAAAATTCTTAAACTTTTATCCTTATATTTTATGGTTTTTTTTTTCTGTTTCATTATTTTTTTTTTATTTTATTTTACTTTTTCATATTATGTTAAGTATTTGATGCATTTTCATATATATATATATATATACATTATGTATATTTACAGAGATCTTGAAGAAGAGAAAATAAAACGAGAAAATAAACTTTTTTTTTCATTATTCATATAAATAGTCTTATCTTTAAAGGTTATTTAATATGAGGATGTTTAGATTTTATTGTTTCGTGTTTCGTTAATGTTGCTAATATTGATATTATTGTTGTTGTAGTTTTTGTAGTTCCTTATTTATTTTTGATTTTTCATATTTTAATTTAAGTGATGTTGAATACTTTGATCTACTTGTAATTTTAATTTCAATTTGATTGATTGACTTGAATTTTTTATTTAAAGAATTGAATTTAAAATTGTATAGGTATACATACTCGGTATTTACAGTGTGTTTCACTACAGAAAGCCATCGATTTTATCTACAACCTTTTAGTTACAGATAAAATTTTTTGTATATATAAGGAGCAATCGAATCTCTAATTCGCAGTATAATTTTTTTGCTGTACGTGGCATTCATTAGTTTTTACAATATTAAAAGTGAAATGCATTCATATTACAGGGTGCGGTTTGAAGCAGCATTTTTAGTTAGCCATCCTAAGGGACCAAAAATGACCGTAGCAGAAGCAGCAAGGTATCTGAAAAAATCAAAATTCTTCATTAGAATAAGGAATCAACGTTAGCTGGAAACTGGTTTTGTAGATGACGTGCATAAAAATGATAGGCCTCGATCGACAACAAACCGCAACGATAAGACAATAGAGAAGATATTTTTATCGAAAAAATTATCGAAAAAGGATTCAAACATCTCCACTTCAACTATTCAGCGACGTCTCAAAGAATTTCAAATAAAAACTTGTCAACGATGCAAAAACCTTTATTGACAAGTTCCCATATGGAAAAAAGGTTACTATGGGCTCGAAAGAATATTAACTAAGATTGGAGTAATGTAGTATTCACGGATGAGGCTTCTTTTCTCGTTCCAAATCTTTTGAAACGTGCTTGGACGAAAAAAGGTGAACGGTGGTACATAGAACGTACTGTAAAACATCCTGCAAAGGTACACGTTTATGGGGCCTTTTGTCAAAAGAGGTTCGGTTATTTTATATGCTTCACGGGATACTGGATGCGAAACGAATGACCAAAATATATAAAAATGGGTTGTTCCGATTAAAAAATAACTGGTTTGGACACGGAAATTGAGATTGGATTCTTCAAGAAGACAATGACCCCAAACATCGGAGTCAACTTTGCACCCAATGGAAATCTCAAAATGGGACCAATACCATGGATTGGCTTTCACAATCGCCAGACTGTAACCCTATTGAAAATGTGTGGGCTTACATGAAGCAGAAATTGCGGGGGTTAAAAATAAAAAACACAAATCATTTAATTCGAGTGCTAAGAGGAATTTGGAAGAGCCTTAGCGAGGAGTACGCCAAGAAATTAGTGGAAAGTTGTGATGAAAGATGCCGCCATGTTATTGAAGCGAGTGGAGACTGGACGAGCTATTGAATATAACGCGAATTAGAGTTTATATAGCTGATTAAAATAAAGTTTATACCTAGTCAAAACAATCATTCGTCTTTTATTTTTTGAGGGCTTTCTATAGTGAAACACACTGTATATGAACATATTGAAAGAAAAATTTATTATTTTTTAATATCCAAGTAATATGAACATTAGAAGCTATTTATATTGTTTGTGAATCCAAAATATGATTGTTCGAGAAAAAAAATATTTTTTTCAATTGAAAATTGATTTACAATCAAAACAGAAAAAGAAATTACCAAATTTAAGGAAATCCTAAAAAATGTTTTTTTTAAAAAAAAGTAAAGTTATTATAGGAATTGGTGAAAGTAAATTTATCAAAATGTTTACTTGTACTTATACAGTAATAAATTTGAAAATATTCAAAATTTATGGATTTTCTTTACCTTTTGAAATGTCAGCTTTTTTCTATTCTTTTGTGCTTACTTAGGATTATTTTTTGTGTGGTTAACCAAAAAATATATATTAAAAAAGTACCTACTTTGATAATTTCACGACAATTTAAAAATATGAAAGGAATTGTTATTTCCATAGAAAATTATTTAGATTTACATTTATTTGAATTCTTCTTCTTTCTTGCCATTATTCCCATTTAGTTGGGGTCGGTCCTTCTAATTTTGATGCGCTATAGATTCCTACCGTGTGTTGTCACCTTTTCTACATTCGATATTAGAATGTCGTCTTTAATTTGGTATACGTACGTCGCTTTTGCTCTACTTATAGTTTTCTTTTTGATGTTTCTATATCTAACACACTTTTCTAGTTATATGCGCACTGCATATCTCCTCATAACATGTCCATTGCGCTTGTATGAAGAGTAAAGTAGACATCTAAATCGATTCGATATTAAGTAAAAATATGAAATTCATAATTAAATGAGTGTATGAGTGTTGTTGAATAATTGAACAAAAATGTCCAAGTAAAAAAAAAAATCGCCACTAGGTATATATATCGCACATCATTAATCATGAATAATGAAAAGTTAACTAAAGCATAAATAATGCAATCAAAAAATAATGTAAATTTCGTCCTTGCTATTTAATTGTTGAAAATTGAGATATTAGGAGCACGTAAAGTATTTACGTTTCAATCTACACATAATATTTTATATATACTCTGGTCGTATTACATCCTGTCATCTATAGTGTCATCGTTATGTCTTTATGTATGTTTTGCCAACAGAAAAAAAAATTTTTTTTTTTTAATATTTTATAAGTTGTCATTATGTGAGTTAATAGAAAAATGATTCTTGCGGTTTCATATACATACCTAGTTATTTTCTTTTTAACTTTTTCCTGCATACGTATATACATACATATATATGTAAGTATTTTTATATTAAAAGATCAGCCATTTTATTTATATTTTAGAATTTAGATAAATGATAAAACAGAAAATAAAACAATAAGATAAATGATAAAACAGAAACAAACAAATTTATTTAAAAATGAAAAAAAAATAAATGAATAAAATCCTTATAATATTGAAACAGAACACCTTTATTCATTTATCATTTTCCAGGAGTGAAAGCAAATCTTAGATATCAAAAAAGAAAACCCAAACAGCAAAAAAACAACAAAAAAATATTTAAGAAAGAAAAATAATAATAACGACAAGAAATTCAAAACAAAAAAAAAGAAAAGAAATTAAAATAAAAATAAAAAAGGAAATATTATTTTTCTTCAGGATATGTTATGTCGAAAAATTTAGAAATGAAAAGAGAAGCAGGGAAACTTAAAATAAGGCGAAAAAAAATTTGAAAAAAAAAAAAACAACTGTAGAAAAGCAAGATTCAATACACTACATACATAGTAAAATGAAAATTGTACTTGAATGGGTATACATATACATATACGAGTATAATTTCTGATACATAGACCACAATTTCATAATACATACAGTACCATTACCATACATACTGCACTACATATACTCTTATGTTGTTCAGCAAGGTCCTATGTTATTCTGTCTGTATTCGGATTTTATTTTATTTTTATACTTTTCACTATATTTTTTGTCTTTTGTAATTTTGTGTTATCAAATGCAATATTAAAGTGAAAAATAAAACAAAATATTAAAAGCAACAAAAAGAATTGAATCAAAGAAAATAAGAAAAAAAAAAACAAAAAAAAAACAGTTCTAGGTACTTTATTATTTTTCTTTCATTTTCTTCTTTTATATTACTTAGCATGTTTTATTTATCAAAAAAGAAGGAAAAGAAAATTATTATTTGATGTCAAAAATTGAGCTTGTCTTTTTGTCTTTTTTTTTTCTCTTCTCTTCTGGCTTTGTGTGATGGATTGTAAGAATTTATTCTTGTGAAAAATTTTAATTTGAAATGTAGAAATGTATGTACATATGTACATACAGTATATTAATGTCTAGGATATCAGCAAAGTAAAATTAAAAAAGAAAAAAAAAATGAGAACGAAAATGAAGAAAAAAAATTCTTTTATATTTTTCTGTAAAATACACACTAACATCATAAAATTTTATGAAATGAATCGACGCATATTTAAATATTATACGAAAATATTTTATTATTATGTATGTATATAAAAAACAGTGTATATATAATGTAAAGGATATATCTACGTAATGAAAAGTTTTTTTTTAGATTATTATTTACATTTATTATAGCGATATAGCGAATATATAATATTCAAACGTCATATTTAAAATGAAATATTAAAGATTGATATGTATGTATGTATGTATATATCTGTATATAATTATGTGTTAAATTAAAACTACAAAAATTATGTAGGTATGTGCAGGCATGCAGTTTCGTATATAGACGCAATTAAGTTTTCTCTTTGAATATTTGCATACAAATTCACAAAAACAAAAAAAATATCTCATAAACCTTCGTATAAATTTCGTATTATATTCGTTAAAATGATAAACTTGGTAAAATGATAAACGCAGCCATAAAGTGCAATAAGCGTATTCATTTCAATTCGTAAACGTATGTAGTGCGTAATTTTACAACATCGTATATTAAAATGATGTGAAAACACCTCATGAAACACACCTTACTCTTCACAAATTCCTATTTTGACACACAAATTCAACAAATCTTTTCAAAATTTAACCACAAATTCACTTTTCAAATTTTAGCTTGTTAAAATGGCAAGCTGTCAAACTTTCGTTTGCAAAAAATTTGTTAACGAGGTGGTTGATCTATAATCGGCGACTAAAAAGTCTCGTTGATTTACGCAGAGCTTATGTTACTTTCAAAACAAAATAGAAAAGTTAACCGAAAGCTACAAGCGAATCACGAAAGTTACGATATTTGAAATGAATATGCTTACCATAGTGAAATCAATTATGTACTACATATATTATCTGAAGAAAATTGAATTATTTTCATCTGTTTATACATATACATATGTACCTACATAATTTATGTGTACCCAAGTATGTAATGTACTTTATTTTGCACTAAAATTTGAATTATGATAATGACTATACGAATCCGCATCAATCCGTAAGAAACATATATTAAAATATAAAACCTTAAAAATTTACAAAATTGAATTTGCTTTTATTTATTGGTGTACGTGTTTCAATTTCAAACACGTTTATTTAAAAATTTAATAGTAAACAAACAAAAAGAGATATCTTACAGAGTTCAACACTAAATCTGGAATGTAATTTTCAATTATTTCGTTTCGTTTCTTCTATAATTTTTAATTAAATTTTCTCTCATAAAATTACAGTTAAAAACCATACAATGTATATAAAAATAAATATAAAATTTCGTATTACTTTATATAAAATTCTGTAATGTAATTATGATTAAATATGATACATACTCGTACATGTATATGTGTAGTGTACGTATGAACTGTCGAGTTATTTCAAAAATTATTATCATTGGATATACCTAGTTATCTGCAATGGCTATAATATGAATGTATTTTTAAATAATTAAGGATTCATTTGAAATTCAAAAGAATTCATATTAGCACATGTATTAGTAAATATATTTAATATTTAAGGATATCATGAAATTTTGAATGATTCTATGTATGGTTTCATTCCCATATGCAACTATAGAAAACTATATGTATGTATGTACATACAAATTGCATGCATGTTGTATGAATTTCTTAATATAAAACATTGAACAATAAAGGGAATTTAAATTAATTGAAAATGTTTTATTTATTCATTTCTTTTTTCATGTTTACGAATTGAAAAAAAAGTAGTACTTCTTAGAAAATGCAAAAAAAAAAAAAATTTTTTTTATAGCTTCATGCTTAAATCGGCAAAAATCGATACACATTTGTACATTTTATCTGGTATCTGCATTCATATTATTTTCGAATGCAGGCAAGTTGTGAAATGAATATTTAAAATGTACTTGCACAAAACAACCAAGATGTTTCTTTTCTGCCTGATGTTTATTTTTTTTTTTTTTTTTTTTTTTTAAATATACATATATACATAAATGTATATAGTATATATTAAGTGCACGCGGATACTCAGTCCATGGCACCGCCGATCAGTAATTTTATGTCAGATATACATATTATCCAGTTTATCATCAGTAATCAGTTACTGGTGTACATTGCTGATGGGAAAAATTTTTTGATCGACTTGGGCAAGAGTAGTGCGCTGGCTGGGGTTCGAACCGTGATCTCAAAGATCGCAAGACCGACACACAACCATCGAGCTATTCAAGCCCCTGATGTTTATTTGAAAATTTACAAAATACTATTTTTGACTTAACCAGATTTTTTGCAACCAGGAAAATAAAAGTTTTACAATTTTGCATCAATTTTATATATTACAACTAACATGTTACATACTTTTCGAAATCGTCAACCAATCAGCATTTTGTAGCTGAATGCGCATGCATTCCATATGCTTGGATAACAATACATTCTTAATTTTAAAAAAAAACCGAAAATATAAAATCTTAGGAACAAAAATAAATTTTTGTACCATAGGATTATTTTTTAGTTAATTGAATTAAAAGTGTTTTCTATCTTCTTTAAAATTTACAATTTTTTCTGTTTGTTTTCGAAACTTAAACGGAAAAAAATACTAACAATTTTATAATTTACGAAAATATTCACCCTCTGCCCAAGTAACGAGTATAGACTAATGTATATCTAAATTTTATAATCCTTTTGTTAGCTGATATTCATCCTTTCCATATTAATATTAGATAATATGTTGTATGTACACATGTGTTTAAGAAGTTATAGAAGATAAAATAAGAAAACATCTTTGCAATTCAAATTCAAAAATTTACTTACAACGGTTAATGTACTTACTACTCGTACATAAACGTACATTTTATCAAGTACCTACAAAGTTTTTTATTAGAATTTTTTCACTTTTATTTTTTTTTTCTTCAAAATATTCTCTGTAAAGATATATGTAAATAAGAACATCTCATTTTTGAATGTACATATAAGCATACCTGGATATTCAATTTCATTGCTTCTATTATCTGGATATGAAATAAATTTTTTTTTTTATTGAAAAAAATATTCCACTTCGGTGGGGCTTTATAATAAAAATGAAAAAAAAAAAATTGGAATACAAAATACATATAGTATGTATTATTTTTTTTTTGTTGAAAATATTTTCTTTCTATATATATTATGTACCATTTTATGTAAGAACATTTTTGTATATACTTATGTGTACTTTTAATACAAAAAAAAAACATCATCTACAGAATGTATTATAATTTTTATAATAGACAAAATTCTTGTATACGTTCAACTGCATGTATTATATTACATTATGTACAATATGAGAGTACAAAAAAAAAATGTAAATAGGCAAAATTTATATGTATGCTACTTACATATTTTATGATTTTCTTCTTTTTCTTTGTCGTGGTTGATAATCAATATTTTTTATTCATGTTACCGCATTATATATAATATTAAGTATGTGTAAATATTTGGTAATTTTTATGTAACAATATTTCATAAAATATTTCTTTTTTTCTTTTCAGTGTTTTTTTATTTTTTTCTATTTCCATATTACCAAATACACATAATAAATAGTTACATATATAAATATGGGCTGTCTAGGAAGTAAAGATCGTCTAACAAAAGAGGATATGGAATTTCTTAAAACACATACACGTTATGATGAAGCAACTATTAAAGAATGGTATAAAGGATTCAAGGTAAATTAAAATTTTTATAATTGTTATTGTCCTTTTGAAATTAATCAAAAATATCACCTTTACCGCCATTATCATAATGCATATTATATTATACAACATAAATAATTGGTTAATAGCACTCAAAATCAATCGTTATTTAGAATATAACGTATTTAGGTGTTTATATAATGACAAACCACAAAAAATTGAAAATGACAAAAGTTAAGAGACATATACATAATGTCCTAACACACTTTAAATGTGGTAATATGAATGACAAGATTGATCTTGCGCAAGTCAAATATCTGTTTACTTTATTATTATAAATAACAACCTGTATTTTTGAATACTCAATTTTACGATCCATTGTGTAACATGCATTATTGACTGATGAGAACATTTTATTGAATAGTTGAATAGAAAAATATTGAGTAAGATTGTGAACGTTGAGATTGAGACTAAAAAAAAAGGAGCAAAAATAATTATATAGCGTCTCTAAACGATTCTTCAAAAGTTTTTTTTTTTTGCTTATGTCATCAATACTTTTGACACCTTTTTCACTAAAGAAAGCATCATAAACCGAATAATTTTCTTTATATCGATTATACAGAGTTGAAGTTGTGCTCATTGTATGTACATATAAGAATAATTTATATTAGAATTATTATTATACAAAATATCTGGGTTTGATGTATATACTCTATATAATATAATCATATTGTACATGTTCATTCTTTTATACAAATACATACATATACATAATATATTAAACTGTCATTTTTATTTGAAATTACTTTTTAAAAATGTCCCTCAGAGAAAAAGTTATTTATTTATTTATTTTTTTTTTCTAAATTTATCAAAATGTTAAGAATAATTTTTACTTGTAATCACAAAAAGACAGAACAAAAAAAAAAAAATACTAAGACAGAATGTTAAAAAGTTTTTCATTGTACATGCATATAGCATGAATGGAGTATGATCATGTTCGTATCGTATCTGAGAGAGAGAGAAAATTTTTAGGTACATTCTAATCGAATCGAATGAAAAATTGAAAAAAAGTAAATCGAAACTTGAAAATTTCTTCTGTATAGCTTGTTCAAAATTCCCAGCGAATAATCTGCGCATGTTTCTCTTGAAATTAAATATGTACATAAAATGATTATATGTATTTGTGTTTTTCTCCCATATAAACCTGAAAAAGTGTAACCACTACAATTATAACCTCGCTCAAAGCATGACGCCATACTCTCACTGCGCATATATTCCATTCGCTGGGAATTTTAAACAAGCTATACTATAGTACTATGTACATATTTCATTTTTCATGGCTATACATATGGACATACGGACATACATACTCGTATATCACATTACATACTCTGTGTATAACGTGTTATATAGAGACATTTTGTGTATATAAGTATGTAAATAGTAATGTACGAGTATAATATATCATACATTATATCAAAATTTTAAAATGACTTTTTAAACTTTTAAAAAACTTATTCATTTCGCATTAAAACAATATTGTGAATAAGAAAATGACAGTAACCCAACAACAAACCAAACTAAGACAGGAAAAGAACTACTTAAACTGAAACTGGAAAAGATTATGCTTTTCAAGTAATGAATTTCTTTCGATTTGAAAAGTTAAAATTTTCATCAATTTCATTTGATTTATATGTAACACACATACATACATTATACATGATTGTCTGTTATTGATTTATCAATTATTTTTTTCGGACAGAAATATTCAAATGAAGAATTTATTATATACAAAATCGAATTTAAATGATTTTGTTATTGCTGTATGTTTTTTTTCTCCAGGATAAAATTTAATTGCATGTTTACATATAAACATAAAAACGTATACCTATCATATGTAGAAACATGTTGAGTTTTATTTTACGCATAAGCATAATACAAGTGATTTATTTTTTCTTTTCTTCTTCTTTCGCTGTTGTTTTTGTTATCAAATCGGAAAAAATATATCTCAATAAAAATGAAAATAAAAAAAAAATAATATATAAAAGAAATTAATTTGTTTCCGTTATTATTATATACGAGTATAGATCTCTTGTCGGTTATAAAATCGGGGGAATTCATGTAGAAATCCAAAGAAAACAAAAATTAAAAAAAAAAAAATAGTGTTGAAAGAAAAAATAAATTGTTCCAATGTAAATAATGAATATCAAAACGAAAAAAAAAAAATTAACTATGTACATTATTGATATACTTCTGTTAAAACTAAAGCATTTCTTGCTGTTTTTCTTTAATTTTATCCTTATATAACATCTCTTCTTACTTTTCAGTTTTAAAAATTATTTGTCATATAAGCCCATAGTACTCGTACAATCGTACATAGTTTATTATCAAAATTAAATTGTTCATACAGTTGTGTTAAAATATATTGTGTGCGCTCATATATGTATATGAGTTCCTAGTGTATATGTATGAAATATAATTTTATTCTCTAATTTGATTTTCTAATTAATCATCTAGTTGAGCACCTTACAAACTATCATCTATCATTTATGTATGTAACTTAATTGAACTTTTCTAATGAAAATTGCATAAAATTTTTCAAATGAAAATGAAAATCATTTAAAATTTTTGAATGAAAAATAAATTTTAGTAATAAAACAAACTTTTATGGAGAAGTGGAATTTTCCAAAATTTTGTTATCTATTCAGTTTTAAATAAAATTCTATATTATTTCATCACATAATAAAGTACTTATGATTACATATACGTACATACAAGTATATGCACACATATAGTAATAACAGTTTGTGGAATAAATTTTTAATGGCTCTCAAACATTTTATTATAATGAGCAAGTAGAGATATTTAATGCAAACTTTTGAATTAATTTTCCTTCGTTTCTATTAATTATTTTTATCAATTTTGAAATTTATTTCAAAATTTTTGTTTTCTTCAACATTTGATTGAATGGTTTCTCAGTATGAGTCGTTTCTGTAATGTCAATTTCAATTTTTTTTTAAATATGGAAAAAAGTGAACAACATGCAGTGACTTTCATTTAAAGGCTTAATACCAAAAGAAATCGATTTGATAAAACCAGTGTTAGATAAACATACAACCTTCAAATGCGACCATTTATAATTGGTTAACTAAATTAGATTGTGGCTGAACAAGCACAAAGTTATGCTGAACATTCAGGAAGTCCAAAAAAATGTAACAATCTTCGAAATTGTCAAAAAATTCAATAAAATCTTTGCTAATGATTGCCGTATTGAGTTTAGTGGGATTGCTGACATTATGAACACCTCACAAGAACATTACACAATATCATACACATATAAAGAATCGCATATGAAAATGCTGTTAGAAAGATTTGCAAGGGTGCAAGATGTTCGTTAAGAAATCTTTAAAAGCTGAATCCATTCATCATGGAAAACTCAGCAGTAAAAATTGGAAAAATTTGGCTTCAAATTGCTTCCCAATCCACCATGTTCACCTGATGGTGCAAAAATGAAAAAAGATTTGTGTCAAATGATGAAGTAATAGCTTAAACAAAGACTTATTTTGGGGAATTTGATAAATCTTATTTTAAAAAAGGTTTAACGAAATTGAAAAAACGTTGGAAAAAGTGTATCGAGCTAAAAAAAAGACATTGAAAAATAATACCGATTTTACTTGAAAAATATTATGTTCAGTGTTTCATTATAAAGATTTATCAATAATATAAGCGTAATTAAATTCAAAAAAAAATTGTTTTCTCATTAAAATATCAATAAAATTAATTATTTTTTGTTTCTTATTGAAGAAAAAATGTTTTTGTTTCAATGAAAAGCTCTTCATTTGTACATGGCATGCTATTACGTTCGATGTAATATTATACTTGAGTTTATTTTAAAATAGAGATTATATTCCTCAAATACTCGTATTTGTACTTGAATAAATATTTTATATTTTTATTTTAAATATACTATAAACTTATACGTACGAGTATGTATAAGTAAGTATTCTCATGCATATTATTAACTTTATAAAGAAGATACAATAGGTTATTTGTACTTGTAAATGTACATTTGTATCTAGAAAATGAAGAATATATAAAGAAAAGAATAAACAAAGAAAATCCTTCAATCTTCATTTGTCTTTAATATACTCTACTCTACTAATATAATACTGACTTACATTCATGTAACTTTCATCATAACGATGAATATGTAGTATGTAGTATGCACGTATAATACTGACATATATAAAATTTTGTATACCACATAAATACTCGTACATGTATATGCATAATATACATATGTATATACATATGTACATTTGTGAATAATATGTATCTCTGTTTTTTCTTCATAATTTATTTATAAACAATAAACATTATATTGCTAAAGTCTGAAGTAAAGAGATACTTCCTGATATTCTTTCATATACTTAGTATACATCCTACATGTAATACTCTAACACATACACACACACACACACATTATTATATCTATATAAAAAATAGATTTTTTTTCCGTAATTTTCTTATATGTAAACACACATATATATATATGTATATAAATATATAGCAAATCTCGTATGTACATATGAAATACTCGTATATAAGAATCTGTTGGGAAAAAAAACAACTAAGGATATAAAAATGATAGAAAATATGTACTCGTACATATTGATATAGAAGTACAAAGTATAATAGATGTGTGTACTTTAATATTATGTGATATTTATGTATGTATCTAAAGCTGGCTCCTCACATTTCGACAAATATTTGTTATAAATGCCGATTTACGTGAAAGCATCGTAGACAACACAATCATCTTCATCGCAGACCAATCATGATTGGTTCGTTGGTTGGTTCGTCTATGTAACAAATCTTTAAAATCTTTGCCAAATGTTTATTTATAACGGGGAATGTAAGAGTTTTTCTTCGTCCAATTACTTAAGCCGTAACTAAAATTACTTTAGCTAACTCAAGTCAGAAGTCAGATTATATTGTTTTAAATCAGTGTAACTATATTTGACTCAAGTCAGCTTTATTGAATTTAACGAAACACTTTGAATTTTCGTTGAATTCAGTGAGTGTGCCTATCGACCACACAAAATTGAGAGGCTTGAGAGAAATATTTACATATGTACATGTATAATTTAAACATAACCAATTCCATATGAAGTTTATATGAAATATCGCATTTTGTAGTTTATGTAAAAAATTCGTAAAAATTTCCTTCATGTGTCTCCTTTATGTAACTCTCTAAATTTTATGTTTTGTATGTGTAACTCTAACTAGTAACAAATATCATGTTCATGTAACTACTAAATTAACTAACCTTACTTTCACATATGCTTGCTTACTCAATTCACACAAGCCAATATACATAGTTACAACTTCAGACTTGAGTGAATTTCGTTAGCTTTGACTTGAGTTAGCTGAAATCATTTTAGTTACGGCTTCACGCGACGAATCATTAGCAAGAGTCAATAGTTATTTGAAGTCTTCTGTATGGGAAAAGTTTTCTACAAAAGTTTACAATATACGTGTATCTGTACCGTGATCAACAAGAGAAACGAACAAATGTTTATTTTCCCAATACACATTTATGTAAGTAATGTTTCACTCGGTTTGACGAATATTCGCGAATATAATCTAGGAACTAACAATTGACGAATGTTTACAAGCGTTGATTGTTTGTCAAAAATACATGGTGTATGGGACCGGCTTAATATATAGACAAAATAATATAAATTGAAATCTTTTGAAGGATATGTGCCATTTATATATGATAAATATTTTGTATACACATCAATACAATTACAAGTTCATATGCACATAACTTATAACGTATGGTAACATATCCTATAGGATTATATGTATTTTTCATTTTTATTATAATAATAATGTACACATATCAGTTTGTATATATGAATTGCATATATTATGTACATATTATATTTACTTTTTACATACAAATTCAAGTGAAAAAGTAAATTAAAAAAAAAAAAATAATAATAAATAAATAATAAAAAAAAAATAAAACTTTAAATTAAAATTGAAAATATAATTTCTTTATTCAGTAGTATTAGTTTTGTTTATAGTGGTAGTAAATATATGTATTTATGTTATATAAAATGAAATGAATATCATGTTCGATATTCTTTATAATATGTACTAGTATCTAGTTATGTACTTAATAGACACAATATGTGACACAATGGATTTTTATTAGACACGTAATGTCATCTATAAAAAAATTTGTTGTTTTTTTTTCATATTAAAAAGAGGAAATATAGTACTTATATCTACTATATGTACTCTATGTACTCTATGGATAAAAGCGAAATAAATCAAGAAGAAAAATGAGATAAAAGAAAAAAAAAACACTACATATGTATGTGTATACCATCATTATATTATAAATTAACTACGTTATTAAATTAACTATTTTGTGAAATGTTTAATTTATTATCCAACAATATTTTATTATATCCTTTCATTTTATTTATAAAATAGTATATAATATAATATATGTATAATCACTCGGTATTATGTACAAATAATATACCACCACATACAGATAACATTATGAAAAGTAATTCATTGTATCATTTTATCTTTATATTTTTATTCGGTATAGAAGTAAGTGTTTAAAATACATATCCTTCGAAATAGTAATAATAATAATAATTATATTGCATAATAAGCACAATTTTATTGCTTCTTTTATTTAATTTTTATTTTTCATTTATTTTTTAAACTTCGTCCTAAACATGATATGTAGTATGATAGTATATAAAGATAATCCGTGTAGTATTATAATATATTGTACCTACATAGTCTGGTAGTAGTCAGTGATAAAAATATAAAAGTTAATATGAGTTTTGTTAATTAAATTATCTAAAATCTGTCTTATAATAATTTAATTGAAATTATTACCTTGAGATTATATTTTTCATTTTCTTTAATAAAATATAAATTTTGCTTCTCAAATTGCTTAAAAATTCCATAAAAAATTTGACATTTAAATACTATATAAGAACAAAAAAAAAATATATCTAAATTTTAATATTTTTAAAGTGCAAAAGTAAAAAATAAAAAATAAAATATACATCAAAATATATTATTTAGAGAAAAAGAAAGAAAAACTCTTTTTACTGTTAAAAATGGCATTCTTCTCAGAAACAAGAAAAAGATTATTTTGTCGCATTTATATGTATTTTGGTTTTGTTTTTTTTTTCGGTTTTTGTGTATACTACACAAAATAAATGCAAATTTTTGATATCTTCAAATAAAAATGTACATATACATACTTATGTACCTACTTACTTCTTATCCAATTATTTGACATAGAAATATAAAATTCTAGTATATATACAGATAATAAAAGATAATGTGAATTTTATGTATGCACATGAATTTTATTTGTATGTATACAGAAAATACTTAATGTGCATTATATACAATACAATACTTATATACATATGTATGTACTACACAGTTTGATCGTATACATATGAATATATTTTGTATTTTAAATATTTCTTAGTTGTGTGCACGAGTTATTATGTGTACAATGTATTATATATATATAGATATTCGTATAAAATGATATTTTTCATGTGCACGAAAAATCCATTAAAAATTTTCTTCAAGGATTATTAATGATATTTTTTTGTTTTTGAAATATTTTAGACGTAGCTATATGTAGAAATACATGCATATATTATATGTAAATTCATAATACCACAATACATACCTACTACACTACTTATATACAGTAAGATACTATATAGAAACATGAATTTTTAATGCGATTTCGGTGGAGTTGAAGTTTTTTTTTTTGAAATAAAGAAGAAGAAGAAATGAAAATCAAAAAAATAAATTTTGTGGATTTATTATAAAAATTTTTCAAAAAATGTATACTTCATAAATGGAATTCAAACAAAATGTAATATTTTACTGCATGTTTTATTTTATAGGAAGCGTAAGCAAATAGAAATAAAAATTAACTGAAAAAATTTATGAAAAAATTATGTAAAGTATACATGAAAAATTTGTGACGAATATATAGATTTAACGTGATTTAACTAATAATCCACATGAAATAAAATTTTCAAAATATGTTATTTTATAAAATAATAATTATAAACTCATAAAAGTAGAAAGAAAAACTTAATAAAAATGTTAGTGACCTTATTAGTGGAATGAATTAAGTTTATCTGTGTTTTTTAAAATTTCTTTTCCTTTATGGGCCTTACTTATAAACCGTAACTAAGTTATTAATAAGAACTTAATCGTTTGTTAACTATTTTTTCATACTCATAACAAATTTAATCTTAACTTTAGTGTTAGTAGAGACTTTAAATTTTAATCGTGGCCAGAGCTCTATTAAGTCGTTATTAAGAGCATAATAACTTAATTTTTGATCAAACTATCAAAGAATTTCAAATTAAAATATAAAATAGGCATAATAACATAACATAACATAGTAACATATGACATAAAATAAAAAAAAAAATGTTTCTTTATTCAAATTGACATAACTAACTGACTATTGACATAACAAAATTATAAATTTCAAATGTAAAATTACAATTAGTAAGCAAAAAGAGCTTTTTAAAAAAGCTTTTTAAATTAAAACTTGGTAAACTGTTATGAGTACCAAAATTAAAGTCACTTCTAAATTCGTTATGTCATTACTAAAATAAAGTCGACTTTAAGAAATTTTTATGAGTAAGGCCCTATGTATCTAAGAAATCATTTGAGAATTAAAGTTATGTTATAATGTTGTTATAGTCTTTAAATTTGAAATTGTCTGTAATGTAAATGAAAAATGTTTGTTATCATGTCAGGATTATATCATAGATTAATAGTGAGCAGTTATAAGCATTGAAAATAGGAAATGAATATTTCCTCAAAATCTTATACATTTTAGTATACATCTAAAGAATTTATATTAATCCTGATATTAATTTATTATTCTTCGCCTTATAAATTTCAACATAATTTCTTCCTTTTATTTCCTGTATTTTGTGTATTCTCCTTAAAATCAATGAATTTCGTTTGTATTTTCTTATGTATTTTGGCAAATGATTGTAAGTTTATACACTATGTATAATTTGTATATATGTACATGATAAATCGCATTATTTTATGGTATAGCTATATATACGTTATATAAAATTCTACATAGTAAAACTTTCATTCTAAAATCGCTTTGTAATGTTTACATATGCATGTAAACACAATATTTACCTATCATTTTAACAACTACTTATATAATGTATACATTATACATATACAAATATCCATATGTATGTATTTATATCATCTATGAAAGAAAAATAAAATTCGTGTATAACTAGTATAATACCTACTTAATTATGTGAACTAAGTACCTACCTATGAACGTAAGCCGCCTCTATTTTATACATTATACAGTATTACATATATTTATGTATATAGATGATTTATCGATCTGAATCATTTTCATGGTACATATATACATATAGGGCCTTACTCATAAAAATTTCTTAAAGTCGACTTTATTTTAGTATTGACATGCCGAATTTAGAAGTGACTTTAATTTTGGTACTCATAACTGTTTACTAAGTTCTAATTTAAAAAAGCTTTTTTAAAAAGCTCTTTTTGCTTACTATTGTAATTTTACATTTGGAATTTATAATTTTGTTATGTCAATATTCAGTTAGTTATGTCAATTTGCACAAAAAAAAAATTTTTTTTTTTTATTTTATGTCACATGTTACTATGTTATGTTATGTTATATGCCTATTTTATATTTTGATTTGAAATTCTTTGATAGTTTGATCAAAAATTAGGTTATTATGCTCTTAATAACGACTTAGTAGAGCTCTGGCCACGATTAAAATTTAAAGTCTATACTAACACTAAAGTTAAGATTAAATTTGTTATAAGTATGAAAAAATAGTTAACAATAAATTAAGTTCTTATTAATAACTTAGTTACGGTTTATAAGTAAGGCCCATAATATATAATATTGTAATAAACTTATTGGGCCTTACTTATAAACCGTAACTAAGTTATTAATAAGAACTTAATCGTTTGTTAACTATTTTTTCATACTCATAACAAATTTAATCCTAACTTTAGTGTTAGTAGAGACTTTAAATTTTAATCGTGGCCAGAGCTCTATTAAGTCGTTATTAAGAGCATAATAACTTAATTTTTGATCAAACTATCAAAGAATTTCAAATTAAAATATAAAATAGGCATAATAACATAACATAACATAGTAACATACGACATAAAATAAAAAAAAAAAATGTTTCTTTATTCAAATTGACATAACTAACTGACTATTGACATAACAAAATTATAAATTTCAAATGTAAAATTACAATTAGTAAGCAAAAAGAGCTTTTTAAAAAAGCTTTTTAAATTAAAACTTGGTAAACTGTTATGAGTACCAAAATTAAAGTCACTTCTAAATTCGTTATGTCATTACTAAAATAAAGTCGACTTTAAGAAATTTTTATGAGTAAGGCCCATTGTATATATACGTACATAATGTAAATGTAAATATAAATATATATGTACGAATACATTATTTTAATAAATACTGTCAAGGATTAATATTTAAAGCCTTACAATACATGTAAAATTTTCTTTCTCTCTAAATACCATACATAATATTTGTTGTTACATTTATTACATATTCGTATCTTATATAAAATATATGTATAATATGTACACATTTACATATGTACAATTAACATCAATAGTCAGGTGTACACCTCCAAATTTAAACTTTCGATATAACCTGTAAATCAAAATCGAATGAACACATGTTCCCATTTTTTTGTTTTTGTGTTCTTTAATATTATTCCGAAATTTCATTTCCATACCTCTGTTCATTCTCAAATTATAAAAAAATAAATTAAAATAAGTCATCCCAAAATTACGAGCCAAAAGTTTTTGTCCACCCGTATAATCCCATATAAATTTTTATATTATTTTTCTGGGTAATGTTACAAAAATCTTTTTCTTGTAAAAACTATTTTTTCGATTTTGGCATACTTAAAAAAGACACAATGCTTTTGGCCTGTCATATGAAATTTAATTTATGACAACATTTTTTCTCGTTCACAAAAATTAAAACTACATAAGTATAATAAAGATGAATCATAGATGATTTTTAATACCAAATTTTATTCATGAATGAAAACGTTAAAATATTGAAGTCAATTATGTATGTATTTTATTTGAAAAATAATAAACTTTTCTACCACAATAATGTAAAACACGTCTTGGAAAAGTTTAGATATTGGAAAGAGAAATCATTTTACAAAAATTTAAATGTGTACGAAGACTTTTCACTTCAGCTGTATGAATATGACATAGGTTATGTTTAAATATTCACACAAATATAAACACATAAAAGTTGAAGCAATATTAAATAGTTCATGTAAATTATGTTATGACTAGGAAAAAAAAAAAAATGAAAAACAAATTAACAACTAAAACATATAACAAAAAGTCAAAAGCTAGAGGTATATATGTACATATATAGTATTTATAAATCTGTTTATGTTTATGAATAAAATATGCTCGATACATGTACGAGTATGTATGTATAAATAACATTATTATATATTTGTACTTATATAGGTACATATATTTAACAAAAATAATATTTAACATATTCTTCTAATACATATACGTATGCATATGTAAGTATGTAAGTATGTAAAAAAAAAAATGAAAAAAGGAAAGTGTAAAAGCTATAGCTACCTAGCTAATAATACAATTATATGAAACTATATAATTAACGTCTAATGAGAGAGTAACATATTTTCTTATTTTCTCATTTTCCTATTTTTATATTATAATAAATAAAAATATACGAATACATGTACAATGGTAATTACATAAATATATGGGTATGCATATATGTGTACATATTTAATAAAATTCTAGAGCATACACGCACATTTCGTGCGAAAAAAAAATTACATTAATACAAAAAAAAACCATAAAAGGAAAATATTGTGAAAATATAAGAAGAAAAATTAAAATTTTTAATTTTTACTTATGTTATAAATGATCTTATTAACAAAAATATAAAATGAAAGGAGCAAAAGTTTTTCGTGTGAAATTTAACATGTTAGTATTTACATGTCACATTAAGGATATTTTGTTGTAATTATTATTGTTACTATATATGTATACTACAATACAAAAAATCCCTTTATGTACTATATGTAGTTTGAAAGTAAATTTTTATTGTATGTAATATTAAAATTACTTATATATATTTAGCAGCATACATTATGTATGCACATCATTTATACGAGAATTATAAGCTAAATGGTATACGTATACTTGTTGTTTAACATTAGAAAGTACTCGTATAAAAAAGTGATAATGAAAACTTTTTATTGAAAACTTTGTATCATGTAATTACTGGTTTAGCTGTTACAGTTAAAAATTTAATAACCAAAAAAAGAAATATGTGAGTATGTAAATATGTACTTATATAATATATTACGTAACATTTTGAACTTTTACTTTACTCATCGCATTTACTGTAACTAGGAAAATAGGATATACGTATATGTATTAATGAATTCACATATGTACAGTGTTGTGAATAAATTATGGACCAAACATACTTCTTGTTCTTCTTCAATGACAATATCGAGCCTGGGCTTTCATCAGCTTTAACCTCCAGACTTATGTGGCTTCCACTTTCCGCTTATATTTTTCAAAACACTTGCTTTTGAGACGATGAACTACTTCTAAACTAAACTAATTGATATGAATTTGAATTTCTATAATCTGTAGTATAATGTTGCATACAATTTATACTATTTTCAGAAATCGAAGTCAGTATTGTGCTTATGGAAATAGTTACCCGATGAGGTTCTTATAACTTCACATATAATATTTTGTAGGAAATTCTGAATAATATATCTCTGTCAACCCAGAAGAAGGTACTTTTTAAAATATGTTAACAGGATGTTCCAAATTGTGCATAAATAAATTTATAATTTTGTTCACAAATAATTCTTAAAAGGGAGATTCTGTACAAATTTCACATTCCTGTAAATTTATATTTGATAAAAAAGTAGCATTATTTGAAAATATCATAAAATGTTCGGTTTTTAAGACAAATTTTAATTTTTTTTTGCTGATTTTTTCATTTCTAATAATGAATCACCCTGTTTTTTTTGGGAAAAAGAAATACACCAACCCGTTTGATGTTGCCTATCACACAGCGTGAAGGCAACTGATTTAATCAGTTAACACCATTTTGGTTATATGAAAAATAAAAAACCGAACTATAAAATATGAAGTCGTTGCGCAGCCGAAGTCCACTCAAAGTCAGTGCTGTCGAAGTCACTCCGATCGGAGTTTTTCACTCCTTTCAAAGGTCTGTCACTCCGCCACTCCTCCCCTGACATAAATACTCCTTTGTCGAGTCGAGAGAAAGTAATAATAGTAAAGTAAATAGAAAAGGAAATACCAAAAGTTGTAGAAAATTTGATTAAGTCTATATATAGTTATTTTTCCCATAGTGCTAAACGAAAAACTGAGCTTAAAGAGTTTCAAGACTATTTTGGAGTACCACCACATAAAATTCTTAAAACAATACATACACGATGGTTATCCTTGCAGAATGTAGTTTCTCGAATTATCGAACAGTGGACACCGCTGCAGTATTATTTTTTGTCCATACTGTTACCACGAGACGAACTTGTAAATCACATAACTAAAGAAATGAACGATGAAAATAAAACATATTTATTATTTCTTGAATATATATTAAAGTTAACAAATTCAATGAATTTAGAATTCCAAGCTGAATCTCCAAAAACTCATAAGTTACTTTCGCTAATGAAGACATATTTCAGAACAATTCTATCGAATTTTATAAAATTGGAATATACAGATAACAATAATTTCGACAAATTGAATCTTCAAGACAGCAAAATTTATATCGAAACTATACAACTGTACATAGGTCCAAAAGCTGAACTTTTCATAAATTCTTCATTACAACGAAACACTTTGACTCAGCTCGATATTGAAAAAATTAAGAGTAGCTGTAGAAGCTATTATATTGTCCTTTGTACAGAAATAAGACGGAGAATTCACTTTGATGAAAGAGTATTGAAAAGCCTTGAAATTATAGATCATAAAAATAATGGTACAAGTTTAATTCCTTTAATCGAATCTTTTCCAAATTTGGCAGTTGACAGAATTGAGAAACTTGATGAAGAATGGAGATATTTGACAAATCACATTCAAATATCTAATGAAACTTTAAAAAATATGGAATTTGAGGAATTTTGGAGTCATGTATTCCAGTTAAAAAATGGAAAAAATGTTTCCTAATTTAGAACACTTTATTGGAGCTTGTTAAGTCTACCTCACAGTAGCGCCGCTGCTGAAAGAGTTTTTTCTTCATTAAACTTAATTAAAGATAAAAAACGAAATTCACTGCAAACTGCTACCGTAAATGCAATAATGACAGCTAAAGAGATTTTGTCGAAGACAGCTGCTATTAAATTTGTTCCTTCTTCTAACCTAATCAACAAATATCATAAATATTAAAAAATATGTTTTTTTAAAATGCAAATAAAAGAAATATGTGCATTAATAATTTGTATTTGAGTTTTATTAATGTGTTGGTGTTATACTCCCCTTCGTGGTAAAATACTCCCCTTTGTCTGAAAATTCTACTCCTCTTAAAGAAATCAAAACGACAGCACTGCTCAAAGTATAAAATGTTGATTGATTCGTGTCAGCGGGAAGATGGGCATAAAAGAAAATGATGATAATTCAGGGTTGCCGTAGCTACTGGGAGTTTTGATTAAATTTATAAAAAAAATATGAATTTATGATTAAACCATATTCAGTATTTTTAATTTTATTTATAAAATTATGTGTTCAGTATCAATTTGATATTAAATTTTGTATACATACGTACATACATTCATTTTCATATTTGTTTATTTGTCCATTTTCTTCTATTTTGTTCCCTTTATGTACTTGTTAATGATTTCTTTACGTTACCGTTACATTCTGAATTTTATTTTTTTTTTTTTTTGTCTTTTCTTAGAATAAGAAAGAAAATTATTTAGAATGCAAATTGCTATCATATTATTCAAATCAGCTTGTTATTATATTTTATTTTGTAAAGAAATGAACATATTTCATAAAATTTCCCAAAATGTCACAAAATTACCTGTTTTTTTGTAAAATCTAAAAAAAAAGTTTTTTGCAAACTGCAGCCCTTCATAATATACAATTTAAAATATTTCCCTCGGATTTAAATTGAGATCTGATCACCCCACACACGAGACAGATTTATACAAACGCAATATGAAAGAATATAGAACAGCATGCCTATCTTGCCTGTACTGACTTCGATTTCTGAAAATAGTATAATTGGATTTTCAATGTTGTAAATCTGAATCACTGTTAACTTAACACAGGTATTTTATGAGAATTTTCGGGGTAATCTATCAATAACGCTATAGCTTTAAATGAGCCAAGGCTTTTTTCCCAGCACATTATGCCGACTCTACATTCAATGCAGTGACTTCAACTTCGACTTTGATTCAATGGTATTAGAACTTCTACATTCAATGCAGTAGACCTAACAGCTACTTTTACATGTTAAGCATGCCGTGAAGTCGAAAGTCGAAGTCCAAGTTGAAGTTACAGTATTGAATGTAGAAGCGGCATTACTCATTCAAACGTGTTCAAACTGAATGAACTTTGAAGTTAATGAAAGTTGGAAATAGGCAACGAAAAATTTTATTTGGAGGGGAAATGGGGAAATATAAAATAAAATTAAATTGCTGTTTTTCTTCAACATTTGGAAAAATCATGATTGTCCAATTGCTTATATTACATCACTGTACATCTGTACATGCAAAATGTCTAGTTGTTATATGGGCTTAATTTCATAAGAAATTTTAGTCCAGAATATAAAAAGATTTTTCTCTTCCGGTCTATCTTATGTTTCTTCAAAATAACCCAAATTCATAAGAAAAACAAAATAAATAGATTAATAAAAGGAAATTTTGCTATAAATTAGTTTTATAAACGTCAGAAAAATTGTTTGAATATGATTGAACTGTGTGATATGGGAATGAAAACTTTCAGACTTTTGCTACCATTTTTAATTAGAAGTTAAACATAAATTAAAGAGTTCGGGCTAATAAAAATCTGGGAAATTTTCCTTTTCGATGATTATACAAATCTTTGAAAAATTATTCGAATATATGTACATATATGGGTGTGTGCATGTGTGTGTGTGTGTAGATATTAAGTATGTGATAAATACTTACAGAATAATAATAAAGTAAGAATGATTATAATTTAGATTCTTGTTAAAAGCAAAGTTTCTTCTGTCTATTTTTTTTTTCTTTTTTTGAGGGATAGAAAGAGAAATAATATATTTTCTAAGTTACATACACAACTAAAAAAGTTTAGAAAACCATAAATATGATATTCGAATAGGTACATAATTATGTACATATGTTATAAAGTGAAAATATGTATAAAAATCGATTAAAACTAAAAATATTGACAGCATTTAATGTAAAGAATTTACTTTGTGTAATAATAAATAAAATTAATGTTAAAATAATTTCTTTCGATAGGTATATGAAATTAATTTTGATAAAATACATTTAATAATGTGTCAGAAAAATTACCTTTTTTTTTTGGTAAATGAAATGAAAATAATATAATACACAAAAAAAAAAATACATAAATAAAAATCGATATCATTTAATGTCATTTCATGCTATTAATAAAATATGATACAAGGATATTATTATTTTCTTAAATAGAACAACATTTTTTCTTATAATTTTTTGTCACTTTTACAAATAATAATGTATTTCAAAAAAATATATTATTGTTATTATTATTTTTTTTTTTAATTTGAATTTGACGCATACATTTACACTCATTTATTCATATATATATAAGTACTTATATATATTCGTATATGTATACTTATTTTCCTTAAGGCCCAGTTTCACAAAGAATAGATAAATTATTTATTCCAAAGCTTTCGCTATCCATAGAATAAATCTCAAGTTTTAGCCTATTTTGCGTTTCACAAACGTTTGATAAGTTAATCTATAGATAAATCTATAGGTTATTTTAACTTCATGATTTCTGCAGGTTAAAATGCTTATCTATAGATAAATGGAAAGTTCAATTGACATTTATCCACTGTACTGGTAAAGTATATGTTTAATTATTATTGAATTGTGTTTGATCCAAGTTTTATATTAAAAAACCATTTAAATTTTAAAAATAATATATAAAAAATAAATAAAGTGTTTTTGATTGACGTTTTATACTAAAACACTATTTGAATTTTAAAAATAATATATATAAAATAAATAGATTGTAAAATAGAAAAAAAAGTGAAATATATATTAATGTATATACGAGTATATACAACGTATATAGTGTTTTGTTTGAAAAATGTCGTCAGTATCTTCAGTGAGTTCAGTATCATCTCCATCTGTTTCTACAGATAGTTTTGATCCAGATACCTCACAGGATTCTAGTGAAGGCAATATTCAGTGTTCATGTAGATTTTATTCAAGATTTTTGAGAGCACGAACGTACCCATTTCAAAAATACGACAGGGGACAATTCAAAGCAAGGTTTAGATTGTCCAAACAGGCCGTACTTCTTTTATATAATAAAATTCAAATCCACCTTACACCACAAACGTTAAGGAGTTTTTCAATATCAGCGATGGATTTCCGTTCTGTGATACGATAAAATGATAACACTTTATCACGGTATCACTAAAAATGTGATTCTCGTTTATTAAAATAGAAACAAGTCTCAAAAATTTATTTATTTTATTTATTTATTTATTTTCGCGTATGGCGAAGAATTTTTATCACCAACTTTTTGACGGTGATAAATTTGTAAATCGAGTGATATAATGGTGAGATAATATAATTTTTTAGTAGAAATAATTTTGAAAAGAAATCAAAAATTTGTATTTTTATTAAATATCCTATATTTTTTATTGTTATTATTATTTTTTTTTTCATTTATTTATTTATTTATTATAAATAAAAAAACTAAAATTAAGTCAAATGTACATACAATAATAATATTTAAATAAAATTATAATAATTATAATATGTATTTCAATATTTTTATTTAATTAAACTTTCATTATAAACAATAAACAATTTGCCTGATTGCCAGAGAAATACAAGTATGTATTAACGTATCTTGAAATTTGAATTTTTAAATTCAAAATTTGAAAATATATATGGATTTGACATTTGTATTATGTATATAATAAGACGAATCCATCTATATTGCAGCACTGAAACTACGAAGCTTTGGTTAGTTATCTATGGATAATTTACTAGATAACTTTCATAATTTTGTTTGTGAAACAGTAGTTTTAATTTATCTCTTGAATAAATTTATCAATGAGTTAGTTATCCTTAGATTTATCTATTCTTTGTGAAACTGGGCCTAAATGTTTTAAATGTTTATTTCGTTTCTTAGATGTAATTCGACTTTATATTCTGTATATACAAAGGTAAAATGGTAACATGGAATATATGACTATATACATATGTACTTTTTGGTACTTTTAGTCAAATTTTCCTATAAAAAATTCATGATACCAAAATTAAAAAATCGAAAAAAAAGATTTTCATTTAAATTGTAACAGGATGACTTTTGAATTTTTTTTCCCCATTTAAATAGTAGCGAATGTTGAGGTTTTTTGTTTGCTCTGAAGATAAAAAATTTCAATACACAAATTGATAAATGTAAAAAGTGTAAAAATTTATATACTAATGTGTAACAATACAAATAACGAACTGAAAAAAAATTTAAAAATATTTATATAAAAATAAAAAAATCTACAATAACAAAAAAAAAAAACAGAATGAAAAAAAAAACATTAATTTCAAATATTAGAGGTATTCACTCAGGCTAGTATTTTAGCTATTGTGTATTAATACATAATCAAATTTAGTGTGGAGTGAACATACTTTGTAAATACTCTTGTTGTATCAAAATTTTCCAGTCAGCTGATATAGTTTGACAATTAAAATTTAAAAATTTTTAAATTTAAATTTTATCAAAATTTACCAAATGACTACTGTGTGTTCAACTGTCAAAATATTTACTACGAAATACTACACAGAAAAAACATGCCTTTACCCTATTGTTTTATTACAATGATTGGCTTACTTGATTTTATATGGGAGAAAATAACAAGGCGTAGTATATTAGCAAAATGTAGTAAAAATACTTCGAGTATAAATATACAAGGCCAAATACTAGAGAGAGTGAATACCTCTATTATGTATTCATAATGAAACTCGAAAAATGTCTTTTTTCTCAAAAGATTTACGAATTACTGTGCTATGCCTTTTTGAATACATACATATACTCGTATATAATATGTATATACACATATAATATGTACCTTATGCGTTTATGAATCTACAATATATGTATTTTACATGATAATAAAAAAAAAAAAATATCTACATAAAATACAAAATCCAACAAAAGAATATTATTTATATGTATGTGTAATACCGTATACTTATATATTTGCACATATATAAGGCACTGTATTTACTAATATATGTATATAATACTACTGTTTTGGTAAAGAAAAACCATTTTTCCGCCTCGAAATATTAAATATGACTATACAAATCATACACAACAATACTACTAGTACAAATAACTTTACGTGTATAAATACAACAACTACTATAATCATACATTTGTTGTACATGTTTGTATATCCTTTTTAAAATATTTTTCATACATATATACTTCTGAGCTATTTTATTAGTACTCCCTTAACACACATTAGACACAAACGAAACAAACATATATAATACGATTGTATCCTATACAATACGCATGCATAATCAGGAAAAATAAAACGAACCCAACGAATATAGTAAGAATGAAAAATAAAGGAATAAAATAATAAAAAATCGAAAACAAGAAATGTACAAAAGTCCCAAAAAAAAAAAAAAAAATTTGAAAAAAAAAAATAAAATTGGAATAAAAAAAATAAATTTTGTTCATTATTTTTGGAATTCAATGTTTACACTAAAGAATTATGATTTTATTATAACATATATATAGAAAAACTGTAGATTATATGTATGTGTATGTAATGTGTTTTCAAATAGAGAATTTAAAATTTCTGTACATTACATACTATATACTATACATTTGTACGTACATTCTTAAGTGTATAAATATGTTGTACATTGTATTGTACACGTTCTTATTCTTATTTATGTACGAGAGAATATATAGAATTTATTTTATATGTTTCGTATTTTACACGTATACAAAGTCCTTTATTAAATTCAAAAAAAATATTATATTTATTTTGTTTGGTATTGTTAAGTAATGTAACATATACATATGTACATATACATACATATATGAACACAATAACATTTCATATTTTTAGTAAAACACCCGAAAAATTCACAGAATTTCACATTTTAAAAAGGAATAACAAAAAATATCATAAATTTAATAAATATAGTAGTAATATTTACCTTCATATGTGTGTGTAGGTATGTAAACGTTTTGTATGTGAAAATGAAAATTTATATACAGGGTAGTTCTGAGATAGACATGCAAAATAATAAAACGGACAATCGATTTTTTTTTACACAAAAATATGTAATAAAAGTTAGAAGGAGTAAGGTGGTACCGGAAAAAAATTTCCTTTATTTTTGATTCTACTCAGTTCCAGAAGGTAGTTATTGTTATTCGAAATTTTATATTCAAAATCTAGGGGGCTCGAAGTTCCGGGCTTAATTACTGTCCAAGGCAGAACTATGAAAAATAATTTCCCAATTTTTTGTCGCCTATTTTCAACTTTCAGTACCCCTTAAGTTTAGTCAGTTTTGAATGAGTACCAGCTTTGATTGTAAATCCTGCTTATTCTACTTGCTGACGGACAAATAACTCAAAGATTATTCCAAAAAACTAGATTAGTCTAAGACCTCCTATCATGTGAATGAGTTTGCTTCTTAACCAGTAACTCATTAGTTCGCTCGTAATTCACACTAAACTGTAGTTACATACAATACATGATAGTAATAAAGCTATAAATTCATTTCGTATATGCGCTGTACTACCAAGAGAGGTAAATGCAGAAAAAATATTCAAAGTCAATTTAATCTACAATATCCTTAATTAAAAAAAGAAAAAAAAAACTCACTAATGACTTCAAATCATACATTTAATTGTTTCAGTTTTAATATTTATTTGCCTAAGTAACACCCTATATAATTTCATGGAGTAATAAGTAAGTATACAAAGTATACAAGATACGAGTACATATAAGAGTATTTATGTGAGTATGCATTTATGTGTGCTGTGCTAACTGAGTAATGGATACATACATAGGAGAATTACATATTAAATGTGATAGGGAATATGAATAAGAATCTCATGTATAATTGAATTTTTTTTTTTGTCATTCAATTATCATTTAAATATAAAATTACTTTTGATACTTAAAGTTACATTCATATGTTGTAGGTAGTATATATAGTATAATTTTTGAATACAAAAAAAATCTGAATAATAAATCGATACGATATGGACGTATGCTATAACAAATATGTATTTGTAATGTAATAACAAAACCGTCAAATCGATATATATCGATATCATGAAATAAAAAGAAAAAAAATTTTCGAAATTTTGTTTTTAAAACAAAAAATTTTTATTCCAATTTTATACATGCATATGTGTGGGTCATGTTTATCCTTGTGATTTATTCCTTGCTTACTAAAATTTTTGGGTCGGTTTTTTGTTTTCAATTTATTCGAAAATTCAAATTCAATATAAATAATTTAAATTCAATTGAAAGTTAAACATTCAAGTAATTTTGATCTTTTTTCTATGTACCTATATACACCTATACACAGTAATAAAACAATATTTTGCGTATCTATAGATGTACATATAGCTGTAAAAGATTTCTAAATACGTGCATTCTACATATGTATATACGCATTATATGCTTACTATTGTAAGGTAGTATTATTTATATTCATTAAAAGTAAAAACTTTACATACGAGCACGTACATACATACATAGCAATGTAAAATTTTGTGTTAACTTTTCGAGGATAAATTTTATATATGCCAAGGGAATTTGGATTAATTAATAATTTACTAAAGTAAGAGAACAAAACTTCAATTTTTCTTTTTTTTTTTTGTTTTCCATATGATTATTTTAACCTTAAGGTATATAGTCGGATACAAATCAAATTATAAAACATAAGTAATCATGTAACAAGATATTTCAAAAAATAACAACTAAAATTTATGTGTTACTAAGGATATAATATCTCGTTCGATAGGTTTAGGTACCTTTTAAAATAAGACAAAAAAAGACAGAAACATGTAAATATGAAGAAACTTAAAAAAAGAAACATGATTAGAGTTATTGTATCGCCTCAATCTCTGTACCCTATCCGATAAAATTAACGATAATGATAATCAATTCACCTGATAGGGAAAAAACCAGAGATAAAGGTAAACTACAAAACATAAGATAATTGTATTAAATTAAGTTAAATTTAAGTTAAGGAAAATCCAAAGTTGATTCTAAATTAAATTCAAGAAAAGGTGCAAGAAAAAATGAATTTAAGTATCCTTAAAGTATAAAATACACAAAGAAAGCCAAACAACAAATTTACCTTCACAATCTCTTGATTCAAACCCCATTGATAATTTTTGGGTGTTCATTAAGAAAAAAATATAAGGAACAAAATTAAAAAAGATTCCGCAAATAAATCGTGCCCTACGAAAGATGTGAAAGGTCCTATCTTTGAAATATGCCAAAAAAATAGTCAAAAACTGTGAGAAAAGATGTCACATTTTAATAACAAATCATTAAAAAAAAGAAGTTTTGTAAATTACTCCAAATAACAGGAACTCAGTGATCCGCAATCCACGTTGAATTGTAAGTGCACGCACATAAAGGCCTGGTATATGGTTATCTGTCACCGTCATTTTTCAAATAATCAAAATTAATGTTAGAGAATAAAATACGCCTTCGCCCTTTTTTATGACGGTGATGGTGTAAATAGCTCAATTTTCTACTTTTAACGGAGACGGCGGTGTACATAACCTAAATTCTAGTATATTTATGTGTTTATTATGTATTTTTGAAACACTGGCCGTCATTGTCGTATTTGATGGCGTCAGGTTTTAATAGTAATAAGTCCAGAAATCACTTCAATTGAATGCCAAGGCTCGATATGAGCTGCAGCTCCACTGAGAAAGAAGAAAAAGAATATTCGTTATACGTACGAGTGCTAACATGAAATTTAACAAAATTGCATAAAAGAATTCATCTGGTTTCCTGGAGAAA
The DNA here is from genome assembly GCA_951394055.1 of Villa cingulata. Lineage (NCBI taxonomy): Eukaryota > Metazoa > Arthropoda > Insecta > Diptera > Bombyliidae > Villa > Villa cingulata. The sequence continues at coordinate 24,531,818 of OX596021.1, read as the reverse complement.
TTAGTTTCCATGAATGTATTGTCCGTCAAGGATAATCATAAAATGTTATACATACAAAAAAATTTATTAACAGACTGTTTTGTTCTGGTTTGTTTTCAAAATATTTACAGTTGTTACGTTCTACCTTCTACAAATACAGTTGTATAAAAGACAATGGGGTCTATTCTGTAACCATTCTGTTAACTAACAGAATTTTCTGTTAAGTTTTAACAGATTGACTTTTTAACAGACTTTTTAAAATTCGTATTCTGGTCGTAACAGAATTCCGAAACCTTTAAGATGCTGTCATATTGAATCCGAAATCTAATAATTTTTAATTTGACAGCAGTTTGTTTACATTTTGAATTTTTATTTATATATAAAGTATGTAAATATATGTAATGTATTTGTACGTATATAAATAAAGTTTTAATAAAAGTGAGAATTTTTTGCAAATTTATTTTTTTAAAGCAATTTAAATTTTTAAAAAATATAAATTCTCGTACATATGTATATCCATAATTTTAATTACTTTTTTTTCTTTTATTTATTTATTTTATTTAAAAACAAATTTGCAACATCAACTAATTAATTAATTAATTAAATTATTTATTTATAATTAATTAATTTTTAAACCATTTTATTTTACTTTTCACTTATGATTCTATACTTTGATTTACTTTACTTTTTTTGCAATTAAACACTACACATAACCGCAAATATATTTTTAAAAGATTTTTAAATAAATTCTTTAACTTAAAAGACTCTAAAATGTTCGCTGTTAGTTAACAGAATTTTAAAAGATTTTTAACAGATTTTTCTGTTAACTTTTCGACCAGAATACGATTTTTTTCAGTTAACAGGTTTCTGTTAAGTTGTCAAAATTTTATATGTGGTAACAGATCTGTTAGTTAACAGAAAAATTACAGAATAGAGCCTATGCAAAAAATTATCAAAATACGTGGTGTGTAATATTAATAACAATAATAATAAAAACCAAAAATTCATTCATGAGAAACCTTCAGAAAATTATCAAATTTATATATAGATATAAATATGGATATATGTAGATCCACCATCTGTGAAACCATATTCTGTTTAAAATTGATAAATTTTAAGTGAATTTTTATGTTTTATCATAATCGAAATATTTTAGATGTTTATTATTTTTTATGAATTCTCATAACATTACATTATTTTCGTCTTCAAAGTTTAAATTAAAAAATAAATTATTTTTGAATTAAATAAAAAAAAAAGAACAGAAGAACATGTAAATGAACAATACCCTCATTTGTATAGATTAAAATACTTTGAACAAAAGAAAATATACATAAATTCATATAGCATATATGTAAAAAAAAATCACACAGAAGTAACTGCGAATCAGTTATCGATTTTGTGTAACAATATACAATAAGCATAAAATTTTCCTTCTTTTTGTTTTTTCTCTCATTTGTTAAACATATGTATATTCTTAAAGTTCATAAAAGCATATCCATAAAATATGCATACACATGAAATAAATTACATATATTTTCTACATACTCGTACGAATTTGCTTCTTAGAAAAAGCTAGCAAAAGAAAGAAAATAAAAAAAAATCTTATCTATAGAAATTTATGGACACATACGTATATATGTATGTATTTTGTATTGTACATACGTAACGTACAATATTTGAACAATGTCATTCTGATACTTCTTAATATCGATTACACCGAGCAATTTTCATTATTTTATTTTTATATTTTTTTTTATAACATTACTTATCTCATACGTTCATAAACATGTGTTTGTAATAAATATAAACCAATCTCCGAAAATACATATTTATGTATGTACAGATATAATCTTGAAAATTTTCGTAAACTTATTCTATTTCGTTAACATAAAAAAATTTCTTTCGAAACAATATTATCATTCATTATTTATATGAATTCCTATATTTTTTTTCTTTAAATTTTTGAATTTGTTCTTTTAAATTTCTTATTTATTTATATTTTTTATGAATTTACAGCAAGATTGTCCGAATGGTCGTTTAACACCAGCTAAATTTGTCGATATGTACAAAATGTTTTTCCCTTCAGGGAATGCAGAAGAATTTTGTGATCATGTATTTCGTACATTCGATATGGATAAAAATGGTTATATTGATTTTAAGGTAAGTTTCTTTTTCCTTTTTTGATAATATTACTTACATTATTATATTTTTAATTAAGTATTGTATGTATGAGTACATACGAGGATGTATGTATTTTTATATTTTCATATAATATTTTTCTTCTTATTATTTTACGCTTCGGTTATTTAACTACTAAACAAACACTACTACGGTTATATAAATTATAATTCGAAGTAGCAAAATTTAATTTGCTGTTTTTTTTTCGTTTTTCTTTTCTTATACCCAAGAGAATAGAATCATTAATTACTTGTGGAAATAACGTTTAAAATCGAATATATATGCTGGTGTACGAGTATTTAATACATACTACACAATGTGTAAAAAGTAATAAAAAAGATAATAAAAGAAAATCTCTTTTAAAAAATATACACATGAAATATTTAATATAAAAGATAATAAAATACATATTTTCAAAGTTTATAATTACAAAAATTTTTTACATCCTTGACTATCTGAATTCTTATGTACATACTATATTTCGAAAATAAAAATAAAAATAAATTCTTTTATTTTTAAATTAAATACTCAAAAATAATAATACTGAATATAATGACTAGTATGACGGAAATCATTTATTTTAATGAGAAAATGAAATATGTATATGAGATATTATCTAAAAGAGAATTAGATGTGGATAATATAAATTTTGAATTTAATAATTTCAGTTGTATTTTTATATAATTCATTTGGATCATATTCAGAATTAAGCAATTTTTACTACTAACAATTGTTTGTTTTTATTTGCACAACCAAAATCTAGTCGGAACCTTCAGCGAATTTATTCCGAAACTCAGAGTGTCAATAATTTTGTATTTTGCGTCTTTAATTTCATGTGAATTGTGACTCACACGTTTTTGATAGAGCATCAAACTGAGTTACATGATGGACTACCGTATGCCGTACGCTCAGTGATAACGTCAACGACCACATTATAGACTGGTCGTTCATGTTTGTCCAATGTAAACGTCATAACAAACAAAACAAAGAAACATTAACAAAAAAGCTTTACACTTCAATTTCTCTTATTATAAGTGGATTTTAAAATTGAATACAACATTTAAAAATATCTGCATTCAAGCACATATCATTTGAAATATGAAAAAAAACTATTTTAATTTTCATTATGAAAAATCAGACACTGAAAAATTAATAATAACTTTAAAATGTCTATATGTTCTGTTGAAATAAATCGTCAGATTTAAATTTGTAAAATCGAAAAACAAAATTAAATCCTAATTGAACGACAACACCAAAGTAACTATAGCGTATCATTCTTTCTATTGAATTCAGTAGAATGGTACATTTTCGATAACGTTGATCATTGGAAATAAGAGACAGAACTGTTTTATTGAAATAATCAACTTTCACTTGAGTTACTTGGTGTCGGCAAACGGCCAGTTAACTCGAATATTTGTATTTCTAACAAAATGATGCTCATTTACAACTGATTGAACTTGGGGATGTTGTTAATTGATTAAAAATGGATAGTACAGAGAGTTACTGTAACGAAAAACTATTGAAAACAGTGAAAATAATGGAAAAAATCGAAAGCAATAAATCCATTTATAGTAGGAAAATTGAAAAATTTAGATTTGATTTCATTTCGATTATAAATGACTTACATAAGCATTTATATCTCAGTGTTGTACGTATCATATACTTTTGAATAGTATACTTTGATTAGTTATAGATTAATAGAATTGCATAAATTTTATATATAAGTTTCTACATTTCGACTAAAGATGTGAAAATTTGATTTATTTGAATTTATTTTAAATGTATTTTAGTTATCATATTTATTAATTCATTTTATTTTGTTTTTTTAAATCGAACTTTAATCTCAAAACTGCGAACTTTTTTTTCCTCAAAGAACTGAAAATCAAAAATAATTTCTTTAAAAAACAAGAAAAAATGTATATAATTACATTTATGATGTGGCACAAGGACATTGCAAATATACTAACCTACTATAATAGTGATGCAACAAAACAAATAAATTAAATAGAAAATAGAAAATTTCAATAAAACCTACACCAATTTTATTTCATTTTTTTTTTTCCAAACTATGCATATGTATGTAAGAACTTTAAAAAAATATATATTACACACGCATATATTAAATATGGTAGATATAATACATATACAAGCATAAAAGTATTTTACAAACATGAACCAAATCATCATCATATGAAAATCAGCTAAATTTTTGAAATTGTAATATAAAAACAAATAAGCAAACAAAAAAGGACATCGAATTTTCAATAAAAATATTTTGAAATGAATTAAAAATACAAGTATATGTATCGTATTCTAGATCACATTTACATTTTTTTTTCATCTGAAGGAAATGTTGAAAAAAAATCGTAGGCAATATTACTTCATAGTATATGTATGTACATTTATTAGAAAAAAAAAATTACATTTCATTCACATTTCGCATTTTCCGAAGGATATAACTCAATATTTTTTTCTGCTAATTTTTATTTTATTTTTTTTTAAATAAAAATTTCCATGAAATTGCACAACAGTATTTATGAGAAAAATACGTACTACATATGCATATATTGACGTGTATATTATTTATACATCCAAATATGCGTATAAATACAACAACATTACATATTCATGAGTTTATACTCTGTTAAAGGTTTATTCACTTCTTTTATATATTTAGGACTTTCGAAATTTTCATTTTCATGTCCATTTCGATATTACAAACGAGTATATCAAGTCAAAGTTGTATCTTATAATATGTATTTGAATATATTTTAGAATTTTATTATATTTTTTATTGGTTTTATACTTTTTTTATATTACTTATTTTTGGATATTTATGCATTAGTATTTTTATTCTATTGATTCATAGGATACATATGTACATAAGTACATAAACTATGTAAATAAATGCTTACATGACTACGTTATACGACTATACGAGTATACAGTATACTCATGATGTATGTACATAGAATGTACATACGTTATCTGTGAAAGTATGAAATCACAATAAAATGATATTTAATCTTTTAAGTAGGTTTTTATACTGACTTGATTATGTACTCTATAGTGATTTAATGTATTTGATGTTATTTTCGTCCTTTTTTTTCTGTATCTTATATCATAAAAGAATTTCCAAAGTGATTTATAAAGTTAAAAATATTTGAAAAGAAAATAAACAGAAATGTAAAAATGATCAAAGGAAAAAAAAATTTAAAAAAAATTGTTCTTATAAATAAAAAATAAAATGAATAAGAATAAGGATAATATATAGTATATGAGGTTTTTTGAAAAAAAAAAAAAAAATTGTAGGTATGTATATAAGTACAAATTTTCATTTAGGATTAATGTACATATGTACTATATATGCGAGGATTTAAATAAAATATATATGTAGAAAATTTAGTTTGATGTAGAAATGTTAATATAAATCTAAAAAAAAAGTATATTCAAAATACACATGTGTAAAATTATTTTATGATTTAAAAAAATACATCGCCATGTGGAATGTATGTGTGCATGAATGTGATTTATAACTTTTTTATTAAATGGAATACAAAACGTAGTTACAAGTTATGCCATTGACAGATGTCTAGTATAAACGTGGTATCGATACCATGGTATTGACTATACTACATGTCTGTCACCCTATATACTAGCTTTATACTACTGGTTAACAAGCTGGTATTAACGTGATATTGAAACCTGAATGATTTGTCTAGTATAAACCTAGTATGTGTTAACAAAATTTACTAAAAGTAGTGCCATTTTAATGCTGAGGAACTTATGGAAATTAGTCTTGACAACAGTTTTCTTGTGTGATTTTTGGTGAGTTTTGTGAGTTCACTCCTTTCGAACTTACATAAATGAAGTTATAATGAAAATGTAATGATAATTTTCACTTAATTCGGGATGACAGACAACAAATGAATGATCATTAGCAACGAATTATTATTGATTTTGTACTCTGTCTACGATGTAATACGTATGCACATAATCTATCGTGTATTTATAAATAATTATTGTAGTACAAAAAATAAAAAATTTCATTTAAATTCGTTTCACAATAAAATAAGTTTTCATTTTCACTAGGACAAAAATATTGGATTGTACATATCATTTCGAATTTGTCGGAATTTGATAATAATCTGAAGCATATTCAAAATATAAATATTACATTAATTTATTAAAAAAAATATGTAATTGGAATATTCATAATTTACATATTTTAATATTTTACATTTTCAATTTGTAATATTTTTTCTTTTTAATTAAAAATCATTAAAAATGTATAACTTCATTAAAATAAATTTTCAAATTTAAAAAATTAATATAAATTGCAAAAAAAAATTTAATTTTCTCTTCTATTTTAAATAAAATAAATTAAAAACACAAATATATACTTTGAATAATATTTTCATAATTATTTCAATACGAAAATAGTATTTTTTTTGGTAGAAAAACAAAATGTATGTACATATATAAATGCTAATGTGACAAAATTGAAATGTAATGCAACTTTTAAATTTCAATTAAAAATACACATTCCACCAATATATCATTAACCAAATATGTTTTCTATTCATTATCATTACAATGACATACAGATGTACTCATATATGTATTTATGCATATACTTGTGAATTAATTGATTTTATACATTATATTTTTGTGCCTATTCTGTAATTGAATTTTTAATTCATGTCAGTATCAAATACTGATGTGTGGTTCTATCACATGATAATAATCTTAGCATAATCATTACCACATGTGGTTAATGTAAATGTTTATATAATTTTCGTATACAATAAATATGTATTAATTTCATTTTCATCTATACATTAAAAATATTTGTAAAAAAAGTATTTATACATACATATGTATTTTATGGACATGATTAAAATTTAATTAAAAACTCAAGGGAAATTTAAATCGAAAACGTTAAGTTTTTCATGTAAAGTCTTGTAAAATTGAAAATTATTTTTTTTAGACTAAATCAAGAAGAAACAAGAGATATCAGAAACATAATGTAAAACACTTTTCCCTTTTTTCATGCTTACCATAATGTATCTTTTTAAAAGGTTTTATTGGTATATGTGCGTATACCAAACATATGTATGTCGTTTAAAAACTGATTTTTACAGTGAAAATAAATGAAACTTATAAGAAGTACATAATTGAATATATACTACTTATTAAAAATGCTACCCTACAATCCATTCAGAGTTTTGATATTCATAAAAATTGTCCTCCATTGCTTCCGGTTTTTTCAAACTTACACGTTGTCTTTCCATCTACATTCTGGTCTACCAATTATCCTCGAGTCTGTTGTATTAATGTGTCCGAACCATCTCAGGCATTGTATCCTAATCCACGTCGTAACGCATCAATCTTTGCACAACCTGATGCATTCTTAATTTAGTTCTTATCCTTCATATACCATTCTTCTTCTTTTAAATAAAACATATTTATTTTATTTTTGTCTGATATCTTTAGAGTCCATGTTTCACATAAAGAACTATCGGACTACTATTATTATCTTGTACATACAGACGAATTTTGGATGTTCGTGTTAATAAATTGAATTTAATATAATGTATGTGTTTGCACATAAAGTCATTAAAGTCATACTTTTTAATTCACTTTATTTTTTTTATCATCATCATTCTAAATTTTATTTTCTGCTCGTGTTATTATCAGAAAATAACCCTTGACGTGTCACTATTACTTTTATTATTTTTATTTCATTTTATTTATAAATTCATTGTTTTATTCATTTATTATTATTAATTTTTAATTTATAATCTCCGTTTTTTTTTTATGCACAAGCACACATTATATGTACATACTTACATTACATATGTGCTCAAGGAGAAAATTACAGTCATACATTCGGTAGTCAATTCACGTAAATTCAATATGGGTTATGGTATTTTAATACTTACATGTATAAATAAAATACTCTTTATAATTTACTAATAATGAGTACCTCATGTATTGAAAATGAAAATGTCAATGATATAGTGTATACATTCTGTAGGTAAATAAATAGATGTACATATATATACAATTTGTATACGTATAATTTTTCCATTAAAGTTGCCATCAGACCATTATTTACTTTTAATAACAATTATTTTTCAATTTGATTTCAATTTTGATTATATTTAATTTTTTTTTATATATACCTACATGTATAAATTGAGGATATTTTATTTATATGTAAGATACTATAATAAAATATGTATGTAAATACAGTGGAACATAAAAGTCTTTGTACAACTTCAAAACTTTGGGTATCTATTGTAAGTAAAAATCGAATGAACATATCTTCTCATTTTTTTTTTTTTTTTTTTTTTGAAAAACTAAATAAATTAGTGAACGTATGTGTAACGTATATTTTAAATGTGATTAGACAAAACTGACATCATCACATTATTTAAATTTCATTAAATTTAGTACAATTTGCAATCGATAAAAATAATTATAATAAGAACTATACGAATTGTACATACTCCCCCGTTGAAAATAATTCGTCTGAATGATGTCATTGAGGTTGGAGAAAACAAAAATCACAATCAATTTTTATATTCAGGCAGTTTTATTTAATGGCAGTTAAAGGCTTTGTGTGATGGCACGAATTTGTTAATACATCAGTTCATTATCATTTTAATTTTCATTTATAACAAAGTTGACAAGAAAAAAAAGAGTAATGAAAAATGTATGCATACAGCATACATAACATCATATGCATTTCCATTTCATCTTGTAAGTATACTCCAGATTGCAATTTGATGAACAATGTACACAGTAAACAGTGACTAGTGTCAATTATTGAGTGCTCGGCAGCATAGTGGTAGAGCAAATGGCGAGTGATCTTCAAGTTGTGAGTTCGATTTCCATCCAAGACAAAAGTAATAAAAAATAACCTTATCACTTATCGGTAGAGACCAACAAGAGATCGATAGAATTATGGCAATCCTAACAGGTCACTGGCCTGCGGGAGAACACGCAGCCAAGCTAGGTCTATCCTTTAACACACACTGCAGAAGCTGAAAGGACAATTCAGAGAAAGAAACTCTCTTACATTATCTTTGTAGGTGTCCAGCATTTGCTAAAAAACCAGACTAAAAGCCCAACTATAATCGACATACCTGACATAGCAAACATAAGAAAAAATAACGAATGTTAAAACGTAACATTTGGTTAACTATAATTAACATAGATAACATACTAAACATAAGCAATACGAATTTCACAAAATGAGCTTTTTGCTTATGTTACTTATGTCATGTACGCTCTCGATCGTACTGCTTATGCCGAGCTTATGTTAAACGAATTTTTAACGAATGTCAGTAATGTTAATTATAGTTTAGCTCATTGATTTGGCTGTGTTCGTAGCACGACATATGTCAAAGCTTATGTCAGCTATGTCGATTATAGTTCCCACTTAAGGGCTTTTGGTAAGCCTTTCCTCGACGATCTCGTGGATGTGGCCAATCTATGTATAGGTAGTTTGATTTACTATACCTAAACAAGACGAAATGGCTATAGTCTAGAATAAAACAACTAACACCTACGAGTTTTTGATAACAAAACGGTACGGAAAATGCTAATTGAGTTTGTTTCTAAGAACTGAAACGGACTGCCACTGCAACCAATCAACTAACAAAGAAAAATAATTTTCAACTTTTTTCCATATATGTATCCAACTTTCGGTTCAGTACTCAACTTTCACTCAACTTTAAATGAGTACCAAATTCCTAGGACAAAGAAGTTCTCAGAAAAGCTGATTAGTCTACTTGGTGATGACAAGAAAATTGGAAATATTTGTACTTACTTAGAAAAAGTTTTTGTATATTATAAATTGGCTTTAGAATTGAAATGCAAATAAATGAAAAAATAATTCTACATATAGATAAAGTGAAGCATATAAAAATATGGAACAAATACAGATGTATCTTCTTCTGTATATTCATACATGTACATGTATTTACATGAGGGTGTGTGTGCATATAACATTATAGTATCGTATTATACAGAATAAAATCTAAATTGAATATTTTAGGATTTTTTGCTTTTTGTAATTGAAAAAAAAAAGATGAGAAGGATATAACTTTTTTGCTCTAACTTCATTCATGTAACTTTTGATTATGTGTATCTTCGGTATTTTTTTATCGTCTTTCAAAATAGAAAAAAATATAAATAGAAAAACTGTTTAGTATACATAAATACGTACACATGTAAATATTTTCATACATATATACAGTTGCTTTAGGACATTATATGCTATCTATTCAGGTAGGCTTTCTATACATACATCGATAGAGTAATATAAAATAAAAACATGATTTACTTTTATTCATGAATCCTATTTTAGAATGTAAATAAAAGAAGGGAGAAGAAGGGGGAAAAAAAGAAAGATTTGGTCCATTTTCTTTTCAATTTCAGAAGGACATTTATAAATAAATACTCTTCTACTGTATGCAAGTTTTTTGTTTTATTTTTTAAATTTTTATATCATTCATATTTTATATGTAATTTCAACTATGCATGTAGTACCGTTTTATTTAAATTTTTCTCCTTTTTTTATTTTCATTTTTATATTTTATTATTTCTATCATTATTATCTTTATGAATAAAATTGAATTTATAGTTATTGCTGGGGAATATCGAAACGTAAACAATAATAATTTACTATGCGCATTTATTTATACATGCCCACATACAATCTGTTTGTAACAAGATCGTGTAAGGGAATTTGAAAAAAAATTGGAATCAAAATACAGAAGATACATAATCAAAACTATTTACAAAAATTTTGTTCTTCTTCCAACTCATGGATAATAGTTTCCTTGCTAAGGGTCATTATCTTTTTGAAGCGACCAATCGTTCCCGTGTTTACAATAAAACATTTTTGTTTATTTAAATAAACGTTTTTAAAAAAAAAAACTTAATGATTTGTTGGGCACTCATTCGTTTCCGTAAATTGTTATTAACTTTTCAATTTTTTTTCTTCAGAGAATCATCTGCATGTAATGTTGTATTCCAACAAAACAATACACAAAGCTCCAACAAAATTTTCCATTTTTAATTTACAAACTTTCATAACCATCACACCCAACAAAACTTACGTATAAGAAAAATGTTCTTCCAATCGCGATTGATATTTTCCTGCGTCCAGTTAAAGCTACCTAAATAGACGTGACGAAACGAAACGATACATACGATAGTACTGTGGTACGTAGAACTACCCTAAATAGACGTGTTCTTACGTTCGTTCAATTTCGATAAGTTTAAATGTCAAATAGACGAAACGTGACGAAACGGATGGTGCCGCAGCGGTCGTACATTTTATCGTTTCTACTCGTGTCATACACATTTATACTTGTTTCTACTCAATACTCATACAAAATTTTACTCGTTTCGAATCGTTTCTATTTAGGGCAAATTGTCAAACTGACGAAACGAGTATTTACGTTCGATTAATTTCTTTCGTCCCGTCACGTCTATTTAGGGTCTTGCTTAAATCATTTTTTTTCCTCATGCCTTTTCTTGAACACATTTGACACATGACTGTTATGGGTGTAATGTCATTGTCATGCAACCACTGTATTGAAGTGTTAAGTGACACTTGAATTCCATTGCACTTTTTCTTGAAACTAAAGTTTAAATTTCCTGGTCAATTTCACATTATTTCTCTGTTTTTTTTTGTTTTGTGACCCTATTTTCTTGTCTGTCAAGTTAATCGTTTATATATGTCACCTGATGTTTTATTATATTTTGACACAGTAATTATTTTCTTTTTGATCATTTTAGCCGTGGGACTGAAAATTCAAAACTTTTTCTATAGATCTCGATAATTTTCACTCTGATCTAATTTTCATAAAACCCAAAATGCGAAAATGAATTCAATTTCCCATTGGGAAATCCTGAAAAGTATAAAGAATACAATGAAATATTACTTCACGGTACATGTGGCTCATCGTCGAAATGTACAAATTACCACATTCTTGTTGCAAAAACTGTATGAGTTTTTATTTTTCATGCAAGTCTAATTCTACTAGAGCAACTGCATATATAGATAACACAGACTCAATCATGTGGAAAATATCGTCTGTACAATCCCAATTTGTTTTTTCCTCTTTCTAACGTTTGAAAATGTTGGCTACTCCAAAATTTTAGATTTTATTTTTTTATTAAAACGAAAAAAAAAACTTTTATTTGTTATTAATTTTTTTTTTTTCATAATTTATAAAAGTTTATAACAAGGTCAAAAGAAATTTCATTTTTGTTTCAAATTTTAAGCTTATTAAAGTTTATCATGTACATGGAAAGCAGAATAAACATCATTTAGAAATTTAAATTTCTGCAAAATTATAACATATAGAAATAAAAAAAATTTTTTAATCTGAAAACTTCTTAATTAAGTTTCAGCTCCTGTTTTTTTTTTGAGTAAATTTATTTTCATTTTTTTCTTTTTTTGTTTGTTTTAAAAGCAAAAAAAAATGTTATCATTAACTTAGGGAAATACACGTAAATTAATATTTATGTATGCACAGTTTTTTTATTGAAATAATCTGCTCTGTGATTTTATTAAAAAATATTTTGTATTCACCTGATTTCTTCTTCTCAATAAAAATTCAAATCCACAATTTAAACATCAGAAACTGGCTGACCGAGATCGAGAGATCGAGAGGAATGGAGGCGCATTCTCCAAGAGGCTAAGGGCATATTGAGGTTTGGAATGCCGTAGAAGAATAAAACAAATTAAAAGCAATACGTAATATCGTATAGATAGATAAAAATGAATCTAGAAAGAATTCAATGATTTTTTTTAATAATAAATTTTAAAAAAAGTTAGCAAAAAGTATGCAGGTTTTCTAAAAAAAAAATTCTAAGATTTTTAAGAATAGACATATTAATTTTTTTTCATAATTATCAGTCTTCTTCTTCTTCTGTGCATGGTAATAGCGATATGATATGAAATAATAGTCGAATTGTAAAACTTAAATATTTCATAAATTTTTATATTATTAACAGAATCGTGTTTCTGAGAAAAAATTGAAAATAGAATTATTTCAAAGATTATTTGGACACGTGTACCCGCAACTGTCAAAAACAAAAAAAAAATAGTTTAAATAATGTTTAATTTAATATGCTCCACGTTTTGTAATTTCCAAATAACAAAAAAAAACCAATTAAAAAAATTACAAGAAATAATTAATAAACGAAAAATCACTCTATACGAATACATATAATATGGTACATATTCCATTTTATATATCGTAAATTCCTTTTAAAGTAATGTGATGAATAATTGAAAAATTCTGCAAATGATTATTACTTTCGTCTGCGCTATATATTATGTCACCAACCGATTTTCTTTTTTTTTTTTTCACACTTCTTAATGCACACGAGACTTTACAGGATTAAAAAGTAATGTGAAAAAAAAACCATTTTTGTTTTTTCATTGTCATCACTTTACTGGTGAATAATTTAACAAATTTTTATTACATCATCATATCACTTCATTTAAAATTTTAATTTAAAAACACTTATATCTACATGCTATACATGCTATCTTCAGTTGTCGTATACTTAAATCAATTATTTTTGTTACTCAAAGGGATATATGTAGTAATAAACTTAATCTTATACATACTCGTTTAGTCCATAAAATGTTAAGTCATCATCATATAATATGAATATAAAAATAAAAATAATAAGAAAAAGCACAAAAAAAAAAATGAATCCATAATCATTTTGTTTCTGTTTGCTGTTGCCAATTTATTCGACAATTTTGAGTCCTTATATTTATTTCGTTTAATTTTTTTTTTTTCATTTTTTCTCCTACACAATTTCATTCCTTATTTCAATTTATTCAAGTGAAGTCAATATAATTATATGATTTTTTATTTGAATGCTTGTTTTTATCATTATATATACCTACTCCACATAACAGAAAACATTGCCATAATATAGAGCATATACATGTAGCTTAGCATTAAAGGACACTGAATTATGAATGAAATTTCATTCACGTCTAAATTTTAATATTTGAAAAAAAAAATATATATATGTACATAATTGTTGTTTAGTTCAGAGTTTTTAAAATTAAAATGAGAAAAAAAATTGAATTATCCTTTTTTATTACTTTATTCTAGAGTACTTTTGGTTTGATTAAATGTAATTTATATGCATTTGTTCTTTTCTCTGGATAATTAAATTTCTCGATAAAAAAGGAGATATATTTTATATGTATCATGTGTATGATCCATCCATCAATTTTATCTTTGGGCATCTTTTTCTTCTGATTATTGCCACCTGTCGTCAATTATCCTTAAAACGTGGCCATACCGTCGTAGTCTTTGTGATTTGATGAATTCTATTATATTTTCTGCATTTATTAGCTCATCCAGTTCGTTAGTATAATACCTATAGGTATTTAAATCGCTTAACTTCTTCAAATTTGTATTCTCCAATAGAGGTATTAAATGGGAATCTATGCGCTGGCGAGTTTAGTATAATCATATATATTTTTGATATTCACTAAATTTTAATGCAGCTGCATTTGTATTGGTCTCTAAACGAATAAATGTTTCTTTAAGATTTACCAAATTCTTGCTTATGACAATGTCGTTCGCATATGCCAGAATCTGATGATTTATGAAGTAGTATGTCACCTAACATTTATTTATTTTATTTATTATATGACCCAGCAGCTATTACACATCGTCTTGTTTGACTCTGCAGAAACTATAAGGATTTTTTATTATCCAATAATGGTCCGTTCCGTATATAAACTATGTTTAATGTCGTTTTGTTTCGAATCATGATTGCAAGATAAATTAGAAATTATTAGCTTGTTTTTTTTTTCTACATTATTTTCAGAAAAAAAAGTTCCATCAAATTTAATTTACCCGTCCGAATTTTCGTAGGTATATGAACAATGATGGCAATATCCTTTACTTTTAACATTTTACCAAAATTAAAATCTAGATAATAAAAAAAATAATCAATTACATAAATATATTTCTCTTTAATTTTTTTCACTTTTTTACTTTATTTTTATTTTAATTTTTTATTTTATTTTTCTTGTTTTTCCAAATGGAGAATAAATTACATTTAAGCCTTTCTATATTAACAGTGCAATACAATAAATGTTTATTTAATGTATTTGTATTGTCTATTGTCCAATACCTAAAATTAATTATTATTGTACATTATATAGTATAAATCTATGTATGCATATATGTATATAACACGTGAATTGGTATAACGTATAACTCAGATTTATTCGAATTTATATCGAATAAATAATTGGAAGAAAAACTAAAAAAAAAAAATGAAAAACACAAAATAAAAAAAATAAAAATAAAAAATAAAAATCGAAAATTTCTAACATTAAATGAAAATGACAAATAAAAATGTTTCCTGATGATTTTATCTATTACTATATACTTTGTACTTATACGAATATAAATAATACAAATACAAATACATTTATGTATGTATGTAGATATATGCACTCCATATAAAGAGTATATAAAGAGTAAATTACTGTTGAACACGAATGGCAAATAAAAATAACATTTTGCTAGGTAATTAAATTGAAATTTCATTTTTATATGGAGGTCGTCGTTACAAACATATAACAATCATATGTATATACATATGTTCATATTTATGTGTACAAATGTTTAAGTCTACATTGTAAGAATGTAATATATAAACTTTTTTTATTTGCTTTGATTTTTTTCTCTCTGGTTTCGTTCAATAAAATTCAAGAATAAAATGTGAAAAAAAAATAAAGTCCAACAATATAAAATCATTGCAAACTGCACACATATACAAACAGAAATCTCTAAAAATTTAAGGAAATGTTACAATTTTTCAAAATTTTTCTGAAATTTACGACGATGAAAACTCATCAGGAACTGAAAGAAATCACGTTTTATATACAGATATAGAAAATTAAAAAGGGCCATTTTAAGATATATTTTGTTATTTTTGAAGTGTGTTCGTGAAGTATTTCAAAAAATAAAAAAAAAAGGAATTCTATGTCTGTGTTCAGGTTTACAACAAATTTGTTTTAGCTTCCAATTCTACAGTTGTTTATGCTCATTTGACGGTTGATTGTTTGTCAATCATTGATTTTAACTAAGAAATGGAACACTTTCTCAGCTCTATAGCTATAGCCCTAGGTGGGCCATAGCTTGCTCCAAGATCTGCCTATGTCTGGATCTGTCTGTCGCTGTGGCTTTCCAATTCAATTCGTCGATTCCTTTCATATCGTCTTAGGCCTTTCTGGCTTTCTTTTTCCCTCTGAAATGCGCAGCATTTTTTTCTTTGTAAGGTCTTCATTATCTAGTCTCATGACATAATTTGTTCCATTGGGTTCGATTTAGTCGGATGCGTTAAATGATAAATAATAAGTAGTAAATAACGATAAAGTTGCACTATTTACTCTTATGTTTCATTTTTGTGATAACTATAGGCTGTCGTCCATACATTTTTATGACTTGTGTTATTGAATTTTTTTTTCTGCAATTTTTAAAAGATTAGGCAGTTCAAAATTAATCAGAAGCATTTATATAAATGACATAATAGATGATGATATCACCATAGAACAATAATAATTTTTTGTAAACAAAAGTTCAAAAAATCATAAATTTTTTGATCGATAGATATCGTGAAAAATTTCCTCAATTTTGTTGCCACTAAAGAAAATCAAATAAAATAAAATGGCAGCAATTATTGTAGATGTTTTTTTTTATTTATTTATTA
This sequence comes from Villa cingulata, assembly GCA_951394055.1. NCBI lineage: Eukaryota > Metazoa > Arthropoda > Insecta > Diptera > Bombyliidae > Villa > Villa cingulata. Next base: position 24,514,871 of record OX596021.1, on the reverse strand, counting down.
TGAACATTTAAGAAAAAAAAAATAGTTTTTTATCATTATTTTGTTATTTTTTAAGAAATTGTACGTAGGAAGAATTTAGATAAAATTGAAGTTGGATAATATTGTAGGTTTTATTATCTTTCAATTTGAAGGACAAAAGAAAAGTTGTAGAATATATATTAAAAACTATAAATGAATTTTGAACTTTGGACAAGTATAAGGAGTGGTAAGTATAGTTATTTTATTGAATCGGATAGAAAAAATGAAAATGAAATAAAAATTAAAAAGTAAAAATGTCAAACACATACATAATATGCCAATTATACTCACATACTTAATGTCATAAAAAGTATGCGACATCTATAATTTTTCGACTGTCAATGATGTACATTATGTACGCAAAGTTACGAAAATTCTTCGATTGAGCTAAACGAAAACAAAATACACAAGTACATTAAGTACAGAAATAAAATATGAATGGACAAAATGCCATATTTCAAATCATTTTGGAATGTCTAATTTTTTTTATTTGGACAACTGCAAAATTACGTCACTTACATAATAAAATGTTTCCGCAACTTATTTCGTCTTTTTTCCTAGAACTTATTTTGCATTTGAAATACAAATAACGTTTTTCAAAGACAAATACTAATTCATTCAATGTATTTCTCTTCCCAAACACAAACATAATACAAATCAATCCATATGCATGTGAATAGTTAAACTACATTACCTTTATAAGGCAGATCAACGAAAATGAAAAGATAAAATATAATAAAAGTCTTGCTTTCAGTAGATAAAAAACACACAAACATACACATTTCTGTATTTTTTTATAATTTCTTTCCTTCACTTATTTGAAATATTTCCTATAAAATTTGCAAAAAAATTTATTTTTCTGGAACACTACCAAAAATTCGAAACTAGAAATCGATTTAAATATTTGGTGGTTTCTTTGTAAGATGTTTTCTTTTTTTTGATATTTTCTCAAATTTTTGTTTCCTGACAGATGCATAATACAAATAATGTAATGTCTTTCACATGAAATTTGCTATTTCATTTTAAATTCTATAAATCGAAATGTCTCGTTGAAATTTACAAACAAAAGAAAGAAATGAAATTAAAATCTAAATCTAAATTCAAATTCGATAAAAAATTCTCCTTGTACCGACTTGTATCTTTTTTTTTTAGATTTTTTAATAAGAAATAAATTGAAACGATAAAAAAATAATTTGTTTATATATGTACAAATAAAAATTGTATACAAAAGAATCCTAAAAATTGGTATTTAGGATGCAATACTTAATATTTGAAATGAAAAACAGGAAATCCTTGAAAAAAATTGTATCTTTATTTGTGATTGTGTAGGAAGTATTGAATGCAGAAATCAATTTTTTTCTATGTGTACAAAGACATACTCGTACATTTATTATCTTCCTGGAAAGAAAAATATTTGAGAAAAAAAAATGTTATGAATATAAATGTTCAATGAGCATTCTCTTATGTGTATTTTCTTTAGTTATAAGAAAAGTTCAAAATAATATGAGAACGAAATTAAAAATTTGGAAAATAAAATATCTCAAAGCATTCTAGTAGACAATAATATATTATTTTGTTGAATTTGAAATAAAAATATAAAGAAAAATAAATAAAAACTAATCAAACTATGAAAAAAGGAAATGAAGATCCTTCTCGATGGGCTTGACGGAGCTCATGTAACTTTTCTCCTTAAACAGAGGAAGAAAAAATTGTAAAAAATGTGCTCTACATCTTGCATAAAGAAGGAAGATACCATGGAACATTTTCTATGTGACTGTCCAACTTTCTTTGCCGTCAAATGTCATCAGTGAGTGTGAATTTTCAGTACCGATGTTATTAGTTTTAAATCGTTCAATTCTGAATGCTGAGTCAAATTGTTTGGTTACGACTTAAAAAAAAGAAATGAAGAAGGAAGTTAGACTAGACAATAGACTTAGAAGAATAAGTGATATTTATCGGATTTAATATTTATAAGTGATCAGATTTACAGTAAAAAAAAATGTTTTCCATTCAATCTCATCAAAAATGAAAATCACACCCGCCATAACTATGAAATAAAATGAAATGAAATAAAATAAAAAAGTAAAAAATTCAAAGGATGAACTGAATTGATTGAAAAAATATTCAATTTTTCATTTTATTACATTTTATTTTAATAAATTTTTCAATAGGTATACTTTAGAAAGAACAAAAATTTAACAACAATAAGAACAAAAACAGTGTATAAATCTACTATAGCAACCATATGTATCTGTTTAATCTTCGTTAATTGTAAGTGTTTTGCTGTTGTTGTTGTTGTTGAAATCATAAATTTAATGTTTCATAATTAAATTGAAACGTACCATGATGCATTCTCGTGTAGATACTACACGCGACTATACGTAATTTAATTGCAATTGCATTAATGTACATTCTCGTACGTACAAATTATATTAATACTGACATAATAATATCGTTCTACAAAATTGAAATATAAACAGAGAGTATATACCGGTAATTTAAAAATTTTCATTAATAATATTTACGTAATGTTGAAATTGATTCTAAAAAAAAATTTTTTTTGAATTCTATAAACATGAGAAATGAAAATAAAAATATTATTTATATCCTGTAAATTTATTTTATTTCTTCTTTTTTTTTTCATTTATCGTCCTTTTTGAATCGAATTTATGTTGTTTTTTAAACATTGATTAAATAATTTTATTACTTTTGTATCTGTTTATAGAACGAATATAACATTACGAAGTACTACTCTGTCAAAAAAGTAACCGGAATTTGTCAATAAATCACAAAATATTTAATTATCATCAAAATTTATTTTGTCGCCTTCAAAGTACGCCCTATCTGAAGCAACACACATGTTCCATCGTTTAACCCAATCCTCAAAGCATTTTTTGTAGGCATTTTCCGGGAAGTCCTCGAGCTCCTTCAGCGAATTTTGTTTGATGGACTCAATCGAGTCAAAACGCCTTCCACGAAGAGGTAGTTTCAGCTTGAGGAACAGGAAAAAATCGGCAGGAGACATATCGGGTGAATATGGAGGTTGTTCGATGACAGTTGTTGCTTTCTTCGCCAAAAACTCAGTCACAATGGTCGCTTTATGAGACGATGCATTTGTTTATGATGGATTTTTTTCAAAAAAATTGAGTTCTTTCGGGACAAGCCGAGCGGCGACGCGTCTCAAGCCCAAATTATTAACGAGGATGGAGCGAATACTCTCGTGAGACATGTTGAGGTCCACAGCCATCACTATTAAACTCAAATGACGATTTTCCATAACTTTTTCCTTTACAAGATTAATGTTTTCATCTGTCTTTGACGTCGAAGGACGACCGGGACGAGGCAAATCTTCACACACTTTACGGTCCTCTGTAAATGTCTTGCACCACTCGTAAACTTGTGTTTTAGATAACGCTAATTCACCATAAGTCTTTTTCAACATCTTAAATGATTCTGCACAGGATATTCCGTTAGAAACACAAAATTTAACACAAACTCTTTGTTCAATATTTTTATTCATTTTAAAAATCGCCGAAAGCACTTCAAGTCGACTGATATAACCAACTGCTGTAAAAATACTAGTTGACAGATCGTGCTCAAAAATGGCGTCATAATTAGTCATAGTACTGCCAACTTACAGAAAAAAAATTTTTTCGTTAGCATTAGTGTAGACTTTTTAATCGACAAATTCCGGGTACTTTTTTGACAGAATGTATATGTTTATAATTTAATTTTTTTGAAAAAATATATTTGTTATGTGCATATACAAAGATAACATACTTTAAGCAAGGCATTATGTAAATTGTGATGAGTAGCAGTATCTGTAATTATAATAATGAACATACTATATATAACATATATAACATTGAAATTTATTTTTCGAATTTGGGGCTTACTAATAAGTGCGTCAGAACTGTAAAATGAAACACAATGATAACTACAAGTGATATTCATGTAATTTGTTTATTATTTCGAAGAACAATCGATTGCATTACGTTCTGAAAATAATTTCATTTAAATATTCTCCTCGTTTTCTTCTGGCTGAATGCAGTTTTGAGATCCAATTTTTCACTATTTCCTTACACATATTTTAGCGTAAATTTTCAATGGTGCTTAGGTTTTCTGTCTAAGATCGCAAATCATTCGTGCATTATTCTTGTAGACTAAAGATTTAGTACTGAACTTTCCGACCAGTTGACATCAGTATTTTTTGAACTGTTGTAACAAATCAATTGTATGACGAGGTGTGTTACATATCGCACCACAATGTGTGTGGTCTTGTTAAAAGTAACAGCATTGCCAAAATTATCCAGTTATTACATTCCTATACGATTTCCATTTTCATTTTCGAAAAAATAAGACCCAATAACGTCTTGAGCCCAAAGACCGCATAAATTTTCTGGGCATGAAAAGGTAATTCGTGAATCGGCTGAGGATTTCATCAGTCCACACTTATCACACAGCACTAGCACAGCAATCAACATTTTAGTTTGACTATTCGATCGAATGTTGTAGTTGAAAGCTCTGTTGTTCCCATTGGTAAACCCTATATTTACAATACATAATTTTAAACAGATAAAAATATGATTTAATCGAAATTAAAAATAAAGTAAGTACATACAATCATACATACATACTCGTATATGTTCTCATACCTTTATAATATATCCTTTTAAATAATGTAATATCACAGATAATGTAAATATACATAAGTATTTACGAGTTTATTTTATTATTTATACATATACGAGGGTCGTTTGATAAGTAAGGTAAGTCATATAGAAATGGCAACACAGGCGCGAAGTAAACTATTTTGACGTTTAATAGAATCGATTTTAGGCGCGCAGCTCAAATTTCAATCCAATACGACATTTAGTTTATGATTGGCAAGTGATTGATGAAGATAGTTCTAGTGAAAAACAAAAAATGGAAAAAGAGGAAATTCGTGCAGTTATAAAGTTTTATGTTTTGAAAGGTAAAAATGCTACGCAGATTAAAACAAAATTAGATGGCGTGCTTGGTGATTCATCTCCTTCTTTAAAAACAGTAAGCACTTGGGTAAATAATTTTAAATGTGGTCGTACAAGTTGTCAAGATGAACCTCGTAGTGGACGCACAGTTGAAGTCACTACCGATGAAAACATTGAGAAAATCCACAAAATTGTTCTTGGTGATCGCAGACTGAAAATTAGGGATATTGCGGAGATTGTGAACATCTCATCTGAACGCGTGTACAATATATTACATCAACATTTAGAGATGAAAAAATTATGTTCGAGATGGGTGCCGCGTTTGCTGACAATTGAGCAAAAACAAATACGCAAAGATCTTTCTACGCAGAATTTAGAACTTTTTAAGCGAGACCAGAAAGAATTTTTACGTCGATTTATAACTGTTGATGACACCTGGGTTCATCACTATACACCACAACTAAAGGAACAATTTAAGCAATGGACAGAGCGTGGTGAACCGTGCCCAAAGAAAGCCAAGACCGTACCCAGTGCTGGAAAAGTTATGGCCACCGTTTTTTGGGATGCGCACGGAATAGTTCTTATAGATTATTTAGAAAAAGGAAAAACGATAACCGGAGAATATTATGCCAATTTATTGCAACGTTTCGATGATGAGGTGAAAAAAAAGCGACCACATTTAACTAAAAAGAAAATTCTGTTTCATCACGATAATGCTCCTGCGCACACATCAGCAGTTTCTATGGCTAAACTACACGAATTAAAGTATGAATTGCTTCCACACCCACCATATTCTCCTGATTTGGCTCCGAGTGATTTCTTCTTGTTTCCAAATTTGAAGAAATGGCTGGCAGGGAAAAAATTTACAGGTGATAATGACGTAATTGGTGCTGTAAACGGCTATTTTGAGGAGTTAGAGCAATCGTTTTATAAGGAAGGGTTAATGGCATTAGAACACCGTTATATGAAGTGTATCGAGCTAAATGGTGACTACGTTGAAAAATAAATACGATTTATCCTGGTAAATTTGTATTTTCTTTCCGACTTACCTTACTTATCAAACGACCCTCGTACACGAATTTGTGTATATGTGTGTGTAGAATCCTTCATTAATTGAAATATTTATTCGATTTCATATTAAATGATTGACCATTATTCGCATATAGAAACATTTATCTTTATTATATATTTTGTAAACATGTACCTGTACATAATACTGTCTACAAAAAGATAATATACGAGTATTCATATATTATATATTATACATTATATGTATAAGTATATATTCTATTATATTAGTGCATTTATATTTTATAATTGATTTTCTATCATCATATTATACAAACTTCACTTACACATCCTGTGACATCCTGATGTGTTCGCAGACAGATACAACAGCATACATATGTGTGTGTATATCAAATCTATTCGATTTATTTGATTTACTTAACTTCTTTTTTTTGTTCATTTTTTCGTTGTTATTGTGAATTTTAAATTGAAAATTCTATTGAATTGAATTTATAAATTATTTTCAGTGTAATGATGTGTGCATATGCTGTGCAGATACAAAATTATACAAAATACAAACATTCATATACTCATAAATATCTGTATACACATATGCATGTGTATGTCAGTGTCGATTATATTGCATTTTTATAGTAAATATGTATTGATTCAATGATGTGAAAGCATTCACGTACAAATTAAAAAAAAAAATTGTGCCTGGACTTTATTTTTTTTTATTTTTATTAAAATTGTAAACATTTGTATAAATGCATTTACATAAATATATGCACAAGAGTCATAATTTCATATTGCATTGATAGATTTTAATGTACTTCATATAAATGTATGTTGATTTACTCGTATCACTTGTATTTATTTGTATGTTTGTCGTAAACATTTATAAATACATATTTGTGTATATCAAAATCAAATAGATAACATACGTACGCTATAGTGTTATAAAAATTAACAAAAATTTTATTATTTAATCTCTGGTAACCACATTACTTATGGAGAAAAATTTTAAATTGATTTAATGCATAGTTTTGGTTTGGTCTGTTTATACCACATTGAAATTATTATTATCCTTATTATTTTTATGTTCATTTTTTTTTTTATTTTATTTCAGTTTACATTCAAATTGAAAATTTATTCACATTTAAATTTATATTTTGCGATGAAATGTTAACAAAAAAAAAAATAATTTTTTTTTTATTTCTTTTAGTTAATTTTAACACATTTTTACTTTGACCTCTATATTTCCTGAGGATATAAATTAAATTAATTTTTCATATTTAATCTCCAAAAATAATCGTCTACCTTCATAATTTAAATATTATTCGATTTGACTCTCATCCTTTTCAATTTTATGCAAAAACCTCAGAAAAATAAAAATAAATGCATTATTATACATTTTTAATTATAGGCAGAGAAAAATTTAACTTATTCAACACACATACACACAAAAAAAAAAATAAAGCAAAAACTTTTTGAAAAGTTTACCAACTTAAATGGGCCATTAATTTTCTTTGGACTTTCTATTTTCTACAAAATAAAAAGCAATGTTTACATGAATGGGAAGCATTCACATAAATTTATCTCTTGTTCATTTAATTCTTGAACGATTTACACTTTCTACAATGGCATACAACTTAGCAATTTACAGCATTTAACTGAACAAATTAACTTGTAAAATTCATGAAAAACTTAAAAGAACAAAAAATTTGAAAAAAATGAATAAAATGCAGAGAATGGAAAAGAGAAAATTGTGTAAGAAAGAAGAAGAAAAGAAAGCAAAATATTAAATATTGTTTCTTTTTTTAATTTGTATTCAAATTAACGACGAAATACTTACTTATCAAATATAATTGAAGCAAATTCTCATTATATAAAATAAAAAAATAAAGAAATAAAAAAGGATAAAGATACAAAAGAAAAACTAATCCCGAAATGATTATACAAAAATTTTTTTGTTAAAGCAAAGTAAAAAGCTAATCTACAAAAAAACATTTAACTTTATTTCTCATCACTTTTTTTTTATTATTTTATGTTACATTTTATACATTTTATGTAATTACGCTTGTATACACATTATGTACATTATAATTATATACATGTAGTCAGTAATGCATGTGTAGAATAAATTTTCCAAAACAATATTACATACCATACACTCATAATGATTATAACAACTTTGTATGTAGCATTTAGCATATATGCTCTCTTTTCAACCAATTTTATTTATACTTTTTGTACATGAATATTATATGTGTATTGTATACAGTACATAAAGTACATACATGTACACCTACTATATACTGCCTGTATAATTTCGTTTAGAATTTTAAAGTAAAAAGATGCAAAATATACAATTTTGTTAGTTTTCTTTGCTATACACGTCCAACTGAAACATAATATTTCTGAAACGCAGAGAGCTGTTACTAAAACAAAAACTGAACATTATAAATGCAAACGAAGAAAAGCAAGCAAACGAAAAATTAGTGTAAAAACTGCAGGAAATAATTTTTTGGTTTTTTATTATAATTTATTATTTTTTTTTCCAAGTTTTTGAACAAAATTTCGATTTTACCATACTTACCAATACATTTAAACTTGATTTTTTGTGTAATATGTGTCTATATAATATTCTGTCCTTATGTATATTTATGCACCTAGTAGCTGCAGAAGAATTTAATGATTATTATTAAAATGTCACGAAAATATACCCGTCATATAATAGTACAGGCGTAGCATAAATTATTTAGCCAATTTCCTTTAATGAGTGCCTAGTATAGAGCAGAGATTTTTGGTTAAATTCAAACTAAAAAAAAAATATTGATTTAATCGATACTCGATTTGCGATAGAGTACACACGTAATTTGGTAATCATGGTTTTTTTATATTTTTAATCTACCAATTATTGTCTAATGGCCGATTTTTTCATATTTTCTGCTGGTTGGGTGTCACATAAGCTAGCAACCAGCTTGGTTTTCTTCAAACAAACTTCTTGCTAACTAACTGCAAAGCTAAAATTGATAGTTTTGAATCGAGACTCGAAATTTTTTTAATGTTAAAATTTGATGTTAAGCTTAGTTATTTGAATGTATTCCAACTAGACAGCTAGTCGGCGGTAGTATCGAATTATGTTACACCACACCTAAATAAATAATTAAGGTTTCATCATCCAACTAAAGTTAGCTGGTAGCTAAGTACTAATCAGAGATACAGAAATGTGAATCTCCTTGCTATTTTTCCGCTAAAGTTAGCAAGAAGATAGTTGGAAGTGAAGAAATCAGGCTTCAATGAGGAAACGATAGAAACAATCGAGAGAGAAGATCATCAATTTTAAACTGTATAGGTACTGCATATTTATTATATGAATTTGAAATTTTCTGTTATACTAATTACCTAAATTTGGTGTCATGATGCTGATGATCGTATCGTCTTAGGAACATAATAGAATTTTTTACAAATTTCTTCCATTTCCTCTTTTATCTCATTTCTTTCCATTATATGCCACCAGCTTTCATTAAGTTTGCTCTCTTTCTAAATTTGATGTATGATGTTGTAATATTTTGGCCTCAAGTGTATATTATTTATTTGCATGTAGAGATAAACACAACATAATAATACACTCGTATATGTACATACAGTGATACAGAATACAGGATAAATATTATATAGCTCACTTAGCATCTGAAATAAATTATATTTTCATATTATTTAACGTGTGAAGAATAAATTAAATCTTTAAACAAAAATTCTTCCTTTACGACCTACACAAAAAAAAAACGCTTTGCAAATATAATTTATTTCAGTAGTGGTTTAGTGTAGTTAAAATTAAATTTTTTTTTAAAAAGGATAAATTCGAAATTTTATACTGATCATGTACACACCATTATACCAGAAATAAATTTTACATTGCATGCATATAAGTAAGTATATTGTAGTATATCATGTCAATATTTTTAATTAAATTTCTTCAAAAATTTATATTCAAAAGGATATTTTAATGGGAAAATGTAAAAAAAAAAATTAAAATAAAACAAACTGAAACATAAAAAGGAAATTGCATATTCGAAAATATTTTCCTGTAGAATATAATGTGGTGTAGAGATATGTATATGAAAATTTTGAGGTTTTTCAACTTCCCACATATCCCGTATAAAATATTTATATAAGAAAACATATGTACATATTCATATTTGGTATTATGCATATGCATATACGTGTACATAAATGTAGATATGTACATAAATTAGTACAAGTCCAAAACAAACAGTCGCTCATGTCATCACCTGAAGCAATTTAAATTCATTTCGTCATAGTGTTAAAAGGCTCTTCTAATGATTATATCATTAACAATATATTACGTTGACAATGACAACAATATCCTTTTTAATTCGAAAATGTGTATATTTTTACACACATACATATGTGCATACAAGATCCATGTACAGTTCCTTTTCATTTTCCTTACCATTTTTATTTTCATTTTTTTTTTCATCTCACATGTACATGTGTTATATGACTGAAAATATAAATGGGGAAAGAAATTATAAAACAAAATAAAATATAAAAATGTTTTATGTAGGTAAATTAGCGAAGAAAAAAAATGACAATAACAAAAAATAATAAAAATAGTAAAAATCTTCTTCGCTACAATACCTACTCAAAATCTGAATGAATGAATATACATTTATGTGTCCGTATGTTACCTACATTGTTAGCAATTTGATAGCGACCCACTTTCATTTTTTTTTTCACCTTCTATTACCTTGTTTTATGAAAGAAAAACTAATCAGTCACTGCGTTCTCTTCAAAACATCATACATTCTAAACTCATACTCGTACATAATGCATGGATATGCATTTGAATACACGAATCCGAGAACTGAGAATACACTTGTATACTCCTACACCTATACCTATGCCTATACGAATTGAAATTTCATACATATACGAGGGTCGTTTGAAAAGTTACAAGTATTTTTTCACTCAATTTATGTTTTATTTTTCAAACTTTTTCTTCTTTAAAGTCTATACACTTTTTTTAAACGATGCTCCCATCCCTTTAACACCTAAGTATAAAAGATAGTTTTTATATTGCTCTGCAAAATATGCTTCTAATACGATGACATCTTCATTTAATGAAAATTTCTGTTTTCCGAACCAAACTTTGAGTCTAGGAAACCGTAAAAATTCGTTATGGATCGAATTTGGGGAAATACGATTTCATAAATTTCCGTCAGAGCAACCGCTAAAATCTGAGACAGTATTCGATTTTTACAATTTTAACAAAAATACTGATATTGAATAGCACGAATGACTGTCAAACAACAAATGAACATCCAAAATGGCTACAGTTTTTACTGTCATCTTGAAGGCATGTACTATCGTCGTATCAAAATGGATTCGACGAGAAGCGTCATTTTCAAAATACAGCACATACAATCTACATTCAATGTAGATATGTGTGTATATATGTGTGTACGTACTATATTCATTAACTGAGGATGATATCCTTTTCTTAAATCAGTGTTTGTTTTCTTAAATTGAAAGTGTAATAAGCTGTACATAGTTTTACATGTGTTTTTTCATTTTCTCTATGTTTTCTCTTCATTTTTTTTTTAAATCATATTAAAATAACAATTCATATAACTATATAATATATGTATATGCATATGTGACACACATTATTTTGTCCCTTTTGTAAATCTTAAAATATATACACACGTGTGTGTATCTGCATATGTGTGTACATGAAAACAAAAATAAATAAATAAATAAACTTGATGGCTCATTCAAATTACTAAAATATAAAAAAAAAGAAGAAGAAGGGGGGAACTTGATCATATCATACCTTGTACGTGCAACAGCACCTACATGTAGCATACGATGACGATATAATGATGGTAATGATGATAGCGATTATGAAATATTTAGTTACACATGCATATCTTTACATGTATGTACATTGTATTGAAGATTTAAGTGCTGAAAAGCTGAAACGGGGTGATGATGTGAAAAGAAATTAAAACAATACGAAGTCTTTCTAAATTTTTTTTTTTTTTCGTTGAACATTTTCTAAATAAAAACACGTGTAGTATACCTTATTCATTCAAATAAAAAAAAAAATCTTTTACATAACATATACATATGTACATACTCGTATCATGTACTTGTTAATGCACGTACCAATAATGTATGAATATTTATATATGTACATATATAATATATTATGTATGTATATAGCAAGGATATTGTGTATTGTGCCATGTGTAAATGAAATGAATTAAAAAAGTATCATATATGTATATCCTTTTTCAAATAAAAAAAACGTAAAAAAAAAATAAAAAAGTTCTAAAGCATGTTGACATTATTATCCTGCCTCTATATCTGTTCATATATCATAATGCAGACAAAAACAAAAAAAAAACAAAATGGAGAGAATAAAAAGCTTTGTTCTGATATGAGATATGACAGCAACAGCTAATCCATGTTTCCTTTATTTTATTTTTCTTTTCGGTTTTGTTTTTTTTTTTTTTTAATTCTGAGTGGTACAACAGTTGTCCCGTATTTTATTTTATATTGTAAATATTTAACATACATATACATGTAGGCATAAAATGTAGATGTTAGTATGTCGTAAAAAGTGTGGACTCAATACAACAATTCAAAGAGTATAGAGTTGTAGAGTGGTAGTTTCTGAGTGTAAAGGTTTCAAATTTTGAAGTTTGAACGTTTTGAACCATCAATAATGTTCTAATCGAATAAATAAAAATTAATTTTTATTACTGGACGATTGCATTCAAAAAATCATGCATACTTCAAAGTTTATCCATCTGGAAATGTTAACTGGATTTACTTGTTGGTAACAAATAACTGGCTGTTAAATTAATCGAAAGAGAGTTTCAGCGTAATCATATCATACAAGTGATTTTATTTTCTGTCAACTACTCAGCCCAGTAATTATACATTTGTAATTTTCGATGATGATTTCTCGATGAGAGTGATTTAAAACCAATAAGTTACATTTACAATCCAGCGTAGATTTCGTGCCAAAGTAGATTTTTCATACCTCCTTCAATTTGAAACAAGAAATTTTATGTTTATTTTCCACCCTATACATACCTTCGAGCGGGAATTTCACTAGATTGAGATTGAGATTAGGTTCTTTTTCTTAATCACACGCTGTTAATAACGAAAGTTATATTGAAAACTTGTTTCTGCTAGACTATCAGTATACGGTAATCTACTTTGAATTGCGAATACAACTCAAAATCTCAATTTACTCCATTAAATCTACACTGAATTGTAAATGAGCTCAAATAGCCAATTCGGGCGCAACTGCACCGTAAAATATATATATGAATTTTACATTTCTAGATTACTACTACTGCAAAATCCAGGTCGGGATGGCTCGTTGTCGCTGAAAAATAGAATAGAATCTATTTGGGCGACAGCGACAGCGTAAAGTTCAGCGTAAAAAGCGTTCCCATTTAATTACTGTATACGCTGTAGTTGTCGTTGGAATTGTGCGATGCAAGTAAAGAAAAAAACTTTGATACCCGAGGTTTTTTTTTTTCATTTCGCTAGAATTTTCAGCCAATGAATTTGTTACAATAATTTATACACAAAATAAAATCCATACATACGAGTACATGCGTGACCTATTTATGACATATACATATATGTATTTACGAGTACATATACCTACTTACATACGAAGCCTGAAAATTCTTAATTTATTTATATTTCTTATTTTCACAATATTTTAAAAATTCAATTATAAAAAAAGGATATATACAGTTGCCGAAAAAGTATTTCATTTCTGATGACTAACACTGACTGCATACTTATTTCATCATTATTGTAAAAGCTTTTCAAACCGCTATTAAATTAAACGCTATTTTCGCAATAGAAAAATTTCTAAATCATAATCCTGCTGTTAAAAGGAAAATTTTAATTTTTTTTTTTATTGATTTATATAAAAGAATGAACAAATTATAAATGATATATCGATTTGTTACTATTTGAATAGAATTAAGTGTAAAAATAAAATAAAATAATAACTCTATAAATAAAAAAAAAACAACGCAAGAAAAACAAATAAGAGATAATAATATAATACAATCCTTACAAAAGGGTTCAATAACATAGCTATATCCAAAGCAGACTAACTTTATAATACTCGTATATAATTGAATTTGATTTTCTTTTCATATATTTCTTACAACATGTACTCTTTGTACGTTATATCTTAGATATCCTTTTCTTAGTATTATTTTCTTGTGTATTTGTATGTATTATTTTCAGCGCAGTTTATTCTATATTTGCATTTTATTTCGGTACTACCTTCAAATTTCTTAAATTTTATTTTCTCTTATATCATTGATTTATTCTCTTTTTCCTTTTTTTTTCCTCAATTTTTATTGTCTTTTCATTTCATATTCTGAATATAAATTCATACATTGTTACTATGTTTTGCATTTCTATGTAAGTTTCATTCCTTTTTTTCTTCTTCTTTTTCTCGGAATTTTTTTTTTTTTACACATTTTGATTTTATAGATGGATGCAAAAGATAAAATCATTTTGTTTTTTATTTCGTTGTTTAATTTTCTTCGATAGAATTTTTTTTTAGTAACCTTTTTAAAAAGTTATTTATTTATTTTTCATTTTTTTTTTGTTTTTTTTTTTTTCTCTTTTCAAGGAATTTCTTTTGGCAATTGATGTTACATCGAGCGGGACACCAGAAGAAAAACTTAAATGGGCCTTTAGAATGTATGATGTTGATGGTAATGGAGTGATAGATATACAAGAAATGACAAAAATAGTTCAGGTATGAAAAAATAAATACAACATTAAATTCCTATAAAGTTAAAAAAATAAAATGAATGTCCTTCATTGTATAAAAAAAAAAAAAAATTTTTTTTTTCAAGACAAAAATGTCGACATTTTTATAAAAATATTTATCGACCAATATACATATACATAATATGAAATGAAGGTGCGAAAAAAAATATATAAATTATTAGAGAAAATAACCTAAAAATTAATAAGCATACAAAACAATTTTGTATACAATAAATTCAATTATGTAGCCGTGTATTGAAAAAAAAAATGTCTTTGTTTTTCGGTTCTTGTTTAGATCAGTTTTTAATACGCATTGAAATCCTTACTATGTCTATGTGTGCATATACCAGTATGTACATATGTGCATACATTTAGAGAGAAATTGTATTTTATTTTCCTTTGTGAAATATTTTAAAATCGATTTTAATGATGATGTCAAATTTTACATCGTTCAAAATTGAAAATGATAAACATAAGAAAAAAATATTTTTTTTTTCGTTATTTATACAGAAAAAAACAAATACATACAATAATAAAATTTTTCATTTTTTGTACACATTCAAAACATTATGAATATTACAAAACCTGTGTGTATGTATATTTAAATAACTACAAAAGTACATATGTACGTAGTGCATTCCAGGTATTCGCGACCTGATATACTTCTAGCAAGAATTACCTGTCAATTTCAATATCGTCGAAAAGAGGGGAGGGTCAAATGAATATATATACGAACTAATGTCTGTATGCAGGTTAGTTAGCGTGTTACAGTAGTAAAAGCAAGTGAAAATATTGTGTGTAGTAAAAAATGTCATATTTAGAGTACCGTGCTGTAATTAAATTCTTAACAAAAGAAGGTTTAACACCAACACAAATTAAAGATAGAATGGATTCAGGATACGGGGATTCTGGACCATCATTTACAATGATTAAAACGTGGTCGAAGCTTTTTCATTGGGGACGAGAATCAATAGAAGATGATCCACGTGAAGGAGGCCCATCAACAGCTGTTACAACGGATAACATAGAATTAGTCGAAAAAGTTGTACTGAGCGACCGGCGACTAAAATTGAAAGAAATTGCAGCACAAACCCGAATTTCAAAAACAAGCGTATTCCGTATTCTACATGGCCATTTGGGTATGACAAAAGTCAGTTCAAGATGGGTACCCAAACTTCTTAGTGCTTCTCAAAAAAAAGAAAGAGTTGATTGCTGTAAGAAATTTTTAGAGCTTTACAACGAAGACAAAGAAAACATTTTACAACGGATTGTCACTGGAGATGAGACAATGGTTCTTTACCATGATCCTTTGTCTAAAAAAGATTCAATGGAATGGAAAAAAAGGAGAACCAGTACCAAAGAAAGCAAAGGTGACACAGAGCACGAAAAAAATTATGGCAACGATCTTCTGGGATTGTGAGGGAATCCTGTTGATTGACTTCAAAGAACGGAATACGACTATCAACGCTGTCTATTATGCTAATTTGTTACGGCAGTTAAGACAGTCAATTGCGGAAAAAAGGAGAGGAAAGCTGACTCGAGGAATTCTGCTATTACACGACAACGCTCCCGTTCATACTGCTGACATTTCCAAAGTTACCGTCAACGAATGTGGCTTTACAGAAATTGATCATCCACCATATAGTCCTGATCTGGCTCCCAGCGACTACTTTTTATTCTCAAAGTTAAAGTCTGTCCTGAGGGGAAGAAAATTTACGACCGATGAAGAAGTTCAGCAAGCAGTTTTAGCTCATTTTGAGGGCAAAGATCCTTCTTATTTTTACAGTGGTATAGAGGCATTAATTAAACGTTGTGAAAAGTGTATTTCAATAAAAGGAGATTATATTGAAAAATAAAACAGGTAGTATTTGAATTCTGGTTTTCTATATAGGTGAGGTCGCGAATACCTGGAACGCACTACGTATGTATGATGATACAAGAAAGAAAAGAAAGAAATTTTTAATTTAACCCAAAACATTTTGTATATAAACGTGAAACGTTATATAGCATCTTTAAAATAAATTGAAATACAAAATGTTTTTTTCGATATTTTGTTTTTAAAGTAAGAAAAACAGAAAACAAGAAACAAGAAACTGAAAAAATAAAAAGAAAGAAATAAACATGAAATTTTCTAACTTACATACAAGCAAAGTAAACATATATGCACATACAATATAGTATGTGTACATACAGTCCTTTGTATAATATAAAATATTTATTAAACGAAATTTTCATATAAAAATGTTGCATATAAAATTAACATATTGTATTTACTTATACGAGTACTATGTGCTATCTATGTACATATGTAGGTACATACTATGTATTCATATGTCTTTTAATAAGTATGTATGTTAACATATGAGGATGTATGTATATTAAATTATTGTAAAGATTGTTGGAAATGAAGATACATGGAAGATACATGGATACATGTAAGAATTGAAAATGAAAATATACTCGAGACTCGAGTACATACATTATATGAAATTATGACAAGACAATATGAAAAATTCATATATATCGTGTATAAGAGAGCACAGTAATAATAAATTTATACATAAGGACGTTGAAGCTGATTAGAAGAAAAAAAAAAATAAAATAAAATGAAAATAATAACAATATTAACAACGTCATGATATCTCAATCTTAATTAACTATGCATATACACAATGATGAATGAAAATTTTTACTGGTACATATCTTATATTACATTATCCTACAGTTACGTATATTAATCTTAATAATGTACACAAATACTCTTACGTATACGATAAGGAATAGCTACCGAGTATAAAATTAATTTATCATCATATATACATCGCGTTCGTATGTATGCCCAACATACGCATACCGTCGTTGTAAAATACTTATTTATTTAAAAATTGTTTAATTATTTAAATTGTGCAAAAAAAAAGTTATTCTCTCTGCTCTCTTTGAATATACAAGAAAAAAAAATAATGAAAATTTCCTTTTCAAGACAATTTTCAAGTAAGTACATACTTGGGAAAATTTAGCCATTTGATTAATTTACTAGTTGATTATATTTTATTAGGTTTCAGTTTTTTTTTTTTGTACTACTGACAATATGTAGAATCGAATTAATGCCGTATTATTCAATAATTAAAAAAAAAAAAACGAGAATATGAGCGAGTTCATGTTTTGCAGAATACTGATTACAGTAGCAGATTTTCAGCTCTATTACCATGTTTATACTTCACATCAAAACGATATAATACAAATCGATATGAGATGAAACGATCTAATAAAACCGGTTTTACAAATGTTTATACTTACTAGCTCGAATCGATAAGAGATAAAACAGAATGAAATGAAATACAGTGCTACCACAGCATTTTTGCATTTTGAATAAAGTATGTAAATAAAATTAAAATTTATAAATTACAATTCAAAGAACGATCACGAAATGAGAGGTTAATTATTTTAGTTTAATAATTTTTTTTGTTGAAAAGTAGTAAAAATGATTCTCAAAACGATATGAAGGGTTTATACCGATTTTCATATCGTTTTGACATCTCTCAAACCGCTTTAATTATGGTTTTTAGTTAATGCGATTTAAAAATGATAAAACGTTTTAAGGGACGTTTATACTAAACTTTCAAATCGTTTCATCTTATATCGTTTTGATTTAGATCGTTTTGATGTGTAGTATAAACGTGGTATATGTTAGTGCTAACTATAAGAAGAAAAACTGACTTTCTGCAGCTGTTTTTATGAATGTGACTCTGCAAAAAGAAATAAAGTAAAATGAAATTTGATAATTTCGTGTGTTAATTATTTTCAATTTAATTATTTTAATCAAAATGCAATAAAATTGTTTTTAAATATTCTATTAAACATCATAATAAATACCTAATAATTGTGAGAAAATGAAAGAAAATGGTGGAAACGAAATGATATTTTCACTTTCGTTCCCCATGATTGATGCTTTCTTTCTTTCCTCGTATTCATTTTCAGATAATAATTTACAGCTTCGAAAACACTGCATCTAAACTTTTGCAGTTTTACCAATATGAACTTCTTCTTCTTATTTGGCGTCACATCCCAACAAGGTGGGCCTTACCCTCTTCCACAATTCCCCACATTTTTTTCTCTCGTCGCGGCTTTTCAATTTCCCACACCAATTCATTCCACGTTTTTGCCAAAGTGTCCTTTGTATCTTTTTTGTAGTCTTTCTCTTCTTCTGTTTTAAAATTTTAAAGTTTTTTATCATTGAAAATTATTGTCGTTTCAATATCTTAATTTGTTATCAAATGAAGTTCTTGAAAATTGTGAATAATTATTCACACATTCATTCGATTGAATAGAGCACCAGTGAATATAATAATAATAATCTTTCACTCCACCTCTTAATAACCGTTGAATCCTTGTAGTATTTCCGTATTTCGGGTATAGTATAAAAATATAATTCAATCTTTCTTTATCTGAGATATGAGATGTCGTTGGAATTCTATTTGAAAGTTTTTGTGTTTTATCTTTTTCTTTGATCTGATAATGTTATTAATTACTTTATTTTTTTTTCATTTTTTTCTTTTTATAATTCACAGGCAATTTATGATATGTTAGGAGCCTGCTCGTCAAATCGCCCAGCAGATTCAGCTGAAGAACGTGCTAAAAATATATTTGCTAAAATGGATGAAAATAATGATGGGCAATTAACACAAGATGAATTTCTTAAGGGTTGTTTACAAGACGAAGAATTATCAAAAATGTTGGCACCATAAAATAATTTTTTTTAATTTAAATCTATAAAAAATAAAAAAAAATACAAAAAAAAATATACTAAAGAAGAAGAAAAACATTTTTAAAAAAAAAATTAAAATTTAAAAATAAAATTAAATGGAATAAATTTAGAAGAAAAAAAAATTAAGCATAATACACATTTTAAATTATACATTAATTGCCATAGGTGTAATAAATCAAACATACACACATAAAAAATTTAAGAAGAAAATATTTTCGAAAAATTAAAAGCAAAAAAAAAAAAAAATAAATAATGAAAAACAAATAAATAAAAATTAATTGAAAACAATATTATTATTATTAGTAATGTTTTGCTTATAATTATCGAGAGAATTCATTAAATTTAGAACCAAAAAAAAAAAAAAAACAGAGAAACAAACAGATGAATAAAATACAAATTAAGTTATATTTAAAATGATTCAAAAATAAATAATTAAAAAAAACAAAAATGAATGAATAAAAATTAACATAATAAAAAATACTACAATAATATTTTCAATTTGTTTTTATAAATGGTTAACATATAAAATTCAATAAAAAAACAAAAAAAAAAATTAAATTATGTAATGTAAATGTAATTATAAAAAAAAAAAAAAATGAAAAATAAAAACAGAGAAAAAACAGAGAAATATAAAAAATCCAATATATACAAAACTAGATATTAAAAATGAATGAGAAACAACCAAACCACAGAAAGAATTCAATCAAAATTAAAAAAATTATACATTAAATTGCAGTTAATTTTTGTAAACAAAACATTGTACACACAATTTCATTTTGTTTTAAAAAAAAAAAAAATAATAATCTTTTTTTTTGTTGTCTCGTAATTTTTAATTTTATGATTATTATTGCATTTAAATAGTACAATTTGAAACAAGAGTACGAGTATACATACACATGTATGTAATTGAAAAGAAAATAAGCGTTAAAAGTTAAACAAAATATCAAAATGCATTTATATTTTTAATAATTATGTACATAAAAGCATACATGCATATACAATACATTACGACGCACTAGTAGAATGTATTTAAGTTCATAAGTAATTATTTTTTTATTTTATTTTATTTTTTATTTTTTTTAAATCATTAAACTAAAAGGTTTTCTTTTTGTGTAAACTGCGTATAAATAAAATGATAGTTGAAAAGTAAAAATGAATATCAGTACAGTGGCGTATTTAAGAAGACAAAATATAGTAGCATATCGCGTATGTAATGATGTTCGATGCTTTCGTTGATTTGTGCCGTAAGTTATAATTATCTGGATTCTATAGAATTTGCTGTATCAGAAAGTAAAGGCAGCCCTCAATGCAAAAACAATAATGTCACCGACACAAAAATTATAATAAATCAAATTGAACAGTAAATCGTTGTTTTGTGTGCTTACTGCATTTATGTCATTTGGTTGAATCGAAGTGTATTCGCTTCATAACGATTGCATTTTCTGTGTCATTGGCTAACTATATCAGGATTGAATTCCAAAATGGAATATTTCAGTACTTACACATAATTCATCGTATGAAATCATGGGAGGCGAATCTGATTTATATACATATATCATTACTGTAAAATTTTGTTCTCGAAATTATCCTGGAATCTTATCACTATCGTCTGTATTCAAATAATATGTGAATGGATGATAGAAAAATAAAGTCAATTATGCAGTTCTTATAATACCAATATGATATGGCACCGGTTCAATTAAATGAATAAATGAACAGTCTCGATAGCTAAGGACTCTTAAATGATTCAGATGTAAACACAATTATTAGGTTTTAGTGTGCTTTCTTTTATAGCAAATTGCCGACTCTGTCATATTCATCCAATCAGTAAGCCATACACATAATAACGCATTAATCTATGAATTTATGTTTTTTTTTTTGTTTTTTGTATGAAAATTTTTTGAGAATTCCTGTTACATGTGTTTACATATAATAATTTGAATTTACATTGTAAAATGTTAATAATCGATTTCAAAAAAATAATTATTTATCTTTTATTAATTGAAAATTATATATCAGTTCCGTTTTATTAAAATTTCTGTATACCTACAAAACATGCAATGCGAACGATATACATCATACGAGTATGTATATTTGGGATTACATGAAGTACCTATTTAACAAAATCTTTCGATATTTTAAAAATTTTTCATAAATATTTGATTTATAAAACAAGAGTGTAATTACACAGAGAAATTTTACAAAGTAGTAGTACATAGTAGTAGTATATCGAATATTTATTATATCTATTGTGTAAGTCATCTTCATTGAAGGATGATTATGCTTTCGAAACATAAATAACTATGTACAATGTGGTACAATGTACTTACCGTATGATGTACGATCGAAAAAACAATTCAAAATTAAAACAAAAAATGAACAAAATGAATGAAAAGCATTCTTCAATATTTCAATTTAAATAAAATTAAAAATTTATTAAGTTTAAATTGAAAACAACAAGTTAAGGGAAAAGGAAAAAGTTAAAAAAAAAAATGAAAATCAGGAAAAACAGAGATGATTTCTTTGAAGAAAAAAAAATTGTAAAATAAAAAAAGAAATATTTTTTTTTTTTGTATTAAGAAAGGGAACAAAATACTTAAAATGATTGATTAATTTTTAATAGAAAATTGAGGAATGCGTATGTAGTAAAAAAAAAAGTTAATAAAATTTATTATGTAGTACATAAAATAAATTTCTTGTAAATTCGAGACATACAAAACAAACAAACATAACTTTAGATCGATGTAACATGTAATGCATACAAACTATACACATACATACCATATATGTACTATGTAGATATACTGAACTGAAAGAATTTCTTATAGTGTTTTTGCTTTTGTTTTTTTTTTTTTAATTTTTTCTTGTGTATTTTTTTTTTTTTATTAAATGAAAAGCACAAAAATATATACAGGGTGTCCGGTTTCGGGTGGTCATCCGGCACACAGTAGATAGGTCTCGCCGAGACAAATAAAAAATTCGTTGTACAGGGAGGGGGGTAATCTCAACCGTTTAGCCGCTAGAGGGCGATGAAGATTTTTCGCACTCAATCGACGAAACACCATTTAAACTACGGTGTACTAGCTAGAAGAGTGGTCTAAGAAAAATCTGAAGGAAACTCCCCCCTCTCTTCAATGATACCTTATATGCTTCTCTACGTTCTTTTTTTCAAGAGTTATTGTGTTTCAAAGACAGAATTTAGTGATTTTTTGCCATTTCTTTCAGAGATAATACAGGCTGTGGAAGTAAAGCGCACTCTATATTAATTTCAAATTACAAAAACAGAAAGCCTAAGACACCTGCTTCATTTTTGCCCTTTACAGTAAAGGTATATCTCTCACAGTTTTTTCCATGTTCTATCTTTTTAGTGTTTGAATCATATCAATGAACCGTATTTTATTAAAAAATGGCTTTTCAAATATTGTTTATTATGCGCTGGTATTGAATTGGTAAGAGATAGATCTTTACTGTACAATACTAAAGTGAAGCGGACATTCTGGGCTATCTGCTAATTTAAGTAAAAATTAATATAGAGGGCGCTGTAATTCCACAGCCTGTATTATCTCTGAAAAAAATTGCAAAAAATCACTAAATTCTGACTTTGAAGCACAATAACTCTTGAAACAAAGAACGTAGAGAAGCATATAAGGTATCATTGAAGAGAGGGGGGAGTTTCCTTCAGATTTTTCTTAGACCAGACTCTTTTAGCTAGTACACCGTAGTTATTAAAGGGTGTTTCGTCGATTGAGTGCGAAAAATCTTCATCGCCCTCTAGTGGCTAAACGGTTGAGATTACCCCTCTCCCTGTAGAACGATTTTTTGTTTGTCTCGGCGAGACCTATCTACTGTGTGCCGGATGACCACCTGAAACCGGACACCCTGTATATGAAATACATTCTCGTATAATATGAATTTTATACACAAAATAAATTTACGATATTATATTTATATCGACAATTTTAAATAAACAAGCGTACAGGATGTATTTAATAACATCCTTATATATATGAAATGCTATTATTTATAATAAATAATACACACATACACACCCATATAATGTGTACATTGTAATAACTAAACGTTGTTATCAGGTAAGTAATCTTATTAAATATTAAAAAAATATAAAACATACATACTTGTAGATTCATTGATCCAAATTGAAAATAATTTGATGAAATAAAATTACAAAAACCCGATGGAAAATAAAATACTACATAAATAAAAACTAATAAGGATAACCAATGAATAAAATAAAGATGTATAAAGAGAGAGAGAGGATATAAATTTAATATTAAACAAACCTTATTATAGGGGCTTTCGATTTGGCAATTTCAAGTACTTGCGAGTAGAAAAGGTAAATGTCTGTTCTAAACCAGCTACTCGCAGCTACTCATAAAAAATTTTTCAAGTAACTGCTAGTAGATGCAAGTAGTTACGAATAATTTTTGTGTCGTTTGTTTTAACAATTTATCCTAGACACATTTTAGTACTCGCAAATACTTGAAATTGCCAAATCGAAAGCACCTTATGATAAACATAAAAAAATAAAAAAATAAAGAAAAACGATTAGATTTATGATGCAAAAATAAATACAAAAAATATCTTATTTTAAAAATTGAAACGTACCATGTACCAGAGTAATGCAAGAGACTTTCAAAAACTAAATGAACAGAACATGAAAAATAAAAAAAAATAAATTTCAAATAAAGAAAAAAAATTTTTTTAACCAAAAAAAAAAAAAAAACTATAATTTCAAGAAAAAAAATAAATAAATAAATAAATAAATAAAGAAAATAAATTTAAAATAAAAACAATGTAAAACTGATGATAATCAAATATTCGCCTATTATAAAATATTTTATATATATATGTATATGTATATGAAAAAAAAATACATACATATATTAAATTATAATAACAATAATCTATAATTGGAAAATTTATAACTAAATTACCCGAAAAGATACATTTTTTTCTTTTACATAAAATAAAAAAAGAAAATATAAAAACAGAAGAAGAGATAAAAAAATTGTAATGTCGAATCATGCGTTATTAAATTTTCTACATAAAATGTGCTAGGATATTCATCCAATTATTGTACTAAAATTATACATATTCTTATATGTATTTTTATATGCATACATAAATTAAGTGATTTATATACAAAAAAAAAAATATCCAAAAACGACATAAGTATACAACACCAAGAGCAATTCGATCCAGTTACAAAAAAAAAAAAAAAAAATTCAATTTAATTGAATCACACATCGAAGGAGATTCATGTTTCAAAAAGTACATATATTTTTCTTTTTTTTTTTCCTTTTTTTCTATTTTGAATTTAATTTAATTTGTATATAATTTTTGAATTTATCTCGAAAACAGAGAAACACTTAAATTTAAAGGAAACGAAATTTTTATTTGATTTAAAATTTTTTTTTTTTTTGTATTTAATTTCATTCTATTATTATTCACATCGATTGTGAATTCCAAACTGATATAGAAAAATATTTGAACGAACATTCATATTGTATTGAGAATTTTGATCGAAAAAAATTACATATGTGAAATTCGTAAAATAATGTTTCGTTTCGTTCAAACTAAAATGCATAAATGTTGTGATTTCCGATTGAATTTAATATTCTGTCAAATAATTATCTGACATACAGTGTGTTTGACAAGAGCGTCCGCCTTATAAATTTAATAAGAAGTAAAAAACTAAAAAAAACTTTTTTTTAAAACAAAATTTATTTCAATATCTATCGCGCAATACATTTAATAGCATATAAAATCACCATCATTGTCAATAATACTTTGACATCTTTTGTCCATACTTAAAACTAAATTTTCTGCATAGTCTGTTGTTAAATTTTTCCATATTTTCCTAATTCTTGATTTTAATTCCTACGCACTTCTTATATCTTTTCCTCTTAACCTGGCTTTCATTAAGCCCCATACGTTTTCAATTGGATTGGCATCAGGACTTTGTGAGGGCCATTCCATCACATTGATATTATTTTTCTCCTTCCAGGTGCGACAAAGGTCACTTCTGTGTTTTGGGTCGTTATCTTCTTGTAATTGCCATGATCGATTTTCTCTGCCAAACCAGGATTCAGTTGACTTCAATAAACCCTTTTTATAAATATCCAACATTTTAGGTGCATTCAAATTTACAGTAAAAATTATCAAATGACCGAATCCACGAATATTGAAGCATCCCCAAACATGCACTTTAATCGGGTGCTTCACCGTCCTCACGACAACTCTTTCACCTTTCGCTGACCATGCACGTTTAGAACTTTGAAACGCCCAAAAGGATGATTCATCGGAGAATACGACATTGTTCCAATCACGACCCAAATTTTCTGTAGCCCAGTCAAGTCGTTTTTGCATATGGATCGTTGACAGTAGAGGTTTGCTGAGGGTGGTCCTAATCTTTATATTATTTTCATCCAATCGTTGTCGAATTGTGAAAACGGATATGTTAATACCCTTTTCAGCCAATTTCTCTTTTGCTTTTCGTAATGTCATGAGAGGATCTTTCTTAAATAACTCCAGTACAGCTTTGTCCTGTTTTTTTGATGTGGTTTTCGTTTTACCCCTTCCAGAAAAATCGTCCACGTTTTTATGCTCCGTATAACGTTTACACCACTTTCTCACAAATGACTCATCCTTTTTAATATATTTTGCTGTCTTTTTAGCACTCCACTGAGGTCCTTTCGGATGCTGACATAAGAAAACTGCTTCGAATCGTTTTAAGTATTTTGCACTCATTTCAGAAACTTGTTATCACCACGAAAACTGAATAACTAATGAGGCTAATTTTTATAACGCGCTTTACTACAAGGTATTCTACTTAATCCTGTACCTACGTTTTTTCAGGTAATTCCTTTTTCGTTGAAAGGTAGAGCGGACGATCTTGTCAAACAGACTGTATTTAACAAATTAATTTATTTTCAAGGATAAAATTTGGATTAAATTTGTTTTATATTCATTTTTTTTTCTTTTTTCTTTTCAACTTAAACGAAAAATAATGTCTTCCATACTACTTGTAAATTCATTCAATATCATCACAAAATCCGAAATTGAAGTATTTATGTATACAATTCATTTAGTTCAAGTTTTTATGCATTTTCATGAGTTTATACTTATTTACACAAAGTAGTATAAATTTATGTAAATTTATATGAATATCATTTAAATTCTTCGATGAAAATAACAAACAAACAAAAATGGAAATAAAGAAAGGAAAAAATGAAAATGGAATTGAAAAAAAATGACAAAAAAAAATAAATACTTAATCAAAATTGTTTAAAAAAAAAAATAAAAAGAAGAGAAGAAATCATAATCGAATCATAAACACGCAGTCAATTTAAAAAATTTACCGGTCAAATTAATTAATTTTATTTTGTTTTTGTTTTGTTTCCGATACTACTTGTATACATACTTAAAATATTTATGTAATGATAACGAAATAACATTTTTAGAAAATTTAAATGAATGCATTTTTCGAACATTCCACCAAAAAAATGAAAAAAAAAATAAATAAATAAATGAAATTGATGAAAAAATAAAAAAAATTAAAATTCATATGACATTAAAAATATGCTAATCAATTTATATTAAATTAAATTTATAGGAGGGAGGGGGAGGGGTGTGGGGATTGTATACAATACAAATACATATACATATGCATATACATCATATAATGTATAGATATTGAATTAAAAAATATGAAAAAAAAAAGACAACAAAAAAATTAAATAATAAATAAATTTTCTATAATAAAAATCTTATACATATATACCTATACCTATTCTTATGCACAAAATATCTTTATACTTACATAACATACATAAATATAGATAAATTATATATACATATAATTAAGAAATAAATAATTAAATAAATAACAGCATATATAATATCAAATAAAATACATACATACATATTTTTAATTATTTATATATAGTTGCGTATAAATACATAATATTCGAAATAAGATAAAAAATAAATTAAAATTAATATAAAAAAAAAAAAAACGAACCAATATAACAACAACAATAACAAGAGAAGGATAACAAAAAAAAAACTAAAATTAAAATAATTATATAAGTACATAAATTAATTTTCTTTTAAAAAATTCTTTCTAATATAAAAATGAATGAATTAAAAATTAAATTGTATAACAAAAGGTATTAAACATATAGTAATGAGGGTATTCACTTAATGCAGTAAATGGTGTGTAAAACGAGTAAATAAATATGTACTTACGTATATAATTTGAAAATTTAATTTATATATGTACGTATTTACACATTTTACTCGGTTTTAAATGCATTTTACTGCCTCAAGTGATAATACCCTTAATATAAAATAATTAAAATAAAAAATTTAGATTATGAACTTTACATCTGTTGTAGACAAACATTATCTGTAGAACGTACATTTATAAACTTTGTATTGAGAACAAAAAAAAAGAATTATACCTAAGACTTTAAATGAATCATCAACTCAAAACAAATCCTAATAATTCTTGCTCGTAAGTCATAATATTAATTGAGAAAATTCAAATTGAAAAATTATTTTCGAGATAAATATGTAGGTACACATCTTTCAAATAAATATTAAAATCGTAAAAAAAAAAAATTAGAAAACTTTTTTCGTATTTAATTTTCATTGGTTTAACCTGAATGTGACATAAACAGGCATGTATATGGTGTACAGATACTTTACTCATAGTAGTAACAAATATTTCCAAATTTCATTATATGATCATAAAGTGTAAAATTTAACAATTTTATAATTTTATATTACCAATTACATAACTTGTGTATGACAACACAAGAAAAGCGTAAAATATCTGAAAAAGAAAATTTCCTGTCACATAAGCATTTTTGTTGGTAATACTATTATTGTCCGTATACGTTATCGTTGCCAACCTTACGTACCGGTACCATAATTATTGGCATAATATTGTAGCAATAACACTGTCTTTGCGTCACTACCACTGTCATGTTTATAACTTGAACACAATTGCGACCATAGACCAAGAAATAATTAATTATAATACAAATGGTCAAACTATTCGTTGAAAAATGTTTTCAGTTTTTCAGCAGGTGTCATGTTGTTATTTGAAAAATTATGTTGTCAATGTCTAGAATTGTGTTCTAACAATAAATTAACAAAAATTTCTAGTCTATTACAATTTAAAAGTTGATTTGGGTTAAGCTTCACTTTTTACAAAGCCAAAAAAAAAAATGTGTTCATTTGTGACGTGAACTAAGTAACATTATTTGACATTCGAAAACGAAAATTCATATGTCAATTTCAATTTAACAATGTTTCAAGGTTGGTAATGCTGGTACACATTTTTATGTATACAGTTTGGTATTAGAAGTACCTATATATACTGCCGTACTACGAATTTGTTTAAAAAAAAAAAACACGAAAATAATTAATTTAGAAAAGGAAAAACAAATTCCCATAATTTTATTTTATGACTAGAACAGTATGTGTACTCATTACAAAACATGTAAACTGACTGTATAAGTATATGTACACGATTGTACCTCAAATAAAAACAAACAGGTAAAAAATTGAATTGAATTTTTTTTTTTTTTAAAAAAATGTTGAATGCTGCCTATATACCTTTATACTACTTAACATAAAATTTGATTATGAAACGTGTGAGAATCGTAAAACAATTTCGCTCCTATATTTAATTTATCATTTTGTTTTTTTTTTTTTTTTTTTTTTTATTAATTAAAAACTATATATTTTTTTGTTCTTCTAGAAATTTCTACACAATGTATAATGAATGGTTCTTTAGAAAATTTTTATTTCTACACTTTTTGATGTTAATTTTTGAATTTCTTTATAATATTTGCATTTTTTGCTTTACTAGTTTTCTAAAATTAGAAAAATATTTAATTAAAACTAAAAAAAAAATGAAACGAGAAGGAAAACAAATTATACAAAAATGAATAAAAACTAAAGAACATGCGCATAGTAAAATAATTAGGAAAACGTAAAATAAATACATTAAAAACTGGGAAACATTTTTAAAAATATCACAAAAATATTTATAAAGCTTTTACAAAAAAAAAAAAAAAAAAAAAAAAAAAAAACATTTTTTTAAATACTAACTATTTTTCTACTAACAATTTCTATAAATCTAAGAAACAATACCCAAATATGTATTCTATGAGCTCTATATAGTGTAGAAAATGCAAAAAAAAAAACAAAATTGCAATCTTTAATTATGTACCTACATAACGAACACAAATACATAATGACATTTTGATAAGTGCATTACATCATAGTACATGTAAAGAACAATGCTTCAATGATCATTTAGAGCGATTCATTATTCATTTGTCGTCTATCGTTTTGTGCCTAATAGAGTTTCAAAAAATTTATTTGATGAAATAAAACCACTGTAAATGTTCGGTGATTCAAAAAACCGTGAGTGACAGTAAAAATATAAAACTTACACGATTAAACACGGGCAGCGGTGACTGAATAATCATTCGACAGAACACCATCTATTGAGCATGAGCTTTTTTGATAATTAATAATTTACACGAATTAATACCGAAAGAATGAAAGTTGAAGCATTCAATGTGATGTGTCAAAGGTATAAAGCTAATTTTTAATTTATTTTGATTTTACAATCCAGGCATATCCTACCCAATTGATGATAAAATTTTAATTAAAACACAAATAATGTTTACATAAATAAAAGTAAATAAAAACCCAATAAAAATGGTATTTTTTTTTCAAAATTGAATGTACAATACACCACTTTCATAGCAAACGGTCTATAAAGAAATTAAAGAAAATTAAAGAATTAAAGATGAAATGAAAATATTTTTATGTACATATGTATGAAAACAAAAATTATAATTAGTCTTTAGTATATACGAGTATACATATACATATTTATATGTGTATGATGTTGTACATGTGTACTGAATAATTTCTATACATATGGCAAATATAAAACTTATAAAGAACCAATTTTAAATCTCATATCTTTATAAAAAAAAAAAAAATACATATTACATAATTTACATTATAATATATAGTATTAAAATTTATAATAATTAAAAAAAAAAATAAATCAATTCATATTTAGAACAAAATATTTATAAAACAAAAATTGACAAAAAAATAAAATAAAATTAAATATAAATAAGCATTCTATATTACACTGCTATTAGGGAATTAGAAATAAAAATTAAGAAAACGAAAACCATTACAAAAATATGTAATATACCAAATTCACATACTTATTAAAAATTTTTTTGTAATTTTTAATCTTTAACAACATCTTGTGTGAGTATCAAAAAATATCATATCGAAATTATTCAATTCAAATCGAAATCTTTATTTTGTTAAATTTAAATTTTATTTTATTTCTTAAATTTCTTAATGTAAAACATTTCTTGTGATCATTTAACGTGATAATGTTGTTCAGGAACTGAAAATTTTAATCATTTTCAAAAATTCTCAAATCTTTGAGAGGAAGTATACTCAATTTTAAAAACTTAAAGTTAAAATCGAATTTTGTTTCGTTTTCTTTTTAATATCACACAGACATTATTGAAAACATACGCAATGTGGATATGTAGAATTTTATTATTGAAAAACTGATTTTATAGTTCATTTGGAATGTATACTTACACTTACGTCACAAACAATAAACATATTTTGTGCTTACGTATACCTACACACGCACACAATTGGCAGTAAAATGATACGATATACATAATTACATACTTAAAAATTTCATACATTTAATAGTCTGATAAATAGATAGGCACATACTTTATTGTTGGCCATAAAGGAAATTCGAGATAATAAAGAAATTCATATTAAATTTATATTGATTTTATACACATGCCCGTATTTGAGAAAATTATGTAAAATGGTGAGAATAAAAGCAAATTATAAACTGAAATTTATGAAATTATTAGCAACATTCATAAATTTACGAGCATATAGAGTGAAATGGATACCATTCACTGCTGTTTAACTAATAAATATCAAAAACTTAAAGAAATGTTTAAAAAACAAAATATTTTTTCAAAAAAAAAAAAAATCATTAAATTGATAATAATCATTCAAACGAATTATGTATATATAAATCAAAATATATTACAGACAGAGAGATTACTTACATATTCAATATTCTGTAAAAATTCATAATAATTATCATTCACCATGTTTATAATTCACATCAAAACGATCTAGGATGAAACGATTTGAAAATTTAGTATAAACGTTTCTTAAAACGTTTTATCATTTTTAAATCGATTTAACTTAAAAACCCATAATTAAAGCGGTTTGAGAGCTGTCAAAACGACATGAAAATCGGTATAAATCGTTTACATCGTTTTGAGAATCACTTTTCAACAAAAAATTATTAAAATAAGCAACGTTCTTTGAGTAATAATTTGTAAATTTTAATTATTTACATATTTTATTTTTTTTTTTTTTTCAAATATACATATATTACATACAATGTAAATAGTATAATATATCAAGAGCACGCGGACACTCAGTCCATTATGTCACCACCGATCAGTAATTTATGTCAGATATATCATCCAGTTTATCATCAGTAATCAGTTACTGGTGTACATTGCTGATGGGAAAAATTAATGATCGACTTGAGCAAGAGTAGCGCGCTGGATGGGGTTCGAACCGTGATCTCAAGATCACAAGACCGACACCCAACTTTTATTGAAAATGAAAAAAATGTTGTGGTAGTATTGCATTTCATTTTATTCTGTTTGATTTCTAATCTATTCGAGCCAATAAGTATAAACGTCAGTATAACCGGTTTTATCAGATACTTTTATCTCATCATCATCATCATCATTAGTTCAACAGCTTTTTATTGGCCATGACTCTTTATTGGCCTCCATTTTATTTTCTATTCTGTCCTTGGCAAGTGTTCTCCAATTCCTTATACCCAACATGATTCTCAAATCCTCTTCAATTGCATTTAAATATACCTTTTTTTTGACGGTCGGTCGGGTCGATCTTTCTTTTACCTTTCAGTTTTTGGTTAAACACAAGTCTAGCCATATAGGATTCTCATCATTTTATCTCATATCGATTTGAATTATATCGTTTTGATGTGAAGTATTTAAACATGGTAATTGATTCAATAAATAAAATCTTAATCAAATATTTACATTAAATTTATTATAATAAAGAAAATTCTAAAACAATACAAACATTTAAATCATGCATACAATTTCATTACAGATTGAATAAAAATCATTTACATATGTTGAGAAAATTATAATTGAAAATAAAAAAAATACACACACACACACACACAAAAATGAAAATATAAATTAAAATATAAAAAACGATAAGGTAAAGGCATAAAAACAAATCAAGTGAAACGTATAAATGAAAAAAATCTTTTTTTGTGTAAATTATTGTATAAATTATAATTAAAAACAAAACAAAAAAAAAATACAAATATAATATAATTACATACCAACAAGAAGAAAACAAACAAATAACAACAAAAAAAAAAATCTGCAAAAAAATAACAAAATTAAAAAATCTTATTTGAATTACGATTAAATTATGTATTTATTATATTGTATAAGTGAGAAATAAACATCTTTAAAATATGTATTTCTAATA
This sequence comes from Villa cingulata, assembly GCA_951394055.1. Classification (NCBI taxonomy): domain Eukaryota; kingdom Metazoa; phylum Arthropoda; class Insecta; order Diptera; family Bombyliidae; genus Villa; species Villa cingulata. The sequence goes on along the minus strand of OX596021.1, from coordinate 24,481,583 downwards.
TCAATAATATTAATATTAATAATTATAATTAAAAATAATGATAATGATAATACGAAATAAAAAATAAAATAAAATACTTTTAAATATATAGCATAACAACAAACACTTTCAAATAGAAAGACAGAAACTAATAATTTATAATTGTGTAAAAAAAAAAAATATAAATAAATTTAATTATGAGATTTAAAGATGAAGAAAAATATAAGTATAAAATACAGAAAAAATTTTTAACTTAACCTAAAAGAAGAAAACAAAAAAAAAAAAAACAAAATAATGTTTTATTTATACCATATAGACTTTACAATATTTATTTATTTATTTGTTTTTATTTTTTTTTTATTATTTTTAAAGTCGTATTTATTGATAAATATGTATGTATCCTTGGTTGTAAATAATTGGGATATTTTGTATCTATGATCAGTTAAAAACAACTTGAGACGACAAAGTGACAACTATCTCGAATCAGTCATGAAAGAAATTTATCGAGAAATTATCTCAAAATTGAAAGAGAAGTATTCACCAACCACAATAATCTGTTGAAGAAAATTTATTCCAACAAACAAAATTATATACATATGTAATTTTTGGTAGTTGAAATTTTTTTAATTTTGAATATAAAAAAATCAGTTAATTCAGTATGAAATGACGAATATGAGTGAGGTTATAATTATTTAGGTATTTGATAAACAAAATTTGTTGGAAAAAATATTTTGTAACACTTGCTATGTACAAGTATGTATGTATATCAAGCAAAATATTAGATACCACTGGCACTAATTAAATAAAGAATTGAAACACAGTAAGTAATACATCTGAGGCTACAATTTATGAAGTCTGAACTGAGGCAATTTAAAATTTATCCAGGCATCTATCAATAGCAGTTCTGATAAATACAATTTGGTTTCTCGTATTTTTATCGTGGTTGGTGAATACAATACAACGTTAAAAAAATTTTTTTGTATGCTAATGAATTCAAGAATAAAAATCAAAGCAAGTGTATTTTACTTATCGATGAATTTAAAAAAATATCCAGAATTTAAAATACTACTGGATATATCTCAAGCAATGAATAACGACTCTGAGCTATTTAAAAAAAAAAAAAAAAAATTATTGAAGTGCATCATTTTGACAGCTCGAATATAATTTACAATATTTTCTAATTCAAAATGAATTTTTGCTGGTGTATGTGTGTGCGTGTATAAATGAATATTAGAGAAGTTCTAATGTTTTGGCTTTGATTTAATAATAACTGTGTGTTATTATGCATTTTTTTTTTTAAAATACGATTTTATTTTCTTCTGTTAATAATTTAAATTTCATTTGTTTTTTCTAATTTTTTCTAATTTTGTTTTTTCTTATTTAGAATAAGGTGCATTTAGAGTAGCTGAAGAAAAACAAAACATTACACACCTAATTCGTACATATATACAACTAAAAAACTAAATACACAACTGTAACGGGAATCGATGTTACCTGGATTGATGGTGGTAACACGGTGTAGCAACGATTGTATTTTTCAATAACAATAATCATAACCGTAAGTATATGAATGCAGACTTGTAGATACATATATATAAACTTGTAACATAATGTAGTTAAAAAATAATACGAGTAATTTAATACATAAATCAAATCACAAATTAAGTTTCGATCAAATTCAAAGAATCGATTTGAAATGAAAACTTTCGATGCAATTTCACAGCCTATATTGGGTTGCGACGCAATGTTCAATAAATTGATTGATAATGTATTCATTTAATCGATCGATCAAAATTCGTAATGAGATATGTAAATTTTATTTAATGATTTCTTTTTTAATAATTTCAGCTATAAGAATGATGATGATAATGTAATGATGCTTTTTATTGTGCCATCCAAATAAATCGAAATTTTTAGATATTAATAGAAAGACAAAAAATAAAAAAAAAAACATAATAAAAGAAATTAAAAAATAAAAATAATCAAAAACTAAAATAAACAAAATTTATAAAAATTAAAAATATTTATTTTATATAATCCATATAATTAATGTTCAAGTAAATGCATAACATATGGTATTATAAAATTTACATTAACAACAAAATACAAAATACACATAAAAAAGAAAATTTTAAAGGGCCTCATCATTAAAAATAAATAATAATATTCAGTTAAATTATTATGTTTACAATAAAACAATTTTGAATATAATTAACATCTAAGTAATGAACAATATTTAAAAGGAAACATTTTGTGCTATTTTAAATATATACTACGAATATAAATAAGTACATAATAATTACATTATAATTAATCCATTATACACATGCGTACACATATTAGGTTCTAAATACATCAACAACAGCAAAATAAAAATAAAAACAATAATTGAACACACAAAAAAAAACTAATAAAACAAATAAAATTTAAAAGAAAAAGAAAACAAAAAAAAAATAAACAAAAATCAAATAATATAAAGAAATATATAATAAAAAAAAAAAAAAACAAAACAAAAATTACATAAAATAAAACAACAAAAAATTTTATATACATATAAATTAAATTTGAATAAAAAATAAATTAGAAAAACAAAATAATAAAAAAAAACAATCAGTAATTGTATTATAATCATAAAATAAACACAAAAAAGAAAATCTAATTCAGGGAATTGTAAATTACAATAAAAAAACAAAAAAAAAATATGAATAAACAATAAATAAATCTATAAAATATAAAAGAAAAAATATTTAATTAAATACATACTCGTACATGAAAGAAAAAAAAAATAATAAATCATAAAAAAATAAATACTTTACAAAAATAAATCAAAACATTGTTGTAAAAAACTATAACCTACATAGATTATATAGAAAGTTATCGAGAATAAAATTTATCAATAAAATAAAATAAAGAACGAAAATATTCATTCCAATCAAAAGATATTATACATATTCGTATTTATGTATATGTAGGTATATGTATGTATGCAAGTATATATATATACTGTTCGGAATAATACAAATAAGAATTATACAATAAAAACAAAACAAAAACAAAAAATAATAAAATAAAAATCCAATAAAATAAACAAAAGTAGAAAACAAAAGTAATAAAAGAAAAAATAAACAAAAGAACATTTTTTTTTTTCGTTTGTTTGTTTGTAAAGAAGGAAATATTAATAATAACGTTCGAGAGGAAAAAAAAAATAAATTAAAAAAAAAAATAAAATAAAACAAAATAAAACAAATAAAAATTCTACATACATATACATAAGAACAAAGAAATTTTATAATTATTTCTAATACGAATACAAATTATAAAAAAAGAATAATAAAAAACACGTTTTTTTCAACAAATAAACAAAAATAAAAATAAAATAAACATATTTAAAAAAATATGGGAAAACAGAATAGTAAACTAAAACCAGAAGTCCTAGAGGATTTAAAACAGAATACAGAATTTACAGGTAAAATTATATTATCTACTGTACAAATACATTTACATTAAATTTTAGATTTTATTTTTTTTTCAGTTTCGTTTTTTATTTCTTTTCACTTCCCTTTAATTCTCTTAATACATGTTCAGGGGTATGAGTGTGTATCGTTATTCGTTTATTGTGGCATTATATGGATGCGTGAAAAGAGTCATTAAAATTATTTTTGCAATTTTTATTGTTGTAGTTTTTTAACGTTTTTTTTTTGTCCCTTTATCTCTTTCTCTCTCTATATATACATATGTATAATTTCCATTAATACGTAAATCCATTTATATTTCCTTAACATTTAAATTTAATTCGATTTTTTTTTCTACTATTCCTTCATTTAAACTTTTACTAGAATATAATGTTAAATCGTTTTTCATTTTTTTTTTTTGTTTTTTGTTTTTTTTCTTCTTTTTCTTGATTAATTTTCCATGAATACAAAACACATATACAGATGCAGAAATACAAGAATGGTATAAAGGTTTTCTAAAAGATTGCCCCAGTGGTCATTTATCAGTTGAAGAATTTAAAAAAATTTATGGAAATTTTTTCCCTTATGGTGATGCTAGTAAGGTAAGTAACAAATCGAATATCGTTTATCCAACGTAAAATAATTAATTTTTGCCAATTATAAACTTATTTTTTTGCATTTGTATATATTTTATGTTTGAATTTTAAACAAAAATAAATTATGTACAATGGCTTATAGATAGCTCAAATGATGGGAGTAGTAGAGCAATAGCCGGTACAGGAAAGTATACTGAATTCAAATTTGAAGATTGACTGAATTATACAATAATTCTGATTTAGGCACTAGACACAATCAAAGCAGACAGCAGAAATAATCTACTATAATGAGCATACCATTTAGCATTTTATAAATGAACATTAACATAATGACCGCAGAAGCGCCCAAACAAAAAATCTACTGGCTGTAGGGATTAAACAATGATGAAATTTAGTTGCCGACTGTTGGAGTATATATTATAACTGACAGTATAATCTGCTTTGAATGTGTTTCTTAACTTTACTGCGGCAGATTTCTTGCCTTCAGTAATATATTTGTACTTCTACTGGATGCTAGCTGCTTTGATTGTGTTAGCACCTTGCGGTGACTCACGATGTACTTAGTATCCGTCTGAATTAAATTGGAAACTATTACAAACATATAGCGTGCGATTTTTTTCATTTTATATGACCGAAATATGACAAGTGATAAGTTTTGCTAGAACAAACTTAAAATTGTATAAGGCCCTGACAGATATCTAGTATAAACGTGGTATCGATACCATGGTATTGGCTATACTACATGTCTGTCACCCTATACTAGCTTTATACCAGGAAAACAAGCTGGTATAAACGTGGTATTGAAACCAGCAAGATTTGTCTAGTATAAAGCTAGTATTCAAAAAATTTACTAAACGTAGCGTCATTTTTTATTAATGTGGCAAAAAGAGAAATTAGTTTTTACAGTATTCGTATTTGAATTTTATTTAATAACCACATTCTTCTGTGAAAATTACATCTCATGTTTGCTTTTAAAGCCAAAAATATTAAACTTTTAGTTTTTCTTTTTAATTCTTTAATTCTTAATTTCTTTTAATTCTTTTAATTATTTTCTCTACACTTTGTTGAATTAGAATAATTTCAATATCCACATTCATTTTTTGCATTATAATAATAATTACATTCACCTAAAGTCAAATTAAAATGCAAATATAAATTTTCTATACAACAGCACAACAAAAATTCACAAATGTCAAATGATACTAGGTTTATACCAGATTACATGTCTGTCACCATCATGCTAGTATTGTTCATACCATGGTATCGATACTAGATGTCTGTCAATGGCCTAACAACCAATACAGAATAAACTTTTAAATAATTAATAATAATTTAATAATTATCGGGTAGTGCTAGGAATTGTTTAATCTCAAAGTCCGTCCAGAAAGTTAACAATTCCGAATTAAACTGATATCAAATTTGTTTGATTCTTTGAGTAGTTGTTTCCTGTCACATTAAATGATATTGTAAATAGAATCACCTTGCACACCCACAAGATAAGCATAAGATTTGTTGCGTATTATACGTGAGTTACGTAATAGTAAGCAGTGGTTAATTGTAAAACAATGAGCTTGCGATAAAATTTAATGATTAGTTTTTTTTTTATCTTTTCTCGTTTTTCTTGATTTCTTTTTTTACGTTACGTTTATAATTTGAAATATCTGCTGGCTGTTATTATCGTCGTTTAGTTTTTCAATGAAATTAGAAAGAATCAGAAGCTCCCAGTATCAAAGGAATGAAAATGAAACAATTCGAAGAATTTTTTTTTTTTCGTTCGTAGAACTAAAAAATGAAATTAAATTTTTTGTTCTTTATCTTCATCTTGTTCTTCTTTTCTTGCCCATTTTTTTCTCTACGTAATTAGAGAAAAACTAACTTAAAACAAAACAAAACAAAACTAAAAATAAATTTTTCATTTTATTTTGATTAAAAATACAAAAAGAGGTAAAATAAATGTGTACTGTTTTTTCTCTTATTATAAGCAACGAGTTTAAAAGATAAAAGCATAACAAATAAATGAAATTGAATAAATATACATATGTATGTATGCATCTACATAGAGAAGAAGAATATTCATTAATTAAGAATTTAAGACTTTAAAGTTAAACAAAAAAATAATTAAAAATAAAAGAAATAATAATTTTAAGATAAAAGAACGAATTCTGTATTTTAAATTGAACGTGTTCTATATACACTATTTGCTTCTATGAAAAACAGAAACATTTACGATTTAATCTTTCTAGATTTTATTTTTAGCTTTTCTGTTTCAGTATAAAATTTTATATATGTACATGCAGTGGGCAGAAAAAGTATTTACGTACACAGACTTTAATAAAAAATAAATAAAAAAAATACAAACAAACAAAAAATGTTTATTACTTAATTGTTTAGGAAAACCAAAATTATGTATTCCGTTATAATCGGTTCAATTAAATGAAAATCTGACAATTTATTGGCATACCTACCAAAATTGTGTTTTGAGAATTTTTTATTTTTCTGAAAAAGTTTTAAAACAAAAATTCGAGATATAAATATCTGCGTACAATGCACCAATATTTGATTTGTATATATCCGTTCGAAACATATTCGAATCATAAAATCGATATTACATACATATGTATGTATACATATTCGTAAATTTGTCTGTATATGTAAAATACAAAGATTGTCTGAAAAGTTCTGGCATAACACAGAAACAAGAATTTTTTCGCTCATATTATGTTTTATTTTTTAAAACTATATCCTTTCATGTCTGTACACTTTTTCCAATGATGCTCCCGTCCTCTAACTCCTTTAAATAATATTTTTCATCTTGTTCTGGGAAGTATACTTCTACAGATACAATAACCTTCATTTGATGAAAACTTCTGTCTTTCAACCAAGGTTCGAGTCTATACAGGAAACAAAAAAAAAAGTCGCTGGTGCCAAATCTACTGAATGCAACGGATGATCAATCAATTTAAATCCGAATTCATGAATTTTCGCCTAGCCAAACAATGAAGTGTGAGACCGTATTTGATTTTGTCCATTTTTACAAAAACACTGGTACCGAATAATACAAATGACTGTCAAACAACAAATGAACGAACGGCTACAATTTTTACAGTCATCTTGCAAAGCATGTACCATCGCCATACCAAAATGAGTTCGACGAAAATTGTCATCTTCATGTCAATGCTATAGAAACTTTTCAGACAACCTACATATGTGTGTATGTGTACAAAATGAAATCATGAGAATAATACAAAATGTGTAGACATTTAATTATTTAATAAAAATGATAAATAAAGGTAACAAAACATACATATACATGAACAAAAAATACACTAAAATGGATAATTAAAAAGAAAAATAAATAAATAAAACAACAGGTGTTACTATGATGAATTTGTGAATTTATTTAAATGTCTCGTAAACTTTAAAAATTTTAATCTTCTTCAATAATAATGTGTAAAATTAAATTTTTACCTTTTAATTAATACTAAATACACCCGTTCATACATACATATGTACATACATTTACATATATGTAATTAATCTATAAATTTGGTACATTATTCTCCAGTTCCCCCTCTACTCTCTTTCTGTCTGTCACTAAGTAATTAATTTTCTCCATTTCCCTCTATTTACCTTAAGAAAGAAAAACCCTTAATAAAATTTCTTTATGAGATATTTGATATAATTTTTCACAATTTATTACTTATGAACACAAAAGTTTTCAAAGAAAATTTAATTAGGTATAGGTATCTAATGTAACAGGCATTATAGAAATTTTTAGAAAATTTTATGATTTATTTTTTACTTACTTACGTGTTACGTCCTTACGTACACATACGTATATGTAAATTGGTTATTAGTTAAATAAATATTTTAGAATTAATAAATTTTCAAAAGTTATCTTAATTCTTATTCATTTTATTTTTATTATTCACTTTTGATGTTAATTATTAATTTTTTTGTTTTTCTTGTTGTTTATTTCTTTCTTCTTTTTTTTTTTTTTTTCGTTGTTGTTGTTATTATTTATTTATGAACAGTTTGCAGAACATGTATTCAGGACATTCGATGCGAATGGCGATGGTACAATAGATTTTCGAGAATTTCTATGTGCATTAAGTGTTACATCACGTGGTAAATTAGAACAAAAATTAAAATGGGCATTTTCAATGTATGATTTGGATGGAAATGGTTATATATCAAGACAAGAGATGCTAGAAATTGTCACAGTAATTATTTTATATTTAAAACAAAATTTCTTATTTTCAACAAAAAATTAATTAAAAAATAAAAATCTATTCTTAAAAATTTTATTTTTGTACATGAAAATTAAATTGTTCATTAAGTAAATGTTGAAGAAAAAAAACAAACATTCAAAAATATTCAATAAGACATTAAATTCTTTAACGATATAATGTACATGCTGTAGTATTCAAGCAGATATCATCTACAAAATTTATTCGAAATGTATGAACAATCAGGAAAAATGTGAAAATAATTACACTGCTGGTCGTCGTCATCAGTCATCATCAAATATGTTAAATTCATCGAGTGACAGATGATAATAAAATGTCACAATCACAACACAATAATTATTGTTTATGTTGATGTACATAAGTATTCTTACGATGTTTCTGCAACACAATATACACATTATGTGAGTGCACATACATAAATGTATGTATGGGTGTGTACATGTTTACGTATACCTTGTGAATAATGCCGCTCTATGCTTAACATATGAAAGTAGCTGTCAAGTCTACTGCATTGAATGTAGAAGTTCTAACACATATCCATTAAATCAAAAGTCGAAGTTGAAGTCACTGCATTGAATGTAAAAGCGGCATAAGGCACATTTTAATCAATGCCACAATGTACAACGTGTGTATAATTATGAAGAGGCTTCTACTTGTTGAGACTGTAACGTTGATTGTTAAACATATTAAAAGCTTAAGCTTCGTATTCGTATGGTAAATTTTAAAACCTCTGTTGCATTGATTTGTTAACTACATAATGCCTCACACAGATGTGGTATTGATATTGTGTGTACTGCAGAAAATTTATCATAATACTCTGAAAATTCTTACCTTTAACTGTATTGAACAAAATCGAATTTTATCTTAATACCAACATACATATAAGGTACTTTCATAAATTCAAGCTTGTTTGCGTTATCTTACATTCATGTGAAAGTATCCCAGAATACCTGCATTTGTGAAATCATTTTCAAAATTTCGACAAAAATATTTAAGTGCTGTCGCTGTAATTTTGTTCATTTCATTTTCCATTTTACTTACATACACGTACATGTAAAAATTTAAAACTAAAAATATGAAAACGTCAAAACTAAACAGCAATGGCAATACGCTTTTGTTTTTTTGTTTTAAATTTACAGAGCAAGTAGGTAGTATGAATGCACTTGTTGAACTTACACAAGATTTTCTTACAAGTTTGATTTTAAACTCTTCTATTTGCAAGCTTGAATTTATGAAAGCATCCATACTTTTAATTTTGCAATTTTCTCAACTACATAATGTCGATAAATGTCTTCTTAAGCATCTTAAACTAAAGATATACGAAAAATAACAAACAGATTCTGGATGTTAACAATTCGACAAACTTAATGGACAATTCGATTTCAAAATTCAAATTTAAATACAAAAAAAAAAAAAATTGTTACATTTTTTCAAACTTTTTATTTTTTTACATTTTAATTTTTACCATTTAATTCTATCAATATTCATTTTATTATTTTTTGTCTCTCAAATAAAGGCCATCTATAAAATGGTTGGTTCTGTTATGAAAATGCCAGAAGATGAAAGTACACCAGAAAAACGAACAGATAAAATATTTAGACAAATGGATCGTAATAAAGATGGTAAACTTAGTCTTGAAGAATTTATTGAAGGTGCTAAAAGTGATCCATCAATCGTACGACTGTTACAATGCGATCCGCAGGCGCAGTGAACAATCATTAAAATCAAAAAATTCAATTTATTAAAAAAATATAAATTAAAATTTAAAATAAAATTTTTATTTAATGCTTTATTATATTATTTAAGTACGATATGAAAATTATAATAATAATAATAATAATGATAAGAAGAAAAATAATTACTTAGTAGTAGTAATAGATATATGACGGAACACATTTATAAGTTTAGTTCAGTTTGTTTGTGTTATTTTTTGGTTTTTTTTTTCCAGTTTTTAATAGTTTTGAAAATTTTGTAATACTTACATTTTTTTTGCATGTATACGAATAATTAGATAAAAGCAAAATAATGCAAAAATACAAAAAGAAAATACACATGAATGTGTGGTATGCATGAAAATTATGATGCAATAAGTTTTTATTTTTGTTTTATAAATCATAAATGATGCTAAATAGAAGAAAAATTGAAAACAATACGAAAATTTCATTTTTTTTTTTATGTTTGTGAAAAATTATTGCATTTCAATTAGTGAGTTTGTTCCTTTTCTTCTTTAATATAATTATTTCTATTTTTTTTTTCAATTCCTTTACAATTAGTTTTATAAAATAAAACAATATATTTTTTTTTTGTTTTTTTAGAAAATTAAATTAATAAAGAATTTAAATTAATTTAGTCATAAATTTATAAATTACATAAATTTTTTTTTTTTTTATAAAATAATTTATTTATTTATAGTTACAAATGAAAATTATAAATTTTCAAATTTTCCTTAAAAAAAAAAAAAACAAAAAAAAATTATGAATTGTGCTCTATACTTAGTTTTTTTTTTATTTTATTTTATTTTATATATTAATTTAATTGATATAAATTTATTTATATGAATGAGAAATATAATAATATAGAAATTTGTATAGATTATTGCATTAAGGATAATAATAATAATAATAATGAAAATGAAACGTGCTACTTTACATACAAAAACAAGAGAAAAAAAAATCTATATTCAAAGTTAAATGAAAGTTATGTAGTTAAAAATTAATTTTAAAATTTATAATATTATATACGAATATACATAGACATGTAAGTATCATCTATGTATATTTATGAATGTATGTATATTTATAATGGGTGCAAAATAAAACGAAATACCTATAATTAAAAACGCTTGTACAGAATTATTATAATGAATTTGTGCTAGAAAAACAGAAAAAAAAATCGTGTTTATTTGCATATTATTTACGTTATCCTTTGTTTTCGTTCAGTTTTGTTTTTTATGTTTTATTAAATTATCGTAATTTAGTAGAATAGATATAATACACATACATAATATTTAATTTGTTCAATAATTCTTAAATAACTAAGTATACACCACCAAATGGTAAATTATTATTAAATAATACAGATACATAACGCTAATTTTAATGGTAGACAATTTCGTGTTGCTAAAAACGAATCGAATTTCTAGATCAAACTTTGGTATCATGGAATTATTTCAAAAATAGAGTTAAAAGAAAATTTCCGAATGTTTAAGTTGTGGCATAACAAGAAAATCTAAAATCAAAGATAACCTTAATCGTTTTCATTCGAACATTAACATTGAATGTCACAAAGAAATTATTGATTGAATATTTTATCTATTTTTGAACGCTCTTTCCAACCTCGTCTCGTTACGACATCTAATTGTAATTTTTCACTTTTTAAATTTTCGTGTCAGTTACTCTAATTCATGTTGAAATAAAATTTAATTGCAAACAATTATTAGCACCCGATATTTTTTAAAAAATAATCGGTAGAAATTTAGAAAATTTTTTCATATACCAAATCGTTAAAAATGGCGTGTACAAAATGTGTAAAAATGGCGAATACACACTACGTAAAAATGGCGTGGTCAAAAAAGGGGAGTGACCAAAATCGTAAAAGTAGTGTAGTCAAAAAAGAGTGCGTGGCTAAAATCCGAAAAGTGGACGTGGTCGAAATGGGGCGTGGCCAAAATCCGAAAAGGGCGTGTGGCTAAAACCCGAAAAGGGGGCGTGGTCAAAATGGGGCGTGGCTAAAATAAGAAAAGTTTGCGTGGTCAGAAAATGAATTTAAAAGTTTTCATCAAGTTACAAAATTTTTCCTAAGGTACCAGGCGCTTTTAAGTTTTCAGCAGGTAATTTTTTTTTTAAAAATTTGTGGTCCCAATTTTCGTGATAACACTTTTAAAAATTGAAAAATTTATTATATCTCAGGAACCATTAGGATTAGCGAAACGATAGTACCAGCATTGGATAGAGAACAAAAAATACATAAAATTTGTAATGTGATAAAAATTTATCCATTACAGTTTTATGAAAAAACTTGGACTTGAAATCGAATTTTTTAATTTTGCCGAATTCAGCCAATTTGTTAATATTATTCATCTTAAATAGCATTTGGCGCCCTTCTGCGAGTATCGGTCGGTGTATGATGTACTCCCATACACCCTTCTCGCTGCACCATTTATTCTAAAATTAAAAAATTCGCGAAAAATATAAATTTTTCAATAACAAAAAAATCAGAAACACACATTCAATTATTAAGACAATTACGTACGAGTAATTCTCTTAATACACGGTAATACTTTAGTTATCATCTAGACATTTGAACGTGGATTTGGTGGTTTAGTCAGTGTAGTAAAAAATAATTTTTATTATTTATTCCTAACTTTTTGCCACCCTAAAAGTTAATTTAAATCAATATTCAATCATTTATTATGAAAAAAAAAATCCTTAATATTTGCTTAATACACAAATATGTACATATTTGCGTTGTATAATAATTAATTATTGTAGATGTTTCATTTTTATATCAATGATTTTTATTTTTTATTCAATTATTATTTTTATTTATTTTGTTTCCTAGAACTAACATGTAACAAAACAAATTTGTGTGTGCATTATAGATACATTAATCGCATATTTTATGTTTTTGTTGCTCATTTTTTTTTCATATTTAATAAAAATTCAAATCTTAAAAAAAAAAAACAAACCAGGCAATAAAATTTATGAAAAAATTTTTGAATACAATATCTAAGCTTTGTACTAAACTCACTCAGAATACCATAATATTTCATATTCGTACCGTATAGAAGATAAATCTATGATTCAAAAATAAAAATAATAGCATTCCGCATTTAATTTTTAAATTTTAAGAAATCGATAGATCATTGAAAAAATAAAAACAAAATTAAAGGCCTAACTAAATTTGGCTTGAAAGAAATCAAGTCAAGTAAACGAAAAGTTTAAATTCAACTTACATTATTACATATTATTTTTGTATGAAAGTTGAAATTTTAATAACTTTTAACAGAAGTCACTGAAATAAATTCAACGAAAATCAATTAGATTCGATTAGTTTTACTTAAATTACTTTTAATTTCACTAAAGACAATATAACATTGCATTGCATTTCTAGCATTGCTCACTTCAAGCCAGACTCCATCAAATTGGATCTAATAACATTTTTGTCATACGAGTACAGATACACTCGAATATGTATGTATTCTGTAAATCGTGCATCTTTGAAGAGTGAGTTTAGTAGAAAGAAATATGATTAGGAACTCAATTTAATTAGATATATTGTATTTCATTATAATTTATGCGTTCAGTTTCACAGTTGATGCTTAAATTTAAGCGGAATCATGCCGAATCAGAACAAATAATAGCCGTCGTCATTTTCACACAATTTCAAATGACGCAGCTGACTTTGATGAGTTTAAAACCTTTCAAATATCTCATGCACTTTTATATGGTGAATTTGCTATCTAGAATACCAATTCTATTAGAAAATCTATTTCACCACAAATTAAAAAAAAAAATAAGAGAATTAAGAGATCTCTGATCTTGATTCGCAGGATTAGTCTCTCTCTAAAGTAGGATGGGACGTTAAGGTCGAAACAAATCTTTCTTGACTTTCCAGTCGACTTTTACTGTTTTTTAAAACGGATTATAAAGTATGTGTAAATTCAGCTCTGTTTATTCAGACACTGTTAGTACTGTTATTTCAGTGTAAACTTAGGTGTCAAATTATGAACAAACTTATACTAATCAGTGCTTTCAGATATTAGATTTTATTTGAATGAATTTACCTTTCACATCAAATGCTTTACCGAATACATTTTAAACTTATATCAGACTTTTCAAACTGTCTTTACACTTAAATATTTTTTTACCGAAAGTACTATGTAAGTCTTAATATCTTACATTACATATGTAGATTCGAATTACCGAAAACTACCTATAAAAATGTAAAAATTTCGTTTTGATGACTGTGAAACTGGACGATCGATTATTAAAAATAATTTACATTCACATTATACGTTTATATGAATGAATGAAATATGAATGTTGTACATAAGGTATGTGTATAATATACGTATGTTACATTCATACATATTAATGCAAATTTGTTGAGTAAATCTTAATACATAATGAATGTACTGTACATAAATACAATATGAAAATATGAATAGGTACATAATTTTGAAAAATTTGATTTATTAATGGATTATTCGCTGCCTCCGCGATTACGCATAGTGTTTATGTAGCAACAACATAAATAGTCGACGATTAGAAAGGATAAAAAACATAAATTAATATAATTTATTGTATATTTAAAAATAATTAAAAAAACATATACATATTAAATTTATACAATAATACATACATTAAATATATTTTTCAAAATGAAAATAAAAAAAAAAAAACAAAAATTAAAAATATTGAAAAAAAAAAAAATAAATTATACATAAATTTGTACATCCATACATACACACATAAAAATAATGTATGTATGCATGTATGTACGTAATAATGTTTGTAGTGTATAAAAAATAAGATTATTTTTAATTTAAATTATAAATTAAAATTGAAACAAAAAATATAAACATTTAATATTTAAGAAACAAAAAAATGAAATGTAGATAAATATTTGAAATTGAAACAAAATACAAAAAAAAAAAAAAAAAAAAAAAAACAAACAAAAATCGAAACAAAAAAAAAACTAATTTTTGTATATCTAATATATTACATAAAATGATAAAAATAAACTTTCTTTTCTCTGTATACTTAAGAAATAAAATATGATCAGAAAAAAAAGTGTATGGCTTGTTAAAAATTCGTAGCGAATAGAATATATGCGCAGTGAGAGTATGGCGTCATGCTTTGAGCGAGGTTATAATTGTAGTGGTTACACTTTTTCAGGTTTATATGGGAGAAAAACACAAATACATAATCATTTTATGTACATATTTAATTTCAAGAGAAACATGCGCAGATTATTCGCTGGGAATTTTGAACAAGCTATACACAATTTGTCTTTTTTGTTTTGTTTTTTTTTTGTTTTTTAGATAAAAGTAAATAAGAGTAAAAATTTAAAATCAAATATTATGTATGAATAATTTATATTTATAAAAAGATAAATGACAAAGAAAATAGAAAAATAAAACAAAAAAAAAACAAATAAAATATTAACTTATAAAAATTTTGAAGAAAACAAAAAAAAAAAAACAATTAAAACATAATTTAAGAAAATTAAAAAAAAAAAAAAGAAACAACAAATGGAAAAACAAATTACATGTAAAAAATAAAATAAAATTAAATTAAAAGTAGACAAAAAAATATAAATTACATTATAAAAATATAAAATTTAAGTAATTTTTCCAAATTTATATTTTTCACTTATTAATATCTATTATTATTGTAATTACTATTTATATTTACATAAAAATAACGTTTGTATAATAATAATAAACAATAAATTTGGTACTATATCATTATCACATAAATAATCTACAATACATATATGTATGTAATTAAATTTAAAATTTATTAAATTTACTTTAAATTCAAAATACATTATTATATATACAATACATACAGACAGATAATAATAAATCATAGTAGGGAAAATACATTTCAAATAACATACAGACAGTATTTACAAAAGTTCAGTAAAATAATTGAAAAAACAGAAATAAAAATAAAAAGAAAATTAAAAACAAATATAAAAAAAAAATAATTAAAAATGTAAAAAAAAAAAAAAATTCTTTTTTAAGTAAGTATTTATTATAAAAATTGCATACATTACATGTACATATTTTTTCTGGGTCAAACATGGTCAAACCAAACAATTTCCAAGACAAAACAATCATTTATTGTGTTTATATTTACTGTTAAATCGCTATCTATAACACAAATCGATATGACATACAACAATTTATATTTATTATAGTATAAACACTTTTCATATCGATTTAAAGCTTTCGAATCGCTTTTATGAGTGTCGGATAAATGAACCGGATTACCGCTTTATATCAATATGAGAAATGAGTATTAAACAGTAGTTTATACTGCTTAAGCACCCAATATTTATATTTTTCTTTTATTAGTTAAAAAAAACTGTTTTATAAAACGATTTATCTTAAATCGATATTAGTATAAACACAGTTAAATATCGCTTTTAGATAAGACGGTATTTGAATCGGTTTGTATTGAAGCGATTTAACAGCGAGTATAAACA
This sequence comes from Villa cingulata, assembly GCA_951394055.1. Taxonomy (NCBI): domain Eukaryota; kingdom Metazoa; phylum Arthropoda; class Insecta; order Diptera; family Bombyliidae; genus Villa; species Villa cingulata. The sequence goes on along the minus strand of OX596021.1, from coordinate 24,465,089 downwards.
TAAAGCCCTATTACAACTCTCGATCTAGTAGAGGCATTGGAACGATAGTACCTCTCGATCGAGATGAAATGTGGTATTAAAAGTCTCGATCGAGATAATATTCAAACGCTCCTATGGAATAAATTGAAAACGAAACAAATGTCATATCATAAGGTTTTTTTTTTTTTTTCTTTTTGGTTAGTATTTAGTGTATCGGCATTTTGATAATTTTTTATTATGGTGCTTATTATGATTTTCGTAAAATTATCGAATATCTGTCAAATTCAAATTTCGGTATTATAGTTTTCGATTTTTTTCGAAGCCTTCGATTTTATCGAACAGCTTATTCGATTACATTTTTACTGACGAATTGTCATATTTACGCATAACAACAGTGAACAAAAAACATTTAGAAAAATGGATAGTTCAAAAAAATGTAAGTATATGTATAAAGCTTTCTTTGTTTTTTTTTATAAAATGTATATATGTACAAAACTCAAAATTTATAAAATTTCATTTTATTATACAAGCAAGCCAAGTAAATTTAAAAAATTTAAAAAAGATATCACTTAATCAAGAAAATATTCACAATAATTCAAAATAATGACATCTGACATTTTCAGTCGTTCAATCGAATTACATAATACCAAAATTAAATTTAATCGAATCTAAGAAGATTCTTCGATCAACCATCGAATCGAAAACCATAATAAGCACGTATATTTTAAATATTAATTTAATTTAACAAAAATAAATTTGATAAAAACAAAATTTATTAAAAATCACATGTTACTTTTAATTTTAAAATAAAATTTTCAATTTTTACACTTCGCAACCTCAATCACTGTCGAGCTAAATCGAGAAAAATTTACGACTCGATCGAGAGTTGTGATACCACTTATCGACATCATTTCCACTGAAATGAAGAGAAATGAAACACGATCGAGACTTGTAAGTTGTAATACAAAATTTCTCGATATCGAGAAACTCTCGACTCGATCGATCGATCGATCGAGAGTTGTGATAGGGCTGATAGTAATTATTGTTCAAGTCATTCTCATCACAGTGTTGAATTCAAATTCCACACACTTTCCATATTGAATATTCAAATTGAATTTCGTTGAATTTTATTTGAACACTGTTAAGATGATTCGGAGAATGATTGCTTTGTCTTGGAAATTGTGTAGTTTTGCTGGGGAAAAGTATACATTATTATAAAAATCTAATATTTATGTATATTCTGCACACATTATATGTATACATTTTCTGCATACACATATAATACCTGCATACATAATAGTATATGTAAAATTCAAAAAACAAAATATTATATCTTCAAATTTAATTGTTTTAAAATTTAAAAAAAATATACATACGCATATAATAAAATGTATGTACTTTATATTGCTATGTAATGTATTTGATTTTTTTTTTTAGATTTAAATTACATACTACAAATACAAAAATCTAAAGAAAAAATGAAAAACAAGAAAAAAATAAACAAAAAGTTATTATTTTTTTTTAAGAAAAAAAAAATACATACATACATATGTAATATATATTTTATTGAAGGTTGTAAATGTATCTAAGATATAATTATATTCTATGAATTTAAAATAAAACAAAAAACTAAAAAAAAAAAAAAAAACGAAACTAAAAATACATTATTTAATTATACTTTTTATATCTGTTTTTTTTTTTTTCAGATAAAAATAATGAATTAAAATACTTAACACACATACATAGACATTTTTGTACATTATATACTTATTTACAAGGATAAACATATAGGGTATTCACTTAATATAGTAAAAAGCATTGTGAACCAAGTAAAACATATGAGTATGTGTATATATTTTACTCGGTTTATGTGCCCTTTACTGCATTAAGTGAATACCCTCAAAAGATTTTGTATTTAGTTCATTCTTCTTGTTTACATTTATGTATGTACACGTCTATCAATGTCTACTTGTTTGAAAAAATAAAAGTAAACGTAAAATAAAAGAAAATTTTGCATTATGCACAAAAAAAAAACAATATGTATATATAAATTGAAATTCAATTAAAATCTATACAGGCGTACATTTATAAATATGTAAAATTACATGCATACATATTATGTACATATATGATATTTAATAATTATCCTTATTTATATAACATGTATGTAAATGTATATATACAAACAACAATAACAATAAAGAAATATTTGCATATTATTTTAAAAATTAAAAAAAAAATAATTTGAATAAAAATGAAAAAAGAATAAATTAATGTAAAGACATGATAAACAAAAAACAAAACAAAAAAAAATTATAGAAAGTTCAATTAAATTATTGGTTTTTCATAAATAAAATATACATCTTTAAGTTACATATTTTATATTGTTTTAATTTTTCAATTTTTTTCTAAATACATTATATACAAACATGCATACACACATACTCCACATATTTTTGTTTCATTTCCATTTTTTAATTTGTTAGTTTTCTTTTTTCTACTTTTTTTTTTTCATTTTTTTTTTATTTGAACTCGAATCAAATCAAGGTGACGAGATCAATATCGTAAAAATCAAATGTTTCCATGCAACATAACATACGCAAAAATAATATTTGCATAATGTAATTTTTCTTCAAGAATTTATAAAATGAATTATGTACGTATATTTAGCGTAAAACAATTGAATAAAAGTTTTGAAAACTTAAAACTCCATTAAATCAATCCATTCACTTTAATTTCACTTCTAAACATCATACAATTAAAGAATTTTTCTAAGATACAGATGAATGGATAAATTTCTTAGATGATGATTTAAAATCTTTTGAAACACCGTGCAATATTGAATTGGCATCGATTTTTTTCGGTTAAATTAACACAGACGCAAACCATTATTTTAAATTTCATTTTTGAATTAATTTCAAAATTGTAAAAATTTATTTTTATATTTATAGAATTAATCCTACAATTATGCAAATGTGACTTTATTATTTTCATTTTTTATTTTTATATTTATAATGTTTGCCTATGCACCAGAGTAAAAAATAGAAAAAACAAATTTTAATTATTGATACAGTCAGATACAACAAAAATCAAGTACAGTTCTGGACAACAATAAAAATATTTTTCTCTCAATTATAATATGTATTTTCTTTTATCAGTGATTGTACTAACGTCGATTTGGTAATTTCCTTTTAAAACTTTTATACAAGTTATATTTTATTTTATTTTTTTACAAAACTATTATTTAGTTTTTTTTTACAGTGTTGTTAACCATTTATTATTTATAAATTGCATGTAATTTGAATCATTTTTATTTTAAAATTCTATCATACATATTAAGTATATAACATCATTAAATAAATTATTAATTATTATTCATTCATGTTTCCTTTGCAATATTTATATAACACATCTAATTAATACTAAATCTTGTAAAATATAATGTCAATTAATGAATTTCATCACGAAAATTTAAAGTAAAATGTAAAAAATCTTAATGAAACTTTTAGAGAAAATAAAAATACATAAATATGTACTACAACTACATAACATAGAAAAAGCCTTATGAATACGACGACAATTAGTAAAAGTCATCTACAAACCACAAAAAACAAAAAAAAAAACATTAAATATCGAACTTCTTATATAAACCAATAACTATCCAATTATATATTTCATATCTACTAAGACATAACATATTCTTTAATTTAATTGCCTTTACAATTAGATAGAATCTTTAGAAATTAATTTCAAATTAATGAGAAGACTATTATTGTCATTTTTTTTTCTTATTTTTCTTATAATCATGCATATTTATACACATTATACATAATAGTAAAAAGTTAGTTAAGCGAAGTAAGAAAATCTAATACTGTAAGATATAATTTAATTAAAATGCAAAAATATAGAGAAAAACAATAGTTTGTTGAATTTAATAAAATATAACATTTCAATTATAATCATTACAAATGTAGACCATTTTCGAATAAAAAGAAATTATAAATTAATATAAAAAGTTGACGATCTAATCACATAATCGATTAAATGAATTAAAAATCTATAGAATATAGAAATATAAAATACATATACATACATACATACATATACAAATATACAAACAAACATACATACATTATGTATCACAAACCAAAAATAAAAATTATACCTAATAATTATTAATAAATTAATAATTAAAATACTGTCTAATAATAATAATAACAGAAAACTGAAATGTTTAAACATTTTCGGTTTCATTTTTTTTTTTTAAATAATTTGAGATTGTTTTATTTCTGCGTTTAGTTAAAAGTTTTCCTTTAAATTGTTTCTTTTCGTTTTATAATTCAAAAGTCAATTTAAAAATTTAATTATTGTAATGAAAATAAACAAAATGCCAAATTATGCTTTAATTAAACAAAAAAGTTTAAAATTCATTATAAAAAATTAATAAACGTACTAATTTGAAAAAAAAATTGTAACAAAAATGAATCAAAATAAAAAACCAAAATAAATAAAAAAAAAAAAAAAAAAAAAAAAAAAACTCACTGTACGACTTGTATGTAATATTAGGTGTTTTCGATTTGGTAATTTCAAGTAGCTTGCGACTTGCGAGTAGGAAAGGTAAATGCCTGTGCTAAACCATCTACTCGCAGCAACTCATGAAAAATTTTTCTAGTAGCTGAAAGTAGATGCAAGTAGTAACGAATAATTTTTTTGTCGTTCATTTTAACAATTTATCCTAGACACATTTTAGTACTCGCAAATATTTGAAATTGCCAAATCGAAAGCACCTATTTTGTAATTAATTTATAGTCTAATAAAATATGAATTCTCATTCTCATTGCTTACGTACAATACATCCCATAATATGTAGATTTATGTATAATATGCTCTTTGAATATTATCTTTATAATATTTTTTGTACGCTTTGAGAATTTCATTATCAATATACTTATGTAGTTTTCTTTTGGATTTTTAGAGAATATGAAAAAAAAAATTAAATAAAATTGAATTTTTTTTCACAAATATATACATATAAAATATGTATATTAAGTGATAAGTGCACGTAGAAACTCAGTCCATTATTGCACCGCCGATCAATAATTCTCTCAGATATACATACATATATGATTCAGTTTATCATCTGTAATCAGTTGCTACTGGTATGCATTCCTGATTGAATTAATGATCGATTTGAGCGAGAATAGTGCGCTGGATGGGGTTTAAATTCTGAATGTCAAGCTTATCAGTCCAACACCACAACCATTGAGCTTTTCAAGCCCAAAACTGAAACTATACTTCTTTTAAAAAGACAAAAATTTACCATAAATTGAAAAACACATTACATTTGCATGTAGTATATTTACAAACTAACTTTATATCATTGTATTTAATATGAATAAAAACGACTGATACATATGTACATATTCACTAATACCTAATACATATACATATGAATTGCAAAAAAATCATTGAAATATCAATAACAAACAAAAAAAAAGAAAAGTTGTAAAAATTTATGTGATAGAAAATGAATAAACTTGAATTTATTTTTTAATTTTTAATTTTTTCGTCTATAGATAAAATATCTGATTACTAAAATTGAATAAAAATTGAAATTTATGTGAATTTATAAAAATGCATTTATGTATAGTATTACATGCTTTTGATTCGTATCACATTTCATATCACACAATTAATTCATCCAGTAAAACTATCAAAATTAATCTTGATGTAAACTAAAATTTTATTTCGTATGTCTGACATTTTTCATAATTTAACTAATAACATATCGCAATGTTTTTTTTTTGATTAAAGCAAATAATAAAATAGAAATATTAAATTAAATTTTTGATACGAAAAATCAAATCTTAAAATACATACATATATTTGTGATAATTTTTTATGTCAGATGTACTATAAAATTCTTCGTGATGTTTCGTTAAAAATCAAAAGTTTAATTGAATATTTTTTGAATCACAGAAGAATTATATTACCATTACATTGATTACATTACAATTTGTCTCTAAAATAAAAATAAATTCACTCAAATATTGAAATACTGAAAATTGAACATTTAATTTAATGAAAAGTATACTCAGAGTATTAGAGTGTAAGAGTATTTCAGTTCAGATTTCGATTGAAACTTTTTAAATTTGAGAAAGAGTACGTATACGATTAAAGCAAGACCCTAAATAGACGTGACGGACGGGACGAAAGAAATTAAACGAACGTAAATACTCGTTTCGTCAGTTTGACAATTTTCCCCAAATAGAAACGATTCGAAACGAATAAAATTGTGTATGAGTATTGAGTAAAAACGAATAGAAATGTGTATGAAACGAGTAGAAACGATAAAATGTACGACCGCTACGGCACTATCCGTTTCGTCTCGTTTCGTCTATTTGACATTTAAACTTATCGAAATTGAACGAAAGTAAGAACACGTCCATTTAGGCTAGTTCTATGTACCACAGTACTATCGTAGGTATCGTTTCGTTTCGTTTCGTTTCGTCACGTCTATTTAGGTTATAGCTAAACTTACCTTTTAACTTACATATTCTCATATTTATGTACATAGTACATCATTTGTTAAAAAAAGAAAAAGAAGATTTAAAATTCACACAAATAAAGAAAATCATATAAAATATGTATACATATATCAATTGCTGTGATCCATTGAATTAATTTAAATGCTTCGGAGTACTTGGGAGTAGTTCGTCAATGGAAAACTCTTTAATGAAACTAGCTAAATAGTAAAGTACTCGAGAATAAAAGTATGGACAAGTGATGGGTATGGGTAGATAATACTGCTCCGGCAGTGATGGGACCCTAAAAGGAAAAAAATGTAGTAGTTTGCCCCAAAAAAATGTAGTAGATTGAACCAAAATGTAGTAGATTCGGAGAATTATATGTTTATACGGTATATGGTTAAAATAATCGTTAGACTGATTCGGTTTTAAGTTTTGAGCAACATTCCTTCGCTTAATTATAATGGAGAAATTTTCATAAAAAAATTATCAATATTTTTACTGAACTTTTATTTTAATTAACAAATTTCTTGAAAAACAGTATAAAAAGAAATGCAATGTTTTATTTATAACTATCATTATGCTAAATAAAATTTAAGATAATTTCAATGTATCAAATTTATTATTATTTTTATCGACATATAAAAAAATAAACAAACAAATAACGAAATTTCTCAAAAAATTGTAAAGAAAGGAAAAGGAATAAAGTGTTTTAGGAATCAGTACTGCCACTCGTCAATTTTTTTCCGTATCCAAATGGAGACTAAAATAGTATCTAGCTATTGATTGGTATAAAACAATTGGCTATTGGCTTTGGGGTCAGTGTCACCATCACCACACCATGCCTCATGTCTGCAGTGCAGTGAAAGTGAGTACACTGTGTTACAAAAATTTTGGTTCATGTAATGTAATGTAATATTAGTTCCCAAAACTTAAATTTCAAATATGTAGTAGATTCTGAATAGTACGTAGTAGGTTTTTCGGACTACTCAGATGTAGTAGATCTACTACAATTGTAGTAAAGGTCCCATCACTGCTCCGGAGTACTCCGGAACAGTTGAATTAATTCAATGGAACGCAACAAATAAAAATATTTGCATAAATTATAATGAAAGGAATTAATTGAATGAAATGAAAGTCAATAATTTTAGATAACAAACATTTCAGTTCTTTCTTGACATATTTTTTTGAAATTTGAAAGAATGCAACTCGAATCAGTTTTTTTTTTTTAATATACGTATACACATATAAATTGAATTAGAATAATTGTAAGACTTTAAAAGAAAAGTGAAAATGAAGATTTAAAAACAAATCATCACATAAAAACGATTAAAGCAATTAAAGAAAGTATTAAAATCTACATTTATGTACATAATTTTTACTATGTAAATATGTGTGTTATACTGTAGGTACAAGTACATATGTATATGTATATGAATTATTTTACCTAAAGTCGTATTTCAACAAGCAGAAAAATGGAAACTAAAAGAAAATTTCAATACAAAGTACTTTAAATTGAAAAGAAATTCTATTCGATGTTTCATCTTATGTAGCATAATAAACGAATAAAATAAATTTAAACAAAAATTAAAAAAAAAAAAAATTAAAAAACAAATAAAAATTACTGAAAAAATTAAAAATTTAAATATAATGTAACACTAAGAGAAAATAACATTTTTTTTTAAAATGATAATCTTGAATTGTAAGATAAAATTTTTTAGGATATATCAAACTAAAAATCAAAATAAAACAGGAAAAAAATTATATACCACAACAAAAACAACAACATTATGTAAAAAGTTTATTGACTGTATTTAAGTGAATCATAAAAAATTCAAAATAAATTCATTTTTATTGTAAAATACAGTTCAATATTTAAGTACGAATCTAAGTATGTAATGGCTAAATTATTCTAAAATACATCGTAATATCATACAAACATCGATGTAAGTATAACAACATAATTTAGCTTCAGCATCTAGAGCAGTCAAGCAGTGTTATATAATGATATCCGATACTGTATTATTTCTGTATCGATGATACATTCTAGAAAAGCTCAACTTTATATGAAAAATTTATATTCATGCTAACGTATTTTACATACAGTGGTAGGTACTTGAAAAAAATAAAAAACCAAAATAATATTTAGATTCGTAAATTAAATGAATTAAGAAAAATATTATAAAGAAAAAATAAGTAATAAAAATATAACACAGAAAAAAATTGAAATAAAATATTCACTTAATTGCAGTTTAAAGGCATGTAAACAGTGAACGTTTTACTCAGTTTATAAGCATTTTACTGCATAATAAGATATGAATACCATTAATAATATTGACTATAATTGAATAAATTATAGAAAATAATTTAAAAAAAAAAAATAAAAAAATAAAATAAAAAAAATTAAAAAAATAAGAAACAACAATTAAGAATAAAAATAAAAATAACATTTATAAAATTATAGGTACTACATATGAATCATATAATTAATGAAAAAAAAAAACTTTAATTTAAAAATAATAAAATAAATAAAATGTAATAATTTAACTGTTTATATATGATTCTTATACTATTGACACACTGTAGAGATAAACCATGGTTATCTCAAATGGTTTATCGATAACGTGGCTTGGGTGACACATTCAAATTGGGGTGAACTAGTTTATGTATTCATACGACACCTGCCGAGTTAAATTCAAACACTAATTCTTTTTCATCTAGTCAACATGTTAGGTGAGATTTGGTTTGACAGTTTGTTTAAATATAATATAAAAAAAAAATAACACAAACGTCAAAGATAACTGAATTCGAACTTGGTTAACAAGATAATTGGGTTCTAGAAACTCGGTTAACCTAGCCGAGCTCTGAAAGTCGCGGTTATCGCAAAGATAAACCAGAAAACTGAGATAACCATATTTTATCTCTGGAGTGTGTCAATAGTATTACATACATAATGTATTATATAATGTAATAAAATGAAATAAAGTAAAATTAACAAAATAAATAAAATTTATATAAAATTAAAAATAAAAAAATAAAGGAATTATATTACATAAATACATACATACACATAAATACATATTATATGATATAAGTTAAAAAACAAATAAAATAATGTGAAAAATGTGTGTCTTGCACAATTTTACTAGCACAGATCTTCCGACTTTATGAAAAAAAAAAAAATAAACTTTAAAGAAACAAAAATAAAGACACAACTTGATAAATGAAATTTAAAAAAAAAAGATAAAAAATAAAAAAAAATGAAAAAAAAAATATATGAAAATATTATATTAAATTGAATTCTTTTATGTATTATACCAATTATTACATATATTATATTCATCAGTATATTATTATACAAACAAATATAAAATATGTATGATGTATTTCTTCTTCATCTTTCTATTTATACTATCTACATATTATACTAATTATTATAATATAATTATAATTATTATATTATTACTATTACTATATATTATTATTATGTATACTTCTTATTATTATAATTATTATTAATATTAACATTATGTATACTTATGTACATTTATATATCATATTATATATTATATTATATATTGTTATACATAAATATATATACATTATATAAGTATATAAATATACTTATATATATTATGTAGATAAATTATTATATATAAATTTAAATTTAAATTATTATGTACACTTTATTATTATTATTATTATTATTATTAATATATAATTATATTTATATTGTATAAAATGATACATACATATAAAAATTATATATATATATTATATATAAAAATAAAAATGAAAAGGGAAATTTATAAAATTTTAAAATAAATAAAAATATACGTATAAAATAAAAAAACCAAAATTGAAGAAAATTTAATAAAAAAAATAATGAGACTTCCAATTGAAATATAAAATTTAGAACCTATAAATAAAATGAAATGTCTATGAGTGAAGGTTCGATTTATGCCCATGGCAAAAATAAGAAAAATAATTTTCACTCAACTTTTATTACCCCCAAAAATTACTCAACTTTGAATGAATACCAGCCTCACCGAACTGAACAGTCTGCTGGGAAAAAGAGTTTAAAAATGTTCACAAGTCTTCTTACTGCCAACAAACAATCCAAAGTATTAGAGGTGTTAGCATGATAGTGTTAGTTTAGGCTTTAAGGAGGAACTATAATTAACATCGCTGACATGGGTAACATGAGAAATAATAACGAATGTTAAAACGTCACATTTGGTTAACTATAATAACATGGATAACATACTAAACATAAGCAATACGAATTTCACAAAATTAGGTTATGTCTTATGTTACTTATGTCATGTATACGCTTTCGATCGTACTGCTTATGTCGAACTTATGTTAAACGAATTTTTAACGAATGTCGGTAATGTTAATTATAGTTTAGCTCATTGATTTGGCTGTGTTCGGCTACGACATATGTCATAGCCTATGTCACATAATGTCGATTTTAGTTCTCCCTTTAGGGCATTATATATTAATAACACTATTAAATCATTAGATCAATATAATAATAGATCAGGTTAAGTCAAAACTCTTTAGTCCTATATTGTAAAGGATCTTGTTTATCTAGCAGCATATCAGCGGTTCACAATCAACATTAAACTGTATATGTAGGTTGGTACACTTATGATAGTATAATAAGACGATTTATCCCGTAAAAAACATCATCAATTCTTCCTTAATGTGCCACAGAAGAAGAATTTGAAAATATGTTATGTATGTACGTAATCTATAGCACATGAATTTTTTAAGTTTCCTATGTTTTTAAAAAATTTTTGAAAAAATGCATATAAATTGGGCGATAATTAAAATGAAATTTTCGTTGAAAAATAAAATGATTCGAATAAAATGGTCGAACTAAAGAATTCTGTTTTTTATTATATTGAAGCACATATCAAATCATATACATATTTTGTAAATAAAATCAATTCACTTTTAACTATCTATATAATTTTATATTACATTTAAAATTTAGATTATATCTGTGAACTTTATTTTTTTACTATAAACGTGATTGCAATTAAAATCTTGAGTGCTATCAATATTTTGTTTATTTTATTGTCTTAAGCACACTCACAATAATTATAAATAATAAATTATTTTTTTTTTTTTAATTTTCAAGTAAACTATTTACAAACAATTTATTTATGCATTTTATTTTTCCCTCTAAATATAGTAGATTCCTTGTTGTAAAATTTTTCCACGTACGTATAACTCACAAATTAATTAATTAATTTTCGTTATCAGTTCATAATTTCAAGTAGAAATGCTCAAATCGACGGGTGACATATATTAATCATATTTACATGCATTTGAAAATATATGGAAAGTTTTTTCATTTAAAATTTTGTATAAATATAGAAGTTAGCGGACTGAATATCTAACAGAAGAATTTCTTTCATCAAATTTACAACATCAATAATAATTAAAAATGTTTATTATCAAGTTATCATTACTCGCTGCGATTTTAGTAGCAGGAGTTAACTCATTTCCTGCACAAGACAAAGAAGGTATTACATTGAAAAATTATTCATCAAATAAATTATGTAATTCGAACAAAATTATATTATTTTTTCAAATTTCAGTTGATGCTAATCCAGAACCAAGAACAACTTGCTACATCACCCGAGAGAACAATTATTTAAGAATAAGATGTGAACGTAGCTTAAATATTGAACAAATTGAAAATTCATTGGAATCTGGAGATAATGTTGAGGAGGAATCACCAGAATCACCAGAAGCAAGAAGAATTTGCACTGTTATTTACAAAGGAAAGATGACAACAACAAGTTGCAAACGTAGTAAACGGAGTTTAGACCAATCTGAAAATAATGTTGAAGAAGAATCAGCAGAACCAAGAACAACTTGTAACATTTCGCTCATAAACGGAAATTTGGTAATAGATTGTTCACGTAGTTTAAATGTTGAACAAGGTTTGGAATCTGGAGATAATGTTGAGGAGGAATCACCAGAATCCCCAGAAGCAAGAAGAATTTGCACTGTAATTCACAAAGGAAAGATGACAACAACAAGTTGCAAACGTAGTAAACGGAGTTTAGACCAATCTGAAAATAATGTTGAAGAAGAATCAGCAGAACCAAGAACAACTTGTAACATTTCGCTCATAAACGGAAATTTGGTGATAGATTGTTCACGTAGTTTAAATGTTGAACAAGGTTTGGAATCTGGAGATAATGTTGAGGAGGAATCACCAGAATCCCCAGAAGCAAGAAGAATTTGCACTGTAATTCACAATGGAAAGATGACAACAACAAGTTGCAAACGAAGCAAACGTAGTTTAGATGATGTACCGTTTGTTCCAGCCTGTAAATATATTTATCATTCATGGATATGTCAAGCACGTGATCTTGGTGTAGATGAAAAGGAAGTTGAAGGCTTTGTCGAATCCGTCAAAAACAACTTGCTTGTATAAGATTCATATCTATCATGCATTCCTAGATGAATTCCTTAATTAACAATTATACATTGAATTAAAAAATTATTATTAATCTGTGAATTCAAATTGTGAACTTCATATAAAAATAAATTTGAATTTATGCGCAATCAAAATATAACTGTAGCGAATTTTTATTTTCTAAAAAACAGATAAAGATTTTTTTACAGATAAAGTTAAATTAAAATTCATGCCTCTAAAGGGAAAGGCTATTCAAAGCAATAAACAGCCAAAAGAATCACTTGAAGTGCACTTACCTAACCCACGAAATCATTAAATTACAAAAATTTGGATATGTTTTGAGTGATTATAGCCCGAAAGCGTAATCAAGATTCTCAACACTAACAGCGCTTTTCGTGCTAAAAAATCTACTTAAAAATTAAAACCTACAAATATTTATCGTTGCTCTTAGAGGAATCTTTTTATAGTTCGATTGATTATTTTCTCCTCTTAAAATTCTCAACTGCAGAGGTCTTTGTAGGGTACAACAGTCAATATGCCACAGCTATATTTTTCTTTTTTCGTAATGTACGTATGGACATATCTTTTGTTACACCTTATAAACATATCTTTTTTCTTTTTGAGACAAAACAATCTTATCAAATGATTCTTTAAGTTAAAATTAATACTGCCTTTATTTATTGCATATTTAGCGATGGAATTTTCTGTCAATTTCTGATTCAGTCCACGTTTATTTAGTTGCCTTTCGTATTATTTACTTTCAAGTGGATAAATTTGCTTTTTGGCGAATGTATAATAATATTATGTAGAGCACAGTAGAGAAATTTGTTCGGGCGTTTTATATGCATTAAACATGTAACAAGAAAATTTTTCTAGAATTGTTAAATTTTATCCAAAAATCAATAATTAAATTTTTTGATTTCACTCAACAATGATGCAAAACTTCTCAAATGGGTGGAAACAATGCATAAATTTTTCAATGGTGGTTAACTATTTAGAGCTTAAATCAAAATTACATAAAAAACAAAACCCTGCCTATACGAAAAAGTATGGAAATAACGCTAACGCGCTAACATAACATGTAAGTAGTTGAGTTTTATGATTGGAAGATTATATTTTTAAAAAATTCAATTGATATTGACTAAAGCTATATTCTCTAAATAGACATGACGAAACGAAACGATACATACAATAGTAGTAGTGTGATGCATGGAACTGTCCAAAATAGATGTATTCTCACGTTCGTTCAATTTCGATAAGTTTAAATGTCAAATATAGACGAAATGGATAGTGTCGTAGCGGTCGTACATTTATCGTTTCTATACTCGTTTTATAAACATTTCTACTCGTTTCTACTCATACACAATTTGTGTGAGTTTCAAAACGCCTCAAAAATGTGTTGTGATACGGCATCAAAACTGTCGTGATTCAAAGTTTCAAAACAGCATTAATGCTTCGCATCGATATTGCAGTTCTACAACTTTGACGTTTTGAAACGAATTTGTTGCTTTGTTTTGACAACAAGAAAAATGGTTCACCTTCTGCAGTAAATAATTTTAAAATTTAATTAATTCATACTCTACACTAAATCAAAAAAGATGAAACAATTTTTTAATAAAATTAAACAATATTAGACATATTTTTATAGCATTATATGTCTATACATGGACATATTTTATAGCCATTTTCGAATGAGCAAAAACACCTTTAGTGTAAGTACTCGTATAATATAATAATCTCCATTTTTTTTGGAATTTGTCATTGATATTAAAACACTACACATTAAAAATTCAATTTATCATCATAAAAGTACAAAATTTTTGTTTAAAACAGACTCACCTTTGGTTCCATATAACAAAATTCATATAAAAATAAATTATTGAAATGATATTGAGAAAAAAAAATCTATTATGCATCATAAAAATTCAGGATACGTAGATTGCTTGACAGATGCATATCAGATGCATTCACAATAAGTTTTGAAACTGTAGACATTGTTATCGATTTAAGTGTTATCGTTTTGAAACTTTTGATTATTCATCGAGGCGCTATTTAAACGTTTTGAAACTCACCCTTTTAATTTTAATTAAAATTATTTCTATTTAGGGCAAATTGTTGAACTGACTGAACGAGTATTTACGTTCGATTAATTTCTTTCGTTTCGTCACATCTACATATTTAGGGTCTAGCTTAAGTTGGTTGAATATATCTTCTGGAGAAATATCGTTTATTTTTTTCAATTAAACTTTATTCATAATTAAATATAAAAATCAAATTAAAGAAAACAATTTAATTTATCAATTTTTTTCTTTATTGAATTTATCAGAAAATTAATTATTTTAATTTTTTTTTTATTGTATTTTATAGTAAAAATAATAATAATAATTATTATTATTATTATGTTATTATGTAGGTACAGCGTACTACACGTAAATGTGTACTTCACATAGATATTTTTATCCTTGATTTTGATTTTGAATGAAATGAAATGAAATCGAATAAATAAAACCCAATAAAATTATACTTATTCTAAAAAAAAAAAAATTAAATAAATAAATAATTTATTTAAAAGAAAACAAAAAAAAAAAATTATAAATATTAAACTAAAATATTTTTTTTTCTTTGAAAATTTTTCAATTACACATTCAACTTAAAAACTGATTAGATTTATATATACATACAACATATTATATGTATATGTACATTACATATAAATATCGCAATTATTTAATGCTTATAAAACTAAAATCGATTACATTAGTATAGTAAATGTGCATATAATGTACATTTTGATATCATGTTATATGGTGTACGAGTATTATATAAATAACAATAAGCATAATTTAATTTCTATAATTTATATATAGCTACGTATATATAAATTTTTTTGTTTTTACATTTTCGATTTTCGATGTACATACACATATGTACAGATTAAAATTTTAAAATAAAAACAATTTAAAGAAAAAAATTGTTAAATTAAAAAAAAAATTAAAAAAAAAAAGCATAAAAATTTTGTAGAGCTCCAGAAATGAATTTTCTTTTTTGTTTATTTGTTTGTTTTTCATTTTTCGTATTATAAATTTTATTTTTAATTACAATTATAATTATTTACATTTAATGTCATTTAATTAAAAATTATGAGTAAACGAGCATATTTATAGTAATTAGATGTCATGTAGGTATATAGGTACATTTTCTTATTATTGTTGTTCATGTTTTTCAATTTTTACTACATTACACATTTATCCTTACCCGAGGATTAATTTTTATTAAGTTTTATTTTCTTGTTTTTTTTTAGATTTTTTCAAACACTATAATATAATTATTATTATTATTTATTTTTTAATTAAATAAAAAGGAAAGAGAAAGATAGAAAAATATAACAGATTTTTATTTTACTTATTTACATTTTTTTTTTTTTCGTGTTTATGATGTTAGAAGTAATGCATACATTTACATATACATTCTGTGCTTTCCCACCATGAAAAAAATATTTTTTATTTTAATATACATATTAAAAGAATTTTCGAAATAGAAAATATGAAACAAGAATATGGGTTGTGCACGTGAATATGATTTATCGTGTCAAAATATTTTTTGTCGAATTCGAAATATTAAATAAAAAAAATTTTGTATGATTTTGTAGTTTTACCTCTGTACTTTAGTTTTTTCTGATCTATGATGATTATCCGCAGACATATAAAAACTAATAAATTCCTAATGATAATAAAAATGTGATCGCGTGTTCCAATTACTCGATTATTATTTCATTAAAATCACATAAACAGCGGTTGTTATCCATTTGATGATACGATCGTAAGGAAAAAAAAATTAAAATAAAAATAAAAATAAAACAAAATTTAGAAATTAAAATTCAATGATTTTTTTCTTGTGTTTAAAAAAGATACCAAAAAATATATAATTTTCTTTGGTTTCCATTCTTTTGTTTTTCTTCTATAAATTAAATTAAATTTGTTGGTTTTTCAATTCTAAACTTATAGATTTTTTTTGTTTGTCTTTTTTTGTTCTTGTTGTTGTTATTCATTTTATTTACAAAACACTTGAATATTTTCTATTAATATAGGATTTTGTATGGTAGTTGTGGGCTTTTATTGATGCAGCAAGTACTTGAATTAAATGATGATCATCGTGACGTCGTAAGCTGGATGTATCTAGCGACCTTGGTCTAAATATAAAAAAAAAAATGACAAAAAAATAAAATAGATAGAATAAAAAATTATTAAAACTTTAGTAGGTATATAAAAATCATAGCTTCTCAAAATGGAAGATCTAGGAATAGCAGAACTAAAAATGTGCAAATGAATTTAAAAAAAAAACTAAGCAAATTTGCAAGTTAAAAATGAAAATAAATTAAAAATGAAACATACATTTTGAAAGCACTAATCGAAAAGCTTTAGAAAGTAAATATAATGAAATTATTTTTTAAGGATCTATGCGAATATTATATCAACAGGTAATCGATTTCTCAATTTCGAATGCGCTCTATTTAGCTAAAAAATATTGTTATGTTAGTTGTGAAACATTTTAGAAATGATCAGGGTTGTGTATGATTGTATGTTAAATTCTTGTAAATGTGTGTGTGAAATTGTAAAAAGTTTTGCAATGAAAAGCGATGATTATAGCAAATAAAAAATAGTATTTTTCCATAGTCGTTTATAGGAACTAAGTATGTACTTAAATAATAGAATATATTCAAAGCAAAGTTTATTGTAAAACGTTACAACACACTTGACTCAACTGATCCAAATTTTGATAATTCTGTGAACCCCAATTCTTTGAGTAAACAGCTAAATCCAATGGTACATCAAAATACCAATCGTAACGATTACTAAAACAGAAAATTTAAATTACTAAATTTCACCATACCCGCCAAAAATGATGCTCAGTTAAATTGACTGATAATTTTTTTTTGGTTTTTTCTATTCTCTCTCGATATTTACGATTTTATTTCTCTCATATTTCGAAAACATTAATTTTTTGTTAAATTTAAATTGAAACTTACCCAACGTTTGATCGTAACACACGTTCTGCCCAAGTTTGTGCCCGGGGAATTTCACGTTTAACTCCTCTCTGTTTTTTATCCAAATAATCGATAACATCATCATAATAATTTGTTCTATAATTGTAGATGTATTTGTATTGCAAGTACTTTGGCCTATATGGATTGATAAATCCCAAAATTCCAAAATAAAAAAAAGGAAACAAAATATTTAAAAGATTTCGATGAAGAACATAATGATATAGGACGTTATCACATTGCAATAATCCTAAAAGTAAATTCTAGATTATTACCTAACCCAATGTTTATATAATTGTACTGGTTTTCGGTAAGTATCATCTTCTGCTGGTGGTGGTGGTGGGGGTGCTTCACCATCGGCGGCTGGAGCTGCTTGTTCGCCACCTGGCTGATCTGCTGCTTGACCGTCTGCAGCCTGACCAGCTGCTGGTTGTTCTTCAGCTTTGGTATCAGTTGAGTCATCGAAGCCCCATGGATCCTCTTCTTCTGCCATTTTTGTTTTAATTTATAATTTTAATAACTACAAATATAAATTGATCCCCTGACAAAATAGAAGAAAAAACAAAAAATTTTCAGAAAATATCAATCGACAGGTAAAAAAAATGAATACATATGTATGTATATAAAATTCTAGATGGCAGTACATAATTTTTCAAAATTTAGCTGTTAACGAGAGGGGACTGTAACGCGTTGAAATATACATATGAGGTAGGCTATCTAAGCAGTTACCCAGATTTCCCAAAAAAAAAAAAAAATCTAATTCAAATTTTCAAGGTCAAATGGACCCAGATTATACATTTATTTTCCCAGTTTTTTTCCCACATTTTTCTGAAATTCGATATTCAAATTGGCAAGCAATAAATTTTCTTTCAAATCGACATTGTTATCCATTAATTAAAGCGGTTTAATAAAAGTAAAAATAGAAATGATTGCAGGTAGACATTTTACTTCATATAGGAAAATTCAAAAATGTTAATCAAGGTCATTTATATGATCGATTCCGTATTTCCCCATTTCAATATCTAAATAAAAGCATATATATACAAATGTGAATTTCAAATCTATAAAAGACAGAAAAAAATGTATAAATGAAATGGAATGCTTCTTCTTTGATTATCGACGCTTTTAACGAACGAAGTGTACAATATGTACTTTAATGCACTCAAAAAAATAAAATAAAAAAAATATTCACACTGATAAAATATATTTTGTTTTTTATTTTAGAGCTCTTATGGTGTATATACTTTAAAATTTAAAAATAATCTCGATTTGTAAGATATTTTTTCGTTGCATAAGAGCATACGAACAACAACAAAAACAATAACAAAAAAAAATGCAAGTAGCATATAACGTAACATTTTAATTTTATTTTATTTATTTTTATCTATTTTTATTTTTATAAATTCCATTCAATCGGTTGTCAATCTTATCACAGATAATATATATGTATGTATCTATATTTTTTATATTTAATTTCCTCTTTTTATTTTTAATTTATCAATTCCGTTAATACAGTTCATTTAATCGAGGTAGATAGGAAATTCTTGTATGTAGAACAAATTGTAACGATAAAAATTACAAAAAGAATATTCGCGAAAAATAAAAAAATAGACGAATTTTAATTTTCAATTTTCACTGTATACCGTATACACACGATCATTGCACATTTTATTGAGTTTTAATTGATTTTTATTCTTTCTTATATAAATTTTCAAATAATATTATGTAGTATAATTTTTTTTTTTTTAATTTAAAATTTTGCATTTTTAATTCGTACCTTAATCGATTTTATTGATCTTGATCCAAAGGACTCAATGAATAGACTAATCTGTAATTATTTTCGAAGTTAATTACTTAAGATAACGATAACGCATACGTACGTGCACATGTATGTACATATTCATGTGAATGACGGACGGACACCATAATATCAATAATATGTTGTTGATGATGATGGTGATGTTGGTGATGGGAATGATGGCGATGATGATGATGATGATGAGATGATAACAGCAATGAAAATGAATGCTAAGTTGATGCCAATCAAAAAAAAAAGCACAAAAAAAAACAATAATTAGCATATTACTCACACAATAATTGAATGTACATAATTTATGTGTATGTATGTACAATCATCATATGTACATATTTATGAACAAGTATGCGAACACACAATAACAAAGGAATACATAAATATATCAAAACCATAAAATAAAATCTACACTTCATCAATATAGTCACATATAGTGATGTAAAAAAAAAATGTGGTGATTTTTTTCTGATTGGTTTTTTTTTCAAATGAATTTCTCACCTAAAAATTCAAAACAGAAAAAAAAACCAAAACATATGTACACCTCAAAATAATTGCATTCTACACTTGCTAAAAGGTTGTTCCTCATGAAAATAATATTTTAATTGAAATTGTTTTTAGAATATAAGTGTAGTACAAATTTTACATATAACTCCTAATTGTTTGTTTGTTTATTAGCTTCTTATGTGTTCTGCGAAAATCACATAAAGCTATACATATACATCATATACATACATATGGTACATATAAGCGAGATATAATTGTATGCATGGATGTTGATTCTTTTTAAAAAATGTTTTAATTACTTATTATTGTATGGTCTGCGAAATTTGAATTTTGTATGTGTTAAGCTACCTTCACACTATCGCACATTATCAATATAGTATAAGATATCAATATAGTATAGTATGTATAGTATAAGATTTAATATTTTTAAGAATAAATAATCGGATTGATAAGATTTTTCAATATCATTCTATAGTTGTTCTACATAATTATATGGTACTAGACTATCTACATGATTATCTAAGTAGCTACATGATTAAGTAAGTCTAATTTGTTGCTGTCTTTACATCATTATTTGACAACATTTTTTGTAACAGTAGAAGTAGATGCTGGTGGAGTCAGAAAACTTCCAATAGTTTTGATTCTTTAATTATTTGCCATTGTGCAAAAATAATAATAGACAAGAGAGATAAGAATAGAGCAAGTTTAATGTGTATCTCTAAACATATTCTATTACATATAATTTGGTACAACATAAAGTGAATAAATAAAAGATATTAATTCAACGACAAATAATAATATAAATGTATTATCATCATCATCGTCAGCTCTTGGTGGGCCTTGGCTTGCTCCAAGATCTCCTTCCACTTTTCCCAGTCCCGCGTTGCATTGCTCCAGTTTCTAATTGCAATGCGCTTCAGGTCTTTTTCTGCATCATCTATCCAACGGAGTTTCGGTCTTCCAGGTTTTCTTTTACCATCCCATATATTCTCTTTAGCGCTTTTCTCTCAAATATTTTTAAGGCATTCTCATCAGCTTTGGATAGCGTCCATGTTTCTGTACTATAGGTGACCACAGGCAATATCAATGTTTTATACAGACGACGTTTTGTACACCTTGTTAGATTTTGATTATATAGATCCTAAAAATAAATAAAAAGATCCTAAATAAATAAAATCATTAACCACTTCAAAGTTATACTCGGCAATACTAATATAATATAAATGTATAGTAATGCAAAAAAAATTTTAAAGAAACTGTATGTAACTAATCTACTCCGTCTAAAAGTATTTTTTATAATTAAAATTTTATTTTCAACATCATTAATGGCGCTGTAACCAAAATGGAGTCATTGGCCTCCATTAGAAGTTGCCACCATGTCTCTCGCTTCTGTGTTGTACTCTTCCAATTTCTTGTTCTTAACTTTATTTCTGGATGGTTGCCAGTCTTTTCGCTTCACTTTGCTATTTAAGACTTTTCTTGGGATCCTGCCTTCATTCATTCTCAAAAACTTTAATTTCGAAAACAAAATGTAAATATACTCGAAAAATTGTAGATATTGGTATTACAAGTAAGTATTATAAAATTGCATGATAGAAATTGATAATCACTAAAGAAATTTCGATACATGAGTATCTAATCTAAATGTATATATGGCTTAACATTATGATTATATATAGTATACATTTATGAATGACTTATACATTTATGTATGTATGTAAAATCTATTTTTAATGTTTATAACCGTTTAAAACATACACACACTTTGTCCAATATTATTTGCAAAGATATTTTGTATATTCGCATGTAAAAGCTTTTCTTTGTATAAATAAAAATCCATGTAAATACATACAGCGTAAAGAAAAACACATAATTATCGCGTCTAAAAAAACAATCCTGTACTATTATATGAATCTCCCTAAATGTTATACACATGTAACATGTAAGTACATATTCTATAAATACAAATATTCGCGTTACATATTTTTCCATTTGTAATTAATTAATTAGTCAAACAATTGTTTCAAAAACTATAATAAACAATTTATTTATGTCAAATTTATGAGAAAATATTTCATTTCGATTAACATTTGGTATTTCATTTAACAAAAATAGTAAATAAAACAAAATTAAAAATCCTAAAAAAAATTCAAATAGAATTTTTATTACAAAGACGACCATCATCTGTTTTTATCAGGGAATATATTATACGTAATGTACGAGTATGTAAGTGTATTTTGTTCATTTAATAGTTCAAAGTATATGTATATAATAAAAATGTAAAAAAAAACGCATAAATATTCTAGAGGATTTTTCAATAATTATTTTTACTTTAGTTTTTAGCCTTTGTTTTCGGTTATTTTGCTTTCTTAATTTTTTTTATTTTCCCGTGAACGTCATCATAAAACATATTCTATTAAGAAAATATGTACAATGTACATAAATCAAAAGAATAATTTTAAAATAGCAGCGTACACTTAAAGCACTATACACACTACCAAATACAACATATCATCATGTCTGATTGTCGGTTTTATTTTTCTCATGTCTAATAAATGAAGAAACTCGTATAATACTGTATGAATATTGGGACAGAAATTTTCATACATTTTTACACACATCAAGAATAAAATAAATAATATATCATTCAATCATATTAAGTAAATTATTTTCAGAATTCAATTTGAATTTTATTATACTTAGTTGTGTATGTATTTTATTTTTTTCATTATTAATATTCTTCTTAAATGATTTTTAGACAAACAGGTCGCTAAAATACTTTTAACAAAATTTCATATACATGCATGTGTGCCATTTACATATAAACTCGTATATTTTTGGTGTCTAATGAATTTATGTTTTTCCTTTAAATTAAAAAACAAATGTTTGCAAAAAAGTGGTATAAATGTAAAAATCATCATAAACTTTCAATTCGGTATCTGCATTCATTAATAAGCTAAAATTTAATGAAATAAAATAATTTTGGATGTTTCGATAATAAATCTCCATTATGTTTGTATGTGTAAATATTAGGATACTTTACCGAAACATCAACCTTCCAACAACATTGCAATGCTGAATACTTTTTCTTCGATATTGTGGATCTAATAAAAAAAATTTTAAACATAAATTTGAGATATAAAATTGGAAACTAAATGAAATGACTAATATGAAAGTTATGTGTATATACATATGTACACACCTATATCACCTAGATAAGTTTTCTATATTTTTGAAAAATTGCAAATAAAAGTGTAGTAAATGATAATTAAAATCGAATTTTCTTTGAAGAAAAAAAAATTCTATTAATTAAATACAGGCTAAGGTCGAAATAGAAGATTGGATCTTCTTTATATATTGGAACACATATGAATCATTCATTTTGAAAGTAGAGTAAATCCACTTTTAACTACATGTATGTATTTATATATAATATTGGAGTTTGAATTTAAATATGTATTGCCAGCATCAAGTAACTCAAATATTATTAGCTTATTTGGATAAGGCAGTTAAGACTTTGGACACTACCATCCAACTGAGTTCAACAATTTTTTTAGTTCACAATCCACGATAAATTGTACAGGCAAACACGCTATAAAAATAAATTTAAAATTCAATTTAATAGAGATTCTGCTTAGATAATATAAATGTAGACAATCGAAGGTTAAAATTTGTCCACAATTCAATTACAAATTTTCTTTTATTTTCAATATAAAATAATCATATTTTTTGTTTGTTTTTGGGGTGCGTATGAACCTGAGCACTCAGACAAATGCTGTCCAAAATAATCATACTTCCTTCAAAATATTTCCTTTACTTAACATCAAAAATAGAAATTAATCAAAGTCAAGTAATTTATTCATTTTCGATTAAAAATTGATCTACATCACTGTCAAATTGTATAGCCCATATATGAATCAAAATTGAATGATAATTTTGTTCAATGTACATTAGTCGTATAAATGGATTATAGGTTTTTAGAATTTAATAACCCTGGCCTACATACTGAGAGATTTAAAAGTTTATTTGCCGCCTCTATTTATTTACGAGATCACTTATTCAGATATATTTTTAAATTATTTTCAATTATTTAATCAATTAATTTGAATATCTAATACCTACAAAAGTTTTGGATGTTGCTATACAAACGAATGTGTTTATCATATAGTTAAAGCATTAAAGGTTACATAAAAAAGATTTATAGATTTACAGATTATTTTATTTTCGGATGTTTTTTTTTTCTGTTTTGGTTTGCAATAAATCTGTAATTGTAAATTATTAGTATTCACCACCATTTGATTTTTTTTCGTACTTTATGTATCAAACGATTTGAAAAACAAACGAAAAAAAATCTTTATTTGTTATCTCTGTTTGTTACGAATGTATAAGATATACGAGGGTAAGGTGAAAAGTTCTCGGCCTGACAGTGAAAGCCTATGTGTTTTAGAATAAAATACATTTATTTCTCTACATAATCTCCTTTCAAGTCTATGTACTTTGTCCAGCGTTTCTCCAATGAAAGGATGCCCTCCTTAAAGTGCGATTCTGGAAGGTCTGCAAAATACCCATCTATAGCTTCCATAACCTCTTCATTTAATTCAAAATGTTTCCCAGCTACGAATTTTTTTAGATTTGGAAACAAATGAAAGTCTGACGGAGCCAGATCTGGTGAATAGGGTGGATGTTCCAGCAATTCGTACTTCGAATCCCTCAGTTTTCCCATTACCAAAACACCTTTATGGGCAGGTGCATTGTTCGTTTCCGCATTTGTTTTTGATCAGCAGTTAACAAATGCGGCACACATCTTGCACAAAGCTTTCTCATATTTAATTCTTGATGTAAAATGTACCACACTCGTTCCTCTGATATGCCTATGGCCTCAGCTATCTCATGCACTTTTAATCGACGATCGTCCAATACCATATTGTGCACCTTCTCGACGTTTTCCTCTGTAGTGGCCGTTTTCGGTCGTCCTTCACGTGGATCAACTTCAAGAGATGTACGTCCACGTTTAAATTCAGCTGCCCACTTTTTGACTGTTAAAAGTGAAGGAGCAAACTCCTTATAAACTTTTACCAACTTTGGATGGATTTCAGAAGGTAATAAACCGTGAAGAATTTAATTATCGCATGATATTCAATTTTATCAAACACACAAACACGTCTACTTTAAACATCCGTATAAAAAATACCATTTGACAGATCAAGTTGAAATTTGAAATATGTTGTTTTGACAAGTGTACCAACATAACAACAAAATATTTTAATGATATCACTGCTAGATCTGTGTTAGGCC
The DNA here is from genome assembly GCA_951394055.1 of Villa cingulata. Taxonomy (NCBI): domain Eukaryota; kingdom Metazoa; phylum Arthropoda; class Insecta; order Diptera; family Bombyliidae; genus Villa; species Villa cingulata. The sequence goes on along the minus strand of OX596021.1, from coordinate 24,439,488 downwards.
GAGCATTTTTCACCTTACCCTCGTACATACATGTGTAGCATGTATACAAAGTAAGTGTATATGTGAATATTTTATATCATTCGAATTTAGCAAATGATGCACGTAAGTAATTCTATTATAAATTAAAATACATAAGAATTGTTAGATACTCTTTAATGGGGCCAGTGCTAAAAATAATTTGAACAAAAAAAAATGTAATAAACAAAATAAAATATAAGAAATCGATTAAATATTTAAATGCATGGTTACAATTTTTTTTTTAATGTAAATAATTGTTGAAATAATGTATTGCATTTGATAAAATTGTTATCTTGAAAATAAATTTTTAATTTCAGAATATATTTTATTGGTTGAAGTTCTTTTAGTAATGCGTAATGCATTGTAAATTATTAAAAATAAATATGGCTATATAATATTATATTTCGACCCCTTCCAAAATAATTTTACTACGATGTGAGATAAGAATATTTTTACAAAAATAATAAACTGCACTTATAATTTTATCTCATTTTTCCTATAAACGTGATTTGTGATTTCGAAGATTTATTTTTTGTTTTTAAGGTATGAAAACTAATTTGAAATTTTAAAATAAGTAATAAACATTATTTATTTATTTAAAATTTTGTTTTTGCCAATAAATAGGTTCTTTACTATAACAATTTTCCCGTGCAGGTAAATCACATTTATTTAATTGATTTTCATATCGCAAATCAAGCAGATAGATAACATATTATACTAATCATAAATACATGCACTTGCAAATGTATCGAAGGTTTTTTCTTTTAAAATAATTTTGTATAAATATGGAAGTTCGAATATTGAATCAAAATCACAATAATTTCATTCCTCAAATTTATAACATCAATAATTAAAAATGTTTATTATCAAGTTATCATTGTTAGCTGTGATTTTGATAGCAGGAGTTAACTCATTTCCTGCACAAGACTTAGAAGGTTTTAACACAATGAAAAATTATTATTTCAATAAAAAATCCTGACGTAGAAAATATTTCTTTCAAATTTCAGTTTTTACTAATCCAGAACCAAAAGGAACTTGCTACATCTCCCAAGAGAACGGAGATTTAAATATAAATTGTGTACGTAGTTTAAATACTGAACAAATCGAACAAGCTTTGGAATCTGAAGATAATGTTGAGGAAGAGTCACCAGATTCACCAGAAGCAAGAAGAATTTGCACTGTTATTCACAATGGAAAAATGACAACAAGAAGTTGCAAACGTGGTAAACGTAGTGTAGACCAGTCTGAAAATAATGTTGAGGAGAAATCAACAGAATCGATAGAATCAAAAATAACTTGTCATGTTTTGGTTGAAGATGGAAATTTAATAGTAAGTTGTGGACAAGGTTTGGAATCTGGAGATAATGTTGAGGAAGAATCACAAGAGTCACCAGAGCCAAGAAGAATTTGCACTGTTATTTACAAAGGAAAAATGACAACAAGAAGTTGCAAGCGTGGTAAACGTAGTTTAGACGATATGCCATTTGAACAAAATGAAAATGATGTACCAGTTTGTAAAGTTGTTAACGACTTTTTGTTATGTCAAGAACGTGATCTGGCTTTAGATGAGAAGGAAGTTGAAGGATTTTTCGAAACTGTCAAAAATAACTTGCTGGTGTAGGATCAAAAATCTACCGAAAATAATCAATAATTTTCTGAAAACTAAATTATATACAAGAAGCTAGATTATACTGCATCCATCATACATTCTTCTAAAAATATTTTAAATGCTGTTATACAAAAAAATTACTTTTATTCTTTGAATTGTCTCTAATAATAGGCTAACAGATTTTATGAAAATAATTTGTATATTTCGAACAAAGATAAAATTAAATTCTGCGTGTATTCTAATACAATTGTAACGAAATTTTATTTTTATTTTCCTATTATTTCTCTTATTTTTAATTTTCATAAATCATTTCATTTGCTGTAATAAAAAAGTCGTACATATTCATTTTGTATATTAGAGATACTGGTGCATATTATACAAGTAGATGTGTACAATGTATTTCGAATTCGAATACATATATGTAAATAGAGATACAACGATACTTATTGCACTATCTCGCATATTATTGTACTATGCATAATACATCACTTCAAACTTAATTAACCATTGTCCGTTTAAAATCTACATAAATTTATCGAAAATATGGATAACTGCCAAGCAATTAATAATTTGTTTGTTTTATTTCGTTTCATTTATCAATTGAAATGATTCACATATTCGTATTGTGTTTTGTGTGAAAATTTTTAATGTATAACAGGTGATAGCAAACATCAAAAATATCTACCCATCATAATAATCATCATCATCATATACCTAAGTGTATACACTCGTATGCTTCTGCCACAAAAAATATACATTTTAGGAAATATACTAAAAGGATCAAATCAAATTTTTATTTGTATAATATCTTGAATTTATTGTTAATAAATACTTGTATACTCGTATATGAGATGACCTTTTTATGTGTACGAATTTGTATGTATGGGTACATATATAAATACATTTATTTCGACATATAAGTGCATACCTATGTATATTTGTAGGTAGATATGCAAATCAAAGATATATATATATTTTTTAACACATACAGACTATGACATTTACAGAATATGAACATTTTTTTGTCAAAGTTGTATATCCTATATTTTATCAAATAAAAAAATTTTCCAATAATACATAAACAAATCCTAATCATTTTTACACTCTAATTTTAATTCATGATATATTTTATTTTTATAATTATAATAAAATTATAATAATGAACTTCCGTCAATAATTTAATTACTTTTAAACGTCTAATTAAAATTGTAAATAATACAAATACGTTGAATTAAATGAACAATAAAATTTACTGATCAAGCAATATATGCATGCGCGCATTTATCCAAGATCGATTAAAAAAAAAAAATAATTAGATATGCCACAAATCGTAAATACTTAAATTAAGATTATTCTAAAAATAAAGTTTTAAAAAATATACACTCATACATACATACGATCATCAGTAAATAAATAAATTAAATCAATTATGTGTAGTAAATATATCGTTCACTATAAAATTTAATATACATATGTATAACTCGTACATACTACAAACATAATATAATATGAAGAAAAAAAAAATTCCCAATTCTGTAGGTAACATATATCTAAATCTAATAAGTGATTTCAATCTATAAGAAATCAAATAAATAAGTTGTAATTACAATCGTCTGTGAAACGATTTAAAATATAAAAAAAAAAATCTAAAAAACTCGAAAAAAAAAATAAAAAATAAATGAAAGCATTCCTCATCTTATTTGTATATTTACGATTTTATATTATTTATGTACTCGTGTTACATATATAAATATAAATTTTAAAAATAAAATAAAAAATGTTGGCACATAAATTTTGATAAATTAAATTTGTCGTAACATCACAAAAAAAACAATTATTGCGTTATTGTGCTTTAAATGCATATTTTCCTTTATATTGCAAATTAAATACACTGCATATGTATACATAATATGTGTATGTACCTACCTACATATATACAATGAACAGATTAAATCTACATAATTGGAAATTTATTTTATTTTATCGCTTTTGTGTACATGTACATTACATATCGGTACTGGCACTACATTTGCTGAAGGTGGTTAATCTTTCTTAACTTACACTCAGATAAGATATCTATCATAATGACAGAACAGCAATATTCAAATTCAATGTGTTTTAAAAAAAAAAACAAAAACCCAAAAATCAAACAAAAAAAATTAAAAATAATAATAAATTCTGTGGTCACAAGCGATAACCGCTTAAGTCGACATAAGGCAAAAATGAGTCATGAGTTCTACTGCATTCTCCGCATCAAGCTCTATATGCACACAAAATTTGGTTTTCCTATCACTTTTTTAGCCAAAGTTATTGCTTAAAAACATTATTGCTTATGTCGAATAGTTCATGACTTACATATGGAATAACCGCCTAAATCAACATAATAATATTGGAGAGATATTTTATGTTTAAAAATACTGGCTTATCTAAACTTAAGTTATTATTGCACAATATATTTGGAAACAGCTGCTCAAAATTGTAAGGTATATCATAACAGTCTATCTCGAGTTAAGCGTTTTTGGAACGTAAAAGTTTATCATCGAACTTTACAATAATGACTTAAATCAATATAAATCTAGGAAATTAAAAATATATTTTTCCAATAAACGCCTAACTTGACATAAGTAACAAAAATGTAAAATTACAAATTTGCATAAATAGCCTAAATTTCAAATTCTCAAATATTTTTGTTCTAGAACATACTCAATTTTAAATAATTTCAATTTTTAATTGTTTAGTTATCAATTTAAGAAAATTTTTCTCATAATAGTCTTCCATTCAACACGAAATTATTGTTTTTTCACCATCAAATTTGTGTAAAAAATATGTTCAAATTTTTAAACCGTGCTTACTCAAAACCACAATTTTAGACTTAAGCGGTTATCGCTTGTGACCACAGAATTATTCCCTGATATTATTTGAAATTGCATAAATATTTTGCGCATACTCTTACATAAAATTTAACATATTTTTATGTAATTAACAAGATTATAAATGTTGTCTTACTAAATAATTTTCGTATATTTATATTTGCACAAAATACGAGTATCATATATCGAACAAAACAATCGCCATTTTAGACAGATATTAATCGAAACTTTTTTTAATACATAAAGGCGCCAATAAAATATGCTTTTGATCATTTTTATGCAATAATTCTGTTGGGTGTGGGGTGTATAATGTAGGTAGGATTATTAATTGATCTTTAGCAAGATATAATCTCTCATATTTAAGACCGAAATTACGTATCTTTAAAGAAATCTGTCTAATACATAATGTATTGCTTATTCGTACATATATGTAGGTATATATAAATATAATACATATATGTTTTTTATGTAACATCTTTTTTACACTTTAGTAGAATGAGAATGTATAACTTTGATAACATTTTATAATTTTATAAATACATATTAAACGTATAAAAGTATTCGTATGTACTTTTATTGTATCAACAATCATTGTAAATAAATACTTTATTTTTCACAATTTTTTGAGCAATCTGAAATAACAAAATTTATGTACATAAAATTTGATAGTATGTAAATGAGTACTTAGAACAAAGAAATATGTGATTTTACTTCTTGTATTCGGATGTTAAGCATTTTTAATACTTAATGTATCGCTTTAAAATTGCAGTACTGGTACTTGAAGGCTCTTCAGATTCAGAGTAGCTACCTAATACTTTACATTTAGTTATAATGTGAACATTTGAAAACTTTAAATAATTTCTAATGAAATTCACGAATAATAAACCGTAAACACGATCAAACAATTCGTTACGAAAAACACTAATTTAAAAAAAAAAAAACAATATTAAAAAACCGAGTTATAGTCGGACGACTCGATACTTGCAAAAAAAAAAAATGATTCGAGATATTCGAAACTTTTTCAAGGTCGAACTGTTGAACTTTAGTGAAGTTTTCTTGTTTTTCAATTAAGTGCTATTTTGTAGGAGAATGGGGAGATACGGAAGAACTCAAAGCTTCACAAAAATGTTTCGAGAGAATTGAATTAAGTAATCTAACTAAAATTTTAAAAATAATAATTTTCCTAAAAATATACAAAATATTTTAAATTAAAAGAAACAAGACAAAACCAAATGAAAAAAAATTTTAAATTTTAAATTCAAAAATATAACAAAGAAGATAATTAAATTCAGAGATTTTCCACTCGAACTGTTAAATATTTCAAAGTAAAAATAAGTATCATCTTTAATACAGCTTCTTACACAAACTTCAACTCTTTAATAAGTCTTAAATAATTATATATATATTAAGAAATGTATCATAAAAATAATTTTCATTGTGATTGCGCCTGTAAATTTTCTGTATTCCTCTAACATTTGTAATATTTTTTTCTATTTGTAACTGAATTTATTCTTTGAAATCAATTTTAAAAAATAAATGTACTATGTACTATGTAATTATAGGACATTTTCAAAGCTTCTTCTTCTTTTTCTGTGATGGTCTTCATATTGAACACTGAAGTAATTTCAAGACTTCTTGCTATTATGTGTGCACCTAAAGGTTAATTTGAATTGGAATCACGAAATTGCTGGTAGAGAAACAAACAAAGCATAAAAACTTTTAAATTTAATTGAACAATTCATATCGATATTTATTACAAATGACTTATCTTTCAGATAGATCGATTTCACATTTCACAGAGTCTCGTTCTCGATGGCTTTATCGGTGTCACTATAAAAGCTGCACAGGCATTAGAAATCAAACTAATAACAAAGATATCACTTCGATGAAGGTCCAGGCTCAACTTCGATATGAGCAGTAGCCTCATTGATGATGATGATGATCAACAAAGGTATTTTATAGATGTAACATATAATTTTATTATGAAGTTAAAAAATCGTTTCATCATAAACCAATTTAATCGAACTTTTAACAAACCTTTATTGATGAATTTAAATTATACTATATAAATTACACATGTATTTTCAATATTTTCATAAAAGTACATATAAAACTTTTATATATGTATACAGTGAGCGCTATTTGAATAAACTCCAGACACATTTTGATATACCCTCATTTTTTTTTTATTCAAAAAATATGACTGCGTCTATACAAATTGCGCTTACTGTAGTTACATAAATGTTATAATAATGTATGAAGATATAACACACTTGTCATAAAATATTGTATCTAGTATATAATTATACGTAAAATCAAATTATAGAATAATAAAATTAGAAATGACTGAGCAACAACAAATTACATACGTGTATTTTTCATATTATTTCCCCCTTTTTCTAATTTTACTTCTTTTTTTTTCTATAAGAAAATTTTATTTTATTTTTGGAAGGATAACAGACATTATATAATTATTAAACCTTAGTATATAGTAAAAACGTTTTAAACGTCATTCTAATAATAATAATAATAATAATAATAATGATAATAATTTTTAATTTATATTTTTAATGTAATTAATTATCATTACAAAACATAACAGCAAAACAAATACAGTAATATAATTAAACTAAAAAATGCTTTGAACATCTACATAAATTTTTTTTATACATATTTTCATAATTTGTTATGTATTTTTTGGATTTTTTTATTTTTCTTTCATCTTTTTTTTTTGCATATAACACAAAAACACAGTACTAAATATTTACAAAAAAACAAAATTTCCTTAAATGTACATCGAAGAAATAAATCAAATCGATTTTTAATTCAACTGATAATAAGATACTGTGTATTGATGTGATTGGATAATGGATTTATTACATTTCACTTATATACAAACATATAATGTAATTATGGATTATTACAGTTTTTCACATGTATTAAACAAGTATAAACTGAGTTATAAAAAAAAATAAATTTCATAAATATTGTTAACAGTGAGCTCAATTTAGATTGATGTAGTCGTATTATTTTTGTGAATACATTTTAAAACTGAACCATAAAATATGAAAGAGATCAAAAGATTTATTTAATAAAAATAATTTGTTTTGTTTTAATTTCAGTATAGGTATATAAAGTATGAGTGAAATTGAAAGACAAATATGTATAAAGAAAACAAAATACATTATACATAAATAAAATTGTACATATACATAAATAATTATTTCTTTTTTCTTTTCATTTTTTTTTTAATTATATTTTTCTTATACAAAATTATATAAATATTGATGATTATATTCATATACACGATTACATGCATATTACATTAGATTACATTAAATGTAATAAGAAAATTTTGTAAAGAAAACATAAACAACAAATTAATTAAAAAAATAAATAAATAAATAAATAAATGAAAACAGAAACAAAAAAAAAAAAAAAAAATAAACAAATTAGAATGTAACTTTCTTTGATGCTCTAACTTCTTCAATATCATTGTCAGCTAATATTTTCTTTAAATTAGCAGCTCGCCTTTCGCGTTGTAATAATTTTTCAGATCTTTCAGTCATATCTGATTCGATATCAGCTAAACGGGCTTTTGTTGCTTTAGCACGAAGTGATGCAGCTGAATTTGATGATTCACTTGAATCTGTGATTGCTGTACGCTTAAAACTGCTCACAATTGATTTAGCCGATGATACAATTGGTTCATCGATATCTTCTGCTGCTGATGTTCTTGAAATCATCTATATCAAAATGTTAATAAAATTAAATAATAAAATTTTTTTTGAATCGCATTTATAACAATTTATTAAAATTTTAAAATATTTACATAACAAAATAAGCATTTACCTTAAGTGCACGTGATTTAATCGATGATTTACCAATATCATCATCACCAGCCATATCCATATCTAAATTATTCATTCTTCGTTTAATTCGACTGCTTGTAAATGAATCGTCCATATCTAATTCCCTCATAAGTGATGTGGCTCTTGGTCGATTTGCACGAATTCGACTTAAAGAAGCCTGTATCTTTGAACGTTAATTATATTTTGTACATAGATAAAGCGTAAAAAGCCGAATAAAAGCAAAATAAACGAAAAATTACCAAAAATGAAAATAAACAAATAAATAAATAAATAAAATGAAAAAAAAAAAAAAAATCAGTAAAAATTTAAAAATTAAAATTTAAAAATAAATAAATTAAATGAAAAATTGAAAGTATTTTTTGCGTTTCAAATTTAAAATGCACTAAGCACAGATTTTTTATTGTTACAATTGTATAACTACTAACCTCTTCATCAATATCATCTTCAAATGCTGAACTTAATGGTAATCCAGGAATTGTACGTTTTCCTCTTGAATCAAAAACTGGCTCTTCGGTAATGGCACGTGATGCTCTTGTACGTGCTGCCTGTAAATCTTCATCAAATCCATCATCTAAATTGAAACGTATTCTTGGTGATGATGTTATTGATGATTCTAGAGGATCTGGCCTAATAGAATAAGAATAAGAATAATTTAAAAATTTTTTTTTTTTTTTTATAAATTTTAATAAAATTTTACCTTCCACTGTATTTTCTATCAAGCTTATCTAAGGCTGATTTGTAATAACTTTCACCTATATTGTAGTTTGCATTGTAAACACGTGTTCTTCGTGGTCCTCTTAAACTTGCCATTTTGTGTTTTATTTATTATTTTTATATTTTGAAATCTAGAAAGAAAATGGAAAAAATAAAAAATCATGTTAAAAAAAAGAAAATTTAAAATTGAAAATTTTTTTAAGGGAAATATTTAGTAATTAATTATTTTGTATTTTGTTTCTTTTTTTGATAATCTTATAGTATGTATTTTATATATGAAAGAGAAAAAACATTTTGAAACTTAATTTTAGATTTTTCACTTAAAAGTGTAAACATTCTCTATTCGGAAATTGAACAAAATGGAAAAGAATTATCTAAGTACTTCTATGGCATATTTCCAATAAAATGTTTATTCATTTTTACGTTTACATTATATGTACATTACATACAATGTATATGAACATGAAGATTAGAAATAATGAAAAATAAAATAAAATGTAAGTTAAGTTTAATATACAAAATAAATATCTGACTGATTGAAATGATTTTCATCGCAGACAAAATTATCATTAGAAATCATTTCATCACATTTGTACATTTTATTTAACATTAAACGATGTGATAAAATCATAATCATGATAAAATTGATATATCACATTTTTAAATTGAGTATACTCGTAAAGTATGGTTCAGATCAGTTGGCATGTTTCGTAAATGAAATTAAGTAAAATGCTTGTATATGAATACAAATTTTATCTTAAGAAAAATGTTAAGGTCCGTCTACTTTCTACTAAAAATCCTTGACCCGAGTATATGTACGCAACACTTTTCATTAATTCCTCGCACATAAATTTTATGCATCTTTTCTTCTGCACATGCCAAACTAGTGTTATACAAATATGACAAGTGATTTTGACCATGCTCTACTTACATATGTATTTTATTAATATGCACAGGCACACACAATGTTCCTCAATATATGTATGTACACTTTTTAAATAACATATAAATAAATGGTCAATAAAAAATCATTTATCATTAAGATAATTGGATAGCTTCATTTAAATATTGTAAATTAAGTTTTTTCTTTTTATTTTGATGTATGGTAGATGACAGAGTATTGGTTTTTTCTGTATGAATTATCTCATGTTCCTCTGTATGTGTTGATTTTTTTCTTCAATATCATTTTGATTTTTGTTTTTTCCTTATAGAAAATTTGTTTTAGAAATTCAATATTTTGTTTTAGAAATAATTTTCTAATAAAAATAATCACAGCAAAAACTGAACAAAACAAAAAAGTAGGCACGAATATTGTTTATTATAAATGCAATCATTATTGAATTTTATTATAGCGAAAACAAAATTTCTAATAAAATGATTGATGATACCACATAGATAGGATAAAAAGTATACGTAATAGATGTAATGTGCATAAATAAATTGTAGATAGAAATAATATGTACTCGTATGTATGTGTGCACACATAATATGTAGCAAATATAAATTTCAATAATAATTTTCATCATTTTTACAGATGAATTTTCATTAATGAGAGAATTATAATACTAATCCAATAAAAGTATATACATACGAGTACATATATGCATTATATTGATTGTATGTATATGCATATGCGTATACTGATACTGAAACTGACACATCAAGTCACTATAAAAAAAAACAATACTGGCGGTTTATTTTTTTTTTTTTTTCGCCTTCAAACTTTCATGCCAAATTGTGTAGGTGGAGAACATTGAAAATGTTTTTCTTTTTCTTTTTTTTTTGTTACTTAATTTTTTGTTTGTCTTTTCTAATCGCGTTTTGTTAGATTCTGCTAATTTTTATTTATAATTTTGCTTCTGTTTTACATCAAGAATACATTAACAAAAAATACAATAACAAAAAAACATTTTTTTATCTAATTTTTTTTTACCGCATAGAAATATTATTTAAAATTACTATTTGTACATTTTTGATTTTCGTATTTATTCATATGTATACGCATATAATCGCAATTTGTATGTGTGTTTGTTTGTATATTTTATAAATATGTATGTAATAACAAAAATCATAACAATCACTTATGTATACATATAAATATGTATATGAATATAATATGTAATTTTTAATATATATAGAAAATGATATGAGAACTGTTTTTTATGTAATAGACAAGACAGTAGTATATGTATACTTGTGTTGTGTTTCCTTAGGAGATTTTGATGAAAAAGAATATAAGAAGTAAGTAATAGGGAAAATTTGTAAGCCAAAAAATATAATACACACAACAGCGAAAAAAAAAATTATTTTTGGGTTCAAAATTCATGTGTAATTTTAGAAAATATTTTCCTTTGTAGCTAATACTAAAAATGTTACATATATTATGTGTCATACCTGCGAATACAAATTTTTATTGCAATAAAGTAATAAAAATAAAAATTGAGTATCTAGGTCTTTCTAACTGACTATAGTATATAGCTAATCTCTTTATTTCTGACCAATTTTCCCCATTTGTTTGACTTCTTTTTGGTACACTTTACTGTCAACCAGCTATACTTTGCTTTAGTACTACACTTTACGTTTTACGACGATATTAAATAAGAGTATAATTAGTTTACTACCTCGAGTCAAGTTCACTGTACTCTAATTATTGGGAACTATCTAAAAATCAAGACTGTTAAAATAGCTAGAAATGTTAGAATGAGAATGTTAACGGAAAATTATATATTTTAATCGATGTGTTTTGTTCATTCAATTTTTTATAAGGAAACAAAATAATTTTTGAAAACCGCAAATATCCACAAAACTCTAGTCTAGTCAATTTTGTATGGAAATTTCCTCAATATCTATTGTAAGCACATAAGTAGGTACATCATTTTTTGAAACGACATTATAATTTAAAATTAAAATTTTAAAAAGAAATTAAAAGTGTCTTCAATTTTCTTGATTATTATTAGATCACATTACATACAATATGTTCATCTACGTGTATTGTATTATTCTCGTAAATCACTTTCGTTTTCGTTTATGTAGTTATACATATATATAGCAACATTAACAATTGTATAATGAATACACGTCTTTGTATTTGTATTGTTCACAAATCTATAGGTTTACATGAGATTAATGACAGACCTCGATTTCATTTTTATGTTTTTATTTATAAAATACATATTTCTTAGAGGGTATTCATTTCAAATCGTAAACTTAAGCATCTTAACTTAATTTATTTCGTCACAAAAATTCAAAAATCTTCTCAAAATATCCACAAAATCAATTTTCAAATTTCAACTGGTAAAAATGACAATCTATACCATACTATCAAACCTTGGTTTATACAAAATTTATATACGAGGTTGGAGAACGCTGCTATAAAAATCTCGTTCATTTATGGAAAGCTCGTAATTCTCCAAACAAAAGAAAAAGTTATAAAGTCACCTATACGAGCTATATATTTACGCGAATTACGAGATTTATGAGATTTGAAATGAATACCCTCCTAGCTATTTAGGTATATTTTTATCACAGAATATTTTATAATGTAACAATGTAAAAATAAATTCACAATATGTATATAAATCCCGATTAAAGATATGTATCACACTACTACTATACGCGTATAAATAGGTATAGAGCCGTTAATGATGATTTTATTGCTGCTTTTATTATTTTTACTGAATTTTATTAACAAGTAATTTTTAATCCAATTAACAAGATGTATGAATTTATTTTTTTTTTTTTTTTTTTTAATGTCTCATCCTCATCTATTATTACTTTTATGACTTTTATATGATATTATTTCCATTAATTAATTATTTAAAATTTTAAAATAAATACATTAAAACAAACTGTAGCAACGCAACAACGATAACACAACATTATGATAAGAACAAAAATATTTTATAAATATTAATAGTAATAATAATATTATTTTACCTCTTGTATAAGTTATATGATTCTGATTAACCAAATCTAAGAATGAAATTCTACTAAATTCGAATTATATCTGGCATACTAAATTTATATAAAGAGAAATTTATAAAAATGAAAATACAATGAAAAAAAAATTATGACGTGTTTTACACACGCGTCAAATATATTGTAAACTACAGTACATCTACATTCATACATATTTATGATTCATATATGTATATAAAAACAGAAATAATTGCTACATTATTTGTATTTATGCAAAATGTATTTTTTTTTTTTTTGTTTTGTTGCTACCTACTACACTACTAAGTATGTAATATTAATAAATATTTCTACGTCATTTTATACATAATATATTAGTAAATTTAATAATATGATGATTTAATCCCGTATAAAAAAATTTTTTATGTATAACTATACGAGTATGTACACTATGTACATATATGTATAAACTAAAATACTAATAAATGAATCTGAATATGTAAATACATACATGAATATATGAGTACACACAGCATTGTATACGCAGATTATAAGCATGTACCATTTTTTTTTTAGTTTGTTATAAAATTAATTATTCAAATTCAAAAAACAATCGTCATTATTATTGTTGTACTGGTATTGAAGTATATTGCGCTCTATACAGGTGTACATCATACACGACAAGTGTATATTAAATACATACATATTTTAAGAAAAAAAAAAAAAAAAACAATTTTTCTATTTTTGGTCATTCATAAATTGTAAAATTTTGATGAATTGCATTACTAAATTTAAATAAAATCGTCATATTATAGAAAATTATATTTGACAAAAATAATATAATTTTCATTGATATTGTTTCACACATATAAACATAAAAATATATATATATATATACAGAAATAATAAAATGATGAAAATGAAATTTATTTTGTTTACAAAAAATAAACAAATAAATAAATATACAAATATATAGGTAGAAAGTAAGAAATCTAAAAATAAAAACGATGATTCCTCTTGCAAATCACATATACTTAGATAAGAATAAATATTTATTAATAAATGATTATAAAATTTACATTTATATTATATACATAAGTATTCGATTATTGTTTGTGTTATGAATATGTGCTGAATTCATGATTGCGACCGGAATAATCTATAAACACTCGCCCCCGTTCCAGAAAACACGTGAATTGAAATCACAAGTAAATTCAAATTCACCGTGAATTCAAAATGGTGTTCCAGACTTCGTACGTTTTCATGGCTTTCGAAAACGGACGAATTCACTTTCGAAATCAATTGTTTGATGTTAAATTCAAAAATACATATGTTTGTTTTTTGTCTATGTGCTTTGTTTTATATTAAAATAATAAATAATAAAATAAATAAAATAATTAAATTTAATTTAAAATTTATTTTAAGTATTATCGTTATTGAATATTCATAATTTTGAAATTTACATTTAGTATACTTTTAGATAAAATTTATTAAATTAAATAAATTTCAAAAAATTAATTTATTTTAGAATTAATTAAATGTAACCAATTTATCAAGAAAAAAAAAAAAAAATCCACGAAAATAGTAAAATTCTTAATCGGTATATGCAAAAACTATAGAATTCTATATTTTTTGGTATATGTAAATCGCGATTTTTTGGTTAGCAATTTCAAGTCACAAATATTTATTGAAAAGTGAAATATGGAACTTCTATGTTTCATTTTCGAAAACAGAAAATACAAAGTGAATTGTGGAACACCAAAATTGAATAAGCAAAATGCAAGTGAATGCAATAAGCAAAACGCTAGTGAAAGTGAATTCTGGAACATGGGTGACTCTAATAATGCTTAGTGAGTAATCGAACAGTGAAAAAAGTATTTGATATACAGCTATGATAGGTATACAAGAAGAAAATGAAAACTTAGGCGCCTTAGATGATTAGACGACGTCACAGAAAATTTAAGAAAGGTCAGTGACTACAAAATGAAGGCTAAAAAGGACTGTGAGGCTATAAAAGAAGAACATAGAATTATTTATTTAGGGTACATATTTCAAATTCATAGTTACATATATGTCAACAAATTAGTTTATAAAATTGGGAATCATTTTTTTAAATTACTACTTTTTTTCCTAATTTTCTAATGACAAATATACATTTCTAATATGTACATCTTATTATATTTGCTTATCAGCTTACAGTTAAGTTTAAGTCAAAATTGTGAGAAACTTCATTTTGACTTAGTCTCAAGTTGATAAAGTAAAGCATACCCCAATTTGAAAACAGACAGGTTTTTTTAATACTTATTTTATTCTTATACAATATAATACAAAAATAAATTATAAATATTATTCGATTCTATGTTGACCATTTATTTGCAATTTCTTAAAAGTAAATTCTTAATAAGTAAAATTTTAAATTAAACGAAAACAAAAATAAATTTATATACATATATATACGCAGTACATAAATGAAAATATTTAGGTATTCTGTATTCTGTACCTGTATCAAAATTTTTCTTAAAATAAAATTTGAAAAAAATAAATAATAACAGAAAATTTCTCATTAAATTTATATTTATACACATGTAGGAATGTACATATGCAGCTGATTCGTATACTCGTTCATCTATGAATTTAATGCATATATTATACATTGTAGTATATTATGGCTATTCTATGTGTAAATGTAAAAAATATTCAAATATTGTAATATATCCCAGCCCTGTAACCTACTTTTCAAATAATTCACATTTTGTTAAATATACATAAGAAAAAAAAAAAAAAAAACAATTGTTTTTTTAAAAAAGGGGAAACTAAATTTATTAAAAACAAATCAACATTGATAAAAAAAATAAAGTAAAAAGTAAAAATGATCATCATCATCACATCACCATGAAAAAAATAACAAATAAATACAAAAGAATCAGAGAAGAAAAAAAAAACAATAAGATAATAAATAAAAATAGAAAAGTAGAAAATCTTTTACTTACTTTATGAGAGTTCTTGAGTTTTTAAAATGCCTATCAGCTAATCCTTTACATAAGCACAAGCAGAGGAGAATGCATGAACATTATACGAGTACATGTGTACATTGAATGGATACTGTATTGTATATTATAATGGGGCAAGAAAACACCTTTATTATAACAAACAGACAACAAATTTTCCATTTTCTTCTTTTAGTTATCTACATCTATACTAATATTTATACATATTCATATACGAGTATATCTACATAAAATATAAGATTCTGTGTACAATTATTGTATATATATACATACACGTAAAGTATACACATACATAGTGTTGTAGTTATACTGGTTATATTCATATTAATAAATTCAACTAAATGAGCACAGAAAAACACAGATACGATACGTTCAGATCAGTATAATAATAATAAATAAGTAAATAATCATCATCTTCATCGTCAAGAAGAAAATATGTATACATATTATTTTATTTATAATATTCTAGTCGACTCATTATAATAGATGATAAGATTTTCTTTCGTCGCACAATAATTTTGAATTTTCTTTTGTATTTATATAAAGTGTCGGATCGGTAATTTTCTTTAGTTTTTCTTCCAAAAATATATATTATATTGGATAGGTATAGGTTGCCGTTGCATCATAAACACACGTAAATACACACAAAATGTAATTTGCTAGTATGTAGAAGATATGAAAACGACAACATATTATTTGTGCCTGTATACATTTTACGTACAAAAAACAAAAACTGATCATCATAAACAACTTTTCGTATACTTACAATATTATTTTTTCAACCTACATCTATATATTTTTTTCTCTCTGAAATTTTATTGCATTTTACATACATTTATATAAACGTGTATACCCATCTACATATATAAATCGTAAAAGAAAAGCCAAAAGAAAACGATACCGAAAAACAATTAAAAAAGATTTTTCTTAAAAAAAAAGACGAGCAAAAAATAATTCAAAATAGAAAGGCAAAAAGAAAAGAATTATTATCATAATGAGGGAATATCAGAAATAAGATTAATTCAAAAGAATGTACACTACACACAAATATTATTATATATGTATGTGTAGGTAGATAGATGGATATAAATACATAGAGGTGTAAGTAAGTATATATAAATATAGGTGGATAGGTGATGTGGCAATCAACTGGCAACGTATACTTTTACAGTTCATACATTTTATGTGTATATCTGCGTTCAGAGATATGTGATATAAAAAAAAATTTTTTTTTTTTTTTGTGTAGATTTTATATCGTTATTTAGTGCACACATATGGTATGGATATACAATTAAAATATGAAGAAAAAAAATTTCTTTTATAGGGTGAATAAAAAATATTCAAACTTAGCAGCTGTGTTTATATGTTAAGGGAGTTTTTTTTTCATTTTTCCAAATTATGATGCTGTAAAATTAGTAATTTTTATTAATTCTAAGGAGTCATAATTAATAAGAGCAACAAAAATGTAAATTATCAATAATGAATTTTCAATTTTTTTCAATTTTCATAGTCATATGATATTCACATTATTCGCGAGTATGTACAGTTAGCATAAGCGAGGCAAGGCGTGGGCGAAGTAGACCATGACCCCACCGCCTCGTGATTAGCAAGAGGCCTCGCAAAAATCCTAAGAACTTAAAAAACCATTTAGAAGTATCATTCATCAGTTTAGATCCAAGAATGTGATTATTTCTTAAAACAGATTCTTATCAATACAATATAGTTCAAGACGGACCGGACCTCAAAAGAATAATAAATATTATCCAAAAAACTTTTCAAACTTTCGTTATATAAGAAAATTAAGTTAATGGAGAAGCTGAACTAACATGTATGAACATACTCGTATTCAAAGAAATTTTATTCCAAATAAATGCGGCTTTCAATCAAATAATTGCATCTCGGGAAGCTCATCATGTCCATTGGTCATTTTTATTTTTATTTTTTTTATTTTTTATTTTAATGAGAGGTCAGGTAAACCCGCCTTCCCTTAGCCCGCACCACGGCCAGCCTGAACCTTTTGGCGATGCCCATTGGCCATTACCATTACCCATTACCAATTTTAATCTTGCCTCACCATTCACAGTTAGAGATCATTAGATTGAATAATTATTATTGAGGAGTATTTTGAAATCAATATGTTTAAATTGTGATCTAAGTTGGATCTGAAAACTAATTGTGTTCGGTAAATAAGATCTGATTATTTTTTAAATTTTAACTATAAGTTTACACATACCTATATGGAGTTGAGCTGACTGACTAGTCAGAAATGATCTTAATTACCAAAATCCTTTTTGCATGTAAACTGTGATGTAGAACATTTTATTTCTATAATATTGATCCATATATTTTTTTAGCAGTTTTGGTACAATGTCAACATAAATTCATTTTCAATCATCATCTAATATATGTGTATATAAGCGCATAATGGCATAAATAATATTAAATGAAACAAAAAAACCAAAAAAAAAAAAAAAATAAATAAAAAATAAAAAAAAAATAAAATAAAAAAAATCGTTATAGACAAAAAAATATTATGAATACACATAAATATATGTACATGCCTTCAGAAATGTTATGCAGATAAATTATGTTATGCACTAATTCTATTTTTCTATACTGCGTATATATCAATCAACATTTCTTACATAATAATTTCACACATATATACACATTATACTAAAGTATACACATTTAGGATTTGTTTATATTTTCTTTTCTTTTTTTACAAATTTTTTTTTCATTGTTATTTTTAATAATGTTAACCGGCCTATGTATATAGCCAGAGCCGGTTCAAAAAGAATTGTTAACTAAAAATTTTCATTCTGAATTCTGATACATAAACCAACCAAATCACCTGTCATCACTCGAATTGTCTACACACACACACCACACCATACATTTTATTATTGTGAATTATTTTTAATTTCTGTCTTCTGGAAATTTCTATAATTTAATTTTTTTTTGTCTGTTTTAATTTAACGGTAAGATTTTGGTACATATTTTTCTTTTTTAATTTAACAAAGATATCTTAAATTTATATTTATTGCAGGTACATACTTTACATATATTTAATGTTTTTTTTTTTTTTTGTTTAAAAATTGTTCATTTAATTTTATTTCTGGTTTTATAGAGTAATATAAAATAATCCACTCATATATTACACAAAATACGAGTATAAGAAAATTTTTTTGTTTAAATTTTCGTTATTTAATTTGGTGGTTTTTATTTATATTTTTTTTTATCAAATTTTTCTATATCGTATCCGGTATTTAATATCAAATTATTTTCGAAAATAAAAATTAAAAACAATTTATTGTGGAAATTTATAAATAAATATTTATGTAATAAAAATACTGTATTATATGTATACATACTACATACATAACACATTATTTATATGAATGTATATTTTATTTATTTATTATTTATTTCTGGGAAATAATAAATGTATTTAAATAAAAAAAATTGTATATTATACTACACACACATATCCTCTGAGTATGTATCTGAGTGTAGTTGTATAATATTATTAAATGAATTTACAAAGTATGTGTGAATTTATAAGATCATTTCCGAAAATATTAATCAATAAAAAAAAAAAAAAATAAAGTAAAATATAAACTATATTTAGTTAAATGAATACATAAATGTAACATATACATATAAAGGATTATATTCACTAACCAAGATTATCTTTTATCTGAGATAAATAGTATTTATTAACCTCGATTACACACTATTCGGATATTTTTAAAATAATCTGGGAGTGGAACTATAAAAATATCGTTTAAACATAACCTTTTCGTTGACACAGCAACAGCACAGTACACCATTTACATATAATCATCACACCATATAATCTCTTTTTCGTTTTGTAATATAAAAATATTCTCTTTTCGCAATCATCTGACATGTTCGTCACTTCGAAAACGAAGTTCGAAAATAAATTTTATCTATGTTGATGAATAAGCTGATATTGGGTGGTATTCTGTACACGCGTAACAGTTTCTGTTATTTTGACAGTCTGTTATTCTTCATATAAAAGTTCGACATTTCATAACAGACTCTGTTACATTCGAAATTGGTATTCTGCGTGTACAAAAATCTGTTATAATTCTGTTATGAACCTGTTACGATAACAGGCTCTTTTTTATTTCTGTTACGATAAAATTAATGTGTAAAGTTCATATATTTGATGTATAGAGTGAAAAATGAATTTTAATAAAAAAATTATAAAAAATAAAAAAAATAAATAAAGGAAATAAGAACTATTTTAAGAACTAACAAAAAACATGATTGTATGTTTTTAATATTTGAAAATTTTAATACAAATTTTTCACTGTATATACTAGTATTACTTACATTTTTTTGACATTTTTCTCAATGTTAGTTTTTAAAATTTTAAAAAAATGTTGTACACTATAATATGATTAATTTATAAAATTTTAATTTAAATTCCTATCACTGTCACTCACTTTTATTTTTTTACTTTTTACTAATTGTAAACAAAACAAGGAACAACTGTTTTCGAAAATGTTTTGACAACTTCGTAACAGATTCGAAAATAAAATGCACACAGAATACCAAATATAACAGATCTGTTATAAGTCGAATTCTGTTATGAATGATAACAGGAATTCTGTTAAATAACAGAATTTTACAGAATACCACCCATTATTATTATGACACGGCCAAAATATTATATCTGACGGATATAATTTTAGTTGGTGAATGCGACCCTAAATGTTTTAACCAAAACCAAAACCTCATACAGAATATAATTTCATTTTTTGTTTTCAATTTTCTATATATTTATGTTTTTAAGATGAAATTTCAATTATTATTACCATCAGTTTAAAAAGAGAAGAGAAAAAAAAAAAAACAAGGATAAAAATGAAAAACAAAAAGAACAATACATATTTATGAAGAACTGAAAAATATTTGATCATGAACTTTACAATTTTAAATAAAATTTTAAAATAGAAATATTTTACTCATAAAACAATAATAATAATAAGAAAATATAAAAATGAATAGAGCAAATTGATTTTCTTTTCGTATCGTATATACATATTTATGTTTAAATAAAAATCATTTCAGGAAAAATATAGATTTTCATTTATCCCATTTTTTTTTACTATTATTTTTACATCGCATATTGTACATTACATATGTAAAAATACATATATACAAAAAGCATAGTATATATAACAACACTCTAACTCGTAATTAACAAGTAAGATACAAAAATAAAAGTACATATACAATAGATAGATATGAATATATGTTGTATATGCATATATCCATGTTTATATTATTTAATGTAAAATTCTTAACGAAATGTTAATTTAAATTAAATGTAATTATTGTAAATGAGTACTAAATTAAAATGACTGCGTATATAATGTACATAATATACTTGGGTAGATAATAAAAAAAAAAGTTTGTTTTTTTTTTTGTAAAATGAAAAAAAAATGTATTTACATATACCCATACATATGCATAGCAATCTATGTATTACACGTATTACAGATATGTGTATGTACATATATGTATATACATCTATAAATAAAAACAAGGAATTAAAATTTTAAAATTCTTCAATTATGCACACGTTATACACATAACTATACACATACATACATAACATATATAAGTACATACATGTATGTTTGTATATTTAATATGTACATATGTATATGTAATTACATACAAAATTTGTAGCTATGTAAAATGTAAGTAAAAACGTAAATATAGAATCAAATTTGTATATCTGGATCATTTTCATATGTATATAGATATTGTATTTATGTACATACGAGTATATTCATTTGCATTTATATGCATATACATTTTAAATAAATGTTTTTATATTTTCATTTTATTTTTATTTTTATAATAATATGCATATATTTTACAATAAAATTAGGTACATACATAAATACTTGTATTACATTGCGCATATGATATAATATCTACATACTTACAAAATAAATTTTGTACTTTATAGTATATGTTAAACACATACTATGTATACCTTTATAGCTTGCTTATATCATGTATGTATATCACATAATGTATACTTATCGTATACCTCCGCTCATATCAATTGCACACAATAAAAAATATATAATTAAATATATAGGTAGGTATATATAAGTAATGAATGTGTACACACATATTATAATATGTATACGTATATAAAATGTAAATGAATAAAATTATTTTATATAAAAAAAGATTGTTTAATGACTATACAGATTCACATTTACTTTTATGTGAATACATGTACATATAGATATTTTCATGTACATATGTATTTTATTGATAATATAAATACATAGATAAATATATGAATACATATATAAATTTTAAAATTTTAACTTAAGAGTAGGTAACACGAAATCTTCTTTCATTTGCATCACCACATATTTTCGAAGTTACTCAATCGATTTCAATGAAATTTGAAATGTAAATACATACTTTAAAATGAGTTCTTGTCCTTAAAAGGAACAATTTTTTGAAAAATGTATTTTTTTTTCCTTTTTACAAGGCGTCAAAGTTGTCAAAATTGTTATTTCTCTGTCTCCAAATGCACCACACCACGTACAGAAAACAACGATTGACAAAATTTTTTGAAATTTTAAATAAAGATTAGTTTGAAGGATATTGCGGTCTAACACTTTTTTGAATTTTGGTCCAGAAATTTAGTTATAGCTTTTGAAAAATGAGAGGATTTCGTTTTTTTTTTTGAAAAACCCTTCAACTTTTGGTCCAGAAATTTAGTTATAGCTTTTGAAAAATGAGATGTGTTTTTTTTTTTTTTTTGACTTCTGTTATCACATAGTAAATCATCATACTTATTTCTATATGATTTTAGTGTAAAAATAAAATTTGAACATTTCTAATGTTTTTACAACAGCAATAATTATAAAAATTTTATTTATATTATTATTTTTAAAAACATAATGACATAATAGCTGTTTTTCTTTGGTCACCATTATCTGATAATTCTCAGTTCTCAATTGAGCAATGCGTTTCTTAGGTCGATGTTTTTTCTATTCTGTTATAGGTGGCAGCAGCAACGAAGTGAGATTTATGTAATCCAACTGAAGAAAAATATTTTTGCTCAATTGATGTGAGGAACTGAGAATCAAAAAAAAGACACAATTTTGACAATCTTCGTGTTCATACTTCGTAAATTTTTGGATATAGTTTATTTGTAATAAATAATTTGTGAAAATTAATTTGTAAAAATAAAATTTTTTTTTAATTATTTCCTTTCAAAATGACAATCAACTGAGAATAAAAGTATCAGTCCGTTTCTTTCAGTTTGTTTGTTCAGTTAGTAACAAGATGAAAATAAATGATCTAAATGAGATGTCGAACTGAGAAATATCAGATAATTGTGACCAAAGAAAAACAGCTAATAAAATCAAAATCAAAATTCTTAAAAATTCAATTTCAATAGCACCCATGGTTATGCAAAAGCATACATATTATTTACGAATATAATTTTTATAAAATTTCTAATGTAAAATCGTATATTTTTGTGTTCGAAATTTTTCAAAACTATAGATCCTAGCCTTAATGTTGTACATAAAAATAAATTAATAATTGAGTAATAAAATATACATACACTAGACTAGTACCTATAGTACATACGTATACATATTATAGTATAAATTATATGAATAAATTATATGTAATGTACATTCATTATAAATATATACATTTAAAAATATGTACGAGTATGTACATTAAAATTTAACGAATACGTAATATAAATATATAATGTAGATATAAATATCAAATTTTATCTGCATTATAAAAATATCAAATAATATAAATCGATTAAGAAACATATTAAAATAGTTTGGAAATTTTAAACAAAATATATTAAAAATTTTAAAAATAAATATTAAATTAAATAAATAATGATATTAAAATAAAAATTAAATTCATATTTTATTATATTTTTCGATATTATAATAATTATACTACACACATACACAATATTGTTGTGTACATATACCGTTCTGTAACGATAAAAAAAAAAATAGTTTATATAGATTTCATAATAGATTTAAAATGAATAATTTGTAATTTTTTTTTTTCACATAACATATGTACATATTATATAAATTACATATTCACTGTGTTGTAATGTGCTACATACTTAATAAAAAAAAAATTTTCTCTGCAGTATTAAAAATAGATTTAATTTAAAATTTACAATCAAAAAATAAAATTTATTTTCATTGATTGTTTCTTGTTTTTTTTTTTAATTTTGTTTTGTTTAGTTTCTTGAACTATTTATATATATAGGTATACTTTGTGAACATGTAAGGTGGAGTAGCATCAAAGACCATATAACTATTTAGTAGCTAGTAGTTATATGATCTTTGGTAGCATCTATATAGTACTAAAATAATATTGTAAATTATCTTCTTACCTGTATTTGTTATTTCAAAATATTTATGTACACAGTATATTATGCAAGTGTTATATACTTAATTACGTATATATTTTATGATGTGTATAAAAGAAAACAGATATAAAAAAGGACGAAATGTGTAATTAATTTTTATATAGGTGTATATTTAATGCGAAAATTGTTATTTTAATAAATTTTTTTTTTAAGTTAGATCAAAAAGTTTATATGCTCGGTATTATTTCGTTAGTATAAAAAATATTTTGACAATTCGTTGTTTAATTAATATTATAAATTATGTTTTTTTTTTTTAATGTTGTTCTATATTTTCACTTTTTATACATGTATATGCGTACAAATGCAATATAAATAAACGCTTTTGTGTATATATATAGATCTTATAATTGACTGAAAGTTAGTATAAATTCAGAAACTTTGCATTAAAAGTAAAAATTAATTTATTTGATTTTTCAATAAATTTATATTCCTTTACAATAATTTTTTATTTTGTATATAGTCAGCATTAAATACAAATATACGAGTATACATACACATATATATATATTATACAATAAAATATATAATATGTGTTCCTATATGTATTCGCTTAAATTATTATTGATAGTATAAAAGTCCTTCAGTTATATATATGTATATATTTTGTATATTTTATGTATACTTATTTATATTCACATACATATGTATGTAATATACAGTATTTTATGTAATGAAAAATAACACACTTTTATAGCTACTTATGATGGCCACTTCTATTCGAATACTGAATTATCTGAAAATTTTCACTGAAATTTTATTCTCCTTGGCTTATTTTATTTTCAGTTTTATTTTTACAAACATTTTTTTTTTCTTCTATTTTTTTTTTTTTTTTTTTGATTTATTTATTAGATCTTTTCGACTTTTTAAGATTAAATTTATAAAGTATAAAGATAAATACATACATATATATTACAGTAGATCATATATGTGTACATCAAGTACATAGGTATATTATGCGATTGCGAACAATATTTTTCACATTAAATAAATACTCTCAATATAAAAGAAAAACTTTTAAAAAAATTAAAGAAACATTTAAAGTATAAAAATACTCGTTCGTTTCGTATGCTGTTGTGGTGCAACATATTTAAAATTTTTCTCTGTTAAAAATTATCTTTCTCTTTTGATGGTTGAATTGGATAGATGGAATTGGAATAGTATCATAGAATTCATAGATACGATACCACGATACGTACTGCAAGAAGGTAGAATATAATACAAATGTATAGAAACATTACAAAAGAGAAATTTCTATTTTTATATTTTGTATAATAAATTTATCTTATAAGATATAAATTTAAAACTTCTATGGTGATGGTTATATGTTTTTCTTGGTTTTGCCAATATAGAATAAAAATAATATATAGACATTTATGTTATGTATGCCATAATAGTAGATAGAAATTAATTATATTCAACTTTTAAACATATAAATAATTATTATGAGCAATTTTAATTAATTAATTTTTCAAATAAGAGCAATTATTTACTGTAAAATGTTAAAAATGTGGTTGAGCAACAAAATTAATAAATAATTTGATTTATGTATAAATTTAGAAAATGCATACATAAATACAGTAAAAGGCAAAACAAATGCAACGGATTCTGACAAAGTATAAAAATAGCCAAATAATCACAAACAAAAGAATTCAAGATAATCCGCTATATCAGACAGAATCAATTGGATTGGTTTTGTCCGGCACTTAACATATGTTATACGTGGTTATACCTAATTCTGTGTTATTTTATTTTCTAAATTTTATGTTAAAGTAAAATTAATTTTATAAATGAATTTTTATTTATCTCTAACTGATACTAAATCACTGTGTATTGCAATGCGCTGCTTCAATATAATTACCCACGTTTTGTATTTTAATATAGAATTTTATGTTTTTTTTTCATCTAAATTCTAAAATTTAATTACGTAAACTACGTAAAAAATTCAAATTTCTCAGTTGATTTAAAATGAAAATTTTAATGAATGAATTTTTTTCTATGAATCAAATTCGAAGGAAATGAAAATGATATACATATGTATGTATATGTATCATCATCATATGCCCATACATACAAATCATATGAATGAATTTTCTTTTTTAATGACGCCGCATCATTTAAATCTGTTTTTTAATCATGAAATATATGTATTTAGCAGAATTTTTTATTTGCAAAAGTTTTTTTATGTATCATTTTTATGACGTTGAATGTTGTATGTTTGTTAAAAGTCTCATAATATACATAATGTACACGCAGCATTTAGTATGATGATGATGTATGTTGTATGTTGTTACGTATGTACTATACTCTATACTATATATGTATATTGTATGTATGGAGTATGTATTTATGGAAAATTTCATCCTACGATTTTTAATTTTCTTTTTTAAATTTTTTTTTGTTAATTGTTAATATATTTATGACGTAAACAGATATTATTTATGTACACTTTTATAGGTTATTTTAAGGTTATTAATTTTATTAATTATATCTACACTTCTTCTCAAATATATATCAAAAAAAAATTATATACCTGCTATTTTCAAAAAATTTCAATTTTTCCATAAAGTTTTTAGTTTTATCGTCTCGTAGTATTTGAGTTAAATTAACATTAACGTATTTTTTAGAGGAAATAGATACTTCTAAATTCTGGCATTACTCCTTCTGTCGGTGGGTCGGTTGAAGTAAAGTTAAAAATGATTTCTAATTCACCAAAGATAATGCAGATTTCCATCAACAAAGAAACAAAGAATAAAGAATATTTGAGAAAGCCAAAGATAATAGTAGTTCTTCTTTATTTTTGGCAAACATACAAACATTTAAATAAAAAAAATGAAATGGTTCATCTAGCAATCATTTATGTGAGTGTGTCGTTTTTGGAAAAATTACCACTATACTAAAAAGAAAATCTATTGAGAAGAACTACTATTAACTTTGTTCTTTGCCGTCAACCGTCAATGAAACTGCATTGTCATTGATATGACCGTTGCCTATGCCGTTGCTCGTTGTATATCTTCGTAATGTTATCAGAGTCATCTATATTTTATTTAAGTTCTCAAATTATAAATTTTTAAATTCTGAAGAAATGAGGGACAAATAAAACGAAAATGAGAATTTTTTGTCCACGACACGACCACGATAGACGACACAAGAACTGAAAAACTGCGAACGAACAAGATACAAAATAAAAAAAAATTAAAAAAAGAAACAATAAAATAAATAATGTCAAAATTGATGATAAGAATAAAAATAAATTAATATGTAAATAATTATTCCAAAGTTCATCCATTATCCATATACATAAGTATAAATAATTATTTTGTTTGAACATGCAATTTTTGCATAAAGTACGACCAATTTTTGTACAAATAAAATTTTTTCGAAAGTGATATACAAAAAACTTGGAATGAAATCTATTAAAAGTGTAAGTTTTGTACCATTTTGTAATCATATAAAGTAAAAGACGAATATTATTTCATAAAATATTTTCTTTAGATCCTCAAATTAAAGAATTTGAAAAAAATATGCAAACCAAAGAGTTTTTCAACAGATACTCAGTGCAATCAAAATTTCAGTTTATCCGAAGACAGATTAGATATTCAAAATTTAACTCGAAAATTTGTAAAAGAAGAAATAATACCTGTTGCTTCTCATCATGATAAAACTGGTGAATTTCCATGGTCTGTTGTGAAAAAAGCATGGGAACTAGGAATAATGAATGGTCATATACCAGCAGATATTGGTGGTCCAGATTTAGACATTTTAACTAACTGTATAATATCCGAAGAACTTGGATATGGATGTACAGGGATAATGACTCCTATTACAGTCACATCCGTAGGAGTAAGATTAACGAAACTTCAATAAAATTGATTACTTACTATTTAAATTTTTAGCAAATACCGGTTATAGATAATGGTACATCAGAACAAAAAAAGAAATATTTAGGTCGTTTAACAGAAGAGCCATTATTGGCTGCATACTGTGCTACTGAAACTGGAGCTGGTTCAGATGTTGCTGGCATAAAAACCCGTGCTGTTAAAAAGGGTGATGAGTACATATTAAACGGACAAAAAATGTGGATAACAAATGGTGGTATAGCAAATTGGTATTTTGTTTTAGCACGTACTGATCCAGATCCAAAAGCGCCAGCAAGTAAAGCATTTACAGGTTTCATAGTTGAGCGTGAATGGCCGGGAGTAACACCAGGCAGAAAAGAACAGAATATGGGTCAAAGAGCATCCGATACAAGAGGTATAACTTTTGAAGATGTACGAATCCCAAAGGAAAATGTACTGATTGGAGAAGGAGCTGGCTTTAAAATTGCTATGAAAACATTCGATAAAACAAGACCCTTAGTATCGGCAGGTGCAGTAGGATTATCACAGCGATGTCTAGACGAAGCACTTAAGTATTCGTTAGAACGTAAGACTTTTGGAGTACCGATTTGTCATCATCAAGCGGTTGCATTTATGTTAGCTGATATGGGAATAGCCATTGAAATTGGTAGATTAGCATATCAAAAGGCTGCCTGGTGTATTGATCAAAGTATTGTCAATGGAATCAAAATGAAATCATACTATAAAAAGCATTAAATTGTAATTTTAAAATTATTTTTTTCAGATATGCGTAGCAGTTATGAAGCTTCCATATCAAAATGCTTTTCAGCAGATATGGCAGTTAAAATAGCTTCAGATGCTGTGCAAATATTTGGTGGAAATGGTTTCAATTGTGAATATCCTGTAGAAAAATTATTAAGGGATTCTAAAATTTTACAAATTTACGAAGGTACATCACAAATCCAAAGAATAATAATTGCAAAAAATTTGATAGAACGAATGAAACAACGTGCAACGTGAACGTGAATTTTTAGTCAATATATCAACGACGAATACCGATGTTAAATGGTGTGAATAATTTTCTTGAAGAAATTATCTATTTTGATTGTTGTTTGTAAATATTATTTTTGAAAAATATATTCTAATAATTTCGGTTAAGGTCTTAAGGCTTATAATTATTTTGTTTTAATTTTTGGAGTTTAATACGTTTTAGATATTGGTGATTTTCTGGTTTTTAAATTCAAATCTGTATCTACACTACACATTACACACATGAAAAAAAAAAAATAAAACAACCTAAATCAAATCTAAAATGACATGAAACTGAAAGAAAGGAAAAGAAGAAAACAATAAACAAAATTAATATTGTAAACAAAACGAGAGAAAACGTCAGTAATAGCATAAATACAATTATACCACAAAGCGACGTACGACATGCGACATACGACATTTATATGTCAAAAACTTTTTAAATACATGTAGTTGTATGTAATTGAATTTAATAAAGCGACAACGACAAGCGATATTATCGCCAGGCGACAAAATTAAAACCTATTTCTAATTTTGTCGCCTGCCGCCTGGGAAGAAGAAGACTCAATTCATTTTGACAAATCATTTTTGATAAAATTTCAGTTACTTTTTATGTTTTAAATTTTTGAATTTGAAAATGAAAGAAAAAATGTTTATTTGTGTATGATGTATATGATATACATACAGTGTTTTGAAAAAATCTGCATACACCAATTAAAATGCAAGAAAATTGACAAAAAGTAACACGACAGGCTTGCAGTTCAATTTTTTTCTTTTATCATAATAAATGTACATTAAATTTACTTAAAAAAAAAAAAAAAAAAAAAACTGTTGCAAAAGTCTGCATACAGTTCAATAAATGAAAGTTTAATATCTATCTGGCCATTCTTCAATTACCAGCCGCATTAGTTGTAATTTGTTCGATATTTCTCTATGCCTGAATCTTCCTTATAGTTCTGTCCATATATTTTCTAGAAGATTTGTGTCGAACGATTGAGGCAGATTGAAAATTATCCATTGCTGTACAACATAACCTGTGTGTTTTGTGTTGTTGTTTTGTTTGAAAATATAATCATATTACTTTTTTCAATTTTCTGAATTTTAATTGGTGTATGTAGACTTTTACAAATCACTGTGCATATGGCAATGAACAATGACAAGACAAAGCGATTTTATCGCCTTATTTAATTCATAGCAACGACATTACCTAATCATCTGCTTGTCGCTTGTCGTATGTCGCATGTCGTACGTCGCTTTGTGGTATAATTGTATTTATGCTATAAATGTTGAGTAAATAAATACAAATGCAAGCAAGCAACCTGCAAGCTGCAACATTTTGTTAGTTGTTTTGTTATTCGTTTAATTTTTCTTCTTTTTGCCCTGTGTTGAGTTGAAGTTGAATTAATATTAAATATTTTATGCTTTTATTTATTTAATATTAATTCAACTTCAACACAGGTTGACACAGGGCAAGTGATGAAAGAAAAAAGACAACAAATAACAAAAAATTTGCGTAGTATTTGGTATTGGAAGTTGAATTTTTAGATTTTTTAGGAAAATTTTATTTTTGTTTTAAAATTGGAGCAATTTTATTCATTTATATTTTTTATTTTTTATTAATATAAAATTAAACTAAATTAATTAGATGTAATTAATTTAAACTATTGTGTATGGATAATTGGTTGTTTCAAACAAAGTTTTTCTTTTTGTTTTCATTGTATAATTTCGTTCAATAAATTTACTTAAAACTAGTGTAATCTTTTGCTATTTGCTTAAGTTCTTTTTTTAATTTACGATAATAAGAATATACACTAAAAATGATATCAATTTGTAAGGTAAATATAAAGATCAATTTCATAAAAATGAATTAAAAGTTATTAAAAATCTACACACAAGAAGTAATTAAAAAATTTATCGCTTATGTCGTATGTACAGGGTGGCGCAAAATGAACGTTTTGATTTTAATTCTTTATAACTTTTTTATTCAAGCAATTATTCTTATTATTATCTTTTTTTAATGTAGTATATAAATGGGAAAAATTTTTCGGTTATTTGTGAAAAATGATATCTCGCAAGTGGTGGCCATTTTCTGCTTCGCACATTCGCGCTCTTTCCAAGACATTTTCCATAACCTTCCGCAAAATTTCGGGTGTTATGACTCTGATTTCATTTCGGATGTTGGTTTTTAATTGGAGGATGGTTCTTGGCTTATTAACGTACACTCTTTCTTTCAAGTATCCCCAAAGGAAGCAGTCAGGAGCGGATAAATCCGGTGAACGCGGAGGCCAACTAAAATCGCTTCCGCGTGAAATAATCTGTACGCCAAAGATATCCCTTAAAAGAGCCATTGAGTCCCGCTGAGTGTGAGGTGTAGCCCCATCTTGTTGGAACCACAAGTTTGGATGGTTTTCCACAGCTGGCCTTACAAAATTTTCTAACATCGTCTGATATTGAGCACTATTGATGGTTATTGCAACACCATTTTCATTTTCAAAGAAATATGGGCCAATAATTCTTTCAGATGATACACCACACCAAACAGTACATTTAAGTGGCTGTAATTGTCGCTGATGAACTGCTCTTGGATTCTCCGTAGCCCATATTCTGCAATTCTGCTTGTTCACAAAGCCATTTAAGTGGAAATGAGCTTCATCGTTCTTGTTGATGTTTCTGGGCTTTCCTGTACACTCTCCCGTACAAGTTCAATATTTTCATCCGTGTGCATTGTACGTGGTCTTCCAGCACCAGACAGGTTCCGCACTGTCCCTTCCCGACGAAAATTTGATATCAGACGGTTTATTGTTGGCTGTGAGGGGCTCATCCGCACATTAAAATATCGACGATATGCACGCTGAGTCAAAACAATGGATCGCTGATTTTCAAAATAGAGCTCAACAATTTTGGTTCGTTGCTCGATCATGTATTGCTCCATATAAAATTCTCCAAGTCTTCTTTACAAAATACTGAAAAAAAAATTTAAAAAGAATAAAAAATAAAAAAGTTATAAAGAAATCAAACCACAACGTTAATTTTGCGCCACCCTGTACTTTGGACTTCGAACTCAATGTCGAATAAGGAATACTGATATAAATACAACGTATAGAAAAGTCTACAATGAAGTCTAAAGTCTACATTTCTGATTTTTCTCATGTTAATAATATATTCAGATTCGAATTAATTATCTTATTGCTTTTTATTTACCAATTTTAGATTGTTCGTAATGTATCACGAAAGTTATCGTATCGTTCTCTTTCAACAACTGCCACTGCACCAGGTGCACCATGTTTCAGTTTATCTGATGAACAACGTGAAATGCAAGAACTTGCAAGAAAATTTGCACGTGAAGAAATAATTCCAGTTGCTGGACATCATGATAAAACTGGGGAATATCCGTGGGATATAATAAAGAAGGCATGGTCAATTGGTTTAATGAACGGTCATATACCAGCAGATATTGGCGGCTTAGGTCTGGATGTATTTACGACATGTGTTATGGCTGAAGAAATCGCTTATGGATGTACTGGAATTATGACTGCAATGGAAGCAAGTGGACTAGGTGTAAGTTATATCACGAATTAAATATCATATTTATTTTATTCACAATTTTTTTTTTGTTTTGTTTTAGCAAACTCCAGTAATTCTATCTGGAAATAAAGAACAAAAAAAGAAGTATCTGGGAAGATTGCTTGAAGAACCTTTGGTCGCTGCATATGGTGTTACAGAACCTGGAGCTGGTTCAGATGTGGCCGGCATAAAAAGCCGCGCCGTCAAAAAAGGCGATGAGTACATATTAAACGGACAAAAAATGTGGATAACAAATGGTGGTGTAGCAAATTGGTATTTTGTTTTAGCACGTACTGATCCAGATCCAAAAGCGCCAGCAAGTAAAGCATTTACAGGTTTCATAGTTGAGCGTGAATGGCCGGGAGTAACACCAGGCAGAAAAGAACAGAATATGGGTCAAAGAGCATCTGATACAAGAGGTATAACTTTTGAAGATGTACGAATCCCAAAGGAAAATGTACTGATTGGAGAAGGAGCTGGTTTTAAAATTGCAATGGGTACATTTGATAAGACACGACCACCAGTTGCAGCGGGAGCAGTAGGATTATCACAGCGATGTCTAGACGAAGCACTTAAGTATTCGTTAGAACGTAAGACTTTTGGAGTACCGATTTGTCATCATCAAGCGGTTGCATTTATGTTAGCTGATATGGGAATTGCTGTCGAAACAGGACGATTAGCTTATCAAAAAGCTGCATGGGAGGTTGATCAAGGTAATATAAGCCTTATATTCGTTTATGAAAATTCTTAAAGTGACTTTTCAATTTATGAACAGGAAGACGTAACAGCTTATACGCATCGATAGCTAAATGTTATGCCTCTGATATGGCGAATAAAATTGCTTCAGATGCTGTTCAAATATTTGGTGGTAACGGTTTTAATAGTGAATATCCAGTAGAGAAATTGATGCGTGATGCAAAAATTTATCAAATATACGAAGGAACATCACAAATTCAAAGACTTATCATTTCGAGAAATTTAATTGATACCGCAAAACAAGGCGGAAAGTAGACATTTTGGCATTTATAGGAAATTTTTGTAATTTTCACTACTCAAGCATAAAGTGATAATATTTTTCGATTAAATTCACAAAAATATAATACAATAAATACAAAAGAATAACATTTTATATCAAAAAAATAAAAAATTTCTTTTTAAAAAGAAAAGTCATTAATTCAGGTCTTCATTAATTCGAAAAGTTGTTTTTAATTATTTCAATTCCTTTGTAAATTGAAATTGCGATTTTTGAACTTTTAGATGAAAGTTATTGGAAGGTAATTTTCCATTCCATAGCAGTTTTTGTAAATGGTAAAAAAACTCAACAAAAATTTAAAACATTGTACATATAAAGGGTGATAAAGGTATACGAAGTATGTGTATTATTCTATGCCTAGAATTGAAATTAACTTAATTGAGTGGTCTTCTATACTCGCACTCGGTAGTATTTGTGGCTATGGCTACAGCTACAGCTATGGCTATAACCTACAGTTTATGCAACTCCACGCGCTACGCAGTTAAGTAATCGTTTTTAGTGGAGAGCTGGAGTGGAGAGTTGGAGATGTACGTACATTATGTAGACACAATTTCACTTACACATTTTTTTTTCGGCAATAAAAATAAATAAATCTGATGCGATGAAATGACAGTATTTCGCCATTTCGCTTTTACTTCCGTCGAATAACGTTGAAGTTGAAGGAGAGAGGAGAGAATAATCAAATCATGTGTGTATTACTATTATCCTATGTTCTGTTGTTGTGTTAATGTTAATCATATCATTATTCATTAGTATTTACTTATTTAGTACAATCCGCCGCCCCGCCAGACCAGACAAGAATTCGCTTCGCATATTTACATTTGCATATTCATATATCGGTCAATTTATAAACACATGTGTATAATGTATATGTATGTATATGAATTACGAAAATAAAATGAAATAAATATAAAATCATATACACAACGAGGGTCAAAAGTGAATAAACACTCCGAATATTTGATTTGAACGCTGAATGATTATAAATCTACTAAACAAATGACAAATAAATATGCAACTTGATTGTACAATATAAAATTCTTTAATTTTTGTTTATATAATATAAAATTAACAATTTATAAATTCTATTGCTCACAAAAATAAAATATAGGAAAAAAAATGGGAGAAACTTCCGAATTGGGGCCGCCAGCTTTTGAAATGAGACCTTCCGATAATGATACTTTGATGTCCTGTTTAATGTGGTACATGTCTTTATTGGCGCAAATTCATTTTAAGGACACAACTCACCCTTAAAAATTTTTGGTCCAAATTGGCGTGTTTTACAAAAACCATTATTTCGGAAGTTCATCCAAAAATTGCTCTTAGAATGTATCAAAAATGAGTAAGTAGATAAATGTATACGTATTATATATTTTTTTCCATACCAAAAACTTCGGAGTAATATACTCGTTTTTGACGCTTACTGTGTGTTTCTTTCCCATCCAACTCCGACATACGGTTATGTTATGGCATATTCATTAATGCATGCATCATATACAAGACGCAAGAGCAAATAAAACATTTATATAATAATATGCATACGTACATTTGAACCACTCCACTATGAATTGAATTGAGTCACCAGAAACCAAATATTTCCTATGTTTCTTCTATTATATCTATTCATATTTCAACGAAAAGCGAAAAGCTACCAAAATCAAAATATGTATGCACACACTTATACCACTTATACCTTATACCTATTTGAAAAAATATGAACACGACAAAGCAAAAGAATAAAATAAATCAAATACTATTACAGTATACAGTATAATTAAATTAAATTATCAACGGAAGGGGAAGAAGTTTCTTTCTTTTTCTCAATGTCAAGTAAATTGTAAATCCATGAACATGAACAAGGTTCGATATATTTGTAGAGTGAATAATTCAGTTTGACCGACGGAGACAAAGAATACTAATCTAAAATCGACGTACTTTATCATACTTTATAGTCTATCTTGCTTTTGAATTGAAGTATGTCGTCGCGGTCGTAGTGATATGTCGTGCTCGTGTTCGTGTTCGTGTCGTATGCGTATCTCGTATGTCAGTGGTTGTACAGTTTGAGAATGAGTCTGAAGTCTGAACTGAACTGAGCTGATGGAATGGACTAGCTGCTGCTGCCTGAGCCTGAGCATAGAATAATAATATATATTTCTTTCATATAACCTTCATATGTATTATGATTATGTACCTCTACCAACCTCTACCTTTATACAATGGCCAGAGTGTTATGTCTTATGTGTTATCTGCTCAGTGCTCACCGTGCTCACTGGTCAGTGGTCACTGCTGTGTATTTGTATTGAGTGAATGTGATATGTATATCTATGTTGTATTTGTATCGTATCGTATCGTATCCGTATGTAGTCGTAGGCACAATAGCTGTTTTTCTTTGGTCACGCACGATAATCTGATAATTCTCAGTTCTCAATTG
Source organism: Villa cingulata (assembly GCA_951394055.1). Taxonomy (NCBI): domain Eukaryota; kingdom Metazoa; phylum Arthropoda; class Insecta; order Diptera; family Bombyliidae; genus Villa; species Villa cingulata. The sequence continues at coordinate 24,403,098 of OX596021.1, read as the reverse complement.
AGCAATGCGTTTCTTTGGTATGTGTTTTTTCTATTCTGTTATAGGTGGCAGCAGCAACGAAGTGAGATTTGTGTAGTCCAACTGAGGAAAAATATTTTTGCTCAGTTGATGTGAGGAACTGAGAATTAAAAAAAAAACAATTTTGACAATCTTCGTGTTCATACTTCGTAAATTTTTGGATATAGTTTATTTATAATAAATAATTTGTGAAAATTAATTTGTAAAAATAAAAATTTTTTTAATTATTTCTTTTCAAAATGACAATCAACTGAGAATAAAAGTATCAGTCCATTTCTTTCAGTTTGTTTGCTCAGTTAGTAACAAGAAGAAGATAACTGATCTAAGTGAGATGTCAAGGTAATTGGAATACTCCAGAGTGTTCCAATTACCTTGGTGAGATGTCAAACTGAGAATTATCAGATAATTGTGACCAAAGAAAAACAACTAATAATGTAATGAATGTAATCCTTAAAAAAGTATACAAATGGGAAATTCATACAGGAACTGGGCTGGGAAGATTAGATTAGATGTTTGTACGTACAGGATATAGAAAGAGCTTTTTAAAAAAGATCGAAATTAGAAAAAAAGCCAAAAACTAACCAAAAACAAAAAAATTTTTTATCATTCAACCAATTCAACATAATTACGTGGATATACATATCTATGCGCGCGAATTTATATTCATAATTCATATACACATGTGTGTAACTTAAACCAATGCATTTTTTATTCCCTTTTTCGACTATGTATGTATTTACATGTAGGTAATGTAATGTAAAATGCAAAATGTATGAATTTGTTGGGTGCAAATTTGTATATTTTGGGGGAGGTTTAAGGTGACTACATATTTTTTTCTTGTTTTATTTTATTGATTGCTAGGTAGGTACTTGGTTTTGAATAAAATCATTTTAAATAATATAAAAATTATGTGTATAAATATCCTTATAGATAGTTATAAATAAGGAAAAAATATAAATATGAATGTAAATTCGTATTCTATTCATATTTTTCCGCAGTTTCTGTGCTGTTTGATTGCACTGTGCTTGTGCTTGTGCTTGTGCATTGCATATAATGCAATTGCAATATGCAATGCAAAATGCAACCCCATTCTGCTCCAAGAAAACTTTTCTTTTTTTTACGTATAAATTGGTATAACATATCAATAATCTATGCAGGCAATCTAGGACTAAGTATATATACCTATATTAATATGGTGTATTAATTATATATAGTAAAATATATGAATGAATATGCTATATTGCTACTATAAACTATACAATAAAATACGAATACAACAGAAATAGTCGTGAATAGTGACTTCATAAATTCAAAACAAAAGCAAACATAACGTAAGCAAAGCAAATCAAATACACATTAGGTTGGAATTGGAATTGGAATAATTTTCTTATTTTATAGAGAGTGAATATTGAATTTGAATATGAATAAAGAAAGAAATCCATTTGAAAAGTGGAAATGAAAATACATACAACTCATGCATAAGCTCCAACTGCAACTGCAAGACTGCAACCCAAACTCCAACACAGACGAGACGATTCACTGTTTATGTAACTTTTTTGAATGCTCTGCCCGATGGATCGCACACGCAACCAACAACAAGGCAAGAAACTATTCAATAATACATATCATGCATATGTATTCATACATACTCTTGTATGTGTAGTCTCTTATGCATGCATATCCATCCATATACAAAAATAACCATCGCATAGCATAGCATCGCGTTTGTGTTTACGCTAAGTCAATCAAACTGATCAAACATTGAAAAAAGTTTTGAGTACATAGATAGAATGACAATGACTATAGCTTTATTGAATCTCCCACTGTCCTTGTTCTTCAACCCAATTTATAGGTAAGAATATTTTGAACTATTCATGGAGAATTTTGTTAGTTTTTTTTTTGTTTTTGGTTTAATTTAGTTTTTGAATAATATGCATTCATTATTATTGGAATTGGTAATTGGTCTACTAGCTACTACTAAAGATTACAGAACATTGTGATATTTTGAATAGTGTAATATCAATATGTATGAAAAGTAAAAAGAATAGTATGTAAATGTAGAAAATAAATTAGAAAATATGTACAAATTTAGGTGCGAGAGGGTATATTAACGATACATGAACATGATATAATATACGATACGCTATACATGTGAATAGGAGTATGCCAGTAGCGAGTACATATATATGTATGTATAAAGTATAACTTGGTATAACCGTATAACCACTAACGCATAATATTGAATTGATATTGAATAAGAACAAACGAAATATTGTAGGAAGAAGACGTCGAGAGTGATATTAACATCAACTGCTTTTAGGTTGGTATTTGTTGTATGCTGTATCTGTATGGTGTAAGTGGCCTAGAGACCTACATTTTCGATAGACTTTTGAATTTTATCCTTCAATTTATATTCAAAAAATTACAATAAAAAGCATTATATTCCTTATAAAATTATTAAATTTAAATTGATTAAAAATATAAAAAAATAATTTCGTGAAATTGTCAGCTTTTTTCGTATTGAAAAAAGGAAATTCTAAAAAAATTTAGTCGTGAAAATATACAAAAAAGTTGCTCTTCTACATAAATATAATATATATAATATTATAAGATGTGTGTGGTGTGGTGTGTGCATGTATTACATATATTTTCTTTTATATACATATCTACATAATATATTCAATTGTGTCACTGTGTGAATCAGTGTGATATGTTCTTATAGAGCTAAAAAAGTGAACGTCGTCGTCGTCTTACGGTTACGATTGTGGTTGGTTGATTGAATTTGGACAGTGGCTGTTGATGATTGTATATTTTACTAATTTACTACTAAATATTATTTATATTGTGCGCGAATTAAAAAAAAACGATAAAATGAAATAGAAACAAAATTTGAAAGAAAAACACAGAATGTGGAAATGAAGTGATTCATAAATTTATCGAAAATCGAAATAATTATAATAATAGATAACTGATGGTGATAAAAAATATGGAAGTGTAATAATTAAAAAATTTGATAAATATTATTAGTTATTATGCAAAACAAAATCAGAAAAGTGAATCTAACTGAATTTTAAACATAAAAAAAAAGAAAAAGAGGAAGAAAAAAAACAAATGCAATAAAAACGAACTTATAAAATTCATAAATACACATATGAAAAATAATCAAAATTGAATTTGAATTGAAACGCATTACGACGAACACACACACGACGGAATACTAAAAAACTATAATACTATGTAAAATTTTAAAAATGATGGAAAAGGAAGTGAAAAAGAAGTAAAAAACGAGCAAAACAAAGTGCAAAAAGAAAAATCGAAAGCATATAAGCGAAAAATATGTTTATTAAAAGCCAACAATCAAAAAACAAACAAAAAACAACATCATCAAAAGCAACAGTACAGCAGCCAGTAATAATAATAATATTATAGAATAGATATAGCTATAGATACAGCTGGCGTAACGCAACCCGCAGCCAAAAGCATCGAAAAGCGTCATTCTCAAGAGGGAAGAAAATTTTAAAAATAACAAAAATAAACAAAATGAGTGAAGAAAATATAATGAATCTCCCCTTTTAAGAAGAAAAGAGAAAAAGAAAACAAGATAAGAAGAGAGAAAAACTATTAAATTTGCAAATTATTGGAAAAATGTGAGTTCTATAAAATTATATAGGTACTATAATACATAATAATAATAATATAAATTGTATTATATTATAGTGCACATGCAAGTGCATCACAAATTCGCGAATTACAAAATAATGCATTATAGAGAATGTGAAAAGGATGTGAATGTGAGTGATTTTGGTTTTCTTTCAAATGTAAAATTTTTTGAATGCAAAAATCATAGACAAATGTGAGTGCATGCCCATACATATAGCATGCATATATATGATGATATTCGAAATTCGAATGTACATTTATGTAACATGTAGGTATACATAGTCGAGTAATACAAACAAATAAAATTCGTTTTTTGTTTTGTTGATTATGAAAAAGCTTAAATAAGCAAGCAAAGCAGTCAAACAAAACAGACAGACTAAAGTTAATGCAATTGAATAAAACAGTATAGCAATAATGGCACCATGGCACACCGCACAATAATAATTTTATATTGCATCTGCATGTTGCATGAGTTTAGTCTATTATTTATATAATATAAGAAAATAAATGAAAAAAAAAAGAAATCATTTAAAGAGAGTTGTGAGGAGATGGCAAGAGCAAGCAAGAGTCTAATCAGTGTAGTGAGTGACTAGTGAAACAAATATAAAATCATAAAAGTACAATACAAATTAAAAGCAAGATAGAAAACAGACACTATATATCTATAGCACTAGCAAAAGCGATATAGGAAATCCATATGCATATGTTATTATAGTGTATGTATGTATATATGTAGTATAGAAAGCGAACGCAAAGCAAACAAGTAAACAGCAAAGGCTTTAGACAAGGCGAAGGCGAAGGTAGTGAGCAATTTAGCAAAAGTAAAACACGATAGGCAAAAATGTTGGCTTATTTATATAACGTGCACAAGCCATAAATACATAATTGACTGTTGTTTTTGTTGTTGCGTTGTCGTTGTCGCTTTCGTGTTGTAAATTTTATGAAATTTTGTTATTTGCCATATAGATAGATATGCACTGTGGAGCAACTGGTTAAGAACTAGGCACGAAATTCACGAGACAAAAATTTGCCGGGAGCTATGATCAAAACGGTGTTAGAACTTTGTTATGAGTGGAATTTTCTAGAATTACAAAAAATTTTATTACTTTACCTGAATATATAGGAAAATAAAGACATTTTCTAAATTTCATTGTATAACTGGCTAAGTACTCTTTCAGATTTTAGAATACATTCTTAATAAAAACAATTAAAAAGGGAAGTTCTGTAAAATTTATAATTTAAACATATACACTATTTCGAGATAAACTTTTAATATGAGCGAAAAAAGCAGTTACCAAAAAAAGTAATAGAGAAAGCACTAGCTTTTAGGGATGAAGGCTATAATGGCTTTCAAATAGCCAAGAAAATTAGACATATTAAAACCGCCATTTACAATTTTCTTCGCTATAGCGAAAAGAACACAATTTTAAAGATAACGTCAAATTCAACATCAATAGCTCGCAAAATTTATCATCAAGCTGGGAGTACAGAAAATGTTTAAACAATTCAAAGAATGATTAAGAGCTCTTTTAATATCAGAATGCTAAAATTAAAAAAAACGGCTTTGAACAATCTTTACATGGAAAATCGATTGTCTTTTGCAAGAACGCACATGATCTGGAACGAGGGATGGAAATCTGTCGTGTTTTTTGATGAAAAAAGTTGTTTGATGGTCCCGATGGTTTTTCTTATTATTTCCACGATCTGAGGAAAAGGAAAAAGTATTTAGACTAATAATATTTGGGGAACCATAACGTACAATGGACCAGTAGAATTAAAAATTTCAAAACATTTGGAGTTTCTATATTCGCATAATGCTCACCGCCCAACTATTTGACGAGTGGCTTGCGGAAGAATAAATCGATGTCTTGGAATATCCGGCACTATTTCCGGACTTTATCCTTGTAAGCAGTGTATAGCAACAGATCTGGCTTCACTACTTATCGAAAGCAAATGAGAGCTGGAAGAACTTATTCACCTGCTTCGTGTTAAGAGCAACTTGGCCATAATTTAACAAGAAAAGAACCTTATCGCTCATCAGTAACAGTAGTAACCGACGAGAGATCGCTAAAATCATGGCGATCCTAACAGGGTATTGGCCTGCGGGAGAACACAGCCAGGCTGGTTTAACGCACACTGCAGAAGCAAGGATAATTCAGAGAAAGAAATTTAGATTATCTTTGCAGTTCGAGAATACTGAAGAACTTGAAAAATGTATTTTGGAAGCGTTGGAGACATCGCTTTATCTATAATACAAAATTTATACGATTCACTAACTAACACTAATATAACAGAATATTTGAAGTTATCCAAAATAATGGCTAAACGATGTATTATTAATGTATTATAAATATTTTAATCCATCATCATCAATAATACTGTAGCTCTAGATGAGCCGGGACTTTCACTGAAATGATTTCTAGAATTATTACTATCATATGTGTACCTATGGTTTAATGTGGATTGCGAACAACTGAAATACTGGTAAAAAAGCAAATTCGTTTACATGATAGGGCTTTGACTGATCTATTATTAGAATGCTCTAATAATCCTTTGTATCCTTAACAGAAGCAGACTACTTATCAGCATTTCTAAACTCTTTTTCCAAAGAAGCTGTACTCTATCAAAATGAAGTGAATTTTGGGGATAATGGAAGTTGGAAATTGGCAATAAAAATTGAAAATTATATTTTCTTACTTTTGCCGTGAGCAGTAATCGAAAAACTATAGAAAATTCCATTTATTACAAAGTTCCAATTCCAATTTCCAACACCGTTTTGTTTTCCTGCAAATTTTCTCTTCATGAATTTCGTACTTTGTTCTTAACCAGTTGCTCCACAGTGTACAGTGCATATGTAACTCTAGTGGTAAGTTGCATATATGGTATGTATGTGTAGGTAGTTACATCATCCACATTTATATTATATGTATATTTACATTAATAATCGCTGTTTGTTACCCCCTGCTGAAATTAAAAGCGATCGAATTTGTTTTTTTTTTGTTTAGAATCTAGAAAACAGAACAGCAGCGAGTTAACTAGCAGCAGCATTGAAAAATCGTCTCTTTTATGAACATTTATCTTATATATATACATATATACATATGCATGTATATGCATTCATATATTCTCTATTGACTAAGAACTTTGTATTTTGTATATTTGCTGTGTGTGCGTATATATTTACATACATAAATAATGTACTTTGAGTTGTTCATCGTTTCCCTTGAGTTCCTTTTTTTTTTCAAACATATATAGCTACGTATATTCATGTATGCATTTATTTTTACTTTGTGCGAATTCTCCATTCTTATTCTTATTCTTTTTATATTTTCGTACTTTGATAATATTTTTCTTCATTCCGTTTTAAATTTAGCCGCCTTTTTTTTACTTATTTTAATCATCTTTTTTGTGCCAAGTTTTTATGCATTTTCAAGTTCATTATTATTACATTTTACTATGTACATAACTGAAGTGATATGTTAGATATGTATATGCATATAATACAATCATCCTAGCCAGTCAGCCAACTTTTAGCACTTCACTTACATTACATTAGTACATTGTAAATTAAAAAAATTGTGATGAGTTGTGTAGTGGGCCTATGTCAAAGTAATTTAAGTTAAGTTCAAACAGAACAAAACAGAAACAGTCAAGTACTTTTTTTGATTTTGAGCGTACCACCTATGTAGTTTATATGCATGCATGTGCATAATTGTAATTGGTAAATATAAGATATATTATATTAATGTATGTAATTTTGTGGATGTATGTATTATATAGATAAAATTTAGACATGTAGGGTAGACATAAATTGTTAATATATGTATGTATTACATATTATACCTAAATGTAATAATTATAAAATTATATGTAAATGTTACATATGCCTATTTTGTATAAACTGTATTACTACTTTTAATTTTAATATAATTATTTTAAACGCTTTTCTTTATATACATACATTTTCTATAATAATATATACGTTTATATTTAGCTATAGCAAGCAAAGCTTATGAAAAATAAAATTCGAAAAAGAAGAATATAAGATGATAGTAAGGCCAGAAAAGAACAGCATAATAAACGATGAATATTTCAAATTTATATAGTACTAGCTGTACCCTGCGCGCGTTGCTACGCCACCAACTAAAAAATTCATTTTTCTTTACATTAATCTTGATCTTACGAAGATTACTAAGTTTGCGACGTGAAATGATCCCCTTATTGTTTGTTCAATGTGAGCCTGACAGGAATTTCATAATTTACATAAATTCTTATTTCACCCACAACTCGAAACGCCATCATTCATTCGCTGTAATATAAACTTTGACACTTGCAAGGCTAACTAAAATAAAAATAAAAAAAATCGACTATATTTTCCGCCTTATCATGATATTCGAAAACGAAACGTTTCGTATCGTTTTGTTAAAAACGCGTTAATGATATTCGAAACGTTCCAAATTCAAACAATTTTCATCGTCTACTCAGTCGATAGCATTTTGTTCATCGTTTACATATATTTTGAACGTTTTGTTATTGTTTGCAGTTCTTTTTTTTTTAAATTAATTTTATTCAATATTTACAAATAATGTCAAAATTAAATGCTTTAAAAAAACCACATAGCACAAAATATTTTAAAATAATTCCAGTCAACTTGAAAAATTCGTTTGTGTAAAAATTTGATATGGCACCATTAAACGTTCGAAACGATGAAGTTACATGCGTGAAGCCCGTTCCGTCCCGTCCCATTCCGTTCCGTCCCGTTCCGCCTCGTCCCGCTCTGTTCCGACACGTTTCAAAACATACCTGTTATAATAAAACGGAACGGTATATAGTAAAGTTGAAAGCTAATATTGAAAATTTATATGGAAACAGGTTATGTTGTCCGTGAAATTTGTTCAACTCCGACGTTCCGCACCGTTCCGTTCCGTCAATCATAACAGCTTTTCGGTCAATCCATATAAATAACATGGAAATGTCAAATATTCTCCTTTTTTCTTTTTACGGAACGGGCTTATCATGACTACGCTCTTACACTACTTGTCATATCTTTTGTTTTTATTTATCTATGTTAATATGCTACTAAATTGTATTACGACTGGTAGTAAAATCACAACTAATGCACATGTGAACATGGGCCTTAAATGTTATTTTGATATTTTTGGGATATTTGTTCTGCAGCACCTAGAACCCCAACTCTGATTTTAAAAAAAAATTTTCAAAAACCTTTCCGGGGATATACCTAATAATTTCCCAAATTTTCAAGGCAATTGGATGTATGGTTTTTGAGTCTATCGAGAACAAACAAACATACATTCATTTTTATATTTTTATACATATAGAGCCTTACTTATAAAAATTTCTTAAAGTCGACTTTATTTTAGTAATGACATGCCGAATTTAGAAGTGACTTTAATTTTGGTACTCATAACAGTTTACTAAGTTCTAATTTAAAAAAGCTTTTTTAGCAAGCTCTTTTTGCTTACTACTGTAATTTTACATATGGAATTTATAATTTTGTTATGTCAATAGTCAGTTAGTTATGTCAATTTGAATAAAAAAAAAAAAATTTTTTTATTTTATGTCAAATGTTACTATGTTATGCTATGTTATATGCCTATTTTATATTTTGATTTGAAATTCTTTGATAGTTTGATCAAAAATTAGGTTATTATGCTCTTAATAACGACTTAGTAGAGCTCTCGCCACGATTAAAATTTAAAGTCTCTACTAACACTAAGGTTAGGATTAAATTTGTTATAAGTATGAAAAAATAGTTAGCAAAGGATTAAGTTCTTATTAATAACTTAGTTACAGTTTATAAGTAAGGCCCATAGAAGATTACAATTTACGACATGATAAATAATAAAGTATCTACTACATTACACTATACAATAAAAAAAAAGAATATAATTCACATTCATATTAAAAACTTACATAAATAGATATATTAAGGAAATAAGATACATACACACAAACATATAATGATATTAATGTAGATAAGTATTTTTAAAAGCGAATAAACGTATGATATTTAGGATTATTTTATCATAATAATATAATATAATAGTATAATGTAATAGGTAGCCATACATATATACACAATATATATAAATAAATACATGTGGAACATATGTATGTACATGCCATATAAATATAAACAATGTATGCATGATAAATAATATAGGTAGAATTGTTGTATGAATGAATGTATGTTTTTAAATTTTTGAAGCCAAAGCTTTTTCTTGCCTGTTACTTTTTGTATTGGAATTGGAAATATTTTGCATTGAAAATATATGCATACGTATATACATACATATAAAAATGTATTCGTTTTTATTTTATACATTATATACACTGTCTGCTTCTATACATATAATATCTATATATGTGAAAAAAAAAATTTATATATGCAATATGCATATATGTATTTTGTATATTCATTGATATATGTACCATATGTATGTAATTTGTATGTATTGTACATATATGTTATATCACAGATCTAAAATAAGTAAATATACATATACATATATATAGTTATATCGTTATATGTAGAAATTCTCCGAGTCGTTCCCGTTCGATTCTTTTGCTGTTCGTTTGTTGCTTTGCTTATTGCCTTGCAATTTTATTTTTTTCTTGTGTAGATATTTTTTTTATTTATTTTTATTTTGGTTTATATTTTTGTGTTGTATAGTATACATTTTATTTTTGTTTGTATGTATTTTTTTTCTTAATACCTAAGTATTATATATATATAAGATACACAGGAACATATATGTACATTGCTTTGCTGCTGCTGCTTTGCTTTTGCTTTTTAAATTAGTTTTTACTTTTGCTAAACTTCGTCTGCTGTTTTAAGCTTCTTTATATTCTATTCGATCATCATTTTAAAATTAATTTATAGATACATATAGATAATGTTATTTTTATTATTATTATTGCATTTATGTATTAAATTATAAAATACTATAATAAAAAATTGAACAAAAATATATGGTATATTACATATGTTCAGAACAAAAATGAAAATACTACATAAATATCAAATTCATTGAAATATCGAGACTATAAAAAGAATTAGAAAAAAAAAACATTTTAAAATAAAAAATAAAATCTATATACATTACATAGGTACATATGTTGTGTTGTGTCTGTGTGATTAGAAAAACAGAAAATAAAAATGACGATTATTATCTGTTTGTTGTTTATCTATATATAAATATTCTATGTATTAACATAAAGAAAGAAGAAACACGAATAATATATTTTGTGGTGATATGTGTGTTATTATTTAATGTTGTTCATACATACATATGTGCATTATAAAAATTTATAAGATTTTTAAATTACTTACATATCTATTATATGTATGTATTTTATATATAATAGCTATGTAATGTATATAAATATTCGCATTAGATAGATATACATATGTATATATCTGTTCATAAATAAATAATTTCTATACAATAGTAAAACAGTGTAAGAAGAAAATAACCTATAACCCACTTATATATAGTGGAAATAGTACAGAAAAGAAAACAAAAAAAAAGCTCAACTGGTGGTGTATATGTGCATTGCATACATTCATATACATTTATTACAATTGCGTTATTATAAAAAAAAAATAAACATAAAAGTTAACTGCAAAAAAAAATTTTTTTTATGAACAAAATTGATTATAATAAACTTTGCTTATTAATAGATTGATATAGTAATTAATAAGAAGCATTTCTCATCGAATAATAACAATAATAACACATATTTATGTAAGGTATACTGTACATACATATAAACTAAGTATTTATGTATTGTATTATCTTTATATTTAGTACAATAAATTTTATATGCATATTATTTAATTTAATTTATATTATATATTATATACTATAAATAATAATACATTACTACACATTAAAATTATTCTATTCTTCAAGCAAATAAAATAATTATTAAATAATAATTTTTTTTTCAACAAACATATACATATATAAATATGTTTGCATGTATACGTTTTAAATTTTATCATAATGTACATACATACTACATATTTACGTATGAGATTAATTATGAGATTCGTTCAAATAAATTTCAATTTCAATATTATATTCATTTCAATTTTATAATGTATACATTTATATATGTATGTAATGTTGGAAAAGTACCTACATATGTGTCAAATGATAAAAAAAAAAAAACAAAACACAACAAACAAAAAAATTAAAATATAATATGTAATAAATATACATATATATAAAAACTGATCTCAATTGGAGAAATATTTTTATTACCTAAATGCATAATAATAACACTTAGATGTATACGCGTATTATATAATAAATATAATTGATAATATAATTGTGTGCAAAAAGAATTGATTATTTAAAATTATTATCAATTTGTATCAAGTAAAATAAAGAAAATCTATATAACATACAGTGGATGTCAAAAATGCTTGTACATCTCAAAATTTTTGTAAAATGCTACCTTTTCCTAATAAACTTTTGACAAGTAAAGATGTGTTTTATATTAAACGTTATTATTCCTCGGAAAACGTTCATTATTCCTCGCATAAAATACATAATTGACTTCATTATGTTAATGTTATTAGTTGTGAAAAAAAAGTTCGTATGCTAAACTAAAATGTCTTCCTTAATGTACCTATGCTAATTATCCTCAAAAATAAAAATAGTTTTTACAAGAAAGAGATTTTTGTAAATACATATATAAAAAATCATATGGGATTATATGGATTATAGTACAAACACTTTTGACTAGCAATTTTGGGACTTATTTTAATTATTTTTCTATAACTTGAGAAATAGTGTGGTGCAAACCATAGAGACATCCCTTGAGTACAAAAAACATACCCTGGCGGACTTCTTAGATATTGAGAGCGCCTTTAACAACATAAGAAGTGAGACAATTCTTGAGGCTCTAACCGTGGAAAGGGTGGAGATCAGTGTCATTCAATGGGTGAAAGACCTGCTCAACTCAAGAATTATTAACACAGTATTGGTGAATAGCAAAGTCGTCAGGGCGGTATAGAGAGACACACCACAAGGAAGGGTAATCTTACCACTGTTTTGGTTGCTTGCCGTGAACCGAATTCTAAAAATTGTATGGAATGATAGGGTAAGAGTTGCAGCTTATGCGAATGACCTAGTCGTAATGGTATCAGGGAAGTTTCTTGACATGATGAGTAACATCATGGAGAGAAGCCTGAGGAAAATTGACAACTAGCCAAAGGAAGTGGATTAAGCGTCAATACAGGCAAAACTGAACTGATACTTTTTACGACCAGGACACAGGTATCTGCATTTAACCTACCCAAACTAAATGGTATATTTCTGACACTAGCCTCCAGAGTTAAGTATTTGGGAATAATTTTTGATCCACAGTTCAACTGGAAGCTGAACGTGGAAGAGAGGGCAAGGAAACAAAACATATCTATCAGAGTTTAATTTATGCAAAAAATGGGTAGATGCATTAATTCAATTTTTTCTTACAGGTATCCAAAGTTTAAATTTGGAGGTGTACAAAGACTTTTGGTGTCAACTGTGCATATATATACATAAGTGTATAAAGTCATGAACTTTTATACACTTTTATATTCATTTATTGTATTTATGGACATGTATACATTTAGTACGTACATACATATATCATACATATATATACATACCATGTTATATCTGGAAATTATTTATAAAATAAACGAAAAACAAGAATATAAGATTTTAAAAACATGATAAAAACCTAATTTCTAAGCTTAATGTAAATTACTTTTTCTGATATTTTATACTATATTTGCTCATAACAACAAAAAGACGAAATATAAAATAAAACAAAAAAATTTATAAAAATAAAATTATTTATGATAATTTTAATGTGCAAAATCATTTCATATTATATTATCTGATGTACATATTATGATGTACGAATACGATGCAATTTTAATTAATCGACAAAAAAATATTAAGTAAATAAAACAATAAATTCAGAGAGTATTCAACAGAGAAGAGTAATCCTCGTATAAATGAGGGTATTCATTTCAAATCATAAACTTATACAACGCATAATTTTATGACCTCTTAAGTCTAAATTACGTGAAAGCACCCCGTAAAATACTAACCGTAATATGTAAATATAATTTAACTCTTCACGCTAATTCTTATTTTATCACATAAATTCAACAAATCCCCTCAAAACTAAAATATAACCACAAACTTATTTTTCAAATTTCAGCTGGTGAAAATGACAAGCTGTAAAACCTCGGCTTACACAAAAATTATTTACGAAGTTAATGAACGCGACTAAAAATTCTCTTTCATTAACGCATAGCTGGCAATTTTCAAAACAAAATCTCACAAAAATACGATCAATCAGGTATACTCTACTTACGCGAATTGTGAGACTTACCACATTTGAAATGAATACCCTCATTATAATTAAATAATAAAAATATATACATACATATGTATGTAAAAATATATTAATATTCGTATGTTTAAATTATAAATATTATGTACATATGTACATGTACCTATACATAACATTTAATTAATAAAAAAATTTTATAAAGCATATCAAATAATGTATATAATTTGTGAACATACATACATTACGTATACCATACATATGAGTATTATAATGATGAATACATAATATCATGTATGCATAAATCCATGTGTATATGCTATATATGTATAAAAAACACATCAATAAAACAAAATAACGTTCTGCTCACAGAGAAGAAACACAGTATCTATGTGTATATCTAATAATATTTTTCTGTTTGCGCAGTTTGATTTATTAGTCTACTCTGTGTTGCTGTTACATATTTCAGAAAAAAAAATAAATTTTTTATAATTTTAATACATAAACATATGTACGTATAACCACACTGTACATGTACATATACATATATATCTGTCATTCTGACTCTGATATGTTCTCGTTTATATTAAAAAATATAAATTTTATGAAAAAAACCCCAAAAAAATATATATAAATAAAATATGTTTTATAATTAAAAAAAAAAAAAAACACGAAAGGAAAGAATGATGAAATAATTTTTTTTTTTTTATTATGTGATCAAATTGATTTATGGATGATGATAATTGGTAAGATGAGAAAAATATATATGTATGTACATGCACATATGTACAATCAGATATGTTATAAAGTGCACATATTGTACTATATTATTTTTACAGTAAATTCACTGTAAAAGGATGCATAAATACTAAAAAAAGAAATGAATTTACAAAAAATAAAAGAAAATTTTCTTTGTGAAAGAAAACATTTTGTTTTTCAATTTTTTTTTTTAAATTTTTTAACGAGCAATATATATGATATATGTATAATTTTAATATTTTACTTAGAAACAAGATATTGAATAAAATGTAAATTGTATTTATATATTTAATATTCTTCTTTGATATAGATACATACACTCACATATTGAATTTATTTTATTTTATTTTCCTTTTACATTTTCTTTATACTCTCTTTTTCTATAAACAAGTGAATAAATGTATGTATGTGTACATACATATTATGTACCTACGGCGGGTACCAAAAATAACAAAAATGTCCTTAATAAAACATGGTACATAATATTATATGTATACATGAAAAACGAAAGCTTTCTGATGGCAATTTCCTGTTTCGTTATTTTGTCTGTCTTCTTCTGTAAAAAGAAAATTTCAAATAATATGTATATAATAGTACATTCGATGTGTGTTTATGTATATACATTTACATTTAAATATACTACCGTTTATATATACAAAATTTATCCTCGATTTCTTTATTATTTTATCCAGGAGTTAATTGTGTATTTTGTTTTTATTTTTGTCACAAAATAAACTTATAAAATTTGTAGGTACAATTATAATATGTCTATGTTATGTACTTGAGTTTCACTTTTATTTTTCCCCAATTTTATTCAGTTAAGGATTTTTTTTTAATACTCGCACTTGATATAATGTATATAACAGATTTGTAAATATCTGCCTATATAATACTTATACATTATATGTAGGTACATATTTGGTATAAGTGTTACAATAAATCTGTAAAAAAATTTTTGTAACTGATATATAAAAAAATGAAAATTATGTCAAGGTTTGAAATTAGTTCAAGGTAAATGGTTCAAGGAATTATCATTATATATACATATAGAAATATATTTTATTTGTGTGTATTTGGTAAATGTACTATACGTATGTACATATACATATAATGTAAAAGGGAATATTTATATGTATATTTACAAATGCGTGTATACATACAAAATATACGAGTATATATACAAATAAAAAAGTAAAATAATTTTCAATCTGATGATATCGAAAATTTTTGTGAGAATTTGTTTAGTTTAAAAGGGATACTAGAACTGAATATTTTTAAAACAAAAACACACGATTCTTATATGGATATGGTTTCGAAAAATTCTAGAAAAAATAATTAAAATTCCAATAGCTTAGAGAACTTATAGAAAAAAGAAAAGTGAAACAAATATTGTATTTCAATTACAATTATAAATTGTATCTTGGTATAGTTCGATGTTTGATTAAAGTAATTGTAAAAATAAAAATAAGAAAAAAGAAATACACTAGTATACTAGATATAAACAAAAATTTCTAGCACGTTTTATATTATTCATTAAATTGTGTCAGTGAAATTGAAAATTGAGTTTCAATTATTTTGAATTTTTAACTGTAAATTTAATGGAATAAATTTTTTTTTTTAAATTGTATTTATTTATTTCGTTTTTTTTTTTTACTAAATCAAAATTAAAATTTTGAAATTTTTCATTTAATTTATTTTCAGATTAATGATTTAGCTAATTGTCGGAATATTACGGGCATAAATTATACAAAAAAAAAAGTATTTTGAAAATTTGAGGGTGCTGTAAAACTTTAAATAATCTTTAAAAGAAAAAAAAATATATACATATATGTATGCTTATTATATGTTACAATAAAAGATAGTAAATAAAAGGATATCTACATACATAGTATATATACAAAAAATTATTCTTATACATATTTGTAAATTCGAATAATTGTCCTAAATTCACATAAAAATTTATTATTTACATAAAATAAGAATCGTCTAAATATTGATATAATATATTGAGAGGCATTTTAAAATTTACACAAATAAGTTGTAAAAAATAAGAATAAAAATATATATATATATATATACATTATATAGAAAGGAAAAAAAAAGTTCTAAATTACTTTCTCACATTATATAGAAAATATAAAAAGAATTCTTCATGAATTTTACAATAATGCTATCAGATGGTGTTAGCACAATGGCAGCAGCATCATCAACAACGTCATCGACAAGGACATTATCATCTTCATCGTCTTCATCATCATCACAAGAGTCCGTCTCTACAGCAATTGGATCAATTGTATCCACGGCTACAAATCAATCCTCCACAAGATTGGGAAATTATAAACCACCGTCTTCAAATCAAGTTTCTATAGGATTAAATATAATACAAAGTACTACTTCTAATAACAGTAATGTTAATAATACTAGTAATTCAATATTAACATCATCAGCATCATCATTATCATCATCATCGAATTTAGGATTACGATCAAATCAAATAAATATCCTACAGAATGAGATAGTTCCTACTATTCTAGGCCACCACAATCAACATACAATTCCTAGTGATATTGAACAGCAAATTCATTCAGCAATTGCAGCTGCATCAACGTCATCATGTAATGTTGACGGAATTTGTGGTCGCATGTCAACTCGTCATCATTCATCAAATTTAATCGATAATAATAGTCCTATAATAACAACAACTCATAACGATAATCTTAAAGTTATCACAATGAGTGATGGATCATCATTAATATCATCAGTTGATGTAAATAATCATCAATGTTCATCGATCGATGTTATTGACGATTGTTGTCCATCAACAACATTATCTCACGATGCAATTTTAATGCAAATAACTGATGATACAATGATACCTACATCACCGATAGCAACATTATCTTTGAATTCAAATATTCGTCAATCGATTGGTGTTAATAATAACAATAAGAATGCTGCAAATAATAACATTTTATTTAATACAGTTAGAACAACATCATCGACTGATGGTGATCCTTTAGCAATTCCAGATGATATTATCAGTAATAATGAACAGCAGCAACAAATGAGAATTATGAATGCAAATAATAATATTTTATTTAATACAGTTGGAACAGGGGCATCGATAGATGATGATCCTTTAGCAATTTCTAATGATATTGGCAGTAATAATGAACAGCAACAAATGAGAATTATTAGTGGTAATGAAACTAGTGGATCAGCTAATAATCGTATTTTATATAATAATAATTTTAATCCTATTTGTTCGTCTTCAACATCATCTGCAGCAATTGTGGCAACAACATCGTCTGGAAATATTGTTGTATCAACTACGCCATCATCATCATCATCATCGTCATCATCTACATCATTTCTAAAAGACAACAATAAAACGGCAAATAATAGAGGTAATATTATAACTGGAGTAACATCAGTAACTGGAACTGGAACTGGAACTGGAACATCATTATTATCAAATAATAATGTATCAACGGCGACAGATGATTTAAATATGAATACAGATTCATTATCAAGTGGATCCTTACAGATTGATGACACTGATCAGCAATTAGACGATAATGAAGGTAAGTGCAAAAACAATTATATTTTTTTATCGTTTTCTTCATATTTAAAAATTTATTTGATTTTCGTTTTTGAATAAAAGTAAAATATTAAATGCCTTATAAAAGAAAATATTTGATTGCGGAATATTTGGATAATTACAAATGAAAATTTCAAATAATATTTTATCCCAATTATATATTTACAATATAATTATCTACATAAATATTATGTTGCTGGTCATATACGTAAACATACGTAATAATATAAATGTTGTTGCTGTTGCGTAATTATTCTACTTTAACGAAATTTGGAACAAAAGAAAATTTTATAATCTAATTAAGTATATTAAAAAAGTGTATTTGAATAATAACATACATAAATAATAATAATATAATAATAATAATTTTCTACAATGTGATGATAACAGACTAAAATAGAAATTAAAAATGATCAAATTATATCTGACGTATGACTTATATAATATATAAATGTACTTTATAAATGATTGTGATTGTAATATATTATAGAAAATATAGATAGTGAAATGTGCAAAAAAAAAAAAATAAATAAAAATAAATGAACAAAAAATAAACATACAGCATAATTCAAAAACTCCGCGATAATAATAATAAGTCCCCGTATTATAATGTATAATTTTTTTTTTTAAATTTCAAAAACAATAACAAAAACACGATATTATGTCTTCATATGAATGAATAATATTTTCTTCATATGTAAGTGTACGAGTATATATGGATGAATTCCTAAACATCAAATTATCGCCTTTTTACAACGTCAAACATCAAAAGTTTCAAACAAATCGCAAATTTTATATGGTACGTTTACCTACAATTCATTCCGTTTCAAAACTTCTTGTGAATTCATTGACAGGAGCAAAGTTGAACAACTAGCACATCGTGAATAATAATTATAATGTAATGAAAATGCGAAATATGTTTAGCATAGTATCATAAATGTCATAAAGCAATCACAGTGCAAAGCAAATTGACGTTTAGGAATTCACTCTATTCCTATAACTATAACAAGAAAAAATTTTAAAGCTTAAATTTTATTATTTATTAAACGCATTACATCTACAGTGAAACCTCTCTAAAGCGGACACTCTCGGGACCAAAAATTTTGTCCGTCTACAAGAGGTGTCCGCTTATTAGAGGTGGTCTATATTAGTCAAGTAAAAAAAGTCCACTTTTATTTCACCTTTTCCTTTATATCAACAATGCAAACACATGATAAAATATTAAATAACATAATAAAAGATGTAATATTAAATAACGTGGACAAAGGTAGATCGTCTTCTGGTTCAAAATCAGTTGAAGTGGCATAATCACTTTTAATAAAACCTGATTTATGAAAACAGTTTCTTATAGTTTCTTTTGAAACTTGCTGCCAAGCCTTATCCATCCAGATGACTGCATCTAAAACACTAATAGTCTTAGAGATTTCCGTTGCTGATGAGACCTCATCAATTTTTGTAATAATATGTTTAAGAACAAGCTGTCGATAAAATGTCTTGAAATTTTTAATGATGCCCTGGTCAAGAGGCTGCAATACAGCTGTTGTATTTGGTATATTTTAGTTAAACTGCTTAAAACACTAGAATTCGTCTATGCAAAATACAGTTACTTGCCGCCAGTAAAAAAATATAATATGTACTACATAGTCACACGTACATTATCTACAAATAAAATTTATACAGCCGGACTTTTTTTTCGTCCTCTAGACAACGGTAAAAATCTAGAACATAAAAACATGATAACGATCTTTCTATTTGAAATTTTTGTTTTGTTTGTCTTTTGATTTTCTAGTACATAATATGTAAAAAGTGTCCGTTGAAGAGAATATTTTAACTCAAAATAAGTAAATTTAGTGTCCGTGTCCGTTAACCAGAGGTGTCCGTCTACAAGAGGTGAAACGCCCATACATGCTACACGGTGACGGCCAAAATGTCAATTTGTGTCCGTTAGTGAGAGGTGTCCGCTAAAGAGAGGTGTCCGTTAAAAGAGGTTTCACTGTATATTTTTTTTTGTTTATTCTATACAATTAAATAATTGCTAAGTGTCTAAATATATAGATAAAGTATTAATTATGGAATTATATTCTTAACTTATATTTTTTGCCTATGGGATTTATGTAAATTTTTGTTGTTTGAATTTCTCGTTGATTTTATATGCATAAGATGCGAGTATTTATATATCATATACAGTCCTCAAGGTTTGAAAATTAAAAAACAAATTAACTAAAAAGATGATTAACATACGTTACTTACATCACATGTAATTATATAATAAGTTGGGGAAAAAGTATTGAGCTTTGTCTTCACTAGATGTTTCCAATATTCAAATAAATCCCACAATATTTACATACTTAAGATTGTAACGGGCAATTGAAAAAAAGGGCATTGGCAAAATATTGAGAGAATTTAGTTGGAGAATTTTAATACACCCACCTCATTAGCCTTGATCTTGGGCCGTATGCTGATTGTCATTTATTTCGATCCATACAAAACACAGTGATGTAAAACTCTATTCTAAAGAGGTCTGTGAAAGCAAATGTTTCGCGGTGTTTCGCACTAAAGTCCCAGAGAAATGTCAAAAAGTCATAGGTCTTAATGGAGAATATTTGATTAAATGAAATTGCTTAAACATAAGAAAATAATTTTTTAATTACCAATTAAAGGACTGATACTTTTTTTCCAACACAACACTATATCTACACTAAATTATTTAAGAATAATTATTTAGAAATAGAAACATTTACATATTCGTATTATATCTGTAGTTAGCAGTCAGGACACTGATAAAAAGTCCATTTTTGAAATATTTCCATACAGAATGTAAAATGTTATACATATATTACCCGAGTTACATATGTACATTTAATATATTATGCACCTATTATATGCAATTTTATATTAATGATTTTCATTAATGGATAGATAAATATTTATATTAAGAAAGAAAAATCTGAAAAAAGTTGTGGGATGTTAATAATTACGTACATTAAATTTTTATAGATTAATAATTCTCATCTAATTCTATTTATTACTATAGTAATTTTTCTACATACATAATTACATGATTAATGTATAGAGTCTACTGTACATACATGCAAATGTATTGTATGAACAGCAATACATGTGATATAATGTATATACATACATCATATATAGTTTTTAATTTTATTTCTTAATTATATTATTGGATGATTATATTTGTATTCATTTTTAATTGGAAAAAAAAAAAAATGATACCTTACTTAATGTAAAGAGAGACAAGAAAAATTCAAATCGATTTTGATTTAATTGTTTTTTTTTTTGTTTTTAGATTTTATTTTAAATGATTTGATCATTTTATTTGGACGGAGGATCGGAAGAGAAAAATTATTCATTTCTTATTTCATGCGAAATACCTACATACCCTCTACCATACATGATAATATCTATGTATATATATGGAATGAAAGAATTTCAGATAGCTTAGCTTTTATGGCTTTTAGAATTTTCCTAAAAAATCATCGATCTTCTTATTATATTTTAATGCATCTTGTGATTTTTTTATATACTTGTGTACATAGCTACATTTATGTATGTACATATATGTATATAGATATAACAACTCATATATGATTATATACATATGTATTTTTGTGGTTTGGAGATAATGTATTTATACTTTTTGGTTTTGTTCATTTAATAAAATCACAGTTTCAGGTAGAATTTTTATTCAAAAAAAATAGTAAGTTTTTATTTTTTATTTTTAATTTTTATTATACACACATGCATGTGTAATGTATAAAATTTATGTATATGTGAATAAAATTTTAAATATCCAAGAATTCATGCGATTATCAAAAGAAATTCAACAAACAATAAAATGAAAGATTAAAAAAGCTGAGAAAAAAAATTTAAGAAAAAAAATTTACATGTGTGTACCATACATATACTACATTATCTTGTTTCCGTGAACGAATTAAATGACTCAGAACCAGTTTATATATATGTATACTAAAGAAAATACATATATATTTATTGCACACACATATACTATGTACATTATATGCAATAGTCATATATCCATTATAATATCCATCCAACAAAGTTGATTCAGTCATTTACCCAATCGCAATATCCATTTATTCGTTTTATTTATCTTGTTGTGTCCCTGTCCACCCTGTATAATGTGTTGATGATGATGATGATGATGATGATAGTGATGAGAATAAAGTAGTTTAGCGGGTAAATAAAAAAAAATAAAAAAAAAATGAAATCGAAAAAATAAAAAATATTAAAAATTATACAAAGTTTAAAAAAATGTTAAAAAACTTCATCGAGTTTAGACAACCACATTACACTGTCATTTTATATAGGGTGCAAAAATTTTACTTTGAATTTTTCCTCTTTCAGTTTTTTTCAATTGCATTTTTATTTATTTTAGATATCAGTTGTATGTGTGTATGTTTTAAATTTTACTTAGGTATGTATAGTAGGTACATAGGAAAATATTTATAGTATACACAAAAGTTCATAAATATAAAAATTTAAATGTGCACGTATTACATGTCGCGGAACTGTCTTGTCTTGTCTTGTCAATGTCGGTAGAATCACCGAACAATTCAGTAATTATTCCCCCCTTTTTTTTAAAAAAAAAACAAAATTCTTTATATTTATACGAATACCATAATGTTTTTTGAGGGTACCTTCATATTTGTTTGTATATATTATTGTGGCAAGATCATTACAATTATTGGTACAATATAGTTAGCTAGGATTATCTTATACATATATGTATGTATGCATATAATATTATTTTTTCTATAGCCGTAGGTAAAAATTGTCAATGTTTCTTTCTGTTAAATTATATAAAATGTCAAAGTATTTAAACATCTAGTATACAATATATATAATGAATGTGCATACATACTGTATGTACATACTTACATTTATGTGCTTATATAAGAGCGTGTACTACTTTTATTCACATTAAAAGATCGAAGATCAAGAAAAATTATAAAAGTATCTTACACAATCCGATACGCGGATACACCATACACACTTCCATACATCATACATACATATACGTACAAAATATTATAAGAAAATATATAGGTACATACTTATATATTTTTATAATCTGCATAACAACACATAAAAACATGCAACATACAGAAATTAAAAGTGAAGAACAAGAAAATTGAATAACGAGAAAAATTTTTTATAATAATATTATTCTAGCTGTAGTCTACATGCATTCGTATCTACATACAAAAATATGAAAATACACACATAAGATGTATGTAGGTACATACATATATAAATATGTATAGTTTTTAAAATGCATTTATATAAATTAAAACCGAAAGTTCTATATCTGTATCTTGTATACATTAAGTATATGTAGATATGTATTTATACGTGTGCATGTACACAACGTATATACATATATGCATGCATAGATATGTATGTATACGTACTTTTGTATCTGATGTTTTTACGATTATTATAACCATCTAGCATGGTTTAAAGATCTTGAATTTTTTTTTTGCAAGTTCAATTTCTAGAACTGTCTGAATGTGGTCTGCACTTTGCATTCTTTTTGTATATATGATTTCTCTATGCCTTTGATATAACTTTTTATTTAATACATTACACATGTAGTACATACATATATAACATGTTCATATCTTGCATATATTACATTGTATAGAAACATTAAGTGTACAACATTTATAAAAAGAGGTCTTTGGATTCACGTACAATGACTGTTCGCCTTTTAATATATGTAATACATCTTTTCGTACACAAAGCCTAAACATTAATTTCATTTTATTTTTACTTGTTTTCATTGTCCTGTTTTGTTGGTTTTTATTTCCACATATTGTTTTTTTGTTTTGCAATTTTTTAATTTGTTTTTATTTTTCACACTATGTATGTACTTATGTATATTATAAAGACTGAATACAGAAAAACCGGAATCTTTGGGGTATTTTCATCATCGATTCAATGATCTCCCTTTTGAAAAAAATCAACATAAACATTTTTTTAAACGCGATCGATGTGGCTGGTTTTGTTTCGATTCGCAATTTCATATGTGTAAAAAAGTAGGTATATGTGATGTACATATGTGCAAATAATAATAGGTACATTTATAAAAATATATAGAGAATAGGGAGCATATATAAAAGAAGTAATATGTAATACATATTACAAAAATAATGTGCAATGTAAATGCGGATGTATGCATTTATATTATTCGATGTACAAACAGGTAAATATATATATATGTATGTATAATATGGAACGGGAATAGCAACGAGTAGCATTCATTTGAAACGTGGCTTGTGGGGATCAGTAAAAAAACAAAAAAAAAAAAAAAAAAGAAAGACTAAGATGAAAACGAACATTAAGAAGAGTAGTTATAGAATGAAAGGAAGGAAATCTTCCGTTCGCGTCGACTGAAATTTATTTGAAAAGACAAACGACTGCAATGAAACGACGATGACTCCTCCTGGATCCATGATGATATTGAGTAGTAGAACCCAGTTAGAAACCTTGTATTACCGTTAGAATTCCTTTACAGACTCTATAAGAATTTTTTTTTTTATTATTTTTTCTTTTTCTGGTTATGTAGAGTATAAATATATTACACATTTACGCACACTAAAAATAATTTATTAATATATTTTTTGTACACAAACTGGTATATATGTATGTATGCAGTTATATAGATGCATATAGAAGTTGTGTATTCCATAATAGATTGATAATAATATGCAATACACATAATTATACATATTCGAAAATTAAATGTAGAATGGTTTATTCCTGTTTCTTATAGTTACTATAGTTCATATGAAATGAACGTAAATATTTTTTGATATTATTTTTGATCAGTTATAAAATTTACTTTGAGAATTTTATTTTGAAATAAAATAAGAATCGCATATGTTATATTCTATATCCTGTTCTATAGGATTTTTGTGTAATTTTTCATACAATTAAAATATTTCTGTTTCAATTTTTTTATGCATTAAAAGAAAAATATATAATGGATTCCATTTTATAAAAAGAATTTAAAAAATTTAAAAAAATTAAATAAATAAATAAATTTAAATACTACATAATACTAAAAATGAAATTACGAGAAAATATATATTTCTCTTGAAATATTCATTAGATTTTTCTATTTACCCAATTTTTTCTTTTTTTTTTTTTTAGTTTAAAAATATCTTTCCATAAATTATAAAATATAAAATATTTCAATTATGTATTCATAAAACCGACAACAGTGTAAAATATCTTATATTATAATACTGTTTATAAAAGTGATGTATAAAAATTTTAAAATATGTACATTGTATATTTATATAGTTGTATACCTACTAGCTATACTATCTCAATTCAACCAGCCAAATGTATAGATAGATACTATTCCATATAAATATTATTTATTTTTATTACCCTATTTTTTTTATTTTATTTGTAAACTCAATCTCAATTCTTATTGTGATGAAAATAATAATAATAAATTGAAACTAAATACATATAGCTATATGTATGATATTATGAAGTTTTACAACTATGCAAACACCAGTGCAGATTAAATATATACATACATATGTACATGCAATGTACCTATATAGATATACTCGTAAACGTAATGTTTTCTGAATTGGAGCTTTTTTAAAACTTTTTTTGAAACACATTTGTTTTTTGTTGTTGTGTGTATCAAAGATAGTGAATTTCTGTTGGTGTGTCAGTGGGGCATGTTCTTAATTTTCAAAAAGCTTTTAAATGGGGATAGAAGTATGACAACTGCAAAAGCAATCTATACTATAGCAATCTAGCGATACTTGCAAACATAAATGTATAAATGAAAATGTACATATTGATATGTAGGTATATTGTGCAGTGTGGCAGGGCAGTCATGGCGAAATGTTGTATTTGTATGACATACAACAAGCAGACAACAGACATCAGACATACATTATATAAAAGATAAAAATAAAAGTTATATGCATGCATAATACCCCATATGTGTATTTGAAAAAAAATGGGGAATATTACAATAATTCTAGAATGGTAATTAATATGATATTGTATATGACTTGCTCTATTTTTCAATGTACATATATATAAAGAGATAAAAATTTGCTGTTATACAAACATATATAATAGAATTTATATTTATACGTAAAATTTATTCATATGTGAACATACATACATATAAGTACATTATCTTTTGTCATATTAAAAAAATGAAAATAATTTTTATAAAAGTAAAAAGAGCAGAAAATTTGAGAGCAAAAGTAAAAATATACCTACACATACAAGCATACAAGCTACAAAGTGCTACAACTTTAATGGACTTCAAACTTCAAATTGAACACAATAACGTGATCCGATGTTATACGTTAAATTTTCTTTATAACATTATTGTATTATAAATAAAATATGTATTTATGTACAAACATGAATAGAAATGTATATGTAATGTATGTTCGTTCGTATGGATTTTATTTGGATATTTTCCTTTAAGTTAGATACATACACATTTTTATATTATTGATAATTGATTTTAATCAAAAACTTTTGAATAAACTTTTCAATTTTACAATTTCAGATTCAGATTTTAGTTGAATTTTGTTGGGATCAGCAGAAGTAGCTGTAAATACATTTATGTGAGGTACCTATATAGTAGATCTAAATGTCATCTGAAGTTTATCCTTTGTATTTAGGATCTTTCTAAAAGAAATTTTTTGTAAAAAATAATTAAAGTTACCTATTAAAAAAATTTCTAACTTTAAAAATGTTAATTAATCAAAACTACATCTAGTAATAAATGTGAATACATTATGCAATTAAATTATACGAATGCATAATTTTTGTTTAAAATTTGCTTAAAAGTATACATCATATACATATTCTCATATTTTTTTATAATCTTTTCAAAAATTTTTCTATCATTATGTAATTCAATTCACAAGTAAAATTATTTTATTTTGTTTTTCAAATTAATTCTTTTGAATTTCATATTACAAAAAAGAAACGAAAAATTCTTTATACATATACACTAATAATTTTTTTAATTTTGTTGTTTGCTTTAATAAAAATAAAAATTTTATATTTTTAACTAAAATGATGGTACTACACTACATATTTCTTTGAAATTTTCATTTGAAAATAAAAACAATAATAATAATAAATAATAATAAACAAAAATCTGTGTCAGTCTTTCAATGAAATTATATAAAGAAGAAAAAAAAAACGAAATAAACATTTTCTTTTATGATTTTATGTATAAGTATTTTATTTGTAGGAAAATAAAAACAGAAAAAATTGGCAGATAGACATACACACATGCATACATACATTTATTATATGCACAGTTCTATAGTTTAATTTTGAAATATTTTCTTAAAAAAATATATGTATTTTTTAGATAACATATATTATGAATAGATATGACATGATTTATATGTTACATACACATGTTTATATTTGTTTTAGTATTAAAATTTGTTAGAATCTTTATTCTTGTGTACTTTTATAGATGAATAGGTTTCTAGTTCAAATTTAGATGAAAACGAACAAATGGTAAAACTAAGGTAAAGATATATATACATACATTGTATATTTGTATAGGTAATTCTCCTAGAATACGGTATTCTATAACATGATTTCACTCATAGACCCTAATGAAAATGAGAAAATTTTCTTTAAAAATTATGTAAATACTGTACGCATTGTGTGTGTACACACTACCATAACACGAGTTTTATTTAGAGTAAAAAAATGTTGTTGACATGGTTATTGTGGATGAGAACGTTTTAAATTTATTAGCAGAAGAAAAACTTGGCGAATTGAGCTCTTATGAAGTTAGTTACCAATTTTATTCTTAAAAAAAATTGTTAGATACTATTCTCGACAAAAAACTCTTGTACGTGCTAAAAGAAAATGAATGTTCAAAAAGGAAATTGAAAAATTGCGTATTCGCATTCAATTTATGTTCACATATTGAAATAACCAGATTTTTTCAAGAAGGCAGAATATGTAAAAAATTCTAAAGGAGTAATGGTGGATTGATAAAATGATAATATCGAGTACTTTTAACCCTAATACAAGTTCGACTTGTCACAATCTTCAGAAAAGTGTACTTGATATTGTTTTAGTTTAATATATTTAAGTTTGACAACATTTGGTAGCATGATTAGCATGATGCTATTTGTAAAACAAGTATAAATGATGAATAATGTTGAATGATTTAAAAAAAATTATAAAATTCACTTACAGCAAACATACATAGAATCATAGAATTTAAACTTAATTTGACAAAATAAAACTTGAAAGCACCCCATCATTCGATCGAAATTGTTTTCGAAATATATTCCACCATTTTGTTCACATTCCACACCATTTCAGTCCGTTACCCGATTTTATAAAACACACGATAATTTCTAGGAATCTATCTATCTCTAGGGAATTAATTATTATTAAATTATTATTAAAGATTTTTTTTTTTGATTATTAAAACAAGAATTATTTTAAATTAATTTGTTCACTGCAGAAATCCACCTTCCATTTTTCATCCTCCACAAAATAAATTTTAATATATGTAATATAAATGTGTATCTTATTTCTTATGTATATGCATATACACATAAAATATATGTATTAAAACTACATTAATTAATTATTTAGTTTTACTTTTTTTATGTAATGTAATTTATTTTATAAAAATATCATTCATTTTGTTTATGTTATTAAACTTAGCAGTGGTACCTATAATAAATAAAAAAAATAGTTGATTTTGTAATTTTTTTTTTTTTTTATTAAATTTTTTAAACACCCACACGAACAAAACATTCAAATTGTATAAACAGAATTCACCGATTTTTTTGTTTTGTTTTTTATTTTTCACTTGTCAAATGTAGAAAAATTTGTTATTTATTATATTTGTTATTTATATATGTACATATACATATGTTACGTGTGTGTTTCTGTTAATGTTTCATGCATATGAATGTGTGTATAGAGTCGTGAAAAAATCATGAGACAAACATAATTTTTCGAAATGAAATACAAAAATTACAATACAAAAAATTATTGAACAACCTTTACGTACATATATAGACTTCCTCATATTGTCTTGGAATTGACTCTACAGGATTTTTGAACAAAATCTTGTAGAATCTTGGTTGGTTATGGTTGGTTGCAATGGCACTCCTTTTTAGTTCCTGGAAACAGACTCAATTAGCAATTTGCTCGACCATTTTGTTACCACAAACTCGTAGAAGATGGTTGTTTTATTCTAGCTAGACCATAGCCATTTCGTCTTGTTTAGGTACTAAATCAAACTACCTATACATAGATTGGCTACCTCCATGAGATCGTCGAGGATAGGCTTACCAAAAGCTTTTAGTCTGGTTTTAGCCAATGCTGAGACACCTGCAAGAGTTTCTTTCTCTGAATTGTTCTTGCAGCTTCTGCAGTTTGTGTTTAAGCGATACACTCAGTCTGGCTGCTGTAGAATGTTACAAACCTATAAAATTTTTCTTGTAATAATTTTTTTCAATTTATAAACTGACTTATGGCACATGGTGACATTTTTCTCAATTTTCTTCTTTTTTTTTTTTTAAATTGCTAAAGATATTTGATTTGATTTAAGTAAAGGCTTTGTGGAGGTGTTCATATCACATGAGGCAATAATTATATGCTTTCCTTTTTTGCCTGTGATAAATCGTTAAAAATCGTATACATTTATGACAGTAATTCAGTATGATTTTGTTTTCGATTCATGTAAAATGACTTTGTCCCATAATTTTTTCACGTCTGTGTATTTATTGTATTTATTATTTTTTTTTTTTTTATTTGATAATTTTTATTACATGCGTGTATATGTAATTGAAATATACGTACATATTATATGCACATATGTACGTATGTATAAATATTTATGTACAATGTTATTTCAGAAATTTGCATCGAATTCACAACATCATAAATAATTTTGATTGAACAAATTTCTATATTTTAGTATTTTTTTATTTTTAATTAAATTTTTATCTTTATCTTTTATTTTATAATTTGTTTACGAAAAAGAAATTTTAATAATACTTATGTGTACATCATGTAGGTACGTATAGTAAGTAGTACAACATTACATAGTAGTATAATGAATTGAAATTAATTTTTCAATTTTGACATTTCATTATGAATATATTGTGTATATTGTGTATAACACTGTGTATTTTATAATTGTTTGGGTGTATTATGATTATTATAAAATATGGATAATAATTTTATTGAAATACCACAAGAAGAATAAATATTTAAAATGAAGGAGAAGAAATGATATCATATTTAAAAATTTGAAATTTTAATACACATTATGTAGGTATGTCCATGTAATTATCTTCAATGAAAATAGACAAATAAAATTTGTTATCAATTAATTTAATAAATATATGAAAATATAGATGATAGAAAAGTTATAAATTTCGGAAAATTATATTCCATATATGAGTAAAATTATGAAGAAAAGCTATACGTTGTGTCTCTTTTCTAAGTGCTACTATACGTATACCTATATACAAACTGTGATATTCTTGAGACTATTTCATGAAAAAAAAATTGTTCCAGCAAACATTTATATCGATCCTATTTGCGATTTTAGAGTCCGTTGAATATTTTGGAAAAACATCATTGTCGACGTTATCTGATGAAGGTTCGGCTTCGGAATATTGTGACTGACTGTCGACGGTTTCTGATATGTGTAAGTGTAAATAGTTCAATGTGAAATAATGTGAAAACTTTGATTGCGGGATCGGAGACTGAACTGAAATGTGTAAATCAATCTTTACTCGGTTTACATGTTTTTTACCACATTAAGTGAATATACCCTTATTAATTTACTGATACATTTTACAATGATACTTATCTCATTCAAACTCATATGAATTTAATTTTTCATTTATTTTTATTGTAAATATTTGATCATTGAAAAATTTAATATAATGATGCTTATTATAATAAATTTAGGCATTTAAAGAGGTGTGTATTCATTTCATTTTATTTTACAATTTCTTAACATAAATGTGATGAGATTTCAAATACAAATACAAAAACAAAAACAAATTTATATTTTCTTTGATTGATTTGAATGGAATATATTGTTTTTATTCATTTTTATTTTCAATAATAAGAAATTTCATAACTTGTCAGTTTTTATTAATAGATTTATTTTTTTCATTTTTCGTAATCAAAAATACGTATACACAGTTTCATATATATATATGTATGCATCATATGTATGTATGAATGTTATACACTTTTATATTATTTTACAGACACTTGAGAAAAAAATTATTACAATAAAATGACAGGAAATCCTTTCATAAAAAAAAAAAAATTTAAAATATGTAAATTTTAATTTAAATTGAGATTTCTTTTTTAAATGTGTTAATAATTATAAACTTATTGTAATAATGAACGATGTTTTCTTTCTATCTCATGGATAAACATTTTTTTTTTTTTGAAATTTTTGAATTATTTTTCTCCAAAAAATTAGAATTTATACCCATATAATTATACTCGTATTCATGATTTGTTTCTTTCAAAAATTAATCTGAAAACTATAATCATTAGAATTTAAACATGCCAATTTTCAACATAGATCAGATGATTGAGGATTAATTTGAATTGAGTTTACCTAACCATTTAGAAATTTTTCATAAAATTTGAATATGTGTGGTGTCTGCTCTGCATATAAGATTCATACTTGGAAATTTCAAAATTTGTTATAAGATTTTAATAACATCATATAATTACACAAAATACATGTTTTAGATCAACATTTTGTTTATCAACATTTTTTTGAAATATGAAAAAAATACTTTACATGTAAATGAAGTAATTTTAAATACTACCTAAAAATTTATACACTTTAGATTTATACTTATAAATTTTAAATAAGTACATTCGGTATGAAACTCAAATACATACACAGTATTTGTGGGTGGTAAATTTTATTCATTTTACGGATTTTTTATAAATTAAATACATACATATACATAAGAGGTGAGTCAGATAAAATTTGGAATTTTCGTTCTACCGCACAGATCAAAAAGTTTAACTCCGATTTCAATCAAATAAAGTTTGATTTATTTTATATTTTCAACGATTTTATTTTACAAAATATTGGCACAATATAATTATCTATTACAAAAATTTTTAACTTTTTGCTTGAGGTGCTGCATTAGCAACCGGACAGACTCATTTGTGATCACTTCATATGCTTTCCGCCATCGATTTCTGAAATCAATATCATTCTTACAAAATTTTTTTGTTTTTTTCTATATATATACGTACTTCATTTTAGCCCAATATCTTTCAATTGGCCTTAGTTCTGGGCAATTAGGTGGATTTGCCTCTTTCGGGACCACATGGGCCCCATTTTGTTCACACCATTGCCTCGTTGTATTAGCATAATGACTAATTGCTAAATCTGGCCAAAATAACACTGAACCTTGATGTTGTCTTATAAAGGGTTTCAATCGTTCTTCTAAACATTCTTCAATGTACATCTTTGAATTTATTGTTCCCGTCGTGATAAATTCCCTGCACCGTAGACCACAATTACAAATAGCCTGCCATACCATGAACTGTTTAGGAAATTTTGTGTGTTGTTTTGTTGAAATTGTTTTATTAGTTGTCTTCTTGTTTTTTACAGTGTAATACACATTTTCTTGGAATCTGGTTGAAATCTGCTTTGCAATATGTTTCATTGTCCATGATGACACAATCAAATTTCGTTAGATATTTGTTATATAACCTTCTTGCTCGTGTTTTCGCCAGATGTTGTTTAGCCTCAAATCTATCGGGTACTGCTTGTTGCTTGTATGTTTTTAGTCCACTAAATTTTTTATATCTCATTACTGTTGATTGTGACGTACCTGCAATAGCGGTTAAATTCCTTGTTGATTTCAGTGGATTAGCTTTATAGGCATTTACACTATTTCTTAGTACCTGTCTATCAGAAGGACCTTTCTTTCTCCATGATCCTCGATTTATTTCAATAGAATTACCTCTGTTGTAGTTGTTGACAACACTGTAAACTGTTTGTACACTAGTTTTTGTTTCCCTAGCTATCTCCTTTTTCGATCTTTTCTTATTTTCTAAAAATTTGTCCAAGATAATTTTTCTTATTTCTTCTTCTTTACTGCACATCCTTTTTTATTAAACGTTTTAGACACAAATGGAAAAAATTAAAATGTTTCGTACTATTTATAGAATAATTTGTCTATGCACGTCAATTCGCTACCTCTTTTAGGTTTTCAGTTATAACGCCGTAAAAATTCCAAATTTTATCTGACTCACCTCTTATATATAGAGATATTAAACATTATAATCACAATAAAAAAAAAAAATTTAAGAATTATATAGTCTTTGACACATGATTATGAACAATTTTGGGAACAATGAACCAATGGGAACCACAATTGGTAATCAATGTTTTGGTACTATACCCATTATATAAAAATTAACTATAAAATTTTTTAAATCAAAATTAATTATTCCAATACAAAGTAAAATAAGTTCCTAAAACAGTTCAACACAATTTATTTTTCATTTTGACACTTCCTAAAAATGGATTTTGGGAGTTTATTGGTGCGCAATGGTGCAACAACTGGACTACTGATCTTGAAGTTGCAGGTTCGATTTCTGTCCACAGTAAAAGTAAGAAAAATAATTTTCAATTTTCATTACCAAAGTTCTCTCAACTTTGAATGAATACCCGCTTAATGCTAAAAGTGCCCTTTTTTGTTTATGAATCTTTAAAACTTTTTAGAATAATGGAATTTCTAAAAAATTTTAAGATATGTATAAGCAGTTCCCAGCAAACAATTTTTAGTCAAAAGTCCGTGAAAAGACCGTCCCTACTCTGACTGTCCTTTTCTAGACTTCGTCATTTAGGTGGCAAAAAGTCTTCCCAAAGACGCTCAAAAATGGTAAATGCTCCACTTACTGCTGGTCTAAAGACGGTCGTGTTTAACTTCTCTTTGGTTTACAATATGACCCGTAATATGACAGGCATTTGGCGGTTAAATTAAGACGTCGTAATGACAGTGTCATTCAACGGGTAATAGAGGGTTATTTTAAGACGTTAAAAAGACGTTCTAATATTGACAGCACAGAGAAGTCATTTTTAGACGCTCTAAAGACAGGAAAAAAACCTGAACCGAAAATTAATTTTCAGAAATAACTAAACAAATTATTTTTAATCGTATTTTTATTTTCGCACATAAAACACATTGTACTTATTTTGAAAAATAGAATGTATTTTTTATTTTAATTTATTGTTTATCCGTTCTTGAGCGTGCTTAATCCAAGACAGCAAATGAACTTTGATATCAGCTTCTGTTGAATTTTCATTATTTCTAAATATCGCACAATATATACAATTTAGAATATTCTTTAAATCGGAGAACTTCTTTTTATTGGTGATGCCTGCCCAAAAAAACAACACCAAAACTTCATCTTTGAACATGAATTTCATGCATGATCTTACAGAAGATCCTACTCCTTTACCACCAATTTTCTGAGTTTTTCAATCTAAACATGAAAATTTTTATCTATATAGAGAAGTCGTTTACAAGATATAAGTAATTAAATATATATTACCATTAGTTGCTTCCTGCTTTCATTATTTAAGCTGTCATTGAATGTGGCAACAGAGTCCAGATTTTCAAATGGCATTTTCGGTAAGAGATTGAAAGAATTTTTCTCTTTGGCGTTTTGAATTTGGTCCTTTATATCCTTAACTTCTGTGAATAATCCCTGCAATCCGTTACTCAAGAGAGATAGACTGCCCTAAATATGTTTTAATATTTCAGCTGAAAAATAAATTTTTAAAAATTTTGAATCAACACATAAACTTAACTTGAAAACTATTTAGTTGTTCATAGTTACTTACAATTTTCTGTAATACAACACCTTCGACAAGATTTGTTGCATTTTTCCTTAATGTTAAGTACATAATGCTGTTCTATAAAACTTTTAAGGTTTTAAAGATATACAATAGAAAAGTTAGAACTACGAACCTTTTGTAGAACCATTTGAAGGTACGGGCATAATTATATCTGTTGGAATCTCCAATGTGTAATTATTTGAGGTTATAGCTGGTGTTGTTGGGTATTCTCCTAAAAAAAAAAGATTTAAAGAACATTAAATCCATTGTATTCTTGTTAAGGTATTAACAAAAAGAAAAAAATGAGAATTAAAGTCTTTAAAATACTTTTTTAATATACTTACCACAATATTTCCAATATCTAAATAAAATTAAAAAAAAAAATAATATGTATTTTGTTTAAAAAAAGTTAGTTTGAATTAAACTCACTAGTCACTTCACTGAAATCACAAACGTAAATGAATACTTGTTACAAAAGCCGCAATGATTGTACATATGTATTTCACAATTAGCGGTATTTTTATACAAACTCGTCATAAAATGACCAATTTTTGTAAGGAAGCCTATACAATATAGTTTGAACTTTAGTCTTTTTGGACCGAATTTTGGGTTTTATTTACAATTGTATCATCATAACCGATACTTTTACAGACTTTAGTACATGGTGTTTTGAAAACATATGTACAGCGTACATAAATTTCATATTTCATGTATTAATTACAGAAGAAAGTAAGATAACTAGTTAAATGAAGAGCAATTAACTTTTAATAAATATTATAAATTGTGTCATTTTTAAGAAAAATAAAATTCTACTTTATGATCTCATATTTTCACCCTGTCAATGTACTTTGCATGTACGTACTTTGTGCGCATTTATTAATAAGTCGTTAACATGAAATAATATTGCCAATTCATTGCCCTTATAAAAAAACACATAATATGTATATACGTTTAAAAAAATATAGTCATTTTCAGACTAGAAAACAGATAACAGAATAACACAACTTTTTTTTTCAAACTCTCTACATTGATTTTCTCCTTTTTTAAAACAAGAAAGTTGTCATCAAATGACATCATTAATACCAACATTGTCACATTTTAATCAGAACAGACTGAAAAATGAACAGACGTATTAATAACTACTAAAAGACGTCATAATCGACTTGGTCAAAATGACGTCTTTCAAGACGGTCTTCAGATGTTTGTTGGGGTTGATATACAGTTTTTTCTCAAAAAATATTTGATCACAATCATATGTCGATGACTGTATGTACTAGTATTATTTTTATTTTATTTTTTGTTTAGAGATATTTAAATTTATATTAATCTTTTTTGTGTACATCATATTATACATGTACTTGTATGCCATTCAATCATTACACATTAAATAAAAACAGGCGACTAAAAAATAAAAGAAAAATTGAAGAAAAAAAAAATTAAAATAAAATTATACGAAAATTTTCTTTACTTCAATACCATATTACATGTATGTAAGTACTTATTATTTGTCTATACTTTATGTATAAATGTGAATAAATTTTTCACTTAATTGGGCAATATGTAAATGTAATGGAAATTTTAACTTTTAAATATGTAAATGTTAATATATGCATATATATAAAATTTATACATAGACTTCCAGTTATTATTTTATGTGTCTGTTTTGTTTTTCTTTTTTCAGTAACTCAAAAAAAAAAAAAATATTTTTTTTTTGTGCTACACTGTTTAAAACATTTTTTTTTTCCCATCATTCTCATTTTTATATAATTTAATACAATAACCAAACAAAATAAAAAAAAAAAAAGCAAACGAAATGAAAATCATCTAAATATTTAAATGTAAATATTCTTCATATATTGCGTAGGCACAATGATAAAATTTTGAGAGAGTAAAATTTAATGTAAAAAAAAAAAAAAAATAAAAAACAGTGAATCTTATTCAATTTAATATTTTAAATTAAAAAAAAAAATTTTTTTTTATTAATTATTCATTTGTGTTGCACTCAGACACAAATAAATCTTAAATTACATTACATATTATTTTTAAATTTATACATAATTACAAAAATGCATGCAGTTGTTCCTGATAAATATTACAGTATCATATAGTGTCAGTATATGTATTGCCAGGGACATTCATATTACATATTTTGTATTAAATTTATTTCTTTGTTCATAAAATGTATTTAATTCTAAAAATATAGTCGCAACACCATTAATAATATGTATGTAAATTTTATTTTATTTTTTTTTCAAAATCCAATCCATACAATAATTTTTTATTTGTTGCAATATAAAATGAAAATTTAATAATAAATTTTAAACTTATGATTCATATTGCAGTAAATAAAATGTGCATTAATGTACTACATACAATAAAAAACAAAAAAAAAAATTCTTTAAAATACAAATACCTAATGTAAGAATACAAAATATAATTTAGGTACATACTTACTTACATTTTAAGAAAAATTTAAAAACACAAAATTGGCAACAATGCATATTAAATATAAGTTTATTTTATTATGTATTTATATGGTTGGATGTGTATACATAAATATATAATGTACATAATAATATTTTAAATATGAATGCAATTTTCATTATTAAACAATTTCACACTCTATACGAGTGTTGAATAAAAAAATAAACAAAATTCATAAAAAGAATAAAAAACTTTCAAAGTAAATTTCAATTGTAAATCACAAATAAAAGGATACAAAAAATTAAATAAACAAGTGAACAAACAAAATGAACAAGAATATGTAAAAATAAAAAAAATATGAAATGCAAAAATATCAAAAGAAAATCCAAAACGCAAGCAAAAAAAAAATTAAACAGACAAACATTTATACTGTAAAGCAAAGAAAGATGCAATGCTATACAAGCCAAAGACAAAAATACAGCTAAAAAGAATATAAAGAAGCCATGTTGCACTCATTTTTTGTAGTTAAATAAACATCAATGTCGAAAAAACCAAGACCTTCCCCAATAAAATTTAATGTGGGGCTCATCATGAAAAATACAGGTTCATTGTGTTAGTATGTACACATTATTATTATATATATATTAAGGCATATTTATTGCTATATGACTATATGTATGTATTTAATGTACAAAAATGTGTATGTACATACATACGTTATGTACTCGCATCACAAATTATGTATACATATGTATGTACGTACGTATTCACTGTACTTATACTTATGTATGTACGTAATTAAAATATGATTGTGCCCCATAAATTCGCAGATACGAAACAGACAAAAAATAACTAATATAAAAAATAAAAAACAAAAAAAATTTGTTTTTTTTTTCTTAATATGTTATATACACATTTGAATATTAACACAAAGACAGATACATATGCATGTAAATGCAACGAAAGAAAACAATTTTTTTCTTATGCATGCATGCGAATTATGTTTATTTTATATATAGATACTCGTTCGCAGTCCTCCTGTTCATTTACAACAGAGAACTTCAAAAAGTAAATATGAAAAAATAAAAATAAAAATAAAAACGAAAATGAAATGAATAAAGAAAAATTAAGCAAAACAAAATTAAAAAGAAAAACGTAAAAGAGATGATACACGTTCAATGTACATACGTATACGTACGGGTACATAAAAGCAATGAATGTACAAAAAATATACATATATTTTTCTTGTTCTTTGCTTTTATAGTTGCATGGATGCACTTTTATATCTTTTTTGTATATACATAAGTATCTCTACAATGTACATATTACATATGATATGTATGGCCATTTATAAATACAATTATGTACGTATATACATACAAGTGTAATATGAATGTACAGTACATATATGGATATGCGTAAATATATATTGTATATAGGTTGTATTATAAAAATAAAAGTTTACATGTACATTATTATCTATATACTATGTATATGTACTTGCATTGCATGTTGTAAACTTGCTTTCAAGGTTGCATTATAATTCTATATATTATATATTATATATTCATATGTACATACAATTAGAGTTGCTTTTTTTTTCTCCAATTTGTATTTTTTCTTCTTTTTTTTATTTATTTTTTTTTAATCATTTTCTTTTTATATCGCAGTTAATTTTCTTCTATATACATTGCATTTATTGCATGTATTATGTAGATATATGTACATATATGTATATATGTACGTACACACAGTATACTAGTACAGTACAGTGTACAACATTTATGTACGCTTTTTAAAGCTTCTCTTATTTCTTGTTTATTATTTTGTAAAATATTCTTATTTTTATTATTTGCAATTTTGCTTTTTGCATTCTACAATTCTATATTATATGTATATAGGTATATGTATGTAACTTTACAATAGTATGTATATGTGCATATATGTATGTATTTATAAAATAATTCAAAGATAAAAAAAGAACATCTCAACAAATATGAAATGACGAGAATAAAAAATGAAAAAAAAAAAATTACGAACAATTTTAAAAGGAAAATAAAATATATGTATGTATGTATGTATTAAAAAAAAATTTATAATTTGTGTATAAAAGAGTGCATATATGTATATGTATGCAATACATAAAGAAGAATGTGTAGGTATTTGTAAATTTTATTATCAAGTTAACTATGTAGCAGGAAATGTGAGTGAAAGGGAAACGTCGTTTAAAAAAAAAACAAAATGAAATGATGATAAAAAATGTATACGGTACGGTGCATTTTCTGTTGCAATTGCAATTTAAATTTAAAGCTTACAAAATTAAATTTAGCTCAGAACCAGAACGTTATTAAGAAGATTGTACCATATTATACGTTATCAACGTTACAGGAAAATACCAAAATAATTGTATGTATTGGAAAGTACATAAGTATTTATAAATGTACATACTTATGTATTTGTATTGTATGGTGGTATATAGTATCCGTTTTCGATAATAATTTTTTTTTTATTTTGACTTGTTCCAAAGATACTATATAGTATCTTTGCTTGTACGCATGCACTTTTGAATTTTAACGTAATTTTAAATTTTTTTTTTTTTATAATAACTTAAACTTTGTTACAAGAAAATTGAGTAGAATTACATAAATGTATACATACATCGTTCTCAAAGTCTAGTAATAGTGTACTTATTTGGTTCTCTTTTACCATTTGTTATAAACAGAAACTTATCAGGTATCTACATATATCATATATATGTGTATGTACAGTATGACATGACAGTATACATATAATGTGCATGCACTATGTGCTCTGTGCATATTCAATGTAGGTAGAGATAACAATTTTACATTTACTGAACTTTTTTATTGCATTCAAAAGAGATGCATTTATTTTTTTTTTACATTTAATATGAACTTTTGAGTGAAAAGCATATATTTATTATCTCTGTTTCTGTACTTTACTCTATAAACTATACATATATGCAGACTGCAGAGGCATAGACAAATCGAACGATTGAACGAAACAAACGTTTTATTTTTATAAATAAAAATCTCTTGTGGGGGTAAATGTGCAATAAGAACTTTAGTGCAGTTTATGTGTTATCAGTGAGCTTTCATCATCCCCTGATGAACGATGTGAAGGTGTATCTACAATACAAGATATTGTGTTAGGTCTGAGTATTATAAATGATCATTATATATGTATGTATTCAGTTTTGTAAGGTAGTATCCTGATTAATAGATATGGGATTAGGAAGATATTTATATAAATCCAATTCTGATATATACGAATATAAATATGTATAGGTATACAAAATATATATATGAAATGATATATGTACATTGGTATGTATTTATGAAACCTTGCAATTATTATCCCTATTTCATATATTTATATGTATTCGTATGTACATAATATACAATTGACATTCATATTTATATACAGAAAATATCTAGTCCAGGGTTATTAGGTGACCTACTGACATACTTTTATCATTTTGATTATAGAATATACATGAATACTAGTATATTACATTTTATACGATATTATTTGCATGCATCTGATTAAAATGCATTTTAAGGTCACTGGGATATATTATAACCGCATACTAAGTAATATTATATATATGTGAGTGCATATATTGAATGATGATGATGATAAAAGGGCATTTTTCAATTGACGTCATTCCAAAAATAAAATTCACATATAAAAGTTTCATATAACATTTTTTTTTATTTCTATATACATATATATATATATATATACATATATGTATATTTTTTAATTAAATGATGAATGAGTAATTTTATTCATGTTATATAAAGAATATTATTTTATGATTATATAGAAGGATGAAAATGTGATAATATCATATAATGGATATACATATAATATATATTTACGAGTATATGTATACTATGTACACAAAATATTATTAAATATGATTTATCCTTGAATTGAAATTAATGTCCATTTTTATTTTAGTATTTTTATTAAATATATAAACATAGTGAATATAACACGACCCATATTCACATATAATTACAGTATGTATATTAATGTAGAAAAAAAAAATGACTTAAATAAAAAAATCATTACATTAATTACGTATTTCTGATCTAATCTGTATTTTTATTTTAAGGACACTTTATTTTAAAGGCTATATGCTATACATAATTTTATTTGGCTTTATAAAATTTTATTATAATCTTATATAAATAGATTAAAATTTAATCAAGAAATAAAGATTATTTTAAATCTATATATACATATTTGGATATACTGTGCTGATCACATACAAACATACATTTTACATTTATCTTTAAATTAAATATAAGTAGTTTTAATTTTTTTTTTTCGTTTTTTAAATGTCTAAAAATTTCATTATTTTTCTATTGTTTATTACTTTATTTTTTATTCAATTTATAAATAACATAAACATATACTACTGTGTTTTTCTTAAAATCCAGGCATATAAATAAAAATTATAATCACATAAAAATTCATTAAATTAATTATATAATTTGCTGCTATTAAAACATTACCAGTTATACATATAATGTACATTTATTCTTATTTTCAGTACATACGAATACAGTGGTAAACAAAAAACAAATGCAACCAAATTAAACCATCAAGAAAATAGTGTATGACATTTTAAAAAAAATATCGAAAATTAAAAAAAAAGTAATTAAAACTTTTGTGTAATCATACAAAATTTAAATAATATTCAAAAATGTAGAAAGTAAATTTGCAAATAAAAGAAAATGATTTGCAAATGGTGGATACATTTTGTAATTTCATCTTTATCCATTCAGTTTTCAAATTTGTTTGTATATAGCATTTTCAATTTAAATTCAACTTTTTCCAACATAAATTAAACTTTGTCCAAGTTAAACTAAACTTTTTCCAAGTTAAATTATTCTTTGTCCATTTTAAATTAAACTGTAAATTTTTAATTACACTTGAAAAATATTGAAAATGTGAGTGATACATGGATTATTATGGATAATGCCAGAATCCATAAAACACATGAAAATATAAAGTTAATTTCATTGAGAGTCCGGTTGGAGTACTTGCCACCATATTCTGCAATGCTCAATCCAATCGAAAAACCATAAAATGGACAAAGTTTAATTTAAAATGGACAGAGTTTAATTTAAAATGGATAAAGTATAATTTAACTTGGACAATGTTTAATTTAAGTTGGAGAAAGTTGAATTTAAATTGAAAATGCTATATAATCAGTCATAATTAAGTAAATATTTTTTATTTCAGTTTAATTTAATTCAATTCATTTCCTACATTTTTATCTAACATGTAAACGATATACACCTTATCATTACAAAGTTGACACTTATACTGATCTTATGAATGACAATCATATTTCGTTATAACGTCAAATCGAAATAAACAATCCATCCAGCTCAAAACGATTCAGTAGTGTTTATGATTGCTCTTGAATCGATTTACATTGTACTATTAGAAATAGTTTAATTATTCTGTGTTATTACAAATGTTTTGATTATCACTGTATATGCATATATCGTATACATATGTAGCTGCTATAAAAATTTTTTATTTTCACTTTTACACTTATTTTTCTCTTTCAATTTATCACTTTTCTTATATGTAACTTTAATTTAATTATTATTATTATCATATATGTACATACATTATAATGCATATGTACATAATGTGCATAATGTACTTGTTTATTTTAAAATTTATTAAATTATTTTTTTTTTATTTTTCATGTTAATTTTTGATGCTGTTTTTGCTAAGTTTTTTATATTTTATATGCAAAAATCATCATACAGAAAAATGGAAAAAAAAAAAATATCTGTCATGGTCACTATGTTAGTATGTCAATGCCTACAACTTTTCGCAAAAAAAATAAAATCAAAATGTATTTATATATGTTGATATGTGCTTGTTTTTCAAATACATACAACCAGTATTATATAATCACATACATACATACATACATACATTCATATTTTTTAGTAATATATTGTATTTAATTTTATGTACATATAAAGTAGTCTAGCCTAACCCTGTAAAATTAATTAATATTTTCTTTTTTGATTGGGAGACAGATTTTAAATATGAAATTAATTTTTATTGTTGTTGTAATTGTCTAATTTTACATACACACATTATATTCTCATACCTAAATTATATCTACGCATATGCATACCCATTCATTTTATATATAGTCACATAAATGTGCATGTACATGTGATATGGTATGTGGTGATGGTGGTACGTAGTGATACCTGTATAATAATTTTCTGCGGTTAATTGATAATTATTATTATATCTATAAATAGTAATGTTAAGTTTTCACTTTCTTTCAACATTGAAATCATGTGCCTATGCGTAGCATTTT
Source organism: Villa cingulata (assembly GCA_951394055.1). Taxonomy (NCBI): domain Eukaryota; kingdom Metazoa; phylum Arthropoda; class Insecta; order Diptera; family Bombyliidae; genus Villa; species Villa cingulata. The sequence continues at coordinate 24,358,914 of OX596021.1, read as the reverse complement.
TATAAGTCTTATTATTATACAACAACTGATGAATTATAATTGAAATATTTTTAATGATTATGTTGTATTGTATTCGGTATTTAAATACAAAGGCACGCAGCGCAGTGTATACATTTATATCCGTTTGAATAATCAATTATACAGCGTATATCAATATGTATTTAATGTTATAATGGAAACGAAAATTATTTAATTAAAAGAGGATCGATATGATTATGTACAAATGTCATTTGCATATAACATACGTATCTATATACATTGAATCATCATTGAAATTAGTTTTGGAAAGGAAAAAATTCTCCAAGAAATGATGAGATGAAATTATGATTTTTACGATTTAAAATTGGAAAGTAAAAATGTTGATTCTATAAAATATTTAGATAATTACGTGTCTATACGTATTCATATCCTCTTTATACATTTAAATCAAGAAAAGTGAAAACAGTTTGAAGTATAAGTACAAAAATTTTCATTTCATGTACAAATCTATATACATATACATATGTGGTATATCCATATGTAATGCAGTACGTATTTTAGTCAAAAATTCTGCACATATTTCAATTTTTTTTTCCTTTTTAGAAAAACGCGAGATAATTTTGTATTTTTAATGAAAAAATATATTAAAATAAAAATTGGATATTTTCCAAATATTTACATATCATCGTAATACATATGTATTTAGGTACACATACACATACGAATATATTATACTATGTAAATTAAATTGTAGGTAGATTGTACATATAAGCTGGTAGATGCATATAACTATTCAAATCCATGTAATATAGTACAAAAACAGGATGATTCTGAATGGCGTTTACATATAGAGCAGTGTATGTGATGACAAATAAAAAACGTAAAAAGTATACAAAAAATAAAGGTTTTTTGTTTGTTTTGATAAGATCTGCAACTGTAACATATTTCTGCAGATTTCCATTCCGAATCACCCTGTATACATTTATGTAGTTCTCATACAAAACTAGACGAAATTTTTTCATATTCTTTTAAAATCAATTTTTGCTGTCTTTTTGATCATACAGCCAGATAAAATGAATATGAGTAAGCGAAAATAAAAAGATTCATTTTTCTTTACAAAGAAAAAAAATATTCTTTTTTTTGCTAAAAATTTAAAATTATTCCGAAAAAAGCTTATGTACATAAATAATTTCTATATACATGTACTAAATGCCATATGTACCTCCTCGTATATGAGGAGTGGTGTAATGTAATAAAAATTAATGAAAAATAAATGAACAAAATATAAAATGAAAACAAAAGTAAACAACAAAACACAATAATAATAATGTATATGAAGCACAAAGTAATAATTATTCAGATTTGTATATTTTATCTTTACCCTAGTGACCTAAATTTTTTTAAATTTAATATTAATTTACTGATTATTATTGCATTTTTATATTTTCAATGTATATGCGAGTATGTAATGTATATTTAACAGATTTTTATTTTATTCTTTCTTTAGAATTTTTTTTTTTTTTTTTGCATATCTGTATATCCGTGTATAGTTTATTTTAATTATTATTTTTGTTTATAATTTGAGAAAATAATTCATAAACATTCTCAGAAAATTTATTAATACTATATACTCTGTTGAAAATACATATTCTGATATTTTCTATTTCTGGAATAATGTATAATTTATTTGTTTTCAAGAATTTCAACAAAATATACGTTTCTAAAATCCTTGCAGTTCTGTGCAAAAATAATAACTACTTGAATGTGTAGATTTTTCGATTCAAACTTATATGAGTATGATTTATCACCAAAATAAATGGTTCTCTGAAAGTTAAAATAATTGCTTTGACTTTTATGAGTTTTTCAATTGATCACTTGTGAAGCTTTGTTCTTATTCATATGCAGATATTTTGATGGAAAATCAGTACTGTGTATAGATTAATTGATAGTGTGCGGTAGTATGAAATATCAAGTGCACTTGCATCGTGATGAAATATATCACAAATTACTGGGAAAATTTATAAAATTTCTTTTAGTATAGGTATTTAATTTAAATATATTCTATAGATGCTAAATAAGCAAGTCCAAAACATTTTCTGTTAGTGTTCTTATATACAATATACATATGTATGTGGAGTTGATTTTTGAAGTTTATGCTGATGAATATTATACATATATTATATGTATACATATGTATTTCAATCGTGATGATTTCCGATTATTATGTTCATTCTGTTAATTTATTTTTCAACTTTAAATTAATTAAGAAAAAAAACACGTAAAACGAATCATATTAAATTATATATAGTTTGAATTTAATTTAATTTTAATTTTAAAAAATAAGATAAGTACTCACATATACATACTTTCATATATTTACGTGCATTTATTATGAGATTCATAAAAATATGAATTGGTAATAAATATATATGTAATAGTATAGAAACAAAACGAAAAAAAAACATCCTCAATTACGCACATACATGTACACAAATATTATGTAAATCCAAGGTTATATTTTATTTACATACTCTAATAATTTTTCATTCCAAAAATAATAATAAAAATAAACATACGTATAGCAGAGTTACATTATGTATCTTTTTTTGTTCTTTTCTACCATACATATACATTGATGTATGAGTATTTATATTTATGTGCACAGTGTGCAGTGTATGTGCAGACATTATAAATGCAACAATTCATATATTGATAACGCAAAAAAAAAAATAAAATAAAAACGCATATAAATGCATCAAGCATATAAAGGAAACTGATGTAATCAAAACAAAATATAAATAAGTATATATATTTAAACAAGTAAAAACACCATTTTGAATTTATATTTTTAATGTCACCATGGTAGCAAAAATTTACAATAATATATAATATATTATATACATTACATACATAATAAATATAGATGTACATGTATATATGTATTTAAGTACATAGATGGTAATACCTACCAGCTACCACCAATAATGTAATGGCGACTTATGTACTACTTTCAGCTAGCGCATTATTGAATGCATTATTCTCTCAGTATAAGAAAATTTTGTTACAACCCCAAAAGCTTTTCTAATAAAATTTGTTATGGCTCTTATCGTATAAAATGGTTGTTTTTTTTTTTGTTTGTGTTGTTGCTAGTTTTTTGTTTGAAATTTTATTTTTCAGTTTATAGTTTCCTTTTTTTTTATTTTGCTTATCATTCAACTGCTTATGAACATATACTTAAATGCATATAAATAATGTATGTATGCGTATGTACTTAATAATCCAAAAAAATTCAAAGTGCATATATGTACATACATATACGTAAATATATAGTGTAGGGATGAGTACATGTATACGTATATATTCGTATATTATTCAAGTACATACATATAAATCTATATATGTATAAAAAAAAATTGCATCATGATAACGCGTAAATACATACCTACATATACATACACATATCATATAATATTTTGTACATAAAATAAATTATATACTTATGATGGCATGATAGCAATTTAATGATAAAAAATATATAACTTTTCCTCATATTTTCCATATGATTATATACATGTTACATACATACATTGTACATAATAATCTTTATCTCTGTATCATATATTCCTATGTAATGTATGTATATACATATTATTTTTACTGCGAAATATTATAGTATTAGTATTATATATTGCTATAGTATATGCATTCATATACACAATATGTACATATGTACTCGTATGTATATATGTAAATTTGTAAAATAAAACGTAAAATTACTACGATGACACTGACATAGTTTTCTAGAAAAAAAAACTTTTTATATATTTCACCTAACCTAGACCTAGTACACTAGAATATCATATATATACTGTCCCTGAAAAATAGTTAAAGACAAATTTTATTTTATATAATATTTTTTTTCATTTTTAATTTAATTTTTTTATTTTTTAAATTTTTGTCAGTAAATTTTATTGATTTTTAGTTTCATTTTTTTTCCTTTTGTGTATATGTATGTACGTATGTATAAAATGCACATTATATGTGTATGTATTATTTTGAATCATCAATATAATATAAGGAATATGAAATATGTATTAGTAATTAGTGCATTAAATATAAAATGCATAATTTTAAAAAATTTTAATTTACATACCTACATATTTTCATGACATTCTAGGGGCTTGAATAGCTCGATGGTTGTGTGTCGGTCTTGCGATCTTTGAGATCACGGTTCGAACCCCAGCCAGCGCACTACTCTTGCCCAAGTCGATCAATAATTTTTCCCATCAGCAATGTACACCAGTAACTGATTACTGATGATAAACTGGATAATATAATTTGTATATCTGACATAAAAATTACTGATCGGCGGTGCCATGGACTGAGTATCCGCGTGCACTTAATATATACTATATACATTTATGTATATACATATGTATATTTTGAAAGTAAAAAAAAAGTAAAAAAGTATTTTCATGACAGACTACGCATATTTTATCATGAATGCGTACGTATATGTAAACATTTACATATCACCATAGATTATATCATATCACCTAATACTTATATGACTATTCCATTATATGTATATGTACATTAAAAGATAAAATATGTTTGTTAATTTTCACAAATTCATTGAAAAATAAAAATAATGACAAAAAAATATTTTTCGGTTCTAATACAGTATTGAACCTTCATCATTTTTAAATAAAAACAAAAAAAAAAAAAAAAAAAAAAAAATAATAGAATTAAGGGTATTCATTTCAAATCTGGTAAGTTTCGTATACGTAATCTAATTGGTCGTATTTTCGAAACTTCACAATTTTTTTCTTATACTTTTGAAAATTCCGAGCTTTGCATAAATGAATGAGACTTATTTGTTTAATTTCGTAAATAAAATTTATGTAAACCATGGTTTTGACAGTTTGTCATTTTTACCAGCTGAAATTTTTAAAGATAAGTTTGTGGCTATATTTTGAGAAGATTTTTTGTATTTAATGTGACAAATTTAGAATTTGTAAAGAAATTATGTTACAGGTACTTTCACGTAATTTCATCCTTACAAAGTCGTAAAATTATACGTTGCTTACGTTTACGTTTTGAAATGAATACCGTTTGTTAAAATTCATGTTATATGATTTGAACGGAAAGAATAATATTGTTTTCTCTAGTTTTTACTTATTAATTTTTTTTTTTTTTTTCAAATTTAAAAGTAAAAAAAACAAAAAAAATAATAAAATGATGTCCTTGTTAAGCAAAATGACAAATTACAAAACAAATAATATTTTATCTTATTTTATTTTATTTATATATTTTATATGTAGATGTAACCAATGTAACATATTTTTTTTTTCAAATTTAACGTCATATATTTTAAAGTATGTATATACGAATACGTATTTAATATAACCTTAAATGGTATATTTTTTTAATTATTTATATTTAATTTTCTTCGTTTATTTATTTATTTATTTAAAATGAAATTAGTTTTTTGTATTATTTTTGTTGTTGCTATTTTTTTTTTTTTTTAAATTATAAATTAATTTTTCTATTATCTCATTTTATACGCATTTAATAATTATATACATTTCTATGTATACGTAATGTAGTAAATATAAATTTTAATTCAATTAAAAAATTTTCAATGTTGAATATCGCATTACTATATGAGGTTTTGTTTTTTACTTGTTGCATTAGTATTAAGTATCATTTTCATCAGATACATACATATGAATGCCTTATATGAAGAATATATAAAAACGAAATCAACGAAAAAAGCGTTTTTTTTTTTGTTTTCTGTACTTGAACACTTAATCAATAATTCATCAGCATTTTAAAAATTTTCGAATTAATTTTATATCGTTTTATTATTAAATTTTCAATATATCGGCTTTTAGTTAACAACAAAAACATTATACCAAAGAATATAATATCTAATATAAATAAAAATAAATTTCGAAAAAAAAAAGTTGTTAAAACCGAAAGATATATGTACATATATACAGGGTGTCCGGTTTCGGGTGCTCATCCGGCACACAGTAGATAGGTCTCGCTGAGACAAACAAAAAATCGTTGTAGAGGGAGGGGGGTAATCTCAACCGTTTAGCCGCTAGAGGGCGATGAAGATTTTTCGCACTCAATCTACGAAACACCCTTTAATAGCTACGGTGTACTAGCTAGAAGAATCTGGTCTAAGAAAAATCTGAAGGAAACTCCCCCCTCTCTTCAATGATACCTTATATGCTTCTCTACGTTCTTTGTTTCAAGAGTTATTGTGCTTCAAAGTCAGAATTTAGTGATTTTTTGCCATTTTTTTCAGAGATAATACAGACTGTGGAATTACAGCGCCCTCTATATTAATTTTTACTTAAGTTAGCAGATAGCCCAGAATGTCCGCTTCATTTTAGTATTGTACAGTAAAGATCTATCTCTTACCAATTCAATACCAGCCCAAATAAACAATATTTGAAAAGCCATTTTTTAATAAAATACGGTTCTTTGATATGAGTTTTACATGATTTTACATGATTTTACACAATTCAAACACTAAAAAGATAGAACATGGAAAAAACTGTGAGAGATAGACCTTTACGGTAAAGGGCAAAAATGAAGCAGGTGTCTTATGCTTTCTGTTTTTGTAATTTTAAATTAATATAGAGGGCGCTGTAATTCCACAGCCTGTATTATCTCTGAAAAAAATGTCAAAAAATCACTAAGTTCTGTTTTTGAAACACAATAACTCTTGAAACAAAGAACGTAGAGAAGCATATTAGGTATCAAATAAGAGAGGGGGGAGTTTCCTTCAGATTTTTCTTAGACCAGATTCTTCTAGCTAGTACACCGTAGTTATTAAAGGGTGTTTCGTAGATTCAGTGCGAAAAATCTTCATCGCCCTCTAGCGGCTAAACGGTTGAGATTACCCCCCTCCCTCTAGAACGATTTTTTGTTTGTCTCGGTGAGACCTATCTACTGTGTGCCGGATGACCACCCGAAACCGGACACCCTGTATATACTCGTCGTATAGCAATAAAATTGTAATAATTATTCAAGCCATATTTGATGATAAAAAGCTTATAGTAGAGAATTAAATACTCGTATTTCAAATCTGTCTCGTCGTATGGTCGTATTCTTTTGGAATATTATTATTCATTGATTTGTTTTAATTCATTTTTGATTTTTTAAAAAAAAATCTGTAAACCATTAATCAAATGTTTATTTAATTATTTAATATATGCGCGAATTGCACATGCGTTAATTTGAAATTATTATAAAATCTAAAAATGGTAATAAATTTTATAAAATTTAAAATTTTAAAGTTTTCATAATATTTTTGCTTGACGGTATGTTTTCAATGAAAAATCTATTACATGGTGTCATATAATCAGATTCATAAAATTTTCGGTATCATTCGAAAAACTATACTTTGCAAGTTTTGAATACTTAATATACATACATATGTATATTTATATGTATAGAACTGAATGCTTATATTATTCTCTTCAAAATAATTGTTATAAATCGACGAATGTCATTCAGACATATGAATTTTGGATTTGGTGGTATTGTTCGTTCAATTTCTATTTGAAAATTTAATAAAAAAAAAAAAAAAAAAAAAAACTAAATGAAAATCGATACCTATTTCGTTGGTTTGCATGAATTATTCCAATTCCATATTTGCGGATTTATGGTATATGCATCGTTAATGACGCAATTATCGTAGAAGAATTTATGTATATGTAAATTTTGATCCTTGTTAATAAATTCTGTTCAAGTTTTTTAGTTTTATTATTTGAAAAACAAAAAAAAAATGTTCTTATTAACTGTTTTATTATGTTAATTTGTTTAATTTTCAAATAATGAAAAACAGTTTTATTATACATATGTATACTTATATTATGTACATCTACCTATACGTATAAGTAAATTTATAGAATTCATATTTGATTTATTTATTTTTAAAGTATAAATTTATTTAATTTCAAGGTTAGATTCTCATTATTTTCTTTATACGTTTATATTTTCAATTTATATAATTTCAAACACTTACATATACATATGTATATGTTATTATTTTAATTTAAATTTTAATGTGTAATTTTCTAAAGATTCGTTTCAATTTCTTTTTTATATTTTTATATTAAATACATGCACAATAATTCAAGGATATATTGCGTTATTACATTAATAAAAATTTGAAAAAAAAAAATTTATTAAATGATTGTGTTATATATTAGGTATGTATAATCTTAAATACATATACATATATGTATATGCACTTGTAAGTATATATAAAATATTATATTAGCTTTTATATTCATATAAAAATTCAAGGGCAAAAATTATATATTTTGAGGGACAAAAAAGGGCTTTATCATATCATTCATTCTAATAAGTGTTTTCTATGTAAATAATAACGTTCATAATATTTGTATTTACGCCTGTTTTGTTTTGGTGAGAATTATGTATACATATATCAAACAAAATATATAAAAGTAGAAGGTTATTAATGAAATTTTCATTAACACATTTTTGTTTTAATCAAAATATTCCATATCGTAAATATTCCATGTATTGATAAGATGATTATTTTCAAAGTTTTTCTGTTTAACCAAGAAAAAAAAACGTTTCTTTTTTGAACAATAGACAGATATGTATGTATCAAGCAAAAACTGTACTATATTATGCTTATGGACGATTGCAGCTATTGTAATCAGGTTGTGTATATTTTAAACTTTTCTTGTTTTAATTTAAAAAAAAAAAATTCAGAAATAAAAATTTAAAAATTCGTTACGTTTCAAATCTATTTCTTTTTACTATAAAGTTACTAAAAGTTACTACTTCTTAAAGCAGTTACTATAACCAATTGGTATAAATAATGATGATAATAGAGAGAAGTACAGTGTATGAAAAATTATGGTAAAATGTCTCATTTTGTAAAGTTATAATTCTAAAACAAAAAGAACTGTCAAAATTCTGTTCCATTTAAAACTTATTCCATCTTTTGAACTTTCTTTACTCGAAATTTGAAAAAAATTGATACTAAAATGATAAAATTATAGAGGATTAAAGTTAGCTAAAATTAAAATTTCAAAAAATTTCTTTCTTTTTTTAATTGTAACTTTACAGAAGTATGTACAAAATTATATGTGCAATCATATGAGTTTATGAAAATTTTATTCAATATTTGATTTATATATGTATATATGTAGATATGTAATTCTCTCTATACCATTTGAATAATTTCTTAATGTAAAATACATAAAGAAAAACCAATTACCAAGGATAATGGTGTTTATTTATATTTACAATCTAATTAACATTATTTTATTTGTTAGATTTTTTATGTAGAACAACATTATTACAATAATAATAATAATATAATCTTTACATGCACAATAATATGTCATATAGTACTATGTATATACCCTCACTTAAATCGACATAAAGGCTGGTATTCACCAACATAGATTATCTTTTATCTGAGATAAAGTGTATTCATCAACCTGGATAAAACACTACTCGGATATTTTTAAGACAATCTCGGAGTGGTATTATAAATATCGTTCGAACATAACCTTGTTATTAACAGCAACAGCACAAATAAAGATAATGTATTATTGTACTGTATTATCATCTTTGCATATAATTATCACATCACAGAACTTTTTTTTCATTTTGTAATATAAAAATACAATCAGATGACATGTTTGACACACATGTTCGACTCAAAAACAGAGTTCGAAAACAAATTTTATCTAGGTTTATGAATTAGTTGAAATTGTATCCGGCTAAAATATATCCGACGGATATATTCATGCTGGTGAATACCACCCAAAATGTGTCAACACAAAATAGACCCATGGTATGAATATGAACGCTTGTTTTTATCGAATTAACGTTTAAATCGATTTAAAATAAATCGATATAACTAACCGATTCAGTCGATTCTTAAAGGGGTATAAACGGCTTTCAGCTAATATCGGTTTACACATAAACCAAAATTAGCTGACGTAGAAGAAGAAAGTGTTTTTGTGTAAAACTATTTAATTAAATTCTTTAGAAAATTTCACAGTAAGTAAAATTATTTTTAAAAAAGTTTGATTTTTAAAAGAGTATAACTGTTTGCAAATGAAAATGAAATGTCATTTTTAAATCGATTTAATTTGAACCGCTTAATTACAAAGTGTATAAACATATTGGGATGGGTTCAGAATAAAACCAGTTATAAATCGATTTATCTTTTATGTCAATTTAAGTGAGGTTATATACATACATGATCATAATATCTTATTATTTTTACATTGGCTTCATTTAATTTTATATATAAATAACAATTTATATACATTTTGATATCTTTTAATTTTTATAAAAATGTTTATATAGATAACTACCTGATGTAAATATAGGTACATTATCTACAATTCTATACAATGTCATAAATATATAAAATTGTAATTCTATATAATAACGTATACATATGTACATATACATACATATATTTAAAGAATTTTAAAAATAATATGTATTATTATATATACATATTTAATTGTACATAATGCAACAAAACAATTAATTAAATGAAAGCGCAACAAATGGATTTTCGTTTTTGACTTGCGCAAATCGACTAAAACCAAAAAATTAAAAAAAAAAATTATGTACTACGAAAACAAAAGCTTTTCAAGTTCATTTTCTAATAATTACAAATATTACATATATATATCACAATACATGTATATAGTATACATGTATCATATTAACATAGATAAATATGCAAAATTGTAAACACACAAAATCTACGTACGTATGTAAGTACATAAATATGGATGTAATATAAGCACCGCACCAGTATCAATCCTAATCCAATTCATACAGTATGAAGCTATAGCTTATAAGTGTTGTTAATTTAAAATTAAAATTACACTCTAGTACCAATAAAAAACATTTTATTTTCATTTCTATATACTTACAAATGTATGAATGTATTTTGTATTTTCTAGAAAAATATAAATTTAAGGAGATATTTAAATACATAAATAGAAAATTCTGATGGTGACTTTCATATAAATTATTAACTATAAATTGAGCTACATATGTATATGCATACAATGCACCATAATTTTATTATCTATTCAATACATTATATTATTATTGTATCATTTCTATATATACATAAATTACCTTCAAAAGAAAAATTAAAATTACATATTTTCATTGAAACTATGTACTTGAATACATACAATTTTTTGTTCTATTTTTATATTTTTATATATTTCTCATTTTTCATTTTTGTAAAAAAAATTTTCACTTTTCATTTAGTATAGATATTTGTCATTTTTCAATTTTCATTTTTTTTTTCTTGGTTTTTTTGTTTTTCAATTATAGAAAATAAATTTTTTTTTTTTTTTTTTTACATGAAATAGATGCCGGCAGCTGAAGGATAAATTGCCGGTTAAAGAAAATATGTACGTATGTACAGTATGTACAACAAAAAAATTTTTTATTTTTTTTAACTCATTACTATAATTATGTAGGCATATTATCGTATTATTTACTCATCTGTTGATCTCAAGGCTATATAATGTGAAAAAAATATATATATAAATAAATAAATAAATAAATGAATAAATGAATAAAATCAAAAAAAAAAGAACAAAACAAAACTCCGTATGTATTATCTACAATATATCATACGTTCGTACTTACATATTATTGTGTATATGTACGAGTACATATAATTCTACCTTCCTACACATATCATCAAAGTGTGTGCTGTTTGTAATGCATGTAATATATTTATGTGCATAAACGTATGTATGTATACATTATAATGGCATTTCGAATAATTCAAAATTCAAGCTTTTTTAATCGTTATTTTTAATTGAAAATTTTTCCAATAACCAAAATAGAAAATGAAAAATAAAAAACATCAATAGACTATAGCTATATAGAAAATAAAAATACGAAACCGAATAAAGTAAAAAAAAAAAAAAAAATAAATAAAAATAAAATGAAAATTTTTGAAAAAAAAAAAAACAACAAAAATACATTACCTACCATACATACAGAAATATGTATATAAACAATTGAAACTATAGACCGCCATATTTTACAATATTCAATCGTGTGCTTTTAATGTCCTTGGCACCTTGGCCCACTAACATAAATTTTTCAGGTATACGTAATGTGTACATGAGTGTAGTGTAGTTGTAAATATAAAAATATATGAATATAATGTAAATTTATATTTACGTGTATATATATATGCATGTAAAATATATATTCTGTGTATAGTAAGTATGTACGTAGGTATATAGATAATGCTAGTAATATGTACATAAGAGAAAAATATAAAAAATAATAAACTTTTTTAAAGATAGAAAAGTGAGATTTTCAAAAGTAGTTAGGTAGAGAGTGGAAATAAAATTTTTTCATATTATGCAGTTACTAAAGAATTGAATAATTATTATTATTATTGTTATCTGCTGTTTGTATTTAAATTGTATATAAATGTGCTTAAAAACTTAGCATAAAAATATCTGTATAAATGTGCAATGCGTGTGTGGTACAGTACGGTGTATTTATGGAAGTTGTAGGCTGTATACGTACTGACATTTATATCTGTAATAAAAAAAAAATATACCACAAAATTACTTTTATAAAGTACAGATTATGTTTATATACCAATACTTCAATACCAACTTAAATTAAAATTAACACAATTACATTTTCTGTTGATCTGCTTGTGTATACATATATTGTATGTACCTATACAGTAATAATAAATTTTTGTGTATCTATGTGTGCATCATTTTATTTTTTTCTTTTGAAATTTATTTTTATAATTGTCACGTTTATTTTCTTAATCTGTATATTTATAGCAAGTTTAGATTTATTTGTAAGCAATTAAATTGATATAATAACATGTATAATAATAACGTAATGAACATGTGTACCTTTTGCAAGTAAATATGTACATACATATGTAAGTATCTCCAATATGTATATGTGCCTACACAATTAAAGGCAAAAACATAAAAATTATACATATAGGCTGTGTGCGAATTCCATGCTTAATGGCTAAATCTCTAAATTACTTTCAGTTTTTTCCATCAGCAATAAATTTAGCATCTAGTAAGGGTGGTATTCACCAACATGGATATATCTGTCGGATATATTTTAGCCGGATACAATTTCAACTAATTCATCAACCTAGATAAAATTTGTTTTCGAACTCTGTTTTCGAGTCGAACATGTGTGTCAAACATGTCATCTGATTGTATTTTTATATTACAAAATGAAAAAAAGGTTCTGTGATGTGATAATTATATGCAAAGATGATAATACAGTACAAATACATTATCTTTATTTGTGATGTTGCTGTTAATAACAAGGTTATGTTCGAACGATATTTATAATACCACTCCGAGGTTGTCTTAAAAATATCCGAGTAGTGTTTTATCCAGTTTGATGAATACACTTTATCTCAGATAAAAGATAATCTATGTTGGTGAATACCAGACTAAGTGTGCGAATCGCTAATTTTTTGGCAACTAAAGCAATGAATTTGAATTACAAAATTTAGTTATTTAGCATCATTTAGCATACTCACTGAGAATGCTAAAACTTATTTATCGACATTTTTCAAAATTGAAATTCGCACACAACCATATAATATTTTAAATTTCTTTAAATTATTTAATACAACTATAATTATAATCATTTATATGGTATAATACTTTAAGGATTTCATTATAGAAAATTTTATATTATAAAATTACAATTTATATACATACACATATACTGCGCTTCTGTGTAGATACTTTCATTAATGTGTACAAACTATGTATACATTTTTATATTATTATTTAGAATCATTTGATGTATAAAGTAACATGAAGGTAAAAATATGATTTTCTATAATTTGATACCTTTGTTATATACATACATATATATATCTACACATATGTACTTGTATGTATTTCATTATTATATGATTTCTTATTATATATACATAATTTCCAATTATTTTCATAATTTTGTCAAGAAAAAAATAAGAGAAAATCATAAATACTTACATACGAGTACCTATGAAACATTAAATATAGAAAAATAAATAAACATTAATATAATTTGATGAAGCAAAATAAAAATATTATTTCAAAAAATAATAATAATACAAAAAAAAAAAATAACAAAAAAAAAATTCTAATACATAATTTTATGGAATATATTTTTATTTATTGATGTGTAAAATATACTTCAAGGTTATTATATACTTATGTATAGATATTACGCAAATATGTACATATATGTAAAAGAGATATCCAAGGAAGAAGGAATCATTATTAATTTTTTGTTTTCTTGAAAGGAACAAAATAAAGTAAACATTTTCTTAGTTACTATACTAACTATATTATATACACTCTATATTTTTATGTTTACATAATTAAAGATTCAAATTTTATCATAATATATAATGTGTAATGTATTTTATATATACGAAAATATTTTTATGCAATTATATTATGTACTGTGTATAAAAAAAATATTCGAACTAAATATTCTATGAATTTAATCAACATATGAGTATGTACAGTATATGAATATATAAAAAATCTTGAATCAAAAAGTATCTGGAAATTTTCAATTTAGTATTTTCATTCGTTGTTAAATGAGGTTCCTGAAACCAAAGACTCTATAGAACTATATAGAACTAGAAATATACATAGTTCTATATAGTCTTTGCTGGAACTTAATTCGAACTTAATTGAATAAAGTTAATATTGTAAACACACAGAGGTTGAAATTAAGTATTTTGCTGATTTTAGCCTCGAAATCCGGAAAAAACGACCGATTTGGCTGAAATCTAGTCAGCGAAATTACATAAGAAAATACATAATAATCGCTCGAAATCTACTCATGCTTCGCTCTTTACATAGAACAGAGACATCTACCAACAAATTGTAAACAAAAAAAAATGTTTTTTTAAAATTTTCATTAAGAAATAATTGAATATAATTGACAGTTAAATTTAATAGAAGAAGTAGGCTATGTTCAGATAAATTAAATAAATTAGACAAACTGTCAAAATCGCTGTGTGTCACCTTCGTAATTTCTACTCGAAATTAAAATGAAATCTACTTAATTTCAACCTCTGTGTGTCGGAGACATAAAATGAAAGTGTAATGATCATTTTAACTTTACTTGAGGTGATAGACGACAAATGAATGATCATTCGCAACGAATAATAAATTTGAACGAACAAAAATATTCTATATAGAAATGAGTATTTTGAAGACATATTATTTCACAAGCCATTTGAAAATATTCAATATCATTCCATCATGAAATTTTGTGAAATGAAAATTTTGCTTATTTTTATATGCATCAGATGTATGTGAGTGATTTATTATTGAATATTTGATTCAATTAGCAATGTAATAATAATCCATTTTTGAGCATTTTTGAACGACTGTGATGCTGCATCACAAAAGCGGTAATGAATTGTGTTGAAGTAGGTATACTCTATTTATTTAGAAGAAGTAAAAAATATTCTCATCTAATTATTTACTTTTTTTATTGCACTTAAAAATGTACATGAGCAATTGATATTTTCGAATATAATATTTTCATGAAACATTATGTATGTACATTTTTTTGAAACACAGTACAGTAATGATATATAATATGGAATATCGTATCCTTAATAAAAAGTGTGTAATATGTATGTGTGTACATATATATGTACTTACAAACACCAAGATAAAGTGTATGCATAAATATACAATCTTACAAATTAATATTGTATGTTTACTATACTGGTATATACTTACGAGAAATTACGAGCATATTTTAGTGTTACTATAGAATCATTACTTCTACATAAAAAAATAATAATAATAAAATAAAAATAATAAAAAAAAAACGAAAGAAACATATTAAAAATTTCATAAAAGTAATTTGTAAATACCTAGGTGATCTAATGAATGTATTCAATTATTTAAGACAACAAAACAAAAAAAAAAATGCATAGAGTAAAAATTTATTTTCGAAATAAATGAAACAAATTATACAAGATAAAATTTTTGGTATTATATAAAATACATACATAGGTATTGTATAATTTTTCTGTTTATCTGATAATGACATTCATTTTTTTTTTTCAGTAGGTTACTAGTTGTAATAATGAAATAATTGTCTTTTTACTATGATTCAATTATATTTTTCGTATTTTTATTTTTGTTTTTTTTCTGATTTTGATTAATAGGGCTTAACGAACGTGACGTATTTACATACCTACTCTTATATTATATACTTTATGTGTAAGATAATCATTGAAAATATGTATATATTTTTATCTATGCATGTATATAAATACAAACATAACGTCATACATATTATACATTCAAAGTAGATAGATATATGTAGTAACTAAATATATGGAGATTATATAATATAAAGTATATCCAACATTTTATCACATAATAATATTTTCTGTAATCATAAAGTATGTACTTATATTTTTGATAAAAATATTAGAAAACTTCATATAAGTACGAGTATGTACATACATACCTACCTCTCTATATATTGGTAATTTTTCAAAAAATGTCTACTTAAACCATATCTGTATACGCATACGGTAGGTGAGTGAGCAAGATATTCTTGTTTTCATTTTAAAGTTTATTTTTAAATCTATGAATACTGTACCTATATGCAATATTTTAATATTTAAAGCTTAAAGGTAATTGTAAGAGTTAAGAGGTTTTATTAAAAATTCGTATTTCAAGGTTTTTTCTTACTCCCTTTTTCATTTATTCAAAAAAAAAAAAAAAAAGGAAAAAAATTAAATTAAATTAATTATAGATTGAAACATATGAAATCAATTAAATTGAAGTAGGTAGTTACCAAAAATTTTATTTCGTTACAATTTTTTGTTTTTGTTTTTGTTATCTTTTTTTTTACTTGCGATATTTTTTTTTACTACTAAAATATATTAATACATAATATATTATGTACATATTTTATGTATAAAGGGTGTCTCATATATACATACATATTTTTTTTTTATTAAATATACATATATACATAAATGCATGTATATAGTATATATTAAGTGCACGCGGATACTCAGTCCATGGCACCGCCGATCAGTAATTTTATGTCAGATATACATATTATCCAGTTTATCATCAGTAATCAGTTACTGGTGTACATTGCTGATGGGAAAAATTTTTTGATCGACTTGGGCAAGAGTAGTGCAGTGCGCTGGCTGGAGTTCGAACCGTGATCTCAAAGATCGCAAGACCGACACACAACCATCGAGCTATTCAAGCCCCATACATACATATATACAACATAAATTCTTCATATTTACAAAATCACACATTCAGGATAAGGATAAATTGTTTTGATAAAAAAAAATGCTTACTATAAATATAATTAAATAACACTTAAAAAATGTTTATAAGTTTATACTGTTATTTAAAGTTTGAATCGTGTAATATGTAGGTCCTTTGCAAGTTTCAAATAGACATATTTTTGACCATTTCTGACCATCTTTGATCCTTAATAATGGAACAGTGAATCATACTATTGATCTCGGATTTTTCTGTTTGAAAGAGGACATTTGTTCTTTACAACATAAAAGATAAACAAATTTTTTTTTCTTAACGCACTTTTTTTTTTTTTTGAGGAACTTTTCAAGGAAGAAGTAAATTTTAAATCAAAAATTTTTTTAAAAAAAAAAATATTACATAAATTTTTGAATTTAGGATTTCTGTTTGTTTACTAGAATCGAATTCTTAAACACTTACTATATAGTATATCCAATGAAATGTAATTTTGTTACCAATCATTGGCTTGAACGTAAAATGGTGTTACTTAGGGTGTACAAAAAGTTACATAATTATGTTTTTATGTTAGAAAACTTTGCACAAAACTAGAAATTTTCAACGACTTCTAGCGTCGAGAATAAGGTCAATAAAAATTTATGTTTTTACAATATTTTTTCATAAAACACTCCAAAGAATTCTGTATTACAAATATTTATACGCTAAATAAAATCACCCTGTATACATTTTTAATTATTTTATTGCGATTTCATAACCATATACAGATTTTTTTTTATATTATTTATTTTATGTGTACAAAATGCATTCCAAAATAATAGTATGTAGTGTATGATACGTACACACAAATATGTACATAATATGTAAAAATAATAATATGAAAAACAAAGGAAAAATATGAAAATAATAAACGAAGAAAAACTATATGTAGTAGCTTTATATTTAAATTGTAAACCGTAAAATGACTTTGGAATATAAAAAGCAAACATCATTTTTTTGATTGTAATCATAATTTTTGTGATGTTTATTCATTATTATATTACTATTTTTTTTTTTTTTTTTAAATATTTCTGGTCTTTTGTATTTTGTGTATGTAAATAATAAAAGGGTATTTGGGGAAATTTTTTCCTTTTATATGTGCAGATTGTAAATAATTTCAGTTTAAAAAAAAATGTATTTACATGCATAGATAGAGGAAGAGGGTACAATAAAAATGAAACAATGAAAATGAATAATTTTTTATAAATATACAGTAGTGCATATTATATACTATCTACTAAAATTGTAGCTTGAAATATGATGCAATTCAATTTTAAAGCGTCTTTTGTTTTAAATTGAATGTGTAGGGTTATGTGTAGGGTCTTATATTAAAGTATTTATGTATGTAACTATTCTTATATTATATGATTTTATTTTTACTTTTTTTTTAAAAAAAAATTTCTGTTTTATTAACTACCATAAGTAATTTTTTTGTTTGTGAAGAATTGTAATAATAGTACTGATAAATTTCTATTATTTGACTCAATAAAAATAGCCTTGACATAATTAACACAAAAAGTAGAAAGTCTGCAAGTTTTTTTTTTTTTTTTTTTGTTTATTTTCAAATGAGAATTTAAAGAACGAACAAGACAATAAAAAAATATTAATTGCTCTAAACCAAATATATAATAATAATAACTGTTGTAGTTAGCGAAATAATTAGATCTTTCATACATCTTTCATTTATTATTTTGATTTAATGCTTTTTAGTTTATATTTTACATTTTGTTGGTTTCAGCTCAAAATTCCGAGATAATTAATCATTTTTTTGATGGTTTATACTTTGAAAATATGTAGTCTAGTTTCACATCATCTCCAATTGTTTCAAAAAATCTAAAGCCCCCTTAAACGTACGAGATATGACGACTGGTTGACAGGCAAAACGAAAGTCGAGCAACTGGTCGTAGCAAAATGTAAAAAAAATTTGATTTTTCAGGGCGTGCCTTCAAGTTTGACAATTTATAAGTTATAGTTTGACAATTAATTAAAGAATCAAATCTTCGACATTTGACATTTGACAAATTATGTGATCTTGTACTGTACGTACGAAGCTATTTTATAGAGATAAAGTGTAGCAAATAAAAATTCTGACAAAATTTTAACGACATGAACTCTAAAAAATCTTCTTCCCTACAAAGTCGAAATACTAGTTGTAATGTCTGTGTAAAACTTATCATTTCAACTTGTCTGTCAAACTTTATGGGACCCGATTATGATAATTAATTGCTTGATTATAACCAAGAATTTTTTGATATTTATTTTCAATTTAATATCAGAATTACATTTAAGCTGACAACTGACAATAATTACTTATGTACTCACTTACATAAAATTGATCATATGTAACTATTTTTCAAAATAAACGGTTAAATTAGTTTGTAATATTATCAGTATATATATAGTTGACAAAATCAGAGTAGATAAAACAAATAAAAAATCCATTAAATTTAAATTAAAGTTTAAATTTGAATAAATATCGATAAGTTTATTTGTAAAAAATTACGTAGATTCGTAAAATATTAAAAAAAAAAATGTTAACCATATAAGAGCGTTGTTACATAAATTCCCACATTCTTTTGAAAGTGAAAATCAAATTTTTTTTTTCCTTTTTTGAATCATGAGCATCGTCATCAATACGATTTTTAAATTATTTTCGTACCTACATAGTACATCATATGCATATCGTATTCATTTAAATGATGACGATGATAATGATAATGATGATGATGATGATTACATATTTTTATTATTATTATACGATTCAAAAGTTATAGTAATAGAGTTATAGACCTTGACCACTTTTCCTAGTTTCAATTAACTATTTATTAATTTATGTATGTAATATGTATTTTATGATTATGAGAGTGTATATATGTATATGTAAGAAAATAAATGACAATATGAAAAATTATGAACTAAAAAAAAAATTTAGTTAAAAAATAAAACGAACTACTTTTAAATCTAATAATAATTATAACGTGAAAATAATAATGAATGAAATATGTATGAGTAAATACGTGTAAATGTGCACATAAAAAATTACAAAAAAAAAAAAAAAAAAAAAATTGAATTTTATAAATAACAACGTACTATATATTGTATATTATATGAGAGCTGAAATTCAAGGTCTTAGAAGATGTAATTAGATTACTTCTGATACTGAATACATATATTGCGTATTTTCTTTAAAATTTATAAATTTTTTTCTTCTTTTTCCTCATTATTTTCTACTGACTACTGACCAAAACTAAAGATACAAATACATAATATATTTATTCATTACAACACTAAATTCTTTATATGAAAAATATTTTTAATTCATGCTACAAAAAAAAATCATTAATTATAGCTCTAAGAAATAATTTAGTTTTTTCTCCGTTCAAAAGTCAGATCAAATTGCAGAAAAGTTCGTCATTCACGTATGTATGCATTTAATGAATGTATACATATATGTACATATCTCTAACATATTATTCGCTATTTGTATAAAATGAATAGATGTTGGTATAATAAATTACGAAAAATTCATCATAAAAGGTCAGAAAATTAAAGCAAAAAATAAAAAATGATAAATTTCTGATTCGCTTTTTCAGTTTTTTTTTTTTTTTTTTAATATTTTTTTAATTTTTTTAGGTTTAGGTCATGGAAAATTTATAAAAATGACTAAAATCTATCTAATGTAAACTTATGTATCATAATCGAGATATAATTTAAATTTGAAAAAAAAAAGTATCCAAAATCTTGTTTCACTGATTGAGAAAAATGAAAAAAAAAAAAATTAATTTTAAAATATCAACTACACAAAATAGAAATACCTATACATATGTAGAGATTTAGGTATATAAGGAGTGATTAAATTAGTAACTATAAATGTTTAAAAATTAATATTTTTGCTCAGTATTGTTGGTAAATCATCATAAAAAAAAACTTAAATTTATTTATTTATTGCATAGAAATTTTCTAGATTGAGCTTTCGATTAACTTTGAACAGATACATTACTTTGAAGAAAAATCATCTTTAATTAGTTAATTGCCAACAAGATTACCTACCTAAATGATATTGAATTCCATTGATTTCTTATATTAAATCATTGGTATTTACTCTATAACAAACCACAAAATTTAAGTGAGATAAAAATCAATATTATTTGCATTTTTGATAAAATTAGAGCAGATTTATGTAAAAAAGTAATCAAAAATTAGTGTTACAGAATTGAATTTTTCAGAAAAATTTAGAGGTGATCATTTACATGGAATCATTTTTAAATAAAAAAATTTCATATCTTCTCTTCTTTCATGATATGGCTTCCTCAAAGGTTCATGATTAGTTTAATATATAGGTTAATTCGTCACGCTGTGTATCACCCTGTCACGTTTTTTAATATAAAAAACATACTCTGACCTGGATACTGCTCACTATGAGTCGAACGTGCCAGGATTTGGCAGTGTTTATTGTCGCTACACTTACTCGCTACTGGCTACTTACTCGCCATGTTGCAGAAAATGCCCAGCGGACCTCTTCTGCATGTTGGTTTGGGAATGTTTATTGACTATTCGTATCGTAGCTGCCCCCCCATATCTGAGGAGCTTTTTCCTATCCACCACCTGAGAAAACCGCGCGGTATAAGTCTGCTCTGGTCCATGAAAAAAAATGTCATTTATCACAATCTTCTATTTAAAATAAACGAAAAATTTAATTGATCATTCTTACAAGTATATTTCAAAATAAAATGTCTGTAGCTTAGATTTCATCACCCTTTTTAAGTACCTTCATCACCCTAATAGTACACGTCCATAATATACATACATATTTACGTAAATATATATGTGTAAGTACATTATATACATACATATGTATATCTATTTATTAGATATTTTATTTTGGACCTTTCTCATTAAATTTGACTTTAAGCATGTAAATATATTTTTTATTTGCTTTTTTTTTCTCTCACACATTCATTAATTTTTTTTTGTTGACTATTGTTGTTCTTGTTAATTGTTATTATGTATGTATATTTCTTGTTTTTTACTTATTTTTCTTATTATTACAATATGTAGACTTCTATAAATTTTTAATGACCTTGACAAAAAATAAAAAAAAATTCAAAATAAAAATTTTTTTTTCTCACGTGAGTGATTCAATTTTTCCTGGTGTAAAAGAAAAACGAAAAAAAAGATGAAATATCTAACGAAACAACTCAAGTAAAAGATAAAAAACAACGTCAATAATTATGTTTTTCTTTTGTAAACAACTAATATATATTTGCATATACTTATACAAATATTAGTATTTACTTGTGATGTTTGTATAAAAGTTGACGATATTTTGTTTATAAATTATTTTCGTTTAAAATTATATTATAATTTAAACACATACACATCTTATAAATGTGATGATGTTGATTATACATTCATGTTTATGAGTATAAATAAAAAAGGGCTATAGTTAATAACTTTTTTTAAGGTAATATTAATTAATTTATGCGTATACTAACATGAATAAACTTGTTTCTAGTTTCAGAAATTTGTTCAGCAAGTTTTCGATTTTGAATATTATTTCTTATTGTTTTTCTTCCTCTTAAATTTAATATTTTTCGAACTGAATACAGATACGTTAAATTTTATGTATATTATTTCCAGGAATTTAGAAAATATTTACATTTCCTTTTCAACATAGTATGGTCTTGTAGTACCTTATATAGTTAACAGATGAAAACTTACATAACAATCTTAAAAGGAATGCTTTGTTGGATATACATTTTTTGGCTGTTACTTCTCGTGAGAGAGTAGCTTTAGTGCCTCCACAAACACTTTCAATCTCACTCGATTAGAAGTCAGTCTTTTTTTGTCTTGTCAGTTCTTCTTAACTGCTTCTAACTCTTTCAAAATTATTCTCTTTCAAGTTTCTCATGGTCTTTCTTTTTTGCTGGAAAATAATTTCTAAACTTTGTTACTATCATGAGTGCACCTACAATTTAACGTGGATTGTGAACCAGAAGCAAGCTCTTATACGTGATAGGGCTAACTAATTAGAATGCCCTATAATAATATTGCTAATTTTTTGTGTTTGTTGTTGTTAGCAAGTAGACTTTATCAGCATTTCTACGCTCTTTTTCCTAGCAAACTGGTCTGGTACTCATTTCAAAGCTGAGTGAACTTTGGGGGTAATGAAATCTTCAATCGATATTATCACATATCTAAATAACTACAGTAAATTATTTAGATTTGTGATATTATCTTAACAAATAATTCATATAAGGGTACAAAATAGACTTTCAGATCCTTATGCCTTTTCTTAATCATCAAGGTCCTTTTTTTAAGTTGAAATTTGAATTCTTCTTATAAAATTGATATTATACATACATACATGAAATAAGTATGATGATGCATTTTGTTTGATAATAAATGTTCTTTTTTCAAGTTCATTTATTATATTAACATATTTATATTAACAAATAATTTACACATGCAGTATATATGCATTTTTCAATTTTTGTATAGAAACCATTTATTACTTCATTTTCTGCAATATACATACATACATACACACACAAGTATTTATGTTTTTCTATAACTTGCACCAATACATACGTAACTTTTATGTACAAAATTACTAACACGAACAGCAGTATACAACAAAAAACATGTATGTCACTGTCAGTATGTTAGTAGGCCATGGGTAATTCGTATATATGTATACTCGTACGTACATATAGTAAAAATAATACAGACCATGAATATTAAAAACTGCGCATACATACTGTATTTTTAAATGCTGTTAATTTTATTTGGACGGAATATCTTTCATTATTTTTGCTCTACTATATGTATGTAATGTACATGTAAATATAATGTATGAACATTTATACATTGTAAGTATGGATATATGTATCATATATTGTTTGATATGGTGTAATGCATGTAAAACTCTACAATATAATTTATAATACTGGTTTGATTACATAAAAATCAATTAAAATTTAATGTAGATAAATACATCATAGCTATATACGTACTATGTATGTACATGTATGAATAATTGAATACGTATAATTACCATTATTATAAGACCACTGTGCATAAAATCTCTACTCATAATAGAGTACGATAGACAAAATAATAAATGTAAATATGTACAGACATAGATGTAGTATATCATATAAAATTCAATTATAATTCCGTAATACACACTATACTTAACTTTGGTAAAATTCATTAAATTTTATAACACGTTGTTACACACACATACAATCACACTATACGTAAATAATTTATGTATATATGTACATGCGTAGATAGTTTTGTCATTGAAAATGCATTTTATTTCATTTTTCTTCTTATTTTTTGTTGTTGTTTTTTTTTATTGTGAATACATATTACATTCTAAAATTAATTTCACCATGAATTTATATTAAAATTTATCACACAAACACAACAGTATGTATTGTACACTATACAATGTACCAGTGTCAAAGTGTATAGGTACATATGTACATAATATACTAACTAAATACAGCAGCATTACGCATTTTGTCTGATTTTTAAATGATGTTTTGAAAATTGAACAAAATAAATTTTTTCCTTTGTTTTTGTTTTCGTTATTATTATTTTTTTTAATTTTCCTTCAAAAATTAGATGTAAATTATAATAGACAATTTTTCAATTGATTTGTTTTGTGTTTTGAGTGGTACATATTAAGGTATACGTATACACGACAAGAGATTTTGGTCTCCAGAGTCCAAAAAACGGTTTCCGGAGTCTAAGAAATGTGTGTATACACCAAAAAGAGATCTTCAAAATTTCAAGAGGCCAGTGTTCTCTGGAGTCCGTTTTAGTCTCTTGTTCTCCTGCCGTGTATACTGAAAAGAGGTGGACTCCACACGTGGACGTTGGTTTTCAAAATATTTTGATATTTGACTCTTGGACTCTGTCTAAAAAAGACATTTTAATTCGGTTGTTGATGTTTTAAACAAGTATAGTTTTTTATAAATATTATTACTACAAAATATAAAAATATAATAAATTAAATATTAATTTATTGAAGTCATTATGAGACATCCGAATAAAATTTTTATATAATGTTGCATCCTCATTTTTTAGTTCTTTTAATAAATTCACGATAACGCCACTTTCACCTCTTTTTTTAATCCACTTTTTTATCTACAAACTTCCTTTGTATTTTTTCTTTTAATAATAGTATAAGCAGAAACTGCTGCCGCAATTTGAACTTGTCCATCCGAAAAATTCATTCGAGTGGAATGATGGCAAGTAACATCGCAGGAGAAACATCAACATCAAACAGGCCTCCTGAGATTTAAACCAGAGACAAAATACGTATTTCATGTATACACTAAAGAGTCTGGTCTCCAAGAGTCTTCTATCGTCTTGCCTCCGGAGGCCTTATTTTCTGGACTCCTGGCGCCAAAGTCTCCTATCGTGTATACGTGCTTGAGATTTTGGTCTCAGAAAACAGAGTCCATAGTCCGAAGACTCTCGTCGTGTATACATAGCTTTAGCATATTGTACTCCATTTATACATAATCCAGTTTAGAGTAGAGATTGACAGTTTTCAATTGATCGATACTCGAATTAATTAATTCTGTATAACAACGTTTGCATCGTTAAATTGTCACAAATCTGTAATGAAATTGCTGAAAACATAAAATCAAAAATATGTCTGCCTAAAATATACATCACTGATCAACAGATAAGTACATAGATCTGTTGTATTATGGTTGTATTTAGTAAAAGTTTTGCAATAATAATAAAAATAATAAAATTATACATTTAATTGTAAATTTGTGTATGAAATTTATTATAAATATAGATTAGGTATAGTACTTATTATTATGAATGATTACTTAAATGTTTTCTTTGTCTTGAAAATTTCATTCTTTGCTACCATTCAAAACTAAACGAAAATAATAATTTTGAAAAATTGAACGATAATTCGAACAAAAAAAAAACGTATATAAATATTATTACGATAATCTTATTTTCGAATTTTACGGGCAGCATCGTTACCAGTCGTACCGTACTGATACATTAATACTCTAATCTAAAGCTTATTCATTTGGATTCCTATAATAACGCTTAAAAGAAAAAATTTCGTAATAAATTTCTAATTCATTATCTACATATACATAATGTACTCGCGTATATGTAATGTACCGGAATTTTGTAATATTTATTATTTGATATAAATTTTATTTTTATATTTCTTTTAAATTAAATCGTCAATTTTGGTGCTTTTTTTATCTTGATAAGTGTGTCATCATGAATTTTTATTGAAAATATGATCTTTTTTATTAATATTGATTTTTTTTTTGTTTTCCGGATATTGTATGTGCACATATGTTGTGTATGATATGTGTATATAATATGGGGCACATACAATCTATATTATATATATATAAATATAATAGTCCTTCTCAATAGCAGTCTAAAATTACAGTTAATTCATTTTTATATGATAAAAATAGAATAAAACCTTTTATTTTTCATCTTTCAATTTCAAATATCCATTGTCTAGATGAAAAAAAAAAAATTTCACTTTTATGTTTAAATTTTATACGGCATGAATGAACATATGTCTACATATCATAGACAACTCACATACATAAACGTCAAATTTTGAATCATATATGCACATATGTGTAGATATATTCGTAAATGCCTATTGCTACTCATTGATACATATAGCTTTATTTACTCTTATTTAGCATATAACATATTTTATTGTTTTGAATTTTTGATTGCGTTAAAATTGTACCTTTTGTTAGATTTACCTGGGAAACCGTTTATCAAGCAATATTATCCAAAGTATAATAATATTATAAACTTAAATTGAATTGAATTTTAAATTGAACGAAACCAACGAAA
The DNA here is from genome assembly GCA_951394055.1 of Villa cingulata. Classification (NCBI taxonomy): domain Eukaryota; kingdom Metazoa; phylum Arthropoda; class Insecta; order Diptera; family Bombyliidae; genus Villa; species Villa cingulata. Next base: position 24,331,663 of record OX596021.1, on the reverse strand, counting down.
AAAATATATCTATAATATTTTTTCTTCTAAATATTATTTTTTGGGTGTTCATCATATGTTTCATATTGTATACGCATAAAATGATCGTAACACGTTTTTGATTTTGATTATTTTATTTTTTATTTTTTTTTAATTCATAGAAAGACACCATATAAATATATATGTGTATTATGTATATAATTATGGTGTGTAGTTCGTCATGAATTATAACCATATATTACTTATAAATTTTAAAGATACATATGTATACATATGCGTATACCTGTGTATGCATAAACAGTAACTATTTTATTATCTTTATAACAGTTATTCTGTGTGTGGTTTGATATTTTGTATTGTATATATGTACTTATATATAGTCTGTGCTTTAGCAATCCTTTCTTAATAATTTACAACGTTTTTATTATACTTACTAACCTATATCTACACGTTTTTATACACTTTGTTTTTTATTATTTTTTTTTTTTTTTTTTATTAAAATAAAATCTTGTATAGTAAGTATATGGGTAGGGGTAACCACCTTAAATATAATATGCAACCTATAATATGATATTTTTTTGTGAATTAAAAATTATAAGAAGAGAAGAAATAACAACAACTACATAAATGATAAAAATTATCAAAATGATTGTCATACTGTAATTTTTTAACATACATATAATGATATAACTATGTATTTTTTTATAGATGTTTAATGATCAGCTGATTGCAAAATTCATTAGATCAGTAAAAAAAAATTTGAAGTAAATACATAATACCAATAATACATATTCAAAAATTATGAGTAGTCATAAATTTAGTACATATATTTTTAATATTTCATTTCGTTATTCAGTAGATTTGTATACGAGTATTCATGTGTACATATATGAATGAGTGTATAGATCTATGTGTTTGTACATTATAGGCTGTTATAGGTATATATAATATTTATTTTGATCAAATATAGTACACGTAATTAGAGGAATATGATCCTCTTCTATTATAGATGAGTCTATGACCTAAATATTCAATCATTTATCTGCGATGCAAATTAAAAGGGAAATGAATTACTTTTGAAATTTATACCTACGTCATATCCATTTATATATATTCATGTATACTTAACTTAGTTATACTGTGGTTATACATAAAAGGAAAAGGTATATATAGATAATTTTTAATTGGATCATTTTATAATTAGAAATGAAAAGTTTACACAAAAATAATAAAAATAGTTAACCGAATTTACATAGTTCCTAGAATAGTTTTTCACCTTTCACTAATTAAATTAGTAAAATAAACGGAATATCGAATAATCAAATTTCTCTTAGTTCAGTATTGAAATTTAATTCGAAATTATAAGAATTTTCAAAATATATATTATTCGATAATGTTAGTACATACATATACGACATAATAAAAGATATAAATTGGTATGATGCATACATACATATACATATGAGGTGTGATCGAAAAATAACGGTAATTTAATAATGTAATGTAATATTTTTGACTACATATATAATTTATTAATAAAAAATATCCACTAAAATAAATTGCAAATATCAACATGCGTTAGAAAAAATGTGTATCGACTAGATAATAATGAATGAATGAATGAATGAATGAAGTCAACGAAATTCCAAAATTTTCGTTATTTTTTTGATCAGACTTTTTTGTATAAATTTAATATAATGTACAAAATCACTACATACTATATGTTCATACAGAAATATTCAAATATGTATGTGATTGGTGTGAATTGTTGTTAACAATTACCTTGTTTATACTCTTTTTTATGTCGACTTAAAAAATATGTCGATTTAAATATGGTTTATTTTGAATCGGTTGAACTGCGTTTATACCCTTTGTCTTATACCAGTTTAAATTATGTCGAATTAAAAAGTGACGTTTGACGTTTGAATTCAAAGACTAAATTTTAAATAGTAAAAATTCTTTAACTAGAATTATACATACATATTATTAAATAGAAGTTTTTGTTTTTTGTTTTTAGTGGTGTAAAAAATACATAAAAAAATAATTGAATAACTTTTTTACAAAATGTCATTTCATAATTCGAATTAGTGAAGAACAGAAAGGTTTATACCCCTGCTAGAACTGGATCAACCGATTGTGTTATACCGATTTATTTTATATCGATTTAAATTTTATGTCGATATAAGTATCGTTTATACCACTGGTTTATTTTATATCGACACATTTTATGTCGATTTAAGTGAGGGTATAAACATAGTAAATATGTTTCTATCAAGAATGTAAATTTTATTTGCCTTAATTTTTAAATTAGTATAGGCAGGTATAAGTACATTGTATCGGTTGGTCGGTTAAAATTTCTTTGTTATAGAATTTCACCTTCTAAAAAAAAAATTTTTCTTCAAATTTATACATTGCATATACATACAAAAATGTAGTACAATAATTATTTCTCATTGATATTGTTACATATATCTATTATATCTATAACTAATATATGTACATGCTCGTAAATACATATGTATATTTTTGTTTTAATTTATGGTATTATATGAATATAGTAGAGAATTGACAGATTAACATTTATGTTGTTATGTATATAGATCAGACCTCCAACCTCATTATATTACATCCACTGCATATCATATATACTAGAGTAGGTACCCTTCATTGTTTTTTTTTTTTCTTTCATTTTCTTGTATTATATTTTATTTTAAATTTTTTTAATTTCTTTTCGTTTTCTACCATATTGAAAAAAAAAAAAATAAATAAATAAAAAATAGGTTTACAGGTCATGTTTAAACTGTGTTGTTTTGAGGGTTGTCAGGGTGTGTACACCTACATGCATTAACTGAATGCATATTTATAATGCATCAAATATAATGTGTATAATATACGTACATATAGATACAAATTACATACTTACATATACATATGTACCTACAACGTAAATGGAAAGTTTTGTTTCATTAACAGTAGCAGTATAAAATTTTCACCTTCTCATTAGAATGAAATGTGAAGCTTTTTTCTGTTTTTTTTACGTTTTTTTTTTTTTCTAAAACTATTTTTTCATTACGTTTAGTTTATAGATGACTCAGTTTTTCTGTATCATTTTTAGTTTTATTTTATTTTTTATTTTATTTTATTTAAAGTTTTGTTTTATTTATTTAGTTTTTTATTTTTCATTTTTTTTTTATATTATATTTAAAACTATATTTTATAAACATACATACATACATAATATACAATATACTATATACTATGTATGTAACAATATTATGTGTTTACTCTATTCAAAGCTTTTGTCCTTGGCACAGTTAGCGCCTGAATGCACGTAAAACTATAAAAACGCAGCCAAAACAAAACCAAAGCAATACAATATTATGTATACATAATAATATCTTTTTATGCTTGTATGTGTAAAATGTAGAGAAATAATATATATAACATATAAAAGTTTATATTGTATGTATATGTATACAATAAGTATAATGTACATACATAGATATTATATGTATATGTAAATGTAGAAATACATATATATAATTATATTTGTGTAGTTATTTGAATAAAAATTTCTAGATGGTTGGATGAATAAATGAATGCAATATTCATATTACATTATTCTTTTATAGCATACGTATATACATATGTATTTATATATTATATACAAACATTTATACATCATTTTTTAACAAAAAAATAGAAAAAAAAATGAAACATACATACACAGTATATGTACATATATAATATATTTACACCTGTTGAATCTTTCTGAATATATTGCATTATTCTTATACATACTAGAATTACAAGCTATTTTCAAAAAAAAAATTTTTTTTCTCTTTAAAATGAAATTTGAAAAAAAAAAAAAAAACGAAAACGAAAATGAAAAGGTGTTGAAATACTTTACCTTATTTTCTGCATTCCTTCTTTTGGATAAAGTCTTTGTTTTATATTTGTTTTTTATTTGATTCAGAAAAAGAAAAAAATTATATATATATAGTTTAAATTCTCTTTATTTAATGTTCTTATTATGGTATATATACCCGTATGTATAATTTTTTTTCATTTTTTTTTTCAAATAAAATATGGTAGTTACTTGTATAAATACATAATATATGATATAATACATCAAAAAGTAGGACATTGCGGATATATGTATAATGTATAAAATAAAATACAATATATTCAAGAAAATATCATACATTATATGTATCTATGTCATATTGATGTATTATAATGTACATTTATGTATTTAAGGGTTGCATTCACCAATCAAAATTATTCATCGAATATATTTTAGCCTGTTATAATTTCAGTTTTTTCATCAATTTAGATAAAATTTGTTTTCGAAGTTTATTTTCGCGGAGTTTTGAATTTGTTAGCTGATGGCGAAAAGATTATTATGTTGCTGCTAATAACTAGGTTATATGTTCAAACGATATTTATAGTATCGCACTCTTGGGTTGTCCTAAAAATATTCGAATAGTGTATAATCGAGGTTAATGAATACACTTTATCTCAGATGAAAGATAATCTTTGTTGGTGAATACGACCCTAAATGTATATACCTAGTTTATTAGAAATTTATTTCTTTTGAAAAAACACATACATAATATATAAAATACATAATGTAAAATTTACATGTACATAATGATTAATAGCATACCTAATAAAATACAAATAATATAATTGTGATATTATTTTAAAAGGGATCTGAAAACTTTTATTATTATTATTATTCCCTTTTGCTAAACGTAAAATAATACACAATGCACATAATGTGATAAAACATACCTGTATCTCTATTATAATACATACATGCATATCTAATTTGTTCAATTTAATATAAACTGAAGAAGTAGAATAACAAAGATTAAAATTCTTTTTTCCTATTTAAATCCTTTAAGATCCTATTAATTTGAAGAAAAAAAATTCATAGTTTGACTCAGCTATTATTTTTTCAATATCATTATACTAAATATTGATAAAAAATAAACAAAAAATTTGATTAAAAAATCTAATCGAAGTTAAGTTTTTCGTAGTTTTAGAAAAATGGAAACAAGTGAAATTCGGTGTTTCAATTTAACATTATTTCTCATGAGAAAAAATACTGTGCCAGTTAAAGAATAGCTAATTGACAGATCTTGGAAAAAAAATTCACCTTTTAGTTATTTGACAGATCATATTTATCAAGAAATGTTAGGCAATTGAATTTTGTAATAACATTTTAGGTTCAAACCAAGAGACTTATCAAATAGTGTCATCATCATCACCATCATTAGCACGTCAGTCCGGTGTGTGCCTTGGCTTGCTCCAGGATTTCTCGCCATTCTGTTCTCCGTTCGATACGTTTTTTCAGTTAAAAACACCAATAAGTCTTGGTCACTTTAAACATCGTCCAGCCAGCGGAGTTTTGGGCTTCCCCCCAAACAAATAGTACAATAGAAAATTACAAAAAAATTATAATCATACTCATAAAATATAATTATGTATTTTCACAAGAACATTAAAAGGTTTTTTTCAGTTACATTATTTAAGAAAAAATATATTATTTTTTTTTTTTTTTAAAATAATGATAGTCTAAATTTTGCACAAAATTAAGTTTATGAAATGCAAATTGTCTAGTTTTTTTTTATATTATCATTAGCACATCCTTTATTCATATTAAATATTACTACATATTACATTATATTCTTTCATGCATATACAATACATGTACCAAATACAAAAATACTTACATGTGAATATAAGTACATACATATATTCAATTTGTCTCGTAGACATTTAATCATTTTTCATATAATAATTTTCATAATACTCGTTTAGAAACACCCATTATAATATTCGTACATATTACAGACACTTCTTATACTATATACAGTCAGATTGGTGTTAAGATCGGTTAGTCATCTCATATTCGAAAACGTCATTTCAATTTAAGTTATGGTCAATAATTCATATAATTGATTTCTAATAATTATAAGATGTAGTATTTAAATACATATATATAGGTACATATATGAATGAGATGAAAACTGTTGAAATAATTTCTAAATTGTCGATAATATCATAGAATCATACAATATGTATATAGTACTGAAGTAGCAATAGTATTTAATGTTGAGAAAAAAGTATATTTTTTAATTTAGTGAACATTTTAAAATTAAATATGAAAAATTATTATTAAATAAGGTATATTGTATGCATATAAATATAATGCACAAATACATTTTGTAGATATAAATTTATGTAATCAACATTATATTAATATATGTATATGTGAGTATATGTTCTTATATTTTAAAAAAAAATGTATATATACAATTATTATGTACTCGTATATGTATGCTTATTATTCGAAAAAAAAAAATATAATCCATCATAATATATGAGAAGATTTCATATCGTAAAATTGCATAAAATGTTATTAGAGTTAAGATTTTTTTTTTTTTATTATTATTATTATTTTTTGTCGTCGTTTCATTTTGTTATTATTTTTATTATTATTATTGTTGTTATACTACTATAATAGTGTAGTGTATCATTGTTGATTATGTACTCGTACATAATATATGCACTGAAAAGAAAAAAAAAACGGATATTAAAATGCAACCAATTTAGGTTAATGGTGTACCATTAAAAATTTTAGATTTATTATGTAATTACTTTCTAAATATATATAGTATAGCTACGTGGATAATGTACTTATGTACATAAATATCTACATATGTACATATATAAATTTACAAAGTTTTTTTCTAATGAATAATAAATCATAAATGAAAAAAACGAAAATTCTACATACGAATATACGAGTATGTACTTACTACGTAAACTATTATACAATATGTCACATAGGTGTGTAATCCACATACATATGTATACTTATAAACATATGATTGCAGTGTAGTACCATACATATATCATTTAAAAATGAATGAATAAAAATGTATGAATGATTGAAGTATTATAATACGCGGGGAAGAACTGAACATTAAATGAAATAATTAAAATAAAATAGAAAAGAGAAGATATTATCGTAATTAAATTTAATTTTTCTTCATTATTTTTTGTATAAATTTCGCAATGAATTTTGATATGTAGTATATACTCTCATATTTGAAGGATGAATATTTGTTTTTTTCAAAGACTTTAAAAAAAAAATTATTCTAGAATAAAATCTTTTTAGAGATATGACATATGGAGTATAAAAATATAATATAATAATATGAATTGAATTTGCATACATATCTTAATTTTGAATATTTATATTGAAATTACTTAGAACACACTATACAAAATATTTATTTATTCGTACATATCAGTTTGTAAATTTGAAAAGGATATATACTCGTACAGTACATTATGATATATGTATGTATGTATGTATCTGATATTGATTAAATTGAATTACTTTAAATACACCTACATATAGTATGTACTTATATACGTCATTCTATTGCGTGATATTTTTCACATTATGTACTATATGTATATGTTTTATATCATATATATATGTAGATTTTTCTTTTCGATTTTATGTGTAAATATGTGTACATATTATATGTGTGGATATGTACACATATATACATACAATGTTCACATGTTTATTTTCATATACATATAATGATATATAGAATGACCTAAATATGAAAATCAATAATAAGAAATCTAATAATATACATGTATTACACGTAAATATATGTATATACTGTATGTATCTACAACATTTTTTTTTATTACTACTCATGTAGAATATAAAATGTGTTCTTGACGGTTGACTACACGTCTGCCCGATATGTGCATGCATATACATGTATATACATATATATATATATATATTTATATGTGTATATATACATCCTATATATGCATTTATACTTATATAATAATATGTAAATGCATATATGTACATATATCATATACATAACATTTTCTTTACATTTTCTAAATACATAAGTAGAAAAAATACATACATATATTTATTTCCAGTATATAAGTATGTAAGTAAATATATATATATATATATGTATGTAGATATATGTATGTATATGACATTATGAATAAATTTCATATTTTATAACATTAAATGACATAGACATGCAATTTTTTTTACATATAACTATAGAACTATAGTTGTTTAAAATCACTTACAATTACATATTTACTTATATGTGCATTCATATACATACATATTATTTATAATGTATGAACAAATAATATATATGCATTTATATATTCTTGTACATGTAATAATAATTTTCTCTATGATGATATATGTACATATAATGTACATAAAATGTGTTCTAAGGTCACAATTACATGGATTTTGTAATGACCAACACCCAATTTAAATTTTCTTTTTATTTCGTTCTTTGTTTTTTTTTTGTTTTCTAAATTTTAAATTTACATTTATCTGTTGTACCTATACATAAATATAGATGCGTTTATCCGTATTTTAATATTTATTTATTATTTATGTTCTAAGTTTGTGTACACAAATATATGTTTCATTTTTAAATTGTGTTTTTGAAATATAAACATTTCGTAGATATGTATTTTATAAGATGAATTTTTTTTTTATTTGATTTTTCAAATACTCTTAGATTTATGAGTATGATACATTCGTAAATATAAACTGCGTACATTATGCACCATTTATAATATATACAATGTCAAAAGTCTTTGTACACATCGAAATTTTTGTAAATATGCTCTGTGTTCCAAATAAACTCTTGACAAGTAAAGATGTGTTTTACTTACATTAGTGTAGTAGAAAAGTTCCTTTAAATAAAATACATAATTAATTTTACAATGTTAACGTTATCAATCGTGAAAAAAAAATGGTATAAAAAATTCATCTAAGATTCATGTTTAATGTGTAGATTTAATTTTTGTGAACGAAGCAAGATAGGAGCTATGAATTAAATTGGTTATGGAAGACTAAAGTGTCTTCTGTATGCTAATTATCATCAAAATCGAAAAAATATAGTTTTTACAAAAAAGAGATAATGTAACATTACACAGGAATTAATTTTAAAAACATAACAAAGTTTTCATTTATGCAAAAAATGGGAAGATGTGTTCATTTGATTTTGACTTACAATCATCCATAGTTTAAATTTGAAGGTGTACAAAAATTTTTGATGTTCACTGTATGTATGTATATATATTTAGACAGATCAAAAATGAAATGCAAAAAACATACAATTTGAAAATTGCAATCAAGGTTGCAATTTGCAATGAATATAAAAATAATCAAAAACAAAACAATGAAGAAATAAACTAATGAATTGAAGAAAATAAAGAAAGTACTACAATAGATAAGTGAATGAAAAAGATCCATATGTACATACGAGGTTTATAAATAACATAAAACCAAAACGAATATATCTCTATATTGTATACATCATACACATATGTGTTTATACATAAAGTTTAATAATAAAACACGATAATATATGATGAGCATAATTACATATTATACATATATTTTATTATTACTTCATTATGTAAATTACACAACAGGTGGTATAGGGATGGTAGTATGTTGTACAATATAGTAGATATACATATATGTATAAATACACTCGACTAATTATATAATCATATGAACATTATGTGCAATATATACAACTATGTAATATAAAAAAAATAGAATAGATTAATTTATTATGTAGATAACAAGTGAATTTATAAAATAATACATATGTATAATATGTATACACATACATTTATAGATGTGTACATATGTTTATATGAAAAACAAATTTAGTATTAAGGTACTCGTCCACGATGCAATTTTTCTTGCATGCAAGACGATTTAGACAGATAAAATTGCACGAAATATTTATTTCGAAGTGTACGCTGCCTAGAAAGGTGAAATATCGCACAGAAATGCGTATTTCATGCAATATTTCTTATTGCAAACAATTTTTTTTATTGCATAGTGTACGCAGAAAGATATGCAATATTTCGCGCAAGAAAAATTTATTCAACTCATTCAATAAATATTTCTCTTGCATATGCAATAAATTCAGCTGACTAAAATGTAATGTGTTGCTGTGTTATCTATCATTCGTTGGTTGATGTTGTGTTGTGCTGTGACTTCTTGTGAATTTGGTATGTATTTTCTATTATTATTATTGTTATTAGCAAGGTAGGCCTTTCAACTCTTAAAATATTGAAAAAAAAAAGATGAAATATTTGAAATATAATGTATATGCAAGAAAATAAGAATTTCGTGTAAGTGCTCGTGCAATAAAAATTTCTTGCAAAGATATTTTTTTCTTGCATGATAGAAATATTGCATATTTTTCATGAAATATTGCGTCGTGTGTACGAAGTACTGCAAGTTTTCTTGCACGCAAGACAAATATTTCGCGCAAGAAAACTTGCATCGTGGAGGAGTACCTTTAGTTGATATCGGATATAAACAATATTTTTGCATGTATATGTATTGTATATATGTATATGTATGTACATGCCAACATGCGGGGGATACATTAAATCAATATAAACATCACATTTCACCTTGTTGTGTGATATTTTTAAAAAAATTCATTTAATATTATGTACGATTCTGTACGTACATTTTCTATACGCAGTAATTTTATTTAGATTGCATACACTTATGTATATATGTACATATAAATATCGAAATGCATTCAATTGAATTTTTATTTAAATTTTTTTATTATTATTATTATTATTATTGATAATAAATGCGTTTTATTTTTCTGTATAAAACACAAAATATGCACATATTCTGCGCACGAAATTTATTTTTATAAAATAGTTATATACAACTTCATATACTTTAATGTACCTATATGAATATACATAATGTACTATATAAATGTACAATTATATAGAGTAAAATAAAATAATGATAAATAAATCGTCCTCGGAATTAGCTCAAGTGCACTGTGTTTTTAGGTCAATGTTATCTACTCACACATCAACATATACCACATATAGTATAACAACCACATTATTTTTGTAAATATAATACTAATACATAAATGTATATGTTTGTACATAAGTATTATATATAGTAATATTTATTATATATGACACGGACAAATGAAACATGCACATTTTGTATATATGAATTTAATGCAATACATTTATATACTATGATTGTATAGCATTATTTAATTTGTTTATTTGCGTACAAAATGCATCATATACTAGAACTAGATATTACATATTACTCGTCGTACATACATATGTATGAGTATGTATATATATAGTCTCCTCCTGAATTTTATTTTGTGCTCTTTTTATAGCTTACATGCCATAGTGATAGTGTGATAGTGATATAGTTATGTATGCATTCATCTATATACATACATTCATATAATAATCTAGATCTACATTTATATTATACTGTACATCTATCTATAATAAATTGAATATTAGTTTTTGTTTTCAATGATTTTTCGAGAAAAATAAAAATAAAATGCAAAAATGACCAAGGCAGTCTATCATATGCATATATGTACATATATGCATGTTTGTAAATTGTATATTCATATGTACATATATGTATATTATCCAATACCATTATTATCATTAAATTTTCTTTGTTATACATATATGTATGTATATATGCATTTAATGCATGTTACATTATATGCATATAGAATCAGTAGAATTTAGCTAAAGTTTTATATTAATAAATTGTATATTTACATTAAAATTTATCATTGATCATTATTATTTTTATTTAATATTTTTTTTTTATTTTGTTTTTATTTAAATATGTATTATACGAAAATAATATTCTGCATATCCTTGCAGTTATATAAATATGTATACTACATACTACGTAGTATTTTATTTATTTATCTATTTATTCATTTATTTGTCCAATGCCTTTTTATTACGTGTTTATTATGAAATAAATAAAATATTTTCAAATGTATAATTTTATATTACTATATTTATAGTAGAACATCCAGTATAAATGTATGTAGGTACATACATGTGTATGGATTGAATGAATATAAACATATAAAATGTCTTTTTGGTTAATTTTCTTGTTTACACATTATGTATATATATTTTGTTTTATTTTAGTTTTTTTTAATTATTCTCTTAATTATAATAGTAAAATTAATTTTACACCTGCTATAAATATACATCCTATAATAAATATAGCTTCGAAGGATATTACATTATACAATTTGAAAATGTGTGTTGTAATTTTATTTGATTTGAATTAATTTTTGTAATTTGAATAAACATAATAAATCATTTGAAATTGTATTACAAAAAAAATACATCATCATCAATGGCGCTGCAGCTCATTTCGAGCCATTTTAGCGCCATTGAAGAAGAAAGCATAAATATGTACATTATATAGATACTAAAATACATGCTAAATAATTATTTAATTAAGAATTTTATTTATATATTTATATACATATATTGATATGAAACCACAGCCATACACCTGAATGGGCTCCAATTCCTTCTCCTTTAATTTGTCTAACTTTTTTTGGATATGAGATAATAATCAAATAAATAAATTTCTGTGAAAATGTTGCATTTTTCGTCTATACTCGTACCTGCACAGATAGTATGCGAACATTTTATACAATTTCATACGAAATTTTGTCGTGCAAAAATTGGCTAAACTTCCGAATTGGGGCCGCCAGATTTTGAAACGAAACCTTCCGATAATGATACTTTGGAATGTCCTCTTTAACGTGATATATGTCTCTATTGGCGCCAATTCATCTAGAGGACGCAACCTACCCTTAAACATTTTTGGTCCAAAATGACGTGTTTTACAAAATCCGTTATTTCTCCAGATGAAGATCTTGGATCGGATTAGTTAATATACCATTTTAAAGATAACTTCCGGCTTTATTTTTCACACTTTATTTCACTTTGATTGGATTAGCGGTTCCAGAGATATAAGGACTTAAAGTCAAAATTTCGTATTTTTTAAAAATCTCTTTCCCAACTTCTTTTGATGACGGTATAACTTCGAAACTTGAAAGATGATATATATGTTTTATAATATCATTTAAAAGGTTTTTTTGTCCTCTTTCCAATGCTATCACATTTATGTATAGAAACTGCATAAATAAAAAAAATAAATGCAAAAATATACTGTGACAAATAGAGTAGGAAGTTCTCTTTCAAATGGTTTATCAATTAATCCGATCCAAGATCCTGATCTGGAGAAATAACGGATTTCGTAAAATCCGCCATTTTGGACCAAAAATTTTTAAGGGTAGTTTGCGTCCTCTAGATGAATTGGCGCCAATAGAGACATATATCACGTTAAAGAGGACATTCCAAAGTATCATTATCGGAAGGTTTCGTTTCAAAATCTGGCGGCCCCAATTCGGAAGTTTCCCCCAAAAATTTTTATAATTAGTAATAAAAAAGCATAATTATGATAATTAATTTTCTAAATATACGAGTACACGTGCGTTTATATATAACCATATAACGTAATGAAATTTTTGCAAATAATAGGTCTACAAACTATCAGTTTTTTTTTTTCTTTAATTTTTTGATATTTTTTGAAAATTTTCTGGTCAATAAATCCTAAATAAGGCATTTCGATGATGAAAGAAAGCAAAAATGAAAGTTTTAACTGAATCATTGTGTGTTTGACTATACATGTATACAATATACATTTATGTGTCAACTTTGTACTAAATAGACATTACATTTATTATATTGACTTTGTACATACATACATATATATGTGCATACAAACAAACACAATCAAAATTTTGCATTGATTTTATCCATCCTCTTATTTTGTTTTGCCTTTAATTCGGTATAAATTATTGAAGAATAAAAATGTGTATGAATAAGTTTAGCCGTTGAGCTCTATATAATATACATGAATTGGTATAATGTACATTTAAATATTTGTTGTTAATACACAAACAAATAAATAAATACATACATATATATGTACATATTTAATATCTGATTATAAAATTAAGTGTAATATAATTTGACTACAGACAAATATTTTTATTTATTCATATACATAATATGTACATAATTTTTGGCTTACACATACATATGTACAAAATACATTGTGTGTGTATTGTATATTGTAAAAATTATCAAAATGTATTTGAGATATTACATATTACTTTATAGACAATCCAAAAATAATTTTATTAAAATTAAATTTAGCACTGATTACAATCATGCTATGTAATAAATAATTTATACACTACATACATACAATGCTTAATGTTTATTGTCAACAGCAAAAAAAAAAAAAAAAAAAACTGAATAGCGCTATACTACATTTACATACATATGTACAAACACAAGTATGAAGTCATTTATACCTTTTTTTTTAAAAGAAAATCTATAAAATAAAATTAAACAAAAAAAAAATTATTTTTATAATGATATAATGATGATTTCAATGTGGTTGACCCACTTTTCTGATTACATGGCCTACTGCACTTGGCCAATTTTCACTCTCGTTTGGCTGGTTACGTATACGTTACACGAGTGTTTTACAAAATATGAGTTTATATGTATATGTACATTATATACATAGTCATCACATATTATATGTTTGTATGCATGTATACGTATATAACTTTTTCTATGAATAATCTGTTAATAATATTATGAGCATATACTGCATAGTCATAGATACTATACATACATACATGTATAGTATATATTATAAAATTACGTGATGTATTTGATATTCATTTGAATTGAGTTCACTTTAAAAATAAAATGAAAAAAAAAGGTGAAAAAAAAATATAGCAAAAAAAAGAGAAAAATAAAACGTTAATTTTATTTTTACATTCATACAAGTATAGCGTATAGCATAGGTTAGGTACATTTTATTATATTTATGTACGACTATAGTGAGTATACATAGTGCATACATAATGATACATACACTATATGGTAGTGTGTAGAGCAATTGCACATAATAAGCAGCAGCGCAACTCTTCAGACTACATATACACAAAATATGTATACATAAACATAATTTTCTTTTGAACAGATCTACCCAACATCATTCATCATCTCTTTTCTACCTTCTGGCCTTCTCTTCATCAACATTTATGTACCTACATATAAATATGTACTTATTATAAGGAATGCATGTGTGAATGTATGTGTTTAATATGTCGTGGATTGTGTATTCAATATAAAATTATGCTTTTATTTAAAAAAATTTTTTTTTTCTTTTTCAAAATTAAATTTCCATTTGAATATAGCTATGTGAATGATAAAAGACGGGAATTTTAAATTTCTATATGTATCTACCTGTATACTTATATGTGTATGTATTGTGTATGCATAGCCAAAAAGATATGTATGTACACATGTATGTACAATGAATGATTGTCTATCTATACATATAAATATATAATTTTTATGTTTTGATTTATGCTTTATAAATTTAAATTTTTGTATGGATCATGCGCAAACGAATTATGTATTGCGCAATCGTCTCGTTAAAGTTTTTTGTTTTTTTTTTTTGTACAATAAAAAAATCAAAAACAAAAATATGTATATATGTATACCTACATAAATTTTTAATTTTATTTGTTGCTACATACTTATAATATACATGCATTTAGATGTTTGATTTTATATGTGAATTTTTGTGTTTTATTTTCCCTTTTATTTAATATTACATGTGGATATGTATATGTATATAAAAAAAAAGAGAAAAATATAAAAGAAATAAATAAAACTTGAAATTAAGAAAGTAAAAGTGATAAGCGAGTATAAAAATAATTTTTACAAAAAAAAAAAAGGCAAACAATGAAAATTTGTTATTTGTGTTGTCTATGTTTATTTGAATTTTTTTTTTATTAATATTTTAGGTGTAGCTAGGTATTATAATATTTTCAGATGGTTTCAGTTTATAATTTTGTGATTTGATTATTTTTTTTTTTGTATTTTTGAAAATTCTTAAAAAATTTGAAGTTTCTTTAATTAGCAAATTAGTTTTAAAATCAGAATTTTCTTGTAGATTTGAGATTACAAAAACTAGAAGTCATCTTGTAAATAATAATTTTACCAAAAAAAAAAAATCATCAAACCTACATGAATGCAATTTATATAATATATTTATTTATCGTTTAAGAAGAATAAATTTTTCAATAGTTTGCACTTGCACAGTTGTTGCACCCTATGAACTCGTATTATACACTCGCTTCAGTTTGTAAATTAAGTGATATTAATATTCTCTGATTTGAATAGCTCAACAGGAATTCCATTGTTAAGTATGTATATGCATTTTTAAAAATGTTAATTTGTTTACAGGAATAGTATAATATAATATGCATGCGTGTATGCAATTATTACTGTCAACTCATCAGCAGTTAAAAAGAAAAGAAAAAAAAAAGGAGAAAAAGAAAATTATGTTTTTTATTTAAAAATTTTCTACTTTTGCCTTTTCCATTGTTCTTACATTATATATGCATGTGCAATTATATGTAAGTATAGAAAGGAAGCAGGACGAAAAAATTTCTTTAAATTTTCTTTTGTCGGCACGTATTCAGCAGTAGATATATGTACATAAATGTACTGATAAACAGTTTTGTTATCCATATAGTATGTATTTCATATTAGTACTGATGTACGAGATACGAGTGCTAAAGACATTTTTATGGGAAGCACAATTATTCATAATAAAACCTACTAAAATATATGAAGACCATAAAATGTACAACTAACTTCATTATGTTTTTGTTGTAAATGTCACAATATAATATTGTTTAAACATTTCATTTTTTTTTATTATTTATACACATACACACACGCATGTATGTATACACTATAGAACAGAACCTAGAACATACATAATTAAAGATGAAATTACTTAGAAGTCACATGTAATGTAATAAGGGTCTTATTATGGTAATATAATTTTCTAAAAGTTACCATATATGTATATGTTCATTACATACCATAAAAAATTTCTTGTTTTTTTTTTTTTTTTATTTTATTTTATTATGGGTGTTTTGTTTAATCGAAACATTTCTCTATTTTGTCAAAATATTACTATAATTTTTTCAAATAATAATGTATGTATGTACATACGTACATTACATGTCATACAATTATTATAATGTACAATAGAACATAGAACTATATAAAAACTATGTATAAAAAAAATAACAGTATTATTAGAAGTTGAAAACAAAAAATTGAAATTTTTTTTTTCTTCTCATTTTTCTCATATGACAATAATTGTGTGTATAATGTATGTTTATGTTATGTTTTATGGCATTTTATTGTTGTAGAGAAATGTGAAAATAAAATAAAAAAAAAAAGAAAGTAAAATATAAAAAGAATTTCGAGTTAATCGTACTATTTTTGGTGTAGATATATTCAGCCAGGTATAAAGGTATAGAATATTAGTTAGCTTGGCAATTATAGTTCTGTTATGAATCTCAATAAAAATAAACACATAAGTATTCATATACGAGTATATGCAATCAATATGTAGCTATATCTAAATATACTTATAAATATAGGAGAAAATTTTTTTTTCGATTTTATTTATTTATAACTTATCAGGAAGTTAAAAAGTAATGTTTAAAGACACGTTTTAGGGTTATTAACTAAGAAATATAAATGTATATAAAAATTAGTACACAAGACAATTTTTAAATGACTATATATATTTATGTACATACATTATAAATTTGAATTATGTTAGTAGTTAGGTAAGTATGATGTATGATGATATCGGTATAATGATTACATACATACATATACTTATACACATACATACGTGTATAAAAGTTACAAATAATGTGTGAATATATGTATGTATGTTTGTATGTATGTATGCATACGTTTTTTCTGCGACATTTTAAATTTTAAGGATGTATGCATACTATTGCATACATATTGCATTATATGTGTAGTACAGTGAAACTATTAAAATTCAGATACATATGTACTTAAATGATTGTTCAAAAAAGATTTTTAAAAAATCAAAATTTCACATTTTCGTCGTCATAAAATCATCATCGGATCAGCATCAACCATCGAATTTGGAAAAAAAAAATCGATTTTCGATGATTTGTTAATAAATTGAATGGATTTACAAGCACACATGTACATGTAATGTATTAATATTTATATACATTGTGTTGATTGTGAAGCGACTTAAAATAATTTATGTATATATATATTGTGTATGTGTGTATGTATTTTGTCTTAAATATTTAATCTTTAAAATATAACTATGGTTATACATTTTGTGATTTTTTTCTGTTTAAGACTACGAATTGTAGACAATTTATTAGCACACGTACCATAGGTCGTATAAGTATACACACATATTATTATGTAAATATAAATACATACATACTTTTATATATATATATACATTTACATACATATGTAAATGATACAGCAAACCAAATGTATTATTTTATTTTTTATTTATTACACTCATTAATTTTCTGTTTTCGATTTCTTCCTTCGTTCTTTTTTTTTTTTGTTTTTGTTTTTGTTGACTTAAATGCCAAATACATACATACAATCATACACATACTCACACATACTATTTACACATTCATATTTTAATATGTAAATGTGCAGTATATTAATTTTATCGCGAGTCTAAAAAAAATATTTTTTTTTTGTCCAAGTCTTTTTCTTAATTAATGAATTTTTTTTTTAAATTTTGTGAATTTTGAATTTTGTTTTCTCTGATTAAAAATACTATATGTATGTACATATATACAAAATAATTTTAATGAAAACGAAATTTTTATACGATACACACATATGTATATGTATACATATTGATTTGATTATTACACATTTTATTATATTGATAATATACACACAATTTATCAGTGTACATACATATATAAAGTAGATTATGTATGTATGTACATATGTATAAAAAAATACTTGAAATTTATATTATGACATACAGATTATTATATGCATATGTATATACATACATAATTATCTACACATATAATATATACATAAATTTACATATAGATTTATATTTATTTATCTCCATAATAAAAAAATATTTCAAAATATAAAGGCCTACCTCACTCTAATATCTTTTGCATTTTGATAAGTATATTAAAATTGTTGGTATTATATTATATGTGTGGATGTATGTATGATTATTAAGTACATTATTATATCATAGATTTTATATGAATGTTTGTGTACAAGATTTTCAAAAAAAAAAGCTATAACACAAAAAATCGTTAATACATGTACATACCTACATGTGTGTATAAAAAAATGCGAGTCGAGTATACATATATTGTATATGTATAATGTATGTTTTTTATATTTATATGCATCCATAAATAGATAACGCATAAGTTCATACGTACGTATGAAATGAACGTATATACATTTTTAATGAAACAAAAAAACGAATAAATACGATGAATACATTCGGAAACGCAGAAAAAGTAGGTTAGTAGGTCGCCTATCACGCTTTCGTGTTCAAGTTGATATTTACTTTTTCATTTTTATGTATGTATATTTTTATTCCTTTTTGTTTTTTTTTTTATTTTTCGATTTTTAAAAATAATTTTTTTTTTTTTTTTAGTTTGGTGGTAGTATATAGTAGGTACTACTCCTATTATATTCAGCCAATAAGCGCAATCGTACAAAAACTATTTTATATTAATACAGCTTTTCTACTACATTTATATGAAATTGCTAAATTTCATATTAAATTAAGTATGGGTAAATAAGTACAATATGTATTATATGAATTATATATATATTATATGAATATATATTATAGTTACAATGTAAATAAGTACATTATAATGAGTACGTACTTACACCTACAACATTTCTTAGATAAAAATATATTTAAAAAAAAAAACATGAGAAATTAAATAACTAACTACTGCGATTATTTTAAGCCTATAGGCATTATGTATGCGTACAATATTATTATGATAGAGAACATTATAGTTTTTTTTCCATAAAATACATATGTATTTATGTATGTATTATATCCCCCATCATTAATTTAATATTTTACAATTGCCCATTTAAAATATAATGTATTTTTATTTTAAAATAAAACAGAAGAAGAAATATAAAAAACGAATTGTATGTACCTACATATAAGCATGTGTTTATTTGCAACAGAAATAAATTTATTTGTATATGCATATATGAATTCATATATTTGGATTCATTTATAAAGCACACATATTTCAATTTATAATATATATATACTTTATTAATGTAGGTATATGTAAGTACATTCGTATTATTGTAATACGATTACGTATGCACGTATACCCAACTTATAAAAATAAAAATCATTAAAAAACATGGCAACATATTCTTACAATTTGACTCCCCTTTTTATTCAATTTTCAATATATACATACATATAGCCATATAGGTATATTATATAGTAGATTATTTTTTCTTCTTATTATTTTTTAACTTTTCTGAAACTTTTTAAAATGCATTACATGTACGCATGTTTCATATACTCGTGTATGTGTGTATATAGTACATACATATTTATTATTTACTAAATATAAGTTTTATATGTACATTTATTATATATCATGTATTTATAGACGCATATACATATGTTTCAAACTTATACATATATGTGTATAATAATATAATATAGACACATGTAAATATGATTGAGAGTTGTGTATTATATATGTACACATCAAATAAATATACATATATGGATATTCATACATAATGTATATTATGATGTATAAAACTTATAGTGCAATAATTATTAACTGAAAAAGGTATGCATTAAAATTATGAAATTTGAAAAATTAGGTTAATTCGTATGTGTGTGTTAAAGCTAAAACAATATGACTACTATAGTGTAAGATATGTATACCCAGCTGACCAAGTGAACTCATAGTGAATTCATTCTGAATTCACTTCAACCAAGTGATTCTTCACGTGAACGTTCACAGTGAATTCACAGTGAAGATATTTTATTTCAAAAATTTTTACGTTATGGCTGGTCACAGTGAATTCACTTAATGAATTCATTTTGTAATCACTTACTGAATGTTTAATGAAAACACGAAATGAATTCATATTGAATGCACTTTGTGAGGGTAAAATATCATTCACAATGTGAGTAATCAATGAATCTCGGCTCTAATTATTATATTCCTACTTTTCGTTTTATTTTTTCAATGATTTAGATAAAAACTCTTTAATCACTTAATTATTAATTATTATTCACTTCGTTATTTTTAATAAACTAATAGTACACAGAATTTAAAACACTTTTGCTTATTCATTATTCTTAGACTCAAATAACTACATTTTATATCGCTTCAGTCTACAAATTAGTACATGAAAAAGAAATACAAAATTTCACTTTACGTTCACTAAGTGATTCCATAGTGTTAGCCTTTGTGAATCGCAACCATTTTACGAAGATAAAACGAATGAATTCGCCGAATCATAAAATTAAAACAAGTTTACATAAATCGTCATTCATCAAATGAATTTTATATGAATATAATTCATATTTCAATCAGTTGGTGTATTCATAATGTATCCATATATTTTTGAATAATTCACTTATTTTTTATTTCGTGTTTTCAAAATGAATAAGAGAAAATTTATTCATTTCGTGAAGATTTTTGGCATTCACTATGAATTCACTGTGAACCTAGTTCACTGAATGGTCAGCTGGGTATATTATGTATAATGTGGTAGTTGTATTGGTGCAATATGAATGTACATATGCATACATACTAATATATATGTAGGTAACTTTTTGAATTCATTGCAATAATGGATGAGAGGAGAAAGTTTTAAAAAATTTTCCTTTCAATTGAAATTTCATACATATACATATTAGACAAATATATACAAACGATTTTAAAATACTCTCTGTTTTTAATAAAAGCTTTTAATAAAATATAATGCATTTATCCATCATACCAACATTATATAATTTTTGAAAATAATATAATATGTATCTACCTATATAGAAACAGAAACATGAATTTGAAGCTTCGAATTTGTAAGAGAAGCTATGAGAAAATTCAAAATATATACTAATGCATGACTTCTACTACTAACACAATTATGTATATGATATTTAAGCATTTGATTATACCACATTATATATATAAATACGTTAAAGCTTTTAAACCTACATAATTTGAAAAATTATTAAATAATGATAATATATTGTCGTTGTCAAAGATTATAAGAGGTATATGTACATACTTACATACTTACCCTCACAAAACAAAGCAATTCAATTACAAAATTTTATAAAATTTCAAATTTTCATTTTATAATTTTACAACACACCCAAAAGAAAAAAAAATTAATTCTCTCGTAAAGCTTTAATTAAGTTCAGTTGAAATTTTGTTGTCGTATGTACTTATAACTGTATGCACATATGTACATATGTATGCAATCATATAAAGATTACTTAATGCATTTCATGATGACAGTTGGTATACATATACATATGTGTTTTTTTGTTCGTTCATTTTATATACACACATATTTTTATTCATTTTCATTCTAGTATGTGTGTATGTATTTATACATTTGATGATATAAGCATACAAACATACAATTATATATACATAAAGCACGTGGTTCAATCAAATTTGCATGGTTCAAATGTCTATTACAGTATTTTGCTATGCAATATGTGTAGTACTGTATAGAGATAAGGTTTGTATGCATGTATGTGTATGAAAATTTCGAAAATTTGTGAGAGCTTTTCTGACTTTTCATATATGTACATATGTACATATATTATAATTTTATGCTACAACAATTCATATTTAAGTGTTTGAAATAATTATATTTGTACATATACATATATGTGTGTTAGTGTGTGTATGCTTTCAAAAAATTTTATTTAACTTTTAATTTTAAATTTTTGTCAATATATTGTATACAAGAGGATGCCGCATCATCAACTACTTGTATCATAAATATGTATGTGCATTACGAGTATAATCCCAGCTGACCAAGTGAACTCATAGTGAATTCATTCTGAATTCATTTCATCAAAGTGATTCTTCACGTGAACGTTCACAGTGAATTCACAGTGAAGATATTTTATTTCAAAAATTTTTACGCTATAGCTGGTCACAGTGAATTCACTTAATGAATTCATTTTGAAATCACTTACTGAACATTTAATGAAAACACGAAATGAATTCATATTGAATGCACTTTGTGAGGGTAAAATATCATTCACAATGTGAGTAATCAATGAATACTGGCTCTAATTATTATATTCCTACTTTTCGATTTTTTTTTCATTGATTTAAATAAAAACTCTTTAATCACTTAATAATTAATCACTTCGTTATTTTTTATTTATTTTACTTTCTATTTTTAATAAACTAATATTACACAGAATTTAAAACACTTGCTTATTCCTTATTCTTAGACTCAAATAACTACATTTTATATCGCTTCAGTTTACAAATTAGTACATGAAAAAGAAATACAAAATTTCACTTTACGTTCACTAAGTGATTCCATAGTGTTAGCCTTTGTGAATCGCAACCGTTTTACAAAGATAAAACGAATGAATTCGCCCAATCATAAAATTAAAATAAATAGTCGTCATTCGTTTACATAAATCGTCATTCATCAAATGAATTTTATATGAATATAATTCATATTTCAATCACTTGGTGTATTCATAATGTACCCATATTTTTGAATAATTCACTTATTTTTCACTTCGTGTTTTCAAAATGAATAAGAGAAAAATTATTCAGTTCGTGAAGATTTTTGGCATTCACTATGAATTCACTGTGAACCTAGTTCACTGAATGGTCAGCTGGGATATGTATAAATAATGCGATAGAAAATGTATGTATGATACGCATATAATTTCATGTATATAGGTACTTAGTCAGTATATCGTATGTATAGTATGCATGTATGATAGTATATTATGTGTTGTAATCCTAATAATTATGTGTCAACACATAATTGAAAATTTCACTAAAACACTATGAGATTTAGTTTTCGATTTATTGTCAATTACTTCATTTTATTTATGCACTTAGTACTTACACTATAGTACATGTATATTTGTATAAATATTTCTTTCAGGTTATCTATTTTCTATCATTTAGAAATAAAAATTTTTGAATTGAATTGATTATGAGGTACATAGGTAGTTGCAGTTTTTTGCCAAAAAAAAAAATTGTTTTCTTATCTTAGATTAAAATTTTATTTAACATAAATTATAAAAAACAAAGAATTAGAAAAAAAAATATTTTATTCAATTTCTTAATTTTCTTATATCAGATTTCATCCTTTTCACATTGTTTGTTCATTTATTTTTTTTTTTTTTAATTTTTTTGAAAGTTAAAAGCCACTTTTAATCTTAATAATCATATCCATGGAAAATATATTAGAAAAAATTTCAAAATTCATACTATTTTCGCAACTGACAAAATTGTGCAAAAATAGAAAAAAAATATACATATAACGTAGGTAGGTACATACATATATACTTTTAGTTTCACATTTCAAAAAAAGAAAAAAAAAATCAAAAGGAAACGAAAAAAAAAATCCACTTCCAAAAATTTTTTTCGCGTGTTTTTTTCTATTTTTATTTTCAATTTTTAACTTGGATCATCTCATTGTACTCGTATGTAAGTCGACCGACCACCCATTTAATAATTATTGTATCTGTGTGTTTTTTTTTCATTTGTAAAATTAATTTTTTATTTTTATGCCTTTTTGCTCTTGCTCGTTTTTCGTATATCTGTGTATTTTTTTTCATTTTTTTTTTTATTTATTCATATATGAATTTTTATTATAAAACTCAGACTCAAATCTCTAACATAGACCTGAATTGAAAAAGTAGGCCGCCGCCACACTTTCACTTATTACATGAGAGACTTTATCGATATGATGTATTATTGCTATCAATGTTGCTGTTGTTGTTGTTGTTGTTATTGTTTTTATTGTTGGTACATATACATACATATAATATTTAATGTTGCTGCGGTTCATTTTTATTATAATTCACATGTATGTAGCAGTATACAATACAATAATGTATTACACATTACGTTTATTTTTTTTAACATTTTAAAGTTAACCACGATTTTTAAAAATTTATTTTACATAAGAGTGCTGCTATATATACTTACATATATGTGTGTATGTATGTCTGGTCTGGTCTGATCTGGTCTGGTGCTGGTCTGATGACTACATATTTCATGTGTACGTCAGTATATGTGTATGTAGATATGTATAAAGGTAGAAATATATATGTATATATTTTTTTTTTTTTGAAATTTGAATGCAATCAACATATAAGATCTTAGGTATGTGTGTCGATGAGATGTTTGTCGTCATCATCAGATACATTTATGTAAATATGTATATGTGTATCATATAAGCATCTTATTATCATGAATATTGTCGACAATCAACATTTTGTTTCCACACCGAAGATAAAAAAATACATGTATTTTTTTTCGAATAAAACATTTTATTACACCTCACTTTTGAGTAAGTTAAGTATATTATACATACGTCTGGCTCTGGATATGTATATTTGTGGTAAAAAGATAAACAACAATATAAGTATAATTTATACATATATGAAATATCCAAAAATGTATATCTACACGCATACTCCTCTTAGACATACTTATAGATGAATGTATGGATTTATTCATGGTAATTGTAATCTACTCATGAATTTTAGTATAGTCGTATTTTTTAAGACAAGTCAATTTTAGTTTTATTTTATTTTCATTTTTTTTTTTTTTTTGGGTTTGGGGAAAAGTAGTATATTATTTTGCAATAACATCATATTATAATATAATCAACACATTTTTAAACTTCTATTTTATGTGGTGCTTTACATTTTTTTTTTCATATTTTGTGCAACTGTATGACACGATGACAATAACTAAAAATTTTAAAATTTTTTTTATTTAAATGACAAACAAAATAAAAAATGAAAATAAAAATAAAATAAATTAACAATAACAAACCAAATAAGACATGATGATGATGATGATGTTTTAGCCTAAAACATACATAAATAAAATATTTTAAAAAAAAAATAGTAATTTTAAGCATATTTTTGAAAGAAAAACTTATAAAAAGATTGCATATTTTTATAATAGTTAAGAAAAATAAATAAATAAATAAATAAATAACTCAAATACCATAAACATGTCCAAACCATGTTTTTTTACATTATACATCTATCTATACACATATAATATTTATGTATGTATTTGGCTTGATCATCACAATGTTTTGTAGTTTTGTGTATGTTAACAAGTTTTTTTAAGTTTCTTTTAAAAATTTTCAATTTCACTTCGCATAATTTTTTGTAACATAGGTATACACAGATAACTTTTTTTTAGATATACATATAAATGTAATTATACCTATATATAATGTGTACATATGTGAATACGTTTATATATACTTTGTATATAGTATGTTATATCAGAATTAAAAACAAAAAAAAATGCGGGAACAGCAAGAAATGACAATGAAGTAATACTGGTAATACCAAGTACCTACTATTAAAATATCATGTATACACGAATATCTGCTACTGCAATGAATAAATAACGGCTCCCCAGGTATTACGTAGATTTTCTTCATTTTTTTTTTATTTCTTTTTCTTTTTAATTATTTATAATCATGTAAAAAGTTCATATATTGATATTAATGCCAGAAATTAAAATACATATTAAAATAATTACATTGCATATTTGCAGTCAGTTATTGACTATAATACAATGATCATTTTGTACATAAATTACTTCAAATGAGGAGTTTTTTATGTAAAGTGAGAAAACACAATAATATAAACTTAAATTTGTGCAAAAATAATGATTATTCGTAATATGTAGGTATATTGTTCTTCCTGAGTGCTCGTATTCATCTTGATCGCAATGAAATTAAAAAACAAAATTTTATTCATTTCTATGCCTTTTTATACATAATATGCAATCATCTGGTCTGATTAATATTATTTGCGAATTTTGATTCGCATAAATAGACAAAAGTGTATTGGGTATAGACATAATAGGGAATATTGGCTTACTTACTTGTACTTATGCACATAACGAAGTTTTAAATTCAAGTACATAAATCGTTTAACGTACTTAAAAATATGCGGTTTATTTATTATTATTATTACTTATTCGTAATTAATATGTTTCAGTAATTTTACTTTCTTAAATACCACTTTATATTTTTTTTCTCTATTACCATAATTATTATTGTTTGTTTTTATTGTAATGTTGTAATAAACTGTCTTACTTGCTTGTCGGCTACGATTTATTACTACTACTACTACTACTACTACCAATTACAAACGACTAATGATGAATTTAATATGATGTAATGAATAATGATAATAATAACACTGAATGATTTTGATCATTCACAATATGCAATGTCAAGATTTTATTAGGGCAAGTCAAGTCATGCCACTGATCATTATATTACGTTAATACAGAGATAATTAAGATTGATGTTTGTCTGTACGATAATCAGGATTTTGTTTTTATTTCAAATTTTAAAAATGTGTGGGGAGAAAAATAGAAAAATAATCGTGGAAGTGAATATATCTATACCTCAGTACCTAATGTTGTTAAAGAGGAACAAATAAATAAAAGATATTGTAATTACGAGCAATACCAGCCGAGCCGATGTGTATGTTTCATATACATACGAAATGTATCAGAAATATAAGAATTCCTTCGATACTTACAAGAATAGTTCAATATGCATAAAAGGTAAAATATGTGTCTATGAATTTATATTTTGTTTTTCTTTGATGAAATAATTTTGTTTCAAAACAAAATTTGTCAAGAATAATAATAAAATTTTATATATTATATATAAATATTTTAAAATAACCTTTAATTATAATACACAACAGTAATTTACACAGGTAAAATATAGATGAATATTTTCTAAATATATACGTTTTGTTATTGTTATTTTAGGCACATACATACATATGTGTATGAATGTGTTGTTGGAATGTAATTTGTACCTGAATTTGAATAAATTCTTAAATATTTAAAAACTGAATGCAAATATGTAGGTAAAAATGAAATAAAACGTGAAACATAAAACTGTATTAATTTACCACTCTGTATTAATTTGAATTTCAGTTTGTATTACATTACAAATTTACATTTTTTTTTTCACTACTCTGTCAATTTAAATTGAAAAAAAAAAAGCCAAAATTATTTTAAATTGAAAAGTAACGTTTGTGTTATATATCATATTCAATATGTACATACTTATGTTGTATTAGAGCATCAGAGAATAAATAAATTTTTCCAATATTCGTTAAAATGTTATCCTGTAGAAATATCTCCTGTTACTACAATGTAAATGAAATGTACATAAATGTATATATGTAAGCATGCATGCACATATAAAAATTTTCAATAAATGTGTGTACATTGTACATACATACATACAAGAAAATGAATTGCAAGAAATACATCTCATTGTACGCGTATGCGAATGCATGTTCTACATTCTTGCTCTAGAAAAATAAAAATTGTTAGATCACACAATTGCGCTTGCATTTTCTATTCAGCCAGTAATTATTCAACATTGAAATGAATTGAATTTCCACCAAATTAAGAACCATCATAAACCAAAAAGAAAAGTTTTTTCTTCCTTTTAAGATTATTCTACCAATTCTACCATAAGAGAAAAAATAAGTCCGAGTTCTCAATAAAAACGTGAAAATGTATATATATGGAAAATGTTGGGGTATGGATGATGGATAAAGTCAGTCAATCATTAAAAAATCATTTTTTTTATTGATTTATTTTTATTCAGATGCAAATGCAATATTCACATATATGTGTGTGTATAGCATATACATATATGTACATATATACGGGTTTTTCTGTGCGCATTTGTCATATTAAAAGCTTAATTCATTTTTTGGAAATGATGAAAAGTTCATTTGGAAATGGGGAAACTCCAAAAAAAAAAGAGAATGAGAAATGCTACTACTACTCTATACTATCTATACTATAATTCGTCGATATTTTTATATACATACTTGTTTTAGTTTAATTTTATGAATTATATTTTTGTCAAGAGCTTATATAGATTACATAGTACAGTACTTGGGTACATGTTTATATGCATCAACATATACATATATACCTTGATTAGTATGTATATAATGTATATATGTACGTTAAAATATATGTTGTTCAAAAGAAAATGAAATTTTACATAAATGTGTTCATAAAAATTTGGAAATCATCTGAATAAGATTTGTAAATAACGATAGAGGAGAAGGAAAAAGCTATTTTGTGAAAATGTCTTCAATGAAATGAGTTTTGTTTCGCTTCGTCTTTTTTTATTTTTCTTCTCATTTTCATATACACGTAACATAATTTAATGATAAATATGTATATATGTATGTATACATTAAATGATATACGGATATACGTTGAAGTGCTGATATTTTGTTAATTATGTATGTATATAAGCTCAGCTGGTAAATGTTATGTTGAAAATGAAAAGTTTTTCTGATGAAGTAATAAAAGTTAACGAAATCTACATAAGTGGGGAGATGTAAGGGGAGGGTAATAATAACATAGAAAATTGACGCTCACTATGCGGTGAATTGTGTTATGTATAGGAATATGTACATATACGAGTATATACACATTATATTACACTTTTATTATGTAGAGATGCCGATTACCGCTGTATGAAAGTGAATGTGAAGAGTTTTAATTCATTTGCACTGCATGGCTCTTTTTCGGAATTAAATTCCATTATGTATATAGTTTTCGATGAATAATCAAGTTATGTGAGGCATGTAAGTTCGTGTGTGTGAAATGTAAATAATAAAAGAAAAAAAAAATTACAAAGAAATGAAAAAAAAATCCCAAAAATTAGGGTAGTTAAATAGTATACAATATTAATATTTTAATATTTTTTGTGTTTTGTGAAAAAACATTTCTTTTATTTTTGTTTTTAATTTCAAAGTCATATTACATTTAATTATGTTGACAGTAATATTCGAAAATATGTACAGGAATGATAATACATTAAAAGTGATATTTCTAAAAATTGATTTTTTTTTTAAAATATGTATGTGACACACATATTTAATGTAGTATACGTAACGTATAGATTTTTCAAAAACAAAGTAGAAGAATTAAATTAAAATTAAAAACTTTCAATTTCTGTTAAAACTATTCAACAAAATTTCAGTAAATGAAGGCATACACGTACATACGTATCTAGGTACATGAAATTGAAATATGATTGGAAAAGCTTTTTCAGAAAATATTAATAGTGTTTAATTGAAAATACATTTATATTATACTTCAAGTAGGTAGATTAATTATTATAAATTTACAATTTGTGCAATGCACAATGTATTTTTCAAATGTAGGTAAAAAAAAAAAAACAATTTTTTATGGTGAAAATATTGCCAAAATATAGAAAAACTTTAATTTTATTCAATGAATATAATAAAATTGTAGTGGTATTATACAGTTTTCGTAATATTTGACGAAATAAAATTTAATTAAATTATATTATAGAGTAAAATTGTTCACAAAAAATGTTTATTGGTTGTTATATTATATTTAACAATAATATTCGCTCTAAATGAGTTAAAAATTTAAATGCACTATATGAATTTGAATGTAGTAAATGTCTATTTACTCATACATATTTATGTATGTACTCGTACATATATGTATTTAGATTTTAGATTGAGTTGCGGATTAATAATTTATTTGTATAGTTATATTTTTTGGCCGTTGGTGTAAAGCAATTTTGTATATATTTTTGATAAGTATGTATACAATATTTATTCCAACATATAGAAGTATTATATTATTTAATGCATATTACTTATACAATTAATTTTTTATATACACACTTATACTTACATATGTATAATTTAAACGTGATAAATACACTGCGTATACTGTGTGTATCACTAGTGAATAAAATTTGGATCAAAATATATGGATGTTGATGACAACTACATGCATACATATGTAGATAAGTATGAACACAACGACGACAAGTATGGGTTGAAAAAATGAAATGAATAAAAAAATATACAACAACAAAAATCACTCATATACAGTGTATTCGCAATACTGAAAAATACTCTGACATCATGCATATAATTTGAACAGCACTACAAAATTTCATTAAACAGTGTGGTACACTCATATTAGTATCAGTTGTATGCATATACTATAAATGTATGTTGGTAAGGTACATATATTTTTTGGGAACGGGTGTAGTATATCGTATATATGTGATAGGTGTAGATATATTATATATACATATTTTTATTTCATATACATATGTATGCATGTATTTAAATATATGTAAGTATATATGTTTTCATAAAATTTATGTCGGAGGTTGGTGGTGGTAGGTAGAGGTATATAATATATGTAGATAAAGCATACAGTGTAGTGTAGTAGGTAAATGGAAAGCCTGAATTTGCTGAGTTGATCCGAATTGAAATCAAGAGTTTATAAATGTTCGTTAAAAAAAAAAAATAAAGCTAGTATAGAGTAGGTAGTATATGATTACAACAACAATATTATTATTATTATTATTAATAATAATAACAATAATAATGAAAATAATAACAACAATACTAAAAAATCAACAAAAATAATGCATATTATAACGACAACAAAATTAACAACAACAACAACAACAACAACAACGCTTAGTGTTGTTGGTGTTGTACGATATACACATAAATCCGTACACATAATAATACAACATACATACAGTATACAATATGTAAATGCAAGAAAAACCCAACTACACTACGAGAATCCTAGCATTTACTATGTTAGGTTAGTCAATCGTCATCCGTGTTAGCCGTTAGTCGTGTTATTTGAATATACATTATTTTATAAAAATAATATATCGTATACCCGTAAAGAAACATTTTATTATATTTAATTATTATTTTTATAATTCGAAAATTTATTGTGAAAAGAAATTTTTTTTTTCTTTTTTTGAATCAAGAAAACCAATCAATAAACAACAATAGTTTATTTATGTCCAAATTATACAAAAATTGAGAAATGTTACTTTTGAATATTTATCCATTTTTTTTTTTTTAAATTTTGATTTTTTAACTGCTGTATAAATTTAAAAATAAACTTTTTTTTTTTTTTGATTTCTTCTATTTAAACATATTCATCATAATTTATGAAAAAGGTTTTTTTTTTTAAATAATTTTAAATATTTTATCGAAAAAAAAACAACAACCATATATGTAATTTATTGAACAAATATTTATGTTTAAAACAAAAATTTTAAAGGATATTTTTTCAATTATAAATAACATAATTATATGAAAAAGAAATGTGTTAACATAAAAAAAAAAAAATTTATTAAAAAATGTACATAATATATGTTTATGAAATACATATAT
Source organism: Villa cingulata (assembly GCA_951394055.1). Taxonomy (NCBI): domain Eukaryota; kingdom Metazoa; phylum Arthropoda; class Insecta; order Diptera; family Bombyliidae; genus Villa; species Villa cingulata. Next base: position 24,299,223 of record OX596021.1, on the reverse strand, counting down.
GAAAATATTTCGTGTATATAATCAAAATGGATTTTTATTTGAAACAACCCAATATATTACAAATTAAGGATTATTACATACGAAATACAAAGTACGAGTACATAATGGATTACACATCAAAATAAAAACAAAACAAGGATTATTAAATAATAAAAAAAAAACATCTTTATGTACATGATATGTATACAATTAATGAATAATTCGGTTTCAATTTCATCATAAAAATATCAAGTGTTAAATGAAATTCAATAAATACAAGTTAAAGAAAAAAAAAATTGTTATAAATTAGATATCGAAAATATTGTGAATTCAATTAAAAAATTTATAGTGCAACTTTAATATATATACATATATAACTGACAATTATTATATGTACATATACATATATATAAAAAAATAATCAAAAAGAATATTAGTGATAATAAATTGAATGATACGTTTACCAATCTTTACGTTATGTAAAGATCTATCTTCTATAGAAACAATGATATATATATAAGAATAACACTCTTATATTATATGTCATTTGTATATAAATATTAATTTGAAATTTATTGTGATACATTAATTGAAAATTATTTGAATTCATAATCGTAGATACATACTATACCATACTACATATTTATGTAAATACATAAATGTAATATGAAGAAAAACAATTTAATTTTTTATATCTATACTTAAAATTATTATAAATAATTATATTTAAAATACATTACATACATTATAAAAACAAAAATATATTTATATTTATGAGAATTTTAAAAATTATATCTTCATATATTAATTATTATTATTATACCTATATATTTTTTATCGTTGATTAAATTATGAAGAAATAAATCTATATCTATAATATATAATTATTATTATGTATAAAAAATTGTTACATAAAAAAATATCAACAAATAATAATTATTTAACTTTATCTATATACGTATACATATAAAATATTAAACGAAAAATTTCTTTTTTGATTGTTGCTAAAAATAAAAATTATATTTCACGTTGTTAAACATTATAATATTATAATATCAAATATATCTACATAATATATTATATTTTTATCGTGTATGTGTTTATGTGATAAAAAGAAAAATTAAATGAATATTTACACAAAAAAAAAAAAATAATAAATCAAATTTTATCAATTATTCTGTAATATATAATATAAAGAACTTCAAAAATAAAATGTGAAATGAAATTTGAATGATATAAATAATAACAACAAAAAAATAAATTTCTTTTTTTTGCGATTATATACATATTTTTATATGTTATACATTAAAAACATTATTATCGTATAGTTAAGTAAATTATTTAATAACAATAATTCTTATAAAAGTGCCGGATTTTGAAAGAAAAAAAAAATCAAAAAAAAAATTATAATCATAATAACAAACAAGTGTTATCAATCAATCAATTTTTTGAATGTGTATTTTTTTTTTAACTTTAAAAAAAAAATATATACGATACATTTTACATTACATATATATAGGTACATATTATAATATGCAATAACTTCTGTTGTTTGTTTTTGATTTAAAAAAAAATAAAAAAATAAAACAAAATTAATTTTTTTCGTTCTTGTTTAAGTTTTTGTTTTAATTTTTGCTTCTTATTCTTTTAATTCTATACATACTATATATTTCACATTATAATACATACATTACATATGTATGTACGAGTATGATATATTTTATTTTAATATGTACTAAATTGCTGCTGTGTGATGTGTAGTGAGTGACCTAGTTTAATAAAACATTCCTGACACAGTTTTTTTTTTCTGCTGTTTTGACAAACATATATTAATATAGAATAGCTATCTCAATTAATATGTAGTATACATATGTACATATATATAGTATACTATTATTATATAAATGTATAAATAATAAATATATATTTAATATGTATGTGTAGCATTATATAAATGTGTATATGTATTTTTACATATAATATGTAAAAGAAAATATATACATATATATAATACACACATATAATATTCATATATAAATTATGCATATATAAATATACACATATTATATGTACATATATAAATTCAATAAAATAAACAAAAACAAAAAAAAAAACAGTGATTCATTATACATACAAGATGCATATATGTACATATACTTATGTGTACATAGAGGAGAAATAAATTAAAAAATTTTAATTAATAAAAAAAAAAAAATAAAAGTAATTATACGATGCGAGTATATAAATATAAAAGAACAAAATATAACAGAAAAAAAAACAATAATTTAAAGAAAAAATAAAATTAAAAGTTTTAAATAAAACCGAAATGAAAAATCATTTCATTTAGAAAAAATTTATATAAAAGAAAGAACACAACAAAAAAACAAAATAAAAAAGCTTTTCTACTTCGAAATTTCGAATATGTATACTCATAGATTATATACTCGTATTATATATGAATTATATTTATGTACATATAGATGCGAGTAAACATTTTGTGCATATCTCTATGCGGGAGTAGTACCAATACATCCATATATACTTATATATACAGTACACATTATTTTATAGAATATTTCAAAAATATACATACATTATGCATGGATATGTTATATATCGGTGGTAGTGGTGGAATTAAATATACATTTATACGCGTATTATATTTTGTGCAGTTTTTTTTTTTTTTTTTTTCTTAATATGAAACGTACAATTTACAATACTTATATATAAAATGAAAAAAGGAGGAACATTTTTTTTCAGTAGTTGTTACATATACCTACATATGTTTGAAATGTCAATCAGGTGTTTACAAATTACAAAATAATAATATATAGGTATAAAAGATTTTTTTTTTGTATTATTTATAATGTACATAAATTGAATGCTGTATTGTTATATTTATACAATTCGAATCTACAGATGTACATATGTGAATATAAGTTTTATTTATTCTATTTTTTTTTTTTTTTGTTAAATTATTTTTTACTTCGTTTTATTACATGAATAACATTACATTTTGATGTGTGTATGGTTAGTTCTGATTAAATTGTAAACAAACCGAATGTGTATTCGTGTAAATACCTAGCAAAAAACAAAAAAAAAAAAAATTTTTTGTGTCAAATTTTTCGTTTTAACTAAATTAACAATACAGTAATAGAATAGACAATATATGTACATATATATAATTCTTTGCATCATTTTTAAACGAATTTATGTAGTTACCTATTTAAAAAATAAATTTATTACATTATTATACTTAAATGTTAATAAACACTCGTTAAATTTTTTTATATCTAGTATAAATAAAAATTACAATAGAGAAAAAGATAGAGAGAGAGAGAGGTAAATAAAAAACGAGTCCTTTCCCAATGGAAAATGTGTTGATTTAAAAAACATAATTGAAAAATATTTAAATACTTACATATATGTAAAATTATTTAACGTTACGTTACTGTACAAAAATATTGATTAAATTTTTTATTATTACGGTATAGGGTATGGTGGTGATTCTTATAATGTGCATATATAATATTGCTCTTTATTTAAATTATGAAAAGGTGAAGAAATAAAAAAATATATACATATAATAATTTTTTTTTTTTTAAAAACATAACATTTCTTATAGTATAAATTTTGTTTTATTTTAATTTTAAAAGAAAATTTTTAAAAAACCGTATCATATAACAGTTTAAAAAATTATGAAAACTTTATAACTATCAATACATATACTACAAGATGATGATTTTCATTTAAAAAATATATACATATGTACATATTTGTTATACAATGAAAAACAATATTAAATGAATATTTAAAAGTTTTGAAATAAATAAGCATAAAAAAAAAATGAAGAAAAGCATATAAAAACTTAAAAACAAACAAAAACTATAAAATAAAAAATTTGAAATTATAAACAACAAAAAATGAAAAATAAACTATAGAATAAAAGTTTAACAAAAAAAAAATATTTTTTTCTCTTTACTCTATGTGTAGTTTTCTTCTTTTACATTTACCCTACTTTTTTACTACCCGCATGAAATAAAAAAGAAGCTTTTATAACATATTTATTTTTCAAATCTTCAGATTTTCGAAATATGTACATAAAAAAAAATGTATGAGTATGTAGATGTTGTTTTATTGAATATCCTTCGGCTTCGGTATATAAGTAATATACGGTTTTATTTTCATTTATAACTTCTAAACTATATACATACATATATAATACCATAATATCTCAATGTATGTATACATACTTATGTACATATATGTACATTAACATCCAACACATTCAAATATTAAAACTATTATGTATTTTGAAAAAAATACATGAATATTTTGTGTTGAAAAATTAAAAAAAACAGTGAATAAAATAAAATAAATTGAAAAATGTTCCATACACATACATGAATATCCACATACATTTATACATTTATATATTATAAATTTATGCATTAGTACATATTAAAATAAAATAAAATAAAAATATAAGAATAAACACGTACATACATAGAATAGAGTACCTACATATCTATAAGAATATATGCATATATAATAATAATTAATGTGCTACAATCACCTACTTTCAAAATTCACTTGACATAGATTTGAGAAATTCATTTTTTTTTTTCCGAATAGCTATATACTATGTGTTTTTAATTCCTTTTTTTTTTGTTTTTTATTTTCAATTTAATGTTTGTTTTTGTTTTTAATTTGTATTTTATTTTCTTTTTTGAATTTTTATTCATTTGAAATTTTAATTGCAAATTTTATAATTTATTTTTTTTTTTTGTTTTAATTTTGATTTTTGCAAATATAGAAATAAAAAATATTATATACTTATGTGTACAGAAATTAAATGAACGAAATTATAAATAATATTATATCATCGAAAAGTATTTCCACACAATATAAAAAAAAAAAATAGAAATACAAAATACATTATGTACATAAAATAAAAGTAAATAGAAAGAAAAAAAAAATTTAAATGAATGAAGTGTGATAACTAATAAAACAAAAATAAGACACAAAAAAATTTTGTGAAAAAAATAAAATAAAAATAATCTATATGTGTACAAACAAGTATAAATATTTCGGATAGAATATACACAAAAAAAAAAAAAAAACATGTAATTTAAAATTTACAAAAATAATGATGATAATAATAAAAAATTAAAAATGAATAATTTTATATTGAAGAATAAAAATTTATGAAGAATTATGTGAAAAAATATGCATCAATTGTTAATGTTTGAAAATTGTTCTTATTCAAAATTATCACAAATATTACCAAAACGATAATAATTGAAACAGAAAATAAAATAAAAAAGTTTTTAAGATAATCTATATAAAATTTAAATTATAAACAATTGATTGTAAAGTGCATATAACAGTTTTGGATATACATATATGTATTTAAAATTGAAATAAAAAATAATAATCATATTTCAATTTTTGTTCTTTATGCAAATACATTTATATACATATTATAGTGAAATGTTATGATTGTGATTTGAATATGATATTTTGAAGAGAAAATAAAAATTTTAAAAGAAACAAAATCAAAATTACCATTAATTTTAATAATTTTAAATAATTCCGTCCAATTATAAAAATATATTTTTCAAAAAAAAAAAAAAAATAATATCATATTTTATGAATTGAATAAAAATTGATAAATATTTGTAAATAATTATAAAAAAAAAAAATCAAAGTTAAGTTAATACTGTAAATTAAACACACACATATACATATATATATATACAGTGAAGTGTATATATAGTTGAATTTATTGTATATTGTTTTTAGATTTTGTTTATTTGTTTATTCGTTTTCCGTTAAATTTGATTTTGTTCATTATTTTCGGAAACAAAGATAAAAGTGAAAATTATTTTACTGGATTTGTGTACCAAAAGATGTTATTAGATATGGAGCAGCAACAAACAACAGCGTCGTTTATGTCGTCGCTTAACATATCACCTTTTTCGATGACATTAGAACAACAACCATCAAGTCCAGCTCACGGTTCGACATCATCACAATCAGCCACCAATAATCCAAATAATAATAATAATAATGTAAATGGTGGTAGCGGAAATGCTGGCGGTAATGGTGGAAATAATAATGTTGGTGATACATTAAATAGTTCTGTTGATCCATTATCGCCACCAGATTACGCATATGCAATCGGTAATACAACATTACATTTAGGCGGTAATAATAATGGTACGAATAATCATCATCATCATAATCCACATCATCAACAGCAGCAGCAACAGCATCATCATCACCAGCAACAACAACAACAACAACAGCAGCATCATCATCACCAGCAACAACAGCAACCGCAACAACAGCAGCAGCCCCAACATCATTCACAACAACCGCAACAGCAACAACATCAACAGCAACATCAAAATTATCCAAATATTCCAGCAAATTGTGCAAACTTCTCATATTCGTACATATACAATTTCGATTCACCATATATTTTTCCGACAGGTTACCAGGATAATGCATCGTCAAATTCCCAACAGAGTGGGGGAGGCGGTAATGTAAGTGGTGTTGGAGGTGTTGGTTCGATAGCCAGTGGTAACGGTACCACATCTGGTGTAATAGCTGGTAATAGTAATAATAGCTATATATCATTATTACCGCCTCCAGTTGGTACAGCTGGTACAACCGGACAAAGTGGTGAATCACTAGATTTTAAATATTTATTTGAAGAATTATGTCCAGTTTGCGGTGATAAAGTTAGTGGTTATCATTATGGACTATTAACATGTGAATCATGTAAAGGTTTCTTTAAACGGACTGTACAAAATAAAAAAGTTTACACATGTGTCGCTGAACGCTCTTGTCATATTGATAAAACACAAAGGAAACGATGTCCTTACTGTCGCTTTCAGAAATGTTTAGAAGTTGGAATGAAATTAGAAGGTAAGTGAAAAATTTTTTAAATTTAAATATAAATCATAATGAAAATGGCATACAATTTTGTATTCAAAATATCGTCAACAATTTGAGACTACAGATAAGTATCTCTTTATATCAAATTCAAATTCAAGATTATGTTATGTTACCTTTACATCAAAATGTATATAATGTACAATTAAAGCCCATTTATAGTAATTTGAAAAGAAGAAAATAATTTTATCCTTTTTGTAGTTGATTTAAAATGTAACGATGAATGACGTAATTTTTTGACTTTTACAATTTCTATTAAAAATGAAATTATTCCAAATTGAATTCGTAATGTTTAATTTTGCAATCTCCAAATTAGACAATTGACGGAAATTACTTTCTTTTTTACTGTCATAATGGTGTAACATAACATTGATTAGATGGAAGAAAAAAATGTTTGCAAAAATTTCTGAACCTCTTTCAAAGAAATTTATGGTTTGTTATTTACGTATGTATGTTAAAGTGTATTTAATAATTAACAAAAATTTCATAGTTAGACAAAAAAAAAGCTTATTCGTTTACCTAATATTATTAGTTCCAATTCATTTAATTAACATTTATCTATTATTTGAAGAAAAGCTTTTCTTTAACTAAAAAAAAAAAAAACATTTTGAAGAAAAAATTAGTAGTGGTAGTGGTGAATTCGATATACATATACACAATACATTTCATATTGAAGATTTGATATCAAATAATTCATATTTCTGTAGACAATATCACGTAGGTACCTAATTTATAAATTTTCGTTCTTTGCTTACATTTTACATATGTGGCTGTTCAATTTAATTTAAAAAATAGATATTTGAATTTCCTTTCCTGCGTAACGAAATGCAATCTGATAATGATTTTTTTCAAATCAAATAAAAAAATCAAAATAGATAATTTATCTAAACAAATTTATTGTATGATACTTACACACACTTAACAATATTTAAATTTTGATTTACACTAATGATGATATTCAAAAAATCGTCGGTTAGGTATATCGAAATAATAAAAAAGTAAATTAGACAATAATTTTTCACATTCGTTTAAGTGTATGTAATTAATTTAGTCAATATCATTATAATTATTTTATTTAGGTCAATTTCAACGTTACATACATACACATGTATAAAAATCATTTAATTTTTGGCTGAGAATTTCAATTCAATTATAAATTGAGAAAAGAAAAAATAATGAAAGAAGGATAATGTCAATAATAAAATAATGAATATAATTATTATTACATATACAACTGCTTACTTTTGATTTACATTTTATTTTAATGAAAATTGCATTATTTACAAATATACGAGTATGTGAGAATGTAATATAATATGTTAAAAAAAAGGTAATAATATAAAATAAACAACACATATTGTAAAAGCAGTAAAGGCGATTTCATCGAAATTTTTGTTGTAAATGCAAAGTGATTCGTGCTTCTTAATAAAAATAAAGACCGCGTCGTCGTTGCTGTTGCCGTCTCTTCCACTGTGTTGTTGCCTTTACCGTGTCATTTATCGAAGAAACGAGTTTTGTGTGTCAATCGGATTGTGTTTGTGAAATTTGTTATAATAATATGTAGTATGTATGTATATAATAATGTTGTACATGGTACGACAAAACATATTTTTATACATCATACTACCTACATATATATGCATCATCATATATTTAAATATATCCATATATACATAGATGGTACTTCAATACACGTATGTATATATTATATATTTGTTTGTATGTATATACATTCATGTGTTATTCATATGTGCTTTTTTGTTTTAAAAAAATTATATACACATATGTAAACATACATGTATGTATATATATACGAAAATAACTATGCGCGTAATGTATATATACATATGTATGTATACATATGTACATATATGTACATAAATTAAAAGCCAGCAACCAGCAACTGCTAGATTGGTTGGGGTTGTGTGGATACATGTTGCATTGATTAACCATACGGTTAAGTAGGTCATGACTGTGAGAGATAAAGCTATATAGAATTTAAAAAATATGAATGAGAAAGAAAATACATTTATAAGCACATAAGTAATAATAATATATGTATTATATTATGAAGAAGGAATTACGACAAAATGAAAAAATAAATTAACATGAAAGAAAGAAAAGATCAAAAATAGAAAAAAAAAAGCACGTATGATATTGTGTACTTACATTTTTAGTAATATTGAATAATAAATAAATATGTAACATAATAATATATATAATAATATACAATCATATCTACACATAATCAATAATGTATTATTACATTATACCTATGTTGGCAAAAATAAAATTGTAAATTATTGTAAATTATACTTAGAAAAATGAAGATTTTATATAATGTATGTACCTAGGTATACAAGTATCTTTTTGTATACATTTTTTGTCTTAAAATACCTATATCTACAAATATATCAATTAAGAAATTGAACATTTTAAAATATATGTAGGTACCTAAAGATCATACCTATCTCCAAAATCCAAAAAAAAAAAAAAACTAAATCTATATAATCTAAACTAATTCCTATTAAAATTATCAATTTAGCTGTAATTTTTTATCAGAATTTCAGACAATTTATTTTCATAAAAGATCAATTTTATTTTACATAAATTTATACCTGTATACATATTTTAAGATACCATAATTTATTATGTATATTTAAATTTAATATAAAAAATTGTCTAAATTTCAGTGACAAATAATGTAGATACCATATGCATACATTATATTGGTTATGTTATATGCGTATTTTTAATATGTATAACATATTTCTGATATTTCAAATGCTGATGCTTATTTCAAGAATTATCTATCCATATACCTACTCGTGTTTGGTAATATGTATACATATATATGCATCTTATGTATGTGTAATTTATTTCATTTATGAGTATATAATGTACATAATGTATGTATGTATATATCTTGTATTACCTACATTATATTACTAATAAGATGATAATAAAAAATTCGATTAATCTTTATTTCACACCCACAAAAATTTATACGAATTCCGGTAATACGGCATACCTATAAAAGCGAATATCAAAAGTATGTACTATGTTACATACATATATTATAAATGTATATAAATATACATATTTAATGCACTTATTTATATATAACAATTTGAGAGTAGAAAGTATTTTTGATCAATTTTCCAATTAGACACAGTCAGTATTCAGTTCCAGTGTGTTTATAACGTGGTATAATAATTTTACTTATTATTATTATTATTATTTGAGAATTAATTAAATGTGATACCTCTACATGTCATAATTTCTTTTTTTCTAATATCAAAACGAAAAGTTATGTATGTGCTTTTGTGTATGTGTATGCTATGTACACAATTTTTCTGTTACCATAATTTAGTGTATCTATATATTCTATGCTATTAAATTATAAACACAATTAAAGCATGTATATACACAGATATACCTATATATAAATCAAATATTAAAACTTCCATATTATAATTTTGAGATAATTTTTATTGAAGCTAACATTTTTATTGTATAGTATCTTTTCAATTTAAATAAAATAAACAAATTGAATAAAATTATTACATAGTAATGTAGTAATACGTGTTGTACATACATACATACATATACATATGCATATACATAAATAATGCAATACACAAAAACTTGTAATTTGTAATTTTACTATCATTTTTTTTTTTTTTTGATTTCTGAATAAAATTCGCATTCTTTATTATCAGTGGAGCGTTGCTTATTTGCCACAACACACTATATATCATACAATACCTCGATCACGTATTCGTATATTATGTGCATGTACTTTATAGTTCAATTTTAATTTTTTTTTTATCAATTTTAATTTGATATTATATTTATGTATATAAATAAATCTTTTATACAATTACATATTATGTACATATGTATGTATGTATTAACAAAAAATTGAAAAGTGAAAATTGCACATTATAATAAAAAAAAAAAAAAAAAATAATGAAAAATTGTGACGAATGATAATGTTATAAATAATGTTGTATCATACTGAAAACTCGTATTATATTATATGTATGTATGAGTATCAGTATATGTACATACATATACATATTTAAATGATATAATGACGAGACGAGTCTGTTATGTATCTACAGTCTGTACAAAATATAATGTCACTTTTATACTCCTATATTTAACTAACGACAATGATAATTATTGTAAAATTCATGATGATGATTATTTTATTGATTCCTTTTTTCTTATTTTGTATCTTTTTATATTCTATATATATATTTTTTAGAATTAATGAACCAGCGGGGGAGGGGGGGTTATGAATTAATTTTTTGAATCATTTATGTTTATTTTATATAAATGAAATGAATTTTTATATTCAAAAAATAAGAAAAAAAGAATGATTAAATAAATTTCACATTATATACATACATACATTATGTAAGCACGTAAATATGCACATGTATGTTATGTATACAATATGTGAAATTTTTAATCTGATCTTTTGACATGATGTATATGTGTTTGTACATATCACAATCACATATGCATACTACATATTTAAATTTGATATTACAATTACAATTTAATTTGTCTTTTCACCTTTTTTTTGTGAGTGATATATTGGTGGATGCATATATAATTATAAACCACTGAATAATAATAATAATTTGAGTGTATCTCATCTATCGTATTCATAATACTTACATTTATTTCAATTGAAAATAATCTATGTATGATGTACATAATGTATATACTATATATAAATTTTTGTTCAACATACAACTTAAATTTAATAATACACACATATACTTAATACTGTACATATGTATATCAGAGGTGTTCAAACGTGTGTACTCATAACTTTTGGTATTTCATTCTGCCTACATATACACTTATGTATACATTGTAAATATATATTTGCTCTATGTATAAAATGAAACAAACTACATATATGTAGCTATAACATGATTACGCGCATACATGTATGTATATTTGTATAATATGTACTACAGTATTAATTCGTTGAAAACGATGCGACGTAAAGAAAATGAAAGTGAATAAAAACAATTTTTTTTTTATTTATTTGCATATTATATTTTTATATATAACATACATTGAAATTGAAAGTAATTTTTTATAAATTTTTTTTTATATATTTTGGCTTTGGATTTAGTAATAATTGTTTATTATACCTGCATAATATGTACACATTTAATGTAGTACAATGTCTTTTTCTTTTTTTCTTTTTTTTTTTTTGTTTCTAGAATAGAGTCATTTTATCTATCCACACTATAACATAATGCACCATATATGTAGTATATTTTTGCTGTTGAAATTTTATTTTAATTGTGTTTTGACAAATACCCTGACCTGTCTAAATAATGACATACACCACACATATGTATTTACAGCAGTACCTACATATGTTTGTATGCCTAACTAGCCAGACAACCACCTATCTATAAGTTATGTATTTCTTTTTTTTGTCAAAACTACAAAGCAAAATTTCAAAAATTGTTGGAGGTGTATCATGATGAGGTAGTATATAGATTATACTCGTATTGCTTTCAAAATTTTTTTCGGCACGTTTTTTCCACTCAATTATATACACATTCACGATAATCACTTTTACATTTTACTTACACACATTATGTACGTGAATTCATATATACAAATGTATGTCTGGATATGTGAAAACTTTGTATGTAGATTGCACTTTTTATATTTTGGATTTGAATTTTTCATTTAATTCAATTTACACATACATATTTCGTATATACTATATAATATTAATTTATCTACAATATTATGTTGATGTGTATACATTTTATATAAAATCAATGTATTAAAGTATTTAAAACTGCGTATCGAAATATACATACTCCCGTGCATACATAGCACACAGAGGTACCTAATAAATATACCTAGTTTTTTTAATATTTCACTTTATAAATTAACATTTTTTTTGGTTGATTACTATTGTTTTCTTTTTATGTATAGATTGATAAATTTTTAATGGATTTCTTCTATTTGGGAATAGATTATATTTATTACAAAATAATTGAATTGAAGCCCATAGCCATATATGTACAAATAATGTATTTCATGTGTATACTCGTAGATACATTTATATGTATCCAAATTCATTCAAATTTAAATATGGATAGATAAAATTTATCAAATCATAGGATTTTTATTTTCATTGTATCGAGAAAAAAAAAATTCAGACGACAAAAAACACAAAAATACAGATTAAAAAATAAATTAATGTTTAATAAGATTTTTACATATACATACATGTGTTTATACAATTCACATGATATTATTATTTATTGGTAATTTTTTTTAGTATACAATTATATATTTTTGGAAATTTTTTCTATATAAAAGCTTATGCATAAATAAGCTAAATAAATAAATTTGTACACGAGTGTAGTTGCGCTCCAAAAATCATCGACAATTACTTTTTGATATGCATATAAGTATCTACAATATTATATAAAATGACTATGTATTTTGTATTTTGTATACATATACATATGATGTGCCAATATTTAGAGATTTTTGTCAAATTATTTCTGTTTTCTTTTTCAACTTAGTGTCACATCTACTATGAAATTGACAAATTCTATCTAAATTTTCGATTGTATAATAGAATACCTGTTTATTTAGTAAATTTGTGTATAATAATAAATTTTCATTTTATTCATTCTATAATAAACATATACATATTAGTAAATTAATGCCTCCCAGCATTCTAAGTAAGTCGATATCATCAATATCAATTATTATTAAAAAAATGAACAGAAGGAAAAATGTTTCCAAATCAAAGATATAAAAATTACATAAATATAGAAATTTGCTTTCTTTTTTCTTCTTATACTCAATTATAATACCAGTATTAAATAGTATACATAATGTGTTAATTTACTAAAGCATGCATATTCATAATAATGGAGTCGAAGGCTCTATATACTCTGGCTTTGATTTGAAAACTTTCTATATTCTCAAAGAAATATACATTATGTACATACTTGCACATTTTAGCTATACCTACCCTGTATCTGTCTGTATTGTAGAGTTTCTTTCTGTATTGTACTGTATGTTTTCTTATTTAATTCTTTTCTGTTGTTTTGTCACTTTTATTTTCGTTAAAAAAATATATATGTATAAATTACATACATACGTATATAAAATAAATATATGTATTACTGATTATTTTGTTTTCTGTTATGTATACGTGCTGTGTGTATTGTATGCAATATGACCTCTTTTCATTTGTTTGCTTATAAACATATATACTATATTTTAATTAATTTTCCTGTTTTTGACATAAAATTAAGAATTTTTGTCTACTATTATACATATTATATATTTGTATATCTACATATAAAATACATATATGTATATATTCACATATACAATATATCTTAATATAATATTATATTCTTAATATCATTTTTCGTGGATTTTCTTTTATGTAGTATATGTTTCTACTTTACTTTGAATTTTGTCAGTGGTTTTTTTTTTTTTCATTTTTCGTTATTTGCGTTCTTAATGTTCTCATCAAATAAGGGTTTTTTTTTTTACAATTTTAGGTCAGTTGTAATTATTCAAAAATGTTCTGTTCTGTAACCACAATTTCGTAATTTCCTTCAAAAACAAAAAATATTCGTGTGTATATTCGTTTCAATCCACTGTTTTAAAACAAAGATTATCAAATATGTATAAATAATCCTTTAGAAATAATGTAAATATATATGTAGATATATACAAATGTACTCAGCTGGATATTATGCTAAATTATTTATTCACCACAAATTTTCCTATATCTACCTAACATAGGTAATATAAATATCGATTCAAAAAATATACACATATACATACATTATGTAGATTCTAAGAAGAACTTATACATAATGTATATATGTACTTATGTATTTCTGTTGCCGGTTTATTTGAATCGATATTAAAAATATGTATTTTCATTTCCATCAAATATGTATTTATTGTATTGAATTGAAAACAAACATATGTACATAAATATGTGTACAAGTACATACAATATATACTAATGGCCCACTTTTTCTCATACTGTCCTTGACCTACTTCAATATATTGCTTCACAGTATTTATACACATAACTGTTTATATATGTATTTACAACACTTAACTTTTATGAATATTTTTACATGTATATTCATGTATACGCATTTAATGACAACCACACTAATCTTTATTGTTTTACGTACATAAATACATATAAAATAAATATATTCTAACGAAAAAGCTAACAAAAGAAAATCAAATATTGTTGTAATAGAAGATACTAGAGAACAAAATATACACGAGAAACATACTCGTACTTGTATTTGTGTAGTGTTATGAAAGCGCATATGTATGTACGTAATGCATGCATACGCTTATGTACAGATATAAAGGATAGAATGTAGGTGTTATTAAAAAGTAAAAAAAAATATATATAAGAAATCTATAAAATTAATTGTACATGTTTACACTACAAAAATGCAGCACATGTTTTCTACATATTTATATCTATATTTATTTATTATAAATATTTAATAGATACATATATGCATGTACATACAATAGTATAGATTTATATTTATATTTGAATGTTTATAACATGACAAACATATATAACTATAAATTCTCAGTAAAAAATTTTCTCACTCACTTGAAACACATTTTATGTTCTCAAAAGTTTTCTAATGTTCGGGAAAACTTTTATAAGAAAGGGGAATCGATATAGACAAAGTGATGTCCGTGATGTCTATTGCAAGTTTTTCATACTGTAGTGTACTGTACTGTAATCCGTTATTTTGTTTATATTGAATAGATGTGTATTTGTACATTTTTATATTAGAAAAAAAAAACGATTACTGAAATATTTTTTTTTTAGAAAAATAAAGCTTTATATATTAATTTAATATATTAATTAATTATTAAAAATATAATCAAAAGTTATCATTATTGTTAGTATAATAAAGTTATACATGTTTTCACTTAGAAAAATATTTATGTATACGCAACTTTTGCCTACATATCTTTCTCATTCTCTCTTCGATTAGTCACCACAAGTGTGTATGTATTAAAAAAAGCTAAAAATAATAAAATAAATATAAAAGCTAAATTTTGTATTAGATTTTTATTTGATTTGACAAACACATTTATGGACGTATTTAAGAGATATACTCCACACTCCCACACTCATGTACTTAGATGCTCTCCTATTTTATTGTTGTTTATTATTTATTTGTTTAACCTTTATATGTATAAGTGGTTTGGTTGGGACCTATATTACATACCTACGTTTACCGATTCCGATATTTTGTTTGAAGAAAAATTTTCTTCAATAATATTATCATATAATATTATGTATTTATATTATGAAAATATTGTATATATAATATATACATACATGCATGCGTGTACATAATACAAAAAAGCTTTTTACCGGTATTATGTCATAAGGGTATGGTATAGTCTCTTACAAAATTAAGTAGGTAGGTACCTTATATTGAAAACAACAAAAGTAGTACGTTTTTGTACATGTATTGCAGCAGAAAAGTTTTGAGAAACTTTTGTATACAATTCTTTTAAAAATGTTTAAAAAATTCACTTTATCTGTTACATGCATTTTATTTATTTAGTCTTATTTTAAAAAAATGGTTTAAAAGAAAAGGTGATAATGCAAAAACAGAACGATCGCAAAAAAAAAAATAATTCCAAAAAATGTTCCAAAACTTTTTCACATTACTGTATGCGTAATCATATCGATAGAATAACATAATTTATTTTATTCATTTATTTGCTGCTTTTTATGGATTGATAAAATAAATTTGATACGGCATAATCAAATTCAGCTGTTAAGATAAATATAGATAATATGTATATGATTATTTCGATTTACTTGTACCACTTGTACCTTGTACTTGTACGTATCTAAAAGAGAATAAAATTACATATTTTCGGTAAATTATATATATCATATACAAAAGAAACCAATGGAATGAGTTTATTTTAATTTAAAAAGAAATGAAAATATTAACAATATAATATTGTTTATTTTTTAATACAATACGTAATGTACGTATTTTTTAGAAGTTTTTTTCTTTTTTATTCCAGTTGAAATAATAATAATAAATGTAATCATAAAAATGTAATGTCATAAAAAAAAAAGCTCCCGACCTATCTAATAAAATTTGTATTTACCATCCATTCATTACTTTATTTGTACGTAATTCCCAATAATATTAATCATTTATGTATGTATCTATTTATATACATAGGTACGAGTATATGTGTTGTGCGTGTATATCTAGATTATGTACATATATAATTTGGCAAAACTAAAGGTTTATTGGCTTTATTTATTATATTTAAGCTGTGAAATTATTTAAATATGATTACTTATATGCAAAATGTAGAATGGCAAATAATTGACAACAGAAAAGTTGTGAAATTTATGTCTTTTTTTTTTCATTTTAATTTTGTGTGCATTATAAAAATATGTGTAATTTTAAAATTTAAATAATACGAAGCTGATTTATATAAGACAGACATAGAATATCTATACGAAAACTTTAAATATATTACATATAAATATACATAGCTCGGGCCTGAATAGCTCGATGGTTGGGTGTCGGTCTTGTGAGCTTGAGATCACGGTTCGAACCCCAGCCGGCGCGCTACTCTTGTCCAAGTTGATCATTAATTTTTTCCATTAGCAATGTACACCAGTAACTGATTACTGATGATAAACTGGATGATATATCTGACATAAATTATTGATCGGCGGTGCCATAATGGACTGAATATCCGCGTGCACTTAATATATACTATATATACATTGTATGTATATATGTATATTTGAAAAAAAATATATATATATAAATATACAAATTACATATGTATGTATAGTATGCATAAACTTGTATTCTATACTCATAATCTATTTTAATATTCAAGAAGTTAATGGCGATAAGTAAAAAGCTATTGGATAAGCGAGCAATGGCTTAGAATTATTACATACAATATACTTATAACACACAATATATAATGTTGTGTATTCATATAGTAGGTGCTTTCGATTTGGCAATTTCAAGTACTTGCGAGTACTAAAATGTGTCTAGGATAAATTGTTAAAACGAACGACACAAAAATTTTTCGTAACTACTTGCATATACTTCCAGTACTTGAAAAATTTTTCATGACTAACTGCGAATAGATGGTCAAGATGGTTTAGCACAGACATTTACCTTTTGCTACTCGCAAGTACTTGAAATTGCCAAATGGAAAACACTAATTATTATCACTGAAAGTTTTCTTTCTTTTTTTTTTTCTAAATTGACGTGTTCCTTTTGAATATGTACACTACACATCGTATACAAACGAACAAAATTTACAAAGATATACAAAATGTATCTTAGATTTTATATTTTTCTTTTAACATTTTTTTTTTTTTAATTTTTTTATTTTCATTCAAAATATTTGAATACGAATGTGTAATTTTTATATTTCTATTCATTGAAATGTTTTCTTGTCCTCAACAAAACAAAAATTGTCTATATATACCTTTTAAAAACCAAATAAATATAAAAAAAAAATGAAAAATTGAAATTAAAATATAATATGTAAATAATACATAAAAAAAATCTTAAAAAAAAAAAAAAATGAGAGCTTCATGTGATATGTTTTAAAAATTACGTATGTATATACAAAATACACTGTATAATACGTCAATTAGCTTATTGCATTTATTATTTATAATGCATTGAATGCATACATATGTACAATTATTTACGTATATATAATAATGCCATTTAATTTAATAAATATTTGCACAAATGTATATATGTATATGTACCAATATTTTTAACGTTTAAACATTTTAATTAAAAACATAGGTACCAGAAGCGGCTAATAATATTTTGTTTACGCTTTTCATTTTATTTTTATTTTCTTTCAATGAATTCAATAAATATGTATAATCAATTTATCAATATGTATGTACATTTTTTATATTCATATACGATATACATACATATACATTATGTAGTTGTACATATGCAAATAATTCATATTTTTCATTAATTTATTGATTTTCAATTTAATTAGCAAATTTATATAAAAACAAAACAGCACTCAAACAAAAGATTAAAAATTAATCAAAAGAAAAAAAAATTGTAGGTAGGTAGATATGTATATATAGGTTTTTTTTTAAAACAAATTAAAAAAATAAAAAATAAAATAAAATCAAATAATTATTCAATATAAAAAAATATTTTATTATCAGATTTAGTCAGAACACACATCGATTTCATAATAATATTTTATCTATAAAATTCTATGTAATGTGTGCAATAATAATTTTTTGTAAATTAGTACAGTAATATTTGTGTACATGTATATCATATGCATCTATGTATTTATTAACATATATGCATTATATATTTATGTTTCTATGTAAAACCGCATTAAATGACATACTTACTTTGTATGTTATTCATAAAAAAAAAAAAAAAAAAAAATGACGCAGAAATTGGCAAACAAATTGCAGCAGTCTATTAATTTAAGTGTCAGTTCTATATATCTAATAGTTTTTTTTTTTTTATACTATGGGTAATATAATAATAATATACTGTATGTCTGTATATATGTATGTATAATGTACATATGTATACATACATTCATATGTATATTTACTTACTTCTTAAGGTACTCGTCCACGATGCAATTTTTCTTGCATGCAATACGATTTTGACATATAAAATTGCACGAAATATTTATTTCGAAGTGTACGCTGCCTAGAAAGATGAAATATTGCACAGAAAACGTATTTCATGCAATATTTCTTATTGCAAGCAATTTTTTTTATTGCATAGTGTACGCAGAAAGATATGCAATATTTCGCGCAAGAAAAATTTATTTCAATAAATATTTCTCTTGCATATGCAATAAAATCAGTTGAGTAAAATGTAATGGGTTGCTGTGTTATCTATCATTCGTTTGTTTATGTTGTGTTGTGCTGTGACTTCTTGTGAATTTGGTATGTATTTTCTATTATTATTATTATTATTATTAGAAAGGTAGGCCTTTCATTTCTTAAAATATTGAAAAAATAAAAAAATATTTAATATTTGACATATAATGCATAGGCAAGAAAATGAGAATTTCGTGTAAGTGCTCGTGCAATAAAAATTTCTTGCAAAGATATTTTTTTCTTGCATGATAGAAAAATTGCATATTTTTCATGAAATATTGCGTCGTGTGTACGAAGTACTGCAAGTTTTCTTGCACGCAAGACAAATTTCGCGCAAGAAAACTTGCATCGTGGACAAGTACCTTTATGTACATATTACGCGTATTTATACATATATAAATATGCATAACATAAATTCTGTGTATATGTATGTGTATAGTCTGTATCATATATGTATGTATGATAAAACAACATATTTTGAAAAAAAAAATTATATATGTACATACAAATATGTATGTGTGTATATGGTTTTCTTTTTACATAAAAATGCATAGTGTACATATATAGGTATCTAGATATAAATATTGCACAATCAAAAAAAAAAAAAATATTTTTTTATTCTTTTTAACTATTATGGTCTATAGTTAGAGTATGTCGTCGTATACCAAATTCTATGTAGTATATATATGTGTATGTGTATGCTGTTATATTAATATTGTTTTATTTGAATGCAAATATTATCTAAAAATATAATGTACATAACTTCTATTCAACAATACATAAAAACGTACATATAATACACATTATATCTACCGGTATATATAGGGTTAAAGAGTATTACAATATGTATATGTATGTATTTTTAATTTTTTCGTTGATTTTTGTTAATGATTTGCTTACTCTTCGTGTTATTTATTGAAATTTTTTTTCCAACATAATAATTTAGATATCTGCTTATACATGCATACATAAATGTTTCTTGCAGTATATATGTATATACATATGTATGTAAATACTGTGTGTGTACATACTATAATCTAGATAAAATTTTGAAATAAGTTACAAATTAGTAAAAATAACGAAACAATTTTTAAACAATATTATTTAATATGATTTTGAAAATACATAACATGTACATGCATATTAGCATATATGCACATATGTATATGTCAGTATGATCTTATAGGTACAAACATATTATTATCTAATATGTATGTAATTTGTATATAAAATGACGTACGTATACATTGTGTAAAAACGTATACCTATTCACATATAAGTATGTAGATATTTTTATGTAAATGTAAACAAAAGTCACAGTTATGTGATTTATTTATTCTTAAATTTTATGACTATACTATACAGTGTGTTGTGTATGTACATACATACATATATGTATACTCCATAACCTACGTGTATTTGCAAATAACTTTTTTTTTGCAGTTAAATAGAGTATGAAAACATTTCCTAATCAGATCTAAAAATGTCAATCAATTCTCATTTATACTCGTACATAAGTTAAGTATAAACGTATATTATTAATATGTAGTGTAAAATGTAGTTATGTGCGAATAGTAACACATTGTGTATAGATTTAGAATTTACTTTTAGAATTTTTGTATAGTTTTATAGATAAATACATGTGAAGTTAAATATAAATACATATATGTATATACACATAGAGAAGGGAAAAAATTGTGGGATAAGAATAATTTTTCAAAATGAACTAAACTACTCTAAAAAGTAATATTATAAAAACAAATTTGAAATTTTGTTCTTATTTTCAACTTTTACGAATACCTATAAAAATAATGAAAAATTCTCATTTTAAATACATTAAACGTATAAAAATGTTCAAAAATTTTCAATTCATATCCTATATAATAGATTTGTATATCATCCTTTTAACATTACATATTAGTTTTAATTTATCTGATGGTGGGATAATGTGATGAAAGACATGAAACAGATATTTGGGATGGTCACAGGGCTAACGAGAAGTGGCTTTTGAATAATATAGAAAGGTGATGACGAAGTCTGCAAGAGGTCAGGATCTGTCATGTTTTGTAAAGTCATAAAAGAAAGGAAAAAGAAAAATTCTAATTTATTTGCCTGGTTTAAATTAAATTATTTTATTTATTTTATACTTTTAATTGCAAAATTAATATCAAGATTGAACCATTGTATAACTATAATCTTACAAATGCATTACATTCTCACGTTATGTATTGCACATATTATTCTAATTACAATTTATATTTTTATAACTACATAATAGCCTACCACCAGATACATATACATATACATATTTTATTTAATGTATGCTAACGTATTTAAGTAAGTATGTATGTATGTTACCTATTACACCTCTAGTAGATGATTTGTGAAATAATTTTTTTTGACAGAATTTCAAATTTTAAATATCATCATGACGAATGCAATTCAACACATAAAAAGGTTTTTTTTTCTTATCTTCGTAAATAATCAAAATCAAATACTGTGGTACCACCGTAACGAATCACAGTCCTGTTGTATGCATTTGGATGCAAAAAAATAAATAAAAATGCAATAATAATTTTTATTATAATTTAGAAAAATATACATTATACCACATTACACACATATTATGTACACATAGCATAGTATGTCGTATTACTATTTATGTATGTACATATCTTATTACTCGAATAGATTTCATTTAAGAGGTCAACGAAGATTATGTTTTTAGTTCAAACGAATAGTATAATAATAATAATAATAATAACGTAATGACGAACAAAAACAAATGAAATATATGTACATAAATGAAAATAAAACAAGAAACATATTTTAATATAGTACTGTACTGTGTATTAATTTTTGTATGCATATAAACTCGTACATGTACATACATAGTTGCATTTATCCATAATGTAAAATATTATCAAAAAATTAAATAGATTAAAAAAAAATCTATCATATAATATGAATTAAAACCAGAAATTTAATGTAAAATTATTTTTCATAGTTGTTCAAAATATGTATGTATATTTAATATGTACTCGTATATTTCATGTATACAACAATGCATACTAAATACGTTTGTTGTCTGAAAAGTTTCTAGTATCGAAATGAAGACGACGCTTTTCGATTGTACATGCCTTACGCTTACAAGATTATTGTAAAAATTGTAACCATTTTGCAGGTTCCTTTGTTTGTTTGACAGTCATTTGTGTAACTAAATAGCAGTGTTTTTGTAAAAATTGAAAAAATCGAATACCGTCTTACACTTCAACAGTTGCCATGGCGAAAATTTATGAAATTCGATGATTTGAATTGATTGAATTATTCACCGTATTCAACAGATTTGGTCTCTAGCGATTTATTCATATTTCCTAGATTCAAATTTTGACTCGAAAGACAGAAGTTTTCATTAAATGAAAAGGTCGTCGTATTTGTAGAAACATATTTGCCGAGCAATATAAAAATTATTATGTACTTAGAGAGGTTAAAGGGATGGGAACATATTGTTGAGAAAAGTGGAATAGAGCGAAAAAAATAATTATTTTTGTGTTAAGCCAGAAACTTTTTAGACAATCCTCGTATAATGTGATCGTACTTGCATACATATACCTACTATATTTCATATTTTGTGTTAAATTTTCTTCATTATTACTACTATTATTTTTACAACTTTAAATAAATAAAATGAACACTAAAAAATTATGAAATAATATACCATAACACGTATAAAATGAAACGTTAAACTATAAAGTATTTCTCTTACATTTATTTTTCCCTCCTTTTTTTTTTTTGTTTTCAAAGAAAAAAAATATTAAAATTTTATTATATGAGTAACGTAACTAAATTACTTTTAATTTTAATGCATTTAATTCTTTTAGAATGTCAAGACAATCGATGTATATATAATCGTATAACATGTACGTATAATATCGTATAAAGTAAATAAATACTCATATTAATCGTATTATGATGCATATACATATTATGAAAAGATTGAAAATCATATTTTTCTTAGTTTAAATTTAAATAATAAAAATTTGTTATTACTACATTATGTGTGTGTATGTCAGTATGTAATGTGTAAAATGTATTCAAAAGTATAAACAAAATTAAAATGAAATATACACTTCTGAATAGATATCCGCGAAATGAATAATAATAATTTATCTCCTTATAATGTATTCGACTCTACATAATACTCGTAATATATTATGGAAAATTTGTTAAACATTTTTGTTAGAATACAGTAAAGGGTATTTTTTTTTCCATTTTCTTTTTAGGTTAAATTAAATAATGTAAACAATTGATACACATAATGTACAGTACACATACATACATACATACATATATACAATAAATTCATATTCTTGTCAATTTTAAATCTCACGAATTTTTAATTTAATTTGTAGGTAGATATACATTTACATTTAACATAGGCACATAACATACCTAAATGTTGTTTTTGGTCATTTATATAAAAATGATTTTAATTTATGGAACGAAATAAAAATTAAAAGATATAAAAACTATTCGTACACTCATAATGAACATAATTTGAATTAATAATATTAAGATTAGATTTTTAGTTTAGAAGATCATTAATTACGATTTAATATTTTTTTTTTACATGAATAAAGTTATTATTTTATTATTATTTTATTCATTTTTTTAATATTCCACTTCATTTATGTGTGCTTATATGTACTGACCATAATACATTTAATCACATAAAAAATTGCTATTGATTCATTAAGTGGACCATATGATCTTGTAGATCATTACTTATAAAAAGTACAAGTATTATGTGGGTACACAATGTAAGATTACATAAAATTATAAAATAAAAAGAAATTCAATACAGCAAAATCACAAAATTATTTTCATAAATTTGAATTGAATTCTCCTAAATTTTATCTTAAATTTTAATGAATTGTTTAATCTCAATAAATTATTTTTTTTTCTTCTTCTTGAAATCCAATTTAATGAAATTCATGCTGATTATTATAAAAGGACATTTTAATGTTTTTAATTTTCAAAAAATGTTTAAATAATGTAAACTTTTATTTCCTATATATAGATATTCATATATTTTACATGCCTATATGGAATATGGTTGTACCACCAATTTACAGTCAAGTTCCTTTAACTATAGTTTTTAACTCTATAAGGCATATTTTTATGTTCCTTTGAATTTTTCATGAGAAGTTTTCAAGTTAATTTTAATACTATTCCTTTCAAATTTTTCACAATCACCAAATTTTTCTATGTTGGAAATTATATACAATTTTTTAGTTAAGCTTCCATATCATTCATGGTCCTGAAAGATATTCAATATGATTATATTTCTGAAAATTTGTATTAATTTTCTCATAAAAACAAACAGTTTACTTGAAAATTTTATTGTAAAATTAAAAATTTTTTTTGTATATAACCACTCCTTCAGCTTTTTTTCATATAATACACTTTAATTTTTGATCACGAAATTTCTTCAATTCGAACAAATTTTGACGGCAATTAATGATTCATGATAAAGAAATTTTACTTTACAGTACAAGTATGTAACATGCAAATTGTCTTTTAAAAAAAAATAAAAAACAAATCACTTCGCATATACAAACATGAAGTTCTTTTGAATTAAATCTACAAATTATTCACAATATGTTCCACCACATATGCACATGACATTTATAAAGTCACCTATTGTTTTTTGTTGGATATTGTGAAGTTGTATTGGAACTTTGGACTATAGTCATAACTTTTCGACACACTCGCACTTTTTACGAGTTGAACATTATTGTTTCTAATACAATATATGAAATGTAAGTTACAGCATTTAAATTTAACGATTAAAATTTTTGAATTGCACAGAATAATCATATTATGTACAGTATATACGTCCTATTTTTTTAAATATTTTTTATTTTCGTAAATAGATATGCATATTTATGATATCATGCACTTATATGAATTATAATATATCTTTACAAACAAATATAAATTTTCACACATTACTGTGGTGTATTAAGAAATGTTTCTTTCATCTCTTCTATAAGTGCATTAAAAAAAGTAGATACTATACATACACTCTGCTTCACTTGATTACGGCCAGTGATTATTTTAAGTTCCGTTCTTTATAACTGTAAATACTGTTAGTAAAGTATTAGTTTTATAGCTCCTATTTGTGACTACATATGTTATGAAAATAATTACATCAAAAAAAGTTGAAAAAATAATACCGTTATTTGTATTTTAAGAAACAACTGTGATCTTCACAAAAAACACACATTTTTAATGCGTCACTTGATTACGGTCAGTACTGAATTATCTGTGCAATTGGAAACATTATTGAATAATTCTTTTTTTTATAAGAATTTTTAGTTGATTTACTAAATAAATAAATAATTTCGTTGATAAAAAAATTTTTTTTTTTAAATGGGTAAAGGAAAGACATTGTCAGAAAGTGAGAAAGCGAAAATCGATGTTTTGAATCAAGAAGGATATTCTAATCGCCAAATCGCGGAGAGAATCCAAAGAGGAAGAACAGTAGTTGGCTCTTACCTCAGAAATGTTGAAAACTATTGACAAAATAGAAAAGGACGAGTTGCAGAAGCTACTACGCCTCAAGATAAGAGAGCGATTCTTCGTGAAGCTTCAACTTCAAAGCTATCTGCATCAAAAATTAAAGCCAATGTTGGCATATCTGCCAGTTTATCAACTGTACGTCGCATAATTAACAGCGCATCACATCTCAAACTAAAAAAACTGCAAAAAAAGCCTCCGCTGAACGCTGAACGCATCACGTAAAGAAAAAAGATTAAACTTTGCAAGAAATCACATGTCATGGAAGAAAGAATGGAATCGAGTTGTATTTTCAGACGAGAAAAAGTTTAATTTAGATGGTCCAGATGGATTTCAGTTTTATTTCCATGATTTAAGAAAGGAGCAACAATATTTATGTAAAAACCATAGCAGACAGGGTGGTGTTATGGTCTGGGGAGCAATTTCATATTATGGCACAGTTGACTTAGTTTTTCACGACACTAAAATGACAGCAGTTTCATATAAAACCACTTTAGAAGTAGCTTTTCCAAAGTTTGTAGACCTTTTTGGTCCTCTAGCTTGGACTTACCAACAGGATAATGCACCTATCCACACCGCAAGAATCGTTACAGAGTGGATTCAGAATCAAAATGTTTCATTGCTACCGTGGCCACCGTATTCACCGGATTTAAATATAATGGAAAACGTGTGGGGCTGGCTTTCAAGAGAAATTTATTCGGGAGGGAGGCAATTTGATGACAAAGAAACACTAATGGAAGCTATAAAATCTGCTTGGCAACAAATATCTTTGAATTACTTAGAAGCGCTTTACGATTCAATGCCATCAAGAATTTTTGAAACTATTTATGAAAAAGGAGGTAGTACTCATTATTAAAAATAAAAATAAATACACTAAAATTATCTAAATTTAATAAGTATGTTAGAAAATATTTGAAAAATGTTGTTTTTATACCAAAATTCGGAGCTTTTATTGATAATTTTATAGTGGCCGTAATCAAGTGACGCATTAAAAATGTGTGTTTTTTGTGAAGATCACAGTTGTTTCTTAAAATACAAATAACGGTATTATTTTTTCAACTTTTTTTGATGTAATTATTTTTATAACATATGTAGTCACAAATAGGAGCTATAAAACTAATACTTTACAAACAGTATTTACAGTTATAAAGAACGGAACTTAAAATAATCACTGGCCGTAATCAAGTGAAGTAGAGTGTATATGCTAAAGACTAAATTGCAATTATTATATTGTTCAAAATTTTATTTGATTTGCAAGTTATCTAGATGACAGCAGGGTATTATTATTATAATGTATACGTACATATTAAACAAAATACATAATTTTTCTTGTATGTACAGTAACGTAATGTACTTTTTTGACTATAAAAAAAAAAATTATTATTCTTTAAAAGTATCAAATATGTTACGTATACGCGTATACCTATACCATCCTACACATATACGTGCATATATACTTAATCATATGTACGTAAATAATGTGAATTTTTTATTAATAGTATTATTATATTGTATGTAATACGATGTCTTTTTTATATATATATAAATTTTTTTTTTTTTTTGGAAAATATGGGCTTGTATTTATGATTATTATTATTTTTAGTATCTCGTTTTTTAAATCTTTTGTTAGGAAAGAATAAAAATAACGTACATAATATATTTTTCTCCTTTTAATTTAAAAAACAATTTATATTTTTTACTTTTTTTTTTTTTTTAAATAATATACTCGTCATGTATAGCTCTTTATATGCATTATAACTAATATATAAACGCATTAAAAGATTTACTAACATTTTAGATATGTATGTACGAAAAACAAGACAGTTTTATGATGTATGATAATATCACATATTGATGTGTGTTGTACTATTACCTACTACTATTATTATTATTATTATTACACAATGAAAATTGATTTGATTTGATTTTAGTTTATGGCTTGACCTGAATATTTTGTGGTAAAGTTGTAATCGTCTATCTATGTGTATGCATTTATAATCGTGTATATGTATACATATGTATGTATATGTTGCGCATTTGTATACATATATATATGTATGTATTTGTATTTATGTTTTTATTTATTTATATTATTATTATTATCATTATTACATGCATTATAATTTTTATTCATTATACATAAACTTTTTAATTTATTCTACATATATTATGTATAAAGTATAAAACACATGCATATTAATATGTTTCATATTCAACATAAGTATGTATGAATACATTATAACTTTTTATATAATATAGTAATTTCATATTATTCTCTTTTTCTTGAAAAAAAAACAAAAAAAAACTAACATTAGAACAAAACTCTTAAGTATCTACCTATACTATATTCATATAATATTTTGTATAACAACTTTGCGTGTCTTACTCATTGATGTTAAAAAAGTTCTTGACATAGAAAGAGCAGAATATTTTTCAATCAATATTACATAGTGTTCATTAATATGTATGTGGTGTGTGTGTGTGTATTACTTACATATCTGTGTATACTAATATTTATATTTCATTTATATAGGTATTATTGTTGTTTTCTATAAATAATACGACGGTAATAGCAGTAACAGAATGTATGAGTATGACACAGAACAGACTAAATATAGAAAATCTTAATCAAATATGTAGTTACAATATATATGTATATAGAATACGTATATGTATGTATGATAGTTATAAGTATATTCTATAAAATAAATATAAATAAAGGTAGAATATTTTTTTATAAAATATGAAATATACTTTTTTTTGTAAAGAAAAGGATAATAATAAAAGATTGTATTTTTTTTTGTTTTATATATTTTTATTAATACGAGTATGTTTCTCCTTTAATTGTTTCTGTTCTCAATTTTATTCATTGATTTTTCATAAAGATTTTCATATAAGCTACATATGTTGTATGTATACATGTAATTTGAAAAAAAAAAAAAATAAAATTTTTATTACATAAATTTATTATCCTTATACAATGTAGTTGAGTGTCCATATACATGTAATGTGATGTAACCAAAGACCAATATAACCAACAGTATGTAACGTATTGAAATTCTTAAATTATTGTAAATAGAATATGTGGGTGGCGGCTATCTGCAAAAGTGTGTCTAATTCCATTTTATATTGTTTTGAGAAAACCAAAAGAATGTTTTTCGTTCATAATAGAAATTATGCGTTATGTTTTTAGCTGGAAATATATATACAGGGTTGTCCCGCCTCAGATGGTACACCCGCAAACAGTAGACAAACAAAAAATCGTTCTACAGACAGAGGGAGGGGGGCTAATCTCAACCGTTTAGCTACTAGAGTGCGACGAAGATTTTTCGCACTGACTCTACGAAGCAGCCTCTAACAACTGCGGTGTACCAGATAGAAGAAAGTAGTACAAAAAAAATCTGTCGGAAACTTCCCCCTCTCTCTAATGACATTTTCAAGAGTTATTGTATTTCAAAGTCAGAATTTATAACTTGTGGAAGTAAAGCGTCCTGCCCTCTAAATTAATTTCTTATTATTAAAGCAGAAGCCGAAGATACCCGTTTCATTTTTGCTTTTTACAGTAAATGTTCCCCTCCTGTAGTACCTCCTCGATGAGACGTATCTACTACTGTTTGCGGGTGTACCTGTATTACTCCAATATTAAAGGTTTGAGAAATGAAAATGATAATAATTATATTTACGTACTTATAAAAAACAAGAAAATCTTTAGAAATTGACATTAAAAAAAATTTTTTGTAAAATTAAATAGACACATTTTTGCAAATAGTCGTCACAAATATTACAGTATGGTGTATGCGGTGATGTGATATATGATATGGATATGGTAGTCTTTTTATTTCGATGGGACATCGAAATTGAGTTACATACGTGTATCATAATATGTAATAATAATAATAATAATAAGAATAAAGTAATTTATAAGAACGTAGAAAATCATACAAGATGGTGGGGTAATACAAATATAGAATTGAAAAAATAAAGGACAGATCATACCTTACGTATCTAATAATAATGATACATTTGTTCTATTATGTTTTAATGCTTGCCTATGTCAACAATTTAATTGGGGACAAACTTGTCCTTGATACTTTAATATTTAATGATATTGAAAAAAATAAAAGTACAAATAATTATAATAATAATTTACATGTGTAGTGGATTATATTAATTGTACAACGTAAAATTGAAATTTTTATTTCATTCTTTTTTTTTTCTTTTCAAAATATCATATTTCTGTGAATATGTTTTTTTACTCACACTATGGTACAAATACTTGTGTATAACCGTATAACGTACAGTAGACATCAAATTCATTTTGCAACTTTAAATTTAAACTTATAATACCTGTTATAAGTCAAAATCATATCAACACATCTTCCGATTTTTCACACAAATGAAACCTTGATATTTTAATATTTTAATATTATTCTAGAATTTTATTTCCATATTTTCCATTTCTCTGTTCATTCTCATTTTCAATATTATAAATAATTTTTTTCTGTGTTTTACGGATGCTTTTTCAGGATATTTT
This sequence comes from Villa cingulata, assembly GCA_951394055.1. Taxonomy (NCBI): domain Eukaryota; kingdom Metazoa; phylum Arthropoda; class Insecta; order Diptera; family Bombyliidae; genus Villa; species Villa cingulata. Next base: position 24,268,171 of record OX596021.1, on the reverse strand, counting down.
CAGTATGTACTACCAAAAATCATATATACATACTAGGAAGATATCTTACGCCATACAAAATTGTTTGTATGAAGTATGAATTGTACTAGGGTACTAATATCAGTACCCAAGCTTCAAAATGAAGTTGAGCGGCGTCGTTCAACTTGAAGTTTTCATATTCAAACTTTATGTTATAGCATGCTATGCTGTGCTGTGGATATGTTTTATACGTTATATTATGTATGAATCATAACTTATTCAATCAAACGGATCGAACAAAAATGTATGTAGAAGAAAGAAGAAGAATGTGATATATAAGGAATATGTACATACCTACGAAGTACTGTACATATGTTTGCTGTGTACACATACTATAATGTTTAGTTTATATCAGGTTTATCTTCATATACTTACATATACGAGTATATGATTGTATAGTGATAGAACGGTATACCTTAATTGTATGTACATACTTTATTTTGTATGATGATATGATAAATTTACCTCCTTATCATGATATTCGAAGACGATGAAACGATGAAACGAAACGATACGATATAAAATTGCTATTATGAACCTTCATCGTTTCGAATATTAAGTGGTACATAGTGGTACAATATAAATCCTTTATAAAAACGAAACTTTAATGTTTAATTCATACAATTTCCAGTTTTGTTGTAAGAAAAAAGTGTTCGATGTCATTTCTATTATTTTGTTGATGTTTTGAAATATCATTTTTAATAATAATTTCCATTTTTTTAAAAAAATTAATTTAATATTAATATTCACAAATATTAGTAATATGCTTTAAATAAAAAAAATTCTATTAAAAACCAAAAAAAAAAATAAATTTATATGTAAACGATGAACAAAATGCTATCGACTGAGTAGACGATGAAAATCGTTTGAAATTGGAACGTTTCGAATATCATGATCGCGTTTTTAACAAGACGATACGAAACGTTTCGTCTTCGAATATCATGATAAGGCAGTTAATTTTGTATATACTATACTATACGTACATACTTTGCCTGTTACAAATGATCCAACTGAGCGGGTATGTTCTTTAGTAAACAAATTTTGGACATGTGAAAAAAATTCAATGAAAAGTTGAAAAAGGTCAAATCAATTTTATTTACAAAGTTCAATTCGGAATTTTCTTGTGAACAGTTTAAAGAAAGTTTAGAGACAAATGAGTCTTTGTTGAAAATGACACATTCTTCGGAAAAGTACAAATGAACATTGTTATCAATGGAATATTTCTATTTTTTTTTGTATTTTAATGTTAAGTTTGTTTTCAATCAATCGCTATAGAATAGTATTCAAATAAAATAATAATTCAAAAATGACAATTAAATTCAAAATAAAATTTATTTGATTTGAATAAGTTATGACAATAATGAATAAAACATATCCACAGCATAGCATGCTATAACCAAAAATCATGTGGTATAGGATTTTTGGTAATATCAATGCATATATTTGAATTATTGACTGTATAAAAGTTGTACGTCCGTACGTCTTATCAGTATCTTATTCAAACATTCATGCAACTTGATGCAACCTATAGCAGAGCGTTCAAACGCGAAAACTTCAAGTTGAGCGCCATGCAATTCCAACTTCATTTTAAAGCTTGGGTACTGATATTGAAATTTATTTTTTCATATTTTTTCCATATACATAATTTTGTATGGCATAAGATATCTTCTATACTATATAATTATATCATTTTTGGTACTACTTATGCAATATCACAGATTAAGTGTAGTAATATTCTCTTTTCCATTTTTTTTTTTTGTTTTTTTTGAAAACAAACAAAAAATTTTTCCTATTTTTTAATATCACTTCTATTATTGTCATCATAATTATTTTAAATTTTTCCAACATCTACAATAATTTCACTGTTATAGCGCTGTCACATTAACAAAAAACTAACCAACGAGTATGCACATTCATATTATTATGGTGTCTGTATATAAATGTATACAAAAAAAAAAAAATAGGTATTTGCTTATTGTTCATCAATTTTCTATTCTTTACATGAAAGTATGAGTATGTAAATTCGTGCATATGATATAATATAATCTTCTTTGTTTACATATAAAAGTACAATATGTACATATATTGTAATTGTTTTCCGTGTTTATATAAAAAATTTAATTTTAATTTAATTTTTTTTTCTTTTTGTAATATTTTTTTTAATGACGTTTAATTTTATAATACAATTATAATTGCATAGCAAATTCAAAAAAAAAAAAAAAAATAATAATAAATAAAAGTTATCATATATTTCATTTTCTAATTTTTGCTTTAATTTTCTTTTTCACTCGTATGCATACATATATTATAAGTAATATATGCATGCATAGCTCTATCAAAATGCAATGAATAACCAAAAAATAATTTTCTGTTAAGGTAGGTAAAGAATAAAGTATAAGAATATAAGAAATGTATAAGAAAGAAGCTTATTAGACAAAATATTTACATAATTATTTAATTTTGACTACGATTAATTTTTTTTTTTTTTTTGTTTTAAAATTTTCATTTAATTATTTTTTGTTTTTAAATAAATAATTAAATATATTATGATAAAAATGCATAATTTTCCATTTTAAGAATATGATTCTATATGAGAAAATTTATGTAAATTTTGTTAAAACTGAATTTCAAATAATTGGATAGAAAATATATCTTTTCTACGGTTCTGGTACTAAATATGTATGTACATACTCACATTTTTGAGGCATAGTTTACTGATGGAAGAAATGCAATTTAAACGGAATTTTATTTGAAAAATGTGTTTAGCAAAATTATATAGACAAAAATGATGATGGTTGTTTTTTATTTTATTTTATTGTTTTTCTAAACAAAATATTTTCAATTTGCAAAATACACAAATTTTTTTTTTTTTTTCCATATTCATTTTCGTATTTTTTTTTTGTTTTGTTGTTACTTTCGTTTTTGGGTTTTTTTCTCATCGAAATGATGAGTTTTGAATCTTTTCGTGTTTTATAGCTCTTTTCACATAAGAATAATAAAAAATTTTCAAACGTACATTTTTTTTTAAATTCTTCAAACGTGTAGTATATTTTGAAGGTTTTTGTGAATACATTATAGTATAGTGGAATACATAAAAATTTTCAAATATCAGCTTTTTTATTTTTCTATATTAATTATTGTTTTGATTTGTTGTGTTGAAGGTTGAATGCTGCTGCACTATTTTATATCTTATTTTTTAAAATTTAATATTGTGTGCATGCCATAACCTATCTGCATAATAACTAACGTATACATAATGGTAATGTCATAAATAGTTTTCCTGGTATTGGAAATCTATAATGTTTATTCATATTTTTTTTACATTTGGGTAGATAATTAATTATTTATTTGATTACAAAATGAATAAAAATGAATGTCAAATTCTCTTGTAGTAGATTTTTTGTTTTATTATTGACGAAAAAAAAAGTTACATTTTATAGATATTTTATTTCTAACATATTAAAACCTTGATGCAATGAGAAATTTGAAAAAAAAAAAAAATAAATAAAATAAAAATATTTTAACACCAACAGAATATATTTTTTCTGTGTACAAGTACGTATCAGGAAAAAAATAAATAAACAAATCAAATCAAAAGGCTAGAGAATATACGTATAGATAATGTTCACAAAAATTAAAAAAAAAAAAAAATGAAAGAAAGAAAAAGCACATATAATAATAATTAATGAGTTTCTTTTTGGATTTTGTATCTAATGTGGCATTAAAATTTGTGTCAGGGATAACTTTAAAAATAATTTTTGGAAATATGCTCGAGTGTATATTGAAAAAACAAATTCAAAAATGTTTTATTCAATTACTATTTTTTTTTTACATCTAAACACTTTCCATTTCAATTTTAATTTATGTATTCATATATTCATATTCGTACATAAGTTTTTACATCGCAATATACAAGTATATACATATATACATACGCATAAATTTATGTTTGAATTATCTAAAATAAAATTAGTATATAATAATCAAAATCTACTGAAATGATATTGAAAAAATAAAAGAATAATAATAATAATAATAATAATAAGAAATACATAAATATGTACATAGATGGCTGAATATTAGTATATAGTGAAGTATAAAATATTTATGTATTTTATACCTGGTCAAGGTTTTGTTTATTGATGAATTTTTATTCATTTATGTATATAGATACATACATATATACTTGAATATATAATGTTCACTTATCACATCACATTATTTATACTAAATGGTAGGTAATACGCGTATAAACGCACCAAACCTTAATTTTCATTGAAGACAACAAAATCACTGTACCCGCGTACACTCTGTTATATATGTAGATGAGAAAGAGAATAAAAAATCTTGAATACCTTGTTGCATATTTATGACGTTATTACGTTGTTGTTATTGTATGTTATTTTTAGTTGTTAGTTAATTTTGTTATTTCGTTCATTCATTTGTTGCATTGACCTCGCCAATTATTATTATTTACCATAAATCCAATATAGATTTACATGTGATACAAACATATGTACATACATTATGTATGTGTACTTGTACATATTATGATGAAAGAGGAAATGTTCATATAAATATGAGAGTATGGTATATATGGTATACAATATACATATATGCACCTAATGTATGATTTTTTTTTATAATGATGCGATTAAAAGTTATAATAATAATTTTCTATATATGCAAATACGTTTATCTGTACAACACATAAGTATGTATATAGATACATTTTGATTGTACAATACATTTGCATGAAAATTAAATTTTCCTTGACGTATTGGAAAAAATAAATTGATCATTATATTGTAATGTGTAGATTGATACGTATAAGTATAATGTCTTCATATAATATGATTATGCCCTCTACAAGGTTTAATAAGAAATAATATAAAGTTTTTTGGTTGTTTTTTTTTTTACATTTTGTGTTCCGTGTGATTGAATGCATTTTTAATGTATGTACATACACATATAACATATATATTATGCTATGCTATATATACATACATATATATAAACGGAAAGAAAAGATGAGTTATTAAATTATACTGATTATACATAATCAAGAAAAGAAAAAATATGCAATGGTCAAAAACTTTACTATGTGCTTATACACCATGTAAAGTGTATACCCTTGAAAATTCATAATATGTATGGTGTATAGTTTGGATTTATTTTATTTTTTTTTTCTATATTTTTGTGTGGTATTTTAATTTTTTTTTTTTTAAATATTATTTTTCAATAATTATATTTTAAATTAGACCATGAGAATTATATTATAATCGTCTAATACATACTAATGGAGGTTACATATTATGTATACATATTTATATATAGAAATTTGTGGATATCATAAATGCGGGAAAAATTAAATTTTAGTTGAATTTTTTGCTTTTTTTTTTCAAATTTCTTTGAATGCAATTTGAATTTGATATTGAAAATTACTTGATTTTCAATGAAATTATTCAAAATATGGTGTATTTGGATGTGTTTTAAAATTCATCCTATTAAAAATTTCATATTTACATAATTTGGAAATTTAAATTACATCATTATAACAATCGCATAACATATCGTTGCTTGCGTTTACATATATATACATATATTTACGTGTACGTGTTATGCGTAACAACTTCGAATTATGATGTATTATAGTACATTTAAAATTCAATGCGAATTTCATTTTTTTTTTACTGTATATTGCACAAAGAATAAATGTATGGACAATTAGGTATTCATTAGCTCCTTTTGACTTAACAATTTCAATTACTTTTGCGATTGCTTACGAGTAGAAAAGGTAAATGTCTGTGCTAAACCATCTGCTCGCAGTTACTCATGAAAAATTTGTGTCGTTCTTTATAAGAATTTAACTCCATTCGTCGTTTTTTAGCGCTTCTATTTTCATTCTCTAATTGTTAGTTGTTGTCTATAACGTCATCCTGCACATCATCTAAAAAATGCTTCTTTGATCTTCCTCTCTACCTCTACGTCTACATTCAATCGTTTCGCCAATGAACATTTTTTTCATATGATTGTCTTCTTTCATATACGAAAGATAGGTCTACCTACCCATCTGAGTCAACCTACTTTTATATGCTTTATCAAATTCGGTTCCTGTTATATCTGATACAACTATCATTATTGTACCTTCTTTTCCATTCCCCGTTATCTTTTTTATATTATTTTCAGGATTTTTCTTTTAAAATATGATAATATCTTTTCGTCTGTAATATAATTATATATTCGTCGTTCATATCTAAAACAATGACCTATATAAGTATAAAGTTTTTATCCTTTAATACATTTTTTTTTTTAAATTTTTTTTTCGTATAGTAATTATTGACGAGTGCAAAATTATTCAACAGATGTCTGACACTAATGTGTAATGTGTTCCAATTTATTTTATTTGCTTTTTATTCCAATTAAAATAATCGATAAAATTTAAATTCAAAAATTTTTATTGCAAATTTATAAAGTTTTTTTTTTTTTATTTGTTTATTTTTTATATTTTTTTTATATTTACCTATTTAATTCATTATGAAATTGTATCTATATGGCATATAGTATATTATAGTTATTCATATTATAATGGCCACTATATCCATATACTCTGTTCGTAATATATTGGCAATTTAACATTGTTTATTAAATCAGATATGTATTACCAGTAATATTACATATAGTATATACATATTGTACCAATCTTACCTTCAAGACATCTTGCTTAACATTAATTGCAATAAAATATTAAATTGTGCTCGCACATTACATTACAATATTACATACTATTATATACGTACGTACATTACATATATCAAATGCATGCCTATATACACAAAATTGGCAATTCATACGATTATATGACTGGGTACGTATATAAACTTCTAATACAGAATTTTATTACAACACTCTGACGATTGCAGTATTATAATATGTTTGTATTAAAAGCAATTGGAATAATGTGTTTTTTTTTTTTTTTAATTTTTGTTTTGTTTTTACACAATTTCATTGCATATACATACATAAATACATATATTCAATTCTTTATATTTATCTTGTAATTCTTTTAGTTGTAGATTTAGATATGTACATATAATGTACACAACTATTATATATGTGTGTCCTATAAGCATTATAACTGTGTTCAGCAGTTAACATAAAATGCTCGAATTTACCAAATGATCAATCTTCAATTGCTTGATTATTACCAAATAAAAATTTTTAACTGTGTATACACATACATACATGCATATGTATGTGCATATGACCCAAAGAGGTTACAAATTCTGAAATTTTATTTGATTTTATTTTTTTTTTATTTTATTACCATATTTGTAAATTGTATTCGAAATCGTTCATTTTTTTTTTCTAAAAAAAATTATTTATTTTTTTTTCTTCTTATTATTATTATTCTTATTAAAAGAAATAAAAATAATAGATTGAATAATATATAGACAACAACATATCTATGAATATTTATTTGTACATATGTACGTATGTATGTATGTACATGCATGTGAATTCTATTTGAAAAGGTTAAAACTTTATTTTTGAATTTATATAAAAAATATGTTTTTTTTTTTCTTTTAAAATAAAGCTACTTCTTATTGATGGCCTTATGTTTTCTATTTGAAAATTTTCATCATTATTTTGTATAAATAAAATGTATGTATGTATGTATGTATTGTGAATCTATAGAAAATAAAAGTATGTACATACATACATATTTTAAAGTTTCAATTTTAATTAAATAAATATCCGTATATACATAGGCCCTAGACAGATATCTAGTATAAACGTGGTATCGATACCATATGGTATTGGCTATACTACATGTCTGTCACCCTATACTAGCTTTATACCAGGAAAACAAGCTGGTATAAACGTGGTATTGAAACCAGCATGATTTGTCTAGTATGAATCTAGTAATCACAAAATTTACTGAACGTAGTGCTATTTTAATGCTGCGGAAATTATAGGAATTAGTTTTAACATCAAGTTGAAAGTAATTAGTGGGCGTAGTAGGCATTAAGTTGCAAATAATATAATGCAAATATAAATTTTCTATATGACACCACAACAAAATTCACAAAATATGTCAAATGATACTAGGTTTATACTTGGGTTGGGTTTATACTAGATTACATGTCTGTCACGGTCACCATGCTAGTATTGTTTATACCATGGTATTCATATCATGGTATCGATACTAGATGTCTGTCTAGGGCTATACATTATATAAATGCTCACAATGTAGTAAATTAAAATTTTGTTAAAAATAAATGTAATTTATAATTGAGAAAATTTCTAAAATATATAAGTTACATATATAAGAATTTTTTGAATATGCTAATTCTAGATACATGTATGTATGTATATACATATATGTATGTCGGATAATAAAAATCAGACAAATAATTTACATATTTTGCATACGTTTACGTATTATATTTATTTTATTAGTAAAAATAGCAATAATTTTAATGAAAATGTACCAATAATAGTATTATTTGTATACAAATATTGCTGCAACATATCACATAGTACATTATGCTTGCATCATTATGTTGCAAGCTAGGAGAATGAAAATACGAGTATGGTATCTATTGTACAATTGAGACTTCAAGAGAAAACTTATACTCGTATGTAAATGTACTTTATGTTGACAAAAAAGAAAATATTTGTGGCCCAAATTCTTAAAAAAAATTTTTTGTGACACCTTTTTGTTGCACTTAATATTTTCGCAACATAATATTATGACTTTTTCATATTTTTTTTTAATTACATCCTATTACCCTAATACGATAGTTTACCAATTTATGTGTAGATATGTTCACTTGATGATGTATACAATCACTAATACATTACACACGTGTAAATTCTTCTAAATATCAATTATCATGTTACCAGATTATATTCGAAGGTATACATTTCAGATTCTGACTAACAAAATAGAAATACATAATGCAATAATATTTAAAAAAAAAAATTATAAACTGAACAAATTTTAAATTTATGTTGCCACTATTAGTTCTTTAAAGTTTTAATCATTCATTATTCAAACAGGGAATATGTATTATTTATGTCAGGTCAGTATTTAAAAAAAAAAAAAAAAAATAATAATAAACTACGTACGAGCATTGCGTATATACTGTACTTATGTATGCGAGTATATAATGTATGGATACCTAATCTATATAAGTATAATATTGGTATAAATTTTATATTTTTGTATACGTTTTTAATATTATATGGACCTAAAAAAAATGTAGAGTACACGGATAAATATTTTCTCTGCTAATGGCAATTATCCATGACCCAGTTTTGAATGCAATTTGTTACGAGGACAATAAAAGTAAAAAAAAATATACGAGTATATAATATAAATGAAAAAATTTAAAAAAAAAATTATATATATTTTTTTTTTGTTTCATTTCTTGTTTGTTCTGATTTTTTGTTCATACACATTAATATATTTTTTTAATTTTTTTTATTTTTTCTAAATTGTACGATGAATTGTTGGCTATTTCTGGTTTTTTCTTTAAATGAAATTGATTTTTTTTTTAATGTAATATGGATAATGTTTTAGATATGTATATATTTTATTTCATTTTTTCATTTATTTTTTTTTTAATTTGTAATCATTTTTATTTGCTCCAAATTAAAACTGACTTTGAAAAATGTGCTCAATATTTTTGTCATTCATGTTCTATTATTTAATTGAACTACATTAAATACGAATTTTATACACATACAGTGCAGAAGGAATAAGTAATTTACTTACATTTAGCTATGTATTTACATTGCTATGGTCGTGGTCATTAACATCTTTTAGAAAAATCTTTTCGACATGAAAGACTAAAAATTATATGCGATAAAAAGGCAGTGAAAAATTAAAAAAAAAAAAAAATACTTGAATTTTTTGTAATTTTCCTGAAATTTAAGTACAAAATACAAGTTTACAGGGTAAATTTGTGACAAAATCAAGGAAATAAACATTTCCTTTCTGTGTGTTAAGGCAGATATAAGTATATACGTATAATCCGTTCATGTATACACATACATAAATATTCACAAAATGCTGTTTGTAGTTTTGAACTTTTTAATTTTTCATAAATATTTACATTTATGTTACATAACCAGAAATAATTTTAAAATATTTTTTTTTTACAAATTTTTTGTATGAAAATTAAATTATTATATTTTATCCTTGCATTTTTCAAATTATTTTAATTTTTGTTTTCTCTTTTGAAAAAATAACAAACAAAACAATGAATTTTAACAACATTTATTTAACAATGATGGATGGATTATTATTTTATAATTTAATTAAAAATTAAAAAAAAAAAAAAACTCATCCTAAATAAATAAATCTTCAGAAATATATAGAAAACAAAGTTCATATTTGTATATGTATGCAATACAAAATCAGAAATTAAATTGTAATTCCAGTTAAGTGTGAATTTAAATTTGTGTACATATTTAAAGTAGTATACGCGAGCATCACGAACATTTCGTTTAATATTTATGTAACAAATAAAAGTTCATGAAAACTTTACTATTTAAAAAAAGATGAATTTATGTCAAATTATATATACCTATGTAGTAATATAAAATTTTTTTTTAAATTTATTCTACCATAGCATCAGAGAATCATAATCATAATTTTCATGTTGCATTACAATAATAATTTATTCCTCAAAATGTGCTGTTTATTCTTCGCCTTCTAATACTTACTTCAAAAAATATATGGAAAGAATTTTGATTTTAATTTTTTTTTTTATTTAATTTTTACTATGTTCGAGATTGCTTAATGTTGATATAATCTCGTTAACTTCACAAAAAGAATAAAAATATTTTTTTCTTTTTTTACGAAATATGAATTTATTTAATTTTTTTATTCTTTTCTCTTTTTTTTACAATTTAAGCTTTATTTCTTTTTTTTTTTTTTTTGCTTAACACAGACATGCAATATAAAAATTGCTTGTCACGAAGGAATCATTTAAAAAATTACAAAAAAGCAATCTTTTTATTTTTACTTCTTCCAAAAAACAAAATGTTTATGGATACTTATGTACATGTAACTGTATACATATACGTTTATATTTTATGAGTGTAATATGTTGTATGTATATCCTATATGTATGTGAATGTTTAACACACATACATATGTTCATACTTTCGTATATATTTACTGTATAGGTAAATTCATATGTACATACTCGTAAATAGTATATGACATAAATTTTTAACATTTCAAATTCGACTTTTAGAATTATTACGAATTATAAGAAAAAATATCTTATTTTAGAGATTTTGAAATTAAGTATAAGATATAGGTACACAAGTACACGTAAATCTATTTATTTTTATACTTTATCTAGTTATATTTAGCTTTAGCTAGCTATATCTATATTATGCAGAAAGTAGAAGTATGTATTTGGTATATAATGGCGCCATTCTTGACCTCAAAGAGCGCACATAGATATTGGGTGCTAAATAGAAAAAAAAATTTTTTATTGTCACGATTAAAAATAAAAATAAAAAAATATCAAATACTCTAAACTTAATATGATGTATGTAATGTAAGTGTAAGTATATGAAAGTTACATATAGCTATATGTGCATGTTTTAACTTATATTTTTTTATTTTTTATATTTCGATTGAATGAAAATAAAATTCTTTAAATAGAAGCATACTCGTATAATGTATGTACATATAATGAACTTATAAAATAAGGAAAAAGGTAGTCAACACAACACTCCTTGTTATTTTTTTTTTTCTTGATTATGTTGTAAATAAATTGTTGAATAAATTTTATAGACAAAATTAAAAAAAAAAAAAAAAATGTGAATATATGCTGGACATAACCAAAACATAACACACCACACGTGCTTCATATAAAATGAACAAGATTTGAAAGGATAGATAATTATACATTTAAGGTAATTATAATTAAACATATAGCATATGTATGTATATATATACAGACACGAAATAGCACAAATTATAAATAAAGATATATGTACTTCCTCACTTATATAAGTTTTAATTGATCTGTTTAACATTTAAATATTAATTGAAATTTAATTCTTGAGATGAAATGTTATGAGTTTATTATCAAGACACTCATACTCTCATATATAAGTACATATATTATTATGCTGAGGAAAATTTTGTCACGATAGTAAATAATAACAAATGAATATCCTCTCCACAAAGCAACACATATGTAAAGAAAGTGTAAAATTAATTATTAAAATTTACCATCTACATTACCTACCACACTACTGCTACTACTACGTTACCGGTAATTCCAGTAATCATTCAATTCAATAGATATGTAAAAATACTACCAAATTTTTGCAAAAAATAAATGTAACATATTTCATTAGCACAATTAGTAGAGATTTGAAACGATTTTGTAATATACTTTTGCAGACAACATTATAGCTGCATAATTTTCCTTTCTTTCCAATTGTTTTTTTTTTTTTTTACTTTTTCAAATTATTTATCGTCGTGCAATTTTTCTTCTTTTACTTTTATTTTTCGTTTTCTTCTCCATTGTCAAAAATCGAAAACTGAATTAATCGAAAATTTTTTTTTTATTTATTTCAAATAAATAAATTTCAATCATCGAGTGATTTTCTAAAAAAAAAAAAAAACTTTAGTTTTGCTTTTTTTTTGTATTACATAATCACGTTTTATTTGAAAATTAATGTGTGCGTATCATCGTATATGCCATATACGCGCCGAATATTTATACATACATACATACATACATATAATGTATGTACATTATGCTATGTAATAAACAAATTGTGTGGGTATTAAATGAAAAGGTTAAAGTTGGTAACAAAATGAACGCTTAAATTGATGGGTCTGAAACTGAAACGAAACATGAAATAAGTTAAAAAAGAAAAAAAAAAAAAATTATAAATAAATTCGTTAAATATGTACATTACATATGTATGTATGTATACCTTTTTATATGTACATACCATTACCAAACTACATTTATATATAGGAGGTATTACATTACCAGTTTTCTTTTGATCGAAAATTAAATAAAATAATCGAGAAAGTGGATGTGTGTTATTGTATATCTTACAAGTTTGTGCTATTTTTCAGTAGAGTATAGAGTATGTAACTTTTCAAAAATTTTATTTCTAAATATAATTTTTTTATTTTAATTTACACATAAATAAATATGAATATGTATGTAGTACATTGTACATACATGTGTAATGAAGATATGTACATACATACACCAATTTCATTTTTTAGTCTAATTTTATTTCTGTCTCAAATTTTTATTTAATTTTTATTTAATTTCATTTAAAAAAAAAAATATTTTTTTTCAAGAAATCTTTCACAGTTTTTCAAATTAAAATAAAAAAACAATTTTTTTTTTATTGATTGAAAACATACATGCTCGTATTAAGATTATAATAATGTACATTTATATATGTAATATGTATTAAATCCCAGCTGACCAAGTGAACTCATAGTGAATTCATTCTGAATTCATTTCAACCAAGTGATTCTTCACGTGAACGTTCACAGTGAATTCACAGTGAAGATATTTTATTTCAAAAATTTTTACGCTATGGCTGGTCACAGTGAATTCACTTAATGAATTCATTTTGTAATCACTTACTGAATGTTTAATGAAAACACGAAATTAATTCATATTGAATGCACTTTGTGAGGGTAAAATATCATTCACAATGTGAGTAATCAATGAATCCTGGCTCTAATTATTATATTCCTACTTTTCGATTTTTTTTTCATTGATTTAAATAAAAACTCTTTAATCACTTAATAATTAATCACTTCGTTATATTTTATTTATTTTACTTTCTATTTTTAATAAACTAATATTACACAGAATTTACAACACTTGAAATTAAAATTTCAAAAATTATTCATTTCGTGAAGATTTTTGGCATTCACTATGAATTCACTGTGAACCTAGTTCACTGAATGGCCAGCTGGGATACCTAGTAATATACATACATATGTATGTATTTTGAGTTCGTTTGTTACGTCACAACTATCTGGTCAATTGAACACATTTTTATGAAAATTTTGACCTAATTTTATATGTTTTGTATGTATATGTATCTTCATTACTATATACATATATGTAGATATACACAATTATATGAAAGAAAAACAAAAACTTTACGATAAAACACTGGACATACACATACATCGGTACGAGTGTAAAGAGTATCATATATGTATGTTTTATATGTACGTATGTAATGAACCACTAAAATTTTTTTAATTCTCTGAATATCTAAATTATAATTTTAGAATACATACGATACCGATACGTGAATATGTACGTTACGTACTATGGTACTATGTACTATATTATGCACACGTACGGCACAAATCATATAATAATAATACATACGAGTAGGTACATGATGATAAATTAAAACAAAATATTGTTTTGTTGAAATATCTAGATATGCGAGTATATACCACATACAATTTGTAATCTATATAACACACACGTACATAAATGTATTATACTATATATTTGTATGAACAGTGTGTAGTAAAAAAAGTTCAGTAGTATATCATAGTATATGTATTTTGTTTTTTATAGAGAAAAAAAAATTTTTTTTTATATGGTTTTCTTCTATTTTTAGCTGATTTCACTTTTATTCATTCAAGCTTATTTCATCAGTAATGCAATTTTATTTCATTTTCTTAATTTATTTTATTTTTTTTTTTTTAATTTTATTTCGAATTCATTCATCACATTTCATTTGTACATAATGTAGGTTATTATACATAAATAATGTAGTAGATTAATATGATGAAGCTTTAACAATACAATACATACTCATATGTTTTCTTCTTCTTCTTCTTTTATTTTAGTTATTTTCTTGTCTCGTTTTATAGAAATTTTGTGAGTGAAAATGAAAACTTTTTTTCTATTTTTTGTTAATTTAATTCGTTTAAACGAGTGATATGTGGATTTTTTTTTTTTTATGAAAGAAAAATAATTTGTAGTTATAAAAACGAAGAAAAACAAAGTAGAAAAAAGGATATTAAAAATGACTCTATATTCTTTATGTGAAATCTAATAATTTAATTGAAAATCTTTTCACTAGTACAGTAATTTGTAGATTTATAATTTTGCAAAGTAGGTACTATTACTAATAACGTATATATGCATTAGAATCAAGTTTCGTTTAGTTTTGCATATACATATACGAGTACTTATCTGTCAAATAATCGTTTTTTTTATTAAAATGTACCATAGCCAAGAGAATTAGATTCTCGAAATATAATATTGGTACATCATTCGTAAATTTAATCATTTCGAATGACAGAAATTTGAATTCGAATTGAAGATTTCGATATTACGAGTATTGTTCTATTTTAATTATCTAACAGATGTTGTTTTATACTATATATGTTTTGATTAGATATTTTTAAATTCAAAATAAAAATTATTTATTGTTATCGAAATAAAATTCAAATTATCAATTTCTTTGATAAAATTTGAAGATAAATGAAATTGATTTCTTATCGAAAATAAACAATTTCCAATTATAAAAATATAAAATAAAAATGTCTAACTTTCATATTTTTATATTAGGTGCTTTCGATTTGGCAATTTCAAGTACTTGCGAGTACTAAAATGTGTCTAGGATGAATTGTTAAAACGAACGACACAAAAATTATTCTTAACTACTTGCATCTACTTCCAGCTACTTGAAAAATTTTTCATGAGTAGCTGCGAGTAGATATGGTCAAGATGGTTTAGAACAGACATTTACCTTTTCTACTCGCAAGTACTTGAAATTGAAAAATCGAAAGCACCTATTAATTAAAAATTAATTGCGTATAATTAATATAAAATAATTGTTTTTAAATATAAAGAAAATAAGTACTACATATTTTATTAACTAAACTGACAGTTCTAACCATGTTCTAACCGACCTCTAAATTATATTATATACTAGTCGAATACAAACACCGGAAAAGTAAATAACAAAATCGTAAAATACAACATACATTATGTTTGATTATATACGAGTACTATATATTATTAGTAAGAAGAGATGCAATACATAGGTGTCTATAACAACATGTGCACTATATCATACTAAGCAGATCTGTATATAGGAAAACAATTTACATCCGGAATAATTATACATATTTCCATTTATATCCTGTTTTTTTTCTTAACACATTTACTTACATTCGTGTATTTTTAAAAATAATATTTCTCATTTAGAAAAACAAATATTAGTAGTTGTAGATTTCGATTTCAAATTACTCATCAAGTATTATGAGTGTATAAAGTAATATAAGGAAATGAGGAAAAAGCTCATTACAAATTGATGTAAAACTGATTCAGAATGTAAATTTAATAATTGATTAGAATTTAATTAGTCATAATTTTGATTGTATTTATGTTTGTTTGAGTGTGTAAAAAGTTAGAAAAGTTCTCTAGAAATTTGAAAAAAAAAAATTAATTAGAATTTCTCTCATGTGCACTCTTGTAGCTTTCATGTCGTTGGAGACATTTTGATTCAGGAAGTATCCACTACAAATTACAATAAATACTAGCCACTAGATAATATGATGACTGTTTTTTGTATTTTTCTTAATCAACACATCATCGTGTATGTTATCATTTTAATTCTGAAAAATTATTAAATAAGATCATGATACATATATTCGATATGCATACCAAACTAATTAGTCAATCAATTTTTCTGTGTAATTTCGAATTTAAAGGAAAATTGAAAAAAAAAAAAAACAAGAAACATCCGCATTTGTCCATTGGTTGCTTGTAATTAGAAAATTTCTTTGACAGTTTTTGATTTTAATTTATACTATTGAACATTTATAGTGTAAACAAAATAAAAGTATACAGACAAATTATATTTATAGAGCCAACATAAATAACATGTAACATATGCATACATATTAAATAATAGTCCAAGGGCGTGGTAAATATTATTCAGTTTTATTGCAAACGTATATAAGTATACATAATGTGCATAAATTTTTATTTTATATAAAATTAAAAGATATTTGTATTTTTAGATATTTAAAAGTTTAATATTCAATACGTATATATGTATGTATATGTAAATATGTATACGGAAGGCATTTTCATATGTAATGTTTTTTGTATCATAATATGTATAAGAAATTGTAGTTTCGTGCCATATTATAATGAAAAAGGAAAACAAAAATCTTTTATAATATGATTATACCACACCTTCACACATCATGAAAGTGATAATAGACATATATAGAAATACAGCTATTGATATACGTAAGTTGTATTTATAACTCACATTTATAATACGTTTCGTGTATCATAAAAATCATAAAATTTAGTGTACTTATATGCACATTATTTCAACAAATATATCTACTATATTTCATAAAATCAAAAAAAAAAAAAAAAAAAAATATTAAGGAAAACAAATATTTGGAAAGTCAAAAATTTGAAGAAAAAAATTAAAATTTCCTTGGAAACTTCGAAAGAAAAATCTCAATGTATGTATACAAACAACAAAAATTTGATACATATTGTGACGTATAGATATTAACTGCTGCTGCATTTTCTCATAATGTATACTTTAATTGGACGTCATAAACATAATGAAAAATTACAAACTCATTATAGCTATTCTGTGTTATTTTAATTAATATGATGTATAGAAAAAAATATGTCTGTCAGATGTTCATGTACATATGCATATAAGCAATATAAGTGACATTAAAAAGAAAGTAAAATTTTATTGAATTGTTCTTTTACATTTTTTCATCGATCATATACATATGTACATATTTTATTTGTATGATAATCGATAATTATTTAAACATTTTTAATCCGAAATATATGTATATATGTCGCTTTGATAACTTTTATCGTAATTTATCTTAAAATCAAATATTGCAAATGTGGAAAAATTCATATTCATATACATAAGTATTAATAATTCATATAAGTACAAAAATAAATTCTCAGCTATATTGCCCAATTCATATGTACATATACGTACTTATTTAAAATTGTATTTACACACAATTCAAATGAATTGAAATAATCTAAAAATGGTATAAAAGTTTGTAGTGTTTCATTTAAAAATACCGAAAATTAAAAATAAATCACGAAATTATATCAAATATCCCATACTCACTCCCCGCCTATGCATGAATGTGCTAATTTCTATAATACATATTTTACGTGCATACTTACTATGACAGTATAAAGAAGAGAAAAAAAAAACTTTACACGAGAATACATGCATGAATTCATTTATATTCATTTTATTTGGAAAAATGTAACATTTATACATATTATCTATCACACATTCATAGGTTTATATATATTCAATGTATATATATATATGTAGAGCTAATAATAGTGCAGTGCAATGTATCGCATCAATTATAAGTTATAATATATACGTATGGTAAATATGTACATGCAGTATTCATAATGTACTCGTATTTACATATGGATCACTTGTTTTACATGTCCAACTACAAGAATTGCAAATTACAATTAGTACATATTTGTATGTGTGTATAATATTCAGGTATGCATTATAAATACATCATATATACATTACATACATTCATTTACATTTATACATATACATATAATATAACGTAAAGTAACTACATATATTACAAAATTGAATAAATCTTCTTGGAGGAAATTTTTTTTTTTTTTATCAAGCAAATCGTTTAATTCAATTATAGGTGACAATTATTAATGTTAAATAGTTACGTTTTGTTAAATAATGAACTTAATCCATTCATTTAAGTTCACATTGATTTATTATTTCAAATTACTAAACAAGATAATTATTGTTTAGCACAATCATATTACAATAGTTTGTATGTATGTGTAAAGTACAAATATAATACCATAATTCGTACATATGTATGTACATAGTATAAAAACAGTGTAGCTTAATATGATATTTATGTAAAAAAGTTTAAAAAATCTCAGTTAGTACCTACGTTATTTCATGAGCATCGATTATACCTATCCAAATTATGTTCATACTTCATAGATATTAAGTACATATATTTCAGTATTTTTCGATTATGGTGTATAATATACATATGTGTATGTGCGTTTTCAATTTTTATTCTACTTACAATGATATCTGTATATGTATGTAATCTATGTACTAATACATAATAAATTGTTAAGGTAATAAATTTGCGCACATTCATAATGCATTTTCAACATAGTACATACGTAGTTTTGTTTTTACTGATTTTGTTTTCAAATGAACTTTATACAATAATGCATTTAGAATAAATGAAAATTTTATTTATTTTAGTTAATTTTTGTTGCTTTTATATTTGTTGTACTTTGTACGTACATTATATCACATAATATAAGCATACGTATTTATTTGTATTTTCTTTTATATATATTTTTGTTTTGTTTATTTAATTTGAATATATGCAAACTTATAATAATAATGTCCTTAATAAACGGTTTCAATTTTTTATGATTTTGAAATAAAATAGCTCATTTTGTAATCATATAGTATATTATACAAACAATTCATACATTATTATGATATACTGTATAAATAAAAATAAAAAAAATGTATGCGTTTTGTATGTACTCGTATATCACAAAGCATTTTATTATATGAATAAGTTAACCATTTAAATGAATTTACTAAATAAATTTTTTGTTAGCTGGTTGGCTATTCATTAAAAGGTGTGATTACCATCAAACAATAAAATGTTCCTTTATATTTAATATATTTTCTATTCATATAGTTTAGTTTCATGCATATGTGTACATATATACAGTGCGTTTCACTTGAATAGGGCCACCTTTTTTCAATGAAGTTTTATGATTTATTCGTATTTTTTTCTCGATAATTGATTTTTTTTTTTTAATTCAAAACTAAAGTACAACTTCATTCTTGAATTTTAAAACGAAAAAAATAACTGGTTTTATATGTTTAACGTTAATTTTTACCGTTTATTGTCTGGTACTTAGAAAAAAGCACATTTTTGCTTGCTTCACTTGAATAAGGCCACCATAAAAATTAATATAAAGGAGGGAAGTAAATGATTGCAAACACATAGTTTTTGAACAAAATTGTAATTTTTTTATTATTATTAAATTTTAGTACTTTGTACATCCTCCTTTTTTTAAAATTACTTCATATATTCTATTCGGCAAGTAATTGTATAGTGACTTCAAATAACTTAAGGAAATTTCCCTCCAGGCGACTTTAATGGCCTGAATTAATGACTCCTTATCATCAAACTGTTTGCCACCTTCGTACACTTTTCTTACTA
Organism: Villa cingulata; assembly: GCA_951394055.1. Lineage (NCBI taxonomy): Eukaryota > Metazoa > Arthropoda > Insecta > Diptera > Bombyliidae > Villa > Villa cingulata. Next base: position 24,247,812 of record OX596021.1, on the reverse strand, counting down.
ACCACCCCCATACGTTTTCCATTATGTTGAGGTCTGGAGAATAGGGTGGCCAATCGAGGGTTTCAACATTTTGGCTTTGAATCCAGCTTTTAACTATCTTTGCTGTGTGGATAGGTGCATTATCGTGCTGATATATCCAAGGTATATGGGTCCAAAAATGTCGTGAAACTTCGGAAAGGCATTTTCCAATATATTTTTATATGTAATTCCAGTCATTTTTGTGGACTGGAAAACCAAATCGATAGTTCCATAATAAGAAACTGCTCCCCATACCATTACACCACCCTCTTTACTGTGATGTCTATCTAAAAACAGTTCGTCTTTTCGTAAATCGTGGAAATAATGATTAAAATTGTCCGGGCCATCAATATTAAATTTTTTTTCATCTGAAAAAACGACTTTGTACCATTGCTTTTGCCATACCATATGTTGCTTAGAAAACTGTAATCGATTTTGTTTCCGCACTTCATTAAGTGGTGGTTTTTTTTTAATTTTTTTGTATTTTAAATGTGAAGCTGCTTTAATTATACGCCGGACAGTCGAAACATTTGCTTTAACCTTACACTTGAACTTGATTTTGACTGCAGAATTACTGGAATTTGATGCTTCACAAAAAATTAATCGTTTGTCTCCGGGATTTGTTGCTTCGGAAGTACATCCTTTCATGTTTTTTCCATATTCATCAATATTTTCTAAAAAATTATTAACTACCGTTTTGCTTCTTCCAATTTTTTTGCCTATATCAGGGCTAGATAGTATCCTTCATTCTTATAAATTTTTATTTTTTCCTTCTCTACTACAGATAACACTTTATTTCTTCCCATTTTAATAAATTTAATCAAATTTTTGTGTTTTATGTAATATTGATAGAAACAAAATGTCGAATATTTAATAGAAAAACTAATTTCAATTAGAAATGCAAAGCCTACTTCTTTAATAACATCAAAACTACAAGTGGCCTTATTCAAGTGAAGCAAGCAAAAATGTGCTTTTTTCTATGTACCAGACAATAAACAGTAAAAATTAACGTTAAACATATAAAACCAGTTATTTTTTTCGTTTTGAAATTCAAGAATGAAGTTGTACTTTAGTTTTGAATTAAAAAAAAAAATCAATTATCGAGAAAAAAATACGAATAAATCATAAAACTTCATTGAAAAAAGGTGGCCCTATTCAAGTGAAACGCACTGTACATATGTACATATTTTAATATATACGATTAAATGTGTAGTTAGAGTTTGTTAGACTTGTTGTAATAAATAATACACCATATAGTAATTGAATATTTACTGAAATAAATCTCTTTCATTTTCATTTTCGTTTCAAATGTATACGATTATATATTTCTAATTTACCTATTCGAGTAAAAATAATATCTGTTCTCTCTGTCTCTGCTCTGCTATTGTAAACAAAATACATATTGTATCAGAGCAACGAACAACATTAGTAAATTTCAGATTAATTTCAAATTCGAAAATAAAAAAGACAATAATTTCGAATGTGAATAGTTTTTTTTTTTTAGTATAAAAATTTACTATTATAATTTAATCGTATAATGCTTATATGAAACATGAAATTACATACATATCTACATTTTTTTTATTATTATTTTGCTATTACTATGAAATCGTACGCACGACCGCCATTCAAAAACGTTTCAGATATTAGGCAAGAATTAATGCAAATTTCCCATAAAAAGATTATTACAGATATTTAACTTTTGAATATTTCAAATAATCTTAGATTCTTAGTTGTTTTTTTTTTTTGTTTTTTATACATATTTGTACATACGAGTATTTGAGCACGTATGTTTATGTACGTACATACATATATATGTATATTTTGTGGTAGCATATAAATTTTCAATTTTTATTTCATTTAGACAATCTTATACATATAGGTACCTATATTGTTACTTATTTTTGTTTCCATTGCTGCTGCTGTGTTGTTTCTGTTTCTGTGTGTTTACTATGCACATATACGAATACGAGTATATACATATGTCGCCTCAATAAATTTTAGTGGTTATTTTATGTTATTATTTTTAAACATTTTTATAGTTTATTTAATTTTCTTTATGTTGGTATTGGATTAGAGATATCGCATGATCTGTGTCTCAGCGTTTGTAAATATTTATGTGAAATTATATGTCACGGGACCATACACAAGACACGAGTTACATTTTACATATACATACATATGTATATGTACTCGAGTGTATAGATAGGTATATAGGATAAATAATAAAAAATTGCGGAAATTTCATTAAAAGTTATACAAATGCATTTATATACATATATACGCGGCGGTACTGCAATGAATTAGTTATTATAAGCTCGATAATATTCTATGCATGGTATTTCATATTCTTACATTTACCTGTACATACTCGTATAATAGTTGTACGTTTAAAGATACATGAAATGTATATAAAAAATTAATATTTCTTTTTTTTTTTTTTGCAACATTCGACAATGGTCCAACTATTATTATTTTTTTTTATTATTATTATTATTATTATTGGTTCTATTACTAATTTATATGCATACACATACATATACACGTACACAGATGTTTAATGTATTTTTCGCGCACCAATTGACCACTGAGGTGTAACGACATCAATTAACTAGAATATCTGACACAAAGGTAAAGTGTTTTTTGTACTTTGAACGTTATATTTTTGTTCATTTATAAAATAATAATCTATGATGTGTATTAAATGTTCATATATGTATATGTACATACTCGTACAAATTATATATGATTAATTGCACATACATACATGCATGTATAAGTATGTAAGTAAATTTTTGAATACAATATGAGTATAAAGTAGAGTAAAATATTTAATATCCTAGACTACTACATATATGTATGTATAACTGTAGAAAAACAACAACGTCCGTCTCTCTTGCATAATATCTCGTTTGAATAATTACTGCATTTATGAACTGATTAAAATGGGTGGGTGGTGGTTGGTTGGTTTAATGCGCTTGCTGCTTGCCGTTGCCGCCACTACAGTCAATCGATCGGTTGGTTAGTTAGTCAGTCAGTCATTTAGTCAGTTTCCATTATTACCTACTCTCTATTTATAAAAAAAAAAAAAAAATCAAAAAAAAAAAAATGTACAAATAAAAATTAATGAAAATAAATTTAAATATTTTTTGGAAATTTGTTGCAAAACTTTTTCCAATTTATTCAAATATGTATCATAATGTAAGTATGTTTGTATTTTGTGTATTTGTTCGCATGTAGTACCTTTATCCACATGTCCATATTTACATATGTACACGAAAAAGTAAATAACATATTAGGAGGAAGGAAAACAGCACAAATTTTATTCAAATGTAGCTGATGTGTGTTTGTATGTATATTGTACGATGGTTGTTTTTTTTTTTTTTTTTTTGATATTTCGCGTTGAAAACTTTTTGAAACTGTTAAAAGTTGCAGGCGGTTTTATTGATACATTAAGGAAATTTTTCATGTTATTTTTTTTTTACTTTATTTTGTTGGCATAATAATACAGTATACAATATCAAAATCCATTTATATAAAAGGTATTTACTTATTAGGAACAATATAATAATGAACAAATAAATGAAAACTAATAAACAAACATGAATAATGTTAACGCCTCGTTATCAGTTTTTATGTTGTTGTTGCTGTTGTTCCTGTTTTTCAGTTTTCTTACCATTTTTCATTTATGTAATTTGAATAAATTTCGTGTTCTTTGATAAATTTAATTTTAATTTTGATCATAAATTTGGTCAATTATCTTGAAAAATTTGTAAATAATTTAGAAATATTAAATTTAAAAAAAAAAATTTTTTTTTTTTAAATAAATGTAAATTTCATATGATACAGGTACAATGAATTTTTTATTTCCTTATTGTAGAAAGATAATTATTTTATCGCGGTTATTAGTTATGTATGCATACATGTATATGCACTCATTACTCAAATTTATATGTATCAAACTTATAGACAAGGCTGCATTTCTGTTATGTGTATGCAATCCCTTATATATTTTGACTTATTGAACCGTAACCAACAAAAATTTTCTTAAATTGAAAATCCTTTCATTTTTTTATTTTCTTCATAACATATTCATATACTCTATATATATGACTCTATCAAGAAATAATCATAAATTAATTTTTTTTTTTCGTTTATGTATTATTATTTTTTCTGTGGTGTTTTTTAATTTTTATTTACTTCTTGATATAACTTGATAGGTATAGTTATATTGTGTAACTTAAATTTTATAAGGGTATTCATTTCAAATCTCATTCGAAAGTCTCGTAATTGGCGTAAGTGGCTTAACTGATGGTATATTTTTTTTTTTTTTTTTTTTTTTGAGAATTACAAGCGTAATTCTGCGTAAATGAACGAAACTTTTATAGTCGTATAGATCAACCTTGTAAATGAATTTTGTGTCAACAAAAAATGTTTGACAGCTTGTCACTTTTACTAGCTGAAATTTGAAATGTGAGTTTGTGGTTGTATTTGATAAAATTGTTGAATTTATGAAGAGTTAAGTTACAGTTACTATTAGTGTTTTACGACGTGCTCTCACTTTATACGTAATTTTGACTTATGAGGTTGTAAAATTACGAGTTGCCTATGTTTACGATTTGAAATGAATACCCTAAATGATATTCTTATAGTACTGTGAATATAATATACTTATGTATATATATGTGTATTACAGTTGTATTTTGCATGTATGCATATATTGTGTGCCATGTACGTATAATTTTTCCGAACTGATATAATTTTATATTTAGGGTATGGAGTGAACCAGAAGTATAATTTTCATTATAAGTAGGACGAATTGAAATTACATTTCACTTCACACACTTACATAATGTATGCAAACGTTTTTCCTTACGTACGTATTTTAAATACAGAGCATTATATGTATGCATAAATGTAAATATGTACCATGTACCTTAATATTTATAGCAGTGACAATTTTTCTATGTATGCGAGAATAAAGAAATGTACGCAAATTAACGTAGTGTATGTACACAAATCTAAGAATCATCATCAAGAATTAAATTATATTTCTTCGTGGTTGTATGTACTTATTATAAGGAAAAGCTTTTTTATATAAATTTTAATTTTTTCTATAAATGTTTATAAATACGTATGTATATGTATATGTATACGTATAAGCATAGCCTCAAAATGAAAAATAATGTCAAAGCTCTCTAAAATTTATGAAAAAAAAAATGATCTAGATGTTATATGCATACACACGTGTACATACAAACATAGGTAACCATAAATTCGCATATAAGTATGTATGTATATAGTAATGTTGAACAAACATACTTGAATGCCATGTGTGTATGTTCATACATATAACATGTGTAGAAATTATTATTTGTCATATGAAATTTATATCCGTACATATACACAATGTACATAAATCTATTATGTACACAATGTATGTAAGTAGGTACATATAGGAAAATTCATGTCATAACACAAGACAATTCAAAACTTCGTGTACTCATATCACATACATATGTATGTAAAAAATCTACGAGTATATGACTAAAAATAATTAGGACACAATTTGAATTATGAATTATGATTATAAATATTTAATGTTGCCAGATATAATATACTGTATGTAAGCATAAATATAAATGAATACATGTATGCCATTTTCATATATGATACCTACAAAAAGGATTTTGTAAATTCAATTTTTTAAAATAGAATTTTTTAATCTGCACAGAATAAACATTATGTACCTATTTTATATTTATTTATATTTCCTTTTTTTTTTTTTTTAATTTATTTATTTATTTAGCGGTTCGAGCTGATCGAATGCGAGGAGGACGTAATAAATTTGGACCAATGTACAAACGTGATAGAGCAAGAAAATTACAAATGATGCGACAAAGACAATTAGCATTACAAGCGATTAGAGGCTCAATTGGAGGTGGTAGTGGTTCAACAGATCTTAAGCCTGGTCAAATTTCACCAACTGGATACCAACAGTCGTATCCAAGTATGAGTATAAAGCAGGAGATACAAATTCCACAGGTAAATACGTATACTAGTTTTGCATAAATTTCGTATCCATTTATGTATTTTTATTTTTTATATCAATCTAATGAAAAACAAATAATCAAAACAAAACACTTAATGACATGTGATATGTCTGCATACTATTTATTTTTCGGAGTGTATTTGACATTTTGTTTAATTTTATAGGTGTCATCTTTGACTCAATCACCTGATTCATCTCCGAGTCCTATAGCGATAGCTCTTGGTCAGGTGAATCCTAGTACAGCTGTGAATGCGAGCTCATTAGGAGGTGGTAATGTTAGCACGGGACCTGGTTCAACAAATACAACAACAGTCAGCGGTGGAACGAGTGGTAGCGGTAGTCATGGCCATGGAAGTGATACTGGCTCTAGTACATCCTTACAGCATACATCGGATTCAAAATTGTGGTATAAATAAATGATAAACTGTAACCGAAATTTACTTATTTTTGATTTTTCTTTACTTAACAGCTTTGACACAGGAACGAATCCAACTAGTACAGCTGATTCAGTTAGTGCAGAACCTCTCAGGTAAAACGTTATTATTTTATATCGGTCTTAGGGTATTTTCCTTATGTAAAAGAAATAAAGAAAGAATTGAAATTCAAATGTTTTTCTATATATCTTTCAGGGTATCACCAATGATAAGGGAATTTGTACAGTCTATAGATGACCGAGAATGGCAGACACAATTATTTACTTTATTACAAAAACAGTCCTATAATCAGGTGGAAGTAGATCTCTTCGAATTAATGTGCAAAGTACTAGATCAAAATTTATTTTCTCAAGTGGATTGGGCGAGAAATACAGTGTTCTTTAAGGATCTCAAGGTATGTATAATTTTAAGAGAATTACATTTCCATTAAGACATCAAAATTCTAGTCCTTTTGAACAGAATTTTTATAGAATTTCTAAAATAAAGGAAAAAGCCTGTTGAAAATTATTTTTAGATACTATTCTGATTTAAATATATAAACTTGTAAGCTTATATATTCAGTCAGCGATAATTAAAATTACAATCCTGAAAAATAAAAGATGATTATCATAATCAAAAGAATATTATGAAATTTCCTTTCGTTTGAAATTGAAAAACCTGCTGTACAATAAAGTGATTTGCCACTAGTTTTTCTGTAATTTCGTCACACGTATACAGCTGCTAAACTAAAGCGGTTTCTGTTGTTTCTGCTGATGTTACTGCTGTTCATTTCGTTGATTATCTTTCATTGTTTCCTCTTGGTTGTTTCACTATTGCCTCATTGAAACACAAAAAAAAAAAAAATTTTTTTTTTAGTTGTAGTGGTTAAAGTTTAAAGATTTTTAACTAATTTTGGGTGCACATAAAATATGGTCTTTCCACATTATTCAAAGAAGATAATGTAGGTACTCTGAAAATAATTTTCTTACACAAACAAAAAAGAAAAAAACACGAAAACAAACAAAATCTTTTATGTATAAATGTAATGAGAAACTCTGTAAGAAAACAACGAAAATTTAAATGTAGGCTCAATTTTAAAATTTAAACAATTACCTACCATTTTGAAAATGTTGTTGGTTTGTTGATTTGTAATTACTAATTATCAGTAATCAGTATGTTACCGTACTACGTACTACTAAAATGAGCAAACAGATAGATAAATGAGAAAAATGTGACGAAGTCATTAAAGATATTTATAAACGGGGCCTAAATTTAAAAGAGAAACAAAAACAAGATATAAACAAAAACATTGCATTTCATTGTAGAGTTACTGATTATTATGTGACTCTGACGAAAGCCACGACCACGACCAAGACCAAGGCATAATCTACTAGATAGGCAGGCAGGCGATCACTATTGTAATTTACGTTGTATGAATCGATCACATAATATGTGATAATCTCTATCATTTTACTGGTAGCTGTAACTGCAACTACAATGCAATGGAACCCTGTAATTACATTACATTACATATATCAATCAATCCCAGTTCGTCATCGTCAAAATCGTCAATACAGACGACATAAATAAAAACAAAAACAAATAGGTACAACACGAACAATGGTAATTTCGCGTTACGGCCGCCATAGTTGCATTATTTGCCCTTGCATAATAATAATTGCGCCTGCGTTTACGCTTTCATCTGACTCAACAGCAATATAGCAATAGCAAAATTTAATTTTATAATAATAATAGTAATATAATAACGAAATGAAAACAGAAAAAATAAAAATAAAACGAAAAGAAACGCAACAAAACGGCACAAAACAGTTTATTACATAGTACATAGTACATAATTTCATTTATAGCTCACCTCAAACTCAATTGACCACGGACAGCAATCATACATACATACAAGCATTTATACGTCACATATGAATATATATAAACGTATTGCGTTTGCGTTAAATGCACACGTATAAAAATGTAATTTCATTTGTGCCATTAATATAAAAAAAGATAACTCCAAAACGCAACTATAATAGTAGCCAAACATTACAACAAGCGAATATATTATGCATAAGATAACGTCATCGTTCATAATATAATAATGTTCGTTATGTTTGAGAAAGAAAAACAAAATTTTAAAAAATTATAAAAAAAAGTAAAAAAATGAAGAAAAAAAAATAAGAAAAACTGTAATCAAATCAAAAGTTATTACACACTGTAATGTAAGTAAAATGTAAAGAATAATAATGCAGTATGCATGCACAATATAATACATATATTATTTTACAACTCGACAAAATATAATATCTCCGTCCGCATATGCATGCTGCATGTATTCAGTTATTGTGGCCATTTAGGCTGTTATTTATATGTAGTTGTGTTGAGTTTATTACATATATAATTTTATTGTTTATTCTGTTTATTTCTGTTTATATAGGTATAGATACAAGTATACATAATGTACATATGTTTGTATTTGTAAACCGATTACAGACCAAAATACCGTATTTAGCATTATTTGTTGGCGGTTGCTTGCTTGTTTGCTTGATTTTGTATATACATACATACAATTTTAAAACTCTCTGAAAAGCTTTCAGTTTCATTTGGTGACCTACTTGTCAATTTGAGCTGAACGACGTCGCAATCAAATTAAACAAAAAAAAAAAAAAAAAAAATGAACAACAACAACACAACAACTACAGCTACTATGTACTACCACTACTATAATAAAAAAAAAACACCATTTGGTTTTGGTTTACACAAAAATAATATAAAATTAAAAATAAAATAAAAATATGAAAAATAAAATGCATAATGTAACCGTTTGCGCATATTACACGATCTCTCATAATATTTTGTTTATTTTCTTATTTTATGTATGTACATACAATACATTATAATATACTCGTACTCGTACACATTAATTTTTATTATATAGGTTGTTTTTATTTGAATTTTTAATTTTGAAAAATGCATATCAATTCATGAAACACACACACACACACACACACACACACACACAAATGCATTTGAATATGTGTGTATAATATTGAATGTAGATTTATTTAATTTTATTTTCATTTTTCCATTTTCCAATTAATTTTTTTTTTATTCTGTTTTGTTTTTGCTGCTGTTTTTGTTTTTGTTTTTGTTTTTTTTTTGTAACTTGATTTTTTTTTATTTCTGTTTACTTTTTAGTTGCCTGCAATTCAAATTGAATTTATAGAACTTTTTTGTGTATAAATTGAAAATTTGAAAAAAAAAAAAACTGAAAACATCTTGAAATGCAATAAATTAATGCGAATATGTAATATACGAAATACGAATACATATAATACTATAATACGAAATACATACATATTAAAAATGTACTCAGTATGTACATACACAATGTACTTACTTAAGTACTTACATTTATGTATATCGAGCAACTATTAAGATTTGAACGTTTTCTTTTTTTTTTTTGTAATTTTTTTTTTTGCATTTTTACATTGCAAAAGACTTCTTGTTAGTGCATAATTTAAAATATGTATCACAAGTATAGTAACTACATGTTGTAATTTAGAATTTAAAATTATGTACTCTATATAGTAGTTAAAAATTTCAAGAAAAAAATACATAATATGTATGTTTTGTTAAAAATAACTGCTTACCATATTGGTACCATGTATAAAGTTTATTCAGTTACGAGAAGACTGAAAATCTATTGATATTTTCGCTGCATGAAATAAATCAATTTTGATATTATTTGTTTTCAGTAAAAATTATGTAATTCCGCAACTGCGAAAAAATGATATCCATAATGAGCGTGTAAATTTTTTTTGACATTTAAAATATTCATGATAGAAAAGTCACTGACAAGATTCGTTCAAATCACGCACAATTTGAAAAAGTATTGAGTTATAAACAACTCATATATATATAAACATATTTTATGGTAAATTTTAATGCTTATACATGTTTATCTGTCCTTCTCTTGTTTAATAAATAAAGAAGGGCTCTCTTAAAGCATTTATTTTGTTTATTGTTCTTTGAACATTTCTATATAAAACAGAGCATTTCATTGGCCATATTATCATCGGAATTATTGTATATGATGAGAACATTTTGACATTTTGTATGAATATTTCTGTATGAGAAAGCTCTGTTCAAAGTGAGTACCACGTTTCCTCACAATCAATCAAAATCTACAAAGCACAACCATGCACAACTCTGGCAAAACTGTACCTACTACTAATTGCACTTTGAACTGATTTCTCATCCAATGTATTCTTTGGATCTGTCTCCCAATATTACTTTATTACTACCTGCTTGCAGATCTAAAAATGAATGGTACAAGAAAAGAGATTTTGTTCCAACTCAAATTTCTCCATTTCCCAGATAATTAACAAAATGGCGTTACTAAAACCATTGTAATCTTTGAAGCATGATATTGTCATTAGAATTTGAGATATGTACTTCCTAAAAATTACGTGAATCTGTTAATAGTGGTGCCTTTTATATCCCAGCACGGCAGTAAGAATGTATAATAATATTTTCCTATCGCAGTGGTAAGTGTTGCCTACTGCCGCAATATGATTTATTTCATTGAATGTGATAGGCTTCATTTGTCATATTAGCAACATAAATTCTTGTCAAAGCAACGATAAATGTTTGCTAGAATCTGTCATTCTATGAAATTATTGAGTGAAGTGTGCGCGAAATGTAAAAATTTTAATTGCAAAATCTGTACTCTGTGCATAGATATAAACGTAGATCAGATACCTATTACAGAACACATAATTTTAATAATTCTAGAATACAATTTATAATCTGTATAGTTATGTAAACTTAATCGTAATATTTTTCTATTATCTAAAGAAATTTAACAATCATGTCACATTGAAAAATTTTAAAATTTATTAAAGAATTTTCGATATACATACACATACGAGTACTTACATATACTTAATACCTATGCACATATCCAAAAAAAAAAAAAAAAATAAATAAATAGATTATTCGTATATCTACTACCAACTTTAATATTCATTTATCTACATTATCATCTTCATATATATGTATATCTGTGTATCTGTGTTATCAGCATCAGTAATAACCTCGATTAATCATTTTACTAGTATGCTAGTATCTATAGTATACATGTTTGATTTTTTTAATCTTTTTTTCTTGTAATTGATTTTAATATATGTAATAATTTTTTGAAATGGGTAGATACTGTGCGAGTCTTATATTCTGTAGAGAATTAAAATTCAAATTATCCCAACAAATACACACGTGTTTTTGTTTGTATGACATATACCTACATACATTTAAAATTATATTATGTATATAGATATACTTACATATAATACCTATACATACGATCACATATATTTAAATTTAATGTCATATTTTTGTCAAAATTCATAAAACTCTTGAACGAGTGTTTTATCTAGAAACATTTTTCTAACTAAAAAGGAAAAAAAAAAAAACACCCAAACTAAAATTAATACGACGTACATATTATAATCGTAAATTGAAGAGATTTTCTATATTTATTTTTTCTTTATTCCCAAAATTTATGAAAAATTAGGTACATACTATCCAATATAATAATAAAAGATAATTTAGAAAAAAATATAAAATTATCTACACATACTATATGTACGAGTATAACTACATATATAGTATATGTACTTATATATATGTATATTATATAGTTTTAGCTTTTTAGTTTACATCCTAATAAAAGTCACTTGATTTCGTTATCATAATAAAAACAAAAAACTAAAATAGAATACAAATAATAATAAAACAATATTGGCTAATTTATTTGAACACCCACAACCACTTTATACATACTATATATGCAGATGTACACATACACAAGTATAGTCTACAACATATATGAATATGAATATATGGGTATCTGTTCGTAAATGATGTGTCGTAATTTATCGATAGACAAAAAGAAATTTTCTCTATCTAGAGCTGTTTATTAGGTACGCATATTATTTTTAAAAAGGAAAACTTTAATTTTTTTTTTTTATTCTATTCGGCCGGCATAAAAATTACACATTTACATACATAAGAATTTTCTGGTTTCACACTTTTCAAAATCACACGTTTTAAATGGATACACATTCGTATACAGATTCATGTAAGTATGTACTTTCAATTATCTGAAAAATTATTTTCAATTTAAAATAAAATGAAAACTAAAAATAAAAAAGAATCAGAAATAGAAGGAGAAATTTTTATTTCCTTAGATTATTTTATTCACATACGAGAGTACATACGTATACTTATGTATGTATGTATTTTCAGTTTTATTTTATTTTGTTTTTTCTTCTCTCATGTATATACGCGAGATTGAAATAAAAATGATTATTATCGTGTGTTATTTGTGATGTTTTATTGTCATTGTTTATCATTAACTCTTGTATATATATACACATAAATGAAGTACAGTACAGTGTACGCAATTATTTTACGCTTATACATTGTAATGTACTTCAATGATAACATATATAGATAGCGTACTAATATACTCACAATAAATATATACGTATATATACATATCTGCTATAATGCATTATACGTGTAAACCCTTAGTAATCTGTATCTGTATTTCTATCACATCAAATCAAATAATAATTTTAAATTTAGAAACTTGGTAAAGAGGACAGTGTCATTTTTATATGATAAAGCGTTTGCCTTGACCCAATTAAAAAAAAAATTAAAGATTCTCTTAGTATGTAGTTGTGTACTGTAAATACATACGCATGTTTTACATTTTCGTATGTGTACGTATGTATACATTTTTCTGTCCATCTTTCATTAAATATAGAAAATAGAGATTTTTTCGTTTTATTTTGTGTCTGTATGTACATACATATCTAAATATTTACGGGTATATCTATGACACGCATCTAGATTTATATTTTATTCAGAGTTTATTTTTGTACATCTACATGTACAAAATATATATATAAATGCATTTGCATATCAAAATTTTTACATCGATATACAGAACACATATTATTTTTCGTTTATGTTTTGTGTTTCTTATCTATCACATTTAATTTATGGATAAATAACGTGTAGATTATATATTTTTCTATACATTCTATACATGCTACTGCATAAAATCGCATATGCTTATATGAATTCAAATCGAATACGCAATGATTATAGCGCACCCCACTCGCATGTAATTAGTTATTAGCACACACATCACACATTATCTAGAAAAAATATAGAGACAATTACGAGTTGTTAAATTTCTAATATATAGTTCATTAGAAGCAGGGTGATTTGTTACAAGTATATTCTTTTTAGCGATTTGAAACGATTAGATTTAGATTTAAAAATATCACTGAAATTCTATAAAATTTGGCAGAATTAAGAAGTTTAAGTTATGAAATGTAAATAGTATTGCATTGCTCTCGAAATCAATATGTAATGTGTATCACGACTGTATTTTGACAAAAATGTACAAAAAATAAAATTGAATTTTTCATGTTTCTTTTTCAATCAAAAGTTTTACTATTTTTCTTGAAATTCGGCATCATCATAATCATCCTTCAGGACTTTAGCCTCCTTGACAATCTCCTTCAATTCGACAACACACTTTATCCATAAACCCCCATCACTCTTATTGCATTTTGGAAGATGATAATGTTACCGTTTCCAATTAAAAACATTTTCATTTGTGACATTGCTTTTCTTCAGCATCGATGCATTCTAGAACTCAGCATTTTTTGAGTTCACGGAAAATGTTTTTATATTTTTAACTTTTGTGCTAATTCATTAAAAGATAATAAAAGTATCACTTCTTTCCAATAATGAAATTTAGTTAAATAACTGCATTTAAAACACTGATAAAAAAAACTATTATAATCACGACGACCATTACTAAATTACACAGTACATTTATTTATGCAGTGTACTTATATGTTTTAAAATTTTTTGTGCTATCAAAATTCATCTTTTGTTTTATTTGTATATGGAAACCTACACAAAATTTCCTTTGGGAGTTCATTTATTTTATTCTAAATTTATGATTCCCAAAAATGTTTTTATTTTTAGTTTTATAATACAGAATAAATATTAAAAATACACTATAGATATTTGTAATCAATTTTTAATTCCCAATTCAATCTTTTAATTTTTTATTTTTCTTTTATTTTACTTTTATTTTTGTTCTAATTTTCATTAATTTTCATTCAAATACAAACAAAAATATAAAAATAATGAAAATGAAAAAAAAAAAAATATTTGTTTTTCTTCAATTTTCTAAGTTAGTCAGTCATATATTATGTTTGTCATAGTTTTTTGTGTATAAATTCTTTTTTTGTATTGTCTTATTGCATTTTGTGCAGTTCTGTATATTGACCTAGATCTCAATTTATGTACATATAAAAAAAGGACTATGTATATGAATGAATATTATTTTGTGTTGTTATCATATCATATTCGAATGTTTACTATAATACGACCGTATACATATATGGATGCGATTATGTACATATGTTTACTTTACCTACGTATTCTACTTACTTTCATATGGACGCACCTACTACTGCAACTACCCCAATGTATTAGTGCACATGTATGCATTTCATGTAAATTGTAGAGTAAAGTCAAAGCATTCGGTTGTTTTATTTCAATTTTTCTAATTTAATTTGTGAAAAATATTTCAGTGATAAGAAAGAAAAACATAAAATCTTTATTGTAATTTTGTATACATACGAGTACGTATACATACTTACATTTTTGTCATTTTAAAAATGAAAATAAATAATATTTTTCATGAAAATTACATGGAAAACAGATTTAGGTACTTTCTTCTTGAATAGACAGTTCATGAAAACAACTGCATAAAATCAGTGATTCTGCTAATTTAGCACTAATTTAGGACTAAAAATCTAATACTACTGCAATCAGTATTTTGCAAATGCAAACATGAAATCATCCAAAATCAAATTGTATTTGCACAACCACTACCATAATGGATTTACTTTACCTGCAATACAATCTACAAAATATGTATGCGCCTACCGATATATTTATGTACTAAACCTACTCCTCTAATACTGACTGGGTAATGGTTTAGTCAGTGTTCAGATATTCACAAATGAAAAAAAATTCATTTTGTATGATTGTTCATTTTTATTTGAATTTTTTTTTTTTTATTTTGTAAGATTTTTAATATGTTTTCATACTGTTATGGTGCAGTAAAATTCTATCGTAATCGTTGTTGTGTATTTTATTTATTCACTTTTTGTTTTTGTTTTTAATTAGTTTATAGATGCATATACATTACATAGATACGTGCATACAGATCCGTAAGTGTATAAGGTACATTATAAATTTATAATAGTATACATTAGTATGTGTATGTATTGTAGTTATTTAGCCTAGCTCTAGCTACAAAAGCTTATACACTATACTACACTAACTACACACACAGTACACTACACAGTATGTACCTATATATTATGTAGGTATACTTGTACATATACATTTTCTTCATTTATCATCATACTAGAGCTATGAAGTAGAGAGATTTTTATTCAGGCCATACGTCATATGAAACCATGTTATAAGCATTTTCTGATGAATCAAATAGCATACGACCTTGGCACAGATTTAAGAGAATTTTTTTTTTCTTGTTTTTCATTTTAATTTTTATTTTTTGATTTTCATTTTCATTTTCAGATTTATTTTGTGTTTTTTTTTCTTTGTATTTTTATTTATTTTAATGTACTCATTTTTTTATATAATGTACACACAGATGTATGAATGTTTATTCATTTTTTTTTTTTTTTGTTTTTAATTTTCAAAATAAAAAAGTATTACAAAAAACTAAAAACACATTAAAAGGAAAGCAATAAGAAAAAAATAATAATCAGAAGAAGATTATTTTTTTTTTTATTTTCGAAAACGAGTAAAAATGTTGTTTAATTAGTTTTTCAAAAAAAGATGAAGAGAAAAAAAAAAATGAAATCTATATAAAGATTATTTTTATTTTCTATAGAACACGTTTTTCGTTAAATAATATTCAATTATGTATGTACAATACATTTTCAAAATAGTTTACAATTTAATCGAATTTTATTATTGAAATTTTTGTATAATAGGATCAAAAATAAAAACGCGAATACTATACATATTAAAATTTCTATTTTTAGTGAATTTAAATACGTGATAGCTGACCAAAATAAATGATTAAAATCTTTACAAATTTTCGAAATACAATATTCAATCATATACTATGTACGAGTACATACTTTACTTTATACGAATATAATAACGAACATATATTTATTTGTATGTATTTTGATGTAGTTCTAGTAAACAATAATTGTTTAAAAAAAAAAAAATGAAAAAGGAAAAATTTGTGGTCTACCACAATTTCCAGCCAATTTATTTGTATATGTTTCTCCTCTGCATATAACATCATACACGAAAATTTATTTAAATTTTGTCTGGCAAAATGTTGTTTTTCATTTTCATGTTACGTTTTGCACATTAAACCATCATATTAAAAGCAATTGACATGCCTCTTATATGTTAATTTAGAGCAATGTTATGTGG
This sequence comes from Villa cingulata, assembly GCA_951394055.1. Lineage (NCBI taxonomy): Eukaryota > Metazoa > Arthropoda > Insecta > Diptera > Bombyliidae > Villa > Villa cingulata. The sequence goes on along the minus strand of OX596021.1, from coordinate 24,230,736 downwards.
AACAATATAATTTTTATTGTCTGATCCTCTGACCAAAACTGACCTAATTTTTTTTTCTTAATAATTCAATATGTATAAGTGAACTGTGAATACTATATATACAAACTGATTGAATACTCGTTTACTCCAACCAACGTGCTACAACAGACGAAATGAAGAACAGAAATACACGATTACGATCGATGAAAACAAAAATTACAAATTTACATCTCTTATACACATTCATGAAGATGGGTATAGTTATTTATGTAGTCGTCCATTTCTAAATGAAGCCAAACACCATAATTGTTGTATCCATTCAAAACATCATCAATTACACTTAAAAATCTGATCATTTTTTCATTTTCTTAAACTGGTAAGATTCATATTTATGTGCAGATGATGATTGTATTTAAAATCAAAACCAGACTATTAAATGATATTCTTTCTGCATGCAATCAATATGCAGACACATAATACACAAGTACATACATATTTAATAAATATAACGTGTAAATGTGTGCATGAAATTTTGTATAAAGGGAAAATGTTTTCTTTTCAAATCGAGATCGGGTATTATACACAAAATATTTGAATGCAAATTAAAGTAAATAGTTTCTGAAGGATACTTTCATCATCTCCCTTCGTTAATGAATTGCATACTGTCATCATCATCATAATGCAGTTTATTTTTGAAGTTTCACCTTCATTGACATCACACCATCATCATCATTTTCATCATATACATATATAATTTGGTATTTCTGATCAATATATCATCACGTATCACACACAATCACAGATGAGTTTACAGATTTAAAATCTCAACTCAACACAAAACAAAAACAATCAAATTAAATGAAAACATTTTACGACTGTTTCTGTTTGGCCCGCCCAATAATCTAATTATATACGCACAGATTCAGATGATTCGTTTTAGATAATAAATAATTAAAATGTCTGGCCTGCGCTTTCACATTGACTATAAATTTATACTTGCGTATAGATTGTGAATTTTTATGTACCATACACGTATAAGTAAAAAGGATATATGAATTGTTAAAAAATATATATTTTGCGATAATGACAATTTAAAATAGAGGCCATATTCACAAATAAAATGCATCACATACGAATAAATACTTTTCACATGTATACATACATATGTTACATATCATGTAAAATGTACGATCAGTATGAGTATGTAATTTTTTTTTTTATTATTATTGAATTTCATTCATTCTTTTTGTATTTTATTTCTTGCAAAAAAAATGTATTATGAAGAAAAAAATAAAATTTAGGTCACAAATACATGCTTAAACTTACACATGTGATTACAGAAAAATCTGTATTATTGTGCATAGTGTACGGTATACACGGTACATACACAATCTGTCTGCATAGTGTTATTAAAGTTAAAAAATAATCTTTATATACATTTTTTTCATCACGTTATTGAACTATCTTTTATTTTTTGTATGTGTGTGATTTGTCTCAGTTTTTAGACAAAAAAAAATATTTAACATTTAACGTATAGCTAATTTATTAATGTCTTTTGAAGTCAATATTGTATTGTTATTTTATGTATATACATATTACCACTGTGTATATACCTAGTATCTCAAATTTGTGTATGAATATGAATGTAAAATGGAAAGTTTTTTTTTGTTTTTGAATATATTTATTTGACATCATGAGTATTATGTATTATAGAGTTGAAATTTTCTTTTTATGTTCTTTGACGTCATGTAGTCTTACATATTTTTTTGTATTAGCAGGAATATAAACATTGTTGTAGGTACTTACTCTGGTATTGATGATAGTTAATCAGTAGATACTCATGTACGAATATATTTTTAACATTTTCATTTTTATTTCTTTTCTAAATAAAATTTTACATTTAAATTTAATAATTATTAAGTCGTAGATTCAACTTATTAGGACAGCATATCAAGAAAAAGGGAATGCCCAAAGGTTATAAAATCAAGAAAATCAAGAACGATTTTTACTATAGTATGTATACACATGCTAGTTACTCAATTAAAAATTGTATTTCTACATAAAAGAGTGTATTAGGCTTGTGTGTATCGTCTTGTATGTGTATGCATAGTATATTTTCAAAAAGCGCAAAAACAAAATAAAACAAAAATACATTTTTTATTCTATGCGAAGGTGCCTATTATATACATAATGTTAAGTATAAACTTACAAACATTATAGTAGATCACATTATATCTACAGTTTAGATTTAAGTGTGTATAAAGTGTATACGGATTGTATAGGTATATAATATTTATTATTATATAAATACAAGTATATATACATAACGTATACACATAGTATAATGTGAATATACTTATATATACCTAATAGGTAAGTAAGTATATAGCTACGTATGTATAATAATGAGATGTATTATTACGAAATTTTTGTTTTGTTTATATTGTTTCAATGTTGCGCCCTTCAGTGCCATCAGGTTCGAATTATATAGAAACAATAAAAAAAAAGAAGGTTCGAAAATTTTCTATCTATAGTTATTGTGAATATATATACATAATTATGTACATATAAAGGTACATTTATTATATACATATTTTAAAAAATTTTCATGTTTTTTTCTTGTTGTTTTGTTTTCAATTTTCAAATAAAATAGATAAATGTAAAGAGTAAAACTCTTTATATACTTACGTATACTTTATGTACTTACTTAATCTAACATGTTACCTTTTATTTGTATATTTTTTCGTATCTAATTTTTCTGTATAACGAGAGTTTTATTTGTATATTTTCGTATTTTCGTATATAATATATGTATATGTATGTACTATACATAAGAGAATTTTATAAAAATTTTTGATATTGAATACAAATACATATGTTTATACAACATAAATATTTCTAACAAAAGGTTTTAAATTTTTTGTTTGTTTTTGTTATTTTATATATTTTTTTTTTGTTTTATTGTTTTTCATTTAACTGAGGTCATATTATTTATTTTGATGATTATAAAATATTATAGAATTAATTTTATTTTTTTAGAGTACATTATACATATGTAAATAACTCGCATATGTACGTTCGTATATACGATAATATTTTGATGTACCTCTACAACTCTATACTTATATTGATAAAAATCTATACAAGGTTAATAAATAATTACTTCCAAAGATGATAAATTTATTTTTTTTTATTTTTACATAATTTAAAAATCGAAATGAAAAAGATAATGATGACAATGATTCAAAAATTCATAGAAAAAGAAAATGATTTAACAACAAATCATATAACAAACAAAACATTTTTATTTGTATAAAACACTGTACGAAAGAATAAGTGAATTTAAATTGAATATTATTTGTAGTAAAAAAAAAAATTATAAAATAAATAGAGTACAAATGGCCTGAAATAAGAATAAATAAATAATGAAAAAATAAATGAAAATTCGGGTTTATAATAGAAACATGTGAAAAGTATAAAAATCATTTCACACTACATATCATAGCACTGTTCTATAGTAAGATTGTTAACAAGTTTGAATGCATTTTGAAATGCATCACAATGCAATATTATTGCATACATATTTTATTAAATTTCAAGATCTAGTTAAGTACATTGAATCATGTAAGTACTACGTTACATTTCCGATGCATTTGATATAGAACTCATGTGCAATGTGTGAATTTATCCATTATGTTTTATTTATTTTATTTTATTTTATTATGGGGAAGAGGTCAGTAAACTGCCTCAAAACCCCGCCCACACCACGACCCTACAGTGCCTTTTGACAGCCTTATCCATTATGTGGATATACAGAATAATGATTTTCAAGAATAATAATCGGTTAGTTTCTATTTTAGTATATGCAATTGATTTATAAAAAAAAGATTCATTTGAAGAGACTGATTTTATTTATTAAAAATGTATCTAAATTGAATCCTTTTACGAGAATATCTCTCTCTCTCTTTCTTTCTATCTCTCTTTATTAAATTTTTTCCTTTCTTATAATGAATATGAAAAAAAAATCTACAGTTAATAACAAAACAAAAAATTATAATCTGAATAAAATAATTAGAAAATTAGGTCAAATTATAAATTAAAAAAAAAAAAGAATAAAAACAAACCACAAAACGTAAACAAATTAAATAATTTATTTATAAATATTTGTAATATTATGTATGTACTACGTGGGTTGATAAGTTTCCTGTATTCATAGTAAAGCAAGTAAATTTTCACAATTTTTTTATTTAATCTTCTACATAATCTCCTTTTAGCTCTACACACTTATTCCAACGTTTCTCCAACAATTCTATCCCTTCCCTATATCGCACTTTGTCTAACCCTTCAAAAAATGCGTTTGTTTCGGTTATGACGTCACTATCCGATGAAAATCTCTTTCCCCGTAACCATTTTTTCAACTCTGGAAACAAAAAGTAATCACTGGGAGCCAAATCTGGAGAATAAGGAGGATGTGGAAGCAGTTCGTATTTTAATTCATGAAATTTGGCCATCGCAATTGTTGACGTGTGAGCTGGGGCATTGTTCTGAAGAAAGAGGATTTTTTTCCTCGACAAATGTGGTCGTTTTTTTAAAATGTCTTCATTTAATTTGTCTAACAATGTGCAGTAATACTCACCAGTGATCACTCTTCCTTTTTCCAAATAATCAATGAATATTATCCCATGTGTATCCCAAAATGTAGTGGCCATGACTTTCCCAGCCGTCTGTTGAGTTTTGGGTCGCTTTGGTCGGCTTTCACCTGTTTCCATCCATTCTGCAAATTGTTTATTTGATTCAGGTGTATAATGATGAATCCATGTTTCGTCAACAGTTATTATTCGACGAAAAAAATCCGCCTTATTGCCTGTCAACATTTCCAAACATTGCTATGAAGTGGTCACACGTCTGCGTTTTTGGTCGATTGTTAGCAAACGCGGCACCCATTTTGCTACAAGTTTCTTCATATGCAAATGTTCATGCAAGATATTAATAACACGTTATTTTGAAATGTTGACGATGTTCACAATCTCATTCAATTTCACTTTTCTATCACTCAACACAATATCATGGATTTTTTCGATATTTTCTGGTATTGTTACCTCTTTTGGCCTTCCACCGCGTTCATCATCATAAACACTTGTACGTCCACGTTTAAATTCACTGACCCAAAAACGAACAGTCTCATATGATGGTGCAGACTCACCCAAAGTTTCGTCCATGTCTTTTTTAATATCGGTTGCTGATAAGCCTTTCAAATGGAGATAATGTATCACACTACGAACTTGAACTTTATCCATTTTATAAAAAATGCTAAACACACGTAATTCAATTGCTTGTAAAGTATAAATTAATTGACAGATAGGTTTGAAAATAAAAATGGCGTCTCATAAAAGATCATAATTTCTAAAAAAAATACTCCTAACTCATCGAAGTGTCATCTACATGTTAATACAGGAAACTTATCAACCCACGTAGTATATACATATATACTTAGAATAGGTAGTATATATAAAATTTTTCATTCCTTTTAATTTGTTCAAATTTAAAATTAGAGCATAAAATAATAACACTTTATGATGATGCGTACACATACTACAACGTACATTACCTTCACATGCATCTGCACACGTATATATCTGTTTAAATATACATATATATATTATATGTATATATTGTACACTTTTTATACTACTCACATATTCTCCTCTTTTATACCCTTAATCTTTCATTCATTCACATGTTATTATTAAAATTAATATTGATATAAATGCAATTAAGTAGTTGATGACTCTGAGGACGATATATCATCATTATACTTGGATCTTGTACATATAATATTTTTTTTCATATTATGTGTGTACTATACATATTATTATAATGTACGAGAAAGAAAGAAATTAATTTTTTTTTTTAATTTTTATCATAATACTCGTATTTGTATATGTGTTGGATAACAAAAAAAAAAAATAAAAATAAATAAATAAAATAAATATAAAAATATTTTTTTTAATTTATTTTCATTTTATTATTAATATATGTATATATTTTCAATGATATAGAATGGTAACAAAAAGTCGGTCATTTCTAATGCGTTCTTGTTCTAATTTTCAAGTAAAACAAAAAAAAAAGTTGAAAAAAAAAAAATATAAAAAATAAAAACAAAATCATTCATACACACCTATTATACTTATGTATACATCATACACATATAAAGAAAGAAAAAATTATTTATCACTTATATTGTACGAGTATATGTAGTATGTATGATTATAATATGATATATAAATGTATATGAATGAACGTATCTACATTATACATTATACAGAAAAATAAATAAAATTGGAACTAGTTCATCATATGTTATGTTTTATATACTATTTAGTTGCATACATTTAATATGACAAATAACGCTTTAGGGTGGTTTTTATAGTTTTATTTGTATTTTTCTTGGTGTTCATGTTTGATGGTGGGATGTATAATATTATCAAATAAATTGCTAATGCATCCCCATATTAAAAAAAAAAAAGTTGAAATAAAAATTAAAAAAGTTACTATATACATAAGAAATAAGGACTGTATTCATCAATCAAAATTATCCGCCGGATATATTTTAGCCGGACATAATTTCAGCTTATTCATTAACCCAGATAAAAATTGTTTTCGAACTTCGTTTTCGAAATGTCGAACATGTCAGCTGATTGTATTTTTATATAATAAAATGAAAAAGAGGTTATTTGGTGTGATGTGAAAGTGCTGTGCTGTTAATAAAAAGGTTATGTTCAAACGATATTTATATTACGACTCCCATATTGAGATTGATGAATACACTTTATATCAGATAAAAGATTAGCTTTGTTGGTGAATACGACCCTAAATGTATGTGTACAAAATAATGTAATACAGATTTTCCGGGGGGTCTCAATTATGCGAGCTTATTTTTTTAATTTTATTGTGACTATATTATGCGGTAGACAGATGGAAAAAAATCAGTGATAATTTCATTTAGTGGATTCGAAGTAAGTTTCAGAAAATGAATCATTTTTCAAGCCTTCATTATCCGTGAATTTCGATTATTCTGGTGGAACCCTGATAGTCGAGATCCTACTGTATGTATACATGGTCATAATATGTATGTAATGGATTACAAAAAAAAAAAAAGAAATTAAAACATTTAGAACAAGAAAAATTATATGTTACACATTTTATATTATTTAAATATTTACTAAAATACATGCATACATATGTAAATAATATGCATATTTATATTAAAATTTTTCTACTGGCCGTATGTATTAACTAACTATACCTACAAAAAAAAAAAGGGAGAAACGATTTAATATTATTTTACACGAATGTTAATGTACATACATACATGAACGTATATAAGTATATATACTTAGATGCAAAACAATCAGGATAATCTACATTATGTTCTGTAATGGATATAATTGGCCAAATACAATGAATACAACAACATACATGATAATATCATGTGAAAAATATGCAAATGAAAATACGTGTATGACTATATATGTATATACGGGAAGGTAAACTACTTGTGTATGTGTATTAGATATCCATTAATAATATACTATCTACACATACAGAAATGAAGAATTCTATATATTATTATGTAAACATATAAAATGGTGTATAATATGTATGCGTGAATGAGAAATAAAGAAAAAATGAATAAATAAATACATATATAGAAAAAAAAAATAATTTTTGTTTTTTCTACATTTAAATTTATAAGAATAAGAAGTGGGTTATTGGGTCGTAGCCCCATCATATAGCATACACAAGAAACGTATACGTATATGTATCGTATGTACATATGTATAAATATTTATGTATATACCTATACGTATTCAAAATATCAGCGTAGCGTATATGTATATAAAGATGAGAATCAGAATTTAGAAAACTTATATAATGAACATTATATTATCTGTGCCTGTGTGTGTAAGTATATGTTTATGCATTCTAGTAAAACTATATAGAAAAAAAAAATTTTTAGTATGTATTAATGTGCGATTACAACATTATACTCGTATAAACTCAGCAAAAAAACTAAAAAAAAAAATTTTGTATGTATATACACATATAAATAATAATAATGATGAGGGAGGGATATTTATAAAAAAAGAAAAATATTATGTAAGAATATATTATATTTATGTAATGTGAATTTTATATGTATATATATAAAAAGTTTATAAATCAAAAGTTAGGCATATTGGCAGAGGCAGGCCTAGAATGCTATAGAAGCTAGAATATATCTAAAATATACGTATTATGTGTGTATGCGAATTATGGATTCTTTTTTTTTAATTTATATTATACGTTTGTATGTTTCAAAGAAAGAGAGGCAAAGAAAAAAGAATTATTGCAGAAATGAAAACGCATAGATGAACAGAAAAAAAAAAAATATTTGAAATATAAAATAAATTATGAAAAAAAAAAGAGAACAATTCTAGCATGTATTTTTAAAACAATATTAACTCGTATATGTATGCGATGGAACTATACTACATCATAATATTTTATACTGTACTTCATACACACTACATTTGTTCTACACTATTATTATAAACAGTATAGTAATATGTAGTACTACTACCACTACTATGTGTCATACAGTTTGTAAGTGTATAGTATATGCAATAAAGGTGGCTTTTATAAGTTTAGCACACACATATTAGTATATCATATACATATGTACATATTATTCAGTGGTATATCTTATGCACAATTTTGTAGGACACAAAATTTCATGCCAATAAAATGCAAGAACAATTCTTTAATAAAAATACATATGTACATACATATGTACATATTATATAAAATTAACAACTACTCGTATATATATTTTATAAAGTACAGTGCATTTATTTACATCAAATATAATATTCGTACATATCTAAGTGTATATATATCTAAAATATTCTATGCTATTTCAACCACTAATGTAAGCTTCATATACGATACAGTGAGTGCAATTCGGATAGAAGTAATCATATTTTTGTCAATAAAAAAAAAAATGAAAAAAAATGTGGACATAAAAATAATACAGTATTAAAAGAAGAGATTTAAAACAAAAGTAAAATTAGGTTCATAAAAGCACAGAGAATAACACGGATGGGTCACGTAGAAAGAATCCTAAAAAAATACTTGGCTTAGATGCATATGTTTTAGGCAAAAGAAGCAGGGTAAGACCACGAAGGAGATACAAAGAGGACATTGAGGAAGACATCAGAAGAATAGGTATGAGAAATTGGAAAATCGTAACGAGGGATAGAACGAAATGGAGACAAATTCTAGAGGAGGATAAGCCCAGCTTTGAGCTGTGATGCCAAAAAAGAAGAATAATAATGAAATTAATTAGTGTATAATGCGGGTAAAGCAAAACTTTTATCTCTAGAAAAACGAGCACAATGTTATTGTTATTAATTATATTTTTCTTATAATATGAAGACATTTTATTTTATGTCCACTGCATCTATCCAAATGACGGTCACTGTACGTACATACAAATATATATCTTATAAATGCTTTATAAATATTTATATAGTAACTATATATTTTCTATACATATTACTGACTACATGCAATTCAAAATACATACCCACTATGAATACTACATAAATAATTTTCAATTATTGGGACATAAAATATAAGTATGTATACATACTATTTATGACAAATTGTTTTACGATTTTGGTATTTCTTTTCTTTACTTTAGCAGCATATGTACAGTTTTTTAGAAGATAAAAAATTAAAAGTAATTCTATATAAATTATTTGTGTATATCTACATAATATATGATGTGGTTAAGAAAATATTCTTTGCCAATATTTTTCATAAATGCTTATATGTAATTGATTTCTTAATACATGATCGTATACTATGTATGTGTATATGTACCTTAAAATTTATATACATATATTCTTGTACAATTCAAGAATAAAAAAATTTATTCAAAATGTTATGTAGTATAGACAACCAGTATCTAGTATTTACTCGTATATTTTGTCGTGCTGTTTTCGTTTATTTTATTTTATTTTTATTTTTTTTTCAAAATCAAAAATATAATTACAAAACAGAAAATTTTGATTTATTATATTTCGAAATTTGGAATTTTGATTTCAGCTACCATGATAAGAAGTCATAGGCTATAGCTTCTTAAACTGGTAATAATCACATGTTATTTATATGCTCGGTATATAGTTAAATTTAACAAACAAATAAGGAATCAGATACATTCCTATACCTATATAAAACTCTTTTGTATACATTTTTTTTATTTATTTCGTGAATAAAATTTTATGGAGTTTTAATTCTAGATTTTATTACTGTATTTCAGAAACGATTTACCTTCAAAATTGTTTTATAAGTGTATATGATATGTGTTTCCTATATAAATGCATATTATAATATTCATAAATCATTTCCAAAATATTGAATATGAAATAAAATGAGAAATGTCCTATATAAAACATAAAATAAATTTTCACTTTGTATGAATTGAAAAACACTAAAATGTACATTATACAGTACATGCATGCGTAGTATGTATGTGTAAACATGTTGATGCTGACGTACATATCTATCACATATGTGGTATTTATACATACTAGGTGTGTAAATATGAAACCGGAATTTTTATATAGAAAATACACGTTTATTGAATAAAAATGACACAAAATATTCTATTCAAAATATTTTCCATCGTTAGCTATACATTTTTCCCATCTCTCTGGCAATTTGTGGATGCCGCGCCAAAAAAATTGTTCCTCTTTGGAAGCAAACCAGTCATCGATCCATTTTTGCACATTTTCATAAGATGAGAAGTGCTGTTCAGCAAGTGCGTGTCCCATCGATGCAAAAAGGTAATAATCTGATGGAGCTAAGTCTGGTGAGTAAGCCGCATGTGAAAGTACTTCCCATTTAAACGCAAGTAAAAAAAAAAAAAAATAAAATAAAAATTTAAAATTTAAACCCATTTTACTTCCCATTTCACAAGTTGTTTTCCGGTTTTCCTGCTGTCTTTCATTCAGCTCATGAGGAACCCATTTCCCCATCTTCTGGATCTTTCCCATGGCTTTCAAACGTATGGAAATAGCTTCTCGTGTCACGTTTAATTGGTCTGCTAGTTGTTGTTGCGTTTGAGCGTCATCCTCATCCAACAATGCTTGCAACTCACTGTCTTCAAACTTTTTCGGTGGTCTTCCACGTTCTTCATTTCTGACGTCAAAATTGCCACTTTTGAACTTTCTAAACCACTCAAAGCACTGTGATTTCCCAAGAGCATGCTCACCGTAAGCTTCAACAAGCATTCGATGTGATTCTGCAGCAGTTTTTTTCAAATGGTAACAGAAAATCAATGCTGTCCGCAAATCGTAGTTATTAGGCACAAAACTAGACATATTCAACGCTATTAAAAACTATAAAACTGTATCACACTTGTATGATTATGAGTTACAAATAATTAACAGACGTCAAAACACTAAAATGGCGTCAATGATTTGGTTTCAAAGTAAATAGATTAACAGCTAGCACCACTTGTAGGCAAATTCCGGTTTCATATTTACACACCTGGTACATCAGGTGAAAATAAAATCGAAAGTGAATGAATGAAAGTGAATGAAAGCGAAAACTTGAGATATAAATTGGAAAAAAACAAAACTTAAAAACAAAAAAAAAGCAAAAAAGAAAATTAGAATTTATAACTTTTTATGCAACCTAACATAAGAATCGGTTTATTATTTGTTTTTGTTTTTTTTTTTTTTTAAATGTGTAAGTAATTTTGAAGTTTTATAATTTTTCATTTATAATCATTTCTCCACAGTGTTATTACACTTTCATTATTGTTACATATCTATACACAAACACACATAATATGAACAAGTGCATAATGTATGTACATACATACATATTTATATATTTTTTTCCAATAATTTTTCCAAGTTCTCTTATCAATTTTGCTTCTTTCTGAAATTACTTACATATGCGCTTGCTTGCTAGCCTAGTTAATAGTACAATATAATTGCTGCATAAAATTGTTTACATGCATGATGGTACATACATAAATATCATTATTATTTTTTTTTTTTTTTTGCATTTTTTTCAATTGTCGTTCGACATTTCCTTATCCATCCATATAATACAATTATTGCTTCTTCACCGCAATTATTCTGCTACTATCATCATCATCATCATAATCATCTTCATCGTCATCGTCATTATCACCAACACTCTCATTATATTCGTCTCCATCTGCAACTAAACTACATATGTATATACATATATTGCATTCAATGCTTCAATCAAAAAAGTTGTTGCTATTTGTTCTATTTTATTACCAAGTTCCACATATACCCGAGTATTAATCTTCCTCCTAGCATAATCTAGTGCTGTATATCAACAGCAACAACACATATGTATGTATGTACATAAATACTACATCTAAGTACTCTAGTACTAAATTAATACTCGTTTATAAATAATACGATATACCGTTGCCGGAAAGTGAAACAAATTGCAAACTTGCGAGCATTAATTGATAGTGAAAATCGAAATTACATAATTAACGAGGTCTTTGTCATGATTTATGTCAAGTACAAATATTGCATATGTGCGTACACACACATATGTATATAATAGATATACATAATAATAAAATGCACATACACACACCACTAATATCAATATTGTGAGGCATAGTTATATTAGATTGCATTACAATGTACGTATACATATATACATACGTTGGTACATAAATAAAATGGATGTATATAATAGCTGAATGCAACATACCTACCCACAATGTATATACATGCATGTAAAAATGCATTTAGATACACTAGATGTGCAAAGCTTTCAGAAAATGAAAAAAACAAGTTTTTTTTTGCATTTTAATATCTGATTTGAGCGGGCAGTCGGATATGAAACCGAAGATATATATGTGGTATTTCAGGTTACAGGTTGCTCTACTAAACAAGCATACAAATCTCGAAACTATGATGAATAATAATTATTATTATTATTGTAAGTTGTAACGTAACAAAGCAAGCAGTAGCAGCAGAGTAAAGAGAATCTCGAAATGAATAATATATAATAATATTATGTATGTGTATAAAATGCATAATAAATATACAGTATAACCACGTATAACACTATGTGTGCATTGCATATATATAGAAACTAGAAAAAAAATATGTATATCGTTTTTTTCTTTTCTTATTTTATTTGTATTTATATCTAAAACTATGTAATTTTTCTATCATGTAATACACATAAGTATATACATTACACTAGATATTGTAATGTAACTTGGCGCAATCACCGTGGCCGATTTAACTGGAGCAACTCTGCTCTATTCGGTAGGTATATAAGTATAATATTTACATTTACGATAGAGTGTGTGTATTTATGTGTGCTAGATATTGCATTGCAATGCATTTATATACATATGCATATAAATGTAGGTAAAGGTATATATATTCGTAGCTATAAATGTATTCAAAACAGTACAGTGTAATAATAATGTAATAGTAATACAACAATAATGATAATATAACAAACTTGTACGAGTATACGAGTATGTAGATATGTGCACACATATCTATAAATAGTTTTAATTTATATAGGTTGCCTCATAATAGTAGTGTATCTGTAATCTGTATGGAAATATAAATATGTATGCATGCACATAGTACATATACATAATAATAATTACATATTATTGTTATATACCTTCATATGCATACATAGTATAATGTATATTTTATAATATTGTAGTTTTAGAGGAAAAAATACGAGTACATATATAATATGTATATAAAAAGCTTTGCAACAATTTCAAATTCACGTACATACGCGTACTCGTAAATATGTATACATAATATTGTATTGCAAGTAGCACAAACCACTTATTGTTTTAAACACTAGAGAAACAAAAAAAAAAAGCGAAAAATATTATTGAAAAAGCAAAAGAAAAAAACAGAAAAAAATGACATATATGTATGTATGTATATAAATAAACAAAAATCTATAGAAGAGGACTGCTTGAAGGAAAAGAGATATATGATGTATGTATACACATAGTATAGAATAAAAAAAAAAAATAATGCAAAAATAAAAATGAAAATATGAAAAAAAAAAAATTAAGTAAATTTTCTTGTTTTTTTTTGTATTATTTTTTTTTATTTTTATTTTTAAGTTTTTCAAATTCATTGTTGAATACTGATGAAAAATGAATTTCCATTTCTGTTTTTAGTTGCTTTAGCCTCTATAATAATACATAGACATACTCGTGTATATACACATGATTCTGTACATATAAATAATACATTATGTATTGTAGATAAATAGATTTCGTAGATGGCAGATACACTTAGTAGATACATATTTTTTCTACACATTAAATATAGGTGATAGAGGTAGAGGTGGTACCTAAGAGATACGTAAATATTTTACTATGTATATGCAAGCTTTTGAAACAGCAGTGTACATTATTTTATATTGTTAATTTTTTTTTTTTTTTTGATTGCTTTACTGCTACCTTGTTTGTTGAGGTATTTTTTTTTTCTTTAAATTTTTTCATTTTATACATTTATATTTCATTTTTTCATATTATTGATGATGTTATGTTATTGCTCAAGTGCAGGCAGGCAGGCAGGTAGAGCAAAAGCCAAATATAACAGTCTTAAAGCTGCGACTACCATCTCTACACCATATAATATACGGAATATGTACAAACATACGAAACGAATACCATACCAGTTACCAGCATACCAGATATACCATAGTTATTATGTACTACTACGTCACACATCACATAATAATCATAAGGTATCAGTTTTGTGCCAAGTATGATGGTTTGTTTGTCGTGGCCTCATTTACCACTCTATCAACATATGAATTTTGTTTTCATTTCAAACTTTTTGTTTTTTTCTTCTTCTACTTCTCCTTTTTCTTCTTCTTTGCTGTTTGGTTGCATTTTAAAATTTCGATTTCATTTATAGATTTTGATCAAATAAAAAGTACTATGTAGTAATATTCAGAGTTTTTTTTTGGTTTTCTTTTTTTTTTCTGTGTGTAAAATGTTGACCTGTACCAATACCATCATTAGTCAATAAATAAATTGCTACATATTTTTTTTTTTTTTTTTGATGCTAGCATTAGTATGCACGTTATATATATACTTGTAAATAGGTGCGTATGTAGGTATGTAGCATAGTAGTGAAAAAATATTATTATATCCCATTCAAATATTTAGGATTTATTTTATCCAAGTTTTGTAGGCAACTAATACCGTCGCATATACCTCGCACACATGTATGTACGCGTCTGCATACCTTGTATGTAGTTATCGTATTGTATCATCATTGAATGACAACAAACAGTATAAAAATTTTATTTTGAAATTTTTGATTTTCATTTTTTTTTTATATGTATATTTTCATAATAGATACCCATTTTAAACATGAACATATTATAACACGTCCAAATGTACATACATACATACATACATAATCAAATGTGATCTTAGATATTTTCAGACACATTCGTAACTCATATCTCCTACATAATATACATTTTGTGGGTACTCCAACACTTTTGTAATAAAATAATGAAATATGTATAACTAGGAGTATGTAAAAAACTTTGCCACACTCTCCTACTACTCTAATTTTGTAAAAGTGCTACTATATAACTGACAATATTTAGGTACATTATTTAAAAAAAAAAAAAAAAACAAAATTTAAAAAATTAAAAAAAAAAAAACTAAAAAAATTGATGAAGAACAATCATCATGCATGATGACATTATAAATAATAGGGGAATTCATGTCAACTTTTCGTAGTTCGTTGCATCGTAGTTTCGTAGTCTAGATTGACATGAACGACGACCATCTTAAATTTCTTCGTAGTTGTTTTTGTTTTCAGTTGTCATATTTATTTTGTAATATTTTTTTGGTTTCTATGCCAACTGAGAACTGTCAAACATCAACTACGAAACTATATGTCTATGAAATACAAAATATAAAAATTACGAAGTATTTTAACTTCGTAATTATTCAAAACATTCGTAGTTCACAAATGTATGGAAATGAACCACAAAAACTACAAAGATTAGTAGAGTAGTCGTATACCTTAATAGTCGTATTATAGTCGTATGCATGCAGTAAATTACAGGTAGCAATTAAAAAAAAAATTGCTATGAAAAATTGCATGCTTGTATTATCAGCCTCGTCTATACACGTCCATACCATACCGTACCGTACATTAATGTGTAGAACTTATGTAAAATATGTACAGTATGAGTAATTGTAGATTCATAACACATATAATATACGTACAACAAGTACAAGATAGAGGATGATATAGACAGAGGATATAAATACTCATATACGTACTACTTGTATACATATGCAGACATTTATTCGTACGAGTATACGTTGTACAAGACTAATAATGCAATAAAATTGTTGGAATCTTTTTTTTATTTTACATTTTTTATTTAGATCTTGATTAACTTCATTATTTATTGGTTTTTAGTTGGTAGTAACATTAAACGATCATATCAATTTTTGACCGGTTAACAGTTTATAGATATGACTCGATTCGATTTGTATACATATTAATATACATATGTTTGTAATGCAATGCACTGGTATAGTTTTATGCAATCAATTATAATATATTGGCCAATATGTGTAGTATTATATTTATAATAAATTTATAATTAAAGTGTCAAATTAAAAAAAGATTTTATAAATTTTCAACAAACAATAAAAAAAAAAACTAAACTAACTAAAGAAGAAGAAAAACTAAGACGCAATGTTGTAAGACATAAATAATAATACAAATACATGATGAAAAAGATGATCAAACAGAGTACAACAAAGAAGAAGAAGAAGAAAAAGAAGACGAAAAATTTACATGAGAATTGTTATTTTTTAAAATGTGATATTTAAAGATTTCAGTAATTCAAAAATTGAATACACGATAGATAACAAAACAGCTACATATATATGTATCTATACAAATATACAAAATAAAAATATGTAATATAAACATTTGTACTAAATGTGCATAGAAAAAGAAGAAGAAGAAGAAGATCTACATACATATCTTTAAGTAGACATTTAAACTTTGAAAGCCAAAAGTTTGTAATTGTATAAACAAACAGAAAAAAAAGACATGTAAAATATATGTTATATTTTTTATGTTTTTTGCTATTTTATAACACTCAAAAAATAAAAATAAATGAAAAAAAAATTTTTTTATGTTCATAATATCTACTGGTGATGTTGATGATGATGATGCTCATGGTAAATGTTATGGGAAATTTTTTCGAAAAATTTTTGTTAGTTTTTTTTTTGTTTTTTTGTAATGAATGAGATTTATATAAATTTTGTTGTTAGGTATTTCTTTCATAATGTTAAATACACAATATGTAGTAAATCTTTTCTGTGTATGTATGCAATTAAATGGTTAACTTCTTTGTAATTCAATGAATTCTTCTAGTTGTTGCTGTTGTTTCGTTATTCTTTAATATTTCTTTTTTTTTTTTTTTGACTTCATTGATTGATTAACCAAAATTATGTAGTATTTTAAAATCTAAAAAAAAAATCTAAAAAATTGAAAAAATAAATAAATTGAAAGTGAAAAAATAATTCTTGAAAATACATAAATTTCATCATCAGATATGTAGATATGTATGTAGAATATACAGTGTGTTTCACTACAGAAAACCTGCAAAAAATAAAAAACCAATGATTGTTTTGACTAGGTATATACTTTATTTTAATCAGCTATATAAACTCTAATTCGCGTTATATTCAATAGCTCGTCCAGCCTCCACTCGCTTCAATAACATGGCGGCATCTTTCATCATCACAACTTTCCACTAATTTCTTGGCGTACTCCTCGCAAAATTTTTCCAAATTCTTTTTAGCACTCGAATTAAATGATTTGTGTTTTTTATTTTTAACCCCAACAATTTCTGCTTCATGTAAGTTCACACATTTTCAATAGCGTTACAATCGGGGAATTGTGAAGGCCAATCCATAGTATATTGATCCCATTTTGAGATTTCCACTGAGTGCAAAGTTGACTCCGATATTTGGGGTCATTGTCTTCTTGAAGAATCCAATCTCGATTTCCGTGTCCAAACCAGTTATTTGTTGATTGTAACAACCCATTTTTATATATTTTGGTCATTCGTTTCGCATCCAGTATCCCCGTGAAGCATATCAAGTATCCGAATTCCTTTTGACAAAAGACCCCATAAACGTTTATCTTTGCAGGGTGTTTTACAGTACGTTCTATGTACCGTTCACCTTTTTTCGTCCAAGCACATCTCAAAAGATTTGAAACGAGAAAAGAAGCCTCATCCGTAAAGACTACATTACACCTATCCCCCGATTTACACGGAAGATAGGTTCCCCAGAAAACCGTGTAAATCGAAATCGTGGATGTTGATATGTAAAACCGTGTAAATCGAAAATAGTCTAAAATGTGCATAATTCAGTTATTTATTTCAAAATAAAATAAAAGTAACATATCTTGAAAAACATAAAAACAACATTCCATTCGTAAAATAATAAATATATAAAGGTATAAGTATTAATATAATTAGAGAAACAATAAATATAAAATTCTTAAAAAATTTAACGATAAGTTTAATTACTGACTTTCATCACTCGATAGTACTAGGGGCGATTCTCGTTCAATGGTTGATGAATTAGTGACAGTCTCAGATCGGCGAGTCTTGGTGATGAAATCCGTAATCAACAATTGTGTTTGGTTTTTTGTTAAATCTTTATAGACCTCCTCATATTGATTCAAGCATTTATTAATATCTCGTTGGAATCGGAGAGCTCTTTCAACATTCGGATCATTTTGTAAAAAATGATTACCCAATTTTCTCCCCAAGTCAAGTCCTACACGGATTACTTTTGTTGTGAACACATTTGGTTCAGACTCCTCTTTATCAGAATCATTGTCGCGATCATTTGTTCCATTAACCATGTTAACTAAATCATCCTCATCTAGTTCATCGTCAGCCATTAGTTCTTCAATATCTGCTGCAGCTAAATCCTCAAAACCTTCTCCTCCCATTGTAAGCGCCAACTCAGTTATCTGACAATATTCATGCTCCAATGGTAATCTAGAATTCTCACCTTTAACGACATCCGGCCATACTGTTTTCCAGCAGGCATTGAGCGTTGATTGATTAATTTCGGTATATGACAGTCCAACATGCTTAACACAATCTAAGATTGTAAATTTTTTCCAAGCATCCATAAGTGTAAGAGATCCATCATTCTCCATTTGGTCTAAAATATATCTGAAGGTTCGCTTGATATACAGTGCCTTAAAAGTCGAAATTATCCCTTGATCCAAGGGCTGCAATAAAGAAGTCGCATTCTTTGGTAAAAATACAATTTGTACATTTTCGTGTTGTAAATGTTGAGAATGACCTGGTGCATTATCAATTAAGAGAAGGACTTTAAAAGGCAGCCCCCTTTTACTTAAATATTTTTTGACGTCTGGAACAAAAAAGTTATGAAACCATTCATTAAAAAGTGTGGCAGTGACCCATGCCTTCTTATTAGCCATCCAATAAACGGGAAGGTTGTTGATGCTTATTCCTTTAAATGAGCGTGGTGTTTTTGATTTGTTTATAACCAATGGTTTCATTATATAATCGCCTGAAGCGTTGCTACAGAAAAGAACTGTTATACGACTTTTCGCTGCTTTATGACCACTAGCTGATTTGTGAGCTTTAGCCAAATAGGTTCTTTTTGGCATTTTTTTCCAAAATAACCCGAACTCGTCAGCATTGAAGACCTGGTCAGGAGTGTATGAGTTGGCGGCAATAATTTCAGCAAATTTTTCTGGATATGTTTGCGCTGCATCTGAATCAGCAGATGCTATTTCACCTTTTAGTCTTAAATTATGTAAGGAATGTCTTCGTTTAAATCTATCGAACCAACCAGAGCTTGCGGAAAAAGATAGCTTCTTTTCAGCTGAAGAAGTAGATGGTAACTGACCTTTAACTTTTTCATAAATTTTCAAAGCCTTATTTGTAATGACATTGGTGTCAATTGGAATCCGCTTTTGAGTTTGGTCTTCTATCCATATCATTAATGCCTTTTCCATGTTTTCCATTGCAACATCTCTTACGTATGAAATTGTGCTCATACTCGTGCAAGATCCAGCTGCTACACTTTTTCTAATGGAGTCTTCATTTTTTCTTATTGTTCTTATTGTGGCTTCATTCATGGAGTAAAATTTAGCAACATGTGTTATTCTTTCTCCTTTACGTAAACGATCTAATATTTTAATTTTTGTTTCTAAAGAAATAACTTTTCTTTTCACTTGTTTTCCTTTAATTTCTTTTGGCATTGTAAAACCCGTACAATTTTAATTAAATTATAAAAATGGTACAAAATCTATAATTATTGTTAAACACTTAAACACTGAAAACTACGATTAGATGAAATAAACCTTTCTGCTGCTAAAATTGTACTGCACTAATTCATATGAATCAGACAGCTTTGTTGTGCATACAAAACGGGGAATCCCCATATTTTAGATTTGATACCAGTATTACCAAAATAAGAGAATTTAAAAATGACTAGAAATACATATGTATACAGCCAAAATGTTCATTTTTACTAGTTTTTTTAAATTTTTGTAAACCATTTTAAAAACCGTGTAAAAGCGAAATCGTGTAAAAAAAGTACCGTGCAAATCGGGGGATAGGTGTATTCCAATCTCGTTTAATATTCTTTCGGGCCCATAGTAACCTTTCTTCCATATGGGAACTTGTCAATAAAGGTTTTTTCATCGTTGACAAGTTTTTTATTTGAAATTCTCTGAGACGTCGCTGAATAGTTGAAGTGGAGATGTTTATACCATTTTTCCATAATTTTTCATGTGCTTGCCGAATCGATATTGAAGGATTTTCTAAAAATATCTTCTCTATTGTCTTATCGTTGCGCTTTGTTGTAGATCGAGGCCTGTTCTTTTTATGCACGTTATCTACAAAACCAGTTTCCAGGTAACGTTGATTCCATATTCTAATAAAGAATCTTGATTTTTTCAGATATCTAGCTGCTTTTGCTACGGTCATTTTTGATCTCTTAGGATGGCTAACTAAAAATGCTGCTTCAAACCGCACCTTGTAATATGAACTCATTTCACTTTTAATATTGTAAAAAGTAATTAATGCCATACTTACACCAAAAAAAATTATACTGCGAATTAGAGATTCGATTACTCCTTATATAGGCAAAAAATTTTACCTGTAACTAAAAGGTTGTAAATAAAATCGAAGGCTTTCTGCAGTGAAACACACTGTACTCACATGAGTATATAATACATTGGCAATATAAATGAAATCATTAATTAATTTTATATACATACATACGTATCCGTGCACTGTAATTATTGAATATGCAATATTTTGTAATTTTGTAATTGAATTAGAGGAGCTAGAAATTGTTATTAGGGAGTAAAGTTTATTTGTTGTTAAATGATTACAGAAAAGAAGAAAAACAAACAAACAAATTTTCATGATTATTTTGCATAAAAATTAAAAATTAATATAATTCTTTTTTATATTTTTTCATTTAAATTATTCATTGTGAAAAATGTAGAGAGTTTTCATCTATGTACATTTAAAAATTTAAATTGTGTACCGAAGATTATAGAGTCCTATGCCTACCTACTTACGTCTAAATATTCTGTTCATAATGACTAGAAAATGATGAATTTATTTTTTTTAAATAGAAAATAAACACTCTGAATAATTTTTGATAATAATATAATTTTATTTTTTCTTGAATTTTTTTTTTTCTATTGAAACATATAGGTGGACGATCAAATGAAATTACTTCAACATTCATGGTCAGATATGCTTGTATTAGATCATCTGCATCAGAGGATACATAATAATTTACCGGATGAGACACCATTAAATAATGGACAAGTATTCAATTTACTTGGATTAGGTTTACTTGGTGTACCGCAATTAGCCGATTATTTCAATGAGTTACAAAATAAATTACAGGAATTGAAATTTGATATGGGCGATTATGTCTGTATGAAATTCCTTATTTTACTTAATCCAAGTACGTATAAATTATCTTACATACATACTTATATACATATATAATTAATATAGAATAATTAATGAATAAATAAATAAAATAAAAAAAAAAAAACCATAAAAATTTGTTGTAATTTTTTTATTAAATTTACTTTCTCATTAAATTTTACAGATGTACGAGGTATATTAAATAAGAAAACAGTACTAGAAGGTCATGAGAATGTACAAGCTGCCCTATTAGATTACACATTAACATGTTATCCAACAGTAACGGTAAAAATTTTATAACATATCTTATATGAAAAATTTATTAATAATATATGTATTTAGAAAAAATTCATTAAAATAAAAATTTTTTTCTTTATTCTTTCATATATTCTTGTTCTAAATTTTAGGACAAATTTAGTCGATTATTAAGTATACTGCCTGATATTCATGCGATGGCAGCTAGAGGTGAAGAGCATTTATATTTAAAACATGTTGCTGGTAATGCACCGACACAAACTTTACTTATGGAAATGTTACATGCTAAACGGAAAGTGTAAAAGCATAAACCAAAAAACAAAAATAAAAATAAAAATAAGTTAATAAGAGCAAAAAGAAAAAAAAAAAATCCTGTAACAAATGTTGTAAGGAAAATGAGAGATACTACTTATGTATATATATTTTGGATGAATACTGGATATAATAATGGAGAAGCAAGATATTAGTTGATGATGATCATATTTCTGTGATGATGATACGATAGTAATTGATTGATTGATTGATTGATTGATTGATATATTCACATATACACTCAACTAAAAATAATAATAATAATAAAAAATATTATAATTAAAATTAAATATGAAACCAACAAAAAAAAAAAAAAAAACAAAATAAATGAAAAAAATTCAATATTTTTATTTATTTCAAAACAAATTACGTTTATTATTTTGTTTACTTATGGAAATTTTAAATTATAAAGAAAAAGGAAATATACATTCTGTTATTTACGAGTATGTATATGTGAACAAAATATGTGTAAGAATAGTAAAGAAATGAACGAAAAACAAAACAAAACAAAAAACAATACTGTAGTAAGAACAAAGAATCAAAAAAACAATAAATATGGAGTTTGTTTTTTACTTTTACTTTAGAAAATATGAAAAAAAAAAAAAGGAAAATAAAATTTATTTACTTTTAAAGTTTTAGTTTTATTTTTATCGTTATTAGAGAAAAAATAAAAATTAATTGCGAAATTGAGAAATAAAATGAATATTTTAAAATAAGAAAATATAAAACATAAACAAAAAAAAAAAAAGAAAATTATTACGAAAAAAAGAAAAACATTTTTACCTGGCTGGAACAGCGTTAATTAATTATTAATTATTATTATTATTATTATTGTAATGATATATTTACTATATATTATAAATTAATTATATTTTAATTATAAATTTATGTACCTACATTAATATAATACATGTATACGTGTATATGTACAAAATGTATGTATTACGGTTATAAAAAATATATTTTATTCTGTATATATTTTTTTTAATTTTTAATTTTAATTGAATATAAATTACAAACAAAAAATAAAAGCAAATATGATGTTGTATGAAAAATGAAAAGGAAAAAAAAAAGAAAAGAAAAATGCGAACAAAAAAGAAAGAAAAAAATTTTTTTTTCAGGGAATGCAAATATAGGACAAAACAAAATCAAACCACTCGCACTTTATTTTTATAGAAAATTTTCAATTATTTTCATCACTTTTACTTTCCTTATTATTTCTAGTGTGGTATTCAAATGTTGTTTTTTTTTTTCGAAAAAAAAAAATATTTTTAATTTCATATCGTGTGTGTTCATTTTTCAACAACAAAATAACAATTCAAGTAAAACAAGAGAGAGAAAGAGAAGTGAAATATAAAAAAGAATTAAGAATGAAAATTTTTAATTATTATCATTTACCATATAGTTTTGTTTTCTTTTAGAAAAAAATTTTAATTTTATTTTGAAACATAAATCATTATTTCGTCCAACATATAAATAAATTACAAATTGAAAAAGGATAAATTCATAAAAAAATTGAAACTAAAATAAATCCTACCGTTTAAATTTAGTTTGTTTTTATTATGTGATTTCTTGTTTTTTTTTTTTCAAATTATTTTTTTATTTTGAATTTTTAAATAATCCTGTGTGTTTGGTAATTTCAATTGCCTAGCAGATGACACAAAATCGAAAATTCGTTAATGCATATTTCGATAAGATCAATGTGTTCGGTTCAATCAAATTTTAAATAAAATCTATGCAGATTGAAGCAGATGACTTGTACTTGTACAATGCTGTAAATGTCTTTCGAAATTTTTTGTCAAGTAGGTCATTAAATCAATCAATAATTGATAATGTTTTCGATATTACCGAACGCATGAATCATTACAGTGGGTAATTATATTTTACAAGAATTATCAACTATATAGTAAATAAAAATGATTTTTCTCTTTTTATAATGTTTCATTTAATGAATTCGATAAGTGAGAAGAATAGAGAATTTTTGAAAAATTCTCTTTATTGTTTTATAATTCATTGAAATTTTTTTGTTTTTTCATTTTTATATATTTTTTTTAAAAAAATATATACATATATGTATCTACACATGCGTAGAAAATGATCAAAAAAATAAAAGGAAAATCGCTAAGAACGAATAAGATATTTAGGCATGTATTTTAATTTATATTCATGTGAAAATTATATTAATGAAAAATGATGAAAAATAAAAATTTTAGGAAATTATAATTAAATTGAAAATTTAAATTAAATTATAATTAAAAAAGAGATGATATTTATATTCTATTATATTATATATATATTTAAAAATGAAACATTTTAAAGATTCGTACAAGTATACATGCATATAATGTATGATATGAACGTTATTATATTTTAATGAATACAAAAAGTTTACCATCATAATAGGTGGTACATTCTATGATATGAAATGAAAAGCAAATGAAAAATGAAAAAGAAAAAAATGTTAAAGAAGATCAAAGAAGTGAAGTAAAATATGTACCTTTGTGTTGTTATGCTTATTTTTTAAATCTCAGAGATTTTATATAATATATTTGTGAAACAAAACTGCAAATAAAAATTAGAAAAAATCTAAAAAAATTTCAAAATAAATGAAAGATTAATATATGTATATACATATATATATACATACATATGTATTTGTATTATACATAATGTTATACATACATTAAAAAAAAATTATGAAATTTAAAAAATGAAATAATTAAACAAGTATGTATCTATACTATAAAATAAAGAAAAAGTAAAACATAAATTTTGAAAAAATTAAAGAAAAACAATATTACAATAATAAAAAAAAAAATTACAAAAATCAAAAATAAATAAACATTAAAATGCATTACATAGAAAAAAGGACAAAAAAAATTAAGTGAAATAAATTATTAATCAAAAACATAAAGGAGAAGAATAGTGAAATGATATGGAAATTTTGTCAACAAATATTTTTTAAAAGATGAAAAGCTTGAGAAGCACATGAAATAAATTCCATTTCTTCTGAAATTGTGGCTACTGCGTTCTAAAATGTCTAAAAAAAAATATCTTAAAGTAAAAAGAAAACAGTATCGATGCAATAGTTTAATCGTTGTGATGCAAAACTGTAGTTCGAAATAAATTCAATGCATCTAAAAAATATTCAGATTCAATCGAATCCAAATTTAATTGATGCATCAGAAAATACAATCAAAATGACAAATTATTTGCTTCAGCTCCAGTTAACAAAACAAATATTTATTACGTATTTTAAACCGCATCGATGCATACTTGCATGCATTTCTATGCTTTTTTAATTTTTTACAGTTTTAAAAAATCAACACCAACAATTCAATCAAATCCTTGCATAATTCAATTCAATTCCAATTGAAAGTTTTTACTTGTTTTTAAAATGTAACGTTGTTGAACTGTGTATAGGAATGTACTTAAATCTTAAACTCAAGCTTTAACACAGAAATTTTCTTATAATTTATAATTAGGAAGATGAAAGTGGAATCGTGATGATGTTGATAAGTAAAATGTAAAATATTTATGTATTTTTATTGGTTCAGTAATTTTTTAAGTTCTAATCAATTTCAATTTTTAGTGGATTTCATTTAATTCGTTAATTCGAAAAATTTCTACTCAGAAAATATAAACGAAAAATTGAAAAAAAAATGTGCCAAACTTATGCTTTGACTTATTGAATAAACTATTGGTTTTTTTAAGTTTCTATTCAAAACAAAAAATATAATTCACTAGAAACACTCTTATTTCTATTTTAAAAATAATATTCAAGGCAATAAATAAATACATATCTCCGAATTTAATTTTCTGTAAAACAAAAACCCTATGTCTGTAATCTATGATGCAATAATAAGATTTTTTTTTTTTTTTTTTTTTGGCTTGAAAAGAAAGTAGAATATGCAAATTTAGAAAAGAAACAGTGCAATTTTAACAAAATTTTTTAAAAACTTTATTTATCAAAAAATATAGTATAGTAATCGCAACTTTTTTATTTATTATTTTTTTTAAATCGGCTTTCAATTTTATGTTGAATTTTAAAGAGAAACAACAATTAAAATATTTTTCTTTTATGACGCTAATGCACTCTGTATTTGATTCTGTTATGCGATTGCGATATATTTGTCAACACTATGAGGTTCAATAAAAAAATGTTTCATTGCTACTATACGAGTATAGAGACAACATTCAAATTCGTATACAGCAAGAAAATGATTTCGTATATTCAACTTTGTATCGAACATCAAATTGGTTTGATGAAACACAATATGAAATTGAATATCTGTTGTTGTATTGTGAATATTAAAAAACATTTCAAATCTTTAAGAGCGAACTTGAAATTTTTATGTTGCATCGCATGTTGCTGGAAAATTCAAATGCCAATAATTCACAATAATACAAATAAAAAAAAAATTCGAGAATCGATTTCATATTTGATTTTGAATATAATTTTAAACATTTACCAAATCTATTTATTTGCATTTATGTTGACGAGTGATGACTTTCGGTAACGACTCTCAATTTTCAGCTTTACAAAGAGTTTAAGAGTAAAAAATATTTTATTTGAGAAAAAAAAATTTCAACTTCACAATCTGCTTCATCATCAGAAATCGTATCTATATAATTTGCTCTCCAAAACAAAAACAAAATTAAAAAAAAATTATATTTCACCACAGACAATAATTTCCGATCTACAAATTGCTTGTGATTTCATTTTATTTCTAGTGCACTATTATACCACACATACATAATATTTTTATATCTACTTATTTTATTTTCTGATATTTTATTTCCTTAACAAAAAATTTATAACAAAAAAAAAAGTATTCATTAATAACAATCCGATCCTTATCCAATCAATAATCAAATAATTCTGTTATAATAATAATTTTAAAAGTGAAACATAAGGAGAAGGAAAATTAAATTAATTAGAATTTCGTATTTAAATGAAAGGAAGAAGTTTATTATATCTAAATAAATGTACAAGGTACAATAAAAAAAAAAAATAATAAATAAAATGTGAAAAAGTGTGATCGATAGTATTTAAGTGTTGGTAGAATTTGAATAAAGAACAAAATTTAATAAAATTAAAAATAAAATTTAACAAAAAATAAAATCATTAAAAGTTAAAAATAAGTAAAAATTAAATTTATATGTAAATTTTAAAATTACAAAAAAAAAAAATAAAATAAAAACAGAAAAATAATATAAAAAAAATACATATATATAAATTTAATAATTATTGTAGAATGTACAGTAAAATGTATAAATATGTGTAAAATATTAAAAGAAAAACAACAAAAGAAAAAGATATATAAATGTAGGAAATCAAATTATTTTTTTATTAAAAAGAAAATTTATGAAAAAGCAAAAATAAAACAAAAAAAAAAGTTAATTTATTATTGAAACAAACAAATAAAATAAAATAAAAAAAATCTTCACAGATTTAAAAAGAGAAAAGAAGAGGAAAAAAAAAACACTTAAAATTATATTTCAAAAAATAGAGAAATGAGAGAGACAGAAGGTTAAAACGAGAAAACAAGGAAACATATGAGAGATAGAAATTTAGATACATAAATGCCTTAATAAGTACAAAAAAAAAAAAGAGAAACAAATTATAAAAAGAAACATAATTAGGAAAAAAAAACAAATTAAAGGACAACAAGAACATAAATAAAAAACATGGAGTGCGATTAATGAAAAATGCATAAAAATATTGTATAATGTAAAAATTAATAATAAAAAAAAAAACAAAACAAAATAAAAAAAAACCAAATACAAAATACAAAAGTAAAAAATATATATTTACCTGTAAATTACTTATCCATTTGAAAAAAAAAAAAATAATCATGTAATTCTTGTAAAAAATATCAAAAAAAAAAAAGAAATATACAAAATGAATGAAATGAAATTACAAGACACAATCAAAAACCAATCAATCAATAGCCAATGTTCATATAAAATTAGTATGAAGTGAATAAAATATAATAAATTATATAAATAAATTCTTAATTAAATAAATCTTAAATAAAATTTAAGATAAATACACAAAATTAAAAATCAAATCAAAATTATTGAAAAAATAAAAATTTTAAAAATTGAATATGAAAATTAGAAAAAATGTATAGAAAGAAATTATTTTTTAAATTGTTTATTTTTTTTTATTTTATTTTTTTTTTTTTTTGTTAATTTTTTTAAATAATTTTTTTTTTTTTTCGATATAATTTATTATATTAAATATACAAATTTCGTTTCGTTTAGTTTTTTATTCACGGATAATATATAATTATTTTTAAAAATGAATATAATTTAAATAAATAATAGTAAGAAAAGAAAACAAAAAATCTTGTATAAATTTGTAAGAAGGATATATAAGAAAATTTTGTTTATTATAATTATTACATGTAAATTCTATGTGTATATATATATATATTTTTTTAAATATAATTATTAATATAATTATTTTTATTTTTATTGTAATTTTATTTTTTAATTTTTTTTTTTTGTAATTATTATTCTAAATATTGTATGTATATTAAGAAGAAGTAATGTTAAAATGTATATGTATAGAGAGAACGTATATTGTATGTAAAAAATGAAGTAAAAAGAAGAAAAATAATAATTTGTAAATATATAAGTATTAGTCGTTTAAATATAATTTTTAATTTTTTAAATTAAGAACAATTATTATTATTATTATTATTATTGTGTATAAAATAATAATACGATCGAGGAATATATTATTATGAATGATGATTATGATAACAATTATGTACAGCTATATATATATATGTATATGTATATGTATATTGACAATGATTATGGTACATAGAAATAATGATCATGATGACGGATTATGATTTAAAAAAAAAAAAATAAAAATAAAATAAAAAGAAAGAAAGAAATAATATGTATGTATATGTATAGCTAATAATGATTTTAGTAGCATTACGGCAAATTGTAATATATTAGAATTTAAGATAAAAAAAAAGTGATTCATAATTTTAGGTTTCTTTTGCAGAATAATAATTTAACATTCTGAGAAAATGAGAAAAAAAAAAGTTTTTTTTTATTTTATTTCATTTCATTTCATTTATTTATTAAATTTTTTGTTTTTTTTTTCAAATTAATCTCACTTAATTTTCATTTTGTGGTTGTGTTTATTTTAATTTAATTTTTTATTTTATTTTATTTTTTTTCACAGTCAAACTATGTTTTCCAAATGATTTCAATTTCGAATTTATTTTCTGGTTTGTTTTGAATTTCGAATTTGATTGCTCATTATAATATATAGTGTGATACATTTCAGTGGCTTTTTATTAGTTTCATATTTCAAGATTTTCTATACGATTTCATGGTTTCATTTTTCATTTTTCTAAAATACACATACCATACATACATAAATGTATTTTCGTATGTGCATATATAAGTTTGAGCGAATGATCCATATTCACCATACATACAATGAACTGCAATTCTATATAGAGATGTCTACTCACAAATTATACAGATGAGCTTCAAAGCAATAATTTTGGTTGTGCGCATTAAATTAATATTGAAACTCTTTAAGTAAATTATACCCATACAGATTTAGTTCGTTTCTTCTCATTAATTTTCTGATAAAAATCTAAAAAATTATTTTCATTTTTCTATTGTATAAGTTTTGTGTGAACAAAATTCACTGTAAATAATATGTAAAGTCTGAATGATAAGCATTTTTGGAATGTCTATGTATGGATATGTTATCATAAATACCGCCATAATTGAAAATGATCGATTTCGAAGAAAATTTCACTTTTTTGTATGAAAATCTTTCGAAAGTTTTTTTTTTTTTTGCTTATTGAAATATATAAAATTACGATTTACTTACACTTTGTTTTTGTATTCATTTTTAAATCAATCTTCGAAAGTGCCAAAATCTAGCTTTCTAAAATAAAACAAAATAAAAAATCATAAAACGTAATTGCTGGATAAGTGATGAATTGTAAATTCATTTCTCCCTAAATGTATTTTAGCTTTAAAATTCAGAACCACTACTTAGAAATTTACAGGTAGACCCTCATCGGTTTAGTTAATTTTTTTTTTTTTTTTTTTGTATAGTAATGAAACGGTTGATCACGACGGTTTATTAATAATTGTTTGTTAAGCCCTTAAAAATGATAAATAAAAATTTTAGAAAAAAAAAATATTCTCCAAATGTATTCCGTGTTTGTACTTTATTTTCTTGTTTTACTTGTCATCTCGCTCAATAAGATTATGTAGCTGAATAGAATATAGAATGCAAAAAAAAAAAAAATTTAAATAAATTCTAATTAGATAAAATTGAATTCAGAATTGATTTCGAAACGTTAAAAAGTGGGCTGTGATTGTGTAGTAAGAAACAAAGAACGATGCGATTTGTCGAACCTCTACTAAATTTTGAGATTCTGTGGATATAAAGACGATGGTGAGACGATTTTTTTGATACGGTCCTATCTTTATACTTATGCTTTTTAGTTTCAATTTCTAGTTCTACGAGATAATTTTCTATTCTATATTTGAAGAAGATAATTAAAATTTTGACATTTTATTTCGTATATTTATTAAAAAATTATTCTTTCATTTTTTTTTCTTTGTACATATTCTTTTTTTGTTTTTATTTAAGAAAAAAATCACCAAAAATGTTCAGAATATAATCATTACATTTTTAATTGAATTTTATATCAACAAAACAGAAGCAAAAATTGTCTATTATTCATCATCTGAGAAAAGAAAATAAATTCAGGACACAGATAAAGGTTAATGAACAAAAGAAAATGAATGTATTCAGATTGCAATTGATCAAAATATAAAGAAGAATGTATTTTCTGTCTAAAAAATAAAAGTAAAATAACAAAAGCTTAATAAACAATAGTGGTATGTACGATGTGAAAATGTATGTAGAATTTTTCAATGAAAATGACGGGTAAAAAAAATAAAAGAAAAAATTGCTGTAGATACATGTAATCGTATAATTTTTGTTTGTGAATGTGTATTAAAAAAATGCGTATTAAAGTGTTATATGTTGTAAAAAAAAAACAAGAAAAAAATAAACATATTCATGAGCAAAGACAAATTAATAAATAATTTAATATGTACGAAAGTTATAATGAAATAAGAAAGGAATAAAGTCAATCAATGAAATTTTTTTTAAAGAAAAATATGAAGAAAAACAAATAAAACAAAAGATATTCAAAACTAAAACATATGTTTGGTGTTATACATGATGTACATAAAATGAAAAAAAAAAAAAAATTCAAACAGATTCAATGTAAATTTGAAAAAAAAAAAAAATTTAATTAAAAAACAAAAAAGAATTAAGAGAGAAAAGTAACAAAAATATAAATAAAAAAATGAAAAATGAACTTTAAGAATTGTGGCCTAGAATCTAATTTTCTATGTTAGATGTAAAATTAAAAAGAAACAAAAAAAAAAAATTATTTATGAATATAATTTAGCAAAAATGAAATGAATATATATACTCGTATGTAGCAAAAAAAAAAAAAAAAATTATAAATGTATTTAATAATCATCATTTTGTTGTACAGGAATTTAATGAAAAATGAAAATTCAGAAGAGAAAAATTTATCATGTAATTCATTATATATACAAGTAAATTACGTATACATTATATATAAAATTTAAATATTTTGCAAAAAAAGAGAGAGAGAGAGAGAAAGAGAAGAGAAAGAAAGTAAAAAAAATTTGTTCATATTAATTATAAATATGTATATTCAAAACAAAAAATAAACATTTAAGATAATCCTGATGATTCTTATTCAAAATGAAAAAAAATAGAAGCAGATTATAAGAAGAAATTTTTAAAAAAATTATTTTTCAGTGATTTTATGTACCAAGAAAAAAAAACATAAATAAAAAAATTGTGTATTATGTGTATATGTATATATGTATAAAAAAAAAAACAATGATTTAATTATATTAAAGTAAAAAAAAAAAAAACAAAAAAAATAAATAAATATGATAAGTACTTATTAGATATAAAATACACATCACAAAAATGTAAAAACAACAAAAATATACCTATTATTGAAGATGAATTTTATTAAATGAAAACGAAATAAACCAGTGCAGTAAATTTATCGAAAATATTCCAAAAAACAAAAATTTATAACGAATGAAAAAAGAATTTTTTCCAAAATATTATGATTTTTCGGTGAATGAATTTGTTGGTTTTTTTTCGAGTGGAAGATTTATATATTGCGATCGTTCGAAATAAAATTTAAAATTCATCAAAATGTCTTGTACGACTTTATTTAACGACAGAATTTGAAATGAAAATTATGCAATTGATTCGTTTTTGAAGAATATGCATTGGTGCTACATAAATATATGTATTGTTGGTACACCGAAAAGAACCTAATATGCACATCAAACCAATATTAAGTGTTCCTCATACCATTATACAGTCGAGTTGAACAATAGCATGAAATAGTTTCAAATTTCAAAATATATTGTAATTCCAAAAAATAAAATTTTCAATTCAAAAAAATTTCGTTAAAATTTAAACAGACCAGACGCAGACCAGACCGTATGACAGGACAGACGTTTTTGAAAATTTTCAAGTTTAGACAAAATATAATCAAACAAACCTGAATTGGTATATGGTGTCATGGTGTACGTACAAAACAAAAAACAATAAAAATATTGTGAGAGAATAAAAATTGTTTAAATTTCATTTATCAACATTTGATAGCTGAATTCGGCTGAATTATGTTTTTGCTTTCGTTTTATGAATATTGGATTGCATCTCAATAAATTGATAAAGTTGTACACAGTAAATTACAACCAAAAAGTATTCAATGGACGATTTCAAAAAAAAAAAAAAAAAAAAAACGATCACAACTAACTGAAAATTAATATCACATTTTTATAATTTCTTCTTCTTAATTTCTTCATGAAATAATAATTTATAATCTTTTCTTTTATTTCTCTTTTTCTTTTTTCTAATTTAAAATTTAATTTAGTTACTAAACATAAATAAATAAATAAAAAAAAAGATTAAAATGTAAAAAAAAAAAATTAGTATTTTTAAAATGTAAACTGAATTACCTGTCTTTGTGATGATATGAAACATTAAAATGAACAAATATAATATTATGTATAATTGTATAAAATGAAAATTATTTAATTGTAAAACAAAAATAAAAAAAATGAAAATGTAATAAAATGTTGAATTTAAAAAAATTTACAAAAAACAAAAAAAAAAAATAATAAAATAAAGAAATTATGTAAATTCAAGTTATGAAACATTTAAAAATCACCGTTTATTTTTAAGCAAATCAATGTTCAAGAGATAAAATATTTAAAAAAAAAAAAAAACGAAAAAAAAATATTAAAAATTACATTATAAAAAATCAACAAAAAAAATGATGAAAAAAAAAATAATAATTTAGATAATTTGTAGGTTAGAATTTATTAAAATATAAAAATAAAATAAAAATAAATATATATATTTTTTGAGAAATAAAAAAAAAAGTGCAAAAAAAAAAATCAATTCAAATGAATTAACGAAAAAAAAAATGAGAAAAATTAAATAAATAAAATGATGAAAATAGTAATTATAAGAGTTTCAATTAACGGAAAATCGGAAAATATTCAAATATGTACCAATTATTTTTTATTTATTTATTTATTTATTTTTTTTTTTATATAAAATTATCGATAAAATTACGTCTACACCAGCAACATGCTGCCGTCTACCCGGCAATGACAATATGTTATTTAACATTAATATTGTTGTGTGTGGTCATATTATGGAAGCAATATTCATTTATAAAATGTAAAAACAAAAACCTTAAACCTATAAACAGAAATTAAATGTTTTTACGATATTTTCTAAGAAATTTCATGTGTCAAAATTATTGCCGCAATATTTTGTGGAAACAATATTGCTCTCTAAAGCAAAAGAAATATTACCATCCAGATAAAAATTGCGGGAAATGCATTGTTTACATAATCAATATCCACATTACCATTGCCGATCAGATTGCTGGTATAGACGCAAGGTTATATTGAATAACTTATAACGATAGTGCTTAATTTATATCCTGCTTGGTATTTCACAATTTTTCGTTTTCATATTTTTCCTTAAATTATTCTTATCAAAAAATGTTAATTTCGAATTTTTAAAAATGCCTTATACGGTTTCGGTGATAATGTTATCCCATCTACACCTTCGATATCTGGGAATGGACTACCATTTGGAACAATAACATCGAAATAATGAACAAATGATGAAAAAAATAAAAATAAACTGGATCTAGCCAAATTTTCTCCCATACATCGTCGTTTTCCTGTAATATGAAAATAACAAAAACAAAAACAAAAAAAAAAATTTATTATAATATTTTAATTTAGAAAAATTGGTTTTTTTATTAATTCGAACCCATTCCAAACGGTAAAAATGCATCGTACTGTATTAATCGACCATCTTCACTTAAAAATCTTTCTGGACGAAATATGTTCGGATCCTTCCAATAATTTACATCCATATTCAAACTATATAAAGATACTAGTGCCAAAGTATTTTTTGGTATTATGAAGCCGAGAAATTTTGTTGTTTCAGTTACACGATGTGCAATCGCTAACGGTGCAACATTTGCAAATCTTTGAATTTCATTTATTACAGCTTCTGTGTACGGTAAATTTGGACGATCTGCAAGACATGGTAAACGATCTTTTCCAATGGCTGCATTCATTTCATTTCGTATCTTTTCCAGAATGTATGGATTGTGTAGCATGTATATGATTCCAAAGCCTAATGTATTACTGGTAGTTTCGGAACCGGCTTGAAAGAAATCCAAGCATAGTGACAGAAGTTGCTCGGCTGTAAAAGTTGTCGAAGTTTTCTCAGAATTTTTATCAATTTCATTCAGAAAAGCTTCTATCAGGCTGCGAGGGGTATTTCGTTCATCGTCATCATTTTCACTGTTGTGTCTATTCTGACTTTCTTCACGAATTTCTTCGATTGTTTCCAAAAGAAATTTCCATAGCGGTTCTAAAGTTTGCACCAATTTTCTGTAACCAGATTGTTCAGGGAATATATGACGAATGAATGGAAATTGATTAAGAATACCACCGGACATATCAATAACACGGAAACTTTCATGTATCATTTTCATCAGCAATATTAGACGTTCATCGTCCGCATGAAATCGGTAACCAGCCAATAATGACCACATTACATTCAAAACTGAAATATCGAACACATGATTCATATCGATTAGAACTTCCGCTTCTGCTTTCGATTTGAAAAACTCAATCATTTCTTCGGCTTCCTTTTGGATGTGAGCCACAGTACCAAGAC
Source organism: Villa cingulata (assembly GCA_951394055.1). NCBI lineage: Eukaryota > Metazoa > Arthropoda > Insecta > Diptera > Bombyliidae > Villa > Villa cingulata. The sequence goes on along the minus strand of OX596021.1, from coordinate 24,194,717 downwards.
GACTATTTCCCAATTGTTTTAATGTTTTCAATGAGAAACGTCTTTGCACTTCCCAATCTTTACCATCTGTGAATACAACACCAAGTCTATTACCGAACGATCGTACACGAAAAAAGAATCCATCTGGTCGTCCATTGAATTCATCACGACTGTAAAACTCTTTGATTGCTTCTTTACCGGCAATTACAATCAATTTATCACGTCCGATACGAAATCCAGCTACTGGACCATAATATAAACTGAAATGTTGCCAAACCAAGTGATAAAATCCATAAACATCTAATAATTGTTGTATTAAAGGAATACATCCAATAACCGGTAGCCATCTAGGTCCTGTAAAAATTCATTAAATTAATTTAAACATTCCGATATTTAGATATGAAGTGATCGTATAGTTAATTTATTAGACAATCAATTTAAATAGCAGGCGCCTAAAGATAACGTTAACAAGATCTAAAATTATATAAAAGCCTACAAGCATAGATGTATAATAATCCAATAGACGATGTATACTAGAATCAGTAGAACAATACAATATTTTATAGATGAAGCATCATCACATCTTTTCTGCCTACCTATCTGTTTATGAATTGAAACCGGTTTGAATGGAAGATGATATTACGATAGAGTAGAATTTGTAAGTGATTCGTAAATGGTCTATTGAATTGATCTTTGGAAAGGTCATTCCCATTGATAAAAACACAAATAATAACAAAAATAAATCTGTGAAGTTTTTTTTATGGTTTTTAATTTCCTTTTTTTTAATATTATTTAAGGCCATTGGACTTAAGTGACCCAATTTCAGTTTCAGTTTCAATATTATGGATTTTTAAATACAGATAGTTTATGTATAGGTAACCTGTTCTTGAAAGAAAATGATCTTCAATACAAAGAAGTTTTGTGCAAAGAAAAAGAAAATTATGTAGATAGTGACTTAGATAGAAAGCTTTCACTATTTTGTCGATAGTTTTAAAATTTTAATTTTAAAGAAAATTCAAAGGATCTGTAAGGATTTTTTTGAAAAGCACTCGATGTTATTTATGTGCGCTAAACTTAATTTCGAAATTAAAAACAGCAAATTTGATTTTATAATTAATTGGTATCAGTACCTGGAGGAAATCCTTTAGGCTTACGAATATCTTTCCAAATGAAAATTATAACCAAACACAACACTAACATAAACAATAAACTCATTGCAAAAAACCGTTAAAAAAATGAAAAATTATTATACAAGACCACCACTTGTAACTTGATCACAATAAAAATATCCTTTTTTATACACTTTTATAAAAACTATTTCTGTACTGGATTGGGTTCGAAAAATTGTTATTTCTTATATTGTATACTTAGAACTTTTCTTCCATTTTTCTATTTGGAAAATTCAAATTTAAGAAATTCAAAAGTATTTTACAGTTCGAAAGTTAAAAATCGAGTGAATATTGAAAATTTGAAAATCTTGAAATAACATTAACATTAGAATCTATAATATGTAAAGTTCTTAAATTTTTTTTCCAATTTTTTTTTTTTTTTTTTTTTTGGTTTTGTAATCTATGATAAAGATGCAACAAGTTTTCGATACGTTAAATCAATTTTTTTCAAATAAAGTTTACGAACAGATTTAATCTCACAACATATTTTTGGTTGTCGATTTTATAATTTGAATGCATCATAATACAGAGCCTACATATGGGTATTATATTACGTATATAAGATTTGTAAGTATGCATAATCTAGTTTTAAATCTACATATGTACATTTAAGCTTGAGGTATATTCTTTAAAATTTATGTATATTTTAATATATTTGTAATTTACGTCGCAATACTATTCAAATTCAAATGTAAAATTCTATAGAAAATCGATGACAAAAAAAAGAAAAAAAAAAGATTTTCAGATCAAAACATTTTTAAATGAGGAGAAAAAGTTTAACTTTTGACTGTATTCAGAAAAGAATTTTAATTTTACTTTAAAAAATAAAAGCAGAAAATAAAAATATTTCTAAACACGTTTTGGCTTTTGATCCAAAAATATATAAGAAACAACAAAGGAATTTATTTTTTTAATTTTTTCACATAATAGGACGCATGTAATGTTCAAAAAAAAATGTAGTAAAAATTAGAAATAAATGAATTAAAAAAATTATGAATTATTTACAAATACATAGAGATATTTAATATAATTTTAAATATAGGTACATATGCAATTCGTTTTAAAAAGTTCGAATTCAATAACGAGCTCTAAATAAAAATTTAAAATAGAAGATACAAAAAAAAAAAACAGAAATAATACAAAGAAGCGAGGTAGGTCATAGTTGGTCATAGGTATAATAATGAAATGGAGTATTTACAGGATATACACGAAATTTAAATAATAATACGAGTACGTTAAGTAAAAAAAAAAGTTACGACTTTTGCAAATGAAAATCTAGTAAAAAGGTAACTTATTATTTTCATAACTTTTCAAATATTATTGCAAATGTATGCGTTTTACAAAAATTTTTTTTCTTCAAAATGACCGTTGAACTAATCAAACGTATGGATCTAGTATATTACAACTATTGAAAATTAAAATATTGAAAACTAAGTAAAAAAATTTAATAGCTTAAACTTACGAGTAAATATCTATTTGAAATCCTCCTTGAAGTATGATTTAATTTTGCACTTATTATACATCGCATATCTATGAATGAATGTATGTGTTATATATATATGGATTTTTTTTTAATTGAAGATCAGTAACTAAATTGATCATAGTTGCACCTCGGAAATTACACATCTGTGAATCCAAATAAATATGATTATTTGTAATTGAGAAACGTGGTTCCAGGTATTTGAAGGTGTTTTAATTTTCACATATTTTCCGTCAACTGCACCTAAGCAGTGAGAAAAATTTCATTTTTCATTAAATTCATAGGCAATTCTTCTTCATTTTTCCTCATTTATTAGAATTTGTGAAAATCAAATTAAAATTTAATATATACTTATTAATAATACAGACATAAGTATCAAACAGGGATTTTAGATTTCATTCAAATATGTTTGTTTTTTTTTTAGCCTCTAAACACCTATAACAGTAATAGACCAGGTTGGTTGTGAAAATAAGACGAGGCGCGCACCATTCTCAACGATCAAGAAATATCATAATAATCCCCTGACATGGAATCATACAGAGCCAAAAAAAGACAAATTTACTGTTTATGGTGAACACATTGCTAATGAGCTGGGGAAACTTAAGATAAAAAAAATTGAATTATGTTGGCTCCAGCTAAAGCAAAAAATCAATACAGAAAATTACGAAGCTTGACTAGGAATAATGAAGTCGGATAATATTGTTATCATTACCGCTATACATTTACAAATAACAAGTATCTGTAAGTATAGTGTAAATACTCATGCGAAAAGAAATTGCAGATTTTTACAAATCAATTGACTTCTTTTATGCTTGTATTCAAATGTAAACGTAGCTTAAAGCATATTTATATATTTTTGATTATTTCTGCCTAGTAACTACATAAATACTTCAGTACTAATCATTGTCTGCAATAATTACACAACATTTGGAAATCCAACACATATGTAAGTATTGTATTATGTATATGATGTGTATATTGTATTGTATATGCTATATAAATGCTCATAGATAGATGCACTAACAAAATACACAATGTACATAAAAATGTATTTAAATGCTGTTTAATAAAAATTATTTGATATTATAGTGATTTTCTTTTATTAAGTGCTTTCGATTTGGCAATTTCAAGTACTCGCGAGTAGAAAAGATAAATGTCTGTTCTTTTTTTTTTTTGTTTTTTTTTTTTTTTTCTAAATATACATATATACATAAATGTATATAGTATATATTAAGTGCACGCGGATACTCAGTCCATGGCACCGCCGAATTTTATGTCAGATATACATATTATCCAGTTTATCATCAGTAATCAGTTACTTGGTGTACATTGCTGATGGGAAAAATTTTTGATCGACTTGGGCAAGAGTAGTACGCTGGCTGGGGTTCGAACCGTGATCTCAAAGATCGCAAGACCGACACACAACCATCGAGCTATTCAAGCCCCTAAATGTCTGTTCTAAACCATCTTGACCATCTACTCGCAGCTACTCATGAAAAATTTTTCAAGTAGCTGGAAGTAGATGCAAGTATTTACGAATAATTTTTGTATCGTTTGTTTTAACAATTTATCCTAGACACATTTTAGTACTCGCAAGTACTTGAAATTGCCAAATCGAAAGCATCTATTATATTATGCATATACATATATTATACATACAAATATTAAATACTTTGAATTTGAATAAATCAAGCGAGTTTTTCATTTGATTAAGAATTCTATGCAGCTATAAAGTGTACATACATCATAATAGATAGTGTATGTACGTTTGTATAATTGTATACTTTGCAGATTCATACATAAAATTTGTAGATATGCGAACGTTAAGTTATGAATTTTAAATTAGTTATATACGAACGAGTTCTTATAACTACAGCACATTATATAATATACCTGCATACATATCTTATTCTCATATATATAAATATCTACATAATATCGTATATATGTAATATGTTGTATTTACTAAATACATTTGAATTCAATTTCAGCCATTAATAAGTACATATACTGTATTTCGAATTTAAGAATGTTTGTTAGTTATATAATTTATGATTTTAAAATTTATTCGTTGATTACCCACATAAGTACATATACTTACGTATGTTAATAGTGTACAATAATATTTGTATATTTATACATACATATGTTATGCGATGTTAAAAGAAAGATACTCGATATTTGCGATAATATTTTTAACAAACATTTATAACATAATACATAATACTTACATACATGATTAGGTAATTTACATACAAATTCATTATTTTGATTAATAATTTTTATTTTTGTTTTGTGTTGTGTGTTATGTGCGGTATATTATATTTCATACATACATACATATATTGAATATGTAGGTATATGTAGATATGTAATGTGATATGTTTTTTTTTTTTTTTTTTGAAATTGAAATTGAAATTACAATTTGAAACTGATCAAACTGAACAGTTTGAATTCGGAACTGGTATAGAGAACTAGTCAGAGTCATTATACAATTTATTAAATGATTATTGTAGTGTACAATCTTTTTTAAAATTTAAATTAAAAATAACTGACGAAAACGAGAGCAAATACACACATTTAACGTCTAATAAATAAATAAATTAATAAACATTATCATGTTCATTAATTGACATTAAGTGATTTATTTGAATATAAAAAATAAAAATTAATAAAATAAATAAACACAAGTGAAGTTATTTTATGTGTGTGTGTTTTGATAAGATTCGTATGTAATCTTTGATTTCATATTATGTTAATTTATAAATTATTATTATTTTAAATTTAATTAAAACATCTGTCATACATGTATGTTATGTATATGTTTATGTGAATTTTACGTGAAAATCGTGCTTATGTAGATCAAAGATTATGAATTATATCACATAGAGACTTACAAAAATTTTTAAATAATTTAATTGAGAATATACTTTTTTTTTTTGAAAACTTTTAAACTAATTAATTGAATCAATGACATAATGAACATTTTAATTGGTTTACTAACTATTCTAATATTAATCGTAATAAAAATCTATTACAAATCTATTAAACGACCGAATAACTACCCACCCGGTAAGTTTATGTACCAAAACAATTAAATCATTGAAAATTTGTACATGCTAATAGGAAAATTAACACATGCAATAGAGGAATTTATTGTGCTATATAATATCTTCATATACTTACGTGAATCTGTGTATGAATATATGTACATACTAATTATAAATAATTATTAGCAAAGCACTAACAATTACTATTAAAAAAAAACAGTCAATATGCGCATTCATAATATGCAGAGTGTTTTTTTAAATTCTGTGGTCTATTTAGCGACTTTACACATATGGCTACAAAAAATAATCAAGAGTTGTGATATCACATACACATATGATCACCCGATTGGACTCCAATGCACAGAACTATTTGAATTGAATTGAATGTTTCTTTCAATAAATTGATTGTATAGCGCAGTGTGTGTCATGTTACACTATCTTTTGGAGCCAGAGCTCTTTCAGATAAATGCCATTCAATTGGAGAATAAGAAAGCCGGTATTTGTGACCGCTATGACTGGCATCACTTTTGGCTAACTTATGGGCGTATGATTCCTCTTGTTCATGATGTATACTAAAAATGATTTTTTGTGAGTCTCAACAATGGCTTTTATATTTTCTCCATTTTATATTTGAGAATTTTGTTAATTGATATAGCTATCATAGCTATTCAACCAAAAATAAGCTTTATCACAAAAACAAAATTTAAACCGTAAAATAAATGTAACACATGATAAAGTTTTCTGAACTGAAACGTGATTTTAAACGTAAATTTACACATTTCGCTGGCATTACTTCAGTGTAAAACTAATTATGGTGAAATGGCAAAATGTACTGAACACTAATTAGTTCTCAATTATAAAATTTACCATAATTGAAAACAGTGTTTTAGAAACAAACCTCTAAAACGAACACCCTTTTTATGTATATCACATATAAATATAATTGTGATTAATGAATTGAGCATCAATTATGATTTGTCATGACAAGAATAATTAATTAATTTTTGATTGATATCAAATGTTTATATTTGGATTTAATTTTAATTGTAAATCGTCTACATAATTGGAATTTTTAGGCTAAATATTTACTGTGAATTTATTGAAATTTATATACATATCCATATTCATATTTAGAAATTATAATACTTGTAGAAGCGTAATGTGTTATATAACAAATATGTGCGTACATACATGACTTGGAAAAAAAATTTTTATTGTCTGTCAAAATGTCAATCCATAGTAGCTTCTATGATAATAAGTAAATATAAATGAATAATATAATATTTATGTACATGTACGTATGTAATATTATGACATGGTAGATAAGATACACGCATACAGAGTCGAGTGAATTTTTTTTGTAGCCCCTATTCTCAACAATTGACTAATTGACGGCTTTTGCAAGTAAGCGAATTGTCAGTCACTGCTTCCTACCCATTTATTTTCTTTTAAAACAAATTTTCACAATTTTATGATATGAATGTACTTTTATACTCATACATTTCGATTCCTCTTATAAAATTTATTAAATTCATATTTTATTTATTTATTTTACATTTGCCTATTTATAAATTTAAACAGAAATTCTGATTTAAATAATCTGAAAATTTATAAACTCAAAAAAGCAAATTGTTTCCGACTAGTAATTTCTTCAAATTAATAATAAATCATTTACGAAAATTTCAATATAAAATAATAATATACAACTTCTGTTAAATTAAATTTTAGGTCCGAATTGGTGGATACCATGGATCGGAAACACATACTATCTTAGGAATTTATCTCGTCAAGTGGGTGGACAACACATCGCATTCGAAAAATTATCAAAAAATTTTGATAGTCAAATAATTGGATTAAAATTAGGATCAGAATATGTTGTTGTAGTTCTATCGTATCCTTTTGTAAAACAAATTCATAGTAGGGACGAATATGAAGGCAGGCCAGATAATTTCTTTTTAAGACTACGTACAATGGGTACTAGACTCGGAATTACATGTACCGATGGATCATTATGGAATGAACATAGAAATTTCACGACAAGACATCTCCGACAAGCTGGATATGGTCGATATCCGATGGAAATTTATATCCAGAATGAATTAAATGAACTATTGAATGTGATACGAGAATTTAATGAGAAACCAGTATGGCCAGGAAATTTTTTAGCCCCAAGTGTTATAAATGTTTTGTGGTGTTTAACGGCTGGTAAACGTATACCGAGAAATGATGAACGTCTGCAGCGTCTTCTTATTTTATTGGATCAAAGATCGAAGGCATTCGATTTTTGCGGAGGTCTTCTAACTCAAATTCCATGGCTAAGATTTATAGCACCCGACAGAACTGGTTATAATCTAATAAAACGTTTCAATATGGAATTACATGAATTTTTTATGGAAACTATACGAGAACACAAAAACAGTTATAATGAAAGCAATTTCAACGATGACTTAATATATGCTTACATTAAAGAGATGAAGGAACATGAAGGAACTGATACCACATTTACAGATCGTCAGCTGACTATGACAATTCTCGATATATTTATAGCAGGATCGCAAACGACAAGTATAACGTTGAATTTAGCCCTAATGATGATGTTGGTACGCCCTGATATTCAAGAAAAAATTATCAAGGAAATTGATGAGAATTTTTGTAATGGTTTGATACCGACGACTTGTGAACGAGAGCGATTACCATATACCGATTCATATCTAATGGAAATCCAAAGATATTTTCACATCATTCCAATTTCGGGACCTAGGCGAGTACTTTGGAAAACAAATCTAGGAGAATATACCATTCCAAAAGATACAACTGTACTAATAGGTTTACAAAGTGTTTTAATGGATAAAAATCATTGGGGTGATCCAGAAATTTTCAGACCAGAAAGATTTTTGAATTCTGATATGAGGAAAGTAAATGATGATTATTTCATTCCGTTTGGACAAGGAAAACGTCGATGTTTGGGCGATTCATTGGCACGAGCATGTCTTTTTACATTTTTCGTTGGTATTATGCGAAAATTCCGCCTAGAGCAGCCGTCGAATGAAGAGCCACCATCAACAACTCTACTGCCTGGAATAACATTATCACCAAAGCCATATAAAATTATATTTAAAATTAGATGAATTTTCATGTTGTTTAGTGTTCAACACAACTTCTTTGAATAACCGACATACGCAGTTTGAGAAGCACATCGAAATGGTTTTGAATTTCAAATTTTTAAAAGCTTAACAAATAATTTTGATGTGCTTTGTACTTGCTATAATAATTTAAATAAATTTATTTTCAAGTTTTCAACGAACAAAACTTTCAAATCGATTCCGAATTTTATTTTATTTTTGATTTTAATTTTAAAATTTATTAACGTATTAATTGACCTAAGAAAATTTACTGTCAATTTTAATATAAAAAAAGTTCTTTTATTTTTTTAATAATTTGTACTTCATAATAAATTCATTTATTTTTAATAATGTTTAACGAATTTTCGATGTATTCTAAATAAACAAGAATCATGTTTTTTTTAAAGTTTTGAAATGTATGTGCAATAGATTTCTACTATATATCGCCACACCTGGCATCCTTTCTATCTTCTCTCATGAACGAAAATGTTTATTCAAATAATATTTTACAAATTCCAAGAATAGTTTCCATCATGTATGCATTTCAAATTTTTTACATATATGAAACATGACTCCCCTTTAATTCTTCACACAATTTAAAACACGAATTCTTTTGAAAATGTAATCACACAAATTTTAACAAAATATCATAATCTTTTTTATTAACTTCATTTGATTTGGTTTTGTTTTTTCTCTAACAAAAAAAGTATTTAAACAAAAACTTAAAAAATAAATTAAACTAAGGTAATGGCCATGGTAATCCAGTAAAATCAACTGGTCCTCCAAGACCTGCATCTGCTTCCAAAAGGCTCATAATGACTGCCATTGCTGCCTCATCATTGCCATCATTTGTCACTTGATGTGTTGGATCATGACTGGATGATATAGTACCACTAGTACTCATCTCTCCATCATTAGCTATACGCAGTAAGAACACAAATAATTCAAAATAAATTTTCAATATGTAATATATAAAATTCATTTTCACTTTAGTCAATTCAACATTACCATTATCTGAATTCGATATAAAATTATTTGTATTCCGAATGTGATTATAGTTAGCCAATGTTCCATTCGGTCTTGGCATTATTGGCTGGGAAATTCTTCGATCATTACTCATTTCACCACCCGAAATACTATTTTCTCCAGACGAAACATTTTGGCTTGGATTCCCACTACGGCTATCTGGATCAGGACTACTTTCTAATTTTTTTTTTTGTATTTTTTTTATAGAAATAAATTAAATAAAGAAACATATAAATTGAATGATTAGTCGATTTTTATAAATCAAATTTAATCGAAGTGAAGAAATTTCGTGTTACCAGACGATGAATCACTAATTCTTCTTTGGTAATCCAAAACTTGTTCAGCTATTTGCCTACCAATTTTGCTAGCTTCTACGTGTGTATGGATTATTCGATGAATTTCACGACCATTATCTAAAATAAAAAAATGAAAAACACAAAAAAAAAATGCAAATGATGCAAATGTATTGATTTTATTTAATTTAGTTTTATTTGCATTTAAAATTAAAATTGAAATTACTTTGATTAAAGAAATCAAAATTTCCAGGAACATGTACACCACCCTCAGATCTATATCCTCCTCCATTATCTTTATAGTCATTTCTGGAATCGAAAGAGATTCGTATTCAATTAAATTCATTTACTATCAATCACCAACAGAATTGTATACAATATAACAGAATTCTTAGCTATCAGGTACTCAACATCTTTTGTCCATGGATTTTTGAATGATTTCCATTCGCTTTGTAACCGTACAAAACCGTTATCTTTTGTACGAAATCTATAGACTAGCGTTGTAACTTTTTCAGAATTTTGAAGAGCTATTTTGTGCGATTCAGCTAAACCAGGAATATCCTCTTGATGATAATATTCATACATACTAGTACCTAAAAGCTCTTGAGGTAGAAATCCTAAAACCAAAGTAGCTCTAAATGAAAAAAAAAACAACAAAATTTTAACATGATATGGATGATGATGATTATATTGCAGTTACGTAAAAATGTTGAGATATTCTCTTATTTTACCTTTGATCTACAAATAAAAATTTGCCATCCATGGCATGTCTAGAAATAAACTGAATACTTCGTAAATTTGGATAATTGTTGATAGGTGGATTAATATTCGGTGTAAATATATTTGGCGGTATACGACCGACTGCCACAAGGCAAGATAAGTTACAAGAATCACCATCTGTATCCGTTTCCTGTTCTTCTAGGCCAATTTTTGCCGGTGCCCAGGATTTTAAATATCCAGTACATTGGATTACGCAATAACGTTTATCGGAACTAATTTGCTTTTTACGTCTGTGACAACTTGTCGACGAATCTGATTCTTCTTTAATTTGTGCTGCAGCTTTGCATTTCATTCGGCAAAAAAATGAACGTCTTGCTCCTGGACATAGGCGAGATAAACCTTGAGGAAGATCGGTTTTCACAGGTAACATTGCTATATCAAAAAATTTTTAAAAATAAATTGGTATGAAATAGAAATATTAAAAAATATTAAAAAAAAAGGATATAACTTAAATGTAAGTATGTATGTACTTTTAGCATCAATAAGTCTTTCTCTTGGACTCAAATCTGAAGATGATAGCTGTTCTTTAACTTTTGCTACATCCTTCGGATGTAAAATATCGAACCAACTTTGTCCCAATAAATCACCCTGAGTATAATTTAGAACTTGTGAAACAGATTCTGATACATAAAGTATTCTTCCGCGATCACAGCCAACTACAAATAAGAAACCTTCAGCCGCTTGTAATATTAACATTTTTAATTCTTGATCGGATAGGAATGCTGGCTTATAATGTCCCTCGGTATATGAATGTACAGCACCGCGAATAGTTTTCAAATGTTGTACTGCCATACGTAGCACAGTCAATTTATCTAATTTTCTAGACATTGCATGGCACATCGGTACCATCGATGATAATTCCGTTATGTACGTATTCATTTTATCTCGACGTCTTTTCTCAATTTCACTATGATTCTGTCTGTAAAAAAATGAGAAAAAAATATGCAATGTCAAAGTAAAAACTTTTACATTTTGATTAAAACAAAAGTGCAAAAGATGGAAAAGTACTACATAAAAAAAAAAATTAAAGGATTTTCAGTGATATGTGCATACTTGTACATATGTACTTGAACACATATTGATGTGAACATTATTTGTGGTATACATATTTGACAATTATCGAGTATTTTTCTTTAATTATTCTGATTACCCTCTTATTTATTATTTTTTATTAATTAATTTGTTTTTCTTTTTTTTTTTTTTTTTGCATTCAATCTCTGTATGAACATTTTAATCTCTTTAACTACGAATATACATATGTATAAGATTAGTATTATTATTATGCCATCATAAGATTAGTATCGTTTCTATTTTTTATAATTGTTTTGTTGTTTTTAACATTTAAAAAATATTTTTGTTTAGATTAAATTTTAATTGTTTATTATATGAAGATTATGATGGAATGAAAACAGTGATTTTCGATTGGATTCAATTCAATTATAATCAAAGGACAAAATCGAGCCTACTATACAAATGTATATATATGTAGTGCTTTTTTACTTTTATTTTGCTTTAACTTTATGTAGATATGTATGTGATTATGGATACATACATATATGTAGATAAACGGCCTTGTCACTTCAAATATTGTGTAAGCGTTGTAAAATGTATAGAAAATTATATACAAATTTATATACTCATATTGGTATATATATACTTTAGAATGAGCTATTATTAAAATACTCGTACATCTGACTGGCGAAACGTTAATCCTATTATGTGAACACTCATATACACTGTACTATATTGATAGTGTGTCATTTTAAATAATATTGTATAGGTATAGGTATTTGATAAATATACACATATACGAATATGGACATATCCAAACGTACTTAAGTATAAATACAGGTACATAAGTATTATAAAAGTCCAATTCCATGGTCACGATAACAACAAGTTATAAAACCACGGACTTTGTAAGGATGGTTGTATATATTGTATATGAGTTTATTGATAGGTATGTATGTATATGGTGCGGCAAATGATTTCATTAAAAATATGTAAATTTTTATTTACATACATACTCATAATGTATGTATATACCTCTGGTATATAATTTATGCTTATTCCACTATATTTATGAGGACGAATCCATCAATAATGAGTTACATAATTTAAATTGAAAAATATATACAATGTAAAAATAGTAGTAAACAATTAATGATAATAATACTACATCTGTTTGTACATTCATATATTTTTATAACGTCTCATATGAGGTTACTAAACTATAAGCTAACATCACACTAAAACGCTAATATCTATAAAGAAAATATATCATTACAGATTACAAATCTCATAAATATTTTTTATATACTCTTCAAATAACAAAAATAAAATAATATATTTTCGTATAAATTCATTAATTCAAAGAATATATTAATTACTTACTTTTTATTTTCGTCAGTTGTATTCACAGATTTAGCATCATCACCAGTGTTCTCTTCAAGATCACTTGCTTCGCTATAAAAGGAAAAAAAATTGTATTTTCTAAAAATAAAATAAATATTACTATTAATTTTTATAATTCATTCAAATCCTTTTCTCATAATCTATACATTTGCTGACAAAAAATCATTTGAATCGTCTTTGTATAACCAATTTGAAACAATATAAGTAGGATAGAATATTTTATTAGTATTTTATTGATATTTTTTTATTAATAGAATACAGAGTGTTGTGATAAATTATTACATAACTTCATACATGTATTTTGGTATATTCCTTTCTCACTATTACCACAGCTATTACTAACTACTTTCGGAATAGTTTAGAAACATTTCATAATTTTACGAGTACTTTGCAGCTGTATACCGTGTGACGTGTATATAACAGCCTTCAATTCTAAGAAATTATAGTATATTTTTTTTTAATTATTTTGTCCTTTTAACTTTTAAAGAACAAAACACAAGTAAAATTAAATTTGTTTCTATTGTTTTCCTTTTTAGCTGATGTTTCCATTTGGGAAACCTTCAAAAAATGAAATCTTAAAAACTTTCTTTTTATAGTGTAAATTACATATACATATTTGTATATGCATGTACATACATGCATACATAAGTAATTCTATAATGTAACTTATTTAAAAACAAAATAACTCTTAAGATTTTTCCCATCTACTCAATTTAATTCGAAAGTTTGTTTGTTATAAATAAAATTCATCATGAACACAATCATGTACTACTACTACCTATACTACTATAATAGTATACTACTTACATTTTACGACATTTGAATTGAACAATTGAAAAATTTTGAATTTATTTTCATTTAGTATATACGAGTTAAAACTTATAAATTATACATATATGTACATGAACTTTGTGCATATTGGAATACCTATTCGTACGCAGTATGTATGAATGCATACATTACATACTCGTATATACATAATGAATAAATGAAAAAGTGTATAGCTGTTATGATAATTTCCTTTTGAAGTTTATGAATTTTTGAAAGGATTGACGAGTCAAAAGTGTTGAATACATGAATAAGTATATTCGTAAATGTGTTACGTGATAAATGTTTTTTCTATTATAATGAAAATTACATCAAGAAAACATTTGTTTGGCATCTTTTATGAGAGTTTTTTAATTGTTTCCTACCAATCATTTGTGATTACATATAATATTTTTTTCTCTAGATTTTTTTTTCATGTTTTCTCGCATTCGACATAAATCTAAAAAAAAATTAAATGTTGACAAAGAAAAATGTAAAAAAAATTTGAATTGAAAACTTAACGGTTGTAATATGTAACTAATATTCTATTCAAAAGATTCAAATTCGGACGTAACTTGACTGAGATTTTTCTGTGCAAATTAATTTTCTCATGGAATTTATTTATTTATTTTTTTTTTTCATTTTATTAATTCAAAATGTTCCGGATGAATTTTCAAAGTTAAAAAGGATCATTTTGAAATCCTATTAAAAATGCTAATAATATGTCTATGTGTTACATATAGACAACGTAATGATAACATACTGGTATGCATATAATATCATATAATCTCATTAAATTTGCACGTTTAAATCAAATATTTCAAAGTTAAAAGCGAAAATATTGTCCGCAATTAAATCTGTCCTGTATTCATATTCATGTGTGTACATTTATTGTTGGAAAACACTGCTAACTTCAATACCGTTGTTAAATGTTTATGTAATTCACAAAAGTAATTAAAATAAAATCACCGACCAGTGAGAGTATTTAATTTTACGTTCATATACTCGTATAAGTGTATAGATGAACATACATATAAACGTATCCACATATGAGTATACCCGTTCAGGTAAAACTTTTAAAATTTTTTCAAAGCTAACCAATATTGCAATTTTACGGTTAAACGAGTAAAATTATAAACTTCAATAAATTTAACTACACTCATACATACATTTAAGAATATTAAATTGACATAATGAAAATCCTTCTGTTTTCTGACTTACTTATATGTACATTTTCGTTTCCTTGAGCTACCCATATGGGAATTATGTTTTTGAACTTGAAGATGATGCTGACCACTGTGAGATTTTTGATGTTTTGTCTGATGAAGATTTTGGTTAATATTGGTACCAGATGTTGTTGTTGCTGTTGTTGTTGTTATCGTTGTATTATTTGTGGCTGATGGAATTAAATTATCATTAGCTGCGGTAGCAGAAATTGCTGTGACTGTTGGATTTGTAACAGTGACAACGGCGGCAACAGCAGCAGCAACACCAGAAATACCAGTAACAGGATTTGGAGTAGCTACAGCAGAAACAGCAGCTGAAGCAGCAGTAGCAGCGGCAGCAGCAGATGTATTTAATTGTGTTGTTATTGTTGTAGGATCAACATGATGTCCAGTTTGTGTCATGTTGTTATTGGCCATAAATATTGAACTAGAACAGGAACCACTGAAGGTGCACAAATCACAGAGAATAATTAGTACGTATATACTTATAATATTCAATTAAAATTTGAGAATTTTTTTTTCTCTTTTTAAGGAATCAAAATGTTTTCTTACTTTGTGGTGTGTTGAGCATTTAAATCGTAGTATATTTGATGATCGTATTGAACGGTATCTAATGTTGAATCCTGATGTTGTGTTTCACCAGATGAATTTAATAGAATCTGATGGTGGGGGGTGGTGGTAGTAACGTTATCAGTTATTGAAATTTGTGACAGCTGCTGTTGATTTGCAGATAAATGATGATCCTGATGATGGTTATGAGATAATGAATCTAATGAACTGTGTGATGACAAACCTAATTCCGTTAACTGATGAGGTTTCAGCTCTTCAAGAGTTAAATATTCTCGTTCTTCGTCTGGTATTTGCAACAATCGTGAATATGGAAGATCTAATAAATATAAATAAATGAAAAAAGAATATTAAAATTTCTTCATAATAAGAATAAGGATAAATTATATTAATTATTTTATTTAAGCAATTGCAAAAACATAATAAAACTGATACAGTGAATGTTTGACCACATTCTGCATACTAGACAAAGACAACACTAATTCTTCCAATTTATAATTATTTTTTAAGAAATTTTTTTTTGAGATAATTTTGCATCAACTTATACCGTAACTAAAAATTTGAAAGCAATAATCGATTATGATGTAACATATTTATGAATAAAAGGTATATGAAAGGATGATTTTGAACATAAGTTGAAGCTTTGAAAAATGACATATCGATTGATTCATCCATGGTATTGTATTAGCATGTATGTACATACAAAATATTATAAGTATATGAACAGAAATGAAATTAGGACTAAATATGTATACCCAAAATATATTTTTAATAAAAAATGATACTAATTTAAGAATTATATTAAATAAATTATTATTATGCAGAACTACAAATAATAGTATATATTTTATATTTTGCAATAAGAAACAAACAAATACTTAAATAAGATAAAAATGACAAAAATAATTATCAAGTACACACATACACATATTTTTCTTACCATGCAGATTCATTTGGCGCCGATATAAAATGTTGTAAAAAATCTATTCTTCCGTGTGTAATCTTATTATTACACAATAAAATAATGCATTTGTTTGGTTAGTACATATATAAACAAATATAGCTACATACGTTAGTTATACGTTATGTGGTGATACTAAATAACTTTAATTTAAAATTTTAAATAATCAAAACGATTTTTTTTTTCTTATTTGTTGTTATACTTAACTATAGTTTTCTTTTTTAATATATTTTGTTCATTTCTGATTACATTTTTGGATAATTCGAATTTCACATATGTAATATTAATCCAAAAACATAATTAAGAACAATATCAAATTGAAGAAAATATCAGAAAATTTGTTTAACAACTTTGAAAGTATTAAACAAAAATTTTATCACATTTCCACTAAATTAATTTTAATTTTTTGTATTTTATTTTTTTAAAATTAATTTACACATAAACATAAGTCGTTCTATTCTATAAAGTTAAATAATAAATTTGATAATTTTTTTGTTAGTATTTTTTCTTATTTTTATTTTATTTCAGATGTTCGCGTTTGTTTATTTATTATTTAATTTTCATTTTTTTTTATTATTAATTATTTTGAAAGAAAAAGAACATTTCTAAAATGAAAAATTATATATAATGTTGCATATATATGTATGTACGAATACTTACATACGTATAAATTGAAATACATAATATTTATAATTTTGTTTAATATTATACATATTATTTCAATATTCTCTGTTATAAATGACTTATACTTTTAAATATGTATGTATAATGTACATAATGTAAGCACATTATATTGTAGTACATGTACACACATATTTCCAGGTATTATACTCCTCATATGCATACATACATTTATGTAACGCAGGTTTAGGTATATGAAATAAAATATCAAAATATAATTTACGTAACGATTAAGTGATATATGTATACATGTAGCAATTATACAATAAATAACTGCAGTTCATTTATTTCTATGTATGTAGAACTAGTACATGTATGTAAGTGTAAATGATAA
The DNA here is from genome assembly GCA_951394055.1 of Villa cingulata. Lineage (NCBI taxonomy): Eukaryota > Metazoa > Arthropoda > Insecta > Diptera > Bombyliidae > Villa > Villa cingulata. The sequence continues at coordinate 24,176,827 of OX596021.1, read as the reverse complement.
CGATGAAAAAACACAAAAAATCAAAAAAAAAAAAAAAAAAAAACAATTTATTTTAACTAAAACTATATGCACTTTGAAATCTAATTAATTAAATATAAAACAATTAATACAATAATATACACATGTATGCATTTACATCTGTAGGCACAGTGTTTCAAAAAATTGTTGTTAATACACGAGAGTATATATCGATTCAATTTTCAAATGTTAAAATGTTTATTACTGTCAATTTTGTTTATTCAATTATTATTCTAATGTACCTAATATTAGTATGCATAAAATAATAAATATTTTCTATTTATGGTTAATGTTCTTTACAGGACATTTCTTTCTTTACAGGCGTCGCCCCTATGCCTTCACTGAAGTGATTTTTAGACAATTACGTGCTATTACTATCATGACTGTTCACTTACAGTTTAACGTGGATTGCGAAAGAATAAAGTGCTGATAGAGAAACAGGCTCTTTTAGATGATAGTTGACGGGGGCTTAGACTGATCTATCAATTGAATGATCTTATGATATGATAATACTATAATGCCAAAAGATAGTTTTCGACATATAAAATTGTCAATATTAAAAATATTTCTGTTAAGTATAGTGAATTCAATGATATGAATTATAACAATACTGATTGAAAAATAATAACAAAAAAATATTTTTTAGTATGAATCTCAAATTTGTAAATATCCTACATTCTTAATTTTGTGGGTCACTGTATAGCCAACTTTGCATCTAGTTTTATTTCTAATTTTTTCTATTGTAATTTTAAAATTAAATTATATTAAATAACACAAAGATATAAATAATCTCCATACATGTATTTTTATGCATACATATAAATATACGAGTATGTGCATATTAATTAATATGTAATGTAATTAAAATTTAAAATAAAAATAAAAAACTACAAATTATCAATAATAATAATTAAAATAATAAATTATAATTAAAAAACAAAAGCAAAATTATTTTATCTTTGATATAATTATTATCTACTCGTACTCGCATCTGCAAATGTGTGTACATACTATGTATCTGTACAACATAACAATGTAATCCAATAAATTTAACTTATTAATATTTGTAGCAGTTATAATATCTAAGTATGTATGTAATTTTTTTAGAATAAAATTGTGTAATATTCATGTTTTTTTGTATGTACTTACATGTACATAAATGTACATATAAATGATTAAGATTTTAATGCATATTTGATGAATTTTTTATTCAGACACATTAAATTTATGTACACTGGTTCAAAAAAGTATATGTACATTATTATGTGGTTATGTAGTTTCAATTTCAATCGGTTGTTGAGCTTATGTAGAAGTGGATAATTTTTATGAAATAATTCTATTATAATATCCTTTTACTCTTTCATTTTTTCTCATTATGTACTTACACACATATATATGAAATTTATATTTATTAATTTTAATAATAAATATAATTGATTTAAATTTGATATCAAGTAAGATACTCTCGTATCCAAGCCATCTATATATTCAATTTTTTATTGTGAATTTTTCTATTTTTTATTTCGCAATCCTTATTTTGTCAAATTTTGTTCAAATAGTGGGATCAATATCCGAGAGTTGCAGAAAGCTAATAAATTGTGAGTGAAAATTCACCTTTCCACAAAAATACACATTGAAATCATTGTTATGAATTTAAACAGAGGATGAGTATACTTTTGTGGTTCAGTGTACGTCAATGTCATAATAAATATAAATTGCCGTCTATTACTATCACATCACATACATATACTTATATTATGTGCATTATATAGTATTAGATTAGTATGTGTACATTACATAGTTTGCCGAAGATCTAGTCATTTTTTTTTCTTTTTATTTTGAACATTTTGCATTTTGTTCTCTCTACAATCAATTCAAAAACTTTCGATAATTGAATTCAGTGCTAGTATTGCATATTTATATTGTGTAAAAATATTGTGCACTTAATAATAATATGTAATAATTAATAATGAAAATAATTTACGTACATATATAGTTAAAAACTGAAACTGGACATAAATGTATGTACATTACATACTTGGATATGTAAATGTAAAACGATTATAAATAATATGATTAATTTAATTTGTTTTAATATTATCGCTAAAAAATGTATTTTTTTGCAAATTGTTTATATGAAGACGTATATTTATATAGTATATAATGTATGTGTCATGTGTGTATGTGCATACGAGTATGACAATATATACAGTTTAAAGTATTAGTACACGCGCCTCGTAATCTAAGTATAAAATACGATTCAAACTTTTATTTCGTTTCGTATTATTATTTTTATTTATATTTTTTTTAATTCTTTTCTTGTTTTCATTTTTCATTTTTAAGCTTTGCTTTTTACTACCATTTTTTTATATTTACATTGATGATGATAAGAAATCTATAGTTTTTATATGGATAATAATTTTAATTTTAGTTGCATTTTTCCATGTACATAAATAGTAATTATAGTACATGAGAATGAAATGAAAGCGCATATTGTAAGCTTCAAGTTTTCTGTTGTATTTGAATTTTCATAATCAATTTTATCAAATGAAGAAAATCTTTAGATGAAAACAATTAAGAAGTTATAATATATTTTTAATATAATGTATGTTATGTATTGTACTTTTATTGAATTTTAATTTTCGTCTAATATATAAGAAGTGTGATAGTATGTAGCATATTGCATTACACTTTTAATATATTGATATAAATGTGTATACACATCGGCTTTTTTAAATAATTGAAAAACGAAGAGAAAAATATTTTACTTTATCATTAATTTTTTATTAAATAGTACAAATGTATTTATTCATAAATAACCATATATAGATGAAAGTATGTTTAAATAATTTATAAAAGATTTATTTCAGGGAAAAAAATATATAAATTGAAAAGTACGATACGTATGTTGTATGTATATATATATATGTATGTACGCACAGACATTGTGTATTTGATCGGTTACTATAAAAAAAGGTTTCATTTAATGTAAAATGTTATCCTTCTTATTAAAAAAATTATTGAACATAATATATTTGTTTATATGTAGCATATATACATAAATGATTTTGAATGATTGTAATACAAATATGATGTAATCAGTAATCATAAATATAAATAAAAATTTTTCTACCATATTTTAAATTTTATCTTCCTAAAATACATAATTAGTCATCGAATAATATACGTATAATATACGTACATAATTATATATACGTATATACATAATTGAAATAATATGAAAATAGAAAAATTAAAAAAATTTTGCGTCGATACTTTTCTTTCATTTACATTTTATTTATTTATTTTTTGTCACTGTTATCGCATATCATACTTTAATTAATATTACATTATTTCATTTACAATTATTATATATATGTATGTATACCTATATTATATTATTCAGTTTGTTTATTATTTTATTTTTATTAATTATTAAACATAACCTTGAAATCAAATTAAAAATTTAACAAATTTGAGACATAAATGCACGTAAAAAAAATTATAGTACAAATTTGAAACAACTAAAAGAAAAGAAAAGCCAAATAAACAAAATTTGAAATTTTTTAAAAACATAAACAAAACAGAAACAAATGAAAAATAAATAATTAAAAATGAAATTGGAATTAACGATATCCCTCAATCACAATTGTTTGATATTTTTTATTTACTGTAGATATTTAAATTTTTTTTTTTTTTTTGGTTTTTTACTTAAATGATGTAAATGTAAATTGCGTATACTCGTACACATAATACTACCTTTATGAGTGTACATGTAGGATTTAGTAAAATTAAATTCAAATAATAAACGTGCATTTATAATCACACAATGATTGCACATAATCCTACAAATTTCAAATTAATTAAAATTAATTAATAATAAATATATTAAATGAAATAAAAAATGTCACTTTTATTAACGATAATTATAAATAAATATTCAATTTGTGCGAGTATGTACATATGTATGTATAAATTTATAACTTGCTTATCCACAATAAATTTCTTAAAATGTATATAGCTATAATCAGTATATAATAATAATTAATATTTAATAATAATTATAATATGTATTGTATTTGTATATTATTTATTCGACACAATCTTTATTTAATATTTTTTTATAATAATTTTATAATTTTCTTATTAATTTTTCTTCTTTACAATTCATTCATTTGCTTCCATTACTTTATACTGAGATACATGTACATACAAATGTACAAATATTTATATTCATCACATTATACGTATTCACGGTATATTCAAATTTCCAAGACTAAGTGTAATCCGAATAACTGGAAACCGTTTTAATATAATTATTGTTCATTTTATTTTTTCATCTATTTAGGTATTTATTATTATTATTATTATTATTTTTTTTCTTTAATATTTTACTCATTTATTTTATACATATTCTCACTTGTATTTCTGTTGAAGAAGTAAAAACAAAACAAACAACAGAATAAAGACAATTTGTTTGATCAGCTAATTTTTTAAAAATAATTTTTTTCCCTTTATTTTCACTTAATTTTTATACTTAACAAGGAACTACTCACAATTATAATATATTCATACATGTATATGTGTGTAGTATAATAATTATAAACGATATACATATACATATATACATACGTAAGTAACATTTACCGGGCAGTAAATTTATTTATTATTACAAATTTATATATTTTTTTCAAATTCAATATTTTTATATATATATACATATATATACATATATTATCGACATATAATACACGTTTGCACTAAGTAAATATATAATACAAATATGTATAGTTGTATTTTATAATACAATTAATATTAATATGTAATTGAAAAAAAAAATGTAAAAATAATTTTTTTTTCTTTCTTTTAGAAAAATAAAAAACGAACGCATCAAATCACGACCGGAACTCACCGGATCAAAAGTTTAACTAGAACTGGGAAATTGATTTTGTGTAAAGATACACTGTTGCTACTCTTTATTCTCTTTATTTACCTCTAGATAGCCTAGCAATACATTATTTTCATTTTCATTTTACATTTATTTCAAATATTTTTGTCTTGTTTTTTTTTATTTTTTTTATTGTTGTTACAATTTTGAAAAACAAAATTACATTTTCTAGAATAAAATGAAAATCTTATACAGTACTTAAGTACCTATAGTCGAGTCGAATGTACGTCGAATATATTAATAACTTTACTATAATGTTTGTGTTTTTATTTTGTTTTTTTTTTTATTTTTAGAGTGCTGGCATTTGTAGAACTGATACTGATATTATTTAGAACCTATCACAGTTTAGTATACTAACACAAGAATTTGATTTGTCAAACAGTGAATATCTGATAATTTATATCACACATAACATGTAAGTACTCGTATATATAATATGTTACAACGTATTATGTATGTATATATATATGTATATATGTATTTGTATAACAATAGTATCATGATATGTATCAATATACACATACATAATTCTTTAGGTTACATAAATTTCCCCAAATATGCTCTCCTTTATTATTCGTTCCATTCCGTTTACACATTTGATTTTATGTAAGTAATTTCGATTATTTTAAAAAATAAAAATTTTACGATACCGATAAAAAGAGCTTTTTCAATCTCCCAGAAAATACGAATTTTAAATAATTTAATTACATATTCACAATAAATAAATATGTATGTGCATACATTTGTAATTTATGTGGTGTGGTGGTATGCACATTTTTTAGTAATATTTTGAAAATTAAAAAAAAAATTTACAAGCTGATCAAGGATTAATTGTTTCAACACAAATTTTATTGCTTTTTTAATTTTTTGATGAATTCACTTTGAATTTTCAGAGGGATATAACTTTACAGAAACCAAAATATTATATTAGAGCTATGAACATTTATGTACATAACAATTTTTACTTGCAATATTTTTAATGTACGTACATATCATATATGTTTTCCTTTAAAAATGTGCGCATGAATACAAATACTTTATATATTTGTGAGCTTATTAGCATATGAGTTATAGATGATTCACATTACTTGCAATTTGCAATTAATGAAAACAATTCACATTATTAATAACATAACACTCAAGAAATCAAATCAATGACAGAAACATATGTACACTCAACAGGTAGGATAATAAAATTTTTCAATCTGTTATACATTTATATGATATGTAATAATGTGATGTGAAAAATTGAATTTTTGGGGGTTGGTCTTATGATATTTGAATAGTCATGCGTATTGAAAATAGATTCTTATATGTTTTGTTCTACTTATTTATTTTCAATTTTTTTTTTTAATTTATTTATTTTTAGTACCTTACATTTAAATATTCAATTTAAGTATTATACACTTTTACATGGTATACACGTACTTTTGTATACAAAAACGATTATGTGTTATACATTTACATTATTTGCACAGTTTTATTCGAGGCCATTGCTGCACCGAGTCATTACAAATTATTATCAGTATTATTAACCAATTGGTTCCGTGTAATGTAAGTGTTATATACCTGATATATATATATATGCATATATTTATGTATATTTTTGATAGTTATATTAGAGTAGTGTTTGTAATGTATTACATAATTGTTTTGTACGAGTATTATGAAATTTATGCACTTTGTATGGGTATACGTTTAAAACGTTTTCTAGCGTTTAAAACGTTTCACCTACATGTATATATATGTATCAGATGTATAAAGATATTATCGATATAAGTTTGTACATATACATTTATACAAAATCTTTTTCAATACACACTATCGATTCGCGTTCATAGTTCATTACAATGTCAATCACACATTACACTATAAATAATCACCCTTTTTCAAGGTATTCTATTACATCTGATAAATACGGATTTTTTATTTATTTATTTATTTACTTTCTTTTTAATTTTTTTTTTTTTTATTTTGCTATAAATACACATTACAATGTTGCAATTACTTATGTGTTGTTGTATTCTAACTTTTGTGTATTTTGCATTTGAACAGCAAAGATTTTTATATGTAAAGTTGCTGTAATGTGTAATAACGAGTACATGTGCATATATATACTTATATGGGGATATATTTATGAATGTTTGTAATAATCTTTGTAAATAGCAATGTAAGATTGTTTTTTTTTTTTAGCTTTTATAAAATCACATCAAAATTGAAATCAAAGTCTCAAATTCATCGTCAGTTCATCTCAGTTCACCTTATAATTTATATCGACAAAATGATTCTATATTAGTTGATTTAATCTAATAATTAATCAGTTTTTAAAGCTCATTGACATTTATTTCACTTGTAATAGTCGTAATTTTTTGGTATAACGTACAATTTTTTTTTGTTTATATGGACATTTTTATTTTAAATTTCCTATCTCAGTTTATATGTAATATTTTTCATGAGTATCATTGCAGTAGATTTTCTCCCTGTTATACATTACATACCTATATCAATAGAAATACATATATATACATATATATATTTACTTATTATTATGTGCGTATGTACATAATTTTGAAAATTTTTAAGTAGTATACTGGTACCGGGTAGTTCAGAGCAGAGCACATAATCTATCTAAGTAGTACACACACATACGAATATTTTGAGCTAAATTTGTAAAAATTAAAAGCGACTATTACAATTCTAATTATGTAAAAATAAAAATATATCCTGTCATTTACATATTACGTATATTTATATATATGTATGTACATATGAATGTACATATGTATGTTTGACACATTTCGCTTTCAAAGAATTGTGTAATATTTTGTAATATATAATAACCACATTACATATAATTATTTTATGAACATTATACTGGTAATATAAATCCTTTTCGAATGATAAAATCAAAGATTACATCATTATATCATATGTACATAGTTTCAGATGAATTAATTTCAAGAAAATCAAAACAAAAAAAAAATCAAAAGAAAATAAAATCACAAATAAATAATTATTCTAGAAAGTCATATACGAATGTATACCAGATGTACTATGTAAATACTAAACTACTAAAGTAATAATGTCATAACATCATCAAAATTAAATTTGAATTACATTTTTACATAGGCAGAAGTAAAAAATTATGTACATTACATACACTATATTTATACCCATATACGAAGTTTTATTTTTTATTTTCTTTTGTTTTGTTATCATTTAAAGTGAAATGTTGTAATTTTGTTTTTAAATAAAAATCGATGCATAACATTTACGAGTAGATAAGTACTATTACCTATTACGATTTAATTTTACATAAAAATGATTAAAGAAATAAAAATATATAAAAACAATAACAAATTGAAATGAATAAATTCATATTAAATCGATACACAAATTTATTCCATGTATGTACGAGTATGTACATACATATCTTGAAAATTACTTAAAAAATCGAAATTATAATGAAATTCATTACTTCATTGTTGAAGTTATGGATACTATAGGCATAGGTACTTGGAATGGCGAGATATTTGATAACATATTCAACAGCAGATAAGTTTTCCATACTAAAAATATGTATGTATGTATATAATAAAAATTAAAAGCTATATTAACGTTTATGTCAATGTATACAGTATACATATATAGGTCTTTGTGTATTTGTAACAAAACAATTTATTATAAATGTACAAAATATGTATATAAGATTATGTACGAGTATACATAAAAATGAAGCTATAGGTTAATGTATTTACAAATTAACGTACATAAATGTACATTATATTTACATTTAAGTAATGTATGTATATGCGTTATTATAGAATTTAAATTGAAAAAAAAAAATTATTATGTAAATACGTGCATATATGCATAATGTATTTGTGTATGTAGGTACACAAATAAGAAACATATAAATGGAAATAGTACAAGAAACTTTAATAAAGAATCATTCAAACCGAATTTCATGTTTATCTTTATCTTTAAATTTAATGTGAATAAGATAAAAAAAAAAAAATTTGTTTTCTTCCTTTTCAAAAAAAGTTTTGAGAGTTATCTGTAATTTGTTGGTAGTCGCAAACAACATCAAAACAAGCAATAAAAAAAAATATAGTTAAAGGAAATTATTTCAATATACATGTAGGCAAACGTACTTACTTTTATTAATATCTAATATAATTTGAAAAGGTTTCAAATGTCTCAAAATGTTCTACATTGAACATATATGTACAAGTAATATGTATATTTCAATTTTTGATGACAAATATGATATATCGATGTCATATTATTAGATTGCAGATTGCATTATTAGTTTTGTAAAAAACAAAAATCTTTAAATATTTCTTACCATTAAAATGCGTTTACAAAAGTCCGAATAGACAGACAATTTAAAATATGTACATATAAATATTCTGTTTATGCATACATGTATGTACCTACATACTTACATATTTGTATAAATGTATATATTTCTGTAAATTCTGAATGACCTCTTTTTTTCGATCACTTTTTGAATAGATAAATTTGTAAAAGCACATACTACATACCTATATGTATATATGAGTTTTTTTTTTTTATATTTTATACGATTTTTGAATACATTTCCCTCTTAATTTTTATATGATAAACTTCCTTTCAGCAGTCAGATAAAAAGGAGTCAAAAAGCACAAAAGAAAATGAATGTAAAACAATAAGACAAGTATCAAGTATCGAGTAAACAACATCAAATATTACTACTATTAGACTATAGATAATAATAAAATATACGAATATGTAAGTAATCGTATATAATATGTGTACAATAAAAACAAAACAATTTAAATAAAATATTGAAAAGTTACATATTGTAAGTATGGAAATAATAGAAACATACAGACGTAAACGTATATGTAAGAAAAATTTCTTAGTTGATTTCAAAAAATTTTTTTCATGCATACAAAGCAGTCAAAGTAAAATAAAAAAAATAATTTTTGAAGACAAAACAAATGAAAGAAAATAAAAATTGAAAAAAATTAAAAAAAAAAATTTAAGTTTTTTTTGTGTAAAAGAGAACGGAAGTGTATTGTAGAATAAAAAAAAAATAACTTTTTTTACGTATGCCATATTAGACATTTATGTATGTAGTGCATATTTACAGACAGTATACTTAGATTCTATAAGAGGTTTCTTTTTTCGTTTAATTCTAGAAGTAAACCATAATATTAAACATATTAGTGACATATTGGTTTAGCGAAATTTTTAAACTTTTTGCAATTTGCTTTTATACCCTGTTACTTATTTCCTAAAGATTTATTATTATGTGTACATATACATACGTACTTATCCAGTACAAAAAAAAAATCGTAGACAACATTTTATTAAGGAATAATAAATCATATAATGAAAGAATAAGGAAAACTCAAAATATATTTTCATTTTCAGCTATGAAATGTTATAGTTACAGTCTCGTGTTCTCAAAGAGATTCAGGATTTTCTTATACCGCCGCCTAATAGGATTGTTCCAGCTCTTGGAAAAACCAAAATAAAACCCAATAAATGTACGATAAACAAATAGAATATTTTATGTATAAATAAATAATTATCACAACTCTTACAAGACATTTATAACGAATTTTTGTACATATTTTTACATACATATATACATATGTATATCAGATAATTGAATACTCAAACTGTAACATCAAAAATAATGATCAATCGATTTTATGATGGTAATTTAAAAGTAATAATCTATAAATTGTACGAGTACATACTTTTATACCTACATACATACAATGTACATACAGTGAATTATGTTGAAAATTTAAAAACGAACAAGTATGAAAGGTGAAAAATGAAACCAAAACAAAATGTCTGAGTAGTATATGTATGTAGTATACATTATGTATGATAGATAATAATGTGCAAACAATGCACAAATATAGTCGTGGTGTAAATTTCTATGCATACACATACCATGTACGAGTAATAATACTAACTTATAGAGACGTCGTGTATTATTACCAAAGAAAAGTGAAAAAATTTTACAAAAAAAAAAAAATAAATAAATAAAAAAAAATTCTAAAAAGAAAAAAAAAAGAATAATTTCTATAAACAAATAACGAATAATACCAGTACACACATTTTCTTTGTGATTTCATAATATAAGTAATATGATTATTACAGAATCTAGTATCTGTAGTACACTCTGTTACTATATACCATATATTACTTAACGTTAACAAACACATACATATGTACAATATATTTAGATGTACAAGAATCAACAAAAAATTCATATTAAATTTACAATTTTTTTTTTTTTTCAGTAGTTGTTGGTCGTTTGATTGTCTTTTGTTTTCGATTTCATCATCTTCTCGATTTTTTTTTATCGATGAACTTTTAATATACACATATACTATTTTCAGAAATTGAAGTCAGTACAGGCAAGATAGGCAGCTTTTCTATATTCTTTCACATTGCGTTTGTATAAATCTGTCTCGTGTGTGGGGTGATCAGATCTCAATTTAAATCAAGACAGAGATATATTATTCAGAATTTCCTACAAAATATTATATGTGAAGTTATCAGAAACTCATCGGGTAACTTTTTCCATAAGCACAATACTGACTTCGATTTCTGAAAATAGTATAGGTACTCATGTACCTATACAAATGTATGTGTATATGCTTATAATCACTGCACCAAAGACCTGAGAAAAAAAAAATGAAAAATTTATCTGCGTTTTCATGTTTGACATTTTTTTCTCCAGTTTTCTTTTTTTAAATTTTTTTTCCCAATGAATATAACGTACAAATAAAGTTATTTACTTAAAAAAAAAAAGAAAGAAAAAAAAATTCATTCGTTCGTCGTAATCGTATAAATGTACTACTACATGTACATCTACATACAGATGGAAGTCTTTAATTAGAATTTTAAATCAGTATCACGAGAATTATTGCATAAAAAGTAAAAAATAAATAAAAAATAAAGAAAAATGTCTGTGATTTATTGTTATTCGATGTTTTGTTCATATATATTTATACGGATATGTTTGTTATTTAAGGTAAAATACTCATATATTGAGATATGTATTTGTACTTATACGTTAACACTCGTATATGTGTATAATTAAAAAAAAATAAAATAAAATAAAATATTACGTCTTCATATTGTTTTACATATTATTAATTTATTTATTGATTGTAATCATGAATTAACGTTTTTCGAAAAGATTTTTTACTTAAAATTTTCTCATCTGCAGATGATGTGATACCGTATATTCGGTGCTGATTACGTATTTAATTATTTAATTGAAAATTCCATTCATTACTATTATTACTTTCTTATGTACGAGTGCATAGAATATGGTGAGAATGAACATCAATTAATACGAGTAATTTTCTGAAAAAAAAAATAAAAAGTTGAAAAAACTATACATCCTATTTCATATAAATTCCATCTATTTTGAATACATATCCTAGTGTGTAATTCATTTTTTACATTAAAACTAATCCCAAAGTTTCGATTTAAAAAATTATATAGAATTCAAATTCTAATCTTTTCTATAGAATCTTAAAATATTATCTGTGTATATCCTCTATCCTGTATTGTACTATCATTTCTTATACACTTTTCGTTATACAATTATTCATTTATTTTGATTGATTTTTTGGAAATAATTAGGTGGTTGTTGGTACAAAATATTATATGGTATAGTGAAAATGTAAAAGAAGCACACCAAAAATGTGTGTACGTATTTGCGTGTAACAATCACATAACAAAATATATAAAACAATAGCAAAATGTAATAATATTCTGTAGATTCTATTGGAATGAATAAAAGTAAGTAAAAAAGTCAAAATTGCTTGTTGTTGTATCTTATCTTGTTATCTTATATTGCGCTCAGTAAGTGAAAAATAAGGCATACTATATATGTAATTTGGTATAGAATTACAATAATTACAGATTACATCGGAATATAGGAGAGCAAGAATATATGAAAAAATTACAAAAAAACAAAAAATCAGAAACAGTAACCTGCCTCTATACCATAGGAAAATTGAATATATAAGGATATAAAAATCAATTAAATAAAATAATTAGAAATATCTCGATTTTCTTGATCTACATCTACATGTTGTGGATCTAGATACTGATGTATGTAATGTATGTATATGTAAGTATGTGAGCTTGATAGGAATCAAATTTTTATATATTTTTTCTTTTCAATCTTTTCAATACCAGGAGTTGTGTACATTCACACGTATGTGTATATATAAAAATATGAAACAGAATAAGTTATTATTTTCACGTAAAATACGTACTCAAGGTATATAGCAATACAGATTCGTTGTTCAAATTTGTTGTGTTTCGAAAATGTCACAATTATATTTATTACATACATTACAGAATCTGTGTAGATATACGTGAGCAACTTTCTACGAATAATGACATTAAAAATTATTCAGTAATAATGGTAATAAACACCTAAATAAAAAGTAAATAAATGTATACGTGAAAATGTAATAGGAATATGAATAGTCCTTTTCTTATTTTTCTATATTTATACGAGAATAATAAGGATTGAAGAAGATAAAATTTGCTGTTATCATCTGGTCAAAAATCAAAAGCTTCAATTATTCCATACAAAATGGATAAATTTAAATGAAAAGAAATATCGAGAATGTAATTTGAAACACCTGATACAATTTTCATTATTACTTTTATCTTCTTCTTGTTTTTCTATAAATATAACATATGTATGTATTTTTTTTCTTTGATATTTTTTTTTGTGTATTTTCTATTTCAAATAATATACTCACTAAAATTTTCAATTCTTGTACTAAAAGAAAAAATAAGAAAAAAGAAATAAAAAGAAAGGTTAAAATATTTTTATTGTTAAAGACAATTTTTTTTTTGTTTTTTTGTATTTTTATTATTTCTATAATAATCTTATGCAGCCATATCGATATTTAAATGTCGATTGAATATATATGTATATGTACTTAATTCAACTTTCATCTGTACTCGTGTTTATATCCAAGATACAGATTAAAAAATAAGGGAAGAAAAAGAACAGAAGTGTTTTTATTTCTCTTATACATATATATGTTGTTATTTTTAGCTTCATTATCACCTATGATATCCTTTTGGAGAAAGGTCATAATGTATTTATGTATCAAGTGTGCTGTGAGAATTTTTTCTTATCTAAAAAAAAAAAAAAACAAAAAAAATCATTCTATTGAATTGAATTGTGTAGTAGTGTATAAATGTCACGGATTCTTTAATCATTAACTTGATCCATTTTGCAATTATAAAATTTCATATAGTGCAAGGGCAAACATAATTGCAAATGTATAGATACTCACCTCACATTTATATGTATATACATATTGTACCTACTTACGTTTGTACTTACATGAATACACATAATATCAAATCATTTATTTTGAAGGTGAGGCAAGTTTATTTTATGGTTTTTTTTATTGTACAGAAATTATTTAAAAATAATTTTAGAGATTGTAGATTATAGTTCGAAATAATACATGTGTTAAGCTTAGTATGGAGTTCGAAAGGAATTTCATGCAGCATTTTTACTATTTATTTCTACACGGAAAAATTCTGTGTAGAATAGCATGGTCGCGCGGAGAAAAGATAAACTTATGAACGTATGAGAAGAATAAATGATAATAATAATACTTGACAGCAATTCGAATTGCGTACTCATAAAACAAAAAGTAAACGGAAAAATTGGATACGTTTTACATGTATTTTATGTATAAGGAACGGAATTCCGTTCGAACTCAATACTAGAGGTTATCATCAAACAGTTTCGTATTCGTAACATTCATAGTCATAAAACTATAAATTAAAATTCAAAAACGAAGAAGAAGAGGAAATAAAATAATATTGGACTTAATTCACTTTCAAAAATTAACAACATGTTTGCAACATTCTCGTTCTTTTATATTCTTTTAACTATTTACTAGACACTACAAATATGTGTATAAATTGTATCTGACTATCTCTATCACTATATATTTGATAATAAGTAAATGTTGTTATTGGTACCCTCACCTCAACAAGAACATTCTGAGATGTAAGAAAATTATGAAATGCTTACAATGATTGTTTTATTTGTTGATTTTATTTCGTAATTCATATTGCATTAATTGAATATTAAAAAAATTTATTTATTTATTTTCATTTTTTATTTTTTGTTTTATAAAAAAAATGTATAAAAGTGAATACATAAACTAAATAAAAAACTAGATATTTGAAAAAGTTAGAAAAGTTGATAAAAGGAAAAAAATTCAACAATATAACAAATTAAAAATGTCATTCATATAAATTATTATCGATAAATAAATTATATTTTATTCATAATATATGTATTATTACACTTATACATTTACTATGTGAAAATATTATATTCAATACAGATATGCCTGATTAATGTTTTTGAAATCTGAAAAAAAATCACTGTATGTATGTATAGTGTGATCATAATCATACTCGTATAGTATGTGGAATATAACAATGAACTGAGTTCAAGATACGGAAGTAATTATTCAGATATTCTTACACGTACTTAATCGCATATATAGCATGTTTCATATACATACATACATATATCATAAAAAATATCAAATAATAATATTTATATTGTTTGAACCTCACATATTAATATGTTACTCGTACATGTATGTACGAGTATGTGATAGAATTTTATTTTACATGAATAAATAATATAATAAATAATTAGTTTTATTACATTATTATCGCATTTTAAATTAACCTTTAAAATACTTATATACTACATACATATATGTGCGTATATGCAACTGAAAATAACATATTATTATATATGGAATGGACTATAATACTAATACAATACCTAACACTGTAGGTCTTTAGAGTATGACTTATGAAAAAACGAATAAAATCAATGAGATGTAATTTTTTTTAATTTTTTCTACTGCAGAATGCTATTGTATATTGTATGCTATGTATATTATATACTGATATACGAGTATGTAGGTGTACAATAGACGTCAAAAGTCTTCATACACCTTTATTTTGTAAAATACTCTGTCTTCATAATAAACTTTTGACAAGTAAAACCGACGTCTTTTACATTAATATATAGTAGAAAAATTTATTATTCACTATGTTAACGTTGTCAGTAGTGAAACAAAGTTGGCATCAAAAATCAACTAAAATTCGTCTTTAATATTATCTAGATTCAATTTTTGTGAATGAGGAAAGATAAAGTCATAAATTAAATTATATATGAAAGGCAAAAGTGTCTTCCTTATAGATATGTTCATTATCATCGAAATCAAAAAATAAATGTTTGTATACAAGAAAGATTATATGAGATTATATGGGTGTACAAATACTTTTGATTCGTAATTTTTCTGTAACTTGAGAATTTATTAATAAAGGTATGAAAATGAAATTCTGAAATAATATTAAGAATATATCAGGGTTTCAATTATGCAAAAAATAGGAAGATATGTTCTATGTTCATGTCATCATGTGTTCATATGTTCTATGTTCAGAATTTAAATTTGCAGTTGTACTCAAACTTTTGATGTCCACTATAAGTAAATTGTACATTTTAATTACACAATCTCTGAACATAGAACAAATTTGTGAATCAATAACAGATGAAAATGAAAATAAAATGACAGCAAAAAATAAACAAAAAATATATACGAGTATGTGTATATAAAAAGAAGGTAAAATAATATAGGTAAATCTATACTACATTAATATGCATTACAGGAAAAAATAAAATATAATCCAAGAAAATAATTCATTTGAAATAATTGTACTTGTACAGAAACAAAAAGTGTATATATGTACATATATGTATACAAACAATACTTATGTACATACACTGAAAAATTACTCATGTTCACATTACATGTATACAACAAAATATGTATAAGAACAGCAGGTATACAAAATTTAGAAGAAGTAATAATACATATATCTAGATAATGTGTAAATGTGATGAATTATTTCAATAAAACCTACATAAATTTCAGTTTTAAATACATATACTTAAGAAAATTTAAATATATAAATATTGATTCGTACAGTCGTATACATATACATACATACATATGTACATATTTCTACCATAAATATATATGCAACAACCGAGATTCGTTAACGGTCTGTCATCATTTCATGTAATTCATTTTTTTTTTTTTATTATATTTTCTCGATATGATTTTCTTCAAATAAATAAAAATAAAATAAAAAATAAATTATAAATTTGTAAAGAAAAATAAGATTTAGGAGGTTAAGTTTTGTTTTGTTCTATTCGTACACTTTTTGAATTATAAATTTTCTTTTCTTTTTTTTTTTTGTAAAATAAATAAAACATGCACATAAATGTCATAAACAGATAAAATGAAATTTAAAACATTTATCCTTTGGTTAGAAGGTTATAAGTACGTAAGTACCCAAATATCTATGTGTAGTATGTGGTATAATACTAGTAAATATTCGAATAAATTTTTGAAAAATGAAAATAGATAAGGTAAAAATGAATAACAAAAACGCAGAAAGGATACATATAAAAAATGAATACGTTTGTTTGATAGAATACAAGAGTACAATTATTTAAATACGTTGTACGAGTATATACAAATGTACATTGTACATTCTGTAATATAGACAAATATGTATGTTTAAGGAATGGAAGAGCTATGTATTTATACGTATGTAATGAATTAATACTCATGATGTTGTAAGTATAATGTATAATATACATACGAACGAATATACCTATAAATAAAATATTTTCGTTATTGACAGCTAAGGATATAATATGTATGTACTATTGTTTCGTATGTTTATGAAAAGATTTACAAAAATTTTCTAAATGAACAATTTATTATATAGTTATTGATTACATAAATACATATAAGATATGCATGTAGGTTGATGATATGTAAGTAAAAGTAAAACAAAGCACTTCACTGTGTACTGTTTATATTACGTACCATAGCGTGTGATACGAATATATACGTCAAACTTTTATAAAATAAATAGAATAAAGATATAGATTTTACGACAATTGATTGCATAATAACATTTACGTGCATATAATTATATAACAAAATCAGTGCGTAAAATATATATACATACATACATAAGTATATGTATTATCTATAATAAGTAAATAAAATTCAATTTTACGTACATATTGTATACTTAAGAAAAATGTCAAGATTAATAAATTTTTTAAACGAATATACACAAAATTAAAAAAAATATATACATTATATAAAAATAAATTACCATAATGACACGTAAATTGTTTTTCATTTCATAAAAATATGAATTTTTACAGTTACAGGTATACGCACTGCATACATATTTGGATATGTATTACATACGCACAATTTTCAAAGATTTAATTTAAGTAAAATTTTTGTTTTTAAATTAAAAAATGATGATGCTATTACATTTTATCTTGATGGACATCACATATGTGTATGAAGTTTTTTCATGTATTATTTACATTACGAAATTTTGTATCCTAGATTTATTGATATAAACATTCTTAAATGATTTCATTTCAATACAGACAGAATGCATTTTTAATAATGTCGAAATTAGATATTCTAGAGTCAAATTTTGGTATAAAATTAAAATTTTATAATCTAATCCGTATTCATAATTGAGGCGGTCCATATCAAAACTAGTCTTATGCACCATGTACCAATTTTGAGTTAGAAGCACTAATGGTTTCTCTTGAAGCCAATTTAAATAAAAATTAATATATTGACACATAAAAATTAGTGTAATCCTTCATAATTATAACATAAAAATCAGTATTCCCTTCAAAACTAGAAGAATGGTTAAAATGTTTTTTGCGTTTTTTTGTAAAATATCAAGGAGAAGACAAGTTTTGATATGGAACGCCTTAATTATGAAATTGTATATGTAAATTTTAATTCTACGTGGTTTTACATATACGAGTATATGTTACTGGGTGAAAATAAAACTGAACTGAAATTACCAAAATTAAATAGTACATTACTGTTTGAATAAAAATTTGCATTTATATACGAGTACATCTTTCACACATTTTTCTGAAAAGGTGTTGTGTGCATGAGTATGTATTGAATCAATTGCTTCATTTCAGATTAAAATTTTTCTTTTTAATTTTTTTAATTTGATATTCAATATAGACTTTAATAATTATGTGTTTCACGTGCCTTTTTGGTTTTTAATTTTTCTTCCTATAAAACCCCAAAAACGTTAAAGAAAAAATTAAAGTACCTACTTATACGTATTACATGCTGTCTAGTCTACACATATGCACATATCCATGTAATGTACATATCTACATTTTGCATATTGTTTTTTGTTCTTTCTATTCAATTACTTCATCAATTTTTAAAAGTAATTTATATTATTCATTAAAATAAAAAAAAATAAAAATGATAAATGAAAAATAGCAAAATTGCATGAATAACGCAGCTATTATCTCATCTTGTTGTGACTATAAATTATGCTAGTTGACTAAAAACAATTTTTTTTATAAAATATATAAGTACATATAAGTTCTAGTATTACATTTACATACTCGTCGTATTATGTATGTTAAATACAACGTATATAAATATAAGAGAAATCATGTATGGATGTACATATGGATGGATGATGATAACTATATAAACTAGCTGCTAGCAGAGTAGGTCTAGGTACATATAGGAAAAATAAATATAAATTGTACATGTACCTACATACTTACATGCTATATTTTATAATTTATACTCTTATACATATATATGTATGTTCTAAATCATAGAAATGCAGCGACATATAGATATTACATACACATAATATAATATAATACATATTATCGAATTGATGGTGTTCAGATATTACGTAAATTTTTATCTGTACTATATGTACATAAACATATGTATATATTTATATAATTTTTTAAAGTATATGTATGTATACATATATAGGAGATATATAAATAAAATTATAAGTACATAAATATACTAAGTATAAAATTTATAAAATAATAATAATAATAATAATATAACATGTATACGAATACACATATACATTATATATTATATGCATATGTAGAAGTAGATATCGCATTTTATATTAGACAACGCATTTATACACGAGTGTACAGTTTATTTAAGCCAATAAAGCTTACATTGCACATCAATTGCAATTTGTTGTTTTCTATTTTTCATTATTCGTTTGTTGTTTTTATTTGTTTTTTTTTTGTACATTTTTTTTATTGCGACGATTTTGCGATGAATGCAAGTTCAAATAACAAAAACTTAAATAAGTTTCACAAAACCAGCTATAGAATTACATATTATATTATATAGCTACTCCTGTTCGTATATATTGTTGGAAACCTGCAAAAAGAAAAGAAATAATTAATTAATAATTTAGTTAATTTAAATTAAAATAATTTTAATTAAAATAATACTCCTACTTACCTGCAACATTGACATCACTTTGTTTACATTTTTTATTTATGTGATCCTCTTCTTTCTGCAACGTCAAATGTCAACGTTATAATCACTTTCTCTTATTTCGTTGACATTCGTTGTAGAAAGATGTTTCACTTTCCACTGGAAGTCTCTATCAATTCGTTGACGTTGTCATCTTTCGGCGAATTGATGGAAACTTCCAGAACATCGATTCTTTTTTTTTACGATACACGTTTTTTTTTTTTGAGTGAGTCAATGCAGTTCTTTTTGTACAGTTCAGTCTATGCAGTTTTTTGAAGTCAGTCGAGTTTTTTTCTTAAGTAGAGTGCAGTCTTTTTCTTTTGAGTTAAGTCGTTTTTTTTTTTTTTTTTCTTTTTAGTTAATTTTTAATTAAATTTCTAATTAAATTTTTAATCCAGTAAAATTTAATTTAATTAGTTTTGTTTTTTTTTTGTGAGTTAATTTAATTCATTTTTTTGTAAAAATAAAAGAAAAATCTTTTTTGTGAGGAAATAAATGGTTTTATTTTATTCTATAAAGGGGCAACATAAGGAAAAGAAAAGGTAAGTTAATTCTTTCATTTTATTAAAAAAAAAAAATCCCTCTTTTAAGGCTCCGCTCGGCCTACAATTTAACCTTTCCTTCCTAACCTTTTCCTTTCTTTTCTTTCTTTTTAATAAAACTTTTAACCCTTTCCTTTTTCTACTTCTGTAGAATTTTCTATAGAAAAGGGGTTAAAAGTAAAAAAAAAGAAAGGAAAAATCACACATTTTCCAACATTGGTGTCAGGTGTGGGGTCCTCTGATCGATCTTAGAAATAAGATCCTACCACCACCACCTGATCTTATAACCCTTTTTCTTCCTTATTTTTTTTTACAATCCTACAAACAATTACACATTTTCTTTTTTTGCATAAAATTATTTTTTTTTTGTATGTACTTGAAAAGTACATAAAAGGTATAGTAGGGACACTTGGGGCATCATCTCTTAGTATAAAGTGTTAGAAGTCCCTCTATATTTAGATAGTGTTTTTGTTGTGTGAAAATAGAAAATAAAAAAGGGGGCATTAAATAAAATTTTATTTTTTGAAATATTTTTCTTTGTGTTTTTTTTTTTTGCAGCATAGTTTTTTTTCTTTCCCCCTTTTCTTCATATTGGGTGAAACACAGCATTCTGTTTTTCTTTCTTTTTAGCCGTTATACACGTGTAACTTACATTCTCTTTGTTACCGTGTATAAACTCGTGGTTCTTTGAACAAAGAAGCCGTAATCGTAACGGGTTAGAAAGTTGGATTATTGTACAGGGTGTCACAATTTTTTTTAGTACAAGTAAATTTTAGTGTTTGTGTGGACAAATTTTTTTTTGGTAACAGGGTGGTTTATTCTCCTTCTTCTACTGTTTTACACACTTCTGTCTTTTATAAAGACTACTTCTTTTGTTTTCTTTATAACAGGGTGTTTTTCTTATAGGGCCTGAAAATAGAAATTCCTACGTCTTGCATATAAAGCCTGTCACACTTCTTTCTGTTGCAAAAAGTAGCACTCTATCTTCCATAAGACTGTTTTCTTTTTGTAACGGGTGATCTTTTCTTTTATAGTGCTCGAATTTAGTAGGAATTTTCTATCCATTTTGTGCACATAAAACCTGCCACACACTTTCTGTTATCCAATCTTGTTCTTTTTGCTGTTGCTTTTCTTTTTACTGGCTACTATCTACGATTTTATTCCACTAACGTTGACTGATTGTACATCTTCGGCCACAAAGTCGTAAACAATACTTTCATAACAGGGTGATTATTTTCTTGTCTGCAAGCAAAACCACATTTGTTTCCCACATTTTGATTTTTCTTTGTGGAAATTTTGTCTATACCCTTCTTTTGTCTGATTTTGCCTGCAGATTGAAAATTTTCACCACTTTTCCTTTCGTTTTCGACTCGGTTACTTTTGCCATAGCTTTTGGTTACTTTTCGGGCTACTCTATACCTACCCTTACTGCTTTAATATGTCTGAGGGAGAACGTTCATCGGATTCCGCCCTTGGTGTGGGAGATAAGCGACCCATCTCTGACACACTCGAATCTACTCTTTCAGAACTGGCAAAGCAGATGGCGCTGCAGGTGCAGCTGGTATCTGACATGACGAGTGCACTAAAGGGACTGTCACAGAGAGTTGAGCATCTAGAACAGAGCCGACAAACAGCAAGTGCTATGAGATTGAGTGAAATCGAGCGCTTAGCTAGTCTACCTACGCCTGAGGCTGTCAGAGCGAGGCCAACTGTTCCTGTTAGCACTGTTGAGTCCAATTTTTCAACAATGCTACAACAAATGACCCTATCTGAAACCGTGTGCACTCCTAATGTCATACCAACATCTATTGCCCCTGCACTCTGCACAGATGGCGCTCCTGTCTTTCCATCCACCAGGGAAGTTCCAACTTCTACCCGACGAAATTCTGGACACGATTTAGCTGCCACCCCTATTATTAATCAAACTTTTAGCCATGTGGTCCCTAACGAAGTATCCCTTGGACCAGAAGTTGACTTTCCGTCACTACCTGTAAATACAGGGTGTACTTTCCTAACCCGTGGCTCAAATCAGCAATCCGGGTTTGTGGCAGGCTTCCAAATAGAGCCAGAAAATCAATTCAGGCAGCGGTATGAAGTAGTAGGGGAGAATGTTGATCTGCAGAACCCTGTCCAAAATGTACCCCTTACCAATCGGTCTTCCTGGCCTAGTCAGCGTAGATCGAGCGTACATTTTGGACAACCATCAGTGACTAGCAGCAGAGTTATGATGGGCTCAGGGCATCATTTTATGAGAGTGTCCCCCAAGGAGTTTGATGGACGTGAGCCATGGCAGAGCTACAAGCCCCATTTCGAGGCTGTGTCAAGGGCAAATGGTTGGCCTGGAGAGTTCAAGGCCCTAGGGTTAGCACCACACCTAACGGGTACAGCCCTGGCCTATTATGAAACTCTACCTAGAGCTGTCCAGGACAACTATGACCTTCTAGATCAGGCCTTGGATAGGAGGTTCAGCATGCAATACCGTCAGTCCGTGGCTCACATCCAGCTGCGTGGACGCCTGCAGAAAGACAAGGAGCCATTACCTGATTTTGCCACACATATTCAGAGGTTGGTATATCTCGCTTTTCCTGACTGCCCAGAGGCCGCTCGTGACAGAATCGCTTTGGGGCAGTTTGTGGATGGCCTTGCGGATTTGGACATCCAACAGAGGGTCAGAGATGCAGCCCCAGAATGTTTAGAGGAAGCATTGGCCCTAGCTATCCGAATGGAGGCCAGTCGAGATGCGACCCGAATTAGCCGAAAAGGGGCAAGGGCATACCAGGTGGTTATCCACGAGTCCCCAAATAACAACAAGGCACCTTCGGGAAAAGCCACCGGTCCAGTTTGAAGGAGTGCGAGCTGGACCCCTTCCCTAAAGACACTCCACCTACCGCTGAAGTGATTGCCACTGGGGTCACAGGGCAAGTAAAATTCTTCAACACTACCAAAAATTTCGGGTTTATTGTGCGAGATGACAACGGGCAGGAGGTTTTCGTCCATAGAGACTGTGTTTCCAAAGACGAGGGAAAACTTCGTTTGAGACAGGGGCATAGGGTAGTTTTCGATGTGGTTTCTAGCTCTCGTACTCCTCGAGCAACTAATTTGAAATTGCAACACGAGGAGGGATTGAATCCATCTGAGACAGACTTATCTCTTTGCCCCAAACAAATCCCCAAATCGTCTTTGCAGCCTTCTGGGACAAGTCCCAAGCCATCTGGCAACCCTGCTGGGCCATCTCGCACTCCGGACACAAGCCCCAAGCCATCTGGCCACCCTTCTGGGCCATCTCGCCTCTCTGAGATAAGCCCCAAGCCATCTGGCAACCCTTCTGGGCCATCTCGCCTTTCTGAGATAAGCCCCAAGCCATCTGGCAACCCTTCTGGGCCATCTCGCCTTCCTGAGATAAGCCCCAAGCCATCAGGCAACTCTTCTGGGTCATCTCGCCTTTCTGAGATAAGCCCCAAGCCATCTGGCAACCCTTCTGGGCCATCTCGCCTTTCTGAGATAAGCCCCAAGCCATCTGGCAACCCTTCTGGGCCATCTCGCCTCTCTGAGATAAGCCCCAAGCCATCTGGCAACCCTGCTGGGCCATATCGCACTCCGGACACAAGCCCCAAGCCATCTGGCAACCCGTCTGGGCCATCTCGCCTCCCTGAGATAAGCCCCAAGCCATCTGGCAACCCTGTTGGGCCATCTCGCCCTTCTGAGACAAGCCCCAAGCACTCAGGCAAGCCTGTGCAGCCTATTGGGACACCCGACACTAGCCCCAAGCCATCCGTGCCACCTACTGGGCCTAGTGACACAAGCCCCAAGGCGTTTGCACAGCCTACCAGGTCATCTAGCCCTGCCAGGCCAATCCCCAAATCATCCGGTAAACCTACTGGGTCGCCCAGCCATTCCAAGTCAAACCGCAAGTCACCTAGAAAGTCTAGTGGGCCACCCAGCCATTCCAAATCCATCCCCAAATCCTCTGCACACCCTTCTAGGTCACCTAGCCCTTCTAAGTGCATCCCAAAGTCCCCTGCACGTCCTTCTAGGTCACCAAGCCCTCCTGAACCGAACACCAAGTCACCCCCTCAGCCTTCCAGTGCCGACAAACCGGACAATGAACCCTCTTCTCGGCCATCGAGTTGTTACACTTCTGGTTTGTCTGCCTCCCATTCTGCCTCCCACTCCCTTACAGCAGATTTAAACTAGTTTCCACTGACCCTTTGGGGCCAGAGTTGGTGGAAGAATCAGCCCCAATCACAATCCCCATTACAGTGGTCTCTACTGGACCTAACCTTAGCGTCCATGGCACTGTCAATGACATACCTATTATGATGATTGTGGATACAGGAGCTACTAGAACGATCGTACACCCCCGAGTCCTACAACGAAGCCCTTGTGCGGTGGAAGTCCTACCATCCTATGCTACTATACAAAGCGTCACTGGTGAGACCATCCCCGTCGAAGGTAAAGTCCTAATCCAACTATCAATAGGCCACTTTTCGGTCAAACACTTAACCTATTCCGCGGAAATCCACGACGACTGCATTCTGGGTATGGATTTCCTAAAACAGTACGGCTGCATTCTTGACTTAGAAAAAGATCTCCTACATTTACAGGAAGAGTCGATTCCTTTACATCACTCTTCCTCTTTCCTGGCAAGAACTTTACAGTCCCTCGAGTTTCAACCCTTCCAGGAGATAATTACACCTCTTCATACTTCTCTGGTGCCGAACAAGGATGTCCTCCTCTCAGCCTCTTCCTTGTTGCCAGAACAACTTAGTATGATGCCTTCTATCTCTCGTGTTTCAAATGGCCAAGTTTGGGCTAGGATTTCTAACGTCTCCTCTCAAAACGTTATCCTACCTAGCCACCTACCTGTTGCCTATTTGGACACCGATTGCACTCTCCTGTGTAATGAAACTCGAGTGACTTCCCCTGTTCTGCCCCCTGCCCTACAAGATCTTTTTCTAAACAGCAGCGAAGATTTAGAACCTACCCAGAAAGCAGCCCTACAAACACTACTAATAGATTTCCAAACCGTCTTTTCCTTGTCAAAAGATGACATCGGACGGACTAACATCCTGCAACACCAAATCAATACTGGTCCCTCTCAACCAATTAAGCAGCCACCACGTCGCATGCCCTATTCTCGACGATTGGAAGCAGAAGAAATGGTGAGAGAGATGAAGGAGCAAGGTGTCATCCAGTCCTCTACGAGTCCTTGGAGCTCGCCGGTAGTCCTGGTTAAGAAGAAAGACGGATCACTTCGTTTCTGTATAGATTACAGACGCCTAAATGAAGTGACCAAGAAGGATTCTTACCCACTTCCGCGAATGGACCTCACTCTGGAGGCTCTAGGTAGATCTAGGTGGTTTGCCTCCTTGGATTTACTTTCAGGATATTTCCAAGTGGAAATGCATCCTGCCGACAAAGAGAAAACCGCCTTCAGTATTGGTTCGGGTCTTTACGAGTTCAACGTTATGCCTTTCGGTCTAACCAATGCTCCTGCCACTTTCCAACGTCTGATGGAAATAGTCCTCCACGACATACCCTATACCACTTCTTTGGGCTACCTGGATGACTTGCTGGTCCATTCCGAGACCTTCGAGGGACTCCTGTCCAATCTGCGAGTAGTGTTTCAGCGCCTCCAAGAAGCTAACCTAAAACTCTCGCCGAAGAAGTGCCATCTATGTCGTAGGGAGGTGAAATTTTTGGGGCACGTGATCTCGGAGGAAGGATTATCGACCGATCCAGAAAAGATTGAAGCTGTCAGAGGCTGGCCCACTCCCCGCAGCAAGAGAGACATTCAATCTTTTCTCGGATTGTGCGCATACTATAGGCGCTTCGTGAAGAATTTCTCCGCCATTGCTAAACCCTTGACGGGACTGACTGAAAAGTCTGCCAAATTCAGTTGGTCGGAGGAGTGTGATTTAGCATTTGCTACCCTCAAGGAGAAATTGACCGAAGCACCTATACTTGCCCAACCGAATGATGACGATCCCTTTATTTTGGACACCGACGCCAGTCAGTATGCTTGGGGAGCGGTCCTGTCGCAACTCCAAGATGGCGAAGAGAGGGTCATCGAGTACTACAGTAAAACGCTCAGTAGACCTGAGATTAATTACTGTGTTACCCGAAAGGAGCTATTAGCTGTCGTCAAGGCGGTAGCTCATTTTCGGCCTTACCTTCTGGGACGTCGATTCCTACTGCGTTCCGACCATGCCTCCTTAAGGTGGTTGATGAATTTTCGCGAACCTGAAGGCCAAGTCGCCCGTTGGCTAGAACGGCTTCAGGAATTCGACTTCGAAATTCATCATCGCGCCGGAAGAAGTCATGGTAACGCAGATGCGATGTCCCGAAGGCCTTGCGCAGTAACTTCCTGTGCGTACTGTAGTCGACTCGAGGAGAAGCAGTCTCTACTAATAAGGACCTCAACAGTGCAAGCCATCGATGTGAGTCAGCTCCAGGAAGCCGATCCGGAACTACAGACTGTCCGACAGTGGCTAAGCGCCGGCGAAAGACCAGCCGCTGAAACCCTTAGCTCTGTTTCACCATCGTTGAAGGCTTATTGGGCAATGTTCTCCTCGTTGGTACTTGAGGACGGAGTGGCTTGCAGGAAGTCCACCAACCCGGACGGTCAGTTGCAGATACTGGTGCCGGAATGTCTACGACTCGAGGTGTTGCAGCAGTTACACGACAGCCCTGCTGGAGGTCACTACGGCATCGACAAGACCCTAGCGAAGGTCCGCCTCAGGTACTACTGGGTCGGCCTTTCGGCTAGTGTTCGCGAATATTGCCTCCGATGCCCGACTTGCCAGCAGCGCAAAGGAGCCATCCCGAAAAGGAAGGCGCCTTTGCAAATTCGGAACTCTGGATCACCATTCGAACGGGTTGCTGTAGACATTTTGGGGCCTTTACCTGTAACGAAGACTGGCAACAGGTATATACTTGTGCTGATGGACTATTTTACCAAATGGCCTGAGGCCATAGCTATTCCTGACCAGACCGCGGAAACAGTGGCAGAAGCATTGGTGAGTCAAGTCTTCTCGCGATTCGGGCTTTGTAGACAGCTACACTCAGATCAAGGGCGAAACTTCGAGTCCGCGATCTTTACTGAGGTTTTGCGTCGTTTCCGAATAGAAAAGACTCGGACCACTGCCTTGCACCCCCAGAGTGATGGCCTAGTGGAACGATTTAACAGGACCATCTTGGACTATCTCTCCAAGTTCGTTAGTGAACACCAAAGGGACTGGGATACCTACCTGCCTCTCCTTCTTCTCTCTTATCGGTCTGCTGTACAAAAGTCTACTCAACGTACCCCCGCTCTTCTAAACCTAGGGAGGGAGCTCCGATTACCCATCCAATTATTAACTGGAGACCCTCCTGGCAACCATCCTGTAGAGCTGCCAGAATACGTCAAAAACCTTCAGGAAAGGCTCACTAAGGTCCATGCCTTTAATCGAACTCAATTGGACTTAGCGAGCCGGAGAATGAAGGATAGATACGACCTGTCTGCTAAGGCTAACCCCTTTCAATTGGGCGACCTTGTCTGGCTGTTTAACCCGAAACGGAAAAAGGGACGTTGTCCAAAATTACAAAAAGATTGGGATGGTCCCTATAAAGTGATTGAGCTGGTCACCGACGTAGTCTATCGGATAAAACATCAGGCATCCAACCGCACAAGTGTTGTCCATCGCGATCGCTTAGCTCCCGCCACAATCTAAGGTATCACACCCGAACTCTTCCTTTCCTCACTACTCCTCGTTCCGATCCAGTGAGCCTTTTCTTTTATTGCTTTTATTTTATTTGTCTAGAACTTTTCACTGCGGAAAGCCTGTTTTTCTTTTCTTTTCTTTTCAGGTAATCCTGGCCTATCAGTGACATCTGGACACTCTAAAGGCTCAGTCGGAACTTTGAGCCTTCAAACGGGGGGTCGTGTTGGAAACCTGCAAAAAGAAAAGAAATAATTAATTAATAATTTAGTTAATTTAAATTAAAATAATTTTAATTAAAATAATACTCCTACTTACCTGCAACATTGACATCACTTTGTTTACATTTTTTATTTATGTGATCCTCTTCTTTCTGCAACGTCAAATGTCAACGTTATAATCACTTTCTCTTATTTCGTTGACATTCGTTGTAGAAAGATGTTTCACTTTCCACTGGAAGTCTCTATCAATTCGTTGACGTTGTCATCTTTCGGCGAATTGATGGAAACTTCCAGAACATCGATTCTTTTTTTTTACGATACACGTTTTTTTTTTTTGAGTGAGTCAATGCAGTTCTTTTTGTACAGTTCAGTCTATGCAGTTTTTTGAAGTCAGTCGAGTTTTTTTCTTAAGTAGAGTGCAGTCTTTTTCTTTTGAGTTAAGTCGTTTTTTTTTTTTTTTTCTTTTTAGTTAATTTTTAATTAAATTTCTAATTAAATTTTTAATCCAGTAAAATTTAATTTAATTAGTTTTGTTTTTTTTTTGTGAGTTAATTTAATTCATTTTTTTGTAAAAATAAAAGAAAAATCTTTTTTGTGAGGAAATAAATGGTTTTATTTTATTCTATAAAGGGGCAACATAAGGAAAAGAAAAGGTAAGTTAATTCTTTCATTTTATTAAAAAAAAAAAATCCCTCTTTTAAGGCTCCGCTCGGCCTACAATTTAACCTTTCCTTCCTAACCTTTTCCTTTCTTTTCTTTCTTTTTAATAAAACTTTTAACCCTTTCCTTTTTCTACTTCTGTAGAATTTTCTATAGAAAAGGGGTTAAAAGTAAAAAAAAAGAAAGGAAAAATCACACATTTTCCAACAATATGTACTTTACTTATATATACATTATATTATACATATGTAGACATAATTATTTTATAACTTACATCATACCATTCTATCTATATTTATGTATGTATGTACATAAAATATATACGCATATACACATAAATAGTTATACACATAATATAGAAAAATTATAGAGCAACAGTAGGGTGTAAGTGTAATATAATCATGTACATAATCGCATACCCAAAAATTCGTTTCATCTTAACACACATTTCTTATATTATGTATATATACATATATATAGTTTTTTTTTGCCAAAAATATTTCTGATTATGTAGATAATTTTCATTTTGTTCCAATATCCAGTTTTTATGAACCATCAAAGTATAGTTTTTATATTGTATATTGCGGAAAAAATTAGAAAATATTATTTTTAAATTAATCAAAAATCAATGAGCAATTGTATGAGTAAATTATTATAAATAGGGGGGGGGTTGGTTTACTCATGTATCAATTTTTCGTTGTTTGTTACGTCGTAGTTTTGTAGTTTCGTAGTCTAATTGGCATAAATAACCGTTTTAAATTTTTTCATAATTCATTTTCGTAGTTATATTATTACATTTACATTAACTTTTTTACATATGATATTTAACAGCATTAAACTGCGAAAACTAGAAAACTACGAAACTATACGCATACTACGAAGCTTTCTAACTTCGTAGTTAAGAAGAAACTGTGTGGCTCACAAATATATGGAAATGAACTGTGAAAACTGCGAAGATTGCGAAACGTAACATGAATCCCCCCCATATTCATTCTTTGTGTTTTCATATTTCAGATAAGTAGCTAATATTTTAAAATGAAAAACTTACAGAATACCCTATATTAATTAAATTGTGTATAATATTTTATATTTTTATTATTACATATTTTCCGTTTATAAATGCATTTATACATATGTGTGTACTAAATGTACACAAATTCTATTAGATATTATACGTCATAATTATTATTTTTGTATAAGTTCCTTGTACACATATATATATGTAGATATTATGTACGTATTGAAATATATAAGTGAAGTAGTTTTTTTTAATTTTTATTTTTATATTAGTATTGTATTATGCATTTTAAAGTCACTTTTACTATAAAAATGCATATTACATAGGTAGATGTAATATTATGTACATATATGATTGGATATAATATGTATTTTGCATACGTTTATAAGTATATACATACATGTATATGAATGTGTAAATATACTCGTATATGCTGCTAAAACGTATACATATATGGGCAAAAGTATATAGAAAAGCGGTAGAAATATTTGTGTTGTAGTCGTCGTCGTTTTTTTGTAATAGCGGCACATTTTATATGACATTGACAATGCTAACATACAAAGCGAAAGGCGATAATATGAAGGTCTTAGTAATATTAACTTTCTTTATGCTTTTTTTTTCTCTCTCTTAAAATTTTTTCATTCTATTTTTGCCATATACTCGTACATACTCGTATTTTATTTTATTTATTTTTATTTTTTGATAAATTTTAATTATATACTATATACATACGTATACTCTAAGTTTGTTTGTACGCATATAATGTACGTATGTGGACATAGATGTATTTGAAATTTGAAAATGAATTTATCATTTCTAGATTATACGTAATCTGTAGATATTTTGTAACATTTTTCATTTCTCTGATAATTTTAATTATACAAATGAAGGATATCAGTTGATGTTTCTCAGTTTTTTTTTAAAAAATACATAAATTTAAGCAATTCAAATATAAGCAGTGTAACTGTATACCTGTGAGTGAATGTAAGTATATCATGCTTACCAAATCAGAATTAATTTATAAAATTTTCAAAAAAAAAAAAACAATTTTTTTTTAATTTAAAGTTTTTCCTTAAAAAAATATTTTATATTCTTCCAAATTTCTTTAATTTCGTTTTAAAAAATAAAATTCAATTTTAGAAATTCATATCCTAGTATCGGTATGGATATGTATTTGAAAAAAAAAAAATGTATAAATATGTAAACCGTGTATACAGTATCAGTATGCATATTACATGTATAACTAAACACATGTTACATGTGTGCTATTAGCACAGCAAGGAATATAATTATTGTATACATACAATTTTATTTATCCAGATTTCATACATTAAAATGTAAACCTATAATATGAATCATTCTGGATACGATGTGATGTTACCTATAAGAAGCTACAAGATAACATGATAAATTGACATGAAATTTTTTTGAGTTCTGTTTATTTTTTTATAGGGAAAAAAATTTCAAAGATAACATAAATTCTAAGAAAATGTATAGTTATAATATATAATGAAGATCTATATAATAGTACCATAGTACTAATATTTACAATCTTTTACTTTTTCTAATGAAATTAAGTAGAAAAAAATGTGCATCTATGAATGGATTGGAGTTTTTTTTTTTTTTAATGCAATTTTATTTATCAAAAGCTTTTTAAAGCAAAGTGATTTATATTTCTCTTCTTTGTTAGTAGAATGGATTATACTGTGAAATAAAATTATGTAAAAAATAATCAATAAAAATTTCAATTTGAATCGTGATCACATGATATTTTTTATTTTCACTTTTGTATAATCATACATAAATAATTTTCTAAGATAAATTACAAAAAATTTTGTTTGTTTGTGTATTCAAAGTTATAACGAAAGTTATCATTGGTTTTCCATCATAATAATTATTTAAGAATCAATAGAACGAAATTTGATATGAATCGCAACACAACGTTATTGATGGTGGGATGATGATGATGATGATTATTATTTATAAGAATTTTGTATAACACCTAAATATTTTTCATGTATAGTATGTAATAATTTTCTATATAAATGAAAAATAAAAACTAGAAATAAAATTATTTAATATCCTTCCTTCTTCAATTACATATATAAGGTTTATGGAATTTCATGAAAAACAATTCTTAATTCTTTCTTAATTCAAATACATATTTTTTTTTTACTAATCGCAATAAATATTTTGTGTAAATACATTTGTAAACAATTTTCATTATTTCACTTGTATCACATATTTATATACATATATACTATTGTGTACTGGTACTCATAATATAAATGCACTTTAATAACAAAACAATAAAAATTAGAAATTTATTATATCATAATACAGCTATACTATACCTACGTCATGTCCATAGAGGTGTAATACCAATTTATAATTTCCAATTCATTACCACATATTGTATAACATACGTTCATATATAGACGCATGTGTAAAGGATATTGAACTTTTAACATTTTAAATTATTTAAATTTAATTACATTTATATTACGTTGTGTATACAATTTAAACTTGAAAGGTAATAAATTTTTTTTTTTTTTTTCAAAATTCTATATACATATTTTGTTTGTTAATTTTTTTTTTCATCCCCCTTCCTTAATTTAGTATTAATTAACAAAAACAAAAATGACAATAAAACGATAACAAAATGAAAATATGTATATGGATGTAATGTATTTTAAAACAATGTAATATATAAGTGGTATACCAGAAATTATGGTTAGTTGGAAAAAAATTAAAATTAAATTCAAAAAAATGCTCAATAAATAACGAAATTTATTGTTTGTTATTTTATTTATTTTTTGTTTTTTTGTTTTTAGAGAGAAAGCAAAAAATTAAATGAGAAAAAAAAAAGAAAGAAAAATATTAATTGGTTTTTATGTAAATCGATATAATCATGTAAGAGTAAAAGTCAATAATAAATTTCAAATATAATTATTAAGAATCAGAAGAAAAAAAATTACAAATATTGTAATACATACGAGTATATACAAACTCCTATCAAATTACTAGGAAAAACCAGTAATTAAGTGAAAATACAAAAAATATAATCAATTATAGAATTTTGAACAAAAACAAAAAAAAAAAAATTAAATTAAATTACATTGTAAGTTTAAAATGCAAATAGGTATGCATGTATACGAATTTACTATTTAGCTACTCGTTTAGTATGTGTTTTGTTGGTGTTCTAACTCTATTACCAATTATAGCTACCATCTATAATCTGTATAAACTACAATATATAAATTTATAATGCCATAAAAATATAAATTAATTACGTGATTTATAAACACACAGTAAAAGTATATTATATAGAATTGGAAGAAACAAATACATTTAGAACCGGTTTAAAAGTTGTTGCAGGAAAACAACAACAACAACAACAAAATAATAATTGCTAAAATAATACAAATAAAATTATAACAAAATACACACACACAGACACATCTGTATTTATATATAAAGAAAATGATGTAGAATTATTTATTGTTTCTTCGTTTTTGTTTTTTTTCCTTTTTTTTTAATTTTTTTCATTTTTTTTTTTATTTTGTAAAATATGCAAAAATTTTCATATTTACTCGTTATACTCGTGCACATATTAGTACATATATACATATGTATGTACCTATTATAGCTATATATGTGTATATGAATATTATATTTTTTGTGTTGTTTATGCACTTTTACACACTTCAATTGTTTGATATAATAATGAAATTAAAAACCAGAAAAATAAAAGAGTTTTTTTTTTTGTTACATATACAAAAATAAATATACCTAATATGAGTATGTATATATGTGCATACATATATGACTATTATATGTATATGTAGTATTATGTAATTACATATATGTAATGTATAATACATATATGTATAAGATAAACAAATGAAATGAAAAACGAATCAAAAATCCAATAAAAATGAAAAATAAATAAATTAAATGAGAATATTTAAAAGTTATATTAATTAAAATAAATTAATATTTTTATATTATAAGTAAATACATATATTAAGTAATATATGGATATATATAGGTAATACTCACTTCATTATTCACACCCACATAAAATTGAGATAAATTAATAATAACAACAACAACAGCAAAAATATACAAAAATTTAAAATTTTTTATTATTTTTTGCTAGATTATTTATTATAAAAATACAAATAAATGTTATACTGTTATATGCGTACTTCCATGTAGTACATAATATAATAAGTTTTCGATTAAAACAAAAAAAAAAAATTAACCGATTCGTCCTTGTTGTTGATTTTATTATTTAAGTATCACAACTTTTAATATTTGCACTATTATGTATTTATTTTCTTTGTATTTTTTTATTGTTTATTAATTCAAATGCAACAACTATAAACTTAGATATTATATGTACATATATATGTACTACTAAAATATCTAATGTCTAATTAATCAAAATTATTAATATTTTTTTCCTTCCTTATATAATATGATACTTTAACAAATACAAATACAAAAAAATAATATCACTTCACACTTTTTGAAATGTATTTTTCAAAATTTTACCTTTTTTTTTTGTAAATGAATGAATATTTTTTTTTCTTTCTAATTGTCATCCAAAAAAAAAAAGAAAAGTTAACTGGAAACTATGTATAGAACTAGTTTAGAACGTACTATGTATTTATTTTATGTAATATTTATTTATTTTTTTTACGTTAAATTTTAATTAAATTTATTTGTTTATTCATTATGTTCATTTACATATGTATGTATTTCACAAATACATTTTTATTTTTAAACTATGTATTAATATTATCACATAATATTACAGTTATATGAAAAAATCTTTATTTGATTAAAATTAAACTTGACCTTTATTTTAATGTAACTATATAACTACACACCTAGGTAGATATATAACATTACATCATGTACATACGTACACTTTTATTTAAAATAAATTATAAAAAATAAAATTTTGTATATTTACGAATTTCATACATACGCTTACATAATATAATATACACTTATTTACTCATATTATAATCTATTATTAATAATAAAATGTTATTTATTTATATTTTTTTTAAACATACATATAAGTTTATCTTACTTTTGCACATTATAATATTGTACAGTCTAATATACCGTCCAATTTAAACACTATAATTATGTAGCTATGTATATATTTCATACATTAATAAAACAATTTTTGTTTTTCATTTCTCAAAACTTTTTCAACAAAAATGCATAATACTCGTATAAATAAAGTATAAACAAAACATATTAACTAAGTAGTAATGGTAGTAACGATTTTATTGTATAGTTTAAAATTATATTTTTATATACCTATTTTTTGTTTTTTTATATTTAAATTTTTATTTTAATTAATTATTTTTATTTTATTTTATAATTTTTATATTAATTATTGTATTTTTACTAAATACATATAGGTACATATTTATGCACATATCACTTTTAGAATTATTATTATTTTTATTATAATATTATTCTCTTTAGAAGGAAGTTAACTGATGATATACAGAGATGATGATGATGTGGTATAATATGCATGCAGTTGTTATCATCAAGGAAACAAAATGAATATTAATAAATATGTATATAAAATTATTGAAAATGCCTTTTCAAGTTTGTGTTTAAAAAGAAATATGCATGCATGCATTTAACAAAAAAAAAAAATAAATAAAATAAAATAAAAACTGAGAAAATGAATTATTTTTTAAATGTTTTTGTATGTATGCGTGTAAGCTTAATGCATAATAAATATAATATATAACTTGTTTAAATATATAATAGTCCAGTGTATAAATGTAATATGACAAGTGACGAAAAAATAGAAAAAAAAAAAAAAGAAAAACCCCTAAGAATACTTACAGTATAGGTACACCTATACATACATACATATATGTACGTACATATCTACTTATTTGCAATAAAATAAAATATTAAGTTTTTCTTTTTTCTTTTTATT
Organism: Villa cingulata; assembly: GCA_951394055.1. NCBI lineage: Eukaryota > Metazoa > Arthropoda > Insecta > Diptera > Bombyliidae > Villa > Villa cingulata. Next base: position 24,140,234 of record OX596021.1, on the reverse strand, counting down.
TATTTATTTATTTTTGTAAACGAATACGATTACAATGCATTATACGTATGAATAATATATCTACTATTACTATATAGCTAATATTTTTATACAAAAATATGTATACATATAAGTATATGTACATACGTACACATAATATACAGACACAGTAGTATAAAGAAACGAATATTATTTGAATGCAGTTATATATGCATTTTTTTTATAGCACACATGCATGTTCATGTATGTGTATTTGTAATGATAACATTCATTATATTTTCTACTTTGTTATTCTCTATATATTTAATAATTTTAATTTTAAATTGCGCCAATACATGAATATGTGTACAAACATACGGAGACGAGTACACGAGTATGGAATATGTTTCTGCATGGGTATATATTTTTACTAGATATGTGCTTTTTTTATTTTTATTTCATTATCATTATCATTATTATTATTATTATTATTATTGTTGTTTATATCTAATTCTAATATCTTTTTTTTTTTCATTTTTCAATTTTATTGTCTCTCATCATTTTTGTCTTACTTTTCATTATCAAATACACGAGTATTATACAAATACATTTTTTGGCTTTTCAATATCATATATTATTTGTGTATTGCATTGTATTATCATTACACAAATTTTTACATAATCATCAACAATGAAATTATTAGATAATAGTGTGCGGTCAAATAACAATATTGAAAATTTGTGTTTTAAACCAAACTTTTCTATCCTCTTTTCTTTCTTTTCTACGTTTCTCTCTCTATCGTAAGGTAGTACGTGGTAGTACGACGTATGTACGTATGTACGTAGTGTAGTACCACATAGCACACTAACTTCTAGCGCTTCTAGCTACATACATACATACATACATACATACATACATACATATTACTGCTATTACTCAATACTCACTCCAATACTCAATTGAGAGAAAAAATAATAATAATTTTGTACATTATTAGTTATATAATTTTAGGGTAATGTTTTTTTTGTATATTTTTTTATTATTAAAAGCTTTTTCTTATATCAAAAGTTAACACTTATTATGTTTATGTATATAAGTCTGTGTACAATATTGTCATATTGGTTTTTAACCGTCAAACTTGCAAAATTTTTCATAAAGAAAATATTATGAAAGTGGGAAATTAAAAAAAATATTAAAACTTCCTGAAATTAAAAGAAATACTGAAATAAACTAAGTGCAAAATCGACTATTTTAAAAAAATTAAGAAATTTAAATTCAAATATTTTCATAAAGATAAAAATTATCTAATATAAATGTATCTAGTCTGAGAATATCATACTTTCAAAATATCCACTTCTGTGAAAGCCCTGATTCACTGTGAAAGTTGCAGTGCTAAGAAGAAATGTTTAGTAATGGTTGATGTTGATAGGTAATAATAAGAGTGTGCTGAATTTTGGACTTTTACTTTATATTTTTTGGAAATATTTAAAAAAAAAAACGCATTATTCTATACTTTTTCTCAGCAATGTACATATATACTGCCTCTTTATTTAATTTTAGCCTAATAATTATAAATTATAAATTAATGTTAATCAAATTGATACTAATAATTATTTATGCCTGTAATGCAGGTCTTTCTTCCTTTCCTTCTAAGTTCTTATTTGTGATAGCATAGCCAGTTCCACCCTGAATTTAAAAAAAAATAATAAAATAAAATTGTTTCAATTTTAAAGGAAATACCCAAAATTTTTTTCGTTAAACTTTCTAATGCTTACCCTTTCCAATGGTATTATATCTTTTTCGGTTAATTTTTGATTTGTTAGTGGATGAATCCAATCCTTTTTGATGATTTTTTCAACACATTCCATCGTTACTACGTCTCCACTAAAGTAAAATAATTCATAACAAACATAAATATTTTATACATCATATTGTGAACAGAAAGAATTCGAAATTCAATTTCAACCTACGTGGGCTTTAATACAGCACATGGTACAGCATTACTTAAAATATCGTGTGTAACTGCACACATATATCGATTTTCCTTTATTATCAGTGACTTTTTGTCGTCTTTATCATTGACCAGTGTGAATTTAACGTTAATCAAATCTTTTGCTTTTAATGGTTTCTGTGATATTGGACAGTAAATCGTTGGATCTGGTTTCTGTGCTTTACCACCTTTTGCAGTTGGTGCCTGTGACGGTACCCAAAAGCTTGGTAGCTCTTTGTCTTTACCATTTGCCATATTCGATATTGATAATGAACTAGATGATGCTGAAGTGCTAGCATCAGATCCAGATGTGCTTGGAAAATCTTTACGATTTATTTTTGAACCAATCGCAAAAGTACTTGTTGTCACGATATTTTTTTCTGTATTGATGAATTTTTCAAGACGTTTTTGTTCTTCTAAAGCAGATAGATTTGCTTCTTCAATTTCTTCTTGTTTCCTTAACTTTTCATATTCTTTTAATTTTCGACTGTATTCATTCTTTTTCGTGATAATATATTGAAGTATTGCTTCTTTATCAAATAGATAACCATCTTTAGTAACAACAGGATTTCTACAAGGTTGTAATGTTAACGAACAACAATCAAAACTTTTTACAGAATCCTTTCCAATTCGTCGACTATTTGTACCATATCCAGATACTGCTGCATCTTTTTTCTTTTCATGGTAAGTATAAACTGCTCCTGCTGTACAATTTCTCGCATGTCTTGTCATTGTTTAAAATTTCTTTAAATTTATTACAGAATTAACATTAATTTAGAAAACAAAATTGCAAATCAAAATTCAATTATTTTAATTTCCTTTCAGCTAATTGACATTGACAGTGACACTTGAAATTGACAACAGAAACAATTATAAAATGACATTACTAGTCGTAGGGCTGTATAAAAATTAAATAGCAAATATGTAAACCAATATTATTTGCATACCCGTAGGTATTTTCAAAAAATGTACAGTGCAGTTCAAAAATATACGTAGTAAATTATACGAATTTATTTGCATACACGTAAGCAAAGATAATACAGTCCTACTAGATGAACCATTTCATTTTTTTTATTTAAATGTTTGTATGTTTGCCAAAAATAAAGATCGAAAAAGTTTTTCGAAACAATATCGAAAAAGAGCGAAAGTTTATAATTCAGGAGGGATGTAAATATGAGAGAAAAATAAGAATATTTATATAGAAGAATTAGTTTGTGAGTTGCATGACTGGTTTACTAAATTTTATATGGTTTTGAGTGGTACCATCACTTATTTGGGGTGCGTTCATGAACATTACTTTAACCATAGTCATGGTGTAGTATAGTTTAAGCAAAGTTATGTTATACTACAGCCATAGTTATGTTAACTTCAAGTGGTTTTTGAACGCCATTTTTACCATAGTAGTAGCAATAAATTATCATTCAGCTGTCAAGTCAAGTTTAAAAAATTTTTACATATTATAATTTTTATATTTTTTGTTTGTCAAAAATTAATTATTTTTTACAAATGAAGTTTAAAACAAAATTAATTAATTTCAAATTAATTAAATTGAAATTTTCACAATTCACAACAAAAAATTAAATTACAAACGATTTTTTTATTGTCAATGTCATTACCACTTAAAGGTTTACTATCGTTACTATCGTTAACCATGCTCTCGAGCAGGGTTAGTTTTTGACATCAAATAGTAAAAAATTTACTTTACTACAGATGTTTATGAACGCTAAAAATTCATGTTGGTAGTTATGTTTTACTATGCCACCACCATTTTGAACGACAAATGATAACTATAGTAACGATTATGAACGCACCCTTGATATGATATTATACTTGATTAAGTAAAAATAAATGGATATTTTGTACGCAAATGTTTTATAATACAACAATTGACAATAGGGCTGTTTCAAATTTTTTTTTATTGTATTGAGTTGATCATCGTATTTAATATATGAATGACTTGAGAAAGGAGGTATTTCATATTTCATGTATTTTTATATATGTATGTATGTGTTGTTATGTTAATATTCCTTGTCGCGTGCTATATGATCTGACATAAATTACTACTACTACTTCTAATTGAAATACATATATAGAATTGTATTTATATCAAAGACCATATAAATATATACATTTATATGGTCTTTGGTTATATGTATTACCTGTATAGGTTTACATTATTTTCTGTTCTGATGTAGGATTGTAGAATATTTGGCAACAGATGTTTTGACGTATGCATACATTATAATTACTGTAGCATTTGTACTGTACTGTACTCTATACATTTATATGGTCTTTGATTATATGTATTACTTGTATAGGTTTACATTATTTTCTGATGTAGCATTGTAGAATATTTGGCAACAGAGGTTTTTACGTATGCATACATTATAATTGCTGTAGCATTATACCAGAGATACTATATAACTACATATAAATATGTTTTTACATAGTATCACAGATCAGATACACTTATCTGTGATAGTATATAGTATCTTTGATTATACATAATATATGTATACATATGGATATATTATGGTTTTATTTTGTTATGTTTTTGAGTTCATTGAGTGCGTATACTCCGCAGTACCAAATTGGTTTTGGTACAACCAAACCATTTTAGTACTGCCTATATATCTCACGAGTACCAAAACATGAGAAAGAAAGAAAACATAAACATACTTGCCATTTGTCAACGTCAAATAATATTCGATAAACAAGCTCGTGATTAAATCATTTATTATTTTACTAAAAATTAAAATTTAATATAATTTTATTTTGAAGTGTTATTGTGTTAAGTAAAAATTGTTGAAAATGAATAAAGAAAGGTGGTCTTATGAAGAAATAAATATACTTTTAGATTTATGCCTTGAAAAAAACATTATAAAATTAATGGACGAGAAAAAATTCAGGCACAACGAGTTTTTTAAAACTATACAAAATGAAATGCAAGCTAGAGGATATTCTAGAGATACATCTCAAATAATACTAAAATTTAAAAAACTAAAAGCCCAGTTCAAAGTGGCAAAAGAACTATTTACGAGTATTTCTTCATCGTATCTTTTCAAATTGTATTTCCTTTTTTGTTTTAATTTGTTATTTAAAAATAAAACTAAATTAATTACTACATTATTATTTGTAAAATCCATCACTTTTTAATTATTTGTATAAAAAAATATTTTATTTAATTTAGGATTCAAGATTACAAGACAAATGTCACTGTTTTCTTTTTTTTTTGGAAATTGATTACTAAAGTTTGGTCGAACCAGTATACCTCATCGTATACTGTACCAAACCAAATTACTTGGTTCGAACCAAAATGGTCGACCTAAAAAATATTGGTACTGTGAGTATATACCGGAACCAAATTAGTACTGGGACCGGTTTGGTACTACGGAGTATACGCACTCATTGACTTATGAATGCAAGATACGATTATATATTATCATATCCCGTGAATTGAATTTCTTCTTCAAATTTTTAAAGAATGTCTTTTTTAATGTTTGGGCCTTAGGACTTCTGAAAAAACAAAGTATTATTCTGATTTATGATCATAATATAGAAATTGAAAAATCAGGTGTTTTGTGAATTACCAAATTTTTTTATAGACTGAGTCAATTTTTTTTCTAACCATGTAGATAAAAATTGATATTTTCAAATTAATATGGAACATAATTTACAAATATGTATATTTTTCTAAATCTTGAGGATAATGAATTTTAAATTATATACAATATTTTTTAAAAACAGAAAGCTTAAAAATATTTATTTCAAAATTTTTAAATTTTATTTCGTTGATGTTTTTTGTGTGAGGTATAAAGTATATATTCAAAACATTCTAGATACTAGCGCTGATGAACATTTAATTAGATTCAATGAAAATTGATAATTATTTGTAGGTTGAAAAATATTATATATATATATAGGTATATATAATAAACAATATGTCATGAAGTCGAAAATAAATTATTTGTAAATTTATGGATTTTTATGATTGAATGCAATCAAATTTTTTTTCATTTATGTTTGTTTGAAAATAAATTATTAAGTAGAATGGGCCTATAATTCTAGTCCTAGAAATATTTTGGAGATCCGTATTATTAAAATATCTTCAGTAGTGATTCAAAAAATTATGTTTGAAAATAACGTGGAATAGGTTTACGTATAGTAAATTATAATTGCTTATTTGATTTTTGAATTCAAAATTTGCCTTTATATTTTAACATTTCTATTAAATTGATAGCTCAACTATTTAATATCATTCTTAAACCAAATTTTAAAACTTAAACCATTCATTTAAAAAGTGCAAGAACTGGTCAGTTCTGCATGGTGCGGTCATTAAGTTGGCAAAAAATAGGAAGTTAATCTGACCTGCCTATACTTTAGAATATATTATCAGAAATTTGAATAGCCTCTGATATTTAGTATTAGCACTATTAGTCATAAATATTTTTATACAGCATTTTTTTTGAACAAAAGTTTTAAAATTGCATGTATTTTTAATTCCGTTTTTTTCTATAAAATATATGTAATTGTTTTGAACTTAAATGAACCTAATGAATTCGGGCAAAAAAGCGATGAATTATCAATCGTCTTTTAATACAGTTGAAATTATACAATATTTTAATATTTTAATAGTTGATATTATATTTAATTATTTATTATTATAATTATATATGTATACACTAAACAAATTTATGGATTTATAATGTTTCGAGGATGCATTTCCAATTATTAATTGATTAAAAATTAAATGCCGTGTAAAAGTAGTTGTGAACAATACTGTACATCCAGTTTTAGTTTAACTATAGTTGGAAGACGGTTTTCAAATTTAAAAATTTTAAAATTAAATATATTACTATATATGATTTATAAAGTATAATATTAATATGCAAATTATGTATAAAAATATCTAAGAAACTCATAGCAAAGCAGAAGAAAAATTTTGATCACGATCAAAGTGGATTTTGCACTTATAATAGTGGTAACGTAGTAAATGAATGATATATTCTTCAAATATAGATATTGTGGTATCTTAAAAGGATATTTGCTTGAGGCCTGTTACCTATCAAAATTGTTATTTAATTCTTTTCAGAGGAAAACCATCAGATTGCAGTGTAATTGATAAATATTCGGTAATTATAAACTTTCGCTGTCAGCTAGTTTTCTTTAAACATTAAAAATCGAAAAATGTATGAATCTTCATGATTCTAGTCTCAAAATGTTCCATTTAACTTCGGATTTATGAAAAAAGTATAATAGTTAAAGTTTGATGCGTAGGAGAGTGTGGGTAGATAGTTAAAAGAGCATATGAAAAAATCAGTTTAATTCAGTTCAAAAATGTTGATCAGTGTTAACGAATGACGCTAATTATACAGCACTTTTCATACTCTTTTAGCATCCCCGCACCCACCTGCCAAAATTCTCTTTTTTTCATTTATATTTTATTTTTCATTCTATAAAATTTTTCAATCTTACTAATGAAAAATTACTCATGAGTAATCACCACCCACCACCCCCCACACCACTCCACGCATCAAACAGCCACTATTATATTCTATTCATAAATCCGAAATCAAACCAAAGTTGAAAAAAAAGCAAAAAGGTTGACTTTTCAATTTTTTATGAGTAAAAAACCAGCTGATAGCGAAAGTGTATATGTAATTACCAAATACTGTATTCATATATCTATGAATAACAAAAAGGTTCATATTTAACATTACACACAAATATTTTCATAAAGAAATATGTTAAGAAAGGTCATTGATACTATATACATTATAGATCCTGATATACATCATTGAACAATCTATTTTTATAATTACACTTGTATGTATGTATACAAAATACCATATAAACGATGTATACATATTACATACAATCATGTATATCGCATAAACAGCACATTCATTGCATATAGTATTTACTATTATCTATTCTGCATAAGCAAGCAGCATGTTGTTATTAATGTCTACTATGTCATGTCTATTATGTATGTATTAGAATTAGTTTTTACATCGCATTCAATGTTATACGGTTATACCAAAGACCAATATAATATACCATGATAATTATAATATATTTTATATATCGGTCTTTGGTTATATTTATATCAAACTTGTTTATTCATGTTATATGCTTTATGTATGTATGTGTACGAGATCGTCTTCAATTCAATATGGATCCTTATATATCCTTATGCACGAGCATAAACCATACATGGAGAATAAATATATATGATCAAAATCTCTCAAAAATGTTCAAATTTATATTTATATGTTCCAGCCAATGATATTCATTTATTCTATTTTCAATACTCAAAATATACAAATACATATAAATAACACTTATATGTGTGGAATATCATATGAATTAAATGTACATTTTAAATAGCATTGTGTATTGTTTAGTGCTGCAAAACATTGACAGGTGTTCATTTCATTTGTGAGAGCAAACATTTATAATAAATGAGAACAAATTCGAAACACTATGGTCCGTCTACACAATTAGTTTTGATAACTCGATTTACAAAAACAATTCCATTATATCACAGACTGTCAGACATATTTATTGAAATCATTATAATTGTGTACAGGGTACATAACTAAAAGCAATTCGAAAAATTTTGAAAAACTTTTTTGATTTTGATGAAGCTTTTTCGATCTTTATCATATATGTAAGTGTGTCGTTTTTGGAAAAATTACCACTTACACTAAAAAGAACATCTATTGAGACGAAGAACTATATTATCTTTGACGTAAGTGTTTTCATCAGTCATCAAATTGTACAGTATAATTCAAAAATACTTTTTTATATTTTAAATAACCGTTTCTTTTAATTTCAGGGGACATGGAAACAATTATTTTTAAACAGCAAAAACCTTTCAATTAAATCAATTTTATTGTATTCAATATTCAATAGAATTTTATTTTTCAGTTACGAAAAAAATTCTTTCTCACACTTCTTCACATATACATTTTTTTTTCAACTAACTTCCTGCCTATTGATTTTGATTATTTAAACTTTTGTATGCTATTCTATTTTTATTTTTTTTTTTTGTTACACAAATATTTTTTGGGTCACAAAAGGCCATTTTCATAATGTGACAAGTTGCTGTTTTTCAATTAAAAACATCGTTATGTTGGTAAATCACAATGACTTTTTGGATCGTTTAAAACTAAGAAATGAATGAAATTCTAACGTATGCACACTTGTGTGTACATCATGAGTATGTAGTAATCTGCTGTAAAAAATTCAATTCAGAAAAAAAAAAGTTTAGTTATTGTTCGAAAGACGAAATCTTTCTGATATTGTTGAACTCAATCATACGACAAAATTCAATCTATATATTTATTTAATTTTCCATCAATAAATCACTGAAATAAATAATTGAGTAAAAAATCAATTACTTAACTATAATACATACATGTAAATATAAATTATATAATAAGTGCATATGGGTAGAAATTTACATAATATTATATATGTACGTTTATTAAAAATGCGTATAATTAGCATAGTTAGTGCAGTTAGAGGGTGAAATAAAGTTTATCTTCTATCTTTTGTCTTCCATTTGCCATCGACCAAATACATGAATATAAAATATTTTCTAGTATACAGTGCTTACAAAAATTATTTGTGTTGAATAAATTTCATACTTACCATTCATGATACAAAGACTATAAAGGTAACTTACGTATGAAACTGTGACGTCACCAGGTGTTACAACTCAATACAATACTAGCAAAACATCATGAAGCAATCAACATGAAATTACATGAAATTAATACACGTGATGACGTAATTTTACCGAAAATGGCGATTCAAGAGGAAGAAGTCGGTATACCTTTATAGTCTTTGCTTACCACTGTATGTAAAGTACTGTAACTTGGATTTGAACAGTTTTAATACTTTTAATAAAACAGCAATTTTTAAATGTTGCATCGAACTTGTTGCAACAAAAATGTTGCACCGAATACGTTACATCGAAAATGTTGCATGTTGCATTACCATTTAGTTAGGTTTAGGAATTAGGATTTAGGATGATAACGTCATCAACAATGAATGCGATTCACATATAATAAAGTTCGTACTTTTCGTGTCATCAATTTCTTATTTTCATGAATTAAAATTTTAGTTCAATTTTAATATTAAATTATCGAGTATATGGACAATTTTTCAAAAGCGATAAATATTTAAGTTCTGCATTGAATTTGTTATTATGTTCAGATAAAAATAGAATGTATGTATTTTATTGTAATTAATAAAATTTTATCATTGAACATTTTTAAATATGTACTCGTAGTCGTAATGTACATATTGTAATATTTTATCTTTTTAACTTATAAAAAAAATGTGTTATATGTGTGATGATGTGGTATTAAAGATAATAACAATATAAATATTTGCTACAGAATATTACAGATTACAGCGACTGTATTATGTATGTAGGTACATATATGTAATATTTATTTATCTCAAGAATTAATAATTTATGGAATTTTCATAATAGCCTTCAAGCAACTACATAATATATAAATACTGTATTCAACCATGAGAAAATGAAAATAAGTCTGATAATATAGTCTGATAATATAATATTATAATATATGTTATCATTAGAGAAAATATAATGTTATACACACAAAAACATATAGTATCTAAGTATTTTATTTATAAATTTAAGATGATAAAATGATATTGAATATTATCAGAAATTTAATAATTGAAATGAATAATAAGCAAAAAAGACAAAATTAAAAAAAAAACAAACGTTAAAATGTCAAAAGAAAATTTGAAATTTTCGCTTTATCCGTCAAATGAAGTTTTTCATTGGTTAATTTGAGTTAAGTTAAAAAAAAATAAATTGTTATCTTTGGAGAAAATACACAAATTATTTATACATGTAATGTTCAATTATTGCTTATATTATTTACTTGATTTTTCTCAATTAATTATTGGTAATCAGTAATCCGTTGTTGTTATTTTTGCGTTATTAAATTTCTAAAAAATATTTACATATATTAAATTTATCATATTTTTCTGTTTCTGTTCTTTTGTTTATTTATTTATTATTATTTTTGTTTTTTTCATGTCTAGTTCTAGTTTTATTCAGTTCATGAATATATGTAATAATTCATTGTGTATTAATTTATACATTCAATGTTCGAATATAACATTCACATACAGTGCGTTTAACTTGAATAGGGCCACCTTTTTTCAATGAAGTTTTATGATTTATTCGTATTTTTTTCTCGATAATTGATTTTTTTTTTAATTCAAAACTAAAGTACAACTTCATTCTTGAATTTCAAAACGAAAAAAATAACTGGTTTTATATGTTTAACGTTAATTTTTACTGTTTATTGTCTGGTACTTAGAAAAAATCACATTTTTGTTTGCTTCACTTGAATAAGGCCACCATAAAAATTAATATAAAGGAGGGAAGTAAATGATTGCAAACACATAGTTTTTGAACAAAATTGTAATTTTTTTATTATTATTAAATTTTAGTTCTTTGTACATCCTCCTTTTTTTAAAATTACTTCATATATTCTATTCGGCAAGTAATTGTATAGTGACTTCAAATAACTTAAGGAAATTTCCCTCAAGGCGACTTTAATGGCCTGAATTAATGACTCCTTATCATCAAACTGTTTGCCACCTTCGTACACTTTTCTTACTAACCACCCCCATACGTTTTCCATTATGTTGAGGTCTGGAGAATAGGGTGGCCAATCGAGGGTTTCAACATTTTGGCTTTGAATCCAGCTTTTAACTATCTTTGCTGTGTGGATAGGTGCATTATCGTGCTGATATATCCAAGGTATGGGTCCAAAAATGTCGTGAAACTTCGGAAAGGCATTTTCCAATATATTTTTATATGTAATTCCAGTCATTTTTGTGGACTGGAAAACCAAATCGATAGTTCCATAATAAGAAACTGCTCCCCATTCCATTACACCACCCTCTTTACTGTGATGTCTATCTAAAAACAGTTCGTCTTTTCGTAAATCGTGGAAATAATGATTAAAATTGTCCGGGCCATCAATGTTAAATTTTTTTTCATCTGAAAAAACGACTTTGTACCATTGCTTTTGCCATACCATATGGTGCTTAGAAAACTGTAATCGATTTTGTTTCCGCACTTCATTAAGTGGTGGTTTTTTTTAATTTTTTTGTATTTTAAATGTGAAGCTGCTTTAATTATGCGCCGGACAGTCGAAACACTTGCTTTAACCTTACACTTGAACTTGATTTTGACTGCAGAATTACTGGAATTTGATGCTTCACGAAGAATTAATCGTTTGTCTCGGGGAGTTGTTGCTTCGGAAGTACGTCCTTTCATGTTTTTTCCATATTCATCAATATTTTCTAAAAAATTATTAACTACCGTTTTGCTTCTTCCAATTTTTTTGCCTATATCACGGCTAGAGTATCCTTCATTCTTATAAATTTTTATTTTTTCCTTCGCTACTACAGATAACACTTTGGTGCTTATTATGGTTTTCGATTCGATGGTTGAACGAAGAATCTTCTTCGATTCGATTAAATTTAATTTTGGTATTATGTAATTCGATTGAACGACTGAAAATGTCAGATGTCATTATTTTGAATTATTGTGAATATTTTCTTGATTAAGTGATATCTTTTTTAAATTTTTTAAATTTACTTGGCTTGCTTGTATAATAAAATGAAATTTTATAAATTTTGAGTTTTGTACATATATACATTTTATAAAAAAAACAAAGAAAGCTTTATACATATACTTACATTTTTTTGAACTATCCATTTTTCTAAATGTTTTTTGTTCACTGTTGTTATACGTAAATATGACAATTCGTCAGTAAAAATGTGATCGAATAAGCTGTTCGATAAAATCGAAGGCTTCGAAAAAAATCGAAAACTATAATACCGAAATTTGAATTTGACAGATATTCGATAATTTTACGAAAATCATAATAAGCACCTTTATTTCTTCCCATTTTAATAAATTTAATCAAATTTTTGTGCTTTATGTAATATTGATAGAAACAAAATGTCGAATATTTAATAGAAAAACTAATTTCAATTAGAAATGCAAAGCCTACTTCTTTAATAACATCAAAACTACAAGTGGCCTTATTCAAGTGAAGCAAGCAAAAATGTGCTTTTTTCTAAGTACCAGACAATAAACAGTAAAAATTAACGTTAAACATATAAAACCAGTTATTTTTTTCGTTTTGAAATTCAAGAATGAAGTTGTACTTTAGTTTTGAATTAAAAAAAAATCAATTATCGAGAAAAAAATACGAATAAATCATAAAACTTCATTGAAAAAAGGTGGCCCTATTCAAGTGAAACGCACTGTATGTTCGTTGTAAATTGTGATAATGATATAAATAACTGATATAATTGAAACAGAAAAATATTTCAAAAGGAAAAAAACACGAAATAAATAAATAGAGCAATAATTTATATTAATAAAAAAAATTATTTTTTTAAATTAAACTTTTCTTCAATTAATGGATGGATTTCAAATTAAAAAATCTTGTACATCTTGTACATACAGTAAACATCAAAAGTATTTGTACACTTTTAAAATTGAAACTTTAGATACCTGGCTGTAAGTCAAAATCAAATAAACACATCTTACAATTTTTGTACAAATAAAACTCAGATATATTCTTAATTATATATTCCAGAATGTCATTTTCATTACCTCTGTTCATTCTCAAGTTACAGAAAAATAATTAAAACAAGTCCCAAAATTACGAATCAAAATTTTTTGTACACCCATATAATCCTATATAATTTTTTATGCAGTTTTCCCGGTAATACTACAAAATTTTCTTTCTTGTTAAAAACTATTTTTTCGATTTTGATGATAATAATTAGTGTACTACTTATAAGGAAGACACTTTAGTCTTTTGCGTGTAATTTAATTTATGTTTGTATCGTTCCCCGTTCATAAAATTTAAACTTCTATTAAAGATGAATCTCAGATGATTTTCGATACCAACAACTTTTTATCACAACTGATAACGTTAACATAGTGAAATCAATTATGTATTTTACATGAAGAATAACACGTTGTAAAACACGTCGTCAAGAATTTATTAGGAAGAGAAATCATTTTACAAAAATTTGAAGGTGTACAAAGACTTTTGACGTTCATTGTACATATGTATAATACGAAATTATTTTAAAATATTGTTGTGATCAATAATATTATTGTGATTAGTAATAAACAATCAATGATCAGAATATATTTTTTTTTAAATTTTGTATGTAAACAAAAAGGATTCAAACTTTAAACAATATAAATATGTATTATGAGATAATTACTTGGTAGGCATACCTATATACAACTGAATGCGAATGTATGTATAAATATAATTTACTTGTATAGTGATATGTATGCATATCTATAGTGCCCGCAATTATTCTTATCAGTATGTCACGCTCTTTATGTGGTATCATCATTTCATGTTATCATGTTATCGACTCATATTACTTATATTCGTAATAATCGTATCAATTCAATGGAAAAATTAAAAAAAAATAATAATAAATATTATGAATTTTCTTGTGTATACATACATATATTATGTACGTTACAATAATTAATAATGTGTATATATACGATTATTTGCAAATTTTTGTGAGAATTAATATTAAATCATTTTACATATATTAAATAAAAACGAAACTGAATAAGAGATTTACGTTTTTCAGAGAAAATAAATGACTAACGAAACGCATGTTGTAAAATTGTTGTAATCATTTCGCAAATGTTGTAAGTGTTCCAGAATACGTATAATGTACATATAATTCAGTATTAATAATTGATGATAAGAAGTAACGTCCGTCAAAGAATTTGTATTTTGTATTTTCTCTAATTTCATTTATTTTTATTATCATAAATCGTATTTAATAGTTTTTATATGTTTACACATGTACATTACAATTACTCATGTGTTTGTAGATGAATAATTTATGTATGTACATAATGTTTTTTTTCAATTAATAGAAGAAAGAAAGAAAGAAAAAAATATAATAAAATTGGTCAACAAAATATAAACTGAACAGAGAAAGACAAATTTGAAGTATGTATATCTACGTTTGCGTATAAATAAAAATCCATATATCAACGAACATTATAATAATTTTATAGAGCTTCTGATATAGGTATATCGTTCGTTCTTTGATTCTGTGTACTATTATTATATGTAGTTTTGTGATAGTGTTACATTTTGTAATTATATTATTTTATTACACATTATTATGTTGTTTTTCTATTTTAGAGTTGCATCAAAATTTATGTTGTACTTGTACCTACATATACATAGTACATATATTTATTTTTAATTTTAATTTTATTCTCTCTCTGCAAAAATTAAGTAGCTTTCAAGTTATTCATCATCATAAATAATCGAATTTCGGGTTTTATATTTAGTCACATATCATTGCTATCACTGCTCGTATTCATTTTTATATTTTAACAAATTAAATAAAACAAAATGTAAAAGCTAAAAAGCTAAAAATATTAAAATACACAATACACAGTAAGTAAGTCAAGTCAAAGCAATAAGTGAATCGACAACATTAGTGTATAATGATCATATAATAATTATAACCACCCCCAAGTTAACATACAAATTATCTGGTATTAAAACGTTTTATTATCATTATCAAAAATATAGTATATACAACATATACTCATTACAGTATATATAAGTACGTATGTAGGGGTTTTTACATGATTTACAAAAAAAAAATTATAATAAATAAATAAATAAATAAAAATAAAAATGCCGAATAAAACAATTTTCTAAAAATAAACAAAAACGAAAAAAAAAACATAAAAATTTATTTTAAATTTGAAAACGTGGCGGCGTATACAGCTGATAATAATATGAATTAATAACATCTGTATATACATAATATGTAACGGTTGATATAAATACACACTTATAATAATAATAAGAAAATACAGTAAATAATTTAATGTAATTAAATAGTAATATCTATATACAGAATTAATATTAAGAAGAATTTGTATAGTATGCAAGAAGAATAATTATTTACATATTAATTAAGAATTATTATTTATTATACATACAAGTATAGTATATGTACGTGTACAGGTTACATGGTGAATTTCAAATCAAACAAATGTGATTATTATTTCATGTAGAAATATAAAATTTAGAAAATATATTTAAATACATAATAAAAATTAGTGACAATTTCTTGTATGTACATATATATATATGTATAAGAGTATATAGTTTCTTCATATATCTGCATATATACGAGCAGATAGGTAATAAAGGAATTTTTATTTTAATTTTTTTGTTATTAATTTATTGTCTTCGATTTTGTTTAATATTTAATTTATATTTTGTGTGATGTGATGGTAATGTATATGGAGTATAGAATCGTATATTATGATGTATGATACCAAATATTTTTAATAAAATTAATATTTATTAATTTAATTAACTTAATGTCACTACAAAAATTATGTCTTACAAATAATGTTGTGGTGTTATTATTTATAAATGGTTAAGTTACATCTACATATACCTATACTGTACATTTAATTTCTTTTGTTGTGTTTTTGTTTTTTTTTTTTTTTTTTCAATTTATATTTACATATTGTGTATATCTATAAGAAAGTACAAAACTATTTGTGGATATAGGTACTCCTCTAATCATGAGTTTATGATTTATGAATTACGAAAAATTAATTTATTAAAATAATTTAAGTAAATTGTTACGAGTGTATACACAAATATATTCTTTCAAGTTAATAAAAATTTGGATTTTTGTGTTCTATTGTTGGTCATTTTATACGAATATAGAACAGATTAGTAAAATGACAAATATTTGATTATTGTTATTAATTAAAATTCATATATAAGGTACGGGTACACCCATACAAATTATTGAAGGTTTTATATACTTTTTATTTTTAAATATCATCAGCACCAACGTTAATATTATCTATATTTCAATTAACATTAATCTGCATTCCCAAAATCTAGAAGTCTACGGAGGAATATTCTAAATAAGGTGAAGATTCGAAAAAAGAGCTATCGCATCGCACCAATGATTATGATGATGATTAAAAAAATATTCACATGTGCTGTATAAAAACATAAACAATTGAATATACTCTATACTCTATTTACCTATGTGTGTTTTAGTGTGCACATCAGCACATGTAATAATTTTACTATGAAGAATTTCATATTCAAAATTATTCTGTACTCTATGTATGTTTTGACTGTAATGAAAGAATAATTACAACTGAATTTTTTTTATAATTTTTCAAAAAATTCCTTTACTTTTAAATACCTACATATATATTTTAAGTGTGTTTACTATATTTAAGAAGACAAATAAAGATCTAAAATACATATTTCTAATCCCTTAACGACATTATTTAATCTGAAAATCATAAAAAGTGTTAATTTTCTTGATATAATTTATATAGTACTTAATCAGTTTTTTTTTCTTCTTTCGATGGCTTAGTAAATTTTCATCTATATACATTATAAGTATATAATTTACAAACATGTTTGTGAATATTAATGTAAAAATATGTATCTATGTGAAAACATATACAAATATTTTATAAAATTATATTTCTAAATATGTATATAGATACTTAATGTTACATTGTAATGTATTATCTCTGCATTCATATATTTGCCCATTAAATGGATATGCTTCATTTAATTGTTTACTTGTAATTAAAATTTTTAATACATTTTAGTGTATTATTATATTTTTAATAGTTTTACAAGTACATGTACTTATATATGTATATATCAATATCTACCTGTCTATGCTATCAATTAAATTTATGATACTATAGTAAAACCTAATAATTTCATTGAATCAAAAAATTTCAACATACGAATGGAGTATTAATAATTTTATGTTATTTATGAAACGCCACAAAGTAGCAAGAATTATTATTTTTTATCTTTTATCATTCAATTAGGCATATTAGAAATATATTTTCGTTATTGTTTATTTTTCAGTTCACCTATGTATGCGTAAATTATATACAAACATAATATATATATAATATATTCGTATAAAGTAAATATTTAAATTGTAAAGCTCATAAAACGTATAAATAAAAACTAAAGTCTCTCTGATATATTTAAAAATTTAAATATGTAATGGTATTTATCTGTAGTGTAGATCTAGATTAATTTATATTAAACTGAGTGTTAATAATTCATGATACGTGAAAATTAGACTCTAATTTAAAAAAAAAAAAATTTTTTTTTGTTTTTTTTTTTTGTTTTTTTTTTTTTTGAGGAAAATTCATTATCATTACGGAGTTATGATACAATGAGAAGAAACACAAGTGTATCTCGTTGTATCTCGTTCAAATGAAACAAAATGAAAAAAGAAAAATTAAATAATTTTCAATGCATATTATGTATGTATGTATAAATATCTGCAAACATAAATAATGACAGTATGTATATAGTAAATTCGAGTAAATAAAAAAATGTATATAAAATATTTATGTATAACATAATCACTATATAATTTATATGATTAATAACTGAAACTGCTCCCTAATTTTATTTAAATAAATACATACATATTACATTACTTATTTAATGTTTAGTTTTTGTATTTTTTTAATTATATAAAAACAAAACCTTAATATCGATTAATATGCTATTAAATTACATACTATATATACTATAGAAAAATTCCTTATAACATTATACCTCTTTGTTAATAAATAAATGAGAGTATTTTCGTGTAATCATATAACATACAATACATGTATAGAATAACCAATAAAACAAAATTATTTTTTTTTCATTTTACTTTATTCTTTTATGTCGTTTGAATTAAAATGAAATATTATTCAGTGTACGAGTATAAATTTGCTGATTTAATTAATATTTAACGTTTTTCTTTTTCTTTCTTTTTGGTTGAAAATAAAAAAAAAATATTTAATAATTGAAATTAAACTCAATTAAATGACGAAACATGACTAGATTCAATTAAAAAAAAAAAGTAAATATAGCAGACTTTTTCACGTTACAAAAAATAAATAAGTAAATAAAAATAATAAAATGTAAACAAAAATGATGCAATGAACTTTTTAATATATTCCATTTACGACGTTGCTAACTATCAAAAATTTATTTTAATTTCATTTCTTGTTAATTATTGATTTATTTAATTTAGATAATTATTATTAATTTACATAAATTTTAATATGCATGTTCCTCAGTTTTAAATAATTTTTTTTTTTCCTTTTTTCTAAAACAATTCAAACTAAAGTACACTAATGTATTGAAGAAAATTTTACTGATTTTTGATTGTTTTTATGAACGAAATTACAAATTACATAAATGTAACTTTTATCCTTTTATATTAATGTTATGAAAACTGTTCGTTATTATCAAATTCATATTTAAAATAAATGAATTTCAAATTAAATTAAAGGAATTTTGAGTTTTCTTATGTATTATTTGTATGTATTTAATTTTTATTTTTAGAATTCAAATTTAAAACGGATTTCAAAATAATGCATAAATAATGGAAATATAATTAAAACAACACTTAGTTTTATGACATCTAGCGATGATTAGTAGAAAGTTGTTCCGAATAGACGAATAGATAAATTTTACGTAAACATAACGACGTAACTGAATTTCTGGTTTGAATCTAACTAAACTCATCATACAATTTTTTTCTCTGAAATCATGAAACTTCTCTAAAACGTAACGTATCAAACGTATCTGAAATTTTATTGCATTTGTAATTTGTATTTTAACAACAAAAATATTTTTTTAATTCATTTTTTGAATAATTGAAAGAACCAGAAAAATCAAAATCTATTATGAAAAATAAATGAAGAAAAATTCAAATTTCAAATAGACCTTTTGGATTAAATGTAAACGGATAATAACTATAAAACTAAAAAATATGAAATTTTTTAATATAAAAAATTGGTATGAAATATTTTTGATTTACATTTTTACCTATCTCCAGTGTTTTTTATGTTATATGTAGTTATATTAAAATTAAAAATAAAAATCAAATCATAATGTGTGATTTTCAATTTATAAATAAAAAGATTAAGTTTTATGTTTTATTTTATATTTTACTTTGAACGTAGATACATAGTTAACAGTTCAAATAACTTTAGATTTGAATTGTTTCTGATTATCACATCACACTACTTTTAATTGAATGAATACATATATTACTATATACTCGTATAAATGTGGGTACACAATATTAATAATTCAATTAAAATATTTTTTGTGTACACATACATATTTATCTTATTATAAAATTGTCAAGATTAACTTCCAAAACATTCAAAATAATATTATATAGTCTTCGATATAATTTTATACACTTCTTCCGATAAGATAAACAATTAATAGAATTTTTTTTTATTAAATAATGATTTTTTTTTTAAATAAAAATTTTAAATATGTAATGTATTTTCCAATTTCCACATTAGTTCCGAAACATTAAAAGAGATATGTTAGGTGCAGAACTCATCTGGTAATCATCGAATATATTGAATACGTCTAATATTCATAAAATTTAAAGACTGATTATATATATACACATGTCTGAAATTTTAATTTAAAAAATTTGAAAATAAAAATTCAAAATGGGTAAGTACTTATTCAATTTTCGTAAAGTTTTTTTCAATTTTCAAACAATTATAAATTTAATTTTTTTTTTTTGCACAGGTCCTGAAAAATTACCATCAGAAAAAATGATCGGATTAAAACGTGAACTGGGTCTTACATCAGCCGTTAATATTATAATCGGTGTAATGATTGGATCAGGAATTTTCGTTTCACCAACAGCCGCTTTAAAATATTCTGGAAGTATTGGTTTATGTTTAATAGTATGGACTCTTTGCGGAGTTATTTCACTTTTGGGTGCTTTATGTTTTGCTGAATTGGGAACAGTTGTTCCAAGATCTGGTGCTGAATACGCATATCTAATAGAAACATTTAAAGGTCTTCATAAATTTTGGGGACCATTACCAGCATTTATTTGTTCATGGGTCTATGTTGTAGTTTTAAGGCCAGCTGAAGTTGCTGTGATAACAATGACATTTGCCGAATATTCAATACAACCATTTTCGTCACTTTTAGGAATGGATGAAATGAGTCATGAGGATCAAAATCGAATTATAAAAATTATATCGATTCTTACACTGGGAATCATTACTTATGTTAATCTTGTTAGCGTTAAATTGTATATGCATATTAATAACATTTTCAGTTTTTGTAAAGTTATTGCGTGCATGATTGTAATCGGAGGAGGATTATTTGAATTATGCGTCGGAAGAACGGAAAATCTTCAAAATAGTTTTGAAGGAACAACAACAAATCCTGGTTATATAGCTTTAGCATTTTATAATGGCCTCTGGGCATATGATGGATGGTCAAGTGTTACAACTGTAACAGAAGAAATCAAAAACCCAGAGAAGTATATAAAAGTTTAACTATCAATTGAAAAATGAAGTTAAAAATTTTTTCTTTGATTTTTTAGAAATATTCCACGTTCAATAATTATAGGAGTTCCAATTATAACGGCTCTTTATGTATTCATGAATTTAGCGTATATGACCGTTTTAACTCCTACTGAAATGATAAATGCTCCTGCTGTAGCTGTGGCGTTTGGTGAAAAAATCCTGGGACCATTTTCTTTCATAATTCCATTAGGAGTAGCTTTGTCAACGTTCGGTTGTGCTATGAGCATACAGTTCAGTGTGACAAGATTATGTTTTGTTGCTGCTCAAGAGGGTCATTTTATTGCACCGATGTCATACATACATATGCGTCGTTCAACACCAGTACCAGCCGTTGCACTTCAAGGAATGTTAACTCTTGCCTTCATATTAGCCGGAGATATTGAAGCACTTATTGAGTTTGCATCATTTCTGATTTGGGTGTTCTATGGCGCAGCTGTCGTTTGTTTATTAGTTTTAAGAAAAACTAGACCAGACATCCATCGACCGTATAAAGTTCCAATAATTATTCCAATTTTTACTCTTGGTGTAGCGTTATTTCTTTCAATTACACCGTTAATTTCGGAACCATCATTTAAATTTCTATCAGCTGTTGGTTTTATACTCAGCGGCGTAATAGTTTACATTCCATTCGTTTATATGAAAAAGAAGCCATTTTGTGTGGGTGAGTAATAATACAAATTTTGTTAAAAATACTCAAAAGAAAATTTTCCATTATTTATTTATTTTTTTTTTTTTTTTATTCCAGAGAAACTGTCGTATTTGATACAAGTACTTTTCGAAGTAGTGCCTTCAGAAAATGATAAAGATACATAATGTTTAAATTACGCTTTTATTATACACCGTGTATTTTAAATTAAAAAGTTTTTATTTAAATTTTTAATAAATTTTATTTTTAAAAAAATACACTATTGTTCCTTTCTTTAAATGCAAGTTTTAAGATTAATCATACGTTATCATATTCATATTTAAGGTAGAAAATTTGGATCTAGATAATTATAGTCATCATTTTTTGAAAATTTCATTGATAAGTAGTCTCGGTCTTTGCTATAAAAAGTTTTTATGTCTTCATCATATTCATTTTCTGATTCATTTTCGGACGTATAAAAGTTTGAGTTACTTTGGGTATTCACGTTACTGACACGTAGTCCGACAAATTTATGAGAAATGGGATGTGAATTTTCTGATAGAATTTGTGAAACTAAACAGTCGGAACAATAGTCTATGGAGTTTTGTGTACATGTAGAACAATACCATCGTGTTCCAATAATTGGTGACTCTTTGCATAAATTACATTCATAATGGAAATGTTTACTCTCTGGTCGATCTAATGTTTCTTTTTCTTTGTCACGTTTTACACGCTGTATTAACTTTAAAATTCGATTTTTATCATCATCAAATGTATCGGATTTTATTCTTTCATTTCCATTTTCATCATCACTTTCCTGATCAACTACAACATAATCACTATTTCCTAAATTTGAATTTCCTTTATCAAATGATGATACACTTGTTGCAGTAGAAGCTATTTTCTGTTGCAGCTGAAGTGGATCAATAATAGAAGTCTCTCCAAACAAAAAATCATTCTGAGTCATTTTCACTGGGACATTATGAGCTGGAAAAAATGTCGATGGACGATACATATTCTTTACACCTGGATTTATTCGACACCGTGATTTTGGAATTCTTCCAGGTACTGGCATTCCAGCCAAATGTAATTTTTTGAAAAATTTCTGTACTCTACTAGCAACTTGTGTGGTTGTTCTGTTCCCTAACGCACGAGCAATTTTAGCGAATCTTCGCATCTCTATCGGTTCTGGAGGATATTCAACAAGGAGCTCCTCTAATCTACGTTGCTCCTCACATGACCATAACTATTTAAAAAAAATTGAGAAAAATAAGTTTCACAATAACATAGTATTCGTTAATTCCAGCTATATTTTACTTTATTAAATGTTTGCGGTTTTGTTTCATCAAATATTCGTCCTCTTACTGTGGGCACATCTTGAGGCTTTGATGGTTCTTGTTTATGATCTGCGAATTTTATGTTATATTTCTCAAAATTAATTGTTGGTACCTTAAAAGAGTATGAAATATTTAATCAATAAGTATTCGTTTGAAATTTATCGATAAAATTCCTCACCTCAGCAACTTGAATTGGTCCCGGTAAACCAAGATCTTGACCAGAAGTTAATTTCTTAATAAATTCTTCTGTATTTTCTAAGGCTTCGTTTCTGATTAATACTAATTTATCAATGGCTTTAGTAGCTTGAACTAATTGAGCCTCAAGATTTGCCAAAGTTTTTAGAACGAGTGAATAATCTTCATTGCCACGAAGAGCAATATGATCTGATTCAAAATAAAACAATCCATCATCGTCGTCATTATCCGTACGATCAGGTATATCACTCATTTATATGAAATATGAATTTATTTGATTATTTTAAATAGCACTATATTACTTTGTAAATTAATTAACGTATTCCGATTCCGTGTCGGTCAATAAAAATTGATTCTAAATTCTTAATTCTATTCTAATTGCTTTTATTGTTTAGTGTTTATTATTGTTCGAAATTCGAATTTCAAAAAGAAGCACATATGAATATATTATAATATAATTATATATACTGAAATTTTTATTTGTCAATTTCAATTTTTACATCTTCACCTTCACCATATTCCAAACTGACAGCACAACTTTAATAAGTTTGAGATGTTGGTAATGCTGTAATTGAAAGTAAAAAAAGTTCTTTTTCGAAATATCAAAAACAAAATTGAATTGAATTTGCTTGCACGTGCACGTGGTGTTTGTTTATTTGATTTGACATCCAAGATGAAACAAACAGCTACCAGCTCCAGCTGTTCACTTTTTGCTTTCAAAAATTGAAGATTAATGGAAATGTCAAACACAATAGAAAGAAACCAGAAACTAATGATAAATAAGAACAACTGATAGCTATTTCTCTTTGATTGTTATCGGTTATCATAAAGTTTTGTTAATTTTTATTTTATTTTATTTACAATTTTGTATTTGTATATTGCATCCAATCCACATTAATTTTGATTAGATCTCTTACTGTTATAGATATTCAAAGTTTGCTTTTAAATGAATCAAGTGTTTCGAAGAACTTTAAAAACGTTTTCGGTGTTGAGATGTGAACAAAGATCGTCAAAAATTCAACAACTTCTTGAGGATGCTGCTACATTTCAAGATGTGAAACCTGCAACACCTGAGGATGAATGGTCAACCCTTCCTTATCCTGAAGGAACAGTAATCAAAAGAGATCAAGCGACTAAAACCGTACGTCCGAATGTAGATCCTCGTGAAACATCAATTGTGATATTTCCGGGTCAAGGAGCTCAGTACGTCGGTATGGGACAAGATTTAATAAAATTTCCTGGTGCAAGAGATATATTCGAACTAGCAAATGAAGTTTTAAAATACGATTTATTGAAATTGTGTTTGGAAGGTCCTAAATCAAAACTAGACAAGACAGTATATTGTCAACCGGCAGTAATGGTTACATCTTTAGCAAGTTTAGAGAAATTAAAAGAGGAACGACCTCGAGCAATAGAAGATTGTGTTGCGACTGCTGGATTTAGTTTAGGTGAAATAACAGCTTTAGTTTTTGCTGGTGCCCTACCATTTGATAAGGCATTGAAATTAGTTCAGATAAGAGCTGAAGCAATGCAACAAGCCAGTGAAATGTATCCTGGTGGTATGGCAACAGTTTTATATGGGCCAGATTCCAATTTAGGAAAAGCGTGTCAGAAAGCAAAGGAGTGGTGTCTAGACAAGGGGGTCGAAAAACCTGAATGTAGAATTGCAAATTATTTGTATCCTGATTGTAAAGTGGTAGCAGGTAGCTTAGAAGCACTTCGATTTCTAGAAGTAAATCTTAAACAATTCAAATTGAAAAGAATCAAAAGATTACCAGTAAGTGGAGCATTTCATACAGAATTAATGGAACCAGCAGTTGAACCATTTAAAGATGCTTTAAAAAATATTAAAATTGAAGATCCAATAATTTCTGTTCATTCAAATGTTAATGGAAAAATCTATAAAAATGCTTCACATGTTTTTCGTCAATTACCAAAACAGGTAAGTAAAGAAAAAATCATCCAGTTACATTTTCTCCAAATTAACTAATTTTTACTTAATTTCAGATAGTGCGTCCAGTAAAATGGGAGCAAACTCTTCACATACTGTATGAACGAAAGCAAGGGACTCATTTTCCTAGGACTTTTGAATGTGGTCCTGGCAGAGGATTGACAACAATATTAAAAAAAGTTAATGCCAAAGCATTCGATTCATCGTTTAACATAGAAGCTTAAACTTATGAATTTATAGAATTTAGAAATTTTTTAAAGGAGAGAATTTTGTTTTTTAAATAAATAATATTTCTAATTACTGAGATCTATGCAGGTTTTTCTACTCAAATACTATGATGAATATTTTCAGAATTGTACTTACCGAAAACTGGATAAAAAAATTGTTTTGGTTTTCTAATTTGTATTGATATGGAGTAATTGTTTTCTTAAAAGAAAATATATAATGATGTTGAACTTGCTTTAAAAAGCCAAGGAAAATGATAAGGTTATAATCAACTGTACATACATATTTTATTTTATTTTATTTTAAAGTTTAGTTTAAAATTACATTATTATTACTAACACAGAAAACAATGTCTGGAAATAAAATAATTTTCATTTATAGATCTAAAATAATCAGTAATCGGATTTATTTTTCCGTAATCTTTTATCGCTTCAGATTAAATATTTAATTTTATTTGTATTTGTTTTTACCTTTAAGCTGGTAACAAATCAAAATCATCACTAACATGTACCATTGGTACGTGTGTTTCATCAATCACAGGTTGCGATTCATAATCACATAAAGAATGCTCTTTCATAACCCATTCCCAATCCATTTTTTGTACGGCATGAAGACTTTCTGCTTCATTATGATGCCTGAGAACCATTGCTTCCTATTTTAAGAAATTATAATTAAAAACAAATTATTCAAAATTTAAAATGAAATTAAAAATTACCTTAATTTTTTCCCATTTATCATCAACATCTTGTAACCAACTTAAAAATAATCTACCATTATATCTAGATCTAGCGTTTCTATCTTTTTCTTCCTGTTCCGGTGTAATCATATTGTACACTTCGTCATCTTTCATAATAGTGCATGCCGAAAATGGAAGAGATTGACATGCTAGACTGCGTGCTGCTTTTCCATGCACCCTTAAAATTTCCTGTTCGACAGTTAAACCAAGCTTCTCCTTTTCGACGATATGCTGCATTTTAAGTTTGTGTCGTTCTTTCTCTTGTGTTGTAAAAAGTTCTTTCATTTGTGACGGTAAATTTGGTGGATACGTAATAACTGGTTCAGAAGGTGTTTTTCCAGCTAACACGTATGTACGTCGATTCATTAGGTAATCTTTGAACCCTTGTGGTGGCCGAGGTTGTATCGGAAATAATGAACGATGTTTTTTCTCAATTTGTTTGCGAATATTTAAGAACATTTGATAACAATTGGTGAAGGGATGATCATGAGGATGGATTTCATTAACAGTCGAACTTGTATCATTATTTGACTGAGATGATGAATTGTTGGCCGATGATTTATTGCTCTCTTCTTGTTTTGCGCGTATTTTTCTTTTACGTGGATGTAATTCTACTGTATTCTGTTGAGTTTCTTTTGAAGAGGACGTTGAAGATGCCGACGGACTCGGTGCATTCGTAGTATTTTCTGTTTCTGTTTGATTTTGAGTTTGAGTTGCTGGACTAGGATTACCTGCACTTGTAGCTTTTCCATTGTTTCCATTGTCATTCGTATCAGTTCCACCAGTTGGTGCTGGAGATGGTGAGCTGCTTTGTAATTGTGGAGATGAATTATTTGATCCACGATCTACACTTTGACCACCAGATCTGAAAATATGCAATGAAATGAAAATACACTATAAAACATAGAATAATAGTAAATTTAGATTCTTTTTAAAATTAATCGTTCTATGACTTCATATCAAGCAGGTAAAAATGTTTACAATCAACCGAAATTTTATAGGCGTACACACTTTATTCACATAAAATCTGTTTCTTTACCTCATTCAATCTCAATATCATACTTACCGAACCATCAAAAGTCGTTATTTTTTAAAAGAAAAAATAAAAATAAAAATAAAAAACAAGTAAATAAAAACGAAATCAATGTCAATGGAACTAATAAAAAATGAATTTTTACGATATGCACAGAAAACATAAAAAGATTCATATCTGAATAAATCATGTGTAAAAAACCACGACCATAACCGCAAACAACTTAATACCTCCCACTACGTTGAATTCGTTTTCGCTATTTGTAGTATGCATAATCGAGTAATAACAATAATAAAAACAACAACAAAATACATTCACTAACTCTTTCCATGCTCACATCTCACAACACAATTCAAAACATTCCGGTGTTCACACTTTACATACATCATAACGATAACGGATCAAAATACAAAACAAGACGGTATAACAGAATAAAAAGAAAAACAAAATCAATCCAATATGAAATGAAAATGATACCGACCTGTGTGAACTTCTAAGAACTCGTTGCTGTGCACGTTCTTCACTTGTTGCCTTGGTATTCTTCTCTTCAGTTGCTCCTGTATTTGTTGTTGTTGACGATACATTTTTTCCAGTATTTTCAGCCGGACTAGTACATCTTGACGATGTACTTTCTTTTTCAGCTACCAAAGAATCGTTACTGTTCGATGACGATGCAACAACATACGGTAGTGCAGCATGATTTCTGTTTGAATTACTTTTACCATTACGAGATCCCGTATCCATATCACCGCCAGTATTTTGTTGTGGTATTACAATTTTAAGTGGAGGCACTTTTGGGCCACCATTACCAAAGTTTTCTGTATTTTTTGTTTCATCTGTTTCAGCATCACTATCAGTACTCGTTTTATTGGCAACAGTAGAAGATGTGCCAGAATTAGCTGGTTTTGGGCTTGCCACTGGACTTTTACGTTCTAAATTTGTGTTCACTTTTGATGATATACCGCTAATTGATTTTCCTGAACCACTTGATTGTTTTGAACCCTTCTCTTGACGTTGCGGTGCTCTGCCACTAGAATTTTGTTTATTATTTGCTTCCTTTACACTCACATTATCTGAATCTTTACGTTTTTTACGCTTATTATCTTCACCCTCTGTATTCTCTTCGTTACCCTCAACATCTGAATATGATCGTTTTGTTTGTCCACTACTAATACCACTAGATCCGCTGGTATTCACACCGGAACTAATATTTGTCGAGGTTTCTTCAGAATTCTTCTCGTCAACATTAGATGATGATGTTGATGATGATTGTTTTTCATTTTTATTACGAGATTCTATTTTATCATCAGCCCCGCTACCAGATGTGTCTTTTGGAGTGCTCTTGAATTCATAAATATCATCCTCCTCTTTATTATTGCCAGTTGTTGATTGCGTACCAGTATTTGTATTTATCGAATCGTCTGCATCGTCAACTGTTGATGTTTTCTTTTGATCTGAAGTCGATGATGCTGTTGTAGTTGATGATAATGCTGATGATGATGCAGACGATGCTGATGTTGATGATGATGATGATGATGACGATGATGATGACGACGATGATGATGATGATGGCTTTTTAGCTTGTTGTGATGATCTTCCAGACGTTGATGAGTCTGTAATAAAAATTTTAAAAATTAAAAATGTATAATGTAAATGAAGCTTTTAACATTGAACGTGAATAATCGTAATCGTGGTAGATATGAACATAAGTATGTATACATTTATGACAGAGTAATGTTTGGGTATAATAATGCAAAATGTTGACTGATAGATCAAAAATTTATAATTTAAAAACATACAGGCACTCAGGCAAAACGGATGTACGTATTGATTGAATTCGATTAAGAAGGCTAAAGATGAATGTATCTAAATGTGTAAATTGTATTTTTTTTTTGATATTCATCTCATCTTTTTCATCTTTTTTTTAATTCTGTTTTGTAAAGTAAAGATTGACTTTAATTGATTTTTGTTTATAATTATGACTAATATATGATTGTAACTTATATAAAAGATTTACGAGATTTTAGATAATTAAGTGCAATTATTTTACTTCCTTAGAAAAAAACAACTTTTTTTTGTTTTTTTTTTTTAATTTTGTGAATGACAAGCAAGTAGTACATAATAATACAGAAATGCGTATGTATGTACACGATGTATGATGTAAATGTGTGATGAATATGAATACAGTATACATACTTGTATATAGTACATATGTAAGTATGTATATGAATGTTTTTTTCGACAGTTTACAAGACTACAATTATCTGCAATAATTTACAAAATGAAGGAAAATTTTATTTCAAAACATCAAAGAAAAAGAAGAAAAATTTTTTAATTTTTTATCCTCAATTTGACTTTGAATTTGAAAAAAAAACATTTTTTTTCTCTATAGGTACACATTTAAGAATCTAACTAAATAACCATGAAATATTATACATACATAATAATGCATGAAATATTGTATGTGCATGTGTATTATTATGGTATTTTTGATTGTATACATCAGATATGTTGAATTAATTATTTAAATAAATTAGAAAAAATTTGAAATAATTTTCATCGTATCTGAACTAAAAACTAAAACATAAGAGGTGAGTCAAATAAATTTTGGAATTTTTACGGCGTTACAACTGAAAACCTAAAAGAGGTAGCGAATTGATGTGCATAGACAAATTATTCTATAAATAGTACGACACATATTAACTTTTTCCATTTCTGTCTAAAACGTTTAATAAAAAAGATGTGCAGTAAACAAGAAGAAATAAGAAAAATTATCTTGAACAAATTTTTAGAAAATAAGAAAAAATCGAAAAAGGAGATAGCTAAGCAAACAAATACTAGTGTACAAACAGTTTACAATGTTATCGACAACTACAACAGAGGTAATTCTATTGAAAGAAATCGAGGATCAGTGAGAAAGAAAGGTCCTTCTGATAGGCGGGTACTAAGAAATATTGTAAATGCCTATAAGGCTGATCCACTGAAATCAACGAGGGATGTAGCCGCTATTGCAGGTACGTCACAACGTGGTCACAACCAACAGTAATGAGATATAAAAAAATTAGTGGACTAAAAACATACAAGCAACAAGCAGTACCTGATAGATCTGAGGATAAACAACATCTGGCGAAAACACGAGCAAGAAGGTTATATGAAAAATATCTAACGAAATTTGATTGTGTTATCATGGACGATGAATCATATTGTAAAGCAGATTTCAACCGGATTCCAAGAAATGTGTATTTACACTGTAAAAAATAAGAAGACAGCTAATAAAATAATTTCAAGAAAAGAACACACAAAATTTCCTAAACAGTTCATGGTATGGCAGGCTATTTGTAATTTGTGGTCTACGGAGCAGGGAATTTATCACGAAGGGAACAATAAATTCAAAGGTTTACATTGAAGAATTTTTAGAAAAATGATTGAAACCATCATCAACATAAGACAACATCAAGGTTCAGTGTTATTTTGGCCAGATTTAGCAACTAGTCACTATGCTAATACAACGAGGCAATGGTATGAACAAAATGGGGTCCATGTGGTCCCGAAAGAGGCAAATCCACCTAATTGCCCAGAACTAAGGCCAATTGAAAGATATTGGGCTAAAATGAAGTATATATAGAAAAAAACAAAAAAATTTTGTAAGAATGATATTGATTTCAGAAATCGATGGCGGAAAGCATATGATGAAGTGATCACAAATGAGTCTGTCCGGGTGCTAATGCACCACCTTAATCAAAAAGTTAAACATTTTTGTAATAGATAATTATATTGTGCCAATTATTTGTAAAATAAAATCGTTGAAAATATAAAATAAATCAAACTTTATTTGATTGAAATCGGAGTTAAACTTTTTGATCTGTAGTAGAACGAAAATTCCAAAATTTATCTGACTCACCTCTTATATACATAATATGGAAGTGTTTTTGTTTTTTTGTTTAAAAAGTACCTACATAAGTAATTAAAAATTTTATTAGAAATTCATTTCATACACATACCATAAAAATATTAATAAATTTACATAAAATTGTACATGTACATTTATGTATATGTAGATATAATTATTTAAATAAATATACGCACATACATTTTTTCTATTTGGTCCTTTTTGTAGTATTACGTACTCGTATTTTATACAAATGTGTATACCTTTTTTTTTTTATTCCTTACAAATGAATCAAAATGAAAATTGGATTTATAATAAAATCATGAAAATTGTTTATTGAATTTTTATACTCATATATATGTATGTATGCACTAGTAGTTAGTATTGTATGTGTATGTATTTATGTATTGATTAATGTTCTGTGAAAATTTATCGTTAAAAACGAAAACAATAAAAATAAAATAAAAAAAGAAAAATAAAAAAAAATGAAAATAACAAATAATCTTTTCATCTTTTCTTCCCATATACATATGTATATGAGTATGTATAAAATGCATATACATACCTACACAACACATATGTATGTATGTGAATGCATTATGTATATTGTATGAGCTTATTTCCTGAGGGAAACCTAGTGAAAAAGATGAAAAACAAAACGTTTATGTAAGTTTATTTGTTTGGTTTGTACATACTCATATGTATATGCACATATGGACGCATATAGAAATACTATATATGTATGTGCTCGTACGTAATACCTATCCATACATATATGTATATAGATAGATATGTAAATTCATGTGTTTGTGTAGAAATTTTTGTATCAGAGAGACAAAAAGTAAATAATGTATATACATATTATACACATACATACATACATACGGTATATAATATTGTATGACATAACAATTTTGTAGGTTTGATGTTTTCCTTTTTACTACTTTCTTTTTTTTCTTTTTTCATTTTATTTATTTTCCTACTAATGTGGTTTAGTTTAAAGAATATTTAGGTACATATTTGTATTTAAAAAAAAAAAAATAAAAATATAAGTTAAGAAAAAGAAACAAAAAATAGTACCGTCCAGGATATTATGTATTTATATTCGTTCACATTTTGAAGTATGTAGGTATCCTTTAAGTAAGTTATTCTGTATTAGAATTGCTGGTATGCTGGTATTTAAAATCTATATAAATGTGGACTTTATTTTGATTAATTAGATTTTATCAGAAATATATTGGATGAGGATATTTTTTTTTTAAATGGATACTACTTACTTTATAAAAAATTCTTTTCAGTACCTTTATCAATTTGATATGAAATACTATATGTAGTTTTTTTTTTTTTTCAAATTTTCAACGAGAATTCACTTAATGATAATCTAATTCGTTCAACGTAGTCTTTAAATCAATCACATGCAAAATTTCCTTTTAACATTTTATCAATGACTGAATAGTGTAGTGTAAACATTTGAAATAAAATTGCATTATCTTTTTCACACTTGTATCTTGTATGTATCTTTTTGACAATAGTGTAGAGGCACTCTAACACCCTAAATTCTTAACTTTTGTATACCATAAAATAATAAATTGTAGATATATTTTGCATAATACCATATATATCATCGTTCCTTGCATTCTATTCTATATTGTTAAAATTTTCCATATTTTATACACAAAATACTTAAATACACATGCATACATACAATACACATTACACACACATATACATATTTATATAAAATACGTACTATACACTTTTGCATATGTATATATTATGCTATACGTAATCTGCATGCATACATTAAATTTCTGTACATTATTTTTTTTTAAATATATGTATGTATATTTTGTATGTATGCTCATACATATGTTTTTAATGAAGGAAGTGTGGCCTTTTCATAAAGTCGGTCGTCACTTTGGAAACCATTCAAGTTCTTCAAGTTGAAGTGCATTTCAAAATGGTAATAAAATTATGTATATTTACTTATAAGTATGAATGTATGTATGTACATACATTATTTTTTTTTCTCTTCATTTTTAATTTTTTTATTGTTATTTTAAAATTTTTTACATAAGTATAACTCCATATGATGAGTGTTATTTTTATTAGAAAAACAAAACGAATAACAAAAAATGGTCTAAATATAACAGATTTTCATTATTACAATTTTTTCTTTTTCAAGACGAAAAAAAAAACCATAGATTATAAATTTGTTTTACTATCGAATTAGCAATGTAAACATATTTTGTATGCAAAGAAAAAATCAATTTATGGAAAAAAGTTTGAAAACGAAAGAAAATTAAAAAAAATAAGAGATTGATGGAATAATAATAAGGAGTAAATATTTTATGATAGGTACGTTACGATAAACTGTACAAGTATGTATATAATATTCGAGACAGACATGTGGAATTGATACTAACTAGGATACCCAGCCAGGCATTTGGTATCGATTATATGAGAATCGAAAAAAAATCGATTCTAAAACGATGTGCTGCATCGAAAATGGTATCAAAAATTTTTTTCAAAGTATAGTCAAAGTTATTTTTGAGGAATTTATTGATTATAAATTGATTCCACGACAATTAAAAAAAAGCTGATCTGAATATCGATAATAAATAGATTCTAATTCGATTTTGTAATCGGTTTTTGTAAATGCCAAAAAAAAAAATTAGTTTTTCATTAATTGTGCAACGATCCAAGTGTAATATTTTCATTGAGCAGTAACAATCATAATAATAATGAAAATTTAAATGAAGAAATAATGAAAATAGCAATGAAAATGAATTAAATGAAGCGAATATCTATTTGAATAATTTGTCTTGTCCAAAATTCAAATCATCCTATCCTATCAACCTAATCCAGTTGATCCAAATGAATTTTAAGAATCAATTATTAATCAATTATTAGAATTGATAATTAATCGATGCCAGAAATCGATTTTTTTTGGTTGCAAATAATTGATTTGATATCAATTCTAAACTGTCATGGAATCCACTTAAAAATTGATTCAGAATCGATTTTGCATCAATTTTTAAAATTTATTTTCTACTGGCTCATATTTAAACCAATCAAAAATCGTAAAAATCGGACATGGTCCATATAAAAAAAATTACTTTTTCTTCAAAAAAGAATCGATTCTTTGATGCCAAGAATCAATTCTGAAATGGTTCTGAATTGATTTTTGTCTGGCTGGGATGTAATTTGTTAAATTCAAAATACAAGATATATAAGAGCAGTATTGTCATTGAACATTATTTGATAACAATTTTTTTTAGTTCAAACAAATGTCAAATCAATTTGGTTTCATTTACTCCTTCCTATTAAAATGTCAGAAAAAATAATTTTAAACTGGAGTGCTATAGAGCAAGTGCAGAGTAAAGTTATTGAACACATAATAATTCAGAGCAATTTAGAGCAGAGGAAATTGCCATTGAAGATTAAAAATTAAATTCGTGTCTTCAGTCTTCATTCGAGTTTAAAAACCCCTGACACACAACACTTTTTCAGTGATCATTCTGGCTGTAACATCATATATAGATATGTACAATAAATAATTTATGTGCCATGTGCTGTCATGTATGTATTTTTAATTTTTATTGTCAATTTTAGTATTTATTGTCATCTTTAAATTATTATGATTTTTGTTCACCATTACGGGAATTTTCAATTTACCATCTTCATTTGTTGCTGAACGATGAGTTATTGAAAATTCATCCGGACTTAGAGCGTACACTGAGAAAAAAGCACTGTCATATTGATTAAAATGCAGGTAAATCTGACAAATTTTTTATCACTATAGTGCCAACAAAAGGTCCCCGTTAATTTGACAAAAGTGAACAGGAATTTGTCCACCTTGTAAATTTGAAAATATTCTTTGTTAAATTAAAGAAAAATTTTATAGATAATATTGTCACATTGACGTAATATTTTGTTTATATGAAAGTCATTTTTGTTTAATTAACAAATTTTTTTTTCAAGTCAATGCCAAGGTCTGTAAAATCTACAAAAATTTTTATCAATATAATAAAAGATTCTATTAAAGCATTAAGAAAACTTTCAATAGAACAAAACAAATTTTTCAATTCCACAAATATATTTGTTGCAATAACAAAGAAAATTACAAAATTATTGTCAATAGTACAAAGTGGTTTAGTTAATATTTTTCCCCCTTTCATGCTTTTCCTCCTCAAGATCTACAGGGTAATTACTATGGAGGTACAATATAAAATAAGCATTCTTCATGTACATTTTTACATAATTTAAAAATAAAATTCTTATGTGAAATATCTCAATAAAAAAATTAAAATAATGCAGTTGTTATTTTCTAAGCTTTCTTTTACTTTTATAACTAAGTTCAAAACCCAAGAATCTTTAAGTTACTAAAACAAAATGCTAATGTGTATTAAATAACAACATTTTTTTAACATATAATTATTATCAACATATTTCACATAAGAATTTTCCTTTTTAATTGTAAAAAAAGTACATGGAGAGCTTATTTTATTTTATTTTATTTACAAAAGTGCCACAAACTTCAACCAAATTTTAGGAAAAAGATGCAGTAACACGATAATAATGACTTCATTTATATTAAAAATCTGTTTTTAAAATTAATATTGTTCTGATTTTATTTTTGTATATAATATGATATACATTTACAAACAAAAAATATTTTCATCTATTTAGATTTATAATAATTGTGTACAAAACTTAAATTTAATATAATGATTATAAATGTATATAATTTCAATTTAATTCATTTGCAATATTTTGACAAACTATAATATGCGCTTTTTATTATGTACAATGAATAATAATTAATGATATTTTATATTTCAAACTCATAGTTACAATATTTCATATTTATATTTTATTTATTACTTTCATTCATTTGACTTATTATATAAGTAATACAAGGATGATTTTTATCAGATTTTAAATGTACTTTATAAAAATATTTTTGAATAAACTGCCAAACTAAAGCCGAAGCTGCAGGATATTCCAAATTAAATAAATGAAAAATTTTGAAACATGTATCTACTGCTTGTAATACGGAAAAAAAATTGAACTTAATTCCGTCAAAATAAACAAGAATTTCTTCAGGATGAGTGACTGATTTAGTAATAATTATGAATGGTTGGATAGCTTGTTGTTTTTGTGAAATATTTTCAATTTTTGATTCTATTTCTAAGACTGTATTTCCGACCATAATAAAAGAGTTTTGGGAATCTTTTATGGAATATTTCATATGTAACTTTTTTCCATTTTCCCTCAAAATCTGTTTTCTAGTTGGAACTAATACCGAACGCAATAAATATAAAGTTGAAGTGAACAGGCCATCTGAAAGTTATATATTTACCATTATAAGAGTTATAATACATCGTTTTTAAAGTAAATAAACATACAAATACTTACTGTCAGAAATAGTTGATGTATTTATTTCGTTAAACAAATTAAGACTTGAAGTGTCTTTAATTTTCTCCTTAAAAATATTTATTTATTTATTAACTGCTAATGGATATTCATCAATAAAATTTCCACAATTTGGAAGCGCAGTATTGAAATCTATTGAAATCTAAAAAAAAATATGCTTTTAATATATAATTTTTTTAAGTTTAAGATTTTACCAATTTGTATCCTAATGGCCTTTTATACTGCTTGGATTTATTCAGTATTTCTTCTGTGGAAGAGGCATTTTTAATAAAAAGTACTCTGTGCTTTGTTGTTAAAGTCCAGTGGTGCTCAATCTCAGTCCAGCAGTCCAGCGTCCAATGTTCTCGAAATATTATTTCAATTCCTATCGGAATATTATCGTATGTAGCAAAAAATAAATCCAAATGCCTGGGCGAAATAATTTTTAAAATATCTTCATTTAATTCACATTCTGAAATTTAATAATTAAACTTTATAATTATACAAAAAATTAAAAAAAAAACAGTCACACCTTTTAAATACTTAACAATTTGCGATCTCTTCACTTTATTAATATCAATTTTTAATTCATTACTTAAAAATTTTTCAAAATCACTCATAACTATTAAATTCTCAACTTTCACTGTTTCAAAGTCAACTATGAAATGATAATAATAATTTATCATTCGAAACATTTTAAAACGGTTAATTTTACAGATTACAAAATAGATTTATCATATTGACAAATAATATATTCAATATAACAAAACATAGTACGTACATTAAAATGAACAGTTCATTATATTCAATTTGAAAGAAATTGAATATAATACAACAAGCTTTTTTGTCAAAAATTGATAACATTTTTGTAAATTTTTTTATTTCAACAAGAGTTTTGTCAAATTGATTATTTTAATTGATAAAAATTTTGTACCGATAACGAATTCTATTTGTTAAAGATTTTTCTAATATTTACAAATTTTTTGTTAGACTGAAAAAATTTTTTTTCAATATGATTAAGATATTATTGTAAAATAAATATTAACAAAAAGTAATATTATATTTTACAATGTACTTTTTCAAAAAATATTTTAATTCAAAAACTATCATATCCACAAAATTTTTGTCAAAAGGATAAAATGCGTAATCAATATGAAATAACTTTGTCACATTGATTAAATATATTTGTTGGTGATCAACAAAATATTTTTGTCATATTTACCAAAAAATTTTTTTCAGTGTAGTCACGATAAGCCCGTTCCGTTCCGTTCTGTAAAAAGAAAAAAGTTGGATATTTGACATTTTCATGTTATTTATATGGATTGACGGAAAAGCTGTTACGATTGACGGAACGGAACGGTACGAAACGTTGAAGTTGAACAAATTTCAACTTTTTACGGATAACATAACCTGTTTCCATATAAATTTTCAATATTAGCTTTCAACTTTACTATATAACGTTCCGTTTTATTATAACTGGTATGTTTTGAAACGTGTCGGAACGGAACGGGATTATCATGACTACGCCTTTACTTCAATCTTCAATTAAATTAGAATGAAAAAGATAGGTATGTATAATGATCATTTTTACTTAATTTAAGGTGACAGGCGACAAATAAATAATCGATCATTACGCAACGAATTATCATTATTGGTTCGTTTTCATCTGTCTACCACATTAGGTATCATTTAATTAATAATGTATAATATAGATGTATGTACATACTATAATTTCTTTAATTGACATTCTTAATTTAATAAAATTTCAATTATACATATTTGCGTATCATATAATTTACCCACTATGTATGGCACAATATGTTTATGAACAACAAAATGTATTCTATTTTTCATTTGAATTTTATAATTTTAAAGAACATATACTACAACTACAAATAATGATATGTGCATATTATATTGGAAGAAAATGAAAGGAAAATTATACGAGTGTGTAATATGAATATTTTTTTTTTTTTGTGTATTTAAATACATAATTCGTATTTTATTTTATTTATTTAATGTTATTTGTTTCATTTTGATTTTTTCAATAAAATATATTATATGTTATTTTTCTTTTTTTCTTCTATACATAAATAGTCATTATATACATTTCTACGTAAATTGCACACACATACCTACTTATCTTTTAAGATACATTACGTAAGCAATAAAATAATAATAATATAAATAACATAATTTGTGGAATAAAGATATATACGAGTGTATATATATGTATTCCATACATACTATACTCGCATTTATATCGATTTTGATTTGATTTGAAATATATAATAAAAACAAAAATATAAATAACAAAAAATATGTATAAATTATTATATAAAAATATCAGATAAACATGAAAAAAAAATAATATATAAAAATATGAATAAAGACGAAACACATATTAAACGAAAAAAATAAAAATAAAAATAAAAATAAAATATGTACATGTACCATTTTATCTAGTAAACATACATATGTACGTATATTACATACATATTCATGCTTGTACATACACATATGTATATGAATTATGTATTAATAAAGATAACTCGTAAATATGTAATGTATCTCTATTTTATATGGTTGGTTAGTAACTTTTCCGGACATATTAAATACTCATATCATATGGAATGCCTCTACATGTAGATGCTCTATAGATATGCAATGCATATGTGTATAGGTATTAATATATTGAAAAATTTTCTTGAAATATAATGTATTATATAAATATAAATACATAGTTGTATTGTATGTACATACCTATGTAATATCATAGGTATGAAAGGATATGTATAGAAAAGGCATTCTAGCAACAGTGTGGCAGTAATAATAGCAATAGCAGTGTAGTTAGTAGAAGCAGTAGCAGTAGCAGCAAGTATCAAAAGTTTATCATACAAAAAAGAAAACAAAAATTGAACAAAACAAAACAAAAAAAAAAGAAATAATTTGTAGATTTTCATCATGCTTCGCGTTTTCCTTTACATAAAATACATACAAACTTAAATATAGTAAATGCATATTATATTCGTGTAAGAATAAAACAAAAAAATATACAAAATAATATAAATGCATGCATACATTTTTATGTATATACCTGTATATATACTTGTATAAAAATATGCATGTACGATAAAGTTTTCGTACATACGTATATATCTACATACATATATGTACAATGTAGGTATGCTGAACATTGAACAAAATAAATAAATTTCAACATTTTTTTTTTTCATATTTTGAAACTATATGAAGAGAAAATCTAAGGCAAATGTTTTTGTAGTGCGCACGATTATTTTATATGTATGTAGACATGTCGTTTTTTTTTTGTGTATATGTGTAATTTGTATAAATGTATAAATGTACATTTATAAGTGTATGATTGTACACATAGACTATAGATGTATACGATACGAGTACCTACATATATCCTACAGATGATATTGATAAGAAAAATATATCTACATATTTATACATATAAATATACATACATATATGGGAATGTTACATACAATATTATAAATACATATATGTATATGTGCATATGTATACTGAAGGTCGATATACAGAAATTATAATATGTATAAGGATCACAGAAATATATAAAGCGTTGAAGTACATACTTATAGTGTATTTTGTATATTGTATTCGTGTTTTTTTATGTTTGTTTTTGATATGGTCTACAATATTGTCGTCATCATTTACATCTATTTCCTTTGTTCTTATATTTGTTGTTGTTGTTGTTGTTGTTGTTGCTGTTGTTGCTGCTGTTGCTGTTGCTGATGCTGATGTTCCTGTAGATTTTGTTTTTATATTGCCGTTTGTTGGATGTATACTTATATTTTCTTCCTTTTCTGTATAGTTTTTCCATATATGTACGTATATATACATACTCATGCATATGTGTATATGAATATAGTACATTAAATTGGAAAAATATGTATAAGTACTTATACATACATAATATTATCGTACACTGCTCGTTTTTTTTTTTTTTTGTATCCTTGAAAAACGAATAATACGCTTGTTTTATTCCTAAAATAATTTTCGATTTGGCTAGGCGAATTGCTTCATTTTTCAATCGGGAGTTATTTATGTATACATACATATACATATGTACTTATGAAGGTGTTTTTTGTTTTGTATCAAGTATGTTTTTAATGGTATAATGTGCAAATATATATACGAGTATATGTACATATTTATATAAAACTGTATATTATATACATGTACAGGGTCTTTCATTAAGCACTTCCTATCTTTAAATTTAAATAAAACAAAGAGTTTGTGAGATATCATAAAAATTGTTTATTCGTTTGAAAGGCCTATCGATGCCATTATGTGTGGAATATAATATCGTTCAAATGTCCGCCACGGCTTCTCTGGGTGGCGCGCATCCGAAGTGTCCAATTTTGCATGACTCTGGCGCATATATCAGGCTGAATTTGACCGATGGCATGGGTTATGTTGGCTTTGAGGGCCGCTGTGGTTTGCGGCTTATTCGCATAGACCTGTGACTTAAGAAAACCCCACAAGAAAAAGTCTAACGGGGTCAAATCGCACGATCTCGGTGGCCAGTTCACATCACCTCCACGTGAGATGACCATTCCCTCAAATCGCTCGTGCAGAATATCCAATGTGGCATGAGCTGTGTGGCACGTAGCGCCGTCCTGTTGAAACCACATGTTGCTGGTGTCCAGGTTATCCAATTCAGGCCAAAAGGAGTTGGTAATCATCGACCTATAGCGCTCGCCGGTGACAGTGATGG
Source organism: Villa cingulata (assembly GCA_951394055.1). NCBI lineage: Eukaryota > Metazoa > Arthropoda > Insecta > Diptera > Bombyliidae > Villa > Villa cingulata. The sequence goes on along the minus strand of OX596021.1, from coordinate 24,098,569 downwards.
CCTGCCCATCGTCGTTCTCAAAGAAATATGGACCGATAACGCCGCCAGCCCAAAATCCACACCAAACAGTGACTTTTTCTGGATGCAGTGGACGCTCTTGGATCTCATGTGGATTGGTATCGTCCCAAATTCGGCAATTTTGCTTGTTCACGTAGCCATTAATCCAGAAATGGGCCTCATCGCTAAAGATAATTTTTCGATGAAAATTAGGGTCAGTTGCCAACTGTTCCAGAGCCCATTCAGCGAACACACGTCGTTGTCTATGGCCGTTTACCTTCAGTTCCTGGGTCAGTTGAATTTTGTACGGGTGCATGCCCAAGTTACGACGCAAAATTCGCCAAGTTGTGGTCTGCGAAAGGCCGAGTTCTTGTGAGCGATGCGAAATCGACTGCCTCGGATTCTCCTGCACACTCTCCTGGACAGCGGCGATGTTTTGGGCAGATCTTGCATGTCGTCGACGTACGGGTGTTGGTCGATCGTTTACTGAACCAGTGGACTCAAATTTATCCACCACACTGCGAATAGTCCTTTCGGTAGGACGATTATGGCGACCGTAAACTGGGCGAAGTGCGCGGTACGTTGCCCGAACAGAACACTCATTTTGATAAAACAATTTTATTATTTGCATGCTTTGTTGAATGCTATATCCGTCCATGGTGATTTGGCAAAACAGACTGAATAAATGACAACTACTTTGGCATATGTAGCTTCAACCAGATGGCCGCTATCAACTGTCAAAGTTCGGAAGTCCCTATTGGATGACCCTTTATAAATACAAAAAATTGCTGATAAATAAAAAAATAAATAAATCAAAAATTTATATGTACATATATTTTATATATATGAGTATATACGTATTTATGAAAGTATAAATATGAACTAAACGCAGAATAATTAATAAAAAAGTATAAAGGGATGATTTAAAAAAAAAAACAAATAATAAAAAATAGAAGAAGAAAAAAACAAAAAAAATGTTAAGAGAAATTTATTGAAATTTTTCCTTTTTCTTTAATTTTCGATAAAAATCTCAAAAAAGTGGTTTATACTCAAAAGTTATATTGCTCAGATTTTTCCCTTTTTTTTCGTATAAATTTATTTATTTTTATTGTATTTTTTTTTTTTTTTTTGATTACATACATATTTCGTTTTATATGTGTGCGTATTCTTTTTCGCTTTTCTCTCGCATATATACTTATATACTTGTATATACTTACTACTTTCGGATATTAATTATCTCTGATGAGATGAGAAAAATGTAAAAAAAAAAGAATATAAAATACACATAAACGCGATATAATACAGACAAAAAGAAAATAAATAAATAAAAAGAAAGGGATATGCAAAATACGAAGATTTTACAGATTTAAAAATTACAAAGTATAATACAGTATTTATATATATGAGTATATTGTATAATCAATATTGTATTTATACATATGTAAATAAATGTTTTTTTTTGTATGTAGGTACATGTATTCATTTGTATAGGACAGGTAAGTTAAGAAAATAAATAAAATTTGAATGAAAAAAAAAAAAAATAGAAACAGAAAAAATTTATAAAACAAAAAAGAAAAATCACCTTAAAAAAGTTTTATTTTTCTTTTCCTTTTTGCTCTCTCTTTATTGTGGGTGTTTATTTTTCTCTGTCTTTACTGTTTTTATAAATATGTACTGTGATGTGACTTTGTTGTTTTTGGTTTTGACTCGATTTTATTTGTAAGTTGAAAATATGAAAGAAAAAGTTGATTTGTCATTATGTGTATATACTTATATTATATACATACTGATACTCATCTCATATACATATGTATATCGTATATAAAGGTACATTATGTCCATATTTATGTAATATGCGTGTATGTGTAATAAAACAAGTCAATTTTCTAAACGCTTTGTGGAACAGTTGCGAAAATATTGGCAAACAAGATAAATCCATAATAGATATTGGATTAGGTAAATGAAATGAATAAAAATTCGATATAATGTTTTATATATCTATATTTTTTTCAAATAAAAAAAAAAAGTCATATTACCCCATGTACGAGTATGCATGGAAAAGTGTGTACATATGTATGTATATAGAAGTGAAAATTTTCACATATTTGAATTTAGTAAAATTTTATAATGTATTTTGGTTTTAATTTTTTTATTTTTTAATTTTATAATTTTACGTTTTCTTATGTTTTTTTGTTTGTTTGGTTTTCCTTTGCTATATACAGTAGGTATAACTTTCAAATATAATTGCATGGATTTAATAATTTAATTAAAATGTATAAATTTTTAAGATATACATATATAATTCGAAGTCAAAGGTAGATACATATGTATATAAATGAATTTCATTAAAAAATTAATTTTTGATACATGCATATTATTAATTTCATTTTGTATGATTTTATTCATATACATATGCATGCTGTATACAGATTTCAAAATATTTAAATAAATGTGGATTTTCGTTTGGAATATCTTAAATGAAAATTATTTTATAAACGAAATTTATTATTGATTGTCTTTTAAATTGAGATAGACCTTTACAGTAGTGGGCAAAAATGAAGCAGAGGTCTTGGGCTTTCCGATTTGCTAACTAGAATTCAGATGGCGTTGCGGTTCTACAGTCTGTACTTCTTTGAAAAAAGTGGCAAAAAATCACTAAATTTTGACTTTAAAACACAATAACTATTGAAAAGAAAGACGAAGAGAGGCATGTAAGAAATCATTAGAGAGAGGGAAGAGTTTCCTACAGTTCTTTCTTAGACTACTTTCTTCTAGCTAACACACCGTAGTTGTTATAGGGTGTTTCGTAGAATAAGTGCGAAAAATCTTTATCGCCCTCTAGCGGCTGAACGGTTAATATTAGCCCCCCTCTGTAGTACAATTTTTTGTTTGTTTCGATGAAACCTATCTACTGTTTGCGGACTGTGAAAGGTTTCTGATTTTGAATAATATAAAAAAACAAAAATTAAAAAAAAATCATCAAAATAGGGGCTGTTTCTGAGAACTTCCTGAAATTGCCTTTTTTTTTTGTCTTTATTGACTCCCACTATATATATTGTAAACTTTAAAAGAAATAAAGAATTTAATAACTTTTTAAAATCGTTTCGGACTTTTAGAACATCCGATTATTACATATAAAATATTGAGTATGTATCGGTGTATTATTTGAAAAAAATGCCTTTTATTGATTATTCTTTTAACTTACTTTTTACGATACTAAAATAATAATAATAATACATACATACATATACTAAAGAGAATAAGAAACTTTATTTATTTATTTATTTATTTTTTTTTTTCAAAAGTAAACGTAACGCATATACAATATTAATTTCAAAGTTCTTATAAAAATAAAAACAATTTTTATTTCATTTTAACTACATCCATAATTATTATATTCATTGGTATACTACCATATAAATTCTTTCATAAAAATTTCAATTAGAAAATTAATTTTTCTTCATTTACATGTCGACTGTACATATGTACATATATACAAACTTTATGCGTATGTATATTATACGCATCTATGAATTTGTATAAATGTATATACATACATACATTATTTATATCATCATAGTACTAAAATTTGTAAATACTTCATATACTACTCGTAGATAAATGTATACATAAAAAATCGTTTAATGCAATTAAGTATAGCTGAAATGGAATAATTCTTTTTTAAAATTTATTGCATGTGAAATTAAAACAAAAATAATAACAAAAAGCAAATAACACAAAGTAATGTTTGTATTGTAGTAATATAGTATCACTATGTACATATACACATAGTGATTATAAGTATGTAAATGTAAGTCTATGGTACTAACTACACAATTATAATTATTACAAGTATGTACTACATGTAGATACTATAGAGGTACTTATCCCATTGTATCCGCGTATCTATTATTTAGTAACTGACTTTTTACCATTAAAACTACTTGTATTTGTATAGATAGATACACGTCTTTTATGCGATACTTTTAAGAATGTTAGTAAAATTTCAAAAAAAGGCATTAACATAACATAGAAAGAAAAAAAATAGTTAAAAAATTAATAAAAAAAGCAAAAAAAGAATAACAATTTATGTGTAAAAAATCTTATTTTATTTGAGTTTGAAATTACATATTCATTTTGAAAAATAATTTTAAATTGTATATTTTTTTTTATTTTTTTTTTTAATTAAATATGTTGCAATTGCGATGTTTTTATTTTATTTGTTTATTTTTAATTTCATTTTTACTTGAAAATTACATAATTGTGTATGTGTATACGTATACGAGTAAAAATTAGAAAATTTGTACGATTTCTTAATTGTTCAAAGTGTGTAAAATTTCATTTTATTGACGTTAAAATTACAATTCTTGAATCCTTGAAAAACAAAAAAAAACATCTCTATAACAATAATAATTAAAAAGTAATAAAAATATATTAAATGTTTTTCTTTATGCAAATATTATGTAGTTGTACATCAGTACATCAGTATATACACACACACAATCATATAAATGTATGTATAGTCAGTAAATAAATTAGCCAGACGTTTCAGAAAGTACAAGCAGAAAAGTGTTATTTTATGTTCAATATTTCGTAAGTATACACATAAACGTACACTGTTTGCAACAGTAGCAGTAGTATTAGTAAAATTAGATATTCCCAGTCTTGTAAATAGCAACAAATAAGGTGTAAACATATATTCACACGTTTTATTCAGATCTATATAAATGCAAATAAATAAATACATATACAGACAATTCTTCACACACATTACACTCATATAAAATAATAATGTACATATTTATTAAGTGTTTTGAAATTCTGTAAATACTGTACATATATATACATTTCATTTTATATATCATTTATTATTATTATGATTATTATTAACGAGAATAGATATACGAGAGTACACAGAAAAAACATCAACTAAAATGGTTCCGTGGGAAATAAAAAATAAAATGAAATAAAATAAAAATATGTACAAGAGGGTGGGTAATAACCAATTAGCAGATTTTCATATTATTGTATATATGTACATAAATGAACAGAGTATATGTGTACATAATTATGTAGAAATATGCCTACAAAACGTACGAGTATATTTTTATGTACATCAGGCATACATAACACTAATATATATTTTCAATATTCGAGCATATGCGTATGTGTGTAGATACTACACTTTTGAAACTATAAATACTCACATGTACATATACTTATGTTGGTTGTATAATAATAATTTTGTTTTCATGTTTTTGCACGGGCATACGATTAAAGATACATACATACATACATTCATAACACAAAAACAGGATAACATAAAATTATAAAACAAAAATAAAAAAGAAAAAACAAAAAAGAATATCAAAAAATTTTTCATTTCGTCGATTTCTAAAAAACAAAAATAAATTTTATGATTATTAGAAATTTAATTAGTGAGTGCTGTTTGTGCACAAATTATTGCATATACGTATGTACATAGTCATAGTATATGCATAAGTGTAATTTAGTGGATCAATGTAGTATATATGCGAGTATGTATAATTATGAGTAAAATTTTAATTTTTCACATAACTAAGTATGTTACATACATACTTATGTGAATAGATATACAGACAAAAATTGAATCAATATTTTATATATACATATGTATGTATCTACATAATGTACATATACATTAGTACGCACATGTATGTATCTATGCGCAAATATATTCTTAAATAATTCTTATGTTTAGTAAAGGCATTTATTATTATAAAAAGTTTTAATCGTAAAATTTTCATTTATATTTTTGTCTTGTTTTGTTATCTATGTACTTACATGTATGTGTGTATTATGGAAAATATTTAATAATAATTATTGTAAACATTCTTAAAGTATAATAATGATTTCTGTTTAATGAATATTTTTATTTAATTTTTTTTTTATATTTTGATTATATCAATTATTTAACTTTAACTTCTTTTTTCATATATTAAATTATCAAACTTCTATATGACATTTAGTGTCAAAATAAAATCTGAACTTTTCCGATGTTTTAACAACAAAAATTAAAAAATTCCTTTTTATATTTTTATTTTTATTAACAAAATAAAATTGTATTTTCTTCATTGAAATCCTTAAAAATTCAATTTCATAAAATTTCTGGCGTAAAATTTTTGTTGTTGTTTTTAAAATTTTTTCATAACCATAGATCTTAGAATATTTATATATTTTATACATACACTTACACAAAATAACAATTACATACATATGTATATTTTGAAATAATAAATTCATTCATATTTATAATTTTAATTTTATCCTATCCTTATATGAAAAATATCCTAATGTTGCTTAATACATAATTTAGTTAAAATAACAAAGGTGTATTCAAATTGACAAATAAATATAAAATATATAAATCAAATACGAGCTATATATATACATACATTATTATTTAGGTAATTATTTTTTATTATCTATATACATAATTATCTTTTAAATTTAATCTTTACAGCTTCACATAATTTTAATATGAAATTAACGAATTAATGAATTAGTATACATTATACCTAAAAAAGTTGTCAATAAATTTTTCAAAAAAATTTTATATAAATTTTCCCTTTAAATTAAATTTTCATGTTGTATGTAATTTATTGTGAAAGTAAAAAAAAGTATTCACACACATACGCTTATAATAACGAGAAATTTTCAAGTTTGAAAATTTATCAAACTTACCATAAAGATAGATAGTACATAGATACACAAATGTACTACAACAATATAATGTTTGCAAGTATATAATGAATACATATGCATGTATGGACGTGACGTTCGTGTACGATGATAATCGTATAATAAAATATTGTGGGTGTACAGATTTCACTCAAAACAATAATACATAAAATATGTATCAAAAAAAAAACAAAAAAAAAAAAATGATGAAAATGTTATTTAAATATTTCGTTACTATATACGCATACACATATACACACTCTTACTGTATTGCTCATATATGTGTATATATCTCATATTTTAAATGTCAAATTCAATTTTGCGAAATAAATACCTACGTAAATTTGTACATAATTGTATATACATATACTCGTATGTACATTACGTCTATGTATATCTACATAGTACATAGTACCTACTCATACGTAAAATAAATTTTACGTAAAAACATTTTTATGGATATATTATATGTCAATCAAAAGGATCGATAATGATATATTTATTTATTTAATATTGTATATTTTTTTTTATTTTTGTGTATATATAAATCAGTATACTGTGATTTTTATTATGTCTTATATACGTTTTTTTTTTGTCTGTTTTTCAAAATTACTTTAATATAAAATTAAATTGAAAATGATTCTAACGTAAAAGATTCAATGTAAAAATTTAAAAGTACATACATACATATTATGTATATTGTGAAAAATCAAATATTATACAAATAAAAAAATTCTTTAAAATTTTGTGCATATATGTACATATACCATACAAAATCATTTATGCTTGTAATATTTAAGAGAGTGTTTACATCCTTAACAATAAATTTTAATAAAACTACATATTATACTTATATCATATATTAAACATATATGTACACCTATATAAATTGTAAAATAATGTTTACATTATAAGTATAAGTACCTACAATGTTACATACGAGTATACGTATGTACGTCAATATATGTGAAAGTGTAAAGGTGAAATCTGTTTTATTAAAAACAAAATTAAATTGTCCTTTAACATACATATATTATGTAGCTCATCTGAGCTTAGATATGCAGCGTACATATGATACGTTTTATTAAGTTTTATAAGTATATGTATGCATCCAAGTCTGTCTATATGCGTACATCTACCTACATAAGTACATTCCAATTCCATATATGTGAATCTGTTTTTGAATCATTTATTTCATTTTCATCATCACATCATAAAGTATCGCATATATGCATGTGTTCATAATATAATGTAGAATATGTTTTTGATATATTTGTATTTTTTTGTCCTTTTTATTTGATGAAAAAAAAAAAAAAAAAGCAAAAAAAAAAAAAATCATAAAAAAAAACAAATTTAAATAAAAATTTTCATATACGAGTATGTATATACATATAGATGTAGAAATATGTATGTATATGCAAATACATCGTGTACATATCAATTTAATATATGAAAGTTGATTGGTTTCTCTGTTATATTAAATGATCAATACATACATACCTACTATATGTACATGACATTTTATGCATACATAAATTCTTACATATATACGTAAGTATTTTATGTACATTTTATATACTAGTATATATTGTACTGATTGCATAAAAGGATGTCAATATCATACATTTATATGTACTGTATATGTTATATAAATATATACATACATATATTATACTTATGTACAAATATGAATCCTTAACATATATACTATATACATACATACATACAATGTACATAATATACGAATATGGAATGGAGTGAAATAGAATCGAAAATGGGATTAAAATGTTTCTTTATTCAATATACATGTACATTATATTGCTTGCCTGCTGATAAATATTGATTTTAGAATATCACATATCAATAATATGCATAGATAGATATACAAATTATTATGTATGTATATATTTAAACGTACATACTATATGTACATATATGATATTTATAGTTATGTGTATGTGTATGTGTATATGATCACATCATATTTTATTATGTGTTTAAAACTTATTTTCATATATAGACATACACTGTTTCACAAAGATAAATTATAACATAAAAACATATATATACTTGTAATAATATACATGTACTTGTATTTATATATTTGTATTATTACATATAAGGAAAGAATACATATTTTACAAATCAAATTAATGAGAAATGTTTATAAAATTGTTATTGACGAAGTTTTGATTATTCAAAAATAAAAGTAACGTAATACATGGTAATACCTATATATTTTTTTTAATATTAATTGTCAAAACAAGGATTTAATGAAAATTATTTTCAAATTTAATATTTTATTTTTATTTTTTTGACAATTATTATGTAACCGTACACGTACGTGAACGTGATGCACATAATATATAACATTTACATTTTTATACGGACATAATTTATATTTAATATGTATAGGAATTTTAATAATTTTATTATTCTGTCATAATTTTGTGCACTCTGATGCATTATTATGTACATATACACATTGACATATGTGTACAAACATATTTTAATTTAATATATATCTACATTTATATACAAAAGCCATTGCCTTCTTATACGCTTATACCATGTATATTTAAAGACATTTTATTTTCCCTTTTTTTTTATATTATATGAAAACTTTTTAACTTAATTTATGAAATTACATACTCATAATTAATTTGATTTTAATTTATTTATTTAAAATTGTAAAATATGAAAGCATAAAAGAAGGTAAATGAATGTATTATGTGATGTGGAAGTATATACACACAGAATGTATAATATATTATTGTAACCGCAAATTTCATGAAAAATGAGTGTAAACACACATGTGTATAACATATTTATTATATAAAATGTTAATTGACATACTAAAATTGAATATTCATATCCTTTTATTTGTGTATTATATAAATAAAAGAACAATATAAAAAATATGTACATATCTACGTAAATAATATTTTTGTAAGAGGGTTGTCTAAAAAGTTTATAGCCTAATACAGAAACAAGTATTTTATCACTCAAATCATGTTTTATTTTTCAAAATTGGCTTCTTTTAAGTCTATGTTCACTTCTCCAATGATGCACCCACCCCTTTAACTGGTCTAAATAATAGTTTTCAACTTGCTTTGCAAAATACGCTTATACAGGTAGAATGACATCTTTATTTGATGAATACTTCTGTCTTTCGAGTCAAAAACTTTGAGACTAGGAAACAGGAAAAAGTCACTGGGGGCCAAAACTGATGAATATAAGGTGAATAGTCAATCAATTCAAATCCATATTCATGAATTTTCGCCATGGCAACCGCTAAAGTGTGAGACGGTATTCGATTTTTTTCATTTTTACAAAAACACAGACATGGAGTAACAGAAATGACTGTCAAACAAGAACAGACGAGCGTATACAAAATGGCTACAATTTATACAGTCATCTCTCAAAGTATGTATAGCATTATCGTAACAAAATATGAGTTCGATGAGAAGTAGCATTTTCATGTTGAGGCTAGAAACTTTTCAGACATCCTCTTTACGTATACATATATTACATACATATGTGTATGAGTTATATAAATCGATTCAATGCATATTTCTATATTATATTATATTAATAATATATTTGGAATACAATAAATTTTCAATTATTATATTATTATTAAATATAATGTAAATGTGTATGTTATAACAAATGTAAAATATAAATATAATTACATACTCATTCATATAATATAATAACATGTGTATGCGTAATAAATGTCACATACATGTGTTGTATATAAATATATTGTACGTACGTAAATATACAGGAGTATATTTACATTATTACATATTTATCATACACGAGTACATACAATATAAATGATTTATGAATAATGTATATATATCTACAGAAGGATTATTCAAAATATAAAATGTAAATGACAAAGTTATGTATATAAAATATAATATAATTATGTAATTAAATATTGATATTCGTGTTATGAAGAATTTTTCATTTTATTAAATTTAGAGGCATGTATTTTATGTAATTATTAAGTTTAAATTATATACATTTATCATTCATATACATATGTATATCATATTTATTTTATTTATTTTATTTTTATTTAAGGGAAATACAGGTAAACTTGTATCCCCCTAGCCCACACCACGGCCCACCAGGGTCTTTTGGCGTCACACTACAATATTTATTACAATAAAAGAACTTAAATTAATTTATGAAATAGATTAAAACTAACAAAAATATTTAGAAAATTATAAATGAAATGATTATTAAAGAACTAAAAGCTACTTAACTATATAAAATTAATTTATATATTATGATTTTAGTGTATTATTTATTTACATTTATTTTACATTTGAAATTAAGATTTGATTTAGTTACAATTAATTTTGATTTGTTAAATTTATTATTTAATATCTAATGTTAAAATTTAAAATATTATTTAATTCATTTATTTATTTAAATTTAACTTAAATCCAAAATTTAAATTTTGGTAGAACTTTTTTTTAAAATTTTGAAACTCTATATCTTACCCAGGAGCCCCAGTCTTTTCAGCAGGAGAAAGAGATGAGAATCAGAACTCTGATGAGGACTGAAAAGCTCATTCCTTTCGATTGCCGTCAATCCCAGGGTATGAGCCATTGAGCGGATGGAAGAACATTCCTCTACCAGTTCTCTAACTGTCGCATGTAGTTGTCTGTTACAACAAGGGCAGAGCGAACTTCTTCTAATACTGGGTGGCAAGGGATGGGTCAGCCTTGTGTGACCCAACCTCAGTCTTACCAGCAGTACCTGCTTGAATCTGCATAATGTAGGATTATATTTAATGCTGAGCAGTGTTGGATTAATTACACAGTAGGCCTGTACTGTCTCTGATCCTCTCTCTAGGATTGATTTCAGCCTATCATTCCTGAGGTGGACCATCGCCAAATGAAATATGGCATGTGGGCTTGGAGGCATGAATACATCAGATACCATTGTACTGCTAGCGGCTGACTTAGCAGTACGATCTGCGAACTCATTGCCAGCAATGCCAACATGTCCTGGGACCCAGCACAGGCGCATATCGTATTTTTTAATAATAGCTCTTATAGCACGAACCATGTAATCAAAATTGCTGGAGTTTTTCACTGCTAAGATAGCAGATTCTGAGTCGGAGAAAACCACCACTCGCCGAGAGTTCGATGCCGCAGAGACTACAGTCAGATAGATTGCAGTCAATTCAGCATCGAAAATCCGTGTGAGGTTTGGTAGGCCCTTTCGAAACAGAACCTTCCATCTTCCAGCAACACCTTTATACACAGCAGCAATACCAGTACCCTCCGAAGAGAAACTGGCATCGGTGTAGTACTGTACCCTACTACAAAGGTGTGAACACAGCTCAACATGCAGCGTCCTGAATGTTTCGGCACTGGTATTTGCCTTGTTGTAACCTGTTCGTGAGTCTATAATGTAGTCGATAATATGTCTGTTCATGTCATGTAATACTAGAGGCGGAGGAGGATCTGGGAAAGGTATACCCATATTGTGAAACAGCATAACAGACTTCCTCAAAGTGGAGAATCTTGAACGGATGTCATTGGAAAGGAAATATTGGATTGGACGAAAGAGGGGAGAGTGAGGATTAACCATCTGCTCTGAAGCGAACTTCAGTCTTAGTTTTTTGACACGATCCTCTATACTCCAAATGCCACATTCTGCAAGTAGAATGGGTATTGGAGTTGAACAATACGCACCAGATTCAGTGCGGAGGATTTTGTTGATAGCAACTTGAATTTTGTTCATGTCGGATGGTGAGCAGTCACCAAATAGGGTAAGGCCATACCCAGTTACGCCATTAACTAGGCTCTTTGCTATCTGGATGAGTGTCGATGGAGGAGCACCCATCCTACCTGCTGTAAGGATTTTAATCAGGTTGTGAACCTTATGAAGTTTTGTCACCACCTTTAAAACATGCTCTGACCATTTTAATCTTTTTGTGAAATAAATGCCTAGAATTTTTAATTTGTTTGATGGTCGTATCACACGGTTATTAATGGTTATGGAATTAAGGGTGCAAGAGGTTTTCCTGCAAGTGTGAAAGAATTCCACCTTGTCCAATGGAATTCTACCGCCATTATCTAGCGCCCATTTTATGGAGAGTTCTGAAGCTCCGCGAAGTTGTCTCATTGCATCTGGAGTACTTGTTGACGTGCATAGCAAAATATTGTCGGCGTATATATATGGAGTTACAATACTATATTTTGACAGTGAACCAAGTAGCGAATCCATGTATACAACAAGTAATGTAGTGGAGAATGGTGAACCTTGGGGGATACCATTATCCAGACAAAATGAACTAGACAGATAGCCATTAACACGTACTTTAATGCTTCTGTTGGACATGAAGCTGCCAACAGTGCCCACAAAGCTAGAGTCAACACCCCAGGTGATCAATTTTTGGCAAACAATGTTGACTGGGACTTTATCGTAAGCCTTTTCCAAATCTAGCGATGTTATGCTAGGATGATCACCCCTTGACATGGAAGTAGCCAGTCTCTCTTCCAGTTCGTGTAGGAGTGTTATAGTACTTCTGCCCGGTCGAAAAACATGTTGTCCTGAAAGGAGATGATCTTCGGTAACCTTTTGTAGCCTTTTACCCATAATCTTCTCTAATGTCTTTGAGAGACAAGAGATAAGAGATATGGGTCGGTATTCCAGTGCGTTCTTCGAACTGTTATTCGTCTTCGGAATTGGTACAAGCATAGCATTTTTCCACGAATGTGGAAACGTTTTGTTTTTAAGAATATTGCTATACAATTCTACAATCCTAAGTTTGATTTCCAACGGAAGGTTATTTATCATTAGATAGCTGATCTGGTCAAAACCAGGGGTGGAACCGCTGAAAGAATTCAGGGTATCTTCCAACTCCTGTATAGTTATATTATACGAGAGATCATACTTCACTTGATATGACCCCACGGCTAGGAAATCAAATTTATGGCGAGATAAAAATTCCGGAATGTTCGAATCACTTGAAACTTCGGACCATGCCCTTGCGAATTCATTTGCAATTTCAGTTGGGTCAGTGAGAACGCCATCATTGGATTGAAGCGATAGAATGGCTGAAGGAGGTTTGCCATAAAGGCGTTTAACTTTCCTCCAAGCATCTCTAACGGAATCCGATGGTATGATGGATGTTGTGAATTGAATCCATGAGATCCTTTTCGCTGCTCTCGCCGCTTTCCTTACTTTTGCACATTGTCTGCGAAACATTACATGATTTTCAACCGAGGGGAAACGTTGGAAGTGTTTCCACGCTCTGTTTTTAGATTTAATCAAGATTTGTATATCTTTATTAAACCAGTTTGGGCTAATAGTTGGTTTAGGTAGTGTACTTGGCATAGAGAGGGAAGCAGCAGATCGAATGATCTTTTTAATAGAAGCCGATTCTCTATTTATTTGACTGCTTTGTGGAAAGTGAGAGGAGAGTGTCAGCGCAGATTGAGTGAATTTAATCCAGTCAGCTTTTGCTTCCACAAACCTTGACGAATATTTTTGTGTTGTTAATCTGTTACTAGAAGTGATGATTATAGGGAGGTGATCACTTCCCTCTGGATTATCATGGGTGTACCATGAGAAGTTGTTGGCAATTGAATTAGAAGAGAGTGTAAGATCTATTGCGGAGTTAGTTAGGTGTGTTGCAGAATAAAAAGTATGGGAACCATCATTTAAAAGCGTGTAGCTCGAATTAGACATCCAATCAATAAGAGCATCTCCCCTAGAGTCGATCCTATGATCTCCCCAAAGGTGATGGTGGGCGTTAAAATCGCCTCCAATTAAAGAAGGAGTTGGTAGAAGGTTGGCAAAATTTTCTAGAAGGGAGAAAGAAATTCGATCGGTTCTTTTTAAGTAAATGGAAGTAAAAGTCACTGGAGGGTTAGTGTGTACGGTGACGGACACATTCAGGATTGAATTACTAATATTTAGAAGTGAGTGACTTATGCTTGACCGTACTAAAATGCCAACACCTCGTGAACTATTCGTGCCATCGTTATTCGAGAAATAGCAACGATAGCCACGAAAGTTCGAAGGCCCATTATTATTTTGAAAAAGAGTCTCTTGAAGTAAGAGAATGTGGGGTTTATATTTGCTGATAAGCAGTTCTAAGTTGTGTTGGTTAGCACGAAAACCTCTGATATTCCATTGAATGCAGGTTAGCTCGCGTAAAGATGGTTGTGAGCTTGTCATTTCGTAGACTTACAAGTTATTCCAGCGGAATAACTCTAAGTCACAACTAAGAAAGTTCTTAGGCTAGAAGGGAGGATATAGGTTTAGAGGTCCATATCAGCATCAGATTCCCCCAGGTTAGATAAATTAAGATCAACCTGGAAAGGAACCTTGATTATTGATTGGGAACCTAGGTATTGGTCAATTGATAGATTTGATCCTAGGAAATTATCATCATGAGTTGCGATATAATTCGCAATTCTATCAAACTCCTTTTGGGGAAGGAGATTGATATTAGCTGGGATAAGTGTGGTGGAAGTTTCAGTTGTGGATGAATTAGGTAAATTTATTTGATTGTTTGA
Organism: Villa cingulata; assembly: GCA_951394055.1. Lineage (NCBI taxonomy): Eukaryota > Metazoa > Arthropoda > Insecta > Diptera > Bombyliidae > Villa > Villa cingulata. Next base: position 24,083,294 of record OX596021.1, on the reverse strand, counting down.
AGGATTAGATCTTGTGGATCTTGAAGAAAGAATTTTGGAAGATTGATTGTTGATTGATTTGTTATTGTTTTTGCTATTTGTTTTAGACTTATTGGTTTTGTTATTGGTTTGAGTAGGATTTTGAATAGGGGTTGGGGGCTTTGACGAGAGGGTAGTCTTATTGTTTGTGTCATTATTTAATAAAGATGATGCAGCCTGGGCAAAGGACAGGGGTTTCTGGGCAGAGTGAGTAATCTTTTTATTATTTTCAATGTTTGTCTGAAGAATGTCAGACGAATTTTGAAGTGAGGAAAAGTATTTTTTTCTGGCTTCAAATTTACTGACCTTCTCCGTATCCATAATGTACGTTATTTGTTTTTCTCGTTGGAAAATTGGACAATTTCTTGAATTGGATGGGTGATCCAAACTATTGCAGTTGATGCAAAAATTTTTTTTACATTCACCCACGTGAGGTTCAACTTCATTGCATTTCGGGCATTTTTGTTGATCTGATTTGCACCATTTCTTGGTGTGGCCTAAAACGTAACAATTTTTGCATTGAATCGGGTTGTTATAGTACGGTCTGACATTAAATCTTTGGAAACAGACTTCTATGGTAGATGGTAACTGGTATCTATTGAAGGTGAGGATAATTGATCCAGAGTTTGAAGTTTTTTCCTTATTAGGGATATGTTTAGCAGCAGTGACGCAATGGGTGAGTTCAAGACCCGCTACGATCTCCTCTTCAGAACAGCAAATCAAACTCGGACAGTACACAATACCCTTGCAAAGGTTAAGTTTCGCATGCGAAAAAATTTTTACGTTTATTGAAAGATCTTTGCTTAGGGTAAGTTTATTAACAGCCAAGAATTTATTTGCTGTAAATTGGTTCTTAACTAACAGAACCAAATTACCCTCACCGTTATAATATGCTCTGTTGATATTTGATGAAATGTTCTTGAGGGCAGCAGACACCAAAAAAGGGTTGAATTGATTTAGTTTCTTGAATGAAGTAGTTCCGTCAATTGCTGAGTTTTCTACATCCGGAGAAACTATTAAAAATTTAGCGTCATTTTGTTGTGTTGTAGTGTTCAGGAGTGGGAATGAAAAAGCACTCGTGATGTCAGTGATTTCATTCCTACCTGTTGATTTCCTCTTTGGAGGAGGACTTTTGTCCACATGAAGTTTTATTTTATTTGGTTGGAACATGTTAGTTCCCGCCCCTAGGGGCAACATCTTCTGTCTTCTTAAATTATTTTACGTGGGCGAAATATTCGCACACGAATTTAATGTATAAGAACTATAAAATTGTAATTTAGTACAAAAAGATTGACACAAATAATATCACTAAATATAACACAATGATAATAAAACGTGCAATTAATGTTTAATAAATTTTTAAATTTAAGATTTAATTGGTTAATATTAAGTTTAAATTATTTATTTATTGATTTGATTTCAAAAATTGTCACAAATAAGTTCATTTAATTATTTTTCACAATATTGACACCAAAAAATAAATTATACAATATAATATTTATTACACAATAAAACTAAGCGTGCCGTGCAAAGCACTTCTAATATTTAGCAAAATTTTCTAGATTTTCTATGTTATTTATTTATATGATAATTATTAAATAATATATGTTTTAATTATATTTCAATTTAATTAATTACACTTTAATTATTTTATTATTTTTATTTAAATAATTAATTTATTTTATTTAATTTAATTTATTTTATTTTATTTATTTTCTTATTGGAGGTAAGAAAAACACGTCCAAACTCCACGGCTGTTAGTCAGAGACTGATGTATATCATATCTACATAAATATGTACTGGAAATACATATAATCACATATTCTTTCATGTAGTAACAGGAACAAGAATGATATTTAATGGTAATGTACTATATAAATTGTACATGAATTTTTAATTATTAAAACCTTTTTTATTTGTTTTAAATAAAATTTTTTACGATTATTATTATTAAATATACAAATACTTTTATAAATATATATTCATACTCGCGAGTATATAAAATCCTTGTATAGGTGTATGTATACATATATTGATTTCTTTTTAGATTACTTTACATGTAGGCAGCTACACAGCTATGAAAATAACATTTTACTTTAATTCATTTAACAAGATCAATGGTCATAGTGAAATAGAAAATAAACTGAGACTATTAATTATAAAATTAAAATGATTATTATGTACACATGTATACATTATAAGTACATGTATGCATATGTGTTTATATATAATATGCCTTATTTTTTGCAAATATGAGATGAGCCGACATTCTTTTACAGAAATTTGTTCGTGTATTGATGATATTCATTGCAATATTATGAGAAGTGTTTAGCAGTGTTTACTTTACTTATTTTATGGGAGTTAATAAAGTTTGTTCGCATACATACACATTTTTTTCTAAAAACAAAAAAAAAATATGTATAATAAAATAAAATAAATAAATAAAAACGTTAATAATTTCTGTACATTTTTTATGGAGTAATATGTTCGTTTTTTTTTCTTTTTTTTTTCTTTCATTTGTTATTTATTTTATTTATATTTTTATGCATTATTTATTTGCATGTACGTATTTAAGTGCATACACGGTGAGTAAATTAAATTTAAAAAGTAAAGTGGGCGAATAGCTGAAACATTTTACTACCTGCTATAGCATTGACTACATTTATATAAAATATTTATAACAAACATATTAATGTACATAGACGTGGAAAAAATTATGGGACAAGCATAATTTTTTATTAATAGAAAATCTATATATAACTACTGTTATAAATGCACAATCTTGCCTCTATCATGCTCTATGGTAATTCCCAGTATTTTTCTCAGATAAATCATTCCAGTTTATCATCAGTAATCAAAGTAATAATTTGCTGATTGAATTAATAATCAACTTGGGCGAGAATTAGTGTGCTGATTGAGATTTGAAATAGGAACGTTAATCGTACCTATTCAAACCCCATATAAATACGTGTTTTAGAGTATACCAACATTTTTCTGAAAAATTATGTTTGTCTCATAATTTTTTCATACCTATGTATGTGCATTGCATATGTATATTTACTGAAAGTTTATATTTCCACTATTAGTGCAATATGTACATCTTCTGATATGAATTGAATATACACATACATACATATAATGTGTAATAAAAATGAAAATTATTTCAAGTAATCATGAATATAATATTTTATATGTACACACAGTAAATGCAGTAAGTTATTATATATGTATGTATATTTCTTTTTCAATAAATGATTAGTATTTAATAAGTTATATTTTTTGTTCTTGCAAAATAATTTAACATTACTATGCTCACCTAACTTATTTTTGTTATTATGCCTGCTTTGCTTTTTAAAATCGTAACTTATGTATAACATCGACATTTATTAATTTTCAATTACATATATTCATTTTACATATTGCATACATATTTAATAATTTTTTTAACATTTTATACATACATAGGAATATAGGTACACATAGAATTCATATTGATCGTATACGATATTATTATACATAGACATATTTGATACTATAATTATTTGATAGTTGTTTGACTGACTGGTAGTTGTTTAATTGCTGACTGATTGTATATAGTAGTTTATCGTGCTGGACAACGTGATAGTATCGACAATTTAAAAAAAAAATTATCTATCGCTAGACATTTTTTACACTATAAGTCAGTACATATTATGAATGTGTGTATAAACATATGTTTTTCTATTTGCTTAGAGACTTTGTTGTTATTTCTTTTTATTTGGATGTTTAATTTATGTTTTGATTTGGTTTACATTTTTTTGCAAAATTTTTATTATTTCGATTTGATATTTAATTCTGATTTATAGAAAAAATATCATCATCAAAATAGCGCTACAGCTCTAGATGAGCCAGGGCTTTCGATTGATTACTGGAATTTTATTGCTATCATTAATTCAGCTAAAGTTTAAGGTGAATTGTTAGTAGAAAAACAATATCATTTACATGATAGGGCTTAGGCTTAGACTGATGTATTAACTATTATTATAATGATCTAATATGATCTAATATACACACACAACCGTAAAATTAAAAAAAAAATCATGTAATAGATACTGTATGTACATATATATGTATTTGAAATAATTTTTTTTTTAAGTGAAAAAGTGAAAATTTAATAGAATAAAATTAATTTCTTTTTACAAAAATTTAATTTTAATTTTTAGAAAAGATTTCTAATTTTGAAAATATTTATAATATACCTAATTTTAATTAAAAATTTTATGAAATAATAAATTACCTATGTTTTATTTACGAGTTAGTATCATTTAAAAACAAAATTATTATTATTATTAGGATCAATTTAAAATTGAACTTATTTAACTACCGTATTTTTATATTAAAGAATATACACATACATATATTGTGTATATTTGTATATTTCGCTTTTCGTACATCATTACAAATTTTATGAAATTCACTTATTTTCATTTAATTTAATTCACTTTTATATCGACATGCATATAAACATTTAGACAGAAAAAACATGGTGGATGTACATTATATTTATATGAAATGAATTTTATATGTTATGTATGCGATTTATTTGAATATATTCTAAACTTACAAATACATATATGTATGTTATATGCATTATATATAATATGTTTATAAATATTATACTCCTTTTTATATTAAATTTTATTTTTCAGTAAATATCTATACGTGTCTATATATGTATATTCTTTATATCATATAATTTTTCTGTAGAATAATTATATTTATAGTCTATGCATAAATATTTTTAATATACATATGTACTTATATGCAAAAAACATTTATGTATGTACATATTATGTACATACCACACACATTATTACATCCTCATCATTTATAATGTGTAGATTATATGTAAATGTGTAATACTTATATTCTTATTCAAGTGCAATTTCTGTTCATTTAAATGCATTATTGCTTCTCCATTATAATATGGATTTCTATATATCAATATGTACATGAACTGTAAAACTATATGTGAATGAACATACGTATGTATTACATATTAAATATTGACTTGTAAATAAAAGCATCTCATACATAATATGTAAATGTATAATATAAAAACTAATCAACAATACCATATGTATTTTACTATAGCTAGTCTACTAAACATACGGGGGAAACTTCCGAATTGGGGCCGCCAGATTTTGAAACGAAACCTTCCGATAATGATACTTTGGAATGTCCTCTTTAACGTGATATATGTCTCTATTGGCGCAAATTCATCTAGAGGACGCAAATTATCCTTAAAAATGTTTGGTCCAAAATGGCGGGTTTTACGAAATCCGTTATTTCTCCAGATTAGGATCTTGGATCGGATTAATTGATAAACCATTTGAAAGAGAACTTCCTACTCTATTTGTCACAGTTTATTTCATTTTGATTGGATTAGCGGTTCTTGATATACAAGGACATAAATTCAAAATTTCGTGTTTTTTAAAAATCACTTTTTCAACTTTCACCGGAAGGTATATTAACTAATCCGATCCAAGATCTTGATCTGGAGAAATAACGGATTTCGTAAAACACGTCATTTTGCACCAAAAATTTTTAAGGGTAGGTTGCGTCCTTAAGATGAATTTGCGCCAACAGAGACATATATCACGTCAAAGAGGACATTCCAAAGTATCATTATCGGAAGGTCTCGTTTCAAAAGCTGGCGGCCCCAATTCGGAAGTTTAGCCAACATACGTACATAATATGTACATAGTACATACATATGTATATGTATGTAATATATAAACAATTTGTATACATATAAAGATGGCTTTTCACAACTCGGTCCAACTCATTTAAAAGTCACATTAGTTTCAGTGTCATTATATATTTTCAATGCAATTTATAAAATTTATTATTATTTTGTCCCATCCAATGATTAATGGTACTTTTTACAATTTTATAATATTATCTCTATCTATATACATATATGTATTTTGTTATTTATTTCATTCTAACTTTTATACTGATATAAACATACGTATATATATATTTATTATATACTGTATATTATACACATTTATAAATATTATTATTATGTATGATGTATATTCAAATTTTTCTGTTTATTGTGGTGTTTTCTTTTATAATAAAATGCATATTTTATATTTTTCATCATATATTATATTATAATATGTACATCTATACAAATACATATATATTTTGTATGTAAAATGTAATGTATATAAAACACATAAGCACATTTTATACATTTCTGTTTACATATATGTATTTGTATAAAAGTTTTCTCTGGTAATATAAAATGCACACATATACAAATTTTATTTCAATTTTTTTCCTTCTTATTTTTTTTTTATATATTTTTTATTTGCATTATATTTTATTCATAACATTGTTTTTCATAGTTTTTCTTGTTCTTTTATTTTTTATTTATTTTTTTTTTTGTTATGTGAAATTTAAAATTTAAATTTTAAAATGGAAATAATTTTTTGAATTCTTTCTCTCTTCCTGAAAATTTTGTAAGATTATTGAGTTATTTTAAATATGAGAAATATATAAAATTTTTCATACTTTTTTATTATATTTCTGTCTCTCTCTTTCACTTCTCTCTCTCTCTTTTTTTTCTGATTTTTTTTGTTATATTTTAATTATTGTATGAATAAATTTATTTAAAATTTATTGAGAAATATGTACACTGAAATTATTTGTAGTAATATTAATTAAAATAAATATTAAATGGTAAGGAATATTTATAAAACAAAAATTACATAAAAGACTAAAAATAAGAGAAAAATTATAAGAAAATAAAGTATGTACTATATATGTATGTATTTGAAAAATTTAAAACGGTTGTATAATTTGTCACATATTTATAAATAAAATATAAATATGTATGTGTATATATAATAAAATTGCAAATAAATATTATGTGTATGTAATGTGTGTGAATGTAAAAAATAAAAAAAAATTTTATTTCTGTAACATTTTACTCATCAAAATATTTATATTCTTGAATATACTTATGTATTTTTGTATGTAAGTACATATACGAGTATGTATATTGAAAATAATTAAATTAAAATGCAAATGATAAAATTGGATAAAATATTGAATGTTTGTTTCTTTGTTTTTTGTTTTTTATTTTCTCTTTTATTTTCATAATTTCATTTTTAATGTGTTCTCTACTCTACACTTTGTAAATTAGTTACGGAAAATTTTACTCTAATAAAATTTTATTAACAAGTTTATAACTACGATTCTATAAAATTGTTTTATGAGTTACAAAGTATGTAGCTACAATTTTTCTTTGACTGTACGATACGAACACTGTTATACGTAATATGCACAAAGTTAATAAAATAAAAGTTCTTCGCTATATAAAATTACATATGTACGTATTTACTTACATTAAATGTATACAAAATTTATGAGTAAAATATTGTAACAAGTAGTGTAAATAAAAATGAATAATACAAGGAGAATTTATTGTAAAAATTCTAGAAATACATATGTATACATATAAAGGAAAATTTTTATACATCATGCAAGTACCTACTTTATAATAATAAATTTGCATACAATCTAGTAAATTTGAAATAATATTGTAATAAAATATGACATATCGGTGTAAAAACTTTTTACGATTGGTAAATACTTTTATTATGTACATGTCATTCCATTTTGTGAATTTTTAAAAATAAGCAAATATCACAAATTTGCTTTGCACTATTTAAGTACACACATACAATGAAATACAACAAAATCTAAAAGAGAATGTAAAACCTTTGATTTTTACATCGAGGGCTAATATGTGATAACCTTGTAACTGCAATTTTCACGAAATTCTGTCTGCAACATTTTATGGCTATAAAAATTATAAAACACATAATCCTTCGTATTTATATTGTATGTATTAAAGATGAATCCAGTAAACTGCAAATTTCTAACAATAGTTTTAGCTTATAGTAAATAAATTTGTTTTTTCTTTCTCATGTAAAATCTTATTTTTGTAGTTACGATGTATATCACATATTAACACTCGATATCTTTTTATTTCTTCTCTTCTTGATAAACAATTCGTTTGTAATTAACCTATAATGTTGAATCATTGATAAGTTTAATAAATGAAAAAAATTTTATTCAATTATCAGCACAATCCGTTGTGTATTCGTTGTAATGTACATATACAATACATCTGAAAAATCATTGAACATTTTTTTATCATTTAGATCTGTGCACATATTTTCATTTTCATTTTCATTTATACCTAAATATTATTTAAAATAAATTTACACACAACATACAGTCTTACACATAATTTTAAGACCACTTAGCAATAATTCTGTTAATAACAAACTTCAACAATATACATTTTTGATGTCTTATAGTTGATCTTCAATATAAATTAGAACATTTTAAAATATGACAAAAATATTTTTGTACACAAAATCAAAGAATGTTGTGTAAGAGTTTTAGCCAATATATGCATCTGACAATTTTTTCATGTTACTGTAACTAGATTTTTAATCTAATTAAGAGTTAATAAATCAATTTTGCATATTTTCTGTTAGTACATACTAAAATAAATTAAAATTTTTCTATAAATAATTCGGTTAATAATTACGTACATATACTTACAGTTTATTTAAAAAAAAAAATTAATTAAAAAAAAACATTTCATTTAAATAAGGTTCATATGTTATCAATTAATTTCGATGATGATTTCCTTAATGTGATAACGATTTTTTATCTTTTCATTTTACGTATATTATAAACGGTTGATGATTTCCTTCATATTTTCGTCATGATAGATATTTTCATGTGACATCATTCTCGTAAATTGTCATCATAATAAATTATATTAAAAGAAATATTTTTTCATTTTCATTTTTAAAGTTATGCAGTAATGAACTTTGCTATATGCCATATTACGATATTACTCGTTATATATCATCATGTAGATATATCTTTATACAATTTACCTATACATGCAACAACTAAGAAAATTTAATTTGCATGTGTGTAGAACTGTAGTATACATACATGAATATGTGTTGACATTATATGTATTTAATATAAGTTAATTTTTTTTTTTCATTTTTCAGTTCATTTTGTAGAATATACTGAATATATAGTAGTCGAACTGTCATTAAGCACTACACCCACATTCACTTTTGCACAACCTAAACTAAGGCCTGTTTCAGAAAGTTTTAACGCATTTTCTACCTCGCTTTACTAAAACAATAACAGGTATATTCTTTAAAAAGTGTAACCAGGTAATTCCTTGTCACTTGAAAATATATAAATATGATTTTTATCAAAAACTTACAACGTTTGTAAAAATGTCGTCAAGCAGATTAGAAACGAGAAAAAAAATTATTTAAAATTTTTTAGAAAATAACGACAAATCATTTCGTTTAATTGCAGCAGAGGTAGGAACAAGTGAAAGTACTGTTCGCTATACTATAAAAAAACTCAAAGAACATAAGACAATTGCTGATAAATCTAGAACAGGTCGTCCGAAGGGTACAGCTGATAAAAATAAGGAGGCTGCGGTCTTGAGGTCCATTGAGAACATTCCAAGCATCTCTATTCGTGATGTGGCTAAAAAACACGCATTAAGTGCAGCAACAGTACACCGAATTAAGCGTCGAAATGAAATAAAGACTTTTAAGAAGCAGAAAAGACCAAAAAGGTCACCAGAACAACAACAGAAGGCTATTAGGAGAGCACGGGAGCTTTACAAGTGGTGGAATGAGCGACCGCATAGATGTTTGGTGATGGATGATGAGTCATATTTTAAATATTATTTTTCTACGCTACCTGGAGATCAGTTATATTCCGCCCATGACAGGTTTGATGTTCCAGAAGATCAGAGGACAATTCCTATAGAAAAATTCGGTCCAAAAGTAATAGTGTGGCAAGCAATTTGCCAATGTGGACTTCGATCGAGGCCTTTTTTTGCAGAAGGGACAATTAACAGCGAGATATATGTGAAAGAGTGCTTGCAGAAGAGACTTCTACCACCTCTACGAAGACACGAGAATGGGACAATTTTCTGGCCTGATTTGGCGACCAGTCACTATTCGGGAGAAGCAGTGAACTGGTATACAAGAATGTAGGTAGATATTGTGCCTAAAACACTCAATCCTCCAAATGTTCCAGAACTTCGGCCAATTGAGAGGTACTGGGCTCTAGTAAAAAATATATTAAGAAAAGATGGAAAAGAAGCAAAAACGATCGAAGAATTTAGAAATTTATGGATATCAGCATCCCATAGGCTAAAAAATAAAATATCAAAAATTTAATGGTCCATATTAAAGGAAAATTAAGAATTTTCAAAAACAATAAATTAACTTAGATTTTTAGTATGGTTATTAAAAATATACCAAATAAAGACTTTAAAAAATATGCACTTGTTTTATTTATTACTAACGAAAAAATTCTATAGGGAATCAAAAATGCGTTAAAACTTTCTGAAACAGGCCTTAGTTATTACATATGCACGCTCATATATAATGTATAGATATGGATTATGTGTACAATTTTGAATTCTAAAGAAGTTTCAAGCTTCTTTTTATTTTTTATTCATTTATTTATTTATTTTTATTTTTGTTTTTTAATCTTCATATTCAGATTTTATATTTATTTTGATTAGAAAAATGATCTTTAAAAAAAAAAAAAAAGGAAAAATTGTATGACGAATTGAAATAGGAATTTTGTGTATGTGTGTATAAATATGTATGTACATACACAAATTGCAGATGCACAATAATTTTATGATGACAGATGTACATGTAATACACATAATAATGTATGAATAACGAACAATAAAATCTATACACCGAAGATAAAATTTTAATTCCTTTTAATTCTTCTGTACTTAGTTTTTCCTGACATTAAAAATGTAAATATATATACATGATTTTACATATGTGAATATGCATATACACTCGTATAGTATGTACATACATATATATTGTAATAAATATATATGCATAAGTAAATTGTATATTATATATGTCGTTGAACTATGCATCAATAGAGTTGCATCATAAAGAGAATAATATATATGCGGCTATCTTTATATAGTATGATGTTTAGTTATATAAAAATCTAGGAATAAAATAATTGAACATGTTTTTTTTTTGTATTGCTTTTTATTTTTTCATTTTTATACTTTGTTTTTGTCGCTTTTAAATTTTTTGATTTGATGACTTCAATCATTAAAGCAATAAAATTAAAAAAAATGTATAACCGAACAAAAATGAGAACTTGAAAAAATAATTATAAAAAAAAAACATTCAACATTCAAGTTGTAATTTGTAATTTCGATTGGTATTCAATGTACATACTTTATGTATCATGTATAATATTGAGGCGGGCATATAATAATACATACGAGTAGTATATTTTTGTAATCGCATATCCTATACTTGATATATGGTATATATACAAATTTTACACTATACAAATGATACTATACTCGTATATAAAGTGCATATTATATACAAAATGTTAAAATAATCAATTCGTTACATTGTATTCGAATGTAATAAAATTTAAATTACTTTTTAATTATAGATTATAGAATTATTTTGTTATTGTTATAAATGAAGTACCTATATAAACGTTCTTTAAATATATGTATATGTATGTGTGTGTATAATCGTATGTACATTCATGCATATACATACATATGTATGTATATAGGAACTTTTTATTCTCTTTTCTATTGATATGTTTATATTAGAAAAAAAAAATTCTGTAAATAAATTGTAAATATGTATATACAACTAAGTTAGTATCTATATGTATACATATACTAAAATTTAAATTTATATTTCTGTAATAATAATATTATATGCACATAACAATAATAATAATTTTATTGTATATTTTTATTTTTGAAAAAATTTAATGTGAAAAATTGCATTTAAAATATTTATACATACGTATCTACATATACGTAATTACTGTATTCGAGCAGTATATAGATTTGTTATTTTTCATATTAAAATTTATAGCTCATAAGAGTATAGCTTGTTTAAAATTCCCAGCGAATAGAATATATGCGCAGTGAGAGTATGGCGTCATGCTTTGAGCGAGGTTATAATTGTAGTGGTTACACTTTTTCAGGTTTATATGGGAGAAAAACACAAATACATATAATCATTTTATGTACATATTTAATTTCAAGAGAAACATGCGCAGATTATTCGCTGGGAATTTTAAACAAGCTATACATTTACTTACTTACATATATATAATAATGTAGTTATATTTCATTTATTTTTATTTATTTTTTATTATGTTTTTAAATAAGTTTTTAAAAACGTGATATTATCGTATCGTACGAATATACTATATATCATTTTCATATTACTCGTACATAATACATTATGTTTTTATACATGTACGTATGTAATGTATGAAGACATATCATTATGCCCTTTGTAATTTTTAATTTCTTGCTAAATTATTATTTTAATTAAAAAAATACTCGTAAAAATAAAAATGAGGAAAAACAATTAATTTTTAAAATTTAAATAAAAAAGAAATTGAATTCTACTATTGTTTCGAACTGTTTTCAAATGTATACTTATAGAATATATGTACCTATTCATATGCACATATGTAGCTATATACAAATAAGGAAGTATGCACATATATCGAAATACATTTTAGTATATTCACATGAATTACATATAAGTAGAGGTACCAATTTAAATTTATGTAAGTATGAATAAGTTACTGAACATTTACTCAAGCATATATGTATATACATTTTTACATTTTATGATTCAATTGCTATTTAACTTTATGTGAAATTTTAAATATCTTTTATTGTAGTTTTATTCGATTTTAAATTCATATACCTACCGTTGGATAATTGTTTAATTTTTAGTCTAAATTTTGTAACAGAAAGTTACTATTATCAATGTATACATACGAGGAGTAGAATATTTAAAATATAACATTATATATTTATGTAATGTATTTTTCTCATCATCAAAGAAATATTGAAGAAAATTATTCTCTTACCTGAAAATAAATAAAAAATAAAAGAAAAATCAAAACACTTATGAAATAATTTGATAAATAAATTTAAAACGTAATAAATGTAAGTAGTTTATGTATGTATTTATTTCTAACTATAAATATTATACATACAAATATGAGTAGCAATGTAAAAGAAAGATCTAGAAATATAGATAACAAATAAATATTGATTTCTGTATGGATTTATAGAATATGTTAATTAATTATGTTTTGCAATTACTTTTGCATACATAATTTTTTATATAAGTAGTTAAATATAGGGTATAGTTAAATTAGTAACTATATAATTTTCTAAACATCACAGAAGCCATATATTTATAGATTTCTTTCCATATTGCATTTATATGTTCACACATCAGAATGTAGGTGTAAACATGATCAGTATAATAAGTGTAGAAATCACTTTGGTGAAAGCCATGGCTTACCTATAACTATTGAAGAAGAAGTAGATATTTTGTCAAATAATCATGAAAGGAACTTAAGCTAAATGATCAGTTTAGTCAAGTTTAGTGTATTCATTTTGCAGTTTGAACTTCAGAGTAACTTGAAACTGATCCATTATTTCATGGAAAAATTATCTTTATTTTGTGAACTGACCACAAAGGTCATGCATTATAAACTTCACTGGACATTTTTCTTTGGGGACATAATATCATTGATTTATTTTAATAATTGAGCACAAATACTGAATCATTTGCAAATAAAAATTATATAAAAAACATATATATCTCTAATTAGATCATCCTGTATGTTATATGTAATAAGTATCTACAATATACACAAGATACATGCTGTATATAATATGAATATTTGTAATTAATTAGAATTCAAATAATAATTTCATATATTATTAATTTTAATATAGAAGAATTTATCATTTCGCAATTTACAAAGTTATCGACTTACAATCTATCATGCACATGTAATATAATTGTATATCATATAATATGTATGTGATAAACATAATATGTAATAAATAAATAATTTATATTATAATGTTTTTCACTCGAGTATTATGTCAATTAAATTTAATGTATCTATCAGACAATTGATTAATTTTGATTTTTCTTTATAACTGGTATATACATATTCAAGTATCTATACATATATAATTGCTCGATTACTCTGTATACATAATAAACAAGTCGTGCATGTAATCAATTACAACTTAAAGACACGGAAATCGGTCCATGTATGTCACGTTTATAATGATCAACTTTTATATCATTTCTATATGAATGAATGTATATAGGTACATATATAAATTATCTTTTATTTTAATTTCACACAATAATAATAATAATCAAAGAATCATATGCCTTATTACTTGTCAAATATTTAGTTTAATCTATTGCTAAAAACAAACTTACACATTACATATATATACTTATGTCTACATTTATAACTACTGTGTGCACATATACATTTTTTATGCATTACATTATATGCATACAAAGCTGTTAAATGTTTGATTGAAAATTATTTTTAAAAAATGACCTTCAAAAATGAATTACTTAACTTGTTAACATCTTAATGAAACGCATTCAATGAGATAATGAAAAATTTATAATGTACCTACCTAGACACATTGTGTACATTGTATTTGTATATATCTGTGGCAAAACCAATAATATCAATTTGATTTACTTTTTATTTTACAAAGAATTACATATTTTTTATCGTATAACTACGCTGCAGCAAAAAAAAATGTCTAAAGAACATTTGAATTGATTAAAAGCGATTAGATTTATCTTATATCTTTTCATTTTTATTAACAGATTAATATAATTATGTACATATATATAGTTCTTTTAATGAAGTCAATACAATAGACACTTTAAAGTTAAAGGCAATATATTAAGTTGTTAAGTAGGACTAGACTAGTACTATTAATACATACTATGTGCATATTTAGATTTCCGAATTCGATACAATATTCATTTCAGTAACTCAATTAACTTCATTTTATACTTTTTATACATAATCCATAAATTAGATAAATTATCTTGTGATCCGGATTTAACTAGAATTTGTAATAAATTTTCATTTTAGAAGACAAATGTAAAATTTTAAAGCTCGCATTTAATTGCAACAAATCTGATTAAGAAATTACAGTAATCTCTAAAGTTGTGAAAATATTCTGTATATAAAGAAAGAAATATTTTTTATTAACTACTCAAAAAAATACATAGTTACATTACAAACACATATTATTTACAGTGCTGTGCAAAACAATAACAATCACTCGAATTTATTTCGATATATGTATATAAATGTCTGGATCTGACGACGTCACTACCGATTTGGAGGAAATTTGACCAAAAAGTAGAGGTGGATATATGGTGACTCATGATTAAAATGATTAAAATTTTGAAGTAATGAGTCACCATATTTTAAGTGTACTGTGCAATCGTAGGGTGGAAGGAGTAAAAAGGTTGCGAGGGATAGAGGTGTTCCTTAGGTGGTCGGTATAATGAATGTATAAGTGATAGGACCATCGGTTTAGAGGGTTCAGAAAAGTCGGTTGGATGATTATTGAGTCACAGGAGAAAAAAATATCTAAATACAAATTTAAAAAAAATTATATTTTCATCTCTAACTTAAAATGTTTGGTTCTATTGTTTTGCGCAACACTGTATTTACATACAAGAGTGTGTGTATTCTATATGTATTTTTAAGATGCTACAAATTTACTTAGCAGTATAATTTTTATAACTAAGAATTATTATGGAATTTGTGGAAAATGAAAATGCAATTTTCTAAATTATAAATGAATATATATACACATATGTATACATTGTAACATACAAAGATACATAAATATATGTATATTTGTTTAAAATGTTATAAAATTATAAATTTTTCACACTTATGAAAATATATTCAAATTTATTACTGCATTACACAGTGTACTAGGTATATTGTACATATATGAACATGCATCTACAAATACATATGTATTGTGGTATTATTATGATCTCTATGCTACATGTATGTATATGTATATGTGTAATGGGTAATTATTTATAATAGGCAATTATTACAGTAAATAACGTTTTCTTTATTCATGTTATATTTATGTATTTATATCAGACTGTATCTATATACTATACTTTCAAGAGAAAAAACGAAAAAGTAAATAATAAATATTTCATTTTCTTAACTAATAGATGTTCTGTAACAATTGGACAGGAAATATAAATCTGGAATATGGATTAATAAGAAAATTAAAATGAGAAAATAAAATTGAAATTGAATATGAAAATACCTATAGATTTCCATTTATATGTAAATTAAGTATGTATATCTCATGTACATACATATATGTAGAGAAATAAATCAAAAATTCTATAACCTAATTTTCATTTAAAATTCTTAAACGAATAAATGTTTTTACGTTTAAAGAAATATTAAAATAATATATAAAATATGTATAATATAGGAAATAAAGCTATACGGCTATACCAATTAATTCAAAAATATAATTTAGGTGAAATGATCTCATTGAAAAATTTTGCTTTAAATAAAATTTCATTTCAAAATAAAATCAAATAAAAATAAAAATAATAATAATATGGCGTTCAAACCTTATGGTATGTACATATATTGTTATTTTCTGCTGTACATTGGAAAAATGAACAATAATGAATATAAGGATTTTAAAATATTTTCTGTCCTGAAAACGATGCAAAATTTTTAGCTTATAATAATGTACACTATGTAGATATATAATATGATTATACAAATACCTACATATATTCTTGTAATAAAGAAATTTTATAAAGTACATACAGTACAGCTGCAAATGCACATAGGATCGTCAGAGCTTCTTTCGGTTTGTGTATACGTATATGTATGTATGTCATTTTAGTATTTAGTCAGTTATACAAAATTAAAGAATAATCATAAAAATAATGTTTAAAGAAAAATGAAAAAAAAAAAATAAAAAACAATATTATTATAAAGCACTGATGACGAATCTTTATAATTCAGTATGAAATCATTGATTTTTTCTTTTAGTTTGATTTATTTCAATATTCGATATGCTCACATGTGCATTATATAAATGCAGCACCGTATCATTGCAAATTGTGTTTTTTATTTTTTTATTTTTTCAATTTAAATTTAATATGATGAGTAACAGTGAAAATATGAAAATGTATTTAACAATTTTTTTTTTTTTTTACACAGAAATACAATTACATTATATTATATATTATAATGATGAAAAAAAATGAAATTAGTTTTTTCTTTATTTTTTAATTACTTTTCTTTATACATATATTCATTTTCTAAATGTAGTTTATCATTTTTTTTTTTTTTTTTTTGCAAATTTGTTTTAAATGTAAAACGTAATATAAATGTATGTGCATATACGAGTATGTACATATATATATATACATATATGTAAACTCGTGTAGTAGGTATATAAAGTATTTTTCTTTTCTTTAATTTTCTATTTTTAATTGAACTTATACGAGTACGTAGATATACATAACATACTCGTAGATTTATGTATCATACTATTAATAACTACACACATTATGTACATTATACGAGTCTACATATAAACATATGTATATGTAAAGTACATTATATTTGAGAAATTTTTATCGTATATCCGAAGATATAATACATATATGTATTATATAGTCTTATATATAGAGTATGCAGATAAACACATCATCGTATAAGTAGTAAAATGTTCTACGCTATCATGTACATACATTCATACAATATTTAATGCATACATGTATACATACATACATAATACATACATATACTATACATATGCATGCACGTACACATGAATTTTACAATAAAACGCGATTAATTTTAAACTTAAATACGCGATATACATGAACAGATTAATTTACACATATTATGTAGTATATATATGCTCTGAATCGGTGAAATATTCTTTAAAAAAAAAAAAAATAATAAATAAATAAATAAACAATTCTTGCACACTTTTCCTCTGCAAATAATATACACACATATATTCATATATGTACTATATAAACTTCCCAGTATATGTTATATATTTTATTATTTTATACATATTATCGTTATACGTACGTACGTGTTTAAGTACTTAATACTAAAAATTTATGTTAAAAATATATGTATAAAATATACTCTGATTCTGATTCTGTAAAATACAAACAAAAATATATACTCGTACAATCTATTTGAGCTGCATATATACTCGTAAGCATTTTTTTTTATAATATTATTTTTTTGTTTTTCTAGTTGTATTTTTTATTTTTCCTAGCTACCAAACAATATTCTTCGGTTTTTCTGGTTCGTTTACCAGAAAATAATTTTAATATAATACTATATTTTAATGGTTTTTCATTTTGATATATTACCGTAATCATAATAGTTAACGTGTAATATACACAAGTATAGTTGAGAGGTACATTATATTAATAGAATGTACGTAGAGGTGGTACTATATGATGTATACTTATATAGCATGATGTACCCAGTTATAGTATTTTTACGGATATATTATATGTAGTATAATAAGGTGGTACTTTTATACAGAATGAAAATATGAAAAATATATTATTTGAAGAATGTACATATCATATATGAATAAAAAAGCAGCAATAATAATGTAGCTTTATGTTAATCGTTTTATCCGCCCGTATAAACATTCATATAAATGTACTACATATACAATGATAGTAATCAAAGTAAAGTGCTAAAAAAATTAATCATACTACTCGTAGGTATATTGTTTTATATATTTTTTTGTTTTTGTTTTTCATTTAAACAAAATCTACCGCACATGACCACACACAAGCACACATATTTCAATTCAACAACCTACGTTTTATTTTTATACATACTATAAATATGTAAAATGAACTAATTCTAAAATGAAATATGTATATACGTGTACAATATTTAGTATCATAATTGTAACTATGCACATAATATAGATTTATATTCATGTACACATTTAATTGTACGACCACAATTTTTTTTTAACGAAAAAATTTATTATTCACATATGTACAAATATTTATTTTTGATTTGTATACACATATATATATGTATATATATATTTGTATATATGATATGTATATATATATGTATACTGACTCTATATACATATAATCGAAAATTTTTATCATAAAATATGCACATTATTATGTGAATTAAAAACAAAACGAATTAGTATCTATAAATTTTTAATTGAATATTTTAATTTGTTTAAATATTTAGACTTGTGTACCAATACATATTTAAAAATTTAAGTTCACGTGTATACATTATATAGTACATATACATATATTATGTACACATGCATACGAACGAATATATAGTATCTAATCTAAGTAGTAAAGTGTAACATTTATAAAAATATTTTGATAAATATTTAGATTCGTTGTATGATCTGATTTATACAAAAAATTCAGTTTCAGTTCCTTATTGTACATAAATAAAAACGATGGGTGATATGTAGTTATAGATAAGATTCTGAATGTGTATATGCGGGTATGTATATACATATGTATAACTTAACATCATGTACATTATTTTACATATTGACCATTCATAATATTCAATAAGTTTATAGGGTTCAAAATAAATACAAGGTCATTTTTAAGCTATTAATCTGGCATTACTGAAGTGGTTTCAAAAAATAATAATAATATTGATTTGGAGTTTTTTTTTTTTTTATCTATACCTACATTTACATATAAATGTAATTATATACCTACAAATTAATAAATAAATACATATAATGTTCTTATTTTTTGTATTATATTAAACTATAATTTACTTATAATGTGTATTGTATTCATTTTTATTTTTCAAATATAATTCTAAATGTTAATAACACAATAAATAGATAGTCAACATTATACGAATGTAGTGTAATTCATGTGAAAATGGTAAGTATATTATTAAGAAATGTTGTAAGATTATATCGAAACACAAAAGTAGAAAAGTAAAAAACCAAGAAGAAAAACATAAATATATATAATATCTAATACACCAAATAAGTAGGTATAATAAATGCACACCTAAACAATGAAGAGTTTTATATAATGAAACATATTTCGATATCATGTCATGAATTATACTTATATACATCATAGAACAAATTTGACCTAAAAATTTTCTATAATAATTTCCCTATTATTTTAGTTTAACTTTAAAATATTAAGTAAAATTTATTGTGCATTTATTTGAAAATTTTGTTATTATGAAATTTTTATTCCAATCCATTAATTTACGAAATTTATGGCCTAACACAGAAACAAGCATTTCTTCGCTTAAATTATGTGAAAATTATTATAACGCCCATAATGTGGTGATGATTTTGATTATATTAGAATATTACATATTTTATACATTTTAAACTTTCATTTAATCATACTGGATAAATCAATGTTTACTTATCAATCAATGTTACAATCATACATAATGCTCTTTGTAATATACATATGTTAAATTTATAAAATAAATAATTTTTATTTATTATTTTTGTACATTTTATACTCAATTATGTAATTACATAGCAGTAAATCTACATGTATAGGGTGTCCCGTTTCAACATGCACAAATTGGTACCACGGAATTCCTTGAAATGTTTCATGAAAAAAACTGTGCTAACAAAAATTTCTATCAATCCTACTTTCGACACTAGAAGACGTTGCAAATTTTGAGATTTTTGCAGAACCTTCAAATACAAAATCATCTGTAACTTTTTGTGCACCCTACTTTAGAAAATTTAGTGTTCTAGAGAATAGTAGGAAACTAAATTACCTTTCTTTTGATATAATACAACAAGTAATTTGAAATTCGGTTCTAAATAAAAAGAAATCCTGGAAGTCAAAATTTATGACGAAATTTTTTAAAAAATTATGAGTATAAATTGGGTTTCTGAAAAAAAATTTGCACAACAAAAATATTTTTATGTTTGGAATCAAAGCACAAAAATGTTCTCTTTCAAAAAAAAAAAAAAAAAAAAAAAAAAAAACAGCAATATATCTTTATCCGTTATCGAGTTATTAAGGATCAAAGGAGTGCAGAAATGCTCAAAAATGTGCCTAGCTGAAGTTTGTAAAATTTTTTCATTGCGGAATATTATTTTTATTACGTATTTTGACATTTTTTACCATGTTGAAACGGGACACCCTGTCTAATGTACATTTATTTATTGCAGAGTTCACATTTATTTATTAGGCAATAATTATGAACATAATATTAAGAGTTAAATTGATTTTAATTCTTCTGACTTAACAATCTTATCTTGTAAAATGTTGAAATAACCAATTTTGAAATTTTTTGACTTTTTGTTTGTATTTGTTTTAAAAAATGTATACATGTATACATATAAAGATTCACATTTATGTAATCGATAAAAATAATTGTATAATAATTGAACTTATTAATTCAATTTAATATTTAAAATTAAAGTTAAGATATCTATCAGACAAAAAAATGAATAAATAACATTTAATAAAAATTAATAAATTTATTCATGCAAATAGCATAGTTTTTACACATATACGCTTATCTATAGACAATTTTAAGAGAATTTTCAATAAATTTTATAAACACATAATGTACATAACAACTACATTATAAACGAATAAAAAAAATATATTAAATTGAAAATTTACAAGAAAAATTATTATTTAAAAATTTTTGTATAAAATGTACTCGCTTTATGTATAAGGTATAAGTATGTAAAAATAATTATTAGCCTGTCTACCATGACCTTTGTAAAATAAAGGTAATGACGTACAAATATGTACATGTACATATCGTAAAATTATTTGCGTAATGTATACATATTAATGTTATATTATTTTAATATGAACTATTGTAAATATTCGTATACAGGGTGTTTCTTTTCTAAGTACAAATATGTATACCACAATATTTTTCAGACTATTTCATGAAAAAAATTGTACTAACAAAAATTTCTATCGACCCTATTTTCAACGCTAGAGGGCGTTGAAAATTTTGATTTTTTTGCAGGACCTTCAAACACAAAATCATGTGTAACTTTTTGTACACCCTACTTTGGAAAATTTAGTGTTCTAGAGAATAATAGGAAACTAAATGACCTTTCTTTTCATATACTATAACAAGTATTTTGGAATTCGGTTCTAAATAAAAAGAAATCCTGAAGTCAAAATTTATGACGAATTTTTTAAAAAATTTTGTGTATAAAATGGGTTCCTGAAAAATATTTGCTCTACGAAAAAAAATTTTATTTTTGGAAACAACGTATAAAAAAGTTCTCTTCTAAACAAAGAAAACCAGAGCATGATATCTTTATCCGTTATCGAGTTATTGAGGATCAAAGTAGTGTAGAAATAGTTAAAAATGTGCCCAAATGAAGTTTTTAAAATTTTTTCATTGCGGAATATTATTTTTATTACGTATTTTGACATTTTCTACCATTTCTGCACTCCTTTGATCTTTGATAACTCGATAACGGATAAAAATATCATGCTCTGGTTTTCTTTGTTTGAAAAAGAACATTTTTATGCCTCGATTCCAAAAATAAAAATATTTTTTGTAGTGCAAATTTTTTTGAGGAACCCAATTTATACACAAAATTTTTTAAAAAATTCGTCATAAATTTTGACTTCAGGATTTCTTTTTATTTAGAACCGAATTCCAAAATACTTGTTATAGTATATGAAAAGAAAGGTCATTTAGTTTCCTATTATTCTCTAGAACACTAAATTTTCCAAAGTAGGGTGTACAAAAAGTTACACATGATTTTGTGTTTGAAGGTCCTGCAAAAAAATCAAAATTTTCAACGCCCTCTAGCGTTGAAAATAGGGTCGATAGAAATTTTTGTTAGTACAATTTTTTTCATGAAATAGTCTGAAAAATATTGTGGTATACATATTTGTACTTAGAAAAGAAACACCCTGTATATGTATGTACATAATATATGTACACGAAAACTGTGTAATTGTAAAAATGTAATTGACATCAAAAAATTTTTATAAAATTAATATTATGTACCTCACAATTTATCAAAACGAAGAAGAAAATGTTTTTTAAAAAAAAAACAGTGTTCTTATCTTAATGTATGTACATAATATGTACGAAGTACTATATATCAGAGTAGGTATATAATTAAACTTGACACAAATATGAATCAGTACAAAAGCAAAAAAAAAAAAAATAAATAAAATTGTTTTATTTCATCTTATTACAATTTTTATTTGTCTCCATCTTTTCATTATCTTTTGTAATACATACATACATGTAATCGTAATGTACATATATAATTATAATGTATATACTATAATATAATCAAATAAAATTACATATTATTATAAAATGAAATCAAAATTAAAAAAAAAAAAAACAACAACAGAAATAAATTAATGAAGTAAAATATCAGTGTACATCTATGAAGTCGTCATAACAATTAATAAAAAAAAAAAATATTAAAAAGAAGAAAAAAACAAACATTCAATGTTTCATTATTCATGTTGTCCGTATAGAGTTACAACGATTCATTGAACAATAATTGTAAAAATAAAATAAAAAAAATAATCTAAACGGAATAAAACAAAATAATAAGTATCTCACGAATACGCGTATTGTATTACATGTATTCATAAATATGTACCTACATACATACTACACTCTTACTTTTATGATGTACATAAACTCAATCAAACATACTTAAAAAATTTGATCATTTGATACTCCCGTACAGCCATTTTAGAAAAATATAAAAGTACTCGTCGTATTATGATGATATTTAAAGGCTATCGTCAGATTCAATTTTATGTTTTCATCTTTAATTTATTTTTTTTTTTTTTTTTTTGAAAATAATTTTATTTTATTACTGTACGGGTTTATATTTTCTTTTGAATAAATCAATTAAAAATTATCGACACATACTCGTAAGAGTAACATATTAAAAAAAATTAATTTTTTTTTTTTTTTTGACTCATCTAATATATTATTTTATGATTATTATATGATTATGACTATGGAACAGTACGTAGTGTGTTATAATTTTGAACAGAGTAAATGCTGCTGAATGAGAGTTTTTCTTATGTCTTATCGATGTTTATAACGTATTTAATAGCAGAGTGCTAAGAAAATCAAAAATAAAATGAAAAGCAATAAATGGTTTTTTTTTTTTTAATTTCCAGACTAAATTTAAAAAATATATATGTATGTACATATGTATGTATATGGTTACTTGTGAATATACATACAGAGCATACACCATAGTATATGCAAAATGATATTATGTGATACTTGATTTTTTAATAAACAATTTCTATATACATACATATATACACAATATCAAAATATAATATGGGTACAAACTACAAACATTAATACATACTGTATATACATATATATGCATTTATTTTAACAAAAAACCAACTTCAGTTCCATAAATATTTACGTTCATATTATTATCGAATATTGTATATTATAGTACCCTCCATTGTTTAATTTTCATTTATGTATTTATTTATTTTTATTTTGCTAACAACTGAATGATTTTATTTAGGAATTTTTTTTTTAATTAGATTTAAGAGTATGCATGTTATACAATATATGTATGTACATATTGTACGTATATTTGTGAATACATACATACTTAATATAGTGTATCAAATTACTTTTAGAATAAAGAAACGTTTATAATAAAATTTAAAATTATTAGATTAAAAATATATACATATATGTACATAGCTAAGTAATGTGTATGAAAATAAAAATAATAAAAATTTCATTTTTATAAACATAACATTCAAGATATCCGTTCATTTATTTATTATTTATTTTTATTTTTTCATTTTAATTTATAGGTAGCTAATCAAAAATTTATTTATTTTATTTCAGATATAATTTTGTACATTCACAATATGTACATACTCGTGCATATATGTATACTTATTAAATATTAAATCGAAATTAATATTCAAATTTTTGACCATTCTATACATATGTACGTACACATACATATGAGTATGGAATAAATGAATTCAATAATTATCACATATGTATATACATATATGTATGATATATTTGCAAGTAGATTATATATTACTTTAATATTGTATATCATATCCATATAATTTTCTATTATGAATATACACATATTTGGTCACCCCTCATTCCTCATACTTATATATATGCTAATAAAATATGCTAATGAGTTTCTATACAGGGTCATACACTTGAAAATATTTTTGGAAATCTTTCAATAAATAAAATTACAAGTTGAGTCTTAGAATATTTCCAATAATCACTACAAAAAATTCTTAAAATTTTTGAGAATTTTGTGTGCAATTAAATTAATTCAATATGTACATAATTTTTCTATTCTTCTTTTTTTTTTAACATTGTTAAAGCACTTAAGACCTGAAATACAAATTAACAGAATATATATTCAACAGTTTTAATATTACGGAATGTTGAGTGAAATATGATTCAGCAAATAGAGAATAGGACGATTTCTTCTTCATTTGATAAACTTTTGTCTTTCGTACTAAACTTTGAATCTAGGAAACAGGTAAAAGTTGTTTGGAGTCATATCTAGTTCTAGTGAATATTGTAGATGATCAATTAATTCAAATCCCATCTGCAGTTCATGAATTTTTGCCACAGTATATAACCGCTGAAGTGTGAGACGGTATTCGATTTTTTTCATTCTTGCAAAAACACTGATATTGAGTGTAAAACAAATGACTAACAAACAAACAATAAACGAGTGTTCAAAAATGACCACAATTTTTACAGTCGTCTTAAAAGACATTACGTACCGTCGTCGTATTAAAATGAGTTCGAAGAGTGAAGCGTCATCTTCATGTCGAGGCTATAGAAATTTTTCAGATTGTTATCATAAATGTATTGTATGCACTTTTATTCGAAGAGTTCTATTTCAAATAAAAATTTGTGTATTTTACATTTCACCCTATATTTATATACATATGAATATGTATAATGGATAATAATAATAATTATTATCAATCAATATTACGAGTATAATGTTGTTGTCAAGATATTCATTTAAATTTATCGTATTTTTATGTTTTGTATTCAATAAATTTTCTTTACTGTATGTGTGTACATACGCGTATACGTATATGTAAATATGTATATTCTTTTTGTATAGATGTTTTTATATATTTTTGTGTATCTACACTTACATTTTGTACACATTTATGTATATTTATTTAATATTTTCATGCACATACTCGTACATAAATATGTGTAAATTAATTAAATATTCAAATGAAATTTTAAAAAATTTGAACATACAAATTCGAATAATTCATTACGTATTTTTTTTTGTTGTACTTTGGTTTTTACTTAATAATTTTCATTACATTTATGTATCAAAAAGTACTTAAATCCGATAAAAATAATAACGTAAACAGTAACATACACCATATATTATGAATAATATGAATGTATGTATCAATGACATGTGTTGTATATATATTTCAAGTATATACAGGTATATATTACATTATTTACATACATATACATATACATATTTATATGTATGTAAATATGTATATTGATGTACAATTATTATTATAGATTTACATACTTATATATATATGTACTTTACCTTTATTCTGTTGTGATGTTGGCATCCGCCTTTGTATTGCTGTACTTTGTTTATTCATCGTTCATTAACTCTTTTTTATTGTAATAGTAGTAGTAGTAGTAGCAGTTGTTGTTGTTGGTTTTTTAAATATGTATACTAATTTTTTTTAATCATGAAATATATATTTTGCATGTATATATGTAGGTATGTAGCATGTATATTCGTGTATACATGAGTGTATTATAGTTTTTGTTTTTTTTTTTTTTTCAATATAAACTGATGATGATAATAAAATAATTTAATTAATTGATGATTCCTTTCACCAATACATTTATAAAGTACATTACGTATATGTGTGTTCGATATATATTATATATACATATTATATCTGTGTACATACAAATGGACACAATAGTATATGTGGTGATATTATTGAAAGTAAATTTTAATTTAATTTTATGTTTAGTTTTTTCTTCTTTATAAACAACAAACTGTCTGGTGGTGGTTAGTACGTTGGTTTTTTGTTTCGTTCCTTTTTGATCAATTCTTTAAGCTTTATTTTTGTTTGTTTATTTTTTATATTATTACATATATTTTTATATTTTATGAATGCTGTCAGTTTTATTTTTAAGTTTTTTTGTTTTTTTTTGTTTATTTATTTATTTTCTTTTTTGTTTCAGTTATTCTTATTTATTTTATTTTATTTGTTGTTCTATTTATTTTAATTTTATATAGAAATTCATTTTTATGTATTTATTCTTTGTTTGATTAATTAATTAAATTTATCCATTGATGATTACATTTAAATTATTAAAAATATTTATATCATATTTATTCATAAGTAGTTATCTACAGACAGATATTAGTATCTAGGTAGTTGTAGTATATAAATATTTGTGTATACATAACATACACATATGTATATGTATTTTATTTTAGTGAATATTTAATGTCAGAATCAGAATAAATGCTATTTTGTTGCTTTTGATTTTTTGTGATCGTTATACAAGTATGTAGCTACATATGTAGCTATACATTATTTTATAAATTCACATGCACAAATTTGAATTAAAATTTTTGTACTTAATGTACCTAGGATACGTATTGTGTTTTAATTATTGTTCACTTTTGTGCTTTTTTTTTGTCAGCGACCACGAATATATGTACTATATTTAGTTTTGAATTTATATTGTACATAAATATGCATTTCATTATATAACCATTTATCGTTTATTATTCAAATTTTCATATATGAAAGTACATAATTATAAGTTTATACATATACATACATATGTATTATATACACATATATTTATCGTATTCTTATGCATACTATATGTAGGTACATTTATCTATAGAAACTTTATGTAGCTATTATTATGAACGTTATATTCATTTTAGTATTTAATTGAAAATAATTAGCTATGATATTATTGTTTATACTCATACAATATATCATACTAATTTTATTTATATAATACCTTCATACCTATGGATATGTATTTTATATTTTATTTGCATTATTAAATGTACATACCCATATGAAATTTTAGTTTATACTACTTGATTTTGTTAATTTATTTTATTTATAACTGATTTTCAATTAAGATTATAAATGGATATTAATATAAATAATTATTAAACGGTTTTTTTTTTGTTATAAATTAAAAAAGACATCAAATTAATGTACATATTAAATGCGATATTTATACTCGTATAATGATATAAGTCTAGATTTAATAAAACTTTAAAAGAAAACATTTGCTTTTTTGTACAAAATTTAAATTTTTTATTTTATTTTTTCAGTTTATAAAACCCCTTGTGCATTAATCACGAATCTGACTCGTATATAAACTTATTTTTACTTTGAGAAACAATCACAAGTCCTACTAATAAATAGTAAATATTGAAATTATCAAATTTACTGTTATGAAATTTTCTTTTAAATAATCATTTCTGAATCAAAATTTATTTAAACAATTAAAACTACAAGGGGTTGGTTATTATTGTTTTCGTCGTTACTATATATTATGATAAATTAAAATCATATACCAGACTCCTTCCTTGTGTATATGCCAGTTAATGAATACTAAAAAATCATAAAATTATTTACATAGAATGCTAAATATATATATACATATACATGTGTATATTTAAATGCATATGTATGTATATGTATATTTAAATTCAAAATTGAAAACTTCTAAAATTTAAGCTTTTATATACAAATACATTTTATTACATTTAATCTGTTTAATATATAAAAGCTATTTCTGATATACATGCATACATACACATACATATGTATATAACAACATATAAATAAAAACAAATGCATAAAATATGTAAAATAAAAGCTCCTAATAATATAGAAATTTTATGATAATTTCTCAATTAAATTATAAATGTCTAATTGTATTATATAGGAATAAGAAAATCGAACACTGACGACATTACATATAAATTTTCATAAAATGAACATACATTTATATACATACATACATATGTATATATATACGTCTACTAAGTTCATGCATTCATGTACAGAAACATATAGGAGTATAGTATCACATAGTATACAATTATTATGTACAAAATGTAATATAATTCACTTTTAATTATGTGTACGTTGACCACTGATATTAATTAACTATTAATACCCACTGATTAGTAATATAATTAATTAAGAGGTAAAAATGGAAATATACATTACAATAAATAAAATAAATTTATTGTAAGTACGTATATATAATATATATAGTAGGTATATACCTTTATTATGGTACATTAACTGCTATCGATTTTTATTTAAATAATGTGCAATAATTAGAAAAATGTTTAAACAGTTCTGTTGTTATTTTTTTTTTTCACTTTGAAAAAATTATTATATTATTATTGCATGTGTACTTATATTTTTAATAGATAGGATGTATAGTATTATATGTAGTACACACTCGTATAATAATACAGACGAGTATGAAAAAGTAGAAATAAAAATAAAAATTAATGAGTTCATGTTTAGTTTGCATATGATATAAATACAGCATGCGTACATACTATATACGCATACATTATGAAACATTATATAGATATATGTACATCTACATATATTATATGTATGTATGTATGACATTATTCAAAAGTAATTTATGCATTTTTTTTCCCAGAAAATATGTATGTGCATTATATGTATACATATATGAAAAATTCAAATAAAATTATGTGTTTTCTTTCAAGCTCTCTTACAAGCTTCTTTTCTTGTATTATATGTCACGTTCGATCTAAAATTTACTTAAAATTATGAATATGAACATAAAAATTATTATTATTTACGGTTTGTGTATGGTATGGTATGATGATTATGAATAAATATTTTATAATATATGTATGTATGTATATAAATGCATATAATACTAATACACAGCATGCATGCATGCAACATAAAATGGTTCACATTAATATGGTATTTTGTTTTTCTTTTAAAAATAAATAAATAAATAAATAAAGAAAAAATATTAAAATAAATTATATTAAACAATATATGAATATTGTATGTAGGTAGGTAACTATTCTTCGTATTTTTTAAACAGTAGGAAAGTTTAAATAACGATATAGCAGCGACATAAAATTATTTTATTATTAAAATGTAAATACATAATACTTTTTGTTTGAAAACAGCAACAACAAAAATACAAAATAAAATATATATGTATTTACATATATAGGTACATATTGGTTTTTTTTTTACGGATACGAAAAAATTAAAATAGCAAATGGTAAAAGGAATATGAATACAAAATATAACAAAGAAAAAATTTTTCATACATTGATATTGTATAAATGTACATAATTCACGTTTGGTAGGTATATGTAGTGTACCTTTCTATAGTATATTTATATAATAATAATATATAATGCTATAAATACCTATAATGTATTAAATGCATATCAATACAAATTTATTTATTTATTTACATTTTACAATTATTTATAATAATTATCAAGATGGTTTAGTTTTTTATTTTTTCTTTTGTACGTATACAAATCCAAGTATATACAATTATATGTTTATCGTCAATGCTGTATATGTATATATATTTATTGAAGGTATAAACACATAATTTAGTAAGTATTTAATAGCATATATGTATTTATAAATTGTAGGTATGTACATATAAATATACTTACATTTATATGCACTTTTGCTAATATGTATAATTACATTTATGTACATTTTATATGTATACACTTTATTTTAAAATAATACGGTTTTATTTACAATATAAATACATATATACATAATATGTGCAATTGCATATGAATATAATTAATGTATGTATGCATATGTGTACATAATGTAATGTACATGATACACATGTGCATTGATTGTTGATTGCACAAAATTATTTCTCTTTATGTTTATTTTAAACTGGAATTTGTTACATGTAAATACATATATAATACTATCTGTATTCATGTATATAGATATACACCTAAACCTCTTTTTACGGATACATAGTGTTCCTAAAAATTGCGTGTAAATAGAATTCGCATAAAAAGAACTACTGACTTCATAGAAAAAGTTAAGATTAATTCCAAATCTGAAATATTGCAATATAATGAAAAAAAAAAAAAAACATTTCATAGATAACAGACATACCATTCATGTGATGAATTTTAATAAAAATAAAAAAAAAAATATTCATTTCTGTTGTTTGTTAAAGATTCCATAAAAAAATTGTTTTATTTACTATCAGTTTCAGACAATAAATGTGGAAGCTGTCGTTTTCGTGAGACTGTTGTTATAGCACTTTGCGGCATGAGCTCAGTTATTAATCGCTGCCTTGATCCTTTAGTTAAGTCGAAAACTTCGCCTATACGTTCTTCATCAGGATCATGTCGGATAAAATAGTTCTCTAAATTATTAGCCAGTTTCAATCCTCTTTATAATTATATTATTAAAAAATTGCACTCTGTTGTCTATTCAAACATTAAATTGAATCTGCTAAGTACTGCTTCTATATGCACTTAGATTGAACAAAACACCGATATAAAACGCTATCGCTAAAAATTTTATACCGTTATATCGTATAGACATGCATAATAGAAAAAAGTGAATCAAGTAGCATACTTTTGAATCATATTAAGCCTATTTTTTTTATTTTGACTAAAACTTAAATGTTTTAAAAAAGTCGCGTAAAAGTGAATAAAAATCGCGTAAAAAAGGATTTTTTCACATATTCCAATTCACGTAAAAAAAGGTTTAGGTGTATTGTGCATGTGTGTAAATGCATTATATGTGATGTAAGTGCATTGCAATTTATATACAAATATATGTACATATATAGATTCTCTGTTAGTTAATATAGAGTACAAGTACCCTATCACAATCTGATAAAATGTGTATACATTACGTTACATTAGTAATAAGTAATGTGTGATATATGCTGAATAAAATATTTTTGTGATGGCTACGTTAAAAAAAAGAAAAAAAAAATGAAAAGTAAAACGAAAAAAAAAATTAAATAAATTTATTTAAAATTTTCTGCTACTTTTTTACCGCACGGAGAAATACATGTTTTTTACATGAATATATTTTTTGTATGAAGCTACTACAGACATCCATATAATATTACATATGTTTGTTACGTTGAAAAAAAATTTCATGCTTATCTTTTTCGATGTTATATTCTTCTTCTTATTTTTCTTCATCATATACATACATATTTATGTATTGCATTTTTTATTTTAAACTCAATAATTCAATGAATCAGGCATTAAAATTACGCTTGTGTATATACATAATATTATTTAAAAAATACAATAAAAGTGGTTTTGATTTGAATTATTCGTCGTTATTTTAATTTTTTTTCTTTTTTTTTTTCTTTTTTTTAATTCCACATATCATTTATACACTCAATATATGTATTTATATGTATATGTATATTTAAGTCCATTCGCTCGTATAATATGCACATATACAGTGTGAGTATGAGCATTTTCAAGAAAGAAAAAAAAAATCAATTCAAAATGAAGATTAATATGTTTGTAAATAACATAACATTCGTTGGCATTTTGATCTTTACTTTACTTACTTCGGTTATGTATGTAAAAAAACTTAATTCCTTTTATACAACTATATATACTGACTGATAGAGAATTGAGGCTATGTAACAATTTACGAATAAATTTTCACTAAATTGAATAAAATAAAATAAAAACAAAAAAAAAATCACAATATTAAAAAACATGAAAATTCAAAATAGTAAAAAAAAAAAATAAAAAATCATGACACCCTGTTTATATATATATGTATATAAGTATTTACCATGATGCCATGAATTAAGAATATTGATGGCATTAATTGAGTGTTTAGTTCTCTGTCATTAATTTTAATTTTAATTTTGTTTTATTTTATACTTTTACATATATACATAGATACATAATACATATGTAAGTATATACATATATATATATATACATTCGTCGCCGTCGTTGTCGGTTTCATTATTTCTTTTGTTTTTATATTTTAATTTCATTTGTAATTTTATTACGTGTGTACAGCATATAGGGTGTGAGTAATATATTATTATATTATGGTATCTATTATGATAATAATGTATGTAAATATTTTCGAAAAATTTGAGTGTTTATTTTTTTTTTTGCGTGTAAGTTTGATTTCGACTTTTGTATTTTATTTTTTTTTTTTAAATAAAAAAAAAAATGTTTTTTATTCTTGAAATATTATTTTTAAGATACAGTCATTGTAGATTTTTGTACTGAATCAACTTCTTAAATTATTTTATGTGCTCATTTAATATATGTACATACATACATATGCACATACATACGAGTATATTATAATGTAGGTATGCTATTATAAGTATATCCAAACTTTTTTGGAAACAATTTCAATAATTAAAATTCAGTTGATAACGTAATATATAATACAATACACAATCTACATACGCAACTTCTTATATAAATGAGTAAATATATAAGTACATACATACATATGTATGTACCTATATAAATGTATAATTAAAAATTTCACAGTTATGGCTGACTTCCATCAATTCTATACATATATGAGTACATATAGGTATAGAAATTGATTTGTAAAAATGTTGTAAGTAATACGACTTCTTTTATTATTATAATTGTGATCCACAATGTTTTAGTACCTACATACTTCATGAATTAAATGTTATAGATATGCCTAAAACAGTTGACAATTAAATGTACTATTTACACATGTATATGTAGTATAGTTTTTAATTTAAATAAATCAGTTCTTAATTATATGTGCAAAATATTTTTAAACGTATTTTTTATGATAAATTTAATTACATATTTTATATTTTTGATTTTCTTTTAATTCGCTAATAATGATTAAAAATTAAAAATTATTTAACACCCTTTTCAAATTTAAAATTAACTAATAATATGAATTTATCGGTATATTATGTTCTAGTAAATTTTACATAAAATAAAATCATATGCCAAATTAATAACATTTTCATATAAGAATAGCACATATACAAGTAGATACATACATATACATATACATTTTCATGTTTGTAATACAAAAACACAAATTATTTTAATAATGTAAAAATATGTACACATAAAAATTTTGTTCACATATAGTTCACACATTTATCTAAATATTAATCTGTTGTATCGTAAATACATGCATTCATTTTTGCACTACGTATGTAGGTACGTTACTTATAATATATAGATACATATATGTACATAAACATATGTACATTCCATCTATTGCACTTAAACGCACTTTCATTTTATTTTTTGTTTTTCACTTTTTCGTATATTATAACTTTTGTGTTATGATTATGTATGTGCAGTGTATATTGTGCATTACACATAGCTATAGTCTATTTATATGGAAATATAATGTACACATACTCGTATTAGTATGAATCTATACATATATTTACTAAAATATATTCGTACTTTTACAAGAAAAATGGAATGAGAATAGAACAAAAAGAAAATTTATCATTATATGTACATATACATACTTATTTATACTTATACCTGTGTATACTATACTCGTATATACGTATATGTAGTATAATATGTACTTAATAACTATTCTATAATAAATGTAAACATCAAGCAAATCAATGATAGTTCAGCTACGAGTAAATTCTACATATATGTGTATGTACATATATGTATGTATATATAGCTATGATATTCTATATATGGAATTGTATATTATTTATACTTATAGCTTTATAAGCAAAGTAAAGTGGTAAAGTTTTAAAATGACATCAGATTTCAATATATTATGTACTCGTATAAAATACACGAAATTAAGAAATGTATAGCTATAAAATTATATATGTAATATTATGTATAATATTTCACAAACACTACAAAAAGTACACTATTCCACTAAAAATTTCTACTGCCGGTAAATATGTATGGTATAGAGAATTTTCGTATTTTATATTCGTACTTTAATATATACTTATATATATGTTATATATTTATATACAATTGCATATATAATATAAAGTTGTACACATATGTATATATTTTTTATAATAAAATATATAGACGTATATATAGAATTGTATAGATGTGTAGTCTGTAGTGTAGAATAATCGTCTTTAAAATAGTCAAGGAAAAATCTTATATCTAATGTTATGTATATTTTGAATGAGAATTATAAATTGAAATGAAATGAAAGCTCAAAAAAAAAAAGAGGAAAAACTCTTGAGAAAGTTTTTAATATTTTTTCGCTTTCGCTCTTTGAAATGAATTTTAAAAACGGAGAAATAACACTTTTTCTCTGTTTTTATTTTATTTTTATTTTTTTTTTCTATTTTTTGTTTATTATTTTTTTTTTGTTTTTCTTCTGGCATTTCTTCAGTTAGTTGGTTTATGCACATGCACATATGTATATTATACATAACTAATATTATATATAATTTTTATTTTTATATACTCTATAGATGTATATGTATATCTACATTTCTAAACATACTGTAACTGTATGTACTTTTATATCAGATTCATTATGTTATGAATGAAATGAATGGATGAAGAGATGACGATCGTATATATACAACACACAGATCCAAATATGTAAATTACTGTACATATATACATGTGGATGGAGTGCATATTATAGGTATTAATATAATATGTACAGAAAAATATTGGTTGTCTCAAAAAAATAATAATAATATACAGAGAATAATGTAAGATACCTAATCTATCGATGTACATATTATGTACGTATGTGTAATGTATGAACTGTTTATGTTTGGATGGATTGGTGGTTATATTTCGTACTTTGTTCTTGTTGCTGTTAACTTTATTAATTTCTCCTCCTTGTCCGATCAAATTGTCGTCATATATATAAGTGATATAGTTATTTTATTTTATATACTGTATGTATTAACATACACTATATCAATGTGTTATATATATTGTACATACATGTATAGTTTTGTTTTATTCCCTTTATAGTTATTTGATTGTAAAATGCTATAACATACTATACATAAATTATATTCATATTTTTATCAATATATTTAACTGTGCTTATTTCACATTATATTAAAATAAAAATGGGGGTCATATTATGATAGGCTATAAATACATAACGCTTTATTATGTATATTAGGTGCATGTAAACATATGTACAAAGAAATATGTAATACAGTGCACTCGCGCTAACTTGGCCGAACTCGTGCAAGGGGTTGTTCAAGTTAGCGAATCGTTCAACTTACCGAATGGGTTATATAAGACAGTTTATTTTTGGTAAACAAGGATATTAATATGACATTAAAGCAATAATATTAATCGAAAGTCAAGCTTTTGAACAGAAAATTAATTTTTATTTGTTCTTGAAAAGTAATCATACATATTAGTTTGTTTATATGGTTTTAATGAAGATGGAACTGCTGTTTGTCGTAGGTTTTGCAGTACTGAAATTTCCTTGTAAGGAAGTTCTTTAAATTCAGCCCATGTTATTAATTTATTAATTATTTCAATTACTTCTATGTCCAAAATAACATTTACTGTTGTATTTTTTTCAATTTCTATGAAAGGCAAAACTAGATCCACGTTAGCTGAAGCCTTTTCGCCAGAAACTGTTAAATGCCTTATTCCAAATCTACGTCGAAACTTCTGAAGCCAACCATCGCTCGCATTAAATTGTCTTTCTTGGCTTTTACCTTCATTTTTACCAAAAAATTCTATTGCCATTCTTTTTAAGGTGGGTCTATTTATTGGCGCACCTCTTTCTCTTTGCTTCAAAAACCATGCATACAAATCACGTTCAGTTAAAGGAAACTCTGAACAAGTCATTCTCTTCTTATTTCCTGGTCCACTGAATGTGTTAGCGACCGACGAGGAAATATATTTTGATTGTTTTTTATATTAAAAACAGTAGATTTGGCTACATTATACGTTTTAGCCAAACTTCCTAAACTGAGTCCCGAATTTGACTTATCTATAATTTCTCTTTTTTGTTTCAGGGTAAGTGAATTTAGTTTTTGGCCCTTAATTAAACCCATTTCTATTAATTTAATAAACTTTTTAAAAAAATTACCACAAAAAATATGTAATGATTACCGAAAGACGACTAGACGACTGACTGACTATTAGACCCACCTGCAACCTCCAACCAATTACGCAATTACTACTTACTGTGTTATTTTGGATTACCGTTATTTTGCATTATTTTATTTATATTTTATTTCTTAATGTACAATTATGTATGTAGTAATGAATAAAGAGAATATCGAGCATGCACAAACATGTTTTCTCAAATTTTCTATGTTTAGAAAGTAAAAACGATTAGAGTTCAAGTTACAGAGAGACCAAAAATTCAAAAACGTTCAAGTTATAAAGCAGCCAATGTTAAATTTTAGGGTGGTCAAGTTACTGGATAGTTCAAGTTACCGGGGGGTCAAGTTATCGCGAGTGCACTGTATATATTATGCATATTTCATATGTAGGATAATATAAATAAATTTTCATTGTTGTTTTTTTTTTCATATCAAAAGTAGTTTTTTTAATTATTTGCACATCGGAAAAGCTTTTATTTGTAAAATACATACATACATATGTACGTATCTATTAATGTAATTTCTTTTCTACATATGTATATACCTATCTAACTTCTCGTTTATTTATCATTTAAAAAAAAAAAATTTGTTGTACTTTTATCGTGCATTATAATCAAAATTTTATGATATCTCATTATCAAGATTATGTACTACTACACATGTAATAACATATGTAATTATGTTCCGAATAAAAATATCTTTTATGAAAATTTATCAAAAAAAGAAAAATAGCACCTTGACATCACCGAATTATTTATGTACATATTACATATCATATGTGAGTATATATATATGTAAGTATGTAAATAAGAAAATTTTATTAATAAGCATAACCACGCATAACATATAAATAACATTGAATTTTGTGTTATGATTTGTGCCAACTACCAAGCAGGTACATACAATATTTTTACCATAAATACCTTGTATACATATGTACATACTACATACATATACAGTATTATTGTATTAGTACATTATTGTTAAATTGCAAATTACTTAATTAAAGATAATTAATTTATTTTTAAAAAAATGCATTAGTACATCTACACAGATATAAGTACATATGCATATATAGTATTTTAACATTTACTATCGAATAATAAAAAAATTATGAAAATATTTTTACGAATATAAATTGTAGAATTTTAAAAATTTAATTTAAGTGCTTTCATGTATTGATAACGCATATTATTTAATATATTATATTATAATACCCAACCCACATACATATGATTATTATAAAAAAAAATGAAGTCATTTATAAAAATATAAAGTCATTTTAACTTTGAACAGGTATGCATATAAGTGTCATTATATTATGTATGTATGTAAGTGGTTAAAAAATAATTTCATTTTCAATTTCAATTGTTGAAAATAAAAAAAAAATAAAAAAAAAAAACAATTGCAAAATAATTTTCATGATTGCAGATTTTAAAAATTTTCTTTCACTTTTAGTTTCTTTTAATTTGTAAATAGTATGACATATACATATACCCACATAAATTTATTATGAATTTTTTTGTTTTTAAATAAATGCCATTAAATTTTGTATAGGTACCCGCTTAGATAATAAGATAAATTTAATTTTTCGTTATTCGTTGAATTTTTTTTTTTTTTGAATGTACATATTTCTATAGATATATTCATATACATATACCTACATTATATGTATGTTAATCAATGTATATATGTAAATACTATAAATGCATTTATGGAATATGAATGTATGTATGTAAATGCGATAAAAGCAACACCATAATTATCAGCTACTTAAAAAATGAAAATAATAAACAGTGTTTTGCACATAAAAATGAACTAGAACATCATTATATAAATGTAAAGAGCTTACTGTATAAAATTTATTCATATATGTACATATATGTATAATAAGTATACATATGTACATGATTTTATGTAGAAAAGAAGCAAAAAACGTTTATATACATATATAAATACACTAAACTTTCGTTATTGTGTGCAGTATATACTATATGTGTCTATTAGAAGCAAAAGGGCAAGTATTTCGTTTTATAAGAAAAATTAGATATACAGGGTGTCCGGTTTCGGGTGGTCATCCGGCACACAGTAGAAAGGTCTCGCCGAGACAAACAAAAAATCGTTGTAGAGGGAGGGGGGTAATCTCAACCGTTTAGTCGCTAGAGGGCGATGAAGATTTTTCGCACTGAATCTACGAAACACCCTTTAATAACTACGGTGTACTAGCTAGAAGAATCTGGTCTTAGAAAAATCTGAAGGAAACTCCCCCCTCTCTTCAATGATAATTTATATGCTTCTCTACGTTCTTTGTTCCAAGAGTTATTGGTCTTCAAAGTCAGAATTTAGTGGTTTTTTGCCATTTTTTTCAGAGATAATACAGGCTGAGGAAATAAAGCGCCCTCTATATTAATTTAAAATTACAAAAACAGAAAGCCTAAGACACCTGCTTCATTTTTGCCCTTTACAGTAAAGGTCTATCTCTCACAGTTTTTTCCATGTTCTATCTTTTAAGTGTTTGAATTGTGTAAAATCATGTAAAACTCATATCAAAGAACCGTATTTTATTAAAAAATGGCTTTTCAAATATTGTTTATTATGCGCTGGTATTGAATTGGTAAGAGATAGATCTTTACTGTACAATACTAAAATGAAGCGAACATTCTGGGCTATCTGCTAATTTAAGTAAAAATTAATATAGAGGGCGCTGTAATTCCACAGCCTGTATTATCTCCGAAAAAAATGGCAAAAAATCACTAAATTCTGACTTTGAAGCACAATAACTCTTGAAACAAAGAACGTAGAGAAGCATAATAAGGTATCATTGAAGAGAGGGGGGAGTTTCCTTCAGATTTTTCTAAGACCAGATTCTTCTAGGTAGTACACCGTAGTTATTAAAGGGTGTTTCGTAGATTGAGTGCGAAAAATCTTCATCGCCCTCTAGCGGCTAAACTGTTGAGATTACCCCCCTCCCTCTACAACGATTTTTTGTTTGTCTCGGCGAGACCTATCTACTGTGTGCCGGATGACCACCCGAAACCGGACACCCTGTATATCATATTTTGTAAATTTTTCAAAACCGCATCTAATTGTATCCAATACATTTCGAAAAAGTTTCATATAACTGTTAAAAAATTAATTTGAAAAACACAATTAGTTTCAAAAAGGTATCGCTTCCAAAAAAGTTTAGTTTCAAAAAGGTATCTTTTCCAGTGAATACTATGTATTTTTTAATTAAAATTTCAACAGCATTCTACTTTCACTATGCTAACTAATTAAAAAAACCAATTTTCATATTTACAGATGCTAACAACAAATAACAAATAAAACGTTTTTCGTGTTTTTCTCAAAACGTGTTAACATGAAA
This sequence comes from Villa cingulata, assembly GCA_951394055.1. Lineage (NCBI taxonomy): Eukaryota > Metazoa > Arthropoda > Insecta > Diptera > Bombyliidae > Villa > Villa cingulata. Next base: position 24,042,655 of record OX596021.1, on the reverse strand, counting down.
AACATACCCTTTTGCTTCTAATAGACACATATATAATACAATTACATTACATATGTACATACAGAGCTCTTCTTTAGCTCTATACATGTAAGTTAAATTAATATATGGTTAAAAAAAAATATAAACAACAAATCAAGAAAATGAAAATTTCTCCTGTCTCATCTTCAATATATAGATATACATAGATGTATCACACGTAAAGAGCTAATAAAGAAAATATCTCACCTATTCTATCATCATATCATATTAACATCTCAATGGCATATGTATGTACTACATATACTATACATACATCTAAAGAAATAATACCATTGAAAATTTTTGCAAAGTGTTTTGAAAAATTCGTACAAAATAAATTTCAAAAAATTGAAATCAAATAAAAAACAAAATTGAAATAAAATGAAATTAAAAATACCTATATGTACATATAATTATGTACAAACATACATATAAATGTATAATTAAATGAATATTTTAGATAAAAATTGAAAATTTTAAACGAAATAATATATGTTATATTAAACAGAACAGTAACAAAAAATTTCCACAATATTTAAATTAGAATGAGTTTTTTTCGTATTGATATGTAGTTCATGTATTTATAGACGATTATAACGTATGTTATATTAATGTACATACCTATATATATTTAAAAATTTATTTAATTGTCAAGATAAAAAGCATACAAAAAAAAGAAAAAAAAAAAAACAAACAAGAGCAAGTGTTTTTAAAACTACATCTATATTATACATTTTGTTATTATAAATGGAATGTAACTTATCATAATGTATACGAATACTCCATATTTAATTACTCATGGTGTAGTATATTTTTGAAGGAAAAATAAATAAACAATTAAAGTACACACACACACACACACACACATACATACACAAATTAATTTAAAGTGAAAAATTTTAAATTTTTAAATATGTATCATTACACGACCTATTTGTAATCTGCTGTTATAGAATGTATTATTTATTAATACATATTTATGAATAAATTTAAAAATAAAAATACGTATATACAGACATATAATAATGCGTGTACATATGTACATACATATATTATTTGTAAAAAATAAATGCTTATATGCGTAAAGTGTGCAAAGAAAAAAATAAAATTAAAAAAAAAATATAATATAACCAATATAACATACCAGAAACAGAAAACATATTTACACGAAAATTTTCATGTAGAATAATGTATATGTATATATGTACTTATTAAAAATTTATATGTAATTATAGATAGGTACCTATATGATGAACATTTAAACATACAGAGAGAGTGTATATATATGTATAATATATAACATTGCGTCTTTTATTAAATTATGTTTATTATTCCTTTTAAGCAATGTAACACCACTTTTTCTAAAAAAAAAAAAGTATAATAATCATATCCACAATACATATATGTTATTTGAACTTATATATTATGGTATAATAATACAGAAAGTACTACACCATATATTGGCAGCAATAAAAATTCACATTACATATTTACATATGTGCATATGTTTAATATTTATATATACATAAATACGTTCAAATTCAAAAGCACTAGCATACCACGAACATAAAATATTCACAAATCTCGCTAATATATACTACACTACATACATACATTTCACGTTTATATATAAAATTTATTTATTTCTGTATGTATATGTGTATGTAATGTATTATATCCATAAACATATAATATTATAATATCTATGAAAATTTTATTATTATTATTATTATTATTTTCATTATTACTATTTATAAATATATATTTATTATTCCTTTCTTATTTATATAATATAACTAACGATAGATACTTTTTTTTTTGTTTTCAAAAAAATAACGTTTTTTTTTTCTTTTTTTTTATAAGTAGTAGTCGTAGAGTATAGTAACACATTTCACATTTTGGATTTATAATAAAATGTAGAAATCGTGAGAAGTTTTGTACTTATGTGAAAACGGATAAAGTGATATATAAATTTTTCTACTACACTCTTATACATTATGTCTTTTAAATATAATATTATGTAGATAACATATCATATATGGTGACGGTGAGGTACCTATCGTATACTATACACAGTCGTAGTAAAATGTACATATATAGAAGAAAAAAATAAAATATATTATATATTCATACATATCTATGTATGCTATTTTGCTGCTGCTGTTTGTTACTCTTGTTGCTTTTACTATTATACTGGTTGACTTTTTATTTGCCAGCATTACTCTAGCTAGACTATAGAATATGCCATCTATATTTATTTAACTTTCTGTATATCGTGATATCGCTAAGTAATGTATCTACATATAAAAATATAATTTCAAATATGTAGGTACATTATACATATATTATTTTTATTATTATTTTATCTACGTACTTCTATATAACATAAGTAATACCATCATGCATTTATATAATAAAATGTTTTATACATTTACTCTTAAAAGAATAACTTAACCAACAACTCACTCTAGTATATTAATATATTATATTATTATATCTACATATACAGTAAATATAAATACCATACATACGGATACGATTGTATGTAATGTAATATGTGTACTAACCATGGCGTCTTGTTAATAGTTTATTTTTTATTTTTTAAACTGATAACAATGCACGATACAATATTATAATAAATACAAAATTATATATTGTACATTATACGTAACGTACATAATATTTAAAATTATAGAGTAGCCATTGTATTCATTGAATATTTAAATTATAACTGCAATATAATTGCAAGTTACATAGTTCTTGTTAAAAATGATATATGTATGTATGTATGTATATACGTACTCGTATATGTAAGTACATTTATGTGCCAATATTATCTTTTATTAATTATTGTATAATTAAAATAGATATAATTTTGATTTTAAAATTGAAGAAAATTTAAAATTACAATTTGTATGTTACATTATTTGTTCAAATATAATGTATAATATTTTAAATTAAAACATTTAATAAATATTATGTATATATGTATATTTTAGTTGATTGCAAAAAATAGTTCATGAAGTCAAATTCACCAAAATTAACAAATCAAAATTAGTATTGCTTATTGCTGCACGAAAAAATTTTTTTTTTCATATTTAATCTCGCATTGTAGGTATATACGTTTTTTAGTATTCAAGTCAAATTCATATGTACCTATATTTATATGTATTTATTTATTTAAATTAAAACTTCATACATATAAATATATGTACCTATTTTCTTTGTTATTATTTTATCTTTAGAAAAAATTTATTATATATGTATTTTCATAATAATAATGTGTTTACATATCTACAATAATTGAATGCTTTACCGTAAACATTCAATAAGTACAAAAGCTTACTTTAGAGGACACTTGTGTAATTAAACAAGAGAATATAAAATATTATTTATAGTATTTATGTATATATGTATACATAAATGCATATACTTAACTTATTATAATCTCATATGTATAATTTTTGTATACTACATAATCATAATGTATACATATATTAATGAATATGAGAGTTACATATTATATACATTCAGATTCGCAGAGACATTTTATATTATCGCTCAAAAACATTATAACTTTTATATTTGTATATTCAAATAACACACAAGACAACACGAACACAACTCACAAAAGTTTTTACACAATTTCATTTTCTCAAAACTCACAAAAAATATTCATATTATATGTACATATGTGTACATGATATTATTTATATATGTATATATATATATATATATACATACTATAATGTATTGTACATACACACATATGTATGTGAGTATATGTATATCAAAAACAAAAGCAAAGTATAAATGAAATTGGTTAATTTTATGTGCATAAAATGAAATCACATATCACACACATCACATTCTATATGCAACATACATATATATTTATGTTATAATTCATAATATACACAAATACATATATTCTGTATATATGTATGTATAAGTAAAATATGTACACGTAAAGTTGATATAAACATTTGTACATACATACCTACATATACCTAATTATTCCTCTTAAAATAACATTGGCATTCCATTATAGATGAGTACGTATGTACGTGTATAATACATAATAAAACTTTTTATCAATTCTATTTCTGTTAATTTACATTTCAGCGAGAATAAAACCAGAAATACATAATAATAATAAAAAAAAAAAAAACAAAAATGCAAATGAATACATGCACATACGTAAATTAATTATAACTTATTTTACCAACAAACTAACAACAAATTAAGAAAAAAAAATCATAAGAACGATTTAGTGTTTAAAGATTTGTAATTATTTGATTTATTTGTTACACATTTTATGATTTATGTATATCTTTTTGATTTTTAATGACTTTAAAATTGTTCGTTATTTTTTTTTTTTTTTGTTATTATGCATTTTATTAATTCGTTATTTTTATTATCAGATACAAAAATTATACATACGTTACTCATATATACTAATGAAAAATGTTTTTAAGTGAAATTGAATTTACATTTTATATGATTATAAATGTATCTAAATTTAAATTTAATATTTTTAAATGACTGAAGAGATAAGAAAAATAATTTTTATTCCTATAATGACGTCATTTTTACTTCCTTACAAAAACTTATCACTATTTTTCTTTTTAATAAAAAACATACATACAGTACAATTTAAAAATAACAAAAATTTATAAACACATAATTACACGTACATACATATGTATATGTATGCATGTTTGTTTGTAATATACAGTATATAGTATACAATACTTTCGTATACTTTTTTTTTATAAACTTTGATAACTGACATTTAAATTTTATTATTATTACAGTACAGTAAAATGAATCTTTTAAATAAAATATTCATCGACAATTTTAATAATATAAATGCATGTATATATGTATGTACATATGTACATTGTCTGTACATATATATAAAATATAAATGAATGTGTTCATACAAGATAAAAACAAAACTCCGAAAAAAAAAAATGTTGACAATATTTTTGTATAACGAAATTATTATAAGAAATAAAAAAATAAAAACTTTCATGTGTGAAAAAAAAAAATTAAAAAAAAAAGCTTGCTTATTCCAATATGTGTACGTAGTCTTTATGTATGCACATTATGTAGATACCCAGTCGTGAATTAGTAAGGCATTACTGGCAGAATCAATTCTGTAACTAGTTCACAATTCTCCAATTTGAATAAAGTAGTTCAATAATACATTACTTCGTTAAAAAAGTAATGTGGATTGTAATGCAATTGTACTCCGAGCAATGATACTGATGCTATGTAATGCGAGCGGTAATGTGTATAACAATATACGCATTATAATTATTGCGAAATTAGAAACATGTATGAACACGTCGATGGAAAGTTTTTGCGTTTTCTTTGTTAATCATAATCAATAGTTATAAGAAGTTCTGAACTCGATTTGAAATGGTGTTTAAAATAGTGAATAAATATGAGTTAATACAGTAAATAATATTAAGTTAATAAAAAATTGAATTAACTGTGCATACATAATAAATAGGTAAGATTTATTAAATTTAATAATAAATTAATTCTATTTTTACACGGTAGATTAAAAAAATAATCCATGGAGGTATAAAAAAAATTTACAAAATATATTGAATGCAGAAATAATACTTAATCATAACTATGAGGGAATACATGGAAAAAACCATTTAAAGAATGCAAAAACATCAATAAAGTTCTTCAAAGTAAAATTTTTTTAAACATATTAAATGTACATACATATTTCTAAAATTTCAGGAGCAGTTGAAGATGATAAAAATATATTTGGCCATGTGAAGGAAATTAAAAAAGTCTTTAAAGGCTTCTTTAACAAAGCCTTTAAAACATTTAAAAATAAACACTTCAAAAATATTTGTATGCAGAGAAGGAAAATGGAGTCCTAATTTGCCGCTTTTTTATTATAATTTTACATATTATTATTATATTCATTATTATTTTTTTTATATTATGCATACTTAAAAGTATTTATTTATATTGTTTTAGCAAAAAAAAAATAATTAATATATGTTGTATTGGTGCAACAATTTAATTTGAATTGCATTTTATTTATAAAAAAAATCAGTTCTATTACCAATAAATTAAAAGGAATACCTTCCATAATTACTTTTCAAGAATCGATATCGGAATTGCTCCTTTTACTGCTATTATGTAATTAATGTTTGAAAACGCGTTCTATAATAACTTTAACTTGAATAAATGAAGAAATTAATTCTAGGTAATGCAAAAAGGAGGCGATTGATTACCTCCTATGACATCGCCGTGAAAAAGTAATGCGTTATTTCCATACACAGTAATCGAAAGTAGAACTAGTTGCAGAATCGGTTCGGTAATTACTTGCCTACCCGACTGGGTAATATTATAATAAATATGTACATAGTCCATACATACTATATTAATCATATGAAAATTTTTACATACATACATACATATACACCCTACATACGTGTATACATGTATGTATATAAAATAGCAACCGGTGAAATATAATGAATGTATGATATAATTAAAACTAAAATAGAAACGTAAACACTCTATGTAGAACGAGTTATATGTATGTATCATACATAAATGTGTAACAAAAATTATTATTATAAGTAGCTATGTACATAAATGTATACACAAAAAAAAACTAACAATAAATATACATATATAAATATCACCACTAACAAAATGTACATTATAAAAAATGAATACGCATAAAGTAGGTATATATTTTTAATATATAGTTTATTTAGTTTATTTCATTATTATTATTATTTCTTTTTAAAAGTCCCGATTCTCGATATTTTATTTATATATAAATGTATGTAATATAGTATATATATATAATATACTGTGAGATTTTTTTTACTCTATTATAATTATAAAAATAATATTACATTTTCTATATAATGCACGATTTAATATTGTTTATTATATTTTATATAATGCTAATTTACGATGATTAAAAATAATGCAAATAAAATAAAAAACAAATTTCTATAGCACACTAAATACTTTTTTTTATTCATAAATATCTCTAATATTATGTATAAATATATAGTGTTTATTTATACATATATATATATATATATATATATATACATATATACACAATATTCATATAAATAATATAAAAATTTTATTTTTGTGTACTTATATGTATATATATACAATATTTATATATATGTATAAATATATATCAATTTTTACGAAGTTATTTAAGTATTATATGAAAACCGTATCCGTCCGGTGTCCGGTTGTATATTGCTTTGCTTTGCTTGTGCTTGCTTGCTTGATTTGATGTTGTGAGTTGAGTTGATGTTGATGCTTGCTTTGCTTGCTATTGCAATAGCAATTGCTTTGCTTGTTTGATGATAATATAAAAATAAAATAAAATGCTTAAAAATGTATCTAATTTTGATTTCATTCCGATTCGACTCTTTTTTTCACAATTTTAAGCTCTTCATTATAAGAGTACTTTTGTTCCTATGCACATACATTTACATACACATTTATATAGTATATACATACCTTCATACATGCATATGCATATTTACCTGTTTGTAATTGTATTGTATTATTCTGTCTGAACATTGAAAATTGAAAATGTATAATGTGGTGTAAAAAAGAGTACCAATATGTACATTTGTCATTTGTATTACATATGTATAATTACTTCCCTTTGTCACATTTAAAACTCACGTGTACCACGTACGTAAAATTAATAACAAAATATGTACATATTATAAAATATATAATACTAATTATAGATAAAAGTTCATAGTAAATTATTGCATGCATATAACATATTCATATTCATACCTACCTACATATATATTGTGTATGCATGTAATAGGCATTTACTCTACAGAGGAGAAAATTGTGTAAAAATAAAAATAAAAAAAATTAAATAATTGCGAGTAAATTACAAAAACACATATATAGGGGGTAAGTACCTATCTCTGCGTAATTATAAACATTCTCTTATGTATTCATTCATATATATGTATGTATCGTAAAGAGACATTAATTTGGAATTTCAATTATGTTTTGTCATTTCAAAATTCATGACAAAATTATTTTAGCTTTTAATAATAAATTATGATAAATAAAATTATAAACTAAATTAAATAAAAAAAAAACAAAAAATTAAAATCGAATATATTTTTTTTTTAAATAAAATTTCTTTATATGAACATTGAAAGCTTCCAATTTTTAAATGAGAGTAAAGCCAATTGTGTGTTGTAGTTTGTAGTTGTAGTGTAGGTGTAGGTTGTAGTACTCGCGTATTCGTATTCGTTTCGTATATCGTTCCGTAGGGTAGAGGCACTAGTAGCCGGACAGGTCTAGTAGCCGGACACTTTTTTAGAAATATGAAAATAACAGTTGCAACAAGTTTCATTGCAATATTTTTACAGTTATAATCAGATAAGTATTTTGTACCGCACACGTGTGCAAATTTTAAAAAGAATATTAGAAATAAAACATAAGCTAGAAGTGATTTTAGTTTCAGTGAATCAGGCGAAGGTGGATAATCGCAGAAATTAGTGTTTTAAAATTAGTGAGTGAAAAATTTTTGTAAATGAGTTATCATTATATTCCCTGAAGGTTATTTCAAATATTTTTATATTAAAGTACAAATAAATAGGTAATTTTTCTTATTATTAGTTGAAAATATTAATTTTTAGTCAAAATATTCAATAAATTGATTGTCCGGTCTACTGAAACAAAAATCTACTATGGTTTTAGTTACCGGACATAGGTGTCCGATTACTGGAATCATGTTATTTTGATCATTTCTAGTATCCGGACATATAATACATATATGTATAAAAAAATGACTATTGCATAATAAGACTCGCAATAAATTTCCTTTTATTACAATTAATTTTTAATATTTAATAGACATGACTACAGAACACAAGGAGAAAATCAAAAATGCTCTTTTAGATATAAGAGAGAATAAAATAAGCATTCGTCAAGCGGCTTCAAAATACTGCATCGCTCGCTCAACTCTGCATGATCATTTCATAGGCAAAGTCCAGGAAGGTTCATTCAAAAACGGTCCTGATCCTGTTTAAAAATCAACAGAGGAACAAGAAATTGTGAAGTGGTGTGAGGAACTATGCAAATGTGGCTTCCCTCTTAAACAAAATGACTTGTTAAACACAGTTCAAAAAATTGTTAGAGAAGAAAAACGGAAAACTCCATTTAAAAACGATCGTCCTTCTAAAACTTGGCTAAAAGCCTTTTTTAGGAGAAATCCTTCACTAGCAATGAGAGAAGCAGAAAGTTTAACAAAAGGAAGAGTAGTAGTTTCAGAGACATCTATACGGAATTGGTTTAATGAGCTTGAGAAGTACTTGAAAAGTAGAAATCAGGAGCATATTTTAGAATGTCCTGGTCGTATTTTGAATGGTGACGAAACTAGTTTTAATTTATGCCCTAAGACTGGAAAAGTAATCGCACCAAAAGGGTACAGAAATGTGTACCAAACCCAAAGTGCTAATGAAAAAGATACTTTGACAGTGTTGCTTATTGTTATTTTGTTATCGTAATTTTTATACATGTAGAATTTATTTTGAATGAAGTTGTGTTTTTTAAATAAATCATGAATTGATGCAAGTAATATATAATTTTTGCATAATTATTCCACATCCACAAGAACTAAACAATGTCCGGGAACTGAATTCAAATTGTCCGGTAACTAAATTTTGGTGTCCGGGTACTAGTAAAAGTGCTGGTTATTTATTTAAAAACAATTTACTTAAAATTGGTACAATTTATTTAAATCATTTGTTCTCCAAAGAAATGTCAATATTTCAATCTTTAATTTGCGTAATTTTCATAAATTTGTAGCTATTACAAATTATTTAATAATTCAAACAAAGACGAAAAAAACGTTAAGTGTCCGACTACTAGTGCTCTTACCCTATAATCGTGTACAATATTTATTATTTTTCTTATAAAGATTCATAAATGAATAGCAATAGATAGTACATTAGTTGATACAATGTTAGTACATATGTACTGTATCATTTCACTGTTTACACGTTTATTATACATATATCACAAGAGTAAATAAAATGGTAAAATACCTATAATATAAAAAAATAATGTATAATAGGTATAATATGTAATATAAATACATATCTCTTATTTATACACACATAAATATAAATACATACCATATTCCAACATATCATATTATTATGTATACTCATAAATTGTTCATGGTTAAAATTACAAAACTTTACACATTGTAAATTATTAATAAAAATTTATATTACATATTATATGTATATATGTATATATAGATAAATAAATATGTATATAAATATGCATATACCTATATACATACATATATATGTAGATAATGTAATATAATAAAATTATTAAATTCTCTCATATGTGTAGTATAAATATTCAAATATAAGTAGTTTGCTATCTATATAGTAGGTAAGAACACTCGTCCACACATTTTTTTTTACTTATTTACATAGATTTATATATGTACATATGTATGTAATGTATGTTTTTATTAAATGATGATTATATCGACGAAGAGCAATCGTTTCTGCATGCGCACTTAATAGTATTTATTTTCTATAGAAAAGGACCTCCTAAAATGTATTTTGTTTGTAATCATCATCATCATCATCATAAGCTTATCTTATATACACTTTATCATATATCATTTTTTTTATTGTTTTAAATACCTATTTGCTTTTGATTTTTTTTTTGCTGTTTTTTTTTTTTAATTTGTTTGTTTCTTTCGTAGGCGCTGATTTATGTGTTGCGTTGCCACAATATTATTTATATATGTATGAAAATACATACTCTATTTGCATATTATAATGTTGGGTGTGTACATACTCGTATGTATATTCAAAAAATATATATAATATACATATATATTATATTAATAAAGGGCAGATAAAAATGAAAATTTGTTGAAAAATAAATTGTTTCAATAATTTTTTTGATTTGATTGGAGAAGGATAAAGCTTTCTTGATTATATTCTTTTTTTACAATTTTGATACAGCGTGTTATTTAAGAAAAAATGAAAATAATAAAATTACATATGTATAATGTTTGTATTTACTTACACGTGCATACATAAATTATTGTGCACATTTTTATACATAATTATGCAAGTAGAAACCTTCAAATATTCAAATTAATACCTATATTCTTGAATTTACTATCTAGTAGGAAACAAATTAAAAAATAAAAAATTTCATTATTGTATTAAATTTTAATATGCAATTTATCTACATTTACAATTAGATTTTAATTTGAAAAATTTGCTACTTTTTTAATAATAATAAGAAGAAGTACTAGCAAATTAACGCCTACTTCTTCATTCTATCTACATACTTGTTATAGGTAATAGATAGATGCTTAATGATGCAAAAATACTTACATATATAGGTATATGTATGTGATTGATACGCACACTTAATATGTACATATATGCATGTGCTTATTTACACACATGCATTGCTTGTTACTTAGAATAGAATTTATATTTTAAATAACTAATTTCAATAAATGTTTGTTTAACAACTCTATCTGTGTGTTCTTAATCTCTTTTAATGATATTTCAAGAGAAATTGAATCTCTTGTAGTTTGTAAATTAATATGATGATGACTTCTTTCTTATAAATAAATAAAATAATGTGTAGTGTAGTATTAATATTTAGGTGTAGGTGGATAAGCACAAAACTTTATTATTCACAGAAAGATTCAAAAAATATTAAAAATTATTTTCAATAAATTATCCAAGACAAAAAAAAACATATTAAAAGATTCATTTTATGTTCGTTTTAGAAATCTTGGAAATTTTTAGAATCTTAATAGTCAATTTCTATTTAATTGAATAATGTATTTTAGTTTCAATGAATTTTCTTAATTTACTCGACTACTCAGTCGTATTATAATTTTATAATGTAGAAAAAAAAAAATGAAATTTATTTTGAGTGCAAAATCTTTAATAACTTTATTAAACTTTAAACGCTGAAAGAAATTGTTTTTACATAAATAAAGAAAATTAAAAAAAAAAAAAATAAGAAGAAAAAGAATCATTAAATATATACAAACAAAGAAGAAGAATAAAAATTCTCTCAACGTATTTTTTTTTTTTAAATGATCAACTTCTCATCTCATTTATTTCATTTTAACACATTTAAACTTTTTGGTGTTTTTTTTATTTTTTTTATTTATTTATTTATTAATTCGAATGAAAACTAGTTCTAAAAAGCTTTTACCAACTTTACTCTAAAAAGATTATATCAATATTGTATCTTATAATTAGAAGTAATGACGGAACATATGCACACATCACAATCATAATCTATTCCATTCCATGTGTGGATTTTAAAAGACAGATGACAAATTGAATAGCAATCGAACATGTAGATAAGTTTACGTTATTATATTCATCAATCAAAGATTTTATACGGATATTTTCATTTTATATTTAAATTAATTGATTGTATACGTAACGTAGTTGTAGATAACATTTATACAGTTCATATGTATTTAATATATTATTCATTCATTTTATGAATTTAAATTTTATAACATATTTTGTGTAATTTGTGTAGTTATAATAGATAATTTAAAAAAAAAAAATAATTTTTTGTTATAAAATTGTAAATAATAAAAATAAAAAATATTTTTTATTGTGTAAAAATTGATTGATTTTTTTTTTAATTAAAGAAGTGATTTAATAACAAAATAATTACCATTTCAAAAATCATATTTACATTATAAAGAAGCTGATTTGGATTTAATGCTCAATGAGGATTTGAAAATCTATTCAACAGAAGCAGAATGTACCAGAATAAAAACAAAGAAATTTCAAATTAAGGTAGGTAAGTGTAAATTCTTTTTCTTGATATTCAAATTTTTGATTGCATCCTCTTTTTTTATTCTTCTTTCCTTCTTCCGATTCTATATATCCGACTTATTTTTAGGGGAATACACAAGCTGAAGTAAACACAAATAGGAGGAAGCTTTTTCCAAAAAAAAAAAAAAAAAAAAAAAATGCACACTCTTAACATTACTAACACCAAAACATTATTTTCAATTTTCTCTTATGGAATCATTGAAGAGAAAAGATAAAAATTTAACTTTAATCTCACTAAGTTCTCACATTAATACATTAATTTAAAAAAAAAGAATTGTAATGGGATTGGGTGGTTGGTAGGGTGGTAGCTGATAGGATGGAATGGAATCGTTTTTATTAAAAAATTATAAATTGATAGTGTTGTACACTGCACTACTGCATCACAAATATTTCAGATTTATTGAATTTTTCTCCACTAAGCAAATAATAAGTTTAATACTGAATTTTAAATAGTTTAATGTGGTTTCATTTTTATACCCATATTACAAGAATAAAATGAGTATTCAATACTTCTTTAAAAATATTTCATTTATCTGCGACGCGACTATTCGTTTTTAAATATTTATAAGTGAAAATTGATTCAAAAATTTAATACCTACATTTTATGGAAGAAATCAAGGAGTACTTACCTCTTACTGACATCAAGTATGATTGTACTGATGGAACTGCAACATCGACTGGTGTTTTCCCTTTACGATTTTTAGCATTAACATCAGCTCCTTTTTCTATAAGCATTTTAACTAATTTCAAATGACCAATAAAAGCTGCATCATGCAATGGTGTGTCATCATCTAATCCTTTCGCATTAACATTTGCACCAGCTTTAACCAATGTTAACGCAACATTATAATGAGCATGATTGCAAGCTTCATGCAACGGAGTCCAACCTGGAATTTTATTTTATTTTTTTACATTTATTGAAAAATATTTCTGTAGCATGCAAACGTCTATTATTTTGCTCTGTATACACTTTTGTGTGTTCATTAATTTATTTTAACTTTTTAAAAATATACCTGCAAAATCAGCAACATTTGGACTCATTCCTGAATCTAATAATTTCTTTACAGCATCTTGATCACCTTTGATAGCAGCAACATGAAGTGCAGTTTCACCTCTTTCATTTCTATCACGAGATCTAGCTGGTCCATGACTTGAGCTACTTGAACTGGTATTCATTTCTATAAAGATAAAAATTTTTTATTAAAGCCATATATACATGGATATTAAGGAGGTAAATATCATATTTATAATTAATATAAATTTATCTAAAATACCTGTATTAGATGATGAATTTGGTGATGCTGATGATGATGTCATTTGCATTAAAAGTGCCATTTGTTGTCTTTCAGACATTGGAGTATTCGGAGCTGGTCGTCCTCCAGAGCCACCTGAACTACCCGTAAAACCTCTTGGTCTAGGTGCGGGCATATTTTTTCTTGTATTTTATTTGTAGCTAAAACAATAAATTTTCAATTATATTTCATTAAAAACTTATTAAAATTAATAAATGATTTTAATTTTATTGGTTGCGATGTAAACAATATGAAAAATGTCAATAAGGCGGGGTTGACATTTAATCAAAATATTATGTACAACATATTTTATATTTTTCACAATTTCTTCTAAAACAAAACTTTTTTTTAACTAATTAATTCAATTTCAATATTACCTTTATCAAACAGTATAATCTAGATTATTTTAGATATTGTTGTCTGAATTAAAATTACACTTTTTATATAAATAAACAAAATAAAATAAAATTGTCGCACTCCAAAAATTGATTTGTGTCTTCCCTCACGCTCACTTGTTCCGTTTCAGTTTGTTCACAATGTAGTTAAGTGGTTATGTTAAGATTAAGAAACTATATAATTTTCTCGTAGTACGATAGTACGCCATTTACGAAATATGAACGTGCATAAAAATAAATATAAAAAAAAGGAAAATAGAATAGTCCATATGAACGAGAGATTGAGAAAATATGTTGTGTTGTTTGTAATGTGTGTGTGCACATATCTGTATACTACATGCTGAAAAAATAGTACATGCACACATATACCATTCCTTCCATATCATTATTGATGTGTATTGTTGTTTGTTGGGTTTGGAATTGTCAAATTATCAGCAGCAGATGCTATTTGAGTAACATAGTGTGTTTCGTTTCATATATTGCATTTCAAAAAATTGGATAATTTAAACAGAAACAAAACAGAAAAAAATGAAATTTTTTGCAGACATCTATTATCGACTAGTATTACTAAAATTAAATATAAAATTTTAACGAAATATTTAAATGACACGGAAACGAATTTTCCAATAACTGATTTACAGGACATATAAAAATTAATTTATATCTCTGATAGATGGTTAGATTTAGATTAGATTAGGAAGAGAAAAGGGCGGAAGGATATTGTGGTGGATTGTATGAAAAGGATACATTTTCACAGTGTATAATAAATGTTCATTAATAAGAAATAGAAGGAAAATTTTATGTGTGTGATAAGGATAACAACCAAATTATATAGTATGTATGGTATTTGAGATTTTTGTGGTGTGAATTTATGTCAAAGCTTTGTAATAAATTTTATTTTTCTTCCTTCTTCCTACAATAAATGTGTATGTGTGTTGTGTGTATGCACATGGGTACATCAACGTATCACACATGTATGTTACATCACATGTATTGTATATAAACTGATATAAACATACATTACACACTACAGTTTTCTGTAGAATGAAACTGATATATATGAGTTAAAAAGAGGGTTGGTTGGGTGATCTTTCGATAGCATTGATATAACATTATATATACATATGATATGATTATATCATACGCACACCCTAAACCGTATATTTTGTACAGAAGGATGATAAAAGGTGTCTTGAATATTGATAATGAATACATACATATAAAACATATGTATAATATCATATGTGTACATATATAAATATAAGCATATGTATATGAGTATAGTTTTATATACTTATGTATTTTGTTGCCTTTCATAATATATAACAATTCTCTACAGTGATTTTTGCTTTCATTCGCTTTTAGTGGTTTGTTTTATTATTATTATTATTGTACATTGTACTGGATTTTCATATTGAACTTAATTTGTGAATCATATATCATATGTAATAATTATTATGATATATTATTTGTTGTGAATCTTCCATTTTACATGTGAGTGACCAAAATTTTAGTTGTGCTAAAAGGAAAAATCTTCTGAAGAATTTTTTTTGCTTTTTCCCTGAACGAAAACATATACATATTATATATTATGAACCGGTCGATTTCAGTATAAATTTTTGTTTCAAAAGAACAAAATAACAAGGAAATAAATAAAAAAAAAATTAAATTTGAATATAATACGCTAAAATTGCTGTATTTGTAGTTTTTAATTGTTCGTGCTTCACTTTTAAATCAGTGGGTTATGCACTAGTATGCTCGTACTTAATATATTTCTATTTTTTGTAAATAATAAAGTGAAAAAGAACTCATCATATTGTTGTTATTCAATATAATTTGTTGTAACAACGAAATGTAAAAAGAAAAAAGAAAATTAAAACAAAAACGTAATAGAAAAAATATGAAAAATAAAAACATAGGTAGGTAAATAACATAAAATGAAAAGCTTATAAGAAGAAAATTTCAATTCACGTGAAAACATTTAAGGATAAATTGAAAACAATTTGCGGTATAATTATTATGGTGTCAGCTTATGTAAAAAAATTGTGTTTACATTACATAAATAATATATGTACATACGAATGTATTACTTATATAAATTATATGCATAATATCTTTCTACTCCTACATACAAACTTGTATCAATTCAATAAACAAAATAGAACAAAATAAAAGAGAAAGTTGAGTAAAATTGTTGAGACGTCAAAAAAATAAATTTTTTTTTTACCTGATTTGGTTTTGTATATTATTACATTGTACTTTTTACACACTGTTAATTTACATTCAGTCAGATAAGTGTGGTGTATGCGTATGGTGTATGTAACATAAATTGAATACGTGAATAGTACACAATATTGGTATTATATTGTTTGATAATCATCATGTTTCCTCATGCCACGTGTATGTGCACAAGTCATATAGACGCACACGCAAGAAATCGAAATCGTATTCGCAATAAAAACAAACATGATACAGATTCTGGTATTAAAATGATAAATTCAAGTACTAATGAGAATCAAAAATCCAATAACAATGAGAAAAATTCATCAGAAATAAAAATTTTATCTGGTGATGGCAGTAAACAAAATTTAAGCGGACATTGTTATAACAGTCGTCAAAAGGTAGAAACATTATGGGTAGTATTGGCCCCAAAATCTCATACCGATGCTGGATACAGTTATCATAATAAAGAATTAATAGATCATGGAAATCAGGTCAGTATTTTAAATTAAGTATACATGTAAATGTTTGTAATCTGTTCGATTTCTTTATATAAAAATATGTACGAAATGAGTGTGTATGTGTATGAAAAAGCTTTTTACTTTGTATATATTACATTACATATATTTTTCATGTAACTTTTTTTATCTTTATTATGAGTATATATATAAGTACATAAGTAGATACTACTGTTATGTATTTTACGTAAAATCCTTATAAATAGGTACATAAGATATACATAGATGTATGTATATATATATTTCTACTGGCACTATATATAGTTTACATAATGAAACATCATTTAATATTGAAAAAAAAAGGATGTGTGAATATGAATTAATAAAAAATTTACGAGTTTATATATGGGCATATTAAGTAATTATAAAAGTATTTTTAAGTTATATAGCATGTCCCTACAACATTAAAAAAAATACAAGGACGAACGTTTTTCATTGATTGAATACAACCACAGAACCAATTAAAATTAAATAAAGGACATTAACATCATCAGTGTTATCGTTTTTATTTCTAAAAAAAAAATCATTTTTTTTTGTTTCAAAACTTTTAAATTGATTCCATAAATTTTCTCGTCGATGACAACGAATATTGGTATTCGTATACAGTGGGCATAAAAAATCTTTGTACAACTTTTAAATTAAACTTTAGATATCTGAAAATCAAAGTCAATTGAACACATCTATACAAATTTTTTGTACAAATGAAACTTTAATATGTCCTTAATATTATTCCAGAATTTCATTTCCATATACCATCTGCTCATTCTTTAGTTATAGAAAAATAATTAAAACAATTCCCAAAATTACGAGTCAAAAGTATTTGTACATACCCATATAATTAGTATACCTACCTAAGAAATACATTATTGCCTTGCCTTCCATATTCAATTTAATTTATGACTCTATCTTTCTCCATTCACCAAAATTAAATCTTTAAATTAATGATGAATCTTAGATAATTTTTAAAATCAATAAATCATGTATTTTATTTGAAGAATAATACATTTTTTTTTTATACATTTTTGTAAAAGATGTCTATACTACTTGTCAAAGAGTTTATTAGGAAGAGAGATCATTTTACAAAAATTTGGAGGTGTACACAACACAAAGACTTTTCACTTTCACTGTATTTTGCTTTAAATATCTCAAGTTACAACTCTCCTTGTTGATGTTGATGAAGTTGTTGATGTTTTCAAAAAGTATGGAATATATAAAATTATTTTTTTTCCATTTGTTTATTTTATTGCTGAAAGATTAAAAGTTTATAAGAACAATTAAATACTCTTTATTACATCTTATAGTCCTACTATTACTCTTCTCGTATTTGTTGAAAATTTTTTGTAAACATTGTGTTTGTGACATAAGGTTTAATGAACCGATTATGAAGGCACGCATGATATCTCAAAATAAAATACATACCCATTTTACGAGTATAACATATGGTCAGCTGTTCATTCGATATTTTCTACTTCAATGAATATACGGTCATATCGCTGCACATAATAAAAATGTCATATATATGTAAGTATCCCATTGAATTTCATTAGCCAGTGTTAGTATGGTATCTACATGGTACATTATTTCGGTTGCAAAAATATAAAAAAGTGTACGGAATTATTTGAATATCATTTAAGTAAGTAATATCAAAATGTGTAGAAATTATTTATTGAATATAAAACGAAATATTCCTAAATCAAATAAAACTTTTAAGTAAGTAATTTACAGATTGGTCTTCATCACAATATGCATGGCATTGAATTAATTATTTGAAATTTTCATTTTTCGTTCAAAAATTTATTAATTTATTACCATAACAGCACTGACAGCATTTATATTACAAAAGGAGAGATCTGTCTCACAATGGACAGGGAAAAAATCTCTCTAAAATATAACAATTTGAGAGCATTATGAATATAAAAATATATAAAAATCTCTGATAAAATTTATTTAATTATCTTACATCCTTATTATGTCCATAACATTTATTGTAGAATATAAAAAGAGTCAAATTTTATTTTGATTATGTTTTATGGAAAAAGTTAAAAACAACTATATAATATCCTGTTTACAATTATATTATTGTATTAAAAGTTATTTTCCAGAGGATTAATTTCGAAAAATTTTATTTATTTTTTATATTTTAAATTTTTTTTATTTGTATACTATGTATATATATATGCATGTGTATCTATGTATATGTAAAATGTATGAAAGATTTAATGTAACTTATGTAATGTTTGTTTAAAGAAATATCCATAAATCAAGAATTAAAAAAAACTTTTTTTACAATACATTTTTTTTTTTGTATTATATTCTTTGTTGCTTTGGTGTTCTCTTCTTCTCATGAATTAAAGAATAAATTTTCATTGAACAAAAAAAAAAAAAAGAATTAAAAAAAATATCCTATTCGAAATGAAGTAAAAAAAAGAAAATATATTCAAGGATTTGGAATGATGAAACTTTTATGATTAATAAATATTTAAATATCTTCGAGAATTATACTACTACTGGTATCACGATGTTATCTTTTGGATTTATTCTGGATTATATGAATCTTTATTACTGATGTATGTATCCATGAATTTTATTTGCTTGCGTAAAAGAGAGTTAATATTATTTATATTTGGAAAAAAATGATATAATTTTGTTTTATTTTCTCCTTTTTTAATTTAAATCTTTTTATAGATTTTTTCATTTTATAAAATAAAAAATTTTATTTTTGTATTATATTTTATACGGTTATATCTCCTGTATGGTAATATGTATTTAAATCTATATATGTATATGTAGATAAATATTCACTGAAGAATCAATAACGGTAACGGTATAACAAAAAAACATAAACGAAAAATTAAAAAAAAAAAAGAAGAACGAAAAAAAATTTGAAATGAAAATGAACGTGATATTTCAAGTATAAATAGAAAAATAAAAGTAAACAAATCAAATATGTAGTACATATACGTATATGTACACAGTATAGAATGAATTATATGTATGTATATATAATAAGTATTTATAAATATCAAAAAATAAATATGTACATAAATAATTTTATACGGCACATTTCTTTTTTGGTAATATACCTAAACGTTAATGATAAATATAAATCGAGTCTAATTATCATGATAAGCTTAGGGCTATACTGTAAGATTTATTACAAAACACCGAAACTTTACCAAGCTGCTAGATGTATTTTTGTCATTCAATTGCACATACATTTATCCTAATGCTTGTTTACTGTTTGATGTATTATGTAAATATATAGTTCTTCTTCTCCTCCTCCTCCTCCTCCTCTGTCTTCTTCTTCATCTACGGCACTATACAGTCCTCAGTGGGTCCTTACGGTCTCTGATATAATTTTGCTACTTGTTTTTTGCTTCCAATTATCTATCTAGAGTTTGTCTAAAACATTTTTGTACTGCACACCACCACTTGTTTCTATGTCTTCCTCCGAGTTTTATTTTGTAATGGTCGTATAATTAATAATTTTATATGTAATTTTATAGTACATATATGTTTATGTAGATTTATTTTCTATAATAGCTGCTTTCAATTTATCAATTTCAAATACTTGATAGTACACGATCACAAAATGCGTCTAGGATAAAAATTGTTATAGTGAACGACACAAAAGTTATTCGTAACTATACTTGCATGGCATCTGCATCTACTTTAAAAAAATGTTCATGAGTAGCTGCAAGTGCTGCGATTAGATGATTTAGCACAGACATTTACCTTATCTACATGCAAGTACTTGAAATTGCTAAATCGAAAGCAGCAGCTAATGAATATAGAACAGACGATATCAAATTATATTTGAATTTTGAAAAATATGTAATTTTATCTCTATGTCTCTCATAACTGTAATCAAAAATCAAATATTTCAAATTTTCAAAACAGAAAAAGAATACATATACTCGTATGTATAATATAATATATACTATCTACACGTAAATATTAAAAAAAAATATATGTTCGTTTCAGTCTATGTCTGTTATTTGTTTTGAAATTTAATTTGAAAATACCTTTTCAAAGATGAAAAATATAAAAGCTAAATACATGTTTTAACGATATATTTTTAGATAAATATACAAATAGATTAATTAACGGAATGGTGATTATTATTTTCTATTCTCGCAGTATCAACTGTGATGTATTCGTATAAATTGCATACACAGATATATATATGTAAATATTTATAACAATATAATATCTTGAGAGATAATAAATTTTTTTTTCAGAATCAGAATCTATGTTGAACAGTCCATTATACGTTATATACTACGTAGGTACTCTCTGCATTGAACAATCACTATAAAATCTGGATGCGATAATTAAATTTATCAAAAATAGAAAGTAAGTAAAGGATACTTAATAAACTAAATTTACGTTTGTTCTACGAAAATATAATGGTATAGACATCATAGGCAAAAAACAAAAAGAAATTGAAAAAAAAAAACAAAACACCAAATTATATCTGAAGGCGAAATATACACGTGTATCTGATTATAAATATATAAGTTTAAAAATAAAACTTTATTTAGAAAACAAAAACTAAATAAATGAAATAAAAACAGTTGATTGTCTAATTTTCGTTTATACTATATAAATTTTTTGAATACCGATTACAAATACAAGCTAAGTACATATATATAAGTATATGAAAAAAGGTTTAAGATTTAAATCTTTAAAAAAGTATTAATATATATAATGAATATTAAAGAAAAGTAAAATAATAATCACCGTGCAAGGCGCGGAGAGCATTATATACATATATATGTAATGTACCATATAAGATAACGTTGTGAATGTTACACACTATATCTTATATTAAAAATTGAAATCATATTTTTCTACTTATAAGATTTTTCAGTTTTCTTGATGTTTATCATGAAAAGTTTTTCAGTTTTTTTTCTTTGTTTTTTTTTTAAAAGTAAAAACAAAAAAACACGTGTTATTTTCTTTTTCATTTTTCAGTATATGTACAAGTACAAGTATACTCGTATTTTTGTTTATGTTTGCTTTTTATTTATTTTTTTTAATTATAATATGGCTTTCTTATTAAATCAAAACATTTTTCTGTCATTAAAAAAAAAATTAAAAGAAAAATAAAATTGTTGTGTACATACGTATGTACACTACACACCTATATACATACATAATATGTACATTATAAAAAGGATAAAATAGAATCAAAGATAAAAATAAAAATTAAAAATATGTGCACATAAAAGAAATATTTTTTTCTTTCTGTCTTTGTAATTAATTAAATTAATTAGTAAGAAAAATCTGTTTCTTTTTTATTCTTTAAAATGCTATTATATCTACATTTATATAAATACAGTACATTTTATATACAGTATATATACAGTATACATACAGTATATATACAGTACATATAAATACATATACAGGTTACATTTTAGTATTATACCAAATAGCAGTGCGAAAAAAAGTTTACGTCATTTATTAAAGAAAAGTAAAAATATAATTAATTAATTCTATTATGTATGTACATATGTATGTATATCTATATGTAAGTATAACGTACATAGCGAAATAATTCTTATTTCATAATTAATTTTTATGAAGAAATTAGTTAATGGATTTAATATTAAATACACGTGTATGTCTGATAAATTAATACTCATGTACTTACATATAGCATATAGCATATAAACATGTACATATTATATTAATTATATTATACAACGTGTATACTATACCTACAACAATTCTACTACTTATTTAGCAGTCCAAAAAGCACATAATTGTTAATATTTCTAAATTACTTTTATGAAAATTGTGCTTTTTTATCAAAATTTTGTTCAATATAAATGTGGAATTTTTCTTATTTATAAATTAAAGAAAAAAAAAAAAAACAAAAAAATAGAACAAATCTATCTATCTATGTAGATATATACAATAAAAATGAATCATGGTTTTGTACGAGTATGTAATCGATGTTTGAGAATTTCACTTTGTGAAATGATCGATAGAGAGTTTTTTGTATTAGAAGACCTCAATAACAAGGTTTATATGGTGGTTGCGCATCAATAATTATAAGGGAATTTAAAGTAGTCAACTAAAGTTGATATTCCATTATATTGTAGACACACAGAGGTTGAAATTAAGTATTTTGCTAATTTCAGCCTCGAAATCTGGAAAAGACGACGGATTTGGGCCGAAATCTAGTCAGCGAAAATTACATAAAAAATGTTTCGCTCTTTACGTAGAACAGAAACATCTACTAACAAATTGTAAACCAAAAAAAAATGCTTTTTTAAAATTTTCTTAAGAAATAATTGAATATAAATGACAGTTAAATTTAATAGAAGAAATAGGCTATGTTCAGATAAATTAAATTAATAGCCCTATTCTGGTATTGTGACCCATCACAAGTCACAACGAAATTGTGACTGGTTTTCTTGTGATTTTCCTTGTGATTAATCAGCTGTTTCGTATTCTGAATAAGTAATCACAAAAATTTCACCTCTTAGTGGTGAATTTGAAACGTCAAATTTTTTCAAGAAAAATGATATATTTTAAATTTTTCACATAACCTTAAAATTATTCTTGTGACGACTGAAGTAGCAGATCACAACTTGTGACTCTGGCATGTTGTGACTTTTTACTGCGGAATACAAAAAGTCACAACTTGTGACTTATGTTATAACTTATGACTTATGACTAGTCACTGATACTCAACAGAATAGGGCTATAAAATTAGATAAATTAAATAAATTCGACAAACTGTCAAAATCGCTGTGTGTTACCTTCGTAATTTCTACTCGAAATTAAAATGAAATCTACTTAATTTCAACCTCTGTGTTTCGAAGACATTAGTTATATTTCTTTGAAAGTGATCATTTAAAGCTGAAATGACACTATTTATATGTATTTATTTGATCAAATGTGCTTAGATAATAGAAATAGACAGATTTATCAAATACATTTATGAAGAAATAATAATAAAATATCCAATGGCGTCCTAGATTTAAATAAATATGTATGGCCAAAAATAACCAGCAAAGTGGATACTTACACCAAGTTATTTAAATACTTCATTTACAGACAAGACAGTATACTAACTAGTCCGTATGAGTATGTATTTATCTATGTATTTACATATAGACATATTAAACACACCTTGCATTATGTATAACTTCATTATAATTTCTATATGATATACATATTTCAATTTTAATAAACATTTTTTGAAATTAGCATAAAAAGATGAAACAAAATGAATGAATTTAAATTTTTCATATTACATATAATTTTCATAAATATTTCTTTTTTAAATTTTTGTATATTTTTTTTTTCTTTTCAACTTTTGCATATTATAATTTCTGGTAACACTTTAAATTTACGTAATTACAAACATACGTAAGTATATACATAGCACCATATGTGTATATACAAAAGTTTATTCGCTCGCTCTGATAAAACTTTTACTTTCATTCAAATTTAATTTTAAAAACATTTTATAAAAGAGATGATGATTCGTTCTCTTAATAATTAGTGTGCAAACTGCAAAATATAAATCTACTTTGTATCGAAACATTTGTATATACTTATCTTGAATGATAAGAATGATAATTCTAATTCTCATTTTGTAGTCGGATGTTCTCGGAGAATGTTTAGTAGTGATAAAGTTTTTAAGTTAGTTAAATTAAATTGAAAGCACCTTCCTCCATATTACATACGAATTATAACAAGGAAATATTCTCCTGAATTTTTGTCTTTTATCTAGAATTATATTTTTTAACGACATAAATACATATCTACATATGTAATTTATGTACGTTACTTATTATAGACTTTCAATATATCTTATTATACTCACGTACGCATTATATACCGAAATATATATACATATAACGTCATATCAAAGGGTTAAAAAAGTTTGCATTTTTAACTTGAAATGTGCATATATACATTATTTCGATAGTATGTGTATATGTATTTAGACATATTATGTATGTGTATGTGAATAATTATGAATTATTGATCATTCTCCTCTAAAATAGAAAAAAGAATGAATAAAATCAGGAAGAATGACCCTAAAATAAGTATAAAAATAAAACAGAAATCATATATCTATAGTCTACAAACACATATTTACGTATTCATATACATACTTACTGTACATATGTATACCACATAATGTAAATGTATTTGAAAATTCGTTATGTTACTATGGTAGCATTTGCTTCTAGCCCGGAAAAGCTGCATATGTAATATATAGAAATTCTCAATGAAAATTAATTTTTTTTTCCATATGTATACATATGTATGTATTTATTTCGTATATGTATTAGTTTCACAATAGATATAAAAAATATCCCTGCGCTGTACACTTGAAAAAATGTTCCTGTTATTTCGTTAAATTCGATTTGAGTTGCTCTGATGAATGGAAAATTTTCTTACAAAGTTATATACATAGTCATATAATCTTACATATATCCTGTTTTTCTGTGGGTATGCTTTTTTTTTAACACATATAAATATGTATGATTTTATATGTATATTTAAAAATATATGTATATTATTTATGTATTTATATTGTAGAGAGTTTTGTTGAAGTACATACTACACATTTTATGTGCAAATGTTTCTATGCATTGTCAAATAAAATTCAGAGAAAAGTAACAATGATAATTTTCATCAACATTTCCGGGCTATTTTATTTATAAATATACTTCAGGGTTCTTTTTTTTTTTTCGTATACAAAATACAGTACACAAAAATGTATGTATATTTGTATGTGTTTACTGGTATATTTTTGGAATAATTAGTTAGTATTTTTCGTTTTTGTTTTGTTTATATACCCAAAAATTATATTTAAATGTAAATTTTTTGATTGTTTTTTTTGTTGATTTTGTTCATAGACTTCATATTTCATGTTCTTTAATGTTACAGTTTAGTCTTGTAATTTGAATCTAATTATCCTTTTTTTATATAAATGTGAATTGTATACATGTAGATATATCATTTGAATATATATAAAATAAAATATAAATTACTGAATGATACAAACACAAATTATTGTATTTTAAGGTTATTAATATATGTGTGTGTATAATTTTTAATTTCATTTTTTCTTCATTTTAATATTTTATTTTTCGAAATATATTATCTACCGACAAATAATGAATATGTGTATGTAGATAAATATATACAGTCAATCACTCAGTGTTTATACAGTTAAATTCGATGTAACACACGTAACACAATTTTACTGACGAATATACAGTGCAGGTCACTTGTTTACTCTCACACTTAATGTCAGCGATATCTTATTGTAGATATATTACAGATCAAATTTATGACCATGTGTAAAAATTATTTCATTTTCTTATAAATAAAACACAATTATCTGGATTATTAGATGGTGTAATTTTGAGTGAGAATGATTTTTTCAAAAAAGTGGTTCTGGCAAAGGGTCACATGATTACTCTCACTTTAAATAAAACAAAAGGTGTGTTCTAAACCAGTTCTTTTATTCACTATTTTTGAAAATTATTTAAATTTAATTATTTTTAAAACATTTTTAATTATATGTTCTACTGCCCTATTTAGTTATGACTTCGGAAATCCGTGATGGAATTGAGTCATATAAATTTGTTAAATAATCTAGCGAAATTTGTGGTCAGGCTGTTTGTATTGCAGAAATCAATGATTCTTGGTCGTCGTACTTTTCTTGTAAACCACCCTCATACATTTTCAATTATATTAAGATCGGGGGATAAGCCAGGCCAGTTCAATACTTATATTATTTTCCTCAAAAAACTCAGAAATTATAGTCGAGCCGTATGAATAGGCGCAGTATCATGCTGAAAAATCCACTTGTTAGGTCTAAAAATTCTTTCAATATTTTAAAATTCGTCAATTAAAAGATTTCTGTTCTTCTCTGCAGTTTGTTTCTCATGAAAAATAACTAAATTAATTGGGCCCCTTCACGATACTGCGTCCCATACCATTACGGAACCCAATCAACTGTGTCGCCGTGCCAAAAACTTTTCTTCTGTTCTTTCCTCAAATCGTGAAAATAATAACTAAATCCATCAACTCCATTCATTACGTCCATTCAGAATGAATTTCTTCTCATCAGAAAATATTGTTTTCCATTCTTCTGACTACTGCATGTGCGTGCTGGCGATAGAACTCAAGCCTTGCAATCCGGTGCTCTGACTTTAGTTTTGGCTTTTACCTTAATTTACGACGCTGAATATACGATGTTTTACCATAATAATCCGTCAAACACTCCTGACACTTACCTTTGTTCCTACTTTATTGACAAATTTCGGGTGCGGTTAAACATGAATTTGATGCTTTGCGAAGAATGAATCGTCGCTGTTGTAGGCATTTTGATCCGTCTTTTTAGGTGTTTTTCATAATTTTCTGGGTCTTTAAGAAAGTTATTAACATCCCACGTACTTTTTTTCAGTATTTCTGCTATTTTTCTATTTGAATATCTTTCCTCCTTCAAAGTTTGAATCTTTATTATTTCTCCACCAGAAAAGGTTTTACCGCGACCCATTATAACTCACAGAACAAACAAAAAATATTGTAATTACTGAACATTTTGAATAAAAATATTATTTCGTTTTGATTTTTTAAAAAATTATTATGATTCATACTTTTATCTTCAAATCTCTACAAGAAAATGATGAATAATTATTAATGAGAGTAATCATGTGACCCTTTGCCAGAACCACTTTTTTGAAAAAATCATTCTTACTCAAAATTACACCATCTAATAATCAAGATAATTGTGTTTTATTTATAAGAAAATGAAATAATTTTTACACATGGTCATAAATTTGATCTGTAATATATCTACAATAAGATATCACTGATATTAAGGGTGAGAGTAAACAAGTGACCCGCACTGTATATACTGGAAGAAAATCCTAAGGACGTTACTTCTTACTTGTGTGTGTACGTATGTGTATGTACATTATTTATAAAAATTTCAAAGAACAAATACTTAATTTAATAAATTAATTTCATATTCTGCGAATTCGTGTTGTGCTTTTGTTTTTGTTTTCTTTTTTTTCTTGTCGTCATATTAAATTTTTAAGAAATTCAATTTATACCAGATTGATTGTTAATGACGTATAATGAATGATAAAGAGATGGAGAGAAAAATTGACTTGGAAACGAAAGAAACTGATGAACATTTTTCCTGACATAATAATCGAAAATTTATATAGAATTTTCGGTACATTATGCTTTAATTGAATATGTCAATAAAATATATACTTTCAATATTTTTTTTTTATCTTCCGCACACATTACTATTTAATTGTTTAGTTTATATTTGAATGTATACACACATAGATATGTACATGCGTTTTTTCTTTAGTAGTGGGTGTACGATATGGCAATATATAATAGCACCCCGGTATTATAATGTTAGTTGCAATTATTTTAAAATATTCTATGTAAATATTCGAAAATTAATTAATGATTCAAATAATCTTACACACAAACCAACACGTACTAGTTAACATTATTGTAACACATATACACAAGAAATTTTTACCTTTCTTTTTTAGAATTTACAGGATATGATGGATATATTTTCTAACTACATAAATAAGATTTTTCTTAACTTAGTAAAAGGAAATAAGCAATCAAGAGTGTACATATAAAGCTATAAAGCTAATATGAACTTATAAAATAGAGAAAAAAAATTAATATAAAATATTTTGTTTTTATAATTCGCATACATATATGTACTGTATAAGTATAATGCAAATCTATATGTGTATATATATAAGATAACACATAAAATATGAAATATGCTTGTAATAAAAGAAAAAAAAATCTGTATAAAATATCCTTTGGAAAAATATGTGTTATAAGATGTGCTTCTATATAACACATATAGAAATTCTTCTATAATATCGGTCATAAATTGCTGGTTTTATAAATGTTTCATAAACATTTATTCCAGAATAGAAGAATTATTAGACGTATATAAGATCTGTATAGTATAGGCAATATATAATCGACAAATATCTATAAGATATATTAATAAAAAATATAATAATATTTATTTATTATATACTCGTACATCCATAATTCTACATAAACGTATAAACTCATTCCTACAATATAATTTATAACATAATGTACGTATTATATCATATATCAATCGTATATGAATGTATCGTTTAAAAAATATCTCAGACAGGATATCAATAGTATATTTTTTATAAATTTTATCGGCATTATATGTATATGATACATATATTTTCATATAATATGCCTCTATATAAACATACATCTATGTACTATTAAAAAAAATTACCTACAATATTTGTATATGTGTACATCCTGATATACTGTTTGTAAACACATTTTCTTGACGATAATGTAAACAATAATTGTGTGCACACATAAAATGTGTGTAATCTGTATTTAACTAAATATATAATATGTGTTGAAAAACAATATATCGAGGGTTAATATGTGACAGATACCTCGTAACTGCAAAAATGAAATTTCAGAGAAGAACGAAAAAAATTGATTTATTAAGCTAACTAAAACTATTATTGAAAATTTTTGTAGTTTTTAGTTTTCAAGATTTACTTTCAATACAACACGAAATATTACCTATTTAAGAATTAAATAACAGAAATTTAAATTTAAACCATTAAATGTTTGCAAAACGAATTTCGTAAAAATTGCAGTTACGAGTTATATTACATATTAACCCTCGATGTATATAATATGTTCGTATAAATCCTACATCCATACATACATATCTGTATGGTATAAGTTGTGTAAGTATATAATATGTATATTGTATATTATATGATATTTATTATTATGTATAACATATAAAAATTCAGAAGGATCTACTGTGTATATATATAATATACTTTTAATATGTAAGTGCTTTTATATAAGCAATTGATTAAATTATTTATAGTATTTAAGTCCTTTTTTTTATGGTGAATAAGAATATTATGTATTATAGCTGTCTTGGGAACTTAACTTTGGTTTAAATAAAGTATAATATACATTATAATGTTTTATATGTTCATATACCTTTATATACATACATATTTATAACATACATTATACATATAGCATATAAATAATGTATATTTTGTATGCGATTAATATAGTACATAGTACCGTATTGTATCGATCGTTAGTACATACTCATTTCTCATCATTTTATTAACATGATGATATGATGATTATGTGACGATGAGATTCATCGATCCTATTATTATATAATCGACTATATACACAAACCTAATTTCTACTTGGTTAGCTTAACTTAAAATGAAATTTATATTATCTTTATATACATATATACATACATATACGTAGACAGGCGTATTTGTTTGAAATATGTTTTAGTAATATGTATATATAGCAATAAATATGTACATGCATTATATGTACTTATGTTATGCATACTTGAAAGTATATACGAGGTGCGAACAGAAATTCATAAATAAATTTTCGAAACTTTGTAAGCCTAATAGCACTTTTTCGTATAAGGAGTAACACTTTTTCGAAAAGGAGTATATTGGGCGAATTTCTGCAATAGGCAGATAATTTGTTTGCAATTCATTAAAATTTATTGTAGCACGTTGGAAAGTTTTACCAAAAATACTATGTCCAAATAATGAATTTATAAGTTCGAATAAAATCGAAAATGTTGGATATTTTAAAAAATTGCAATCACTTATTTTTTAAAAAATCGTCAAATCATTATAGTAATTGATATAGAAAGCGACTATAAATGTATAAAAAAATATAAAAAATAATTTTTCATTATCTTTGAATTAATTTGAAAAAAGAAAGAAAAATGAATTAAACTAAATTGTGGAATAGAGAAAAATTCTTAAATATTTTAGAATATTTTAATAGAAAAATTACATTTGTAATGCAACAGGCGTCTCTTGTGAGATCGCTGTTATATTTTTTATTCCCTTTGAATAACATAAAGAAAACATTAAATGAACATCACTTTTTGTAATATAAAATAATATCAATGTACATATAAAATTCGAAAAATAATTGTAGATAATATCAAAAATGGAGGCTAGAGAGCACTTTAAATCCGATAACAGACAGTGTCAATAAATAAATTAATAAAGAGTAAGTATTTTCAGTTTTAAATAAATTTGTAAAATTAAATCTAAAATTATCGTATTTGATTTAATTTTATTCTTTTTTATGATGCCTCGTGGGCAAATAGCGCATATAATGTACGTACAAATTGTAAAGTGTTTGTGTATGTATATCATATTTTATAAATTTATTATGTGTGTTCATCATATGATATCTTAGACATATTATGCGTTTACACACCATTATACACATTATAAATGTTTCCGTTATATTTAGCTATACACATATGTATATATTATATAATGTTTATATTGAATAAGATTTC
This sequence comes from Villa cingulata, assembly GCA_951394055.1. Classification (NCBI taxonomy): domain Eukaryota; kingdom Metazoa; phylum Arthropoda; class Insecta; order Diptera; family Bombyliidae; genus Villa; species Villa cingulata. The sequence goes on along the minus strand of OX596021.1, from coordinate 24,010,855 downwards.
AATAGATAAAATTTTTGTCTTTGAAAATGTTGGTTCGTTGATTGTTTGCGGTAACGAGCAATGGTATCAATGTATAATATTTTCTATATGTATGTGGACGATTATGTTCAAATCTCACACATAAATTCAATAAATGTGTAATGTATATAAAAACAAAAAACAGTCAAAACAAACAAACAACAACAAAAAATCAAAAAAAAAAAAAAAATTAATAATAATAAAAGCATATAAAAGATAATCAAATAAAGGACATTTTGGACAACTTAACTTTGAAGTTTTACCAAAAGCATATAGATATAATATGTACATAATAAGACAAGTATTTATATACATATAATGCATTATCTATATACATCTGTATGAAATACACATTAGACAGCTACTTTTATGAAAGATTCTTAAGTTGTTATATAGAGTTCGATTGGTTCTATTCTGTATTTGAAATTTTATTCGTACATTATTTTTTAATGAGATTTCTATATCATTGGAAAGCTTTCGATGCGTGCTTAGAATTTTGAACAAGACCATAAAGAACAGAACGAAGACAAAATTCATGTACATATACTTATACGACGATTTTTTTTTTTTCAAAGTTCGTAATTATAACAATTTGATGGTTGAATGATTATTAAAGTATATCAAGTGTATTTAATTGAATTTATGGTTAAAAGGATTTATGTATTATATAGGTTATATATGCAATTATTTACATATATTTACAATAATATATATATATGTAGATATACATATATACATATGAATTGTATGTAATGTATTTAATGTGTAATATTTATGCTATATACTTACATTAATAAATTTACTGAAATAAATTTACACATTTATATTTCATTTTACATGTGTGTATACATATTTATGTAATTATTTATATCATATTTAGCGTATACGTATATTGTTATCATACATGTGCATATACTTACATAAGCCATGAATCAATAAGTCCCGAGACTAAATACAAAAACAACAGATTTTCGCAAAAAAATTTTCTTTATTTTGAACTTAGTATTCGCAAGTGCTATATATTCATACGTTTTCCATACCGACCGTGAAAAATGATTAATCTTTAGTCTAAAAATAGGCGTTATTTTCTGTGATCACTTCTTTATTGGACTTAAATCTCTTCCCCTTAAACATGTTTTTGGAGTCTGCAAGCAGCCAATAATGATGGAGGCCGAATCTAAAGAATACGGTGGATGTAGAATTAATTCAAGCTCAATTTGTATACAATTTTACCATCATCGGTGCGTTGTTGTTTGTGCTCCAATAAGAGCAAACGTGACATACATATATGGAGAAAAGATTTTTCATGCCCATATTCCTGAAATATCGAGTAAATATTATGCTAAACAATATATTTGTAATTATCCTTTATACAATTTTTAGTGTTTTTTTTTTTAATACGAGTATTTTCTGCAGCAATAGTCGGCCAGAGAGTTCAGCATTTATTGTGACTGTACGACCACATTTGGAATCAAAGTACCACTTATAAACGGTTGTTTTTGATGAAGCAGAATCTGAATATGACTTTTTGATTGCCGATATTGAACAGTATTTTTCTCAGTTAAAAGACAAATGTTTTATCAATACACGAAATTCAAATTTCTCCATTGTTTTGGGAATTTCAAAAGTAGTGTCACATAAACTTAAACCACTGTAGATGCATTGCAAATGATCGAAACGTCAAACAATGTTGAGTCATGACTCAAAGAAGACTAATATTGATAAAAATAATAAAAAATAATTTCGAAGAAATTGTCGTTTTGGTAGTTAGTCTCAAGACTTATTGATCCATTTGTACATATATGCAAACATTAATTAAAATCAAAATTTTAAAATTTTTGAATATTGAATTTTTGTGTTGGAATAAATAATTAAAAATTAGAAATATTTGCATAAAAGAAGCTCATCCAAAAAGTTAGAAAATTTTAAAGTTTTATATAAACCATATACTAACTAAAAAATAGGAAAAAAAAACACAAAACAAATAAATTAAAAGTATTTTCTATATATACGCTAGTATTTTTAATGATTAATAAGTATGTAATTTCTGTATTTAAATTTTTCGAATATCTTACATGAGAAAAAAAAATGCAGTCCTTCATATATTTATATAATCGACAGTAGTTATAAGTAATAACAATTTTCGATAGTTTAACGTGGTTATAAGACAAATGAGTAAATAATTTGAATCTTTAGTACACGTAAATTATAATATTCAATTCTAATAAATTATAGACTACTTACTATGTATAATTTATGTATATGAACTTATGTAAATGAATTATATTGTTTCATTTAGGGATTAGAAACATAAAAAAAATTTGTTTATACATTTTTTGTTGTGAAACAGAATTTAAATTAAAAAGATATTGAATTAAAATTTTGAGTTTAGGTTTGATTAGAGTTAGGAGTTAGGAGTTAAATTGAAAAAATTTATATTTTCTCAAATTTACAATTATATTATATTTATAGAGAAGTTCTCATACGAACCATACGACTCATGCGTATTGTCTTATTATCATCATTATCATTATCATCATACAAATCATTATAAAAACACAACAGAAAACACTAACACCTAACACTATATGTATACAATTACTTCAAGCCTTCAAGGTGCTTCAACTTTGAGAAAAAAAATTAATAAAAACATATTATACTCGTATAGTACCTTTTTATCTTTATAGCATGTTGATGCTTATAATTTTATATTTATACCTATACTGTACGAGTATGTTTTATGTGTTTATCTTCATACATTTCGATTATATTTTACACACACACTGACTGCATGCATGATGCATGCAAGCATATGAGTATAATTTTATTGTACTCTGTTGCTCATATATATGCTCCAAAAAAAAATTTATCTATAAACGAGTAAACGAGTAAAAATTACAATAATTCTATTTTCAATTTCAACTTCATCAAACAGTCGACGAACGACAATGAATGATGGTATAATTTTTCTCTTAATTTTTTAATCGAAATAAATGTACATTTTATGAAGAGTGATTTGGTTTTTTGAAAGTTCAAAACACAAATGTATAGCTACCTAGGGTACGGTAGGTGTAATAAAATGTATGTACATTTGTTCTACTCCATCACATGTAATACATATGTATATGTGAAATTGTGAAATATAAATTTTTTATATAAAATATATTTATAAGTAAAAATTTGTATAAAAGTACTTATGCCTTTAGAATATACATAATGCATACAAATGTGCATTATGTACTTTTATATAACATTGCAATTGAATGAAAATTCATTGAACTCGTGAAAATTGAATTGTTGTATCTTGTATGTATGTATATCGTATAGAATAAGTATTTATTATGATGGCGATTGGGGGATATTGTATACATTATACATACATGCATTCACACTCATGTCATATAATTTGAAGATATTATATGAAATGGTGTGATGACGTTCAAAATAAGAGAGAAAAATTTCATTATATAGAAATATATGAAAAATATGATAAAAAAAAAGATCTTTGTGAGATCTTTGTTGAAATATTTTTTTTTATTTTAAAATAAATGTGTGATTGTAGAAAAATAAAAATACACATTTATATGTACATATATACAGTGAGGAAACTAAAAAAAAAAAAAGATACTTCCTTCAAAATATTTATTATTATATATACGACTAAAAACACACATATTACTATTACTATATTTATACCTAATATAAATAATGTCGCCCCCCACATTATATAAATATTCTCTGGCCTATGTATATTTAATACACATTTTCTACAGATATACTTACATTACTTATGTACGTAATAGGTATGTACGTAATGATAAATGATAAAAAAATAAATAATGATATGTACTGAGTAAAGAGATTATTATTATGATGATATCTAGCTCTAGAAGACTTCTCATAATCGTATTTGTTTCGATCATTTTTAGTATTTGTCAATTATTTGTATTTAATATTTAATTTTTAATGAATATAAAAATATTGTAAATTAAATATAAGAAAAAGTAAGATATTAGAAAAGTATAGTAAAGAATTTTAAAAATTAAAACGTGTCGTCTTGTTTGCCTAACTTTATTATTAAAAAATTTTTGTGTTTATAAAAAAATGTATAAACTAGGTATAATATGTATGTACATACTATGTACCTACATACTCGTATATTTAAAATTCGAAATACGCTCCAAGATAATTCACCTTTATGTACTTACAGTCTACATACATAATCAAATACAAATAGGTATATCACATACGAATATATTGTATACAATAAAATGATGTATAGGTAATCATCTAAAATAACTTTTTTTTTTTTTTCTAAAATTATTGTGTGTGTTTCTTCTTTTCTTTTAAGTTTTTATTTTTCAATAATGTATTATATTATGTTTGTGTGTATTTATTAATACAAAATTATCAGTATTTATTTTTAATAAACTTTAACTGCTTCAACTTTATCAAACTTTGATAAAAACAAAAATACATAAATTGATGTAAATATGCCTATATGAATATGTATATGCATGTATAAACATATGAATATAATGTATACAAAGGTTGAGAAAAAAAAGTGTATATCCATGTACATTATTATGTGTATTTAAGATTTAATAAAAAAATAAATAAATAAAATCAAATGCTAAACAGAAAAATGAATAAATATATGTAGTATAAATGGTTAAATGCATACAAATATTTAAACTACATCGCTATAGCTATACATGTACATTTTATTTCTCCTTCAAAAATATGAGCATATAATACGCATATTATGTATGTATTGAAATGTTGCGAATTCAATTTTAACAATGAGAATATATGAATATGGGGAGACAAAAATGAGTATATGTAATTATTATTCAAGTATATGCATGTACTTTTATATGGTGTTTTTAAATTTATGTGTACTACGTACTACTTATATTGCAAAAATAAAAATGATGAAGAAACTTTTGTTTATATACATAAGTATAGTAGATACGTTAATTTGTATCTAAATCTATACTCATATGAAACGAGAATAAGTTTTATAATGTACTCAGTGTCAGTACGTCAGTACTCTGTCTGTGTTATTAACAAAAATAATTTTATGATTATTCAGTTTTATTTTTATTATATCGCGGGTCGTGTCATAATATTTATTCATAACTGTATTCACATAAAAGAAAATACCTAAATGAGTATCTATTTTAACAACAATAATAAGAAAAAAACATACACACATTTTTGTAAATTATACTTTCTTGTATACATTTGCATGTATCTTTATCTTGTTTTATTGTATTGTATGATAAAAAAATACATATTGTCAGGATTTTATATTAATAAAATATTTATTTATTTTTTTTGTTATTGTAATAATATATTTATATAATTAAATCACACAGATATAATTATTTCACACAGATATAAATATTATACATCTGATCACAAAGACTCCATAAATATTAATAATTAATGTTAATCACAAAAACTTAATAATGAAATTAATTTCTAAGAATACTTGATTAATCATTTATAAAAGATTACTTGATTATAATTATATTTTATTTATAAAATATTTCTTACAGATTCGGCCATCCTGCATTTAATTCGGCCTCGAATTATCTTAAATTCTGATAACAACATAAAATTATTTTTCTTATATTCTCTTATGATTTCGTTTGCATCTCTATCATTTACGGACAATTTATTGGGTGAAGCTTGTCGGCCATTTTTACGGAAATTTTGATTATCACAACAAGATGATTTTTCGCTTACCTGATCCATTACTATGCCGCCATTTTGTGATTGTATATTATTTTCTATATAATTTTTTAAACGGTTGTACAAAATATTTTTATCACCTGAACACGATAATTTATTAAATCTTAATTCTGATCTTAATTTAGCAATAGTATATTCTTTAATGGGCTTCATTTTCCTTTTTCTTGTTGTCTATCTTTTTTCTTTTCTATTATCCCACTTCTGATATTATTGTCAGGATTTTATATTAATAAAATATTTATTTATTTTTTTTGTTATTGTAATAATATATTTATATAATTAAATCACACAGATATAATTATTTCACACAGATATAAATATTATACATCTGATCACAAAGACTCCATAAATATTAATAATTAATGTTAATCACAAAAACTTAATAATGAAATTAATTTCTAAGAATACTTGATTAATCATTTATAAAAGATTACTTGATTATAATTATATTTTATTTATAAAATATTTCTTACAATATATTTATAGTATAAAAATTACAATGTTCATGAATTTATGCAACATAAAAAGTCGCTATTAACAACATCCATTCCATATACATAGCTAGGGACACCGCAATTTTCAAATATCGGTATCGAGTATCGGCATCGGTATCGCAAAACGTCGATACCGATGCTCGATAATATCATATAAAAAATACTCGATTCCAATAATATCGATATTTTGGTATCGAACTTAAATATGAAACTGGTCAAAGAAAAAAGTTTAGTTCTTTGGGAATAGGTACTCCGAGAAATGAAGGATGTATTTTGTTAAATGAAAGAGGTATATTGTTAAATGAAATACATTTTTTATTTCCTTATTTATACAATTATAATAATAAAAAAGCATTAAAATGAAACCAATCCTTAAGTTTTTTTATTTTTGTAAAATTAAATTTGAGACCGAAAGGGCTACAAACGTTGTCGCTGTCGTGAACGTACCGTACAGTACAAAAAATACAACATTATAAGTTAAACCAATATTCGTCATCATCACATGATGATAGAAATAATAATTTATTCAATCTTTTTCCAAGCAGTCGGTTTCTTCTTTGAGTAACAGTTGCTCCTGCTTTTGAAAATAGTCTTTCACAAGGCACTGATGTTGCTACTATTATTAAATAATATTATTAAATTATGATAAAATGATTAAATAATGATAATAATAATGTACAACACAGAATTTGAAATTGTGAATTTATTCACACAAAAAAAAATATAAAATATAATATATAGTACAACAAAATGTAGGTACATACCGAAAAAAAAACTATATCTTGTTTTGTGTTGTTGGTTATCTTAAGAGGATGGATGGTTTGGTTAGGTAAAAGAAAACAAAATGACGGAGGAGACACAAAACACAGATCTGCGATATCGATAAGAAATTATATTATATTATAAAATGAATAAAATGCTAAATATTTTGACATATGGAAAAATGACTTGTTCAAAATATTCAAAAGTATCGACTTATTCGATATTAGGAAATTAGGCATCGATGCGAGGAGTATCGGAATTTGAAAGAATCGATGTGTATCGAATAGTATCGAATCAAAAATACTCGATGCCCGATACTATCGATACTTTTGCGGTGTCTCTATACATAGCATCGAATGTTTATAGTATATGTGCAAAGTATATAAATATAAATTTAGAACAAAAATATGTGTAGCAATAGCAATACGTGAAATACACCTACAATTTGTATTTTTGTTTTATAGAAAGAAGAAATTAATTGTGTATCTCTGGGAATTGGGAGAATGATATTAGCTACATGTACATCATCAGGTCACAAATACGAGCGTATATTCTTGCATGTAGTTTATCGAATATGTACAAGAACAAAATATGTATATACATATTTTAATATATCTACATAAATACTTGTAAACAAAATTTAAAATGTGTGCGGTGTTTAGTGTTGCTGTTGCTGGATACTGCTCCTCTCTCTAGAGCTCCAATTCAACAAAACTCATGTATCTGCGTATGCAGAAGTAGATGTATTTATTTATTTATTTATTATCTATACAAATTGTGCTGCTATCTACAATCTACATGTATACACCTACAAAGCAAAAATATATATATATGTATATATTTTTTTTCATTATTCGGTATATTCGCTATATTCGCAATTCGGTATAATTTTGAAGTCAGTACAAGTAGTCAGCAGCAGTCAGTTTTAATTTGATAAAGCTAAATAAAAGTTTATATATATTCCGGATAAGATACGGCACAAAAATTTGATATATATTTTTTTTTGCAGTGAAAAATTGTTTATTTTTTGAAATAAAAACTAAGAAAATATAAATGAAAAATAAAAATAAATAAATTTATAATACGCGAGAAGTAAAATAAAATAATGTGAATGAAAATTTAATCGGTAAACAGAAAATGAAAGAACAAAATAACAAAAAATTAAATTGCTCCTAAAACAATTAAAAAAAAAAAAACAAAATTTAAGAATTTATTATTTTTGTATTTCATTGAAACGAAATGGAATGAGTGAAAAAAAAAAAAATAAAATTTTTATTTATAAAAAAATAGAAACTACATAATAATCGGTACCTACTAATCATAATTTTTAATTTGCAAATCTTCATTATAAAATAAAATGCAGTAATTTTTATTTTAATTTTTTTGTTTTTGTTTTTGTGTTATTTTCGATATCATAATCAGAGTATAATTTATGCACCTACCTACATATACTTATATCGTTTATAAGAAAAACAAAAAAAAAAAAAACGAAGAAAAATTCGGCTTTTTCTTATTTTTTTTTTTTTTTTTGGTTTTCTTAAATTTCAATTTGTTATTATTTTGTGCTACTAGCTATATCAGTTTTATATTATATGTATGTACATATGTGATATTGTCAAAAGAAAAAATACCTATATACAACATATATTATATTACCTGTTTTTTATATACATACACATAATGTAATGTACATAAATGTGCACATAAAAAAACGTATTTATTTCTAATCTTTTCGATATTTATTATCATAAAAAGTACATAGAATAAAAACTTTTTAAAAATCCTTATTGTATGTACGAGTATTTTCTAAGTTTATTTATTTATTTTTTCTTTTTTTTGGAATTATTCATGAAATAATAACAATAAAAGGTGATCGATTTGGCAAAAAAAAATTTTTTTTTGATAAATCCGTTGTACAGACAAACTAAATAATACGTGCTACATATGTACATACATATTTTTTATAACTACAACTTTTTTAATAAAAACATATATGAAGAATTATTTGAATCGGAATGTACATGTACACACATTAATATTTTTGATAAAACAAAATAAATAATTAATAAATAAATAAATAAAATTGTAAAAATTCATTAAAATATATCAGATACATAAAAATATATATAATTATAAAAATATACATACATATATATGTACATATATAATGTATGTATTTATATACATATATATTTTTTTTCTATACATATAATTGTGAAATAGTGGTAGAAGTAACAGTAGTATATAAATAGTAGTAGTGATAGTAATAGTATATCGATATAGATCTATTCTTTTAATATGTAATATTGTACAATTGATAATATGATGTATATATGGAATTTTATTTAGAACTAGTTATAATGTGTAACATATGTATCTATATATGTTTATATATAATATATTGTGATATATGTGTAAAAACAAATACATATATCAAAAGAAAAGGAGCATAAAAAAATAACCACCATTCAAGAAAATACTCAAATTTTTATGTTGATTTGATGTGAGCTTTTTAACGAAACATGTTCCTATACCATTTATATATCGTTCATTATGAATGTATTTGTTGCTAACACACACTATACACATTACCACTGATTAACGAAAATCATATATATGTATGTATGCGGTTTCAATATATAAAAATATGATTGTGTAGTTACATAATTAATATGTATACATACGAGTATACTTCGAATTATTATAACTACTCATGACCATACATATGTACGAGGAGTATATTTTACATTTACTATTCATACTAGTATTCTTACTATTCTCTTCGTATTCGTATATAAAAGTACATATTAAAAATTATTTTATAAGTAAAATTGTTTCTATTCTATGTAGACGATACGTGTTGTACCGTACAAATCAATTTTTAAAATTTATCTACTATTATACATTCAATATTTTATCGGAAAAAGGATGTTGATTATTTATTTTTTTTTTTTAAATTTATTAACATAAAAAAATGAACCTAAAAAGAAAGAAATAAGTAAGAAATAAATTATCTAAAAATTTTGAAAAATCTTCATATTTTTATTCTTGTTTCTGTGATTAGAGAAAAAAAAAAATATTTTTTTTTTCTTTCCTGCTTATAAATACATATGTATCCTTTATACATGTATATATAAACTGATATCTAAGATACATATACGTATATGTACATAATGTATATGAGTAATTATTTTGTATTTATGCAAAAAGTGCTTTGTAATAAACAATAAATGAATGGCAATACATACCAAGTGAATGGTGTATGCAATAGGAATATTAATTTGAACAAAACAAATATACTATATGTATAGATTCATTCACAAAATAGGTATAATAATAAATAAATTAAAAAAATAAATAAATACAGTAATTCAATTAGTAAGAAAGGAAGTAAAAAATAATTTAAAAAATAAAATTAAATAAAATATCATAACTATTAAATTTCGTTTGCATAATTGTTTTTACATTTGAAAAATATTTAATAAACAAAATAGTATTGTGAGTGATTATATAAAGAATAATTTGTAACATGTGTACATATATATGTACATATAAACACATAAAATATATTTATGTAATATGTGCATATATTCAAATTTAATAAGAGTTTATCTTTTATTTTATTTTTTTATTTTAGTTTTAAAGATATAAAATTTCAGTGATAAACATTTACTTGTATATGTATGTAAATGTACTTATCTGTTTAATATACAGTACTCGTATATTATATGGACATGATGTATAAAAACGTTAGTATAAATATTTATTTAGTCTCATATTTAGATAAATGAATATTTATTTTGAATATGAAATATATATATATTTTTTTGTTGTTGTCATTATTCATTGATATTTTTTTTTTCCTTTTTATTGTCCGTAACATAATAACAATTTGAATTTTTTATATGAATATCGTATATATGTAGGTATGAACAATTTATCATCCAATCACATACAAATATGTATTTCCATTTTCATTCATGATGATCATGGTACAAATATTAATTTATTCATTTACTTGTTCTAAATAAAATAAAATTTCATATTAAATGCAATAGAAAGATGTGTAAAATAGAAAAAAATTCAAGAGAAAACAAAAACACGAATAAATAAAAATTTATAAAAAAAAAATTCTATCCATCATCAACCAAATTTTTTTTTACTACAAGTAAAAATATGTAATTAATTAAAAGACGTTTTTTTAATTATAATTTCATATTTTTATTTTGTGTTATGATTTTCATGTAACAGAGTGAGAATTCAAGAGTTGATAATTCATACTTGAACCTTGATCTTAATACATATACATATACAGTGTACAGTATACGAAAAAATTTAATTAATTAACTATATGTATTAAAATTGCACACAGAAAATTGAAATTTCATAAAAAATGTAATCTCTTATCTTTTATCTTATAAATAGAAAAAAATAGAAAAAAATGTAATGAATTTCAAATCAATGGGGAATTGGGGTAGTTATTCTGGTCGAAGTTAACAGATCTTTTAATTTCTACCAGAATAACCCCCATTAAGTATACATATTAATTAGGCGCTTAAATTTTTAAAATTTAATAATGTATGTACATATACTGAATTATTATCACCATCAATTATAGTGCCACAGCTTTACGAGTAGGTAAGCCAGGGCTTTCACCGAAGTGATTTCTAGAATTTGTACATATTTTACTTGTATACCGAATTATACTTTATAAATACGAAAAAAAATTCTACCAATTGTACATGTAGATATAGAATCTATATATTGCAGATGAACAATTTTCTTTGTACAAAAAATATTTTTTTTTTCAAAATTAACTTTCATTATTGGTCTTCACGCTTGTACTTATTACCTATTTATTTTTTGTTCAAATTGAAATAAAATAAAAAAATCTATATTTTAATATCAAATAAAATTTCCATTACCGGTAATAATCCTAAATAGTAATTGATAATGAAATAAAAATCGATAATATATTTTGTATTATTTGTGTATATTCTATTATTAAATATATAGACATGTGCGAGTATTACCAACAATGCATTACCAACTGTATTTCATGAATGTGATTATATAGTGATAATAAATTCATATAATATATGTATCATAAAGACGATATGACGATAATGATTATTGTGATAATAGTATATGGTGCAACGGTTATGGTTATATTATTAATTTTCATGATAAATATTTAAATAAATAGTACTATACATTTTATTTTATTAAATTATGTAATCAAAAAATTAAATAAATAACACATCATATTTTTGTAGATATAATATAAAAAGAAATTAATTGAAAAATCAAAAAAAAAAAAAAAAAAAAATAGAAATTTTCAAATATGTAATAACAATAATATATGTACATATGTACCTAATATTTGGTTAAAATGAATGAAATGAAAATTTAATTTAAAAATATAATTTTTAGATTTTTGACTTTAATAATAATTTATTACAATCTGATTTTTTATTTAAATTTTTTCATTATTTTGTATTTAGTGTGTTGTTAGATGATAGATGAAAAAAAAAAATATAATAAAAATAATAAATTAGAATAAAAACATATTCAAAAAACAAATTAAATTTATATAAAAATATAAAGTAATAAATTCTGAATGAAAAACAAAACAAAAATACGACATTTTTATGAATTAAAAAAAAATGTATATTTAAAATAAATAATTTAAAATGAAATTGAAAAAAAAATATACTTAAAGATATAGTCATAGCCATATAACATTTTATGAAATTTATATATATGTAGTATATTTTAAATTTTAATAAAAAAAATTTATAAAAAAAATAATAGAACAAAAACTTAATAACCATACCGTTAGTTAAATCAAATAATGTTGAAAAATTATTTTTATTCATTTTTACAATTATCATTATTATTGCTTTTATAATTTATTTTATTTTATAATTTTAATTTTTTTCCTTTTATATTTCGCCTTTTATTTAGTAGATACATATTAGATATTAGACAGACAGTTGAGAATTGTGGATAACATCTAGAGCTATAGACATTTTTGTGTTTTAATTATTTTTTAGTCTTGTCATTTTCTTCCTTAATTTCCGAATAGAAAAAAAAAAACAAACCAAAAATAAATGTTGAATTTCGTTCTTCTTTTTTTTTTTCAATAGCTAGCATTATATTTTTGTGATAAAATGAACGATTTACATCACTTGTATTTTGTATAGTATACACGTCATTCGTCAAGCATATATTCTGTGTGTGTGCTACGATTAAATGGAGTATACCTATACACTTACATTCTGTTAATTTTGTATTCAAATTTAAAATAAAAAATTCGAATAAAAAATAAAACAATAAACCATCAGTATTTGATGGACATTATTTATAAGAAATTAATTGAAAAAATTTGTTAATCAGAATGAAAATTTATATACATGTATACATGTAGATTTGTAAATGTACTACGAAATAAAAGATATGTATGTACTTATTTTTTTATAAATTTATTAAAAAAATATTTTATAATGTCCATGTATTGTTTTATATGCACTCGTTTTTTTTTTTTTATTTTTTCAAATTTTCTTCACTCTTTTCCAATTGGTATTTTAATTTTGTTTTTTAAATTTTTCACATTTTTCACAACTTACATATTTATTAAAATAATAAAAATAAAGAAACAAAAACCAAAAAAAAAATATCAACCGCAATTTATAATAGAAATTATAAAATGAAAATAAAAAAAAAATATAATAAAAATATTTTATTTTTGGTTTTATATTTTAAAATTTATTTTCATTTTGTTTTTTATATTCATGCTTGATGTACAAATTTTTTTCATAAATTTTCTGTAATGCTTTCCTTATTACTTCAAATATTAAAAATAGAATATCAACTCATACACTGACGACTATATGTATATTATATGTACAATACAAAAATGAGAATGATAAACTTGAGATAAACACATTTTTTTTTTATCCGTCTTTCGTCAACATGAAAATATTACCCAATCTTATTCATAAGTATACAGTTATTATTTTATTTTATTTTATTTTAAGTATTTATATATTTATTTTTTTTTTTTTTTAAAAGATTTTATAGAAGCAAAAAAAAAATATATATATTATAAAATTTATCATTCATTCTAACCAAATATTCAAAAATTATAACAATAATTATTATCTACGTAATTTAAATTCTTAATAATAAATGCCTAAATGAAAAAAAAAAAATAAAAAAAATACATTTTTAAATTTTGATTTATTATTGAATTTTGTTAAATTTTTTAAAAGAATATTAAAAAATATATATATATCACATATCACATAATATACATACGTACTTATATGGGTGAATTTATATTTTGCGTTATACCTAATTTATTAGAAAAAAAAAAATTATTTTTTTCTTTTTCTTTTATTAATTGTTTTTTTTTTTGTTTTGTTCAAATGCTTATATTAACTTTTCACTAATTTACCATACATGAAGGTGTTGAAAATATATATTTAAGATGAACGTGTATGTAAGTATATTTAAAAAGAAATGTATACTACATACTCAGGAAATAAGAATCGAAAATAAAAATTTCACATGATGAAAGATTTATGTATCATAAAATTAGCAAGTTAGCAAACAAAAAAAAATAATAAGAAGGAAAATTATTTCTTAATTTTCATATTAAATTTCATAAATTAAAAAAAAAAAAAGAAACTGTAACAAATAGACTTAGGATGTATATAATTTTATTTAATAAAATAATAAAATTTACAATTTCTAAGTTTACTTGTTGATCCTTCTCTTGCTCAGAAAAGAATGAATTTTTAATACAAAAATATGCTCCTTTTATACTAATTTTGACCTGAGTCTACGTTAAAAGTTATAATAAGATTTCAATCGAGTACATATATAAGGACAATACAATAGGCTTAATGCTATACTTATATATATTATTATCATTATTAAATTTTTCTATTGTTATTAAATATAAAATGTGTAACTGCTCAAAATACATATAGGCGATATGCCGGATGTTGTATCTATGCTAAAGCTTATGTTTAAATATATATATTGGGCTCTATTCTGTAACCATTCTGTTAACTAACAGAATTTTCTGTTAATTTTTAACAGATTGATTTTTTAACAGACTTTTTAAAATTCGTATTCTGGTCGTAACAGAATTCCGAAACCTTTAAGAAGCTGTCAAATTGAATCCGAAATCTGTTAATTTTTGATTTGACAGCTATTTGTTTACATTTTGAATTTTTATTTATATATAAAGTATGTATATGTACATAAATGTATATGCATGTATATAAATAAAGTTATATAAAAGTGAGGATTTTTTGCAAATTTATTTTTTAAATTTTAATTAAATATATATGTATATCATAAAAATAAATTTTGAAAAAATATAAATTGTCGTACATAGTATGTATCCATAATTTTAATTACTTTTTTTTTCTTTTATTTATTTATTTAATTTCAAAACAAATTTGCAACATCAACTAATTAATTAATTAATTAAATTATTTATTTATAATTAATTAATTTTTAAGCTATTTTATTTTACTTTTCACTTATGATTCTATATAGTTTGATTTACTTTACTTTTTTTGTAAACAAACACTACACATAACCGCGAATATATTTTTAAAAGATTTTTAACTAAATTCTTTAACTTAAAAGACTCTAAAATGTTCGCTGTTAGTTAACAGAATTTTAAAAGATTTTTAACAGATTTTTCTGTTAACTTTTCGACCAGAATACGAATTTTTTCAGTTAACAGGTTTCTGTTAAGTTGTCAAAATTTTATATGCGGTAACAGATCTGTTAGTTAACAGAAAAATTACAGAATAGAGCCCATTGTTATCTTCATGACTACAGAATTTAAGTACGCGTGCGCACAAAGTTTTAATATGATGTCATATATAAGGATAATACAATAGGCTTAATGCTATACTTATATATATTATTATCCTTGTTGCTACAAAACAAAATTTTATATCCGGCTTCTTAGTTCAATATTTTGTAAAAATGATGAATTTTTATATGAAAAAAAAAAATAATCAAACTTTACACACTCAGTATGCAGTAATGAGAAAACTTCAAAAATTAATTCCCAATTCTCAATTAAAGAATAATTCTGCATTACGATGTTTGATGAATGGATGATAAATTTTGAGTATTGATAATACTAGTGATACTTTGGTACTAAATGTATATGAGAAAGAATATACTTCTTATTCAATTTTATCATAGAATAATGAAGGTAATATGCATTAGCTTTATTATTCTGTGATTATACTTTTATACGAACGTATGCACACACATACGATACGAATATATTTACATATGTAACATAAACGCATTTATTTTGTCTTTAATAAAATTTTGTTGAGAAAATTATACATATACCAGCTGTACCCTGCCCTGCGCACGTTGCTACGCTACCAATTAAAATAAATTTGAAAGAAAGACATTATACACAAATTAAGTCATTTTATTGATTTTGTTCCTTTCGAAAAAATTGTGACATTTACTTTTTTTTTACCTCATGTTTTTATTTTTTTTTTTTTTTTTTCTATCTCAAGTAAAAGTGACAGAAAACAATAAAAAGATTCGTTTTTCTATACATTAATCTTAATCTAACGAAGATTACTAAGTTTACGACGTGAAACGAATCCCCATTATTGTTTGTTCAATGTGAGCCTGACATGAATTTCACAATTTACATAAATTCTTATGTCACCCACAATTCGAAACGTCATCATTCATTCGCTGTAATATAAACTTTGACACTTGCCAGGCTAACTAAAATAAAAATAAAAAAACTTGACACTTTGATATACTATGTACAAAGTTTATATTATATATTTGATGTTTTTCACACAGTTGTCAAACTCAAGCTAATAAGTTAATACCACTACTAAATTGTATTACGATTACGACTGGTAGTAAAATCAAAACTAATACGCATGTGAACATACAATTAAGACTAAGTTCAGCTAATACCTATTTGAACATACGGCTTAAATGTTATTTTGATATTTTTGGGATATTTGTTCTGTAGCACATATAACCCCAACTGTGATTTTAAAAAAAATTTTCAAAAACCTTCCCTGTGATACATACATATATCTAATAATTTCCCAAATTTTCAAGGCGATTGGATGTATGGTTTTTAATTCTATAAAGGACATACAGACAAACATTCATTTTTATATATGTATATAGATAAATCCAAATACCTCTATGCATATACATGCGCACGTAATTCATAATTTGCATTAACTTTAATTTTTTGTTAAATTCTATGAATTTTTTTTGAATAAATTCTTAGAATTAAAAAAAAAAAAAATAATGAAAAACGAGAAAAAAAAACAAAACATTATATGTATATTTTTTCTTTTCAAAATGACTTTCAACTTTTTGTGCACGTGGATAATATATTATACATATTTTCTTTTTGTTAATTTTCCAATTGAAATTATGTAGAATAAATCTACTGTGTATATATGTACATATGTATAATGTACATATTTATATAGAGTATTTATTTATGTATGCGTACGTTATGTACTGGTATGTATTTATTGTGCTAATATATAATTTACAACTTTTAATATTGAATTAATCAAAAAAAAAAAAAAAAAAAAAAAAAATTCGTTTTTATTACATTAAGGAATTTTTATATATATATGTATGTACATAGATATAAGACAGTCGAAAAAGAAATCAATTCGGTGTTTAGCTTATACGCTCATGTTCCCAAGAGGAATAGATAATAATAATAAAGACCTGATGATTTTTATGATGACGATGATTATTATTATTATTATTATTATTATGACGAAGGAATTTTATATATTCTGTGAAAGAATTCTTGTAGCTCTATAATGTATTTTTGTTTTATTTTTTTTTTTTGTTCTTTTTAAATATGTATTTTTATCAATTTTCAATATAAAAATCTTACATAACTATTTTACCTGTATATTTTAAATTCTTTCTGTAATAATGAAAACAAGAAATAAAAATGTTAAAAAAAAATCAAAAATAAAGAAAAATATTTAAAAAAAACTTTTCTCAATAAATAAATAAAAAAAAAATTTTTATCGTACATATGTACATGTGCAATGTATATGTATTGAATTAAATGAATAAATTTAATATATATACATATATTATATATATGTATATATGTATGTATGTATAGCAATTTTCTAAAGTTTTTCACTTAAAAATTTAACATTCTGAATACTAATAAAAATACTGTATCTATATATAGTACGAGTATATACTCCTACGTATACGTGTGCAGAAGCACTAATAATAAACTGCTAATTAGTAACAAAAATTTATTTTGCGTTATGAATATATATACGAGTATGTACATATATTGTTTTTTCAATTTGAATTTTATATAACGTATGTATTTACGATTTGTTTTTCTTTTTATTATCAATTTGACCTTCTAAAACAGTGTACGGATAAATAATGTACAAATATGTGTTTAGGTTTTCTTTTTTTTTTTTGACTTTTTTTTTATTGTTATTTTATTAAAATTTCTGTTTTTTTGTTTTTGCTAATATGTTTTTATTTGATTTGAAACAAGTATGTACACATCTGTATGTACATCTATACATTATGGCCTATATGATTAACCATATTGAATTGTATACATGTGTACTCGTGTATACAGTTTTTATTTATTTTTTTTTTTTTGTTGTTTCAGAATTTTAGAAAGATCATAAATGCCTAGAATTAAGTAAATTTTTTAAACTTAATTATGTATTATGTATTTTAATTAAAAATTTCTAAAGTACGTACAATAGATATATTTATTTTATCTGTGCTCAATTATCATAATGCTGTAGACAAACGTAACTAAATCAATGATCATTCTTTCAGTCTTCATTCGTGCGAATGATAATTATTATGCAAAAACCTCCTGATACATGACATCTGTTACTGTTTCAATAACAATTCTGTGGTCGTATATATTTCTAATTTTTAGTGTTTATATCATGATTTTTACTATCATTTTTTTATTTGTAAATTTTTAATTTTTATTGTCAATATTTAGTATTATAAATGTCATCTTTAAATTATTATTATTTTTTTTTCACCACTGGAAATTTCAAATTCACCATCTTCATTCGTCGCTAAACGAAGTTACTATGAAACTTATTTGCACTGCATTCGAGTTCGTGCAGTGCATTGCACTGAATGATGTTGGAATGAAAATGTAATGATCATCTTAACTTAATTTGGTGTGACAAACATTTATCATTCATTTTCTCTTGTCTGTCTACCGTACAAGATTGTATAAAATGAGTGTTTTGAACAAATCACAATAATTTCGGATATTTAATATATGTACATGTTTATTATGTTTTGTGAATCGTAGAATATGAATTACAATAAAATAATTTTATTAAAACTCATTTGATTACATTCTACTTAGTTCCCTTAGTTCTCAGCGATATCGTATCTCAGTTTTAACTTTTTCCTCTTTTAATTTTTTTTTTTCAAAAATACAAAAAATGTTCTCATTAAAATTTCATTGTTAATTTTATACGATTTTAAATTCGATAGTTATTACGTTGTGTGAACATATTAAATGTGTACATATTACGTTCATACACATACTTAGTAAATACATATGTTCATTATTTGTATATTATAACACGAAATATAGACCATATGTGGAAACATTTTTTATTTCAAATTTTTATTTATACTTTATAAATATATATTATACTATATATCCCTTATAAATACATATATGTACATTGTTTACGTATTTTATATGAACTTATATAAAATTATATTACATATATGTATAATATACATTTATGTACTATATATATGATACCTACCTCTATACCACTTGATCTTGAAATGATACGATCAATGCATCACAATTTTCTAATAATATAGTATCTATAATATACTTACTTATCTATTCACATATATATATTCAGATGCACATGTGCATATTATGTGCGTATAATGTACGTATGTAAGTACATACATATATGTTGTGTATTATTAAAAGTCTTGACATTATTACTCTATAGATTTTATTCAATAATTATAGATATTATTCTCTATATATAAATAAAGTATTGATGTGTATTATGTATCGAATAATATACTCGTATGTACATAAAAACTTACCTATATGCACTCGTATAAGAATTTTCATTATTATTTATTTTATCTTCTACAAAATAGATACATGATCTCTAATATCTCTAATAATATTTTGAAGTATGTTACATACCTACATAAACATACACGTATTGGATGTATTCGTATTCATTATTATATTGGAAATTTTACGTATTGTACATAAGAAATGTACATTATGTGTGGATATACAGAACATTTTACTATAAATTATTGTAGATTATATGAGCTGTGATGTATAATGTATGAATGTTATGTATAAGACGGTATATACTCATTTCATACAGTAGTGTTTAATGTAATAACGTAATAAAAATAAATTTATTTTTCTTTTACAAAAATTTTATTAAAAAAAAAAAGAATGTCATTCAGATGTAAACCATCTGTTTATGTTTCATCTTTTTTTTTTTTAAAAATTGTTTTCATTTAAATTTCTATCTACATTATAACTACTTAAATATCTGTCTGTCTGCAAGAAAAAAACTTTTCTGAAATTTATTCTACAAATGAAATGGTATATTTATTATAAATGTATCATGGTATCATGGAAAAAAAAATGAAAATTAAAACAAAAAATATAAAACAAATAAAAAGGAAAAATAATATACTTTTCTAAAAGACAAATAATAGGTACTACATATCGATGAATAATTAATAAAAGAGAAGAACAATCTTCTTTCATTTTTCAATATTATTGCTTATTATTTACAAAATTTCGTTCATACTACAGTGTTTTTTATAAATATTATACAAGCAAAATTTTGTTTTAAACAAAAAACAGAGTTTTATTTTTGTTGAAGTTTTTTTGTTCTATATTTTTAATTTCCTTCTACAAATGAAAATTATGAAAAAGAAAAATTTCTATGAATCCTGTACGTACATTGTACATACATACCATACATATTACAATACGAATACACGTATATGCTCAATGTACATTTATATATAATACTCGTGCTCGTATGTAAATAAACAAAAATGTTTTTCTGTGTGTATTCAAATTAAATTTTTTATTGCTTGCCATAGAATTAATTTTAATTTTCTTTAGAGTTGTTTTCTTATTTACTTTTTATCATTTTTTTTTTTTTATATTAATTTTTCATTTATTTATTTATTTATTTTTTTTATTTTGCTTTTAATATTTACATTTTTCTATAGAAAATATTAAGGATATTCACTTAAGAGGGTAAAATTTTAAACTCATATTTAGAGTAAATTAATACACACGTAGGTTTTAAGTGAACGCACATTAGAATTTGAAATTTTCTATCATTTTCATTGTCAAATATTTCATTTGTATCAGTTGTCTCAGATGTTAATTTGTATTTAGTAGTTAATTGGAATTTCACTTGGTCTCGACCTTGTTAACGTGGCGTATACAAATGACAAACAAAAATATTGTCAGCAAATATTTCCCACCTTGTAAATGAATTACGTGACTAATTTGAAGATTTAAATTTAATCGTTTAATATAAAAAATTTTATAAAATATGTTTTTTACGTTTCACTCGGTTTACATACCTTTTACTGCATTAAATGAATACCCTTATTAAAAGTACAAATAAAAATTATTAAAATTTGTGTATACTTAATTCATTTAATATTGTGTATGGGTTGTAATCAATATCTTTTCAAAGTTTCAGCAGTTTCAGTCTTTTAATTTTTCGAATTCGAAAGAATAAAAAAATTTCTTTTACATAAATGAAAAGAAATATTGGAAAAAACTGAATATTAATATGAATATGTACAGTACATATAAATACAAATTAATGTAAATAAAATAAAAATATTTACTTGAAAGTTCAACAAAAAGTCCCAAAAATAAAAAGGAAAAATTATTTTTTTTTTACAAAATCTCTGTATTGGAATGAAAATTTATTCTTTGTTTTTCTGATAAATAAAAATTGATTTTGTATATTCAGATAGTATAAAAAAATATTTTCAATTTACTATATATATGACACAATGTACACACTCATACTCATTGTATGTATACATATATGTCCATGTGCATATTTCCATTATGTACACGTATATGCAAGTTAATTTTATATTAAATGAAATGTGAATTTTTGTTTTTGATTTTCTTTTTCATTTAAGTACAAAACATTCATCTACATATGTGTGTACATGTGTATATATGTATATTTTGTTATTTTTTTTGTAAATTTTTTACTCATAAAAAAATACGTAAAAATATATATACTTAAAAAAATAATCAAGTATTTTCTTTGTAAAATATGATATGTGATGAATTTTGTACCGTCTTTGTCTTTTTATGTAAAAACAAAACATAAAAGACAATACAAAAATAAATAATCCAAAATATAAACATAAATTTTATTAACAAAATGTTTTTAATTATAAAGTTTTATATCATATTACCATATCACTATACATATATATTGCCTAACATAATATAAACACATATGTACATATTTACGTACTCGTATGTATGTAATATCCTTTGATATTATACCCATAAACCAGCTAACATTTATACAGATATTTGAAGATACATTATTTGTCGTTATAAATTAATAAAAGATAAAAGTTCAAAATTCAAATAAATAAAATTTATGTAAATACATAACTAGACAAGAACCACCTACACATTTATATGTAAATACATATAAGAAGAAATATTTTTTTAATATCAAAATAATAAACAAGCTAACAAACTATTTCTTTTCATTTCTTATACATACTATGTACTACTGTATGAACAAACTTTTGTACATAATGAGTTTATTCAGTAGCATTTTATATTATGTATTAGTTTGTATTCTTCTGCATTTTATTTTAAAATTTTGTTTAATTTGATTCAACAAGAAAATGGGATAATATTTGTATAAAAGTCAATATGTGCGTAGATTAAAATTAAATAAAAATTGGATTTTATGTTAAATTTTAAATAAGAGTAAAAATGAAGTACTGACAGAATAATAATTTAAATAATAGGTAATTTTGAAAATGGAAAAAACAATTAATTTGGAAAAATTTAATTGAAGTTTTTTTTTTTTTTTATTATCAATTAAAGAATGAATAAAGCATAATGAAAGGCAGTGTATACGATATTCAATCATACAATCAAAATGTATAATTAAAAATAAAAAATAAAATAAGAAAACCGATTAATACTCGTACGGATGACTGAAATACTCGTATGTAGTTTAAAGAATATATACTTATATTTAACATTACATACAAAAATTAAAGTACATAATAGGTATGTACATTTCACTAAATCGTGTATGTACATACATACTTATATTACACACATACTACAGTTATGAAAAAATTATGGAACAAAAATAATTTTTCAAAATAAACTACTTTAAAACTTATTTTATGAAAAAATATTTACAATTTTTTTTAACAAAATATTTTATTCATATTCATACAGAATACAAAAAAAATTATAAATATTTTTAATTCTGTTATTCGAAAAGAAAAATTAATTTCAAAATGGAATTTTTCTATCAAAACTATTGTGAATAAATCCTGGAAGATAGTACGAAAAATTAATATAATTCATATGAAAAAATGAATTAAATATTTTGTATGACAACCTTTACGACTATAAGCCTCCTCCTCCTCCTCCTCCTCCTCCTCCTCTAATTGTCTTGACATTGACTCCAAAAAGATTTTAATAAAATTTTGTGGAATTTTGCTACAATTTTTCTTGAAATAATTTTTTAATTTGGCAAATGACTTATACTGAAATTCTTTTCAAATTCTTTTTTCTAAAAATGATCAAAAATATGCGATGGAATAAATTAAAGTCGAGGCTTTGTGGAGGTGTTTCTATTGAATGACGGCATTTATATTTTTCCTTTTTGCCTGTGGTAAATCATTAAAGATCATGTATTTATATCAATAGTATTATGTATTATATGGTATTACTTACGTTTTCTACTCATGAAAAATGATGCTTGTCTCATAATTTTTTCACGACTGTGTACGAGTACTTATATAGGTATTTTAGAAAAATTAAAAAAAAATGTAAAATAAGAACATTTAAATTAATAAAATCAACATTAAATCATATCGATGTGCAATTATATTGAAAGAAATTATATTATCAATTATATTACATATGTACATACATAATGTAAATGGATTTTTTAATTTCTTTCTTTTGTAAAATAAAAATACAAAAGAACTGAAAATTGTTTTTCGTTTCATTAAAAAATTTATTCAATATGCAATAATATTAATTTTGTATTAACGTATAGATAAATTTCCATAATGTTTATAGTACATGATAATGAAACATGTTATAAGAAATAATAAAATAAAGTGTTGAACACTATCAAAACATTTTTAAGAATTTTTCGATTTTATATACTATATTTTTCTTGTCTTTTTTTTTAAATTGTTTATATAGTGTGGTATATGAATTCGTCAATAAAATCGGTATTTAAATCTACGTAAAAAAAATTAAAAATAAAAAACGAATGTATAGCTGCATAGCTACTCTACTACGTATGTGTAATTTAGTTTAATCTTAAATTAGTCAATAATAGCAGCAAAAAGAACGACAACAAATTAATGAGTCAAAATTGTGAACAAGCGCTAAATATAAATAATATTACATTGGATAATAAATAATTGGATAAAAAATCATTGAAAAAAGTTCAACAATAATAATAATAATAATAATAATAGAAAAGAAAATACAAATAAAAATCATAAAGAATACAAAAAGAAAAAAAAATTTCAAAATTACAAAATTAAATCACAGTGGCCACGACAAAGAGTAAACGTAATATAAAGGAACGCAGCGGTAGTGATGAAAATGTATTTATCGAAAGTTCGGTAGTCGGTAAGGTAATTAAAAGTCGAGATACAATTGAAAGTGCTTGTGGATTAACTGGTAAAGGCGGAGGTGGTGGGAGTGGTATCGTTGAAGGCGATATCGCCATCACGGCCACCACCACTACTGCCACCATCGCCGACACTGATAGCAATGGAGATAGTAACAGTGAAGGTAAGAGATGTTGTGGTGGAAGAAGTGTTGGAAAAGGATCAGGAAGTGGAAATAAAGGAAGATTAGATGGTAATGGTGGTAAAGGTGGAAGATGTGGCCATCGTAATGTCGTTACCAGTACATCCGCTGGTGGTAATATTACTCAAACTGGTACAGGTACTAGTGATGTAAATTTATGTCATCGTTTCACAACACAATCCAGCACAACAAGCGATATACATCAACAATCGACAAGTGCTACAGTTGAAACAGTTGCCACTAGCTCCGGAGGTTATATAATCAGTTCACGACAAGGATCGATCGATGCCAATAATATACAAAAATGTGGTTTATGTTCACTATTATCACGATTATTACGACGAGCGATGTGTGTTGGTTCAAGACGTGGCAGTGGAGAATCTTATTATCAGGAATTGGCTGAAACAGCAGTAAGTTTCTATATTAAAATGATATGAACAAATACAATTTAATATAAATTCTAGATTCTAGATGATATTATTTGATATATATCATTGTTTATACAAAATTATATGTATTTAACCAAATTTTCATTTATTAAGAAATCTAAAAATATTAATGTGTACAATAATTTTGCTTGAGGGACTTTTATTAGGCTATTCACCCATTTTTGAATCAGTTGGATAATTATTATTCTATTTTTATAAATAAAATGGTTAAAGTCCAATCACTAGGTATTCTAATTTTGTCAAAATACTTGCTGTTTAGATATAAAAAGTCGCTGACTTTTCTAGTACTACATATGTATGTATCTATAAATAATTCAACATAATATATACAAATATTTTTCATTTTTTAATTTTCATTTTACTTTCATCATTGTTTGTTTGTTTGTTTATTTTTTTCCTTTGCTTTAATGAATGTCATATACAGATTAGCTTGGTTGTATTTACGATAATTCATCGAGTACATAAATTTTAATATAAACGTACATACATAATTTAATTTTATTTAATATTTCCTCTCAATTGTTTTTGTCCATAATCATTTTTTCTTATATAGGATGATCAAATCAGAGCTATTATAATTTTAAATCGAAATAAAAAGGAAACAGTATTAATTTATTTTTATTTAAAAATGATATTGCGTGTATGTATGTATGTAAATGACTGTCACTAAAATGCAAATGCCTGACTAATTTTATTTCATCAATGTGTTGGTTTTAAGATAATTAAATGTTTTGAATGATTTATTAGAATGAACCAGTGAAGGTTTTATTATCGTTGAATGTTTATATGCTTTATTATAATAAGCCAATGAATTAACATAATTTCAAAGAAAGCTCAATGAAATTTGTAACGCATGTATAATCTTATGGTGGTCAATTCACAAAATCAAGATGATTTTTCCTTGAAGTCTAATCTGCAAATTTTCTATACAATAATTGATAATTTGTCTAAAACTTTCAACTACGATTTGCCAGAAAATATTAAACATACTGAATACTATACTACTCGTATATGTCAATATTGAAATTGAAGGGAACTCAAAAAGAAAACATTATTGCTTATATAATATATATATAATATATATATATATTAATTTGATCACCCGATGCAGATATAAAAATAAAAAGCAAACTAAAATTCACTTTTATCATAATAAATTTCTCTCACCCTCTACTTTAACGTTAATTTTAAAATTTTTAATTTCTTTGTTTGAGAGTACATATTTAAATTATGACATTTACGTAATTCATAAACAAATTTAGGTACACTTTCGTATATACGTACCAACATTACGTTCTTTGATCTCAATTTAATTTTTATAATGTTACATTTATTTTATAATAAATAAACATAATTTATAATACAAGCACTGATATACTTGTATAAATATATGTAATAATGAAATAAATGAAGAAAATTGAAATTTTGTGACGTCAAAAACATTAGATGTCCGTCAATAATAATAATAATAATAATAATAATAAACGATATATTAAGTAGACACTTATGTATGAAATTGTAAATGTTAATAAACAAATAATGTACATAATATCCATATATAATACATGCGTATAAAGGTGATATTTTACGTTTACACATTGATATACATAACATACAAAAAATTATTTTTTAAATTTGTTCTATTTGGCTTTTTGTTTCATGTTATCCTTAATTAACAAAAAAATTTATTTAATTAATAATGGAAAAGTGTAATTTTTATGGAAAAAATTATCATAAAAATAACATTATAAAACACCAAAAAATCTTATACATATATGTATTTTTAAAAAAAAAAAACTTTTACCCTCACATACATATACGAGTAGATATATGATACTTATACCTCTAAAAGCCAACAATAACTTTTAATATTGATAACTGACTAATAAAATTACGTATTCACACACGATTCTAGTGTAGGATATGCATATTATGTTACTTGTATTTATACAAGAATATAAGTACATATATACTATTCTATTCTACACCTATATTATCATTATAAAATAATAATCATATTTTCGTCTAACGTATTTTATAATGAAACAAAAGAATACAGTTGAGTGAGAACCTACTCTAGAACCACTAGAACTACCTATTACATAATGTACATATTTAATTTATAATTCATTAAAAACCATTTGCAATGAAATCATAATGAAATTTTCACTCGAACATTTTTGTACTCGCATGTATACGTATGTATATAATCGTGTATACATCAGTATGTATACGTATATACGTAGGTATACGTATGTATACATCAGAGTGTTTACTATATTTTTGATTTTATCATAAAATTTGCATAAAAAAATTATTATTATTTTATTATCTACACCTATAGGTATGCTTGATAATACTTTTTTTTTCTCAATTTTAAGTAAAAAATTTTTTTAATATGTACTACGTACTACGGTATGTGAACAAACCAGGCACAAGGTATATAATATAAAAGTGCGTGTTACAGCAAAATGTTTACGTGTAAGAAAAATATACATATGTAAGAAAATACAAAAAAAAAAAAAATTGGAAACAAAATAAAAAATGTTAAAATTTTAAAAACATATATAGCCTATATATACATATGTAAATAAATATGTAAACAAAACATTCATATACAAAATTTTAATGAAATATAATGAAATGATGACGTCAAATGAATTAAAATTTTAATAAATTATATGATGATTTTGTAAGCTGTATATAGTATGTACTAAGTAAGTAAACGAGAGTTCTTGTGTATATGAAAACGAGTACATATAGTACATACGGGGGCTTGAATAGCTCGATGGGTGTGGTGTCATCTTGTGATCTTGAGATCACGGTTCGAATCCCAACCAGCGTGCTACTCTCGCCCAAGTCGATTATTAATTTCCCATCAGCAATGAACACCACTAACTGATTACTGATGATAAACTGGATGATACATATTATATCTGACAGAATTACTGATCGGCGGTGCCATAATGGACTGAGAATCCGTGTGCACTTAAATATACTATATAATATACATTGTCTGTATATATGTGTATAATAAAAAAAAATATAGTACATATATACTATGTATGTATTTTTACAAATCTGTATAATGGATACATAAATGTTTTTTTTTAGATCTCTCTATAAACATTATTTACTACATACATGTAAATATATAAAACAATTATATAAGTATACCTATACTCATATTATTCATAGATGGATATACAGGGTGTTCCAAAAAACGTGGACAATATTTAAAAGGGTAAATGTAGACGCGATTTGCAATCGAAAATTCCATATGACATTTTTTCGTTTGCGCTTTATTTTCGACGCTAGAGGGCGTTTTAAATTTTGAATATTTTGCAATACCTTTCAACACAAAATTATGTATAACTTTTTGTATACCCCACGTATGAAAATTTAGTGTTCTAGTCAATGATAGCAAACAAAATTATCTTTCTTTTGATATAGTACAACAGGTAATTAAGAATTCAGTTCGTAGTAAAAAAACATCCTGAAGTCAAAATTCATGATTCATTTTTAAAAACCACTTTTATTACAAACAGGTTTCCTGAAAAAAATTGGCATAACAACAAATGTTCCAATTTTAATAAAAAATAGTGGAAAGTGTCTTCTTTCAAACAAAAAAAATTTCACGTCGATTGCATGAGCCGTTGTTGAGTTATTAAGGATCAAAGATGTGCGGAGAGGGTAAAAAATAAGCTTGAAATCGCGGAAAAAAGGAATTTTATATGAATAATGATAAAAAAATCCTTTTTATAGCTTATAATGTGCGATTTTATATTCAAATATTCAAAATTTAAAACGCCCTCTAGCGTCGAAAATAAAGCGCAAACGAAAAAATGTCATATGGAATTTTCGATTGCAAATCGCGTCTACATTTACCCCTTTATACATTGTCCACGTATTTTGGAACACCCTGTATATTAGATTATGTAATTTAACTTAAAAAAAAAAAATGCATGTCTTATACATCATAATAATTCGTCATTTTTATGTCACAGTACCATCGGATATAAAAAAACATAGAACATAATAAAACTTTTTGAAAAAGACACACGATGACATATTATTATTTTAAATGTAAATATGTACATAATGTGTAACTTATAAAAATATGTAGACTTTTATGTACTGTACATATGTATGTACGAGTATACAGTTCCGTATTTAAGTTTCTATAAACAGTAGTTTTAAAAGTATATCTGGGCACCCATAAATATAATATTTAACTACACATTACGTACTATATTGTAGTACAGACATAAAAACTTATAAATTATAAACATACACATATGTAAATATTTGTACATATACAAGTAAATGTGTATGCATGTACATATTTATGAACAATATACATATATGTATGTTAAAAATCCCTATACATGTACACTTTATATAAGAAATTTATACATATTTATATATTCATACATTTTTATATGTAAAAATATTTTTCTATACTTGTATGTATATAAAATGCAGTATTAAAGTGCTTGTAGACTGTAGATATGTATATAATGGATGTACTATGGTATCTACATGTATAGTAATGTATGCACATAAAAATGATGAAAAATTCACAGGTGCGTAATGAGCAATATCTACATATATGATGTGCATGATATATGATATGATTTTAAATATGTACAGAGTATATGGGTTTAAAAACAATCTATGTACATGTACGTGAACATAAGAGTGTAATATATGTAAGTATGTACATACTATATGTTATGTACATATTTAATTATGAGGATTTTGAACTACGGTATATCGTGTATATTACCCGAGTATACATTTACTGTATATGTACATAAGTACATTCAGTGTATTATAATTTATTTTTGTGGCAATGTGCAAATTGAAATGTCTATAGCGAGAATTTATATTATATATACATAGTTGAAGTTGTGATAAAAAAAAATTTTTTTCTTTTGGAATTTCAAAAAAAAAAAAAGAAAAAAAGACAAAAAATCAAAATTTTAAAAAACGTAAAAATCCTCTAAAGGCAAAAAAAAAAAAAATTTTAGATGATGCCACACAAAAGAAAAAATTGTTATTTCGATAATTTCTTTTTTTTTTTTTTTTCGTTATTTAATTTATGATTTTGCTATTAAAATATTAGCGTGTATGTATTTAGATTTAAATAAAGGTGTGATGTGTAAATGATTATATTTGAAAAAGAAAAAAAAAATAATGTCTTTGAAATTTCTGAGTTACACTGGTCTTAAAATAGATACAAATAATAAAAAAAAATGCACAAATGAAAATGAAAAATATAAAAATAGATTATAGTATAGGTATAGATATTATCAATTTTTTTCGATCTTCTTTATCCTATATACATACATATATGTATTATTGTATATCAAAAATTTATTGATTTACACTAAATTTTTTGTATTTTTTTAAATTAAGTACATTTGAACAAAATGAAGATTTCAATCATTCCTTTTACTACATTGTGCACATGTGTGTATATATATTTTTATTTGTTTTATTACATAGGTACCTACTTATATACATAAATATTTTTATATTAACAGATTGGACAATAATAAGTGTATGCGTATAACTAAAATCTCATAGATATCTAATCCATTAATCTGAAAATCAATCAATTCATCTCTATGGCATCATGATAATATAATGAATAGTTCTTATATAAGTTGGATAGATATTAATCATAAATCACAATTTGTATTATGACAATTGAATACAAAAGTGGTTTTTATACTTTTTATCTATATAAATATCTTGTATGTATACATATACATTTTACACACAGTTTATTATTTTGTTTTATAAATAAGGAAATAATTTTATTATCAGACAAGGTTATATACCATATCAAACAGTATACTCATATCATTTTATCTGTAAAACTATACAAAAATTTAGATTTAAAGAATCAATTTGTTTCCATACTTTTGTCTGTATGTTATTTATTGATATGTAAGTAATAATATGCTATATATATGTATTGTACTACATGTTATTAAGTAATAGAAAAAATTTATATTTGTAGAAAACATCAGAAATTTAAAGTATACATACTTAAATTTACTTATCTATAGGTACTTCTCCACGATGCAATTTTTCTTGCGCGAAATTTGTCTTGCATGCAAGAAAACTTGCAGTACTTCGTACACACGACGCAATATTTCATGAAAAATATGCAATTTTTCTATCATGCAAGAAAAAAATATCTTTGCAAGAAATTTTTATTGCACGAGCACTTACACGAAATTCTCATTTTCTTGCCTATGCATTATATGTCAAATATTAAATATTTTTTTATTTTTTCAATATTTTAAGAAATGAAAGGCCTACCTTTCTAATAATAATAATAATAATAATAATAATAGAAAATACATACCAAATTCACAAGAAGTCACAGCACAACACAACATAAACAAACGAATGATAGATAACACAGCAACCCATTACATTTTACTCAACTGATTTTATTGCATATGCAAGAGAAATATTTATTGAAATAAATTTTTCTTGCGCGAAATATTGCATATCTTTCTGCGTACACTATGCAATAAAAAAAATTGCTTGCAATAAGAAATATTGCATGAAATACGTTTTCTGTGCAATATTTCATCTTTCTAGGCAGCGTACACTTCGAAATAAATATTTCGTGCAATTTTATATGTCAAAATCGTATTGCATGCAAGAAAAATTGCATCGTGGACGAGTACCTTATGACATTATTATTTATAGCAATGAAATATTTAATAAGTAATTTTATTATTCTAGATAAATTCTATACACATACATATATATATAAAGATAAAGTGAAATTTAATCCCTACTGATGATTTTGAATTATATTTTCAAGGATTATTGAAGAGAAGAAAGTTATATCATCAACAATTATGATGATATACATATATTAAATAAAATTTCAATTTTGTGTACTTGACAGTGAAGATTCAATCATATTTTATACAGCTATTGTATACTAGTATAATGTACCTTCTGCTGCTGTATATGTATATAATACTCATACATAAATATTTGTATATTACTACACATATATAACTAATACAATACAATTTGTATATTATAAAACATATGAAATAGGTAAACATTATATACTATTCCTATATTATATCTAATATGTATGATTCAATACAACGAAATCCTAACAAAACTTATTCCTATCCAATGGAAAATAATAAGTAACATACATACTTATAATGAAAATGAAAATGATAAATGTAAAAATCTGTGTACATCTATGAATCTATATGCACAGAAAATCATATACATATGCGTGCAAGTATACTCGCATTTTACATACATATTTTTATACATGTATCATGTAAGTACATAGGTAAATGTAAAAGAAGAAAATTAAATGTACATAATGTACATCTAGATATATTTTAGAAATTATATTTTGAGAGCCCATCATAATAGATAAAAATCGATTTCAAAGCTATACCAATTATCCCTTGTCGAATGAATCTTGAGTACCTTTAGAAATATACATACATAGGTATACATATATATATATATGTATGTATATATGCTTTCTAACTCTTATTAGCAGACTTTTCAGAGATCCATATACAATTTCCAAGAATAAATCATTAAAAGGTATATCTAGCGCATCTCTATACGTAATATTGATTTAGTGTATATATTTCACATACATACATATATGTACGTATTTTTGAAATGATTTCATTTTCAAATTCAATATTTTTCATATATGTATTAGTAAATATATATACGATTATGTATGATAATATGTATATACATAATAAAGTATATTTATTTACTTGAATATATGTGTACATAATATTTATTTATATACAAATAAAACAAATAATATTCATTTTATTAAATTTCTATATGTAATGATATAAGGAAGGGACATAAACTCTTCTACATACATCTCTACATATGTATATCTATATGTATGTATGCATATATATGTACATATTTATGAAACAATTATTTTGATTCATGTACAAATGAATTTCATATTTAAACTGAACTTTGATAAAGTTTTAGAAGTAGAGAAGCTAAACAATTAGAAAAATACTATATTATTTAAAAGAATCTATATGTATGTATATACAAATTAAAAAATTTCTATAATATATGTATGTACAATATAAATTTTTAGGTAAGCCTGGTAAGTGGTAATTTATGCATTAAAAATTTTCTTCAGAAATGAGTATTTAATATTAGGTATTTACAAAAAACTCTTAAGTTAAAGTAAGTAAGAAGGGCGTATAGGGTATGTAAAATGTTTTTTACTTATACACCCCTGGTGTGAAAAAATTATCAACTGACTTAAAATCACATTTTTCTTTTTGAATTTTTTTTTTTAAAAATGACCAAAATTTTTTTATTGAATTTAAGTCGGTACTTTATTGAGCAGTTTCAATCACATGAGGGCAATTAAGTTTTCCTCTTTTTTGTCTATGGTAAATCACTAAAGATCGTTTATTCATATCAGTAGTATTATGTTTTTCATTAATTAAAAAATTATGCTTGTTCCAGTAGTAGTGTATGTATAAAGTACAGGTGATTGTACCTAATTTTTGGAACCTTTACATTAAACATACTTACATACATACGTACACATAAAAACATATAAACAAACTTTTCATAAGTTAAAATTTTTAAATCTTAATATTATATATTATATAGTAAAATATTATTAAATCATAATAATCCATCTACTTAATTATGTATTAAAAACAAGTATTCTTACAACTTACACACAGTAGTAGGTACTCTGATTTTATAATCCTTATAGTATAGATAGTGTGTATCAATTGATTATGTATGTGTATATAGTATTAAATAATTTTAATTAATTATGTGAATACTGTGATTCATACTTTTCATTCACTTTTAAATTGTACAATTTTTAAAATTTAAAGTTATGTACATATTTAATTGTAATGAAATATTAAATATTTTCAAAGCCGAAATTAAATTTCAATTTAAATTACTTGGATAATTAATATACTGCTACTTACATGGTATACTAATTCACTGAAAGCCTAAAAGTATAATTTTCGACAAACTTCTGATCGATTTATGTGTCTACATTCTATAATGTTTCTATTTTCAGTTTATCGTTTTTGTAATTTATTCTATGATTTTCTAAAAAAAACAAAAAAAAAAAATAATGAAGATTTAGTAAATATAAAATTCAGTTCGATAGGTTTAATCGAAAAAAAAATTAAATTACAATAACTATATACTAGTATACTCGTATATCAATAACAAAAATAAAAAAAAAACAAATTAATCAAGACATTACACATTGCATAGGTATATAACGCAAAACAAGAAGTAAAAGTATACATAACTAACTAACTAACTAACTAACTAACTAACTAACTAACTAACTAACTAACTAATTAATAACAAAATA
Organism: Villa cingulata; assembly: GCA_951394055.1. Lineage (NCBI taxonomy): Eukaryota > Metazoa > Arthropoda > Insecta > Diptera > Bombyliidae > Villa > Villa cingulata. Next base: position 23,975,770 of record OX596021.1, on the reverse strand, counting down.
GATAGAACAAGAAATAAATCAATTTATCGTGTATGGTATAGACAAAAACAAAAAGAAGGAATCTTTCCTTTTTTCCGATATACAGATTACATTTGCATATATTTACATTTATAATGTACCATATTATTATATATTGTTGGTAATTGGTATGTATATATAGGTATGTGAAAATATAAAATAAATATAATTTCCGTATAAAGTTTGAGAGAATTATAAAGAAAAAATAAAATTCGGATGTATGATACAAAACAAATACGAAGAAGAAAAACAAAATTAAAATAAAATTTTTCGATTATTATATACGAGTATTTTCTATAACAAAGTTCTTATTAATTAAATTAGAATTTTTCTTTCGGTTTCTCTTTCTTTTCCTTTCCTATATAATTTTGTATAATACAGATACATGATACATTTCGATTTCTAAGTGTAAAAGACGAAAAATATCATTAGCATTGTACATTAGTGTATATATACAAAAAATTTCTTAAGAACATTTCATTCACATACATATATAATACAAATACATACTAATAAGCACTTCATATAGAATATATAATTTTAATTTATTATATAAAATTTATGATTTTAATTGAAATATGTAATTCCTTAAAACTTTTAAGGAGACATAGTAATAATCAGTATCCTTAGTAATATATACGTACATATAATACAAATTATGTATTTCGAATGTTTTTTAATTAAAGTTAATATAATATTGTTTAGGTGTTGGGCTACTGATTATAGTGTCCCGAATTTTAATCTAAATGCCGCCCAAATCGAAGGAAAATTAATAAAATTGAATATATACATACATAAATACATATATAAAGGTATATAAAGTGTGATATATTGATTATCATTATCGAAAACTTCTCAGTCTTATTCGACCATATAGCATCAGATAATTATTCAATTCCTAATGTTCACAGTCTGTAGGACATCATCACATACAATATTCAGCCAGAATTTCATTGATTACTGCCCAGAAAATTTTTACTACCTAGAATTATTTTTTTAGAAAAAATTATGTCCTCCAACCCTCAAATGCTATTCGTATAAGATATTTATTCAATGTTATCTTTTTTTGGGTCCAAATATTTTCCTCGATATTTTATGAACACAAATGGATCAGGCTTGTTTTTCTTTATATTTCACATCTATGTTGTGCTACAATTTTAGCTGATCTTGATATGCATTACTTAACTTTAGATATTTTTATATATGTAGGTATATTTGAAAAGTAAATTTTATTTCCTGCTTATGTTTTCTATTGCAAAACATCTTTTAAAATATTTGTATTATTTATATGATATTGAAATATCCTAAATATTGAAATCTTGATACTTTTATACTCCTTTGAAGTTGCATTCACCTATGGTTTGGCTTCACTTTTTTTATCTTCTATACTGTCTGATCTAAATAAAAACACCATCATAAATGTGTTTTTTTTTTTTTAAATAATTTTAAGCTCTTGTTTGATTAGTTTTTCCCTAGTTTTATCAATATTTCCCTCATTCATGCTAAGCTTCGTAAATAATGCCAATTTCGTCTGCATGTACGTATAAAATGGATATGTTTTTGATCTGCTCGTCTAGTTAATTTTACATTTTGTTTTCCTCGTCCTTTTTTTTTAATCAGTTACTATATAAGGATTTTGTACAATAGGAAACTATAGTTGTATAAACAAAAACTTAATTTGAATTTCAAATAAATTTTCACGTTCAATTTTTTCCTGTTTTTTTCCTTCTCATAAATTTCTTATTTGGGATTGGGCCTTACATAAATAATGTGAAATTAAAAAAAAAAGGAAATAAAGATAATTGAAAGAGATTGATTGATTTTAAAATTTGTGAAATAAATTCATTCACATAGTATTTCAAAGTTATGATTATTGTGAACACATAGTTTTTCAGTTTTTCGTCAACATTTAATTTATCTGTATTATATGTATATAGGACTAAGGACTGTGATATCATTTAGTATTTTTGATGATAAAATACCGGAAAAATAAGGATGAGAAAAGTATAGACCATAAAAAAATTCAAATGATCTGAAAATTTGAATACGTCTAAACACAAAGTTTCCTTCAATACAAAAACAAAAAAGACGAAGGAAAAAAAAAATATCGAAAAAAGGCTTCATACACATTTTTTTTTTTTGCAATATCTAAGTGAATACAAACTGTGCTGTCTACACACTCGTACTTACTTATTAAAACTTAAAAAAAAAATACAACAGATAAGAAATTTGTTATATCCTAATTTCACTATTTGCTTTCGTTTCGTTTCAATTTTCACGTAATCGAAAATATCGAGAAAAATATAATTCTCTAGAGCATATAATAATCGATTTTACATCAGATTGAATATAAAATAGAAGGAAAATGAATAAAAAAAAATTGTAAAATAGAAATTATTTGTTTTTTGCTTCTTGTTTTTCCAGGATAAATGTTTTTGGGAACATTTTTTTTCCAGATGATAGAAAATAAAATTTTTATTTTGAATAATATATAAAAAAAAAAAAAAACAATGAAGAAATGAATATATTTGGGGCTTTGTGACGTAAATCTTGTAAATTTGGAGTTCTCTGTATATAGTGTAGTTGATGAAATTGATTGTTTTTTATTTTTTACTTGTGTGATTGTTTTTGTTCTTACATATTTGACGTTTTGATGTACTTAATATTGTATGTAAGATACATAGATATATGTATATGTAGGTGGATACATTTTATTGTTTTGTACATGTAAAGGTATGTAATTCTTATAAATTTACATCAACGAATTGTGTATCTATTGTATATATCTAGGTAGTTTCTACAAATATAAAAATAAAATAGACGTAAGTTTGGCATTCAAATGCGAAAAAAAGGAATAAAAAAAAAGTATATATGCAGTAATAGAGACACACGAGCGTATAAAATTATTTATCTACATGAATTGAATTTTTGAATCTATAATCATTAGTACAAAAAAAGAAAATCAAAATTCCCTTGATCGAAAATTATAAAAGTTTAAATAAAAATCAACAGTAAAAATAAAAAACAAAATCAACATAAGTACATTACGTATGTACATAATCTACGTCACTCTAAAATATCTATACATAATACAAGATGTATGAGTATGTATCCACTAAAAAACGCGAAATAAATTTTAAAAAAAATTTTTTTTTCTTTCACTCATACGTTTTTGCATAATACAATACAATACTCATATAATTAAGTGCCTACATATATAATACGAATATATAAAATACATTCATACATACATATACATAATCAAGGTAATTGTATATACCTACAGATATATGTTATTTTACAAAAAAAAAGGTTGAAAGTAATTTGAAAAAGATTTGAAAACTAGTGAATGAAAAAAAAGAAAAAGTAAAAAAATAAAAACAGAATCAAATCAAGTAAAAGGATTTTGAAGGGTAAATTTTTCAGAAGCTCCAATTTCACGTGTCTGAATAACTATACCAAATAACACAATATGTATTTACTTATGTGCTACTATTTTATGTAAAATTGTATTTGAGTTTTTGTCGTAGACAGACGAAACCGGATCAATGATAATTCGTTGGGAATTATCATTCATTTGCTGCCTGTCATCCCAAATTAGGCTAGAATGTTCATTACATTTTCATTCCAACATCATTCAAGTAAGTTCGAATGAAGTTTGAATGATATTTCGTGAACTTTATTCAGCGACGAATCAAAGTGGTGAATTGTATATTTCTAGTGGTGAAAAAAAGAAAATTATAAGAAAAACCATAATATATAATCTACAGATTATAATAATTTAAAATTGAAAGTAAAAATTAAAAATATATGACAGCAAAAATGATTATTGAAACATTGTCGTGTGCGTAACAAGAATTTTAATGAATTTTATTTTAATTTTAATGAGGAAGAATTATCATTAATTCGATTTCGTCTGTCTACCATATTAGTCGTTTGTTATATTACGTATAATATTTACACAAATTTATAAAATACAATAATTCTAAGGATTTAAGTATAAAACAAATATGTGTATAAAGGTTAAGAATATACACTTTATTTGCGATGTGTGTTTAGCCGATTAAACGTGATTAACATTTTTCTCTTGTATTTTTGTATAAATAAATATTATAACCACATATGTAGTACATCCGAGTATATGAAAATGAAAAAAAATAATAAATGAAATAACTTTTTTTTAAGATGTAAAATCTTTAGTTCTAAGGAAGCATGATTTTATTCTGATGCTCAAAATATACAAAAATAAAAATCGTGAACGGAAAAATTAATTTTTTTTAAAAATTCAAAATTTCAAATTTCAGTATATATGTACACGTTAGATAGAATTTAGGGCTGGAGTTCCGAAAAGGTGTTCCCTCTGATCCTCTTGAAATTTTGACCACAGATAGTCCTTGTGACGCAAAGCACAGAACTCTAATATTTTTTGTCGGATAGCCCTCTATCGGCCAGAATTCGCATTTAAAATTTTTTGTCAAAATTCTTATTTTAGCAATATCTCTGTAACGGTACATGACACAGGTATAATTTACATCTCAAAAGATGCGTCTTAAGATGCTCTATATTCTGAAAAAAGAAATTTTCAAAAACTCTTAGTAGAAGGATAATAAAGGACATTTTGTGATTTTTGGCTATTTTCACATTTTTGACAATTTCTCAGAAAGGAGTAAGGATAATCGGTTCAAATTTTTTGCAAATAAAAAAGGACATCAGGAGCAAGATTTTTCATTCATTACTTTGATCCTAATGAAAAAGGAAAATGTCCTGCAGAGAAATAATTTTATTAATACTGAATTTTGCAATTTTATGTTCGTGTGCACGTGTATGTATGTGAGTATGTGTATTTGTAGAAGTCAAATATATGATATTTTTTGTATGCGCGTATATATGCGTGTGTATGTGCATTTGTAGAAGGTAAATCTAACAGTGTGTACATTAAGTATTTTCTATACAGGCATACATATACACTACACGTATATGGTCAAATATGATAGAGTACGCTTGCTGGTTTGTGTGTGTATGCATTTGTAGAAGGCAAATCTGGTAGTGTGTATATGTTTACATGTGTATGTGTGCGTGTGCATTTTTAGAAGGAAAATCTGATAGTGTGTGTATGTAAGTGCATGTGTGTGTGCATTTGTAGAAGGAAAATCTGATAGTGTGTGTATGTAAGTGCATGTGTGTGTGCATTTGTAGAAGGAAAATCTGATAGTGTGTGTATGTAAGTGCATGTGTGTGTGTGCATTTGTAGAAGGAAAATCTGATAGTGTGTGTGTGCATTTGTAGAAGGAAAATCTGATAGTGTGTGTGTGCATTTGTAGAAGGAAAATCTGATAGTGTGTCTATGTAAGTGCATGTGTGCTTATTACTATTATTATTAGATATAATTTTATATTATATTACATTTATTTCAATGACTGGAATAATACTCTACAAACAATCTGAAAATACCAAACGCGTGCGTTTGTGTTGTGTGTGCGTGCGTGCCTGTGTATATGCGTGCGCGTATGTGCATTTGTAAAAGGTAAATCTGATAATTTGTGCATTAAGCATTTTCTATCAGATTTGTTTTCTACAAATGCACACACACACATGCACTTACATACAAACACTATCAGATTTGCCTTCTACAAGTGCATACACACACTATCAAATTTTTCTTCTACAGGTGCACACACATACATGCACTTACTAACATACACTATCATATTTGCCTTCAACAAATGCACACACACACATGCACTTACATACACACACTATCAGATTTTCCTTCTACAAATGCACACACACACATGCACTTACATACACACAATATCAGATTTTCCTTCTACAAATGCACACGCACACATACACATGTAAACATATACACACTACCAGATTTGCCTTCTACAAATGCATACACACACAAACCAGCAAGCGTACTCTATCATATTTGACCATATGCGTGTAGTGTATATGTATGCCTGTATAGAAAATACTTAATGTACACACTGTTAGATTTACCTTCTACAAATGCACATACACACGCATATATACGCGCATACAAAAAATATCATATATTTGACTTCTACAAATACACATACTCATACATACACGTGCACACGAACATAAAATTGCAAAATTCAGTATTAATAAAATTATTTCTCTGCAGGACATTTTCCTTTTTCATTAGGATCAAAGTAATGAATGAAAAATCTTGCTCCTGATGTCCTTTTTTATTTGCAAAAAATTTGAACCGATTATCCTTACTCCTTTCTGAGAAATTGTCAAAAATGTGAAAATAGCCAAAAATCACAAAATGTCCTTTATTATCCTTCTACTAAGAGTTTTTGAAAATTTCTTTTTTCAGAATATAGAGCATCTTAAGACGCATCTTTTGAGATGTAAATTATACCTGTGTCATGTACCGTTACAGAGATATTGCTAAAATAAGAATTTTGACAAAAAATTTTAAATGCGAATTCTGGCCGATAGAGGGCTTTCCGACAAAAAATATTCCGTGACTTTTCTGATATTGTCGAGTAGAATCTGTGGTCAAAATTTCAAGAGGATCAGAGGGAACACCTTTTCGGAACTCCAGCCGAATTTAGTTAAGCGTAATAAAATTCTTCAAAAAAAAAAAAAAAAAAAAAAATAAAAGGATAATTACTTTTTAAGTTTTTCAGAGCGGTTTCAAAAATATGTGAATAGTGTATTGTATGTATATTCGTGTGTATAGGTATATAATATTTAATTATCTGTGATAATATGTATGTATGTATTTGAATAAAATGTAAATATATTATGTTGAATAAATATTATAAAATACCAATCTTATAATTAAATTTGTGAATTCATTTGAAAAAAGAAATGAAAAAACAAAAAATTTAAAAGAAAACAATATCTGTTATAGGTTATATGGTTATAGTCATCTTTTTAAAATGTGCAAAATACTATAAATCTCATAAACTCGTGAATGGTATATATACGTGTACGTAATAGCATTAAATATAAAAGATAGAAAGAACGAAAGCATACAAAAAAAAAGAATACGATCCTATAATAAGAAACCTATTAGTGCTATTATAATGGTAACGTGTAATGGATAAATAAAATGAAGGATATATTTTTTTTTTATTTTGATGAATTTAATTTTTTATTTCGTTACCTATTTTCATAGTATGAAAAGAAAATAAACTACACGATGCTATATACTATTAACACTGAGATTCAAATACTACTTGTAAATGATTTGTTAAGCCATTGACAGACATCTAGTATTGATATTATGGTATAGGTTATACTAGATTAGGTGAAACTCATAATTTTCTTCTTCAATAGCACTTATAGCTCTACGTGTTACTTGTTGTTAGCGAGTAGACTGACTTAATCGAAATTTTTAAGCTCTTTTTCTCAGCAAGCTGGTGCTTATCAATGATCAGTTGATCTACTGCTGACCACTGCACTATCGAGCCCTCCAAATTTACCAATTTACACGACAAGTGGTTAAAGATGATTAAATAATAACAATAATGACAGCCAAATATTAAAATGTTTGCGATTCAACGACGATTCAAGATCGAAAATAGATTGTTCGTATGGTATAAAGCTGATATTAGGTGACAGACATAAATGATATATAGTACAATTACAATACCATGTTATCGATCGATACTACATGTCTGTAAATGGCTTTAAAGTGACTGTTGATATTACTACAAATTTATATTTTATACTTAATACATACCTATGTATATGTATACGTATATAATACCATGCGATATTTTATTTCTGTTTCCTAGTATTTTGTAATTTTAAAAATTTAATTTAAAAAGGACACGTGTTAATATACATACGTATATAATTACTTACCTTCTAGAATTTTCGATTTTATTTTTATACAGATACACATATATGTACGTCATAGTTATACACCATCAGAAATAATATTTATCTAAAAATAAAATAGGAAAAAATTTGAAGGAAAATGTGATACAACAAAGTAAAATACATATATTTTTATTTTCCTCGAATTAAATCTTTAAAAGTAAATGAAACGTACAAGGTACTACATAATTATAAGAAGCATAAGGTATAGGTAATGTATACTCGTAAATGGTATGATGTTGAAAAGGAAACAAAAATAATAATTTTTCATTTTAATGAAATTTCATGTAATTTAATATAAAAGGAAGAAAAATAAGAAGATATGTACTTAAAAAGAAGCTTATTACAATGATTTACAAGCGTACATATAACATACAATTGACAATATTGTACCTCGGTATCTACATGTGTATGTGTATGTATATGTATTAGAACAAAAGTAGGTATTATTTCTATTACATTTTACAATCTACGCATCTACATATGCATATATAGTTGATTTTAAATAACTTGGATGATTGATATTTGAAATATTTTTTGAGGTTCTTTGTTTTATTTTTGTTTCTGAAAACTAAAAATGAAATTTATTTTTTATTTTTTTTTTTACATTAAAGGTCATAATTCTTTGTATGTATGTAAACATAATATGCATCCGTGTTTTTTTTTTCCTTTTTTTGTTTCATCATCTACATTTTTATAAAATGTACTTTTGGTTTTCGAAAATTTATTTATTCGAAATAAACAAATTTGTATACATTCATATACGAGTATAAAGGGTGATGTATTTAACTTAACGCATACACTAGTATACATTATTTTATTCGATTAATCAATTTACACTCGATGTCAAAATCGAACGTATGCTAAATAATGGATATATAACAACAATAACAACAACAAGAATTTAATTTGTTTTCAATGTTTTATTGAAAACATTTTTTTTTTCTCCAAAATTAACCATCCCATCCCCTTCGTATCAGATAACAATTATACACTTATATTGAATGTATGTCAAAGTTCCATCGATTTGGACAGTTTACTCTACATTAAATACTGATTGGTATCATATGCATGCATGTAATGTATAAGTAAGCAATATAAATACGATATCAATAAAACAATAATTGTCAGATTATATATGGTTACATTCAATTTCATAATGTACATATATCTATACTTAAATAGTACTCGTATATCTTTGTGAATAATTTTATAAATATATTTATTTTTTTCCATATGTATCCAGACACATACACTTATGATTTCTATCTATATACATACAAGTGTATGTACATACATATATGTAAATGTAAACGTACGTAATGGAAATACATACATATATGTATGTACATACATATATGAACAAGAAATTTACAAACTTATATAATTGAATTTACTTTATTTTTTACGTTATATGTATCATTGATTGCGTTCCTTTTGACCAAGTAAAGTACTCCCGAATACTGGGGCGGGAGTAGACTGTAAATGGAACGCAATTTTTTTACTTAGAAGTAAAAAGTAACCTCAAATTTCAAGGCATACACATTTCTAAGGCAATGTAAATATTGGAGTGATAGTAGATCGTGTTCAAATTTCAGCTGTCATGTACATATTTCAAATTTGTTTTGTTGTTGATTTCAGATTCTCCATAACCTTGAACAATAAAAAGCCACTTATTGAATAACAAGCATAATAAAAATATTATAGACCTTATAAACCTATTTCTTTAATCTCTAACGATTAAAACACAAAAATCTCTAACGGTGAATTTTGGCGTAACTAACCATGCAACTGTCAAGTAAATTACTCGAATACAAGAGGTATGGTGTAGATGATCACGACTACAAGTACTTGAGAGTACTTTACATGGTCAAAAGGAACGCAACTATTATAGGTATAATATGAGTGTATATACATTTATGCATTCATACATCAAGTGCGTATATATGAACATGTAAATCATACATGTGTATTTTATATAGATACATAACGTATAACGTATATAATCAACTTGTTGAAAATTCTATTCATAAAAAAGTTGAATATATTGTATCTACATATATGTATGCATGTCAATAAGTAGTATGTTCTTCTCTAATTAGATCAGTCATTTCCTGTTTATTTTTTCTTAAATATTATATTTAAGTATTTGTTTATAATTAGATTTTTTTTATTTCTTGAGTTTGTCGTTTTCGTCTTCTTAATTTTACATTTATTTATTTATTACCTTTTTTTCTTTTTCTTTTTTTGTCGATTTCAAGAGAAAAAAAAACATTTATTTTTAAAATGTATTACAAATGTATTTATGATTTTCTTTAGAAGGAGCTATCAAAATACTTACTTGTAGATCTCTATGTACAAGCATACGAGCAATAGATATAATATGTAAAAATGTAATATATGAAGTGTTTCTATACATACTTTACGTTTTTGTTTTTTTAAAAAAAAATGTATATAGCTATTTCATTCAGACAGTGATGCCACTTTATTATAAATTTTTTGTTATTCTATGTGCTTATATTTTTTTTATTTTTTTTTTTTTTGAAAATACTCATGAAATTTACTTTTATAATTATGGCAATGTGTATACATACACATAAGTGTTCTCATTCACGAATCATGATTGTTGTTCATAAAGATTTTTATACATTTTTGACTTGAAGTAAGAGTAGAAAGTAATCAAATAGAAAGTAATATCAAATTTTTTTTAAATAAATACTCTTGCACCCACGCATTATATTTTTTATAATGAAAAATTGACAATTAATGTAATAAAAGGTCTATCAAGAAAATTGTTGATAATATATACATACTTATTAGAAAAAAATTATACGAAAATAAAAATGTCATTGTATCATTACATTTCTATATACACATATGCAATTTTGAGTAAAGTCATATAGGCTTACATTTTTGGACCCCAGCCAGACAAATGATTCAATTCAGAAATGATTCCTGGCATCAAAGAATCGATTCTTTTTTGAAAAAAAAAGTGATTTTTTTATATGGACTATGTCCGCTTTTTACGATTTTTGATTGGTTTAAATATGAGCCAGTAGAAAATAGATTTTAAAAATTGATGCAAAATCGATTCTGAATCAATTTTTAAGTGGATTCAATGATAATTTAGAATTGATAAAAAATCAATTATTTGCAACCAAAAAAAATCGATTCCTGGCATCGATTAATTATCAATTCTAATAATTGATTAATAATTGATTCTTGAAATTCATTTGGATCAACTGGATTAGGATGATAGGATGATTTGGATTTTGGACAAGACAAATTATTCAAATAGATATTCGCTTCATTTAATTCATTTTCATTTCTATTTTCATTATTTCCTCATTTAAATTTTCATTATTATTATGATTGTTACTGCTCAATGAAAACATTACACTTGGATCGTTGCACAATTAATGAAAAACTAATTTTTTTTTTGGCATTTACAAAAACCGATTACAAAATCGAATTAGAATCTATTTATTATCGATTCTCAGATCAGCTTTTTTTTAATTGTCGTGGAATCAATTTATAATCAATAAATTCTTCAAAAATTACTTTGACTATACTTTGAAAAAAAATGTTGATGCCATTTTCGATGCAGCACATCGTTTTATAATCGATTCCTTTTCGTTTCTCATATAATCGATACCAAATGTCTGGCTGGGGCGTTTCTGAATTTTTTGTACTACTCGGGCTCAAAACATACATAACTAAAAAAGGCAATTTTTATACTCTTCGAATATTTGTTGCTTGCTTACCTTTCGACGATAGCCGAACCAATTTTACTAAGATCTGGAGCCACTCTAATACTACCTTCATTTATATACATATTTGTAATTTTTAAGATTTTGTATTTCGTTATACTTTTTTTTATACCTAGTACTTTTGTATAGGTAATGTTGCAGATAAATTGGTTTTTCGGAGAATTTTTACTAATCCACTTCTATGTAGATGGTTTCATGACTCTCTAAACTAACGGTAGCACTGTTTATGTACACATAAATCAGAGCAAAAATTATTTCTTCATAAAAATTTAGGTAGACCAATGTACGTAAAACAATTCAATGGTAGGACGTTATATGGTAGAAAATTTTGTAGGTGTACATTCATGTACGTAAATTCATATATAAAACGTTTAATTTCATAATAAAAAACGCATTTATTTTAATTAATTTTCCGGTATAAAATTTTGTCAGTTCACTCCTAATATAATGGTTCTTATTATACATATCATATACATATACATAAGAAATTTATTTTCTTTGTTTTTTTATATATTTTTTAAAATAATAAATAATAATTTTAATTCTAAAAATGTTATTGCTATTTTAGACAGTATACAATTCTATATACATTATAATCACATGAAGTTTTGGTATTTTTTATTTCTATTCATTTATATTTATTCACATACATTACATATTTATGGTACATGACGTTATGAATTATCGTTGTATATATATTAAAGAATGAATATAAAATTATCTTATTCAGATACATGCTTTTGAAATATTTTTTTTATTTTATGTAATACGCATATAAGTTGGGTTCCTTTTGACCAAGTAAAGTACTCCCACGTACTCGGGAGTAGATTGTAAATGGAACGCTGTTGACCGTGCTCAAATTTCAGCTGTCATGTATTTCAAATCTGTTTTGTTGTTGATTTCAGATTCTCCATAACCTTAAACAATAGAAAGCCACCTATTGAAGGAAACGTGTAATGAAAATATTACAGACTTTAACCTATTTCTTTAGTCTCTAACGATTAAAACACAAAAACCTCTGACGGCGAATTTTGGCGTAACTAACCATGCAACTGTCAAGTAAATTACTCGAATACAAGAGGTGGTGTAGATGATCACGACTACAAGTACTTGAGAGTACCTTACTTGGCCAAAAGGAACGCAACTATAGTATGTCTACAAACAATTGACAACAAAATTATTTGTACACTTCCAAATTTAAACTTTGAATAACCCGTAAGTCAAAATCAAATAAATACATTTCCTTTCATTTTTTTAGACAGATGGAACTCAGATATGTTCTCAATATTATTCCGGAATTTAATTTTCATATCTCTGTTCATTCTCATGTTATAGATATAAAATAATAATAAAACAATTCCATAATATAAAAATAATTGAAACAAGTTCGTATAATTTTTTATCCAGTTTTTTTGTGCACTATTACAATTTTTTCAATTTTAATGATAATTAGCTTATTTAAGAGATACTTTGGCCTTTAATTCATATGACAATATCTTTCCTCGTTCATAAAATTATAAATCTATATATGTATATTAACGATGATACTGGATAACGTTAAGATAATGAAAATAAAATTCTCTACTACATTAATGTAAAAGTCGTATTTATACTTGTCAAGAGTTTATTAGTAAAAGAGAGCATTTTACAAAAATTTAGAGGAGTATAAAGACTTTTAACGTCTACTGTATGAATGAATATATTAGTTTGTTTTTCATATTTTTTTTGTTTTTAGAAATATGACAGACATAATAAAATCATTCATCAAAAGCTTTGATTTAAATCTTTTTTCTGAAGTATAGTATTGTCATATTGTATTATTGCTGTGTTTTTGTTTTCTTATTGAAATCTTTAATTTGTATTTATCTGTTATATTTAAATTTTTCTTATGTTTATGTGCATAACATGAACTGTTTTTTTTTTTTTTTTTTGTTTTGCGAAAACTCTATTATTATTATACACGATTTCTAGTTGGCAATGTGTACATATTTCTACTTTTTTTTTTTTTAATTTTTATTATCAAAGGAAGAGGAAAAAAAGTATATATAAAAAGTCATCTGTAAATTGCCTTTATCTTGATTATGAAAAAATGAAAAAAAAAAAGTATTTTTTTATTTTGTTCTACTACACGTTATAAAAATAAAATAAAAAAACTCAAGAAGAATGCTTTTACATACAATGCATGTATGTACATTTTTACGTATTATTATATAAATTGGTTTAATAGATAAGCGGACCAAGACAAATTATTAAATTTTATCGTCTCGAGGTTTCATTAAAAAAAAATAAAATACTAACTATGAAAGCATTCTTAAAAATTACATACATGTATATATATTTATAAATATAAGTAGAACAAAAAATTGAAATAAAAAGAAAATGTATGTAAACTTTTAGCTGTCTGTTTGGCTTTGTTTATGTGTTTTTTATTTTTCAAATTTAATGGATAATACATGCATATAATCTTGTTTTGTGAATGTAAAAATGAAACATTTAAATTTCCGTACGTATACATGCTCGTATTATGTATAAATTCTATTTAAGAGAACATTAATTTCAATTGCATTTTTATACATAATTTTAAATACATATTATTATTGGTAAGAGATAATGTGAATGCATATAAGATACATACTGTATATATTCTCGTACATAATAATTGTGACAAAAAATTTAATATATTATTATCTTTATGATTTTTTTTTATGTATTTAAAACGAATATAAGTATATGTATACGTATATATTTTTATTATGCGAATAATTCAGAGTTAAATCTGAAAAAAGTCGAAAGTCAAAATAAATACTTGAATACATTGTATGACAATTTAAATTTAAATACAAAACAATTTGTTAAATGTAATTTATTAAAGAATTTTTATCAATATTTCTCTCGTGTTTTGAATTATATCTACATATAGAGCACGGATCAAAACAATTGAAAAGTTTCGTGCATGTTAGTAAAATTTTTGTATACAGATTAAGATGATCTTAAGATGGAAAATTATTATGATCTTTAGAAAATTGTTAGAAATCTTTACTCGATCATATGTAATATATAGCTCGTTTTGCTTATTCTTCGTGCATAAATTCTGTTCATGTACGAGTATGTATGTTTTTTTCTTCTGCGTATGTGGCAACTTATTGTGTAATACGAAATTGTCAACTGTTTTTGGTCATATCTATATCAATCTACAAAATATGTTGTGTGCATTTTTAAAAACTTTTGTAAACAAGTAAAAATAAAAATACATAATAAATAAATTGGCCCGGCCCACATATATAGACAATTTAATGACAAAAAAAAAAAATAAATAAATAAATAATAATTTATTATATTTACCGTAAATATCGTATTTTGTAAATAAATAACTTAATTGTACACACATACATAGTATATATTTTATTGTACATATGAGTGTACTTAATTTGAATAATATTCAACGAAATGATTAATAATATTACACGCAATTTCTATATACAAACATTCAATGTATTTACATATAATATATAATTTAGTACCTATGTCATTGACTTCAAAACAAATATATATACATATACATATATATATAATATTGTGTATAAAAATAAACTTTAAAATTAAAATGTAAACAAAAAAATTAAAAACAAAAAAAAAATTCCTAACCACTTTATACACCATTTATTACTCGTAGGTCGTGGTTAGTCTATAAAATAATGTGCTGGTCACGATATGCTCAAATAAATTCCGTTCATCGTTCGGACTTAGATTATAAACTCTAAATGCTATACCTACATTGTATAGTACTACTTGTTATTTACAATTATTATTACATAATACATGGCAATGGCATATACTACAAACTACAGATTCCTAATGTACGATATACTTACTGTATATTATGTACCTACTCGAAATAATTTATTATTCTAAATGGTAGTTTAATTTCAATCAAAATGTACAATCGGAAAAACAAAACACCCAGAAAAATACAAAATAAAAATAAAAAAAAAAAAATTATTTTGTTTTGGTTATGGTCAATCAATCGAAATTAAAAATTTTTTTTTAAATGAAAAATGAAAAACGAAAGAAAAAACATTAAAAAAAAATAAACTGAAAAAATAATACAGTTCTCTATATTTATAAAATGGTAATAAATAAATTAGAATTAATTGAAGTTGTTCAAACAGAATAGTCATTTAAATATGTATAGATATACGTATTCATGAAAAACCTATATACGAACATTCGGATATTCATTTGTTTATGTCAATTAATTATTGTTGACTTTTTTCACATAATTACATACCTATATAATTATATAGGGTATACGTATATATTGTGCCCTATTATGAGTGTCGATAATATCGACTATCGACAAAATTAAGACGAGACGAGACGATTTAGATTTTGTATTATGTAAATCGATCGCCTCGACAGTAAGACATTACCATAACAAATTTTATTTTCATTCACTTTTACTATGTAAATATGTAATTTCTATAAAAATTGTCAAATATTTCGATATAAAAATTTTTAATTCATTTTTTTTTTCAATTTTGAATAAATATTTAATTAATTTTTGTAATTTTTAATAAGTATTTGATTATTTTAAATAATTTGTGGCTAAGTGCGAAAATATAAAATATCTTAATTTAATAATGATTTTTTTGCGTAAAAGAAGAGCATTAAGAGATCCGTTCATGTTTTTTTTTTAAATTAATTAAATTAAACTAGAATAAATTAGCAGAATAATTAAATACACCTTATCTCATATACAAAGCATACATGAAATGTCAAATCATCATAGACTACAATGCCTGCCGATTAGTTTTAACTGATAGACTCAAAATGTCGATATTCTCGCCTCAAATCGACACTCATAATACAAAATTTGTCGAGTCGAGGCGATAGTCGATGATGAGACGATATTGTCAACACTCATAATAGGGCCCATTTTATTCATTTATTTATATAGTATATATCATATGTATACATTAAATTTTTTTTATTTACAAACAGGCAATAACTATTATCATAGAATAGTGAAGGTAGCTTTATTATTCTATGCTATTATTTATAGAAGAAGCGTAATTTTTCGTGTGAAGAGTCTTTAATATGTACGGGGTATTTTTCTTCATGAAAAATAAAATAGTTTTTATTTATAATAATTGCGTGCGAAAATTATTCACACCGACATGTACATAGTACATATATACTTACTTACTCCTACATATAACTAAAAATTTATAATATGAATATTCTAAAAATAAATTTGCCAAATTTGTCATTTTCTTATTTATTTTTAACATTCAACATTGTTATATAGAATTATTCTACGTTTTTTTTTGTATTATTTTTTTTTAAAGTTTTTGAAAATTATTCATTTGATTAATTTCACATATGTGTCTATTAGAATCAAAAGGGGATCATAGGAGATTTTTAAAAAACAAGAGTTAGGTATGCCATTTTATTAATTTTTTTTTGTTCTTATTATTTCTCCTTTCAAAATCGAATCGAAAATCAGAGTTTTTTTCAAAAGGTATAACGGTATAACCTTTTCCATATTTTTTAAGTATCAAAAAGATTATTTTTATTTGTTTGAATCGTTTTTTGTTTTTGTTTTTATGAATTAATTCCAAAAAAAATTTAATTTTCAAATTTTTTTTATATACTCGTATGTTTTCTTCTTTTTCACGAGTTTCATTTTAGATATTTAATTTCAGAAAGTAGCCTTTTCCATATATCAGTTTCAAAAAGTAACCTTTTCCAAATTTTTTATGTAATTTCAACTAAAACCGTAAGAAATATTTTTGAATCATGCTTATTTATGCTAGAGAAAAAGATAAGTTTTAAAAAGTTTTATTGGGACCGTAACATTGTTTTTTTTTAAGTATGTACGTTTCCAGAATATGCAACCAACTGTAATATATGAGAATGAAAGTGTAATCTGTCTAGAATTGTATATGAAACCCAAAAATTGGTGCTTACAATACCAAATAGCTCAAAACAAGTACTGAAACAAGAATTAAATATAAAACCATTATTTTTTGCTTTAAATGTTAATATATAGATTATAAACTTCTCACAGATTTAATTATGATTATTTATAGTATACTTTCGTAACATAAATTTTGTCCTTTTACAAAACTTTTTAAATATTATCGATAGTAGAATAATGTTTTTAATTCTTTTAAATTATATTTTCGTTGCAAATGGAATATAGAACAATAATTTATTTGAAAATACTTAATTGCATTAGTAATCTTTAAAAACATACCGGTCTCAGTCTTTTGTGAGCGACTGTATGTAATATATTTTCTCTGATTCACTTAAGAAAAAAAATTATTTTGAAAACACGTGGATAAAGAATATTCACATACAATAATATAATATTCAAACGTATTTCAGTTAAAAAAAAAAAAACTTTATTTATTACTTTCCTTTTCGTATTTAGAGAAAATATTATTGGAATACGGAATACGTCCGCATGCATAACGAATTAAAAAAAAAAAGAATTTTATAAAAATTATTTTTCAAAATTCAAACCAAAAAAAAAAATTAAATTTAAATAATTTTAGTTTTTTTCTTTTCGTACTGTTCTGTTCTAATACTCTGACTTGTATACACGATACACAAATAATAAATTTTCTTAAATTGAACGAAAGAAAATAAGGCGAAACATTTTTTTGTTTAGTTTATTAATCGCATTCATTTGAAAAAAAAAAAAAGTGAAGTGTTTAAGAAGTTTTTTTTTTTTAATTTCAAATTATTTGTAAGAGAATTATAAATTTTTGATTTCACGTATTTCACGTTTACATACTTTTATAGTGCTCAAAGTGAAATCAGAAACTTCAAATCAAATCTCATAGTAAATATAATAATTTAAATATAATCGAATAAACCGTAATGAAATTTTAATTACCATTTGCAGTTTCAAATTTTCATGGAAATTTTATTAAAATAAATTTTCAAAATTCGTACACAGTTCAGGTTATGATAAAACATCAACTTTACAGCTTTGTACATTATTATTAACTATGGCAGCTTATTTATTGTTGAATTTTATAGTCGCTAGTATGAATTTTCTAAAAATATTTTCAATTTAAAATCGATTTTACATTTGAAATTTCATTATAACATATGTGTACTCTTTCAGAGGAGAGCATAATTATTATTAAATATTTTTTTTGTATAGGTACATGATAGTTTACATATAGGTAGTTGTAGTGTAAGTGTAGGTGAATTTTATTTACGTATTCATATAACATCAAATTCATATGGTACATAATATAAATAGAGAAAATATTATTTAGATTATTTTCTAATATTACAATGAAAATTGTATTTTAGGCTGCTTTCTATTTTGAAATTTTCCAGTTATTTGCATTATTTACCATTGTTTTATTAATACCTAAGTATTATACCTATACACATCTGTAATACACGTATTATATGAATTTACCGTTAAATAAAATTATAATATGTACGTACATGCTCATGTAAGTATATTTATTCATACAATATAATAACTTTAATGTTACTATACATATTCGGATCTTCTAGCTTCTGTAAATTATTTTCTATAAATACTCGCACATAGTGTCCGATAAAATATAATCTATCAACTTTTAACTTTTGGAAGAAAATGAAATTTCAAAAGAATTTTTCAATGTAACATGCTTTTGCTTTTCGTTTTATAAAGGAGTTAAATCTGATATACAAAATATGTATAGGTATACATGTGCACAAAATAAAATAAAATCCTTCTCGGAAGAAATTATATTATATTAACTTAAGATATTGGATTGATAAGTCTCTAGAATGAAGCACTAAATATAATATGTTTAAGTAAAATCGACATTTTTTTTTCAAAACATAGTCTCCTTCTAGCTTTACACACGTTTTAGAATTTCATTAAACCTTTTTAAAAATGCGATTTATTAAACTCTTCAAAACAAATGTTTTCTTTGTCTCATATTGCTTCATCACTTGATCCAAATATCTTCACATGTATTTTGAAATAGAAAAAAGTCAAAAAAGCTATACCAGGTAAATATGGTGAATGCTAGGGAAGCAAGTTAAAGCAAATGTCTTCTAATTCATGTTGAATTCTATGATGAATTAATTCGTTTTTTGAAGATTTTTTAATAAACGTAGCAACCATATTGTAAAAAGATTTTTCATGCGCAAATTAATAATAATAATAATAATAGACTAGAAGAAGACTTGTAACGATTTAAAGTAAAATGTTCATGTCATTTTTCTTATTTTGTTTTTTTTTGTTTTTTTTTTGTTGGACACTGTACGTACATGTGGTACGTACATTATTAGGTGTGCATTATCTGAATTTCTATATATATTTTATTAAAGTTAAACAAATAAAATACATGTCTACATACCTTTATGTCTATATAATATAATATTATACGGATGCATATTGTGAATTCAAGTCGACATAATATCTAAATACTATAGATACTAGATCATATAGCCATCAGATACTATAATAAATAAATACATAATATATATAGTATATAGTATGTACATGCAAAAATTTGAATAAATAAATTAAATTTATGTGAAGCATAATCGTACATAACAAAGACGTACATACATATATGTATTATGTATATTATGATTGCATATAATCTACATAGTGCATAATACGACTATGATTGGTTTTGTTCATATATTACCATTAGTATGAATACATGAGTATTTATGCATTTCGTTCATATGCATTCCATTATTATAAAGGATTTAAAAATGTATATGTATGCATACGAACTTATATGTTAAAAAAATATACATATGTGCGAGTATACATTTTTTTTTCTTCTTGCAACTGAAGTAGACATTTCAATGACTTAACGTGAAATTCTTCTATAATAGAGTGTACTACGAATGTGCATATGTTATGTATTATATCAGGTCATTCAAAAAGTTCGCAGCTTAACGCATACGTGACATTTCTAGAAATAAAAATTTATTCCTATGGGCAACACCAGTCCTTCATATGAACGTACCATAAATTCCAGATCGATCTGTCAAATAGTTTAGTTTAAACATTTGATTAAATTACACGTGTTTGGCTTGTTTTCAGAAAATGGATAATTTAAAAATCGTGCGGTGATTGAATATTTGTTTAAAAAAGGATTAAGTGGGAAAGAAATTTTTGATGATATGGTAAACGTATTAGGAGACAGTGCTCCTTCATATTCATCTGTAATAAAATGGGTTGTTCTATTTAAACACGGCCGTACAGACATCAATGATGATCCACGTTCAGGACGTCCAAAAGCAGCAACCACTCCAGAAATTATTGACAAGGTTCATGATTTGGTTTTGGAAGACCGCCGAATAACTGTGGTTGATTTAGCTGGGGCCACAGGCATCTCATCTGGATCAGTGCATAGTATCTTAACCAGTGAATTAGGTATGAGAAAGTTATTGACAAGATGGGTACCGCATTCGTTGAATTCTGACCAAAAACGCATTCGAGTGAAACTTTCTCAACAACATTTGGGTCATTTTCAAAAGGATAGAATTGGTTTTGTGCGTCGATTTGTAACCAAGGACGAGACATGGATTTATTACTATGATCCTGAATTGCGATAACAAACAGCAGAGTGGATCGTGCCCGGCTGCTCGGCCCCAAAGCAGCAAAACTCTCAAAATTTTCAAAGAAGGTTATGGCATCAGTTTTTTGGGACGCAAAGGGTTTTTACTAATTGATTACCTTCAGACGAGTAAAACGATAACAGGAGAATATTATTCAAATATTTTAGACCAGTTAGACACAAAAATTTGGGAGAAGAGACCAAGATTACAAAAGAAAAAAATCATTTACCACCAAGACAATGCACCAGCACACAAAGGTGTCCTTGCAATGGCCGAATTGAAGGAACAACACTATGAATTGTTGGAGCATCCACCATATTCACCAGATCTGGCTACGTCTGACTTTCATTTATTTCCAAATCTCAAAAAATTCTTACGTGGTAAGCATTTTTCATCAAATAAAGAAGTCATAACGGCTGTCGAAGAGTGCTTTGGAGGTCTCGAGGAAAATCACTTCAGGCAAGGGATAAATGAATTGGAAAATCGCTACAAAAAATGCATTGAGCTTAGGGGGGAATATATTGAAGATTAATTATATTTTGGCTCATAAATTCATACTGCTTCATTACAAGGCTGCGAACTTTTTGAATGACCTAGTATTTTTGCATTTTGGTATCCGCAGTTATAATATGTTAAAATATAACGTGCATAAATGTATGCATAGTCTATATAAAATTTTGTTATACATATATAACATAAATTTATATACATACATACATATGTACGTATGTTATGTGCATACATAATATGTACACTTTAAAAACTGAAAAAAAAAAATATATAAGGTGTAAAATATGCATATAAAATATACTTCTATATTCCTATATACTTACACACATATTACATATAAAATAATATGTCAAGTAATATTATATATATTTTTGTAAGTAAAAATATAAAATGGAATTTTTTTATCCATTATGCGAATACCTCTATTATACTTATACGTGTTTATCCGTAACTGTGTTTAGTTTTTTTTTTCTGTCATTTTGTTTTTGGTTTCCATACCGTTAATTTTTTTTTTTCACCATTTTTTATTTTGTGGATAATATTTTTGCATAAAAATTTACCGTAAAAAAAATGTAAGACGTGACTTAGAAATTTTTTTTTCCTTTAAAAAACTATAATATAATACATACAGTGCACATTATATGTATTTGTACACAATTCAAATTTAAACTTTGAATATAAATGTAAGTCAAAATCAAAAATGAACATATCTTCCCATTTTTTTTCTGTAAAAGTGATACCCTGATATCTTCGTAATATTATTCCGGAATTTTATTATCATAACTCTGTTCATTCTCAAGTTATACTTAAAAAAATAATTAAAAACAAGTCTGAAAATTACGGGTCAAAAATGTTTGTATATACCCATACAATTTAATATAATTTTTTATACGGTTTTTCTGGGTAATGTCACAAAAATATTTTTATTGCAAGAACTACTCGTATATTTTCAATTTTAATGATAATTAGCATAGTTAACGAAGATAAGACACTTTGGACTTTCATATGAAATTTAATTTATGACTCTATCTTTGCCGCGTGCACAAATATTAAATCTATATATTAAAGATGACTGGATAACATTAACATATGTATTTTATTTGAACAATAATAAACTCTTCTATTACATTAATGTAAAACACGTCTTTTCTTTACTTGTTAAGAGTTTATTATGAAGACAGAGCATTTTATAAAAATTTGAAAGTGTACAAATATTTTTAAGGTTAACTGTATAAATGTATTTATATTATATGTAATATATGAATGTGTATGTGTTTATAGTTAAAATAGCTGTAATTTATAAATACAATTTTATATGCATATATATACGGTATGATCATGTAATGGTTTTGAAAAGAATATATCGTCTCCATACATATTTTATATTGTGTTTATATATTCATTCACATATATGATACTATGTGTGCTAGTTTATATAATAAATGTTATGTATATGTAAAAAATATAGGTATCCATAAAGTAACATATTTTATAATATACTCATAATACCTATACAGTACTTATTTTGCAGTATATAACCTACGTCTACGTGATTAAAAAAAAAAATGAATGTAAGCAACATATACCGTACATTGTATAGTTTATTCGAAAAATATTCGTTAAAAAATCGTTTCAATTATTCATTCAAATTATTCACATATGAACATGCTTATATTTATGTGCGAATAATTTTATATTCAGTCATAAAAAATGAAAAAAAAAAAACTGCTATGTATAAATAAAATAAAATGTCATTTATAATGAATGTATAATCGAAATACGTAAAAATCGTGTTGTTTTCAGTATGTGTAGAATATTTTATGACAAATTTTTTCAAATTTAAAAATAATGTGTATTGCTACAATATTAGCAATTTTTTTTTTTTGAAATTATTACATATACATACATACTTTTATTTATAAATCAATATTTGTTCTTATGCTATCTATTAAGTATTGGTATTACCAAGTATTACAAATTGAAAAAATAAATCAAAACTATAATGAATAAATTAAATCATTAAAAACTACAAAAACTTCAGTTTTCATCTTTTTGGAGTGAGAAATTGAACATTTTGTTTTTTAAAACTAAATTGTACTGTATCTCACATAAATTTATATCAAAATTTATTGTGGCAAATACATTTTGTTTTTATTACAGGTACATGTAATGTCCTCCTAAATGTACATATTTGTATATCATATTTTCACATTTTTATATTTAAAATGAATGTATGTAATGTATACTCTACTATTTATATGTGCAATATGTGATATATGTATACACATCTTACTATACATTCAACGACATTATTTATATGCCAATGCCAATGCATAAAATTGTAAATTTATTCTTACAATCATTCATATTTCTTTTCTCGTTCAAATTTTTTATGGGATAGAAATAACATTTAAAATTTATCTGTGTGCTCACATATACAGTGCGTTTCACTTGAATAGGGCCACCTTTTTTCAATGAAGTTTTATGATTTATTCGTATTTTTTTCTCGATAATTGATTTTTTTTTTAATTCAAAACTAAAGTACAACTTCATTCTTGAATTTCAAAACGAAAAAAATAACTGGTTTTATATGTTTAACGTTAATTTTTACTGTTTATTGTCTGGTACTTAGAAAAAATCACATTTTTGTTTGCTTCACTTGAATAAGGCCACCATAAAAATTAATATAAAGGAGGGAAGTAAATGATTGCAAACACATAGTTTTTGAACAAAATTGTAATTTTTTTATTATTATTAAATTTTAGTACTTTGTACATCCTCTTTTTTTCTAAATTACTTCATATATTCTATTCGGCAAGGAATTGTATAGTGACTTCAAATAACTTAAGGAAATTTCCCTCCAGGCGACTTTAATGGCCTGAATTAATGACTCCTTATCATCAAACTGTTTGCCACCTTCGTACACTTTTCTTACTAACCACCCCCATACGTTTTCCATTATGTTGAGGTCTGGAGAATAGGGTGGCCAATCGAGGGTTTCAACATTTTGGCTTTGAATCCAGCTTTTAACTATCTTTGCTGTGTGGATAGGTGCATTATCGTGCTGATATATCCAAGGTATGGGTCCAAAAATATCGTGAAACTTCGGAAAGGCATTTTCCAATATATTTTTATATGTAATTCCAGTCATTTTTGTGGACTGGAAAACCAAATCGATAGTTCCATAATAAAAAGCTGCCCCCCATACCATTACACCACCCTCTTTACTGTGATGTCTATCTAAAAACAGTTCGTCTTTTCGTAAATCGTAGAAATAATGATTAAAATTGTCCGGGCCATCAATATTAAATTTTTTTTCATCTGAAAAAACGACTTTGTACCATTGCTTTTGCCATACCATATGGTGCTTAGAAAACTGTAATCGATTTTGTTTCCGCACTTCATTAAGTGGTGGTTTTTTTTTAATTTTTTTGTATTTTAAATGTGAAGCCGCTTTAATTATGCGCCGGACAGTCGAAACACTTGCTTTAACCTTACACTTGAACTTGATTTTGACTGCAGAATTACTGGAATTTGATGCTTCACGAAGAATTAATCGTTTGTCTCGGGGAGTTGTTGCTTCGGAAGTACGTCCTTTCATGTTTTTTCCATATTCATCAATATTTTTTAAAAAATTATTAACTACCGTTTTGCTTCTTCCAATTTTTTTGCCTATATCACGGCTAGAGTATCCTTCATTCTTATAAATTTTTATTTTTTCCTTCTCTACTACAGATAACACTTTATTTCTTCCCATTTTAATAAATTTAATCAAATTTTTGTGCTTTATGTAATATTGATAGAAACAAAATGTCGAATATTTAATAGAAAAACTAATTTCAATTAGAAATGCAAAGCCTACTTCTTTAATAACATCAAAACTACAAGTGGCCTTATTCAAGTGAAGCAAGCAAAAATGTGCTTTTTTCTAAGTACCAGACAATAAACAGTAAAAATTAACGTTAAACATATAAAACCAGTTATTTTTTTCGTTTTGAAATTCAAGAATGAAGTTGTACTTTAGTTTTGAATTAAAAAAAAAAATCAATTATCGAGGAAAACATACGAATAAATCATAAAACTTCATTGAAAAAAGGTGGCCCTATTCAAGTGAAACGCACTGTACTTTTAGATAATTCTGTATATTTTCATGAATATTGCATATTGATTTTAAAAAATTGAAAAATCTTTTTAAAAAAAAGTAAATCTACGTAACCTAGATGTTGATAATGATAAGATTTGTTTATAGTTTACACATGCGAATGAAATAGCCTACACATGAATTTATTTTTCATTTATACTCGTTTATCCTTAAATCATATAAAATTCGAAAATCTGGTTCTCTATATTCACTGTATATGGCCCTGCAGGTATTTGTATACACAGAATGGATTTCCATCATTCAGTTGCATATATGACTATGACGAAAATCGATGAGGGATTTCTTTTTTAAAATTTCATTTACAAATGTGTAGGTTTTATGTGTGCGTATGCCTAGAAAAAATTACGCACATATGCAATTACAAAATATAGTTATGGTATACTCACCACGGATATTTGATGACCATCACACATATGAGCAGAGCAAGTATGATAAAAGTTTTTCTACTCGTATAATCGTTTCTAATAGAATTTATGAATTTCATTGTTGAATTTAAAAATAATTTATCAAATTATAATCTATTATTTTACCTTATCTGGGTATATTTATTCTGTTAGGTAAAAAAATTATATTTAGTTATTATGTGTAATAATTATTATTTTCTTTTTTTTTTTTGTAAATGCATTGATAATGTAAAGTGTGTGTAAGGCAACTATAATTAAAAATGCGACCTATTATATATGAGAAAATTATAGGTATAGTATGTTTTACATGTATAGAATGCACTTATGTAACATGAAAATTGCATTTGTTCTCATTTCAATTTAAAAAGAAAAAAAATTTTTATTTTCAATTTTAGTTTTTATTTTTGTTGTTATATTGTTGTTGTGTTATCGATTTTATAAAATATTGTAATCAAATAATAAGATCGTATTCATTTTATGCTCACGTACAATAATTCTTTTGACGTCATATTAATTTGTAAACGTGTATATGCGTGCGTATCCATTTATTTATGTACATTCGCATCCATATATAGAGTATATATACCATATACATATGTACCATATATTGAATACTTACCTATATTTGATATTATTAGTGATTATGATGATGATGATGTTAATGTTGATTATATTTGAAAGTGCGTTTTTCATAATTATATTATCACGTATAGGTAGCTAACTATACCGTACATTATATTCATCATTTGCAGTATAATAATAATAAAACAATCATAATGCAATATATATATTTAAGTATATATGTACATATGTATGTACTCGTATATATGTATTTTGTCTATGTATTCAAAGATTAGATAATAATTTACTCATTAAATAAATTTATTTTAAACAAATAAATAAATTTATTGAGTTTTGAAAATCATGAGCCACACATTATAATAGGAGTATAAATCTATAGTATATGTACACATAAATAAATATTTCACAAAAATAATTTAATCTCACTCTATGATGATTACACACACTCACACACATGCACGTGTAAAAATACTTATGTACATAAAATTTGTATATGTATAAGTAAATAATATTATTTTTTTTTTTATATATAAAAATGAACATACATAAATTTAATAAACGATTTATTTACATTTAGTAAATATACTCGTACGTACATAATATAAATAATAATATGCCATTATTTATGCATATTAATTTATATTTTATACCCTCTAATAATCAAAGACCTAGAATACTATTTAAAATACTATAGCACACAGTACAATAAAGACAATGATGAAAATATTTTTAAATATAATTTTTAAATTCTATTGTACATACATATACGTATACATAAATATTCGTACACATGTAGTGTTTGTAGAGTAAATATATTCATTCGTATATACATACATATAACATGTACAGAGCATATAAAAAAATTAAATACAAAGTGGGTGGCATTTGGATTCTTCTAATAATATGATGTAAATATATTTATATTATTTGATACAATCATTATTCCTCTATAATATAATAGTAATGATACCCCTATCCATAAATGTACCTACATACAAGTAAAAACCTACATACATACATACATACATATATGCATGTGTATATTCATGTATGGTACGTATAACCTCATTTCATTATTATTTACTAGAATATTCATTAGAGATTTTGAGGTTTCTATACTATTGCTACGGTAACAGAAACTTAAATATATTTTCATTATTATTTTACATATACATATACATATATATATGATCAGATTTCATATTTATACGTATATATGTAAATACATATGTAAGGATTTATTTATAAATTAAATATAAACGAACTGCAAGCATTATGAAAAATACATTCATAATATATGTATGTATACGTGTGTAATCGAATTTACAAAGAGAAAAATATATAATTTTGCAAAAAAAAAAAAAACAAATGAGATCTCTTGACATTTTCATTAAAAATAAACTGTAACTACTCTACTATAAAAAAATTTACAAAAACACAGGGTAGTTTATATTTTTTCATTTTTCATATGTAAGTAATACATATATACATATATATATTTTTTTTTTATCCCCACATGTTTTCTATTTTTGTTTTGTGTTTTGTTTTCCTGTTTCTGTTTCTATTTTATTCTTTGACAATAAAAATCACAGTATGACAGAAATAATAGTAGGGTGCTTTTCATGTAATATAAATAATAAAAAAAAAAGAATGTTAAATCAAAAGTGGGTTACAAAATATTATGCTAAGCTTCCCTACTGATTTTAAAGTAGGATAGCAGTAGAGCACATTATGTTGGAGGTATATACATATGTATGTATTTGTAGTAAGTATATGGATAGTGGTACATTGTAGAATGTACTTATACATTTACATAAATGTAATTTATAAAATTTTAGAATATATGTATGACTCACATATATGTACTCATAAATAATTGTATCTCTCTAAGAAATTTAATTTGTGATTTTTGTAATTCAAAATTTCATTACCTAAATATATTCATTATGTACAAAAATAATTATAGTGGACCGTTGTACTTTAAATTAAAGTTATATTCGAAAAAATAAATATATGCCAAATTGTAAATTAAAATTTTCAAGTTACATCATGTGAATTTGCAGTTATTGTTTGTAGTATTGTTATATCTGTAATATTTTTTTCACTAATTATAATTATTGTTTACATATCTCGTGTTTATACGACATCTTTAATGCGCACTGAACTGACTTTGCATTGACTCAGTGCACTCCTACATTGTCTCAATGCGAATTAAAATTTTGATGTGTATTCGTTCAGCTCATAGTTTCTTATCCGAATTCAAACTTATCAATACGCTACACACCGAAAACTCGTATAATGTATAAATACTTTGAACGGGGCTGTGTTTCGATATTTCATAGTTAATCGGATTTAGCGTGATTTCAGCCCATATCGATCGAATCAGTATACATGCGAATCAATATGCCTTATACATAAACATTAAATAAACCGAATTTTTTCAGTTCGATTATTAAGTAATTCGTATTTAGTTATAAATGAAAATTTGAACTGAATCATAAACATTGTTATTATTAATAATGGTTTTAAATTTAATAAAATTAATTTTTCAGTAACATAAAATCATATAGGTAATACGAGTATATACAACTATAAAATAATACAAATATGTATGTACATATTTTCAATTTCGTACATGCATATATCACATTACTGTATGTATATACACATGTATAAAGTTAAATTTGCAAATACTGCATTAGAAATTATCCAATAATTAATTCTAATTTCTTCTTTTAATTCATAAACGAAGTACTTAGAAAAAAAAGGAGAAAAATAATTACAAATTTTTTTCAAATAATTTCAATCTACTTCTACCAACTTCTACATAACGCACATGCATATGTATAAAGTAACTAACTATATATCTATCCTAGAAAAACTTAAATCCTTAAAAATCATCATAAAAATCCTCCGAACACATAAATTTTATATACTGTGGTGAATATGTTGTAATGCATTTATGTACCATATATAATAATACACGTAAATACATATATGTATAGTACATTATATTGAAAATATTTTCACACATTTTAAAAAAATTTTTTTTTTTTATAAATCCTTTAACATATTTTTCATACTCGTATCTCTGACGTTGGTTATTATATTAATTTATGTCAATACATTACGTCATACATATGTATGTATGTTCTCTGATGTACATATGTATGCATATTATGTACAAAAATATATAAGTACATACATAAATATCAACATATACAAATTATATATTGTTATGTAGATATACTATATATAAACAATATATATGATATGAATATATGTAAGTACTTAAGTTTAAGAGAACAAGGACGATAATAAGTGCATTATGAATGATATAATAAGTATATATAAATACTTGTTCATATGTATGTGATATGCAAAGATATTTGTGCTATATGTGTGCATATATAAATAATAAAAAATAAAACATAAAAAATTTGTACTTAAGGATAATTGTAAAAAAAGAAGGAAACTTTTTCATACAAACGTAAATAAATATCTACATACGAATATAAATATTTCTATACATACATGTATAATGAATATATGTATGTATAAAGTTTTTTTTGTTTTCTTTATAAAAGAGCTCATTGACATTAAAATCATGACTATATAGATTTTTGCAATGACAGAACAGTGTGTATGCATATATCTACAACATAATATTTTATATATTGCACAATAAATACAATATATGAGGTATGTATGAGTATATGCCAAGATTATATACATACATATGTAATATGTAATAATAAATACTATTATATATTATACTGTAATACATAATATAGATATGTAGGTGTAGCCGTGTAGGCATATACATGCTTATTTGTATACTGATATGTATATATGTACATATAACATTCATACATTTATAATTTATGTGGTCACGGTATACACATACTCGTTCGTACATCCATATGTACGTATAAATGTATAAAAGTTTTATTTTACTAGGATTTAGAAAAAAATATTTTTCAAAAAACAACAACAGAAAAAAAAATTCAAAAAAAAAGAAAAAACAAAATTAAAATCTGGGGTGTTTAGCGGTCTATTATTTCTTCATTTGTTTACAATTGAAAAGGCAGATAGCATATATACGTATGTAGTACCAGTGAATATACATACTTGTATTATGTGTATAACATATTTTATATATGTATATACATATATATACATATTCAAAGGTACATATGTACTTCAATATATTATGTGAAAATTGAAAACAGTGTCAAAGGAGATTTTTTCTCCTGCTGTTTTTCATTTTTTTTTTCTTAATAAAATTTTATTACATATGTGTTCGTATTGCAAATTTTTTTCATTAAAATTTTTTCATACTTTATATGTATACCTATATATTCATGTATGCATATGTATGTATATCTAATGATAGAGTGATTATGTAATAACAAAAGATAATGATGATGATAACGATTCAAAGTGATGATAATGATGATGTGGGATGTAATTGTGTTTGATTCTTATACATATAGGAGTATTACATAACATATGTATGTACATATATATATATTCTGGAGGTTGTATATACGTATATCATTCTAATTCTTTCAACAAACATATATGTATATACATACGTGTAAATGTAAATATGACTGCATGTATCCGCGTGTTTATGTGTTGAACAGAATTTCACCTGTACCAGTATCATATTAGAAAATGTTCCAGTTTTATGTTTTCTTGAAAAATGTATACATAGCTTCTGTATACAGCTACATGTCAATTTCAAATAACATAAAAAAGTGCATATTTAAACCGTAATGCATTCTCGTTTTAAGTTTTTGTAAATAAATGAAATATACGCTCGTATTCAAAATTATATAATTTATTCTTCTTCTTCTTCAATGGCACTACACGTCTGAGTGAGCCAGAGTTTTTATCGAAATGATTTCTAGACTTATTATACTATCACGTTTATTGTGTAAGTGCACTTACAGTTTATTGTGTAAGTGTAATTCGAAGTATTTTATTCAGAAACTAAAAATGCTAAAATTAAAAATGAAATTCAAAAACCATAAAATTTTTGATATTATGCACAATTAATACACTTTATACGTACTTAGAGCCTCTGCACACAAGCGACATCGCGACCGTCACAGTCGCAAAGATTCAATGCACATTTGCGACACTGCTGCTGTACGAGTATCGTTATTTTACAATGGAAAAACATCTTTTCTACTTTTGTAATATTTCTTGGTTATGCAGTTCTTTAAAATTGATCAAACTTTTTGATTATTACAATTTCTTATTTCATCTATCATTATTTCTGTCAATATTTTCTATATCAATTTTTGCTAAATTAAATTGTCGAACATGTGCACTGATTTATTAATCATAATCGACTGGTGTATTCCAAACTGTCACAGCCACAAGTATTGCAAATGTGCATTGTTTAATTTCAACATCTGTATCGTACGATCGTTTGCAATAAACTATCGCGCAACAAGTTACGTTCGTGTACAGCGGCCCTATAAGTAGTATGTTAACTAACCGAGTGCATAATGTATATATTCGTTTTAAACGTGTTTATTATTTAATACTTCTTTTTCTACAATAAATTAAAACTAGAATCAAATTAAAATGCTCTTTATTTACAGGCGAATTTTTGCAATTATTGTATTTTTCATTTTCATTTTCCTCTAACTTATAATATTCAAAATGTTAAATGAATAATCCTTAAAAATGAAAAACACCATAAAATATCTACAGAAAATTATAAAGAAAAAAAAAAAAAAACAAAATTCCTTTTAGTCATAAAGACCAAACCAAAAACAAAAAAAAAAGAAAAATTGCAAACAAGAAAAACAAAATAATAAAAAAAGGAAGTGAAATAATAAATGTAAAAAATACTTATCCTTAACATAGTTGCTAAGTACCGGAAACTGAATAAAAAATAAAAATATATGTATGTGTGTATACATAAAATTTTAAATCGTTTGCATTCCACTACATAACCATCAGCAGCACATAAACCATACATAAACGAAAATGAATTGAGTCAATTTTCAGTAGATTTATTTCACTCATATAATTTGATAGTACTAGTAGTTTATTTTTATTTTATTTTTACATATATCAATAAACCAATTACATATATATGTTTATGTAGATATATTACATTCCATGATATATATGTAAATGTATAAACAATAATGTTTGTACTTATACTGGATTTAATTTATAGACGACAAGAATAAATTTATGCTTCAAGCAATTCTTTCACACAATTATTTGATGCATGAAGATGGTATTATGTAAAATATATTTTTGAAAATTTTTAAATATTTTATGAAAAAATTTTTGAGATTTTATTTCATTTAGTTTCAATTAAATTTATTTCAATTAATTTCATTATATGATACATAAAAAATTCAATATAATTGTAATGAAGAAAAAAAAAAAACAAAATAATGTAAATAAGATACATTTTTCAGGATCGTTTGATTTTAATCAAAAATTTCCATTTTAATTTTTTCATTTTTCTGTTTTCTTTTTTTCGCTTATGTTTGTCACTTTAATATTCGGTACATACATATGTAAGGATGTAAATTCATAAATATTTATGTAAACATACAGAATAAACTAAAAATAGTATAAGGATACAAAAATATTCTATACATGAACGTAAATAAAACGAGGAAAAAACTATACTCGTATAATGGTAAAATTCATTTATAGCGTGACATAAAAAATCAACTAACATTTTTGAGTTTTTCATTTGAAAGATAGATAAATAATGTATGTACGTTAAATAAATATAACTAAGTAAAATATTGAAAAACTAGAAAATAAAGTGGTTAAGAATAATATATGTAATATCCAGTCATTATTTATAGTTAATGTGTATGAAGTTTTAGAACGATATAATTTCCTTTTTAATTTTTTCACACAATATGTGTATACAAATACGAGTATGCATGCAACTGTGGCTAATACTATATACCAAACGTATACAAATAAATAAATACATATATGTATATGTACATGTGACTAAGCCATTCATATTGTTTTCGTGTGGTGTTATTTTTTTATTTGAATGAAAATTTTATATTTGGTATTAATTGGTATTCGCATGTTCAGATCTCATTGTAATATACTCCATATGTACTGAATGTATTATTATATATAAATGTATTTTTTATGGATGATTTTTTGTTTTTGTTTTTGTGTATACATAATATACGTTTATATGTTTATATGCATACAATATATTTTTAATATTTTTTTATTAACAAAAAAAAAAAAAAAGAAAAGAAAAAAGACATAAACCTTTAAAATGATGTTGTGTTATAAATGTGTGTTATGTGTAATGTGTATTATATATACTCTGTAAAAAAAAAAATCCAAAAAATGAAATAAAATAATATAGGATATTAGGGCTGAAAAATTGACATTGTAGTTTGAACTAAAACAAAATATAAAAAACGGAAATTAAATAGAAAACTAGAAAGCAAAACGAAATATGTACTTGTTAGTTAGAGAAAATTTTATAAATTGAGTATTTCACATTTTAGTAATTTCATTTTGTTTCCTTTCCATCTTTTAATGTTTTTAAATTCATTTTTGTTTTTGAATACATTATACTTCCGCACTATTATGTCTAGTATATTAATTAAAATTAATTTAGATCAAAGCTCTAACATTGTTGCATAGCCCTGTTGTGCTGATGGTAAGATCATTGTATGCATAACATGTATTGTAAATGCATCATATGTATAAGTAAATATTTAATGATAAAGATCTGGATAACAATTAGTTTAATAAATCTAAAATGTATAATTAATGTTTTGCCATGTTTTGTTTTATTTATATATTTTATATATTGAAGACATTTTCAGGAGTGGTATTATTTTATTGCAATATGAAAGGACATGAACATTATGAGATTCTCAGTTAAATTCGTTATTTTTTTTTTTTTTTTCATTTATAAATAATTACGGTGTATACATATACATACATATACATTATTTAATTGTGAAAATTTTTTATTGAGATATGTATAATTATGTATGTATATTACTCGTACCTTCGTAGCTCGTACATTAATGTATATCTTTCATATAAAATAAATTGTAAAATTGCTAAAAAAAATTTACAGTGAATTAATATTTTATCGACATTTTGAAACATTTGCATGGAATGGTGACTATACTGTAGTAGAATAACAATTTTCTTAATTTTTTTTTTTGCATGTTTTCGTCGTTTGTTGTCGTCGAACTTGTATAGATCATCATCTTATCCCACCTTGAATGATTCGTACTTTGTACCAATCGTAAATCATTATTTTTTGCAACACAACGTATTTTGTTCAATCGTAGTGGTTTTGTTTAATGTAAAAAATATGATGCTGTGTAGTGTATTAATTTAAATAGTTACTATACAAAATCTGCTTGACATATCGCGTTCATATTTAACAAATTTAGCATAGTAACTAAATACAGAGCAACAATATCAGAATTCAGAAACACGATATATAGGTATAAGTTTCTATAACAATCAGTAACACGAAATTTTTAAATTATATTTTCCCGCTATTTTTTTCACATAATACTTGTGTATGTTTAACATATTTTATAATAAATTATATAAATGTAATAACAGTGATTGTGTATGTACACACCTTTCTTTGAATTTTCGAATATTTTTAATATATGTACACAGTTCAAAGTTATATCCTCTATTATGAAATGAAACAACGTTCATATGAAATACCATATTCATCGATTTGAATGAACTTATGAAACATTTTGAATATCGTAATTTTATATACATGCACACACATACACATATATACATATATACATATATTTAATAAAATAACAAATTATTGTAAACAAAATTTCTTAAAGTTTTTCATAATTTTTATTGTTGTCGTTGTTGTTGAAAATTAAGAGTACGGAGAAAAATATAGAATATCACATAAATAATGAATATAATGCTGGAATAGAATGGAAAAAAAAGAAAAGAGAAAAGTTATTTTTTACTATAGAATTACGTTACATTATGTGGTTATGTTATGTCCATTAAATGTGTATACATTTATGTATATAGAAATCAAATGAAAAAAAAATCAGTTATAAAAAAAATAAAATAAAATGAATGAAGAAGAAAAAATTAAACTTTTTTTTTTCATGAGTAAATATGTATCACTTTCATTCATTAAATGTAACATATAAAAGAATACATTTATATATGTAGATAGCTCAATATAAACATTTTACATATGCATACATATATTTATATTTATATTGTGTATTTATAATAAGAATATTATTATATAACATAACCTTGACAAGGCCATGACACCAAACTAGATATAATATATGGCATAGTAATTCACTATATTATATTATTGTATGTAATATATTCAGATATACTAATAAACATACACTGGTCTAAAAAATTTATGGGACAATCATAATTTTCTTTTTATATAAAACGTAATACTACTGATATAAATATACGATTTTTAGTGATTGAGCATAGACAAAAAAGGAAAAATATAATTGCCCTCGTGTGATGGAAACTCCTTTACAAAGCCCTAATTTGAATTCCATTGAAAATATTTGATTATTTTTAGAAAAATAAATGACAGCATAAGTCAGTGTTGCTAATTGTAAAACAAACTATTACAAAAATAATGAAGTAAGATTCCATAAGATTTTGTTAAAAACCCTATGTAGTCAATGTCAAAATTATTATAGTGTTAGTCTATAGTCCTATCTATCTATATCTATATGGCACAGCAGCCCGTTGAACCTTTGCCTCCTCCAGTGCACCTTTCCATTTATCTCTATCTTTCGCAATTATTCTCCAGTTACTTATCCTCAGTACCCTTACGTTTTCATCCACTTTGTCGACCCATCTTGCTTTTGGTTTACCAATTTTTCTTTTTCCATCCGGCTTTCCATTAAAGATCTTCTTGAGCACTGATTGTTCTGAGATTCTTTGCACGTGTCCTGCCTATCTTTTATTCGCTGCAACTTTATGAAGTCTATACAATTGAGATATCACCCAATCCTTTGGCACAATCGACGTTGGTTCTGATTCTATACGAGTTATCATCATTTTTAATTCCGATAAATTATGTTTGTTCCATAATTTTTTCACGCCTGTGTATGTACATTGTACCTACAGTACATTTAAAATGAAAGTATATTTTATACGACTTGCTTTATAGTATATTCGTTGTATACAAAACAAATCAACATTATATATCATTTATTGTACTCGTATATGTATATATATTTTATACTCTATACAACATCAATTATGAATGTAATACGTAAGATACATTCGTACATTGTACATACACTATCATAATATCTAGTAATCTATATATATATATATATATATATATATATATATATATATATATAAAGATATATATGTATCGTTGTGATATAACTATACACATACACGTTATATTGTATATACATATAAATGTACACGTACAAATGATACTACACATATTAGATTACGTACTCGAATTTAAATAAAAAAGTTCAATAAACATATAGGTATATACAAACATGATAAATTTTTCTTTTAATTTAATTTTTTTTTTTTTTCATTTTTCACATACCTATAATTTTTTGTGTGTTGTTTTTTTTCGTTTTTAACATTTATTTCATTATTATAATTTATTTATTGTGTTTATTTTTTTGTTATTGTTGTTGTCAATATTTTCTATTTGTACGAAAATACAGAATATGTACAGTACGACACGACAGTACATTCTTTATATTGCGTTACATATGAGTATGTGAGCGATGTACGTATATGTAATTTACAATATTTTTTTATCGTTGTTATACGATATAATATATATGATTTTTTGTAAAAAATGTAAATACATATTTAAGTACATTTTATAATATGTATATTTACACATATGTTTTTGGTTTATTTGTACATGCTGAATATACATATATTATATAATTTTCATCAAACATTATTTATGAAACATTTTATTTGTATCATTTTGTATGCCATTACAAAAAAAAATAATAATTTTCATAAATTGTGCTACAAGATAACATGGATAAGTAATGTATGTGCATGTGTATATTCATATAATATTGTTTAGAATTATACTATATAATAATATGTATTTATACACAAAATATACTCGTACATATGTATATTACATATGTTTATTATGTGTATTTTTTTTTATATTTCCGTTTGACATTTTGTTATACATCGTTTTCTTTTTGTATGCTCTAAAATAAATACACATAAATATATGTACAGTATTTAATAAAAAAAAAAGAAGAAGAAAATTATAAGAAAATAACGAAGAAAATTTACATGAAACCTTGAAAATTATTTTTGGGGAAAAAAAGTGAAATTTTTTTTCATTTCCACATAAGTGCTAAATGAAATTCTTCTACAAAATTTTTATAAATGTTAAAAAATTTATATGAATTAAATCGAATGAAAGATTCGATTAACACGATGATAAAACATGTATCTCATATAATAATATAAAATTGTAAAAAACATATTTTTTAAATACATATACATATATGAAATACTTATAATCGCTTAAAATACAGAGAAAACCTTTATAATTCGAATCTTGTTAAGTCAAATTCATTTTTAAATCGAAAAAAAAAAATACTCATTTCCTACCTTTCAGGATCAAAAGTCTCCATAACGCGAATTATATGAGATTCTTGTTACTCGAAACCACCCATTATTCCCTTGGAAGATTTCGGTACATTTTTTTTCTCCGTAATTCAAAGAAAATATATTATTAACCTCTTTATCTTAGGGGCTTGAATAGCTTGATGGGTGTGCTGTTGGACTGCCACTCTTGACGTTGTGAGTTCGAATCCCAACCAACGCGCTACTCTTGCCCAAGTCGATCATTAATTCCAATCACCAATGTACACACCAATAACTGATTACTGACTGATGAAAAAATTGAATGATTCATCTGACAGAATTATTGATCGACCTAGACCTAGACATAATAGATAATAGACTAAAAGCCAAACTATAACGATATAGCTGACGTAGGAAACATGGGAAAAAATGACGAATGTTGAAACGTAATAAATTTCACAAAAATGAGATTATGTGCTTATTGTAGGGGTTTTTATAATTTTATTTTATTATTACTAGAATATAAAATAATGACTACTACCTTCTACGACTGATGAGATGAGAATAATCTCTTATATCAATCTAGTCTACCTGCTTTACATGTTTTTTAGTACATAAAATCATTATATATTTTACATAGTTAAAATAATTAATATTATTACATTATTTTATCAATTTTTCAGTACTTTATATATTAATATATTATTTTTAGAACTAAACTAGAGTCAGGTAGACTAGCACTGTTACAAATATATTTTAATAATTGATATATTACATTTATAACATTTTTCTTATTATTTAATACCATATGATTTTTCTTATAAGAACCCTACATTATGTTACTTACTTATGCCATTGAGTTAGTGTACGATGCTTATAGGTAGAACTATAATCGACATTGCTGACATAAGCTATGACATATGTCGTAGCCGAACACAGCCAAGTCAATGAGCTAAACTATAATTGATATTGCCGACATTCGTTAAAAATTCGTTTAACATAAGCTCGACATAAGCAGTACATCGAGAGCGTACATGACATAAGTAACATAAGCCATAAGCTCATTTTGTGAAATTCGTATTGCTTATGTTTAGTATGTTATCTATGTTATTATAGTTAACCAAATGTTACGTTTTAACATTCGTTATTTTTTCTTATGTTTGTTATGGCAGGTATGTCGATTATAGTTTGGCCATTATGTCATGTACGCTTTCGATCGTTTTGCTCATGTCGAGCTTGTATTTAACGAACTTTTAACGAAGGAC
Source organism: Villa cingulata (assembly GCA_951394055.1). Taxonomy (NCBI): domain Eukaryota; kingdom Metazoa; phylum Arthropoda; class Insecta; order Diptera; family Bombyliidae; genus Villa; species Villa cingulata. The sequence continues at coordinate 23,935,956 of OX596021.1, read as the reverse complement.
AGCAATGTCAGTTATAGTGGTTATAGTTTAGCTCAGATTTGGCTGTGTTCGTAGCACGTCTTATGTCAGCTATTTCGTTATAGTTGGGCCATCATAAGTATCCGTGTGCACTTAATATACATATATATCATATGATCAATCTGCATCTGCATAAACGAGTATACAAACTATAGCATCTATATCAGCAACGATATCAGATGTACATGATTACGTTCCTATATTTCTATAAAAATAAATAAAAAATTGGAATCATTTTTTTATTATTTTTATTATATTTTTTTTATATTTCTTGTAATATAGCTATTTGTACATACGTATATGTATATTTGACCTCATATAAATATTTATGTAAATCTGTTTGTATGTATATAACCGCATAGCTTATTACTCCGAATGACTACATAGTAGTAATGAAAACTTATATTATTATCTTTGCACACATACCTTACAAATTAAATGTATATATACGTATGTACATATTAATATTCACCAACTGACAATTTTTTATCCACATATGTATTGTATAACATTTAGTATGTCGTATGATTATATATAATACTCGTATACCGTAGAATCGTTACACGCATTTATCCTACTTAAAATTGATATAAAACTTTTCTCTTCCTAAAGGATTCACAAGTTCCACTTAACTTTATCGTTTTTCTTTGATTTTTTTTTTATTTTTTATTTAATTTTTATTTTTTTTTTTTTTTTCGTTTTCCTTTATGTGGAATTTGATTGACATTATACATACATAGAATATCTAAAACAACAAGTATGCATATATGCATGTTATACATACACAATTTTATACATTTACACATACATATATGATACACATATGATAAGCCCTGATTTTTCCAGTCAGTAAAAGCCAACTTCAATAAAAAATATTCTTTTTTTATATTTTCGTTTCTTCGAAATCCTGGGAATACACATATGTATATTGAGATGAGCATATAATTAGGATATATTCTATTACATATTCACGTAAGTATGTACATATATACACAAACGGATATATGTGTACGAGTATTTTATATAATTTCATAAAAAAATAGGAAAAAAAACAACAACAACATAAAAATAAAAACAAACACAAAACAATATTCCCGTACATTAAACGATTAATTTTCTTTCTCATTCTTGTTTTAATAATATTTCTTTTTCTTCTATACTCTTCGCTCCTCAAATTTCATTCTTGAAATTTTCTATTTTATTTTGTTATTACTTATTTTGATGTTTCTTCTCACGTGTTTTTACGATGACGATAACATATAAAATTTTCGGTATATGAATTTGATAAAAATGAAAAAAAAAAAATTAAATAAATAAATAAATTTTTTAGATGCCTGGTTACGCGAAATTATGTTTTCATTCTTTTCATTTTTTTATTTAATACATAATTTAGGAAATGTTTTATTTTTTGTTATTTTATTTATTTTTTTTTTTTGTTTTTATCAACCCAACCAACGAAGTAAAGTTAAGTAAAGCATAAGAATGTTAAAAGTGCGAGGATAACAAAAAAAGATAAGTAAAATATTACATGAGGAAATTTTTATTTCCTAATATTTTAGATTCACTAATGCGATTCACATCCTAAAATATACATATACGAACGTATCTACATGACAAAATATATAATCTTTATATAATGTTACTTACGCATATACTAAAATTTAAATACATTTTTATTAAAATATACTTTCAGTACGTACACATTATATTCGTATTCGTGCGTACATACATTGTATATTGTACGTGCATAGAAGTAATTTAGATACTTAAATTGCTGGATAATAATTTGTATACGTATATACAACTCTGACAAAAAAGTACAGGGAATTTGAAATTTAAAATGCCTGTGCTAATGATTTATAAACAAAATTTTGTCCATTCGTTGGTACCATTCTAATCAATTATTATGACATATATAAGCGAGATCTGCCTATATCAGTTTGTCGTTTGTCGTTGTCTATATCAGTTTTTATTTATTTATTGTCTTAAATTTTGTGTTGTCAATGAATTTCTTGTGCTGAATATATCCAAAACTGTTGAAATGGACATGTAATGTATCGATCATATTAAAGACAGGGACTTATGCGTAGTGCAAAGCATTCAAGTAGAGTCGAAATGTTGTCGAAGACATTATTCAATCTTTCTAGAACGGATGGAATTATCGATAAAGTAAAGGAAACTATGCTAAGTTATCGCCAAACAAGCCTAATGCGGACCATAAACTATGTGAGAATACACGACAATCTTTCAAGATACAATCTTTTTCTCCATAATGTATAGACAAAATTGAGTTCAGGAAAAAAGTAAGCTCACGGGGAAGCTTAGGAAAAATATTGTATCGTGACGAAAAAATTTCTTTTGATGTTTGATTTATCGTGACAATCATTTTCGTGAAATGTATCGATGAGCTTGCGTGAATGATTTGAGCAAAGTATAGCAAGTGTGTACCTATAGCCCACTTAAGACAGAAAACTCAATGATTTCAACATCTTTCAGGAGATTGCACGTTCGATTTTATTCGATATTTTGGGCATGAGACGTATCGTTGAACCAGTTGAACGTTAGTTCCAAAACCCTTCATATTGTTTTTACAATAAGATTATTTATAAGTAAAGAAATTTCGAAGACATAATCGTGTGATACGAGACATGAATCTATGGTCAACAAGTTCCAAACTTGCACTTCATAAATGAGCCGAAACAAATAAAAGTAAAATTCGTGAAACAACTAACAAAACCAACAAGTTTAAGCGAACCAGTTGACCGATCTCTGAAAAACTTTGAGACATTGTTGTAAATAGCGGTGCCAGCCAACTGAAGTTACAAAAGATTCGCCTTCATAAACTTTAAGCGCGCGATATTAAAAATTGAACAATTCCCGATACTTATTTGACAGAAATGTGCATTTGGCAGATATTCGTAAAAATATACTAATAAAAAAATGTTTTTCCTTCCGATGTATAAATATACTAACATTAAATAATTTATATAAAATTGTGTGAGTGTATATGTTTGCTTGTATAAAAATTTATTCTACGAAATGTAGATATACGATTATTTTCTACATATTGTATACATTTTAATTTTTATTCTTTACAATTTTTTGGTATTATATATGTGCAGGTACCTAAGTATATCTACTCGTATGCGTAACTGAAAACAGATATACAAAAAAAAAAAAATGGATCATCAAATTTCACGAGAGTGCGCATGACATTTTTTTTTCATTTTTTTGCTTTATTTTTCAATGTTTTTACGTAATGTGAATTACGTATACTATACATTACATACACATAATGTCTTATACATACATATGTATAAGGAACTTATATATGTAAAACGATAGAACCTAAAATCTGAAAACTTATTTCTATTTATATGAAGTGAAAAATCGGTTTCTTGGAAATAAAATAGAACAACAACCAAAAATAAAACAAAACAAAAACAAAACAACAACAAAATAACAAAAACAAAATGAATATAAAAAAACAAAAAAAAGGAAAATTGAAAGGGACCAAAGAAAATATGATTATTATGTACATTTTTCCTTAATTTTTTTTTTAATATTCATTATAATATTTTATTTTCATTTATATTTTTGTTTTTGTTTTTTCCGTTTTTTCATATTTTTTTCTTTCTTTGTTCATTCACGAGTCAATGACCTACCAAATTGTACTAATATTATTTATAGGTACTGTACACTGTACATACATATACAACGAATGCGTACCTTTATGCTTCGATGATTTTGTGAAAATAAAAAATAAAAAAAAAAAAAATAAAATATTGTATAGGTAGTAGGTGTGTATGTAAGTATTCATTCTTGTGTGTATGTTTAGTGTTAAAAAAATATATATACACGCTTAGTAAGTATGTGTGTACATTGTTACATAAAAAAAAAAATGTTCATATTTTTCTTCCGTATTTATTTTTTCGTACATTATATATTTATAGATTATCTTTTTTGATTGTTTTTCTTTTCAATGTTTACTCATACTTTTTCTGTTTGTTAAATCATATTATATACTGTATGTTGGTGCATATACATATGTAATATTGTATTTGTTTCATAATGTTTTCCTCGCATAAATTTCAACAACACTATATGAAAAAGAAATGAATAAAAAAAAATATAATAAAGGATTTATTCGTTGTTAAAGTTTGTCAGTTAACATATAAAAGTTATTGACATGTAACATCATGTACATTCATCTAGTATTACGTACGTATATTTACATTTACATGAAAGTAAATAGAAGCGAAGACATGTACATAATAATATATAATATATCTAATATGATGTGTATAAAGGAAAATCAAAACAAAACAAAAAATCTCCAAAAACCAAAACCAAAAATTGTAAAAGGAAGTAAATTCATATAATTTGTTTCTTTTTTTTCTGTTTCTGCTGTCAATTTCTTTACAGTCATTGCGGTTTCTTGTTATGATGCTGTTTTATTTTTGTTTCTATTTTCCTATTTTTTATTTCTTTTTACATTTTTTTTTATTCATTTTTCATTTTTTCTGTTTTTCCATTTTATTTCTCTTTTTTTTCTTTTCGTTTCTTTTTTCTTTGTAACTTAGAAATTCAATTTAACCATTTTCAATCAATAGGGAAAACAAAATTTTTCTTTTTTTTTTTGATTTCGTTTGAAATTTACGCATATACATTATACTTGTCATATAAGGATAACAACAAATTGATCATTATCATGTACATTACATACATTCATAATATTAGATAACAAGAAAATTTACAAACACAGACACGGCACGGATATACATATGTATATACGGACACAAATATCCCGAAAATAGAAAATTAAGTTTACATTATTTTTTATTTTTTATCTAGATAATGATTGGGTATATATGTACATAGATCATATTTTTTTCTTGTTCCTAAAATTTAAATCGATATTTTCAATATAAAATTGAAATAATTATCTATATTATGTATGTATGTACACCTACACAGATATAATGTAGATACTTATGAATTTTAGTAAAGAAATGAAAACGAACATTTTATTGTTGTGATTGTTGTTTTTTATATGAATTAAAATTCATATTACATACACAAGTATTTACGTACCTAATTTCTACAGGATTCGCATATACGTACATATGTATATATACTTTATACGAATTAACTTAATAAAAATGAAAAATACACCTACAAATATACAAAAATTTTATTCTATTCATTTGTATGTAAATGATAATTTGATAAAACAATTGAGAGACGAAAACAAAAAAAAAAATTTTTTTTTAACATTTTTAACTAACTCTAATTTGCATAATAAATCTATAGCACATGAACGTGATCAAATTTAAAGAAAGTTGAAGAAAACCTGTTTACTAGGACATATTGCGACGTTAACTTAATTAAATTTTTTGATTATTTATACTCAAGAGGGTATAAAGATATACTTGAGTAGTTCTTTCATTTTGATTGAATCAGGATTATTATGTAACTATATATACTCTCGATGTCCCAACCGTTTTGGCTGACACATACATACATAATTATAAGCATAAACATAAAATAAACATTTCCATACTTTTACACATTCTTAGAGTGTACAATATCTACTTATATATGTATGTCAAAAAAATCATTGAAAAATAAACAAAATTTGCAATGTTCTTGATTTTGTTGAAAATATTAAGAAAAAAGAAACCTCAGAATATATGAAAACGACAACGACAAAATTAAGCATTTGATCTAATTGAACGATAATTCGTGCATGAATCTAAAAAAAAAAGGCTTCACTTTGTTATTATTCTTGAGTAGTTATTATCATTGTTGTTTGTATCTTGCTGGAAACGACGTTAGTCTTCCAATTGGTAAATATTCCTCAGGAGTATGTCATCAATAGAGTATGAGAATTCAACGAAACGATAAGTTTTACGAGTTACATTAAGACATGAACTAAAGACACAAAGAACTAAACTAAGCTGGGTTCAATCGCTTGGGGAAGACCGGAGGACGATGTGGAAAGAGATCTGAAATGCATCAGTATTAGGAGTTGAATGAACGCAGCGCATGATATAGAAATATGGAAACAGATCTTGGAGCAAGCTAGAGCCCACCACGAGTGCTGTAGAGCTGAAAATGATGAAGGTATCGGTACATTTGCCGCATATCATTCATGTTATCTCTTCATTTTTTTTTTGTTCATTTCTCTTCTATGATCTTCTAATTCATTTTCAATATACGATTAAATTATCCATAATATTTTCTTCAAATTCATGCAATGCAGTTAATTTTGAATGGACAAATGAAATATGATTACTTTATGCAACATATCCAAAAACAATAGACATAGTATATAACCACCGCGCAACTCTATAATCAAAAACTTATTCAAATTTAAAACACGTATTAATTTTATTTTATACATTTTACAATCGTATATAATGTGTACGTCTCTAGATATGCATAAAAATATTATCATCCTTGGCAAAAAATAAAAAAACGACCAGCAGTATTATAATAAAAAAGATCTAATAGTAAAAAAAAAGAAGATGAAAAATACAAGAAACTTAATAAAAAGAAAAAAACAACTTGACTCAAATAACACCCTTTTTAAAATACTACACGTAATGTAAAAATTTTTTATTACTCATTTCAGAAATCTACATATTATTCATATTTATATACTTACTCATAGATTCTCAGATCAGATTATTATTATCATATCATTATTACGTTCTGTAAAACTTTTACCTTTTACATTTGAATCAAATTAAATGTATGAGAGAATAATATAGTAACAGTAACAGAGATAGAAAGAAAGAACTAAAAAAAAAATGGAGGAAAAAAATACGAATCCACAAAATAAATGGAAAATGAAAACGAAAAAAATGAAAAAAGGTGAAAACAAAAAATGTGAATCTTGATAAAGCATATTTTTAATCTAATGAATTTGTCACATTCGGATTTACAATTTCTTGTAATCCATTTTTCATTTTCTTTTCCTTTTTCGTTTTTCAGTTTAGTTTTTCTGTTTTTGTTTTTTTGCTTTTCTTTTGTTTTTATGCTTGATTATATTTGTTTTTTATGCGAAATAACGATATGACTGTAACTTTTTTTATTATTTTTTGTTGCTCAAAATTAAAAAAAAAAAAACAAAAAAAAAACCGTAAAACAAACAAAAATTGTTCGGATTATTCGAGTACCTATATATAAATGAAATGAAATAAATTGAATGAATGAATGAATGACTAAATAAGTCGGTAATCAGTATTATTTATGTATGTATGTGTAGTATATGAAAAGATATAGTGAATATAGAAAATCAAAAATGAGATATGTACGAAACGTTCCTATAGAAATTTTATGTAGGTATTAATATAGTCACGTACAAAAGGAAATCAACATTATATATGTATAAGTATATATATTTAAATACATATAAGTACAATTGTAAAAAAAAGGATAAGATATATTATTATCATGATGATTATTAATATTGTTATTATTATGATGAATTTTAAAATTTTATGGCTATAAGGATAAGAAATCAACTCTTTGCAAAATTTATAACCTTTTCAAATAAATAAAATTTATTTGTATTTCCTTCAGAATAAATATTACTATATATATTTTATTATATTATTTCTTCACGTACATACTCGTATTATATGTATGTACAATATAAAATACCCATGTACATATAGACTCATTCAAATTCAGATTTAAGGTAAATATAATAGTTTGTTATACCTACATACATATATGCAGGATGTTTCTGTATTAGGAGAGAGAAAAAAGAAATAAAAGATTACAACCTTTTATCATACATAAAATATATTGTATCTGAATATAAGTACACTCGTACGTTCAACATGCTTACATATACATTTATATATCTTAAATTTATATTTATTTATGTTAATATCACAAGGACTATTTTAAGATAGATGATGATTGATGTAAAATGTGTACAATTTTTATTTATTCATTATTTTTTTTTTTTTTTAATATTCTACTGATATTAAAATCTATTCTATTCTTACATGTACAAGTCAGATACACTCGTACATATTATCTATTATTATATGAAATACAAACACAAGTTTGAAAAATACAAAAATATGATTTGATAATCTGTACATTTGTTTGATGATTTGTCAAATATAAGTTGATGAGGATATAAAATTATTAAATTAAATATATTTTTTTTTAAGGTTTTTTCATCAAACCGAAGTGTTTGTTATGTATTGTTAAATCCATTTAATAAGCATGTAACACAAATAATTGTCTCATATTTGTTGAACGAAATTTAAGTTAACATAATTTTTCTAGCAGTTCATTTTATAGTTCATATAAGTACGAGTATGTGACTTCAATTTTAAAAATTTTAACAATACTTAGTAAATATTCAAAATTTCTTTGTATAACATTTTGCCATTTTTATGGTATTTGAATGTCGAATTTTTATTATAAAAAAGTAAAAATTTATTTGTATTTATTATTCATGTATAATGATTAATTTATAGATTTACATTTAAATTGAAAGTAATCCCCTTAGTTCAATGATACCATCAGTTACGATAAAGTCACCTACCTTATTACTCCTCACGTCCTAAGATAACACCAAACTCATCGGAAATTATTGAAAATGAATTCAACTGATTGTCAAAATGTTGTTATATACGCATCGATGTACGCACAAAATTGTGGTTCAGACGAATATAAAAGTCTCTATATATTTTGAAGTTATTAACAGTAATGATGTACATACTTTGGTCATTATAGAAATAGGAAAGAATTCTGCAAATTTGATAAAAACGTTTTGAATTATTTTTGGTTTGGTTTTTTGATTAAGTTTTTATGATGTTTTTGTGTTCCACTGTGTAAACTGTGTTCCATACTCTGAGATAACAAAAGCAAGTAAAAGCTAACAATTTTCTTATCTTTGAATCTATAAAAAAGTAGTTAGATGTTAGGTATTTTCACATGAAATGTTGTATATTTTATATACAAACTTTTAAACGCAATATTTTTCATTAATTATAAAATATTTTATAAGGAAAATTTTAATTATATGTGAAAATTAATTAAATGAAACACCGGAATTCTTACTTGATCCAATTATCTTTATTATATTTTTAATTATTCTTAATTAAATACACAATCGTTTTTATTAAAATTTACATATTTTTATATATCTTTGCACACAGCTTATTTTCTTATAATCTTTTTACTATCTTTAGCAGCACACACAGCTTAGCTATATCACCTCTTCTTTTTGAATCCACACAGCATTCTTCTCTTTTCTTTTTTCTTCTTCTTCTTCTTTTTTTCTTACATTACTAGTTACTACATTAAGATTAACCTTACAATTTATTAAAAGTAATCACCATCACATTCTATGGTCTAAGTCCATCTACCTATCAAATCTGAAATGCATTTGTAGAAGAAGCCTTTGGTTTTTGACTGGATTTTAGCCCTCATAGGTGATCGTTATTGACAACAGGTTCGGGACTCCCATCTAATCATTGTGAAGGTTTTGATCTCCTGAACGGAACTTCTCAAACCAACACTGTGTGATACGTTCGTTAGCTGTTCCTTCCCTGAATGCGCGATTAATATTTCTATTACCTTACAATCCATTATGTCCCAAATTATATTTGTATAAAAAAATTATTCGTATTTCTTTCGTCGACACCATTTTCTCTATTTATTTATAATAAATGAAACAGTTAGAATTCTGAGAAAAAATTAAAGATAACATTAAACTTAAAGATAACATTACCACTTCTCAAAAAGAAAAAAAATTAACACATCAGTAATTTTAAATTTTAAACTTATCACTTAGACGATCGACCACTTTTAGAATGAATGCAAAACGACATTTAATGTGAAAATATGTAATACCACAGATAAGGATTTGTCTATGCTAATACATAAGAAGTATATTATGATGAATTTGCCGAACAAAAAATAAAATAAAAAAAATAAATAAAAATTACTGGAATTATTACATAACAGAAACTATTTATGAAATGATAAAATATCTGTCAACCAATATTTTTGAATATGTATTATAAAAAGACAAAAAAAAAGTGTATTTTATAAAAATATTAAAAAAAAAGAAAATCTGAAAAGAGCAAACGAAACAAATGTTAAAAAGGCAAAATATTTATTTCCTTTTACGAGTATATTGTATATTTTTGCCTTATTAATTTTATTTTACTTTATTTAAAAAAAATTTTTTTCTCGCAAATTTCCTTTTCTTGAATGAAATATAAAATGAAACAGGATATACATATTTTTTTTTTTTCATTTTTAAATAAAACAAAAATATATACTACTACACATAAATATATGTAGGTACCAGAATGTTTCAAGAAAATATAAAATATAAATAAAATAAAGCAAAATTTATACATACATACATACATAAATCCATCATCCATAAACACATACATACGGACGCATATTCATATCATTATCTATATTGGTATTGGTACGTATATATATACTTCTTATTATACGAGCATTTCTAAAGTTTATGTAAGGATTTCAGTTTCTTTACAAAAGTTGAATCATTCGCCTTTATTTTCATTTCCTTTATTTTACTTTCTTTTTATTGAATTTCTTTTCGTTTTTTGTAAAGCAAAGCAAAATTACAAAACAAAAAAAAAACAAGAGAAATGTTGAAAAATGAATTGAAATATTTAAAGAAAGAGTTATCTACGCATCTGTGTATACATGCACGTACTACATATAATAATATCTATAAAAATGATATATTTTATATACAAATCACAAAAATATGTACATACGTACATAGTATACTCTTGCCTGATAGACATACAAACAAATATTATTGTATACACAAATGTTTAATTTTGTTAACTTGACATTGATAAATTGTAAAATTTTCGATTTAAAGTAATTTAATAAAAAATAAGTAAATAAATAATAAAAAAAAATGAAGAATAAGAATATTTTTCAAGAAAATTTATTGTTTATCAGGACATGATATACATACATACATAATCGTTAATATGTATAATATACTCGTATGTAAATATCAACATAAACATGTAATATATTATCAATATTAAATATACATATACACGTAAAGATATATTTGGACATAAAATATTTTAAAATGCTAGAAAATCTTCGAAACAAATACTTACGTAATCGAGAAAAAACATAACAGCAGTAGCAGTCGTAATACTTTTACAATATGTTTACATTAAAATATATTATCTATGCCATAAGTTATAAAAAGAATTTATATAAATAATACTACTATACGAATTTTGAATACGATTTGTGTATACTAATTTTAAGGATATGCATATGTACTTAAATCATAAAATAACATATACTATGGTAGAATTAAATTATAGAAAATGACGCAAAAGAATAAATAGAGTGAAGCAATAATAAAACATTTTTTTAAAACAATTCGATTAAAATTTCGTAAACGTGTTTAGCGTTAAATAGCCGAGTTTAGTGAATAAAAATTCGGGATCCTTCAATTAATCGACTGTAATATGAATTTCAATACGTCTATATCCCATTCAATTTGAATTAAAGCAATTAAAGGTCACAGTGAATTATCCGAGTATTATCTACGTGCGTTTATGTTAATTTGTTTGTAAACTTACTAGGAAGTAAAAATTAAGAAAAAAAAATCAAGCATATAACAACAGAAAGTGACATTCAATTTGATAAATAATAAAAAAAACTTACATATACCTAAACTTTATACATTTTGTTTTTCATTATTGTTAAACGTTCTAATCATAAATCTGCAATAATAAGAACAAAAATCCACACCTAATGAAAACATTTTTTTTCAATAGCTACTACATAGTAAAATGAAAAAAAAAATGTTTCATAAATTTTTTTCATGTAAATTTTACATTAATCTATTCAATATGAAAAGAAAATATTGTACAAATATGTACGAGTATGTAAAATGTGTACGTATACTTATTCGTACTATATACACTATGTTTTAATGTTATTTTTTCATGTTAAAATCAAAATAATCATTTTTTTAATCTTTTTGCTTTTTTTTTTGTTCTGAATACAGAAATTTATCATAAAAACTGTCTATAATTGTTTTAAATACAGACGGGTTAATTATTGTTAGTACACATCACAATGACTTTTTTCTTTTTCCACTTGACAGATTTAATTTTTTGTATAATCCAACCAAATTTATTTTTCTAATCTAATGTCTTCGACACACAGAGGTTAAAATTAAGTAGATTTCATTTTAATTTCGAGTAGAAATTACGAAAGTGACACATAGCGATTTTGACAGTTTGTCTAATTTATTTAATTTATCTAATTTTAATTTAATTTATCTGAACATAGCCTACTTCTTCTATTAAATTTAACTTTCAATTATATTCAATTATTTCTTAATGAAAATTTAAAAAAAAATATTTTTTTGGTTAACAATTTGTTAATAGATTTCTCTGTTCTAGGTAAAGAGCGAAACATGAGTAGATTTCGAGCGATAATTACGTATTTTTTATGTAATTTCGCTGAATAGATTTCGATCCAAATTCGTCGTTTTTTCCGGATTTCGAGGCTGAAATTAGCAAAATACTTAATTTCAACCTCTGTGTGTCTACAATATAACATAGGCTGGAGTTCCGAAAAGGTGTTCCCTCTGATCCTCTTGAAATTTTGACCACAGATAGTCCTTGTGACGCAAAGCACAGAACTCTAATATTTTTTGTCGGAAAGCCCTCTATCGGTCACAATTCGCATTTAAAATTTTTTGTCGAAATTCTTATTTTAGCAATATCTCTGTAACGGTACATGACACAGGTATAATTTACATCTCAAAAGATGCGTCTTAAGATGCTCTATATTCTGAAAAAAAGAAATTTTCAAAAGCTCCTAGTAGAAGGATAATAAAGGACATTTTGTGATTTTTGGCTATTTTCACATTTTTGACCATTTCTCAGAAAGGAGTAAGGATAATCGGTTCAAATTTTTTGCAAATAAGAAAGGACATCAGGAGCAAGATTTTTCATTCATTAATTTGATCCTAATGAAAAAGGAAAATGTCCTACAGCAAAATAATTTTATTAATGCTGAATTTTGCAATTTTATGTTCGTGTGCACGTGTATGTATGTGAGTATGTGTATTTTTAGAAGTCAAACATATGATATTTTTTGTATGTGCGTATATATGCGTGTGTATGTGCATTTGTAGAAGGTAAATCTAACAGTGTGTTCATTAAGTATTTTCTATACAGGCATACATATACACTACACGTATATCGGCAAATATGATAGAGTACGCTTGCGGGTTTGTGTGTGTATGCATTTGTAGAAGGCAAATCTGGTAGTGTGTATGTAAGTGCATGTGTGTGTGCATTTGTAGAAGGAAAATCTGATAGTGTGTGTATGTAAGTGCATGTTTGTTTATTACTATTATTATTAGATATAATTTTATATTATATTACATTTATTTCAATGACTGGAATAATATTCTACAAACAATCTGAAAATACTAAACGCGCGCGGTTGTGTTGTGTGTGCGTGCTTGCCTGTGTATATGCGTGCTCGTATGTGCATTTGTAAAAGGTAAATCTGATAATTTGTGCATTAAGCATTTTCTATCAGATTTGTTTTCTACAAATGCACACACACACATGCACTTACATGCAAACACTATCAGATTTTCCTTCTACAAGTGCATATACACACACTATCAAATTTTCCTTCTACAAATGCACACACACACATGCACTTACAAACACACACTATCAAATTTTCCTTCTACAAATGCACACACACACATGCACTTACATACACACAATATCAGATTTTCCTTCTACAAATGCACACACACTACCAGATTTTCCTTCTACAAATGCACACACACACTATCAGATTTTCCTTCTACAAATGCACACACACATGCACTTACATACACACTACCAGATTTGCCTTCTACAAATGCATACACACACAAACCCGCAAGCGTACTCTATCATATTTGCCGATATACGTGTAGTGTATATGTATGCCTGTATAGAAAATACTTAATGAACACACTGTTAGATTTACCTTCTACAAATGCACATACACACGCATATATACTCACATACAAAAAATATCATATATTTGACTTCTAAAAATACACATACTCACATACATACACGTGCACACGAACATAAAATTGCAAAATTCAGCATTAATAAAATTATTTCGCTGTAGGACATTTTCCTTTTTCATTAGGATCAAAGTAATGAATGAAAAATCTTGCTCATGATGTCCTTTTTTATTTGCAAAAAATTTGAACCGATTATCCTTACTCCTTTCTGAGAAATGGTCAAAAATGTGAAAATAGCCAAAAATCACAAAATGTCCTTTATTATCCTTCTACTAGGAGCTTTTGAAAATTTCTTTTTTTCAGAATATAGAGCATCTTAAGACGCATCTTTTGAGATGTAAAACATACCTGTATAATGTACCGTTACAGACATATTGCTAAAATAAGAATTTTGACAAAAAATTTTAAATGCGAATTGTGCCCGATAGAGGGCTTTCCGACAAAAAATATTCCGTGACTTTTCTGATATTGTCGAGTAGAATCTGTGGTCAAAATTTCAAGAGGATCAGAGGGAACACCTTTTCGGAACTCCAGCCATAACATAAAATATTTCGATGACAGTTTTATTTTTTTATGATTTCATATATGTGCCTATATATCACTTTCATATTTCTTCACCTTGGCTGGAATATAGATTTATGATATTTGCCATATCATTATTTTGCGATAAGTGAGATTTAAATTCCCGTTTCCTTTCAGAAATTTTTACTAAACAATCATGTTTATATTGTAAATCGTCTACATTTACAAACTGCATAGATAGATTATTTTTAGATTATTAAAATTAACATTTCTTGATTTTTTTAAAACTCCAAATCGTTACTTATTTAATTAACACAGAGACAGGATTTATTTTGAATATCGACTACTACTTGCAGACTCAATGTCAAACTGTATTACAAATTAGTACACGAATTATAGATAAAAAGGATCTGAAATTTTGATTTAATTTTCAAATAATTATCTCATAGAAAAATTCCAAAAGTTACATAATATTACAAAAATTTTAATAGCTTTTACGATTGAAAGCAAAAAATATTTCTTGTGGACAAATAATATTGTACCCATCTGTATGCAACCAACATTTTGTAAACATCATGTATTTTTATTGTTTTTATTTTTTGACACTTTTCCATTGTAATATTGCATGTAAATTTTTTCGCAATTTTTAATCATTCATATTGTATATATACATTAGGCACATAAAGTAATTTATTTATTTTTTTTTTTTATCTACAACGATCATACATTTCTACTCTTCAGTTTTTGCTCTTGCTAGATATTACATTCGTACCTACGTATACATTTCAGTTGAACAAACATTAAATATTGGCATATATATACATACATGCATATAATATAGATTCATACTGAATCTACTGAATAGTGTAGAGGGATATACGAATATTTATATAACAAGGTACATATGTAGTAACATAAATTTTTGTCGCTAGAATGACAGGTATAACAATCAAAAACAGAATATTCATTACAAAAAACAAATATGATTTACAATACATGTACATATACATACTCATACATACATGAAAAAGGAATATGAAAATATTTTTTTAGGTGTACGTTTACACGTATATGTGTATGTAATAAATACATAAATATTTTACTGATTTTTTTTTAATTTTTTTTCTCATCATTATTTTTTGATTCAATTGAATTCATATGGTATGAGTATGTATACCAATGTGTAAAAATATAAACAAAAATTGAAAATAAATATATAACGGATGGATTGGATGTGATTTGAATTTACATATATTTTCTTGAACAAGACAATTTGTTAAACAAATAAAAAAGGATAGAAGAAATCAACAAAAGAAAATTATTTAGTATGTATATCTGTAAAAATGTACAATTTGTGTACTATTACATATTTTATGTAATTGTATTGGTATATTTATCTTCTCGCTTTGATATTAGATAAATTTTTATTTAAACATTATGATTTTCAAATAGAAATATTCCTTTAATTTTCTTACAATATTTATATGAAATTGAATAAATAAAGGATTTCTTACTGATAAAGTAAAATACAGGACAAAGAAATCGAGATAGAATGAAGAAAAAAAAATACAAAAGAAAAGAATAAAAATCATATAATAATCAATATAAAAATATCTAGAAGATAAAGAGATTTATAATACTCGTATGTACATATATCACAATTTTCCTTTTAAAAAAGTACTGGAGTACCCATATAAGCGTTTTATAATGTACAAGACACAAATTATAAAATTTTCGATTATTCAAAATGAAAATTCAGATGTTTCAAGAAGAGAGCGTCATCACTTTATTGCAAATGTATGAGAAATGAAAATTTTTCACGTAAAAAATTGAGAATACATTACACAGATTTCATTTCTCCTCAAAGTGCGGGGGTAAAAATTGCCATTTGTTGTGGAAATTTATGAAAAAATTCGATGTAGTGTAACATATTGCTTTGTATACGGGAGAAATGTATTCCATACTTTCAGAATGTTCTGCTCGTTGAATAAAAATATTGATTCAAAATGGTTTTAAACTGTCTACAAGCACAAGAATGTATGTACTTATTCTTCTTAGAGTTCCGTTTCGTTTCAGAGGTTAGAAATCATAGCTTTTTTACTTATTTCTCTCCTAAATAGTTGTTCAGATGAACATTAAAGCCAATCGCATAAATTCTTCAGTTATACACTTCTTCTTCCTCTATTTGTCCTCTTGATAATTTTGCATCTGTAGAAGCTCATAATTTTTATTTCCCATTACATGTCCTATATAATTTGGTTTCTTCTCTTTTAATGACTAATTCCTTTTTTTGTTTCATCATTCTTTAAAGTAGAGTGTAATTGCTTATTTCATCTATCCATGGTATTTTTAGGACTTTCACAAGGAAGTGAAATTTTTTTTAAAACTAAAAGACTCTAAAACAAATACCAATGTTCAGTTTAATGGAGTAGAGAAATGCTAATAATTGGTATGCTTATAAAATGAATACATTGATTTTGCGAGCGATTTTCAGGAATATTAATTTTTTTTTTATTTTGAGAAATGTAGATTATATTATACATATCTATTATGTGATATAAAAACTACAGTTTATACTTATATGGGCACCTCGTTAGTTGGTTGGGACAGAGATTATCATCGAATATGGAACCATATTACTATAGAGAATATTTAATGTAAATTTTATTTTACAATGAAAGTAAATAAACACAGTTTGAATGAAAAACGTTTAGAACAAATCTAGTTTCATAAACTAGAAAATACAAAATTGAAATATTAGGTGCTTTCGGTTTGGCAATTATTTCAAGTACTTGCGAGTAGAAAAGGTAAATGTCTGTGCTAAACCATCTCTACTCGCAGCTACTCATGAAAAATTTTTCAAGTAGCTGGAAGTAGATGTAAGTAGTTACGAATAATTTTTGTGTCGTTCGTTTTAACAATTTATCCTAGACACATTTTAGTACTCGCAAATACTTGAAATTGCCAAATCGAAAACACCGATTAAACAAAAATGTTATATACACGTACTACACATACGAATACCGAATTTGTATTTAGAAATAAAATCAAGTTATATAGTATGATGTATGAGGGAGTGTCAGTTAGTGTAATCCATCAAAGGGAAAAAAAATTTGAATTGAATATAAAATGAAAATTACATTTCAATTTTTTTTCAGTTTTTTTTTCTTTCCTTTTTTTCATTTAAAAAACATTTTTTTTTAATAATAATTTTCTTTTATCACTATTTTTATTTTTATTTTTTATCATTTCTGATGGCCTTTATTCAATTTTTGAATAGTAAATTTTTTGCTAGGAATATTCGTATGATATATTCTAGAAGCATTCATAAGTATAATGCTTTCAATTTGATTTTTGTCATTTGAAAAAAGCAATTTCAAATTTTTTTTTTAATATACAGCATATAATCGTTATACATAATAATCATATAAATTGTAACATATGGCTTGTATCGTGTATGTATCAATATATGTATGTGCGTAAAAAATATTATAAAAGATGTTACAAAACAAAAAAAAAAAAAATAAAAATAAAAAATCAATTGAATAAATTCTGATAAAAAATTGAAAAATTAAAATTTTCATGTCATGCATGCTATAAATTTGTACAAAATTGAAAATAGCATCAAACATATCTAAATATTATTGTGTATGCATACATATATGTACATTATGTGTATACGTACACTTACACATATAGGTATAAAATGTAATAATTGTTATGTTTGAAAAATTTAAAAGTAATTAAAACTAAAAATTATTAAAAAATGAAAAACATTGAAAAATTGCCTGAAAAATAAACTTTGTGTACAGGAAAAAAAATATGTTATTAAAAAAAGAGGAAAATTATTTAAGTATAAAAAGGATAAAAATAATTATTTAGGAATGATAAAAAGGATAAATACGTATAAAACATATTAATATGTACATAATATGAAAACGCATAACTATGTATGTTGTATTCGCATTTTAGTATGTGAATGCACTGATGTTTAACGGCTTTATGCGTTCTATTTTAAAATCTTTGAAGAAAAAATAATTTTCTCATCAATAAGCTGTTATTAGTATATCTTATATTATATCTGTATTCGTGTATTTATGTATTTACCAGTATGTAGGATTTTCATCATCGTATATTAACGTGTGTGCTCAACATATTAAATTTATGGCAGATAAAAGGAAGGATTAAATTCTGAAAACTGAAAATATATGTTCAAATGTACTCGTATTTAAAAATATTTTACAATAACAATAGAAGAGGAAAAAAAAATTAGAATGAACAAAATAAAGTAAAATATGACTTTTCTAATCTAATGGCTTTTATCGTTATTTTTGCGCAATATAATAACAATGAAAAGCACTTAACTGTTACATGCACATTAACATGAAAAGAAATAATCTTTTTCAAATGCATACATATGCACATACATATATAAGTGTGGTATGTAAAATGTATATGTGTAGATACAGTAAGATCTTGATTATCCGTAGTTATCGAGACCAGATTCATCCAGGACGATAGAAAATAATGGATAAAATAGAAATTTAAAAAATGTTGCCATTCAAATTCATATATATCCATCATATAGCCATCCATATATTCAAATTTAATTTCATTCACATAATTATTTGAACGAAATTTTAAGCAAAAATGTATGTTTTTTTATCCTTACAAATGCAGATAGTACTGTTCCGCCATGCAAGTTTTTAATTTCCTGATTATATCATTGACTATACAGGAGTTTTCTATTCTTATGCCAACAAACAAAAAATGTTTAAAAATTCGTCTATCAAAATTATCTTGAAGTTTTATGTGCGTTAGCGTCAATTTCTACGTTTCTAAGGCATACGAAACTATACACGTTTCATTTTGCTTCTGAATGATACAGTTCTACTTCTGAAGAGAGATTTTAGGCTACCATTGGCGTTCCCAACCT
Organism: Villa cingulata; assembly: GCA_951394055.1. Taxonomy (NCBI): domain Eukaryota; kingdom Metazoa; phylum Arthropoda; class Insecta; order Diptera; family Bombyliidae; genus Villa; species Villa cingulata. The sequence goes on along the minus strand of OX596021.1, from coordinate 23,916,364 downwards.
AATCATATTCTTCCTTTTACATTTTCTTTCTCAACATTATCATCTTCATTAAATAGTGACCTAAATATATAAAATTATCTACATGTTCAAAGTCGTATTTGCCCAGTGTCAAATTTCGTCTTTTGTATACTAGCGTCTAGAAGTAGTCAAGTATTTGTTTTTCCAACCCAGATAATATGATTACAATAAAATTAATTATGCTAGCCCAGATAACAGAAGACACAAGTAATCGATGTCCTACTGTGTGTATTACATAATACATTTGTAACTATGTCATTCAACTACTCAGATATTATATCGAATATACTACTCTCTTTCCCACTATATATTGCAGTAAGTATGTACATGATAATGCATATTTATGTATATATATTTTTTGTATATGTATGTGAGTATATAATATTTTTGTATGAATATAAAATGAAAAATAATAATAATTATTGTAAAACAAAAATAAAATATGTATAAATGCATAGAGTAACTGAAAACCGAATCATCATGAAAAGATGACAGATTGAATTTTGTGAAATTTATGAGATGTGTGTGGTGTGTACATAATATAAAAATTACAAAATTTGATCATTATACTCTTATATAATTATACCTACATACAGTGGAACCTTTGTAAGTCGGAACTCAAAAGAGATGCACATAAATTCGATTTATAACGTTTCGACTAATACTAGGGACAGACCAGAGTTTAGAAACTTTGTAAACCTGTTTAAGTATATAAACTCCTTGGTCTGTCAGCAATCAGCTTGGATAAGTCGAAGTCCGCTCAGAAGTAGCTTAGCCTAAACCACAAACTTTTTTTGCACATACAACAAATGACAACTAAACCAGTTTTCGGTCTTCCCCTGTACCAATTCTCAACTTTCTTTAAACTTTTTCTAAACTGATTTAGCTAAATTGGCTAGCTAAATGCAGAAGGAGATTTAGGTTTAGGTCAGCACTATGCCATTAGTATAAACCAGTAAAAAGCAATACGTTAACAAAATTCTGTTAATAAACAATTCCATAAATTAAAATTTATTTTATAGTTAATTCCAGGAAGAGGCAAATATAGTCGATTTTAAGTTATTTTTTCCTCGAATTTCATATACATATATAGTTTATTTATTTTCAAACTTCGAAAAGGAGAGACGATAAAACAAAATATTGATTTCTTCAAGATAAAGAGTGGTTTCGAGTAACAGCGAGCTCTTATAATTCCAGTTATGGAGATTTTTGAACCTGAAGCATTCAATGGAATGTGCATTTTTTTCTGGTTAAAGAGGAACTAGACTTGACGAGTTTCGAGTTATAGAGGTTATACTGTACAATACATTTTTATTCATTTACTAAAACAAGTCGAAAGAAAAAATTAAACAGAATGTGCAAACTGTAAACTGGTACTGTATAAGTGAGTACATACGACTTACATATAATTCAATGTACGACTACGATTATAAAACGAATTGTATGAATACATTGTATACTTAATGATTCATAAAAATATCAATTAAATAATTAATTAATAATTATTAAAATCATTTTATATTAATTATTAAGTTTTTGTTTTTTATTTTTATTTTCAACTTCATTTTTCTTCTTTATTTTTCATTTAAATATTTAATTAATTGGTAATTACATACCATATCTATATATTTGTCTAACATAACAAGTACCTACACGATTATATGTGTGATAATTTTTATAAAGATGTAGCGAAGCAAAGTAGTAGATACTTGAATATAATTTTAAAAAATTAAAAAAAAAATTGTTAATCATTTAATTATATATTAAATGAAGAAGAAATAAACACTCAAAATAGAAATTTTGCTAAATCACATGCTTTCGAAATTGTTAGAGAGTAGATGAATCGTGAATTTAATATGAAGTATATACACAAAACTATTATGAATTAAAAATAATTTATAAAATGCTTATGTTGTGAATGAAAATTAAAAATTTATAATAATTTATCTATGTCATCCTTCATCGTCATCGTAATCATTATCATAATGATAATATTTTTCATCATTATTATCGTGATTATAAATTCTGATAGTCATCGACATCGTTAAAATAAATCGTTTATTTAAAAATTTCTAATTTAAGTATTGTACAGACAATTATGTTCTTTTATTAAATATTTTAAGAAAAATTAAATATTTTATAATTTTATTAAAGGATATTTAGCTAAAATGAGCAAATATACTCTTCATACACTAAATATAAACTTTTATAAATTCTAATACGAAAACATAAGAAAAAAATATTGTTGTTGTTTTTTCTTCTAGTTAATTTCGGGTCCTAATTTTACTTGGTTCTTAAAAATTTGATGAATTTTAATTAATTTGATTGACAATCATACAGATTAAAACATTACAGCTATAATACTGATATAATACAGCACTATACAGGTTGAGAATAAATTTCTGACAAACATTATTGACATATAATTTTCCTGTTATCATAAGATAATTTTCAAGTTTTACAAAATTTCATCTCATTGTATTAATGTACACTTGTATATGTGTAAGGATAACATTATAAATAAGAACATAAATTTTTAATAAAAAATATTGTATCCTTTTGTCCTTTTAAAAATTAGGGACAAAAATTAATTACATACATAGATATTATATCAAGCATAAGAAATTGAAAAAAAATATATATATAATGTAACACTGAAAAAATAATAACAAATATGTCTACATATTTATACTTAATTATCATTATTACAATCATACACTGAATGTAAATATATACACAAATTCGCACACATTTATGTATAGAGTTCTCTTTTTAAATTCTAAAGCTACCTGAAATCTAATTATTGTGTAACGTAAATAAACTAGCATGTAAGCCCCATTGTAAAATTTATTTCAGAGTTTTTACAGTATATCTACTACTACTATCTACTATCCTATTAGGGATTACGTTTACGAATATATCTTAATACGTTATATCTTAATATGTACATATATCTGAATCCTCATAAAATTTCTTTTTTTTTTGTTGTATTTTCTTTTTTACATTAAAAAAAAAAGAAGAGAAAAGAAAACTAGTGTAATATGAAAAAGAAATACAAATTTTTATGGTTATGTAACTTTCATCGGTAACTAACCTCAATCAAAACCGATACACACACACACATACTTATATAGTACTGATAGTACTAAACCTATATATGTATATATGTATGTACAACTTAAAAGCATTATATCCCAGCTGACCATTCAGGTTCACAGTGAATTCATAGTAAATGCCAAAAATCTTCACGAACTGAATAATTTTTCTCTTATTCATTTTGAAAACACGAAATGAAAAATAAGTGAATTATTCAAAAATATGGCTACATTATGAATACACCAAGTGATTGAAATATGAATTATATTCATATAAAATTCATTTTATGAATGACGATTTATGTAAACGAATGACGGCTATGTATTTTAATTTTATGATTAGACGAATTCATTCGTTTTATCTTTGTAAAACGGTTGCGATTCACAAAGGCTAACACTATGGAATCACTTAGTGAACGTATAGTGAAATTTTATATCCCTTTTTCAGGTACTAATTTGTAAACTGAAGCGATATAAAATGTAGTTATTTGAGTCTAAGAATAAGGAATAAGCAAGTGTTTTAAATTCTGTGTAATATTAGTTTATTAAAAATAAAAAGTAAAATAAATAAAAAAGAACAAAGTGATTAATATTATTAAGTGATTAAATAGTTTTTGTTTAAATTATTCAGAAAAATCAAAACGAAAAGTAGGAATATAATAATTAGAGCCAGGATTCATTGATTACTCACATTGTGAATGGTATTTTACCTTCACAAGCTGCATTCAATATGAATTCATTTCGTGTTTTCATTAAACATTCAGTAAGTGATTTCAAAATGGGTTCAATAAGTGAATTCACTATGACCAGCTATAGCGTAAAAATTTTTGAAATAAAATATCTTCAATAATGATTCACTGTGAACGTTCACGTGAAGAATCACTTGGGTGAAATGAATTCAGAACGAATTCACTATGAGTTCACTTGGTCAGCTGGGATTATATTTTATATACATACATAGTTCTTATTTTATTTCTAAAATTCTCTAGAGTAAATTTTTTTGACGTCAAAAAATAATGTGTTATACTCGTATGCTCGTAATCGTACATTATATTAAAAATGTACTGTATATACATAAATACATACTTGAAAAAAAAAAATGTATGTAATGACTTGAATTTTTAGATTAATACGAATATATACATACAGTTTGTACATAAGAAAATATGTGTAATATTTGTGGATTTTATGCTTTTCTTTTTTTCGTATTTTCTGATATTGAGTTCAATATTAAATGATCTAATAATAGTGGCGACATCATTTGACAATATATAATTTACTTAAAACATGGATATCCTTTTTACTTAAGAACGAAAAGGAAAAAGATTAAAAAAATAAAAAGTAAAAAAAAACTGTAGAAAATCAAATATTTTTTTTTAGTTTTCTAAGAAAATTTATAGCAAAAAAGTGTTTTTTTTTAATATTCAGTTATTTTTACAACATATGTGACATGAAAATTATGTTTCATACACACATACTGTATGTATATTCAATTCTTTATATTATGTTGTAACCAAAAAAAAAAAAAAAAAAAAAAATCGAAATAAACTTGTATACGTACTACCACAGCTTGTATTCTCTTTATTATAAATGTGATACAGATTCATGGTGTGATACATACTTCGGGAAAAAGTGTTCTATGCATTTATACGAGTATACCTCATATATGTACCTATCTTATGTAGCTATACTTCTATACATTTATGTACGTATGTAGTAATATATAGGTATTATATTTTTGTTGTAACTGTGTTGTAAGAAGTAAGTATGACATTTAATAAAACTGTGGGATTATGTTGGTCAAATCATCATTAAAATGATTGCCTTAAAAAGAGAACAGAAAAATGACAGAAAAAACAAAAAAAAAAAAAAAAAAAACAAAAAAAGAGAGAGAAAAAACACAACATTGGTATCGTTAAATTTATTTCGGAAATTATCAATAAAAAATTATTAGAAAAGCTTTTTCAATATGATGCTGTTATATGTTATATGGTAGTATGTAGTATGTATGCATATCAATGTATGTATGTATGTAGATGTAGTAATAATGATGTTATTTATAATAAAAAAAAAAAAAAATCACAGTTTAGCAATATAAAAAAGGATCAATACCCTTACGCACACACATACATACATACATACTGTACATGAATGTGCTTTACGTATATTTTAGAATGTGCGAAATATCATTATTTTTGCGTGATGAAGTGAATACCTGTAGCGTTCAGAAAAGAAAATCACCTCTAAGGGAAACACAATTTTTTTTTCTTCAATTCATTTCATTTTTTTTTTGCTTATTTTTTTTCAAATTAATTGGAAAAAAAAGTTCGGTTGGATTTGTATTTCTTATTTTTATTATTTTCCTTTTCTTTTGTATGTTGTGTTTGTTAAAAACTACTTACTGTCCTGCTGTTTAAAATGCTTTTTTTTATGTTATGTGCAGACGTAGAGGTATGTTGTTTGTAGGTGTAGGTGTTTGTTTGTACATGTATATGTTATGTTGTTTTCGAAAGAGCAAAATTTTGTATCATGATTTTGTAAATGCACAATGTATTATGTATATAACAAACTTTAGATCTTAAATGAAATATGTATGTATGTGTGTATGGCGTTGTAAACTGAAGTGTACTTTTAATTTTTTTTTTTTTTTGCGAGAATAATTTTATACTTATCAAATTGATTTTATTTTTCCTTTTCAAGTATGTATTTATGTTTATTTTCACATTTATCTATTGGTTCTCATTTTGCGGACACAATGAAAGAAACACTGCAGATGACAAGTAAAGAATGAACCCTAGATTTTGTTTTTCAAATAAAATAAATACTTATGTTTGAACCATTTTTGAAAGAAAATCACATTATACAGGATCATAAAAGTTTTATATTTTTAGAAATATTTAAAGGAAAAAAAAAAACATGAGAACTTTCAAAATAAATTTGTTTTTTGTTTTCTATTTATTTATTTATTTATTTATTTTTTTGAGTGCGTAACATTTTTATACCATTGATGGTTTCATTTTCATTCAACCTTATTAATATTTTTTTTTAAATTTAGGATGTTAGTAAGTGATAAAAAATTTTTACGAGTTTTCGAAAATCATTAAAAATTTAAATTTTTAATTTACCACTTCAAATTATAAATAAAGAGCAGGATTTAATACTTACAAATGAAAAAGATTTTAAAAAAATGTTCAGTTTTATCGCAAAATTTTAGGTTATTTGAGCAGTGCTTTTTTCTTCAAGTACAATTTCATCATATTGTACACAACAAAGTCTTATATATTCAAATTCCTTCTATTTTTTTTTATATTTTTTTGAAAAATAAATAATAATAATAAACAATAAAATTACATTTTCCTTTTTAATATAAATGAAATAAGTGAAAATTAATTATAATTTTTAATTTGATTTAAAAGCTTAAATTTCATTTTTTTACAATTATAATTTTAATTTTTTAATTTTCTTTATTTTCAGGCTTCACCCCCATCACCAAAAACAACATTATTCAAACATGTACGTATACAAATATTAAATAAATATATAAAAAACATTTGAAAATATTCTATACTTTTTACAATAACAATTATGCACATGAATTTAGAACCTTTATGTAGAGTATATAATATAATCGTATTGTTTATGATATTCCATTGCCAAAAGAAAATAAAAAATGAAAAAAATATAAATAAAATACATAGCTATACTTACATATAGATACCTCAGTAAATAAATTTATATAAAAATATAAATACGAAAATACATATATACATACACGAATATATTTAATCAAATTTATTCGTTTTATGTATGTAGTACGAGTACATATTTACATATTTATATCCGGATTGATACTATAAACGACTGTTATAATAATATCTCTGTTATGTTATGCGTATTTCATGTTATAAGCCTTAAGATTTATATTGGATTTATTAGATAAATATAATAGACAAATAAAATTCATTTCCTCGAAATTTCGAAAATAAAAAATTAAAACAAAATCAAAACAAAACAAAAAAACAGTATTACAACAATGTCAGTGTAAAATATCACAAGTATTTAATAAATATAAAAAAATATCAAGTAATGTATAAGGAAAACAAAATCTATAAATGAAATAAAATTAAAAGAAAAATATTAAATGAAAAAGAAAATATATACGTATATAATATTATCGTTGTACGATTAGATAAAATTCTTTTTCATTTTATATCATTCAATGTACGTATGCGTATGCATACATGATGTATACTCGTACCTTGTTCTAGAACTGTAGACAATGAATTGACATTGAATGTTTACAATATGAATATCAAAATCACTTCTACAGTGTGCGAATATGTAAAATGTTTTTTTTTTTTTTAACTTTGTAAAAATGCAAAAATAAAAAAATAAAATATAAATTTACACATATTTAAAAAAAAAAATGATTTTCGATTTAATTGATTGTAAGTGAAAGTAATCGATATTATGTTTCATTTCATTTGTATACGAGTATGTACGAGTAAATAAGTAGTAATCGCGATAAATATGAAGGCAATTTCAGTTAAATAAACGAAAGCCTTCAATTAATAAATTTATGTCGATATTTGTGATACAAGAAAATTCAATTTTATTTTATGAGAATTCATTACACATTCATTTATATAGCGTAAATCAAATAATATGTACTTACATATACATAATTGTTTTATGTGAGTATAAAAGCAAATTAATGGGTGTTAGCTAGATTAGCAGTGCAGCAACTGCGACCTACCTGATCAAAGCTTCACGAGATCGACTCCTATGTGATGCGAAGCAAAAAGTAAAATTGTTATTTATTGCAAAATTTTCAATAGGTACCCCAAAAGTTCAGTCATTGAGAGTGTAAGTTAGAAAAAAGTCCTTAAAGTGCAGACATGTATAGATGTATAGATAATTGGAGAAGAGCAAGTATATAAACAAATGAATTCTAAAAAAATATTGAAATGACTTTGATCAGTCAATTATAGAAAGCAAGTAGGTACTTGTATTTTCCTTATATTTATGATGTGCTAAAATAAAATTAGTCAAACTTTTTGTAAAATGAGAACAACAATTTTTATTTAATATTGATGTTTATACGTTGTGGCACCCTTTTAACTTGGTCAAAAATTGAAAACACTCCTTCAAAATTCTGATTTAAATTACGTTAAACGTGACCAAGAATAATTGGGAAGTAGCTTATCACGTCCGACTATTGCTGAAAGAGTAAAAGCAACTATGAAAGCCAGTGCAATAATAATTTTCTTTTTAACGAAAAAAAAACCATAAAAATAGACAGCTAATTACAAGTATGTATAACCAAAAATTAAAAAAATAAAAATGTATAAAAATTTAACATTTGGATTGCAAAAATACAGGAGTTGTCTGAATTCTAAACAGCGTAAAATATCAAATTTGAGAAAATAAAAGTCTAATAAGTTACTTTGATTTATGATGTCAATCTTTTATTCTACACAAGTATTTTCCAGTACTACTAACCTAAATACAAACATATCCGATTATGCACAAACGTAAATTCTAAATTCTGACTAAAATTTATATGACAACACAAAGTTATATGACATTAAGAAATGTTGACTTTTTTCTTCCGATAAATTGCCTAAATTAAGAACATCGAATAAGCACAATATTATTTATTATCCCAGTATGGGTGAGTTTCAAAACGCCTCAAAAATGTGTTATGATATACGGCATCAAAACAGTCGTGATGCAAAGTTTTAAAACAGCATTAATGCTTCGCATCAATATTGCAGTTCTACAACTTCGACGTTTTGAAACGAATTTGTTGCTTTTGACAACAAGAAAAATGGTTCACCTCCTGCAGTACATAATTTTAAAATTTAATTAATTCATTCTCTACACTAAATCAAAAAAGGTGAAACAATTTTTTAATAAAATTAAACAATATCAGGATGACATATTTTATAGCCATTTTCGAATAACCAAAAACACCTTCAGTGTAAGTACTCGTATAATGTAATACTCTCCATTTTTTGGAATTTTTCATTAATATTGTGTAAGCACTACACATTAAAAATTTAATTTATCATCATAAAAGTATAAAATTTTTGTTTAAAACAGACTCACCTTTGGTTCAATATGACAAAATTCATATAAAAATAAATCATTGAAATGATATTGAGAAAAAAAAATCTATTCAAATATATTTTGCATCATAAAAATTCAGGATGCGTAGATTGCTTGAAAGATGCGCATCAGATGCATTCACAATGAGTTTTGAAACTGTAGACATGTAAATTACCACGTTTATACTACACATCAAAACGATCTAAATCAAAACGATACAAGATGAAACGATTTGAAAGTTTAGTATAAACGTCCCTTAAAACGTTTTATCATTTTTAAATCGCATTAACTAAAAACCATAATTAAAGCGGTTTGAGAGCTGTCAAAACGATATGAAAATCGGTATAAACCGTTCATATCGTTTTGAGAATCATTTTTACTACTTTTCAAAAACAAAATTATTAAACTAAAATAATTAACCTCTCACTTCGTGATCGTTCTTTGAGTTGTAATTTGTAAATTTTAATTTTATTTACATATTTTATTCAAAATGCAAAAATGTTGTGGTAGCACTGCATTTCATTTCATTCCGTTTTATCTCATATCGATTCGAACTAGAAGTATAAACATCTGTAAAACCGGTTTTATTAGATCGGATCGTTTTATCTCATATCGATTTGTATTATATCGTTTTGATGTGAAGTATAAACATGGTAATTATTATCGATTTAAGTGTTATCGTTTTGAAACTGTTGATTATGCATCGAGGCGGTCTTTAAACGTTTTGAAAATCACCCTATATGATAAAAATTTACATATAAATACACAGATAAAACAAGTAGAATGCAATTCAAAATATTATAATACCAATACTATGTGTATTGATCACGAACAATAAACATTGAAATGAAAAGGTTAACCTTAAATTGAAAATTTTTGAAATAATTGAAATCGTATCAATAATATACACATACTACGATATCGGTCGGTATAATGGTATATGATGAAGCTTTAAAAACATGCACATAATATACAAATAAAATTAAAATAAATTCGAACAACTTAACTAGAATTTAATGCAAACAATAAAAGAAATAAAGAAAAAAATAATATATGAAGAAATAGTATATACATATTTTAAAAAATATACGAGTACCATATATTTACATACGAACATAAGTATAATTCTTTAAAATTTTATTAAAATGTTTATGCATACACATGTAGGAATGCACAACAATTTCTTATTCCACATTGCACAGTACGCGACAGTGCTATAAAAGAAAATTTCATTTTTTTTTTTATTTTTAGTTATAAAAACATGATAAAATTTCTGTCAAACAAATAAACTTCCTCCAACAAAACAAAGTAAATTCATACTGTAAATATTATATTTTATGTATCTATATGGTATGTGTATGAATGATAAACATTTTTTTTTTATCTTTGTAAATAACTTATAGTAGTTGAGAATTTTACTGGAATACGAATTATATTATATACTATATAGTATAGCAACATGCAGGAAATTAATGTACGAAAAATTTTTTAAAAAAGAAGAAAATAAAACGAGAAAAAAAAAGAAGAAATAACATTGAAAAAATTTATATGAAATCAACTTGAAATAAAATAATGTCTTTCCCAGTTCATTGTATCTTATTGTAAAATATCGAACATTTTTTTTTTAAACTGCAATCGGAATGACGACAATATGAAACGCACTACGAAAATTTTACGAAGAGCAAAATATACTTAGTTAAAGGGTTAAAGGTATTCATTTCAAATCTCGTTAAAAAATTACGTTGGTAATTTTTTCCTTTTGTTTTGAGAATAACGAGCTTTTCATAAATGAACGCATGAACGCAAAGATAGAATAGCTTTATGATCTTTGATGAACGAGACTTTTAAGTCACGTAGATTCAACTTCGTAAATAAATGTTGGTGTAAAATAAATCATGATTTGATAGCATTTCATTTTTATCAGCGGTGGGTGGGTTTTTGGTGATTGGTGATACGTAAGGTGATTGGTGATATTCACCATAAATTTCCGTTCACATATGGTGACAATCACCAAAAACTGTCACTAAATGTTATCACTTTGAGGTGATAGCATTTGAGGTGTCACTTTTTTAATTTTTAGTATTATTCTTCTTCTGCCTAGCCAAAAAATACTCATAATCACATAAAATCAATTGGTGTTTGCTGTTAACAGTATATAATTTATTTAAATAATTTTGTAATTTAAAATAATATTGTGTTATTTTTACAATGAAATTCTTCATGAATAATTGCAACTTACTGAATTTCCAGTAATTCCAAGAAATTATTGGTATCTCGCATTTTTCTTCTAATTATTTTTATTTGAGATTAAGAAACGTTACGAATTCTCTTTATTAATTATTTTTATTCACAATTTAAATTTTTATTTGTTTTAATTGACGTTTGACAACTATAAATATACTCTGGAATTCGCTGCGTTTCAAATTCCATCACTTTTTTTATGATCACCTTACACGAACAATTACTTTTCGGTGATCACTTTTTAACTGTCACCAATCACCTATCACCAATCACCTTACGTGAATCCACCCCAGCTGAAAGCTGATATATGAAGATAAAGATTGTGGTTATATTTTGAGAAGATTGTTGAATTTGTGTGACAAAATAAGAATTTTTTGAAGAGTTAATAAATGTATGTGCCTAGTTTCAAATACAATTCGTGTTTTACGAGGTGCCTTCACGTCATTTTGACTTGCGAGATCGTAAAATTAAGCGTTGCCCGTTGCGTACATTTACGATTTGAAATGAATACCCTCATTATATTGAAGCTATGTAAAATATTATATACAGCAGTTATAAATACAGCGACAGTAATATATAAATGACGCAAACACAATTATATGTACATGTTTTTTTTTTCTAGAATTACTTATTGTGAACCTCTGAAGGAAAAATATTATAAAGTCATCACATTACAAATGTATGCATGATTTAATTCATTATATGTACGAGGTACGAGTTTATGTATATGATATGTATGTATGTACACTTGTACACAAAAATTTTGTCTTCCTAACTGTCTGTAAATGCATAATGCATATATTTTCTATTTACATAGATTTTGTATTTGTGTTGATGTGTTTGTGTATTTCTAATATCCATGTAGCTCATGAAATTAATGATCCTTATCGAAATCGAAATGTTCGAAGAAAATGCATATTATTGTACTATGTGCTATGATGATGAGCAACAAAAAACAAAATATACAAAAAAAAAAATGAAAGAAAAAGAAAATGAAAAACAAAAAAAAAAAATACAGAGTCTGGAAAATTACAGAAACTAAAAAAAAAAAATTGAAAAAAAATTACTGTAAGTACAAGACACTATTGCGTACTATATAATAAAATAAATGGCAACACATTCATACATACTGTACGTATGAATGAACGCATATTAACTTTATGGCTCGTATTAAAATACATGAATATGTATAATGTCGTATATATACATTCCTTTGTGTACACTACAAAAATCTATTAAATACATTACATTTTATGTACATATGTATGTACAAACTATATGCAATATATACACATATACATATGTATATAAATACATGCACTTGGACTGGTATCAAAACACAAAAAAAAATGTATAAAAAATAAATAAATAAAATTTTCAAAGAAAATGAGGTTAAGAAAATTGCTCTTTTGGCATTTTATATTATATAGTAGCTACTTATGTACATACTATATATACTATATAATGTATGTAGCAAATTATTATGTATATTACATACTCCTACATATCGAATGATGTTATATACAAGAACATAAATGCTTTAAAGTTGATAACATTATTATATTATCCCCAGTACACATAGTAGTTAAATGGATAACAGTAAAATGTTTCATTATTTTTCGTTTTTTTTTTTTCTGTATTGCATTCATCTTACGTATGTATTTCTATGATTACATGTAGATACATTCTGTGTACAATATACAAATTGTATTCAATTTTTCTTTTCATTTCTTTCCTTTGGTTCCACTACATCAAATCAAAATTTGTTGTTAAATAAAATTTGAAAATCCTTTTGTTCATTCATCCAAAAGCTGTTAAGTAAAAAACAAAATTACACTATTGTATAGGATATGTACACCATACTACCACCATTCTATATATATAGATAGGGTGTTCCATTTTAACATGTACAAATTGGTATACCACGGAATTCCTTGAAATGCTCCATGAAGTACTACCAAAAATTTCTATCGATCCTATATTCGACGCTAGAGAACATTTTTGTGCTTCGGTTCCAAAAATAAAAATATTTTTTGTAGTGCAAATATTTTTCAGGAACCCAATTTATACTCAAAATTTTTTAAAAAAATTCGTAATAAATTTTGATTACAGGATTTCTTTTTATGTAGAACCGAATTCCAAATTACTCGTTGCATTATATCAGAAGAAAGGTAATTTAGGTTTCCTATTATTGTCTAGAACACTAAATTTTCCAAAGTAGAATGTACAAAAAGTCACACATGATTTTGTATTTGAAGGTACTGCAAAAAAACTTAAAATTTTTAACGTCCCCTAGCGTCGAAAATAGGGTCGATAGAAATTTTTGATAGTACAATTTTTTTCATGAAACATTTCTAGGAATTTCGTGGTATACCAATTTGTACATGTTAAAACGTGACACCCTGTATATAATAATATTACTTTGTGTACTGTCACACTGTATAGTACATAAAAACACAAGTATAAATTTATATATTTTTTATTTTTGTATTTTTGTAATTTATTTTTGTTTGTTGGCTAACTAAAAATAAAATATAATTTAAAAGGACACACTATAAATGATGCTTTTAATATACCTATAATACGTACATATGTATACATACTATATATACATAAAAATATTCTAAATAATTTAATACAATTTATTGTACATGTACATATAAAAATAACCTTTTAATTTTATAGAATGTGAATGGTCGTATTCGTATATTGTCTGTCAAACAAGTAAAATGTGAAAATTTGTTATCATAAACAAAAATAAAAAAATGACAAGTTTTTCAGTTTCATTTCTACACTATTATATCAATGAAATAAAACAACTTAAATAAAAGAAGGTTTTTACTTTTAAAATTATACACCAGTCCTTATAATGTATAACCGTTTAACCATATTTATTTGTATAAGAGACACCATATTATGTACTTTATATAAGAAATGTATGTAAGTATATACTCATCCATTTATTCATTCATACATACATATGTACATGCTTACATAATGTGTATTATAAATTAAACTGTAAGGATACATGTACGATATACGAAATGCAATTTTGTGTACATTTTGTACGTGAACTTGTTTTAATATTAAAAGAAAATATTTAATTGCTAAATGTCACAAAATTGAAATTGTTTTCAATTTATCATGTACATTTAGCACAATATTTGTGCACTATACTTATACATATACTATACTTATACTATATGAGTCATACATACAAAATTTTAAGTATTTAAATATGAATTTTCTTTAACATTTAAAAGTTTTACTGTTTTTTCTAAATTTTTATTTTCTATCAAAATTAAATTAAAATTTGCAAATCAAAAAATTGACAAAAAAACAGTCACAGTGATATTTTAAAATTCACAAGTAAAAGTAAAAGTAGTACGAGGTATTAGAAGAAGTCATTAAAAATAAGAAAATGAATGCATAAGATTATTGTAAACTTTCGAATTTATTCTGTTACAAAAAAATTTCGTAATTTATATACCACGTATAGATATGCCTATCATATCCAGATAGTTGTATAATTTACTATAATATAATAGAGTACACATGTTAAATTTCAAACATGCTTCAAAACATGTGATTTCATTGATATAATCAAATCGTTTTGTTTTTTTTCTCTCATTTTTGCTTTAGATTACAAAACAGCTACAATATGTAATACAATCTATAAATTTTCAAAATACTTATGAAAATAATTTGTTTCTGACATTTTGTTATTGATGTATGTATATACTATGTTTTGTTATTTTTCTTTTTAATTTGAATCCCAAAATTTTTCCAAATAATTCAAATTATTTTCAATTTTCTGAATTTTCTTTATTTGCGGCACGGCACATGTTCAATGTATATAGCTACATACACAAAAATTAAATTCAAATTTTATACCCACATACATTATATGATACAAGAGAATTTTATGTTACGTCAAGGACTTTACCAAACTAAAAAAAAATTTTTTTTTTGTTTTTTGTATATTTTATTTAATATGTTGTGAAATTGACAAACATTTTTTGTCCCTTCTGTCATTTATTTTCCTTTTTGTGTAATAATAAAATTAAACGATGTGGAAATATTCTAGTATGTATGTACATTCATTTAAATATGTACTACTCCACCTGTACATAATAATATACTCTATGAAGCATTTCTTTAATCTCCTAATAAAATTATTACATATTTGCATAATAAAGAAAAAAAATAATTAAATTAAATGAAAATTTCAATAACATAACTGTTTTTGATTTTCACATAAATATTCTTTGTTGTATTGTATTTGATAGTAAAATTTAACTTTTATATTTTTATTTTATTGTAAAGATGAATGTTAAAAAATAATCAAAAAAAAAAAACGAAAAAAAAATACTTAGAAATAAATAACTGATGTAATGCTGTGCGACGGTAGCGTGATAACAAATTAGTGGAATCGACTTTAGTATATTTCCAAATTCATTTCAAAATAAAACCGATTGGCATTTTTTTGTAGATAATTTTGTGTGATTTTTTACATTTTTCCGGTAACAATGATATAAAAAAGGATAATTATTATTATTGATTATCTTTACAAATATACATATTAATGATATGTCTTACATTTTCATAACAAATTACATGGATAACTTCAAAATTTTGTTCTGAATATTCATCATGTGCGTTGATGCAAACATCTTCAGCTGAAATTCTGAATTGATGTCGCTAGATTTTGAAGCGAGACCTTCCAAAAATGATACTTTGAAATGTCATCTTTAACGTGGTATCTGTCTCTATTAACGCAAATTCATCTTAAGGACACAAAATACCCTTAAAAATTGTTGGTCCAAAATGGCGTATTTTACGAAAACCATTATTTCTCCAGATTAGGATCACTTATCATTACACTTCCTGCTCTATGTCACAGTTTACTTTACTTTGATTGGATTAGCGGTCCTCGAGATATAAAGTCTTAAAGTCAAAATTTCGTGTTTTTTAAAAATCACTTTTTCAACTTCTTCTGATGACGGTATTACCTCAAAACTTGAAGGATGACTAATATGTTTTGTTATATCATTTGAAAGATTTTTTTGTCTTCTTTCCAATGATATCACATTTATGTGTAGAAACTGCATAAATAAAAAAAATAAATCCACAAATATACAAAAAAATGCGAAAAAATACACAACGTGGACACCACTTTATTTTTTTTTCTCATAAATCTTTAGTAGGTACTACATTATTAATATCATAATAATACGCAACACTTAATACAAATCCAATAAATAATTTATGCATTATATTCATTTTCATTTTTAAATATTTCTACTTTTAATATGTAATTACGTGTATATGAATATGTATGTTGTTATGTGATCGATTCTTTATATATTTTGTATTTTATTTTCAAACTAAGTACATACATACATACATATATAATATTTTAATTACAATACGAACAAATTACATGCATTATTGCATTAATAACATTAAATAAATAACAGTTATAAAACAATACATATATTTAATACGAGTTAAATATGCATTTAAAATTATACACACTTGTATGACATATTCCCGTGGAAAAGAATCAATTTGAATAATGTTTAATGTAAAAATTAGGCAAAAAAATTATTCTATGATATTATTATTGTTGTTTTTGTTGTTGTTCTAATTATTATTGCAATTAAATGATAATAATGAATTTTGAATTTTAAATTTTAATGTAATATATTGGAGATGAATAATACAATATAATATAATAAATAATTATAACATATTAAGGGTATTCACTTTAAGAATGTAAAATTACAAGCTTGTATATTAGAGTAAATTTATACACATAGATTTTAAGGGAACGCACTGTAACTCATCTTGTGAATTCAGTAGTATTTGAAATTTTATTTCATTTTATATCACAGTGAATATGGCTGAATTCTAAAATGTAAAAAATAAGCAGCGATGCGGTAGTATTACCGTAGTGATGCAAATATGATGCGTATCATTATTACATTGTATCAAAAACGCATAGTTTTAAATTTGACATTTTGAAACGAAGCTAGGAAGTGATTGTGATTGTATAAAAAAATGCAATGTTTGCTTCAATGATGAATAAAAAATACATTCACAATGCATTTTGAAACTTATGACAGTGTAACTGTTTTTATTTTAAACATTTAGAAACTTATTACTTTGCATTTAAACTGCATCGATGCATTTTAGAACTCAGCCTAGAATCACAAGACGGAATTTCAAATTTACTACCAAATAGAAATTAGTATTATTAACAAATAAGACTGCTGGAAAAAAAATTAGAGCAAAATTGACAGCAAAAACTTTACACAGTGATGGCAAAGGTATAATGAACGTCTTGCTTGCTTTGCTTGTTTTAATTGCTTTGACATGTGACTAGAAATAATTTATTTTAAACGAGATTGCTCACAAAGCACATACTTAGCAAATAAGCAAGCAAGGCGAATGTTGTACCTTTGTTATAAGCTCTTCAAATAAATTACGCGACTAATTTGACAAATTTAACTTATAGTATTGACACACTGACTATTGATAAACCATGGTTATCTCAAATGGTTTATCGATAACCTGGTATGGGTGACACATTTAAATTAAGGTGAACTAGTTTATGTATTCATACGACACCTGTCGAGATAAATTCAAACACTAATTCTTTTTCATCTAGTCAGCATGTTAGTTAAAATTTGCTTTGACAGTTTGTTTAAATATAATATAAAAACAACAAAAAATAACACAAACGTCAAAGTTAACTGAGTTCGAACTTGGTTAGCAAGATAACTGAGTTCGAACTTGGTTAGCAAGATAACTGAGTTCTAGAAACTCGGTTAACTTAACTGAGTTCTGAAAGTCAGCTATCGCAAAGATAAACCAGAAAACTGAGATAACCATGGTTTATCTTTACAGTGTGTCAATAGTATTAACTCGCTTCGTGTAAAAAAAAATTTTTCAATAACGGTTTTTATGCCTTTTACTACATTATAGGAACACCCTTATTATATTCTCAGTACTCAATACCCGTATATGTATACATATATAACATATTCTAGGAGTATGTAATATAATAATAAGAATAATTATGAAATAATCGATGTACGAGTATATCTAGCATTAATTATATGTAATTACAGATTCTATTATTATAAAATTTTTACTACTAAAACCTATGTCAATACATAATGATAGTATAATATCCTAGTGGGTATATAAATTTAATTCATATTCTACGTACATATAATTATTTAATTATATTTTATAGAGTGATAATTCAATTTAAAATTAATTAATATATGAATCAATAAAAAAAAACATACACACACATACACAGAAGTAAAATGCACCAGTACAATATTTTTTATTTGTATCGAATTTTTTTCAACATAAGCCACTATAAAGTCTATTCATATGAACTCATGCACATATTTTATTCACGTACATAAGTACATCATATCACTTATGTAATACATGCACAAATTGGAAACCAATCGTTTAAAAATTTTTATTAAATTGAACAATTAAAAAAAAGAAATTTTATATACAGTGAAATTAATTTATAGTGACGTCTGTATTTTACAAATTATGTTCATTTAAAGTCTCCAAGGGATCGAGTTGTGGCGTTGAGGGAGTGAAAGACAACATTGCAAGTCCTCATTTTATTTCAAAAAATGAATAAAATAAGAAACGTGACACATTTAAAAGAAGAGTAGAGGAGTAAAAACATTTTAAAAGAAGAGTATTTTCGGAACATAGTCTCATATAGTCAACAACAAGTCTCATATGTAACGATAATTTTACCGTGTTTCATTTAAGTTTTCATTTAAAATTCGTTGAAAAAATTTGTAAATTTCATAATAAAATTAAAAGAAAATAACATTTTTTCTAGTTAAGCAAACAATATATTTTTATTTTTTTCCGCCAAGAAATCAAATAGTAGTCTAAAGTAGCATTTAAATTATAATTCAATTCGATTTTCATTTATATTTTTTTTTCTTTGATTTTTTCTTAATCATTTGATTACATAACAAATTTATATGATGAACGAATAAAATAAATCGATCAAGATTCAAGATTTGCATACATGCAATCAATTCAATGTGTATACACATAAAGAGAAAAAAAATTATTTTGGCGCCATTTACTCAAATTTATTTTTATTACATATTCAAAATCGCCGCTGTTCACTTATAATTTATTTATCTAAATAATTTTTTTTTTATTTTTTCTATTTTAAGAAATTTCTAACAAACTTTATTTTTATTGTAAATTTTATTTTGTTTTTGTCTTGCGATTTTGTAATAAAAAAAAAATATATATGTATATTCTTAATTAAAATTTTATTGATTCGCGCTCACTCAATTATAAATTGCTAATAAAAAATTAAACTTAGAATTTGTACTAAAAATTAAAAATTATAATTTGTAAAACGAAGAAAAAATAAATGAAATAAAATAAAATAAAAAAAATTAAAAAAAAATAAAATCATTTAAAAATGTTAATCTTGAAAGAAAATTAAATAATCGGTTAGTATAGTTTTGTGAGTGAATTTGTAAATTGAAGCAGTATAAAAATGATTTTAATTTCAATTATATTTATTGTTATATTGATATTTATGTGTACAATATGAATATGCTACATTACTCGTACATAACGTAAATAGGGTGTCACAAAGAAATCTATGGAAAACTTTCCATCAGAATTGCAATGTACATGTGCATTAAAGATAAATCAAATATTTTAATGATCTAGTGAGTGCTTTAATTTTAATTAATTTAAACCAGAGAGCCCAGTTGTAGAGATGACAATCAACTTGAATATTTATTAAAAATTTTGAATTTTTTTTTATGTTAGAACATTGATTAAATTTGAACTGAAAATAAGTGTCCACCACAACTAAAAATTGTGGAACTATAGGAGAAAATTTCTTCTCCCACTAGTACTGCACAAAATGAACAAATTCTTCGCAACGAGGGCATATCTATATACTCGTATTTCATCTCATTTTAATGAAGAAAAGTACGTTATTCTAAGCATAAATATTATTATTAATATTATTAGATTATTAATATTTTTAAATTCTGTGCTCATGAAGTGATTCAAAATGCAAGAAAAAATCAAAGAAAATTATTACATATTCATTTATTGAATACCCTGTTTTGTCTGCTCTTAAATATACTCGTACACGTATGTATATCGTAGATGCATGCATGTATTGTACATATATTTATTAATTTTATTTCACTCTAAAAATAATAATAACAATAATAATAAATTTTCTAGTATATTCTATTTTATTTTTTCTTTTATTATACATAATTTCATGTAAAATCGAAAATTTATTGGAAACATAAAAAATATTTTTTGTTATGAATATCTCTATGAATTTTCACACTCTCTACGTTGCGACGTATATTATATAGCTATGTATGCGAATATATGTAGTATGTAGTATGTATGTAGTATCTATCAATAATAATTGTATCTATCTATACTCACATAATAACGGGCAATATACTCGTATGTTTTGGTTTATTTATTTTTTTTTTTTTTTGTTCTTCAATAAAATACTAAATAATGTATGTATACTACATACATGCTTGTACTTACATAAATGCCATATACTCTGAAAAATATTAATACAATCATATATAGATACTTTATTTGTATATAAATCAAATTCGATTATCGTTTCTTCATGAAATTTCAATAAAAGATAAAATATAAATAAAAAAAGATAAGAGAAAAAAACAAAAGAAAGATAAAATTTAATGATGATGGAAAACAGATTCGAAAATATATACATACATAAATTACATAATAGTAATACATATACCATATAAAAACAAAATTATTATAAATTATAATTACATATTTTTATATTCCTATATACTTAAATTCACATATACATACAGGGTGATTCTCTATCGGATGAAAACCTTGAGACAGGTGATTGGTCGTGCCGAGAAACGAAAAAAATTGTACGGCAGGGGGGGGGGGGGGATGGTTGGCTCTATTCTCAAGGGATAAGGAGTTACGGGGCTACGAAGTTTTGTTTTTAGGTCAAGTCACTTGTTCCGTATTTTTGGCCATAACTCACGAAACTACTCTGGGGTACCATGAAAGACATGGTTTACGCAACTGAAGTACGGACACGAAACGAGTTAATCACAAGGGTTTTTAATTGTGCAAACGCAATTAAAGAAAATATTTCGACAGTTCCTTTAAAAAGGAATATAAGAAAAAGAGCTCTGCTCTGCATCCAACGTGACGGAGGACATTTTGAAAATGTTCTTAGAAATTAAATTTTGCACTAAAAATAATTAGTCCTTTTCAGGACTACGAAATAATTGTTTTAAAGAGTAAAACTTTATATTTTATTTCTTTTCTCAACGAGAAATATCAACAACAACAACAGGTGAACAACTTTTCGATGCAAAACCACTGTTGTATTTTATCGCAGAACTCAAGAACTACGGAAGACAATCAAATAAAATAAAAAGCAAATGAAAGGCGATGCATTGGGCTATATTTTAAGTTAAAAAAATTCAAAAAAAATACGGCAAAATTTTGAGATATTTGACCTTGAACTTAAAATTTTCCGTTTTTTTCCATGAATTTTTGACTTTGATGAGCCGTATCTTTAGCACCGCTAGTCCACTTGAAATTATTTAGACATCAAAGTCTAAAGTAAAGAGCCATTGATTCTCTTTCTAATGAGTGCAGGATGACTCAAAAGTATTGAGTATTTCGTGAGCTATGGCCAAAAATACGGAACAAGTGACTTGACCTAAAAAAAAAGCTTCGTAGCCCCGTTACTCCTTACCCCTTGAGAATAGACCCCCCCCCCCAGCCATACAATTTTTTTCGTTTCTCGGCTCGACCAATCACCTGTCTCAAGGTTTTCATCCGATAGAGAATCACCCTGTATATATGCATGTATGCAGATATAATATACGTATGTAAATACATATTTGATTTCGTCAGAGAAGAACATTACGTAAATAATTACAAGCATGTACGTGTACGTATTGTACATACTCGTATATATGTTTTTTTTTTAAAATTTAATAATTGAATTGCCATGAAACAAATACACAAACACGCATTACATGTGATAAAAACATGTCAGAGATAAAGATATTTATTTCAATTTGAATTTAAAGCATAATTATGAATATAGTCAATATGATTAATAACAAAACATTCTTCGTGCTACTTCCAATAATGAGATCGAAAAAATGCAAGAAACAGATCTACAAAACAATAATCAGTCCAGTTCTGATATACTGTATACAGAAACATATGAACTTGGACACTCACAGCCAGAGATGAATAATTGACGAATTCTCTCATTCTCTGTATTTGAACGGAAAATACTAAGAAGAATATTCGGACTCGTCAAAGAAGCAAAAAATGGTAATGTGACAAATACATACAAGTACATACAATGAGAAATATGAAATAAAACTGTCAAAAATAATAAATAAAATAAAATTTTTTGATTGGCATGAGAAAAACTAAATATTCGATAAGAAATTTGAAAAGAAAAATAGTTCATATACAATGTAACCTCGCTTAACGAGCATAATAATTTGTTCCAGAATCATATACTCGTAAAGCGGAACACTCTTTATATGCGAAACAATTTTTCTCATATAAATTAATGTAAAATACGATAATGCGTTTTATGTTATGTACGTATTAACATTTATTCAAAGAAAATTATATATAAAAATATATTGATAAGAAGAGTGAATCATCTTCATCTTTTCTTCGACCGCGGGTCGAACCCACCTGGAATGCAAATTCGATTTGCATAAAGCAAAAAAATAAAAATCGAAATAATTATGATGCATACTTAATTAGTTTTTACAAGAAAGATGTCCAGAGACATTGTTTTTGCCTGCGCTTCAAAATTTGGCAAAAATATTACACAGCAATATCATTTGCAATGCGCATATCCACTTCTTTATTAGGGTGATGCTTTTCAATGTAAGATGTAACAGGTAACAGTTTCTCATGCTTTCAGCATTTCTCTTATTTCACCAGAAGATTGTTGCTTTTCTTTTACCTCCTTATTCTCCTCTGACAAACTTACGCCAAAACCTCTTGCTGTGAAACGCAATGAAACTTCATAACCTCTTCGGTAGTCAGCTCTTGGCTAATTTTATTTATGTACATATAACAGAAATTTTTGAGGAAATGTGTGATCATGACCGATACTAGAACAGTTGAACAGTGTCAAACACAGACATTATGTGTTAACATGCGCACAATCCGGAACTTCCCCACTCCTCACCACTTGTTATGCGAATTATAGCGAAAACCAAATGTACGCCCCGCTTGCTTTGCTTGCTTTACTTGCTTTAATTACTTTGTTGTCAATCAAAGTTGTTAAAAAGTAGAAAGTAGACCAACTTTCGACTTTGTTTGCTTTGCTTGCTTTGCTCATTGGGGATAATCACGTTTAAACATATTATTTCTACTTAATTGTCAAAGCAAGTAATGCAAGCAAAGCGTACATTGGGTTTTCGCTATTACTCCTTATGGGTGGTGCTCATTAAGCGAGATTTTACTGTAATTTGTTTTACTTTGATCAACCCGCAATTTTATTGAGATGAAATTAACATGAATTTGAGACGTAAAATATATAAAATAAAATACAAATAATAAATTATTTCATTAAAGATTGTAATTATATATAATTATACCTATGTACTTAGGTACATATATTCAAATTTTATGTTACCATCACATCCATATTATTTAATGTATACCTATAAAGTCAAAGAAATGTGACTAATCTACGTATATCATGTATATTATATATTTGTGTACAGTATAAATTTTGTAAATAATTATACTCATGCCTGCAATTTATATACCAAAATACCAAAATATTTTCAATTTTACATGTAGGTAATGCTGGGAATTTTCAGACTTATTTATTATTAATTCTTATATGAAATTACAAAAAAAAATATAAAAATAAATAAAAAATATTTCGTATAGGAATCCTATATATTCTGGATGCATGCTTTCAAATATTTACAATGTAAATATTTGTATAATTTTGTATGTTGATGTAAGTATTACTATATTTGTATATATTATAATATAAACGAATTATGCCCTATAAAGATATTACAAATTGTATCGTTTCTTGCATGTAGTATACATACATATGTACATATGTAATTTTTAATTACCTAATATCTATACGAGAGCATTTGTACATTTACTTATTTATTTTCTTTCTTTTTATATATACATACAACATATTATATGATTTATTTTTATGAACGTAGATGTACATAAAACAGGACATTTAATATACTGCCTATAAAAATTTTTGTTTTTATTATAAGTCATTTAATTTCGAATATTGTATAATCAAAAGTTTTGTTTGTTTTTAAAAAATGAAAAAAAAAAGGAAAATAAACAAAAAATTTATTTTAGCTATAAAAGTTTTTCTTTATTCCTTTTTTGTTTCTAAACTACGTGAATATAAATAATTCTTGTACATAAGTATATCTGTTCTGTAGGTATAACAGTAAAATTATTTGAATTGTATGTAGTTTTTAATATTCCATTAAAAAAGTTTGTAATGCTTGTACATAGTACTAGAAGATCAGAAAACAAAAATAAAATTTTAACATAAAAATTCTAAAATTTTTGGGACTGTAGAGGACATTACTGAAATGAAAATTTTCTGTATTTTTTTTTTTTTTTTTTTTTTTTTTTGTAATGAAATTTTAGGACTTTTTTATAATATTGTTTTAAAGTAGAACTTTTTTGAAAATTTTAAATGAAAATTCCATCCAAATATAGAAGGAAAAAAAGAGAACATTTACCACATGTATATTAGACCGAGAGGCAACCTTCGCCAGACGATCGTTATAATATAAAGGATGAAAATTCTTTTGTGTATGTAAGAATATTTGGGGTCTATGAGTCTTAACTGTTTTTGCTTAACTGCAGACCTTGTTAGAATCAGTTAAAGTTTAAAAATTTACATAGAGATATGAAAAAATTCGCATGCTCCAAATTATCTTTTGAATAATGGCAATGGCACTCAGAATTTTGTCCTTTGTTTACGCCAATGTCAAAACAAATTCATATTATAATGAAGCGAAGAATTCATTTTAAGATTTGTTCATTCCTAGAACTAGGGATCATCTTTTGGATTCGTATATAGAAAATTGAAGAAGGCTTAATCAGTTTCATTTTGATCATTATCATAATCATCCATCAATAATTTCCGTTCCTCCCTAACAAAGAAACTTTAAATATGAGTTACCTAACTGTACACCAACTTGAACTATGATCTCTAAATCTGGGCACTCACCATAAATTTTTAAATTAGAATATATGTATGTACGCCGTTCCGTGTTTGCTCTTATTTTACAATATTGTGACTATATTGATTGACTCATTCTTACTTTCTAGAATTGAAAGCTTTTGCATTTATCATAATTATTGTAATTAATCAACAGTCAATGATGTATTATTCAATTTATTTATGAATTTATAACCATATTAGTGTATTACACAAAACCTTATTCCTTATTCGTTTTCGTATGTATGTACATATTATGTATCAGAAATTTGATTAATTTTCTTTTCAATTCATTTTGTTTTTCTTATTACTTACATATTTCATTTCATTCATTTGAAGTTGAATTAACAAAAACTATTGAATTCTCAATGTTCATTATTATATTCTTTTCACCTAAAAATCTTTCATTTATAAAAAGATCATTGTGTGAGAAAAAAAAAACAACAAGCAAACACACAAAATATAATAAAGTAAATCATATCAGAATAAAAAGAACAAAAAAATTACATAATAAAAGTTATATTTATTATCATCTAATGATCTAACTAAATAAAAACCATAATAAATCTGATATAATATTCGTAATGAAAAATGAAAGTTCTACTAATATGTTTCCAACACACACACACACATACACACACACAGATACACAAATAATTTTATTATTTTTTCAATATATATTTTAGTATCCTTATATACTTCTAGTATAAATGTACATTACATATGTATATGCATGAGGATTGAACAGATTCGTTATTATCATTTTCAGTTCCTTTAAATTATTTTTTGTATATTATTTCTTTCTGTTCTGACAGCCGCATCATCATGACCATCATCATCATCATCATCATCATCATCATGATCACTATCGTTATCATCAACTTCACACTCTATAGACTTCATTCACGCACTTCATAAATAAAAACATTTGAAAAAAGAAAAAATATAAATACTTAAGTATACATATATGTATGTGTATGCAAGTATCTCATTTTTATTTTTCCTTTATTTTCTTGAGAGTGTGTGTACTTTTGTTTTTTATTGTTTTCGTTAGGATGAAAGAACGTTCCCATGTATACACTTATTACATGGTATGGTTTACATACTTACATATTATGTACATACTCCTATATGTAATATGATTGTCATGTCATGTCTAATATACAACATGTCATTGCTGTATGTAATTTTTCTTCGTTTCTCTCATATCTGTACTCGTATGTACATATGTATGTGACAGATAATTTCATTTACAATTAATTTTCTGTTTCTGTTAATATGAAAAATTCGAATTTAATAACAAAAAGTAAAAAAAAAGAAAGAAATAACAGAAAGAATTTTTTAAAAAAAAACGCTTGTATAATTTTTTAAATTCATTTTTTTCATTTTAAATTTATTTATTTATTCATTTATTCATTTTGTTCATTTTTCTGCTGTAAAGCGATTATATCTTTTACACATTGAAATAAGTACATATATTCATTATACAGACGCCTTTACATTATAGAAGAAAACATAAAAGTATTTTTCATAATTTATTTAATATGATACTTAGAAAACATGAAAAGATAGTAAGTAGTTATCGTCCTCTCTATTTTTTTTTTCATTAAATTTTCAAGCTCGTTTTCCACCGAAATATGTTGATTTGATTTCATCGGCAAAAAAAAAATTCATTCAAAATTCCACTAGTCAGTAGGCCAGTTGCTCTACCACTCACTGCGCTACAGAGCGTAATGATAATTTACTTTAAAAAGAAGGGAACAAAACACATAGAATAAAATACTAAAATTATAAAGAATATGTACAATTAAGGCAATACATTTGAGTTATATATTATAATTTTTTATTTTCGCAAAAATCACCATCTTGTTTTTTGATACTCTTACTAGTATTTTATTTTTAAACTTTTTCATTTTAATATTTCCTATCAAATGACTTGCTTTTTCCCAAAAAAAAAAAAAAAAAAAAAAAGGAAATAAATTAATATTTTATGAGCGTAACATCATGATCAAAGATATAAAAAAAACCAAAAATTTACAAAAAACAACACAATATAAAAAGGAAAACCAAAATTTTATTTTTATTTATTTCATTTCTTAAGATTTTATTTCCTCTTTATTATTTTTATGAAGATTTTGTTTTTTTTTTTAATGAAAACAAATTTTTAATTTAATTTCACTTTTCCATGAAAAATTGAAAATGAACAGCTGCAAAAGATTTTATAAATGTAGGTACATATACATTTGCAAAACTATTTATAAAATTTTGAATACACAAATAGCTCATCTAATTCATAACGAAATATAAGTAAAATATATATATAAAATGAAGAAGTTTTTTCTTTTAACCTTTGACTCTGATTTCCAAAATTATCAGTCCTTATAATATGAAAGTTATTTTGTGTACCTAACATACGAATATATGTGCTTATCTTATAAAATGCTTTCAACAAAACAAATAACAAAAATTCAATCAAAATTTTGAAATTATTTAAAGAAAAAAAAAATAAGTAAGGTAATAAATTGTTTTTAAAATGTATACGAAGAAATATGTTACGTCTTACGTATACTGACTGGAGTATTCACATTCAAATATAGTACCTTACGTATGTAAATATGATTGTATGCGTATAAATGTATATAATGTACATGATTTTAATAATATTTCATATTTATCTGGATTAAATAATTCAGTCAGAATGTTAGAAGGGTGTAAAATTTTATTTAATTTAATTGTTTTGTTGTAACGTTTTTTTTTTGTACTAAAGATGATTTTTCTGTTTCCTATATTTATTCCTTTTTTCTTAAATAAGTACATATACGTATTTTCTTTTCAACAAATGATAAAACAATTTATAATATTTTAGATATGTTTTTCATTTAATATATATACATAGATCCTAAATATATAGGGGCAATGGATAATGGATGTGTATATACCTAATTCTAAATTTTAAATTAGTCTTAAATTTATTTGCGTGTATGGTATGTTTGTTATTTTTCTCATTTATTTTTGTAAACATTTAAAGTACACACATCTACAGTATGTACGTATATGTACATATATATTTTTGTATTGCAATTAATTAGCAAAATATTTAATTAAAATACTTATGACTCAAAAAACCTTTTACTGATGAGGGTTTAGTTGGACATAAATTTGATTCTTTAGCATAAAAATATACTACATAAGATATTTCATGAATGTACGTGTATGCTTGTAGTCGTGTACAATTATGTTTTTCATTTAATTTTTCATTACATATTTAATATTTAATTTTATTTTATATTTCATATATTACTCTGTTCCTCTACACATCATCACTTTAGAGAAATAAAAAAATTTAATATTTCAAATTATAACATAAAAATAAATTTGCAACATTAATCAAGTTCCTAATGTGCATATATATGTGTATTGGAGGTATATGAAAATTATAAAATTGTAAGCAAAAAGTTTTATTTGAAAAAATTAAATTCATTTTTATGAAATTTATTCATTTAAAACATACATTTATGTACTCGTACATATCAGACGTTATATCAAAACATCATAATATGGCATCCTTAAAATTCATTTTTACGTAAAAATTAAAAAACTATTTGCATACGATAAATTCATATGAATGCACTCGTATATATGTATGTTAGGTATCAAGAGTACTTATGTATGGATGTACGTAAGAGAAAATGTACTATATGGTATGAAATGAAATAAAATTAAAAATATATATTTTTCATTTTCATTCTATGATAAGTAAAATTAAAGATTTCAAAAAAGGAAATACTTAATTCAATGGAGATTGTTTTTTTTTTCTTTAAATTTATTGATAATTTTTTAATTATTTCTTAATTGAAAATTTCATCTTCTGTAAATGTATTTATGATTTTTGTAATTTTTAATGTAGAATGTAATGTACAATTAAATAAACAAAAAAAAACTAAATCTTAAACTGAATATGACGGAAAATATCTTTGGTTTCGTTAAGGAAAATAATGGCTGGAGATTTAGGTTGAACGATGAAATTAGGCAGCTGTATAAAGAAGACAGCATAATGCAATTCATTAAAATAAATAGACTAAGATAACCGGGGCCACCTGGTCATAAT
This sequence comes from Villa cingulata, assembly GCA_951394055.1. Classification (NCBI taxonomy): domain Eukaryota; kingdom Metazoa; phylum Arthropoda; class Insecta; order Diptera; family Bombyliidae; genus Villa; species Villa cingulata. The sequence continues at coordinate 23,886,450 of OX596021.1, read as the reverse complement.
GAACGAAAAAAGAGCTGCACAAAAGGTTTGGGAGAGTAAACGTTCAGGGGATAATGTGACTAACGACTTTCAAAGTTTAAAGGTGAATAATTGGAGGCAGTAGTTATGGCGAGCAATAAAATAGAGTAGTGATAATTTCTGCAAGAGACGATGATCCTTTACGGACTGTGGCACCAACATGATGATAGATTTTCGCATAAAAGTGGTGTGATGTACACGTTGTGCAACAGATCAATTTTGAGTTTCAATGAGGAGAGCAGTAAATTATAAAGAGTATTCTTCCACATTTTTGATAACACACATTCATTTCAGTATTGAGTGTAGCTAAAAAAAAATTAGTCCTAAATTCTAATAATTTCTCTGGATGCTTTCACTACGACCAACATTGAATATTGAAATAAAATACAAAAACTATCAATTTCGACAACATAACATTTTTCAATATTTGATGAATTTGTTCAATAATAGTTTATTGAAAAATTTTAGATTTCATAACAAAGTAAAATACGTATTAAAATGGAGGAAAAATTCATTAACATTCAAACTACTTATCTATCTTGATTGCATGGAAAGCAACTACTCTACTACTTAATAGAGTAGTTAGTAGGCATTTATATTCACTATATTCGATGAATAAATTCGATAATCGATTTAATTTTATGGAATTTAGTTTTGAAAAATACATTCTTTTTGAATATTTCATTTTGCATAATTTAAGTTTTTATTCTTTTATTGTTTTCGAATAAATAAATACGAGAGTATATATACATACATACATATGAAACTGACAACATAATTTAAATAAAAATTTTGTTTCAACTAAAATATACTCGTATATTTTTCATTTTTATTTTAGTCACAAATATTAATAAAATATTCAATATATTTTTATCTTGTATAGCATTTTCATTTGAAACCACTTTAGCATACATATATATGTATATCTACCAATACTTTTTATCTCTTCTTTCTGTATCTTTATTTATTTATTATATCATTTTTCTGTTCTGAATTTGCTTCATTCAAACATTCCTTACGGAATAAAGTTATAATAATATCAATCAAAATTATTGGTTAATATTTATATAAAATTTTTATTTTTTTTTGTCTTTGTTTTGTTTATCATATTTGAAAAGTTTTGATTTTTATATTTTTATCGTCTCTTCAAAATGGTAATTTCATTCTAACACTATTTCTTTCAATTTCATGAAAAATAACTATGTAAAACTAAAATATGTACTATTAATATGAAAAGCTCTCAAAATGAAAAAGGAAAAAAAATTGGAAAATGACATAACAAGACTGAAGAACGAAAGTTAAAAAAAATCTACAACCACAACTATACAATATTACATTTTTATAAGATGTTACATAAGAATACAGAATAAGAATGTAATGGTATACAGCAAGAGTATGAAAACATAATGAAAATTATATAAAAACACAAAAACTATACAAAATATTATTCAGCAAAAAAAAAAAAAAATTAAATTATAGTTAATGCTCTACCACAAAAACAACAAAAAAAAGAACCAAAAAATCTATAAAACGATAAAAAATAAGTGTGGTATATGTGTAAATAAATGTAGTAACATGCGACTATATTGTATATAAATTTGAAGCATGTAACCCAACACTATACAAACGAGTAATGTGCATATACACACATTGTTTGGAGAACACACAAAATATATAGTGAAAGTTCATCAAATTAAGTTGTGTACGTGATTATTATTTTTATGAATGACCATTTATTTTAACTGTTTAAATATGTAACGTACTGTACTACCATTTACTACTTAAGTACTATATATCTGCATCGTGATTTGTATATATGTACAAGTACATGTAGTCTACTTCTATTGTAGTAGAGTTACTGCTACATGAATAAACTTATGTAACTTGTCATATAAGTTTATTGACAAAATATTTGAAGTTTTGTTGTTTTTTTTTTTCTTATTTTGTTTCCTTTTGTAAGGATATCTGTGATTGTGTATTCTGTCGCAGTATTTCTTTTACTATTTATTTTCATTTTTATTGTATACTCGTTGTACTTTTATATTCGTTATATTGAAGATTTTCTTGAATTGCTGTTCATAAAAACTTTTTATTTGTGTATGGATTTTTTTTTTTACCATTTTTACATATTGAAACTAATAAAGAATTTAAATGGTTTCTTTTAATTTGTTGTTGTTATTGTGTTTTTGTTGTATTTTTGTTATGTTTTTTATTTTTTATTTTTTTTTTTTCTATTTAAATTTTATTTTTCTCATTATTACCATAACACGCGTGTTTGTATTTCTCTAGTATTTAAGAAATGATTGATATTTTTGTTTCATTAAATTTAACCAATTTATCATTTAAAATTGAATTGAAGTCATTTCTATTTTTAATGTTTGATTTGAAATTGCTTAATTTTCACTGAAATTTATCAATTCGATAGAGAATTTTTTGCAATTTTCTATAATGTTTGACGCGAGTTCTTTTTCATTATTAAGCAATCGCACAATACTTGAAATCTTAATTGCAGATGTTTACAATTTTTTTCATCATTTATTTCATTTACAAACTTTATGAATTGTAATAAAATTGTTGACAGAAATAATGAGGCATATTCATGGGTGTAATGAGGTGCTCACATAGCTTTTCAATCACAATAGCACAAAAAAATGTTCATCTCACTTCGAGAAAATTAAGCGCTCATTTGCAATTCAGCATATATTCAGTAGAGTATTCACAATTTAGAGCAGATAGCCCTATATTAACATTGATATTACCATAATAGGTGCTTTCGTTTTGTCAATTTCAAGTACTTGCGAGTAGAAAAGGTAAATGTCTGTGCTAAATTTATCCTAGACACATTTTAGTACTCGCAAGTACTTGAAATTGCCAAATCGAAAACACCTAATATATTGGTATGAACAAATTTTCAATGTAACTTTCACACTTATGACATCTACGCTGTAGGACCGGAAAAGGATGACACTATAGAATATCTTGTGTGAAAATTAAGGAGATTTGAAAAATCTACTCTGACACAAAATCAACGCTACATTTTAAATGTAACTTAACAATTAATATTTTTGAGAATTTATTAGAAAATTTATTTACGAGAAAATGTTTTCCATTAATTCTCCCTTTCTTGATTGTCATCAAATCAAACTGTTGTCATTTTCATTTGTATACGCAATAAGTAAATAATAATGAAGGTTTTGAATTTTTTTAAGTTGTGGATTTTGAAGACGACTCCTATTTCTCAAATGAAGGAATTTAGAAAATTATATGCCTGAACGAGAAGCCAAATATGGCCAGACCACAAAAATGCTGGAAATTTAATTCCCGACAACAAATACAATTTAATAACAAATGAAAATTATAAAAAACTAATCTTTTAACTAATCAGCAATACATTAATGTGAATATAAAAATTTATAAAAAAATTCACTCCTAAACCAACAAAAAAAGTATTCCATTACAAAAATAACATCTTTTTTTAAAATTAATATTTTGCATTAAAATAATTCCCATGAACTTTATCTCTTTCTTTATTTATATTTGTTTATTTTTTATAATTATTTTTTCATTTAATTTGTGTTTATTTGTAATAATTTTATTCCATTTACAACTTTATCCTTTATTTGCATACATTTTTTCTAGTTGAAAATATCATAAATTAAATAAAATTTATCAAAACTAAAACAAAACAAAAATAAAAAAAAATTTAAAACTAAAAACCAGAACAAAATAAACAAAATAAGAAGCATAAATTTCATAAATAATAATTAGTATTTAAAAAAAAAGAGAGAGTAATAGAAAAAATCAACAGCAATCTTCTTCTTTTTTCTGTTGTTTGTGTGTTCGTGTGCTAGATTGTTTACTCTGACAGCTTTTTAAACTATGTAATATTTTAATTTATTATTAAAATGAAAAAATGTATATACATACATACATTTTATAAGGATAGAAGTGTATTACACGCACGTGTGTTTTATAATTTTGTCGACCTTTGAAAAATTTTATTTTTATAACCACAACTACTCGACTACTCGTATATAAATGTACACATACATGCATAATATAAAAATATGAATAAATTTCAATCTAGTAAATATTATGTATTTATTATTATACAGTGAACATCAAAAGTTTTTGTACACCTTCAAATTTATACTTTCAGTCAAAATCAAATGAACACATTTTCCCAATTTTTGCACAAATAAAACAATAATATGTTCTCAATATTATTCCGGAATTTCCGTCTCGTACCTCTGTTCATTCTCAAGTTATAGAAAAATAATTAAAACAAGTCCCAAAATTACGAGTCAAATTTGTTTATACTTTCATATAATTCCAAATAATTTTTGTATACGGGTTTTCTGGGTAATTATACAAAAATGTCATTCTTGTGAAATTCATTTTTTCAATTTTTGAAAGTTTTTTAGAGTTTTTTACAAAAATTTGAAACTGTACAAAGACTTTTCACATCCACTGTATATTTTTTCAGGGATATAAGAGTACGAGTATATAATATATTCTTTGTACGCATGTATGTAAGTAAATGTACATAGTTTCTATAAATTGATACTTGAATAGATGAAAAATAATTTTCCTTTTTTTAAAATGTTACTGGACTTTTTTAGATACATACATCAAAGATAAATTATGTATTTTTCTTTCGAAATGCTCATCTTAGTTACTGTTTTGTGCTATAGTATAGAAAATACAAAATAACATATCTAATATTGAAATGCCGAAAAAATACTCATTAAAGGAATTTAGTTTTTTTTTTCTTTGCATTTTGAGAAGAAAAAATATACAAAACCTTTAATTTTTTTCCTCGTTATAAATTTATGTTGAAATATATCTAGAAATATGTACATATATCATGTATCTAAATACCTTTTAAATAATTTATATTTCTTTATTAATTCACATAATGACTTATCATTATTTTTAGGATGTAATTTCTATCATTTTGTTTTATATACGACTGTATACCAATATCATATCTTCATGATTACATACAGATAGAACAATTCATTTAAATCGATGTTACAGAGTTTTTTTTTTACGTAGAATCTAGATCGCATGTAATAAGGTACCAGGCATACATAAGGATATTCACTTAATGCAGTAAAAGGCATGTAAACCAATTAAAAGCACACGTATTTACACGTTTTACTCGATTTTCATGACCTTTTACTATACATTAAGTGGATACCCTCAATATTGTGAATATAATACGTATGTAAGCATGTAGATATAATGTACATATTATACATACCGATGGTATAGTATTATAGACCATAGAATAATATCGAATAAAAAATTTTTAATTTTTTACATGTATGCGTGTATTTGATTATCACATCTAAAAAATATATAAGCACTCATGTATGTATCAAAAATTTATTATGTGTAAATGTGTATACATTTTATGGTATACACATTATGTATATTCGTATATAAATGTGCACGTACGCGTGTATACAAGAATTTATAATTAAACATCAGGTGTTTGTGGTTTTTCATAAATTGAAAATTTCTATCAAAGAATATATCAGAACCAGAAATGAATATTTTTTGAATTTTCATTAGTAGGCATGTACGATTATGTACACCTTTTAATATAATTGTATTATCGTATGTATATAAAGTACATTGCATACATGCCTATATATACATACAAGTACATTGTATTATACGTATATTGTGTATTATTATATTTGAAATTTATTGTATGTGTTTATGAGAAGAAAAATGAACAGAAACATTTATGAAGTAAAACAAAACGAAATAAAAACAAAAAAGAACTAACCTATGTATTAGAAGAATAGTCAATTCCGCAAGTACACCTTGATGTGAAAATACATTTATGAGTACATATTAGTATGTACACACATATATAGTACATTTTAGGTGTTTGTAATATTACATATAAAGGTGATATAGGTATATATGAAATCCTTATGAAAACATAATAATTACATATTTTACAAATTACTGTATTATGTACCTGATGATGATAATGATGATGATGACGATGATGATTACCTTTCATACACATTAATATCTAAATATGTATGCACATTATACATACACTAAATATATGGTATATTATATAAATGCACAAGGAATTATATGAGTAAATACGTACGTTTCATATTTTTCGTTTATAAGTATATATAATATCGATAATAATGATAATAAAATAGTAATTCAATGTGAGTATATATATATATATGTATGTGAGCAATGTATGTGAGGCACATATGTATTATATACTGTAAATTTATTTATGCGTGCATATAATGAAAAATTATTATTTTATATATTTCCGTTAAATTTAATAGGTTTTAACCACATTGTTGAAAAGTTTTCTTGTTTATTCGATTTTCCGTTTCTTATATTTTATTTTCTGTTTTTTTTTTTTCTTTTACCATTATCGTTTGTCATCTCCTTTTTTTCTTCTCATTCATTTTTCTTTAATTTCATTTACTTACATAAATAATATTTACTTTTATATGTTATGTAAATGAAATGAATATGAACATGAATATAATTTTATACAATCGCATCTCAGTAAATTTTTGCAATTTAAATTTAAATACATATAATAAATTCTATACGCACATTACTAAATAAATACATACACACACAGGTATATACTTATGTGCAGTAATTAAAAGAAAAACATATGTAGGTACATATTAAATGCAATTTTGTTTTATCATGTTCTACTGTATTTTATTTTTATTTTATTTTGCCATACCAAATATACACATACATGCATACATACATATGTATTTATGCATTTTAATTGAATGTTAAACTCCTTTTATTCTTTTAATTTTAATAACACTATTTTTTTGTTATTTTATTTTATTTGTTTGAATGTTTTTGATTATAAGACTTCATAAAAATATAGGCTGTTTTTCTTTATTCATTCCGTAGAAGGAATGGAAGGAATAGAATACTCGTAGTAATAATATACGGAATAGAATGAATAAAAAAACAAAACAATATAAATAATTTTACTGAAATGAGTGGAAAAGAAAGTAATTTAATTTTTTCTGTTATTGGAAAACTAGAGCTTGGGATCTTTTGTTTAATAATGATAGTGACAATGATGAAGAGGAATTTAATACTAGACGTATTGCAAAAAATAAAGATTTTTGGGAAAAAACAATACCACAGTTCGATTCACAGCAATTTAAATGCCACTTTAGAATTTCATCTGAAAGTTTCGAAAGTTTGTACAAAGAAATTGTACTTCTATAAATGTGGAATCAATGCATGTTGGACGATGCAGACCAAATATAGAATTAGAAAAACAATTATTAATCATGATATGGTATTTATCAAATACAGAATGTTTCAGGTATATGAATTTATATTTTTCCACTTAAAAGCAATTTCATCTGGAATAATTTTTTAAAGTTATTAATTATAAATTTATTAAAAATTTAATAAATAATTTTACGATTTTCATTTGAACTCATTTTAAAAAATATTTTAAATGTTTTATTACTCTTTTATTCTTCGGTTTTTCCTATTCAGTCTTTTAATTATTATTATAAAATTTGACAGATCACAAACTAAAAGTATGGTTAATTCCATTTATATTCTGTTTTTATTCCATAATCAGCATATGATCGAAAAGAATACGTTCTACTTGGATATTCTGAAAAAATTAAAAAATACGGAACGGTGAACATTCGAAATAATTTTATAGAATAAAGAAACGCATATGGAATATTCCGAACGTCCAGAATGAATAAAGAAAAACAGTCATATACATACTTATATACAAAATATTATATGACCATTTTATATTTGTGTATTTCTATTTGTACACATTCATTAAAAATTATGAAAATAAAAACAATTTATTTAAAAAAAAAATCCTTGATAAATTTTTTCCTGAATAAAAAATATAAAAAATTAAAAACAAATATAATCAAACTTTTACTTAGAGTAGTATAAATCTCGTGTGATTATTTTTTTATATTTTAACCGTGTACATCATCATCATCGTATCGTATACGTAAAAATTTTCATATTTTATATCCTTCATAATAATTTTCTTATTGCTATATATGATGTTGTGATTATTATTACTAAATATATCCTTAAAAAATATGACAAATTATAAAGTGAAAAAAAAGATAACAATAATATCACAACAGCGAAAAACAACAAAAAAGTTTGTTTTTTCTTCTTTTTTTCTCTACTAATTATTATACATAGACCGATATAACTTCATTTGTCATGGTTACGATTAACACAAAATACAATTTTTTGTTTAATACAAAAATATCTACTAGTATATACTACTCTACTCAATGATGAACGATAGCTTGTTGTATTATAAATAGCAGTTATAAAAGTTATGATGATGATGATGATGATGATGAACTTTTCAACAAATTTTTAAACTTAATTTCTCCATTACCCGCCTATATACGAGTACACAAGCAAACTCATGGTAATGGTAATGTACACACCCGTATATACAAAATAAGTATATTTACGAGTACTATCAGATTGATGTATAATTATCATGTCTATTATAATTTTTATAGATGAGAAAAAATTCTAAGTATTTTATTTTTTCTGTTTCGTGTTTTTTTTTTCGCTTTTGTTTCGCTTCTTTTTCCCAACCCATCACACATCACCAAAAATTATTTTAATTACCTCGAAATTTAAGAAAATACAAATCGCATGAATTGATGACATTTCAAATTAGAAAATAAAGTTTTTCACCAGATATACATACATAAATACTGTACATAATCATGTATATACTGTGTGTATACATATAGTATTATATAAGCATATTATACATAAATATAATACATAAGAAAATTGATAAATGTTTTTACTAGCTTCATAGATACAAAAATCATTTTATATACCTATATTGACATATAATTTTGTCTCTGTGTATATTAAGTATTCGTGTATGCATGTGTTTGTATAAATTATACAGGACGAGTAGTGTACTATACATACTTATTTAAATATTATGTTTAATTTGAAATTATTATTGCTTTTGCTTGACTTTATAGAATGTGATAATGACAAACTTTCGAAAAAGTTTTCTTCTATATATAATATTATATTACATTCTACCATAGACTAAAATATAGATAGGAAATGCTTATGGCAGGAATCGTATTCATAACTATTAAGTAAACATCAAAATAGCTTTTGAGAGATTTTGAAAAAGCTATAAAATCAGAATAAGGAAAATAAATGAGAGAACTTTTGTAATCTTTTGAAATCTTGTATATCTTGAAGAAAAAACATATTTAAAAATCAAAAATCTATGTAGCTATATTCTTATCGGAAATGATAAAAAATATCAAATAACAGGCAAATGTACAAAATCGTATATTTTAAAGGAAATTTAAATTTTCAACAAATTTATGTTATGACTGGCAATGAATATAATAATATATATTATCACAGACAAATATCCTTATCTGTGATATTATATATACAATTAAAACTGGTTTTGAAAGTATCTAACACATATGTGCATGCATACTATCAAAGAATATATATCTACTAGTTACGTTAGTTATACATATATTCTTTGATACTATGCAATCTGTATTGTTGGCTACATGAATATAAATATTCTATATTCATGATTCAAGTAAGACCATGTATGACGGTATAACATAAGTATAACATAACCGTATAACACAGTACTACTGCCAGCTATTGCAATGAGTATGTATTGTGTATTGTTTTTTAAATAAATATGCATGTATTTTCATTGCCAGCTATTGAAATCACAGTATATCTATATTCATACAGTAATGACACTGAGCACGCGTTAGCAAAAATTTCTCATGACCTTTGTCCCGTTATTCATTCGGCCTTAACGGTTTTGCTAAAAGTCGATAGCAATTAAGAGCCTTTGTATACGAAAAAGAGACAAAAAAAATGGAACTGCAACATCAACTGTTTTAAAAAATATAACATTATTACAGTGTATACCTACTCATTAAAAAAAGTACAAATTTTGTTATTTAAAATTTTTTATCTAAAATAAACAAAATTAATTGTAAATGCATTACACTTAAAATTTTGTGTTTGATATCAAATGTTTTTACATTTTTGTTAAATTTCTTAATTATAAATTAAATTCTTACTCTAATATATAGCTTAACAAAATAAACTTTTTCTTGTCTTCAAAATTCTCAGAAATTATATAAATCACCTTATATCTTGATATAATGACGCGTCAGGTAGTCAAAAAAAAAGTTCCAGATCGCCTTTAAAAATGCATTGTGAAAAAATCGTATACATGTACAATATGATTGTATTGCTCACATGTATATATTGTTTTGTATCTTTTCTTCATTACGGCGGTTTATAAGGAAATATGGATTTGACATAAGTACATTAATTCTGTACTGTTTTTGTAAATTGAATTTTGATTTTTTTTATTATTTTAAAATAAGTAATTATGTGTGTTAGTAAATTAAAAAAAAAAAAGAGTGTCACATCTTATTGCTTTGTTGATCAGTGATAAATATTCTATATTGATTCCAGTACTACTGCCAGCTATTGCAATGAACATGTATTGTGTATTGTTTTTTAAATAAATATGCATGTATTTTCATTGCCAGCTATTGAAATCTACAAAATATGTAATATATATGGAAATTCGTGAGCGAAAAATTATCTCTCCTCTCAGTAAAAGCTCCTGCCAGCCATTCTTCAAGTTTCTGCCAGCTATGATCGATTTCAAAAGTGTATTAAAAATTTATACGGTCATTTCCTATCTATATTTTAGTCTATGATTCTACTTATACCTATCATATTTTTTATTTTTCTTATTTATTCAGTCATTCAGCTCATGTTTTCAGCCCATAACATTTCATAGCTTAAAAAACAATTTTTTTTGTGATTTTTGTTTTTTTTTTTCAATTCGCAAATTCAAAATGTCATTTAGTTAGAAGGATTCTACGGAAATATTTTTATATGTATGTATGTGAAATGTAAATACAACTACATTTATATATTGTATTATGTATGTATAATAATTAAGATTTTTTTCTTGTAATCGAATTTTGTTTTTCTTTATTTTTTTTTAATTTTTGTCAATTTATGAATGTGTGTGGTTGGCAATTTTTTTTGTAATAAATCTTATTCTAAAAATGTTTAAATGGATTAAATAATTTCACAAAGTTTAATGGCAAAATAATGGCTCATATGCATAAAATATAGCAAATGATCATTTGCTTTATTTTTTTATAGACTTTGCTATACGTGCTGAATATCGTAATGCATAAACTAGCAAATGCTATATATTTTTTATAGTCTGCTATTTAGTTGTTGCTATAAGACCATTTGCTATAAGTTTTTAACCGGCATAAACAAGAAACAAGTGAAAAGGTATATTTTATTTTAGGTAAACATTTAAGATTTTGTTTTTATTTTCTAACTAAAAACACATAAGATACTTGTAAACAAGAAGAGAAATTCCAATCCTTCCTTTATTATGGAATATTCCGCTTAAAGTAATCGGTGACGGCAGTGGCAGTGGCATGGCAGTAAAATGTTTAATCCATACTTATGTTATGGATGTTGATTACATAGTTAGAGCTAATCCAAACCGAGCAACATTTTCACTGCTTAGAGTTCATAATTACAATTTTCATTTTAAAAATTTACATTTGAATGTGTACGTATATATGTACTTCATTTATATATTTTATAACATTCTTTATATGTACACAGTAAATAATTCAAAATGAAGATAAAAGCGATACATAACAGAGAAAAGAGAAAAAAAATGTCATTTATTGCACATAAAATTAAAAAATCTTTTTTATTTTTAACTTAAAAAAATGGTATTTAATAAACATGTTCAAAATACGCTGCCGCCGCTGACTAATGTAAATGGACTATTACAGTGTTTTGACAGATGTCGTGTATAGCAAATAATGGTATATATCCGAATTCGGATATAGCATTTGATTAAAATATTTTATGCATACCAATTTAATCATTTGCTACAAGATTTTGCTTTGCTATATAGCAAAGTCTGAATTCAAATTTGCTAGTTTTTATGCACATGGGCCAATTATAAAATTTCGTAAAATCAACATTTTTGTGTAATAATTTTTAAAGTTAAATTTTAAAAATCAAAAAAAAAATTTCAGAATTTTTGTAATAAAATAAAAAAATATAAATATATATATATTTAAGCAACCCTATTTAAGCTACTCTACTATTAATGTGAGAATTTTATTATAAGCATTCCGCAATCTTGTGGATCATAGAGTAATATAATTGATTGATTGCTACACTTATGCTGAAGATGATAAGCTTTCACGCTATCAAATTATGAGTACGGGATATAGTACATATTCTCATTATTATTGACAAAAAAAAAATTTCTACAACTGAAATTCATTATTAAATGATAGCAAAATGAAATAAAATAAAAAAAAAATGAAAATAAGAAAAAATCCAAAGATTATAAGAACATCCCATTTACAAGAGATACAATATAAAACAAATAAATGAAATAAAATAAATAAAATCAACTAGTCATTATTGGGAATTAAATATTCAATAATTTGAACACACATACATATTCTCATATCATACATATATGTATATATGTATGTAAAAACAGAATGCTTATACACAGAAAATTAAGGAATGATTGGGTGAATTTGTTAAATAATGAATATTTTTTTTTCTTTTATAATTTACGTAAATATTCATAACATATATACAAAATAGATTGTATCTATACACATACACACATAACATAACACATATTTATTATATTTATACATAAGTATGTTATGTAGTAAAAGTAAACAAATTATAATATAAAAATTATACAAATTCATCATGAAAATCCATTTAATATTCTAAAAGGAAAAGTTTCCAAAATAAATATTGATAAGGATTTATAATAAATTCATTTTGTTTTGTTATTTTTTGTGCTATTTTCTATATCAGTTGTTTTAATGATACTCATATTTTTTTATATATTTTTTTTTATTTTTTTTTTTTTTGAATATTACAATTTTTTCGCTTTTAGCGAAATACAAATAAAATAATAAATAGAACAAAAAAAAAAAAAAAAAAAAAAAAAAATAGAACTTACAATTCATTCTTTTCAATTTCCATTAACAAGAACAATAATAATAAAAATGCTAACCGAATATGTTAAACAAAATAGAAAAATGTACAAAAAAGAAAAGGAAAATAGAAAAAATGGAATATGAAATTGAAATCCAAAAAAAAAAAATATGAAAAATTGAAAAATAAAAAACCGAAACAGATGTACAAATTTAATAAGCAAAAAAAAAAATTATCTCTACTTAATTTGTAATGCATTTTAATTAAAATTTACTGAATTATCAAATAAATGCTTATATGAGTGTATAAGTGTGTGTAATTATTGATAAAATATAACAATATTGTTATTTTATCATAATCTACAAAAGTATGCGAAAAAAAAAATTTGTTTTTAAAATTCTAATTTATGCATAATAGTATATGTTTATATGAATACATTGATTTATAAATATACACATTCTTTGCATACACATGCATATACATATAGCATATGTATATAAATATTTATTTTATATTAAAATCATTTCACAAATTTAACTGTATACATTTTTAAATTTACATTGATTTCTTTTTCAATATACACAAGCGTCCAAAAATCATGCGTCGCAAACATAATTTTTTCAAAAAAATGTACTCTAAAACGTATAGTACCTATACTATTTTATAAAAAAAATGTTGGGAAACTTTTTTTGAATTTATACCGTTATCAAAAGAAGTTAAAAAAATGATTTATAAAAAACACGAAATTTTAAAACTGATGAGTAGAAAGTCCTTTTCAAAATGGTATATTAACTTCTTCAATCCAAGATCCTGCGATACGGAGAAATGATGGTTTTTCTAAAAAAAATGTCAATTTATTCCAAAAATTTTGTGTTTATAAAATGAATTTGCGCCAATAAAAATGTAAAACATTTTACCTTCATAGTTTTTCAAAACTTTCGTAGTTCAAAAATGTATTGAAATTAAGTACCAAAAACTACAAGAACTACAAAGACTATGTGAAGATTACGAAGACTACGAAACGTGACATGAATTCTCCTAGCCCCTACTATATCTAAACTACTGTGTAAAATACATGATCAAAAAATCAATGAATATTCTATGGAACAACCTTTACGTTCTATCAAAGACTATAGAACTATAAGTATTCTATAGTATTTGGTTCTATAGACCTTCTCTAATAATCTTGTCATTGACTCCACAAGGTTTTTAACAAAATCATGTAGAATTTTGCTCCATTCTTCTTGTAATATTCTTTTTTAATTTAACCATTGACTTATGGCGAAATTTTTTCAAATTTTTTTTCTTTAAAAATGATCACAGATATTTGATTTGATTTATATATTTGGGGGCTCTATAGGAAGGAGTTTCCATCACATGAGAGCAATTATATGTTTTCCCTTTTTGTCTGTGGTAAATCGCTAAAGATCGTATATTTATGTCAATATGTTTTTCGTTTTCTATTCATGAATAATTGTTATGCTTATCGCATAATTTTTTTAACTACAGTGTATGTATATGTATACATATTCTCATTTAAATACATACAGTAAGCAGATATTTACATAAACTAATAATATGTAATTTGCAATTTTACATAATGTTATATGTATTTTAATTTTATTTGTTCAACATTTTATTATATAAATATAAATTATTTAAAATGAATAAATGAAATCCTTTCATAAATAAATATAAATTATATTACTTAAAACTCATAATAAAAGTAAATTTTAAAAACAGAAATAAAAAAATAAAAAAAAAACAACTACAAAACAAAACTGACAAAAAAAAATTAATAATTTAATAATAATAATAATAATAATAAAGAGCACACACACACATTTAATAAAATGCTCACAATGTTAAACAATTCAAAAACAGAACAAAAACAGAACATATTAAAATAAACAAAAAAAATTTTAATCCTATAATTTATTACGAGATTTAATGATAATTTGTAATTATTGTAATTATAAACATAAATATGTACATATACTTTTGTATATTTTTTTTTAATTATTTGAAATCTTTTTTTTATTTAAAATTTATTTTTTCAAAAAAAAAAAAATTAATACTAATATGAAAAAAAAAAAAACTTTAATTTAAATTTAAAATTTCTGTATAATATTTGCGTATACTGTATTGTATGTACGCCGATGTACGCATATGTGATTAACATGAAACCATTTGGAATTAATTTAAAAAATGAGAACAACAAAAATCTAGCATATAATATATTTTCACAAAAATATGTTCGTATGTGTAGATTTTATTTGTATTGTGCGATCATAAACAAATTTTACATATTTACATATCCATATAGTATGTGTATCTAAATAGCATAGTTTTTATTTGTAACATTTTATGAATGTGAAACAAAATGTACCTATTGAAAAGAAAAATAAACAAAAAATTCATTTTGATTGCAAAAAACTACATATACGTAGATATACATATGTATATACCTCATAAAAAAATATACACCTAAGTATATGCAAATATAGTACTCATGTATGTACGTTATATAATAGCTGTGTTCCTTTCACGTGAGCGAAGTACTTCTGAGCAATTATTTTAGCAATGACTCAAACTATTCAAAGAAACATAAATAATTTCGACAAGTAAATCAAAAAAAAAAAGTTTAAAATTATTTTACTTTAAATTTGAAAAATTTATATAAAACACTCCATATGTTATTTGTTTATACCAAGAAATCTAACATAAACAGTTAATTTCCATTTGTTGGATAATGTGAAACTAAGTAAAAAGACATCAGGTAGAAAGAAATAACGTAACTACTTACAAAGTATGAGTGAACTACTTTTGAAAAATTGTTTGAGCAGTTCACACATAAAAATTTAGTGAAGTATTAAACCAAACTGATTTTAAGTACTTTGCTCATGTGAAAGGAACACAACTAATGTGTGTATAATGTTAGTTCGATTTAAATAAATTCAAAATAAATTTTTTAATTTTCATTCAATAACATGCGGTAAAATTCATTGATATTAAATGAAGCACAATATCTATATAAAATTGAAATGTTATTATTTTAGTATTTACACAAAACATATATATTACACACACGTACATATATTCATTGAAAATTTACATAAATCTTTATTTATTTAATTTTAGATAAATATGTAATATCGAATACATATATTCATACCAGTATTTAATAGTTAAAATAACAAAGTAACTAAGTATATATGAATGAATGAAAACAGTTTTAAAGTATCAGATTTTGTGCAAACCACATTTACATGTTATTACTACACAACACTTTATAATCTCAAATAATAATTACAGAAAATGTATTAAAATAAAATTATTTGGAAATATTATGTAATGAAAATGCACATTTTTCGATTTAGAAAACAAAATTCTATTTAATTCAGAACATTAATGTGGACATTTAGCGATCACATATACACGAAGTAGATATTTAATTAGATTGTCGTAAAGTATGCATTATACTACATTATGGTATAATTTATTCATCCTCTGTATTTATTAAAATAATTAAAAGTAAAAAGAAAAAAATATATTTCTGATATCATTTATACAGTTACATTGAATTGAATAATAATAAATTTATTCATAGAAAATTATAGAGCTAAGATTAGTTTAATAATTATTATGTATTTACATATAATTGAAAAATGAATATTTCTTGCACTCAGGCTATTACAGAAAATGATAAAAAAAATTCTATAGAATTCGAGTTCAGAGCGTTGTTAATACTGTATACTTAATTGAAGATAATGTTAAATTTCTGTTTATTTCATTACTAAAATTATTTCAATTAACAATTTGTTAGTTAATTAAAAAATGTTTTTCATGGAAAATTCTATACAGATATGTATGTACTAGGTCATTCAAAAAGTTCGCAGCCTTATAATGAAGCAGTATGAATTTATGAGCCAAAATACAATTAATCTTCAATATATTCCCTCTAAGCTCAGTGAATTTTTTCCAGCGATTTTCCAATTCATTTATCCCTTGTCTGATGTGATTTTCCTCGAGACCTTCAAAGTACTCTTCGACAGCCGTTATGACTTCTTTATTTGATGAAAAATGCTTACCACGTAAGAATTTTTTGAGATTTGGAAATAAATGAAAGTCAGACGGAGCCAGATCTGGTGAATATGGTGGATGCTCCAACAATTCATAGTGTAGTTCCTTCAATTCGGCTATTGCAAGGACACCTTTGTGTGCTGGTGCATTGTCTTGGTGGTAAATGATTTTTTTCTTTTGTAATCCTGGTCTCTTCTCCCGAATTTTTGTGTCTAATTGGTCTAAAAGATTTGAATAATATTCTCTGTTATCGTTTTACTCGTCTGAAGGTAATCAATTAGTAAAATCCCCTTTGGATCCCAAAAAACTGATGCCATAACCTTCTTTGAAGATTTTGAGAGCTTTGGCTGCTTTGGGGCCGAACAGCCGGTCTCGGTCTACTTTGTTGTCGCAATTCAGGATCATAGTAATAAATTCAGGTCTCGTCAATAATGGTTACAAATCGACGCACAAAATTAATTTTATCCTTTTGAAAATGACCCAAATGTTGTTGAGAAAGTTTCACTCGAATGCCTTTTTTGGTCAGAATTCAACGAATGCGGCACCCATCTTGTCAATAACTTTCTCATACCTAATTCACTGGTTAAGATACTATGCACTGATCCAGTTGAGATGCCTGTGGCCCCTAGCTAAATCAACCACAGTTATTCGGCGGTCTTCCAAAACCAAATCATGAACCTTGTCGATAATTTCTGGCGTGGTTGTTTCTTTTGGACGTTCTGAACGTGGATCATCATTGATGTCTGTACGGCCGTGTTTAAATAGAGCAACCCATTTTTTTACAGTTGCATATGAAGGAGCACTGTCTCCTAATACGTTTACCATATCATCAAAAATTTCTTTCCCACTTAATCCTTTTTTAAACAAATATTCAATCACCGCACGATTTTTAAATTATCCATTTTCTGAAAACAAGCCAAGCACGTGTAATTTAATCGACTGTTTAAACTAAACTATTTGACAGATCGATCTGGAATTTATGGTACGTTCATATGAAGGACTGGTGTTGCCAACACCAATAACTTTTTGTTTCTAGGTATGTCACGTATGCGTTAGGCTGCGCACTTTTTGAATGACCTGATATGTAGATCAAAAATGAAATAAAAAGTAACAGAAATTTGAAAAAAAGAAAAATGTAATAAATTGTTAAATTCTATTATGTTATTATGTCATGTTATCATTATCAATTGCGCTACTATAGCTCTAGATGATCGAAAGCTCGTATAGCTGGATGGTTGGGTGTCGGTCTTGTGATCTTATGATCACGATTCGAATCCATCCAGTGGATATATATGTATATAAAAAAAAAATTTTTATCGCCAAAAGACCCATGCGCCCGTGGTGTAGGATAGAAGGAGGCGGATTTTACCAGACCTTCCCCTGCAATAAAACAAAAATTAAAAAACACCCTATGTGATTCAAAATTTTCACTGAAATGATTTCTATGACTTTATTACTATCAAGAATACATCATGGAATACATCTACAGTTTAACGTGGATTGAGAGCCACTGGGTTGATTGATGGTGGAAAAGCAATCTCTTTTACATGACAGTGCTTAAAATGACCCAACGAACTAATAATATTTCTAATGCTTTGACATTGGCTTTGTGCTATTTGTTATCAGCAAGTAAGCCCATCAACATTTATATGCTATATATTTTTTCTAAAAATCTGGTACTCATTCAAAGCTGAATGATCTTTGCCGTTAATGAAAATTGAAAATATGCAACGAAAAATTCAAAATTATTTTTAATATGTAATGCACTTTTAGATTAGCTTTTTTTTTTGAATTTTGTATGTATATCAGACGATAAATAAATATGGATTCTATACTCGTATAAAGATATTTAATTAGTAAAATTAAATGTGAATGACAGAATTCAAAAATTATAATTTCTTTTTTCAATTGAAAATTATTCATCATAATCGCGTATTTTAAACTTCGCATACCAGAAATATGTATACTCGTAATAAAATGAAAATTGTATACTTACATAATAAATCGCTATACATATACTTACATAAAAAATAAAAAATTTGTCACAATCACAATACTATATTTTATTCATTATATGAAATATTTGTGTATTAATAAATGCATTACACATCCATATGTATATAAGTATATAGAGTTTCAAATATATAATATATTAATGCTTGATTATTAAAATATTACCCAGACAAAAATTAAATACGTAATGTACTTATATTTACATAAAAATCACTGAATAAAATTATACATATGTATATTTAATTTAATTTAATATTTTTTATTTTATTCTTGTAGATACTATTTTTAGATAAAAGAATGTAAAAAAAAAATTAAAATGTCTTGATTATTTTTGTTACTATAAATAGCACATTATGTATCTATATAAATACAAATGATATTATAAAAATATTTTCAACAAAAAAAAAAAAAAATATTCACCCACAAATAAACTGGTCAAAAAATACGTACGAGTATTTATGTATATCTACATTTAATGTTCAGATACAATAAGAAAATATTTCACCAAATACATATAATTCATACAAGGACAAAAATTTTGTTAAACATTTTTTTATTGTGTTGTTCTGATTTATATTATATTTTTAATACAATTTTTCTTAAATTAACATACTCGTATCGTATTGTGTACAATATTACAACAAGATATGTAGCTATGTGTGGTATAGTGTATGTAGAATAACAAATTGTCGAATGAGATGAGTATGACAAGAGAAGAAAAATAAGAAAACAAAATAAAAGAGGGAAAAAACTAAAAAAATTAAAAATAAAAAAATGAAAGTATGAAAACAAAACAAATGTTATTTTAAGTAAGATACATTACACATTACATGCACATAACTACATCCATCTAAGTATGTTGGGTGTATAATAACGTATGTACATATGTACATATGTATGTAAATTTATTCATATGTGAAATGTTATGTACCTAAATCTTTAAATTATTGTAATAATATAATAGGTAGGTAATTCACATTTTACAATGAAATGAAAATAAATATTCTTTTCAATATTTTTCTCTTCATTTTTATGTCTTTTTTTTTTCATGATAACCTTGAAAAGTTTTTCACTTTTAAATATTACTATTTTGTCCTTTTTTGTGTTACATATTTCACTTTTTTATTTTCTTGTGCTTGCATGTATACTGAATAATTTTTTAATTTTTCATTTCAAAAATATATCGTTTTTTTTCTTTCTTTTTGTTTTGAATTTATATGATGATTCTAAGCTGCATTTTACATGAGTACTTACATACTCTCGTATAATACCGAATTTACATACAAGTACATATATTTATGTAACTTTTAGTATAGTACTTACATTATACATATTATACAAATGAATATTTTTTGCAATACTCACACATACCTACGTTGTTTATAATATATAAATGCGTGTGAAAAGTGCAGGATATCATTTTATCAACAAAAAAAAAAATAAATAAATAAATAAAAAAGAAAAGAAAACAATAATCATAATGACTATCATATCACTATATCATTATAATGTTTGTACATAAATAATATGTAATATATAATGTTTAACATATACACATTCACATATGTACATATTTATGTACATATATATTCATGAAAGTTTGTATTTGTAATGTATGAAAATTTTTATTTTTTAATTTTAATTTTCTCTTTTTTTATTTCCGACATTATATACTCGTACATACGAATATATGTACATACTATCATATTTATAACGCGTATGATATACATACATACATAAATACATACATACACACACATATTACATAGAAATGTATGTTAGTTATCATTTTTTAATTTACCTAATGGAAATATAAATACGATAATATTTTGGCAAATATCCCAAAGGCTTTTTAAACAATATAGAATAGATAACTTTAAATTATTGTAAAAATAGAAATACACAAACGGAACACAAACTAAACTTTTAAAAAAAAAATGTTATCTCTCTTTTTATACAATCCAAATTCCTTTGAAAGAAAAAAAAGAATTAAAAATTTTAAAAACAAAAAAAAAACAATTTACTATGATTTATTATTTATTATTTTTAAAAATTACAATATTTTTTTTTGTTGCTAATTTTCATATTTCAAAATATTTGCATACATACCAGCAAAAATAGATTTTTTTCACATTATTTTTTCTTTTTTATTTTTTTTTTCTTTTTCTGTACAAATATGTAATGTAGATATGTACTACCACATTCTACTTAGACGTGGTACATATAAGTAATTGTTTGTTTTCAGATCTTTAAAACTATACTATAGTTGGTATACTTGGTACATATTATATATATGTATATTTATGCAACTTACAACACAATATAAATAAGATATTTTGTCTATTGTATTATGTATAACTGGTGGATATTGTAAATTATGTACAGGGATTATGTTACAAAATAATATTATAATCTTTCTCTATTTTTCAATAAAAACAACAACAACAAAAATTATATTCAAACGCCATACAAATATTTTTGTTTAGCTAATGTTAATTAAATTTTTTTTGGAATTAATTTTAGACAGCGTTTGTCTGAGTGCTCAGGTTCATACCTCCCCCTAAACAAACAATAACAACAACAACAATATTAATCAAATTTAAAAAATAAATTTTATTTTATTATATAAATATGTAGGGGTCGGAGGCGCAAGTGGTGAAGCAACTGGCTACTCTTTTCGAAAGTACAGGTTCGATTTCTGCTCACGGCAAAAGTAAAAAATAATTTTTCCTTGCCTATGGTTTATTTCCATCTTTCAATCCCCAAAAGCTCACTCAGCTTCGAATGAGTACTAACTTGATGGGAAAAGAGCTTAAGGCCCAACTATAATCGACATACCTGACATAACAAACATAAGAAAAAATAACGAATGTTAAAACGTAACATTTGGGTAACTATAATAACATAGATAACATACTAAACATAAGCAATACGAATTTCACAAAATGAGCTTACGGCTTATTGATTTGGCTGTGTTCGGCTACGACATATGTCATAGCTTATGTCAGCAATGTCGATTATAGTTCTACCTTTACTAGAAATACTGATAAAGTGATAAGTAGTCTAGTTGCTGGCAACAAGTGCAACAAGTAACACGAAGAATTATTAGAGCATTACATCATTCTATACTATTTTCAGAAATCGAAGTCAGTACAGGCAAGATAGGCATGCTTTTCTATATTCTTTCACATTGCGTTTGTATAAATCTGTCCCGTGTGTGGGGTGATCAGATCTCAATTTAAATCCGACGGAAATATTTTAAATTGTATATTATGAAGGGCTGCAGTTTGCAAAAAACTTTTTTTTTAGATTTTACAAAAAAACAGGTAATTTTGTGACATTTTGGGAAATTTTATGAAATATGTTCATTTCTTTACAAAATAACATATAATAACAAGCTGATTTGAATAATATGATAGCAATTTGCATTGTAAATAATTTTCTTTCTTATTCTAAGAAAAGACAAAACAAAAAATAAAATTCAGAATGTAACGGTAACGTAAAGAAATCATTAACAAGTACATAAAGGGAACAAAATAGAAGAAAATGGACAAATAAAGAAATATGAAAATGAATGTATGTACGTATGTATACAAAATTTCATATCAAATTGATACTGAACACATAATTTCATAAATAAAATTAAAAATACTGAATATGGTTTAATCAAAAATTCATATTTTTTTTATAAATTTAATCAAAACTCATAGTAGCTACGGCAACCCTGAATTATCATCATTTTCTTTTATGCCCATCTTCCCTCTGACACGAATCAATCAACATTTTATACTTTGAGTGGACTTCGGCTGCGCATCGACTTCATATTTTACAGTTCGGTTTTTTATTTTTCATATAACCAAAATGGTGTTAACTGATTAAATCAGTTGCCTTCACGCTGTGTGATAGGCAACATCAAACGGGTTGGTGTATTTCTTTTTCCCAAAAAAAACAGGGTGATTCATTATTAGAAATGAAAAAATCAGCAAACAAAAATTAAAATTTGTCTTAAAAACCTAACATTTTTATGATATTTTCAAATAATGCTACTTTTTTATCAAATATAAATTTACAGGAATGTGAAATTTGTACAGAATCTCCCTTTTAAGAATTTTTTGTGAACAAAATTATAAATTTATTTATGCACAATTTGGAACATCCTGTTAACATATTTTAAAAAGTACCTTCTTCAGGGTTGACAGAGATATATTATTCAGAATTTCCTACAAAATATTATATGTGAAGTTATCAGAACCTCATCGGGTAACTATTTCCATAAGCACAATACTGACTTCGATTTCTGAAAATAGTATAGTAACAAAATTAGTCCAAGCCTTTAAGTTTTTTTAAATTACAAATCATAATAATAATAATAGTCATGAGATCACTTCTGCGAAAGTCCTGGTTCATTAGATCTGTAGTGCTATGAAAGAAGAAGAAGATATAAATATGTAGATATCTATGAACATATACTTGACACAAACTGCTTTCGATTTAGCAATTTCAAGTACTTGTGAAGTTAAGTACTTATACTCATGAAAATTTAATTTTTGCAAGTATAGTTACGAATAATTTTTGTATCGTTCGATACAGCAATTTATCCTATACATACATTTTTATACTCGCAACTATATATAACTTAAAATTGGTAAATCGTTATTCTATTATTCTATCATTAAATTATTAAATACTATATGTAACTAAAATTATTTTACATGAATTTCTATTTAAAAATTAAATTTTATTTAAATATTTTTATCTATTTTGTGTGTGTGTAGCTATTTTTTATTCATTTTCTTTTTCTATGTAGTCATTTTCTATATATAAAAGTTTTCATTTTTAATATTAATCGAATTAAAAAAAAAAAAAAAAAAACTTTTAAAAAAGATTATGAGAATAATTGTCATAATGATGATGGCCATTTAAATTATCTTTTCAAATATTATAATTAATGTCGTATACATGGATATGAAAAATTTATAATTTGAATTTGATGTATAATAAGAATAAAAAATTTTTGTTTGAAATTTTAGATAAAAGTTTGAAGTTGAAAAGTTATTAATGAGTACAAGTATGTACAATAGAAAAAAATGATATTAAATTATTTTGTTGGTTTTTTCCTACAGACTCATACTTGCAGAGATGACAAATAAAAGATATACATATTTAATGTAAAAAATATTAAATCATTCCATATATAAATAAGTTGATAATGTTTGTATAAAATTAAATATACATATCTATGTACATATATATTCTAACATTTTGTTTTATTCCCAATCTAATAGAATTCTAAATTTTATTTGGTATAAAAAAAATTTTTTTTCAAAAATATTTTTGATATAATTTAAAGTTTTCAAATCAAATTTATCATTTGAAGTTAATTTTAAATAATAAATTTGAAATGTAAGACTTACAAACACGACATTAATTTTTAGAAATGATAATTTTAAAAAGTCAATAATATATAATATGTATTTATTTGAGCATTAATAAAACATTTATATCCTTTTAATATTAAACTTGAATTACTTAATCCAAATTTATTTAAAAATTTGACATTTAAAATACTTGACATCTGTTAATTTGTTAGACTTAAGGACTTCATTTTACACAAATTGAAAAAGCTTCTTTATTGAATTATTTTTTATTTTCTATAAATAAACTTTGTAAAAATTTCTCAATTTTTATTAAATTAATATGAAAGTAAAAATATGAAAAATTATCATTCATCATTCTCAATCAAATATCATCATATTCGATGACAATACGCTTTTCATACGTCATCGCTGGAACTTATTACATATATTATTTTAATATATAAGTAGTTCAATTTTCGTGCTTCAGATATCTCAACGGATGCCAGGCGTGAAAAGCGTAAAAGGCGTACACTTTGGCTTCAGCTTTAGAATGACGAGATTAATCAGCTTTTCTGGGCTCTTTTTCTCAGCAAGATGATACTTATGTATATTCAAAGCTGAGTAAACTCGGGGGTAAAGTTGGAAACAGATTAGTGTTGATGTTGCTCTACATCTACGCTGCCGAGCTGCGCATGAAAAATCCCAGATCTACTTAATATTTCATATCAGCAGATTAGTTAAACCGTTAAACCATGTTAAGCCAATTAAACGGGTCTTATTTTTGTGCTATCTTATATCCTTAATAAATGGTAATAATTTAATTTTCTGTTCATCCACATATATTCCTACACTCTTATTACAACGTTCACTTACACTCAAAATATCAACTTCAAAAATAAGTAAATATCGAAATTTAAATTTTTAGTCATTGCAGTGTTATAAATACAACACATACATACGAATAACATGGAATAGGGAATTAAAAGTATTATTCTTATTAAGTAAATATGCAAATGTAAAATAATTCTGTTAAAAATGATCAAAAATATTCAAAGATTGATGTTTGAAAAAAAAAAAAAAATAAAATAACTTTTATAATATACACTTATTTACGTATGATATTATGTTATACATTGATAATAATAATAAGAACTCACTTTTGTTTTTTATATATTTTTTTTTTAATTTAAATTCAGATATATGTAGATTAAAATCATAATTATGTAATATCATTGCGATATATCATATTATAATTTTTGTTTTTATTTGTTTTCTTCTTTTAATATAAACTTTGCATAAAATTCATTTTTATCTCCATTATATCTATATCACATTCGCTATCATCCTACCCTTCCTACTACTACTACTACTACTACATATTATTTTAATCTATACAAAAATAAGTAAGTATAGTATAAGGAAAGGAAAAGAATTGAAAATAATTTCCGAAAGTCATTTTTAGAATGTGAATGTGACATTTTCTATAAATAGTTATACACTTATTTTTACATACATACACAAATCTATTTACATACATGTATACATGTTCGTACACATACAATACAAAGTACAGCATTTGTATTTCAAGTATTTCTTACGTGTTTTTGAAAATTGAATACATACAAAATCATATAAATATATTTAGTATACTCGTACATATACATGCATAGTATACATATGTACATGTATAGATGTCACAACTACTTTGAATATATTTTTCTTTATTGTAATTTTTCATATTGCTATGTAGTAAGAAATAATTCATTCACTCTATTATATCCTTAAATATATTTCTTATACATATATTTATTATTATGTGTACATGTAAATGTGTAGATAGATGTAGTTACACGTTCATATAGTTTTGTGTTTGTTGTTGACTTCTTTCGTACATTTTATATTTTTTTTTTAATGGAGTATAACTGTATACGTAGTATGTGTGTATCACAATTGTTGCAATTTCTTTAAAACATTTTCTTTTATCCTGTACAATATGTATACTTATACGTATAAATGTATAAAATATGATATGCACACTTATTATTCAACTTATGTACTACAACAATGTAAATGTGTACTTTATAGTAAATTTCTTTTATAAATAATAATGTTGATATTTTCATATATTTTTCCTATTCTATGCACTGTTGTACGAGTATAATGTATAAAAATACTTATAATAATGTGCACGTATATAACGATGAATACAAAGTGCGCAAAAGTGCAACAAATTATGATATTCAATTTTATTTATATTATTTTTTTTTTTGAATTTTATCTTTGTATTGTTTAATACAATATTCACGTATATAATATCACGTATATAATATGCACATGTATAGATACAGTGAATACTAAAAATCTTTGTACACATCAAAATTTCAAAATCAAATAAACACATTTTCCCACTTTATGCACAAATCAAATGTTGATTTTTGTTCTTAAAATTATTCTGGAATTTCATTTTCATACCTCTGTTTGTTCTTGAGTCATAGAAAAATAATTTAAATATGTCCCAAAATTATGAATCAAAAGTGTTTTACATACAGATATACATAATTCAATATAATTTTTTATACGATTTTTCTGAGTAAAGTTACAAAAATCTAATTCTTGTGAAAACTATTTTTTTAATTTTGATTTGATCCTTAATATTTGCAGTTCGATTTATGACTCTACCTTTTCCCGTTCACGAAAATTGAATCTACATATAATATGAAATGTAGATTCTTCTTAAAATCTTAAATGATTTTGGATATTAACTTTTTTTCATGACTGAAAACGTTAACATAGCGAAATCATTATTATGTATTTTCTTTGAACAAAAATAAAATTTGCTACTATAATACATTAATGTAAAAAACGTCTTTATTAGAACATTTTACAAAATTTTAAAATTATACAAAAACTTTTGACGCCCACTTTATAAAATATAGGTAGTTATATCTATATTTAAATGCACGATATAGTAAGCGATACATAAAAATGAACTTTTTTATTTGAAGAAAACATTAAAAATGAAAAAAAAAAATAAAATAAAATGCATACGTGTATTATATAATACACAATTATTCTTGAACATACATACATATTTATCGTTAGATATGTATAGAAAGTGTACGAAATAATAATAATAATAATAATAATAATAATCACTTACACAGTATACACCTCACATACATTTACTTACAGTATATAGGGATAAGAAATTAATAAGTCTGTGTACATTCATACATATGAATATGTACTTTTTTGTAATGCATGTAGTATATATGTACGTAAATATGCTAACATTGAAATAAAATAAATGAAAATCTATTAAAATGTATAAAAATCGTAACCTTTTTCATTTAGAAAATTTTTCTAAATTATTCTCTTATTATTTATACAGTTTTCTTAGATTTTATTTCTCCTTAATATAAAGATCTAATAATACAACACAATAAAGAAATTGAAAAAAAAAAATGGGGAACAATATCGTCTTATAAAGCGTATATAACAAATATAACAATACTCTGTACACAATACATATAATTGCAAGTTGCAACATCATTTCACGTTTTAAATTAAATTTCTAAATAAGAAATCAGGAGTTAAAAAGAACAAGAGAAAAAAATATATATAAATTTTTTGCATTAGGTAAATACACAAATTATTATTATAATTTTACGTTTATGTCAGCTGCATAATATACGAGCGTATGTATTTACGTATACAACATAACATCAATAAAATCATCATAAATGTGTATAATAAGTTGAATGAAGGAAATCTAACTTAAATGACTTTCTTGTGTACTGTACATACATACATCCACTCATATTTTTGTAGTTATTAATGATGTAGTATATTGCAATAGCAAAATACATCCACAAAAAGTAAAGTAATAAGACATCTATAAGAATATGTTCTTAGTATACATATAAATAAGAAATAAAAATAAAATTCAATTTAATGCAGAAATCTTGAAATCGTATTCCAACGATTTCAATGAATTCAGTATATGAACAGAATTCAAAAAAAAAAGGAAATTTTCAAAAACTATACAATACAAAAAATTTACCTATACACACAAGATTTTATTCTTAATTTCATATTATTGTGCAATTTAACTAAATATACTTGTATATACAACAAACAGATTAAATTTATAATCCAATTATCCTAATTAACGTTTATTATAAATTAATTCAATCATTCAATTAATTGTTAAAAATGAATTTAATCCTCTTTTCGATGAGTGCATTATGTTATTGTATGTAAACTGTGATTTTAATTGCTTATATACACGTCATATTATTTGAATTGGTAAAAATATATAGAAAAATGAAGGAAAAAATACGGATTGAGTGAAAAAGATTAGCAAATAAGTAATAAATTAGATTAAGATGAAAGTTTTTATATTGATGGATTTTATCATGCTCCTTAAATAAGTAATAAATAAAAAAAATACATAACACCGAATATAATAGTATAGTAGTGGTGCATATGATAGAAATAAGAAAGTAATACAAAAAAATGAACTACAAAAAATCATTTTTAAAATCACTTTAAATTTTATAACACAATTCTACTAAGGTACAGTATCATTTTTTAAAAAATGTGTACATATTTTTATATTATTTATTTTTCTATATATTCACATAAATTATGTAATGTACGAAAAATAAATTAATTTTATTCATATGGCGCTACTGTCCAAATCGAGTCTTGGCCTCATGTAGACTTTGTCTCCTAGATTCTGGACTTCTCAATGCCTGCCTTTCTTCAGTATTCTATTTCAAAAAGGGAACTCAAATTTTCGTCGACAGCACCTGACAAACGCTTGCAATATTTTGCCTTCCATGACGCCAAATACGTATTTCTGGCATGCGAACTAGTATGTGTCCTGCACAGCACAATCTATTTAGTTTAATAAATATATAATACAATATGATATAATTTCAGATTATATCTTATTTTCAAAAACCCATTCTCATTAACCAGATCGATAATATATTATCTTAGTACCTTCCTCTCAAAAGTATCTAGTAAGATTTGAATTTGTTTGAGTTAACTTCCAGGTTTCACTACCATAACAGAACAAACTACAGGTTGAATCAATGCTCAAAAAGTGTCAATAGAAAAACAACAGTTCAGCTTATACGACAAATAAATAGTAATTATTGTCATATGCAGCAAAGCTTTGCGATATAAATTTGTGCTTAATCGAATCCATAAGAATACTGGCAAGAATCAACTGTCAAGTTTTGTACATATTTCTATATGAGTGTCAGTAACATTTTTGTATACAAATAAGAATTTGATCTGAATGAAAAACGTTAGAAATCTTCTTTCGACCATAAATGTACTCATTTTGTTTATTCTTTGCGTACAAATTACCTTTTCCTCTTATGAATGCCAACCTAAATGTAATACGAAATTGTCATTTGTTTTGGACATACATATAGCATATCTAAATTTATAATGTTGCGTTACTTAAATTAAAATTGTATTTTATTTATTTTAAAAATTTTCTTTTAAATTCTTTTTAAATTCAATGAATATTAACACAACATATACTTGTATATGTAATTACAAAAATATGTGCATAATAAATATTTTTTTTTCTGTTTCAAATTTTTGAAATAATGCAATTTTGTAATTTATCCTGTTCACATAAATTAAATAATAAATATATTTTTTTATTATTGTTGTTTTTAAGAACAAAATTAAAAAGAAAAAAATAATAATTTGTTTACAAACATAATTGAGTATTATTCTAAAAATATAAATTTAATTGAGTAAGTAAATAAAATGAAAATAATATAAAAATAATAACACACATCCGTATAAATTGAATATTTAAAATTATTTATATATGGTTATTTCTGTAATGAATAAAAATATATATGTATGTAATAATAAAAATAGAATACTTAAATTCTAAGATATCTTATGAGTTCTTATGAGTTAATTTCATAAAGTAGTCATCGTCATTCGCAGCATTTCATCAACATCAACAAAAATCTATAATTAAAAAATTTTAATTAAAATTATTTTTTACTTTTCAAAAAATTTTGTATTAAAGTACATACCATGCATATTGAAAAGTCCCGGGCCTGACTTATAGGTGGCGCACTATATATCAAAATCTTTTTTTTTTGGCAAGTAAATTTCTTCAGAAAATCATCTCTAAAGTTTCACGAACATCTGTCAACTAGTTCGTGTTTAGCAGCTCTTAAAAGTGTATTACTTCAGTGATTTTAAAAAAAAACTGGAACAAAGTGAATTTCGTGTCCTCATACAACATTATTATTTAAGGGGAAAATCGGCAAAAAAAACAAAAGAAAAGCTTGATAAGTATTATGGTAGCTCTGCTCCATCGAATACAATAGTGAAGAGGTGGATGCAAGAATTTAAGTTTGGCCGTACTAGTACAAAAGATGAACCGTGTTCAGGTAGACCGTCAGAGGTGACTACTCCCGAAATGATTGAAAAAATCGAACTTCTCGTGAGCGACGATCGAAAATTAAAATTGGAAGAGATAGCTGACGTAGTAAAGATCTCATCAGAACGTGTATTTAACATTTTATACCATCATTTGAATATGCGAAAGCTGTGTGCGCGTTGGCTGCCGCGTGTGTTGACTTTGTGTGATAACGCACCAGCTCATAAGGCAATAAAACCATGACCAAATTGACCGAGTTAGGCTACAAAATACTTCCGCATTTCCCTTATTCTGCATATATGGCCCTGTCCGATTATTATCTATTTTCAAACTTGAAGAGGTGGCTCGCTGGTAAGCGGTTTTACACGAATAACGAAGTAACAACCCAAACGGTAGCTTATTTTAAGGGGTTTGATGCAGGCTACTATAAAAAAGGTATCGAATTGATTCAAAACCGCTGGAATCGTTGTGTCGAGCTAAAAGGTGACTACGTTGAAGAATAGTTCCAAAATTTCAAAACAAAATGTGTCCTCTGTCAGGCTTGGGACTTTTCAATCAGCCGTATTTATTATTAAAGTATAGGTATTTATTTATTTGAGTCAAATATTAGGTATTAGTTTTTAATTTTTATTTCGTTTTTGAAATGACGTTACGATAATATTCGAATTTTTTTTTTTGGTTTTTTGTAAATTTTTATGATATTATGTAATTAGAAAAATAAGAAAATTAGGTACAGAAGCTGAGCATATAACAAAAAAAAAAAAAAAATATCTATATTTTCTCTATCTTTAATCTATTTTGAAATCTATATTTTCTCATTTAAATTACGATTATTTTACTTAAATTTAGAAAAATTGTTAAAAAATCACGAACCAAAAATAATAATTAACAAAACATTTTATTCACAAAAAATGTATTTAAATATTTTATTATTGGTTACACACTAAACTATCGTACTCGTACATTACATTTACATACCTACATACATAACATTTGTATTTACGTGTGTGTACGCGATGTCATAAAATTTTAACAAAAATTGTTAAAAAAAAAAAATTTCCAACAATATATGTATATATATTTTTTTTAGATTCATAAAAACAATTAAAAATTAAAAATAAAAATAAATTAGAAATAATCTTTGAAAAATTTTAAAACGTTTTTATGATTGTTTTTGTGTTGTTATTGTTACTGTTGTAATTTTATTTCGAAAATACATTTTTAAATGAATTCGTTTAACATTTTATTATTTCATAGATAGATTATGTGTGTTATGCGCATTGAAATATTCACAATATAATGCAAATTATTTTTTATTTTTTTTTTTTTGCATTTTAAATTAAATTTTATAGTTTACGTTAAATTCACACATACTGATACATAAGCAACGAATAATTTAGTTGTGGATATAATGTAAAATATTTTCAATTTATTTTTAAAATACATATAAATTATATAAGTATTATTGTAAAACAAAAAAAACATACTCGTATATATTATTTTAATTTTTTTTTTAATTTTATATTTAAAGTTTTAAAATAACCACCCGCTATACATAATGTATGTACATATGTATATATACGTATAAATTATGTATTCAGTTCGGTAATAAAAATAATACGAAATATAAAAATAGAAAAACATAAGTAAAAATTAAAGAAAATAAAAATAAAATTATATACACATATATATTCTAAAAATTACAATGGTAATTTGTAATTAAAAACATACTAAAATGCTCTACACATACAATATTATAATACATACATGAGTGTATGTATTTACTCATTTTGTATAATTAAATATTGTATTTTGTATATGTATGTATTGTACACGATAAAAATTTATTTGTCTCTACTTGTAAAGTATGGTTACATCAAAATTTTGATAATAACTTTTTTGTAACTTCTCAAAAATAAACACGTTCATTAAAAATATACTATTAACTTTATGTGCACACACAAATATGTACTTATATTATTTGCATATAAACAAACAGATATTGTACATACATACATTCATATGATAGAGTACATAGAGTGTTAAATATAAATACGGCGGATAATAAAATTCAATTTAAATGTTGAACTTCTTTTTTTTTTATTTTAATTTTTGTTTTTGTTAGCTAATAAAATTTATTTAAGAAATTTTTATTTTATAATTTATAGAAACAATTTGACTGCATGATGTATATACGAGTAAACTCATATACATATACATATGTACATGAAAATATATAATGTGCAATATTCGCCGGTTGTCATTTATAACATAAAAGATCATAAACACCAAAAACCGTGAAAATATGGTATAAAGTATAAATAATCAAGTACATTATGTTTATAATTTTTTAAATAACGAAATATATAACCGTACATATACATACATATGTATATCGAGAGTAATTAAATATATATCTACACTTTGTTAGATTCTTAAAATGAACAATTTCAAATTGAATTTTATACAAATTTTTCGAATTAATTATTGGCAGAAATCATGGTAAATTAAAAAATTTCTTATAGAGGACCACTACCGCATAGAATGTATTTATGATAACCCAGCGTCTATACTACCAATATACGGACAGCAATGACAATATTATTTGTCATAACCTTCATATTATTATGGAATTAACATTCATTTACAAAATATGAAAAAAATGCTTTTACGAATTTTTCTAAAAATTTCATGTGTGAAACTGAACATGTCAAAATTATTGACGTAATACTTTAGTAAAGGAATATTGCTCTCCGAAGCATTCAGAAAAAATTGCCGAAAATGCAGTGCATAGTCAATATCCATATAATACAATTTCTCCACCGTATTGCCAGTATAGACACAGAGTAAGACATAGACAAAATTATGTCACACCATTTTCCTTTTTTGGAAAATTATGTCTTGAAAATTCTATATCCTGTTGTTGATTTGTTGTGAAAAAATAAATAAAATGATTTTTTTTCCATTTTTGAAACAAACTATTTTCACAAATTTTATACATAAGTGTATATATTTTAAAATAAAATTGAAATTCTAACTTTCCATACTTTTCATTCTATTTTCATAATACTTTTATTCAAATATTGTAATTTTGCAAAGCAGATATTTACTTTGAAGTCATTCATATGTTGTGATTTATGACAAAAATAATTCTCATGACAAAACATATGACATGACATAAATATGTACTGTGTAGACGCTACTTTATGTGTAGCATTTTTTGTTTTCCTATATATAAAACATATAAAAATTTAATATATCAATAATTATGATTCTAATGCATATTGTATCGATAAAATATGTTTCTTCATTTAAATAAAATACACATTACGTGTATTTCTAACCTACATACACATGTATGTATGTAAAATCATAAATATTGATTTAATGATTTTATTTGATCTATAGTTTTTTGTCGTTTTATTTTGAATCGATCAGATCAAAAGAATACTTTAAAATATAATAATTTTATAGCATAAATTTTTTGTTAACATGACATTTAAATAATAAATAATATGTAAATTATTTTGACAGATATCCATTGATTCACATGAATAGATACAATATTTTAAAATAATTTTTTTATGACTTTGGAATTTTATAATAAAATAACAGTAAAATAAAGCATAACATCTTATTATATGTATGTATTTTTTTTTTTTTTAATTTTGAAAAATAAAAAATATTAAGATTGAATCGAGAAAAAAAAAATCAAAATTAAAATATTTTAGAAAACGAAAATATTCTTGTTTTAGAAATTTAAATAACGTCTTTTTAGTATAGATCTTAATCGTTTACGTTAAAATTTAAAAACAAAAAATAATAGTAATAATCAAGAATAAAATAATAATTTTTCAACAAATTCTTTGAAAGGTAAATGTACACCCAGAGGCGAAAGAAAATTTAAGAGCTGTTTTGTTTACTAAGAGCGGTTTTTTATAATAATTGTAACTAGCACAATAATTGTTGAATTCTAGGCTAAACTTCCGAATTGGTGCCGCCAGATTTAGAAACGAGACCTTCTTATAATGATACTTTGAAATATCATCTTTAACGTGGTATATGTCTCTATTGGCGCAAATTCATTCCAAGGACGCGAACTACCCTTAAAAATGTTTGGTCCAAAATGGCGGGTTTTATGAAAACCATTATTTCTCCAGATCAGGATCGGGATCAGATCAGGATTGGATCGGGTTAGTTCATAGTTCATTAGTTCATTTGAAAGAGAACTTCCTGTTCTATTCGTCACAGTTTATTTCACTTTGGTTGGATTAGCGGTTCTCGAGATATAAGGACTCAAAGTCAAAATTTCGTGTTTTTTAAAAATCACTTTTTCAACTTATTTTGATGACGCTATAACTTCAAAACTTGTAGGACGACATATATGTTTTTTATATCATTTGAAAGGTTTTTTTGTCCTCTTTCCAATGATATCACATTATCAAGATTATTATATGAAGAAAGATTAATAAATAAGTAAATTGATTAAGATTATTGCGAAAATTGAAAAAGTATGAGAACAATAACACCATTTTAACAACACAATTTTACGACTTCTTGCCATCTTGCAATTAAATTGCCCCTCCCCGTATAATTTTCGATTTTTTTTGTAAGATTAAACTTTACATGATTTCGGTTCTTTGGTTCCGAGACACTTCACTAGAAAAAAATTTTACTTTTCAACACGACAAAAAATGAAATTGAAGTGAAATTAAACAAAATTTTGGTATAAACGTTGTTAAGTTTATTTATTTATTTATTAAGGAGTGAGGTCAGTAAAATGCCTCCCTATGTTAGCTTCGTATCTAGTGGTATATATGAATAAAAGATATTATTTTCTTGTATTTCAATTATAATTAGAAAAAACCCAATTTAAGACTTTTTAGTATCTAAATTAAAAGCTTATGAAATTTTCTTGTGGCCGAGTGTATAAATTAAAAATTTAATAGATTTACAAATCATTGTTCATTCTATTTTATAATTTCAAAGTATATAATAATATTTTTTCTTTGTCATTTCGTCTACAATTATTTTGGTAGTATCTCTGTACATATAGTATAAGTAGTATAGGATCTCTTTAATGTGATATTATACTAATAGACTAGTAGTGTTTTTGCTAGTTGCTACTATGTGATACAAAAAATGAATTTCATTTGAATTCAGATCAGAGTTAAGGAAAATAGTTTGTTTTTTAATTTTTTTTTTTTTTCCTTTTTTTATGTTATATTTTTTGTGTTTCTATTTGTATAAAACTTTTACTATCATCTGTTTGTTGATTTTTTATAATAAAACATACGTATACATAGATCTATAATAAATTATACAGACATAAAAAAAATATGTAGTTACGTTCATAAAATGAAGAAATAAAATTCTTAAGATAAATTAAAAAAAAAAAAAAAGAATATATAAAATAAGACATCAAGACAATAACAGCAACAAAAATGCTCAAAAATGCTAGTAAATGTTGTGAATAAAATGAGAAGTATATTTCTTTATCAAGTGGAAAATAGTCTTTGGTAAAATTTTGAAAATAGGATAGATAGTAAAATCGTAAAATATAATAAGGGTATTAACTTGATACAGTAAAATGAGTAAATCTGTTTAACACATTTTACTCGGTTTACATGCTTTCCACTGCATTAAATGAATACCCTTAATACGCATACACAAATACATTATTATATTTGAATGCATATATTATTGTATTTTATAAAAATAAAATGCCAACATGTTATTACACAAATTTTCATTGCATATAAGTACATTACTTAGGTTATGTTTGCTAGTAAAAAATACAAACATTCATATTTATGTACATTATATCATAAAAAATAAAAAGAATTATAACAAAATTTTATTTTTATTATTTCCATACTGAAATAACAATTTTTTTAGTTTTCAATAATGCTATTTTATCCTTTCTGGAAGGAAATATAAGTATAATTTATAGATATATATTTTAATTTTTATTTTTTATTTTATATAAATAAAAATTATTATTATCCTGAATCGCAAACAATGTAATAAGGAAAAGGAATGTATTATTCTAAGTTGTACAACAATAAAATATCTTTTAAATTTCTATTATAAATTTTGCAATGAAACACAACCTATAATAAACTCTTTTATATACCTATATACTCTTCATTATATACTCTTGAATATCCTTACAGTAAAAACATTTATTAACGTTTTATTATTTTATTATCATTCGTCACTGAATGAAGTTCCTGAAAATTCATTCGAACTTAATTCAAACTTACTATACTTCAACGCAGTCAAAATTAAGATGTAATGATCATTTTAAATGAATTTTGGGGTGACAGATTACAGCAAAAATTATAATAATCATTCGTAACGAATTATCATTGATTCGCTTTCGTCTGTCTAACATTATAAATTTGTTCAGTTATCGATTTGTTAAATTAATCGATGTGTGTCTAAGTTGTAAATTAAAATAAATGTTTACTATATTCACAGTGTTGTACACAACAAAAATTTTTCCAATAAATTATATTGTGGATTCGTTCAGACGTTCAGATGAATTTAAATTACGTTCAGTTATATTGAAAAAGTATTTTTGTATTTTTTTTTTTTTAGAAATAATCAATGTAAAATAAATTAAATATGTGTATGTTAATTTCTAATTTTTGTCTATTTATATATGAAGTACAATTTATAATTAGTATTATAAACAATTCGTAAATTGCTTAGGAATCAAATACACATACAGTACATACATCAATAATACATACATACTTATTTCACATATATATACATATATATATATATGTATATGCAGTGGTTACAAAAATTATTTCTTCATAAATAAAGTACTGTAACTTGGATTTGAACAGTTTTAAAATACTTTGAAATTTTTAAACTTTAATTTTCAAAAACTTTTAAATACGCCACAATAAAAAAAAACACAATTTAATTATTCCAAAAATTATTTGTACATGAATATTTTTATTACATAAATTATTTGTACTCTTGCATAAAGTAAGAATTTCTAAGGACTAACGGGACTTATCGATTCTGTTCAATAATATGATTATTAAAATGAATTTTATTCATTTTGTTTTGATTTTGAAGTATCTACGTTTAGTGAATATTAAGAGTAAAAATGCTGCGAAAAAGTAAAAACAGAGCTATACTCTCGTTATTGTAATATAAAAACAATGGTATTCCTGTGTAAAAACTTAGCTAAAAAGTGTAATGTTCACAAAAATACCATTTTATATCAATTTCTCAAT
Organism: Villa cingulata; assembly: GCA_951394055.1. Taxonomy (NCBI): domain Eukaryota; kingdom Metazoa; phylum Arthropoda; class Insecta; order Diptera; family Bombyliidae; genus Villa; species Villa cingulata. The sequence goes on along the minus strand of OX596021.1, from coordinate 23,848,186 downwards.
AAAAAAAAAAACCAAATATTCAAAATTAAAAAAGCAATTATACAAAATATTGCAGGAATATGAAAAAAAAGGGAAACATCTTTGCTATGCACAAATAATTTTTGTAATCACTGTACATGTGTACACATACATAATACATACTGTATACATTTTAGCATAGACTAATATATAGACTGGAAATGCTTATGGCAGAAATCGTGTTCATAACTATTAAGTAAACATCAAAATAGCTTTTGAGAGATTTTGAAAAAGCTATAAAATCAGAATAAGGAAAATAAATGAGAGAACTTTTGTAATCTTTTGAAATCTTGTATATCTTGAAGAAAAAACAAATTTAAAAATCAAAAATCTATGTAGCTATATTCTTATCGGAAATGATAAAAAATATCAAATAACAGGCAAATGTACAAAATCGTATATTTTAAGTCTACTGTCACATTATTCTGATTCTGAATCTGAAACGTAAAATTTCAGATTCAGAATTCACTTTTTGTTCATTCTGATTCTGAATCTGAAAACTCCTTTTCAATATTTTTCTTTAAATTTGTTATTGTTATAAAACACTTTACTTATCGAGTGAACATTAAACCATCGAACAATAACTACTATGAGTGGCGAGTACGTAGGTAAGACGCACTTTTCAATGGAGGGTGAAATAAAGTTAATCTTCTGTCTTCTGTCTTCTGTCTTCTATCTTACGATCTTCAAGTTGTATATAAACAAGTAATTTTATGTCAATTTATTGAGTGGTTTAGCTATGAATTCAGATTCAGATTTCAGGTACATGTGACATGTTACATTTACTGTCAGCATGTTTCATTTTCTATTCTGAAAATAATCAGATTACAAAACGGAAGTACGAACCGGAATTTTTTTAGAAGATGAATTTTTCAGAGCCATGTAACAAGTCACATTTACTACAATGCATTTGAAAGTGATTCTGAATTTTTCAGATTCAGAATCAGACTCATGTGACAGTAGGCTAAAGGAAATTTAAATTTTCAACAAATTTATGTTATGACTGGCAATGAATATAATAATATATATTATCACATACAAATATCCTTATCTGTGATATTATATATACAATTAAAACTGGTTTTGAAAGTATCTAACACATATGTGCATGCATACTATCAAAGAATATATATCTACTAGTTACGTTAGTTATATATTCTTTGATACTATGCAATCTATATTGTTGGCTACATGAATATAAATATTCTATATTCATGATTCAAGTAAGACCATGTATGACGGTATAACATAAGTATAACATAACCGTATAACACAGTACTACTGCCAGCCATTGCAATGAGTATGTATTGTGTATTGTTTTTTAAATAAATATCCATGTATTTTCATTGCCAGCTATTGAAATCACAGTATATCTATATTCATACAGTAATGACACTGAGCACGCGTTAGCAAAAATTTTTCATGACCTTTGTCACGTTATTCATTCGGCCTTAACAGTTTTGCTAAAAGTCGATAGCAATTAAGAGCCTTTGTATACGAAAAAGAGACAAAAAAAATGGAACTGCAACACCAACTGTTTTAAAAAATATAACATTATTACAGTGTATACCTACTCATTAAAAAAAGTACAAATTTTGTTATTTAAAATTTTTTATCTAAAATAAACAAAATTAATTGTAAATGCATTACACTTAAAATTTTGTGTTTGATATCAAATGTTTTTACATTTTTGTTAAATTTCTTAATTATAAATTAAATTCTTACTCTAATATATAGCTTAACAAAATAAACTTTTTCTTGTCTTCAAAATTCTCAGAAATTATATGAATCACCTTATATCTTGATATAATGACGCGTCAGGTAGTCAAAAAAAAAGTTCCAGATCGCCTTTAAAAATGCATTGTGAAAAAATCGTATACATGTACAATATGATTGTATTGCTCACATGTATATATTGTTTTGTATCTTTTCTTCATTACGGCGGTTTATAAGGAAATATGGATTTGACATAAGTACATTAATTCTGTACTGTTTTTGTAAATTGAATTTTGATTTTTTTTATTATTTTAAAATAAGTAATTATGTGTGTTAGTAAATTTAAAAAAAAAAAGAGTGTCACATCTTATTGCTTTGTTGATCAGTGATAAATATTCTATATTGATTCCAGTACTACTGCCAGCTATTGCAATGAACATGTATTGTGTATTGTTTTTTAAATAAATATGCATGTATTTTCATTGCCAGCTATTGAAATCTACAATATATGTAATATATATGGAAATTCGTGAGCGAAAAATTATCTCTCCTCTCAGTAAAAGCTCCTGCCAGCCATTCTTCAAGTTTCTGCCAGCTATGATCGATTTCAAAAGTGTATTAAAAATTTATACGGTGATTTCCTATCTATATTAGTCTATGATTTTAGTGAATAAATGATAAAGAAAATAAAAATTTAATATCATAAAATCATTACGACAAAACTGATTGTTTTTCTATTGATGTCATAAACTAATCTATATAATAAAACGATTATAACACAAAATTTATTATGATGTAACAATAACTATAAATACACATATACATATATATGGAATGGACATATAATATGTAGTAAAAAAAAAAAAAAAAACAAAACAAAATAACAAACTTGGTTTATATTTAGTTTAATCAAACGTAAAATATACATATACGTACATATGTATTTACATACAATTTGTACATTGTACATTACATAAATGTTTATAAATAGTATTATATATATTTGTATTACTATATACGTAATATATATAATACGATATACGTTAATAATAATATTATATAAACAAAAACAATATAAAAACAATATAAAAGTCAATAAACTTTTAGTATATGTTTATTTATTCACTCTCCTCAAATTAAATCATTTATTAAGTCATATACATTTTCGATTAAATATTCGTGCAATATGCTCGTATATATATATATGTATGTACATATATACATATAAAATTCTCTCTATACATATTATGTACATTATAATTATAAATAATGTACTACTATGGTACTACGATTTATGTATATATTTTGTAATCGCATTTTACGAATAATTTTATAATTAGTGTTATTGCTTATTAATTTGAATGATAGTTATATTCTATAGGTGTATATGATTATTGTGTATATGCATGAAAACATCATCATTATAATGTTTGTATATTATTTATTACGATACTTTTGTATCTTATAATATTATAATTTATCTCAATTAAAAATAAATTATCATATCAAAATCATTAAATTTATATATACATATAGATACATAGATACATGTATGCATATAGTTATATTTTAGAAACTAAATTAAATAAATTTGAAAAATACAAGATAAAAACAATAAGATTTTTTTATTTTTGAATTATAATACGTGTAGAGCACATGTAATGTACATAAGTTTGACCAAAATTATATCTTCTCATGCAATCTAAAACACATTATCGCCTAATAAGATTACTAATGATACTTTATTATATACATTACATAGTATATACATACATATAAAACTGGTATAACTACAAAAAAAAATGTAACATAGATACACTCATATACTCATAAATGTAATGAAGTACTAAATGCTTTATTTTAATCATTAATAACTTTTTTTTCGTTTCTCTATCATTATTATCATCATTAGATATACCTATATACCGAGTACTACCATGTGTTAACAATTAGGTGATTAATAAAAATGACATATCATATGTCATATTACATACTCATTAACATCCCTTGCCTTTACTCAAAAATACATACTTTGCTCTATTACTGTATGGTAATCGTAAAAAATGTTTTTACGTTAGTGTTCATTTCAATGCTTCAACATAACATTTGATGAAGTTTATAAATTAAAAGAAAAGCTTTATTATTATAATATGAGACATTAGTACATTATATTTATGTATGTAAGTGGGCTCATTTGTATAATACTGTATATAGTATGTAATTAACAAGATTAGATCCAGATCCAGATATCTATTCTAAGAATGTTTACATTTCTATGAATTGGAAGAAAATGAAAGTTTTCGTGCAATATACGAGTATCTTTGTACCATTTAAGGTAAGTAAAGCCGTAACTAAAATGACTTCAGCTAAACTCAAGTCAAAGCTAACGAAATTCACTCAAGTCTGAAGTTGTAACTATGTATATTGGCTTGTGTGAATTGAGTAAGCATATGTGAATGTGATAAGTAAGGTTAGTTAATTTAGTAGTTACATGAACATGATATTTGTTACTAGTTAAAGTTACACATACAGAACATAAAATTTAGAGAGTTACACTTAAAGGAAATTTTTACAAATTTTCTACATTAACTACAAAATGCGATATTTCATATAAACTTCATATGGAATTGGTTATGTTTAAATTATACATGTACATATGTACATATTTCAGTCAAGCCACTCAATTTTGTGTGGTCGGTAGGCACACTCACTGAAGTCAACAAAAATTCAAAGTGTTTCGTTAAATTCAATGAAGCTGACTTGAGTCAAATATAGTTAGACTGATTTAAAACAATGTAATCGGACTTCTGACTTGAGTTAGCTGAAGTCATTTTAGTTACGGCTTTAGCTGAAGTCATTTTAGTTACAGCTTAAGTAGATAGAAGTCTATGCCTACTCATAGATAGACTCAAGTAGCTCAAATCTTCCTCGTGGGTAATGGCTGCTTAGTTTCTAGACTATATCTAAATGCAAATTGGCCACGTTCTCGAAACTATCGAAGAAAGATCTACTAAAGGCCTTGAGTCTAGTTTTGGCCAAGGCTAAGCACTTGCAGAGGAAATGAAAAACAGTCTTCGTCTCTAAATTATCTCTAAATGATCCCTTCAACTTCTAAAGTGTGTATTTAATGGCAGACATAAACTGGCTAAATGTTCTCACACAATACAGTGTTCTGTTAGAATTGCCATGATTCTAACAATATCGTGGCGGTTTCTACCGACACATATGTAATATGCATTCGACTGCATTATCAAAGGACAGCTTACAAAAAAATCACTTATTTTAATCTATTTTTATTTTATTTTATTTTTAATATGAGTATATATATTAATATGAGTACATGTATGTGATTTCTTTAATTTAAAGTTGATTATCCTATAAACTTCATTCTTGACTGTATTAGATTTAAATGAATACCTTTAATTAATTTTTTGTAAAGTTGTTATTAAAATAATTCATACAAGTGTATAAAGTACGTACATATAAGTACTGTGTGTATTATGTACATATATGTATATAAGCACGCAAATAATCACTTATTTACACAAACATTACCATTAACAAAAGAAAAATAAATAAATAAATAAATTACAATTACAAAAACGTAGAAATGTTGATCTTTTTTTTTATTGTTTTGCTTTTAGATAAATATGGAGTTCACTTGTTATTTAGTACCTCAAAACGTACATATGTAATGTACATATATAAATACATATGTACATGATGATGTAATTTTTTCATTTTCATTTTTCTTTTTTTTTTTTTGCTTAGTTTTTCAATTTTTACCTTTTATGTCATTACAAACAAAAAAAGAAAAATTGCAAAAAAAAATTAATAAATAAATTAATGAAAATAATAATGTAAAGCTGTAAGGACAAATTTTTATTTATTAAGTCACAAAAAACAAAGCAAAAAATGACAAAAAAAGCAATAAATTTAATTATACTTAAGTATGGCGTATAGGTATGTATGTATAAATGTATATTTAATTGAAATAAAAATAATTAATATTGCACACATGTTATAGATTTTAATACAGTTCGTATGCCGTATCTCGTATACAGAATGAAGGAAAACGAAATACATAATAATTTTTTATTTTATTTTTCAATTCAAAATAAAAAGGTCGCATTGCATTAACGTTGAATATAAAAATGTATAAATTACATAAAAAATATATAACATACAATATTGGGTGCTTTCGATTTGGCAATTATTTCAAATACTTGCGAGTAGGAAAGGTAAATGTCTGTGCTAAACCATCTCTACTCGCAGCTACTCATGAAAAATTTTTCAAGTAGCTGGAAGTAGATGCAAGTATTTAGTTACGAACTTACGAAAGATTCGTTCGTTTTAACAATTTATCCTAGATACATTTTTGTACTCGCAACGCAAGTACTTGAAATTGCCAAATCGAAAGCACCTATTATACATGTTACATATACATGTAACTATAATTGTATATGTAAACACACTCAAAGTAAATTTTGTAAAATGTACTCGTACACATACATATACTGCGAATATTTATATGAAAAATTATTCTTGAACTGTTATCAAACATGGTAAATATGAAAACTAAATAAGGACAAGATATTGGTTGGTAGTGTGACTGTTTTTCTAATGTCGAAAAAAAAAATACTAATAAATTTTGGTTTTGGTCTGTAATTTCACATCATAAGGCTTTCAAATTTTTCTTTGCACTTAATGTTTGTTAAAAGTTACATGTTGTACGAGTTACTTCTAAAATCTAAAACAAATTTAAAATTTTTATGACATTTAACAATGACAGTTATATACATTTTATTTTTTGACAGTGTGCGAAATCCATATACAGTATTCATTTATTATCTGTTGGTAGTTATAGAAGCCGCATTATATAAACCTACATATGAATTTTACGTAGATTCAATGTACTTGCAATTTATCGCATAAAGCAGAAAAGTTTCATTTCAAATTTTCTTAGTAAAAATTTTCCTATTATATAATCTTAACAATCTTAAATTTTGAGTGTATACACTACTTCCATGTGTTGTTCACCTTCAATAATAAATGTAATTTATTATCATTTTTAAAAGAAAATTATCAAAAAACAGAAAAAACAAAAACGAGTACGTAATATGAGCATGTTTTATAAAATAAAATAAATTTATTTTTGTGTGCACGTGCTAATACATATGTATACATAATTGATGGATGACAAATTTGAAAAATTTATTGTGGTGCATATACAGTATTATGGTACAATATTAAATATCCAACAATACGATAACATTTACACACATTATAACATATACAATCATACGTGTACATATGTATATATACAAAATTTTTACGCATGGGATAAGTTTTTGTTTTTTCTTCATTATGTTGAAGCTTGAAGCAAACGAAAAAATAATAATACATAATAAGAAATAAAATAAATGAAATAATTTTAATTTGATATTAGACATCACATATGTACGTATTACCGATAGTGTCGAATAACATAAAAATAGAAAACATGTAACAAAAAAAAAAACCAAAAATATTTATTTTATACTCGATGTGTGAATTTGAATTAAGTATTCTCTATTTTAACTATTCATACATTATGTATTTATACAGTACGATATACGATTGTAAAAAAAAATCAAGTACATATACATATATGTAGGTACATACAATTATACTATACTGATATATAATTCTTTTTTATATTTTTCTTCTTTTCTCATATTATGCACATAGAATTACATAAATATATAATGTTATATAATGTTTACTTGTACGTGTGTAGTGTGAAGGTATATATAATATTTTTTTTTTTCATCTGAAGGATTTCATATTTCTATAATTTTTTGTAGATGATATGATACAAAATCTGGACAGGATTACATGGTTGACAGTTAAGATTTACAAAATTAGCAAAAGACAAAAAAGACAAAAATGAAAATAATATTTAGAAATTACACATTCACAAAAATAAACAAAAAAGCAAAAAAAAAAAATATTTTATACAGAAAAAGAAGATAAAATAAAAATGTTACAGTTACACAAAGTATGTACATATTTATGTACAATACTACGACGCTACGACGTAATACACATTCTCGGTATATAAATTATATAAAATGTTGACTGAAATAATATAAAGAATATTATATACCTACATATATATAAATGAAAATTTTGAACAAAAATGAAAAAAAAAAATAAATAAAAAATGAAATAAAAATCAAGAATTATTATGTCCTTTCTCTATGATACAGATAAAAAGATAAAAATGATATAATGTAAAAAAAATACAAAAATCTAACATTTTAACATCATCTGAAGGATTATGAATTAATTTGTCAAATATATTTTTTTTAATTAGTTTTCTAGAAAATTTTTTATGTACTCACAGACTCACACTTATACTTATATATGTATTACGTACAATAAATAAATAAATGAAAGAACATGTACTATATGTAATGTAAATTTATTTATATATGTTTATATTTTTATTTCGTTTCAATTTTTCATCGTTATAATATTTTATTTGGTTTATGCTCATATAATAAGCAGTCCTTCACTTAATAAGATTTATTTATTCTAAAAAGGAAAGAAAAAAAATATTTTAATTTATTTCATTTTTATTTTATAAATTATTATATATAAAGGAATTATGGAAAATTTTATTTTTATTCTAAATTTCTACACATTATATGTTTATGTTTATAAAAATATATAGTCTAATATAATAATTGTTAGAGAATTACGAAATTTTAGAAAAATATAGGTGCTTATTATGATTTTCGTAAAATTATCGAATATCTGTCAAATTCAAATTTCGGTATTATAGTTTTCGATTTTTTTCGAAGCCTTCAATTTTATCGAACAGCTTATTCGATTAAATTTTTACTGACGAATTGTCATATTTTCGTATAACAACAGTGAACAAAAAACATTTAGAAAAATGGATAGTTCAAAAAAATGTAAGTATATGTATAAAGCTTTCTTTGTTTTTTTTTATAAAATGTATATATGTATGTGCAAAACTCAAAATTTATAAAATTTCATTTTATTATACAAGCAAGCCAAGTAAATTTAAAAAATTTAAAAAAGATATCACTTAATCAAGAAAATATTCACAATAATTCAAAATAATGACATCTGACATTTTCTGTCGTTCAATCGAATTATATAATACCAAAATTAAATTTAATCGAATCGAAGAAGATTCTTCGATCAACCATCGAATCGAAAACCATAATAAGCACCATAGATACATAATTATTATTATTCTTGATATAATTTATGTTGGGACCTATTATGAGTGTCGATAATATCGTCTAGTCATCGACTATCGTCTTGACTCGACAAATTTTGTATTATGAGTGTCGATTTGAGGCGAGAATATCGACATTTTGAGTCGATCAGCTAAAACTAATCGACAGGCATATAGTAGTCTATGGTGATTTGACATTTTATGTAATGCTTTGTATATAATATAAGATGTATTTAATTATTCTGCTCAATTTATTTAAGTTTAATTTAATTAATTAAAAAAAAATTACCAAAAATGGTGTTTGAGCTGTTTGAAAAAAACAATTTTCTCTTTTCCAAAAACGTTATTATTAAATTAATATGTTTTATATTTTCTCATTTAGTTACAATTTATTTAAATTAATCAAATATTTATTAAAAATTACAAAAATTAATTAAATATTTATTCAAAATTGAAAAAAAAAATGAATTATAAATTTTTATATCGAAATATTTGATAAATTTTATAGAAATTACATGGTAAACTGAATGAAAATAAAATTTGATATGGCAATATCTTACTGTCGAGGCGATCGATTTACATAATACAAAATCTACATCGTTTCGTCTCGTCTTAATTTTGTCGATAGTCGATTTATCGACACTCATAATAGGGCCCATTAGTTCCATTTTTCATTAACGCATTCTATACAAACACATTAGTACTCGTACATCAAAGCATTAAATCTTAAATGAAAAACAAAAATTTTGCTTATGTACTCCATATTTCGTGTTTGAAAATGAGAAAATATTTTTTTCATATATTACATAAAAAAAAAATAATTAAAAACAAAAAATGCTCAAAAAAGAAATTTTCGAAAAAAAAACCAAAATATCATTCAAAAAATCTCTAAAATTAAACTATCAGGATTGATTAATTGATTTAAATTTTCTGCAGCACAAAAGAAAAGAACTACCTACAATATTTTATATATTACATTTACATACATACTTAAGGTATATGTATAATGAAAAATGAAAAAATGAAGAAAAAAAGGAACACAACAAAATTCAGTTTATGATAAATGATATGATTTAATACGCTTTTTAAATGAAAAGGAAATCAATGTAAATAAAAAAAAAGGTGCGAAAAAAAAAATCAAATCCTTAACATGAAACACATCAAATAATAAATATTTCACAACAAACACACACACATCCTTACGAATATTTATACGTGTAGATACGATACTGGCGTACTGGTATAGTTGTATTGGTTGTATTAAAGGAAAATTTTGTTTTTTTTTTTTCTAATTTAAAATTTCTATTTATTCTTCAATTTTATTGAAGGCGTTTTTCTTTACACAATTTTTACAAATAATACACGTCTATACAAAGGTTTTTTTTTTTTAGGTGTTATTATAATGTTGTGTTTGGTATTTGGTTGATATTATATATAATACAGACACTCATATACAGACCCAATATTTATTTTTTTTTTATTGAAATATATATAATATTTTGACAACAGATTATAACCAACACCCACACAGGTAAGAATTTTTTTTTTCCTTAAATTTTTCACTTCTCAACATTCATAAAGAGAAAAAATAAAAAAAAATAAAAAAGCTGAAGGTTACATTTCTTTTCAATTTAAAATCATTTTCCTTTTTTTCATATTTCATTTATCTTGTTTTTTTTTTATTTTATTTTTATTTTTATTTTGCTTTCTTTTCAGTAACTTACAATTTATTTTTTTTTTTTTTTGCTTTTGCCTTGTCGAATTTTCTCTTGTTATTCGCCTTTTTTTTATTATCTTTTTTAGACAACAACAAAAAACAAACGTGATTCTTATTTTATTGTAATTTTTTGTTGTTTTATTGTGTCTTCAGATTTACTTTTTATATTTATGTCGTGAACAAATAAAATGTATGTGGATGTACATACATTATACCCACAACCATAAATATAATAAACATACGAGATACGAGCATGTATAAAAGTGAAAATTTCAAAAAACACAACACACACATAATCATATACTTAAATAAATAATTTAAATACTAAATAAACAAAATAAATAAATATAAAAAAAAAGTCAAGAAGCCCATTTAAAATTAAAGTGAATGTGAGTAAATTTTTACATTGAAATTGAATGAATAAAAAAAAAATCACATATTTTTTAAGATGAGTATATGTTTGTATACATATACTTATGTGCATTATATTATATAAAACGAGAAAAAAAAAGGTGTTACATAAATTCGAATGAAAGTTTTACTTCGGCAAAATAAAATAAGAATACTCTAAAACGGAAATATTTACAAAACAAACGAAAAAAAAAACATCAAAATGAAAATAAAAGAAATCTGATCTTTATTTCAGTCTCTGTGTATTTTTATTTTATAAATAAAATATCCGGTAAAATTCCAAAAAAGGTGTTATATTGTCTATAAATACTTAGTATATGAGTACGTATAAAACTGTTTAAAAAAAAATGACAAAAAGAATCACTGCTTTTTTTATTTAAATTTTATTCACAAACTATACAAATAATTATGATAATTATTTAGGTAAACATTTGTTGTACTTAAATTTAACATAGAATATTTTTATTTGAACAGTGTAGAACATATATTTATTGGTTCATTAAAATTTATATATGATGTATCTACAATAACTATACAGTAGAAGGTAGATATTTGGAACTAATGAAAACCAATACAAACCGTTAGCATTTTACTTTACTGACTTTATAATTGAATTGTAAATATGAATTCTTCTTCTTCTTTCATAGCTCCACAGACCTAAGTAGATCCTTGGCCTCAGAGACAATTTGCATCCATCTATCCCAGGTTCGGGTTTTTTCTTCCAGTTGGAAATATTCATGTTGGCCAACTGCCTCTCCATCATGTTGGCCGGAATATCAACTGTTTCTTGGTCTTTCTGTATGTCTTTTATTATCTAGTTGGTTAAATAGGATTCTTTAACACATATTATTTTCATTATCATTCTTAGGAAATGACCCAGCCATCTTAAACTATTTAATATTATAAATGAGATCAAATCTACATCTTCTAGTGTATAGAGTTCTTTTTTCCTTCATATATACTTACTTACACTATCTCCAATTTTCTTCAGAACCATATGTTCTTTTTAGGATTCTTCTGTCGAAACGTCCTAAAGTTATTGTGTCATTTCCTCTCCTTATGAGCGTCTTGTACGTAGGTCACTCTATAAATTTTGAGATACAAAAAAACAGCTAATGATTTTGAAAAAAGAACTTTATTTATGTTCAAAGTACTCTCCTCCAACATCAATACACTTTTGCATTCTAATTTTCCATGAGTGGAATGCCTCTAGCCAATCGTTCTTCGGAATCTCGTCAAAAATTTGATCAATTTCATCTTCTGATACAAATCTTCGTCCGCGTATGCTTTTTTTGAGCTTGTTGAAAAGCCAGAAGTCACACATAGCCAAATCAGGCGAGTATGGTGGATGTTCAAGTATTTTGACTCTATTTTGGTGCAAATATTGAACGGTTTGCTGAGCGGTGTGAGCCGAAGCTTTATCTTGATGGAGAATCAAGCCTCTAATTTTCACGCGACAACTCCATTATTCACTGTAAATAATTTATTATGACTTTGGTTGTAACAAGTTCAGACAAGAACTGAACATGAAAAACGTGTTGACAAAGAGTAATGTTTCTATTTATGCAGCGTAACCAGTTGTAAGTACTGTTAGTTTTCCGTATCTCAAAATTTATAGAGTGACCTACGTATAATTACAAAGCGAAAATTTTATAATTTTGTAATAAAAAAATATTTATTTTAAATTATTCTTAAATTTTATTTCTTTTCAAAAAGTATTAGATAAATTTTATTAATTAAATTTGTTTAAAAATAATTGAAATACCTATCGTGAATTTTTATGTTTAAAAGACCGAATGTAAAAAAAAAAAAAATATATTGCAGTAAAAATGATTGAGTTTTTACTGTATACGCGACATTTATACTCGTACGTTTTAAAAATTTGAATAAATCAAATTTTATAGTAGGTATGTACATACGAGTATGTATATGAAATTATATGAAAATATGCAACACCGTATTTTTGAATAAATTCGAATAAATCATCATATTTAATAAATTTATTGGAGAATTAAAAAAAAAATATTTAAAGAAAAGAAGAAAAAAACTTTATACAACTACCTTTTAAACGTTAGAAAAAAATTTTTTAAAATAAAAACTGTAAATTTCTCGTACAAATTATTCCAATTATTTAATATAAAAATATTTGAAAAATTTAATACCTCATTTAAAAATATGTAGTAGGTATGTAATGATTTAATTAACAAAAGTATTTTATTGCAGAACAGCAAAACATTCATTACACACAAAACAAGCTATAAAAATATACATATGTATGCACACGTATTTACATAAAATTATATTTACAATTTATATTTATACACATCTATACATTTATCGTACATTCATATATACGCGCATATACTTAGTTTATTTATGTGTTGTAGTATAGTGATTTCATAGTTATTACGTTTTATATAATTACGTTCAATGACTTAAAATTTCATTTATTTTAATAATTAGCGTAGTCATTAATTTTATATATAGTCGTCGTACTAATAACATACATAAATATGTACATAAAAGTATTTTTGTATGCACTTTTATTAGATATATTTACACATAAGTGCACATGATATTAACCAATCCTATATTATGGTGTATGGTTTGGTATGAAAATTAAATTATTGCATATGTTATATGTTATGTATAGAATTCTATAATAAATTATTTTAGGAATATAATTTTAATTACATAATTGAATAAGTGTTTCTACTTAAAAAAATTATTTATTTACAATATGTATAGTAATACATAAAGGTGTAATTAATAGATCAGTCTAAGTCCTTTTATGTAAAAGAGTTTGCTTCTCTAAAAACAACTCTCAAGGTGCGCACTGCACAGTCCAAGCATGATAGAAATAAAGTCATAAAATCACTTCTGTGAAAGCCCTGAGTTCATTTAGAGCTGTTGTTCTATGAAAGAAGAAGAATACATAAAGGTGTATATGCACTTATTATATAGCTACATATATACATATTAATAATTACATGAGATTAAAACAAAATTAAAAGAAACTAAAATTTCTAAATGGACAATTAATAATGATTTGGAAGTCTTCATTAGTGCAGTCATAATTGTAATTAATTATTAGTTCCTTTTTTCTTTATGGGAAACATGGAGCTTAAACAAAACATTTCCTGTATAGACTTTGTTCCAAGTTAGCTCTTTAATTTCATTCTAACGGGTCGTGTGCAGACGAAGGGGATGCAAGTTTACCCATCCTCAAGTACTCTTGTTTAATAAATAAAATAAAAAAAAATTTTCCAACAGTAATGCCGCTTCTACATTCAATGCAGTGACTTCAAATTTGACTTTGACTTTCGACTTCACAGTATGCTTAGCATGTAAAAGCACGGTATACACATTTCTAAGGCAATTAATCATTGGAGTGGTAGTTGGAATTGTGACGTAAATCAGGTCGTTAAATGGTTAACAAATGAGAATTAAAATTGTGCGTTGTTGTTGTGTTGTATGTATAAATTGTTCCTTGTTGTTGTATTGTTTATATTCCCACGACCTGTGTGACGTCAGATATTAAACGTCAGACGTCTTTACATTTCCTTAGAAATGTGTATGCCGTGATGCAAAAGTAGCTGTCAAGTTTACTGCATTGAATGTACTGCTTGGAGAACTGTACACCTCCGCAGGTATTTTGAGAACATTCTCTCGGATGATTGCCTTGTGGAATCCATTTCAGCGCTCGCCAAAATATACAACTAACATCTTTTCTAAGAGTGTGGTCGTTGCATTCATTTTTTTTTTCTTAAATCTGACATATTAAAAGGTACAAAATGCAAAAATAAATAATGAAAATGAAAAAAACAACAAATAAAATTTAAAAGTCTGAACTAAAATACTGACGAAAATTCGATTAGATTAGAAATGCATAAATTTAACAGTAATTATCCATAAAATAATAAGTAAGTAGTTGATCAAAATTATTAAAAATTTATACAGTAACGTATCATCATCATCATGGGTATAACAGCTCTTGATGACCATTTATGCCCAAATCACTTCTCTAAATTTTGTGTGATTTTTTTGATACCTACAGTTTTTTATGGACTGCGAGCGAACTGCTGAGTTGTTGGTAGAGAAACAAACTCAATTACATATTAGGCCTTAGACTTCGACTAATATCACAGACAATATAATATCTAATAGGTGTATATTTTTAGAATTGTCTAATAATATCATCGTACTAAATCTAATAATCGATAATATGAATCTATTCAGCAGAATAACAATTCAGAAAGATGAGCCATACAAATACAAAATATAAGTAGGCACATTTTAACATTCAACAAAACAAAAATTATTTCAAGGAGATAAAATGCCAAAATATACTATCTACGTATTTCTAAATCACCTTGAACTTATTCCAAGAAAGAAAGAAAGAAACATATACCACCATATACATATTTTATTGTATAATATATAATATACAGACAGGTATATAAATTCATTTCAAATATCAAAAGTCAAAAATAAAATGAAAAAGTTCTATGATAAACGTTTCAGATATGAAAAATGCCCAATAACACTTAGACATTCAAATTACATTACTATCTTTAAAAAAAAAATTATCTCAAAGATGAAAGATATGTAATACATATATACATACATACTTGTATATCTTTATTATACGAACAATCAAGCAAAAAATATATAAAATAAAAGGATATCCATATAACATTATCTTGTGAAATATTTACAACGTATCTAAATATGCATGCAGATATGTATTTGTCTCGTATATAGATGAATATATACGTAATATAATAAAACTTTTCAACATAAAAATGCAGTAGAGTATACATAAAAATCATTTTCTGGTAAAAGTTCAAATGTACTATGTACAAACATGTACATTATTTGAATTGAAAATGTTATAAAAAAAAATATAAAAAAGAAAATTTTTGTTTTTTGTTTTTTTTTTTTTCATCGTAAAATACTACACGTAATAATACCTACAATGCTATGTACATCAAATAATAATCATTTTTAAAATGAAAGATATGATGATAAACAAAACAAAGCAAAAAATAAAAAAAAATAATAAAAAAGAAAATTTTATTTAAATTTTCAATCAATAATCAATGCTATTTCGATGAACTGGATTACGTAGTATTTTATGTGAAAAATATACATTAAATACTGTATAATGTACAAATCTATATACCTATACATATGTACATAATGAATGTACTAGACACAAATGAAAAAATAAATGAAAATAATAAAATAAAATTAAATGAATAAACGTAAAAATAAAATATGTATGTATGTACATACATTTACATACATACCTACTGCTACTACACATAATATTCAATTGATCATAAATCTTTATTAAATTTTTAAAATCAGCAAAACAATAATAACAACAAAACAACAATAATAATATCACAATCACAATATTATTATGATGTACATAACGAAAAAAAAAACACAGCAAAGAAAAATTCAAATTGAATTGTGGTGGCCTAGTGATTGTTTGACAATACATATAATAATTATTGAATAATTTTTTTATTGTATTTTTATTCTGTTCGATATTTTATTTTCAATTATTTTTTTCATTTTCTTCTTTTTGCATTTTCATTTTTTTTTTGTGTCATTCATTGTTATTATATCTACTTTTGATCTACTTATATGTAGATGCAAGTATATTCTTTTGCATTCATCATTTTTATGTTCGTGTAATATAGAATAGAATGTAATGAAAAAAAAAAAATCATAAAAAATAATAATGTACATATAGGTATTATTCTTAATTTGAAAAAAATCATTTCAACAACATCTGAATACGTTTATAATGTACCTATGCAGTGTCTATGTACCTAGGTATGTACTATACACTACTTATATGTATGTGAACATTACGTACGCATAATATGAAAATCTTTGACATACATACATATATTGACAATTGTATACTACATATATAATATTGTAAACGTGACCATTTATTTATTTTATGTATTTGATTGCTTATACTCTACTCTCTATGTGTACTCTACGTACGTACGTATATATACATTATACTACATAAAGATAGGTATATGTTGATGCTCGTATACTGTTTGTATTTTATTACATATCCACAAAATCTATACAATTAACTACAACTACTATTACGGTATTAATTTTAATTTGATTTGTTTATTCTGTTTATTTGTATCTCTCGTACACATCATTTAAATGCATAAATATACATACGAGTATAATATGAAAAAAACAATAATTATCAACAAATCATTGATACAAAAAATAAATAAATTCTTTGATTTTATATTGCACTCTCATACTTTATTATATTAAATGTACTATACACTATACTATATATACATATGTATATGATACATTCAGTACACCGATACATAACCTTAATTTGTATTATATTCCATATTTAATAAACAGACACATATATGTTTGTATATTTATGATGTACATGTGCGTCACATATGTGTTACATATGTACATGAACATTTATACATAAAATTATTTAATAATGTTCTTAAACAAAAGAACAAATAAACATGTATCAACAATTAAAGAAAAAACTAAAATTGAAAACAAAAACACTTTAATTAAAAAATTATAAAAAAAAAGATGAAAAAAGAAAAAACGTAATTTATTTTACACCTGAGAATTATAAACAATTGTTTTCAATTCAATAAAATCATGCACGTACCAATTAAATATTATACTATACATTATATACCTATATATGTATGTAATGTATGTATGTAGATATAAAAGAACGAGCGAAAAATATGAAAACAACACAAACAAGAATATAAAATTTAAATGAAAATGAAAATGACAATTCTTAACAATACAAATGTTGAACATATATTACATATGTACATATACGCATATACATACATACACGTTATATGTTATATACTTACATTTATTATTAAATAATAGATACTTACAAACATACAAACATGCCGTAGACTACACTGCATTTATACGAGTAGCTAGCAATATAGGTATGAGAATATACGCAGAACACTACACTATATTTATGCTGTCAATCATATAAGTTGATTTTTTGAATGACATACATACATTAATATTTTTCCGTAATTTTCATTTTTTTTTTTAGTATTTTTGTCCGTGCTATGTATGTGATTTACGTGTACGTACAGTGTATAAGTACTACAATTTTAGTTTTAGTTTCAATTATTTTTTTTTCTTGTTCTTTTTCTATCTACGTACATACTATATATCCACATACATATGTATGCATCACACATTCCATCATAAAATTTATTATTTGATATGTAGATATATTTTGCATAGAATATGTATGAATAAATTGCGTTCGGCACATACATTATGATGAACATAAATACTCTCAATTTATACTAAATAATTGTATAGTGAATAATATATGTATTTGGTTTTTATTTGATAAACGTACACATAAATATCCTTCCGTGATTCGTATCCTTCTAGCTACATACAAACATTTATGTCCGCAAAATAATATAAGTATAAAATCATAATAATTGTTGATAATATACTTATGTATATATTATATGAAAATTATATTATTGTATTCTCTGAATACTTGATGATGATTTATTAATAAAAATGTTTGTTAATGAAATTGAATGGTTATGAACTCAAATAAAAAATTATTTTATTTTTTATTTGATTTTTTTTTTTAATAATAATCAATCAATAACATGCATTCAGAATAATACAAAAAAAAAAAAAAATTCTTTTTTACTAAATGTACGAGTAAACACATACACATGCATATTATGTAGGTGTACATTCTTATATATATACACATACATATGCTCATTATATGCACGTATTTTATATGTAAACAAAAAAAAATATACACGAATATATCGACTAGAAAATTCACAATTTAATTCAGCTTTTAATTATTCTCTTTGGAATAGAACAAATCGATTAAAAATTGTAATCAAGTTTTGATTTTTTTTTTTTTATTTTTCTTTCAATAATAATTGTAAATTTTATAAGCTCATTAGTATGGTTCACGAAAGATACAAACATTTGTAATAATTTATTTATAAATTCACAGAGATAGAACATATACGCAATAATTTATATGTAATAATATTATTGACTTCGAAATTCAAAGTTATTTATAAATTGAAAAAAAAAAATTCAATTTTATTTTTAATTTTTTATTTTCAATTTTTTATTATATGTATGATTTTTAAAAATAATTTTTACAAGTTACTATGTATAGTAATCATGTGTTATTTGTTTATGCTTGAACTGTACAGTATACAAGAATGCTTTTATATAGAAAATGTCAAAGTTCATTTGATAATGACAACACTACGTGATGGTAGATACTTAAGTATATAGTATTATTTATGACCTACATATATGATATGCATGCATATGATTTTCAATATTTTTCGTACAGAATTTCAAAATACTTAATAATTTTGATCAGAATCCTGTTACAGAGCCGTATTATACATAAAAATGTATACCAATGAATATAATAATATAATACACGTATGTCTATGTATGTATTTGTATAGTATTTATTATGTATTAAAATAATTTCTCTTTCATTATATCCTTTATCTTTTTTCATATCCTTTTATTCAATGGATTTTATATACTCGTATACGTATACGTATAGATAAATATGTATAAATTTTTTATGTGGTTTAAAACTCATTAAGAAATTCCGAAGACCAAGTTCACATATTCAATATTTTTCCTCTATATAACACATGTATTTATATGATTATATACATTATTATGTGTATACTGTATACGTACTAGAGATAAAATTTATCTATATAAATAGTCTTTAAAATAAATAGAACACCTGATAGAAAACAATAAAATACAAATGTGATTCAATCCATTGTAATAGGATATGAAAAATTTTATGAAAATGTATTATACACATGTATGTATAAAGCACGAAATACGTGTAATATACACAGAAATATAAATAATATATATGTATATACTATATGAATATTATATTCTATATATAGAATCTACATATGTTAAAAATGTATGTGAATTTATCTGTATTTATCATCTCGTAAAACAAAAGAATTTTCCTAGATAAAATTAGTTGAATCCTTTTTGCTGAATTTGCTATTCTAAGTATTGTATACTCATGTACTTATGTGTATGTATATGTAATGTATCATCATCATATACTCCATATAATAAAAAATATAGAGTGTATACATATTTCTGTATTCTTACTTACCAACCATTTTTATGTGAAAATATGAAGTGTTAATTAAACATACACTTATACGTACTACATACATACATTTGTGTATAGGTATACATTATTGCCGTATATTGAATATAATAAAAAATTGAGAAAAAAATTTTATATACATACACTTTTAATACGTACGCACATTTTTTTTTTTTCCATTCACATTTTTTCCTTTCGATTACGTAGGGTTTTTCTTTTATTTTCATCATTTATTGATTAGAAATAATTATTCTAGGTGAAGCATTTATCTATTTAACTACACATTGTTAAGAATATGTGCTACATACATATACATATATGTACATATTATGTACATCCATATTACATATTTATAGCAGGTAAATATGTATACATATATAGGTGTATAATATATGACATTATATATTTTTTCATGATATATATGTGTATGTACATTTGTGTGTGTATTCGAATCATTTTTAATGTTCATAAAAACGATTATATACTGTTTTTATACGACAAATATACATACATATACTTATATATACAAATATATTCGTATATGTACGGTTTACACGTACATATACTCGTCGTATAAATATAATTAAAAATGATTTTTATTTTTATCTCTACATTTATAACAATTAATTTAATGAAACATATCTCTCACAATCAAAAACAAAATACCCATATTCATGTATGTAAGTATATATCTATAGATATTATATTATATACACACATAAGTTTGTTTTTCATGTTATAAATAAAATAGAAAGGAATTACTACCAGAAAATAAATAAAAATGACCTGTATAATTAGTACAATATTGTGTTCAGTAGACGACTAATTTTCTGTACGAGAAGTATTACATATATTATGTATGTTCCCAGATAGAGATCTACAAAGATCAAGGATTATAAACATATATATATTTATACACATTCACATATACAATAAATTATTTACGAAATTTATCTATAATATAACATATTTATTTTTTAATGGACATAATACAAATCAAAAATGAAAGGAAATAGATGACATTAACAATTTTAACAATTTTCTAGATATGTATATGTACATCCTATTGCACGTGTATATATTATCTAGATAATTTGACACTATATTTGTAACATTATTTTGACATTATGCGATAACATTTTGAAGTTAATTACAATTTACATAAATACATACAAATAAGTTATATATATTCATAGATAATATATCATAATGAATGGATGTTATATGAATATACATATATGTATACATATATGTATGAGCTACAGAACTATGTGTAATGCGAATATAATTGATTATACATATATTGTACTAAGCAAATTATTGAAAAATTATACTACAAAAATTTCATTTTGACTAATTAATACATTCCACTTCAAAGAATTATTAATAATTCATCATTATTAGGTAAGTAGTATGAGTATATAATAGCACTTGAGAATAAAATAACGAAAATATAATAATTTATTTGTACGATTATAATATATAAGATAATTGAAAATTAATTCGATTTATTACTTAATATCATGAAAAAGTTATAAATTTTTTTTATTATTTTTCAAACAATACACAAAGTCCAAAAAAATTGTCAATTAAAAACATATGAAATAATCGTTTTGCATTTGAACAATTTTCAAGTGTAGCAACAGATAAAATTAATTTGAACAAAATATTATTAATGCATGTAGTACCTATTTAAAAAACTAAAACTTCATATTCTCGTATATTCTTCTACTTCAAATACTATACTTCATTATAATAATTTTCACTTTACATTCGTATCTTCATTACTTTTTTTTCGCATAATAATAATCTTCAAAACTTCTTCCTGTGTGCGTATATAAAAATTAATTAAATACTATATAATTTAATCAATGACTAAGTATTTATTGATTTTTTTTTTAATATGTATTGTATGTATATTTAATATAGAAAAAATCATACTGTTATTAATATAATACTGATGAATAGATATAAATAATGTAATTAGATAAATACATGATGCCATCCAACAATTAATTGCACTTGAAAAATATGCGTTATTAACTTCTTCATAAAATTCTTCTACTGTATGGAATTTTTTTTCACTTATTGATAAATCTTCAAATAATGCAACACTATGAAAATAAAAAAATAATCCTAAAAATGATAATTGCATTACACCCCACACAGATAAAATAAGACAGCATAATGAAAGTTTTGGACCACAAAATTTCATTTTTTTTTATATTTGTATGTAAATGCAACTTTTATATTTTTGTGTATAATTTATACAATTTATTTAATTGGTGTTATAATGTTCTAAAACAGTGAAAATGAAAACAAATAAAATGGCTACTTAGATAAAAGTTCCATATTTTGAAAATTATTCATGTTATACTTCACAATGCCTTTTTAATCTTTTCATTTCTTTCCAATTTTCCCCCATTTTTTGGACTTCTTTCAATACTACTCTCCGTCAGCTATCGTTTGCGTCTACCTCTGCATCTGCTGCCTTATAGATTCCATTCTACACCTCTATGTGCTATTCTAGTTTCCGTCTTTCTCAGTGTGTGACCAATTCAACTCCATTTTTTATATTTATTTTGTTCGATTATTAGTCTTTTTTTGTTCACTAATTAACCAAAGTCCTCATTTGTAATCTTTCACAAAAAGTAAGTAAGAAAGACCATGAACTTTGGATCTACAATTTATTTGTTTATTTTTTATTTTTTTTTCTGTGAACCACAAAGTTTTTAATAGAGAAAATACATATGAAAGGAATTGGATTGATCTACTTTTAAGTAGAAATTCTAATTATATATGAATTACTCATTTAAATTTGAATTAACTTCGGGCATAATGAAAGTTAGGAAGAAATAAATATTGGAAATTATTTTTCTTACTTACTTCGTAATCAGTAAATCAGGCAGTTATTTTTTACATTGAATTGAATATTTTTACATTACATTGAAAATCCAAACTAATTTACAAATTTGAAAAATTAGTAAAATTAACTAATTTTGGAAAAAAAAATTTTTTTTTTCTTTTTAGGTTCCTGAAATAGCTACAATGGAAACGACAGATAGCTCAATTTACATACGTTTAATTCGTAAGTATTCATAAATATTCATAATATATACTTTATAACATAATTAACATAATAATTAACATTTACATGTAAATACATACTTATAAAAATACGTCATATAATTATCATTTTTATTAAGGTATATTAACATGTCTATACATAATAATGATTATTATAAATTATAACAAAATTGATCTCGATCCATATGTATACGTACACGTATACGTACATGGTATATGTGCAATAAATTTTTATACGTAAAAAACCATAAGAAAAAATTGAAAAAAAAAATAAATAGATTGTTTGTTAAAGATTTTACCAAATATGTAATGTAACGTTTATTCCACATTTAATAACGTATGCATACGATGTACGAACATGTACAATGTTTACAAATGTATTGTAAAATTTTTAACCACGATTTCATTTTAAAGTTCTTAATTTGAGGTAAAAATTGTTATATGAATTTCATAGTCAACGTAATACTATACGATTGAATTTTAAAGTCAAAATATAATATACGTATAAGTATGTTACATGTAATATGTGTATGTACACATATGCGTTATTTGCAATTTATAAATTTAAGTATTATTATACATTAATATTACATATGGACACTTTATTTGTTTACCTGTATGTATGTACATATGTGGACTATTATTTCAATATTTTAAAGATCGTTACAAAAGATATTTGAAGTGTTTCTTTTGAAAACGTATTATACGAGTATCTATAGATATTTGCTTATATATATTTATAATAGGTAACTAAGGTATATAGAAAAATGTACATATGTTCATTCTTAAATTATTATGTAAAATTATTTACTCGTGTACACATATAAATGTAAATAATATTTTGTACATATATGTATATACATACTGGAATAACACTGTTCTAATATCTATACATAATATACAAAACAAAAGAAAACCGCAAATGCAAATTCCAAAAAAGGAAAACAAAAACTATTTAATACTACATACTACAAATAAATTCATACTTAATATTATGTACATATAAGTATATGTTCTTCAAAATACGTAAATATGTTTATGTATGTATGTACATATTTAAAATGTAAGTAGTTTATTTAAGTTAATTTATGGATAAAATTTTCTTTTGTTTTAAATACAAGAATATAATAAATGGAATATTAACGTCATAGGTATTGATCAATATACGCATAAGAGTACACTCCAAAATACATAATGTACGTTCATATATGTACGTTGTTGTACAAAAAAATCACCATATATATTATATTATGAAAGTTGTTTTTATTATACACCATAACTAATTAATTAATACATCACATACGTATTTCTTTTATACGATTTATATTATGTAGATGTATGTATATTCATTATTATATTATGAAAAGTTTATTACCATGATATGATACATGTATGTATGTACCTCGTCGCTCGTTATATCTATCTAAACTTTAGTATTCCCATCATTCTTTTACTTTATTTCTTTTTCTATACATTAATTTAACAGTTCAGTTCACTCAGATACAAGTTCACCTTTTAAATTTTTTTTTAAATTTCTTTTTAAAACAAAGCTGAAGTCGAGCTGATTTTGAATTTTTGAATTCTTATATTAATCATACATATGTGATTATAAATGTTAGTAATTTGTACCAAACATATCATACGTAAATACATTTTTTTTATGTACATTATGTAGTACATATATATTCGATCAATGGCCTCAAAGCTCATGCATAAGTATACATATCAGAGGATAGGCGGATAGGTGTAATAATAATAATAATGAAATAGTTGGTAGGTTTCTAAAGGTATGCAGACAATTTAAAACCAGTCTTGAGTTCAGCTTCAACAGATATCTATGTATAAATTATAATAAAATAATAATATACATTGACGTACATATTGAAATAAAAGCTTCGAAATATTAATTTAGTTTTCTGTTGTAACCAATTGATAAATGACACAAAAATTTTATATTATACAATACTCATTATAAATTGTGGTTTGTGGGTGATTTTGTGCAAATAATACATCCAAAAATATTTTATTAAAATAATTTATTTTTAATTTTTAATTTTTTTTTTGTCTATATGACATTTAAACATTTATAATAAAATATTTTATTTATAATTTATTCTTATACGAAAATATATTGAGCAAATAAAGCTTTGAAAAAATAAGTAAGAAAAATTCAGTAAAAAATTTAAAAAATTAAAAATTTTACGACAACAATAAATGGTAAAAATGAAACTTTTATATCTATAATAAAAATAAATTGCAATAAATAAATAAATAAAAAAAAAATATGACAAAACCTATAAAATAAAATATCTATCTATGTGTGTGTATTATAAACCATGATAATAATAATTTCATAAATTAAAATAGAAAATTATAATATACATGTGAATACACCATATTATAATACGTGTATTTGAGTATTGATCTTGTGTACCTATGTATATCTAGATATTTTGTAATTTTCGTGATTGATTATTTATCAGACTAATCGTCATTTATACATATTTACATAGGTATTATTATTTACTACCTATATGTAACAGAACGTACATACGTTACGTACATATATGCTGTGTAAAATAATAATAATAATAATAAAACATTTATCGTATTATATAAATCTAAGTACATTTAAAATAGATTATGTGAGGCATTATAAACAGAGTTTATTATTATATGCATGCATAACATTTATGGTGGCATAATATAAATATAATGATATATTATATGTATCTACGTACATTTGTAATAATAAGCCTTTATTGACAGTAAAAAAAATATATATATAAACGACATTTTAAGTATAATAATTCATATACCAGTTCAAATTTCTTTTTTGTGTTATACATGCATTACTTAATATGTACATACATATATGTATGTCAAAATCCGGTAGTCGGTATTATTATATCGATAAATAAATTGATTGTCTCGTCATTATTTTTTAATATTCATACTGTGTATTACAGGTAAAAACATACATACAATACATAAACACGTATATGTACATATTTATAATGTGATGTGAAGTGAAACAAAACAAAATAAAAAATGCATACGTAAATTCGATGAATAAAATAATTGCACTCAAATTTCCGTATACTTATATTACTTGTATCTTATATGTTATGTGTATAAATATTTATGTAATTTATTAATAATAATTCAAATAAACATAAAAAAATAATTATGTATGTATTTTAAAAACTTTATTTGTACTTATATATGTGTTAACTTATGTGTTTATTCAAGTAATATGACGTATAGAAAATTTTAAGTACCTATGTATACACACACTCACATATTAGTTTTTATTATAATTCATATTGCAATTAGGTCTTGTTGAAGTTAATGGTTTGATTAGATATACAAAAAAAAAAAAAAAAAAAATTATTAATTAAATAAAAAACAAAAATGAAAAGAAAAGAAGAAAATAAACAATAATATATAGTAATACATATAACCATAATGTGTATATTATAATAATTTCAATTTATTCAACACTGATTTATAAGTATATTAAATGCATATATTGTACTTTGGCAATATCATAAAATAATAATAATATTAATTATTTTGAAAATATAACAACAACAAAAAATAGACAAAACTGTAGATAAATATAATAATTGAAAAATATTACAAAAATATAAAATGGTTTTTTTACACTCGAATTTTATCGTATTACGGTTACGATTACTTATAGGCAAGTATATTTATTCACATTACATACATACATACGTACATAATGTGTATGTTTGCACATATTGTACATACATATATTTAATAAATTAAAATTAATTTTAGTATTTATATTTATATATCAGATAGATATTATATATTGATGATAACTGATAGTAAAATAACTTGAAAAATAACAATAAAAAAAACTATAACAAATACGAAATAATATAAAGAAAATAAACAAATCAAAATGTTTTCCATAACAAAAATTACCGCCATACAAGTACTTTTAGTTAAATTGATTTATTAATTTAATTAATTATTTAATTGAAATTGTTTAATTTTTTGTTTTAATTATTTATGATTTTATTTTTGGTTTTTTTTTAATTTTTTTTTTTCAAATTTCTCTATGAATAAATATTTTAATCAAATAAAAACTTTATGAAATATACACTTTTATAAAAGACAATAATGAAAATGAAATCAATTTCGATATAAATTTATTGAATTAAATATGTTTTTTATAAACATATACATATGAATGTAAATATGTATATAGCACAAGAGTACGGTAAATAAATGTTGAATATATTTTATGTATTATATTCATTACTCATTATTTTATTTCAATACAAAAAAGGAACATCACGAAATATTTAATTATTTACGTAATTCGTTATTATTATTTTATTAATTTTATATAGTACTTGTATATATGAGAACTTTTCAATATTGTAACCGCATCACTTAATGAATCATACATCTATACATATGTATATATGTATATACATAACATACTTTATTAATAAATTTTTAAATATAGTACACGCAAATCTTCTGAAGATGTACTTCTCTACCATAATTATCTCGATAGAATAGATAGATAGAATATTTATATTAGGTATACAAGCTAAGTTGAACTCATGTTCTAAAATCAATTACATTACATTTAATGAATAATAATTAACTTATATAAATATATTTTGTTTAGATAAATTGCTTTCAAAGTGCTACATCAAATCCATGTATAAGAAATTCTAAATCTTCAAATTTTCAAAATTTATGTATAGCTTTAATTTTCAGTACAACTACTCATACACACATTTTAGTATAGTATTAAATAATTTCTTTTTTTCAAAGATTGCTGGTTTTATTATAATTTTGCATATTCAAAATTCATAAACATACAGGATATCATTTTCTTAAGTGCGACTAGGTATAAGTGTAAGGTTAATAAAAATTTTCTAAATACTTGACGCTAGAGTACAAGAAATTCTAACAAAAAATCATGTGTAACTTTTTGTACACCCTACGTAGCATCATTCATATGTTATGTTATACCTATTGAAATAGAAAATAAAATTATCTTTTTTTTTTGTACATTAAATGATTAAGAATTCTATCCTAAATTTGAAAAATTTTAATTAAAAATTGGTTTCCTGAAAAAAAGTGTACTACAGAATAATTTTTTAATTTTTTGATTGTAAGGAACAAATAATATCCTCTTTTGATTACAATTTTTTCATGAAATAGTCTGAAGAATATTGTGACGTACAGCGTACTCAGTGACATTTAGAAAAGAGTCACCTTGCATATAGAAGCTATAAGCACCACATTGTTTATTATTTTATTATTCGCATCAATATCAAAATTATAAATGGCCATTCTAGGAGAGACGCCCTGAATAAGTTGCAAAAATATTGCATAAAAATGCAAATATTTATTTCCCACCTGTGAAAGGTTTCTGATTTTGAATAATATAAAAAAAACAAAATTTTAAAAAAAGAATCATCAAAATCGGAGCTGTTTTTGAGGACTTCCTGGAAAAAACCTTCATTGACTCCACTATATATACTACGTACACAAATAATATAACATCAAATAATTTAGTATATTATTATTTGTGCTACTTATACAAATGGGATGTAAAATGTTATAAATTTGGTGTATGAGGTAAAAAATTATTTTTTTTTTAAATAAAAATTAAAAAATATTTATATGTATATATAATGTATTCAAGATAAACAAGGAAAGAAAAAAAAACAAGAAAAAAATTATTATAATTTACCATAAAAAATATAAATGTACATATATTATATATGAACACGTGTATGAATTAACATACCCAAATTCATATATGTACATATTTATCAATGCGTATTCATAAATGAGATCAAACATATGTGTGATGTTTTAATTTAAAAAATATATGTATATATATATATAATGATAATTACAAACAGATAAATAAATAAATAAATTCAAGAAATCAAAATAATTTTCCAGTGAAAGTGTTTTAATAAGAGAAAACATTGATCTATTTTCGCTGATTTGTTTTGTTCTTTTTTTTTTTTGTTTTTTGAATAATATAAAAATTTCTTTTGAAAATCTACTCATCGTGTATGTCATAAAAAATTTATATATCTTCGTACGAGTATACGAGTATAATTATGTTTGTTATATATATTATCATAAACACATATTTTTTGTGTAAAAATTGTGTACAATGTTATTCAATAAAATTTTAATGATTTATCTGAAAATTTATAGAAATGAGAAAATTTTCTTTTATATATCGTACTTTACGTTTATATACATATACCTATGTACCTACTTATGTGGATTATTTTATGATAAATACGAAAATATGCCATGAATTCATGCATCTATACATGCATACTATAAAATAATAATTTCCATGAATCTGTAATATCTTGCATTGGTGAAGATTACATACATAACATGTATAATTTTATTTTTATATGCAGAAGAAAACTTTCACTACTATACATTCTCTTTATAATTATGTATAGTATTTCAAACGAATTTCTATTTAACTATGAAGTTTTTAATATGAAAAAAATATTTAATAAACAAAAAACAAAAGCAATACAAATAAAAATTTTCATATTAAAAATCATTTGTGTATATTTTAATGCATAATGTTCGTCTATATGTACAGCATACCGGCGTACCGGTTAACGCCTTTGGTCTGATAATAATTATTACTAAAAATGGAAATTGTTTATATACAAAATTACATATGCATAATGTGGTATACTTGTGAATTAATTAAATTACAGATATAAAGAAAAAAATAAAATAAAATAGTTTTGCATGTAATTTTATAATTTTTGTATCATGTTTAGAGATAATTAAATATTAGTACGAACAGGTTATTTTCAGTTGAATATTAAAAATAAAAAAATGTGTACATATGCATAACTTTTTCAAATTCATTGAAAGCAATAATTGAAATAGCAAAAGTTCGGTACTGCATCATCATTATTTAAGTATAAAAATGTTATTTTAATTATACGTAAGATAGAATAATTAAAGCACACACAGTAAAATTGACAATCCCAAAATATATTTGAGACTTGATCTAAATATTTACACATAGTAGTTTTTAGAAAATGTCAGAAAATCAATTCATTGTCATGTTTATTCAAATTATACATTTGATGTGTATCTCTACACAGTGATTTATTAAAATCGTTTAATATTTTATTAGAAATTTAAAATGTACTTAAATACGAAATACATAAAAAAAATATATAATGCAATACAAATGTCATATATTCACAGAATTTACTCATTTGATATTAAAGTACGTAGTACCAGTAGTACTTGCTTTCTATACAATTTAAAAAACTTAATTTTTCTTTAAAGTTCATACATACATTCAATATGCCATATGTATACATATAAATATAAATAATATAAATTTATACTCGTTTAAATTTAGTGCCAAAATGCACGTTAGTTAATAAATTCAACTTTTAATTTATTGAATGACATTTAAATACTCGTATGAACTTAACAGGACGATTTACATTATATATATATTTCGCATTCATAAATACATATATGTATCATACATTATTCGTAACATACATATATACTATGTGCATTACCTATTTATCACTGCGTATATACATAATGTATTGTATTTTTATGTTAGATTTAAATTAAGTAAGTAAGTAAGTAAGTATGTATTAGGATCAGAATAAATGCCATTGTCATATCGTATATAATACTATTGACACACTGCAAAGATAAACCATGGTTTATCGATAACCTGGTATGGGTGACACATTTAAATTGAGGTGAAATAGTTTATGTATTCATACGACACCTGTCAAGACAAATTCAAACACTAATTCTTTTTCATCTAGTCAGCATGTTAGCTGAGATTTGGTTTGACAGTTTGTTTAAATATAATAATAATAATAAAAAATACTAACGTCAAAGATAACTGAGTTCGAACTGGGTTAACAAGATAATTGAGATCTAGAAACTCGGTTAACTTAACCAAGTTCTGAAAGTCGGTTATCGCAAAGATAAACCAGAAAACTGGGATAACCATGGTTTATCTATGCAGTGTGTCAATAGTATAACATACTACATAAATATCAGATCAAATAAAATACCGATATAATAGTATGAAATTATTTGAATACGAATATATCTGTATATGTACAAGTATTTACATTTGTTTGATTTATGTGCATACATAATATTATATTACATGTACATGAGCATAATATGCATTATATTTCACCTATTATAATACTCAACAATTGTTTCAGTTAGATGTTAATAGACTATACCTAGCTATACACTATAAATTTGTATAATAGCAAATGCTATCTTTATACCATATTAGACTTATAATAATGTATAAAAATTTGTTTTTGTATAAATGTATTACCGCGTATAAAATGAGTAATACTCGTACATACTTTATAGATGTACAGTACGTATATATTTCTATTTACACATATTTATATGTAATGTCCGTCGTTACTAAATGTCGCACCGCACCACCATCTTTTTTATTGTAGAAAATCCGTTAACTATAAAAAACATAAAATTTAAATCTCATTCAAATAACATATATACAAGCAAACACATAAATACACGTACTTACCTATGTATACATAAATTTACGTGTGTTTATAATATTATAATATGTTTAAGTTAAGTAGCACATGAACTCTAAAAAATTGGATCAAATTCTTCTACCTATAGGTAATCTGTTTCCATTTCAAAAATAAATTCTTCTGATATAATGTAACACAAAATACGATTATGTACAGTTTTGTACATATATGCATACATTACACAATATACTCGTACAATATGTACCTATTTACTACGGTACTATACAAACATTGTGCTAATTCATAATAATATGTATATGTATTTGAATATTGTACCAATACGTTTCGGTGACATATTTTTATACATATTTCTTATAACAATTTTTTTTTTGTTCTACAACACTATATAATGACTTTAGCTATAAAACATTAAAATGTTCTTTTAAATAATCTTTATGTATACATTTACTGTATAAAACATGTATTATAAACAGATAAATATTCAATTTAATATGCATACATTCATTACATACCTGTACAAATTTCATACATATGTATGTCTATAACCTATAACATAATGTAAACTTTCATTATTCATGTAATATGTGTACATTTATTTACATGACTTATATAGCCTAAATAGCACTTAAGAGAATTATGAAAAAAAGTCATTATTTTTGTGGTTTTGTGAAAATGTTTTATGAAATTTTATACTTACTGTATATACCGACATTTATGTATATTTGAGGTTATATACTCGCATATTATTTTTGCGGCTATATTTTTCTTTAAGTTTTTTCTTTAAATATTTTTATAAATTATTAAATTTTTATGCATGCACATACAACAACATGAGTAATTACTCTGAGTATTTAATATGAAAATATAAACAAAAAAAAATAAAAAAAAAATACCATACTATGTATAAAAAAATAAAACACGAACAACATTACGAAAAACATATAAAAATCAAAACAAATAAATTGAAATAGCGTGCTATTATGCTTTTGATTTTTATTACTTTTTCATGCCTTTTATTAAAAAAAAAAAAAAAAAAAAATTATTTTTCTCTACACCAATACTACATGCATACAAACATATGTATATCTATACATTTTACATAAATTGTACACGTACATACATAAATGCATAATGTACATATATAATGGACATTATAATCTTATATATGTTTTAAAATATAGTAATAAAGAAAATCTAAATAACAGTGAAAAGCCAAATGAATAATTGAATACATAATGCATAAATGTGTGCATGCACATAAATTATACACTCAATATTATGTGTATAAATTTTTTACAATGAAAACATGAAACATTAAATTTTTTTTTTTTTATTTTGTACTACTCTAATATACTTGTTGTAAATATGAATATAAAATGATAGAAATATAGATAAGTATGTTGTGTGCTTATATACTACATATACTCGTGAATTATCTGTAAATTTTCATATAAAATTTTCACGCACTTTTTTTTTATAGAAAATATGTGCTACTTATGTACATAAGTAGTTTATTTCTCCTATATATTTTCTTTTTATCATTATTATTATATTTTTACTTGAATGTTTGAATTAAGTATACTAACAATTTATTCTTTTTCAATATCATATAAAAGAGTATTTTTCGTAAAACAAAAATATGTATAACAAAAAAAAAACAAATTTTTATTATTAGTAGGTATTTGGTATTATTAGGTTTTTGAAAAATTGAAAAATCTAGAAAAAAAAAATAAACGGACTGTAAAACGAAATTAATTACGATTTACAATTAAAATTTTTATTATTATTATTATTCTTTTTATTAATATTGATTCATGCAAAACGAAAACACTTACATTTTATAATGTTCACTATATATTATATTAGTGTGGGTGGGTGTGTAATAAATTTGTATTTAATTTTCTTTTGCAATTTATATTTACCTAATTATTTGTTTATTTATTGAGTTTTTTTTTTTATTCTGGCATTAGTATCTATTATCGTTCAAGAAATTATTTTTAGAATAAAACTCACTATACAGTCAACATAAATTATGTGTATTAAAAATTTCGAGTACTCATGGTATTTATGTACAATACATAAACTTTAATATACATGTGTCTATATCCACAATATTTATTTATTGGATATGTGTATGTACAGATATATTACTACTATAAAAATGAATCTACTTAAACAAAATAAATTGTCCTAGGTTCGGAAATAATAATAAATAATAACAATGTGAATATATTTTCGTTAATTCATTCAACCTCTGTTTATATACAGATGAATGCATGAATACGATATCCACTTATGCATTTTATGTTAAATTTTTTGTGATATATTTTTAGTTACATACGAGTACATTATTTAGTTTTTCTCTTATAAAACTGTGTATGCATATATGTACTCATATAATGAATGTGTGTATAATACATAAAGTGTATTTATAGGTATTACTGGTATTACGGTATTACCTACATACAGTTAATGAAGAGTATTAAAATTTATCAAAACATATTAAATATCTATACAAAGTTTTTTTTTCTATTTTGGCATTGTGCTAAGTTTATTGAACTTTGGAATTCATACAAAATGAAATTATTTATGTCAAGGAAATTTTAGTTGGAACTAAAAAAAAGTTACGTAACCAAAAGTTAGAAACATAAAATAAAAATAAATAAATAATTTAAAAAGATTTTTGAAATAATTTTTTTTTTCTATTTTAAATCCTTTTTTTCTGTAATTTGTTTTTTGTTTATTTTTGTATGAAATGAAAAAATTCGATTGTAATGAGTAATGATCAATATTGATTCACATCTTCATTACATATGTACATACTTACATACAATACGTCCTGAAGAGTTTTCAGAAAACAAAAAAATAGATTGACAATTGAATATTTTTTTTTTGTGTCTGTTTGCTTTTGTTCTTTCTGTTGAAATTTTATATACATATGAAATTTAGCTGTTTTAGAGCCAAAACAATTGATCAATGTGTTAATTTTATTTAAGAACGGTTACTTATTGTACATAAAGATATATACATACATATAAAACGAATGTATACCTATAATATGAAACATTGTTTTACATTCATACCCAAAAATTTCTCATATTGCATATATGTACGTAGGTGGATATGCCATAATGAAATACATTCACATTCACACATATTATTAATTAAATGAATTTCAATTTATGTGGAAAAAGAAATGAATTTATATTTTTATGCAAATTTTATGTATCATACGTGTGCATTTTAATTCAATATTTCACCGAAAATAATAATGAATTTAATGTTTATTTATTATTTTTCATATTTAATTACACATTGTGAATTCATTGTATGTGTATACGATATCCTTTTATCGGTTTAGAAAATTTTGAATAATATTCATTTTAAATTTTCAATTTTGTTTTTAATCACAGATTGATTCAATTTCATTATGAGACAAACATTTATTTTTCGAAATAAAATGCTCTAAAACGTATATGATGAAAAAAAAATTTAAATTTTCTTAACAATATATTTTATTCAATTCATTCTCATATAATAAAAAAAAAATACTAGAAATGTTTTGAATTCCATCATTTGAAAATAAATTCTAAAAGGAGAATTAATATCAAAACTATACTGCGTGAATTATGCCGCTTCTACATTCAATGCAGCGACTTCAACTAGGACTACGACTTTCGACTTCACAGCATACTTAAAGCCTGAAACAGAATGTGTAGTATGTAGTACATGTAGCACTACGAGCTGTCAAAAATACACTGCATTAATGTAAGTTTGAAGCACCACAATGCGTAGCTGTAGCAGTAGTAGTAGTAGAAGCTGCTGCTCAAAGTAGAAACTTTTCTACTTCATGCTACAGCTACAACTTTGACAAATGACAGCTAATGTTATAATTAATTTTATCTGCACGTGTTTGCCATCTATGCTTTAATTTTAAAACATTTAACGCAAAAACTGCTTTTTGTTTTTTTTTTTAATTTATTAAATTTTTTAAATTTTTTTTTACATCTATTACTACTACTACAGCTACAACTACAGCTACATACTACAAGCTGCACATTCTGTTTCGCGCTTAACATGTAAAAGTAGCTGTCAAGTCTACTGCATTGAATATTGAATGTAGAAGTTCTAATACATATACATATCCATTAAATCAAAGTCGAAGTTGAAGTCACTGCATTGAATGTAGAATCGGCATTAATCATGAAACATATAGTACCCACAAAAAAGTTATTAAAATTTGAATTCAATAATTTCTTTGACAACCTTTATGTTTAAAGGTTTCCTTTCACTGCCTTGGCATTTATTCGCAGTACTTTTAACAAAATCTTGTATCATCTTACTTCATTTTGCTAGTAATAAATTTGTTTTAATTATATCAACTGATTTATGGTGACATTTTTTTTCAATTTTTTTTTTTTTTCAATAACAAAAGATATATTATATTCGATTTGATTCAAATCCGAGCTTTGTAGAAAGATTTCAATCACACAAGGACAATTATGCTTTCCTTTTTTGAATGTGATAAAATAATGATTAAAGATCGTGTATTTATGTCAGTATAATATGATTATACGTCTTCTATTCATGAAAAATTACTCTTGTCCCATAACTTTTTCCACAGCTGTGTACATCTAATTTTTTTTTTTCATGTGCGTATACGCAATTTACATACATATTACTTGTACATACAATTATAAAAATAATTTTTTATTTTCAAAAAAATTATTTGCAATTAACAAATAAAATCGAATATGTTATAGTCAGGATATTTATTTGTAATTTAATTTAAATATAAATTTTTTTTGTTGTTATTTTTCTACTAAATTGTGTATTTAGTTGCTTTACAAAATATGGACTGTTACGATTTTGAATTGACGCCAAAATAACAAAATTCTAATATAAATTCGATTTAGAATGTTATATTAGTTGCCAAAAATTAAAAGAAAAATATATATTATAAACCAACGATTATCTGTAAACAATTTTTTTTGACAAATTCCATTATTTATATTTTATTTTGATATTCTGTATAGTAATTTTTAATTGAAAAATACAAAAAAAATAATAATAATTATCCTTCTTTATGAACGTTATTTCAAAACATCGAAGTATATTGCATACATATAAGTTATTTATATAAGAATTTAGTTGAATGGAGTTTTAAAATTTTTTATACTTTTCATGAAAAAATAATTCAATATTGAATTTACCTTTGATGATTATATTTCTGAATCTGAATCATACCAATCAAACTTTATCCTTTATGAAGCAATCGTGTATGTAAATATTCGTGCATGCTTTATACATATATAGTTTCATCTTTTATTACAGAATGAATATTTGAAATAACTTATATTTGAACAGAAAATTTATTTATCATACACGTACACGTAACATACCGTTATGTACTATATATGTACATAAATGCGTAAAATACGTGCTTATTTATGTTTAATGAACATATAGTCTCTATATTCAGAAATACACGAAAAATAGAGAGAAAAAGAGAAAAAAATAAATGTATGTATATAGAACCAATAGAACGTTAGTATCTTTTATAAAATCATTCATGTTTATGCTATTATTTTTTTTTTTGTTTTTTTTTTTTTTCAAAATTCAATTTCAAATACGAATTATTAGAAAATTCTAAAAATAAAAAAAAAATTAAGAAATAAAAAAACGCTTAAATCAAAAATCATATACAAATATAAAAAACGACTATATTCCTATATATAAACATTCTTTTTTTATTTGCTGCATATTTATTTTTTATATATTTTTTTTTTGTATCTTTTTTTATGGAATGCTCCATAAAGCGTAACTAGTTCCTATATATGATTTCCGGTAGGTAAAAAAAGTTAATTTCATAAAGCAAATAGTCAATTTGTTTGATAATCTATATTCTGTCTATGAAAGTACATAAAACGCGAACAGGGTAGATTTATATGTATGTACCTATATAAATTGTGTTTATGTACACATCATACACATTCTTTTAAATGTTTATGTTTCCTATATCTGTAGGAGTGTAGGTATATTCATATAAAATACATTTATGAGTGAATATTCTAGGAATGAAAATTCTTATTTATTTACTTTTCGTGATACTAGCATATAGTCGTATTATACATATAAATTATGTACATGAACACATAAGTATATGCAATGTATATATGAATGTACTCTCTTTGATGTACAATGTAAAGGTATATTATATACAATGCTCTTACAGTCATTTACAATCCAAAAATGAAAAGTATTTTTTTTTTTTTTTTGAACAAAAATACATACAAATTTTATGCGTATACAGTAGTAAAATTGTAATTAAAAATTGAATATTAGCTTTTCAGATTATTGAAAATCCTTATCTGTTTTTTGTGTTTTTTTTTCTCTTGATTTTTTTTTTTTTTTAATTAAAAATTGTATCGAAAAATATCATATGTATTTAATGTATGTACATGTTTTTCTTGTTTTATACTGGAAAAAAAATTAATATTCGAACGAAATAGAAAAATGAAAATGAAAGAATATTATTGTACATAAGTATTATATTCTGACTATATTATTATAGGAAACTTTATACACACAAAAAGTACATATGAATGCATGATTTTATGAAAAGTATTCATGTACGTACATATATATGTATATGTAAAATTCAATGCAAAATTTTCTAAAAAATCTGTCTAATAGGTGTAACATTAAAATTTCATTTATGTATGTATATATGTATTATACTATACATGCATTAGTA
The DNA here is from genome assembly GCA_951394055.1 of Villa cingulata. Taxonomy (NCBI): domain Eukaryota; kingdom Metazoa; phylum Arthropoda; class Insecta; order Diptera; family Bombyliidae; genus Villa; species Villa cingulata. Next base: position 23,809,393 of record OX596021.1, on the reverse strand, counting down.
TATGTACGTTACGTATATATGTAGTGTACTTGTATGAATACAACGCTACATTGTATATTAGATACATTTATATGAATAGGTTAGATGGTGTCAAGGATGAATTTCTATTAAAATGAATAAGCCATAAATATATATATGTACGTATATGTAGATGTAAATATGTATATTATAAATACTCCTTATTAATAGACAATATTTAACAAGAACAAATATTATAAGAATATAAAAATTTTTCAAGTTAGGAAATTTCTAAGTACTTTTTCGTTTATCTTATACAAGTTTTTATATTATTTTAAGTATTTATTCGCCTGTATGTGCATACATACATATATACGTATATGTTAGTATTTTAATTTGTTCGTTTACATATATACATACATGAATTTAAACAATATTTGAATATATTTAAGTATCGTGTCCACGAGCAATCAAAATTGGCAAACATTTGCAGTCTGTTTACACAAGAGCAAAATGTTGCAGCAACTTGATTGCTTGCAAACTATTTTAAATTGTTTGCGTGCAAGTCATTGCAAAATATTGCTAAAGTGTGTACACGTGTTTTATATTTTATTTGCACCAGTAAACCAAAAAATGTCTTGTCAACAAGTTAAAGTTGCTGCAGCTGCTACTATTTTTTTATTATTAAGAAAAAAAGACAAATTAAAAAATAAAAATAGAAGGAGAATATGGATGAGGGACTGGATTTTGAAGAGGGCTGATCTCGGTTTTCATCAGCAGCTATTAAAAGAATTGCAAAGAGAAAATCTAGATTTGCGCAACTTTATGAGGATGACTTGGTCCGATTTTGAATTTCTGTTAAATTTAGTAGGTGAACAGATAAAAAAATTGGACACAATTATGCGTGAGGCTATATCACCAAGTGAACGTTTACTTTTAACTATTCTGTTTTTAGCTACTGGCATCTACTGGTAAGTAAACTTATAGTAGCTTTCATGTTATTTGAAGAATTAAATATAAAGAATTATAAAGAATATAAAGAAATATAAAGGATTATGGCCAACAGATTTCGTGTTCTTACTAAGCCGATTGAGCTAGAACCAGAGAAAGTTACTTCTATAACTTGTGCAATATGCGCACTGCATAACTTTTTAATGTCAAGAAAAAGTTCGAAAGAAAAATATGCACCAAACGGTATATTCAACACAGAAAATGAGGAACATGAACTTCAACTAGGGAACTGGCGTCAAAACTTCAGTTTAAACAATAATTGTGAATCTTTGCAAAGCAGTCTAGACCACTCTTACTGTAGAACCTCAAAAGAGATTAGAGATGAGTTTCTATTAAACATTTTCTTTTAATAATTTTATTTTTATAATCACTTCTACTAACATCCCACAATGCCGGTTGATTTTCATATGCACTTATAAATTTTAAAGTATTTTCTTTCGTCCACGAAAACTTTTCCATATTGCTCGCAAACAAAATTATTGCCCGACCCGACTCGAAAAAGACGCAAACAACTTCTGCAAGCAAAATATGATTGTGTACACGAGCAATCAATTGTTTGCACAACATTATTGCTGAAATATTATTTTGATTGCAAGCAACTGTTTGCTTATCTGTATACACTTGCAAATTTGATTGGGGCGCAATCAACTTGCAGCAAATTTGTTTGCTAGTGGACACGATACTTTATACCTTTAGTTTTTTAAGTATACTTTAAATACTGTAAGTAATATGCATACATATGTATGTATATTATGTATCAATATACATATATCATATTATATACATATTCAAAATGAAGACTTTATTTTTAGTTTATTATTTCTATTTTATTTTTTTATTATTACTATTTTTTATACTTGACCGCATATACATACAGGCATAATACTCGTAAAATTATACAGTAACTGTATATTACATAAATATTCATATACATACATATTCAAATAATAAATTGGTATATTTTTATTCATATGTGCATGTCTGGGTAATCAAAAAAAAATTTCCTATTTTTATATTTTTATATTATGAAAAAAGAAAAATCTTTTGAGTTTCTATTCTAAATAGATACGTAATATTGGTTTAATATTGAAAGGACATACATACTTATAATGTAGATATATGTACATATTTAATAAATTAAGAGCAAGGATAAATTTATGCAAAATTCACATATATGTATATTAAATACGAATTCCTTATATACGAGTATGTACATGCATACACGTGTAAATGCATTTGTCTGATAAGATATCTTTATATACTTACATAATAAATGTATACGTATATACATAAGTAAGTGACTTTTAATTATTATTTCATTAAGGATATACCTTGTATCTGTGCTAGTATGTATGTAATGTATATAAGAGTTCAATATTTAAAATAAATATCAATATAAAACTTTGTTAAAAATCTTTTATAAAACAACATAACGAAAGAAAAATAATTGAAACAAGTAGATTCTTCCTCTCTCTCTCTCTCTCTCTCTCTCTCTGTTTTATTGCAACAAAGTATATAAAATATTATTAATGTAATCTCTTCAACAAATCATAGACACACCCGTATTCGAACATATAAAATATAATATGTGGAATACGTTGAATGAACTTACGTTTTATTGAACAACATATATACGAGTATAACATTTGTTCTTATTTTCTATGATGAAAATCTCTTTTAAAATATATCATATTGAAAAAATAATAGTCCATTCAAAACTAAAGCGCATTATCCATACATGTACGTATGATGGTGTATGCATGCGAAGTAAGTAGCTTATAAAATAAGAAATGAAAACAAAGTTTATATACAATTTTTCTGCTGTAAGTTTGGTTATGTTTCTACCATGCACATGTTTTTTTTTCTTTTTATTTTGAATTTTTTAAAATCAACTAAAATGAAATTATACATATAATATTTACTATATGTATGCGACATGATAGAATAAAACGATAATGATATTATAAGAAAAACAAATAAAAAATAAAAAAAGGAAATGAAAAATATGAAAAGAAAAATCATTGAAAATTTAAATTGAATGAAAACATACAATTTGAAGAAAAATATAATTTTTGTTTTTCTTTATATTCTTATGTTTTGTATACGTACTACGTATATTTATGTGCATATAATTTATGTACTATTATTTATATATTATTTATTTATATACATATATGAAATAGGTATATGAGTTTTGTATTCAATTATCGAAAGGAAACAGATCTGTCGATATATGAATGAATTTATTTACTTATGTTGGTATATACGCATACACATTTTTATGAAAAAATAATAATATACGAGTATGTGTATATATAGGGTTTACCAATAAGCACTTCAGAACTTTAAAATAAAACAAAATTATAACTACAAGTGATACTCATGTGAATTGTTTATTATTTTATAGAACAACCGATTACACTACATTCTGAAAATAATATCGTTAAAATGTCCCCTTTGTCTTCGTCTGGCTGAAAGTCAAAAATCCGCTTCATTCGAAAAAATTATTTTTTGTCAAAAATTTTGATCATCTTTCAACTGCTCCAAAGTGCAATTAACGAAAGTTTGATGCAAACAATGATTAATTGGTTTGTTTCTTGAATCAGTTGAACTTTATAAGCCTATAAACCGAACCGAACATGCATTTTAATAATAAATTCGAAAAATTTCTACGCGTTATTAAATCGTCTACCTTTCCATGATTGCGTGTCAAAAGAGCACTGACTGACTATACTGAGCACATCATAAAAATCTTGAGATTAACTTTTCGATCAGTGTTGTAGCTGTGGCTGTTAAAAGTTCTGACGTCCCTATCGGTAAACCTTACACTTACAGACCACGTACAACTATGAGTATAAAAAAACATATATGTATTATATATGTATATGGTAGCTACATATAATATTTTAATAAAAATGTTCGATTACTGATATTGTAAAAATTTAATAAATGATTTTATTTATTATAAAAATTTATATGTGCTATTTATATGTGGGCAAATAAAATACTTACGTAAATGTATGTACATATAGGTACACATTCATTTTTATGTATAAATTTTATACAGTACATATAATGGAAAAAGGAAGAAAAGTAATTTTTTTTATTTTTCATTTTTAATCTGTATTTTTTTAACAAAAGTGGTTTTTCAGTAAATTATAATCAAAAATTGTACAATGTATGTATCTATTGTATTTATGTATACATATATAATGTGTATAGATTATGTACATTATATATATTATATGTAGATAAAAAAAAAGCATAATTTTTATGTCATCCATGAATCATTTATTACAAGTATGATATTTTTGTAAAAAAAATATATGAATGGTATAGGATCAAAAGATCACAGGATTCATTTTCAATTTCAATTATTATAAAATATTATATTTTTTGTATCCGTATTCATATTTTTTTAACTGATAACTGTATAATGAGGTTTTTTGAGAAATATTTTGTTTTTTCATATCATAAACCTCTGTAATGTTTTGTTTTTTTTTTCTTCTTCTTATATAATTTTAAACGAATAAAAATGAATTTTAACTTTTTCAATGCGGTTTACATATTAAATGATTTTTATTTTTGTACCTACTTTTTTGTTCGTTTAGCAAACAACAATTTTTCCATATGTATCTGAAATACGTACCTACACACATGTATCTATTTTTAAATAAATTATATAGACAGATATAACGAGCAGCACACTCGCACAGAAGAATCAATATTATATAAAAGTGGAAAAATTGAAAATTCATTCGTCTTTCACATTTAAAAATTGAAAAAAAAAAAGTGAAAAATACTACACCACAAAATCTGTATCATACCTATGTAAATAAATTAAAATACGTACATATTTATGTAAACTTGAAAAGAAAAACCCAAAAACCAAGAAAGAAAATGTGAAAAAAATGGAAAAAATAAAATTTGATAAATATGTAGTTGAATGTATTTTTTTATGTAACTTTTTAACTGGGGTTTCTATAATGTATTCGTATATAAAATGGGTAGGTCAGCCACATAATGTCGCAATCATACATGAAGATTCTCAAATTTTATTGTATACTACGTGAAATTTATTGATAAGAAATTTTAAAATTTTGGAAAAAAAATGGAAAGAGTAGGGTGAGTTTCAAAATGTTTAAATATCGCCTCGATGTATAATCAAAAGTTTCAAAACGGTATAATACTTAAATCGACAACAATGTCTAGTAGTTTCAAAACCAATTGTAAATGAATCTAATAAGCATCTGTCAAGCAATCTAAGCATCTTGAATTTTTATGATGCAAAACATCAAAATACAGAAATAAGGTTACTGACGTGTTCATTTATATTTAATAATGATGGAACAAGAACCAGAACAACATAAGTCAATTTATTTTTCTTTTATTAGTTGATGATTTATTTTTGATTTATTTATAGTGAAAAAAATTGACTCACGAATATAAGTTGCTTTTATACTAAGTATATAAGATTAAAGTTATGATTTCCATAGCAAACAGAAAAAGAAATCTGCTTTATGGGAGCAAGTATTAAAAGATATAGAAAAATTGAAAATAAATTTCCCTTCAACCGTGCATATTATCATATAATAGCATATTATGTTATTTTGCTTGTTGTCAAAACAAAGCAACAAATTCGTTTCAAAACGTCAAATTTATAGAACTGCAATATCATCAATACTGTTTTAAATCTTTGTATCGCGGCTGTTTCTGATGATGCCGCATCACAACACATTTTTGAGGCGTCTTGAAACTCATCCTAAGTGAATTTTCGAAGAATCCAATTTAACTTCATATATGAAATTAAAGAAAAACATTCACACACATACATTTTCTGGAATAATTTAAAAAAAATATTTCATAGATCACATTCACCCGATGTGCCCGAGCCCGATGTTATTTTACAGTTCATCAATTAATATTTATTTTTTTATACTTTTTTAATTAAATTTTTTTCCAATATACATAAGTACATATACGAGCGAATTTTATGTATTTTATAACACGCTTATTACTTATGTGCGGCTAGTTATTTTATAGTTCGTTACATGAATTCAAATTTTTTAATCGTTTCGCTTTTTATATTTCATTTTAAAATCACGTACGAAAACTTTAATGTATATACTTACTCATATACGTATATAGAGAAGATATAATAGTACGCATACATTATGCATCATACATATACCAATACACTACACGAACTATTAAAATTATGTATAAAAAGATACTAAAATGTATGTTTTTTTCGGAAAATAAATAGTAAACAACATTAAGATAAAAAAAAAATTAAATTTCAAATTTTCCACAATTATTTTCTTGCTTTTTTATTAGATATTAGATATAACATGTAATAATTATGTATGTATATACATATGCATATCTTTACTATACGAGTTTATGTACTCGTATGTATCTACCTATACTCTATTTTACATTCGTAAATATTTAACAATATGACTTCGTGTACAATATAGATTAGAATGTAGTATATGCACTATAGTATGAAATTTATGCACTTTTGTATACATAAAATTTGCATATATACATATACATACATACAAATGAATTTTTTATTTTTATTTTACTTTTTTATTTTTTAATTTTTTTTTTCTTCCTATTCATTATTATTGTATACACATTTCATGGTTTTTCTGTCTATTGTTATGCACACACATAAGTATTATGTACTTATAGTATTTTATAATGTTTATTGTTCCTATATTTTGTTTATGTACTTTTTATATCAGTATTTTGTCTGATTTAAAATTTTTTTTTTAATATATATATGGTGTGTATGTATATATATGTATTACGAGAGTACGAGTATTATGACGTATATAAAAATATGCATATAATTTTACATGTATATGTACGTAATATTATTATTCGTTATTAGTGATTCAGGTCATGGTTTTAAATTATTTTTAAAGCCCCAAATAACAATTAAAAAAAATGGGTAGTATTTGCGGTGGTACTTAGCTACATATACATACATATCTATACTTGCATTTATACGAGAAATACATATACATATGTATATATATATATGAATGTATTTAAAAAAAATGACAAAACATTTTCCGCGATTATAACTAAAAAACATATAAATAGTAACATATAATTATCTACATATATGTTTGTTTATAAGTATGCATGTCTATTTATGCACTTTTATATATTTATATACAAATGTATATAAAAATATGTATATAAATGATATTTTTATAGGTAATATCCATACATATATTATTTCAATTCAAATAAAAGTGTGAAGAAAGTGTTTATTGTCAATTTTTTTTTTGTGTTTTCATATCATTGTAAATACATTTATGTATTCGTTTGTTTTTATATTATTTTGTTTATTTTTTATCTATATATACTCGATTTTGTTTTATTTTATCTCATATAATAGTACTACGTACTACCACAGACAAATATATTGTCTGTGGTACTACATAACATAAATTTAAATACGTATATATACACCTACATGTACATAATATGCATGAATATAATAAATCTATGTAAATGTAATGTATATAACATATTTGTATTAATTTAAAATTCAAAATAACAAGAAAATTTTCTTTATTGAAATGAATGACTTTTTAATGAAACTGTTTCGTTTTATTTATTTATTTTTATTTTGTATTTTTTTCAATAATTATTTTTGTTTTAGAAGTACTATACATACCAATGTATGTACATATATAACATTATATGATTTACACTACATGTGTATTTAAAAATATGCTATATAAATAAATATTTAAAAACAAAAAATAAAATAAAAGCAGTAATATGTTTATACTTTAGACATACATAAATACACATTACACATATACATATGCATACTTATCGCGCCTACACATTTATCTCTAGCTAGATAATATTCATATAATATATAGTATATTACTCGTATATGTATGTATTTATATACAAACAAAAATATATTGTGAAAGTATTTAATATACTTATGTATATATCTGCATGCATATACTGTACGCGTATTACACATATAATATGCACATATACACATATGTTTATTCGTTTATTATGTATTCAAATTTCAAATACAAGTATGTGTTATATGCATGAAATTATAAATTTTTTTTTATGAGCCGGCAAATCGAATACATATATACATTCAAAAAAAAATTTTTTTTTTATTTTTTTACTATTCGTTATTATGTACTCTCTCGTAAAATATATTATTTTAAAAACAAAAAAAAAGCACATAGAACTACATATATGTATACTAAATATATATGTATGTAAGTACATTATATATATTTATAAAAAGCATACACTCTATACATCACGTACGTATATGTAGTATCTACATATAAGTATTTACTTATAATATACATATAATATAATATACAATTATTTTGTGTACATGAAAAAATAGATACTACATATGTACCTATGTATATCGTATCGTAATATGTACAAGTTTTTACATCAATAATAAATGAATAAAATAAAAATTTTCATAGTTATAGTAAAAGAAAAACATTATAATGTATTTATTTTTTATTCAGTCAATATCCAACTGTGTTTTTGAATATGTCTACATTTATACGAATCGTTCGTTCTATTAGTGATACGCGATAATTGCGCTCACATCATATAAAAAATTAATAAATTTTCAAATATTACATACAAATTATCTACATATTTTGTGACTTATTTTTTTTTTTTTTGTGTATAGGTATACATACCTAAATTCTTTTGAATTCATGAAAAATTTAATTTTCTATATTGTACATAATATTTATAAGTACTTGTCGTATTACATATTTATACAAATACTTAATTTTTCATAAATTTTGTGTAGATTTTATGTTTAAAAAAAAAAAAAAAAATAAACTAAAATTGTATTATTGTTTTATACATATATAAGTACAATGAAACTATTAAAATTTATACAAAAATATTATGTAATTATAAAAATAATTACATATGTGATGATTTGTTAAAGAGTGTAAATTTAAATCAAAACAATTTAAAAAATAAAAATAAAAAAAATATATTATATTAAATATAAATAAATATACATAATGTAATTTTGTGTGAAACAAAATATAACAATCAAAAAGTACATATTCATTATATTATTTAACATTATGTATATGATAATGTGTACGAGTACATATGTTACAAATATTTTAAGTGATGCTTTATGTTTTTCTGTATAATTAACATTAATTTGACAAAAATAAAAAATTCCGTGTATACATATGTGGAGCACAACATCAAAATATAAAACTACTATAAATTTAATAATTAATGGCATACATACATATGTACTTGCATAAATAAGAGTATTATATACTCATACAAACATTTATGTATATATGTACATCTAGTAATATGTTAAAATGTACAAATGTAAATGTTAATTGAAATAAATTTTATTTTTTTTTTTTTTTTGTTCAATTTAATTTATTTACATTATTTTTATAAGCTTACACATAAAAATGTATACTTATGTAACTTATACGAGTCAATATACATACACATAACATATACGTACATATGTCTTATACGTGATTGTACTACGGCGCTCGCTATATTATATTATAGATTATAGTATACGTGTATTAAGTTGTGTTATACGTTTAAATATTTCTTTGGCGTATAATTATGATGATGTGGTGTAACTTATGCGCATTTATTTCTTATTAATTTGTTTTTTTTTTTTGTTGTTCTTGTTGTTGTTGTACTTCTTATTATAATTTAATACAGATCAGAAATGTGAATTATTAATTAAACTCCCTTAGATATAAATAAAGTTAATGAATTTCAATTAAATTTTGTTATGTTGTACGAAACATACTATGTATTTATATATGTATAAATAAATTAATATGAACGCATATTTTTGTGTAAAAATAAATTTAAAAATAAAATGACAATTTTTTTTTATAAATTTGAATTTCAGACATACATATTTATGTAATTAATTGAAAATTTTCTTCGACTCTTATTCAAAACATTATAGAATAAACACATACAACTACTTATATATACCTACTATAGATATAATATATGTATACAACAGCAAATATGTGGGTGGAATATAATTATATAAACAACTATATTAATTATAATACATCATTTATTCTATATAATGATCGTCAAGGTATAAATAATTAATTAAATGCTATTTATCAGGTGTTTTTAGTTTTATTTTTATTTATTTATTTTTTTTTATGTTTAAATTTTATTTTTAAATTGTGTTTTTTTTTTGTTAATTACCATTTTTACAATAAAATAAAAATAATTTACATTATATGGGTAGCAGTAGATTTATGTAGATGTACTAAGCATATATACGAGTATATACGTTTTATTATTACTCATATGCATATATGCATCGTACACATTAGTCTAATCTAATGTACCATGAATGTACCTATGAATATTTTAAAAAAAATGTATATAAAATATAAATAAAAAATATACATATGTACATTATATAAAAAATGTACAAAATAAATATATAAATAATAATAAATATAAATATTATGTATAATGTATAATAGATACAAATGTATAATGTTATTTTCAACTTTTTTATGTTGTTTTTGTTGTACATATGTATATTTGCTTTTTAATTTATTTTTTATTTAAAATTTTTTTCTACTCGAATATGTACACATAAATAATTTACAAATATGAAACTGTACTGCGTACTACATTCTATACATACGTATTATATTCATTTTTGTTCTGTTATTCGCATTTGTTTTTTTTTTTTTGAGTTATTTGCTATTTTTTTGTTCGTTTTTAAAATTTTCATTTTTCTTTATTATTTAGAGTAAATTTGTTTTTTGTTTTTTTCTCATATTTTCATCGCATTATTCATCATCATCATCATCGTCGTTATGTTGTGTTATTTTTCACTTTTTGTAATGTTTTTGTAGTTAATTTTTTTTTTTTTTTTTTGAATTATTTTCTTTTATTGTACCTATACGTACATTAAATGTATAAAGCATATCATAAAGTTAGTAATATGAAGGCACATACGGGCATATACTACATTGTTTAACAATATGTATACTACACTACATTAGTAAATTTTATACATATGTTTATAAAATTACTTAACCCTACATAAATATAGTTACCTACAAACTATACGTGTTGCTGTATAATGTATGTTTTTTCATATAAACATCTCACCGGTATGTGTTTTTCTATGTGATGGTTGTTTTTCTATTTTATATTTTTTTTTTCGTGTTTTTTGTCTAATCAGGTGGGTATTCATATAAACAAGTTAAGTGAGTAATTTTAACGCACCTCAATCATTTTTTTTTTTCACATTTTTCAAATAATTATTACTAGTTTTTTTTTTTGTTATTAATTAAGCAAACAATTAATAGAAAAATAATAGTAGAATGTTTGATGTATTTTAATAAATTTACATATTATTTAATGTAAGCATACAGTGTATGTAAAACTACTACTCTACTGTGTATATGAATTGTTTTTTTTTTGTTTTCATTTTTTATGACACGCTACAAAAAACTAAATCGAAGATTGAAAAAAAAATTGTACTTGCCACGGAAAATTAAGTATAATTACAATATATTGGTCAAGGTATATGTATGTAGATAATGTGTAGAATGTAGAATATAGAATTTTTTAAAATTGTATTTATGTAGGTACAGTAAATTGTTTAGTTGTATTCAAATTATGTATGCACATGCACACATATGTATAAGTACATGTTGGGGATTACTGTATTAACTATAATAATTTTCAAGTATCATATAATAAATGTACTTGCCTATTATGTATGTGTACTTAATTAAATTGAATATATACAACTATTTATAACTGAAATAAAAAAAATAGAACAAAATTAATTATGTGCTAGTCATTTATTCATTTATTAATTGATATACAATGCGATTATATACTCTAATTGCTTTTGGATGGCAGTTAAGAGCAACATTAATGCTCAACAATTATGATTAGTACGAAGTTCACACTTAGTATAGTAGTAGAAGAAGAACGGAGTCCCGTAATTTATAGTTTTCCTAAAATTAAAGTTTTGTTTTATTTCTCTTGTACTGTCATGAATTAAACTGTGCATTATTATCACTATACTACCAATATCTGATAGACATTGGGCTCAAATGTCGGATTGAGTTTCGTTATCTGAGAGCGACGAAGAAATTTGACAATCGATAGTCCTGTCTGAGTGTGAGTGGTGAGGTCGCGTGTAAGCGACAGACAGTACCTGAGACAATTTACATGCAATGCACATATATATTCGTATCGATTTTTCCGGTATTTTTTTTATTTTTTTTATTTTTATTATAAGGGAAGGTCAGGTAAGACTGCCTCCCTCTGGCCCACACCACAGTCCACCAGGCCTTTTCGCGACAATTTTTGGGTATATAAGCCTTGTGTAATGTTTTTATGTCAAGTTCGATTTAAATCGTATATGTGTTATCTTAAAGAAATGTTTAACGAAACTTTAATATGTTTTGTTATATCAAACATCATTTAACAATTCATATTTTCGAACATAAATATATCACAGCATATGCGTTTTATAGCTCTTTAATTTTACTTTTCTGCAATGGGGCTAAAAGGAACTAATACTAATCATTTAATCTTCAAACAAATGTAATACGCAACATAATTGCGACTTTATTTGTAATTAAATAGCAAAACAAGTGGTTAATGCTAGCTGAGTGTTATTTATTTCACACACAAAACACACTAAAACACTATTTGGATATTTTCGTACAGATTCAAGCGTGCAAAAATGGTACTTAGTAAGAGGAGGGTTTAGATTCGAAAACAGTCTAAATTTTCCAATCAAAAATTTAAATTTTCAATTTTTTATAAAATGAAATTTGGTAATAATATTCTTAATTTTATCTTATTGAAAAATCTTTTTTTCCGCGATATTTTTGTAAACATATCACATGTATGAGCGATACCTATATAATTATACATAATTATTAATTCCTATCGTATGTTAGTATTGGAAAAATTTTGAAAATTTCCTATATAGATTATCTATGGAATAAAATTTAAAAAAAAATTAATAAATATATAATGTTTTTTTTTAGGAAGACTTCTGTTTCAATTTGTGATTTACGCAGTCCAATATGCAAATCTATTTGTTATTATTTTATTTATTTTTTTTTTTATTGAAAACAAAATTATCATTTCAAAGAATACTTCTTATTTTGTCGTATTAATTAATTATTAAAATTTAATTTTATAATTATTTTAAGTAAATTGATACATTTATTTGATTTCCTATCTCTCCCATGCATACGTATGTATGTGCGTAATTTGAATGTAAATACATATTTAAATATTAAACTTGTTATATTAGAATAATCAAATAATTTTGATATCATTGTACATACAAATCTTAGTATCAAAATACTATAAGTTTTGGGAAAACTAAAAAATGATATAAGCAAAAAAAAAGTGGTAATAATAAAATTATATTCATTCTTGTTGAACAAGTTTATCAACTGTTTTAATCATATTAAAAAATACTTATATTCGTTGTAGGTATATACGTATATATATTATGTATAGATGAATGTGTATATGAAAGTAATAAAAATTTGAAAAAAAAAGAAACAAATTTTAAAACAAACTTAGTAATTTGTTTTAAAAACTTATAAATTTAATTTTAATTTTTAATTTTATATCCTTTTTTTTTAGATATTAATCAATTTATATGCATGGTATTACATTGAATCCCATAAGATAAAGTTTTTTTTCGAAATTAACATATTACTATGTTATATTGGTTACATATATACATTTATACATTCATACATACACATATACGTATATTAATACACATAAAAGTTTGATATTATATATTAATCATAGTTTTAAAGTGTTGTTCTTTTTATATTGGTTGTACTATAGGAAAACAGGATTTATTTTTAATTAAAAATAATTTTTTTTAAAAAATATAAACCGATAATAAAATTAAAAAAAAATTAATAATAATACTCGTAAAATTAAAATAAATTTGAAAAGTACTATGTTACTATATAGTATACGTTCAAAACTTATATAACTTTTTAATAGGAATTCTTATACTTTAAACTTTAATTTTAATTTTATGTTGTTTTTTGTCTATCCAATTGTTATCTGAATATTATGTAATACGTGCATAATTGTATGAATATTTTTCATTACATTTTTATGGCGTAATATATTTAATTGTTTTTTTTTTTTACAAAATTTTGTTTAAATAATATACATACAATTTACAATTTAAACATTTAAAAAAACAAACATTAAACAGCTCGAAAAATTAGAAATATTTTCGTTTACATTTTTTTTTTGTTTGGATTTTTGGTTTTTATGCAACTTTTAAGTGCAAAGAAACTGCATAGTAAATATTAATTAGTCACATAAAGAAATAATCTGTATTGAATAACTTAACAAAAATAGAAAATAAAAAATGTACATTTAAATAAAAACAAAACTATTTATGTGTACGTTTATACTGTATACCTTACATATGTATAGGTAATAAACAAGAAATATTGTAATAATATAACATTAAAATTATAATTATAGAAAAAAAAAATTTTAATTATTTGTGCGGTTAATAATTAAAATTAAATTTGTGAAAGTTTCAGTTAAAAAGTTGCATGCAAAATTAAAATTTATGATAGTCATATTGGTCATATTAACAAAAACAACAACAAAATGTTTATTATTTCTATAAAATATTTATGGTCGTTTTTATTTTTATTTGTTTTTGTTACATCGTTGTTATTCAAATTAGTTGTTTTGTTTTGGTATTTCATTTGTAAATTTTCTTAAAATATTCATATGAATATTAAACGCATTCCTTTTAAAATCAGAATATGCAGTTATGTATATCATCAATGTAATATTTGAATATTTAAAAAAAATTTTTTTTTATTTTTAAATTATGGTAGTATTAAAATATTCAAGACTAATTAAAGTATACGACCAATCCCACTTCCATTTTCTACACTATAATTTGTTCGATTATATTGGTCTTTGTTCACTAATTCACCAGTTAAATGTTTTGACTCTTTTACAATGTGTTGTGTATTGTTACAACGTACAAGACATACTAGAGGCACTTAGTAGAAATGCTGCACTATAATAGATCTCAAAATTAATACAAAGAAAACTAAGTATGTACATGAGATTAAATACAAGAAATAATAATAACCTAAAGTTGAGTGGTCAAATAATAGACAATACTGACAACTTCTGTTATCTCGGCAGCACAATATCATCACCAGGGGATTCCATCATTGATTGATTCCATCATATGGCGAACCAATATATTAACAATGATAAAACTGATGATATTCAACTTATGCATAAAATCCATACTGTTATATGGATGTGAGACACAGGGTGTTTATCCAAAAAATTAGAAGAAAAATTACAAACTTTTGTAAATAAAATGCCTTCGACTGATTTGAAAGATATACTGGCCAAGAAAAATTATTACAAATTAAGAACTCTGACGTATTAGCGAACAAATACTAATAAGAGATCAAATTAACCCCTCTATTCTAGGTAATAGATGCCTAATAGATCTATTAACCTATTAACTAAGAAGTTAGTAGAAAGTGCTATTCTACTTTATAGGTTTTGTAGACATTAAAAAGTTGAAGAGTTAATAGATTTGTAGACATTTAAAAAACAGTTCAGCTGTTATTTATTATTAATATTTGGAAATTTAAAAATATTTATTTTTTTTAAAATCCGGTAAATGTATATTTAATAATAATAATTTTTAATTATTTTTATTTATTTTTAATTATTTTTATTCATTTTTAATTATTTTTATTTATTTTTAATTATTTGTATTTATCATCAACCAAAAAAACAACATTTCACAAAATAAACATTCAAACATGATAGTTAATAGATCTAATAGCTCATCGAGAGGAGCTATTAGCTAATAGAATTTTCTAACCACAAAAATCTATTAACCTATTCGCTAGAATACGAAAATCTATTAAATAAAAGTCTCCACAAAATTAATAGACCAGCTGATTGTCAATCTATTAACTATTAAGTAGAATAGGAAATTTTCTATTAACTAAAAGTTAATAGACTAATAGCTATTAATCTATTACCTAGAATAGGGGGGTAAATATAAGAAATGTAGCTGGATTGGTTATACGTTAAGAAAATCCATCAAAAGACAGCTGGCAGAAATTATTACTGAAAGAAGCGCAAGAAATGGAAAAAAGTTGTTCTGAAATAAAGACAATGGCCAAAAACAAAATAAGATGGCGAAGATTTGTGGAGGCGGTGTGTTACCCAAGAAGGGTAATGTGGATAAAAACAAAGCTGTATATTGTTAAATGCAAATTATCGAAGAATAAAAATGCGGTAAACTCTCGTTAAGACGTACTACTTATATGAGACGTGAATTGCCGGATAATACGAACTCACATTTCTTTTTTTTGTTACCTTCCCATTCAGACTCGTTATTACGAAATTACAAACAGTATTTGCTTATACAAACAAATTCTTTATTTGTACATTTATACTAACAAAATTATTATACAAAGTATACAAACAATTACAACAAAATTCAATAATAATATATGTATATATTCACTTACAAATGTACTTACATTATGTCTTTAATTTCAAGTTTTTATGAGTTTAATAATTTCTTAAATTTTTATTTTTCATTTTAGTTTTCTGTTTACTCATATAATTTTCATAGTAAAATTAAATTAAGACTAACAAAAAATTATATCCTTTTTTTTGTCGAAATGATTTATTTTACTAAAAATATACTTTCTGCTCATATATGTTTGTATATTAATTACATTTATGTATTCCATATACATATACTCGTATGTCGTATATATGTATGTACTTACTTTTATTTATTTTGCTACGTTACATGTTACATACAAAATAAAATTTTAACATTTTTGTATATTAATCTTTAAACGGTAATATACACAAAAAACAAATTAAAATATTCATCTACATACTTAATAAACATTTTCTTTTTAGTTCTTAAATTAATTAAAAATCTTTTGTATATAATGTATGTATACATATTTATAAGCGCGAATATTACATTGCATAAATACACTTGTACAATATATACACTGTATAGCTATATGTATATCTATATTTTTCTACATAACTATAACTCAGATACATATAATAATCAACTTTGTAAACAAATTTTCATGATAATTACTGTAAATATATATCATATATATTACAATACATGTACTCGAATATTATGTATGTATATGTTATTTACATATATGGAAGAAAAATATAAATTTTTTAAAACTTTAAATTTATTATGTAATAAAATATAAAATAGCAAAGAGCAACTATATGTGTATATACAAATCATAAGTAATATATATGCGAGTACATACATATATATGTATTATATCAGTAAGGATATCAAAACGATAAAATTGAGAACTGATATATGAGTATGAGATGTGAAGATATATACTTATGTATATGAAACACTTAATATACGTATATTTTAATAACAAATACTTAACTGTATATTTGATTCACTCAATGTTTCATTAAACTTTATTTTTTGTTTTTGTCTTAAATTTATTTCTACACATTCTTTTAGGTTTATATTTATTTATACAAACTCAACTCATAATGTACTTATGTATATAATAGACAGTTAAACATACGTAAATTCTGCGTTTAAACACATATACATCATAATGTATTTTCATTGTGTATTTATAATAAATTTATAAACAGGTTGATTACATGTACTTTATAATTAAAATTAGTTTAATTCTGCATAAAATTACATGTATTTGATGCATTCATTTGATGTATATTTCATATTATGTATATGTTCTAATATATGCTTCATTTTACATAGATTCTTTATGTTTCAACAATGTATTTTAAACATAAATAATGTAATATTTAGTATATATTATATATTATGTAGTTTAGATATTTTCAAAAAATTTATATACATTTTCTATATACAAATGTACACATAAAAAGCGTAATATACTCGTAATACGTATACGTACTTTTGAAAATGTACTCTTATACAACAAACAAATTTTCAAATAATATAATTTAATATAATATAACATATTACACATATTGATACACATATATCATACTTATACACTTATATTTATGTGACAAGCAAAAATGTATATGTGTGCGTCTATATTATTTATGATACACACACTCGTATAAATTTAAAACTATAAAATTTATTTTATAAAGAATCTTGTGTTTATCGTCGTATATTATATATTTGAATTAAATTATATTTTCATTTTATATTATTGAAAACATTTAATTTGCATTATATGTGTGTACATTATATACGAATACTATCTATACTTACACATACATATTATGTACACATCGTATGTTAACTATTACACTCTAATTTTTTGTTCACTTCAAGTTTGTTTGTTCTGTTGTTTTAGACCTTATTTTTATATTTTATATGCAACTTTTACAATAATGATGAACCTACTATAAATATAATATCCTATAGAGTGTATCCTATATGTAAAAAATAAATTATATGTATGACATATCTAAGGCAAAAATACATATAATGTGCTTCAAATATTTATAGAGATACTTTATAGTGAAATTCATACACCTACACATAAATATTTATAATTAAATCCAATTAGTGTAATTAATTCAATTCAATTTTAATGCGTAATTTTTGAAATGACTGAATGAAAAAATTGTATATAATGTTACAAAAATAAACAACAACAACAACAACAGCAAAATGAAAATACAAATGAAGTGAAATTAAAATGAATGAAAAACAAATTATAGTTGTATGCATTTAGGAATTAAATTTAATATTCCTTCAATCTGATGTTACAGTACAACATAATAAGTATATCATACAGTATAATGTACATACTCAGATGCAGTGCAATGTATTGGTACTGTACTATTCAAGCATATTAAAAAATATTTTTTTCGAAATCTGAATCTCATATCATTTTCAAATGTTCTTTGTACTCACCTACTTAGCATTCATATTATATGATATGAGCATAGAGCATTAGTGCATGAGTATATGTATATTTTATTGTTGTAGGTACGAGTACATGTGTCAAGGATTTACTATACGTTGATATATGCATTATAAAAATATATACACGTTTAATTTTTAAATGGATAGATGTACGTCTATGTACATACATATACATATATTATAGATACGTGCATTGGCTTAAGGGAAATGTGATTATTTTTGTTTATTATCGAAAAAGGAAAAAAAAAAATTGGAGCACTTTAAAATAGAAAAATATAGAAAAAAAAATATTTCTTTTTTTTTATTCATGTTACTTTGAAAATTTCTATCAAATAAAATAAGATATTCTCGTATATACGAATACTTGTACATATATTTTTGTTCGTATATGTATTTTAATTAATTAATTACATGTCTTTCAAATGTTACAAAACTGAAGAGAAGTATAATAAGAAAATAAGAAAATGCAAAAAAAAACCTTTTTCTATGGTGAATTCATTTTTAATTACATATATAGATTGCACACGGAAACCGAATTTTAGTCAAATAAGCAATAATGAGCTATATTCATCCTTAAAAATAATTGAAAATATATAAAAAATAGTTTGAAAAATATACAAAGAAAAATCGAAATTCCTGATATTTAGGTATACATAGCTATAACTTTTTGAATTCCTTTTGAAGGATATTATGTAAAATATAAGACAAAAATATTCGATGTCTTTTTTTAATTAGTAAATAATTGAGATTATCGACTACACGTTTAGTACAGATAATGCATACATTTTTATTTATTTAATTATTTCTGTGTTAAATCACAAAATGAAACTACATTATTTTACATAAAAAAATATTCCACAAATTTATAAAATACAAAAAGTTAACTTCAACAGAACAAAAAAGTTTAGTAATATACATGTATTTACATACCTGTAGTATCTTTGGTAATGCTCTATTTATATTAAAATGACTAGTAATATATCTGAACGATTTACGATTAATTCCTATATGAAATTTACTTTTAATTCCTTTTCGATTGAATGAATAAAATATTCTAAATACTTATGTACATATGTGTAATAGAAATGAAATTAATTATGTTAGGATATTGTAAAATATATTATTATTACTTAGATAGTAGGCAGAACCAAAAATATGTATAAGTTATTTGTATATATACCCGAACAACATAAATATATTTTACATACGATTTTATTTGAAAGGATCAAAAATTAATATAAAATAATAAATATATGTAATATAAATATAAGAAACAAGAGCACATACTATATGTATGTGAATTGCATAAAGAAACGTCTGTACACGTATAAACATGTGGGGATTGAATAATCGGTATTGTATTGAATAACAAATTAATATGTAAATCTTGATATGCATAAGTATATGTGTTTGTATGGGTTTTTGTTATATTATACAAGATAAAATTTCATTCCATAATAATACTTTCATATTATATAATATTGCACATACGTGTATATATGTACACGTATGCGAATACGTAATCATTCAAAAAATGACTTTAAGATTTGAATATTATGCATTCAATTCTTATTCACATACATACTTTCACATATTTCATACAAATGTATACAAATATACCTATGTATATAAGTGGAAAATGTATATATTAAATAAAATATTAATTCATTCTGTTGAATTATAACACTTGATTTTATTCTCAATAATATAATTATAATCCTCAATATAATAATTATATATTCTAAAGATATACAATTAAAATAAGGAATATTTCTTAGATCATATTATAAAATGCATTCATTAAATTGTATGTATACTTACGTAATACCAGTAATACTAGGCACATGTACACATGTACATATCTATACATATAAATGCAAAAGATCTTTTATGTTATATTTTACATTGATTTTATATTGTGATAATTTTATAATCGTATTACATAAATGCATAAAATTTATGTATTTATATTTATACTGCCGTCGTTAGGTAGAAAGTCGTATCTACAAAATTTCAAAAAATGAGTTAAATGTAAAATCTTTATCTTAGACCAACAATGCATCTATTCTCTAAGTTAGAAAGCTGTAAATGAACATTAAGGCACTTTTTTCGCCACTTCAAATATCGTATCTGATAGAAAATTTTACATTTTTCAAGTTAAAATGTCGTATCTGGCGAAATCTGGCTTATCCTAATGTAAAAGGTCGTATATCTGAGATTGTAGGGGCTTGAATAGCTCGATGGTTGTGTGTCGGTCTTGCGATCTTTGAGATCACGGTTCGAACCCCAGCCAGCGCACTACTCTTGCCCAAGTCGATCAATAATTTTTCCCATCAGCAATGTACACCAGTAACTGATTACTGATGATAAACTGGATAATAATGTATATCTGACATAAAATTACTGATTGGCGGTGCCATGGACTGAGTATCCGCGTGCACTTAATATATACTATATACATTTATGTATATATGTATATTATAAAAAAAAAAAAAAAAAAAAAAAAAAAAAAATCTGAGATTGTAAGTACTTGCGAATATCTGCTTTGATACTACATACTCTAAATACAAATATTTGATTTTTACTGATATGATAAAAGGTCGTATGTGTCAAATCACACAAATCACACATTTCTAAAAAAAAAAGCTCAATAACTCAAAATTACCTAAATGTCAGATACGACTTTCTACCTAACGACGGCAGTATAAGTGTTGAATATGGCAACTATATATGCGGTTTAATTAATGATTATTATACCTTTTAAAGAACATTAATAATTTTATTTGCATTACTATATGTACATTAATTTATATTTTGTACTTTAAAGAATTTTGTTTTTTTTTTATTTTTAAATTTTCTAAAATATTAATATTTCTTCTTCTTTTTTGTTTTTATTATAGCCGCCTCAAATCAAAACGATGAACAACAACAACGTCGTCAATCATCACATTCAGTTAAAGATAATATAAATAATCATTGTATTAGACGTCGAATGTCTGATACAAATGAAGATAATCCATTATTAGATGCATTATTATATGAAGATAAGACTGGTCGTCGTCATGTTTGTAATGGACGATTTTTAACAATGCATAAAAGACGTCGTAAGAAGTTAACAACACGTTGTCTATTACAGGAGCCAGCTATATTAGATGATATATTACATGGTCAAGTTCAATGTATATTAAATCAAGTTGGTAATTGGAGATTTAATGCTTTCACTTTAGAGACAGTTACTGGAGGTAAATTGAAAAAAAAATCTAAAAATTATAATAATTTATAATTTATGTGTGTAGTTGTTTGTTTTTTCATTTTTATACAATTTTCAGTAAATATTTGATTTCAAAATTAATGTAATTATATACATACATATGTACATATATCAGAGAACGAGCAGTAGATATTTTACATTATTCTAAAAATAACGAAGAAAATTATTATTTCAATACTACAATAATTTACATATACATTACATAAAATGCTTTCCTGTGCAGAAAATTTATGCATAAAAGAATATATTATACTTACATATATACATACATACCGTACGTAATTCTATGCTATTTTCTGAAATCTTATAAAATTAGAATATTTTTTATAAATAATATTTCTATTTGTATTATACTAAAGTTGTAATATGCATATGAATGTACTGATATTGCATACGTAATGTAATGAATGTGAGCATACTGTGCATCTTTCTAGATTATAAGAGTATGATAATGACATTCAGACAAAACTATATATACCTACATACTCGTGTGTGTATATTTCCACATTTAATGAAAATTTCTAAATTCATACATGTATAGTTATATAATATAAATTTACATATGTATGCTCCGTTTAATTTTGAACCTTTAAAATACATATCCTAAAATTTTACATCAACACAAATTATTTGCAGAAAAGTAATATACGCTTATGACATAATGTACATACGTACGTACGTATATATGTATGCATGTATAAAATACATACACGCACAAACACAATTTTATATGCAATTATAATGATAAATAAAAATAGAATTTTAATGTTTTAAGTTTTGAGTTTTAGACAAATGTCTTTGACAATCTTTGTTTTCTATTTATATATAAGTAGATACATCGATATATAAATGTACATTCAATGTACATATACTTATGTACCTACGTAAAATAGAAAATATAATTTTCATATAATACATTTTGTATATTAATGAATATGAATTGTGTACATTATTTTACATAATATAGCTATAAGAAAATTTTTGAATTAATTTCTTACCTCCTGTACAGTGTACATACATTATATACTTTACTTTCTGTATAGTATGAAAATAAGTATATACCTAGAACCTAGACCTAGTACTTACTCGTATACAAATGGTAGTTTTATCATCATTATATACTCTGTCATATTTCATATGTATATAAATACATATAAATATGCCAAAATAATTCTATGAAATGAATATGAAAATTTTCTATTTCTATAACACAAAAGACATTTTTTTTATTTAAATTTCACGCTTAAATATACAGATATTTCTATATGAGTATTGTGTATATAAATTTATTATAATACATTACCATAATAAATACATACATACATATTATGTATATGTGATTTATACATATATACTTTATTTTCGTTTACATACAATATATCATAATTATAATAACACATACAGTAGTGGATGTGTATCGGGTATGTGTATATCTTGCGTATATTATTCGAAATATTTTGTCCTTTTACCTGTTCATCTAGAATCCTGCTATTACAATTATTATTCTATGAAATTCTATATACCTTATTCTATATTCTATATTTGTTTTTTATTATTGTTGTGTATTTATATATACCTATATATAATGTACATCCATGCGTTAAACATAATATATTATGTACATAGATAAATACTTTTTCGTGTATGTAGAGTGATGCAAACATTTAATTGAAATTTAAAATTTCTTGGCTTTGTGTAATGAACTGAAACATAATTAAGGTGTATTTAATGAAAAGAAAGAAAATAAATTTTTGACTGATTATTATTTGAACTAAAACGAAAAGCAAAAAAAAAAAACAGGAAGAAATAATAAAAGAATAATTGAATTAATTTCACAATCAGATCAGTATTGCGTAAACGTACTACTTGCACATACATACATATATAAATAGATACACAGATTGTAATTCCTGATAAAAACATAATAATTTTCAATTAATTGTAAATTGAAAACCAAAAACAAATCTGAAGACAAACGAAATAAAATTTGATTATTTTTAATTTTATTTTTTTTATATAAATTCTAATTTACTTAACTAAATATAATATACGTTTTGTTTTTTTTGTTTTTGTACAGGACGTTCACTGCCTGTTCTATGTGTTCATTTGTTCCACTGGTACGGCCTTTTGGACCATTTTAATTTAGACGTAGTTAGGTTATGGAAATTATTTACCCTAATCGAAGAAGGTTATCACAGCACTAATCCGTATCATAATTCAATACATGCGACTGATGTAACACAAGCAATGCATTGTTTTTTACAAGAACGTAAAATTTTTGAAAATCTTGAACCAATTGAAATAATGGCATCATTGATTGGTGCTGTAACACATGATCTTGATCATCCAGGTGTTAATCAACCATTTTTAATAGCAACATCAAATCATTTAGCAGCTCTCTATGAAAATACATCTGTTTTAGAAAATCATCATTGGCGATCGGCTGTCGGTTGTTTATTAGAAAGTGGTGTTGCTGAACAAATACAAGATATAAGGCCAAATTTAGAAAAGCAAATATCATCATTAATATTAGCAACAGATATAACACGTCAGGCTGAATTTTTAAAAAAATTTCGTGAATATTTAGATACGAATACATTAGATATGAAAAAGGCAGATCACAGACATTTTATATTGCAAATATCATTAAAATGTGCTGATATATCGAATCCATGCCGGCCATGGGATATCAGTAAGAAATGGAGTCAAAAAGTCTGTGAGGAATTCTTTCGTCAAGGTGACTACGAACGACAATTAAATCTACCAGTTACATCATTATGTGATCGATTTTCAACATCGGTACCAAAAATTCAAGTCGGTTTCTTTAAATTTGTAGTAACGCCCCTGTTCGATGAGTGGCATCGATTTTTAAATACGAAACTTTCAACTAAAATGATGAAACATTTAAAAGAGAATCAAGTACAATGGGAGAATAAAGTAGCAGCTGAATTGGCTGAAGAAACTAAGACAGAAATATCTGATGCTGAAATAATAGACGAGGATATTGATGATGAAGACGAACCAGATATGAATGTCGATTTATCAGATAGTTCAGAAGTACTATTACCAGAAATTATACTGCCACGTAGAAGCTCTCTACAAGTACCAAAATTTGGTACATCATGTTTCGATCGAAGACACTCGGTCCCAGCTAACCCACCGAAAATTATTCTTCCAGCTAAGGACGATGTCACAAGATCAGCAATCAAAGAGGATATTGAATCTAGATTCGATGATACATTCTCGTTGCTATCATCAGATAGTGAAAGTGGTCCTCGTAAATCATCAGCTGGTAGCGTACAGGATCATGAAAGACCTTTGAGCGCTGAAACTTTAGTGCCAGAATTAAATATCGCCACAATGAGTAAGGGTGAATGTGCAGATCGATTGAATATTGTTATGCATGGTGGCGTTAGTCTTAGTAACTCAATGTTGTCAGCCAATAGTGCTTCCAAACAGTTAATTCGTCAACAAACTTTTCCCCCTCTACAACCGTATATTAGAACACGTTATATGTCTGCAACAGCGGAAATGTCAACTTGTTCTGAAACTCTTGAAAAACATTCAAGTTCATCAGATTCTCAAACTGAAAACGATCAGCGTGGAGTATTAAAAAGTAGCAGTAAAAAGGACAGTCATAAACGAGAAAAAGATATTACCGAAGAGAAATTATGTAAAATGGCTAAATTATCTGTTCCAGGACAAAAGGAAAATTTAGATCCGACAACTTCAATAAAACGTAGTTTAAGCCGAAGAAGAGGATCAGCACCGGTTGCTGTTGCCCTCCCACCAAAAACTACGGTTGATGAGCCAGTTTCAATATTTATTCGCACCTGTGATAAATTTATGCGACGCGGTTCAGTACCAGCTGATATTGTACATTTAAGTAAGTTAAATTATTTTTAATTTTCGATTTAAATACTGATTTATATTTATTTTTTTTTGTGTAAAATTACAGCAACACATGAAAAGCAATTTGAAAATATTTTATTTGGGTCATCGAATACTCCATCATACCTTCAACGTCGTGGTTCAGTTCCATGTGATAATATGTCTTCAATAAATCGCACAAATAATAATTGCAATGCTAAAACAAGAAATCGTAAAAAAATTTTAAGACGACGTTCATCAGGTGGTGCTGAAATTTTAAGTCCAATTTTAGCTGAACAGGAGCCATGCTGCAGTCACTCTACTAGTATTGTAAGTGGTAAAGGAAATGGAGGCTGTGGTGGTGGTGGCGGTGGCGATGACATTAACGTTGGTTGTAGTGGAGGTAGTGGTAGTGCGGGCGGCGGCGGCGGCGGTGGTGGTGGTGGTGGTGCTGGTACTCCACCACATCCATGGTATCGTTTTAAACGTACTGATCGACAAAAGGCTGATATTGAATCACTATTAACACGAAGACGTGGTTCACTTCCTGTTGAAGTATTAGCAGTATGTCATACAGGTAAATTTTATTCGATTTGTTATTTTTTTATTCGATTTTTTTTTTACTAGATTTTATTTTAGTTTTTGTTTTTGATTTTATTTTATTTGTTTTTTTTTTTTTCATTTTTCCTGTGATTTATAACAGACTTTAAAAAACATGAACAAATTTATGTTTATTCCGCAAAAGGTAAAAAAGTCAGATTTCCAATTCATTTTACAAAAAAGATAATTTCTTATTATCGATCTAAATAAAAGTACATAAATATATATATATATTTGTATGTACAAACACATATATAAATGTTCGTATATGTACTACGCGAGTATGTACACATTATGAAAATTGTGTCTACAAAAACTTGGAATAAATAACGATAACATAAAAAAAAAAATCTTGTATATAGACATTAAACGCACAGGAAATTAAATGGAAACTTTAAAAAAGATGAAGTTAAAGAGAAAACCGATTAATCACAAAACGGTAATTAAAATTTATAAAATAAAAAAAAAATTTAAAGAAAAAAGTAAACAGAAAATGTAGAATGCTAGATTTTGTAATTTTCTCACTGTTATAGACATTGTATATGTATATAGATAACATAATTATATTTATGTATTTAATTTTCATTTAAATATTTCAAGGATATTTTTTAAGAATATTTGAGATTTTTCTTCTTATTTAGTTAGAATTTGAAAAAAAATGTGTATATTCAAATTTCATAAGTCAATATGTCAGAAAATAATGTACACACAAATAAAAAGTAGATATCAAAATATATAAGAAATACACAGAACCATTTAAAAATTTAAAATGCTGCCTGTATAAATAAATCTATAGTGAAATGTACAACTTACAAATATACATATGTGAATGTATAGTTTTCGTTACGTATACGATTAAATAGAAGAAATCGTTTTTGTTTTATTGTAAAATCATATGAAAAGGGAAAATTCAAATATAATGGGTTCAATAGAGTTAAAGAGCTCAGTCCTGTCTGATAATCACAATTTCTCCTGTTTTTAATTTTCATTACTTTCAAAGTTCATTTAGCTTCGAATGAGTGCGCTATAACTTACTAGGAAAAATATTCTTAAATTGATGATTCGAATCTACTTGTTGGCAACAAGCTATAACAAGCTACAAGTTACTGAAACAAACTATTATTTGATTAAGTACAAGCTTCAAGCCCTTTCATGTAATTGATTTTGCTTCTTTATATCAATAACTTTGTGATTCGCGTGCCAAATCAAATTGCAGGTGCAAAATAATGCCATAATGGTCTAGATATAATCAGTTGGTAGATATAATAACAATAATGGTAGATATAATAATTGGTTCAGTTCTAAGCTCTTCAAGGGTTGTTGTAGCAAAGATAATGATGATGACATACCTAAATTATTGTAGGCACTTAAGAAATAAGTATGAGACAAATATACAATACAGTCATAAATAAATTCAAACAGATGTGCTACTAATACACCTATACGTATATTTTATTATATGTACGCAATGCAGTAATGGAAATAATAAATTTTAATTGTGTTTAAAAAAAAAAAAATTCTATATAAAGTTTCAATATGAAGACAAGCAAATTTTGAATGAAATACAAACAAAATGGGGTATTAATTAACTTTTGAATTTCATATTTGTTTTACTTCGTTATTCATTAAAGATTTTTTTGTGAATAAGTGATGCTTTATTTACTCATAATGAGCTGATAATTTTAACATACATACTTGAAATATATAAAGTTCTATTTTGAGTACAATCATGTTATAAAGAATATGATCTAATAGCTGATTCAAGAACCAATATGAGGGCTACTGATCATATCTACAACCAACCTACCTCTTGTTTATACTTTGAATACAATAAAGAGTTTTTTGATAAAACTTAAGTACATACAAAGTTTTGTGTGTTTAATTACGAAATATGAAGTTTATACTATTGACACATTACGGCTCATTATGAGGTGAAAGCCCATTATGAGATGCAGTTTAATGAAGTGGTGACACTAAGCTCATTATCTTTAATAATTTCTACTGAATTTTCAAATTATTTACATATTTGCAATTAAAAACAAAGAACTCCGGCTAATATTTACTTGTAACTAAAAAAATGCGTCTGTAGCATAAAAAAATTGAAATTGACAACAAATTGTATTGGAAACATGGAAAATTTCCAATAAATCTTTATTTACCTATGCCTCGTAAGATGACGCTTTCACACAATTACGACATAATGAGACGATTTTTACATCATTACGAGCAGCTCATAAATTATTTAATTTTACTTCATTATGAGGACTTAATGAGTATTCAGCTCATAATGAGCTGTAATGTGTCAATAGTATTATTAAGTTTATGTAGAATACGATAAATACCCTTAAAAATCATTTTCTTGCTTTTCGTAACCAAGTTGATTTTAAACTTTTAAAGAATTTTATTTTATATGTTTTTTACATACAAATTCATAGCTGTAGCTACTTAGATTTTTTTTTTATACATATTTTGGGAATTCTTTTTTCATTTTTCTATTATATGTATAACTGACAGATGTCTGTTATTCGTATACATTCGTATATTGCATGCATATAATGAAAATAAAATACATATAAAATTAAAGTTAGTCATACGACTCATCATATACGTTCATTTTCATTAGCTTGAAATGTGATAAGTAAAATGATTATTTTGCAATTTTTGAAAACAAGAAGAAAAAGAAGAAGAAGAAGAAGAAAAATAAAAGTTAATTGAAAAACATTTTTCAACAAAAGATACATATATTTACATAAATATGGAAAATCATCTGTATACACTCCTGGACACTTGAATAGGTTCCTTCGTTTTTTTGATATAATTCTAAAATGAGAAAGGTATATTTTTTAGCC
Source organism: Villa cingulata (assembly GCA_951394055.1). Lineage (NCBI taxonomy): Eukaryota > Metazoa > Arthropoda > Insecta > Diptera > Bombyliidae > Villa > Villa cingulata. The sequence continues at coordinate 23,779,770 of OX596021.1, read as the reverse complement.
CTCACTGTTTTTATTTTCTTTTGTAACAAGCAGATGTTTAATGCAGAAAAACCCAAGAATTTGAAATGTATCTAAAATTTTTTTGGGTTTTTCTAAAAATCTGCAATAAATATGAGAACACTTGGATAGGTTCATATAAATAAAAATACTATAGAATTTATTTTTTTAACATTGAATAATTTTATTTCGTTTCCAAAACATTTTTTGTTTTGTTTTAGAAAGTTTTTATAAAAATTTAATAATGTGTTGAACCACCATGCTTTGAAATAACTTCGAATATTCTATTTGGCAGAGACACATACAAACTTGTCAAATAAGTTAAATTAATATCATTCCAACTTCTTCTGATGGCTTCCATTAATTCGTCTTCTGTGTCGTACTGCTTTCCCCCTTCATAGACTTTGCGTGTTAACCAGCCCCATACATTTTCTATGATATTCAAGTCTGGGGAGCATGCAGGCCACCGTAATAATTCTATGCCTTGTTCGCCAATCCAGGATACTACCTCAGATGCAGTGTATATAGGAGCGTTATCCTGTTGTAATATCTATGTCATCGAGCCAAAGATTTCATCAATTTCATATTTTGCTCTGAACAGCAAATTTTTATAGTCTACAGCTTTTTGCTTACCAGATACTCGAATAAGGCTTAAGGCCTCATAGTATGAAACATATATAGACCATAACACTTCCCAGACCCAGACCATAACACTTCCAGATCTGCTGTGATGGAGGGATAAAAAGTTATCTTCCTTCCGTAGATCATGGAAATAATATTGGAAACCGTCTGGGCCGTCCAGATTAAACTTCTTTTCATCTGTAAAAACCACCTTTTTCCATTCTTCCGACCACGACAATACTTTTCGACAAAAATTTAGTCTTTGTTGTTTGTGTTTTTTTGTCAATGCTGTTTTTTTTGTAATTTTTTTCTTTTAATATTAGGATATTGCTTTATTATGCGCCGTACAGTCCGTACACTGGCTGTAGTTCCAACTTTATTGGCAATTTGGGCTGTTGTTAGAGCGTTGAATTCGACGCTTCACGCAATATAGCTCTTCGTTCTCGTTCAGTTGTTGCTCTTGCTGTTCCTCCTTCTCGATTTTTCCCGTAATTTTCGGGATCTCGTACAAAATTGTTTACCACGTTTACGCTTCTTTTTATTCTTCGTGCTATAGCCCGATGTGAATAGCCTTCTTCCTTTAATAATTTGATTTTCACCACCTGTTCTTCATTTAAACATTTTCCTCTGCCCATTTCAAAAAAATTTGAACTACTTTTACTTTTTACAATAATTTTATACTATAAACAATCAAGAACCAAAATCTTTGATTGATGTTTTCACTTTTGTATTCAAAGAATGAATAGTGAACCTATCCAAGTGTCCTCATATTTATTGCAGATTTTTAGAAAAACCCAAAAAAATTTTAGATACATTTCAAATTCTTGGGTTTTTCTGCATTAAACATCTGCTTGTTACAAGGAAAATAAAAACAGTGAGGGCTAAAAAATATACCTTTCTCATTTTAGAATTATATCAAAAAAAACGAATGTACCTATTCAAGTGTCCGGAAGTGTGCGTACAATATTTACATACATATACTTGAGCTTGTATACTCTTATTCGTATATTATACATATGTATGTATGTATATGTTTTAAAAAAAAAAAACAATTTTAAAAGTTTTCTATATGACTTCATAAAAATGTACATACATACATGAATAATATGAAATATGTATAAATCTTACAAAAAAAAAAGTTCTATACCAAATTGTTTTATAAATTTTCATAATGAATTTTATTAAGTTTTTTTTGTTTTTCATTTTTAATTTTTTAAATAAATTTTCAATAAATTTATTTTATGTTTTTTGTTTACATCATGAATGAGTGTGTGTAGAAAATTTTTGAATGAAATGAATTTACTAAATTTATCGAAATATTCAGAGAATACTTTTTCTTTTTGTTTGTTTTTTTTTTGTTTTTGTTTCATAAATTACACATATAATACATACATACATACATATATATTTTCTTTATACCGTTTCAAATTTTTAATTATTACTTTAAAAAAGTTTTGACAACAAATCAATTACACATATGTACATACATACATACATACATATATCCATATTACAAGATATTACATATTTAAAATGGTTTTTTTTAGTTAAATTTCACCATAATATATTGTAAATTATTTTATAAAATTTTTGTGTGAATCTTTCTAATCACACATTTCCAGGAAATAACTGAAAATATGAAACTACTTATATAGAGCGATAGGCGATAGTCAATTAAGTTGTCTGTTGTATGGAGTTGGTTTATTGAAATATTGTTGTATCACGTTGTACATGTAATGTGGTTTTATTTTAATTTTTATTTATTTTTATTTTTTTTTTTTTTTTGAAATTAATTAAAAATAAAACTTTCTTGGATTAATTTAATGAAACTTGTATGTATGTATAAAATGAAAGTATAAGAATTATAAGTCCATACATACATTTATACAACTTGTACTCCTACTTATATGATATGTATATGAATTTTCAGTCACACACCTACATATGTATATACATATGTATGATAAAATTTACAATATTCTTACATGGATGCATGTGTGTATTTATATTATGAAAGATATGGTCACAAACTTTAAAATAAAATTTATTTTTAAAGAGAAACAAAGATGAAATTTAGTTTTTTGCAGAAACTATAACTATAAGTATAAGAGTAAGTTATCTAGTGATAGTAGATAGTAGCTATACATGCAAATAAATCTTAAAAGTTTTGTATTATATATCCTTAAACATTATATGTACTTACATGCACAATAAAATGATTAAATTTCTAAAATCTAAAAAAAATGAAATTTAACTAACTTGTGTACTCATATGAAATGTGCTGAAGTTTTATATGCAACACAATACTTTAAGAACGTATACTTACGTACTTCTATACATATACATACTGTTCTCTGTTACTATCCATATAGTCATAAATTTCACATATAACCTACGCATATTTACTTAGATTTTTTTTTTTTTCAACTTTTTCTTTTCCATAAATATATCTAAATCAACTGATGCATTTGTACATCCACATGTGATATACATACATACTTACCATCGGCGAGGGTGGTAATGTTCAGGGTGTTCAGTGAACACCCTAAAATTATATGAACATGATCATAAAATTTTGTAACTAATTCAAAAACAAATTTTTATCGTAAAAGTGAAAGAAAACAATAAAAAATTCGTTTTTCTATACATCACTTCACTTAAGTTCACATATAAATATGAACCCGTAAAAAACTTCAATTTATCATATATTATCAAGTTGAGGTTGTTCATATGTTCACATTTTAAAACGAACATATTAAAGTTCATTTTTCTATAATATATCAATCTAGTTCACATTTATATATGAACCGGCAGAAAACTTTGAATTTATATTATCAAGTTGAGGTTGTTTAAGTGTTCACATTTAAAAATGAACATATGAAACATCTTGACTTGATACTCCATACCAAACTCCATACATTGATTAATATTATTTTCTTTTAAATTTCTTTTTCTAATAAACTTATAAGAAATTGCTCTTCTCTTTATATTATAAGATTGTTCATTCTTCAAGTTCTCTTTCAAATGGTGTATCAACTCAAGATCCTGATCTGGAGAAAAGACGGATTTCATAAAACCCGCCTTTTTTTACCAAAAAATTTTAAGGGTAGTTTGCATCCTCTAGATAAATTTGCGCCAATAGAGATATATACCACGTTAAAGAAGACATTCCAAAGTATCATTATCGGAAGGTCTCGTTTTCAAAATCTGGCGGCACAAATTCGGAAATTTAGCCAAAGAATTATTATTGTTTGTGTAATGAATCTGTATATTCATTAAAAAATCTGAACACCCAAGGAAAAAGTACTGGCTCCGCCACTGATACTTACATATATGTATGTACATATAATGTCTAATATGAAACATAATTTATAGATTACCATCAGTGAATTGTTGAAAATCTTAATATGCTTTCATGAATATTTTAAATCAAAAGGATAAGAAAATATAAAACAATGCATATATAAATGAAATAAAATATAATATATATAAATTTCATCATATGTATATATACACATATGCATATGTATGTGTACTATATACAGGGTGTTCCTTATATGTATATACCTACTCTTCTCTCTAAACAAGTGAAAATAAAAACAAATTCTATATGTAAATTTCAAATATTATTCAGATACAAATCCTTCAATTTCTTTTTCATGCAGGATACATTTAGAAAAAAAATACATTCATATTAAAAACAACTACCATTGATAAATTGATAAATATTTAGGAAAATCTCAAGACTATTTTTAATTCCAGTCATAACCCCGTACAAGATCAAAATGTCTTTCACAATTCAAAAGCTATTTGAATATCAAATTGAAAATAATACCAAATTAACAAGATTTATTTTTGAACTTTGTACTATTTTCATCCACTTTTTTCGTTTTTTTTTTTTATTTTATTTTACATAAACATAAATTATTGTATTTGTATTTGTATTTTCTACAAGCAACTACAAGCTGACTTTTTACTTTATATCTCTACCTTAATCCATTTAAAATAAATCGAGAATAAAGTATTTTGAAAAAGTCATTTCGAATGGTTAAAATACACATATTAAAGTGGTGGTATTTAGAAATTTCGAATAATCACTGTATTTACTTATCCTTTTGAATGTGAAATGTATATTATTGTTATTATGTACATATATGTATGTATGTGCATTCATGTATTTATTCTAAAATTGGAAGTTAATAAGAATATAATATTGCATGTGCGATGTAATAAAAGATTTATTGTTATTATTAGAAAATATACAAAACAAGAAACAAATAAAAATAAATAAATAAATATAATAATAATAATAATAATAATAATAATAATAATAATAATGATAATAATAATAATACAATAATAAGAAAGGAAAATTCTAGATTCTAAAATGAAACAATAACATGGAATAACGCTAATGGAAATTTAAAAGCACAAAACCTTATAAAAATAAAAAACAAACAAAAAATTGTTCCTTTTTGTTTTCTTTTTATTTCGTTTTTATTTTATTTTATTTTATTTTTTCTCTTTAAAAGAAATAGTACATAAGCTTTTTAGTATTCTATACATATATTTTATCTTTAAATGTATTTATTATTGTGCATAATATATGAATAAGTACAAGCACATGTAATATATGTACATGTACATATCATATAAATGCATGTTACGTATAGACAGTGTATATGGGATAACAATAACAAGAAATCAATAACAATTAGGGTATTAAATATAATATTATTACATGATATAAATATTGAAAACATAGAAAAATAGAATGTTATTAACACGACAAAAAATCTTTATCTAATATACATAATTAGTAGATTGTATGTACATAAAGTACAAAGTACCTGCTAATTAAAGTTGTAAATTCTACTCGTACTTGTACTTAAAAAAAAGAGGACTACTTTTATGAAACAAAAAGAAATTTTGTTTTTTTTTTTTTTTTCGTCTCTGTGTATGTTTCAGATTGTACCTACATGACATATTTTTTTCTGAAATTCCATCATGCATTTTTTTTAAACCGACATGTATAATATACGTTGCGTATAAAATGTTTCTACATATAGATTATACTCGTAAATATATGCCTATCCGTACCCGTACCTATCCTATAAAAACATACATAACATTATGTATGTATATGGTATATAAGAGTATAATTAAAAGGGTATACCTACATAAATATGCGAAGAAAAAGTACACCACCATACTTAAGTACATTATGTACATACATATAAGCATAGGAGTGTATATCGTGGATTGTATATTACTTTAATTAATTTAAACTTTCATGCATGCATGTAACATTTTGTGGTACATAAAACATACAACGTTCTATATTATGTTCTCATAAAATATAAAAATTATTCAAACCGTTTTTTATGTTCATAATATGTTCATAATGTACACCACACTATGTATAGTATATGAAATGAATTATTATAGTACCTACTATATGCACATGCGGCTAAAATTAATTTAATTTTTTCAGAATTTTCATATTACCATATTTATATTTATGTTCATATGTATACATATGTATATGTACATGTATTCATACATAAAAGAAAGAAAAAAGTATGAAACAAAAGAAAATTCAACAACATCAGTAACAAAAAATTTAAAAATTTGTTACATAAATAACGTGGTTTCATATAACCACATAAACTTTCACTTCCTTTTCTGTAGATTTCACAGAAGTTTGTTATATTTCAATTCAGTGTAATAGAATATTATGTATGTAGGTATATAAAATAGGCAAATATATGTATAATGTAAGTGCATATAATGTACATCACATAAGGTATAACCTCATCTGAGAAAGGATGTGGATATGTATGACGTATACGATAATATACATATATCACATATGAAAAAACATAAAAGAGATTTATCATGCAAGTATGAAAATACATACAATGTATTATACATACATACTCATACATGTAGGCCTCAGTTATGTATGTGTAATACATATTAAAAATATATGCACATAAAAACATATATCTACATGTATAATGTTTTATTTGCATATGTGTATTTTCAAAGTTATATTCAAACAAACATACATACACATGTATGTATATTATAATACATAATACCAAGCACATAATACATTACATTCAATGTTCTGATATGCTATATATACTCGTATAATATAATCGTATGTATTTGCTAAAATTAAAAAGAACAAATGATCTAGAAAATCAAACAATATTTATATAATTTCTTTTGTTAATTTTATATACATCAGATGAAAAAAAAAAAAAAGAAAACAAGAACAATATCAAAATATACATTATACAATAAATACATAAAATCAATAAAATTCTCATTATACACTTCTTATATACAACACATAATTTCGTTCTTCCTCTATACCTACAATTTTCCTCACATACAGTATATTATAACAATACAAAAACACATTGTGTATAAATTATATGTTCATACATATGTAAATATATGAAGTAAAAATTATTTGTAATGTTATAAATTTGTGCTATTCATACATACATACGATAATATCCTTTAAGCAATGTTTACCTATTGTATACAATAATTATTCTTATATTCGAATTTTGAAATTTATTTTTCTTTTGAAAAATTTATCGATATATTAATGTGTAAACGTTCAAATGTAATTATTTTTCAAAACAATCAAGAAAACAAATGGGTATGTATAATCATGTCGATAAAATTGCCTTTACATTTGTTATTATAGAATATGCTAATGTGTATGAAGCCTAAAGTGCAAAAACTTTATCATTAGTAATAACGCCTAGTTTTTGCTTTCAACTTCAAAATATCAGTATTTATATCGTTTTTTTTTTCACCACTGGAAATTTAGAAGTCATCATTTTTATTCCTAAAACTTAATTCGAACATAATGATTATTTTAACTTAATTTATGGAAAATAAATGATCATTAGCGACGAATTATCATTAATTCGCTTTCTGTCTATTACAAAAACTAACTCAACGAACGCTATAAATCGATATACAAAATTTTATTTCAACAATTTTTGAATGGTTCCATCATCAGCATCATCATCCTTTTCTTACAGTCTCTTGTGGACCTTCATCTTCTCTACAATTAGCTTCCAACCATTCCTGTCTTGTACCACCTCTGTCCATACTGTTATTCCCACTATTTTAAAGTCTCGTCTTTTTTCGTCCATCTTCTTCTGCTTATTGCTAGTGTTTTAAAAGTCATTGTTTTGAGCCACCTATCGTCAATTATCCTCAATATATGGCCAACTAGTCATAGTCTTCATAACTCTATGAATCTTACTATATGTTCTGCATTTATTAGCTCATCCAGTTCGTGGTTCATCATTGCATAGAAATTGCATTGAAATAAAATTATATTAGCTGTTTTTCTTTGGTCACAATTATCTGATAATTCTCAGCTCTCAATTGATCAATGCGTTTCTTTGGTCTGTGTTTTTTCTATTCTGTTATAGGTAGCAGCAGCAACGAAGTGAGATTTATGTAATCCATCTGAGGAAAAATATTTTTGCTCAATTGATGTGAGGAAACTGAGAATTAAAAAAAAGACACAATTTTGACAATCTTCGTGTTCATACTTCGTAAATTTTTGGATATATGTAGTTTATTTGTAATAAATGATTTGTGAAAATTAATTTGTAAAAATAAAAATTTTTTTAATTATTTCTTTTCAAAGTGACAATCAACTGAGAATGAAAGTATCAGTCCATTTCTTTCAGTTTGTTTGCTCAGTTAGTAACAAGAAGAAGATAACTGATCTAAATGAGATGTCAAACTGAGAATTATCAGATAATCGTGACCAAAGAAAAACAGCTGTTATCTTTAATAATAGCTGCTTTCGATTTAGCAATTTCAAGTACTTGCGAGTAGATAAGTACTTAGGTAAGGTAAATATCTATGCTAAACCATCTACTAGCAGCTACTCATGAATATCTTTTCAAGTAGATGCAACTAGTTACGAATAATTTTTGTGTCGTTCAATATAACAATTTATCCTAGACACATTTTTGTACTCCCATAAGTATGTACTTGAAATTGTTAAAATGAAAGCAGCTAAATGTAAAACCATAATTTCAAGAATTCTTTCGTTTTGATTTTAATGTATAAAGACAATTTAAGCTAGTAAAATTTAATTTTATTTAAAAACAAACAAAAAAAAAAAAAAAACAATTTATTTATAAATACGTAATTCTTATTGTAATAATGGTTTTTTTTTTATTTTTATTCTATTTCAGGTACACTTCGTCATTAAAATTCAACAAAATTCAACGCAAATTGAAACGCAATGAGAATTAAAAATGGATAAATTAAAACGAAAATGTTACATCATAAAAAAAAAATTTAAAAAAATACAACATAAATAAAATTAAAAATAATATTAATTTAAAAAAAGAAAAAAAGTTAATATAAATTCATAATTTATAAGTATATAATTGTAATTATAAATAACATTATGTATTTATGTAAAAATTACCAAAAGAAAAACAAAATTAAAAAACAAAAATTATTGAAAATAAATCCATAAAAATATATGCATATACGAGTATACTATGTACATATACAAAATATAAAGTACATTATTTACGAGTATGTGTATACATAATATATACTCGTATGTATATAAGTAGAAAAAAATAAAACAAAACGCAATCAACCAAAACGACTGGAATTTTAGATTAATTTAAAAACAAAAAAAAACAAAAAAAAAAAAAATTATATATTACATACATAATTTATTATTATTATTATTATTATAATTATGATATAAACAATAATATAATTAAAACTAAGTTAATTAAATAATAGAATTAATGCATAATAGTAATAAAAACAGTTGTATTAAAATTAAGATAATTAATGTATGTTTGTAAATGAAAATAATAAAAAATACATTATAAAATTTAAATTATAAAATTAAAAATGTGTGAAAACACTATGTAGATAAACAAATAATGAACAAAATAAAATACAATTAAAATTAAAATTTAAAGAAACAACAACTACTACTACAAAAAAAAAAAAAAAAAAATCATGAAAAATCAAAAATAGATACAAAATAAATTTTCAATTATGATAATTTGAATTAAAATTTAATAACGAAAGAAACATAAAATAAAAGTTTGAAAAAAGAGAATCATTCATAAATAATATAAAGATACTTACTACTTAAAATTTAAAAGTATAAATGAAAAAAAAAATGAACAAAGAGAAAAATGTATTTAAAAAATTTTTAAATCAAAAATGCGTTTATATAAATGCGACCATAATATTATGAAAGTAATGAATAAATATACATTCAATATTTACATCATCATCATACATGCATACGTTATGTCTAAAGTGTACATAATGAAACGTGTGTGTACAATCATTAATTCAAAAAAACAAAAAAAAAGAAACTAATCTCATATACATACATACATAATGTATAATTTTATGAAAAAAAAAAAAAAGGATAAAAGATAAAATATGGCTTATGAGTTTGTGTTATTATTGTTGTATTATGTATGTGAAAAATAATATATATTACAATGCACATACATGACATATTACATACAAATACAATATATAAAATAAAATAATAATTACATATTATTAGTATGTAATAGAAAAATAGAGTGTACATAATATACTATAATTATGTACTACTTAATTTTGTTGTAATATATAAAATGTAAAATGTATAGAAAATGAATTTAAATTAATTATTTTTACTACTTTATATTATTATTATTTTTTTTTTATTTTTTTTTTTTTTTTTTGTATAAATGTTTATTTTATTTATTTATTTTTATTTGTTTTATTTTCATTTTTATTTTAAAATATTTTTGTTTTTCTTATTTTTGTAGAAACAAATATTTTGAGCTGGTCTCAAATTTTTGTATATATACAGACGAAAAATTATATATACATAATACACACATTTACTTAGATACCTACATTATAAAAATGTGTATATAATAACAAAATAAATAAATAAATATATAAATAAATAAATAATTAAATAAATAAATAAATATTACATAAGATATACTGAATAATATTTATTAAAAATACATAGATATACATATAGTTAAATATACATTATTATACATAACATAATATACATATAAAAGTATATAAAAGTAATAAAAACATAAAATAATGTAAAAAAAATAAAATTATTGCATGAGTATTCTCATGTAAGAAAATGATTGAAAACGAAACAAATTATGTAATAATAAATGAAAAAATTAAATAAATAATATTGAAAATGTAATATATGTAAGAAATTGCATAAAAATACATTTTATCAAACTCGTTATATTTTTTATTTATTTTTTGTTTTTTTGTTTTTTGTACATTGCATTTAGGTACAACGTATAACCTTTTCCAAAAATGCAGTCAGATGTGACGATCATATACGGTCATCCTTGCATATAGTCATCGTATGCCATCAGCAGTTGGTAGAACTGCATGCTAGTATACAGACTATGTACATGCACTGATGCACGCTTTTTTGCGAACGTATACATAATTTTCATACGTTTTTGAACTTCTGAAATTTAAATGTACTATGCATTTGATTTCCATCACTTGACGAAATTGCATTTTCGAAAAAGGCCTATCTATATAAATGTTTGGTTTGATGCGTTGAAGATGTAAAAATCGTTTTAGAAAGACGTTTATAAAAGTCGATAACCTGCAAATTATACTAAATTTACATAACGTTAAATTTAGAACGTCTGTAAAATGAAAAAATCCTATTAATTCGAAAAATAAATACAGTGTCTCAAGAAAGAATCCGGACACTATAATTTTTTTGTACATAAAATTAAATCGTAAAAATCGGAGCTGTTTCTTAGGACTTCCTGGAAAAAATCTTCATTGACTCCAATATTAGTTTCGTCGTAGTTTGACTGAATTTGTTAAACGAGGGGTTTTTAATATTTTCACCACTTTAATATTTTTTCGTTTTTCGATCATTTTCTTTTCATAATGGTGCGTAAATATTCATTCTTCATTTTCCATAGCACTACAGCTCTAAGTGAGCCAGAACTTTCACAAAAGTGATTTCATGTACTATAAATATCCTTCTATACAAAGTATTGATTCTTCGTTATGTAGAAAATTTCATATAAAACACAAAATGATAACTCTGAATTTATTTTTAAATAATTTGAACCGTTTGATTTTAAGAAAATAAAATCACATAAAAGGAACACTGCGGGTTAAGTATACATATATTTATTGAGGAGGAATCAAAATAATGATGAGAATACATTTCTAACTAAAAAGAAAAATCAACACAATCATATGTAATGCTAGTGCTATTGTGACGGAAAACAGAGACAATTAATTAATATATACTGATGATTAGATCATTTTTTTATGAATTTATTAGTTAATCCTTATATTTTCTTTCTTTTCTTTCTTTTCTTTTGGTCTTTTTTTTAATTCAAAAAATTTCTAATCAAAAATTTATGGTAGGAGAATTTAAAAAAAAAAATTTTAAATAGTAAAAATAATGTGAATACAACAATATAAGCATGTAATACAAAACATTTTCTTAAATACATTATGTATGTATGTACATAAAATATTTGTAAAAAACAAAAAAAAACCAAAACATTACCGTGTGTGTATCTACCACTATTTTATACAAATGCACAAATAAAAATTGAAACTGAAATTAATAAAAAATCACAACAAAAAAAAATCAAAAGAATTTAACAAATTTATTCGTGAATATAAAATTTTTAGAATGTATCACAACATTATATACACACACATGTATATATTAATAAGTACATATTTATATAGATGTGAGAAAAAAAGTTAATTCATTGAAAATACTACATACTATACCTAATATGTACATTTTATGCATAAGTAATCATACATATTTTCTAAAAAAAAAAAATTCTTCACATTATACAAATACACCTTTAAAATTCATTATTATCTATAAAGTACATTATGTACAAATACTATACATAATACATAAAAAATAAATAAAAAAATTATATAGAATTTTTTTAAAAGTAAAACAAAAATATTATAACAAATAAAATGGACCATATTATGAAAAAATTGATAAACCAAAAACCAAAATACATTATATATGTATGTACTTCTTATACACATATTTACCATAATACATAAACATTTTATATGTTTCATATTCAAAATAATAAAAATAATTTTTATTTTTACTTTTTTGTTTTTAATATGAAATGCGAGAATTCGAATTTCATATTTACCTACGCTACAATGCAGAAACGAAACACATAGTATGTCTGTACAGTTAACCAAAAAATAAGTTTGTACATTTTTTTTATTTTCATCAAAATGTCTAATGCTCTAGACACATACGGCTCGAAATCACCATAATTTTACGAAATCAACCTTTTGAAATCATATAGTGACACACTGCATTTTGTTGATTTTGAATGAATGAATTTTGAAGTTTTATAATTAATTGTGTATTAAAAAGAGCTTTTAGCTTTATAAAAATATAACCATTAAATACATAAAAATTTATAACTATATGAATATATGATATTAAAGACAGCTGAAACTGGAAAATGAAATTGGAAACTGGAAGTGCTATCGTGATCTTGATCAAAATCAAGCAATTTTTACGTAATTTCAATGAAATTATCATAATTTCGATCAGCTGAAATTATATGAAAAGTACTTGATTTCGTCGCCAAAATCAAGAAAAAAAGGTTGATTTCGAAAATTATGGTAATTTCGAGCTGTATGTGTCTAGGATGTAAATTTCATACAAGATTTAGGTTGTTCAATATAACGTGATATAACTTTTATATACCGCTTCTACATTCAATGCAGTGGCTTCAACTTCAACTTTGATTTAATGGATATGTATTAGAACTTCTACATTCAATGCGGTAGACTTGACAGCTACTTTTGTGTCAACTTCGACTTTGAGAAAATTCAATGTTGCAGTTTACTGCATATAAGATGAAAACATAAAACAAATGAAATTATTTTTTTTTTTTGACATCACAACAAACAAAACTATACTTTCAAAATTTCAATTGTTACTTTATACCGTCAAGTCAAAGTTCAATTTACTGCACTCAAAATTTTACTCCAATTCGGAAGTTCAGCCATTGGGTGCGTTCAGTTCAATGCAGCGATGCAAGTCAGCGATGAAAATGCAGCGATGTTTAGATAATCGCTGCATACAATTTACTGAACTGTTTACAGCGGAAAAACCCGCTGCAAACAGTTGATAGTTGGCTTTGTCTGTTGTTCTAACATTAAATAATGTCAAAATTTGTTTACGATGACTTTTAAAGCGAACTTTTTTTCAGCTGCAAAATATTTACATCGCTGCGAAGTAGCGATTATGCAGCGAAGCCGTTCAGTAAGAGAAATTATTGCAGCGATGGAAAATTATACATCGCTGCGTGGAACTGAACGCACCCATTATCTACATGGAATTAGCATAAATATATGCACGTAAACGTAATATGATTCAAAAAAGTGTTAGCCAACAATCTAAACTCAGAACCAAAAAATTTAGATATTTTGATAAAATTACCAAAAGATGAATAATTATTTTTTTGAGGCATCGTATATGCATAAAAATATAAAATGAAATAATTGTAATTTTTTTTTATACATAGATTTGTATATATAGACAAAAGAGAATAATTTCTTTTTTCCTGTCAATATTACATATTTTAACTCTTTTGCATTCATAAAATGTGACCATAAATTCTAAAATTTATTCTATGTAATTACAGTCACGCAAACAAAAATGCCTATACTACATTCTTCATACATACATACATACTATTTAATTCATTTGTTAATTTTTAACAAAACCATTTATTATTCATTTACAACTACATACTAATCAGTGGTACCACACAAATAAATTTATGTATAATTACAAAATATTAACTTTCGGACCAATAAAAAAAATTATTATAATATTCGCCATAATTACAAAAACAAAACCAACAAGAAAAACTTAAGAAAATTAGTTTCTTCTTTTTTTTTTAAGTTTTAGAAATGAAAATTAAAATTTTTTGACTTTGATGTATCCAAATACATATTTTATACAAACAATACCACTTATATTCTAAAAATTCTCATATTAATTTCAGAAAGTGAGGTTAAAAAATAAAACAAAATTACAAAAAATATATTTCTAATTAACACATATACACATGTATTTATATAAAGAATACAATTTAAAATTTATAAAAATGTAAAAAAAAACAAGACAAATTTATAAACAGATACAGATACAAAACAAAAATGTTTAGAAAACAGAAAAATTAAGGAATTTCGTGTCTTCATAATCCATTTTTTAGTACTAGTAGTACATATATTTGATTATATAGAGAAGAAGATAGCCAAAGAATAATATTGCAGTATTAATATTAAATTCATCAGTTTAACTATATCTTATTCCCCTTATATATGGTAATTCTTTGATTCATTTATGGTTTTTAATCATTTATTTGAAGTTTGTCACTTCATCTGACACGTAACATAAACGATTCGGAGAGTGTTCCAACATATTAAATTATGAGTAAATACTGCAATGTTGTATTATTATTGAAATTCAACTAAAAATTTCGTAGACGTACAATATACATATACACACGATTGTCCATTTATTTATATATTCAATTATGAAATACTTTATTTCAATTCATAATTCAAGGAATAAAAAATTTAATTTCGAAAATTTTTATCAATCAAAACAAACATTACATGATCAATTTCATTTTAAATTTGATCAAAAAAAATAAATAAAATTTAAAAATATCTACATAAAAATAAATCAAAATACGAAAAACGATAAATGTTTTTAAAACATTTTAAAATTATATTAGTCCAGTCATTTAAGCTAAAGAAAGTGGGTGAACCTCGGAATGAGAGATAATAAGCTGGAAACTTCTATACACCTTCATTTTGGCATTCTAAAAGTTATGCCAAAAGTCTCATAAAATCTCGTGTCTGCGTCGTAATTTACTGAAGATCTAAGATCACAAAAATCGGTTTTTCGCGATTATATCGGTTTCTACAGCTCCAATGATGTTAACGCCTGTTTATAAAAATTGTAGAGCGTAAAATTTGCAACAATTTATGTTTCAAACATTTTTTCATGCTCTCTCAATTGTTTTTGTGATAGAGAGCGGAGAGCGCGTAGCGCTCAGCTATACATAATATTCAACTTTTAGAATGCCAAAATGAAGGTGAAACCCTAATTTGACTGGACTATATATAATGTCCATGTGTATATTCTTACACATAAGGTGTATGTACGTAAACATGTTGTATATAATGTATAGATATGAATGGTAAAATTTGATGATAAATTATAGACAAATGCATGTATATTAACGTTTAAAAAAAAAGAAGTAAATTTTACAATTTCGAAAAATATGTACGATAAGAAGATGAGAAATGAAAAAAAAAGAAACTTATCTAAATGTAAAAAATAGAAAAAATAATTCAAAGAAAACTAATTAAATACAAACGAATGAAAATATACAAATATATGGGGGGAGTGCATATAAAAAGGAGTATAGTATATGTATGTCACATTTTATAGATACTATAGATATTATGTGCATGTTTACAAAAATAAATTATATAGAACACAATTTATTGAAAATTAAAAACAAAAAATGAAAATAAAAAAAAATTAAATTAATTAAAATACTATGTTATAGGTAATTAAAAGGATCGTATATTACAAGCATAAGTTTCAGTACATGATAATATTATGATAGTAACATGTATGCATAAATAATATGTATTTACATATGAAGAAACAAGAATTAAAAATCATTTAATTATTTATACATACATACATATATTGATGATATATACGAAGAATGAAAACGTAATAATTTATGCATATTTATATAGCATATTATACATATAAATAGTTTTTAAATATCCAGCTGGTCTGGTATAATTTATATATATATTATAAGAGTATGATATACATATTATATACAAGTCTATGTAATAATTTTAATATAATGTTATTTAAGAAAATAACAAACAAACAAAAAAAATACATAATAATAAAATCAAACACATACATACAGTGAATACCAAAAATATTTGTACACATCCAAATTAAAACTTTGGATTCCTGTAAGTAGAGATCAAATGAACACATCTTCCTATTTTTTCTACAAAAATGAAACCGTAATATGTTTTTAACATAATTCCGAAATTTCATTCTCATAACGCTTTTCATTCTCAAGTTCTACAAAAATAATTAAAATAACTCCTATAAAATTATGAGTCAAAAGTGTTTGTAAACTCAGGCAATTCCACATAATTTTCAATACGGTTTTTCTGGGTAATGTTACAAAAATCTCTTTCTTGTAAAAATTATTTTTTCAATTTTGATGTTAATTATAGCTTACTTAAGGAAGACACTTTTGGTCATTTATATGTAATTTAGTTTATGATGTCTATTACTCTATCTCTATTTATTAAAGATGAATCTTAAATGATTTTTGATACCAAATTTTTTTTCACAAAACTGATAATGTTAACATAGTGAAATCACGTTTTAGTTTGTCGTAAACATCGTAATATTCGTAGTTTTTCAGTTTTCCTAGTTCATTTCCATACATTTACAAACTACGAAAGTTTTAAAATGATTCGCAGTTTCTAAATTTTGTATTTCTCAGTTTCGTAGGTAATGTTTGACAGTTCTTATTTGGCTGTTTGAAGAACTACGAAACTTGAAAACTAAAAATTTTAGTGAACTGAAAAATGTCATAAGTCTCCTTAATAAACTTTTCTACAACATTAATGTAAAACACGTCATCACTTATTACAAGTATAGAGTTAATTAGGAACAGAGAAAATTTTGCAAAAATGTTGAGGTGTACAAAGACTTTTGAACGTTCACTGTTTGTTTATAAGAATGTATTTAGAAAAAATCAATTATTAAATTAAATATGTACTTAATACTACCACACATATAAAATCAAAATTAATATAAATTATTATAATAATTATACTGTATCTACATATGGAACAAAAAGGACAAAAAAGAAAAAAACATTTTCAAAAAATTTAAAAAATAAATAAAATTAGAAAATTTTACATAAAATAAGAATCAGAAAAATAAAAGAGAAAAACTCACATAAGAATAATTATGTATTATCATCAACATCTCATCACAAAATATAAAATTAATAATAATAAAGTAATCTACATTATATAGATATATAGCAATTATACACATTATAAGAAATCTACATTGAAAGAATAAAAAAAAAGTTTAAGATGAGGTAGAAGAAAAATTATAGTAAAAAATACATTATACAAATAAACTAAAAAAAAAAAGTGGAACTCATAAAAAGAACTTCATAAAAGAATGTAATGTACTACATATAAACCTACGAGTATATAGTATTTAATTTATTTAAAGGATAAAAATAAAAATGAAACTAAAATCAAATTTTTTTATTTTATAGAAAATTATAAAGCAAAAATACAAATAAAAATTTACTCTGAAATAAATTCAAATAAATGCAAATAAATAAAAATAAAAATTTTATAAAACAATTGAAAAATATCCACATTTTCCTTACTGAATTATTATTATATCCTAGATATATGGCAATGCTTTCATATATGTTTAATTGATCATTCATATAGTGAATGATCATTATTCATATAAACTTAAATAAATTTAAATGATCATTATAAAATCTTCATTTGTCTCTTATTCTATTCGAGTAAATGTACGAATGACGATGGAATTATGAATTAAAATAGAAATTTTCAATTGTAAAAATTAAAACTAACCGACGTATTCTACTGTAGAGTAGAAGAGCCATCAATATTTTCACACTATTTCAAATGAAACAAACTGACTTTGGAAAGTCGAAAACCTTTTAAATATCTTATGCACTTTTGTGTGATAAGGCGATAAATCTGAATTTGAACACTTTTCTAGAATACCAATTTTATTAAAAAATCGATTTTACCAAAAATTTTAAATAAAATAAGACAATTAATGGATATCTAATCTAGAATCGCACCCTAAGATTCATGAATCGGAGTAAAAATTAAAAATTTAAACGAATAAATAATGACATATTAACAAAACAATCTTCTGACAGGGTATTTGCATCACGAATTGTATAAAAAATCATTATTCGGAATGAATACTGGAAAAATGAGTATCATTAAAGTATTGCCGTATATGTCACGAGTATATTATCATTTATCATTATCATTTACACACAAAAAAAATAATTTTATTAATTAAATTATATGTATTTATATCTATACACACTTTTAATTTCAAATTAAAACGTAACTTCGTATAAACGTAATGATATTTTACTTAATTCAATTTTTGTGATAATATGTAATTTTTATTTATATTTCATAAATGCATCATGCAAAATCAAATGCAAATATTTAGAAAATTTTTCAATGATAAAAAGAAATAAAACTTACAAGAGAAATAATATACCTAAAGAATAAAATTTCGATTTGCACCAGATTATCTGCAAAAAAAAAGCAGAATATAATTAAAAAAAAAGAAATCAAAATAAATGAGAATTCATTTTAAAAAATGTGTTGATGAAAGCATTTGAAATGATTAAAATAATAAAAAAACAATAAAAATATACGCAGAATAAATGAATAAGTAAAAAATGATAAATGAATAAAACAGAAGACGTTGGTATTATGTATTTGTGTGATAGATTTTAAAGAAAATGATTCGTTTTTAATAATTATAATTAATGATTTATGAATATTTCATATATGTACCAACAAAATATAGTTTATTTACATACATATGTATGTACATAAATAGTTTTAGTTTATCAATTATTTTTATAATTGAATTTATAATTTTAATAATTTTAGAAAAAAAAAATAGGTAAATAAAATTAAATTCGAATTATGTACGAATACTAAAATACTTACAGATATTAAGAAAGGATTGAGAAACCCAACAGAAAAATATTTAAACGAAACACAAAACTAATTAAAAAAAAAAAAAAAAAAACTAACAAATATAATACCTGAGACAGACTGACAATTTGAGTTTTGAGAATATACATGTGTACTACTATAGGAAATGAATATTTAACATTGATAGATGGAGTGGTATGTGGGGGTATTCACCAATTGATTTTAGGATAGAAACATATCGAGCACATTACTGTTTCGATTCAGTTTACTATAAGTATTTAGTTAAATAACAAAACAAAATTTAGCACATAACACGGCAACTGCCTAGTCGCCCGGGCCCGATTAACAAATTTGTAATAATCTGTATATTGTAATGAGAATATTTTAATTTGTTTTTATACCAACTGAGAATTAACAAAAATATTAACTACAAAAACAAAAATGTAACTACATATTGACGTATCATGTGTACTATGCACCTACAGTTTAATGTGAATTGCGATATGAGAGATTGATGAATTTGGTGCTTAAATTTAAATGAAAGTTAAGTCTGATTGGTGAATAACGTCTGTGTCTGTACATTTTAGAGAAAATTTTTGATTAATTTTCTATACTAATTGCTTGTGTAGAGTGTGTTTTATTAATATATATTACATGTCTGTCTCGGGTATAATGAAGATTAAAAGTGAAAGGAGAGTATACATAATATAATATGTATAAAATAAAAAAATTAAAAAATTGTTTATTATAAGTTAAATTCCACCCAATGGAATGATAAATAATACACTGTTCTAAAGTAAAAAAAAAATAATATTAATATTTATGAGTACATATACACATACATATACAAAAAAAATTATGTGTAATGGTATACATATTAAGTATATAAATCGTGAAATTGAATTAACTTTAAGTAAAAAAAAAAATTTAGAAAAACATTAAATCAAGAAAAAACAGTAAAATAAAAACAAAATCATTAATAAAATTATACATAAATAATATGTATGAGTATATAGTATATTGTATAATATACATTATTTAAGAAAAACAAAAAAAAAGAAAAGAAAATAATAAAATTAAATTTAATTTAAAATATTATATAATAAAATATCGCGGCAGGTCCTGCGTATATTTACATTAAATATGTATTAGAAGACAAAGTTAAATTGAACGATACGGCACACGAAAATATAAACAAATTATATATTATGTACTATACATTATGTAAGTGCACACACAGGAATCATTATTTAAAAAATTTAACAGAAAAAATTTAAGAAAAAAAAAAATAAAATAACAATAAAAAATAAATTGAATGAAAGCAAATTATATTATGTAATGTGTATATTCATAATACGAGTCAAGTATATAATGTACTTACATAAAATTTTTATAATTTATTAAATTTAGTATGAAAGAAATGAAGTAAAAAAAAAAAAATAATAATAATAATAATTAATACAAATTAAATTGAATGTAAAATGTAATACTGGTTGGTATATAAAAATTAAAAATATATCTACATATTAAATAAAAACAAAACCAAGAAACTTTTAGATGTACATAATAACACGTACGTAAGTTTTCAAAGAACTGAAAAATTAAAACAAAAAAAAACAAAAATTTAAAAAAATGATGAAAGAAAAAATTCAAAAAATTAAAAAACAAAATTAGAAAATAAAAACAAATAAAAAAAAACGATAAAAAAAAAACACAAAAAAATATATGAAAATAATAATAAAATACGAAACATTATTATACATAAAATAATGATCTTATATGTACGATCTTCGTTCAGTATACATAATAAAAATTTTAAAAATAAAATATAATAGTATTTCTTCTCATATACATAATATTCTATATACATATAAAATTATAAGTATATGTAATATCAATTACATACTTATATGTGTACATTTATTTATTCTTATTATCTTTACATATGTACATTACATATACATAACATACACATCATGTATCCTTATTACATATTTAAAAAAAAAAAAATTATTTATCATAATAATAATCATCATCATCACGTTTTAAGCATATAATATCTACACCACATGTGTTCTATGGTTGTAATGGTATGCTCATTTGAAAGTGTTACAAAAGAACAAATCAACGCAATCTTGATATTACGATTTTGTCCACCACAGCTGTCCGAAAACATTACAACATTTTTTGTATTTACAAAATTCTTAAAGTAATACAAAAGGCACGAGCCTATTTCCTGTGGACCACGTGAAGCTACAGATTCATCCCATACGAAAATTGTCGATTTTTTCGTACGCAGATTTTGAATTCCAAGACAATAGGTCCACAGTTGCCTTTTATAGTATGTAATCCCTGTAGATAAAGCTGGAGTGGCCAAAGTTTTCATTAAGTCAAAGGCAATTACCGTGGTATCATCGTCGTGGTCCAAACTTTGTGCAAAACTTTGCATGGCTTTTCTAACTTTGTTCAGCATGTCTTTGATGCAATTCCCGCTCAAGTTTTATTTTACCTATTATCTCGGAAACTGTTTCTACTTTTAGTTTTATATTAAATGAATCACATTTTCTGCATGAATCCGTGATTGGGGCATGGAAATGAAGATTGAATCTATAAAATTTTAAGAACGATATGTATGTTTACAAAATATGCATATAAAATGTTAACTGATAAATAGTTTTAGAGATATGTGAAGAATTCTTACCTAGTATTGAAAATTTCTCTGAATTTTTTTTCTGAAATGGCTTCCCCATGATATTTTTTTTCATATTCCGAATATAAAATTCTTATATTTAAGTCTGGTGATAGGTATTTTCTTTCAGACTTGTTCCTGCAGTAATGCGATTCATACGCAGGAAAAGTTTCAATAAAACTGCAAGCATTAGAAATAGCTTCAGTAGTTGTCTTATTCCACGGCACATGACGTCCTCTTTTATCTTGTGGTGCAATCATACTTGGTTTGCTCTTTAAAACTCTGTCAATTCTGCCGTCTGATACTTGCAGTAGTTTTTTGAAGAACATTTTACAAATTTTTTCGTCAATGCCGTCAGAATTTGGTAAGCTATATTCTCTTGTCACATTTTTTTGCTTTTTCCCGTTTAACGTATTGGGAGTATATCGCCGAGAAACACTCTTCACCTGTAATTCAAAAATTTTTTTGATTTTTTTGACTCTGGGTTTCACAAAGTTTTGAGCTACCTTTATTTGATAAAAAATATAAGCAGATTGTTTGTTATTATCACCCATGTCATAAAATTTTGTATATATCTTTTTCTGTGCCTCTTCAGAAATGGTGTTGTAACACTTTTCTTTACAACAGGAATTAACAACCTGGAATTTCTTGCCTGTAATTGTTTTTCCTTTAACATTTACATAGCTTAAACCTTTTGCCTTTTTGAATTTCCTCTGATTCTTTTTCCAATTGCTTTCATTTTTTTCGCGTTTTCTTGTTTTTTTTTGGTTTTTCCGTAACCATAGGGCCATAGGCATATCTTTTTCGCTACTTAGGTCCATTATTATTTTTTCGTTATCGACATCAGACACTGAAGGCATATATTCTGAGCCTGAGGTAGCCGAAAAATCTTATACTTCATCACTTTTTTCATCATATCATCATCTAGACAATGATTAATTCAACAGGACACATTATTTTAAACAAACTAATTAGTTTCAAATACTTACCATTGGCACGTAAATGTCGAATTAATGCTTCCATTTCACAATAATTTAAAATTTTTACTTACTTTCTTCACTTCAGAAATTTAAAAATTCAGTTTCAAAACACCTTACTAGCTTGGCAGATAAAACTCAATTAGTGATATTAATATTATTAAAATATTACTATTAGACACTGCTAACAAAATCAAACATAAAAATAATTGTTTAACCGTTGATTACCGTTTATAAATCAAAAAAAAAAAAAAAAACTCACTGCCAAAACGGACCATGCCTCATAGTCCATTCTGGCACTTGTCTGTAGAATGAAAATTTGAATGATCCAATATATAAAATACAATTATTCATATTAATATCATCAAAAAGATGCATGGTCACATTTGAAATCGAAAAGAATTGCAATTGCAACGTAATGATATATAGAACACATTTTTGAAATTATTGTGGCATGGTTCACTTTGGCTCTCAACGCCTCATATACTCTATACTATACTATATACTATACACTATACATATTACATTTAGAAAAGAAGATGAAAATAAAAAATAAAATAAAATAAAATGAAAAAATCAAATTATATAGTATTACATAATTCATTTTATTCAACGTGTGTATGTACTGTTAATTACTTGTAATTACACATATCACATATTGAATCAATAAGTCCGGAGACTAACTACCAAAACAACGGCTATTTTAGAAAAAAAATCTTCGACCATTTTCACTTTTGCATGGTTTCATAAAAACTTGCATTTACAGTGTGTTCACTGTTCAGTTTAGCAACCGTGTAAAAATCATATGTTCACTTTTTCAACCATGCAAATGTCATGTGTTCATTTAATAAAACTTGTTTTAAAATTAACGCAACCTATGCAAGTATTTCAAGTTAATTGCTTTTCTGAATAAGAAGAAGATACACTCTTTGTGTTGCCATTGTCATCAGCTGTCATTTTGTGTTTACTTAAATTGAATTGTTTTTCCTTTGTGTTTGATGTCGGATTATGTTCAAATATGCAAGTATTTCCACATGCGCAAGTGGATTTTTGTCGTAATTAATTGGTCGCTTTTTTTTTGACGTTTGCATGCATGGTTGCTTACTTACACGCAACAAAACGCATAAAACCATGCAAAAGTGAAAACGGCCTTCTTTATTCATTAACACCTAAGCACACCACACAGTCTCCTGCAAGTGCGAAAATACATTAGTCCAAAGCTCCTCCAGCTTTCCTATAACAACCCAACCAGCCGTAATGAACGATCTATCTTTGGTATTGGTATGCATCAAGATGTATAGAATGTATGCATGAATGCCTATGCAATAATTTACACAAAGTTTATTTACGAGGCTAATCGTTAATCTACGGGCTCCGCGACTAAAACGTCTCGTTTATTTACAAAGATAGCTTGTAATTCTCAAAACAAAGGAAAAAATTACGAATATTTAATAATAAAGACATTTTCATGTCATAAACTGTTCGGATATTATAAACTAAATTTTAACAAAGCGGCTATGAGGCTACATTTGGTAATGTCAATTAAATATAGGCAGTATTTAAAATCTCCAAAACGTTTTTTATTGCAATTCAACTGTTTGTATCAAAAAATTTCTCTCCATTTTTGAAATTTGAAATTAAAGGACCGTCACCATCAATAATCGTTCGGTATGGAGATTCATATTATAGAAGGTTCAGGTCCAATTTGGATCGTATGAAGAACATTGATTTTTAGGTCATTGAAAAAGAAAAAGATGATTACAAATATTTTTGCTCATCTATTGAAATTAATTAGGATTTGGAACTAATTTTCTTGCTGGCGGGATATCATTGCGATAAATTTGTGTTACCTAATGTTAAACAACATTTCCGAATTTTACTGCAGCTGATCTATGGATAAAATGGATAAATGAATACTTCAAAGTCTAAAGCTTCATACTTCATTCTTATTCATATTATGTTACTATATTTTCTACTTTTGTAGGCACTACACTATGTAAATATTTATTAATTTAAATAAAACACCAAGTTATCTTCTTCCAGAGCACTCTTTATTAATTTGCTTTATATAATTATATAATCACTTTACTTAAACTTAGGTTTTATAAAATTTAAAAAAAACAACTTTTCGTTATTTGGTCGACCTATCGACTAACTTAACTTCTCCAATTTTTTACAATTTTCACCCAATATGACAAAAAATAGAAATTACCTAACTGTATAAAATAATAACATTATGTACATAAGACAATAGTAGGTAAAAATTACATTTAATTAAATAAGTTAAAAAATACATTTTTTTGTTCAAACTGATAATAATACAGGGTGATTCGTTAATTAAAATAAATAATATTACAGGGTGATTCATATTTTCTAACAACATATTGTATTTTATGGATTTACAAAATTACTACAACATTCGGCCACCCTGACATGTTAATCGCCCACGATTAACTTTAATATTTTCTAATTAAACAGTTTTTTTTTCCATTTAAAACAATAATTTTATACATTAATACAACTTTATAATGATTATACATACATTTTATCTTTACACATTTTTACTACGGACAACTGTATGTGTGCAACATTATTCATTAATTTTCGATTTTGTACTATCGTAGTATAATTTCATATTTTCAGGACTGCAAACACCATCATAAGGAATACGAGATACTTGAAGTCCATCAACATCTTTTATGACATATCGATCATGTGGCAAAATTTTAACTATTTTGTAGGGACCTTTATACTTTTGTACTAACTTTTTATTCAAACCTGGCGTTGTTACTACATTTTTTATCAACACATAATCTCCAACTTTGTACTTATAAGGGGTTTTATGACGCTTGTCAAAGTAAGATTTGTTATAGTTTTGAACTTTCTCGATATTTTCGCTAGCTTTCTTACGTATACCTATCAAATTTCTAGAATCTTTACTACTTTTTTCTTCTCTAAGATACTCTAAAATTTTATCAATGACTTGACCTTTTTGCTCAACACCGAAAAGCAGCATGCTTGGTGTATAATCCGTGCTACGATTTTTAACATTATTCATTGCATATTCTATCTTAGGTAGATATCTCGCCCAGTCTCCCATTTCAGGATCTGTTTCCTTCGACAGCATTGGTATTAATACCCTATTCACTCTCTCAACTTGTCCATTAGACTGAGGAGAAGAAGTAGCAATCTTAATGTGTTTAACACTTTCTTGCTTACAGAATGTAGCGAACTCATCTGATGTAAAGCACGTTCCCCTGTCAGAGATTATCTTACTTGGACGTGAATAATAATTAAAATAATTTTTTAGGCATTGAATTACTTCTTTTGTTTTTGTAGTCCTTACAGGGTATAGTTTGATAAACTTTGTAAAGCTATCAATTATTAAAAACACATACTTTTTCTTATTTCGATTTGACGGCAATGGCCCGAAATGGTCAATGTGAAGTATTTCAAATGGAACATTACCCTTTGGTATGCTATGAAGAATCTTTTCCTTTTTACCTGATACAGGAGAAAAATACAAACATTTCAGACAAGTTGAAATGTAATCTTTTATTTTGTCCTTCATATTAGGAAACCAGTATGCTTTTTTAAGAAAATCATGACATTTTTCTACTCCTGCGTGGCAAAGTGATTCATGATGAGTTTGAATCACGCTTCGTTCCATTTGTTGTGGAACATAAAACAATACTTCAGTACCAAGTTTTCTATACACCACCCCATTAATCATTTCGTACCACTGACTTTCTTCTTTTTCAATCTTTTCAGAGATGTTTTTTATAATAGGGTCATTATTTTGAGCAGAAATAAGAGCGTATTCGAAAGAATCTTCCTCAACGATAAGTAAATTATGACACCTACTCAATGCGTCGACGTGCGCCATCTTGGAACCAGAACGATGTTCTATGGTATAACTAAAGTCTTGCAGTTCTAGCGCCCAACGTGATATACGTGGATTAATAATCTTTTTCTTCAATGTTTGTGCTAGTGCTTGACAGTCAGTGACTATCTTAAAGTTTATACCGATTAAATAAATTCGAAATCGCCTTAAATCATAAATTATGGCCAGTGTTTCTAGCTCATAACTATGATATCTAGATTCGGTATCTGTAGCTCTCTTGGAAAAGAAAAAGACTGGATGGAAATGCTTATCTTCTTGACGCTGTAAAAGAGCTGCACCAAATCCGATGGCACTAGCGTCACAATGTAACTGTGTTTCTGCTTTCGGATTATAAATACTATGTACTGGATTCTTCTGCAAATTCTTTTTCAAACTTTCAAATGACTCTAATTCTTCTTCACCAAATTTAAATTTGGCATCTTTCCTCAATAAACTATATAAAGGCTTTGCTATAATCGCGAAATTCTTTATGAATTTCCTAAAATAAGAACATAAACCAAGGAAAGAATGTACCTCTTTAATGTTTTTAGGATAACGGAATTTTTCTACTGATTCCAGACCACTTTTATCAGGATGAATACCATTGAAACTAATTTCATAACCTAGGTAAGTTATACTGGTGAGCAAAAATCGACACTTGTCATATCTCAGTTGAAGACCATGTGTATATACTATAGACATAACTTTTTTTAAAATATTCAAATGCTCTTCAATCGTACAACTTGCAATCATTAAATCATCTATATAAGATAATAATTTACCTTGTTTGATTAATGGTTGAAACAGATGGTTTATAAAACGCTGAAACACGGATGGGGCATTCTTGAGCCCAAATGGCATGCGTATGAATTCATACTGCCCCATCGGTGTGACGAAGGAGGTATATTTCACAGAATCAGGATCCACTTTAACATGATAGAAACCATCACGAAGGTCAAGAACCGAAAAGTACTTTTTGTTACGTAATTGATCAAGGTGATCCTCTATGAGTGGTAAAGGGTAGTTATCCTTTAAAGTTATGCGGTTTAATTCCCTGTAATCCACGCAGAGACGGAAATCGCCGGTTTTTTTTCGAACGAGTACAATAGGTGATGCATACTCGGAACTACTTTCTCTAATTATTTTCCGTTGAAGCAAGTCATCAACAATTTTTTGCAGTTCAATTTTATGCTGAAAAGGTAATCTACGAGGTGCACTACTAAATGGAACATGTTTTTCTAATTTAATTACCATTTTGAAATCGGTGTCAATTTTATCGTCTAGACTTTTACTTAATATAATTTCTTTCACCATTTTCTGCACATGATATGGTATGTCATTGTTAATAGATAAATTAATTTTTTCACTTTCGTCATTATCATTAATATCAATATTCAATAAATTTTTAGAAAAATCTAAACATTCATCAATAAAACTTAAATTTTTTTCAGAAAAATTCCGATTATCGTCCGTTTGCACACTTACAGTTTTAACATTACGACAATTAACTAACTTAAAATTACAAATTTTTAAGAAATTTCTACCTAGCACAACAGGGTATTTCATACTAAAATTATTTACAACAAGTAATTCTACTTTATAAAAAATATTGTCAAAAATAAATACATTACATGTTATTTTACCTTTTACAACTAAAGGACTATTGTTGATCCCATAAAATTTATTACTACCTGTGCTAGTATCCAGCTTCGTCATCAATTGAGGTGGCACATACTTTTCTCTTATTATGTTGATGGGGCTACCGGAATCAAGAATTGTTGTTAGCTGTATTTTCACTTGGTTTTCGAACTCGTATTTCACTAGAAATTCAAAATCATTGTTAAAATTAGAATTGTTTTTTATACCTTATGATTCCTCATGTCCATCGTGATTAAAAGAGTTGTTGTCATTGATGACCATAACATCGGTATTTCGTTGTTGAGGGCAATTCTTCACTACGTGACCTTGCTGACCACATTTATAGCAGGTGGTTTTAACATGTCGAGGTTTTTTACAATTGTAACTTAAATGACCATAATCGTTACAGTTGAAACACTTCAGTTTTGATTCGCCTTTTTCCTTAACGTTGTTTTGATTGCCACTTTTTCCAGTGAATTTATTATTATTTGTTTGAGAAAAACGTGTTTGATTGACTGACTGATTCAGTTTCAACCTTTCGTATTTCATCAACGCCATTTTCAATTCGTTTAAATTGTTGGCACCATATAAAATCACTTTATTTGATTCACTATCTTGAATTCCTTTTATCACATATTGTACTAGATCTTCTTCAACAACATTACCTAAAATCCCAATTTCTTGCATAGATAGCACATATTGTTGAAACGTTTCTTCTCTTTTTTTCTTTCTGGTTCTTAACTGCTCGTGTATATCAGCTATCGTTACTTTTCTGGAAAATTCCATTAACAAAGCACGTTTCAATTCACTCCACGTTCTCAATAAAACGGTTCTTGTGAATAACTTAGCGGTTCCAGACAAAAGTCTTCTGCCGTACACAAATTTAATTTTTCCGTCACAATTAAAAACCTCACATGTTTGTTCAAATAGTTCTATCCAGCGTTGGATCGACAAATTATCATCGCCAGAAAATTTCGGTAGTGTCTCCTCAATGTCCTTGAAGCTGCATGATGTTGCCCTTGAATTGACCTCAATATCCAAATCGTCACTTTGTAGTGATGCAAGTTCAATTTTCAATTCACATATCTTCCGCTTTTTTTCTAGCAAATTCTGTAGTCGTTGTATATCCTGGTCTAACAGTTGTTCATCGTTTAAGTTGTCCTGTTCACTATTATCTACATCTTCGTTTTCCAAGCTGTCGTTACCACTTGATTCTTCTCGTACAAGATCTGCAATTTGTTCTGGAGTAAAATTTTCCACTGCTGTTTGCAGGCGTAGAATTAATTCGGCCTTTTTGCCGCCTACGTTCAAATGTAATTTTTTTAACACGTTTTTAAGGTCTGTTTGTGTTGCGCTAGTTATAAATTTATTCCATTCGTCCGCCATTTTATGACGATGCACTTTTCCACCTATGGAAATTTTCTTTTTTTTTCTTTTAAAGAAAATACACACACGACGAGTAATTTATCCCACTTCTGAATTTGTTGTAGGCACTACACTATGTAAATATTTATTAATTTAAATAAAACACCAAGTTATCTTCTTCCAGAGCACTCTTTATTAATTTGCTTTATATAATTATATAATCACTTTACTTAAACTTAGGTTTTATAAAATTTAAAAAAAACAACTTTTCGTTATTTGGTCGACCTATCGACTAACTTAACTTCTCCAATTTTTTACAATTTTCACCCAATATGACAAAAAATAGGAATTACCTAACTGTATAAAATAATAACATTATGTACATAAGACAATAGTAGGTAAAAATTACATTTAATTAAATAAGTTAAAAAATACATTTTTTTGTTCAAACTGATAATAATACAGGGTGATTCGTTAATTGAAATAAATAATATTACAGGGTGATTCATATTTTCTAACAACATATTGTATTTTATGGATTTACAAAATTACTACACTTTTAATACCACAGAACAGATTGACACTATATGGAAGTCATACCAATACATTACAATACTTGCATTTTAGGAGTCAGACATTATAGCCCATTAGCCCATATACTACATACATTATGTAATTTTCGTACATTTAAATTCCGAAATAAAACAGCAAAAACAATATAAAATTTTAAAAAATATGAAGTAATCATAGCACAACACATATAACTAAAAACAAAATATGAAAACGAAAAAAGTTAAAAATAGAAAATAACAAATAAAAAAATAAAATACATAACATACATATGTACATTAACTTAAAATTTATTTATAAATTGAATCAAAAATTGTAATAAGAGAATTTATCAGCAAATTATTTTCTTTCGTCTAAATTTTGTTTTCGAATTCTTTCATTCATCTGTCATACAATAATGTTACAATGTAATTTTGTTTTTCTTTTTTCTCTAATATGTTGGAATATTTTATCACAGATAAATTGCATATTATGAATTGATTGAATGAAATAATAATAAAAAAAAAAAAAGAAAAAAAAAACAGCATAAAAATAATAATA
Source organism: Villa cingulata (assembly GCA_951394055.1). Taxonomy (NCBI): domain Eukaryota; kingdom Metazoa; phylum Arthropoda; class Insecta; order Diptera; family Bombyliidae; genus Villa; species Villa cingulata. Next base: position 23,748,536 of record OX596021.1, on the reverse strand, counting down.
AATAAATAAAATTAAAATTATTATTTTAAAAAATAAATTTTTGTGTACATTTTTTTCATTTACTGTAATAAATGCATAATTTTTATAAACATCGTATATTTATATCAGTTTGGTATAATATACGTTTTTTACTTTTGAAAAAATTATTCTTGTCCCATAATTTATTCACACATATGTGTATTAAAATAATTTCAAATAAAATCTACAAATACATTTTTCGGTTCTTATTTTCAAAAATATAAATACCCAAGCATTAAACTGTTTCTACTTTTTCCTGAAATATTTGATATTTTTTCTCAAAATCCTGATATAAAATCACTATCCTATATTATGTTTATTTCTGTCTTTCCGAATGAAAATGTTTTTCAAATTCAAATTAGTTTATAATTAAATTGCTATAACGATTAAATTAGATGCCGATAAGAGCCATCTATTTACACAAATAAAAGATAATTCTATTAAAAAATGAAACGGTAGCACCAACATTTTAAAATGTCAAATCTTCTAATCAAAATGACTTTTTATTCAAACATTAAACACAACACCCGAAACCATCAAACCAATTACAAACAAATTTCAAAATTCAAACCAACCACTCACAAAAAGCAGAAATAAATTAGAGAAAATGATTATTCTAGGCTGTGAGCGAACTGAGAATCTTACTTACTTTGGTGAATACCAAAGAAAAGTAAGAAAAATAGTAGACTTGTACATGTACTTGACAGTTTTTTTTTTTTTTTTTTTTTTTAAATATACATATATACATACAATGTATCTAGTATATATTAAGTGCACGCGGATACTTAGTCCACTATGGCACCGCCGATTAGAAATTTCTTGTCAGATATATCATCCAGTCCAGTTTATCTTCAGTAATCAGTTACTGGTGTACATTGCTGATGGGAAAAATAAATGATCGACTTGGGCAAGAGTAGCGCGCTGGCTGGGGTTCGAAACGTGATCTCAAGATCACAAGACCGACACCCAACAATCGAGCTATTCAAGCCCCTTACTTGACAGTTGCTTACTTATCTCAACTATTCAAATTAAAACGCTAAAAATTGAAAAAATTATCTGTGAAAAATTCCAAGATATATAAAAAAATGAAAATGGAAGAAAAAAAAATGGTAAACATTGAATTTTCAATAAAGAACAATAATTTTAAAAAGAATAAAATAATGAATTTTATAAATAGTAACAATTTTTGAAAACAAATTTTTATAATAGCTACCTGTCTACTCAAAGTTGAAGTAAATTGCAAAAATTCAATTCGCACACCGAAAAAAGTACCAAAGGGAAAAGTTAAGGAAATTTGAGGGAATTTTACATTTCACCAACTTATTAACTAAGAATTTGCATGTATTGGTTGATTATTAATTTGGTTTAGTTTGGTTTGGTTTGGTTTGTCATTGTCACATTTTTATTCTATAAACTTACCTTACATTTACATGTCCATGTCGTATTCGTATCGTACATAGTGTGCTAACTAAAACTAAAAGTAAATTTATTATAGAAAAAAATAATGGCTACACAGGATGAAATAATTTTATCAGCATTAGTTACAGACTATATAACAAAAAAAGCAAAACTACTTGGACAAGCTGTAGAAAAAAAATTAAACACGGTAAGTGAATTCTACAGATTAATTAACCTCAAATTTAAAGTTTGATTAAATGCCGACAATTTTAACAAAATTCTTATCAAAAGTTTTATGTATTATATTTGAATTTCGAAAACATTATTAAATAATAAAAGAAGGCTCAATTTGATATTTACAAAATTTTAATAATATAGTATAGATAATAAATTCTACCAAATTCTACACTTCACTCTAATTTCTCATTTTTTTTAAACATTACACATGCATTTAATTTTCAACCAATTTACAAGCATGCATGAGCATGATTAATATTTAAATTGTTAGCAATTCGCAATTAGTATACATATGTACAAATTTTACATAACATTTCATAATTATGTTTCTTGTTTAAGAAAAAACTTTGCAACTGAATCAATATTTCATAATATAACTTTTAGGTAAAATTACCGAAAGGATATCCAAGCCTTGAAGAATTACTAAAAAATTATCGTCAGAACAATCCAAAAAAATTGCCACCAATTAAATTGAATGTAAATGCAACCGATTCATCAGAAGAAAGTAGTTCAGATGAAGAAGAAACACAAAAATCTATTGCTGAGCCGATATCACAAAAAGCAATAGTAAATGGCAAAGTATCGGCCAAATCAAACCCACAACAAGATTCAGATGATTCGTCAGAAGAAAATAGTGAAGAGGAAGAAAAGGTGAAATCACCTGTTAAACCTAATGTTCAAATAAAAGTCTCGCAAAAGAAGAATACAGAAAGTTCATCAGAAGAGAGCTCTGATGAAGAAGACAAAACACAAAAGAGTGAAGTTTTAACACAAAAACCACCAACAACTAAAACATCAGTAAAACCAACTCCACAAAAACAGGTGAAATTTGCCCAAAAGAAAGAATCAAGTTCAGAAGAAGAGAGTAGTGACGAAGAAGAAACACAAAAATCTGCAGCTCAGCCTGCATCATCTAAAAAGCCAGTGATGACACCAGCTAAAGCTACTAAGAAAGAATCGAGTTCAGAAGAAGAGAGTAGTGACGAAGAAGAAACACAAAAATCTACAGCTCAGCCTGCATCATCTAAAAAGCCAGTGGCCACACAAGCTAAAGCTGCTAAGAAAGAATCGAGTTCTGAAGAGGAGAGTAGTGACGAAGAAGAAAAACCAACTAAGGTTCAGTCTGTATCATCTAAAAAGCCAGTGATCACACCAGCTAAAGCTGCTAAGAAAGAATCGAGTTCAGAAGAAGAGAGTAGTGACGAAGAAGAGAAACCAACAAAAACTCCGCCTGCATCATCTAAAAAGCCAGTGGCCACACCAGCTAAAGCTGCAAAGAAAGAATCGAGTTCTTCAGAGGATTCATCTGAAGACAGCGAAGATGATGACAAACCGAAAAAAGCTACTAAAACAATTTCATCTCTAACAGTGAAACAACCAATCAATAAGAAAGATGAATCTTCAAGTGAAGAAAGTGACGAATCAGATGAGAAACAATCGAAAGTTGCAGCTATTAAAAAACCTCAGACCACATCGAAAAAACAAGAATCAAGTGAAGACGATGGGTCATCGGACGATGAGGCTCCAGCTCTTACTCCAATTGTTAAAAAGCCAGTGCAAGCAGCAAACAAAAAACGAAAGTCTAGTTCAGAATCATCAGACGAAGATTCTGATGAACCTGCTACCAAAAAGGTTGCGATAACTAATTCTCTATCGCCTAAAAAGCCAGTTGCAGCTGCTCAGAAGAAGAAGGAAACTTCGTCAGAAGATGAATCCTCTGAAGATGAAAAGCCAGCAGAAACTCCAGCAATAGGCCAGAAACGAAAAGCTGATGGAAGTGTTAGCAAATATCCAAACTTTGTTAAGGGAACTGATGAAAGCGAGGTAAGTACAATTATTTTATTTTTAATCAATCAGGATCCTAAATTCATTAAAATCGTACGTAAACTGTTATATATTTTCGTTTTAATTTTTTTTTTAATTTTATTTACAAATCTGTGTTCAGAAAAACACATCAACCTCAAATAATTTTAAAAATTTGAATGGTAACATCGCAAATGGTAGCCCCAATAATTCAAATCAATGCAAAAAAACACCATTCCGACGTGTCCGAGAAGAAGAAGTTGAAATAGACCCTCGCGTTAAAGATAATTCATTTGAAGCTAAGGTTAGTGCCCCAATCTCATTGTATTTATAATTGAATGAAATGAAAGAGAAAGAGGCACCAACTTAGCACCTTGTGAATTTGCTTTACTTTTAATGTTAAAATGAATTTAGGATATTCAAATTTTCAAATGTTTGATAATTTTTATTTGATTTGAACATGGTGCTAAATTGTGTTTTTTTCTCTTTTTACATGTTAAAATTTATAAAATGTAACCAATAAACATCGCAACGCAACACTACTGATCGTCATACAATAGAATGCGAATGAAAAAAATAATTGGCAGAATAAAAATAAAAATTCGTCCTTCCAAAATAACAACAAAGAGACGTTTGGCAGCAATAAAAAAGAAGGTAACCAGCGTGGTGGCCGTGGAGGTGGTGGTGGTGGTTGGGGAGGAAGAGGTGGTACTGGCGGTTCTGGTAATTTTAAGAAATTTGGTGAAAAACAAGACAGGAAATCGTTTGGTGGAAATTCGAATCAGAACGAAAACCATGATGATGGCGGTGGTAAATTCAGAAAATCGTTTGGAGGGGATAGTCGAGGAGGAAGAGGTGGCCGAGGTTTTAATAGAGGAGGTGGTGGAAGAGGTGCAGGTGGACGAGGTGGTGGTGGAAGAGGTGCAGGTGGACGAGGTGGTGGTGGAAGCGGGGGTAGAAATAGTTTTGGCGGTGGAAACAAATTTGGGGCAGATGAAGGACAAAATAAAAAAATTACTTTTGACGATTAATAAGATGTGTTGTGATTGTTATTTTAATTTCAATATTTTTATAATTATAGAATTTTATTCATTAGTATGTAATTATATAACGTATGTTAAGAATTCGATTCATAAAATAATTTAAAATAAATTTTCATTCAAATATGTTCTAAAAAATCATCGATAATTTTACAGAAAAATGCAAAAGGATCATGGGGCGAAAAGGCTGCGTTCGCCTTAAAACATACACGTGGCAAATCATTTAAACATGAAAAAACTAAAAAGAAACGTGGAAGTTATCGTGGTGGCCAAATCGATACGGCTGTCAATTCAATACGATTTGATGATGATTAAAAAAATACAATCCACACAATATTATACGACAAAATAAATTTATGTATTGTAATTTATAGAATTACGGTATTCACTTGATGCTACAATGGAAGGCATATAAACATGTATATGCATTAAATGAATATGTACTCTTAATTTAATATATTTTACTTTTTACAATAAGAAAAAAGATGAGAAAAAGCATTTAGGATTATATGATGTAAAAATATTAAAATTAATTTTTATTTTGAAATAGTATATCTAAATGACTGTTTATTTTATATTTTTTTTCTTTGCTGTATATAACAATTCGTTATATAAAATATTATACATATACATACGAATACGATAATATGTAATTGAGAATGAAATATGAAAGATAATAAATAAAATGTATATTATTTTTTACAAAAATTACTTGTATTTTATTTATTTACGTTGCAAAACTTTGTTTGAAATTCTATCTCTCGAGCATGGTTAATTTTTGACATCGAATAGTTAAAAATTTACTTTACTAAAGATGTTTATGAACGCTAAAAAGTTATGTTGGTGTTGTTAGTAATAATACAAATACAACAAATGATAACTATGATTAACTATAGTAACGTTTATGAACGCACTCCCGATCGATTCCCCATACAGCACACACCCTGAGAAAATGATTACTTTAAAAATATATCATATCTATTATACCAAAACCAACTACATCTTTAAAAGCCATGAACTCTCATTCGACATGCAAACATTGATATGATAGCAAGCGGGAGTCCAATACCCAATACCATGCCATATGTCTATATTCTGTGCCAATACATCGTACAGCTGATATTGGTTGATATCTGAAACAAAGCGAAGAAGTGAGTCACATTTGATTTTCAACTAAATTAGTTATTTTTTTAAATTATTTATGGAATTAATTACCAACATTTTTTTTGTTTTAAATGGATGAAATAAGTTATAAAATGGTTTTTCAGAATTATTATTTATTTCCAAGAACATTATTATATAATAATTTCTATTTTTGTAATATTGTAGACACACAGAGGTTGAAATTAAGTATGTATTTTGATAATTTCAGCCTCGACATCCGGAAAAAACGACGGATTTGGGTCGAAATCTAGTCAGCGAAATTACATAAAAAATACGTAATTATCGCTCGAAATCTACTCATATTTCGCTCTTTACGTAGAACAGAGACATCTACTAACAAATTGTAAACCAAAAAAATGTTTTTTTTAAATTTTCATTAAGTAATAATTGAATATAAATGACAGTTAAATTTAATAAAAGAAGTAGGCTGTGTTCAGGTAAATTAAATTAAAATTAGATTAATTAAATAAATTAGACAAACTCTCAAAATCGCTGTGTGTCACCCACCTTAGTAATTTCTACTCAAAGTTAAAATGAAATCTACTTAATTTCATTTTCAACCTCTGTGTGTTGAAGCAAAGACCATAGAAGAATAATAAGACGTGCCAAGTTGATTATAATCAAAGATAATATAGTTCTTCGTCTCAATAGATGTTCTTTTTAGTGTAAGTGGTAATTTTTCCAAAAACGACACACTTACATATATGATAAAGATCGAAAAAGCTTCATCAAAATCAAAAAAGTTTTTCAAAATTTTTCGAATTGCTTTTAATTATGTACCCTGTACACAATTATAAACATTTCAATAAATTTGTATGACAGTCTGTGATATAAAGGAATTGTTTTTGTAAATCGAGTTATCAAAACTAATTGTGTAGACGGACCATAGTGTTTCGAATTTGTTCTCATTTATTATAAATGTTTGCTCTCACAAATGAAATGAACACCTGTCAATGTTTTGCAGCACTAAACAATACACAATGCTATTTAAAATGTACATTTAATTCATATGATATTCCACACATATAAGTGTTATTTATATGTATTTGTATATTTTGAATATTGAAAATAGAATAAATGAATATCATTGGCTGGAACATATAAATATAAATTTGAACATTTTTGAGAGATTTTGATCATATATATATATATTTATTCTCCATGTATGGTTTATGCTCGTGCATAAGGATATATAAGGATCCATATTGAATTGAAGACGATCTCGTACACATACATACATAAAGCATATAACATTGATATAACATGAATAAACAAGTTTGATATAACCAAAGACCGATATATAAAATATATTATATCATGGTATATTATATTGGTCTTTGCCTTTGGTATAACATTGAATGCGATGTAAAAACTAATTCTAATACATACATAATAGACATGACATAGTAGCCATTAATAACAACATGCTGCTTGCTTATGCAGAATAGATAATAGTAAATACTATATGCAATGAATGTGCTGTTTATGCGATATACATGATTGTATGTAATATGTATACATCGTTTATATGGTATTTTGTATACATACATACAAGTGTAATTATAAAAATAGATTGTTCAATGATGTATATCAGGATCTATAATGTATATAGTATCAATGACCTTTCTTAACATATTTCTTTATGAAAATATTTGTGTGTAATGTTAAATATGAACCTTTTTGTTATTCATAGATATATGAATACAGTATTTGGTAATTACATATACACTTTCGCTATCAGCTGGTTTTTTACTCATAAAAAATTGAAAAGTCAACCTTTTTGCTTTTTTTCAACTTTGGTTTGATTTCGGATTTATGAATAGAATATAATAGTGGCTGTTTGATGCGGGGAGCGGTGTGGGGGGTGGTGGGTGGTGATTACTCATGAGTAATTTTTCATTAGTAAGATTGAAAAATTTTATAGAATGAAAAATAAAATATAAATGAAAAAAAGAGAATTTTGGCAGGTGGATGCGGGGATACTAAAAGAGTATGAAAAGTGCTGTATAATTAGCGTCATTCGTTAACACTGATCAACATTTTAGAACTGAATTAAACTGATTTTTTCATATGCTCTTTTAACTATCTACCTACACTCTCCTACGCATCAAACTGTAACTATTATACTTTTTTCATAAATCCGAAGTTAAATGAACACTTTGAGACTAGAATCATGAAGATTCATATATTTTTCGATTTTTAATGTTTAAAAAAAACTAGCTGACAGCGAAAGTTTATAATTACCGAATATTTATTAATTACACTGCAATCTGATGGTTTTCCTCTGAAAAGAATTAAATAACAATTTTGATAGGTAACAGGCCTCAATCAAATATCCTTTCAAGATACCACAATATCTATATTTGAAGAATATATCATTCATTTACTACGTTACCATTACCACTATTATAAGTGCAAAATCTACTTTGATCGTGATCAAAATTTTTCTTCTGCTTTGCTATGAGTTTCTTAGATATTTTTATACATAATTTGCATAATGCATATTAATATTATACTTTATAAATCATGTATAGTAATATATTTAATGTTAAAATTTTTAAATTTGAAAACCGTCTTCCAACTATAGTTAAACTAAAACTGGATGTACAGTATTGTTCACAACTACTTTTACACGGCATTTAATTTTCTAATCAATTAATAATTGGAAATGCATCCTCGAAACATTATAAATACATAAATTTGTTTAGTGTATACATATATAATTATAATAATAAATAATTAAATATAATATCAACTATTAAAATACATATTAAAATATTGTATAATTTCAACTGTATTAAAAGACGATTGATAATTCATCGCTTTTTTGTCCGAATTCATTAGGTTCATTTAAGTTCAAAACAAAGTTACATATATTTTATAGAAAAAAACAGAATTAAAAATACATGCAATTTTAAAACTTTTGTTCAAAAAAAATGCTGTATAAAAATATTTATGACTAATAGTGCTAATACTAAATGTCAGAGGCTATTCAAATTTCTGATAATATATTCTAAAGTATAGGCAGGTCAGATTAACTTCCTATTTTTTGCCAACTTAATGACCGCACCATGCAGAACTGACCAGCTCTTGCACTTTTTAAATTAATGGTTTAAGTTTTAAAATTTGGTTTAAGAATGATATTAAATATAGTTGAGCTATCAATTTAATAGAAATGTTAAAATATAAAGGCAAATTTTGAATTCAAAAATCAAATAAGCAATTATAATTTACTATACGTAAATCTATTCCACGTTATTTTCAAACATAATTTTTTGAATCACTACTGAAGATATTTTGATAATACGGATCTCCAAAATATTTCTAGGACTAGAATTATAGGCCCATTCTACTTAATAATTTATTTTCAAACAAACATAAATGAAAAAAATTTGATTGCATTCAATCATAAAAATCCATAAATTTACAAATAATTTATTTTCGACTTCATGACATGTTGTTTATTATATATACCTATATTATATAATATTTTTCAAGCTACAAATAATTATCAATTTTCATTGAATCTAATTAAATGTTCATCAGCGCTAGTATTTAGAATGTTTTGAGTATATACTTTATACCACACACAAAAAACATCAACGAAATAAAATTTAAAAATTTTGAAATAAATATTTTTAAGCTTTCTGTTTTTAAAAAATATTGTAAATAATTTAAAATTCATTATCCTCAAGATTTAGGAACTAGATCTAGTTAGAAAAAAAATTGACTCAGTCTATAAAAAAATTTGGTAATTCACAAAACACCTGATTTTTAAATTTCTATATTATGATCATAAATCAGAATAATACTTTATTTTTTTAGAAGTCCTAAGGCCCAAACATTAAAAAAGATATTCTTTCAAAATTTCAAGAAGAAATTCAATTCACGGGATATGATAATATATAATCGTATCTTGCATTCATAAGTCAATGAACTCAAAAACATAACAAAATAAAACCATAATATATCCATATGTATACATATATTATGTATAATCAAAGATACTATATACTATCACAGATAAGTGTATCTGATCTGTGATACTATGTAAAAACATATTTATATGTAGTTATATAGTATCTCTGGTATAATGCTACAGCAATTATAATGTATGCATACGTAAAAACCTCTGTTGCCAAATATTCTACAATGCTACATCAGAAAATAATGTAAACCTATACAAGTAATACATATAATCAAAGACCATATAAATGTATAGAGTACAGTACAAATGCTACAGTAATTATAATGTATGCATACGTAAAAACATCTGTTGCCAAATATTCTACAATCCTACATCAGAAAATAATGTAAACCTATACAAGTAATACATATAATCAAAGAACAAAGACCATATAAATGTATAGACCAGAGTACAGTACAAATGCTACAGTAATTATAATGTATGCATAGGCATACGTAAAAACCTCTGTTGCTAAATATTCTACAATCCTACATCAGAAAATAATGTAAACCTATACAGGTAATACATATAACCAAAGACCATATAAATGTATATATTTATATGGTCTTTGATATAAATACAATTCTATATATGTATTTCAATTAGAAGTAGTAGTAGTAATTTATGTCAGATCATATAGCACGCGACAAGGAATATTAACATAACAACACATACATACATATATAAAAATACATGAAATATGAAATACCTCCTTTCTCAAGTCATTCATATATTAAATACGACGATCAACTCAATACAATAAAAAAAAAATTTGAAACAGCCCTATTGTCAATTGTTGTATTCTAAAGCATTTGCGTACAAAATATCCATTTATTTTTACTTATTCAAGTATAATATCATATCAAGGGTGCGTTCATAAACGTTACTATAGTTAACTATAGTTAACATTTGTCGTTCAAAATGGTGGTGGCATAGTAAAACATAACTACCAACATGAATTTTTAGCGTTCATAAACATCTGTAGTAAAGTAAATTTTTAACTATTTGATGTCAAAAATTAACCCTGCTCGAGAGCATGGCTAACGATAGTAACGATAGTAAGCCCTTAAGTGGTAATGACATTGACAATAAAAAATCGTTTGTCATTTAATTTTTTGTTGTGAATTGTGAAAATTTCAATTTAATTTATTTGAAATTAATTAATTTTGTTTTAAACTTCATTTTTAAAAAATAATTAATTTTTGACAAACAAAAAATATAATACAAAAAATGTAATTATAATATGTAAAAATTTTTTAAACTTGACTTGACAGCTGAATGATAATTTATTGCTACTACTATGGTAAAAATCGCGTTCAAAAACCACTTGAAGTTAACATAACTATGGCTGTAGTATAACATAACTTTGCTTAAACTATACTACACCATGACTATGGTTAAAGTAATGTTCATGAACGCACCCCAAATAAGTGATGGTACCACTCAAAACCATATAAAATTTAGTAAACCAGTCATGCAACTCACAAACTAATTCTTCTATATAAATATTCTTATTTTTCTCTCATATTTACATCCCTCCTGAATTATAAACTTTCGCTCTTTTTCGATATTGTTTCGAAAAACTTTTTCGATCTTTATTTTTGGCAAACATACAAACATTTAAATAAAAAAAATGAAATGGTTCATCTAGTAGGACTGTATTATCTTTGTTATAATCGAAAAAATAGCTTTAAGATCATATCCCAACATTGGTGGCTATAGCTTTTTTGCTGATGTTAATGTGATATTAATAACTGAATCCACTGTAAAAGAGGATTTGTGTACTGTACATCTGTAAAACATGAAATTGTTTTTATCAGCAGAACAAGGCAATACATGGCAATACAACACGATAGAGTTAGAGTGGCGAGCTTTATATTGAATATTGATACATTGTTGTGTAGTTGTATGCAGGGATGCGACGAGTGCTACATTTGTAAGGTTTTTCTTACATTTGAAAACTCAACTTACAAACTTACATTTGGAAAAAAAACCTTACATTTTGCTTTAAAACTCTTACATTTGGAAAAAAAACCTTACATTTTACTAAGGTTAATATTTTTATTAACTCTATGATATTAATTCAATTAAGGTTACACTAATTTCAAAAACTATGAATTGAGTTTTCTTTTTCAATACTTTTGATTTAAATGTTATATGTTATATCAAAAATTCATCCATACATGGTAACTCTAACAAATACATTTGAATTGAACAATTAATGATGATTAAATTTTGACAGATTGATGTTATTTGAAGAATTTTACTTGTACGATTGTACGATTAGCGCGTTGGCGGCTTAATATTATAATATGTGGTTATTTTTATATTATATTATAATATTATGTGGTTGTGGTGTTCTATTTAACAAAAAAATGTGTCCAATTTCAACAAAATTCAATTAAATTTGAACAAGTTATTAATTATTTTCACTTTAATTGAAAATAAATGAATTAAATTAAAAAATATATAATTAAAACTAACTTTGTTTATGACAAAGAAATAAGGATTTTTCAAAATGAGCATTTTAAGATTAGTTTTTGTATGCTATAATTGGTTCAATTTTTCACATTTTTATTTTTCATTATTTATTATAAATAGATGGGCAACTGAAAAGCCAAAATTAGACGTTTCCTCCAGTATTGAAAAAACAACTGAGGAAAACCAGAATTGTAATAACAGGTATGGTTAAAATACCTTTCAGAAAGTTAATTTTTTCATTTAAATTAATATTTTTAGTGTTATTGTCATTAAGGAAGTTCAGAAACAAAGGCAAGACAAAAAGATTCGGAATTTGCAAAAAAAAAGTGAAACTGAAACTATTGAAAGCAGAAGAAAGTACGAAGAATTTGGAGAGTGGTTAATCCAAAAAATGGAGAAAATATGTTCAAAATTTGAATTCTGTCCTGCATGGGTATTATGCTCATCTCAAAACACATTCTGAAAACGATACCCACTTAAAAAATATGCAGAGTGCCAGATCAAAAATTTCTATAGAAAATTTTGTAGTTAACGATGAAAAAAGTTCTTTGGATATGAAATCTAAGGAATTAGAAACTAAATTATGTTTATTTGTTGCACAGCATAATTTACCTTTTAAATGTTGAGACCATCTAAATCAACTACTGAAAAAAACAATATCCGATTCAAATATTGTAAAAAGTATTAACATTCATCGCACGAAAGCCCAAAAAATTATAAGAAATATTATTGGTCCAGACAGTACCAGATGTATTTCTCTGCAGACGAAAAAAGAATATTATTCACTTATCATAGATGAAAGTACAGATTTGATGAATTCTAAAAATGTTGCAATTGTAATAAGAATTTTCGAAAAAAAAATCTTCCGATCGCTTTTTAGGTCTTGTTTCTGTTTCTGACACCAGTGCAAAAGGTATTTTTGATGCAGTTAGGCAATATTTGGACATTAATGATATACCTCTTGAAAATATGATAACTTTCGCAGCTGATAATTGCTCTGTTATGATGGGACGGTATAATGGAGTACAAGCAAAAATAAAAAACTTAATTCCAAATCTTTTTGTTCAAGGATGTGTATGTCATATCTTAAATATTGCATCTAAAGAGGCTTTTTCAAATATACCGACTGAAATTGATAAACTTATGAAAGAGATTAATTTCTACTTTTGTCACAGCGCTGCCCGGAAAAAAAATCACTGATTTTCAGGAATATTTTGGAATAAATTTATATACAATCCTTCGATATTCTGAAACGAGATGGCTTTCTAGAAAAATGGTGATAACTCGTTTATTAGAGCAATGGGAAGCATTAAAGTTTTATTTTCGTATGGAACATTTTGAAAATCAAAACTCTAAAAGTAGTACATCATTTATAGCAAATTCTCTAATGGACGTTTCCATAAAACTATACTTTATATTTTTAAAGTATGTTTTAAAGATTATTGACGATGTAATATCGAGATGCAAACTGAAGATTACAAAATGCATATATTTATCCAAAGAATGACATATTTATTTAAGCACATATGCAGAAATTTTATGATGAAACAGTACTTAGATGAAACACCTATAATGCAAATTGATTTGACTGATGAGAAACAGCATTTGAAACTAAGTGATATATATTGTGGAACTGAATATGAGTTGTTTATATTAAGCAATAAAGCTGATATTACAGAAGATACTCAACATAAGATGTTATATACGATCAAGCAGTTTTATATAAGTTTTTGTGATACAGTAAGACGAAAAGTAAATTTTGATAATGAAATACTTAACTTTTTTCCCATGTTTTCTCCAAATAATGTCTTAGAAGGCAAAACTAATACTATAGTATCGTTCGTTTTGCATCTATTTCCTGAAAAGGAGCACAAAAATGTAGTTCAAATATATGATGAATATCGTGCTTTAGCAAATTACCAAGAATTGAAGAATTTTAAAAATTTATCCATATCAGAATTTTGGAAAGAAGTTGGAAAAATTAAAAATGAATTAGGTCAATATGTTTTCTCAAATATTTATCGAATAGCAAAAGTCGTTTTGTCTATTCCACATTCGTCAGCAACAGTTGAGGGAATCTTTTCGTACCATCAATTAATTAAAACCAAATTCAGAAACCGTCTTGCTGTTGATATAGTTTCTGCTTTAATAAAGTCAAAGGATTTTTTGAAATCAAAAACATCATGCTGCCGAAGTTTATTAAATCAAAATGTAAATCTAAAAGAAAAAGAAGAATGTTTGTTGGACTAATTTTTTTAACCATAAATTTAAAAAATGTATATACTAATATGCATAATATTTGTTATTTTGTTTTTGTTTTTCTTTTTTTTTTTTTTGTTATACCCATTTTATGGATAATTGCATTTTTTATTTTTTTCTTTAATTACATATATAATTTGAAAAGCAATATTATTATAATTTTTTTTTTAATCAATAAAGTACTATATATCAATAAAATAATAGCATATATATATAGTGTGTATGATTTCCATTTAATTCGAAAAATCTGAAAATTCAAAAACCTTACAATACCTTACATTTTGATAGTTCTTGAATCTTACATTTACGTCAGACGGTCAGAGCTCGTCGCGGTCGCATCCCTGTTGTATGTGTATTTTCCTTTAACATTACTAACTTTATGTACCCGACATGCGTGGCTATAGTAGTCTTTTGTTGTTCACATTCTATTTATTACTATATGCCAGTCGTAAGGTGAAAGAATGAAAGAATCTTCAGTCTTCACTCCTATACTGACAGTCAGTGTCGTGTCGTATGATGGTTGAATTACATTAATGCGACAGTCCGAGACCGATGCGTCTTGTTCTATCCTCGTTCGCGCATAAATATCGTCGAGTAATTTACATTGATTTAATTCAATATAATAATATAATTTAATATAATTTAATAATTTAATATAATTTAATATAATTTACATTTATATTTCGAGTAATTTAAATTAATTTACATTAATTTACATTTAATTTAAATTTTAATTTACTTAATTTACATTTATAAAATTTCACAATCATAATAACCTATCAAAACACACAACAAAGACAACTGTCATTACATGTCGTATATACGAGAAATTTTCAATTTTGCGAAATTGCCTCGCATTGCACTCTCGGATCTCGTATTAATGTAAATTGCATAATTTGAATTAGCTTTGTAAAATTAATTTGACAGCTGTATCGAGACTCGTACGAGATCTCGCATCGGACTGTCGCATTAATGTAAATCAACCATGCTGCGACATTCCGTTGTCGTCGTCTCGATTTTTATTTTTATTCCGTATGCTGACAGTCGTGTGATATAGTCGTTTTTATAATAATTTGTCGTTTTTATTCGAGTCTCGAATAAGAAATTGTCATTTTGATTGAATTTGAATATTTAAAATAATGTTTAAATAAAAAAAAAATATTTTTATTGAATTTTTTATTAAATTTATAATTAATAAAAAATAAATAAAACCAAAAAATATATGGCTGGAGTTCCGATAAGGTGTCACCCCCGATCCTCTTGAAATTTTGCCCACAGAATGCCATTCCAGCCTTCGTCCCGGGTTCCTCGTCTTTTTTGGCGCATCGCCCCCTATCGGCCATAATTGGCATTTTTATTTTTTTGCCAAAATTTTATTTTATTTAAAACTTTATAACGGTACATGATACCGATATGGCATATATGTCAAAAGATGCGTCTCAAGATGCTCTATAATCCGAAAAAAAGAATTTTGCAAAAAGTCCTAGTAAAAGGATAATAAAGGACAATTTGGGATTTTTGACTATTTTTACATTTTTGACATTTTCTCAAAAACGGTTAAAGATATCCGGACCAAATTTTTTGCAAATAAAAGAGGACATCATGAGCAACTTTTTCATATATTACTGGTGAAATGAAATAATTTTTATTTTTATTTTGGAAAAAGAAAAGCAACGTTCAATTTAATACAATTGTATACACAACATTTTTTGTTTTATTTTGTGGTGCATAAATAAACAAATTTTTCGGCGCTCCAACTCTCGAACATGCAACGTACAGTTGACCGTGAGAAAAGCAAGCTTCCTCTAAATTAACTCCACACACCTGGAGCGTTTGCCCTTGGGCTTTGTTGACGGTCATAGCAAAAGATAACCGAACAGGAAATTGAAGACGTTTAAAGTCGAATGGCATGTCCGTTGGTATTAATGGAATGCGCGGTATTAGTACAATTTCACCTTTTGCTTTGCCAGTGAGAATTGTTGCTTGAATTAAATTTGGCATCAATTTCTTCACTGAAAGTCTCGTCCCATTACAAAGTTTCGTTGCATTAAGATTTCGGAGAAGTAAAATCGATGAACCAACTTTCAAATTCAAATTATGAGGTGGCATGCCTGGTGGTTCCAAAGAATTTAAAAATTCGACCGGATAATTGACTGCGTCTTCATCATTCATAGCAGTATCAATGGATTTATACGTTACCGAACCACCTGGCAATTTTCCCTGGATGTGGAAATTGATTTCATTGACATTGATATTTTTTGGTGCTAAAATTGCACGTTCTCGTAACCAATCATGGTTATTGTAATTTTTAACAATATTTGGAAAAACGCGATCAATGAGTTCTTGTTTTGATGATACAATTATGCAAAAATTATTCGGTAACACGATAAACCCATTTTGATCACTTGCAATTTTTCCATCGCCAATCTTCAGCAATTGCTTTGAAAACTCACGTGCTGATGAATCATTTTGAAGACGCACACGCATATTGATCGTCAACGAAAGCCTTTGTACGTGTGCCCACAATAATGAACTTTTCAAACATGCATTAATTTCATCAGCTGGTGTTGATCTCGGAATAACAGGCAACGTTTGACGAAAATCACCAGATAACAATATTAATGCACCGCCAAACAGCTGTTGACTCTGTCTCAAATCTTGCAATGTTTGATTTAAGGCTTCCAAAGATTTTTTATGGGCCATTGGACATTCGTCCCATAAAATAATCGATGTTTGTTGCATGACTTTAGCCATTCCAGAACTCCTTGATATATTGCATGTTGGTGTTTCAATTGCTTGCATGTTCAATGGCAATTTCAAGGCGGAATGTGCTGTGCGTCCGCCATCAAGTAATGTAGCTGCAATACCGGAAGAAGCAATTGCCAATGCGATTTTTTGTTCCGACCGAATCGTTGCCAATATCAATGAAATTAAAAATGTTTTTCCAGTGCCGCCAGGTGCATCCAAAAAATACAATCCACCAGTGTTGTCATTCACAGCTTGCATCACTTTGTCATATGCATCTTTTTGTTGATCATTTAATTGTGGAGTATACGTTTGTACGAACGCACGCAATTCATCACGATCGAATTGCTGTTCGCGTTGCAATTCTCGTTCAAATAAATCATGCATTGGACGATTTGGTTGAGTCAATCCTAATTGCCCTAATGCTTTATTTGCAATCGTAAGGCACAAATCTTCGATCATTATCAAGGCTTCATTATACATTTCCAATGTCAGCAGCAATGCAGGATCATTGGAACGATCCCGAAGTCGAATCAAAATGTCTTCAGTCATGAAATCTTTGTATTTATTCCACAATTCCAGTGGATTTGATGGAAAACATGTCGATATTATGATCGCAAATAACATACGAATTTGATTTGATGGAGATGCAATTGATGCTTCACGAAGCGTAGCATCCCAATGCGTATCATCTTCCAGCAAATGCAATTGTTGACATGCTTCACGGTATGTGGCGCACATTTGACCATTGATAGTTCGTAAATGTTGGAATGATTGAGGTCCATGTACGTTCACCAATAAAAGTCGCAAGTAAAAACATTCAACATTAGCTGGACTAACTGTATAAATGCGTCCCAAAGCATCTGTTCGAAAAATACCTGGATAACCATCAACAGATGTGCCTTGTTTGCGACGTTGAAATTTTTTTGTTGATGCATTCCATGTGAAATAGTGTGGCACTTCCGAATATAGCAAAGTCTTGGCAAATTCATCCGTTTCACACAACTTGAAATAAGCTGTCAGTGTAGTTGATGGTGGCTCTACTGCTCTTTGTTCGGCATTTGCAGCAGTAAAGTAAACACGTTGGCCGTTTTCAAGATGAACTGCCAAATGCACAACGACCGGATGTCTGTCATGAATTGGAAACGATAATATACGCCATACAGCTTCATTCGTGCTAATATAGCGCCCCATTTGATACTGCAAAATTTCATCATGACTATTTTCAGGAGCCACTCCAAAAACAGCCATATCGCTGCCCTTATTCACATACTTGCAAATATATTTTATTGATTTTACAGAATTGCAATATTCTACATTTATGTGAGCGTTGAACATTTTTGACAGTATCGGTGAGTACGGAACTATCCACCGGTTATCGATTTCAACGTCTTGATTTTGAATTTTAATTACAGTTGATTTACCGTTTTCTTCAGTTGATCGTCGACGATACTGTGGATATCCATCATC
Organism: Villa cingulata; assembly: GCA_951394055.1. Lineage (NCBI taxonomy): Eukaryota > Metazoa > Arthropoda > Insecta > Diptera > Bombyliidae > Villa > Villa cingulata. The sequence goes on along the minus strand of OX596021.1, from coordinate 23,729,954 downwards.
TCCTGTAATTGTTTCAGCAATCAATTGTTTTGGAAAACGTTTCGAACATTTGCCATCAATTATACAGGGTGAATTTCGATTAATATCACCACAGGGACCGTGAATCATATTTTTCGTGACAACTTCGAATAATCCTGGGTCGATGGTTTGATCTGGAATTTCGGCCGATATGACAGTATCAATCATATCAGGTGTTATTTTGTGTACCAACCAAATTAAAATATGTGCGTGAGGTAATCCCCTTTTTTGCCACTCTATGGTATACATAAAGCACCGCAATTCTCCAAATACACGGAGTTTGACAATCAAATCCATTAATTTTTTCAATTTTTGTTGGAATACACGGGCCGTTATGTCATGCCGATCTTTTGGCACCTGACCATCAAATAAACAATCAGATACATCGACCCACTTCGGATTGCATGTAAATGTGATGAATAGATCCGGTCGGCCATAATTTCGTACATATGTCATCGCATCTTGCGTATATTCATGCATATGGCGTGGGCTACCAACATATGATGATGGCAAAATTGTTAAACGGCCAATATCATTCACATTTGCATCATTGATTATTGCGTCACGCAAATGTATGTATTCCTCTGACCTTAATCGGGCTTGATTGTGACGGATGAAATTCAATCGCTCACTTTCAATTTTGGCGTACATATCGACGATAAATTGATGCGAAAGTTGATTGCATCGCAAAATAAAATTGTTTTCTTGAGGGCGAATCATCAATCGATACGAATAAAAATTCATCGCACTGACTTGTTTCGTTGATTTTTGACCTGCAATGCAAAAATTAATCAGCGAATGAAAATGTTTTAAAAATCATATTTAAAAAAAAATAAAATGTGTATGTACCAGTTGTTGGATTTATCATTGGTATGTTGATATGATAGCCATCGTCCCCTCTCCAAAACAAAATGGGGTATTGCAATGCATCATAACAGCGATGGAGTTCTGAAATACGTTGTAATTGCTCATTTCTACGATACAAAACAATATCTCGTGGCTGAAACTGTTCACCAACCACAACAATGGCTACTTCATCAATCGTTGGTACATTGAATCGTCTGGCGTGCTCCCCAATTGGTGTTTTATCGGCTTTTATTATGATTTTATGGCCATCGGTGGGCATCAGATCGAGTGCCACTTTGAACAATTTCACCAATTCATTGTGTTGATGGAACATTGTTTGCAATTCATTCACGATTGATTTTCTCGTATTCGTGGAAATTGCACAGCGCTGATTTAATTCACGATTCTCATCACCAATAAAATATATTTGTAAAAATGTATGGTCACCATCTGGGAATGGTAGCAAAGACCCAGCTCTATGGTATATTTGACCTTGAATCTGTAAAGTTCGAGAAATATATGTAGATGACGGATCTGAATTTTTAAAAACATCGAACACAGGGACGGCACATAAATTAAAAATGATATTGTTTATTCCAAAAGAAGTAATAACCTTAAACGTCGGCATAAATCCATCTCTTATAATATTTGTAGCTCCAAAAGATGTCATTTGAAAGCATGAATTGTATTTTTGAATGTTTAAGAGGAAATGCTTTGACGTTGGTGAATTGCCAAAAACCAATGAATGCAAAGGTTCTGGCGGAAGTTCTAGCACCGGCAGTTTGACTTTCCCACCAGCACAGCACATGCCAGGCGTTTCGTTTCTGAATTTAAATGCTTTGCAATGTATACATTCTATATTCATTTGGCCAATGTAGGCATGCATGCTGTAATCAATTTTGGCATCGTAATTGAAAGCCGCGCGTTCCATTTGACGTATATCATAAACGAACGTACGCCCACGACGGTTTCTTGGTGCTTCACTATTAACCGAATGATTTCTCCGTCTGTGTCGTTGTGTTTCCATTTCATTTCGTCGAACACGATCTTCTTCACTTTGTGATCTTCGATTTAACGCTGTAGCATTTGATTGACGTGAACGTCTGCCAATGTTTGCTCGTCTTGCACGTGGCATTCTTTCAGTACAGTATATTACTAATTGAATGTAAAAGCAAAACATTGAAAATTATTTCAAGAACAAATTATAAATTTATTAATTCAAAGTTCAATGTGTGTACGTGGTTAAAACAAACACATGGTTAACACTCACCAAAAGTATGTCTGTTCGCAATGAGAGCACGATATAAGAGAACTGTCAACTGAATTCCAACGACAGCAAATTAATATTAACATAATACACTTACAACCACATTTGACAACTGTGTACACATATACAGTCATACAGTACAACAGAAACGCTCATAGGCGGCTTTGTATTTGTTGTTGTTTTTTCTACAGTACAACAGAAACGCTCATAGGCGGCTTTGTATTTGTTGTTGTTTTTCCTACAGTACAACAGAAACGCTCATAAGCGGCTGTGTATTTGTTGTTGTTTTTCCCATACAGGCATTTCGTATGTCATAACTCAGGAACGGCTGCACCGATTTCGAACAAAGTTCACACAAACCACCTCCTCATAGAAAGGAACGAACCCTAAAATTTTTGTGACAATCGGTTCGGCGGTTCTTGAGTTAAAAGATTACCAAGGAAATGTAACTTCTTTTTATATATATAGATTTTTAAAAATTATATTAAAATTCACCTTTTCCAATAATAAATAACGCAAAGCATTTGACATTTCAATATGAATTACTTCGGACTAGGCTGCTAGGACTACCGACCGACTAAAGCTGTAACCTAAATAGACGTGACGAAACGAAACGAAACGAAACGAAACGAAACGATACCTACGATAGTACTGTGGTACATAAAACTAGCCTAAATGGACTTGTTCTTACGTTCGTTCAATTTCGATAAGTTTAAATGTCAAATAGACGAAACGAGACGAAACGGATAGTGCCGTAGCGGTCGTACATTTTATCGTTTCTACTCGTTTCATACACATTTCTATTCGTTTCTACTCAATACTCATACACAATTTTATTCGTTTCGAATCGTTTCTATTTGGGGCAAATTGTCAAACTGACGAAACGAGTATTTACGTTTGTTTAATTTCTTTCGTCACGTCTATTTAGGGTCTTGCTTAGGAGCCATGGTGTAAACAGTATTAAGGTGAGCTACAATCTTCCTCTTGAATCGGCATTTTTGCTGTAGCATGTGTTGAGGTGACGTACAAAGTTGTATAAAAGTTGTACAAACTGTTTAGTATTAATAGTATATAATAATATAAAATATAAAATAGTGTATAATAACCATTTAATTTACTAAACAAAATATTTCATTTACTTTATATTCTATTATAATTTCTTTTACTGCATAGTGATAATAATTTACCCTCATATGTCTGGGATAAATATAAGCAATCAGTACCATTATCAACATATTTAGTTTCTTTCGCTGTAACTGATTTCTCAGATCAAACAAATGAATTTGAAAATTGCACTGTATGGACATATTCTAATGCAATACATAGATCAATAGATCAATTTGCCGTTAATAAAGAAAAGAATGTATTTTTATTGAATGCGCTTTCGTCATTTCATAAAATATCTGTAGAAATTGGTAGACCAGAGGGTGGTTTAATTAAGCCATGTGGAGAATTTTTAAATCTGCTTTTTCAGTTGGAAAAAATTGTTGTATGCAAAATCTAACATTTAAACTATCAAAATGTTCTTCAGCAATTTCTATTTTATAGTATGAATGTTAATTGACATGTCATAAGAAGTTATATTTTAGATGTAGGATTATATTTTTTTGTAATAAAAAATAACAAAAGCTTGTTAAATACATATTAGATTAGTTAGAAAAAATAAGAAAATAAAAAAAAAATTTAACTTAACATTTTTACTTTATAAAAATATACTTGTACAGTACAACTTTGTACGTCATTAGACATCAGTGTTTCTGTGTAGCTCACCTTATAATACTCTTTACACCATAACTAAAGGCCCAACTATAATCGACATACCTGACATAACAAACATAAGAAAAAATAACGAATGTTAAAACGTAACATTTGGTTAACTATAATAACATATGTAGATAACATACTAAACATAAGCAATACGAATTTCACAAAATGAGCTTATGGTTTATGTTACTTATGTCATGTACGCTCTCGATCGTACTGCTTATGTCGAGCTTAAGCCGTAACTAAAATGACTTAAGCTAACTCAAGTCAAGCTAACGAAATTCACTCAAGTCTGAAGTTGTAACTATATTGGCTTGTGTGAATTGAGTAAGCATATGTGAAAGTAAGGTAAGGTTAGTTAATAGTTACATGGACATGATATTTGTTACTAGTTAGAGTTACACATACAAAACATAAAATTTGGAGAGAGTTACACATAAAAGAAATTTTTACAAATTTTTTACATTAACTTACAAAATGCGATATTTCATATAAACTTCATATGGAATTGGTTATGTTTAAATAATACATGTACATATGCAATATACATCATATTTCACTCAAGCCACTCAATTTTGTGTGGTCGGTAAGCACACTCACTGAAGTCAACGAAAATTCAAAGTGTTTCGTTAAATTCAATAAAGCTGACTTGAGTCAAATATAGTTAGACTGATTTAAAACAATGTAATCTGACTTCTGACTTGAGTTAGCTGAAGTCATTTTAGTTACGGCTTTATGTTAAACGAATTTTTAACGAATGTCGGTAATGTTAATTACAGTTTAGCTCATTGATTTGGCTGTGTTCGGCTACGACATATGTCATAGCTTATGTCAGCAATGTCGATTATAGTTCTTCCTTAAGTGACATAGGCTATGACATATGTCGTAGCCGAACACAGCCAATTATGCATAACCAAGTGGTAAAAGTAATTAAAATAATATAATATTTATATATAATATTTTCCTCCACTAGATTAAAAATAAATTTCTCAATTATACAACAAACAGAAAAATTATATTTAAAATTAAACTGACATAAATACAAATAGTAAACAGATAAAGAAAAGTTGAAAATTGAAATGACAAGCAAGACAGACAACATTATACGATACATACTAAAATGAAATTGAAAATATTGGCAGCACTGCAACCAAAACCAAAAAATTAGAAATTAGCTCTATTTCGAGCATCGACCAAAAATTGGTTATGGTTGATGGTCGTAATTTTGTGTATATACAGTGTACAGTGTACATATGGAAGAAGGGTTTTTAAAATTTTGACAAGCGAATTTTTTGTCGATGGTCGCAACGCAATTCTGTTGAAGGCTTTATATTTATACTATACACACTCTATAGTCTATACACTCACTATACTCTATCTATCTATCCGTTTAACATCCATATTTTGTTTCTTTCTTTCATTCCTTTTCAATTATTTAATCTTACTACGACGCACGTGTTGTGTTGGTTTGGCTTTTGGTTTGATTTTGATTTGGTTTGGTTTGTCACATACACATTTTTATTTTATAAATTTGCATGTCGTGTTCGTATCGTACATAGTGTGCTAACTAAAACTAAAAGTAAATTTATTATAGAAAAAAATAATGGCTACACAGGATGAAATAATTTTATCAGCATTAGTTACAGACTATATAACAAAAAAAGCAAAACTACTTGGACAAGCTGTAGAAAAAAAATTAAACACGGTAAGTGAATTCTACAGATTAATTAACCTCAAATTTAAAGTTTGATTAAATGCCGACAATTTTAACAAAATTCTTATCAAAAGTTTTATGTATTATATTTGAATTTCGAAAACATTATTAAATAATAAAAGAAGGCTCAATTTGATATTTACAAAATTTTAATAATATAGTATAGATAATAAATTCTACCAAATTCTACACTTCACTCTAATTTCTCATTTTTTTTAAACATTACACATGCATTTAATTTTCAACCAATTTACAAGCATGCATGAGCATGATTAATATTTAAATTGCTAGCAATTCGCAATTAGTATACATATGTACAAATTTTACATAACATTTCATAATTATGTTTCTTGTTTAAGAAAAAACTTTGCAACTGAATCAATATTTCATAATATAACTTTTAGGTAAAATTACCGAAAGGATATCCAAGCCTTGAAGAATTACTAAAAAATTATCGTCAGAACAATCCAAAAAAATTGCCACCAATTAAATTGAATGTAAATGCAACCGATTCATCAGAAGAAAGTAGTTCAGATGAAGAAGAAACACAAAAATCTATTGCTGAGCCGATATCACAAAAAGCAATAGTAAATGGCAAAGTATCGGCCAAATCAAACCCACAACAAGATTCAGATGATTCGTCAGAAGAAAATAGTGAAGAGGAAGAAAAGGTGAAATCACCTGTTAAACCTAATGTTCAAATAAAAGTCTCGCAAAAGAAGAATACAGAAAGTTCATCAGAAGAGAGCTCTGATGAAGAAGACAAAGCACAAAAGAGTGAAGTTTTAACACAAAAACCACCAACAACTAAAACATCAGTAAAACCAACTCCACAAAAACAGGTGAAATTTGCCCAAAAGAAAGAATCAAGTTCAGAAGAAGAGAGTAGTGACGAAGAAGAAAAACCAACAAAAATTCCGCCTGTATCATCTAAAAAGCCAGTGGCCACACCAGCTAAAGCTGCTAAGAAAGAATCGAGTTCTGAAGAAGAGAGTAGTGATGAAGAAGAAACACAAAAATCTGCAGCTCAGCCTGCATCATCTAAAAAGCCAGTGATGACACCAGCTAAAGCTACTAAGAAAGAATCGAGTTCAGAAGAAGAGAGTAGTGACGAAGAAGAAACACAAAAATCTGCAGCTCAGCCTGCATCATCTAAAAAGCCAGTGGCCACACAAGCTAAAGCTGCTAAGAAAGAATCGAGTTCTGAAGAGGAGAGTAGTGACGAAGAAGAAAAACCAACTAAGGTTCAGTCTGTATCATCTAAAAAGCCAGTGATCACACCAGCTAAAGCTGCTAAGAAAGAATCGAGTTCAGAAGAAGAGAGTAGTGACGAAGAAGAGAAACCAATAAAAACTCCGCCTGCATCATCTAAAAAGCCAGTGGCCACACCAGCTAAAGCTGCAAAGAAAGAATCGAGTTCTTCAGAGGATTCATCTGAAGACAGCGAAGATGATGACAAACCGAAAAAAGCTACTAAAACAATTTCATCTCTAACAGTGAAACAACCAATCAATAAGAAAGATGAATCTTCAAGTGAAGAAAGTGACGAATCAGATGAGAAACAATCGAAAGTTGCAGCTATTAAAAAACCTCAGACCACATCGAAAAAACAAGAATCAAGTGAAGACGATGGGTCATCGGACGATGAGGCTCCAGCTCTTACTCCAATTGTTAAAAAGCCAGTGCAAGCAGCAAACAAAAAACGAAAGTCTAGTTCAGAATCATCAGACGAAGATTCTGATGAACCTGCTACCAAAAAGGTTGCGATAACTAATTCTCTATCGCCTAAAAAGCCAGTTGCAGCTGCTCAGAAGAAGAAGGAAACTTCGTCAGAAGATGAATCCTCTGAAGATGAAAAGCCAGCAGAAACTCCAGCAATAGGCCAGAAACGAAAAGCTGATGGAAGTGTTAGCAAATATCCAAACTTTGTTAAGGGAACTGATGAAAGCGAGGTAAGTACAATTATTTTATTTTTAATCAATCAGGATCCTAAATTCATTAAAATCGTACGTAAACTGTTATATATTTTCGTTTTAATTTTTTTTTTAATTTTATTTACAAATCTGTGTTCAGAAAAACACATCAACCTCAAATAATTTTAAAAATTTGAATGGTAACATCGCAAATGGTAGCCCCAATAATTCAAATCAATGCAAAAAAACACCATTCCGACGTGTCCGAGAAGAAGAAGTTGAAATAGACCCTCGCGTTAAAGATAATTCATTTGAAGCTAAGGTTAGTGCCCCAATCTCATTGTATTTATAATTGAATGAAATGAAAGAGAAAGAGGCACCAACTTAGCACCTTGTGAATTTGCTTTACTTTTAATGTTAAAATGAATTTAGGATATTCAAATTTTCAAATGTTTGATAATTTTTATTTGATTTGAACATGGTGCTAAATTGTGTTTTTTTCTCTTTTTACATGTTAAAATTTATAAAATGTAACCAATAAACATCGCAACGCAACACTACTGATCGTCATACAATAGAATGCGAATGAAAAAAATAATTGGCAGAATAAAAATAAAAATTCGTCCTTCCAAAATAACAACAAAGAGACGTTTGACAGCAATAAAAAAGAAGGTAACCAGCGTGGTGGCCGTGGAGGTGGTGGTGGTGGTTGGGGAGGAAGAGGTGGTACTGGCGGTTCTGGTAATTTTAAGAAATTTGGTGAAAAACAAGACAGGAAATCGTTTGGTGGAAATTCGAATCAGAACGAAAACCATGATGATGGCGGTGGTAAATTCAGAAAATCGTTTGGAGGGGATAGTCGAGGAGGAAGAGGTGGCCGAGGTTTTAATAGAGGAGGTGGTGGAAGAGGTGCAGGTGGACGAGGTGGTGGTGGAAGAGGTGCAGGTGGACGAGGTGGTGGTGGAAGCGGGGGTAGAAATAGTTTTGGCGGTGGAAACAAATTTGGGGCAGATGAAGGACAAAATAAAAAAATTACTTTTGACGATTAATAAGATGTGTTGTGATTGTTATTTTAATTTCAATATTTTTATAATTATAGAATTTTATTCATTAGTATGTAATTATATAACGTATGTTAAGAATTCGATTCATAAAATAATTTAAAATAAATTTTCATTCAAATATGTTCTAAAAAATCATCGATAATTTTACAGAAAAATGCAAAAGGATCATGGGGCGAAAAGGCTGCGTTCGCCTTAAAACATACACGTGGCAAATCATTTAAACATGAAAAAACTAAAAAGAAACGTGGAAGTTATCGTGGTGGCCAAATCGATACGGCTGTCAATTCAATACGATTTGATGATGATTAAAAAAATACAATCCACACAATATTATACGACAAAATAAATTTATGTATTGTAATTTATAGAATTACGGTATTCACTTGATGCTACAATGGAAGGCATATAAACATGTATATGCATTAAATGAATATGTACTCTTAATTTAATATATTTTACTTTTTACAATAAGAAAAAAGATGAGAAAAAGCATTTAGGATTACATGATGTAAAAATATTAAAATTAATTTTTATTTTGAAATAGTATATCTAAATGACTGTTTATTTTATATTTTTTTTCTTTGCTGTATATAACAATTCGTTATATAAAATATTATATACATACGAATTGAGAATTAAATATGAAAGATAATAAATAAAATGTATATTATTTTTTACAAAAATTACTTGTATTATTTTATTTATTTACGTTGCAAAAATTTGTTTGAAATTCTATCTTTTGAGCATATAAAATGGAAAATTTAAATACAATAAAAAAACCAACATAATAATTTTCAGTAAATGTCAGGATAATGGATACATATGGTACAAGAAGTGTAAGCACACAGTGACCAATGTATACAATGTACAATATAAATTATCTTCTTTTTATGATTGAAATCTTTAAAACATTCAATAAAATAAGTCTAGTTTCTGTATACATTTTCAATTTATAATTAAAATTCATTACACAAACTTATTTTTGATTTGATTACAATTACAATTTAAGAAATAAGTGTGTAAAATGCAATGAAATATATAATGCATCTCTTAACATTTTGCTTCTATACAAATATCTGAAATACAAATTTTAAACGATTAATTTAATCTGTATCAGGTATAATGAATGAGATACTAGTATGAAATTAAGAATTCAGGTTTGTTTGAAAACTTCATGCACAGGTAAACGATTAAAGTACAACTAAAAAAAAAAATTTAATTGTTTGCTCATCGTTATTAATTTAAGAAAAATACTTCTTTTTTTCCTTTTGTTGTTATATTTGGCTTGGTTGGATTGGATACCAGACCAGTTAGTATCAAACAAAAGTACCTCTACTAGTAGTACCAGTAGACCAGTAAAGAATATAAGAAGATAAAAAAAAGCATAAAATTTTAAAATGCAAGTGTTTTTATTTTACTTACACTTTACGTTTACCTTTACACCACTTTACACTATAATACATACTATATATAAAAATACCGGTAAATAAAGAAAAATTTTTAATGGTACGGTTCACTCCCGGTATACATCCACATATGTAAGCAAAGATTATTATTAGTTTACTATACGATGAAGAAATGATCTGCTGCTGAACTGTCTGTAATCTGTATTCTTCAATTATGTATTTTCTTTACCTTTAGCAAAAACTTTAACTTGGTAAGGTAAAGTAACTTAAAAACTTTGTTTGGTCAATGTGCATGAATATTTTCTCCTAACAGAATAGCGGACGGAACAGCTCTATACTTCTTCTAGTAGTCATTCAACAACCAGGAACCAGCAATCACTAGTCATCCTCATCATCATAATTATCATTAATAAAATATCGACATCATCGTCATAACGAAACGATAGCAGTTATTATAAATAAATATAGTTTCTTTTTGCTATATAGATAAGAGATAAGATTGGTGCTTCTTAAATATCTATAAAAGACATCAGTTTTCAGTTCATTTTGAGCAAACGATGAGTTTAGACGTATAAAATAAATTCGAAAATAATCATTTTATCATTATATTGTTATTCTTCTTGATTATATTTTACATATATAAAATTCCTGAAGGAACAAGTGTTAGAATCTCATTTTTTTTTTAATTTGGTTTTATCTATCTATTATTATAATTTTAGAGTTTTTATAGAAAATTTATCTAGTGAAAATTATAACAATAAATAATCATTATTTTTATACTTTTGAAAAAGAATCAGTTATTTTTTTTTTTTTAAATAAAAACAAAAAAAAAAATTTTTTTTTGTAAGATAAAAAAAAAGGAAACTCAATAAGGAAATACCAACCTAATTATTATTATTTTTACTATTATCATTGCATATTTTTACTATTATAATTAAACGTGTCCAGTAGAATTAAAAAAAAAAAAGTGCAAAAAAGTGATTTAATTACGATAAAATAAAAGATAATTGTATAGTTTAAGCCGGAAGTGCGATTGATAAAGATCAAAGACCTTAACCAATAATTTAAAAAAAATTAATATAACATATACCTACATAAAATAATAAAATTAAAAAGAAATTATTAAGAACAAAAATAATTATTAAAACTTATTTTTTGAAAAAATAAATAGGTAAAATTATACAGAAACACAAATATATATACATATATATATATATAAAATGGAATATCGAAAATACTACAGGAGTACAGCAAAAGTAAGTGACCTCATTAAAATTTTCATTTTCGCCTAAAAGAAACTGTTACTCACGTCTTCAATATTTTTTTTTTATTTATAATATAAATCGTTCAAAATCAGAATATATGTATATAAATATGATCAGGTATATCTATATATAGGTACATAATGTACATACATATGTCTATGTCTTTACAAACAACATTATTAATATTTTTTGTATCTACATATGTATATTTACAGGTAGATACTATATAATAACCATTAGCGATAAACTTGCACAACCATTCACACATTATATACCTTTTTACAATGTATCTATAGTGTACTATATTATTGATAAAAGAAAAACTAAAATATTCGTTATTGCGGTCGTTTAAATATGACCGTCGTCATCGTCATTGAATTCATTGGATTTTTAGTTTGCTATTGCTATTATGCTATTCTGTCTGTACTCACTCTGTGGTACACTTAATAATTTTACGAAAAAAAATAAAAAAATAAATAAAAAAGAATAACACTCAGATTAAGACCATCCTCAATTCTTGAAAACCATCATCATCTTCTCTTTATCTATGTATATCTAAATAACTACATACTTTGCTATATATACATAGCTATAGTTTACTATATACACAGAAGAGTAAAATATTTTTGATTTTAGTTTTATTTTACTTGAATTCTTTTGCTCTTCTCTTGTATGTATGTATGAATATGAACATTACGTACATACGTACTATTGGTATTATATACATACATCTAAATATATATATACTCGTATATGCACATATAACGTACATATACTACCAACATTATGATTTTTTAAATTATTTTTTTTTTCATGTAAAGATTGTGCGTTTTTTTTTATTTTCATTTATTTTTTGCTTTTCTTATTGCAAATATTTGTAAGTGTGTGATTATCATCTTCTCATTGTAATGATGTTCTTCGTTCGTTTTATTTTTTATTTTTATATTTTATCATCATTTATAAGAGATGAGCATATATATCTACATACATATGTATGTACATATCTACATAATATAATAATCACATAAATATATGAATGAAAATAAGGTACATACGCTATTTATACCTGGCTTTATAATTTTGTATTTACATTCGTAACACATTATTATATGTATATACATACAATTCTTTATGTATACCAGTATGTATATGCATATATTTAAGTTATTCACGTATGTACATATGTAAGTATGTATATTATATTTACGAGCGGTATATGTTTATTTTGTATTGTATGTATAAAAAAAAGAAAAATTTGCGATCTTTTGATTTATTTGCAAAATATTTTGCTTCCTCTTAAAAATCGAATAAAAAGCAGCACCTTTTATACGACTATGTATGTACATATTAAAAAATTAAAAAATAAAATAATGATAATATAATTGAAAATAACAAAAAAAAATTATATATAAATATATTTTAAAAATGAATATTACACGCATATACAATACATTTACATATATGTACATATTTAGCGGCATAAAAGCTATTCATACACGAGATTTAAAGTAATTTGAACTCTCGAAAAGATAATTTAAATTTATATTTAATTTAGATAAAAGATAAATGATAAATTCATACATTCATATGTAGATATGTTATATATCTATGTTGTATGGTTGTATCTACATACTTATGTGATGTGATGTCGGTCAATTTTTGAATATAAAAAGTATGGTATAACGTACATACTTATATATAACCATAACGTTCATTTCGTACATTAAGTACATAAGCCTGTCCGTATATGCAAGAAAACAAGGAAATCGCATTACAATGCATACAGCATACGTACATCAAGATTTGGAGGATAAAAATGACAAAATAAAAAAATAAAAAAAAACGTTAAACATTTAAAATGAAAACTGAACCGAATTCGAAATAAAGGACAGAATTTAAAGTAGTACTTGGATGGTACAATGCGCGATGATTGCATTGCATATTGCATGCTCGTACACATATATGAATGCATACAATGTATTATGTTTTGTGTTGTAAAAAAACAGCATACCTGTCGTCTATAAAATTTTTTAAAATATGTTCTTGAATTAAAAATGTTTTCATCTTAACATTTTTTTTTTTTTGTTCTTCTGTAAAAATACCTACATGTATACGTATACAAGAGTATCGGTACATATTTTAAATTCATAGCCATTTATATGGGTCATTATTTTTGAAAATGGTATAAGAATGATATATAATTTTTTGGTTAGGTTCAAAAAGAAATGTAGCATACATTTACATGTATTTTTTTTTTTCATAATTATATTCTTGAAGTTATTCTTACTTGCACATAAAATTTTGATATCTTAATTCATTTGAAGAATTGAAAAAGACAAAATTTATATATGTAATTGAAATACATATTTTGATTTGAGTACGTTTTCTATTCTTGAAAAATATTTTTTTATGTATATTTATGCAAGTTTCAAATATGTTATTACATAAATAATAAAACGTAAACTTTTCGTTCCGAATTCCATGTATTCGTGCACTTTATAAATAAGGCGTTGATATGGTACAGACATACATACAAATACAAAAAAAAAAATATTTGATTACACATTTTATGTATACGTTTTATTTTCTGTCAACTGTTTTTTTAAAAAAAAAATTATCAGTAATCAAAATTTATATTTTAAGTTTATTTTTTCTCTTCTTTTATTTTATTTAGAATAAAATTATAAAAGTACCTACACATAAAACTATCAAAAATTTTTAAAAAAATGTGTATAAATACTATACTTATTTGGAGAACAAGAAAAAAGAAATGATTCATCTTCATCAAAATGTATACTACCTATAATAAAAGAGTTATTAATTCAAATGATATATATGTATATAAGTGTGTGTATGTATACACGAATTATGTATAAATTATCTCATACGCATGAATGTATATATGTACATACTTATATCTAATAAATTATAATTTTATTTTATTTTTATTTTTTGACCTATGTATTTAAATTAAATTCCGAATTTTATATGAAAGAAAGTTTCTAGAATTTAAATTAAAATTATAACAGTTATTTCGGCTTTATAACTTTTTTTTTTGTTTATTTGTTTTGTTTTTATACACATATACGTGACCTGAAGGCATAAAAAAATTTCTAATTTCTTTGTTTTTTTTTTCCAGTTTATAAATTCATAGACAAATATAGAATTAATAATAGAGAACTTATCGTAAATATTACAGATACTATATATGTGTACATTTATGAACGAAAATTATTTTCTACACTCATATTATATTAAACTGATCATATCGTTTATTTAATTATTAGAAAATAATCGAATAAAATTATATTGATATAGTAAACAGTAATTAATTAATTTAGATTTAGAATTCAAACACAAATAAATAAATAAGTAATAAATAAAACACAAATAAATAATACATACTTATCTAAATGTATATCTTAAAAACATTTTTTTACATTTTTTGATAAATTGAATATAGTGAAAGCTAAAATAAATCAAACGAAAAGAATCGATATTTTACTGATGAATGCGATATATAGTCTATTGTCCATTGAATTGAAATGGAGATAAATATTAAAAATAAAAACTTAAAAAATTTACAAAAATAAAAGAAAAACCGAAATTATATATGCTTTTATATTGTCATACTATACGAATTTCTTGGAGACATATTACTCATGTATTATAAGGTAAACGTACATAAATAAAATTATATAAATACTTTTGTACTATGTAGTACTATGTAGATATTGTGATAAACACGCATACATTATACATACACCAAAAATTACTGTACGTATATGTATAGATAACATAACACAAAAACATATTGATATCCTGTATTTAATTAACGGAGATATGCCATGTGATTATTTTATCAAGATAACAGCGTAAGTTAATTCATTTTTTGTTTTTAAGAATTTCATTACAAAGTTCTGTTTGTACGTTACTCCAATGTTTCTTTTACACAATAAATATTCGTTAGACTTGTGTAGTCAATCAGATTTGAAAATTATAAAAATTTACACAAAAAAAAATGTATAATAATTATTCAATTAACAAATAAAAATATGTTATTTTAATTATATCCAAAAATTACTAATTGAAAATATAGAGGAATATGACATTTATCTGGTTATTTATATGTAAGCCTCTCTAATTTATATATACGTATACATTATATATAGTATATACTTATGTATACATATATATATAATTTCATTACAATAATATTATCAAGAAAAAATGAGTAAAATAATCATAAATTATTAAACAATATATGACAATATTTTGTTACCTTTTACATTACGAGTACTAAACGTTTAACATTTTCACTTTAAATTCATCTTTATTCAATACGATGTGATACATTGAATATTGAAGTATAAAGTTCTGAAAAAGACTGATTTAATATTCTTCAAAGCAGAATTATTCAAGACAATAGTATTAAAAGAAGAAGAAGAAGTAGACATTAAAAAAAGATATCTCAATGACATTCAAGACGACAAAAAAATAGAGGTACAAGACTGGAAAAATAAGGCATTGGACAAGGACACTTGGATGAATACTCTACAGGAGGTCATGACTCGACGAGGGTTGTAATAATTATTCAATGTAAATTTATTGAAATAAACGTAGAAAAGTATTTTTGTTATTTCCGTTGCTGAAAATTACGCATTATGGACATGACGATGAGATGAGATTAAATCTTGTTTCTGTTGACTAAGCTATTTTCTGAACTGAATAATATACAACAGTTTTTTTTTTATATGAATTTAAAATGAAAATGATATTATTAGAACGATCGATATATCTTTACACATAAATACGTACAATTATATTATAGACATATAATTAATAAATTGAAAATGTTTAACTAATTCGAATGATATGTATGTATATTAATTAAAATCTTTATTTGTACAAATAGCATCTAAATATGTACATATATACAATGAACGAAATTGTAATTGTAAACAATCAATTTTCTTAGCAGGTAATTTCATTTATTAAGCATGTAATACTCATGTGTAATATGCAATCATAATCAACTTCATCATGCATCTTTATCCCAATCATCATAAAATGATCGGAAGTATGTGTTTAATATCAGTAGATAATTGGAAAAATTTTGCGCGTATTTATACAAATAAAAAAAAAGAAGAAGAAAAGTACACATACGTAATGCATATATAAAAATATAAATATTCAAAAAAATTACTTTACAATGTCCGCACGCAAAATATGATAATAAATAGAAGTAGGACAAAACAAAAAAAATAAAAAAAGTATACACTTATACATACATATAGGCAAGTTAATTAAAGAAAAAAATAAAAGAGTAATGAAAGAAAAATAAATAAATAAGTATACTTCTTGATTTTGGTATCAATTTAAGTATAAGAAGAAAAATAAAACAAGTATTTAGTTATACTTTCATATACATATACATACATACATACATATGTGCATTTATATACGAGTATTACGAGTATACATTCACCTCATATATTTCTTTAAAGCTTTGGCTATTGCATCGTTACCATTATGAAAAATGCTCATCATAAATATAATTCTAAACAAACATAGTTTCGTAAACGTATAGATATGTATTTATATGTACTATAATGTACCTATAAATATGTATTATATATGTAAAATATAAATTATGTAGTAGAGGTACCTATATACAATAAACAATATAATTTATCATAAACATAATCGTACATATAACTTCGCGTATTTAAAATTATACAATAAAAATATGATTTTACTATAAAATTTGCAATATACTTGTACTTTAAGTGTGAATAAATTAAACTACTACATTTATGAATAATTGTAGATTATATCAACGAGTAGTATCTATACCTATATATGTAATTTTTCATATATGTTTAGATAGAGAAAAGAAAAAAATCATCATTCTCAGTTATATTATTCCTTAAAGTAGCAAAAATATAAATAACATAAAGTTACAGGTACATGAATGGATAAATAATGTACTGTACGAGTACGAGTATACATATATAATTCTTACTTAATAAGTTTAAAAAAATAAATAAATATATATAAATAATATGAACTGCAAAATAGAAAACTTACTCAGACTATAGGTACTCATGCAGAGAATACATTATACTCGTACATATGTATGTATCTCTGTATGCAAGTATTTTTATACTACATAAAAAGATGTACAGATGATGATGACGAATGACAAAGATTGGACGATAAAAGAAATAATAATGTAAGTACTTTACTTGCAATTATGTGTACATTTTATACACGCGAATTCATATATACATACACGCCAATTCATATATACTCGTATACATATGTAGATGTTCATATTAATATGTTTCATATTAAAGATTTTAGATGATTATGGACCATCATCATTTTCTTCCTCTTCTTCTGCTTCTCCTATACAAATACTATATATTCACATACATGCATATGTGTAAACGCATCATGAATATATGCACATAAAGCTCTGAATTAAAATCCAAAAAGAAAATATATCTATGACCAAAACAGTTATTTTCTCGTACTACTTATTATATACATACATATACATATACATGTATACACATACATATACCTACCTGTTATTCTTCTAATTTGAAAACCTTATGATGTACATATACGGCAAAAAGAAAATAATACATACAAAAAATATTTAAGAAAAAAAACTTGATCAACATTAAAATTATCATCATAATAATCAACATCATCATATAAATATTATTATAGTATAGATTAGTGTAATGTATACTGTAATTGAATAGCCATATACTACATTATTTATGTAGATTTCTTTATGTATTGATTGATGAACCTATGCATATGTATAAGTTTTCCTAGCAGTAAAGTTTTTTTTTATTAATTTTAATTAAAATAATATATGTACATATTGACATCACATTTGTATATAATATATATGTACATACATATACAGTGGTTACAAAAATTATTTGTACATGAATTTTTTATTACATAAATTATTTGTACTCCTGCATAAAGTATTCTAAGGACTATGGGGACTTATCCATTTATTGATTTTTGTCAATAATATGTTTATTAAGATGAAAATTAATCATTTTGTTTTGATTTTGAAGTACGTTAAGTGAGTATTAAAAGTAAAAATGCTGCGAAAAAGTGAAAACAGAGCTATACTCTCGTTGGTTTAATTTACAAACATGGTATTCCTGTGTAAAAACTTAGCTAAAAATTGTAATGTTCACAAAAATACCATTTTATATCAAGTCCTCAATAAAAAAAAAAGCAATAATTGTACAAAATAGTGCAGGAATAGGAAGAAAAATGAAAACATCTTTGCCATGCACAAATAATAATTTTTGTAACCACTGTATTCATTTTAAATCGAATCTTTATATAGAGGGTCATCATCATCATAATCAATCTAACTTATTAATCCATAATTAATTTATATGCATACATATGTACTATTTTTATATGTGTATGTACATATATAATGTATGCACGCACATACTCTTATATACACATTTTCAATTTAATTAATGGAACAAATGACTGTACGGTTAAGAAATTTTCTTTATATTTTTCATATACATTTGCCTATACATACTTATGTAAGTATATATTCTACATTACAATACACTTAAAATCCACATAATTTAAAATATGTATATGTATATACGAGTATGTAATGAGTATATATGTATGTACGTAAATTGTATAAAAGTACGTAATAACGTTAAAATGTAAATTTAAAATGCACTTACCTTTTAATGTATTTATGATTATCTATTTATTACCAGATTTATATATGCATGTAATTATCGTGGTATACTACACAGTACTGTATAACAAACACACTCATACACCTATAATAATAATCTGAAAAATAAAAAGCTAAAATTTGAAAGAAAGAAAAAAAATTTATTGTTACATATTTATGTATATTTTTTGTTAAAAAAAAAAAACGAAAATTGCAAACAACCACAAAATAAAATGTTTGCAAAAAAAAAAATAAATATTAATGAATACTCAAATTTTTCTTTGTACCAAGTATACATATATTATTTGCGTATAAGTTACATTACATACGAGTACATATAAATATTTTCATTTAAATTAAATTTAAACTTAATTGAAAAAAAAAATCCCAAAAACTTTTCATCATTCTGACGGACACAAGCATTTAGTTAGTTAGTTAGTCAAAGAAGTCAGTCAGAGTCAAGTTTAGTTAAAATTGCACGAGTAATAACTTGTGGTATTATATTATTGTTGGTTGGTTTTTGGTTAAAAGAAAAAGGTAACTAACATAAGGTAAAACGTGGTAGTAAAACATTATAATACATATCTCGGAAAAATTATACTTTGTGCATATAAGTATATATGTACAAGTGTATATTAAATGTATTTATGGATGGATAAATAATGATTATATATAGCATAGGTATATATATACATACATATATATGTATATATTTTATTTTACTATACAAATACATTAGTATGTAATTTTTGTAAAATTATACAGACCATGAACTTGTACTCTATTGTTATTATAAAATATATGTATGTACATTGTACATGATATCGTCGACAAACTGGTTAGTTACTAACTTCTTGTGATTATTAACCTTCATTCTTAACCTTATAATAATAAGATTTTTAATGTATACATACACATATGTACGATTATATATAATAAGAATTTATGTTCGTATATATTATATATATATATATGTACTATATATATAAACACAAGCACAAGACATATATCTAGTATGTATATTTTTATTTTTTCGCTCCCAGTTTCCATTTCTCATTTACTTAAGAACACCTATCCTTCTATACCAAAACACACTATAATATATGTATGTACATATTGTTATTATAATTATTTAAAAGGAATTATGTACCATTATATATATTTTTTTATTTTAATTTTTTCAAAGAAACAAGTATATTTCATAAGAGAAGATAATAAAAATACCACATCAAAATAACAATTAAATTAATATAATTTGCTTTAGTCATTGTTGATATTTAGGCACAAAACAAAACCAATAATTTCATTCATTTCTATATTAGCAGAGAAAAAAAAATGTTTTTTAATATAAATTTTACTTAAAACCAGTAAAACGTAAAGTATTACGATATCGTGTATTATAAGATTTTTCCTTATATATGCTCTCACCATATACACATATGGCAAAAAATGTAATTATAAATTTGCATTATAATTAAGAATGTTACAATGTAAAGTAACCTCATGAATATGCATATCTATAAAATAAATACATACATATTGCACTATTCATAAAGAAACAAAAATAAATATCGGGTGATCATATATCAAATTAGGATATCATATAATATGTAAATATAGTATGTATATTTTTCAAACATCATATCCATCATAGCAGCAGAATATTTTATTTTCAGATTCCCCTCAAAACTGATTTTGATTCCTTCCAAAATTGAATCATTTGTAAATTTGACCACCAAAATCATACGATATAACATTATTGGACCTTTTTTCATCGGGATTGTGTTAAATTTTTGGCTTACTCTATTCTAATGTAAAATGACAAACACTTAATGATTTTAAAATCAATACTATTCAAGTTGTTGGTGAAATGAGAGAATATTTGCATATATGAAGAAGTGATCAAAAATTGATGTTTTATTAAATTTGATTTAAAATAATCCATGAACGTTTATTTACGTGTATAGTCATTTTTAAGTAAAAATTTCATTCATTAATATGTACATATTTAATATAAACAAAAAATTATATCATAAACTTATATACCTACCGATATGTTTTTGTACATATTTCAATTTGAAATTATGTATATATCTGATTTGATCACCCTTATATATTGTACATCTACATGTATCAGAATTGTATGTTTGTATATAGGTAAGAAAAATATGTATTAACATTTATTTTATGAGATGCTAATTAAAATATACTTTTTCATTTGTCTCGATATACGAGTACTTAGTTAAAAATTCTATAGTTTAGTTTAGTATCCAACTACTCGTATATAGGGTTTGAACTGTTGTGGCAGTTGCATTTAAGAATTTGAATTATAGTTAATTCAAAATGTTCATAGAAATTATTTCTTTTTTTTCTGTTTTGTATGATGTCAAAGAAATATATAATATTTGTGTGTATATATGTTATGTGCATTATATTGTATACAAATGTTACATCTTTGCGGTCAAATGTAAAAAATTTAATTATCAATAATTACAAGAATATTATGTGTGTATACATATAATTAACATAATACGTCTGTAATCATATGCGTATATATATATAAGTGTGTACTGTGTATGTACATTCCATATGCCTATATACATGTATATCATATATTATCAAGATAAACACCTTTGTTATATTTTTTTTACAGCTTCCTTATGTTATTTGTGTTTTCTTTTTCATAATGAAATATTTTTTTCTCGTCTTTAAAAAATTGTTAATTGATTTTATATGGAGAAATTTTTAATATGTAACGGATAAATGAATGTGATAATAATAATCATCATACATTTATGAAAATATTCATATGTATACGTGTATGTAATTACATATACATACATACAAATATACACTATATTATACTATGACCAATACTATGACGATGTATTTAGTAAGCTATTTAGTTATGGTACAGTTAGTGCACAATATTATAGTAAAGTATAATGTATACGATGAAGTGTACATATATATGGGTACATTCAAATGTAGTTTTTTATGATTATTTTCTAAAGTATGTATACATGTATGTGACTAATCATTTAAATAATAAAATGGAATATAGTAAAGTTGTAGTAAAACTATATTATATACATTGGCATGTGCATATTTTCTATATAAATCTGTTTAGAAAAAGAAAAAATTAAATGTTTAACACCAAAGAAAAAACAAAAGATTTAAGCGCGAAACCTGATCATATAATTATTCTACATACAACTTACATACAACCTGTGATACAACATATGTATGTACATCATAACATAACTATATATCTCTGACAATATAAACATAATATATTTCACATACAATATAATGCTAATTGATATTGATTTTCATAAATATAAGTTTTATTATATGTATATATATATTTTTCTTTTTTTTTTTGACTTTGATTATTTTTTAAATCATTTCATTTTTTCTTTCTTTATTTTATTCTTTTTTATTTATTTACATGTATAGATAATATCAGCATTATTTTTCATAACATTACATAAAAATTTCACATCGGCTGCATTATGGTCCAGTTATACACAAGATAAATGTAGTAATGGTGCTGGATTAAAATATTTATCTGGTGATGCTTTAAGAGATTCAACAAATTGCTTAGGACCAAATAATTCACCATATCCAAGGTAATGGACAATTCATGAAATTTATACTTATATATATTCTATATAAAATACATTATACATACGAATAATACATAAATATAGGTACCTGTTTAGGCAAATAAAATAAAACTACAATAAATAATAAGTTTCACTTTAATTAAGTATATGTTATAAAGCAGCATTGGAAAAAATTTAAAATTATTCATATTATATGCTCATATATCCATTTACATATATGTACGTACATACGTATATATACGTTAATTTGTTGTTGTATTTTATTTAATATACTAATAAAATGAATTTTATTGCATTTTTAGTGCAGCAGTTGCACGAACATTTTCTAGTTGGAATGGTTCAGCAAGACGAGGTAGACAAAATCAATTAACAACATTAGATCCGATGGTAACACAAAGTGCATTATTAAGAGCATACAGTGAAGTTAATATAGAAAAATCAAAATATAATTCAAGATATGGTAAGTGTATTTGTGTGTATACATATATTGATATTATTTTTTTTTTTGTAAATAAATTAGAGAAAAAAAAATATTTCTAAATTATGCAAAATAATAATATGTAAGTAGGTATAAAAATTTCTAAGAAAGAAAGGAAAGTAAATTTTTTGGTGTTTTTTTTTTCTCTGGAATATTGATTAAAAATATGTATACATACATGAAAATAAAATCAAAAAATAACTGAAAAATATTAACAAAAATATATGTATATACCTACATTATTATGTGCCATTGTAAAGAGAAAAAAATGTATTTCGTTGTTTTTGTTTTAATAAATAACATTACAATCGAATCTGTGATATGGCATGAATAGTAAGTAATAAAAAAATGCAATGATGTCAAAGAAAGTAGAATCCATCCATGAAGTAAATAAAAATGACCTCAAAGGGAAAATGAATATCAAACAAAATCTAAATATGCAATAAATGATGCATATAAATAAATACAACATTATGTAAAGATAATATGTGTGTATGTATGTTTATAATTTTTAACATTTTTTTTTTCTTCCTTTTCTTCATGTTAATGTCATTGTCTAGTTAGATTAATTTTGTTGTTGTTTATATTTCTAATTTGCTTATATGTATAGATATGATATTCAACAATTTGCATACACATATGATTTGCATTTAAAAAAATACTTGTAGCGTAGGAACATAATATAAATACAATATAACATAGGTACTACATTTATACATATATAATCGTGGTATTAATAAACAATCACCACTCTCGCTATCGGAACATGCTCAAAACATAAATATTAAACAAGTTATACAAATAATATACGATATGTAATGATAATGATATACGATATTATAGATAAATATGTACATACATAAATTTGTAATTGGTATAATGTATTTAAGATATATGTATGTATAGTAGATACATATATATATATATATATATATGGGTACTATTGTTATTTGTATGCTTTTTTTTCTATTGGTGTATATGTACATGCATAGAAATATATGAGACAAATGTTATTATCATTATTGATGAAAAAATACTTAAAAACCAGAAAATGTAAACAATGATAATAAAACAAGTTTGAATAAATTTTTAATGAATAAAAAATTTTATGAGTATTAATATGAAATGTTAAAAAAAAAAATACTATACTATAAAAATATTTGGTCGTTTTATTTTCATTCGTCTGTTTTTTTATTTATTTTTATTTATTTATTCAAATGATTTAGCATGTTAAAACATATCTGCTCGTACATGCTTTTCATTTATATGCACATGTGTGTGTTGCTGCGTATATTTAATTTAATAAAATAAACAAATGACCAAAAAAAAAACAATTATTAGAAAACACAAATTTTCTCTGTTACTTTTTAAATATTTATTTTAAACATTATCTTTTAAATATACATATTTTATTCATATAACATTACAAATGATCCATTAACTAGATCTATCCATCATTATACATATATTTTTTAAATCTTCATTGAATTCAAATTTTTCGAATAATAACAAAAGCACAAAAACAAAAAAAAAAAAAAATCAAACAATGTAAAACTGGTAAAACACTTCGTATCTATACATAAAGTTCATCTTATGTACAGAATTTTAATTTTATTAATTTTTAATTTAATTTAAAAAAAAAAAACGAAACGAAATGCAATATATAACCTACACTGTCTAGTCTACACTTACAATGTGTATGTGTGTACATTTTTGATTATAATACGATATACAATTAGTAATTTAAAGTGAAATTGGCAAACATACACATACATACCTATATATACTTACATAAATATTTTCACAAATCGTGCGCATTATTAAACTAATAATGAAGTGAAATTAGGTATTCGATGATTTTATATGTAGTACGTAGTACATACATACTTATTTTATGCATATTTTTTTTTCTTATTGTATTTCTCTTCAGATGCTTACGATATTTACTATAAGCATGTACATACATATATACTTATAATCCAATAAAAAAATTAATTTTTACCAATATGTATCTATATATATATTGAATGTACATAGGTAGGTACATTAGTTTTGATGGTATTTTAGAAATGAGAAAATTTTTCAATTTACCCATAGATATCATACTTTCTTGTACATAAATATTATAATAATACGTGAAATATACTACATATGTATATCAAAAATTGTGTGAAAATTAAAAAAAAAAAACAAAATAAAATAAAAATTATAAGAGTAAAAAGACCAAAAATGAAACAAATAAATACATTCACAAAAAGAAAATATTCGTACCGAATAAAATTAATTTAAATAATTTTTTTTTTTTTTTATAATTTATTTATTCATTTTTCTTTTCTTTTAAATATATTTTTATTGCGCTTTAATACACTATTAAAATACTGCACGAATATTAATCAGAACGTGTATTCTACTCACTTACTATAATTTTATAATTTATATACTTGATGCATACCGTAGTATATATATAGATAATTCACATACATATTTTTATATTGTATATACTCGTATACATATGTACAGTATATTATTATATGCAAACATATCTCACATATGATATTTTAATTTGTTAATATACAGTTATTTGTGTCAACTAATTTATATTCAAAGCATATCAATATAAATTAATGATTTTTAAATGGTTTATAGTACATACATATATATGTTTGTTATAAATTCATATAAATGTATATATTATATAGATTCCATATTATACTACTTACGTTACTGTATAATACCTTTAAAAACCTTAAAGGTACCATTGGCTGATTGCTTTTTAAATTGAACTTTATATCTACGTAAGTATTATTATATAGTCAATGACGTAAGTAAGTATATAAGTGCGCTTATAGTTACATTTTGAATATTTTGTCTCAAGTAGTATTTACTACTTATACCTTATATGAATAATATTATGAATATGAACACGTGTAAAATATTTTTTTGTAATAATAATATTTTGATTGACCACTTAACAACAAATAAAAAAGATGAAAATAATAATTGAAGAAAAGTTTTTAATTCTATTTCCATTTTATATATGTAATTAAAATCGAATTGAATTGAAGAACTCATAAATGCAAAAATTATAAACTGAATCTTCCCAAAAAAAAAAAAAAAATTTGCATTATTTAAATTTGTTTTTATTATTTTTATCACTGAGCTTAACGTTGAAATAATCTTTCAGATATATAGGTATATGGTAATGTATAAATATGTATTAGGGAATCTGCTCGAATACATGAGGCTGTGTTTTCAAAGATATGCATATGTATATGTTATATAGTAAAGACAATGTCCGTTACCCTTTCTTCAACTTACTATAATTTATATAGTGCATAATACCATAATACATAATTCGTATGATACATGATAATATTCGTTACAATAAAAATTTGAACATCGTAAAATGAAATGAACAAAAAGTATGTATAGATATATAAATATTTACCTATTTACATATAGGATAGATGCACCAATTTATGACCTTTTAAGACATTTCATTATTTTGGAGTTATGTTTCTATCACAATCAAAAGATTATAAAATTATGAAAAATTAATAAACTAATTCTTTATATGTATTTATTTATATATAATGTTATGTTTTTATTTTAAGAAAATGTTAGTAGAATTTTTTAAAAAAGAAAAATCTGGAAAAAGTCACAAATCACCATATTCTGGCCACACGATCACTAATTTATGGCCATTGATGTACCAAATTCTGGGCACCCAGTAAAATTTCTGAAAGTATAGTATAAACTCTTTCGTATTGGTTTTTAATAATTCAAAAATATAAACTAAGCACAGTACAAAATAAAAAAATAAATTCATATAACAGTCCAACATACAATTATTTTTGCCATTGGCTGACTGTATTTTTCCACTTACTTTAAGTGACTTAAATACGCTAACATCAGCGATTTGCAAGAAGTGAGTTGTATTAGCTAGTAAACTATATTCATAGTATGATACCATTTTGATTACAAAACTCACTTAGATCGAGATTAAGATGAGATTTATATCCATCCACAAATAGTATCACAGGGTTTTGGATTCCTTGCTCTGTCACCCATTCATTAAAGCCACGAGAAATATAGTCGTAGGAAACATCACTGTTCATCCAACCAGTTTCTGATAAACCAAAATACCAATCATTAGGAATGCTTGAAGATACATCCTTTGTTAGTCTTACATGGGAAAAACTATACAAGTGGAGTTACTATTTCTCCAGTCGCTGTAAATGTAAGAAGAACAGTGATGGTTTCTTTCTCGTTATTATTTTTGATTTGGTATAAATTTTTATAGCATTTTGGAGCTATCACCTTTCCTGTTTTAGGACACAAACTGAAACATTTCTTCTACTAAGGGAAAACTACATTTGCCTAGCGCGATACACCATTCAACATTTTTTTTTACACATTACACCATTCTTTTTTTTTCCGCTGATGTTAAAACTGTTGGAGGACCTACTTTGGCTATATTTTCTGGTAATTTACCTCTAAGTTTAGCTTGTAGTGCGTTTCTAGGTACATTATAAATCCTACTAGTATCTCTCATCTTCATACATATTATCAAATCTAAATCTACTGAGTACTGTTCTTAAAGAATCTTCTCTAAATTTTACATTTGACTTTAAAACATTAAAAAACTTAAATATTTTCAAATATTTCCATATTTACCGATAAAAATGTATCAGTGTATCGCTTAATACTCCACTCAAGATAAAATGCAGAGTTTATAGCACCGTAGACTTTTCCTAAATGAAGTGAGAGTAACTATAAAAAATTATACACGATTTGATTGAAAATTTGTAACTGTATAGCTAACAGAACAAAATATAACGAGAAAGAAAAAAAAATAAAATTTTGTAGTTTATTCCTTATTTGTAATGTATTATTTTCAAAGTGGCCATAATTTGGTGCTGGTCAAATTTAGGAGCATCTACCCTACATATACACATATAGGAACTAATAAAAATTAAATACGGTAATTTAATGTAATGTATATATATATATTTATAATATGGAGTCTAAAAAATCAAATTATATTTTACGTTATTTTTATATTATAAGTTTTGCGACCTTTTCTGCAATCAACTTAAAATAATCATAAAATAAAGAAAATATATATAATATATGTTATGTTCATATTTTGTATATATATGTACCTACATATATATTCTCTTTTTCGTTAAAATCATATTAAAAATTACAAAAAAATCAAATAATTTTGAAAAAAAAAAAATCATCATCATCTCATATTTACATGATGTGTATCTGCATATAACGTGTATATACCTGTTAAAATTATACACTTGAGTGGTTTGTTATGATGATTATCATTAATAATAACATTATATGTATAAGAAACATATTTGATTTTTTTTACATTTTTTTTTTTTTATAAAAATACTTACGTATGCATATATACCGTTATTTTTATTTTAAATTATACATTAATTTGTTCTTTTACAAAATTTATACAAATTATGCATAAATAAGAATGCTATACAAGAGATAAAATTTCTTCTTCAAAAATTTAACACTGGGATAATTTTGAAATAATTTTTTTATACTTCCACTACTGTTGTTTTCTTACTTCATATAATACCTTAAATATCTTTTGAATTATGTATAGGTACATAATTATACAGTATGTAGGTAATGTAATACCTTATTATGTATATAGAAATTGAATAATTTTTATATTAAAATAGACTTAACCCCAAAAAATATTCATTGTAAATTTTCTATAATAATATTCTTTTCCTACTATATGTAACATACATTTGTACATACACTGGCGTAAAAAAATTATGGGACAAACATGAGTTTTCATGAATAGAAAACTTAATAATGCTGACATTTATCACAGAAGGGAAAACATTACTGACGTTATGTGTGCAAGTATGATAAAAATACTAAACACCTCCACAAATCCCCGGCTTAAATCAAATCGAATATACATATGTATATCTTTGGTCATTTTTAGAGAAAGTATTTGAAAAAAATGTCACCATAAGACAGTCACTAAACTAAAAACAAATTACACATAATTATAAGAAGAATTGAGTGAAATTTTACAAGATTTTATTAAAAATCTTTTTTCCTTTTTGAATAACGAAAAAAAATATATTCCTAGCTTTTGTTGTATTCTATTATTATAATATGAATTGAATGATATATTTTGTTAAAAATATTGTAATTTTTTTTTTCATATTATACGTCTTAAAATTCTTTATTTTAAAAAATCATTCTATAGTCTCATAAATTTTTGACGCCTGTGTATATCATCTAGTAAGTTATTATCTGGTGTTATTCTTGTCATTTGTAAATTATATATCTAATAAAATATTTTACCGCCATTAGATAAAAATGTATAATGACACATAATTGAATGTAGTAGGCGTAACTAAAAAACATTTTTCACACATGTATCATAGATATATAGTATTATATGAATGAGAAAAAATATACGATAATTTATATTGTTTTCTTTAATATTAAATGAAAATATGCAAATATAATTTCTTTTGTAATTCATGAATTGGCCTATATTTTATTAATAAATTGCTAGATGAAAAGCGTATCAAATTACCAGGTTATTTTTTTTATTATTATTTAGAAAATATTACATATGCTTTATTCTTTATACAAAAATACCAATCATGTTGTACTGTATAAGCATTTTGTATAGTCTTTCATTCATAACATTTTTACATTACACAAAACACAATAAATACATACTGAATTCAAACCACTGAAAAGACGTTAATTCACTTTTATTCTATTGTATTTTTGAAACATCAATTATTAATAACATTTTATTTTATTTTACTTCTACAATGTGAATTTAATGATAAATTTGATTAATTGCTTAAATTCATTGATTTTATTTCAATAACCGGGTTTACAAAATACAAACTGCAATAAAAATGCAACAGCAGTGCAGCATTTGATATCAAATATGTATCCATATTTGACGGTTCATTGGCATTAAACAAGAAAAATAAATGACATAAATAATAATAAACAAAAAATATATACATTAAACGATTAAACGGAAATAAGTTTTCCCACATTATTGAAAAATGTTTTAATATCAATTAATGGTTTGAATCTTAGATTAATTGATTTATTGATGATAGAAATAGAACTCATTTATTATCAGAGTATCGAATTGATATTTTACATTTTTATTGTATTTCCCCTTTTATTGACTTCATTTCACATGGAAAGTTGGATATCTACATTTTATATTCATAACTTTGATTCATTCATAACGTTTTTTTCTTCATTTTGTTTTAATATTGTCTGTAATAAGTCATTGTGTGTTCTTGTGTTATGATGACTACATAAAAAGTACACCTATACAGATTCTATCATTTTAATTTTTTTTAATTCGAATTTTCTATTATCATCACTCATATTATTATTATCGCTATATAATCATCCCACTACAAACTATAATACTACAAGTTTTATATTTTTTTCTTCCTTTAAAATTCTACTCATTATAATATAATCACCACTTCACCAAATATAGATAAATAGACAGAATAGACAATAGACATATATAATATTTGGGAATATGAGCATGTGAGCCCTATGGTCATTATTTGTCAGCCTCAGCATGATACAGAAAATATAAGCCATTGGCCATATTATTATGTATACTTTCGTGCATATATAGACGAATAATGTAAAGGTAAAGTAAAATCAACTTCCGAATGACACAGATTTTCTTATGAATGACCTACAATATTGGCCGCGCTAGATCAACTTGTTATTTTACAATGCACATATTTTGAGTTTGTCATTTATTTTTTTCTCCTCTTTTCAACTTTTTTTTTTATTATTGTTTCGATCTTTTTCTTGTTTCACTTGATTTGTACATGCATACATATATGTTAGATGAATCTATTTTATTTGATTTTATACTTCGATTTACAAGTCATGATTAAAAGATCATCTGTCCATAAGCATCATGTATACAATCATATAATAAGCATATATACGCTTAAAAATTTGATATATATTTTTTTATTGATATATTTTTATTGAATTTAATAAAAATTATTTCGAATTTATAATGTAGAAAAATTTTATTTTGTATTTTCTATGCATATATAGATTTGAACTGTCAAAAATTGAATTCTGTGATTTTTTTTTTTTTTTGATAATTTTAAATTTTTTTTTTGCAAATAATATTTTATTCAAAACAAAAAAAAATGTATATTTTAACTTTTTCCGTTTTTCTTTTTAGGTCGTTCATTGGACAGTTCATCTGGACAATGTAGTGGTACACCTGCACGTTTATGTAAAACACGTTATAATACAACAGCACCAATGTATGGTGTAAGTTTAACATCTGGTCAACCAGTGACTATTGTTCAAAAATTTCCCGATTTATTGCAGCAAGTAGTTTTCGAAGTATGCGAGTAAGTACATATATATGTATATGTCTATGCATAATTATACGTTTATATGCGTTCACAAAAATTTATGCATTTCATATTTCAATATTACACTCTGTAAATTTGCAAAAAAGAAAAAACGAAAATAAGAAAATCTAAATTTCATGCAATCACATTATTACAAATTCCAACAGTATTGTATGTGCCTATAGGAACTTTCTTATAAACAATACATGCATTATGTACAGGTATATATGGATTGTATTAAATATGTATTATACATATGCGTGTAATTATTTAAAGATATAAAGATAATAGACGTTAGAGAAAATGACAAAATATAATATAATAAAGAGAAGAAAAAACTAGAATTTTTTATTTTATTTTTTGTAGAAATTAGTAGCAAAAAAACGTTAAAATATTTAAAAAAAAAAAAAAAAATACACATATAATAATAAGAAATTAATTCAACATAACTTTCATTCATTGTAATCATTTTTACTTTCCTGATTTACTGATCTAGATTCTTTTATACAATTTATAACATAAATATCTTCAGAAAAAAAAAAAATAATAAATAAATATGTGATGATGATAATATATGATTGTATTTACAATGATAATGACGCTCGATCAAAGGGAAAATTATAATATAAAAATTGAAAAAAAATATTAAAAATACAAACGAGAAACGCGAAAACAAAAATAAAATTAAAAGAAAAAAAAATATTACATACTACATATTTTTAGAAAATAGAAAGAAAAATTAGAAGGAAAAAGAAATTACAAAAAAATAAAAATTAAATAAAAACTAATTTAATGAAAAGTGACTTGATTCTCTAATACATTTAAATAAAGTGTGTATATTAAACCAGTTTCCTTTTTGTATTATTATAATGCAATGTTTTATTACTTACCTATATATTTTAGTATTTAAATATATACAGCTATATGCATGTGAGTATGTATTTTTTCATTTATTCATTGTATATACAATATAAATACTACAACAACGGAGGTACCTAAACATATAGAAAAATAAACTTGTAATAATGAAAAAAAAAACGAATGTCACATATCTTTTCAACAAATTTTCTTTTTTTAATTTTGAAAAAAAAAAAAGTTAATTAATTAATTTTTCTTTTCATTTCAAAGCATCATTATACATTTTATTTTACTCAAAACGCATATACATACATGTGTATATATGTGTATTTGTATAGACATCGTTTTATATTAAATTCATCGAATTTTTATTTATTATTCGAAACAGTCATCATTATATTCGCTGATATACACACCGTATGTATGTACATATATGCATTCAAAGTTATAATCATATAGATACTCGCATAGTCAATAGAAAAATAATGAAAATATAAATATGTATGTATAACAAAAAAAAATTAAAATTTATATAAAAAAAAATAAAATAGAAAAAAAAAAACAAATAAAAATCAAAAGAGGAAAAAAAAAATTCATTAAATTATTTCAACCCAAATTCCAAATATCTATATATAAAAATATTTAACGATGAAAATGATTATTTCATGGAAATTGGAAATTACTATACTATAATCGCATCGCATACATACGCACGTACATATTTATTTTGTGTACCTATATATATATATATATTGTTATCTTTATTATTGAATATAATGCATGTTTTTTTTTATTTACATTTTCATATCCATATCAGATCAATTCTATTATAGAAAAATTTATATTTAATTTATCAAAATACTATATAGTATATA
Organism: Villa cingulata; assembly: GCA_951394055.1. NCBI lineage: Eukaryota > Metazoa > Arthropoda > Insecta > Diptera > Bombyliidae > Villa > Villa cingulata. The sequence goes on along the minus strand of OX596021.1, from coordinate 23,696,666 downwards.
AAGGTACCTATCTCTTCTCTATAAAGAGTCCAGTACTATGAGTTTGTGTGTAAATAGGAAAAATTTTTAAAATTATGAAAAAAAAATGTTCTCCATATTCAACTCTTATACATATGCAATATATGCATCATGCACGTATATTTTCTTGGTCATTTTTCTATCTTTATTTCTTTAAAATATTAAATTTTTATACTTTTTCTTTGTTTTTGTTTAATTTTATTTTATTTGAAATTTTCTATATACATATTACATATAGACATAAAGTGCAATATTTAATATATAGTACATACTTGTATTTATGTATGTTTAACATAAGAGATGATTATAAAAATATAAAATAAATTTAAAAAGTCAATTACATTATGAGCATGTGTATATACATATAAAAGTACATATTCGTATTAAGGTATGTACTATATTCGAATTAAATAAAAATAGTTAAAAATAATTAATGTTGGAATTTATGTATTTCTATATAAACAATTTCAAATAAAATACAAACCATATTACATATACTCGTACATATGTATGTACGAGGATTATACATACTAATTTAATATTGCGATCGAAAAAGTTCACTATTAAAAATCATAAATTAAATTTAGATACATATTAGAGTTATAGATATATATGTAGGTATGTAATGTACAGAGAAATGTAATTCTGAATTCAGTTTAGTCAGTCAATTTAGTCAGTCATAGTCAGAGTCACTCAGTCGATATCTCAATTAATAATTTTGTTCGATTCAACCATTCAACTAATTATATGATCGCACCTACATTTTATATGCACTTACATAGATAGTTACATATACATACAAGAATATTTCTATAATAATAATAATAATAATAATAATAATAGTAAATAATTAATAATTGTCTTATTTGTAGCAGAGATATTTGAAATATGTGAGTGTGAAATTAAGTTAATTACAATTTCATTGAATCATATTATGAGAGAGAATAATAAATTTAATTGATTTTCACCATTTTTTGAAGAATAATACTGAAGAATGATGAATGAAGAATAATGTGTGAATATAGATAATAATTCATGACAATGATAATGAAGTTGTTTGAAACTACAATTTGAAATGTGTATATATACATATATATGCGGTATGTCTGATTCGCAAAAATGATCTGTCTTGTATATGTATACGTACACGTATACCTACCGTGCCTACCTACATGCTACATACATACTATACTTTCATATATTCAAGATCATATAAATACATTTTCATTTTTACTTAATCACGTTATTATCGTTATAATTTTATTCCAATATAATGACACATATTTTATTGATGGAAAATTTATTAATTATAACTATTTATAGAATTACTATAATGTCATCAAAATAATTATTGAAAATCTTATGATCGTTATACATATATGTATTATCTATAAGTATTTTTTTAATCACATATAATTGAATTTCAATTTTCACTATTTTCTACTTATAAATTTTTTAATTTGATTTCTTTTTCCGAAACAGCATTTACAGAATTTATACAAATACACTTTACATATATGTATGTATACACGATGGTACAATTTACTACATTTGATGTACGAAAATGAGAACATTTATTAATTCCTTAACTCTGTCAAAAAATTATATGGGGAATTTATAATTTGAGAAGACTGTACTAGGAATTTTTAAACTAAATTTTTCCATTAGTTGGTAGCACTGTATACACACCTACTATGGCAAATATGAACGTGAACTGGATATCGGTTTATTTAAAGCCAGTGTTTGAATCAAACCCATTTCAGTAGTGTATCACGATTTTTACAATTATTACAAATTATTAAACAAAGGCAAAGAGTTTGTTTTAAATTTTGTATTGTGAATAAATTTCGTGTACCAAAAATCCTAAAAAAAATGTTAGAAAATGTTTATTTGTGTATCAGTCATATCAAAAACAGGAGTTTATGACGTGTGGTGCAAAGCATTTAAGTAGGGTGGAAAGATTGTCGAACACATTCATTCGCTACGCAAACGATTAAACTATCAAAAAAATTAAGAAAACTATGTTCAGTAATCGCCAATCAAACTTAGGATAGAAAGCTCGCATAATTTTAATATTTTTCCACGAATTTGCTCTTTCAATTTTGATCGATATTATGGGCATGGCATGAAACGTACTGCTGCACGAGCTGTACGACTAGTTTCGAAAGACGAGCTGTACGACTAGTTTCGAAAGACTTGAAATTTTCTTCAATGAGATTTGCAAAAAAGTTTCTGAAGACATAGACATAATTGCACGAGTTACTTCGGACATAAATGGGTGACGAGAAATGAATCTACGAATTTAACATGCAAACTAATCAACATATGACAGCTTCAGAAATCAGAATAGCGATTTATAAACGATTCGAAACCAAGGAAACCAAATCAACAGGTCAACAGCTTTAAACAAGCTAGTTTGCAGATTGCATTCATATATATTTAGTATAATAATCGAGAACAATGCTACTAAATAATGAACAAAATTTTTTTTAAAAATTCTTAGCACTGCCTTTTTAAGTTACAAATTCCCGGTTTTTATTTGACAGAATGTGGATTTGATTTTTTAAATCTATAATGTTGTGTAAATAAAACACATAATTGAATAACTGAAATCTAACAATAAAAGTTCTTATAAAAAGTCATTTTAATAATTTTATAATTTGTACATACATATAATATACTGTTGATGATTGCTGTTATTGAACTTGAAAAATATTTATCGATTGTATAGTGTGGTGAGTGCGATCATTTCTTTCTATAGTTTTATTCAAAAAGATTTAAGATTCAAGAAAATAAAAATGAGTAAAATACGAGTACCATTCAAAAACAAATCTGTAAATAATGATCAGTTATTAATTAAGTAATTTAATGTAGGATGTAGGTTAGATTAAAGTATAAAAATGAAATTTATGAATCCTATAATTAACAGTAATAATATATTTATACTTTACCCAGCCTATTGTATATACAATAATATTCGTAAAAATAAATTGAGAAAAAATATGTATATACTATCAATTTTATGAATTTTCATCATCGAATCAATATAATATGCTACATTTTTAATAAGTGAATGATAGAAACATATTTTTTTAATCTTTTTCATTTTAATACTACATATATATACATTTTATAACATTCAATCACCTTTTTCTTTCCGTTTATACAATAAACATAAATATAAATATAAATATTCGTATTTTATTGTAGTATATATACATATATTTCATTTAAAAAGATAAATTATTTATTTTTTTCTAGGTCAGGAGAATGTGATGTCGTTAGAGGGGAATGTACTCAAACATATGTTCCATATTTATTTTTGGTTATCCCACTTGGACCGGTTACATTAACTGGACAAGATTATGTTCTTGTTGAAAGCGGTTGTGTATGTAAGCCAAAATATTCAACGGGTGCACCACAGGAACCAAATATAATACCTTAGTTAAATTATATTAGTTATTTAAACATAAACAAAGAAAAAATTAAAAAAAAAATGAAATAAAACGAATTGAATGACAAAAAAAAACATCAAAATTAGAATATATTTTTATATAAAAACAAAAAAAGGTATACATACTCGTATATATAAATAAACTTGAATGAATTTTAAATAAATAAAAATATAACTGATAAAATTTAAGTCTGAGAATATTATAACGAAGACGTATATGGATATACATATGTATGTATATATATATTTTGACATATACATACGTACATATGTAATCTCGCGTATGTTGTAAGTTAAAATTAAATAAAAAATTTATAGATACATATATGTATATTTGAGTCAATTGATATGAATAAATCAAACATGGTTTTAATTCGAAATTTAAATTTAAAAATTTTGACTGAAAAATTAAAAAATAATTTTCATTAATTATTATAAAAGAAAACACAGAAATCATAGAATAAAAAATTACCGAATTTTTACAAATTTAATGTACGTATGTACTTACATCATAGACTAATAACACTATCCAGATGTGAAATACAAATGTTAAAAATTGATACATGCAAGTAAATTGTCTGCTAGTAAAAATTACTTGCATGTATCAATTTTTAACATTTGTATTTCACATCTGGATAGTGTTATTAGTCTATGCTTACATCATAATATAGATATAATGTGAACAAATAAAATTAAAAACTGACACATATACATATGTGCTTATATTATTCTAAAAAATTTCAAATAATAATAAATAATTTCACAGTAATTTCGATACAATAAAACTATTGTCTTATTTTAGAATAATCTAAAAACAATTTATGCTAAAAATTTAAAATAATATATTTATTACTTTTATGTCGGTCTCATATTATAATATCAATTTAAAATTTAGTACACAATAGAAGATAATAAATTACTGCGAATGGCTTATACATACATACACCAACTAAATTTTCGTATTAACATTGTACAACATATACCGGTTCATTAATCGATTTCATTTTAAGCGCCGTATAATAAATTACTGATCATTAATATTAATAAAAAAAAAAAATAATACATTACAATGAATTAATTCATTTATTTAAAAAAATTATTTCTAATCTTAATATACAATATGATTAATTACATATATAATCATATAATTAAATAATAAACCACATAATTAGAAATGAAATTAAACTTTAAATTAAAATTTAAATTTAAAAATATAATACATAACATTTAAAACATCCATATATACATTATGTAGGTACATACAAATGTATGTTATATAATGTATCTAAACATTTTTATGTACGATTTATGTAGATTTATTATTAATTATAATTTTTTTATTTATTATAATTTAAATATCGTATATTATTGATTATAAATTTTATGGTTTAGTTCATTATCATTATGTTTTTCTTTTTTTTTATATCATTTATTTTTTATTCTTTTGTATAGTAGAATATGTTAAATGTAAATTCAATTTTATAAGTTTAGAATTAAAAATTTTTTTATTTATTAACATGAAATAATTATTGAGTTGAGTGTGTTTTAATTTTTTCATAAAAATCTCTGATTTGATTAAAATACCTATATAATCAAAAACTATAAAATTTTAAATTTAAAACGTTATACGTTTACGAGTTATGACAATTAAAAATGGTGATATTTCTTCTTCTCCAACAACAATAACCCCTGTCACGGCATCCAGCCCACACCATTACAAAAATATTCCAATTGCATATAGTGAAAAGAGTCAAAAAGAGTAGAAGAGAATTTTCAAGTGAAAACTCGTGAAACATAATAGGAAACGTTGGAATAGACAGGAAACGAGGAATTGACGGTTAAATTGTTTTAAATTTTTCTGTTTATTAACTAACAACACCTGACATTTACTGCATTTACGAAGAAACATAACAATGAGACAAAATGATTTAAATTTTTTATGAAATAAAGTAAAATTTTATTTTTATGAAATATTTTTTAAAATTAAATACTCGAAATACTTGACTATTTGTCCATCTGCCGGTCGATTGATTAACTCCTGTCATTTGCCAAAGATAAAGTAGTTTCAGAATAGATTTTCTTTCTAGTGTAAGTGGTAATTTTTCCAAAAACAACACACTCACATAAATGATAATTGCATTTGCTCATAAAGTAAATAAAAGCAATAAAAGATAAAAGACTACTTTTATTTACTTTATGCTTGCTGTTGCTATCAACCATATCAACCAAGTGATTACTTTCTACTTACCCAATTCAACTACTTAAAATTTTTATTTGTATATAAATAATATGATTATATCAAACATTTTTAAAATCTTCTACTAAATTTTAAATTTACTTAATTTTTTCCTTCAATCTATCTCCTAAAATTTCAGCAGCAAAATATTCAAATTGATAGCATATTCCCATATTCATTGTACAATATACAAATATCGAACTATTGAATCAGGTCATAGCTCATCTCATAGTTTAGTTAAACGGAAAATTTATTTTACCTATTACATGCTAAATGCCGCTATCCAACCAGTCATTTTCAAACTTTGTATGTATATTTAAAAACAATTTTTTGTTTCGAGTTTAATTACATGATTCTATTACAGTTTTTATATCTTAAATAAATATAAATTATTCCACAAATTTTTAAAATAAAGAATTATCAAAATAAAAAAACCCTCTAAATACATGTATCGTTAGATTAAATTAAAATTTTTAATATGGAGGTGGCTGATGAGAATACTGTTGACCCATCATGTTCTGTTGATTAGGCATTTGTCTTTGTAATTGAGCGACTAACGCTGGAGTTTGCTGTTGTCCCATTCCTTGATTTTGAGTCTGACCTAAACCTGGCCCACCACCACCTTGTCCACCCATACCTATAAATTTATATCAAACAATTTTTTTTTTCCTTTTTTCATCAAGAGCATAATCATGTAATTTACCTTGCATCATCATTTGCTGACGCATTCTTTGCTGTTGCTGTTGGAATTGCTGCTGTTGTTGCGTTGATACAACTCCTGGTTTACCACCCGTTGCTTGCTGTCTTGGGTATGGAGGAGCTGCACCTTGTCCCATTATATTATTCATGGTGACATTTGGCGCTTGATTCATATATTGACTTCTGTTCGCTTGCATAGCCCTTTGTTGTGCCAAATAATCTGCTTGCGTAGTTCGTTGAGGATTCATTTGATTAAATCCTCCAATCATACTTTGTTGTGCTCCCTGTTGATTTATATTTTGATTTCCGTAGCCACTGAAATTTTGGAATTGCGCATTTTGATTGACCATTCCAACATTTTGTTGTTGCATCATGCCACTAGTTTGAGCCATAGAAGTTTGTACCATGGCTGGATTCTGTTGTGCCATCATTCCTGCACTAGCAGGATTATTACTCATCATAGTTCCCGTTTGATTCATTAAACCTTGTGCACTTTGCTGAGATTGATTTATTGGTCCAGATTGAAGTTGATTTTGTTGAGCCATCATTGCGTTCGGATTTATTCCTTGTCCTAGAGTAGATTGTCCCATTTGTCCCATTCCTTGATTCATGGCTGCAAGATTACCTTGAGCTCCTGCCATCTGTGAAGGTGCGATGCCACGTAAAGTATTACGCATAAACTGCTGCTGCTGCTGCTGCTGTTGTTGTTGTTGTTGTTGTTGTTGCTGTTGCTGCTGCTGCTGCTGCTGTTGTTGCTGCTGCTGTTGTTGCTGCTGCTGTTGCCGTTGTTGTTGCTGCTGTTGTTGCTGCTGCTGTTGCTGTTGTTGTTGCTGCTGCTGTTGTTGTTGTATATTAAAAGCAGCAGGCTTACTCTGGTTACTAGCCATGAAAGGATGACGTTGTCGCAGCATATTCGATAAAGCCTGTTTAGAAGGATTTATTGGTGGTCTTTCAAATCGGTTAACTGTAAAAAAGACAATACATCAATTATCAGTTTAATTTACTCATCAATTGCAGATGGAAATAATTTTTACTTTGAATGCCTTGTTGATTATAAAATTGCTGTTGTTGTTGTGGAATCTGATTATAACCTGGCCATTGCTGTTGCTGTGGTTGTTGTTGTGGCTGTGGCTGTTGTTGTTGCTGTTGCGGCTGCTGTTGTTGCTGCTGAGGGTTTAGATTCATTCCTGGTACAGGACCAGGCACAAAGTTCATTGGATTATTTTGAGGCTGAGTCACTTGATTCATTGCTTGCAGCACGTTTGGTTGTGGATTTTGTTGCATTTGTTGTTGAGTTACCATCTGATTTGAATTTTGTATCATGTTTTGCTGATATAATTGCATATTTGGACTTATTTGGTTCTAAACAAGAAATATTATTTTTAAATTCAACACGCTTAATGATTATATTTTATGTACATACCTGTAAATGTATTCCTTGAATCTGCATTTGATTTATTTGATTTGTAGGCATTTGCTGCGGCATTGGTGGTGTCTGTTGTGTGTTGACTGGTGGAGTTTTTGTTGCCTTAGGTTTCCTTGGCTTTCTTACACCCTTTCCTCTACCACGACCAGTTGTAACAGCACTAGGAGACTGATCCACTGATGACGGTGTATCTGCCTTCATGTCATCTATGATCTTCTGTGGAAGTTAAAAGTGGTATTTCTAAACATGAATTAATATTCGATATTTTACCGGTTTTTCCGGTATAGGTTCCAAATCTTCGGGTGGAAGTGGTAATGGTTCATAAAAATAACTGCTTGGTTTAACCAAGCTGTGTGTATGATATTTAAGTAATCTATGAGTTTCCTCGTAAACCAAAGGTTTTCGTTCCAATTTAACCGCACCAAACCAAGCCCATGAAAGGGGTGCTGGATTTTTATGACCTTCTAAAATATCCCATACACTAACTCTTTGTTTGTCTGAAATTCTTAATCCCTGGGAAAAGATAAATTCTTTATTTGATTCAAAATTCAATTTATTTTTCGTTTTTTACATGTTTTTTGTCCAGATCAAATCCAGTGATTTTATTCCCTTTAGTATCAACACCTCCTGGCTCACAGGAAATAACCTAAAAATATATTTCAATATTAAAAACAAAAATTTTAATGCTAAAAAATTTGATCAAATCATCCATTTTCATTACCTCTGTTGTTTGCTTGTACAGCGGAAGTAATTGTCGAATAAATTTTATCGAATTGTTATTTTTATCTCCGATTTCTTTTTTTAATTTCTTCATAAGATTATTATACAATTTTTTATTTTCATCTCTTTCTGATTGGATTTCTGACACCAAAGTGGAATGAATTAATGTTGCCAACATATCCAAAACAGTTGTAAAAAGTTCACTAAATATTTTATGATGAGAAATCGCTTAAATTATTTTCCTGATCTTTTTTTTAAATAAAATTTAAATTAAAATCGAATTACCAATTTGTCGTTAAATCAATAACACCCTGACACACTAATTGCGTTAACAACATTGCCCAATCGGTTGTGAATGATCCATTCTTTTGTATTGCTTCAAACATTCCACCAACAAGTGAAAATCTCAATTGTAATGCATCTAACATTTCTTCTCTGCCCAATGGATCTTCAATTCCGCCAACATTTTCAAGCTAAAGTTTATTAAAAGATAAAATATTTTGAATATATTGATGAACTTGAACATTTTTAATTATTCGTTGAACATACTTCATTTACACAGGCCAAAAATTGTGATAATTGAGAATGCAACGATACCAAAAGACCTTCTTTTTGTTCATCTTGTCCCTTCAAACAAGTTAATATTAGCCCAAGGAATGGTTGATTATTTAATGGTGACTTCTTTCGTCCATTACCGTTATTCCTTTCTTTTTCGTCATTATTTTCTTTGGTCTTTGGAAAGAAATTTGTACTTTCCAATACTTGTCCAGCAACTCGAAGTATTCTTCCTTGTACAGCACTAGGAAGTTTTGATACTAACGGTGCTACCAACCATATTGATGGTTTAGGTTTTTCATTGTTTTTTAAATTATTCTCATCGATTTGAAATACATCGATAGCAGCTCTTGCAACCATATCCAACCAGTTAGATAATTCTGCTTGATTTGGTGCTGTCTGATCATACATCAATTGAAGATCTAACCATGAAATTCTTAATGTCCATTGTTCTAGATTCTCTAATACTCGAACAATTATTGACTTTTGATCCATATCAGCTATTGAAAGATATTCATTTTCTGGATAACAAATCATATGAAGTAATCTTTGAACTTGTTTCGATGTTAGCATATCATCAATCAGCCATTTACATAATTTATCTGAATTTTGTAGGCATCGTTCTAATACCCATTCTTGTGAACAGATTTGCTTTAAAACATGCTGGGCGAAATCCGATAATGATGATGTCTGATCATTTGATGCATTGTTATGCTGTAAATCTAACATTATTTCGTCTCCATCACCCAATATGTTGATATCACTCGTTCCCAAAATATGACTTAAATCGACGGGACGATCCATATTTTTTGGTGTACTTCCAGGATGTACGGGCGTATTCAGTCCGCTTCTTTTACCATTATTAAAACTGGATGATGATGATTTTTGTGCAGTGGTATCGCCAACAACTAAAATCGCTTTTAATACAGTCAGTACAATTGGAAAATCGATCTTTTTATGAGCCGCTGCTAATAGATGTCTGTCACAACTTAATTTTATGTTACATAATGGCCCAGATAAATTAATTGGATTTGGTGAGGTGCTCACAGAATATAATCCAGGTTGTGGAATTTCAATTGTTTTGAATAGTTTTAATAATAAATGACAAGATAATCGTGCTCCCGCCTCGGCGTCCGGTGTAATTTCTTGACCACCATTAAATGCATTAGCTAATGCTGGCATAGCAATCTGTTCAAGGCAATCCTCTAACGAAATACAGCGTCTAGCTACTAAAATGCAAATGAATACTGCCAGTGATGTATGAATATTCATATTCTGAATATTTATTTGGCCCACTAAATCTTGATAACGTAAATCATTTGTTGAAACACATAATGCCTGCAAAGCACTTATCCATTCTGCAGATAAACAATTGCAAATTGCAGTGAATTCAGCACATGATATTGCGATATCATTCAATTTATCATTATCCGTTTCTCTACATATCGCCACAATTGAATTACATACGAAACTATAAAGATTAGCCGGAGATTCGTTCAATTGACGTGCCCATGATGTTTCTATTTTACCTCCTCGTCTCGGTGCAGTTAACATTTCCATCATAAATTGTGGATTATAGGAATGTGCAGTAGGTGACTGAGATTGTTTATTATTCTTTTGACTTGTATTATGAAAAAATTCTGTTGATTGGGGATTGTTCTTGAGAAGAGAGCATGAAGAATACAAATCTTTTAAGTAATCAATAATACATTTTTCTGCTGAACTACAATCTCCTGTATTTGTAACGTGTTTTATAATTTTACACAATCCTTCAAATGAGAATGTCGTTAGTTCAGGTGACAACAGTAAGCAGCTATTATATCGACGCAATATACCGATTATGTATAATCCAAGAGATGTTGTATAGCTTTTAATTAAATTCGACTTTTTAGCTACCAATTGAGATTCGACCTACAAACAAAACAATTAATAAAAAGTTTTATTGTTTAATTACCTAAGTGAAATCCTTTCAAAAGGAAATATTCTAACATTTACCTCTGGTAATTCTTTTAGAATTTGATTACAAACATCAAGTAAACCGTATATATTCAATGCCATCTCCATTAAATCAAACAGAAATGCTACATGTTCTTGAACAGGAAGATAATTACTATTTCCTAATGCAAAACTATTTAACATTTCTTGTACGGTAACTGCACACTGATATGTGACTGCATGCTGATCAAAATATGGCATATTTTTACATTTATTCGTTGTTGCTTCAAAATTGAATTCACTTCGTGAGTGCTTTTTAACTTTACCACCTTCAGCAACATCGATACTAAATTTTTTAGTAAAAAGTTTACAAATCTCCTTTGACATTTTCTTTACAGCATGTTTCTTATCATCACGTTCTTTCCCAACACCAAATAACAAAATGTATCTTTGATTGCTTTCGTGCGATGACGAATCATCTTGAGGTAGTGGAAAATGTTTTGTATAAATGAAATGTCGAGATATAGTCGATGAATCATTAAAACCGACACCATTATGTCCACCAACATGATCTGGATCTTTAGGACTGTCTGGAGCATCCATAGCACTTTGTTGATCTTTTTCCTTGATATGCTGCAATAATTTGTCTAGATCATCATCAACATTCGAATCATCAAACTCTTCCATATTCTGTTTAAAATCAATTCCATTCGGAAATACATCATCATCAAGTCCTTGATTCGGTGGTGATGGTTTATTTGACACTGGTCCCGTTCCAGTTATTCCTGATTTTGAATTAGCACTTCCTGTCAATAGATCACCTCGAGAAATTAAAGTACATAAATATGCGTTATGAGAGAATACGTCGTGTCTTATCAATTCACTAAATAAATGAACTAAATTTACGAATTGTATTCTATTTTGCGTTGTTCCATTCTCTTCTAATACCGGTGCATCATAATCTAAAAAATTCATTAAAACTGATTGAAAAACAGGAACACCACCTATTAAACCGACTCTCGAATCGACAGAATCCTTATCATCTCCACTACCGTTATTTGTACCGTATTGATCGGAATCTGTTGTTGTAACTTCAGTTTGTCTCTTATCAAGTAACCAAGCCACTGCCATGGCCCGATGTTCACCCCAACGCTGACACGAAACTGCCCATTCACATAAAATTTTTACAGTTTCAGCATCTTGATTTGGATCGTATTCAATTTTAACTTCTTTCGTTTCACCATTTGTTGTTACTTCCTGCTTAATTACACTAAATGGAGGGAAAATTTTTGAATACAATGTTTCTATAGAATTACTAGCCTCGACTCGATCAAAACAATGACTATCTAAAGCGTCTAATATAGACAAAACTTTTGAATATGAATTTGTGTTTGCTTTACGCCATTTTTCTGCACACCAACGGCTTTCGGCATGCCTTGATCGAATTTGTATATTTTCTTCCGAAATTTGTAATAATATTCTGATTTCTCTATTTGTGTTTTCGCATCTGCTTGGCATTGGGAGTGCCGATGGTGATATCGGTAGATAATCTAATGGGCTACCCGTAAGGTCAGAAGAAGCTCGATTCTCTCCAATTCCACACCATACTAATGCTGTCGGGCATTCGATTGTGATTATTTGTAAAATTGCACTCAAATTTAGAACTAAATCTCTGTGATGTGGACAATTTGTGTATTCATTTAAAATTTGCTCGTACGGATCAATTTGTGGTCTTGTATTTGTTGAATAAATTGAATGTATATTTCCTGTCACTGATATATCTTTCATTTCTGATTTTATAGAGAATTCTTGTTTAATATTTTCATTGTTTATATTTTGTGCATTCATGTTGGCCACTAAATTTGCTTGTTGATTATCTAGTGCATTATTTAGCATATGACCCAATTTTTTTGCAACAACATAAGCCAATCTTCTTGATAATCTTTCTGATTGCACAAAATCTTGCATATATTGCAATGCGAATGGAACAATCAATTTTTGTAAACCATCTTCTGTTGGTTGTGTACGCATTTTATCCAATAGCTCAAGAATCCAATTTAAAAATTCTTGACGTTCAAGAAGAGCTTCTTCATACATATATTTACTCAATTGAGTGCAATAATTCCATTGCCTAAAAGCTGTTTTATTCTCATCTTGAGATGAAGGAGGAAGACATACATTTGTCGAAGAACTGTTTGCAGGGCTGTGCATGGCCGCTGGACTAGCCATTGGAGGCGGTATTGTAGTACCATGACTACTTGAAGAATGTAATGAAATTGATTTATCGGAATTTGAACCTATAATTATTTTAAAATTAAAAATTCAAATGTTAAAAATCACAAATGATAAACAGAACAGAATAATAATACAAACCTTGATGATAGTTCTCCTGTAATTTTGGTATTAAATCTTTCATGAATTTAATTAATGTTCCTGTCCATTCTGTAGCTGGATCAGGTATTTGTCTTTTTTTAATTTTTGCTTCAGATACTGCAACCGTATATGCAGAACTTAATTTTATAAACCATGCAGCTCTTTGCATGCTGACTTGATTATCGCATAGCATTGCGAAAATTTCTTCTTTTTTATTAAACGATGGTGCTTTTTTGGCTAAACTAATTAACGGTTTATTACCAGCCAAATCTTTGAACCAAGCATCTAATGCACTTTTAGTACGTGGTGATACTGGCCAAAAATTATCTTTAACATTGATTTGCTGTTTTTTACGGCCAGAATCTGGTAAAGTCATTAATTCTTCTTTTCTAGCTAATATCGAATTAAAAAATGCACATACTTTACTGGCATTTACATTCGAATTATGTGCTGTACCAAATTCATCAGATAACTGTGGCATTGTTGCAAATCCATGTTTAACATTCATAGTTGTTAACTCATCTTCTTTTTGTTTAGCTTCTTGTGGGTATACATCTGGTGGACCTAATCTTGGCCTTTTTAGTGGACGTTTTTCTTGTAATAACGCCAACATTTTTTATGTATTCGTATAAATATTGTTATCGTTTTTTTTTTATTTTCTTTTATAAATTTTTTGAACTAATTTCCTTTTCTAATTATCATAATATTCGACAACATTCACATACAGTTTTACATATTTCAACAAAATTTTAAACACATTTAAAATATATAAATATTATCGAAATTATTTTTAAAAATGAATTAATCACATAACACATTTAATTAATTAACGAAATTAAAATAATGAAAACAAATTATAAAGTGGATAGTATAAAATATAAGTAACAATAATAATGTCCACCATATTTACTTCTTGTGCAGGCAGACGCTGGTAGACAGACAGAACAGAACAGAAGTCAGAACTCAGAACCAGAAGACAGAAGAAGCAAGAAGGCAGACAATGAATGAGTGAAAATGAGTAGGTTTGTTTGGTGTGTTGTTGTTGGTGTTGGAGTAGCAATAGCAATAGTGGCAAATGGCAATAGTAATGAATGAATGACACAATCAGAATCAGATACAATTAATTGTCAAATTTGACATTGAATCAATGATTGATACAAAATTTTTGTTTATTTTTTGTCAACATATTCTCCAATTCCAATTCTCTTCTCCTCCTGTTGTATCATTCTCGTCATTTCTAATCACTGATCAACCACTATAATAAGATGTGACACTGAGCACGTGTTAGCAAAAATTTCTCATAACCTTTGATGTAACATTATTACAGGGTATACTCATTAAAAAAAGTACAAATTTTGTTATTAAAAATTTTTTATCTAAAATAAACAAAATTAATTGTAAATGCGTTACACTTAAAATTTTGTGTTTGCTATCAAATATTTTTACATTTTTGTTAAATTTCTTAATTATAAAATAAATTCTTAATCTAATATATAGCCTAACAAAATAAACTTTTTCTTGTCTTCAAAATTCTCAGAAATTATATGAATCACCTTATATCTTGATATAATGACGCGTCAGGTAGTCAAAAAAAAAGTTCCAGATCGCCTTTAAAAATACATTATGTAAAAATGTAAACATCTACGTATCAGTTTCAATTTTCCCTATGATTTACATTGTCTACCTAACCAGTACTAACACAGTGAAAAAGTTCCAGATCGCCTTTAAAAATGCATTGTGAAAAAATCGTATACATGTACAATATGATTGTGTTGCTCACATGTATATATTGTTTTGTATCTTTTCTTCATTGCGGCGGTTTATAAGGAAATATGGATTTGAAATAAGTACATTAATTCTGTACTGTTTTTGTAAATTGAATTTTGAATTTTTTTATTATTTTTAAACATTCATGTGTGTTGGTAAATTTAAAAAAAAAAAGAGTGTCACATCTTGTTAGTTGTTGATCAGTGTTTCTCATCTCATTTTCTTGAATATAATTTTGTGAGAGAGATCCGAAAATAACCGAAAATTTGTTTACAAATTAAAAATGTTAAAACAACAAAAACTTGTATAATTTTATTTATTTAAGATTGAGGAGAAATTGATGTATATTTTATTGTCGTTTTTATGTGTTCTTCTGTGTTGGTGTTGGTTGTGTTTTGTTTTGTGTTACTTTCCTTATATCGTTTCGTCTGGTGGTAAACAGTGATGGGACCTTTACTACAATTGTAGTAGATCTACTACATCTGAGTAGTCCGAAAAACCTACTACGTACTATTCAGAATCTACTACATATTTGAAATTTAAGTTTTGGGAACTAATATTATATTACATTACATGAACCAACATTTTTGTAACACAGTGTACTCATTTTCACTGCACTGCAGACATGAAGCATGTGTGGTGATGGTGACACTGACCAAAGAATATAAAGCCAAAGCCAATAGCCAATGGTTTATACTAATCAATAGCTAGATACTATTTTAGTCTCCATTTGGCTACGGAAAAAAATTAGGAGTGGCAGTGCTGATTCCTAAAACACTTTATTCCTTTTTCTTTCTTTACAATTTTTTGAGAAATTTTGTTATTTGTTTGTTTATTTTTTATATGTCGATAAAAATAATAATAAATTTGATACATCGAAATTATCTTAAATTTTATTTAGCATAATGATAGTTATAAATAAAACATTGCATTTCTTTTTATACTGTTTTTCAAGAAATTTGTTAATTAAAATAAAAGTTCAGTAAAAATATTGATAATTTTTTTATGAAAATTTTTCCATTATAATTAAGCGAAGGAATGTTGCTCAAAACTTAAAACCGAATCAGTCTAACGATTATTTTAACCATATACCATATAAACATATAATTCTCCGAATCTACTACATTTTGGTTCAATCTACTACATTTTTTTGGGGCAAACTACTACATTTTTTTCCTTCTAGGGTCCCATCACTGGTGGTAAATGGTAATCGGTTTTCGAGAGTTCCATGGTTTCATATGGTTTCATTTGGTTCTTGGTTTCATTTCAATTTCAAGTTTCAATTTTATCTCGTCTCATCTCATCTGTAATCTGTAATGTGTTTTATTTTATTCAACAGGTGGAGCATTGAGGTGAATCGATATGATATGAAAAATGGGACATGATAATAAAATAAAATACGAATGGTGTTAGGATTAGGAGAAATTAGAAATGTAGAAATTTAGTTAATAATGAATTGAGATTGAGAAATTTAATTAAAAAAATTCCTTGAATTATTTCTAATTAGAAAATAATAGTTGAAACTTGAAAACAATATTTTCAATATTGAAATTATCTGTTATTTTTGAAACATTGTAATGCTGTAATAATTTTGAATTTTTATGATTTTTATTGTTCTTTTCTTGGTTCATCATCTTCATCATTAATGTTAAATAGGATATAAAAACGAAAAACGAATCAAAGAAATTTTTTATATTGTTTTGTTTGCATACTGTCAAAAATGATAGATTTACAACAAAACCAAAGAAATTGTTTTTGGTTATAATTTTAGAGAAAGCGCAAAGCGGTGACAGTACAGTAAATCAAAAATAGTAATGTTTTTTTTTTATGTTATATTATAATAAGTGAAAAAGTATCTTCAATAAAAACAGGTCAACATTTTTTCCTATTAGTATAAAATAATATAATTAATATATTCATATTAAATTTTTTTATGTTTGCTACTTTCAATTACATATTTAATAAGGTGTCGTTTATGATTATTATTTATATTTTTTAAAGAGAGAAATTTACATACATATTTGTATTTATTGTATTGTGATACTCATATTATTTACTTTAAATGTTATCTTCTTATTAATTGAAAATAAATAATAAAATTTTTAAAAAATATTTAAAAAATTATTGAGTAAATACTAAAAAATATAAGTTATAGTTTATGTGATATAAAAAACAGATAAACAAACAATATGAGCGGAGAAGGTACCAGCAGCTGTGGAACAAAAAAGCAAAAAACTGTAAGAAAATAAATAAAATAATTTTTTTCTAATTTACATAATTTATCTATATATCTTTATTATCTATTTATGATATCATCATAATTGAACGTAATTTTAAATTGAATTCAATTAATTTTCCACCTACATAGGTATTTCTTATTACAAGTTTGTACTGTATTTGCTTGCATTGTATTGTGATGCTGAATGCTGATTCCTGATTGTACTGATGAATATACGTATACGGTATACATATTTCATTAATAAAAATTATCTTCCTGCCATATGGAAAATAAGTAAACATACAAACATTACTGTTGATTATTGAAAGTACAAAAAAAAAAAAAAATAAATAAATAAATAAAAGAATTATTTTCCAACTGTTTAAATAAAAATATACGTATAACAACGTATAGCATTTCATTTAGTATAAATGCTAATAATTAATTTCCTATAATTGTACAGAGTATATAATGTACACTGTGCTACACCTAAACGAAACCATTCATTTTAGAAGTAAGTCTGTATGCCATTATTATTATAGTTACTGTTTTTATACTTTATATCTATCAAAAATAGAAATTATCTATAATGTCGTTTAATCATTATCGTGAATAATCGATTTTTAATTGTAATACAAATATGTAGGTACCTTTCGATCAATACGTTTATGTAAATTAAAATAAAATCTATTTATTTGATTATAGGAGGTAATGATGATAATGGTTTATAATGTATGCACATATTTACAAATTTAGTAAATTTATATTTTTTTATATTTTATATCTTATCAATAATAAAATGCATTCATATATGTATTATTTTTTATCTAAACTAAATCATTAATAAAAAATTTATTAAGTAATTTGTCTGTTACTGATAAAATTCAATTTTTTTTTCTTAAATAATTATATAAGTGCAAAGTACATACGTAATAGATAATACATATGTATTATGTAAGTAATGTATGTACATACGTACATATTATATATCATATTACTACGTACGTATACGTACATATTATTATCATATGATTTATACTAAATTTATAAATTTTATTTGAAATTGAGTCCATAGAAACAGAAGTTTTATGCCTGGATTTATTTAACCATCTTTTTTTTTTTTTTATAATTTAATTCAACAAATCTTTTAATAATCTATACAAAAACATTTTTTTTTTAATGATAATTTATAATTTTGATAATAATCTGTACAAGTGTTGCGTGTATGTACTTTATTTGATCATCATATAATGTACATGAATATAAATTAATTTATTTAAAGCTTATCACATTTAATTGTTTCCATAATGTATGATGATAATACAGAATATCTATTATATTCCTACATACATAATGTATAATTTTTATCAGTAAATATTAAAAACAAAAATTCTTTTTAAATTAATTTGCAGAATGGTGTATCTGTATGTATATATATATATGTACATATGTGTGTGTAATGTACACGAGTCAAGAAGTTTTTTTTTTTCTTGTTTTTAGATCAAAAATTTTCAAAAAAATATTCAACAAAAAAACTGAATTTTTAATTTGTACTACACTTAATCATCTTCTTAGAAGATAAGTTGCCTATCTATGAACTTATTGTACATCGTTTTTTTTTTCTTTCATATTTACATTCTTAGGCCGCGCGAAGACTAAGAGCGTAGCGTAACTGAGCATAGCTGAGCGTTACGCTCGTATAAATTCAAACATAGCGTATGGTTCAAACTACGCTACGTTTCCTGTATGCGCAACAACATAATAAGAAACAATAATTATTGATTTGAATTTTAACGCTCTGAAATTTACGCTACGCTACGCTTTTAGTCTGCGCGCGACCTTATACATACATAAATCATCTTTACATATATGTACATAATATAATTTATATTTATTTTCTAAAGAAATTAATATTTTCTATATTCTGTATTTTCTATTTTTTCAATGTTTATTTTATTTATTTATTTGATTTTTTTTTCTTTTTTTTGAAAATATCAATTGTACCATTGTACTCAATAGTAAAAATTATCATCAATAAATAAATAAATAATGCAAATAATTACAAATAAAATACATTTAAAAACAATAAACACAATCTGCTGGTAATTTTCCAAAATGAATTAATATTTAATTTTAACAACTGAATATTTACATTAAGTTCAAATACATATGTATGTGTATCGGTATCTGTGTGTATATGTTATATCTCATATGAAGGAACTCTTTAATTTTTATATTTCATCTATAGAATAGTTCAATCTGTGGTTCAATGTACCTATGTACGTGTAGTCGTGTACTACGTCTACAAAAATAGTGATGATAAAAATTCTTCAGATACCTGCTTACTTATCACATAAAAATTAAAATTTTTCTCTTTTCATCTCTTAGTTCATAGAATAATGATAATTTTTTACTATAAAACTGTACTGTAAGGGTTTACGTAAAATGTTAAAAAATATTTTCTTTTTAATTATGATAATTTTTCAGTTTAGATACTTGTTGTTCGTACGTATCGGTATCATTTGTAACAATAATTTTCAATGTGAAGTAAATTTACAGAACCTGATAAACATGAACAGAAAAAATATAGGTACATACATACATTTACATGAAAAATTCAAAAACTTTCATTTTTATGTTTTTCACAAAATATTAAAATGAAAAAAAAAATACATCAAAACAAAACATTTTTTTTCTTATTAACTGCAAAAACGATTGTTATTTTTAATTTATTTATTTTTACTTTTTATCAACATAAAAGTAAATAATGCAAGATAGTAAATATATTCATTAATCGTTTTTTTTTTGTTTTTTAATATTTTTAATTTAATTTTCATATTATATTCATAATAATTGTCGACTTATAGATGTAAATAATAATTAATTATTATTGTTATCTTTTGAAGGAAAATTACATTCGATTTTTTTTTTTTTTTCAAAATGTATTTTAAGTAACTAACTGTGTAACTGTAGCTATAGATTTTTGTATGTAAATATCAACTACGAACATATAGCTATATAAATAAAAGTAAATGTAAAATATTTATATATGTACGTTTAATAAAAGCCACGTATGTATATAGCAATTTAAAAAGTGGTTTATAATATTTTTTTTAAATCAGCTTACATTGTACTAAATGTGTACATATGTATTTTGTAAAAATTTTTTACTCTCACTTATACTTTTTAGCTAATATTTAAATATGAAATACGAGAAAGTATTTCAATATTTATATACGATATGATACGATAAATGTATGAAGGTACTTTCTTTTTTATATATACATACATACATACATACATACATATGTAAACAATAATTTCATCTGAAAGCATCAATATCAATGTCTCTTCCACAACCATAGTAAAACAACATTGAGTTTTCATGTTTTATATTTCTTTATCTATTTTTATTTTTATTCAATATAAACAAACAAAATGCTGATGAAAATGAAACACATATGTATACACATTAAATTTTATTTATATTTAACGCTGTTTATTTTATTTTCTTTTAAAGATTTTCATGATCAATAACAATCTTTTCTTCTTGTGTTGTTGTCTGATGCCTTTAAAATCTCGTATAATCGAATTCGAATTATTTTATTTATTTATTCGTATCATCGGATTTATAAATTTAAATAAAAAAAAATTTTTTTATTTTGTCTGTTTGTAAAATGAAATTTAGTATTTAATGGTACACTGTATAATCAATCGCGGTCATACATATAATTTTACAGAGTATAGTCTATATGAGAATATAGTGATAGCAGTTAGTTAGTTGTAGTTTTTAGTTATTAATAATAATATATAAAATCGTTCATATGTAAATATTGAAAAATTTATATACTATATCTAGAAAAATGTTGAATAAAACTAAAATAATTTCAATTAATAAAAATATTAATAGCAACAATAATGATAATAACAATAACATTAATAATAATGCAAAATTAATTAATTATAATAAAAGTGAAGTGTTTAATAGAATATTAACGATCGATCATAATCGTTATTTGAAAAATAATAGTTTACAAGTACGTAAAAAATAAATATAAAAATCAAACATAAGTAGTACAATTTGTATTCTAGCTTCTATATAAAGTTAAATTTATTACATATGTATTTATTTTTTATGAATTTTTTGATATCTGATTTTATTTATTTCTAATATAAGGTTGAATTTATTTATTTTTAAAAATTAGTTTTAATCCTTGACTAATTGAAACGTTGATTAAAGTACCTACCTGCTAATATATACGTATATACGCACAATAAAAAAATTCATACATATATACAGTTTAAAAATATCAATTATCCTGGATTATGTATATCTGTGTTATCTGTACACAAGAAAATATTTGCATTTTAATATTCTTTAAAGTTACATTCTCATATCAATAACGATAAACTATATATGCGGTCAATAATTTAATAGACAAAATTCTATTATTAGATTTCTTTAATTTAATCTACTACATGGTAATATGTAGATAGATGGTTTTTTTCAAAACAAATTTTATTATTGATTCCATAACAAAAATATGTATAATTGGTATAATCAAAGACTATTGAAGAATAATTCTTCTATAGTCTTTGGTATAATGTACATACATACTTGAATGTACATACATATATTGAAAATTGACAATTTTTATTTTATATTTTATATTCAAATTTTAAAATTTATAATTCATTTACTTCAAATTGAATTTCTGATGATTTATACTTTTGTTTTTTGATTTTTTAATATTGTATTAAAATACGGCTAAACTTCCGAATTGGGGCCGCCAGATTTTGAAACGAGACCTTATTGGCGCAAATTCATCTAGAGGACGCAAACTACCCTTAAAAGTTTTTGGTGCAAAATGGCAGGTTTTACAAAATCCGTTATTTCTCCAGATTAGGATCTTGGATCGGATTAATTGATAAACCATTTGAAAGAGAACTTCCTGCTCTATTTGTCACAGTTTATTTCATTTTGATTGGATTAGCGGTTCTTGAGATATAAGGACTTAAAGTCAATATTTCGTGTTTTTTAAAAATCATTTTCCCAACTTCTTTTGATGACGGTATAACTTCAAAACTTGAAAGATGACATATATGTTTTATAATATCGTTTAAAAGGATTTTTTGTCCTCTTTCCAATGCTATCACATTTATGTATAGAAACTGCATAAATAAAAAAAATAAATGCAAAAATATACAAAAAAATGCGAAAAAATACACATTTTTCATGCATTTTCATACATTTTTGAGTATAATTATTTCAAAAGCTTACTATTTTCCGTAGTATGTGGTAGTATATATTATTTACCTTTTACTAAATATGTACGTAAAAAATTTAGTAAAATCAAAGATACTATAAAATTACTATAAAAATTGTAATTTTATAGTATCTTTGGTAAAATTCAATTTTATTCGCCTTTTACAAAAATATACAAAAAATTCAGTTTAATGTTAAATTCAACTTTTGTTTACTCTTCTACCAAAATTTATATAAGTTTTAGTAAAAAATAAATTAATAAATTTACCTTTTACAATGTTTTATATAAAAAATTCAGAAAAAAATTATTACTAAATTTTTTCTAAAAAATTATTTTGTATGAAAATTTGTATTTTTTCTCATTTTTTTGTTTATTTGTGCATTTATTTTTTTATCTATGCAGTTTCTATACATAAATGTAGTATCATTGAAAAGAGGACCAAAAAACCTTTCAAATGATATAATAAAACATTTATGTCATCTTTCAAGTTTTGAAGTTATACCGTCATCAAAAGAAGTTGAAAAAGTGATTTTTAAAAAACACGAATTTTTGAATTCAAGTCCTTATATCTCAAGAATCGCTAATCCAATCAAAATGAAATAAACTGTGACAAATAGAGCAGGAAGTTATCTTTCAAATGGTTTATCAATTAATCCGATCCAAGATCCTAATCTGGAGAAATAACGGATTTTGTAAAACCCGCCATTTTGGACCAAAAACTTTTAAGTGTAGTTTGCGTCCTCTAGATGAATTTGCGCCAATAGAGATATATATCACGTTAAAGCGGACATTCCAAAGTATCATTATCGGAAGGTTTCGTTTCAAAATCTGACGGCCCCAATTCGGAAGTTTCCCCTAAAATACATATTCAATTATAATTTTTATGGTATGTATATTTTTAAAATATTTCATTTATTTACATATTTTTAAAGTAGGAAAAATAAATAAGTATGTACAGACCTACTTAATTATTTATTTTATATTTATTTTGATAAATACAAAATAAAATAAAATATAAAAAATATATTTAATAATAAAAATGAAATTAAATTATCTATTAAAAAAAAAAAAAATAGAAAAAATAATTGATAATAATTAAAAAACAAAACATGCACATATGTATATATTATGTATAAATATGAATTATAATCTATAATATTATACTTGACATAAACTGATATCTCTCATCATCACAACACAATAAGATTATAAAAATATTATGCACATACAAAAATGTAGGTAAGTACATTATATACGTACAAATTGTATGTGGTAAAAGAAATTTAGAAAAATATCAGAAATACTTAGCTATGTATTGTGTATGTACGTATACATACATATTATATTTATTAAGAAAAATATAAAAAATTTAATAAATTTCAATAATATTTTATAATAGCCATAATAATAAAAAAAATAAATTAATAAGAAATAACAGGTAAAAATTAAAATATAAAAATTTATAATTCTTCAATTAAAATGTAGTAATGCAAAATAAAAAACAACACATGCCATGCCATCTATCTTATCTCTACATGTGTATACATATACACATGTAGAGATAAGATAGATGGCATGTGTTTTTTTTTTTATTTTGCATTACTACATTTTAATTGAAGAATTATAAATTTTTATATTTTAATTTTTACCTGTTATTTCTTATTAATTTATTTTTTTTATTATTATGGCTGAGTTCTAAAATGCATCGATGCGGTTTAAATGCAAAGTAATAAGTTTCTAAATGTTTAAAATAAAAACGGTTACACTGTCATAAGTTTCAAAATGCATTGTGAATGTATTTTTTACTCATCATTTAAGCAAACATTGCATATTTTTATACAATCACAATCACTTCCTAACTTCGTTTCAAAATGTCAAATTTAAAATTATGCGTTTTTGATACAATGTAATAATGATACGCATCACATTTGCATCACTACAGTAATACTATCGCATCGATGCTTATTTTTTAAGGCTTTTTCGAAAATGCAGGTTGCACTGTGTATTCTTTCGTATCTTAAAAATAGTACTAGAACAGTAATGTGCAGTCTGCAGGAATAAAGCAGCGCTGCAAATGCAATGGTTAAGAGTTTTCACTTCTGACATTTTGCATTTTCGAACGAAAAATTGAATGATTAGTAATAACCAACAATAATAATTATAATATTGAAAAATAATGTGTTCGATGTGTATTGTACAATTTTATTTATTGAAAATATGAATTTTAAGCTCAATTTTAATATACATACTTATACTTAAGAATTTTTTCAATATCTTCACTTGAATCTGGCATTATAAAGAATAAAACTTTTAAAACCAATTAATACAATTAATACAACAAGTTCGAAATCCCAAAACTACTTTTTTATTATTTTATTTTTGTAAAAAATTTATGTACGTACAATCTAGCTGTTGTAAAAAATGAAGTGGTAGATAACTTCGACAGTACACTTGTCAGTAGCATATATGCAGTGTTTCAACTCACGCTGCTTGTTTGCGTTAAAATCTTTCAGCCCTGTTTTGCATTTTATAGTTTTCGAACGAACTGCAAAAAATATCTAACTTAGAACTGAATTTACGAAAAGGCCTTTACATTTTAGAACTCAGGCTATTATTTTAAAATTGATAACATAATACTTTTATAAATAAGTATGTGGGCAAGTAGTAATCTTTCTTATATCTTTACACATGTATGGATCGTATATATGGATATGTGTATTTATATGTATGTTTCTATTCTCTATACTTACGTATGATTTTTTTTTCTATTGTTCAGATTTATTATTATTATTATTATAGTTACTAGTCACATATTTTTAAAAATCTTTTCTATAATAATTTCTATTCTCAGTACTCAGTAGCGTATCTGTATATATATATGTGCTATATCCTTGTACTTAATAGAAGAAGTCATATTATATGTACCTAGCATGTAGTATGTACATAATGAAGTATACGTAGATATATATACGTATATATAATCTCTCTTTAAATGTTTATCGCACTAGAATCTGCATAATCATTGTTGACAATGAAACGTCTTTTCTATGAAATTTTTAGTACACACACACACACACTACTATATACACATCAACATCACATTCATATCCATCATCAGTTTATCTATTTTTTATTTTAAAAATTGCACATATGTGTACTGTATGTATATTATACGAATAGGTACGTAAATATAATATATAAAGGTGTGTATAGGTATAGATAAGAATTGAATTTAAAAAAAAAAAAAAACTTTTTTTGGTTGATAGATAAATAAATTAATGGAAAAATTATAATGTGTAGATAGAAGACAAAAATGTACATTGTTTACTATATACTGTAGCTATAATAGGTACATATATGTATATCTATATCTACTTACATACATTTGCTTTTATCATATATGTAATATATGTATAGATTTATAAAATTTTCTAGATTTTAATTCGTATACTTGTATACTATTTTTTTTTTTTTTTTTTTTTTTAGAAAATATGTACATATACATACACAAAATTAATATCATGTTTTTGTACAAAAAAATATATACATATACAATAGGTATATAAAGACATAAACTTCTTATTGAATTGTTTTTATCCTTTTATATTATTTTCATATAAATAATTAAGAAATCTAAAGAAAAAACAAAATACCTACCACTTCAATAAAAAGATAAATAAAAAAAACTTTAATTTCTTTACATATATGTATGTATACACTGCACACATATGTATGTATAAATAATGCGAATATATCTGTATACTACTTAATATAAATACATATCTGTATATTTTGTATTATATATGACATAAATAAATACGAATGTATAAAATTTGAAATTATTATTGCTACCTACATCATATATATTTTTCCTAAATTTGAAAAAAATTTTCTTCAGTCAATCATTGAATGTCTATTCAGTAAAATTATAAGAAAAAGAAAAACTAAATTGTTTATTATTTTTTCTTTTTTTCTTTTTTTTTTGATTTTTAATTACTAATACGGGAAATTAAAAAAAATAATTAGATATTTGTTAAATTTGCATAAATTTTTCTTTTTGAAAACAAAAAAAAAAAAAATAATAATAATTAACAAAATAATAAAAAAGTCGCAATAAATAGTGATCACAACACAATAATAATAATAATAATAAAAATTCGTTATAAAATTACATTTTTTTTTTTTGTACATTTACCAACATACAAAACTATTATTTCTTAATTAATATTTTTATTGTTTATTTATTTGTTTTTTTGTTTATTTTGATATTTCAATTTATTTACAATAAAATAACGTGAATTTATTATTATTACATTAAAATGTATTATAATCGTCCAAATGGATTTTTTAATGGAATTGAAAATGTAAGTTTTAAATACCATACCATACCTATATATATATTATATTTATACGTATATTTACATATTAAAATGTGCAAAAAATTAAATACTAATACAAAAAGAAAATAGATATCTGACGAAAAATTTCAAATTACATACATATATTCATATTGCAACATGTAGTCACTTTCAGATACTCTCAGTTTATAAATTTGAATTAATCATAATAATATTATAATGTAAGGTACTTTTGTATTTATCAAAAACAAAATTTTGTGCTCTTAAAAGGTCATTATCATTAATCACATCACAAAAAAAAAATAAAAAATAAAAATGCATATAAAATTTTACTGTTACTTTCCATAAAAAAAATTTTTAAATTATGTATGTAAGTAATGTGATGCATTTATAAAATATTTGCTTAACTTTGTAGTATAGTAGTACATAGTAATAGTGATATGAATTCTTCAAGTGCATTAACAGTGATAAATATGTATGTAAATGCAGATTATGTATTTTTTGTTTTATTTTATCATTTTTTCATATACATATATGTACATACTTTTTTTTATCTTTTTTTTTTTGTTTTTTTAATTTTATGTTTTACAATTTCACATTATCTTTACTATATAGTGAAGTGGTATGGTATGGTAAATGGTTTAATGGTATGATAAAATGATATTTGCAAGTGCAGGCATATACTCTTATGTATGTATATAGTACGATAGTACCTATCTATATTACATATTTATTGTTGCCACTGTTGTATGAAATGTATAATTAAAAAAATATAGAAAAATTGTTTTTTCAGTTAACAATTTTCAAACTGTGTAATCCTTATATACTCGTATATTTATTTTTTTAAGTAAAAAAATTATTTGCAAAATATAAAAAAAAAAATAGTATCAAATTTCAATTAGAAGTGTGAAATTTTATATCATTCATATGTAATCGTATTTTAATGAGTAATTATTTCCTTTTTATTTTTTTTTGTTCAATTTTAATTGATATTTGAATATTTTAAAAATTTAAAAAATTTTTTTTTGCTAAATGCACAACATGAATAATAATAATAATTGTAACAATCATAATTATCGTTCAAATAAAAATAAAAATAAAGTAAGCGAAAAAAAAATTTATTTTTTCTTTATTTTAATTAAAAAAAAAAAAAAAAAATAGAAAAAAAAAATTCAATAAATTTACACAAAAAGAGGTGTAGGTATTTTTGAAACAAAAAAAAAAAAATATGAAATTAATATTAAAAACACTGTTTATATATGTAGTTAAATGTGAAAATTATAACCGGATGTTGCGTATATTATATAATTACATTATATTTTATTTTATTTTATTGTTGTTAAAAGATAACAAAGATAAATACATACTCAAGATTACGAAAAATGAAAATAAATTAAAAATAAAATTTAAAAAAAAAAATTGCAAAGATTTAATTTTATTTTATTTCACACATTCTTTTTTTGTTTTAGTTTTTTTTTTTTAACTAATCTAATATCTATTTTAAAAATATGTAATTAATTGCATCACTGTATTGTTGTATTCCTCTATATAGTATCGAATTACAATCATGAAAAAAAAATATAATATCCATGCAATATATACATACGAGTGTAAAATGATACTGAGTTGAAAAGTGAGATGAAAATAATAAATCACAAAAATCTTGCAACAAAAAATCAAATGTTTATAAGCATTTATATAAAATGTGTATAAAGAAAATAAATACGAATGTTTATATACACATATTTTTCTAGATACATAATGTTAAATTATTCATATTTTTCATTTCTATTCCACCCACATACACATAAATGAATTAATTTTAAGAGAAATGAAAATTGAAATAATCAAGAAATAATTTATTAGACTATTGTACATATGATAAAAGAATAAAGAAATATTTATTTTAAATACAACACTAGAGTAAATAATATTAATTGGCCCTGTGGCGCAATGGATAACGCGTCTGACTACGGATCAGAAGATTCCAGGTTCGACTCCTGGCAGGGTCGAAAGTTAACAAATATTTTTTTTTTCACTTTTTTTTTCTTAAATAATTAAATATTTATTAATTTATTTAAAAAAAAAATTTCGTACATTTTTTTTTTTTGCAGTGCCTTCAAGTTGCAACAAATGTTACAGAACAAAAACATCATATAACAAGAGAAATTCGTGGTAGAAATTTGGGATTTTGTAGAGGATTTAGAGGATGTACAGTATGGCTTACCGGTAAATATTGTAGCTGCTATATATATTTTGTTATTTTTTAATTAATTTGTAATTAAAATATATCCCCAAAAATAATTTATCAATTAAGGATTAAGTGGAGCTGGAAAAACATCAATTGCATTCGAACTTGAAGCATATTTAGTATCAAGAGGTATACCAGCATATGGCTTAGATGGAGATAACATTCGTACTGGTCTAAATAAAAATCTTGGATTTTCACCATCTGATCGAGAAGAGAATATACGTCGGGTAGCTGAAGTAGCAAAATTATTTGCGGATAGTGGAGTTGTTGCAATATGCAGTTTTGTGTCACCGTTTGCTGATGATCGAGAAATGGCAAGAAAAATTCATAAAGATTTCGATTTAAAGTATGTAAAATATTTGAAATAAATAATTTTTAATCGATAAATGATTAAATATTATTTAATATTTATTAATTAGATTTTATGAAATATTTGTGAATACACCATTATCTGTATGCGAATTAAGAGATGTTAAGGGTCTGTATAAGAAGGCACGTGAAGGTATGATAAAAGGTTTCACTGGAGTAACACAAGAATATGAAAGACCAGAACATCCAGATTTAATTGTAACAACTGAAGGTTTTACAATCAGAGAATCAACGAATCGAGTTATACAATTATTAGAAAATGAAAATATCATTCCCAAAGCATTACGTGATATTGAACAAGTATGAAAATACATGCGTTTACAATAATTTTTATAATTAAATATTTTTAATGATGAAATTAAAATTTTCAAAATAGATACCAGAATTATTTATTCCATCTTCAAGAAAATTAGCTACTTTACATGAAGCTAAATCACTGCCAAAATTACCAATATCATTAGTAGAATTGCAATGGATTCAAGTTCTATCGGAGGGATGGGCATTCCCATTAAAAGGTTTCATGAGAGAAGATCAGTATTTACAGGTAAATGATAATTATAATATTTTTAGTTTTTAAACATTCAATTTTAAATGTAAATTTAATTGTAATTATTTTTCTTAGACGTTACATTTTAATTGCATTGTTAGTGAAGATGAGGCTTTTCGTGATAATCAATCAGTGCCTATAGTTCTATCTGTTGCAGAGAATGATAAAACTGAACTTGAAGGTAAAGTGAAATGATTAATTTAAATTATTTTTTATATGATTTGGCACATGATTTTTTATTTTTGGATAGGTGTTAGTGCCTTAACACTTGTTTACGATGACAGACCAATTGCAATTTTGAGAAAACCAGAATTTTATTATCATCGTAAAGAAGAAAGAATTTCTAGACAATTTGGAACAAGTAATCCATTCCATCCATATATTAAGGTATGCATGTATTCTTTATTCAATATAAATGTAGTAGTGCTTGAAATGAGATTCAATATTTTCTTTTACCAAAATTCTTTAGATGATTTATGAAGCTGGAGAATATTTAGTTGGAGGTGAATTAGAAGTATTCGAAAGAATACGTTGGAATGATGGTCTCGATCAATATCGACTTACTCCGAATGAATTAAGAAAAAAATTCAAAGAAATGGATGCTGATATTGTATTTGCATTCCAAGTAAATAATAAATTACATACATTTCTTACATTTACATTGAAACAATCAAATACATATCGATCATATAAATAAATTTTTATTCATTTCAGCTAAGAAATCCAATTCATAATGGACATGCATTATTAATGCAAGACTGTAAGAGGCAGCTATTAGAGAAGGGTTTTAAAAAGCCAATTTTATTACTTCATCCACTGGGTATGAATGAGATTTCTTTCTTTGAAAATTTCTTCAAATGTATTACAAGAAAAAAAATTTTTTTTTTGATTTTACAGGTGGTTGGACAAAAGATGATGATGTTCCTTTACCAGTTCGTATGGCACAGCATCAAGCTGTTCTTGATTCTGGTGTACTTGATCGAGAAAATACAGTTCTAGCAATATTTCCATCTCCGATGATGTATGCTGGACCAACAGAAGTTCAATGGCATGCAAAAGCTAGTAAGTACTAGTATTGGCAGGAAAAATAATTTACATATTCTATAGTTTATTTGTTTGATTGATTAAGGAATGAATGCCGGTGCTAATTTCTATATTGTTGGACGTGATCCAGCTGGAATGCCACATCCTGATAAACAAATGTATCCAGATGGTAATTTATATGATGGAACGCATGGAGCTAGAGTACTTAAAATGGCACCTGGTTTAAATAATATCGAAGTAAATTTTATCAATATTACTCACAATATAAAAATTATAAAATTATTTTTAATTATAAATTTCATATTTTTAATTTTGTTTTTTTTTTTTTTTTTTAGATTTTACCATTCCGTGTAGCTGCATACGATAAAAGTATTTCAAAAATGGCATTTTTCGATCCGAAACGTAAACACGACTTTGAATTTATATCTGGTACTAAAATGAGAACATTAGCAAGAACTGGTGAAAATCCACCAAATGGTTTTATGGAACCGAAAGCATGGAAAATATTAGCTGAATATTATCAATCATTAATGAATTCGAATTGAAAATTAATTACATACTTGACAAGAAAATAAAAATTACGCACAGATTATAAATTCGAATAAAAAAAATTAATAAACACAATTTATCGTAAGAATGTTAACGATAAACAAAAAAATACAATGACGATTTCAGAGATTACATTTTAATAGAATAAAAATATTGTTATCATTTTACATATCTAATCACAAGACCCGAAATATCGCAGTTAATATAATATATCTATCAGCTATCGGTAATCGGTTTAAAATGAAATATCTAATGTGGATTCAATTTTTAATTTATTTAAATTACTACTAATATTATGTCTTCCTAACTAAACTTTTATTTATGTATATTTTCTAATTTAATTAGAATTTATTGTTTTTATTATTTTTGTTTCTTCCTTTTTTTTTTGTTCTTTTATGTTTTATAATTAATATAAAATGAAATTATATTATATATTGTAATTATTATTGATTATTCTTTTTAAAAATGTTGTGTTTTATTACTGAGACTTTTTATTTTCTCGAAAAAAAAATTTTTTTATTAAAAAATAAATAATTTTACCTCTAAAACTATTTAAAATAAATTGATAAATATGTATATAATATTGAATGTACATAATTAAATGTATCTATCTTGATCTTGTCCATGTTGTCCTTCAAAATTATTTTTCTGTTGTTT
This sequence comes from Villa cingulata, assembly GCA_951394055.1. Taxonomy (NCBI): domain Eukaryota; kingdom Metazoa; phylum Arthropoda; class Insecta; order Diptera; family Bombyliidae; genus Villa; species Villa cingulata. Next base: position 23,664,223 of record OX596021.1, on the reverse strand, counting down.
TTTTTTTATGAAAATTTAAATTTAAGTGTAAGAATAGTATTTAAATTGAAATGAAAAAAAAATGTTATAAACATCATTTCGTTTTTTTTTTTTTAAATTAATTTCTTTTTGTGTTTGTTTTTTATTCAATTTAAAATAATTTTCTTTTAATAAAATAAAATTATAATGATAATAATTATATTTCAATAATAATTTTTGCTGTGCAATTATTTTTTTTTTTATAATTTAAAAAATTAAATGATAAAATGAAAAACTATTGTATGTGTTTGTTATAGTATAAAAATATAATAAATGAATGTTTGTAAAATATAAAATAGAAAAATCTAATACATAAATAAATGTATGTAATATGTACGTACAGATTATTGTAACAGATTAAACAGATACATAAAATTATGTAAAGTATAAAATAAAAGTTATTAGAATTCTATTAAAATTTGTTTTTTATGATTTTTTTTTTTTTTTGTTTCTCTTGTCAGGCAAATAATTTTCAATTTTCATTACTTTTTCAACTTTTCAAGCATTACCCTCAAAATGAATTCGATTTCAAATAATTTTCGAAATTAAACAAGTAAAAGATTGAAATGATCGTTTCAAATTGGAGTATAATTGAAAATCTGCATCCTAAAATTACAAAATTATATTCTGATCAGATTGGATTTTGATATGTATGTTGTTGTATCGTTGTTAATTTTATCATAATATCCATGCGTTCTGTAATGTCGAAAATATTATCAATTAATGGATTGAATGATTGATTTGACTAATTTCAAAAGACACTTGATTTTTGTGTGATCAAACATGCAGTCTGCACAGTTGACATTAAAAAACGGATTGAAAAAATAAATATAAATTGGAGTGATTTTTAAATTAAAGTGAAATAATGGAGTAAGTGAATTTATATAAATTTATATAAATTATGATTAATGAAAGCAAAATGTGAGATAATAACGAGCAAAACTATTTAAGGTATAATGAATAGTACATTTACTTACAAATCATGATCTTCATCCATTCTCTTCTTCAAAAATTATTAATTTAAAATTGTTAAAATGTTGACGTTTGCAGATTGCAGCATATACTTATCACCTCACCTGCGTTATCTGCATGGCTTTTATCATAAATTTGATTCTATCGATTCTACCGAACGTATGATGTCTGCAATCTGCATTACCGAACTTTCGACATTTGTCATCTGCTATGCAGTTGGCATTACCGAACGCATGGTATTTGAAGAGTGTTGTGAAATTTTGTAATACTAACTTGAGTTTCAGGGTTTCAGGTAGCACATCATTCAGAATCATTCATAGATGGAAGACCGATAAAATTGTTACAAATTGGTAATGTTTTTGATTTTGAAAAAAAGTAAAAAAAAAAAAATACAAAATAAATTTTATGTTTTTACACTTTGTTTTTTCAGTTTTTATTTTATTTTATTTTATCCATGTTGCTGTCTAATTAATACATAATATATAATGACACATGATTTTAAAATGTTTATCTTTTTAAATTTTCTTTTCATTTTTTTTTTTGATTTTCTTTTGAATTTCACATAATTTCATTTTTCGTGTTTTCTTTTTTGAGCTTATATTTTATATTAGATTTTTATGGAAAATCATAATTACATATTTTTATATGTAGTACATAGTATATATTATTTAGTATATATTTAATTTCTTTGTTTTTCTTTTGTTTTTTTTTTTTTTATAAATTTAAATTTGGCCATAAAATAATAATAATCATATTATTATGCAATTTAATTATGTAAAGACATAAAAAACAAAAAGGAAACAAAAAAAATGTAATAATAAAAAAAGAATACCCATATAACAAATAAACAAAAAAAAAAATAATATATAATATAATAATTAAGATACATAATAAAAATGAATTTTCTTAGTATCTAAAATGAAGAGAATTTATTTATATTAATATTAATTATTTTAATATCGATTTGATGCACTCGCTTATTCACAACGTATGTACATATTTGTTTGTTGTATTCATATGTACATAGTAAATTTATTTTCATCTCACAGTTAAATTGTATTTGTTTCTTTTTTTTATTTTAATTTTTTTTTTGTTCTAAAAAGCTTTTGTTTTTTCTTTTTTGTTCTTTTGTTTTATATTTATATTAATAGTTAATGAACGAATTCGAAAACGTATTGATACAATATAAAAATTACAGTATGAATATTGTCTTCATTCATACTCATGCTATAACAACCAACACATTGTAAAATTTGAATATTTATTGACTGAGAGTACCAAAATGTATCGATGCAATATTTGAATACATATAATTTAGTGTATTGAATTTTTTTTTTTTTTTGAAACTCAATCAAATATCGATACTATATCAATGCATTTTATAACTCAAATCAATATTTACAATATACGTTTCGAAATATTTAATTTGTGTTGTCATTGTGAATGTTAACATTTTTTTGAAACTATATTGTGATATTTTTTTACAAATACATATTAATACGTTTCCGAATTCGTACCGAATGTGTATAGTATATATTTCATTATTTTAAATTTTATTTTATTTTTTCTATTTACATTGTGTATACATATTCATATTTTATACACATACATAGTATTATTGATTTTTTTTTTTTTTTTTGTAATTTATTTATTTGTTTCATTTTTTTTTTCTGTTATATTTGCTACTATTTTCTGATAATTTTTAATAAATTATAATGAATAATATGGTAATATGTAGTAATAGCAAAGAATACTTTCCTGATTGATTTTATTTTTCTTTTAAATTATTGTTGGATATTGTACATTAATAATTAATCATTAGTATATGTGTATTTGTATGAATGTATTTATAGTAATAATTATTTATTTAATAATGATATAAAATTAAAATTTTTTATTTATTTATTTATTTATTCATTTTGTTGATTTTGTTGATTTACAATATTATAATAATAATAATTTTATTTTCTGTTCTTTTGTTGTTGTTGTTGTTGTTATTGTTATTGTTGTGTATATTTTTACACTACTAATGGTACATAGCTACACATATTTTGTTTGTGTAATATGAAAATATATATTATATATACATATATTCTTATTTATATAATAATGTATTTATATAACATAATGTTTTTTTTTTTTTTTTATAAACAAAATTAAACTAAAAAAAAAACAACTTATAAACAGACAATAATAATAATAATAAAAATAATAGAAACAATATTAAAACTTATTACAATTATAAGAAATACATCATAATAATAACAGATAACAATAAATTTTTAATTTTTAGTTTTTCTTCATTCATTTCTTATTATTTATTTACACTTAAAGCAATTTTTTTTGTTTCTTTTCTTTTCTTTTTTTTAGCTAGCTATTTTAAATATATGTATTCATTTTGATTGTATTTTATGTTTTTCATTAAAAGCTATTTTTTTTGTAGTTTTTTGAATATTTTTTCACATATTATAGATTTATTATATAGGTATGGGTGTGTGTGTGTGTGTGTGTGATATAATTTATTTATATAATATAGATAATTTTATTTGATTTTTAATTAATATTAATTTTTTTGGATTTATATATTTATACATTATTTATGTGTTTTGTTTTGTAATAATAGTAGCAATAGTTTTTGTTGCACAGTGTATGTATAGTTATTAATAAGTGTATTTATTTTATTTTTTTATTCATTTACATATACATATATATATATATATATATATTTTGAAATTTTTTAGCGGCGGGGAACATAATATGTATTTTCTAAATTTCATATAAATATCTACTAATAATTTTTTTTTTCTAATTTTTAATTAATTAATTTTTTTTTTATGATATTGTACACATCTTTTTCAAATCATTATCACTATCATCTAATTCAATTGAAGCATTTCCACCATTTGGTAATGTTTTTCCATCGATATTTGGTAAATATGGTTCATAATTTAATCCATTACGTTCATAAAATAATAAATATGCAGAACTTGGATCAATATTTGGTCTATTTGGTATTTCACGACATGAACTATCATTATAACAATACCATGAACCATTTGGATTAGCGGCATATGATATATAATGACCACCGTTTAACATACCGGAATGTGACTGTGTAAATTAGACAAAAAAAAAAATAAATAAATAAATTCACAAAATCATAAAAAAATTATATTCATATGTAATAATAATCGTTAAACAATAAAATGCATTGTAAATTGTATTTAAAACTTACAACAACAGCATATAAATTATATTTAAGATCTAAATGATCTACACCATCATTTAATCGATGATGATGAAAATCCTTAAAATGGCCATCAATCACAGGAGTTCTTGTTAGACTTGTAGATATTAAACGTTTACGTTTCTCTAATTTGGCATTTGATAATTTTCTAGTTGTCGTTGTTGTATTCATAGCATCACAATTGGCTGAAGATGTTTGTTGTATCGTTGGTGTTGTCATTGTAGTGTTGGAAGTAGATGGAATTGTAGTATTTATCATTGTCGTTGTTGTTGTTGCTGTTGATGATGTTGATGTCCTTAATTTTTCATATTGTTCTTTGTTATCAAAATGATTCTTTTGATTATTGTCATAATTATTTTCTGTAACAGCAGAAACAACTTTTTGATAGTTTATTAATTCATTTGAATTTATTTTATCTTTGGTGTCATCATCGTTATCAATTTTTTCACATTCTTCTGTTGTTTCTATTGTGGTTGTTTTTATCATTGTTGTTGTTGGTTTATTATTAAAATAATTATGATATTCTGATTCATGGTTTTTCATCATCATCATCATATTTTTATCGTTCAAAGATAAATTTTCAATATTTCCATCACCGACACCAACAATATGATTAAGCATCTCATTATTACATGTAATATTTTTATTGTTGTTCGACTTCAATTCAAGCAATTCTTTATGCCTTAGTATTGTCTCTTGCGGTACAGATGCCAGATATGGTGTTGGATCGAAATTTTCAAATGGAAAATTAACAACTTTTTGTGATTTCACCCATTTATCATTGACGAAATTGAATCTTTTCAAATGTATTATCTGTAAATGTGAAAAATAAATAAAATAAATGATAAATTTTCTACAAATAAAATGATTTTTTGTGTGCGAGTGTGTATTTACAAGAATTGGTGGTAGCCTCCATATTTGTAATTTTTTTGTTGCTGGCTTTTTACTTTTACAATGACTACAATGATACCATTGCTCTAATTTCTCTTCAGATGTGAATGAACGAAGACAATGATTTAAATCTACTGGCTCTATTTGTTGTCTTCGACAAATTGCTAATGATTCATGTTCTGTCCATAACTGTAAATGGTAAATAGAAAGGTAATATAATTTCATTTTTTTTTTTTTTTTGTTTTTTTTTTTTGCTATTTTGCCTATTTTGAATGTTTAATGACTGACCTTTTCTCTGGTACTCTGATATCTTAAATGAAGTGCTGTTGGATCCCAATCAATTGCAATATTTATGGCACTAAGATTTCTATTTGAACTGAAAAAATTACTGTTCTGTTTTGATGTTTCTAAATTTGGTAGTGAAGAAGAAAATCGATGTGATAATGTTGGAGTTGAAGAATTACCTAATCAAGAAAAACAAAAAAAAATCAATAAATTTATTATTAATTAGTTCAAGATTAAAAATTTCATTTTAAAAAGTAAAATAATGTAAAGTAATATGAATAATTTACTTGAATTATTACTAGACGATGATATTAATCTACTTTGAAGTAATAAATCATCATTACATGGTATTTCACAGCCTCTACAAAAATTTGACCATGGACATAATGCACACATTCTACCATCATTGGTAACAGCACGTAAAGTAAATGGAAAATCATATCCAAGACTATCATCACTGTTTACAAATAACAATAAAAAAAAAATAATAATAATCATTTATGGAAAAATAATAATTAAAATAAAAATAAAACAAACCAATCAGCTGCATGATTCGCCTGATCAGCTGTAGGTGGTAATGGACTTAATAGACGACTAACTTGCATCCATACAGCACAATAAACATCTTTATTTGTACCATTCTCATAGCATGGTATCAATAATGGTACACCAAATAGATTTGATCTTGTTTTATGATGCGATAAAAAATACGTATCTTGTCGCGTTAATTTTCTATGTACGGCTATTAAAAAACGTCCAGGTATCATTGATGCACTATTATTATTATTATTATTATTATAATTGTTATTATTATTATTTATACTATTCATATTATTATTATTATTATTAATATTGATGTTATGATTTATATTGAAATTGTTCGTTGTTTCTGTTTCTGTTGTTTCTGTTGCTGTTGTTGTCGCTATCGTTGCAGTATTTATCCTCTGGAAATTTTCAAAATTTTTTTGTGTTATTATTTGTTGTGGTAACGATGATGAATGATGATTATTTATTAAATCATAATCGATATGATTTAATTTTTCTGTATTAACATCATTATAATTGAAAATTTTTTTATTATTCATTAAATTATTTTTAGTTCTACATGGACAGTCTAATCTATTTATTTCTTCTTCATCAGTTGTTATAATACTACTACCATTACCATAATCATTATCATTATCATAAATATTAATAACATCATTACCACAATTTTCATCATAATAATTATCATAATTAATTTCATCTATACACCGATTAATACCACTGATACCGATACCGTTACCATCATTGATAACATCAATACCATTACCACCACCAACACCACCAACACCACCAACACCACCACCACCACCACCACCACAACCACCAATATACGATGATAATTTTTCAATATTACTATCATGTTCATCAGAACTATTATTACTGGATTGAGTATTATTATCATTTAATAAATTCATAGTTGATATCCTTTTACGATTTGGATTCACAAATGTATTTTCTGGGCTTGTACTAATTTCTGATGATTGCTGAAATTATATTCATTTCAAAATTTTTTGTGTATGTGTGTGTGTGTTTCATTTTTATATAAATTTTACAAAATATTAGCACTACACTACTAAAAACATCATAACAACAATCATAGAAAAATAAATAAAAATGAATGAATGAATATTTTTAACAAACATTTAAACATTTTTTATACTAAATATATTTAATAATATCAACTACCGGTGAAATAATCATTTGCCTCAATAATAAATTAATTAAATTCGTGAAAAACAAGGTCAAATCAATTCAAAATATTACATTTTTGTTTCATGTTTCTTATACCATTTTTATAGAGAATTTTGATTTGAAATAAGTTTTAAAGAACAAATTTTATTCATTTATTTTACTGTGAAAATTATAAATTTTAAGTAATAAAAAATAATACCGATGGCAGACATGTGGTATTGATACTTACAACATCTTTGATCTTTAAAAACTAAACATGATATCCGCCTTGAAATATTATGATAAGCTTTGAATATGTGATTTTTGATTGCATTCAATACAAATATGATTTTTTTTAAAGGAGTACACTTTTTGTACTCAACGCAAGAATATAAAATGTGAAAGCATTAAAGTACTCGTAAATTTTCAATACTTTTTCTACTTTTTTAAAAAAGATTTTGTAGTGCAAATAGTTGAAAATACTTGTTGGCAAGCTTGAATATAAGCTTGAATTTATGAAAGCACATAATCTAATGATCAATTTTCTACACTACATAGCATTAATACCACATGTCTGTGTCTCAAGTGTGAATCAATTTAAGGGTATGCTTTATATTTAAGAAATTAATTAACAATTACAATTGAAAAAAATAAATAAATAAAATAAAAATAATTAAAATTAAGAATAAGAAATGTTAAAAATTCTCTATAGATATTGGATTCATGTCATATAACAATGTTTTTCAAATATCTATAAGTTTAAGTTTGGATAATAATAATTAAAAAAAAAAAAAGAAAAGAAAAGATATTGTCATCAATATCTATCATGTATGTTGTGTGTAAATTAACTATGAAAATAACGGAAAAGTAATAAAAGATAAAAATATAAGTATAAAAGTAGTGTCATCTATATTCTAGAACAAAAGTAAAAAAAAAAAAAAACAAACAATTCTAACTAAATTATTATAAATAAATACATGTAGTACTATTTTTCTAGTATCTATAGTATGTAATATGTGCAAGTAAAATAATCTATGTTTTTACTTTTACTTTCTGTGTGTATTCTACTTTAATATTTTCAAAGAGAAAATAATAAAAAATTTAAAATTTAAAAATTAAAAAACAAAAACTAGATACATAACTTTTAAATGTTATTATTACATTACTATTTTATAAATCCAGATTTTGTTGTGCACGCATCGCTATTTTATTTATTTATTTTTTCTCAAAGAAATCATTAATAAACAATAATAAGTAATAAAGAAAAAAAAAAAAAAAACAAACAACAGGGAAATTTAAAGCAGTATTTAATATTTAGAAATCTTTTATATTTATATTGTTTTACTTTCATACAGAAATTTCTTCTGATCCTTTTTCATATTTTTTTCATAAAGTAAATTATAATAATTATCAACAATGATATTTGAAAATTAATAAATTTCAATTTCATAAAATTTCAATTCAATAAAATATAAATCTCAAAAAAGTCAAATCAAAATCTTAAAATTCAATATTTAAATTGAGAAAATTTATGTATTTATGTATGTATGTATGCATGTATATGTGTAATACAATTATTTATGAATTATGTAATTAAAAAAAAAAAAATTAAATTAAAATAATAAAATAAAATCGAAATGAAATGAAAATGTTCGAATGTGAAAAAAATATTTAATTTTATAAAACAAAAAAAAAAAAATCAATCAAATTTTTTTTTATAAAAAAAAAAAAATTGATAAAAATTAAATTTAAAATTTAAATATATTTTTTTTGTTTTTTTGTTTTTGAAAATTTCTATATATTAAATACATTACGGGTCAACATTATAGCCATACCTTGAAGCACAACAGGGTCTGGGGCATGCACATAGTGTTTCCAAAGCACCGGCTTACCTTCGATGATGATGTTGTTGTCGTTATTGCTGTTGCTGCTGCTGCTGTTGTTGTTGTTGTTGTTGCTGTTATTGTCGGCCGATGACATTCAACAATCATACTATTATCATCACCACCGATCATACCATTCACTATGATACTATTATTATCGTTATTATGACGTATCATCACATTATCATAATTAATTTTTGGATTATAAAATGATATATTTTTACTGTTATTGTTATTATTATTGCAGTAATTGTTATTATTAATATTGTTGTTACTATTCGTTGATTGTTGCTGTTGTTGTTGCGATGATTGTTGTAAAACGGATGTTGATGATGATGATACGGATAGCTGTTGCTGTTGCGGTTGCAATTGAGTTTGTTGCATAGTTGATGATTCTGATGCAATTAGCAAGGCTTAAATGTTATCATTTTTTTTTTGTATAGTTTTAAATTTAAAAAAAAAAAAAAAACAAACAGTACAGGAGAAAAAAAAAAATATTTTCTTTGGTCAGTAGTTAATTCTTATCGTTCAGTTTATCAAAAAAAATTTTTTTAAATAGTAAAGTTTTTATTTTTAGATAATAAAAAAAAAGTATTTTAAAAAATTCAATTAATTGAATTATTAAAAGGACTTCAAAGAATAGTAAAAAAAAATGAAAATCATGCAAAATTAAAAAAAAAAAATAATCAAAGTAAAAAAATAAATATTTTTCTATATTTATTCAACAAATTAAAACATGTAAAGAGCAGAGTAATAATATAAGAACGAAAAGAAATAACTTGAAAATAAAAATTTTTTTTATTAAAACATTTCTGTTGGTTTTTTTTTAATTTTCATCATAAAAAAAAAAAAATATATTTAAATAAATTATATTTCTCTTACCTGGATTCCTTTGAATATCTTTTAATCCTTTTTCAATATTTACACCAAGTATTGAGCTAGTACGTGATCGTGTTTCATCACCATCTTCTGGTAATTGATAGCAATATAATTCAGTGGCAGTTTGTAATTTTATTTTCTGTCCATCCGGTAATATACATTTTATTTGTGAATTATTTAATTCACAGAATAACATTAAATATGGATTTAAATGGCATAATGAGGCAAGTTTCCTTTTTAAATCAATATATTTTGAATCGGAATTTATTTTACATCCATATTTTATTGGTAATGAACCATCTAATAATATGACTGTAAATTAGAATTATAAAATTAGAAAATTGAAATTAAACGAACACAAAATACATTATTATTATTATGAGTATCATGCTGGCATATGAATGATTATTACCTAATATCTCAAAATAAATAAAATTCTCTACTGGTAATGGTAAACTTAATAAACTGAATGGATCAAATCTAACTGATTCCCGACCACAACATAAACAACTGACTTTCGATTTTAATTGACCATAAAATAAATCAATTACGATACTTTGGTTTCTAGAATGATGTAATGCCCATGCTTCGGCAGCAACTATTTCATCTGGACGTCCATCAGAATCTTTTAATTCTGTATATGGTTTCTCTGTAACTCGATTCAAATCTTCATGAAGTGCATCCAATAGCCATTCAAGAAGTTCCTAATTATTCATGAAAAATGATAAAAATTAATATTAATTATCCACATTTAATGTTTCTTTTTTTTTCATTTCTCTATACTTACTTGACAATCATGTTGACCACCGCCAGCAAATTGTGGTGCATGTTTTGTAACACAAAATCTTAATTTCAAAGGTGCAACTGATCGTGTTGTTGCTGTCCATATCTAAAAATTTTATTTTATACATTTACAATAACATTTCTAAGCAATTTTGTTTAGATGTTTACCTCTTTTAATAATTCTCCATATCGAGTAGCTAATTGCCCTTTAGTGCCCAATTTATTTGTCATATTCAATTCATATAGGTGCATATTTCTTTTAAAATATTGTGTTAATGGTTGTGTATTAAAGAGAACTTGAAGAGCAGCATTCATAAAACATGTATTTCCTAAATTATGTAATCCAGTTGCACCAGGAGCATGAAGTGATTGTACAGATGCACTTGTTGGCCTTCTATCTAAATTCGTTCCTTGATTCAATGATAGTGAACCCAATTCTTCTGGCCATGTTAAATCTTTATTACGAATTTCTAATAAAATTTTATCTCTATCTCTGATGTTTAATTCTTGTAAGGTGGCATTATCCTCTTCTAATAGAATAGAAATATCTTCACATGATGATAAATTTGATGATATAACATGCCACAATCGAATATTCTCTGGCTTCAGTTTTAATTGTTCGCATAAAAATTCAGCAACCAATTTTATAGTTGCTAATCGACTAAAGGCTGCTGTATACGCTAAATATCTTTTTGGTGGATGCAAGGCATTCGGAATTGCTGATATTGCTGTATAACCACCACCTGGTGTTATTGCACTATAGCCACCTGAAACAGCACTCCATGATGATAAAGAATGTGACGATGGTGTCACGTTTTGATGAAGTAGAATTTGTAGATTTAACGGATACAATTCAAGTTCGACATCTGGACTGTTTGGCGGTTGAATTACCTAAAAATTAAATTGTTCGGAGTTAATAATCGGAATCGAAAAAGAAATTTTCAAATTTTTATTTGTCATTTCACCTGTCTTGGAAGTGGTAAAGTATCACCATACCACCGTGATAATGCCTTCCATAAAGATTTTGGTATAAGTTCAAAATCATGCCTTTGAACGAGCGGTGTATCCTTTTTCAAATGCCCTCCCTCTCCAGTTAGCACCCGAACATTTTTAAATGTATTCGGTGTTATCAGATTTGTATTATCGATTGGGCCTGGACGAGAATTCTGTTGATGATTTCCACACGATATACCACTACTGCCTGATCCTATATTGCGATCAAAATTTATTTATAATTTTCACAAAATTCCATTCAAATTTTTTTATTTACTTTTACCTAAACTTGAAGAATCTGTTGTTGCCAATAAATCTCCCATCGATTCTGATGAATTTGACGTAAAACTTTCATCACAGACCATTGCTTCATCAACACCAGATATTTGTCTGTTAGCACTCAAATTAGCTAAAGAGTTCTTACAGTAAGCACAAGGAATTGAAGAATAATTTTGAGTATATTGGCACCAAGAATTCCACCAATCTTTCGAAATCAGATACCAAAACTGTCCAATCATATAGCCTCGTCTTTCTTCTCTGGATAACCATCCTCGAACTTTTGAATAAATATTCAAAAATTATTTTAATAAAAAATGTATACCACCATGCATTCTAAATTAAATTCTCTACTTACCAATTTCAAATTCTAAATGTTTGCACTGTGGTCTTAGACCGAAAACAATGTGGCATACTTCGAAGTATAGATCTAGAAATGGTTGAACTAAATTCAATGAACTATCAACGTTCCACATCATGAAATCCTCTTGTGTTAAGATAAATTCGACATCATTGTTATCAGAGTTTTGCTAAAATTAAAAGTAAAAAAAAAAAAAAAAACATTGAATATTAATAATTTTCAGAAGTAAAATAAATAATTTCAAGTAACTTTTCGGTAATTTACTTCTAGTGGAATGTCAATTTCAATCGATGCATTAATATCGTTTCGTGTAAATTTCAATAAATCATTAATAACTTGATTTCTAGCAATATTTTTGTAATTATTCGCATTACGGCTTTCTTTTGCAACAAATAATAAGACATCAATCATTGATTTAACTTCGTTGTAATTTAAAACACCGTCACGATCAATATCGAAAACTTTGAAACAAACTGAAATCGAAATTAAAGTTTTATTCATTTATTTTTTTCAATAATTTCATTAAAAATCAAAACATACATTTACTCCTTTCAACATTTGGTCCTCTACATGCTGCACTAACACCACAACATAATTCCTTGAAATCAATGTGACCATCACGATTCTCATCGAATGCATTAAATAGACCAATTAATGCTGTTTTTGGTATTGGTGGACTAATTAATGGTCCCAATGTTTCTAAATCCAATTGGCCAGTTATCGATGAATTTTTTAAATTCCAAAATTCCTTTTCTAAATCACCAATATCTTGTTCTTCTAAATGTGTAACGCCAGCTAAACTCTGATAAAATGTTGGTGTTTCTAATTCGGTTGGTAATTGCATACAACCATCTATTAATAGCCATTTTGATAATATCGTTGATTTTTTATGTTTTATAATCCAATCACGAAATTGCTTAAAATCAACACGATCCGATAACGAAAATAATGATAAAACTAAACTTGTATTAATTAAACTACGATTCTCATCGTTTGGATATAAATTTGTTTCTAGCTTTAATGCTTTGGTATAATCTGATTTTAATATATAATTTCCAGAATCGTTACTATACAAATTCCATAGAAATCTATGCCAGAATAATAAGAGAATTTATTGAAAATTTTAATTCACATTACATTCATAAAATATTTAAATTTATTTACCGGATTTTTTCATCTTCAGTGCCTCGTGTTAATAAGACTAGACCGCAAAATAAATCCTTAAATGTAATACCTTTTGATGTTCCACCACATGCTGTATATAGCCATTCAGCGACTATTGTTGGTACACTTTCGCATAGAACATCTTGCTGAAAGGCAGATTCACTTAAATATGTTCCATTTGGACCCGATGATTTTTTGAATGCCTCTTTAATACGACGCAATTCCGAATCACTAACTGTTATTGAAAATTATCGAAAAAAAGGTAAAATATTTTAATTTTAATGTATCCATTAATCAAAAAAAAAAAAAAAAAAAAAAAAAGAAAAGTTTTTACTTCAATTTCACAATGAATGCACATTTTAGGAAGAATTTCAATTTAATGAAAATGAATGACGAATTAATTTTAAATTTTGACGAATGAAATCTGTTTATATATATGTACAGTACTGTAACCTTATTTAAAAAGGAAATATGCAATTATTAAAAATTTAAAAAATAATAATAATATTCCATTTATTTCGAAAAATAAATTACTCAAAACTAGTTTTAGTAATTTTTCAATTTTTTTCGAAAACGATAAATTCAAAATAAAACCTGTTGCTACAACAATATTCATCATGATAACTACGAAAATCGTAATTGAAAAGAAAAAAAAAATTTTTTAAATTTCTATGTAGAACTTTAATATTATAATAAAATAAAAAAGATTAATTCAATAAATTAAATCACATTTTAAGAAAATTAAGAGGTACCTAGACAAATTTAAAAATTAATTTTTAGAAAATTAAAATCAGATAATATTTTATAGTAGGTACCCACATGCATGTAATATTCAATATTTTATTTTTCAGAATAATATATGTACATAATTAAAAAGTGTAATGAATATACATAATACTTGTACTCGTACATGTACATAAATGTATCTACATACAATATTTATTACATTCTCATCTTCACTGTTTTATAATAATAAAATGTACACAGATAGATTAATACAAAAATATATAGATAGATATGAAAATAGATTAATACAAAAATATATACAAATAAATTATGTCTGTAGGGTAATAAAAAAATGATAAATACATATTAATATATAAAATTAAATTAAATAAAAATAGTAAATGTATATCCATATATGTACATGTACATTTATATACATATGTAAATATCACCGAGTATACAATACTCTAGTATATCATGCTTGATGATGATATGTATATTATTTGATTACATAATTTGGTAAAGTTTTTATTTTTTTTTTAAATTTTAAATTGTATATTATATAAAGAGGGACATCGACATGCTTTATTAATGATTTCCCACTTCCTCTACTAACATTTATATGTACATACTCGTATAATAATATTGTATGTACATATGTATGTACCTACATAATATGGTATGTATGTAAATTGAAAAATAAAATTTTCATTTTCTTATCAAAAATGTTATAATGTAGAATATTTTTTTTATTTTTTAATTAATTGCCATCAATTATATAAAATGCATTTAAATGTAAGAAAAAAAGTATTAAACATGAGACAAAAAAAAATACATAAGAATAATAATTACTCTATTAATTAATTAATCATTAAAGAAAAATGTAATACTTAATTAATGATCTCACATAGTACCTACTATATTAATCAGTAGTTCTTTTAGATTTATTTTCTTTTGCCTTATTATATACCTATACGTAAACGTCGATCATACGTTATATGTTAAACACCTATGTAGCTATATATATTTTTTAAAAAAATGTTTATCTATATTAAATGTACATTGTACACTTGTAACATTATACCTACATCTACATACATATATATTAAATACACGTTTATGTTTAATATGAAAGAAAAAAGTTGTATATGTATATACAATCAGTCTTATAAATTGATAAATAATGAAATGTTTATATTTGAAAATGTACTGTACAAGTATAAATATAAATACATAATATAAAAATATAAGTATTTTACATGAAAAAAAAAATGAAAATATTTTATTTAACAATCATCATCATGAAGATATATAGATAGATATATGATATTTTATAGAATACAGAAGAAATACCTAAAACTGATTGTAAAATATATATTACAATTACTTTTTTATTAATAATTATAGTAGGGTAGGTAGTTTAAATGTACATTATATTGATGTATATATATATAGGTATATATATATATATATTCGTACTCATCGTATAACTGGTATAACATTGTACATACATAATATTGATAATATGTAGATAAACACTTGTATATCAACGATCATTTCATTATTTAGTAGGTATGTTAATGTTTTTATTTTTTTTATTTTTTAATTTTCATACTTGATTATATAGCGTCGATCGAATGTATCACAGATATGTATGTATACTACACTGTAATAATAATAATAATAATAATGGTATCGTATAACCGTATAACTGATTCGACGCGAATGCATTACCTTTATATTATAGACGAAATAGGTACGTAACAAGTTGCATTCCACCACTAGAGTTTTACAATATCATTTAATTTTCAGTGAATCTATTTATATATGTATATTATTTACATTATATATTATACATATGTACGTAAATGTACCTAAATGCACACATATGTACATATGTATGTAATAAACAATCTATAGTTCAGAATTTTTTCTTTTTTTTTCGTAGTTTTATAAACATGAAAAAATAAAAATGATTATGTAGATTTATATGTATGTATACCTACTGTATGTAAATTTGTAATTAATTTGATAATAATTCTAGGAACATAAATGTGTGTTGTTGTTGTTGTTGCATTATTGCAGTTCAGGTGACAATTTATTAAAGGATTATTAATCATAGATTTTTTTAGTAGATACAGATACTATTTATGTAATTTTAAATGAAAAAAATCAAATTGCGTAAATTTTTCTTTTGGAGAAACAAAAAAAAAATCATCGTAATTTACGACTTTTCTCTTTGTTATATGTTTCAATTGTAAGAATTCTGTTTATGATTATTGATGAATTAGTTGAATTAAAATGTACTTTTGTATTTTATTTTTTTTTTCAAATTTTCGATAATGTTGTAATCAATGAATAATGAAAAATATATAATATAAAAAAAAAAGTAATTAAGTTCAAGTAAATACAAATAAATATTATATATACAAACCGCGCTTAATTGCCTCTTCATAATTAATACATGAGGATTTTGATTCTTTTGCACCCATTTCTTTTCGTCTTAGTAAAATATTATTTAATTTTTTTTTTATTTTTAATTTTACATTATTTATAATTAATTTTTCTATCTATTATGATTATTATTAACATTTTTTTTAAAAACACTATCTAATTATTGATTTTTATTTTTTAAATTACATTCGAAGAAAAATAATAAATATTTTATAATAATTTATCAATAAATATATTTTAGTAATACTTTTTACACAATTTTCTTGTTTTTCTATTTATTATTTTTATTTTAAAGTAATATTAGATAATAATAAACATTTGCAATTTTGATTAAAATTGAAAACACAGAAATAAAAAAGTCCTATGACTTTCTTAAATAAATTAATGACAGCACACACCAAAAGCAGACAGCAAGCAAATACAAAATACAATAATAAAATAATAAAATTCAAAAAAATCTCAGAAAAAAGAAATTTTTAAAATTTCCCAAATTCAGTATAAATTCACAAACACACTGACTTCATGCATATTCATATATTATAAATTTTTTGTGGTGTGCGTGCATTTGTATTTTATTATTCGCAAATCATATCAGAAAAATAATATATTCCAGAATTCCAGTGTCAAAGTAATTCAAATATTCAATTGTTATAAAAATTTCGAAAAAAAAATTTCCCCACTATTTTTATTACATTTTTTCAGTTATACAGCAGATAGTAGATTTAAATTTTTTGAAAATTATCTAAAAATTGAAATTTTATGTTCATATTAGTTTTAATTATGTAATAATTTAAATAAGTAATTATTTTAAAGAATATAATTTTTAATCCAAATCGATTATTTTTCGTATTTTTTATGAATAAATAGTTTACAGTTTCTATTTATATATTGATTGGTTAGATGGCGCTTTTTACAATAGTAAATTGTATATTGTATTTATTCATCAAATTCATTCATAAATAAAGCAAATGAAAAGAAAAAAAAACAGTAAACAATTTTAGCAGTTTATAAACATGAGACGAGAGCGAAAAACATGAAGTAGAGAGAGAAAGCGAGTGAACTGAAACTGAATATATGGCAAGAGGCAGTCAACTGAAGAAAATAACACTGAAGTGAAGAGTGAAGACTGTTGAACTTAACTACTTAACTACTGATCAACCACTATAATAAGATGTGACACTGAGCACGTGTTAGCAAAAATTTCTCATGACCTTTGTCCCGTTATTCATTCGGCCTTAACGGTTTTGCTAAAAGTCGATAGTAATTAATAGCATTTGTACGAAAAAGGGACAAAAAAATGGAATTGAAACACCAACCGTTTTAAAAAATGTAACATTATTAAAACGTATACCCATTAAAAAAAAGTACAAATTTTTTTATCTAAAATAAACAAAATTAATTGTAAATGCATTACACTTAAAATTTTGTGTTTGCTATCAAATGTTTTTACATTTTTGTTAAATTTCTTAATTATAAAATAAATTCTTACTCTAATATATAGCCTAACAAAATAAACTTTTTCTTGTCTTCAAAATTCTCAGAAACTATGAATCACCTTATATCTTGATATAATGACGCGTCAGGTAGTCAAAAAAAAAGTTCCAGATCGCCTTTAAAAATACATTATGAAAAAATGTAAACATCTGCGTATCAATTTCAATTTTCCCTTTGATTTACATTGTCTACCTAACCAGTACTAACACAGTGAAAAAGTTCCAGATCGCCTTTAAAAATGCATTGTGAAAAAATCGTATACATGTACAATATGATTGTATTGCTCACATTTATATATTGTTTTGTATCTTTTCTTCATTACGGCGGTTTATAAGGAAATATGGATTTGAAATAAGTACATTAATTCTGTACTGTTTTTGTAAATTGAATTTTGAATTTTTTTATTATTTTTAAATATTCATGTGTGTTGGTAAATTTAAAAAAAAAAGAGTGTCACATCTTGTTAGTTGTTGATCATGGACCTGAACTGACTCATCTGTGCTGTGATATTGATGGCTACATAGCGTATTGTGAGTGAATGAATCTGACATCTGACCACATCTGACATACGAATATAAAGGATGTAGGTAGATAGCTAAAAAAATAAGAAATAAGAAAATCAAAAAAGCATAAAACAAATAGCAATAGATTTAAATGGCAATATCAAAAGTAAATAGAGTATAGCTATAGTGTAGCGAATAGAGTATACAATACACACATTACTTACAATTATACAGAAACAGATACGATACAACTACAGAAGAGAAAGAGTTAAAAAATATATAGCAACAGCAAAAGCAAGGAAGAAGCAAAACCAAAAGCAAGCAAATAGCAAATATGTGTGAATGTAAAGTGCAACGCCATCGGGAATTCATTTAACTTTTAAAATAAAAAGCATTTTTAAAGATTTATTAATTAAAAAATATAAATTTTCGAAGCTGAAACCAAACAGATTTTCATCATTAAGTTAGTATTAAATTTAAATATAAAATAATTATAAAATATTGTAATAAAAATGTCAGATAATTAGTGCGTGTCATTAATATATGTATATATATACATATATTACATACTATATGTGCACATACATATGAATGTTGGTAATGTGTATAATATATAAATTGTGCAAAAATTGTCTTAGAAAAAAAAAGAAAGAATGAAAAAAAAAAGTTGATTTCTTAATTTATTCTTTCAGTAAATTTCATATAAATAAATTAATATTTTTGCATAAAATTACTATACACATTCTAGTTTTTTCTTTCTTTTTGGTATATTTTAGAAATTAAATTTAAAAATATTAAGAATTTTCGATAGTAAGGCAAACATTTTTTCTTTGTTTTTATTCAATTTTGAAAACCAATTGGCTAATCCTAATCCTAGACCTAGTTTGAACTAAAATTTATTATAAAGAATAAATTCAAACTGTTGTATCGATAAGGATTTATTAAAAAAATTTATTATATTATTATTTTTTTTTTGAAAACTATTTAAGCAGGCAAGGTGAGTAAAAAAAAAGTGAAAAAAACTAAAAAACAAAAATCAAAAATAAAAGAGGAATAGTTAGAAATAAAAAAAGACTGTCTTGTGCATTGGAGTTATTATATTGGCCTGCGCTAATGGTTTATCTGTGATCTTTCCAAGGTGAGTTTGAGTTATACATATTTTAAAATATAATATAAAAGTTTTTCTGTATGGCTAAATTTTTAAGAGAAAAAAAAAAAATTTCATATAAATTTTTTTCACAATATGTAAATATGTAATTCTTTTATCATATAGTTACATACATTTTGATTATTATAATATGTAGGCATATGAATATATTTTTCTGTGATTTGTTTTGTCTGCATTCATACATATTACATAGTTAGCAAACTACATAATGTTATTATATGTACATATGTATGTACGAATATTGTGATGATTAACGTTGGTTCTTGGTTATAATATTATAAAAACTAAAAATAAAATAAAATTACATGTGAATATAAAATGACAAGGTAAAATATGGGACAGTTTCATATTTTTCTTCATTTATTGTCTGGGTACTATAAAATTCGAAGTTGTAGATAATTACAATAATAATAGTAAATTTGTAATGTGAAAAATGATAAATGATAAAACTATTTTACATCACATGTATGTATGATCACAGGAAAAAAAAATATATACATACATATTATATATAAATCGGACACAAGTTTTATCATCTTTACTTACAAGAAAAACATTTTTTTTTTTACATTTTTCTTAAATAGTACATATTTCTTTTATAAATGTTTGAAATTGAAACAGAAATAAAATATGTAATGCTCTGCTTATTTATTATTTTATATTTTATTAAAAAAAAAAAAATTTAGTACGTTATCATGTTTTTACACATAGGTACATAAATACATAACATTAAATTATTTTTTAATTGAAAAATAAAAATCTGTATTCTGTACGTCTGTCTGTACATACCTACCTCTAATTGTATTTATTAAAAATGCGTAAATTTTCTTTTTTTTAATTTCATTTTTTATACAGTGCTGTGCTAGAAAATAATTAAATAAAAAAAAAAAATTTATTTTGAAAATCATCACAACAAAATGTTTTGGGATAAAGCATACACACCGTCACAAAACATAGAAGCTTTACTGGAAAAAGATGTAAGTTGGTAACACATAATAACCGAATCAATTTGATAAATTCATTATTCTAAGAAATTTTGTTATTTATTTTCAGAATGTTAAAGTGGAAGATATACTGGATGATGATGATATATTACAGGAATGTAAAACTCAAAAACGAAAGTTGGTTCAATAGTAAGAAAAAATTAATAAAAAAAAATAATTTTAATTAATATTACTTATTGATTTTTTGATTTTTTTTTTTTTAGTTTAACTCGTCCAGATGTAATTAAAAGATTAATAGAACTTACAATCACAGAGCCATCTGAAAATTTACCTACAGCTGAACGCTTTAAATATGCCAATGTGGCCTGTGAAGTTTTGACATTGTAAGTTAAAAAAAAAAAAAAAAGAAAGAAAGATTGCATTACTGAAAGACGAAAGGATATGTGATATTATTTTTATTTGTTGTCTTTTGTTTTTAGTGGTTTACCGTCCTTAGACGCAAAACTTGTAGAAAATCCCGAAATTCTTCAAACGCTTTATTCATTTTTGGAACAAGAACCACCGTTAAACCCTCTTTTATCCTCATTTTTTAGCAAAACTTTCAGCATGCTCATATCGAAAAAGTCTGAACAGGTAATTTTACATAATGAAAAATTTACCTAAAATGTAAAACAAAAATACAATTTTTTTTCACAAATATTAATTTTTTTTTTGTTTTGATAAAGGACTGGTTTTTATACCAAAAAATGTGCCTACAAGTGCTTGAATTTATAAAATCACGTGGAAATTTCCTTGATTTAATGTTCAGGCATTTTGCTACCCCAGTTATTATGGATTTATTACTTCAAATTATGAAAGAAGTTCAAGGGGAAATTAAACGTAATTTGTATGAGGTAAAAAAAAAAACATACAATTAATTTTAATTTAATTAATGTTCTTCAACATAATATGAATTTAAAAACTAATTAATTAATTAATTAATAATAGTGGCTTACGGAACAGCAACTTGTTGAGAGACTGATTAATATGTTAGGTCAATCTGAAGAGTCTGAAAAGCACAACAACATTGCAGAATTTTTATCGGAATTAATTAAAAATAGTAGATCAATGCGTCAAAATGAACAAGAAAATGATTCATGTGAACCAGCATTTGTTGGTATTGATCCTCTATTACAAGTGATCGAAAATGAGAAAACAATTTCATTACTATTGGATGTTATACTTAGTGGAGAGATTAAAGACAGTAGCATTATAGCTGGAATAAATATTGTACTTACTCTCGTTGATGAGTCGATAGTGTACGTTTTTATTTTTACCATTAATTCACATATTATGATGATATTTTATAAATTTTCTTCGTTATTTTTCTTCTTTAGCGACGAACCAGCATCAGATAAAGCTTTACAAATGATTATTGATAAAGAAAAAGAGAATCATGAAAAAATTGTTTCTACTGTGATTCGTGTTATAGCACCCAGATTGAAAGAATTTCATGATATACTTATAAATCCTCCAAATGTAAGATAATTTTTGGTTATTTTCCGATTGTTAAAAAAAAAAAAATGAAACTATAAATTGAAAATTATTCTTTTTTTTTTTTTTTTCTAGAAATTATTGTGTTATCATACATCTCCACCATTTGGGTTCACTCGACTTCAGGTATGTCGCCTTTTTACAGTATTATTGAGGACTGGAAACAAAGATATCATCAAAGAGTAAGTATACCTATTGCTTTGATAATAAATACATATTTAATTTTTATTTAAATATAAATTTATTAAATTTGAAATTAAAATTTTATTTTTTCTTAAATAGAATTTGTGAAACCGAATTATTTAATACACTGCTCAATTTATTTAAGCAATATAGTTGGAATAATTTTTTACATGGTGAAGTTGAAAAATGTCTTGAATATGTTTTTTCAACATTTGACCAAAATGATAACGATAAAGGTTTTGGCTTATACAACCCGTCTGCCTTACAATTTTTTGTAAGTTTAAAATAAAATTATTTTATTTTCATACTATTTAAATTTATTTTATTTTTATTTTTTGATTAGGTAATTGTTAATTGTAAGATAATTTCAAAGCTCATAGATTGTTGGATGTACAATAAAGATGTACAGTAAGTAAATTATTTTGTAATAATATAAAAAATTATGATATATAATATTTGTATTAAATTTAAATAATTTGTGTATTTATATAGATCTTCAAATAAGGGACATCGTTTGGGTTATATGGGTCATTTAATAAAAATCTTCAAATATATAACTACGTGTATATCAAATTCAGACCATATTGGTGCCTTAATAGAATCAAATTTGAACGATAATGAAGAGCTACTAAAAAATTGGAAATTAATAACAAATTTAGAAAATGGTGAACTAATCAATGAATTGGAATTACAGAATAAAATGTTGGCTGATTGTAATGCACATGAATCAACTGAATATAGTTTATCATTACCAAAGGATGTTGGAAATGAAAATTTATGCCCGGAAATATTTAATTTACGCAGTTGTATTGGTGATGGTGATCAAAATTCATTAGAAAAAATTCTTGGTTTAAATATGATTAATTGTTTTTTGCAAACACCTGATGATATGATGTTACATTCAGAACGTGATTTTAAAGTATGGGATAATAGCAATTTATATAATAATGATGGTGAACCATTAAATATTGCAGTAAATCCATGGGTAACAGATCCATTTTCTGATAATAATGTATCGAACAGTATGAGAGAACCATGTGGATGGGATGATTTTTCAAATAATTTTGCTGATTTCAATGCGCATTTTGATTCATTTTTAAGTGAATTAGAAGAAAGACCAATGGAATTTAGTAGTTCTGATGCAACAACAACAGGAACAACATCATCATCATGTTTATCCTCATCAGCAACTGAAAAACAACAGCAGCAACAGCAACAGCAACAACAACAACAATCAACGGAATATGAAACGAACTATAATCCTAGTCAGAGTCCTAGTTTAGAAGCTTTAAATGAATTCAATTGTAATAATAATGATTTTGAAAAATGTAGATTTGATGATGATGGCGATGACTTTGACATAAGTTTTAGAAATGCCAAAAATCTAAATGTGAAATTTGAAAATATTAATAATGATAATGATGTTGATGATGATATTAACAATCAGAACGTTAACCATGATAAATGTGATAACGATAAAAAAACGATTAAACAAGAAGAAGAAGAAGTAAAAGAAGAAAATAATGATGATAATAATATTAAAAAGAATAATGATGATTCAAACGAAATGAATAAAATGAAAGACATTATTAATAATACAAATAGTACGAATATTAAAAATAATGATAAAATATGCCAAAACTTTGATAATAATGATAAAAATAATATTGAAGAGGCTGATTTCTCAGATATAAATACTACTACAATTACTAGTACTACTAAAAATGATACTCAAACATTTAATAATTCTTTAATTGATGATAAAATTGAAAATGATGATAATGTTGATGATAAAATAATGAAACAATCAGAAGAAGATGATGAACAAAAACAAGAACAACGATTTATAGTTTCTAACGGTCCTGTTAAAAAAATTGAAGAACCAAAAAATGATAATGATGACGATGATGATGATGATGATGATGATGAAGATATTTTCAGTGATTGCATTGCAAATGAAAAGTATGTATTAAACAGATAATATTTTTTTTTTTTAATTTAATTTAAATTTTGATATATATTTTTTTATTTTTTTTTTCATTTTTAATTAATTCTTTTCGTGTATTTTCAGTGAGAATCTAAATGCAGAAGGAGAAGAATGTATTATGAAAGAAAATTTTGAAAATATGTCTATAAAAGATGAAAATATTATTATTGTTGAAAATAACAATGATAAATATGAATCATTTGAATCTGCTGAATCTTCTTCAAATTCAAATTCAAATTCAAATTCATCATTATCATCACAAAATAATGATAAAAATTATGATAATGATAATGTTTTTGAAAAAAATTTATCATCAATTGAAAATTTAAAAATAGCAGATGCTACTACTACAAGTACAAGTACAGCTGATGCAACAACAGCAACAGCAATTACTACTACGACAAATATTACTACAACTACAATTATTACTACTAATACTAATGTTAATAATGATATACCTCCTGAGACACAGGAAAATGGACCAGTTTAAAGAATTTCATAACCACACAATCGTAGTAGATTTTATATCTACATACTTATAATTTTTTTTTTCTATAGATTTTTTTAACATTTTTTAATTATGAAAGAAAAAAAATGAAAAAAATTTTTGTTTTATTATTATTATTTTTGAAAATTGATATTGCGTATTGTTTATTTTTGGGTATTTTATCGTATAATTACTTATTTATTCAATTACACAACAAAAATGAAAATCAAATGGAACAGAAGAAATATTGTATCCAAAAAAATAAAATCACACATTGAATTAAATAAAACAAAAAAAAAAAAAAAAATAAATAAATAAAAATAAAAAAGCTCAAAATATATAAAAATAAAATTAAATAATCTAGTTAATAATTTATAGAAAAACGAAAAATAAATAAATAAATAAATGAATTAATAAATAAATTTATAATAATAATTATGATGATTATCATATCATACATTTAAATAATAATCAGTAAAGACAATAGTTAAGAAAAAATACATTACATATACATACACATAATTACATAGAAAATAATAATGATATAAAAAAGAATGAAATAAAAAAAAAAACCAGTTCACAGTAAAAAACGAAAATAAAATAAAATAAAAAAGAAAAACACATTTTTTTTATGATAACGATAATGTATTTAACATCCAAAATATATTAAATACATATATCTACCTACCTAAAAAAAAAAAAAACTACTTATTGTAAAACTTAATCGTAAAAAAAAAAAAAAAAAAAATTATATCTATAGAAAAACAATCAGGTGGTTTTTTCTTTTTTTAAATTATTTTAGAAAAATAAACGAAAATATTTAAATTTAAAATAAAAATGAATTATTTTTATATTTTAAATTGTTTTTTTTTGTTTTATATTTTTTTTTATTAAAATTTTTTTGTATTATTTTTTTTCTTTCTGTTTTTTTTTTTAGATTTATTTTACAGTAAAAATTTGAATAGTTTTATAATTATTCCACTATTAAACAGACACAACAAAACAAACACTTTTTAAAGTGATGAAAAAAAAAAGAAAACAAAAAATTTACAAATTTTTTTTTTTTTTAGATATAAGCGAGACAAAAATAAAACAAAAAATATATAAATAAACAAATAAGGTTTGAAAAAAAGAATGAATTTGAAGAAAATAAAATCAAAAAAAAAAAAAAAATTAAAGAAAAACTTTAATGGGAATATGAATTTTGCTAATAATTGCTGTTGCTGTTTATTGCTCTGATTACATATTTATATTTTTTGTTTTTGTTTTATTATATAACACACACACACATACACAAGGAAAAAGTATTTCATTTAAATATTATACAAAAAAAAAATTATTGAAATGAAAAACAAAAAACAAACATTACAAAATAAATAAAATAATTAACAAGAAAAAAAGGCATATTTTTGTGCAGGGTAATTAAAAGATTTCTTTAGAAAAAAAAAAACGAAAAAAAAAAATTATACAAATAAATGATATCGTTATTAATTGTAATTTGTTTATATTTGTGTAATATGTAATAAAAAAAAAATAAATAAAAAATAAAAAATGTGAATGTGTCTTACAGTATCATATATTATTATATAAATTAAAAATATTAATAATATTAAATATAATGTAATAAATAAATAAATAAAAAAAAAGAAATTAGAAAATAAAATTTGAAAATAAATTTGAAATAAATAATAATTAAAAAAAAAAAAAAAAATACACTCATACATAACACGCATACTTATCTTTATTATGTATTTGTATATCGTAATAGTACATTTTATATACATATTTCATATATCAATTATTTAATAATTTAATTATTGGCTAATTTTTTTTGTTTTTGTTTTTTTTTTTTAAGAAAACAAAAATATAAATATTATATGAAAACGATTATGTATTTTTATATTAAACGTCGAAAAATTAAAAAATAAAAAAAAAATTAAACTTGAAAATAAAATAAAAACAATTTATATAATTAATTTAATTCAAAATAAATGAAAAAAAAAAATTAATTGTTTTTATATGCATACATCATTTATGTATACAATAAACATACATAAAGATATCATTGCATTGAATGTGATTCAAAAAAAAAAAAAAAAAAATAAAAAAAATATATATTGAAAAAAAAATCAAATAAAAAATGAGTAAAATGGCTAGAGCACACATACAAATTTTTGTTATTTTAGTTTACATACATATATACTCGTATATTTTGAAATAGAATATTAAAAGAGAAATTAAAAAACAAAAAAAAACGAACAAAATTTAAATTGTGGTTTTATAGTAAATAAAAATTAAAAAACAAATAAACATGTTGTGATTTAAGAAAAAATAAATTTTTTTTTTTTTTTTAAATGTAATATGTACAACGTAAAATGTTTTCCTTTGCTTAATATTGATTTAAAACAAACAAAAAAAAAAACTAAATAAAACAAATAAAAATATAAATATAAAAAAAAATTAAAAATAAAAGACACCGATAAAACGAAAACACAAATTATACACCTCCTCATCCTCATATGTATTTGTTTTTAATGTTATCGTTTCTGTCGTTTTTTTTTTATCGTTCTTGGGAATATTAGTTACTAACAATATTGTTCTTTCTTTGAAAAAATTTTTTTTTTGATTTTTCGATTTTTTTTTTTTTTTAAGTAGGTATACGATAATTTTTCATTTAAAATAGCCACCATATTTATACTGGCATGTTAAATCGGTAAAAGATATCTCAGTTCCATCTATAAACTAAGTGAACTGAGTTTCAAAATTAATCGATGTGATATACGATATAAATGCATAATAATTCAGTGTTTAAGATTCTGTTCTGAGAACTGAATTCAAATTATATATTGATTGATACATTTTAAAAGTCAGCTCTGTAAAGAGAAAATATACATATCGGATCGGTCTCACATGATGTCAATTTGAAAGCTGTTGGTACTTAATACCAGTAAAAGATATTATATTGCGATTTGTTCATATCGACATGAAATAACTTGTTGAACATTGAACGATTGAAAATGTTCAAAACGGTTGGTTGTAAAAAGTGTTGTTTATGTGTGAATGCATCGATCGAACCATCGATCGAACTAATTAATAAACGATATGCACGAGTTGAAACGAGTTTTAACGTTCTGGTATAAGCATGGTGAATAATAATTATACTTGTTTGAAAAAATAAAAATAAATAAATAAATAAAAATACAAAATCTTTTAAAATTTTTTTATTATGTTTTATTTTTATTTATTTGATTACTTTATTAAATTAATAATAAAAAATATTGTTTTTTTTTCTAATAATAACGACAAAAAAAAAAAATAAATTAAATAAACAATATAAAAATGTTATGTCTTCCTATTTTTATAAACAATATTATATCTTCTTATCGATGTGTGATTTGTTAAATTTATAAAAATAAAATGAAAAATAAAAAAAAAACAAAATACATAAATAAAAAAATATATAAACACAACAACATTGTATAAGATAAAGTTTAAAAAAATGATCTTGTAATACATAAATAATTTTATTTTATCTGTTTTTTTTTCAATGTTGAGTTTTTAATGCTTGATTGAATAAGTTTTTTTTTTTTCAATTTTATTTTTATTTTTTTTTTTTTTTTTTTTCTATAAAACGAACGAAATGTATCAATCATACTACTACTATTATTTATACATTTATAATGTACATAGTAACATGTGTATATATGTTACTATATAGATTATGTGCATACATACATATTTTGTATAAAAATAAAAAAAAACACGTGTATGTGGTAAAATACAAACAAAAAAAAAAAATGAAAACGGCATACGTTTGTCGTAATTTTTTTTTTTCAATTTTCAAAAAAAAAACATTTATGGTACAAAAAATAAAAATTTTTTTTTCTATAAAGATAAAAAAAAAATAAACAAAGAAAAAAAAGGCAATTATTTGTAATTTGTAAGTATGTAAGAAAATTATATTATACAAAAAAAAAAAATAATAAAATAATTGAAAGAAGAAAAAAATCATTTATAAAATAATATACATTATAAACAAAATATATAACATAACGTACATATTATATTACAATTGCTTAATTATTATTACTACTATCATTACACACATTTTATGCTACTTTCAAATACAAAGTATAATAAAATTTATAATATGATGAATTATAAATTACATATTAAGAAAATATTTTAAAAAATGAAAAAAAAAAAAAATAAAATAATAAAGATATAAAATAAAATTAAATTTGAAAACGAAAAAAAAAAACAACAGAAAACAGAAAAAAAAACAAGATAAATTTTCCTTGAAAATACTATCTCCACATCCACACATAATTAATTATGAATGAATGAATGAATGTTACGTACCATACTTATTATTATGATGATTACGATAATAAATGTGTATAATTGTATAATATACATTTATATTCTTAATAATAATATAATTATTATAAATTACTACTGCTATAATGTATCAATACTACAAATACTACTACAACTTAATACTGCTACTACTGTTACTGCTGCACATTTATATATGTAATATATTCAACATTTTAAATTTAAATTTAAATCTAAAATAAAATGAAAATGAAAAATAAAACTCTACGTCCATTTAAAAGTGTAAATGAAACAGATTTAACAACAAAAATTAGAAATAAACAACAGTGTATAAAATACAAATTAAAAATTGACAAAAAAAAAAAAAAAAAAAAAATTTAAGAAAATAAAATTAGGTAATTGATTCCATTTATTACAACAAAAAGTTGTAGAATTGTTTTTAAAATGTTCAAATACCATAAAAATGTTACAGAATTCTTTGTCTCTTTATTTTTATTTCATAATATTTCGGTATTAGAATAATATGTGTTTTCGATTTGGCAATTTCAAGTTCTTGCGATTAATAAAATGTGTCTAGGATAAATTGTTAAAACGAACTATACAAAAATTATTCGTAACTACTTACATCTACTTTCAGTTACTCGAAAAAATTTTCATGAGTAGCTGAGCTGCGAGTAGATGGTTTAGCACAGACATTTACCTTTTCTACTCGCAAATACTTGAAATTGACAAAACGAAAGCATCTAATATCTTATGAATATTTGAAGAAAATGAATTATGTACACAACTTATTGTAAATATAGGGAATGGTAATACTTAATTTAGTAGAGTTCATTACTTTAATAATATTTTATCTACATATTGTGTACAAAAAATTTATTTCTCTAATATTCATATTTAAATAAGAGAAAATTGAATCCGTCATTATTATTATTATTTTTTTTCTTTTCAAATAAAAAATGAAAATGACTTCTTCATAACAAATCTTTTCTTTCTTTCTTTTTCATCAGATCTAATTAGAATCAAAGTTGAAGACAGCATATATAGTATAGAAAAATAATAAAAATCGAAATATCGAAACACAAATAATTCTATAATTATGATAATAATTTTGAATAAAAATTTAAAATAAATAATAATAGAAGAATAGAAAAAAAAATCATTGATCCGAGCCTGATTTTTTGTATTTTTTTATTAAAATTAAATTGAAAAAAAAAAAAGAAAAACTAAAAATATTAAAAAAGTAAAGAAAATAAAATAACATAAAAAATGAAAAAAAAAAAATTCTTTAAAATTTAATTTTTTCTATTCAATTAATTGTTCTAAATACAGACAGTTATATGTACATATGTATGTACATAATTTACATGCATATAATATGTATTTAAATTGAATATTTAATAACATAATACTGTGTTTAAAAAACAAAAAAAAATATAAAAATAAAAGAAAGTAATCAAAAAAAAAGAAAAAGAAATTGTTATATTTAAGTGCATAAACGCGTGTTAAATGATAATTAATAATTATGTATGTACGACGATATTAATATTTCATAATCATTACATAATTCAAGAGTTGAATTCATATATGTATGTACATTACATGAAAAAAATAATTATAAAAATAAAATTTATTAAAAAATTAATAATGAAAAATGAAAAAAAAAAAAACATTACATATTTGGTATCTAGCTAGGTATCTAGATATTTTGCACCACATGTTAAGAATAATAATAATAATAATAATATCACATCAGATTATGTATTTATGTATGTATACACTTAACATACAACACTTTTATTGTAGACATTTTATATATGTACTTGTGAATATTATTACATAATATTATGAGAACATTGTAATTACGAGTTCTTTCGAATATTTGTTTGTTTTTTCTTATTTTTTAAAGATTTTTTTTTTTATATTTTTTGAATTAAAATTTAAAATTTATACTTTTAATAATATTTTGATATTTTATTATTTAAAGTATCCATTTATATTTAAATTGAAAAAAAAAATAAAAAAATAAAAAAAAAATAAAGTAATAAAAAATAATAAACACAAATTTGAATCGAAATTAAAATTTCAGCACATCGTTTTCAGCATATCATTTTGAAAAGAAGCATATTATAATAATAATTAATTATAATAAAAACAAAACAAAACAAACAAAAAAATGTCTACCTAAATATTTAAAAATTTGTAATTAATTTTAAATTAAATAATAATAAAATGAATAAAACAATGAATAACATATCTGTGAATTTGGTGTGTATGCATAACAATATGATAAATACAAAATAAAAATGAATTATCCTGCATACACATGATTTAAAAAAGAATATATATGTATATAAAATAAATTATAACACATCATTTTTGTCTAATTTTTTTTTTTTTTTTGAATTTTAAATTTTAAGTGAAAAAAGAAAAACATTAATTAAATAAAATAAATTAATCAAGAATGCCTTTACTTTATTCTGTGCATCAAAAAAAATTTTTTTTTTTTTAGAAGATCAATTAGAAAAATTATAATACAAGTACATAAATGTACCTAATTTAATGTTTGAAGATTTTACGTTTTTTTTTTTTTTTTTTTTGATGATGATTATTTCAAAATAGTAAAAAGAAAGAACTCATATGATCATAATTAAAATGAATTGTGTAGTTACAGTAAACAATAAATTTATTGTTATTACTTTTATCTATATCTGAATCCTATATGTGCTTTATGTGTATGTATATCAAAGAATTATGATAATTAAATTGATTAGATAAATAACATGAGAAATACATATGTATGTAATAATAAAAATAAAATACATTTTCTTAATAATTTGGATTTATAAATGACGATTATGATTATGATGATACAAATACAGATACATTTATATATATGTATAATTATAATGTGATTTAATGTACAAATTAATTTCGATAATACTTACACGTTATATACATATATGCATGTGTATATACATACATATATAGTACAGTATAGATAGTATATCTGATATAATATAGATTATCATGAGAATAATTTGTCATAATGTTTTTATACTACTATGTACAGTATCTATGCTGCTATCGATAAAAATAGAAAAACAAATAATAATTTTCGAAATAAAACTTAAAAAGAAAAAATAAATATTGAATTAAAAAAAAATTATCTTTTACAAATTGATAATTAAAATTGATTGGAATGATATAAAATGAATTTGCCTTGATCTCGCTAATATTAAATATTAATAAATAAAATAATAATAATAATAAGAAAAAAAATTATGATAGATGCTATAAAAAAGAAAAACTTTCAAAAATATGAAAAACAAAAAAAAAAAAAACAATTTAATGTGTTTTAATGTGAAATCAACTAAAGGCATAATTAGGTAATTATGATGATCATGATGATCGTGATGATTTAATAATTTATTGTTTACTGTATACATACACAATTTCATATGTACAAAGAGACATATTATACAGAGACAAATACATTACTATTTATATTTATATAAAATACTAAACTAATAATATGTAATATTGTATGTTATATGTAAATATTATGTAAGTATAAAAAATAAGAAAATTAAAAAAAAATGTAATACATAATATTAATAATAATAATGTTTGTGTTCTTCGAAAGTATGTACTAGGTATGTATATTAATTTATATATACACAGACAAAATTAAATATTATGTAATGACGCTCAAATAATTTTTATGCCAAAATAAATTTAAATTAAATAAATAAATGAATAAATAAATAAACAAATGTACATGTAAATTATAATATATGTACAAGATTTATACTAGTACATAACATACATACATACATATATGTTAAAATAATATGTACTTATATATGAGCCGTTTAGTGCACAAATCGATTAACTCCATCTCCATAAAACAAAAAGTTGAGAAATGCGATGTTTAAGTTTAATGTTTTTTAAAATGCCCTTTATAATATAAATTCAAATATACAGGGTGTTTCAGATCAACGTTAAAAAAATTTAACAGTAGATACGCTTCGCCGAGATAAACAAAAAATCATTCTACATATGTAATCTCAACCGTTTAGTCGCTGGAGGGCGTCAAAGTTTTTCTTCTCTTTTTTTTTTTTTTTACTAAACACCCTGCATTTTCGTTATTTTACATTCCAGCTCAAAAAGTATATCACTATGCAATATGAGACCCCTTGTCGTTTCATTTGACATATAACTCACTCCTGTCGCTGGTCCCCTTCAAAAGTTATGGGTAGTCAAATTCAAAAACCTATACTTTTTTACCTGAATTTTTTATGGAAAAAGTCAGTGATTTCTCGAAAAAAATACCCATTTAATGTGCAATTTCTTTTCCGTCAGTAGAAAGTCGTAATTTTTTGTGAAAAATTTTTGTTTTCGTCTTGCGTTGTTATCTATTTTCGTTCCAAGAAGATATGTATAGCAAGTTCTAGAAAGGTAGTACAAAATAAAAAATTTAAAAAAGTATTTCTGGGATTTCCAGAAATTGACTAAAACCTTAACTGACATAACCCCTTGTAGTTTTAATTGTTTAAATAAATTTTGAGTCTGAAATGATTATTTAAAAAAAATTTTCATAACAGAAAAATTGACAATTTTAATACTATTTATTAGTAGAACTCGTGATTGTTTCTCAAAGTAAAAATAAGTTTATACGCTTCAGACTCGTGATTAATGCGCATGGGGGGGTTAATCTTTATTATTCAGGAAAGTTGTTATAAATGTAAAAAGTTATGACTGTGCCAAGTACTTTGATACTTAAATTTAAGATTTTTCAAAAAGTGAAGTTAATCGATTTATGCACTGCACTGAACGGTTCATATGTACATACAACATTTTCATCATTATTTTCATATTTAATTTAAGATATATTTTTCTATTATAATTATAATTATAAATTAAAATTTAGTTGTAATATTTTGATTTTTTTTTTTTTTTTTTTTTTTTTTTTTGGTATTGTATTTGGTATCCGTATTTTTATTTTGTTCGTTCCTGGTGAAAGAGAATTAAACTAAAAAATAAATACCAAAGTATCCACATAATAATGAAATTTTATTAATATTTTTTTTTTAAATTTTTGATTGATTGAATTTGGATTTAAAGAAAATGTGTTTCTGATCTCTCTTTTTGTGGTGAATTATGAACATAATAAAGGCAATATAAATTGAAATGAATATGAGTAAGTACATTATTCATCATGTATACGTGCTCGTAATTTATATGAATGACCAAGAAATGACATTAAAAATTTGTTTTTATCCAATCAAGATTGTAAAATTGTAATAAATAAAATACTTGATTGGAAATATGATTAAGTTTTAGAACGATGTGACATTGTTGCATAATTCAGTATAATAAGATTATGAAGTGATGAATAATAATAATACATCGATGCCAAATTGAAATGTTTTTTTTTTGTTTTGTTCGTTTTCTAAGTGAAATGGAAACATAAATCGACAAAATCGACATTATCCTAAAAATCAATTTATAATCTCATATAGTATTTGCACATTACATCTCAAATTTATGATTAATAATTTTAATTATAGGAAACAAAAATAAAAATTCATTACTATGAGCGTGCATTTGTTTTTATTGTTATTGTATTTGTTTTGTTTTTTAAATTACATTAAAAATAATTAAATTTGAATTTGAATTTATTTTTCAAATTACACACATAACACAACACAGCCTTAAATTGTGATAAATGTATTTGATTTTTTATGTCTCTCTATTTCTCTTTTTCTCTGGTAAATTATTATTATTATTATTATTGTAATTATGGAATTAATTATTAATATTTAAAAAAATATAAAAAAAAAATAATTTAAAAAACAAAAAATAAATTTTTAGTGAAAAAAAAAAAATTCAGAAAAAAAAAACAGTTTTGTTTTAGATAAAATTTAAAAATGTATGAAGAATAAGAAAAGTTAATTTAAAGTTTCTTTCATGATTATCATTTGAAATTGTATGTATACAATTCAATTGAAATTCAAAAATTGAATTTGAATTGTAACATATATATTATACATATGTATATGTATGTGTGGCAAATAACAAAGTATTTAATAAAAATGTTTACATACGAATGAAGAAAAAAAAAATCAACAGCAAATGTTAACGACAAAATAAAAAAAAAATTTTTTTTTTGAAAATGAAATAATTATGTTCAGAGGCCAAGGACCTACTAACTAAAGACTATTATAGTTCCGTAAAAGAAAAATAAGAAGAAGAAGAAGAAGGAGAAAAAATAATTATGTATTATGTATGTAATAATAAAAGTGCTTAGAATGAATAATAATTGTGGATAAGCAATAAACTTATCTTTAGTACGTTATGTATGTATGAATTTATACAAAAATATAGATTGTAATGTAATACAATGCTTCTCAAAAATAATTTTTGCTCTACATTTTCTTCTATAAATAAAAATTATAAAAAATTTATAAAAGAATAAAAGATAAAAAATAAAATTAAAATTAAAATTCAAGTGACTTTAGATAAAGTAGCAATTTATATCCGTAATTATTTTGTACAAGAAATTAAAATTTATGTAATATAACATTATTATCAACCATACAATTATTAATAGCATACGAGTATATATTAAATATAAGTGTAATACATATAGTACACATATATACATACATTATTACATTATTTATATAAAATATTATCGTATAAAAAGTATATAACATGTATATACCTATATACTTACATTAATTAAAAATAAAATAATTATATACCTTTTTTGTATATTATAAGGATATAATGATAACAATAATAATATGTAATTAATATTAACAAAAAATAATATTGTTTTAATAATAAATATTAAAAGTGATAGACATAATGTACATACATACATTTTTGAAAAAGGAAAACTCAAAGAAAAAATTCAAAGTTATCTTTTCTGTTATAAATAATTTATAATTATTAAATAAAGGCAATACATTTATGGTATAATATTCAAGAGATTAGAATAGATATTGATATGTTTTTGTGTATGTATGTCAGAAAATTATACATGTGTGTGTACAATTTTATAAATCTGAATGCCAATTAATAAGAAATAATTTTTATTATAAATTTTATAGTATTTTATAATTTTTATAATTTTTTGTGCCTAAAAATTATCTCTGATATACTGTAATGACAGTGTTTTAACAATTATTCATATACATATGTACAGCAAATGGATCACTTTCAATTTAAGTTTAAATTTGGGTGTGTTCAAAAATTCAACACTGCATTAGTGTTGCAAAAGAAGCTTTAGTCAACAGTTCAAAAAGTAATCATGACGAAAATCATGTGTTCATTTTTGCATTTTATTGTTAACACTAACTTTTATCACAAAGTCAACATTTGCATCATGATTTTTGATGTTGCAATGAATAAATAATTTCAAATTCGTGACGTTTAGTTGATTTAAAATTAATTATTAATGCTGTCATAGATCAAGAAAACAATGAATAATGAGTTAAATTTTATTTTTTCAAGTTTAGTTTATTCATTTGATTTATTTTTGATTTTTGTGAATTTTTATCAATGTGTAAAATTTTAAATGACAACAAAACTTCAAAACTGTCGTAAAATTATTCAGCAACATCATTGCATCGCAACATAAATAAAAATAATCAATGTTGCGCTAACACTTCGACGACACTTCTGCAACACTGCAAAACGATGCGATTAATTTTTAAACCAAGCCAAACTCACAACACCATTGATATGTTTATTATTATTAATTATTTATTTTTTATTTTATTTTTTTTTTATTTATATTTTTTTTTTAGCTTATGATTTGCTACGACAAGAGTCATTTCCATTTGTTTATATGTTTTCACACCATTTGATTTGTCAAACATAACATTGAACTGTCATTTTTGCAAACAAAAAAAAAATTAATTATTCACAAAAAGTTAAAATTTTAATTTTACCTGTATCCTTTGATTGAAAATCTGGAAATAACAAAATAAAAAGTCAAACCCAAGTCAAATTGAATTAGAGCATGTTCTAAATCCAAAATGTCGAACTCGACATGATTTGATATGTCAAATATGATATGTTCACATGGCTTCACACCATCTGACAACATTTTTGACACAAATCAAACCAAATTATATATGACATATCAAGCAGTCTAAACTCACTTTAGTGGACATTATTCAAATGAGTTCGATTGAAATTTGTTCAGAAAGTTGTAATAAAAAATTACAAAAAATTTACACAAAAAATACACACACTGACAACTGATACAATGAATTTTTGTATTGTTAGGAGAATTTTCTGAAATTAATCAATATGCCACGAATGTAAAATTAGAAAAGAAGAATGATCATTGCAGCAGTAACTACATATAAATTATCGTCTATCAGAGATATAACATAAATAAATTATTATATCATGTAATTAATTGTGTAAATATGCAAATAAATAATATCATTTTTTCTTCATATATGTACATAATTTAATTAAAAATAGTTGCCAACATATAAGTATTTTTATCTGCATAAAAATTTATTTTTTTCTTGAATTACACAAATTATGTATAATTAGAAAAAATATTTTCTTAATAAAAATAAAAAATGAACAAAATAAATAATTTTTTTTGTTTAGATTTGCAGATGATAACGAATATTTTTTATAATGCAAGTGAGTTCAACGAATGATTAAACATATAAAATTGTTGTAAATTTTTTCAAATAGTGTAGTAAATTAAATTTGATATATTCATTGATTGATTTGATGATTTCATACACTCTTGACTCTAGTAGTATGTAAGTATGACTTTTGATTTATAATGCGTGCTATAATTATAAATAAATAAAGAAAATAGAAAATAATATCGATATATCGGTAGCTAACACCTATCACTTTTCACATTTTCTACTACACTATTGAATGATTGCAATGTGACACAAAATAAATATGTAGTGGCTTATTATTAATGTATAAATTTATGCAATAAAAAAAATGTACAAACAAATTTTGTAATAAAATTGTCAAGCTTTACCACATTAATACCTAATTATTTTATCTTTTTCATATTCAAAATTTTTGTAAGATCTAAAAAGCAAAAAAAAAATAAAAAAAATACGTATAATGAAACTTGCATTCACAAAAATATTCGTAATATCTCACATTTTAGATTTACAATTTTCCATAGTTATTTTACTCAATGTAGAAAGTAAAATTTAAAAACAAAAAAGAAAAACGTAAGCAAAAAACGAGTGGCATATAAATTCATCAATTAATAATTAAAAATAAAACTTAAATGTATGACCTCATAATTTAAATAATAATTATTAAAAATTCAATTAAATAAATTTTATAGTATTATATACCTTACATAGTACTTATATTATATTCACGATAGCAGTAACATAACAAATAATAATGTTAATATTAGTATGCATGTAATCAGCTTAAATGAAATTTGCTTTTCTGAAAATCGAAATAATGGTACATTTTACTTACAACACTACCCCATGACCATCACCACCACCAACCACAACCAACCACCATAGATACATAGAGTAGAAAATAATTTTGATGAATTTGTGATTTTTCACACCAAAGGGTACAATATACATATATACATACATATATAAAAAATTAAATAAACCGAAATAATTTTGACAAAAAAATTTAAAAATTTTAATTAAAATAACCTTTAAAACAATAAAACGAAATCGAATTAAAGACCAAAAAAAAAATTGTTTTTTCAAATAAAAAGAAAACACCTCGCTATAATAAAACAGATTTTTAAGTAAAAAGATGGAAGAAAATAAGTTTGTTGTTTTATAAATCGTAAAAATTACTCAAAAATGATATGAAAACATTTCATGATAGAAGAATAATGGTAGCCTATTGAAGGATCGATTGTATAAGTTTGGTTAGGTGTTAGGTCTATTTATATAAATTCTATGCATTCTATGTTTTCTGTTGTGCGTCTATCTACAAATGCTGTAGATACATATAGTTTGTAACTAATTTGAAACCAATTTCATGACACTCTGCTTTAAGACCGTTTTAATTTTTCTGTAAATTTATGAAATAGTACAGAATTAAAAAAAAATCTACATAATTGATATTTTCTTCAAACTCTAATTTGCTTCTTTTTTTTTTTTGTTTTCAAATGAAGTTGCAAATTGTAAGTGAAATTATAATATGAAATTTTGTTCTCGATTATTGAGATTATTATATGAAATTCCATACATATGCGATACGAGTACATAATATAATTTTTTTTTTTTGACAAAAAATATATAAAAGACATTATAATTAAATACTTATACATACATATATAATTACCTACCTATATATCTACATAACTATAGTATGTATATATACAAAGAATATTACTGCTATTACTTTACCTATATCCTTATTATCTAATTTTTTTTTACATTAAATTCTAAGAGATTAATCTAAGTACATTTCATTTATGTACATATTTCTATACAATACTTACACATTAAGTAACATTTAATTTCATGTATCAGATCAGGTATACACACTACACATAAAAATATTTACTAAATTTTATAAATAAGAAGAAAAAAATCAATTAAAGTAAATAAATACATATGAGGTACTAAATGTTGACTTTATGGTACACACACTAGGAGGGGGTATCTAATGATGATGACGTGCATCTGTGTGTATGTGCATTTTGTAGAAGGCAAATCTGACAGCATTTTCTATACAGACAGAAAAATATACAATTTTTAACCTCCCATCCTGCCCTTCTATCTTCCCGTTCTAAACTTCAACCCCCAAAGTGAAGTCATTGGATCTTCCTCTATCACCTCCATTCATTACCAACTTCCTCCGACCCCTTTGCATACGCTTCAACCTAAACGCATATAACAAATTGGTAAATTTTCGATTTTTAACCTCCCGTCCTGCTCCCCCAAGGTTTGACCACCGAAATGAATTCAACGCACCTTTCTCTATCATCCCCCATCATTAGATACCCCCTCCTAGTGTGTGTACCATAAAGTAAACATTTACCTAAAAATGAAATTATATATGTATGCACATATTCAATTATACGAGGACATAGTTCTTCATCGTTTTTATTCATTCATTTTCAATTTCACTGCGAGATCACTTTCTTTAAACAACTGTCACAAAATTAATATATAACATATTAATGTCAAACCTCGTTTATATACTTTCAAGGGTTCGATCTATCGGCAATATAAAACAGATTCGGGAAATTACCAAAAAAATATATCAATCCACAAAAATGTTTGACCTGGCCCCGTATATATATACATAGTATATTGATACAGATGCGATGATGTAAAACGGTTAAAATAATGTTATAACATTTAAAAATGTTTATTAGTATTTAAAATGAATAAAAATAAAATAAAAATAAAAAAAAGTTAAAAAAAGTAAAAATAAAAATTAATATTAAAATAAAATTATTTATAAAATTTGAATTTCCTTGCTCTTCCAGTGTTGCCTATATATAATAAGTATATACGAGTATATATTTCGATATACATTAAATTATATTTATTACAATTATTTTTTAATTTAATTTTAATATTATAATGTTAAATTTATTAGTTTTTGTTTCATATTTAATTATTTTATAATAAATTATACTTTTATCACATTATCATATTATTATGTATTAAAATAGTAAAAATTATTTTATACATTTAGGTACATTTGAATATTTTTGAAATTATCACACTGTTGTGGTCTTTTTAATTCATATGCTCAATGATCGATCAAAAAATTAATGGAATATGAATTAAAATGGATTTTTTTTTAAATTTATTCTTGATTTAAATTTATAAAACTATTATATACAAGTGCATACTTAAAATTTAAATATTGAAGACAAAAAAAAAAAAATTAAAATAAAAATAGCTAATCTACCATAAAAGCATTTTAAAATAATATCTATAGGTACTTTTTTTTAGGTCAAATTCAAAAAAATTCAATTGATATTGATTTGATTGAAACTAAGTATGTATGTTGAATTTGATTTGAAAAATGATTAATTTGTCTTTAAAATTGTTGAATTTTGACATGAAAAAAGTATATACATATGTATAAGAAGTAATTTAGTTGTGCATATAGATCATGTAATAATAATTAATGAATTAATTTATAATGATAAATATACATTTAAAAAATTTAGGAACATAAAAACCGAAATTATAAAACAAAAAGGTAAACATAAAAAAAAATATAGATATTAATTTAAAACAAAAAATTGTTTAAAAAGAAATATAAAAAATTTTAAAAATTAAATTTGAAAAAAAAAAAAACAAAGAAAATATAGCAAAATAATGAGATAACAATAAACAAAAGAAAAAAAAAATATGGTGCAATTATGTGATTTTTATTCAGATACAGAGTTTACAAAAAAACAAACAAAAAAAAAAACAATTCAGTAAAATAAAATATTTGTACTTTTTTATTTTATTTTTTTTTTTTAATGAAATACATATAGCTACATTACGAGTGCAGTAAAGAAAAGATTTTTGTTTTTTTTTTTTTTTTTGTAAAAATTTAGTGAAAACACAATAAAATTAAATATAAAAATTATCAAAAAATAAATAAAAAAATAACATAACATAAATTTAGTACAGAATTTTGTTTTTTTTTTGAAGTACATAATTAAATAATTTTTAATTCTTGGAATACATAATATATTTTTCATATATGCAAACATAAGTGCATACATATACAATATTGTACATTTATAATGTTGGTACATATTATATGTGTATGTATCCAATTATTTATTACCTTATTACCATTTATTGATTATAATAAAGTTATAATATTGAATTGATGTGTTTTAATTTTTGATTCACATATACATACACATACAGACAGATATACATATATAATTATTTATATAGTATGTACCTACATAAAATTTTAATAATAATTATAGTAAGTAATTTACACTTAATGTATATGTGAGCTAAAGTTGTGCCTATATACACATTCAAAAATTTGAAGAAAAACATACAAAGTAATTATTTTGAATTCATTTAGAATCAAATAAAAATACATATTATGTATAATTTAAATTTGAAGCATAATACTATTGACACATTACAGCTCATTATGAGCTGAATGCTCATTAAGTCCTCATAATGAAGTAAAATTAAATAATTTATACTATTGACACATTACAGCTCATTATGAGCTGAATACTCATTAAGTCCTCATAATGAAGTAAAATTAAATCATTATGAGCTGTTCATAATGATGTAAAAATCGTCTCATTATGTCGTAATTACGTGAAAGCGCCTACTTATGAGGCAAAGGTAAATAAAGATTTATTGGAAATTTTCCAAATTTCCAATACAATTTGTTGTCAATTTCAATTTTTTTATATTACAAACGTATTTTTTGAGGTTACAACTTACAACTTACAACTATAAATATTAGCCGGAGTTCTTTGTTTTTAATTGCGAATAAATAATTTGAAAACTCACTAGAAATATATTGAAATATTGATAAATGTCAAAGATAATGAGCTTAGTATAATGTGTCACCACTTCATTAAGCTGCATCTCATAATGATCTTTCACCTCATAATGAGCCGTAATGTGTCAATAGTATTATGAGCTGCTCGTAATGATGTAAAAATCGTCTCATTATGTCGTAATTACGTAAAAGCGCCTACTTACGATGCATAGGTAAATAAAGATTTATTGGAAATTTTCCAAATTTCCAATATACGATTTGTTGTCAATTTCAATTTTTTTATATTACAGACGTATTTTTTGAGGTTACAAGTAAATATTAGCCGGAGTTCTTTGTTTTTAATTGCGAATAAATAATTTGAAAACTCACTAGAAACTATTGAAAAATTGATAAATGTCAAAGATAATGAGCTTATTATAATGTGTCACCACTTCATAAAACTGCATCTCATAATGAGCTATAATGTGTCAATAGTATAACAAACAATGGGCGCG
This sequence comes from Villa cingulata, assembly GCA_951394055.1. Lineage (NCBI taxonomy): Eukaryota > Metazoa > Arthropoda > Insecta > Diptera > Bombyliidae > Villa > Villa cingulata. The sequence continues at coordinate 23,620,944 of OX596021.1, read as the reverse complement.
GCGCGTTCAGTTCCATGCAGCGATGCAAGTCAGCGATGAAAATGCAGCGATGTTTAGATAATCGCTGTATACAATTTACTGAACTGTTTACAGCGGAAAAACCCGCTGCAAACAGTTGATAAGTTGGCTTTGCTGTTGTTCTAACATTAAATATGTCAAAATTTGTTTACGATGACTTTTAAAGTGAACTTTTTTTCAGCTGCAAAATATTTACATCGCTGCAAAGTAGCGATTACGCAGCGAAGCCGTTCAGTAAGAGAAATTATTGCAGCGATGGAAAATTTTACATCGCTGCGTGGAACTGAACGCACCCCTGTAATTATCAAAAATAATTAGAACAAAAATTAATAAATATAGTTAAAAAAAAGTACATATTCAAAAAGAAAATTAATTACGAAAAAAAAAACTGTAAATAAAAAGAAAAGAAAATTAATAATTTCATTTTAAATATTGTATTTTTGTGAATTCATATTATTAACAATTAATTAATTAATTCCGCCGAATAAAATAACTACTCGTATATATATGTACAAAAAAAAAAAAAAACGGTGCACACGAATAAAAATTTACATACACACATACATAGAATGTACAATAAAATAAAATAAATAATATGGAAGCTATAAAATTGAAATTATATTTTACAAAAAAATTAAAATGTTCAAATAAATTATTTACCAAATTGTATTCAAAAAATCTATATATGTAAGTGGCTTTACATTACATTTTTGTTTGTTTTGTTCATTAAAAAACAAAAAAAAAACAAATTTTCTGAGAAAATATTTTATTTTACATTTTTGATTTAAGCTTTTGATGAATAAATTTGTTATGATTATAGAAAATTGCGAAAAAATGAAAAAAAAAAGAAAATTATGATAACGTAAAAATATATTTTTAGAAAAATGAATAACACAAATTACAAAAAACAAAACAAAAAACATAAAGAAGTGTTAAGTGACCTTTGTTAAATGTTCCTGTTAAATAATATCAGAAAAACAAAATGACATTACATAAATATTGTATTTTCTTTCATTCAGTTCATAATTCTATGACATACGCCTAATATTATGAAGTCGATAACATCCGTCAATTTGTGCAAAGGGAGATTTTTAGATATTAAATTGATTTACAATATGTGTATGATTTCCAATATGGCGGACTATTCTTCAATGGAATGTTTTGTTTAATTGTGAACAAACCATTTCTAGATAGCTATGTAGTTAATTATTTCGGTGACAGTGACATGTTATCACTGCGGGTTTAGAAGGTTGTCGATTTATGTACATATATGCACTATAGATTAGCAAGAAATTTAAAGTAATCGAAATTTATTTTAAATTATAACTTTAATTTTGATATGATGTTGAAAAATAAAAATGAAAATTATAAAAAAAATATTGAAATTTATCAGTTGTTCTATGCACAGAAATATTATAAAATGTACGAGCACCAACCAACAGTATGTATGCATATCGGTTTCAAAAATCAAGAAGAAGAAAAATTGATCATCAATATAATTTTATTTGTGTATTTGTTGTAAAGATTTTTTTGTTTTTTATTTTAAACTAGCTGACCCGGCGAACTTCTTTCCGCCATATTTTCTGAATTCCTAAAAGACTGTTTTATGACAAAATTAAAAAAAAGTAAACAATAGCTTCTGGTTACAATAGGACCATATTGAAATAAAGTTACAATAAAATAATACGACTGCATATATTCATCATATTAATTTTTTATTATTATTTAATTTATTATTTGTTCTTCTTTTTGTACAATTCTCATGGTAAATAAAGACTATTCCTAAAATTATTCTATCTCATACTTATATTTTATTTTAATGCCTTATAATGTACAATATTCTTTGTTTTTCCTTTCGGAGAAAAAACATATAGCGCCGATGGTTTGCCGACTCTTGAGCATGCAACGTACAACTGCCATTGCGAAAAACATTGAAATTCAAGGTTTATTCCACACACTTCTAAACGATTGGCAAAATTTAATTTAAACATTACATTAAATCGTTGTCGATTTTTACGAAGGAGGCTATGATTAAAAAAATTTTTAATTTTGACACCAAACGCCGTGAAATGTCAATTTATAATTTCTTTTATTATTTAATATAATATAATATTTTATTTAATTTTTATTATTTAATTGGTCGATTTTTTTTTTTTTTTGTATATAAACCTTGCCGTGGCGATAACGAACTCAATAAAAAAAGAATTATCCAATTTGTTGCCGGCGTTCGGAAGTTATGAGCGTACATACATTTCGCAGATTCATTTTTATATATATAATATATATATAAATAAGATAATACATAATTGAAATTTGAAATAAGAAAAAATTCATATGTAATGTGATTAAAAAATAGATATAGATAGATACTCTCTATCCCTTAATTTCTTAGTAACCTCTTCTAATGAACTTTTGAAAGGATAAGCAAAATACATAAATAAAAAAAATGTATTATTACCTAATTATTCGTAATTATTACAACGATTTCAAGAGCAATTACTAATAAGAATATATGAGCAAAAAATTGAATTAAATAAATAAATGAATAAATAAATGAATGAATGAATAATAATAAAATAAATTAAAATTGAAAATAAAATGATAATTTTAATTATTAATTCAATATTTTATCTGAATATTTGTGGATGATAAAAATTGAATGATCCACATACATATATTTTCTCTTCTCCACAAAAATGAATACTTTGTACTTAAGCTACTTAAACGATACAATGCAGTAGAATGGCAATACTGGCTACACATAGTTTATCGTAATCCCAGAAAAATTAAACTCTGGACATAAATAAAAAAAGACACAATTTTTTAAAACACTTGAATTTTCACCATGAATATAATACCACTGAGTATTTTTTCTCTTTGACTTTTTGATTAATTTTTTAAATTTTTGTAAGTACAGTCCTAGCTAAAATTATTTTTCGTAAATAAATTCGATTATTATTTATTAATGGTAAATAAATTTTCATAAAATTTTATTTAAATAAAAAAAAATATATTTCAAATATACAATATAAATATGAAGGATATAATTTTGTTTTTCTTTTAATTATCATTTTGTATGCGTACAATGCGCTTCTACATAATGTATTTATTCTATATAAGTATGTGTACATCAATAAATTTATGTAAACTTTTTAGAAATTATGTACATATGTACATATATGAAAAATTAGACAAAAAAAAATTATTTAAAAAAGAAACATTAATTATATGGTACTTTCGTACATAATTACATATTGTATTAAAAGTAAAGTAAAAAATAGCACACACATAAGCGTATAATACAGTAAATATTTTGTGGTTTCTGACTCAGGAAATGAAAAGATAAATTTAAACAAACAAAAACAAAAAATTAATAAAAACGAATATAATGTATAAAAAAAATACAATTTCAAAATCAAAGTGGAACACATTTGTATAGTTAAATATTATTAAAAATTAAAAATTTAAAGTTAAACGTATATTGAAATCGATTAATTCAATTAAACTGAAAAAAAAAACACACATTTATTGTATATGCTACAACATATAAATAATTTTTTGTAGAATAAAATTATTTAAAATAAATAAATAAAAAAAAAATGAAAAAGTCGAAGAAAAATAATGTAAAGGAGACATTGTTTTTTTTGTCGTACATACATATTTAATTTTTTCAAATTTTTTTAATTTTTTTAATTTTTTAGTAATTAATTATTACATACATTGTAGTTGCAAATTTTTCTAATATGTAATGTAATACTTATGATGATGAGTTAAAAAAAAAATATGTATTAAATAAAAATAACGATAAAATTTAAATGTGAAAAAAATTTAAAAGAATAAAAGTGTGGTATACAAACATATGCGCAGTAATATGTAGATTTACGCGAGTACATTATACATACATACATATAAGAAGCAAAATAGTAGTGTATTATGTAGTATACATTATCAATAGATCTGTAAATTATTTTAATGAAATTATTGTAAAAGAAAATTTCAAAAAAAAAATTTATAAATAAATTAATAAAATTTAAATGAAAAAAAAAATGAAATCCAGTGAATATTTAAGAATTTTTCATATTAAGAATTTAAATAAAAATAATAAAAAAAAAAACAAATACATACATACCTATTTGAAACAAAATGAATATGTTGTAAATTTTTAATACAATAACAAATAAATTTTATTATGCGTACAATATATAAATAATGCAATACAATACAGAAGAAAAGCTAAATAATGTATGTATGTACAATATAAATAATTATGTTGTAAGTAATACGTAATACTTTCTGCTGGTCAAAACAAACAATTTTCAGGATAAAACAAATTATTGTTCAGTTCATATATATAATCCAACATTAGGCTTTTTCGAAAATGCAGGTTGCACTTCGTATTCTTTCGTATCTTAAAAATAGTACTAGAACAGTAATGTGCATTCTGCAGGAATAAAGCAGCGCTGCAAATGCAATGGTTAAGAGTTTAAACTTCTGACATTTTGCATTTTCAAACGAAAAATTGAGTGATAAGTAATAACCAACAATAATAATTATAATATAGAAAAATAATGTGTTCGATGTGTATTGTACAATTTTATTTATTGAAAATATGAATTTTAACCTCAATTTTAATATACTTATACTTAAGAATTTTTTCAATATCTTCACTTGAATCTGACATTATAAAGAATAACCGCCTTATCATGATATTCGAAGACGAAACGTTTCGTATCGTCTTGTTAAAAACGCGATCATGATATTCGAAACGTTCCAATTTCAAACGATTTTCATCGTCTACTCAGCCGATAGCATTTGGTTTTTAATAGAATTTTTTTTATTTAAAGCATATTACTAATATTTGTGAATATTAATATTGAATTAATTTTTTTAAAAAAAATGGAAATTATTATTAAAAATGATATTTCAAAACATCAACAAAATAATAGAAATGACATCGAACCCTTTTTTCTTACAACAAAACTGGAAATTGTATGAATTAAACATTAAAGCTTCGTTTTTATAAGGGATTTATATTGCACCAGTATGTACCATTTAATATTCGAAAGGATGAAGTTACATAATAGCAATTTTATATCGTATCGTTTCGTTTCATCGTTTCATCGTCTTCGAATATCATGGTAAGGCGGTAAAACTTTTAAAACCAATTAATACAATTAATACAACAAGTTCGAAATCCCAAAATTATAAAAAATTGTTTTTTTTTTTTATTTTATTTTTGTAAAAAATTTATGTACGTACAATCTAGCTGTTGTAAAAAATGAAGTGGTAGATAACTTCGACAGTACACTTGTCAGTAGCATATATGCAGTGTTTCAACTCACACTGCTTATTTGCGTTAAAATCTTTCAGGCCTGTTTTGCATTTTATAGTTTTCGAACAAACTGCAAAAAAGATCTAACTTAGAACTGAATTTACGAAAAGGCCTATTGTTCAAATTAAAACTCAACACTTTTTATGTTTACCAATTACCAACAGTATTCAAATCAAATTCAAAGAAATCACACGAAATTAAATTGATATTGAAATGAAAAACATTGAGAATTTGGTTTGATTTGAACACAATTTATCAACAGTAGTGTATGTAACATTAAAAGTGTTCGAGTTTGATTTGAACATTATTGAAAATGTTTTGAACAAGGATTGTTACTTGATATGGAAATTGTTTGTTTTAACGAACCTGAAAAAAGTAACAAAAAATACTTATTATTATTAGTGTCTATACATTAGTATAAAAATGTAAGTATAGATTATTTAAAATAAAATAAAATAAAAATAAAAATAAAATAAGATTAAAAAAAAAAAAATAAGTAAAATTTGATAAAAACTTTACATATAAGCAGTAAGAAGTAATCTATAGTGCACTTATAAAATGCACAATATGCATTACGGGTCCATATACGTAAAAAAAAAAAAAAATATATGAACGAAATGCATTCTCACATTATGTATTTGCTCATTAATAAAAATTTAATAAAATTAATAAATGTATATGTACGAGTAATTTAATGTAATTTTATTATAATGTATTAGTACTACATAATGTAATAAATAAATATTACACGATAAATGTCTATATCCATATAGTATATAATTCATACCATATTATGTACCTATATTAAATGATATAATATACATAGTAATATACGAGAATAGTATATAGGTTACATTTATATGTTAATATGAACATGTATGTATATGAATAATGTGTGTATGAACAAATAAAAAAAAAAAAAAAATATTAAAATAAATAGAAATTAAAAACGTCATAAAAATACACAACAAAAATACAATACGAGTATATTCATAAAATTTATAATAAATTGAATAAGGTACATAATACAAAAAGTTGTTGTTTTTGTTTTTCTTTTTGAGATTGTAACAAATTTTGCCACCAAAACCATAAAAACACACGAATAATAAAAATGTAATTTGTATTTAAAAATAAGAATTAAAATTTATATATATGAATGAAAAAGAAAAATAAAATTAAAATTAATAATAAATAAATAATGTTGGTGTGTGTTAATTTGTTAATATTTATAAAATACACATACATAATTTGTAAGTAATTTTAATTTTGTTTTTTATATTATTTTTTGATACTAATTTTATTGTAATTTAATTACATATCAACTTTAATAACAAATACATACATACATACATACATATACGATGAGTATTTCGCATATATGTATACGTAAGAGATATTCTTTGGAATTATTTTTATTATTAATTACAAATATCCTGTACGCAACACATTTAAATTTTAATATGTATATGTATGTACTGTATACTATATATGTACATGTATTTATTTGAATTTCGAGTTTTTATTTTTCTCTAATGCATTATACTTACACTCATTACATGAATAGACATTTTACATATAAATAATAATAATAATAATTATATTTTTTATTCGTTATTTTTGCTAAGTACCTGTGCTTGATTTTTTTTTTAATATAATTAATAAATAAATAAATGTATGGGTGTTGTGTAATTTAATATAAAGGTAGAAAAATTCAAAAAATTCAAAAACTTCAAAAAAAAAAAAAAACAAAAAGATAAAATGAATGTAAATGAATTTAATTTTTATTTTTATATATATGTGTATATATAAATACATAACGAGAAAAGTACTACCACTATTTAATACTATAAAGTATTGTAAAATGAATGAATATTAAATATTAACATACACATTATACATTAATTAATTAATTCGAAAACTTCGATTTGTTTTCGTTGGTTGTTCTAAGTAATTATTATTATAGCTTTAGCTTTACATATTAATATGTATGTAAATGAAATTCTATTATACACATAGATGAAAAAATACGGAAACATTGAAATTACATACTTAAGAAAATTAAAGCGTTAAAAAAAACAAGACTTTTTTGAAAAAAAAATAAAAAATTAAAAAAAAAAGATAAATGGAATTTTGTATAATGGAAAAAGTATACATTATAGCCTTCCATTTGTGATTGTATAAATAAATAAAAAAAGAAGGATGTTAAAATTATTAAAAATATGAAACGTTTAAAAATGGTATATGTGTATTATAATGAATGCCACCAGCACCACCACACACATCTTTTGAAACATACAATGTAAAATAATAAAAGAAAAATGAACGAAAAAAAAAAAATTGTAATAGAAAGAAAAAACTTTAGTAAAACAAATAAATGACACGATTTTTTTTTTCATTTTCATTTTAATATTATTTGTAAATTTTTATTTGTTTACGATGAAAATGAGTACATTATGTATATGTACATTTTTTCCCTTGGGATTTTTTTAAATTTTAACAGTTTACTTGAAATTCTACTATACATAATATACTTACATATGTATATTTTATTAAATTATTTTCGTAATTTTTTTTACAAATAAAAAAAATATACATACATATACATACAAAATAAAAATAATAAAATAAAATTGCAGACCAATCCTATATTATATACATAAAAACACATATAAATACATTATATAAAAATTCATAACTGTGTACTCTAATCTGTAATAGTGATTTAAAAATAATTGTGAATTAAAAATTATAATTATAAAATTAAATACAAAAAAAAAAAAAAAAATATAACGAAAAAAAAATAAATAAAAGGATATAAGTGAAAATGTGTGTAGAATTTAAAAATGAAATTTGGGTATACATATTATAGTATATAATTATATATATATATATATATATATATGAATAATAAACCATTGTTAAAATATCTTAATAATAAGATGAGTTTTTATTTTTTATTTGTGATAAATATTCAAATAAATACTTTTTTTCCATCCTTCATAAAAGTGTATCTTTTAACTTTTTCACAGCCTCTTTTAGTAAATTTTTTACTCGTAATGTAATCCTTCTGACAAAGATAACTCTATATCAAGTCGTAGTACTATTTTGTTCCAGGATTTTACAGTAGAAGTTTGAATTCAATTCGCCTGTTTCTAATACTACCCCGATTAAATCACATAAAGATAAAATCCATTACTATCGGGTAGTAAAATTCTGTTCCAAAAAACATTTGCACAGTTTCCCGTCCGTTTGAATGTCAATCATCTTCTGAAGAACTAACTTTTGCTGGTGTTTCTAGATCATCACAGATAACTTCACAATGATGTGTTTTTATGTGCTTCTGTAAATCACGTCTACGTGCTAATATTTTCGAACAGAAATGACATTTATAAATTAGACTTTTGTTCGATTGTAAATGAAGGCGAACATGTTTATTTAAATTACTTGGATCACCGAATGGTCTAAAACAGAATTTACATTTTAACGGTTTAAAACCAGTATGTGTTCGAATATGTATTTTTAGACCGTATTTACGTGAATAGATTTTTCCACAATAAATACATAAATGACCTTGTTTCGATGTACCCATATTACTGACAATGGTTTCAATTTGTGCAGCAGCATTTGCCAGAATGGAAACGGATGAAGAAGATGATGTTGTTGATGATGCTGAAATAGTAGATGATGGAAATTGATGCTGTGTTGACAGTATGTGACACGGAGAAAATGTTGAATTCGTTGATACTGGCTTAAATGCTGATAAATGATGATGTGATGTTGAAGATGCTGGCGGTAGAAGTGATTGTAGACGAAATCGTTCGTTGATGAAATTTCTTTCGACGGATTGTACAGTGTTTTGCAATAGACCACTATGAAATGTTGCAGACGCAGAAGGTATTAATCTCTGTAAGCCATGATGTAGTCGAATCCATAGAATATCAATTGATTGTTGTCCACAGAGAAGTGCTAAATGAATTTTTAGTGGATTTGGTGACTCGTATGATGTATTACAGATGTGACAAGTGTAGCAATTATTTCCTGGTAGAAAAAATTAATTTAAAATAAAAAGAAAATATTAAAAAAAACTTGAAAAATAAAAAAGAAATAAAAAAAAATTACGCAGCCGGTAGGATTCGAACCTACGCTCCCAAAGGGAATCTGATTTCGAGTCAGACGCCTTAACCACTCGGCCACGACTGCTTATATAAATTTATTATATTATTTCTAATATATAATTCCACTCTATCTTATTTCAATAATTTAATTATACTGATTATACCAATTATACCTTGAATATTTTGCGGTATAAGAAATGGAATTGCCATATACGCCAAAATATCTTCACTAAACCAACAACTAATTTCTTCTCCAATCGGTATATCTTTCGAAATTCGTACACGAACTAACTGATTGCTTGTAATTTCAATCGAAGCATTATGACTGTAAACATCTGAAGAAAGTTTCATGTTTCTAAACCAATTTCGTGAAACATTTTCCAATGGTTGTAATAAACCATCGTACGATACAATTAAATTTAATTTTTTAACCGGAATATAAGATAAAAGTTCTCCACTAGACACTTCTATCGATTTCAGATCTTTTCGAAGATATTCACCAGCATATACACTACCACCGTTACAATTCAAAAATTGTTCTTTAGTAATAATTAAAGACGAAGATACCGTTTGATCGGATGGCAAATTATTTTCAAATTTTAATTTTGAACTTGATGACGAACGACACTTATCATTTATCACTTTAGCAGCACTAGCACTACCAGAAGAAGAAGATTTATTACCGCTATTATTACTACATTCTTTATCGCTCGACACTAATTTGTCACTGATACTGATACTATTCGAATCCAATACAGAATTTGATAAAATAGGAAACATATTGATGATGACAACAAGAAATCCAATTAGATTATGAGACTATGAATCAGATCTATCCTGGTTTTATATAGATTTTCGAATCTAATTTATATAATTCATTAAAAATAAAAACAAAAACAAGTGAAAAGCAAAGAATATTGCACAAAAACTATCCACCCCTTTGTATTTTTTTTTTTTTGCAATATCAACCTTCTTATTTCTTATTCAAATGTCACCCATATCATCGACCACGAAGCAGCATATTTTAATTGATGACGAAAATAACAAGTGTTGAAATCTCACAGGTCATTCAATAAGCTAAAATATCCACCGTTTTAGAATAATTGATAACCATATAGGTATATACTATATATGTACACATGTACACACATGCATCTTCTACTCAAATATGGATGTTCGTTTCGTATGTATGTACATGGACATAATCAAAAGAGATCAAGAAATGAATAAAAATTCGTATATATGTAAGTCCTGTTGGAACTTCAAAAATTACAAGAACCGCGAGGACCAAAAAAAAACGGGTGTGTACCATATCACACTACCATCATATACTCGTACATACACACATTATATACTCGTACACTCTCTGAATTGTAGCAGGATAAATTTTGGTATAAACACCAAGTATGAAATTGAAAAAATATATATATATCTACTTTTGCTTATTTAAAAATAGGGTGAACCACAAGCGTATCAAATTTAAGGTAAGTACACAATTCGTGTATGTATGTATATAGCAAATGGCAAGGAAGAAGGAGGAAAAAAAAACAACAAATAAAATATTGAAAAAAAAATATATACATATATATACATATTACTGCATTTATTTTAATATTAGCTTCATAATAGAAGTTTAATTACCAGGACATGCCTCTATAAAATACCGTAACAGAAGAAGGGATGTATACATACAATATGTATAGTTTATATAGTAAGTTAAATTTGTTGTATTACTTAAAGATTAATGGGTGGTTAATGTTTGAATTTGAATTAAGAGATTTTCAATCAAGTGCATTAAGGTACACAGTACATACTGATATATACATATACACATATTTATCATTATTATTTTGTTGTTTTTTCAAACAAAAATATATTAAGAGGGTTGGGTTGTAATAGGAAAATGCACATAAAGTATTTGATGAGGATAAATGATAACACAAAAATGCATGTATAGTTAATATTATATATGTAAAAACATGTGCTGTAATTCACATGATGTGAAAGATGATCGTGGTGATTCGTGATGATGGTATTTTTTTTTTTTTGGTGGTCATATATTTACAATTGCGTTTATGTTCCTATTTTATTTTTATTTTTTAAATACACAAAATTTACATTTTCGCAAAATGTATACACATATTACATGTACATATCTAGCCATAAAAAATAAATGCAATAGAATAGAAATCAACTGAATATTATGATAATTGTGATGAGACGATTAATTTATGATGTACTATTTATTAGCGATCGTATCACCGCAAAACTATATGTTGCTATATTGCTACACAAATATAAATGATTAAAAATCAAATTAAATCAATTGTTATGTGAATGCATTTTCATTACGCAGTTTTTCTAATCAAAAAAAAAAAAAAAAACAAAAACAAAACAAAAAGAAACCTCTACAATTATGCGTTGATTAAAACATATACGAAAGAGATATCATCCGGAAGTGAATAATGAAACTGTTAATATAGCATGGTTCATCGGAGTTAGACCGTAAGTTTATCTGTGTGGCCTTGTATGTGTATTGTAATATGTATATATATATACCATATTTGGTATTCATTTATATACTCTGAAACACACTATAATTATTATACTTTTTCGTATTCATAAATATTTTTTTTTCTTCGATTTTTTTGTAATTTTTTCTGTTTTTTGCAAATATTATTTTAATTAGCGACAATCAATAATCATAATTATATACATATACTACATTTATAGCAATCACATATAATTTAATTAATTCAAAAAAAAAAAATAAAAATAAATAAAATAAAATAAAATAAAAAATCAATTTATAAGAATTAAAAAAAAAAAAAATTCAAATATTGAGAGATAAGAGATAATAATGTAAAAAATATTGAAAAAATAATAAAAACGCAATGAAAACCTTTGAAAAAATTCAATTCTGAAAGATCAAAAAATATGTACGAAAATACGTAGTATACATTCATAATATGTGTGCGTATGAAGTATAGAAATGCGATATTCGTTGTTTCTTCATGAAATGAACCAGTCCAGTTTTCAATTTCCAAATATCTGTAACTGTAATAAAGTACAAAATTAAGTTTGAAAAAAGAAAAAAAAGAAATTGCTCAATTATCTCCTCTTCTCAATTTCTTTTTTATAGTTTTCTTTTCTCTGACCGCACCGCAGTAATGGTGATCAAATGATGATGAGTTGAAATTAGATGATGCGGTATACAAGTATTTGAACGTGTAATGTGTGGTGCTGGTGGGTGGATGAATGATAGCTTTAGCTTAGAAGATCAAATATAAATTGATCCACTTTTTCATTCTTCAGATTTATTTTTAAAACTTATTCAGAGATAGTTAATGTTGATAGTAAAATATGTATTAAAAATTAAAAAAAGAAAGACACTGAGACAAATCCAAAAATTATATGATCCATTCAATCCAATGTGATGTGGAATACTTGCTGTGAATTCATTATTAATTTTTAAAGTTTTTTTGAAGTTAGAAAGTGGATGTGAGAGTATACTTGCTGTATACTTATAAGTATGTACTTATTACATATTATAATACCAATCAATATGTTTTATGTGCATATATAAGTATGTATATAGCAATATGTTTTATGTACATATATAAGTATGTATATAGCATGCATATAGTTTGAATGGACGTATGGAGTTAAAAAAACACCACGTAAAATCATCATTGGATTTTCTTATCATCGATTTTTATTTATTTATTTTTTTAATTTTTTCCATCATATAAATTATATTATGTGCATATCTTTGTATATTCGTATGTGAAAAATTCCAATCCAGATATTTTTCATAATACATACATATTATATACATATGTTACATATATATTATGAGGAGCTACATGTAGCTAGAATGCTAGAATACATGTGTAGTATGTTTGCCCTTCCTTATCAATTCACAATTCTTCATATTTACACACATATGTACATTGTATATATGAGATAGAGTACATAATATTATACTCTACGTCTACAGTATGTACATCAAATGTACATACATAACAGCATAACTATACATAGAATATAAAGAAGACTATGCCATGCCATTCATTTAATAAAAAATATATCTCTAGAACTCTATAGTGGCTATACATGTAATATTTTATTCTTATGATCATGATCGATGTTCATTTCATATGATGTTGTGTGGATGTAGGAAATTTTTTCTTTTTTGCTTTTTTTTGGAATATGTATACAGTAGAGTGATCATGTTGCAGTCAATTTCAGTTCAGTATTAGAGGTACTAGTAAGATTCAATTCGTCAGCATAATTATACAAAATTATATGTTTTCTATATATTGCTGTAAAAAAATTTAAATATACATACATACATATAGTAGACTATAATCTGTAATCAAAATATAATAATACAAAAATTAGAAAAAAGTATCATATTATATTGGAAAATTTAAATAAAAATTATTTGAGATTTTGTTTTCTTCTTTTACTGGATATATGGACGTATGTGAATGGAAAATCTAGTATAGGATTTTGTGCTTATTCTTAAAAAAAAACTTTCCATAACATAAATTTGTGAATAGATATATAAAGAATCAATTTCAAGTTCTGAATTTTCAAATACATAATAATAATTGAAAGAAAACTTGTAACTTTTAGTATACATCAGCAGTGAAATATTTTGTGAATTATAGAGTGATGTTACATGAAAAACAATTTTATTATTAAATTCATTCTTGGAATACTGTACAATTTATATTTAAATTTGACACACCCATCCAAAACACAAATAATTTAACAACATATAAAATATAAAATAAAAACATAATACCTAAGTGCATTTAAAAATGATCACGATATCATCAGAATTAACATCGTCACCATTACATCGTCTCTTCAAATTTTTAGTCATTCTTATAGTTTTTGGTAAAATAATATAATGAAAATTTTCTGAAATATTCCTAATATCGAATTTATCAATTTTGTAATAATTTTTAATTTTTATATAATTAGTGAATATTATTATTTGTTGTGATATGGATCAAACACAGCACGGTTGTCGTATCGATAATGGTGCATGTACATGTTCATTTGGATGTAAATCAGAATTTCGATATGCAACACGTAAAGAATGTCAAGATGCATTAAAGGTAAAAAAAAAAATAAATAAATAAAAAGAATAAATAAAAAACAAAACAAGATTTTTAAAGTCAATAGAAAGGACTATACATATACTGTATACGTACGAACTCATACCACTCGTACATTATATGATTGTAAAGTCTTATTGGAAAAGTAAATTTGTGCCAGTATTATATGTATACTAATAAATTTATTTATTTATTTATTTATTTTTCCTGATTCTTTAATTTCAAATTATTAACGAAAATAAATAAAAAAAAAACAAAAAAATAAAAAAATAAAAAGGGAACATCAGGTGATATATGCAGTAGACAACCTTGTTTAAATGGAGGATCATGTATACAAATATCACAAATGCCAGGATATAAATGCCGATGTGAAGGTACTGGATATTGGGGTAACAGATGTCAAAGATGTATGTACAATATATGATGTATACCATAATAGTGTAATCTTTAATTTTTATTAATTTTCAAAAATTTTTATTCTTCCTGTTTTTTTTTTTTTTTTTTGCTCTAATCTTTTTTATTTCTTATTTTTTTATGTTTTTAAAAATTTTTTTTCGTAGTATGTCCAAGTCCATCAGAACGTCATATATCACATTTTTCATATGAATGTGTAGTAATTTGAATATAAAGAAGTACAAACTAAACAAAGATATTTAAATAACTAAATATGAATACGATTATAATAAATAATACAATACAATATTACATTAGATACATGCGCTAGTACAGACATTTATGTACATTAAAAATAATTATTATATATCGTCACATACATACACTCTATATATAATATATACCTATACATGTGCCTATACATTGTAAAAGGCATTCAAATTTATAAAAATTATAACAGCAGGAACATGAAAAGAAAAAAACAAATTACATATAAAAAATAATAAATAAATCAAATGAAAAAATGATGTACAGGAAACCTAGCTCTTCTACAATAATACACAATGTAAATGTATGTACATATATAAATTCATGTGCATACATACAAATATGATATTTTGTATGTAACTTTACAATAATAATATAATCTGTATAAGCAACAGTAGTGTAATAAAAAATAAAAATAGTCTTTTTCTAATTATTATACTTAAAATATATAACATATAACAATAAATATACATGAATATAAATGTGTGTAGCCAAAAGATAAAATAAAAATTTTACAATTACAAAAAAAAAGGCAAAAAATAAAATAAAATAAAATAAAGAGATAAAAAAAAAAAAACAAATAAATACCTAAATCAAGTTAAAATAAATGATAATAATAATATAATTGTATTTTTAAGAATATACGATAAATACGATCATTTATATATATATATAGTTTTTGGTAGGTAGTAAGTGTAAATTTATAAATTATACAAAAAATTTATACATACATATGAGAGAGTATATCATAGAGTAATAAAATAAATAATGTAATTATAATATATGTATGTATATTAATATTAATAATAATCAGAATATAATAAATTAAATTTATTATAAATTTCAATTGAGTATTATTTGTTTCGCTTTTTGTTTTTAAAATATTCGTGTCTATAGTAATTGTATACGAACATATATAATATATCACACATCTAGATACTAGTATGTACATGTACCTATATGTAATCTACAATATGTACATACAATATAATAATTTTTGTTATGTCCATTATAATACTAAATTTATTCTTTTTTCATTATTTTTGTTTTGATAGTCGTTTTATTTTTGTGTTCATTTCATTTTCATCTCATCTCATGTTAAGAAGAAAATTTTCAAAATGTAATTGACCGCAATCCGCGATATATAATCGTATGTATACATACATATTATTATTATTTGATAAGAGATTTAATGAACTTTTATTTTATTTATTTATTATTTTTTTTTAAAAAAATTTTCTTGTATTACTTTATCAATTTTTTTTTTTGTATACGCATATAGATATAGAGATATGTATTTATAAATGTACATACACAGTTACATATACAATCATATTGATTAATGAGACTTTTACATATAACAACTTTCTTCGATGATGTACCATGTGTACACACATATACGTACATAGGTACATATATATAGTGGCTAGCTCATTATTCATTGCTCCTCAATTTATTCATTGCTCCTACATATTATTTTTCTAATGATCTATCTAAGTATGTAGGTATGTTACTTTTGATTTTTGGTTATTTTTTAAAAAAAAAAATTATTTTTAAATCACATGAGCGAGCATTATAATACGTGTATATTACGTGATATTACGTAGTATAACGCACAGTGTTTTTTCTGTGTGTTATATTCGTATCATTGTATTATCAAATATATGAATAATTTTTAGATGCGTGTGTAATTTAATTTTCTTTGTAAAAGAAAATAATAATAAAGTGAACATTTTCTGAAAATAATTTGAAAAAGAAAAAATATAAAAATTCAAAATTTTTTTTGTATATCCGTCATCGCGTATAATTTTAAAGATTTTTACATTTTATAGCTTTAGAAAAATCTGATATTGTACAAATATGTTCTCTATACTATTATGGGTGAGTTTCAAAACGTTTAAATACCGCCTCGATGCATAATCAACAGTTTCAAAACTATAACACATAAATCGATGACAATGTCTACAGTTTCAAAACTCATTGTGAATGCATCTGATACGCATCAGTCAAGCAATCTACGTATCCAGAATTTTTGTGATGCAAAATAGATTTGAATAGATTTTTTTCTCAGTAGCATTTCAATGATTTAGTTTTAGAATTTTGTTGTATGGGATCAAAGGTCAATCTGTTTTAAACAAAAATTTTGTACTTTTATAATGATAAATTGAATTTTTAATGTGTAGTGCTTACACAATATTAATGAAAAATTCCAAAAAATGGAGAGTATTATATTATACGAGCACTTACACTGAAGGTGTTTTTGCTCATTCGAAAATGGCTATAAAATATGTCATCCTGATATTGTTTAATTTTATTAAAAAATTGTTTCACCTTTTTTGATTTAGTGTAGAGAATGAATTAATTAAATTTTAAAATTATGTACTGCAGGAGGTGAACCATTTTTCTTGTTGTCAAAACAAAGCAACAAATTTGTTTCAAAACGTCAAAGTTGTAGACTGCAATATCGATGCGAAGCATTAATGCTGTTTTAAAACTTTGCATCACGACTGTTTTGATGCCATATGTAATGTGTTGCTGAGATATCTATCATTCGTTGGTTGATGTTGTGTTGTGTTGTGCTGTGACTTCTTGTGAATTTGGTATGTATTTTCTATTATTATTATTATTATTAGCAAGGTAGGCCTTTCAACTCTTAAAATATTGAAAAAAAAAATATGAAATACATATTTGAAATGTAATGTATATGCAAGAAAATAAGAATTTCGTGTAAGTGCTCGTGCAATAAAAATTTCTTGCAAATATATTTTTTTCTTGCATGATAGAAATATTGCATATTTTTCATGAAATATTGCGTCGTGTGTACGAAGTACTGCAAGTTTTCTTACACGCAAGACAAATTTCGCGCAAGAAAACTTGCATCGTGGACGAGTACCTTAATGCTGTTTTAAAACTTTATATCACGACTGTTTTGATGCCGTATTACAAGTACAACACATTTTTGAGGCGTTTTGAAACTCACCCTATATCTCTCTGCATCCCAATCCCTCTTGTACATATACAATGTACTTTCATTTACCAATCAAGTGAATTTAAAAAAAAAAAAAAAAAAAAAATCGATTCAGAACATACATTCCCGATCACTTTATTGATATTATCACGACTGTATTCAGATCTCCTGTACTTAAAAAACAGTGAAAAATAAATATAAATACAATAAACCAAATACCATACATTTTTATTAACGGATAAACTACTAAACCAAAAAAAAAAAAAAAATTATAAAAAACTCTTAAGAACCAGAAAGGCATTAGAACCACTTGCTAAATATCTCACAATTTCATTTTTTTTTCGTTTCTTCACAAATAAAAGTTTTTTGCACTATATTCATTTCATAACTATTTCATTTTAATCATCCCGATTCATTCATCCATACATACAGTAGCGGTTTTCTGATTAACCGTCAATGGGCATCAGCATCACTAAAGTTTCAAAATGAAAATTCAAAAATGAGTACAAATAATGATGTGTGAAATACTACTCGCACCAGTGTAGCGTATTGCGTATACTATATGGATACCGTACTAAGTTAAGTAAATAAATTCTTCTGTTACAGAGTAGGTATAGAGCAGAGGAGCAAGTATTAAATGTTGTTAGTTAATTTTTCGTGTTTGTTATGTATAATAATTCGCATTCCACAGCGAGAAAAAATCTAAAGAAAGAAAATACAAGTAAACATGATGCAAATAAAAAGTTTCCTAATAACAAAAAATTGATATTCTTTATTTTTTGATAGGTTTATGCCCGATTTTTTCACTTCCAATTATCTTCTCACTAACTTTAGTGGAAAAATAGCAAAGAGATTTGCATTTCTTCACCTCTGATTAGTACTTAGTACTTAGTTTAGCTGCCACCTAACTTTAGTGAGAAGATGAAGTTCTGGTTATTTATTTAGGTGTAACCTAACTCGATACTACCGCCAACCAGCTGTCTAATTGGAATACATTCAAATAATTAAGCTTTACATGAAATTTTATATTGAAAATTTCGAGTATCGATTCAAAAATTTCGATTTTAGCTTTATAGCTAGTTAGAGAGAAGATTGTGTGAAGAAAGCCAAACTTCTTGCTAGGTGTTACCTAAACTTAGGTGGCACCCAGCTAATAAGGAGTATGAAGAAATCGGCCATTAGTGTTTTTTTCTCATTTGTACCAAAATGTTCACGAATATCTCCTACAATTTTAATATTTTTTTTTATTTTTACGTTAAAATAACGTGGAGTTGCGATTCGTAAAAAAAGCAAAATTTTTTAAAAAGCATTGAATTTTGACGAATTGTTTTTTACATTTTCTATTATAAAAATTTAGGTTAATTTGTAGCCCCCAAAAATGTACAGTCCTAGGCAGACGCCTATGTTGCCAATGTGTAAATGCAGCCCTGTATATGTATTTCAAATTCAGAGACATATCCCTTAGTATTTTCATTTCAATATCCATGCACTGAATGATATACATACGTACATACTCGCACATTTACATCAGAATGTATTATGAGAATAGTCATATGTTTTCTATTGTTATTATATATATTTAGATTTTACCCTACATGCATTTTTTTCTTCTTCTTGTAATATAAAATTATGTATGATGTACTATATAAGGATATGTGAATTTATTTAAATGCGTCCATGAATTAACTTAAGTCAGAATTTTATATGTACATACATATAAATGTATATAGCAAAAAGTTAATTCAAACAGGTGCTCTCTGTTCGTCCTCTATAATTTCCCCCAATTTTATACATATTCCGTGTCCTTCTTAATGTTAAAAAAAAAAAAATTAAATAAAATTGATTTAAATTAAATTCATATTGCAAGTACAACGACAGGGATTATACCAGTATCCTGTTCAAGTGAATATGATGGTTGTAATACAAATTTGTATTATTATTGGTGTGTCTTTAGAAATTGATTAAAAAAATTGAATTTAAAATATTCAAATTTGTATTTATGTATGAATACAATATTATCCTGATCAATTTTAATAAAATAGTTTACAATCTCATAATTTTTATTATCTCCAACACATGAGTTTCGTATATAAAAATTATAAATCACAGTTCTTTATCTTTTTTCTTCATGAGTTTGGTAATATATTATATTATATATATATTTTTTTTTTCTAAAAGAACAAGGAACAAGATCAATACATGTAATAATGATGAAAGATGTTTTCAAAGTTTTAAGTTTCCTTTACTTTGTCGACTTAAAATCAAATCAAAATGATTGTCGCAATATGATAAAGAAGACTATCCTAAACCTTACAAATCTTAATTGAATTCAACTATCTAACACAAGCTTTCCACAGGCTTCCAATTTAGAAAATTGCTAAAGTTTATTGGGTATTTTGTATCATCGATTATGAAACAAAAAATGATGTATATAACATGCAAGAATATATTATAAGAATCAAATTTATCAAAAATGAAATATGGACGAAAGAATTTTTGGAAGAATTTTTCCGTTATGACGATCGGGATCTATCAATCAGAAAAACACAATTATAATTCAATAATCAGTTGATAACAGACAAAATTATCTATGCACAGAGAAAATGTAACCCTCCCTATCCAGCTGATCCAACAGAGTCAATACTCAAGAAAATCATTCAAAAATAATAATAAAAAATAAAATAGACATAAGAAAAAAAACAAACATCTTATTTTTTTTTTTTGTTTTCGTTTTTTTTTTTTGGGACTTGTTTTTTTTTTTTCTTTAATAGCTTAAATTTTTTTTTAAAGTTTTATTGTATATCCTTGATGTTGTATATTCGAGTAATAAAATGATTTTTTTTAATTTTTTAGTTTTAATGATTGGGATGGTGATGTCTCTCATTCACTCATTCATATTATTAATAAGTATTTGTTGTTGTTGTTCTGTTTTGCTTTTATTTTTCGTTTTTTTTTTGTTTGTTTTTTTAATTTTAAATTATATTCTCAGTTTCAATTTTTGTTTCATTTTCATATTTTATTTATTTATTTTTTTTTTTTTTTTTTTGTATTCTTTATATCGTTTCTTTTTCTTTCATTTGTTTTTTCTTGTTGTTTTTCGTTTTTGTTTTTCTTTGTTTCTTGTTTCAATGTTACAATTATATAGCTACATACAATATTATTTCTTTTTTTATTTCGTTTCTCTTTTTTCATCTCATCATCCCCCTCAAGAGTGAAATCATATAAATTGTTTTCATTAATTTTTGTTTCTATTTTTTTTTTTTTTACTTTTTTTCTTACATAATTTTTGTTTTACAAAAACAAAAGAAAAAAATAATAATAATACATAATTACTAAATTTATATGTATGTATTTAAAATTATTATTATTATTTATAATTATTATTCTTGCATTTATTACTAAATATTATTTTAATTTTAATTTTTTTTTTTTTTTGTTTATTTTATATTGTTTCGTTTTGTTTTCTTTTATATATTTTTTTAATATTTTGCTTTTTAAATTTTTTTGTTTTTTAAATTTCTTCATAATTCATTTTTATATTTCATTTCATTTTTTTTATCTTGTTGTTTTTAACATTTTAAAGTCTTTTCTTTATATTTGATTTGATTTATGCGTAAATTTCAGTTTTATATATTTTTTTCTCATTTTTTGTTTATTTTTATAATTTTTTCAATAATTTAAAATTAAAAAAAATTAATAATATAATTAAAAACAAGAAAAATCATCATTATAAAATTTTTGTTAATTTTTTTTTATAATTCATCAAAAAAATGTTTTTTGATTTCATTTTCTAGTCCTTTTTGTTTCATTTCATTTTTTTTTCTTTTTGTTTTGCTTATTGTTTTTTTTTCTTCATTTCATTATTATATTACGTATGTATCCAAGAGATAATTCGTGTACATATTTATTAATACAATTATTATTTTTATTAATTATTAAATAATATTTTAATTTTAAATATTATTATTTATTTTTCATTTTATTATTATCATTGCATTATACGTTTTCTTTGTATTTCTTCTTACATATTTTTTTTTTACTTTTTTTTTGTATTTTTTTATATTTTGTTTCGTTTTTTTTAAGATTTTCTATTTTTTTCATTTTTTTTAAATACAAATATATATGCAAAATAAATATATAGAGATTTTGCATATATACCGGTACATTTTTTTTTTTTTTTTTTGTAATTTTTATTTTGTTTTTGAAGTGAATAATTCATTAATTTTCTTGTATATAATGTAATATCTAATTATGTAATTATTTTGTGTTTTTTTTTTAAATTTTTTTTTTTTTTAAATGTAGGTAATATGTATGTAGGTATGAGTGAATGTATATGAAAGGAAAAAAAATGTTATTATTGATCTGTTTTCATTTGTTGCCGTTACTTATTTTGATGTATGTGTTGTATGTATGCATATGTATGATTTATTTGTTTGTTGGTTTTGTTTGGAGCATTTTAATCAAGATGCTTTTTTTTTCTTTGTTTATAATTCGTTTTTTCTTGTGTTATTTATGTAATTATTTTGTATAGAACTTTTATTTTTTAATTTTGTTGTATTTTTTTTTATATTTATTAAATTAGTTATTATTTGGTTTTAGTGCCAAAAAGGGTATTGTTTTTTTTCCTCCTCCTTCTTCTTCTTCTTATTTTCTTCTTATTTTCTTCTTCTTCTTGTTTTTTAAGCATTGCTTAGAGCTCATTTTTTATATGTTTAATGTGTTTCATTTTTTTCTTTTCGTTTTTTAATTAATAAGATATTTTTAATTTATTTGTTTTCGTTATTATTTTCCTTCCACATAAATTCCTAAAAAAAAATTAATAAAAAAATGTAATTTTGTTGTACAATTTGAAAAAAAATATATATATTTTTTTCTTTTAAAACTTACCAGGAATTCTAGGAGTTCGAGCTGTTGATGAAAAACCTTTACCTTGTGGCCCTTTTGGTCCACGTATTACAATCAATCGTGGAACAGAATCATCGACTGAATTCAACTTCAATCGTGATAACAGCCTATCAGGTCTATCATTGATTTTGACAACGTTACAAGCTGATGATTTACCATTGCGCTAAACGGAAACATTGAAAATAGTGAATTGTTAATTATTATATTTTAACAATAAAAAAAAAAAACAAAACAAAAAATACAATCAGTGCAGGATACTCACTTGATTAGTCACAACCGAAAATTCAACTGTATCTCCTTGATGTAATGAGGCAGTATTCCCCTGAACTTCAGACATATGAAAAAATAATTTTTTACCTTCTTCAATTTCATAATTTAAAAAGCCGAATTGTCCTTTAATCGAATCGACTGTAGCACGATTCTTTTGACGAATCGCTGTTACGTCAGCTGCACGACCAACCTCATCAATTTTGAATGTTACCAAATCACCTTTCTGTAACAAGTCACGTTTATTATTCAAGCTCGTTATACCGAATTCATGTGTCGACATAACACTTTTGTTCTCATTTAAAATTTCTATTAAGCCAGAATAATCTTGTTGATCTGGATTAATGCAACGCAATGGTCTAGCCACAATACCATTATATACGGTTTCTAATACAGCTGGTTGAGATATTGATCCTTTTGGTAATGTTCGGACATTTTCAGCTGGCAGGCAATTACCAGATGTTGACGAATTTCCATTTGGTGATAATGTGTATTCGACTTCTTGTCCAAGTTCGAGCCAATTCGGATTACCAACGTAATTACTAAAGTGAAAGAATACTTCTTCATCATGATTTAGTGTTTCAATAAAACCGAAATTCTCTTTAAGTACTGCAATAAATCCACGGTAAGTAGATTCATCGCCAGTAGCTACTGCATTATTTCCACCAACGCAATTTTGTCCCATTGTTGTTGCGTTAGTAGTCGTTATATTATTATTTTCTGTTGCCATTATTGTTGTCGTTACTTTATTGTCTTCATCCTTTTGTACAGAAAATCCATTTTGGCCATTTGTAATAACATCCTGATTACACTGGTTCTGATTCTGGTTCTGATTGTTGATTATATTGAGTGGAATCTCAATAATATTAACAGCAATAAGTTCTTTGTTTCTTTTTACCTAGAGAACAAATTTATTTTTTTCAAATTCTATAAATAATTTGAAGCTATTTTATGGTAGAATAGAATTTAATTATGTACCAAACAAATATCGAATCGAACTCTATCCCCAATTCTTGGTGGTTTTTCACAGTCTTTTAGAAAATACATTATAGTCTTTTTGGTGTCACCTTGATCATAGCTTATAACTCCTCCTTCAACTCTTTCCTGTGATTTAACAGGACTTTTAGGAGCCTCACGTGTAACAATACCTGGAAATTATATCAAATATGTTTCCATCTCATCAATGATTTTCGGTTCAAATTTAGAAAAATTTCTTACCTTCTATGTTACTAACGATAAGTGTTTCAAATTGAACCTGACCCGGAGGTAAATGTTTGATTCGGATTGCGCTCAAACGAGAATTTGCATAAGTTAAACCTGGTTCTTGTATTACAGTGAATTCAACTTCATCTCCGACACATATTTCTCTGGTCTACAACAAAAATACGATAAAATAAATAAAATTTCTTGCCTTTTAAACAATATATTTTAAAGAAGAAGAGAAATGCACTCTTACCGTATCTAAAACCTCAGTAAAATGAAAAAATAATCGCACATTACGTTCAACACATCGAAGA
The DNA here is from genome assembly GCA_951394055.1 of Villa cingulata. Taxonomy (NCBI): domain Eukaryota; kingdom Metazoa; phylum Arthropoda; class Insecta; order Diptera; family Bombyliidae; genus Villa; species Villa cingulata. Next base: position 23,596,030 of record OX596021.1, on the reverse strand, counting down.
AATCCGAATCCTTCTTTTAATGAACAAACAACTCCTTGTTCTCTCCTTTCGCCAGATACTTTAAACGTTTCGTCTAATAATGATATTGATGTTGCTCTCTGAAGTTGGTCTCTACGATCAGTAGCAAGTAGGAATTGAACCCAATCTCCATGACGTAAAGTGAAATCCCCTTTCTTTAAAGTAAAAAATACGAAATTAAAATTAAAGTTGTAATGAATTATCAAATTAAATGATAAAATATCAACCTGATCTTTATCTCCAAATGGAACTTCAACTTCAGAATAATCAGGAGCTCTATAACGAATTCTACCCGGTAATGGATCATTATTATGACGCATCGGATTATTTCTATCCAAAGGTTTTAATACTTGACCTTTATGAATTGTTGAATCGACATCCTCGAATATTACAGAACCAGGTGGTAAACGAGTAATATTACAAGCATATTCTCTGCCCTAATTGTAAAAAAAAAAAAAAAATATTACATAAGTACATCATCAGCTTCTTTAAAATAAATTTAGTCAAAAAAATATAACAAACATTTCTTGTTTGAATCGTGAATTCAACATCATCTCCAGGTCTTAATTCTACATTCCCTTCAGCCTCAGAAAAGTGAAAGAATATCTCTTTGACAACATCCGCCCTTTCAATAAAACCAAATGATTCTTTCATTGAACATACTACACCACGATATTTAACCGGTTGTGCTGGATCTTCCAAACGAATATGGCAAGCACCCAAGTTACCTCTGAAAGAATATTTTTTCATTTAAATTATTATTTTTTAGATTGTTATATATATAATATATGTATACACGGTGTCCGGTTTCGGGTGGTCATCCGGCACACAGTAGATAGGTCTCGCCGAGACAAACAAAAAATCGTTGTAGAGGGAGGGGGGTAATCTCAACCGTTTAGCCGCTAGAGGGCGATGAAGATTTTTCGCACTCAATCTACGAAACACCCTTTAATAACTACGGTGTACTAGCTAGAAGAATCTGGTCTAAGAAAAATCTGAAGGAAACTCCCCCCTCTCTTCAATGATACCTTATATGCTTCTCTACGTTCTTTGTTTCAAGAGTTATTGTGTTTCAAAGACAGAATTTAGTGATTTTTTGCCATTTTTTTCAGAGATAATACAGGCTGTGGGAGTAAAGCGCCCTCTATATTAATTTCAAATTTCAAAAACAGAAAGCCTAAGACACCTGCTTCATTTTTGCTCTTTACAGTAAAGGTCTATCTCTCACAGTTTTTTCCATGTTCTATCTTTTTAGTGTTTGAATTGTGTAAAATCATGTAAAATCATGTAAAATCATGTAAAACTCATTCATATCAAAGAACCGTATTTTATTAAAAAATGGCTTTTTAAATATTGTTTATTATGCGCTGGTATCGAATTGGTAAGAGATAGACCTTTACTGTAAAGGGCAAAAATGAAGCAAGTGTCTTAGGCTTTCTGTTTTTGTAATTTGAAATTAATATAGAGGGCGCTTTACTCCCACAGCCTGTATTTTCTCTGAAAAAAATGGTAAAAAATCACTAAATTCTGTCTTTGAAACACAACAACTCTTGAAACAAAGAACGTAGAGAAACATATAAGGTATCATTGAAGAGAGGGGGGAGTTTCCTTCAGATTTTTCTTAGACCAGATTCTTCTAGCTAGTACACCGTAGTTATTAAAGGGTGTGGTTCGTAGATTGAGTGCGAAAAATCTTCATCGCCCTCTAGCGGCTAAACGGTTGAGATTACCCCCCCTCCCTCTACAACGATTTTTTGTTTGTCTCGGCGAGACCTATCTACTGTGTGCCGGATGACCACCCGAAACCGGACACCCTGTATGTATATATTTTTTAATTTATAATTCGAATAAATTACCTTTGGTTCGTTGCTATTTGAAAGCTCACTTTATCTCCAGCGCTAAGGGTAACATTTCCTTCGACATCGTCTTTGGTATATGGTAGAAAAAAGCATTCACCACGATTTTCATAACTAATACGCCCTGTAGTTTCATTCGATGATAAATTATTGGCACTATCAGATCGTAATTCAGTTGTTACAGTTCCAGTAACACGTTCCTCAGAGAGTACCTATTATGCCAAATTTATCATAGAATTATTGTATAACCATTTTCTTCCAACAAAATAAAATTTTAATTTCTTCATGATAAATACAACTTACAACTTCGGGTGCTATTTTAGTTACTTGACTAGCAATCGGTTTTCCAGTTCTTCTATCATATGTCATTTCAAATTCGACAGGATCACCAATTTTCAAGTGATCTATATTACCACTAAACTGAGAGAAATGAAAAAATAATCTTGCCTGTCGTTCGCAGCATTGAATAAATCCATAGGAATGCTAATAAAAATATATAAATTTTTAGAAATTATTATTACTGTCTAATGTATTTGTACACTGAGTAAATACTGTGTATTCACTTCACTTACAAGTAATTTTTCAATTATGCCAGTTTCACGAGTTGTTTGATTTGTATCATTTGAATTATTCGAATTCGAATTATTATAAGACGATGAATTATTACCTCCAGTACTATTACTACTATTATTTCCGCTAATTCCATTCGATATTGATGATTGAATATTGGATGAAAATATTCCTCCAGTATTATTCACGGATTGATGATGATGATCGTCACCTCCATCAAATATTGAATTAGATGATGATTGAACTATTGCTGAATCAATTGAAAATGTTCCAATTGGTGGAAATGTATTCGATATATTCACATTTCGAATTGTGTTCATATTAAAGAATGCATCACAGGATACATTATCGTAAATGTCTGAAAATAAGTAACCTACTTATAACAGACAAAATATATGTATTGTATATTTTTGTATTCATTACATTATATATTATTTGTTTATGTACAATATTATGTATATTATATATAGTCATATATATTACAATTTAGATAAATATAAATACATACATATATGAATATTTTCCTGAACTACATATAGAAATTTCAAATCAAATGCTTATATTGCTTACCTTCGCCATTTCGATAATTCTTAGACTGGCTGCTCATGCTGTCCTCAAACTATAACCTGTCTGTTTGATGTTTTGTCTTTTCTCTTCGATTTTTTTTATTTAAAAAAAAAAAAGAAACTTTTGTTTTTATTTTGCTCTTTTTTTTCTTCGTTTGTGATTTTTTTTTTTTTTTGTTCTTTTACTTTTTTGTTGTCTTCTTTAATTTTCGTTTATAAATGAATAAGTAATGTAATAATAGTAAAAAAAATTTTTTATCTAAAGGAAAAATTTCTTATGCCGACGGATATTTTGTCTGAGATAATTCTTTCACTTTTCTTTCACTACAATATCCACACTATGTAGGTATATATTTTTTTGTAAATTCGATTAAAATTATTTAGTAATTTTCTTTTTAAAAAAAAAAACACCCTTTTGACACTAAAATCTAATTTTTTTTGTTTTGCTTTTTTTTAAATTCTTTTCCCTAAATTGAATTCAAGGTACAGTTACATCAATTGTTTTTTTTTATTCATTTACATGAGAAATTTTCATTTTCTTTTTTTTTTTTAATTTTTCATTCATCAAATTCATTTGTTTCTGTATCATTTAAATTCATTAAATTATTATCCTTTTTTTTTAGAAAAAACAGATTTTTTTCTTGTTTCTTTCTGCTTCTTGTTGTTTTTTTTTAGTCTTATTTTTTCTTGGAACTAATGCACTTTAGTAATTTCAATTTTTTAGAAGTTTTCTCTTTACTTTTTTTTTTAATAATTATTTAATAATCTATTATCTATATTTATTAACGTTTTTATCTTAGATACTAAACATTTTTTCTTTCGAGCCCTAAAATGTTTCTTATTTTTATTTATTTTATTACTCTTTTTTTTAATATTATTTATTGAATGCTAGACACTATATATATTATTATATGTATGTATGTATGTATATTGTAGTCACTTAAGTTACATATTTTGTTTTAATAATTTTCAAAGAAGTCCTTTCATATATCACGCGTTCGTTTCAACTCAGTATTAATATTTTTTTTAAATATATTATTATTTACTTATTTTTAGTTTTATAACTTTTTTTTGTTTGTTTTGCTTTTTTTTATTTAATTTTTGTTTTAATAATACATATATTAATAAATTTGTAATATTATCACAGGTGTTAATTTTTTTTCTTAGTTTTCAATAAAAGTTTTGTTGCTTCGTAAAAATGCTTTATTTTTTCTTTTTAGATTTTATTTTTTTTTTTTTTTTTTTAGTTTTTTAAACTGTCGTTATTTCTCCAGATCTGGATCCAAGGCAAAAGTAAAAAACAAAAAGAAATTGCAAGAAAGAAGTTTATTAAATTTTAATTAGAATTTTTCATAAAATTTATGTATTTATTTCAGAAATTTTTGTTTAATAATTTAATATACATACCACGACACGGACACGGCAGCACAAGCACAACACTCAAACACTGACGACACGACGCCATATTGTGTTCGATTCAATTATCATTTTTCTCAGTTTTATCATATTCCTATTGGAACTGCCAACATTAAAATTCATATTTAATATGTTGTCGGTAAGACAGTTCGCATTTCAATTAGGTCATTTTCATTATTCAATTATTAACAAATTGTATTTGAAATTTATTTGTTCATTTTAAATTAATCACAATAAATGAATGTATGAGTTTTTATTTATTTTTAAAAGTTTCCTAATAGATTTTATTTACACATATATATATAAAGATTGCATTTTAATTAGTTGTATGGTTGTATCAGGTCTTCCTTCAGTAATTCATTAAAATATTAAGCAGATTATTAGTTATTTGATTTGGTAACTTATAATGTGATTTTTTATGACCCAAATTCCGAACAAAATGATTGTGTTACCATTGCTCTAAAATTATTAATAATCATCACCCACACTTATATATATATATCAATATATAATATAACATCACTATACGTATAACGGTATAACCAGGTATAACTATATATAAACTTGACAATTTTTTGTATATACAAATATAAATAAAAATAATACATATATAATCCATAATCAAAATACAACACGAACACAACTAATATTCATTTCATATTCATCATAATAAAGTGTAAAGTGTAAACATTTGATATTACCAATTACGTATGTACATACATATTGTATAATTATTTGTTATTTTATTAGCTAACAATTTAATTTTTTAACCAAAATATTAAATCTCCGTGTTTTTTCGGGAACTAATTTATTGCCTTAAGACTTAATTACATTCTGTAAAATAGTAAAATTTAATTATGATTTGAATTTGAATACGTAAAATTGTAGATAATCATTCATAATCTGATACTGTGCTGTGATACGTTATTTAGATTTCGTCATTTATATTCATTAGTAATTTTATCTCTTATCAGTAGGGGAAATTTAAATAACCTTGTACTTAAAGATCGAAGTTCAATATCTGAAATTGGAATTGTTTAATTTGAATGCTAACATATTATTATTAGATGAAAGAAATAAAAATGGAAAAAGCGAATGAATTTGGACCATTGATGGGTGCGATCGATGAGGGAACATCATCAGCACGTTTCATAATTTTTAAAGCTGGCACAGATAAAATTGTTTGCTACCATCAAATTAGTGTACCACAAATTTTTCCACAAGAAGGATGGGTTGAACAGGATCCGATTTTAATTTGGAATACAGTTAAAGAATGTATAACAGAAGCTGTTAAAAAATTAATAAATTTAGGTGGTAATCCAAAAGTATGTATGATTAAAAAAAAAACCGTTGAAAAATATAATTAAAAAAATTGCATAATACCTTTAATTTTATTGATAAATTCAAAGGATATTCTCAGTATTGGAATTACAAATCAAAGAGAAACAACGATTGTATGGGATAAAATAACAGGACAACCTTTATACAATGCAATTATTTGGTTGGATATGAGAACATCATCAACTGTAGAACAATTACTCGATAATGTGCCAAATAATTCAAAAAATAAAAATTATCTAAAACCACTTTGTGGTCTACCATTATCACCATATTTTTCTGCTGTAAAATTGAAATGGTTGAAAGATAATGTGTTGGTAGTAAAACAAGCTATGGAAAAGGGGACTTGTCTCTTTGGTACTGTTGATTCATGGTTAATTTGGAATTTAACTGGCGGTATAAACGGCGGAATTCATATTACGGATGTAACGAATGCATCTAGAACAATGCTAATGAATATTGAAACCTTACAGTGGGATTCTTATGCGTTAAAATTTTTTCAAATTCCTGCTCAAATACTTCCAAAAATAAAATCTAGCTCAGAGATTTATGGTTCTGTTTATATTGAACCACTAAAGGTATGTAAATCGATTTTTGTAAAAAAGAGTAAGAAATGAATTTTTTTAATTTGATGTTAGGATATACCTATAGCTGGTTGTCTAGGGGATCAACAAGCAGCATTGATCGGTCAAGAATGTTTATCCATGGGTCAGGCAAAAGCGACTTATGGAACTGGATGTTTTTTATTGTACAATACCGGCGTAATACCAGTAAATTCACCATATGGTTTACTCACGACGGTAGCATATCAATTAGGCAAAAATGCTCCTCCTATTTATGCGTTAGAAGGAAGTGTGGCAATTGCAGGTGCAGCATTCGGGTAGGTATACCGAAACATATTGTTAAATTCAATTGTATTTATTCCAATAAATTTTAATTCAGATGGCTCAAGGACAATATGTGTTTACTTAATGATTTCGATGAAATTGAAAAATTAGCTAGTTCAGTAGAAAATTGTGGTGATGTTTATTTTGTTCCGGCTTTTAGTGGTCTTTATGCTCCTTATTGGAATCAGGAGGCCAGAGGGTAAAATTAACAATATTTTCAAAAGAATATTGCAAAATTTTAACAGTGTATTTTTATAGTGTAATTTGTGGCATAACGGATGAAGTAAAAACTGAACATATAATACGAGCAACTCTAGAGGCTGTATGTTATCAAGTTCGAGATATTTTGGATGCAATGAGCAAAGATTGTGGCAAACCATTATTAAAGTTAAAAGTTGATGGTGGAATGACATCGAATAAATTATTGCTTCAAATGCAATCCGATTTGGTTGGTATTGAAGTTATAAAATCTAGAATAGCTGAAACGACATCTTTGGGAGCAGCAATGGTCGCATATAGAGCTGTATCAAATTGGAATATGCAATTACCTAAATTATTAAAGGAAAATATAAATTTTATACCACAAATAACAGAAAATGAAAGAGATATGAGATATACAAAGTGGAAAATGGCTATCGAAAGATCATTTGGATGGGAATCGACTAGTACAGAAGATAAAAAATTAATCTCACCATAATCTCTTTAATTTCGTAAATTTTACAAAGCATAAACAAATTTGCAGTAAATTTCAGTTCTGTTCCTCAGCGACAACTGGCTCAAGATCATGTAAAATCCCACCAATAGCAGCATCCTCACCATCATTTATTGCACCAGCATATGGTCTAGCTTCTGGTTCGGCTGGCATTTGCAATAGTGGAGGCGGGGGAGGTATTGGATTTCCACCTATCATCAAGTTAAATTTGTTTTTTAAATAATAATACAACATAAAAAACATACATGCTAGATTTTTTATATCTTACTTGCATCCAATTCTAACGGTGGATCTGCATTTGCTTCAGCAAGATTTGTTACAGACTTCGATTTAACGCATTGGAAATCAACGTGTCTTGATTTTGCCTCTTCTTTCTCCCATGACATGTGAATAAAAGGCCTTTGAACATAACTGTAAATTACCTAGAATAATTTGATATTAGACACAGACAAAAAATTTAATATTTTAACATGTTTTTACTTCAGCTCTTCCGCCTGGACGTTTGCGAACTTTTTCTTTATGAGTTGGATATCCTTCTATCCCACAACGAATCTTCTTAAGACCTCTGTCTTTCATTACTTGTTTAGCTACATCTCTGTTTTCAATGTATTTGAAAAATCTGTGCATGGCAGTACTATGTACGGCTAAAAGTGCAATAAATCTTTTTTAGTGTATCTATGCTTTATGCCATTTTAGATTATGTAATTACTTTGACAATATTCTTCACCCATTTGGGGCGGATATTCTTCATCCCAATCAACAACATCATCATCTAATAGAACAACTACGTGACATTCGCGATCTCCTCTTTGTGCGGAAGCTACCATTAATGGTAAAATTAAATCTTCAAGGAAAACTTCGAATTGTTGTCTCGCGCCTTCATTACTAAGTTCATGTAAGAGACCCCCTGTAAAATTTTGGTTTAATTGAAATCTTAGTTTTGTTGCGCGATAAACAAAAAAAAACTTAAACTTACTTAAATTTTGACATTTAACTGTAGTCGCATCGAAGGGGATTAATAAATAATCGCAGGCTTCTTTAAGTTCCGGAACTGATACTGTTGGAGGACATTTCATTATACCATTCTTATAATAATCCAAAATTGAACGAAACACTGTATGAGAAATTCCTTCAGCTACTTCATATTCGCCTCTTTCATTCGGATAAGTAAATTCTAGTCCAGAACTAAACATTCTGCCCAACATTGTATTCGGATGAGCTGTGAATAGTGCTGGATCAATTACGAAACGCATATTATCAACGAGTAATGTTATTCGATCTCCGACTTGCAATTGTTTAGAATTTGATGGTGATGGTGAAGGCGATGGTTCAATATTTCCACTGTTTGGAGTTGGGCGCTTATTTTGTACTTTAGAATTAGTATTATTTCTTTGTATATAACTGGTCCTATTTAAAATTCAAAAGTAAAAGTAAAATTTATTATTTTATCAAAACTATTTTTACAATTACTGAAAACTAATAAATTAAGTACGAACTTTGAACTTATTGGATCACATTTAATAGATAATAAATAAAATTTACCTAGTTCTATTTTTAAATAATCTTCTTCGTCTGTCGTCTGGTTCATTAAACTCTTCAACACTGCTGCTGCTACTATATGATTCTTCTTGTTTTACATTTCCATTGTTTTGAACTGACATTGTGCTATTACAATGGTTATTGGTTTTGGTTTTTATTTAATAATAAAAGATAAAAGTTTAATAAAAAAAAATTAAATATAAATTGTCCTTTTTCTTATTTATTTTTTTAAATATTATTATTATGCAATACGAATACAGAAAACTTATTATTAGAAAAAATGATTTATGAATAATGATGACAATATGAATAATAAATTTTCTTAGAAAATTGTCTGGAACTCAAAAAAAAAGGGATAATAAATGTGAAACAAAAAATATTTGACAACTTATCATATCATATCTTTTTCTTACCTTTACTTTTACCACTGTTCTGTTTCTGTATCTGTTGTATTTGATATTTGATATTTTGTTGATTATCAATTGTGGCGGAGAGCTGGAGATTTTTCTCTACTCCGTTCGTTCATCAAAATAAATATTTTGTAGACATTTAAAAATGTTTTAATTATTGTTTTTAATGAAACTGTAATTGTTAGAAAAACAATAAATTATATAATTAATTAGGAGGTAAATGTAAATCATGACATGAATTGTGTTAATTGATAATTTTATAATGATATCGTTTCGTTTTTTTGAAGAAAAAACAAATTTTTAAGTTGAAAATAAAAATTATCTAATTAGACTTATCTTTGATAATATAATTGTAATTGAATATTGTTGATGTAATAAAATATTAGACATAATATATTTGAAGAATTTCATAAATTAAATTGTAAATAAATGAACGATCTCCAATGAAAGTTGTGTTGTTGTTATTAGAATTGCATCAATACGTATATTGAAGTTCCACCTACCGGATTTTGACATAAGTAAATATTTCAAAGAAAAATGGAGTCAAATTAATAATGGCGACCGTCTATCCTCTTGTAAATATTAAAAATAAGATAATAACAAATGAAAAAATTGTGTAGAAAATTAATGAAAAAGTTTTAATTTATTGTGTTCAGTGTAATTGAAAATTTTAATAAAAATTTATAATTTTGCCTTAAAAGAAATGCGCACGATTTTAATTTGATTCAACTATGGCGGGGATCACTTGAGTTGTTTACTTGAATATTATTTGTTGAATAGAAGATTTTCAAATTGTTTTTGCAATGTTTCTAACAATTAAATGGTTATTAAAATTATTTAAAATGAGATGGATATAATAATTAATGTGAAATGTAGAAAAATAAATGAATAAATAAAGACTTGTGTCAATGAAAATTTTCATTTACGTGCACTACACAATTTTTAGGTATACTACTATGATAATGCGAATGTTTAAAAAAGTGCAGAACTACATTGTACCCAATATGAAATTAGAAGATTGTATTATAAGATTCAAAACAAAGGATACTGTAATTTTAAATAGTAATGTAGTGAATATTATTACATTTAAAGGCGGGCAAAGACCTGGCCTATGTGGTACATTTAAGTAATGAGTGACTTCAAGGAAAAAAAAATATATATATATGCATATATATACATATATATAAATAAAAATAAAAATATGTAAAGAAATTTTTACTCTGTGCATAATTATAAAATTGCATAGAGTACCTGTTTAAAACGTAGTAGTATATTATATTCCAAAATCATAATAATAATATGTAATAATATACATCATTATATTATTATTAGTAATAATAAAAATAAAAAAAAATAAATAAATAAATATAAAAAGAAAAGAAAAATTAAAGAAAACAAAATTCATCAATAATTATTATCAAAATGTCACAAAGAGGTAAAAGAAGTAATCGTTTCGAAAACGATAATTGTAATCAGCAACCACCACAAAAACGTCGTAAGGGAAGGCCACCGATTGGATCAAATAATGATCCAGATCAAGAAATTTCAGCAACAACAATTCCAGTTGTATCAGCTGGTGTACAAACATCAAGTATGGCAGCTCCGTCAACAACTTCAACAATTTGGCAAGCTAGATCGATATCCGATTTAAAAATATCCAGCATCTATAATAGGAGTTCATCGGAGGCTCCTGCAGAATTATTTAGGTGAATTATTAATTAAAATATATATGTATATTTATTTATTAATTATAAATTTATGTATATAAAAAAATATAAATTACCATACGATATGTAGACAAGTAAACAAATCTTTACATAAATTAATTTGTTTGATTTTATTCAATATATTTATTTATTTATTTTTTTTCAAATTGAAATTAATGTAATACAGGAAAGATTTAATAAGCGCAATGAAACTACCTGATTCTGAACCATTATCAACTGATGAATATTGGACAATTACGGATCAATGGAAACAAGAATGGGAAAAAGGTGTACAAGTTCCAGTTAATCCAGATTCATTGCCAGAACCTAGCGTTAAATTGTTACACCAACCTGTTGTGCCTCCTAGGCATGATTTTAAATTGTAAGCAAATATCTACATGGTTTTAACATCAATTTATTTATTTTTTTTTTTTTAAATTGTAACAATTTTCTTTTTGATTAAATTGAATAAACTGTAGACCAAAAAACAAGTACGTGCGAATAACAAAAGATGAAAATTTCAATCCGGAATTACATTATTTATCAAATGTGCCATCGTTGGCGGAAACCGCATGTGCTTATGATCTTGATCAAACTGACGAAGTTTGGCTCAGATTATTAAACGAAGAAAGAGCTCTATGTGGAGCTCCACCAATAACAGATGACCAATTTGAAAGAGTTATCGAGGAACTTGAGGTACAATAACAATATTTTTTGATTTTATTCTAAAGAATGAAAATTTATAAAATTATCTCTTGTTAATTTTGCTTGCAGGTGCGATGTTGGGATAAGATTCAAGCCATTATGAGAAGCGAAGAAGGTTTAGGAATAGAATATGACGAAAATGTTATATGTGATGTTTGTCGATCACCCGATTCCGAAGAAGCAAATGAAATGGTTTTCTGTGATAATTGCAATATTTGTGTGCATCAGGCCTGTTACGGGATAACTGCAATTCCATCAGGTTTGTAAATGAAATAAATGACTCATTCTTATTTTTGATGATTTGGATATTTTGATTATTTGTGTTTTGTTTAGGTCAATGGTTATGTCGAACATGTTCGATGGGTAAAAAGCCAGATTGTGCATTATGTCCAAATAAAGGTGGAGCAATGAAATCAACAAAATCAGGGAAAAAATGGGCACATGTCTCATGTGCATTATGGATACCTGAAGTTAGTATAGGATGTGTAGATCGTATGGAACCAATTACAAAAATTTCAAGCATTCCACAAAGTCGATGGGCTTTAATATGCGTATTGTGCCGTGAACGTGTCGGTGCATGTATACAATGTTCTGTGAAAACATGCAAAACAGCGTATCATGTTACATGTGCATTTCAACACGGTCTAGAAATGCGAGCCATAATTGAAGAAGGGAATGCAGAAGATGGTGTAAAATTACGATCATACTGTCTAAAGCATAGTGTTAGTAAAGGTAAAAAAGAAAAATGTTCAAATAATAGCGGAGGAGCTAATTCTGGCTCAGAAGATGAAGATATACGAAGACGAAAAGTACGAAAAGATATGACATCAGAAGAAAGAAATCAGGTTCGAGTCATGAGATTACAGGTAAGAGATGAGATTTTATTCTATATATTGAAGATATTTTTTCGTTTATTTTGTTATTTCAGAAATATTTATTACAATTTTTAGAATTTACCCTTTTTGAATTCCTTTTGAGGAATTATTTCATTATAATGAGTATAATTTAAAATAAATTTTTCAGGAAGTTGAAGCGGAATTTGATAAACATGTAAATATTAAAGATATTAGTTGTCATTTATTGGAAGTTGATCAAGAAGCAATTTCATGCATTTACAATTATTGGATACTTAAAAGAAAATCGAGAAACAATCGGGCATTAATACCACCAAAAGCTGAAGAAGTCGATATGCTGTCGAATCGAAAAGAGCAAGCTGATATTGAAAAACGTAAAATGGTTGTACATTTACGTCAAGATTTAGAAAGAGTAAGAAATTTATGTTATATGGTAAATAGACGTGAAAAATTGTCTCGGTCATTTTTCAAAATGAAAGAGCAGATATTTTATAAACAAATAGCGGTATTAAGTGAAAATCTTAAAGATCATAATAATGAAATTGATAAAGAATTTGTTAATGCTGTTATTTATGCAAATAATGGACCCTCAGTATATGATAAATTTTATTCTAGCGGTAATTTATCCGGAGATTATTCTAGTATAAATTTCGATAATATACAAGAAAAAATAAAAGGTAGTTCTAGTAGTAATAGTAGTAATAATAATAATAATAATAATAATTCTAGTAGTAGTAGTAATAGTCAAAAAATCGATACAGATAATACCATTATCGATAATACTAGTTCACAAAGAAAGTATTCAACAAAACCATATAAAAAGATTCATGTAAACGGGATCTCTTCTACGAATAGTAGAAAAGGTGATAGTGTATATGGTGATAGCTGTTTATCATCGAATTCTGATGAAGATGGTGATGTTGATGATGATGAGAAATCATCGAGCAGTAGTGATAGTAGTAGTCGAGAAGAACCACAACAAGTTTTGAAGAAGAAGACTCAAAGTTATTCCAAAACAAGTGCAGAAAAGCAACAACAACAGCAGCAACGACGCCGACGTAAAAGTATTGCTACAAGTGCACCTATTGTGCATAGCTCAAGCGATGATGATGATGATGATGATGTTAGAGACAAATTATCATTATCGAAAGAAAAACGTGATATTTCGCATCCTCCTAATAGAAAGAATACATCATCACTACATCAGATGGAAAGAGAATTAGCTAAAGAATCAGCAGGAAATATGCTATCATCAAGTAACGAAAGTGATGAAATAATTTTGTTTAAAAATAATTCAAGCAATAAATCTGTAAATAAAAAATCAACAGTACCAATATATTCAGATAGTGATAGTACAGATGACAAAGAACGAATAGATAATACACAAATGAGTGATTCACAGCATCAACAGCAGTTTAGAACGAAAGCTGCTATGAAAGAATTCACTTTACAGCAATCGAATAGATCTAAACAGGAAGTAAGGAGAAATTCACCAAATAAAATATCAACATTAGGAAAGGAATCAATAACAACAAATACATCTAGGCCTAAAAATAAAAGTTCTGAATCAATAGCAACATTGATTCCTTCTCCCAGTGATAAATCAAAATTAAAAGAAAAAGATATAACGAATAGCAAAAAGAATACATCAAAAGCAATCATAGAATTTGAACAGTCAGACAGATCAGACAGCAAAATTAAAAAGGATGATGGCAGTAGTAAGAAATTGAAAGTTCAAAAACAAAGTGAACAAAATTTCGGAAACAATATGGACAACAAGCGTTTCCCAACAGATTTACTTGTTGTTCCACAAAGACAGGCGGCGAAAAAGGCATTTGAGAACATGAGATCGACTACCTACAATGTAAACACTGTTGGTCAGAAGAAGGAACTGAAATCAGACGAAAAAGAGAGCAGCTTGTCAATTAAAGAAAAAGAAAAGGAAAAATCGAAAGACAGAGAGAGAACACCAAAAGAAGATGACAAGGAAAAAGAAAAAGAAAAAGATAAAGAAAAGGAAAGAGATAGAGATAGCAAAGATAGAAGTAAACCAAGAGGCAGACCACCTAAGAGTCTCAAAGAAGAATCAAGAGAATTATCGACTAACAGTAAGGATTGCACATTAAGTTCATCACATCAAAGAGAAAAGCAACGTTTCGATGCAAAATTGATAGAAATGTCAGATGATAACTCAACTGCTGGTGCTGGCACCACGGGATGGAAAAATAAGAGTATAGATAACAATTTACTTGTTGCATATGTACCTCAAAGGCAAGCTGCAAAGAAGGCTGCGCAACATATTAAAAGTGGCTTGGGTAAATCATCAAATTCAGAACCGCCTGTATCTGACGAAAAGGATAAAGAAAAAGAAAAATCAGAAAAGGATAAAATCAGCGATAGAGATAGAGATGATAGACTTCATGACAAAGAAAAGAAGAGCAGCGAAAAGTCCTCAACCACAACATCTCTTGGTAAAGATAAGAAAAATACAAAAAGTGGAAAACAAGAAACATCAGAAAAGGATAGTAGTAAAAATAAGAAAGAAAAATCACAAGCAATCGTTCTTACTTCATCAAGTTCGGAATCATCGAGCTGTTCTTCATCTTGTAGTAGCTCATCGTCGGAAGAAAGTGATGTGGAAGACGATAATTCAGTTGGTGATAAGAATACATCGACGATGGCAACGACGAGGACGACGACGCCCACGTCATCACCGACAAAGAAGAAGGATGTAGAAGAATTTGATAAATCGATACATTTAAGTCCTAAAATAATGAAAAAGGATTCTGAAAATGAATCGATTAGTGAAAAATCAAAATCTAGGAGTCATAGTTTAGATAAAACACCTGTGATTATTGAAAATTATAGCAATCGTGATGAAATCAATATTGATTACACAGAAACGATTAAAGAAATTGATAAAGAAGAAGAAGAAGAATATAAATGTATTCAAAATGAAAATGAAAATGAAAATGATGTTCCTCCATTATCACCAATAGAAAGCAAAGATACGGAAGAATTAATTGAAGTTCAACATAATTCTAGATTAGTGAATGATTCGAGTTGTTTAAGCGAAAGCCTAAATAATTCTGAATGTAAAACTGAAACAAAGAAAGAAGATGATAACGAAGATGTAGAAGAAATCAACAGCGACATGTATGAGATACCAAAGCAACAGCAGCAATATGAGCACCAACAACAACAGTCTAAAACACTAGAAGAAGAAATAGCGCAAAGAAAAGCTGATTTAGTTTCAGTTTCATTAGTTGGTCCAAATAAAACTAGTCGAACGTTATGTTCACTTGATAAGCTTTTAGATAAAAAAGAAAAAGAAAGAAAAGCACAAGATTTCACTACAGAAAAATCACTTGAAAGACCATCTTCACATGTTGATACTGATGAACATATTAATGATAATCATCGCTCTCATCATCAACCTCAACAAGAAAAGGAACTGAAAATTCCAATGGACATTACTGAGGAACCAATAAGTCAAAATACAAAATCATCTACGATCTTTAATAAAAATTATACATCACATATACATGACAGTCCGTCAGAAGTGATATCAGTCGATTCTGAATCGGTGGAGAGTGTGAAGGTCGTTAATAACAATAACAATAATATGCACAATGATCAGATTTCGAATTTAGATTCGAATCAGTTTATGAATGAAATTAAGGAACAGCAATACAATTTGCAGCAGCAACATCAGCAAAATAATCAAAACAATTATAACTTTAATTCAGATAACACTTTTGGACTATTAAATCAAGTACCGTCAGAGAATGAGAACTTTCCACTACATCCAGTCAAAAAATCTGATGACATTATTTTCGGTAATGATCAAAGTAATGAGATTTTGGATAACAATAGAAAAACATTGGACCAAGAGAAACAAATTAACCAACAGAATCAACAACAACAACTGCAGCAGCAAAAACAACAACAGCAACAACAACAGCAGCAACATCAACAACAACAGCAGCAGCAACATCAACAACAACAGCAGCAGCAACATCAACAACAACAGCAGCAGCAACATCAACAACAACAGAAGCAGCAACATCAACAACAAGATCAGCAGTGTGATATATTGAAACCTTCAATACAATGTGACTTCACTACGCCGATATTTGAAGTGAAACAAAATGATGAGGATAGTGCTCGAGAAACTATGAATTTGGTAGAAAAATTACGTCAAAAGTATAAGAGGAGCTCATCAATGAATCTCAAATCTGATGAAATATCATCATCGGTTAGTGGTAGTGGAGTTGGTATTAGTGTTGAAAATAGAACAGAAAGTGTTCTAAATAATGAAAAAGAAGATCTAATATTCAATTCATCCAAAGAAATTCTGCAACAGCAAAAAAATCAACAACAAGAACAACAACAACTACTACATCATCAGCAGCAACAACAACAGCATCAACAACAGCCACAACCTCAGCAACAGTTGCAATCAAACGACAAAATATGTTCAAATTTGAAAGTAGACGATCGCAATATTAACGTTAAGGATAGAAATCAAAAACTGTTGAAGGAAAACATAACTCCATTAATAGATTCAGTTGCGGAAATTACGAATGTAGCTCCTTTAATTGTTCCAACTACCAATACGAATCACGTAATTTCGTTCGATGAAAATAATTTGTTTCTTGATAAATCGAATACCACCTCATCACGTCATATGCCTCAACAGCAGCAGCAACAGTTACCAGAAAAACTGCATCAGCAACAACAGCAGCATCAAAATCAAACACTCATTGATAATGCAAAATGTAACAGATTTATGTCATCGCCAATTAACAAATTCGATAACTGTAAATTGAATCAAATGCAACAACTTCCGAAACAGCGACAAACAACTGATTGTTTCGATAATATTGCTGCAGCTACGAACTTTTTTAAGGGTGACTTCGTTGATATGAACGATAAAAATAATTTAGATATGAGCAATAACTCGTCAGTAAGTATAGATGTTGGAGGACAATCAAAACTTAGGGATTGTGAATATGATGAAAATACAAGAATGCAATCGCCTTATATGCATCCAAATAACATATGGAATGAGAATGATTTAATCCAAACGAGAAGATCAGTGTCATCATCACCTAGTTCGATATCGGA
Source organism: Villa cingulata (assembly GCA_951394055.1). Taxonomy (NCBI): domain Eukaryota; kingdom Metazoa; phylum Arthropoda; class Insecta; order Diptera; family Bombyliidae; genus Villa; species Villa cingulata. The sequence goes on along the minus strand of OX596021.1, from coordinate 23,578,323 downwards.
ATCGAATGATGATTTCAACAAAATGAAAGTTGGAGGAACAGTATCTCAAAACAAAGAACAACAGCAACAAGGTTCTGGTGTATTACATGAATCAACACCAGCTCTCGTACAAAATACAGTGCAATGCGATAATGTTAGTCTACAGAAGAATAGTTTTAATAATTTGGAATCTCCATTTGAAATACCGACATTGGCAACACAAACTCCACAATTTCAAATGCAACAGCATCAGCATCAGCCTCCATCGCATCAACATCAGCAGCAACAATCGCAACAACAACAGCATCATCATCAACAGCATCAACAGCATCAACAGCATCAACCATCGCATTCGATTGTTAACGGCGTTGATATGATGGCTCCATATCACAGTTTTTCAGACAATAATCAGTACAATGGACCAGTGAGCCTATTTCCACCACAGTCAGTATCAAATTTAAATGTTCAAATGCCTTATCCGTCCCCAGGAGCGGCTTTATATCCCCCTGCTTTAGGAGGTGGAGTTTCTTTACCACAAACTTCACAGTCAACAAATCCTTTATTTTCTTCGCATATTCCCAAGCATAATCAATCGATTACATCTACTGGTATGTCCGTCACACCTGGTCTTACGAATGACAATTCATCGTTTCCACTTTTGGGGCAGTCATGTGGAGGTGCAGCGTTCACATCTTCTTCCCATAATTTAGCTCTAACTGCAGCAATAGTATCAACATCTGCACCACCTCTTTCAACTATACCACCAATTCCATCTCCACAGATGGTGCAACAACAACAGCAGCAACAACAACAGCAGCAACAACATCACAATAACTTTAATCTTGTGCAATCAAATATTTTAGGCAGTAATGTTCAGGACACTAGGAACTCATCATTAAATCGAATGATGAGTGGCTGTGATACAGCATTAACTGCGAACGCAGTGTCAAATGTAAGTACAAAGGATTCACCTTCAAAGAGATCTTCAAGCCGTTACAATCAACAAATAACTTCACCTAAAATGCATAAAAGTCCGGGTAAAAGCCCACGGCAAATGGAATTGCTTAGCAAACAAAATATTCAAGTTAATTCACAGAAAACGAAATGTGATAGTAATCGGCAGAAAGTACGATCAACAAGGGGGTCTAATGGTAGTAGAGTTCGTGGTAGAGGTCGAGGAAGAGGACGACTTGTATCGATGTCTCAAATGTCTACCTCTATCGATTTCGATCCAAATCCTTTGGGTTCAATAACAAATAATTTAGCTGGAACCGTTTACGATTTAGACTTTGATGAAGATTTTGCATCGTGCAATGTAGAAAATTTAAAATCGCTTCGAGATCGAAGACGTTCATTCGATTGTCGTGTGAATCCACAAAATGCATCAGATCAGAAATTCTCAAGTCCGACATACCAAAACAAACTGCGCAATTCAACAAGTTCACGAGGTTTGTTGGATCTGAAACCTCCAAGTGTTCATGACACCGATCAATCAGCAATGCATAGTTCACATTCGTTGCTTCATAACATTGTGCATCCCGTATTACCAGGTCCTGTGGATATGAGAACGTACAGTTCAGGGTATGAAAATCAAAGTACGACAAGTCAAGAAGCATATAACAGTCACTTATTAGGTGCATTTGCAACAGGAACAGCTGATCAAACGCTACATGAAATTGATGAGGAGGTCGAAAAAGACTTCCAAGCACAATTAAAAGCTAGCGGAACGGTGAAATCAAGACCACCTCCTCCAGCACCTGAAATTGTTCCTGAGTTACAAGTTTCAATGGAAACTACATCTGAGGAAATTTCCATAGATTCGGATACAACAAATACAAAAGTTTCTTTATCAGATTCTCGAAACCAATTGAAATTAAAAATCAAAGGTCCACTTGCTCATCCAGATATATATAATTCATCAACAGGTTGCAGTAACATTAGTCAAAATATTTCATCACAGAATTTAGGATTGCAAATAATTCCTTCAGTTTCCCAGGGTTCGACTATAAATACGACAGGAACATCAACATCATTACGTCGAATGCGAAAGAAAGAATTACTGCGACAATATTGGACACAAGATATGAATATGGACGATTCAGCGTGTCTTCCTTCTGCAGAAAGTAAAACAATTAATGACCAAGCAACAAATCGTTCCGTTGGTATTCCAAAAGCAGTAGATTCAATGAGTTCAATCCCAACTAAAGAGGATTATAAGGATTATACAGCGATGGATCCAAGGAAACGAAAGAAGGGCTCTGGTATAGTAAGAGAACTGAGACAGCTCGATAATCCGTATGATGTAGATCGTCCAGAGAGGAGGAGAAGTGCCTGCTCAACGGGCAGTAATATGTCTGCCAATAACGTAAGTGATAATGGAAAAATATCTGGAAAACGGCGTGGTAAGAGCAAGTCAAATGAATTGGGTAATGGAAATGAAGCGCCAACACTGAAAATAAAAATTCGTAACAATACGATAGAATCGAGTGATGGAAAACGAGTAACGGGATGCCCTCCAAAGAAACGATTAGTGAACATGTCAAACGTTCCGCCATTTGAAATTTTGAAACGTGATTGCATGAATTTCCGAAAGCAAGTTATGGCTGATTTTGATGAAGAGGAGAAAGTGAAGAAGATCAAATTGAAACCGAAAAAGGAACACAAATCATCTCATAAGAAACGAAAAAAGGAAAAACGCGAAGAAATTCAGGTGATCGAAAATAGTACAGATACACCGAAAATAATTATACGAATAGGTAAAAGAAAAGCACCCAGTGATTTAATATCAGACACAGATACAAGTGCTTCAGCAACAACAACGGGAACAAATGCAACGGGAATTTCAGGACGATTATGTTCTGATATTACGGGTTTGAGGGATGAAACAGATACAAGCAATCAACATCATCATTTCTCTGAAGAGAAATCAATTACTCCGATTCGTTTGAAGATCGCAAGAACTTCAGACGGAGATGGATACATAATCGGTGATCGTAAGAAAGTAGATAATGAATTGAGAAAGAATGAAAAAGATTTATCATTAAATTCAGCGGCTGTTGTTAATAATCCGACAACATTATATGAAATGCCTCCTACACAAAATAATCCAAATTCAATATTAATATCAAATGATGCAATATCAATGACAAAATCGTCACCATTATCACAGCAACAATATCAGTTACAGCAGCTGCAACAACAACAGCAATCCTCATTATCACTCCTATCACAATCACAACAACAATCATTAACATCATCACCACCGATTCTGTTAAATGAAAAAACCCCAACAACAACAATAACAGGTCCCGGTACGACATTATCAGACAATTTGAACTGTATAACACCATCAGCTCAAAATTCTGCAACAAATAATGATCTCAAAGGTCAAAATAATAAATCTTCGAAAGGTTGCCCCTTACTTCCTCTAAATAAAGACTGTGAAGTTAGATGATAATTCTTTTAGAATATTATGTTAGTTAAGTGTTAAGATTATATAAAACAAGAACAAGAACAATATGAAAAAGAATTACATTGAGATGTAAAAGTAAAAAAAGTAAAGTAATCATAACAAATTGTAAATGTTTAATGTAAATGTATAAAACAAAAAAAAAAAAAAAAAAAAAAATTTGATAATTTATAGTAACATTTATTCTGTGTTTTTACACCTAGTGTACATAATCTTATAATAATATAAATATAAAATTGCATATAAACTATTTTATAGTTAAGGCTTCGTCAGTATAGAATTTTAATTTTCACTATAAAAATAATAATAATAAAAAAAGGATAAAAATAATAATTGTAATAATAATAGTAATAGTGTAATATTTAAATAAATAAAAAATAAAAACATTTAAGCAACAACAGTACACACATACTACACACCATCATCATCCTACACAGAGATATTTTAAACAAAAAAAAAAAAAAAAAAAAAAATAGAAAATAAAATGAATCCAATATGAAGGATAAAATGATTTGAAATGAAATTTAAAGTTAATAAATACTTAAAATTGAATCTTTTTCTCAAAAACCAAAAATCAGGTTATTTTAAAATAGCATATGAAACATAAATAAATAAATAAATGAAATGAAAATTGAAAAAAAAATGAAAAATAAAAAATAAAAACAAAAATAAAAATAAAACAATACATACATGCATATACACATAAAATATATTCACGTAGATAGATTAATAGAAAAAAAAATTAAATAAAAAATGAATAAAAATGTTCTAGTTTTTGAGATCAGTTTTATTATTACATAAATAATGGACTGACTCTATTCCATACATTATAAATAGTATAATAATAATAATTATTATTGTATAATCACTAGTAGAAAATTATTATAAAATAAAAAAAAAGGAAAAAAAACAACAACAGAATTTAAATATTTCAAACAAAACAAAAAAAAAGAAATAAATAAATAAAAATAAAACAAAAAATAAAGAAAATAAAATATAATAGAAAATAATATGAAATAGAAAACATAGATTTTTAATTTTTAATTGAAATTGAAAAGTGAAAAAATTTACAAACGTTTTATTATTTGTTTTTATTTCGATTTTCATTCATTTATTTATTTTATGAAGTGAATAATGAAAAAAAATATATTCATAGATAAGTTTCATGACAAAATCTTAATTGAGATTTTAGTGAATTTCTCATTTAAATAAAAATTCAATTTGATGATGGTAGGAAGAAAAATAATATTTGATAAATATATTAGATTTTATTTTGTATTTTTCTATTTTAAAATACACATATACATACTACAATTATAGTACTACTATTACTACTTCTACTACTACTACTACTACAACAACTAGGTATTCAGTGTATACATGCATACTACTGTGAACTACATATTATATGCATATTTGTTTTCTTCTTCTTTTTCTTTTCATTCTATTTTTTTTAAAAAATTTCATTCAAGTATAATGCAATCCTGTGTAGCCCCGTATTTTATAAAACAAATTTATAAAAAAAATTTTTGTACATTCATATTGTTACCGATTGGTTTTTTATCATAATAATTTTTAGTGTTGATTGTATGTCATATATGTATGTAATGTGTATGTATGATGTCCAAAATACATATATTTATTTATTTATTTATTTTTATATATTTTAAAATAAAATTTACATTATTTGCATAATTAACAAAACGATAAATATAAATGAAAATAAAAGAAACAAAAAATAAAAATAATAAAAATTAACTTTATATCAAACTACCTTCGAAAAAAAACACCATCATCATGATAAGCAGATCTTTAAAAATTGAAAAAAAAAACCAAGTAAAAATAAAATTAAATAAAATTACCTCTAAATTTTAAAATAAGCCCCTAATATAATATTTAATTAAAAAGTATAAAATTAACTAGAAAATAAACAGTAATAAACAAACAAACAAACAAAAAAAAAACAATATAATTTTTAAAATATGTACAACGTATCAGAGCTGTAGAAAAGCCGCATAATTCGAAATATTTTTCAGATATGTATATGTGTGTGTATGCTTTCACATCGAAATTTTTAAAGATATTTTTTTTTTTCATTTATTCCATTTAATTTATTATTGTCACGTTTTGCGTAATCAGTTTTCAATAATTAAAATTTAGCTAAAAACAGAAAATTAAAAAAAAAAACATTAAAAAAATATTATGATACACGCACACATTTTATTTCTTATGAAAATCAAAGAAAATTTAATTTATTTAAATTACTAGATAAAATTTTACTTAAATTATAAAATGGTGCCATTATTCTCTTAATTATATTAATTAAATGGATAAATGTTTTTATTTTTTGTATTGGTCACATATTATAAATTTTTTTTCTACTACAATATGATACATTCAGTATACATTTTTTTCATAGTTTTTATTTTATTTTCTAAAATATTTTCATTCATTTCAATTTTAAGTGCATAGACTCAATTCTAAAATATGGATCGATGCTTTTCATAATTCAATCTTATATTTCAATATTACTGTAATTTTTTTTGTAATTTTTTTTGAACGTTTATTTATAATATGCAATGTAATTAAATTTCTATATACATACATACATACATATGTATGTATTACTGGTACTATGTATATTCTCCTAGTATCAATACCGCTATGCTATGGTACATGTTATGTCCCTCTGGTGCATATGATCATCGTAAATTTCATTGAAAAATATGAATTAAAACAAATCAAATAATAATAATAATAACAATAAAAACACAACACACACACACACAAAACAACAATATTAAAAGAAAAACAACAACTAAAAAAATTAATAAAATAAAATATACTGTTTTAAATTTCATTTATGAAAAATACTACAACCGAGACCAAAAGTAAATATGACCTAAAATATATGAAAAAAAAAAAAAAAACAAAAAACAAATAAAAATGTTTATTCATAATTTTAATACAATTAAATAATTATTACATTTATATTTAAAAAGAAAAATAGAAAAAAAACAGATAAAATTAAATGAATAAAGTAAATTAAAAATGAAAATATGTATTAAATTACAATTAAATTAAATTAAAAAAGAAAAAAATTAGAAATAATAATATAAAATAGTAATTTTTAATTGAATTGTATAGAAATCAATAAATGCAATTGAAGAAGAAAAAAGAAAAATGAAAAAAGGAAATCAAGAAAATTATGAAAAAAAAAACAACTACTCAAAATAGGATAAATTAAAAGCAAAAAAAATAAATATACATATAGTATATGTATATATATATATATATATATATATATATATATATATATATATATATATATAACAGTAACAATAATAATAATAATAATAACAACAATATCAACAACAAAAAATACTGTATATTCTTCTGTGACGTCAATTAAAATGAATGTAAATGAAGCAACATCAAATCAAGATTGAAACGATTGCAACAAAAAAATAAAAAAAATAACAAATTTATTGTAAAATTAAAAACAAAAATAAATAAATAAAACATTAAATTAATACATAGTTGCATTAGAAAAATATATACAAGTATATATATATAAATATTATATACCTAAACACAGTAATAGTATGTAATAGTAGATAATATAAAAAAAATATTATGTATGATAATTTAATTTAAAAAATAATAATAATAATTATGTATTGTATGATAGAAAAAATACAACAAAAAAAAACAAAAATAAAAACAAAATACATATATTATTACAAAATACACATAAAACAAAAACAAAAAAACACACACAAAACAAACAAAAAACCATTTAAGTAAATACAATAAACAATAAACTGAAACTAGATTTATTTAAAAAAAAAACCAATTGAACAAAAAAAAACAAAACTAAATCAGCTTAAAATAATTTAAATTAAAAAAAAAATAAAATAAAATAAAATAAACAATCAATAATTATATATAACATTAAAAAAATAAACAACAACAACATTGATAGCAATAAGTTACATAATGAATAGTCTAGTATTGTAAACATTGGGAAAAAAATTTGAAAAAGAAACGTTAATATATACATACTTACGTAGATTGTAAAAAAAAAGAAAAAAACTAAAACAATATATAAAATAATAATAAATAATATATGTATAGTGTATATTACAAAATTAATTGTGAATTTCTTAAGAAAAACAAAATAAAACAAACAAAAAAAAACATTTTTTTTTATTTTGTAAATAATATATAGTCTTTATATGAAAAAAAAAGAAATAAAATAAATTAAAATCCACAAACAAAAAAAAATAAAAAATAGAAAGATATAAAAATAAAAAAAAATTAGCAAATATAGAACTAGAAAATGAAAATAATTAACAAAATATTATTATTAATAAAATTGATTGTAAGTAAAACAAATAAAATGAAAAAGAAAAGAGAAAATTAAAAAAAAAATCAAATGAAAATTAGTATAAGAATTTCTATTAATTGTATTTAATTTCATACTTTTGTGTAATGTATCGTCAACAAAAAAAAAATTTTATGTGTAATATTAATATATATGTAATATATATATACATACATGATAAAGTATAAAAAATTATATATAAATATATACACGAGTATATGAATTAATATATTTAATAATAATTATTATTAATTAACAATCATCATGTTGCTTGTTTATAAAGTAAAAAAAAAAAAAATATTAAGAAAAACAAAACACACTAAAAAAAATAACATTTTATTTTAATTTTCATTTCGATGAAAATATAAAAATTATAAAAAAAAACAATGATAAATGAATAAAGTTGTAAGTTGTTTCTAAAAAAAAAAAAAGATAAAGATTTTAATCTGTTTTCTATTTAATTTTTTATTTTATTTTTGTTTTGTCTTGTTTGTTTTTTTTTTTTTTTTTTTGTAAATACGATTAAAGACGTCTGAAAAAAAAAACGAAAAAAAACCGAAAAAAAATGCAAAAAAAAACATTTATTATTAAAATATTAATTAAAGTAAAAAAAAAACCGTATTTGTAATCTTTATACTATTAAAATTATTAAAATGAAACGAAACGAAAAAAAGAAAAAATAAAACAATAAAAAAAAGAATGAAAATGAAAGAAAACAATTTTCCATACTATACATATATTACATTTGATACATAACAACATAAAAAGCCAATGTTAGAACAACAACAAATATTACGTAAAGCCAACAGAGAAAAAATTAAAAAAATTGTTTACAAAAAATATAAATATTTTCAGTTGTTTCACTCTGAAAAATTTTTTAATTATATGTATTTGGTCTTATATGTATGTGTGATGATAAAATTATAAATAAATAATATTATTTTTCTTTATTTTCAAATTTCAAAAAATTGTTTTCTTTGTATCATCAAAAGCGAAAAATTAAAAAAATCAAAAATAAATGAATGAATTGATTATTGATTTTCCTAAAATAAAATAAATTAAAAAAAAACATCAATAACAGTTGAAATTTTAAATATAATTATTAAATTATTGAAAAAAAAAACAGTTTGGAATATAAAGAAAATTCAAAATTAAAATATAGAACAAAATTAAAATGCTGGTTTGCCTTTCAAAAATGAAAAATTGAAAAAAAAATGCAAAAATAAAATTAGCATAATAATATTTTGATAAATGATCGTATACAGTACACGCATTAATCTTAACAGCAGTACCATATTACATAAAAATTTAAACGAAACGAAACAAAACAAAACAAAAATAAAAAATAAAACAAACAAAACATTAAATAAATTTAAATTTTTTTTCCATATATCCCATAAAATTTGAAATCAAATTCAAATGCAAAATAAAATTTCAAAAAATAAATAAATAAAATGTAATGATGTTATTATTAATTTTACACACTACTATTAAAACTAAATTACAATGAGTACAATACTCTCAAAAACCGAAAAAGAAAATATTAAAATAAATAAATAAAATTATGTAAATACTAATAAATATACAGAAAGTAAAGCAAAAAAAAAAACACATTATTTTTGATTTAATAAAATTAAATAAATAAATAAAAATATAAATTATTAAATTATATAAAAATTGAATTGAAAAAAAAAATTCATGGAATAGCATTATACAAACAACACACAAAACACGAAAAATCTGAAAAAAAAACAACAACAAAAATAATAGTAATTAAAATAAAAAAAATAAGTTGAAATTAAAAATAAAAACCGTTAGAAAACAAAAATTTTAGCTTTTATTCAATACAAAAAATAGATAAAATAAATAAAACAAAAAAAAACAAACAAACAAATGTTAAGATTAACAAAAAAAAAAATCAATTGTGAATAATTAAATAAACTTATAGAATTTTAAGAATTATAATTAAAAATAAATATATTATGTAACACTATAAGAATAGTAATGAAAATAAAACAAAACAAAAAAAAAACAGAGTACATAAAATAGAAAAAAAAAACAACAATAAATTATAAATTAACAACAAAAGAAATGATTTATTACATTAACTACAATATTATATATATATATATACATATTATGTATTATTTTAATTTGTAATTATATATACATACATAAATATATATAATTAAATTCATTAACTTAAAAAAAAATAACATAAATAGACAAAACAAAAAAAAATAATGATAAAATAGGAAAAAATCATTTATGTACGGTAATATTAAAAAACAAATAAAAAAAAAAAACATAAAAATTAGAAGAATAAAACGATGAGATAGAGAAGAGAATAATAGATGAAGAAAAGAATTGATAATTATTATTATTATTAATTTAAATTAAAATAAAAAACAGCAACAACAAAAACAATTTAAATTATGAAATGAAATTAAATGAAAATTTAAAAAAAAACAACAAAAAATTGAAAAAAAAATTATATATAAATAAATAAATATAAATATTATATAGATGATGATCACGTAATTTAATTAATTTAATTTTCTTTTTTAAACCATTTTTTTGTTTTTATTTTATTTTTGTTTTTCTGTCTCCGTTCTTATATATATATATATATCTGTATTTACATAATTACATATTTTAAGATTCATAATAATTATAAATAAATAATATATTATATTTGATTTTAGTTAAAAGAAAAACAAACATTTTTATTATTTTATTTGTATTATTATAATTATTATTAATATTTACATTATTATTATTATTATTATTATTTTAGTTTTAATTATATTATATATACATATTATCATAATTCAATTTAAAATTATTATCATTTTGTTTTTTTTTTTTGACTCAATTGTACATATTGTCTCTACACATATTATAATTATTATATTTATATAATATATACATACATAAATACATGTATGCATATATTATAATA